>CM075340.1:34606867-37283828 GCA_037788925.1 Mytilus galloprovincialis
TGTGCCTGTCGTTGTGTCTTCAGCTGTAGTTCCAGTAGTCTGTGAGACAGTGGGTACCTTCGGTGCTTGATACTGTAGTGCCAGTAGTCTGAGACCACGGTTTGTAACCTTCTGTGCTGGTCACTGGCGAGGTTGTACTTTGAATTGTGCCTGTTGTTGTATCGACTGTAGGGCCAGTAGTCTGTGAGACAGTTGTACCTTCGGTGCTTGAAACTGTAGTGCCAGAAGTTTGAGACACGGTTGTACCTTCGGTGCTGGTCACAGGCGAGGTGGTGAGTTGCAATTGTGCCTGTCGTTGTCTCAGCTGTAGTTCCAGTAGTCTGTGAGACAGTGGTACCTTCGGTGCTTGATACTGTAGTGCCAGTAGTCTGAGACACGGTTGTACCTTCTGTGCTGGTCACTGGCGAGGTTGTACTTTGAATTGTGCCTGTTGTTGTATCGACTGTAGGGCCAGTAGTCTGTGAGACAGTTGTACCTTCGGTGCTTGAAACTGTAGTGCCAGAAGTTTGAGACACGGTTGTACCTTCGGTGCTGGTCACAGGCGAGGTGGTAGTTGCAATTGTGCCTGTCGTTGTCTCAGCTGTAGTTCCAGTAGTCTGTGAGACAGTGGTACCTTCGGTGCTTGATACTGTAGTGCCAGTAGTCTGAGACACGGTTGTACCTTCTGTGCTGGTCACTGGCGAGGTTGTACTTTGAATTGTGCCTGTTGTTGTATCGACTGTAGGGCCAGTAGTCTGTGAGACAGTTGTACCTTCGGTGCTTGAAACTGTAGTGCCAGAAGTTTGAGACACGGTTGTACCTTCGGTGCTGGTCACAGGCGAGGTGGTAGTTGCAATTGTGCCTGTCGTTGTCTCAGCTGTAGTTCCAGTAGTCTGTGAGACAGTGGTACCTTCGGTGCTTGATACTGTAGTGCCAGTAGTCTGAGACACGGTTGTACCTTCTGTGCTGGTCACTGGCGAGGTTGTACTTTGAATTGTGCCTGTTGTTGTATCGACTGTAGGGCCAGTAGTCTGTGAGACAGTTGTACCTTCGGTGCTTGAAACTGTAGTGCCAGAAGTTTGAGACACGGTTGTACCTTCGGTGCTGGTCACAGGCGAGGTGGTAGTTGCAATTGTGCCTGTCGTTGTCTCAGCTGTAGTTCCAGTAGTCTGTGAGACAGTGGTACCTTCGGTGCTTGATACTGTAGTGCCAGTAGTCTGAGACACGGTTGTACCTTCTGTGCTGGTCACTGGCGAGGTTGTACTTTGAATTGTGCCTGTTGTTGTATCGACTGTAGGGCCAGTAGTCTGTGAGACAGTTGTACCTTCGGTGCTTGAAACTGTAGTGCCAGAAGTTTGAGACACGGTTGTACCTTCGGTGCTGGTCACAGGCGAGGTGGTAGTTGCAATTGTGCCTGTCGTTGTCTCAGCTGTAGTTCCAGTAGTCTGTGAGACAGTGGTACCTTCGGTGCTTGATACTGTAGTGCCAGTAGTCTGAGACACGGTTGTACCTTCTGTGCTGGTCACTGGCGAGGTTGTACTTTGAATTGTGCCTGTTGTTGTATCGACTGTAGGGCCAGTAGTCTGTGAGACAGTTGTACCTTCGGTGCTTGAAACTGTAGTGCCAGAAGTTTGAGACACGGTTGTACCTTCGGTGCTGGTCACAGGCGAGGTGGTAGTTGCAATTGTGCCTGTCGTTGTCTCAGCTGTAGTTCCAGTAGTCTGTGAGACAGTGGTACCTTCGGTGCTTGATACTGTAGTGCCAGTAGTCTGAGACACGGTTGTACCTTCTGTGCTGGTCACTGGCGAGGTTGTACTTTGAATTGTGCCTGTTGTTGTATCGACTGTAGGGCCAGTAGTCTGTGAGACAGTTGTACCTTCGGTGCTTGAAACTGTAGTGCCAGAAGTTTGAGACACGGTTGTACCTTCGGTGCTGGTCACAGGCGAGGTGGTAGTTTGCAATTGTGCCTGTCGTTGTCTCAGCTGTAGTTCCAGTAGTCTGTGAGACAGTGGTACCTTCGGTGCTTGATACTGTAGTGCCAGTAGTCTGAGACACGGTTGTCTCTTCTGTGCTGGTCACTGGCGAGGTTGTACTTTGAATTGTGCCTGTTGTTGTATCGACTGTAGGGCCAGTAGTCTGTGAGACAGTTGTACCTTCGGTGCTTGAAACTGTAGTGCCAGAAGTTTGAGACACGGTTGTACCTTCGGTGCTGGTCACAGGCGAGGTGGTAGTTGCAATTGTGCCTGTCGTTGTCTCAGCTGTAGTTCCAGTAGTCTGTGAGACAGTGGTACCTTCGGTGCTTGATACTGTAGTGCCAGTAGTCTGAGACACGGTTGTACCTTCTGTGCTGGTCACTGGCGAGGTTGTACTTTGAATTGTGCCTGTTGTTGTATCGACTGTAGGGCCAGTAGTCTGTGAGACAGTTGTACCTTCGGTGCTTGAAACTGTAGTGCCAGAAGTTTGAGACACGGTTGTACCTTCGGTGCTGGTCACAGGCGAGGTGGTAGTTGCAATTGTGCCTGTCGTTGTCTCAGCTGTAGTTCCAGTAGTCTGTGAGACAGTGGTACCTTCGGTGCTTGATACTGTAGTGCCAGTAGTCTGAGACACGGTTGTACCTTCTGTGCTGGTCACTGGCGAGGTTGTACTTTGAATTGTGCCTGTTGTTGTATCGACTGTAGGGCCAGTAGTCTGTGAGACAGTTGTACCTTCGGTGCTTGAAACTGTAGTGCCAGAAGTTTGAGACACGGTTGTACCTTCGGTGCTGGTCACAGGCGAGGTGGTAGTTGCAATTGTGCCTGTCGTTGTCTCAGCTGTAGTTCCAGTAGTCTGTGAGACAGTGGTACCTTCGGTGCTTGATACTGTAGTGCCAGTAGTCTGAGACACGGTTGTACCTTCTGTGCTGGTCACTGGCGAGGTTGTACTTTGAATTGTGCCTGTTGTTGTATCGACTGTAGGGCCAGTAGTCTGTGAGACAGTTGTACCTTCGGTGCTTGAAACTGTAGTGCCAGAAGTTTGAGACACGGTTGTACCTTCGGTGCTGGTCACAGGCGAGGTGGTAGTTGCAATTGTGCCTGTCGTTGTCTCAGCTGTAGTTCCAGTAGTCTGTGAGACAGTGGTACCTTCGGTGCTTGATACTGTAGTGCCAGTAGTCTGAGACACGGTTGTACCTTCTGTGCTGGTCACTGGCGAGGTTGTACTTTGAATTGTGCCTGTTGTTGTATCGACTGTAGGGCCAGTAGTCTGTGAGACAGTTGTACCTTCGGTGCTTGAAACTGTAGTGCCAGAAGTTTGAGACACGGTTGTACCTTCGGTGCTGGTCACAGGCGAGGTGGTAGTTGCAATTGTGCCTGTCGTTGTCTCAGCTGTAGTTCCAGAAGTCTGTGAGACAGTGGTACCTTCGGTGCTTGATACTGTAGTGCCAGTAGTCTGAGACACGGTTGTACCTTCTGTGCTGGTCACTGGCGAGGTTGTACTTTGAATTGTGCCTGTTGTTGTATCGACTGTAGGGCCAGTAGTCTGTGAGACAGTTGTACCTTCGGTGCTTGAAACTGTAGTGCCAGAAGTTTGAGACACGGTTGTACCTTCGGTGCTGGTCACAGGCGAGGTGGTAGTTGCAATTGTGCCTGTCGTTGTCTCAGCTGTAGTTCCAGAAGTCTGTGAGACAGTGGTACCTTCGGTGCTTGATACTGTAGTGCCAGTAGTCTGAGACACGGTTGTACCTTCTGTGCTGGTCACTGGCGAGGTTGTACTTTGAATTGTGCCTGTTGTTGTATCGACTGTAGGGCCAGTAGTCTGTGAGACAGTTGTACCTTCGGTGCTTGAAACTGTAGTGCCAGAAGTTTGAGACACGGTTGTACCTTCGGTGCTGGTCACAGGCGAGGTGGTAGTTGCAATTGTGCCTGTCGTTGTCTCAGCTGTAGTTCCAGTAGTCTGTGAGACAGTGGTACCTTCGGTGCTTGATACTGTAGTGCCAGTAGTCTGAGACACGGTTGTACCTTCTGTGCTGGGTCACTGGCGAGGTTGTACTTTGAATTGTGCCTGTTGTTGTATCGACTGTAGGGCAGTAGTCTGTGAGACAGTTGTACCTTCGGTGCTTGAAACTGTAGTGCCAGAAGTTTGAGACACGGTTGTACCTTCGGTGCTGGTCACAGGCGAGGTGGTAGTTGCAATTGTGCCTGTCGTTGTCTCAGCTGTAGTTCCAGTAGTCTGTGAGACAGTGGTACCTTCGGTGCTTGATACTGTAGTGCCAGTAGTCTGAGACACGGTTGTACCTTCTGTGCTGGTCACTGGCGAGGTTGTACTTTGAATTGTGCCTGTTGTTGTATCGACTGTAGGGCCAGTAGTCTGTGAGACAGTTGTACCTTCGGTGCTTGAAACTGTAGTGCCAGAAGTTTGAGACACGGTTGTACCTTCGGTGCTGGTCACAGGCGAGGTGGTAGTTGCAATTGTGCCTGTCGTTGTCTCAGCTGTAGTTCCAGTAGTCTGTGAGACAGTGGTACCTTCGGTGCTTGATACTGTAGTGCCAGTAGTCTGAGACACGGTTGTACCTTCTGTGCTGGTCACTGGCGAGGTTGTACTTTGAATTGTGCCTGTTGTTGTATCGACTGTAGGGCCAGTAGTCTGTGAGACAGTTGTACCTTCGGTGCTTGAAACTGTAGTGCCAGAAGTTTGAGACACGGTTGTACCTTCGGTGCTGGTCACAGGCGAGGTGGTAGTTGCAATTGTGCCTGTCGTTGTCTCAGCTGTAGTTCCAGTAGTCTGTGAGACAGTGGTACCTTCGGTGCTTGATACTGTAGTGCCAGTAGTCTGAGACACGGTTGTACCTTCTGTGCTGGTCACTGGCGAGGTTGTACTTTGAATTGTGCCTGTTGTTGTATCGACTGTAGGGCCAGTAGTCTGTGAGACAGTTGTACCTTCGGTGCTTGAAACTGTAGTGCCAGAAGTTTGAGACACGGTTGTACCTTCGGTGCTGGTCACAGGCGAGGTGGTAGTTGCAATTGTGCCTGTCGTTGTCTCAGCTGTAGTTCCAGTAGTCTGTGAGACAGTGGTACCTTCGGTGCTTGATACTGTAGTGCCAGTAGTCTGAGACACGGTTGTACCTTCTGTGCTGGTCACTGGCGAGGTTGTACTTTGAATTGTGCCTGTTGTTGTATCGACTGTAGGGCCAGTAGTCTGTGAGACAGTTGTACCTTCGGTGCTTGAAACTGTAGTGCCAGAAGTTTTGAGACACGGTTGTACCTTCGGTGCTGGTCACAGGCGAGGTGGTAGTTGCAATTGTGCCTGTCGTTGTCTCGCTGTAGTTCCAGTAGTCTGTGAGACAGTGGTACCTTCGGTGCTTGATACTGTAGTGCCAGTAGTCTGAGACACGGTTGTACCTTCTGTGCTGCTCACTGGCGAGGTTGTACTTTGAATTGTGCCTGTTGTTGTATCGACTGTAGGGCCAGTAGTCTGTGAGACAGTTGTACCTTCGGTGCTTGAAACTGTAGTGCCAGAAGTTTGAGACACGGTTGTACCTTCGGTGCTGGTCACAGGCGAGGTGGTAGTTGCAAATGTGCCTGTCGTTGTCTCCGCTGTAGTTCCAGTAGTCTGTGAGACAGTGGTACCTTCGGTGCTTGATACTGTAGTGCCAGTAGTCTGAGACACGGTTGTACCTTCTGTGCTGGCTCACTGGCGAGGTTGTACTTTGAATTGTGCCTGTTGTTGTATCGACTGTAGGGCCAGTAGTCTGTGAGACAGTTGTACCTTCGGTGCTTGAAACTGTACTGCCAGAAGTTTGAGACACGGTTGTACCTTCGGTGCTGGTCACAGGCGAGGTGGTAGTTGCAATTGTGCCTGTCGTTGTCTCAGCTGTAGTTCCAGTAGTCTGTGAGACAGTGGTACCTTCGGTGCTTGATACTGTAGTGCCAGTAGTCTGAGACACGGTTGTACCTTCTGTGCTGGTCACTGGCGAGGTTGTACTTTGAATTGTGCTGTTGTTGTATCGACTGTAGGGCCAGTAGTCTGTGAGACAGTTGTACCTTCGGTGCTTGAAACTGTAGTGCCAGAAGTTTGAGACACGGTTGTACCTTCGGTGCTGGTCACAGGCGAGGTGGTAGTTGCAATTGTGCCTGTCGTTGTCTCAGCTGTAGTTCCAGTAGTCTGTGAGACAGTGGTACCTTCGGTGCTTGATACTGTAGTGCCAGTAGTCTGAGACACGGTTGTACCTTCTGTGCTGGTCACTGGCGAGGTTGTACTTTGAATTGTGCCTGTTGTTGTATCGACTGTAGGGCCAGTAGTCTGTGAGACAGTTGTACCTTCGGTGCTTGAAACTGTAGTGCCAGAAGTTTGAGACACGGTTGTACCTTCGGTGCTGGTCACAGGCGAGGTGGTAGTTGCAATTGTGCCTGTCGTTGTCTCAGCTGTAGTTCCAGTAGTCTGTGAGACAGTGGTACCTTCGGTGCTTGATACTGTAGTGCCAGTAGTCTGAGACACGGTTGTACCTTCTGTGCTGGTCACTGGCGAGGTTGTACTTTGAATTGTGCCTGTTGTTGTATCGACTGTAGGGCCAGTAGTCTGTGAGACAGTTGTACCTTCGGTGCTTGAAACTGTAGTGCCAGAAGTTTGAGACACGGTTGTACCTTCGGTGCTGGTCACAGGCGAGGTGGTAGTTGCAATTGTGCCTGTCGTTGTCTCAGCTGTAGTTCCAGTAGTCTGTGAGACAGTGGTACCTTCGGTGCTTGATACTGTAGTGCCAGTAGTCTGAGACACGGTTGTACCTTCTGTGCTGGTCACTGGCGAGGTTGTACTTTGAATTGTGCCTGTTGTTGTATCGACTGTAGGGCCAGTAGTCTGTGAGACAGTTGTACCTTCGGTGCTTGAAACTGTAGTGCCAGAAGTTTGAGACACGGTTGTACCTTCGGTGCTGGTCACAGGCGAGGTGGTAGTTGCAATTGTGCCTGTCGTTGTCTCAGCTGTAGTTCCAGTAGTCTGTGAGACAGTGGTACCTTCGGTGCTTGATACTGTAGTGCCAGTAGTCTGAGACACGGTTGTACCTTCTGTGCTGGTCACTGGCGAGGTTGTACTTTGAATTGTGCCTGTTGTTGTATCGACTGTAGGGCCAGTAGTCTGTGAGACAGTTGTACCTTCGGTGCTTGAAACTGTAGTGCCAGAAGTTTGAGACACGGTTGTACCTTCGGTGCTGGTCACAGGCGAGGTGGTAGTTGCAATTGTGCCTGTCGTTGTCTCAGCTGTAGTTCCAGTAGTCTGTGAGACAGTGGTACCTTCGGTGCTTGATACTGTAGTGCCAGTAGTCTGAGACACGGTTGTACCTTCTGTGCTGGTCACTGGCGAGGTTGTACTTTGAATTGTGCCTGTTGTTGTATCGACTGTAGGGCCAGTAGTCTGTGAGACAGTTGTACCTTCGGTGCTTGAAACTGTAGTGCCAGAAGTTTGAGACACGGTTGTACCTTCGGTGCTGGTCACAGGCGAGGTGGTAGTTGCAATTGTGCCTGTCGTTGTCTCAGCTGTAGTTCCAGTAGTCTGTGAGACAGTGGTACCTTCGGTGCTTGATACTGTAGTGCCAGTAGTCTGAGACACGGTTGTACCTTCTGTGCTGGTCACTGGCGAGGTTGTACTTTGAATTGTGCCTGTTGTTGTATCGACTGTAGGGCCAGTAGTCTGTGAGACAGTTGTACCTTCGGTGCTTGAAACTGTAGTGCCAGAAGTTTGAGACACGGTTGTACCTTCGGTGCTGGTCACAGGCGAGGTGGTAGTTGCAATTGTGCCTGTCGTTGTCTCAGCTGTAGTTCCAGTAGTCTGTGAGACAGTGGTACCTTCGGTGCTTGATACTGTAGTGCCAGTAGTCTGAGACACGGTTGTACCTTCTGTGCTGGTCACTGGCGAGGTTGTACTTTGAATTGTGCCTGTTGTTGTATCGACTGTAGGGCCAGTAGTCTGTGAGACAGTTGTACCTTCGGTGCTTGAAACTGTAGTGCCAGAAGTTTGAGACACGGTTGTACCTTCGGTGCTGGTCACAGGCGAGGTGGTAGTTGCAATTGTGCCTGTCGTTGTCTCAGCTGTAGTTCCAGTAGTCTGTGAGACAGTGGTACCTTCGGTGCTTGATACTGTAGTGCCAGTAGTCTGAGACACGGTTGTACCTTCTGTGCTGGTCACTGGCGAGGTTGTACTTTGAATTGTGCCTGTTGTTGTATCGACTGTAGGGCCAGTAGTCTGTGAGACAGTTGTACCTTCGGTGCTTGAAACTGTAGTGCCAGAAGTTTGAGACACGGTTGTACCTTCGGTGCTGGTCACAGGCGAGGGTGGTAGTTGCAATTGTGCCTGTCGTTGTCTCAGCTGTAGTTCCAGTAGTCTGTGAGACAGTGGTACCTTCGGTGCTTGATACTGTAGTGCCAGTAGTCTGAGACACGGTTGTACCTTCTGTGCTGGTCACTGGCGAGGTTGTACTTTGAATTGTGCCTGTTGTTGTATCGACTGTAGGGCCAGTAGTCTGTGAGACAGTTGTACCTTCGGTGCTTGAAACTGTAGTGCCAGAAGTTTGAGACACGGTTGTACCTTCGGTGCTGGTCACAGGCGAGGTGGTAGTTGCAATTGTGCCTGTCGTTGTCTCAGCTGTAGTTCCAGTAGTCTGTGAGACAGTGGTACCTTCGGTGCTTGATACTGTAGTGCCAGTAGTCTGAGACACGGTTGTACCTTCTGTGCTGGTCACTGGCGAGGTTGTACTTTGAATTGTGCCTGTTGTTGTATCGACTGTAGGGCCAGTAGTCTGTGAGACAGTTGTACCTTCGGTGCTTGAAACTGTAGTGCCAGAAGTTTGAGACACGGTTGTACCTTCGGTGCTGGTCACAGGCGAGGTGGTAGTTGCAATTGTGCCTGTCGTTGTCTCAGCTGTAGTTCCAGTAGTCTGTGAGACAGTGGTACCTTCGGTGCTTGATACTGTAGTGCCAGTAGTCTGAGACACGGTTGTACCTTCTGTGCTGGTCACTGGCGAGGTTGTACTTTGAATTGTGCCTGTTGTTGTATCGACTGTAGGGCCAGTAGTCTGTGAGACAGTTGTACCTTCGGTGCTTGAAACTGTAGTGCCAGAAGTTTGAGACACGGTTGTACCTTCGGTGCTGGTCACAGGCGAGGTGGTAGTTGCAATTGTGCCTGTCGTTGTCTCAGCTGTAGTTCCAGTAGTCTGTGAGACAGTGGTACCTTCGGTGCTTGATACTGTAGTGCCAGTAGTCTGAGACACGGTTGTACCTTCTGTGCTGGTCACTGGCGAGGTTGTACTTTGAATTGTGCCTGTTGTTGTATCGACTGTAGGGCCAGTAGTCTGTGAGACAGTTGTACCTTCGGTGCTTGAAACTGTAGTGCCAGAAGTTTGAGACACGGTTGTACCTTCGGTGCTGGTCACAGGCGAGGTGGTAGTTGCAATTGTGCCTGTCGTTGTCTCAGCTGTAGTTCCAGTAGTCTGTGAGACAGTGGTACCTTCGGTGCTTGATACTGTAGTGCCAGTAGTCTGAGACACGGTTGTACCTTCTGTGCTGGTCACTGGCGAGGTTGTACTTTGAATTGTGCCTGTTGTTGTATCGACTGTAGGGCCAGTAGTCTGTGAGACAGTTGTACCTTCGGTGCTTGAAACTGTAGTGCCAGAAGTTTGAGACACGGTTGTACCTTCGGTGCTGGTCACAGGCGAGGTGGTAGTTGCAATTGTGCCTGTCGTTGTCTCAGCTGTAGTTCCAGTAGTCTGTGAGACAGTGGTACCTTCGGTGCTTGATACTGTAGTGCCAGTAGTCTGAGACACGGTTGTACCTTCTGTGCTGGTCACTGGCGAGGTTGTACTTTGAATTGTGCCTGTTGTTGTATCGACTGTAGGGCCAGTAGTCTGTGAGACAGTTGTACCTTCGGTGCTTGAAACTGTAGTGCCAGAAGTTTGAGACACGGTTGTACCTTCGGTGCTGGTCACAGGCGAGGTGGTAGTTGCAATTGTGCCTGTCGTTGTCTCAGCTGTAGTTCCAGTAGTCTGTGAGACAGTGGTACCTTCGGTGCTTGATACTGTAGTGCCAGTAGTCTGAGACACGGTTGTACCTTCTGTGCTGGTCACTGGCGAGGTTGTACTTTGAATTGTGCCTGTTGTTGTATCGACTGTAGGGCCAGTAGTCTGTGAGACAGTTGTACCTTCGGTGCTTGAAACTGTAGTGCCAGAAGTTTGAGACACGGTTGTACCTTCGGTGCTGGTCACAGGCGAGGTGGTAGTTGCAATTGTGCCTGTCGTTGTCTCAGCTGTAGTTCCAGTAGTCTGTGAGACAGTGGTACCTTCGGTGCTTGATACTGTAGTGCCAGTAGTCTGAGACACGGTTGTACCTTCTGTGCTGGTCACTGGCGAGGTTGTACTTTGAATTGTGCCTGTTGTTGTATCGACTGTAGGGCCAGTAGTCTGTGAGACAGTTGTACCTTCGGTGCTTGAAACTGTAGTGCCAGAAGTTTGAGACACGGTTGTACCTTCGGTGCTGGTCACAGGCGAGGTGGTAGTTGCAATTGTGCCTGTCGTTGTCTCAGCTGTAGTTCCAGTAGTCTGTGAGACAGTGGTACCTTCGGTGCTTGATACTGTAGTGCCAGTAGTCTGAGACACGGTTGTACCTTCTGTGCTGGTCACTGGCGAGGTTGTACTTTGAATTGTGCCTGTTGTTGTATCGACTGTAGGGCCAGTAGTCTGTGAGACAGTTGTACCTTCGGTGCTTGAAACTGTAGTGCCAGAAGTTTGAGACACGGTTGTACCTTCGGTGCTGGTCACAGGCGAGGTGGTAGTTGCAATTGTGCCTGTCGTTGTCTCAGCTGTAGTTCCAGTAGTCTGTGAGACAGTGGTACCTTCGGTGCTTGATACTGTAGTGCCAGTAGTCTGAGACACGGTTGTACCTTCTGTGCTGGTCACTGGCGAGGTTGTACTTTGAATTGTGCCTGTTGTTGTATCGACTGTAGGGCCAGTAGTCTGTGAGACAGTTGTACCTTCGGTGCTTGAAACTGTAGTGCCAGAAGTTTGAGACACGGTTGTACCTTCGGTGCTGGTCACAGGCGAGGTGGTAGTTGCAATTGTGCCTGTCGTTGTCTCAGCTGTAGTTCCAGTAGTCTGTGAGACAGTGGTACCTTCGGTGCTTGATACTGTAGTGCCAGTAGTCTGAGACACGGTTGTACCTTCTGTGCTGGTCACTGGCGAGGTTGTACTTTGAATTGTGCCTGTTGTTGTATCGACTGTAGGGCCAGTAGTCTGTGAGACAGTTGTACCTTCGGTGCTTGAAACTGTAGTGCCAGAAGTTTGAGACACGGTTGTACCTTCGGTGCTGGTCACAGGCGAGGTGGTAGTTGCAATTGTGCCTGTCGTTGTCTCAGCTGTAGTTCCAGTAGTCTGTGAGACAGTGGTACCTTCGGTGCTTGATACTGTAGTGCCAGTAGTCTGAGACACGGTTGTACCTTCTGTGCTGGTCACTGGCGAGGTTGTACTTTGAATTGTGCCTGTTGTTGTATCGACTGTAGGGCCAGTAGTCTGTGAGACAGTTGTACCTTCGGTGCTTGAAACTGTAGTGCCAGAAGTTTGAGACACGGTTGTACCTTCGGTGCTGGTCACAGGCGAGGTGGTAGTTGCAATTGTGCCTGTCGTTGTCTCAGCTGTAGTTCCAGTAGTCTGTGAGACAGTGGTACCTTCGGTGCTTGATACTGTAGTGCCAGTAGTCTGAGACACGGTTGTACCTTCTGTGCTGGTCACTGGCGAGGTTGTACTTTGAATTGTGCCTGTTGTTGTATCGACTGTAGGGCCAGTAGTCTGTGAGACAGTTGTACCTTCGGTGCTTGAAACTGTAGTGCCAGAAGTTTGAGACACGGTTGTACCTTCGGTGCTGGTCACAGGCGAGGTGGTAGTTGCAATTGTGCCTGTCGTTGTCTCAGCTGTAGTTCCAGTAGTCTGTGAGACAGTGGTACCTTCGGTGCTTGATACTGTAGTGCCAGTAGTCTGAGACACGGTTGTACCTTCTGTGCTGGTCACTGGCGAGGTTGTAGCTTTGAATTGTGCCTGTTGTTGTATCGACTGTAGGGCCAGTAGTCTGTGAGACAGTTGTACCTTCGGTGCTTGAAACTGTAGTGCCAGAAGTTTGAGACACGGTTGTACCTTCGGTGCTGGTCACAGGCGAGGTGGTAGTTGCAATTGTGCCTGTCGTTGTCTCAGCTGTAGTTCCAGTAGTCTGTGAGACAGTGGTACCTTCGGTGCTTGATACTGTAGTGCCAGTAGTCTGAGACACGGTTGTACCTTCTGTGCTGGTCACTGGCGAGGTTGTACGTTTGAATTGTGCCTGTTGTTGTATCGACTGTAGGGCCAGTAGTCTGTGAGACAGTTGTACCTTCGGTGCTTGAAACTGTAGTGCCAGAAGTTTGAGACACGGTTGTACCTTCGGTGCTGGTCACAGGCGAGGGTGGTAGTTGCAATTGTGCCTGTCGTTGTCTCAGCTGTAGTTCCAGTAGTCTGTGAGACAGTGGTACCTTCGGTGCTTGATACTGTAGTGCCAGTAGTCTGAGACACGGTTGTACCTTCTGTGCTGGTCACTGGCGAGGTTGTACTTTGAATTGTGCCTGTTGTTGTATCGACTGTAGGGCCAGTAGTCTGTGAGACAGTTGTACCTTCGGTGCTTGAAACTGTAGTGCCAGAAGTTTGAGACACGGTTTGTACCTTCGGTGCTGGTCACAGGCGAGGTGGTAGTTGCAATTGTGCCTGTCGTTGTCTCAGCTGTAGTTCCAGTAGTCTGTGAGACAGTGGTACCTTCGGTGCTTGATACTGTAGTGCCAGTAGTCTGAGACACGGTTGTACCTTCTGTGCTGGTCACTGGCGAGGTTGTACTTTGAATTGTGCCTGTTGTTGTATCGACTGTAGGGCCAGTAGTCTGTGAGACAGTTGTACCTTCGGTGCTTGAAACTGTAGTGCCAGAAGTTTGAGACACGGTTGTACCTTCGGTGCTGGTCACAGGCGAGGTGGTAGTTGCAATTGTGCCTGTCGTTGTCTCAGCTGTAGTTCCAGTAGTCTGTGAGACAGTGGTACCTTCGGTGCTTGATACTGTAGTGCCAGTAGTCTGAGACACGGTTGTACCTTCTGTGCTGGTCACTGGCGAGGTTGTAGCTTTGAAATTGTGCCTGTTGTTGTATCGACTGTAGGGCCAGTAGTCTGTGAGACAGTTGTACCTTCGGTGCTTGAAACTGTAGTGCCAGAAGTTTGAGACACGGTTGTACCTTCGGTGCTGGTCACAGGCGAGGTGGTAGTTGCAATTGTGCCTGTCGTTGTCTCAGCTGTAGTTCCAGTAGTCTGTGAGACAGTGGTACCTTCGGTGCTGATACTGTAGTGCCAGTAGTCTGAGACACGGTTGTACCTTCTGTGCTGGTCACTGGCGAGGTTGTACTTTGAATTGTGCCTGTTGTTGTATCGACTGTAGGGCCAGTAGTCTGTGAGACAGTTGTACCTTCGGTGCTTGAAACTGTAGTGCCAGAAGTTTGAGACACGGTTGTACCTTCGGTGCTGGTCACAGGCGAGGTGGTAGTTGCAATTGTGCCTGTCGTTGTCTCAGCTGTAGTTCCAGTAGTCTGTGAGACAGTGGTACCTTCGGTGCTTGATACTGTAGTGCCAGTAGTCTGAGACACGGTTGTACCTTCTGTGCTGGTCACTGGCGAGGTTGTACTTTGAATTGTGCCTGTTGTTGTATCGACTGTAGGGCCAGTAGTCTGTGAGACAGTTGTACCTTCGGTGCTTGAAACTGTAGTGCCAGAAGTTTGAGACACGGTTGTACCTTCGGTGCTGGTCACAGGCGAGGTGGTAGTTGCAATTGTGCCTGTCGTTGTCTCAGCTGTAGTTCCAGTAGTCTGTGAGACAGTGGTACCTTCGGTGCTTGATACTGTAGTGCCAGTAGTCTGAGACACGGTTGTACCTTCTGTGCTGGTCACTGGCGAGGTTGTACTTTGAATTGTGCCTGTTGTTGTATCGACTGTAGGGCCAGTAGTCTGTGAGACAGTTGTACCTTCGGTGCTTGAAACTGTAGTGCCAGAAGTTTGAGACACGGTTGTACCTTCGGTGCTGGTCACAGGCGAGGTGGTAGTTGCAATTGTGCCTGTCGTTGTCTCAGCTGTAGTTCCAGTAGTCTGTGAGACAGTGGTACCTTCGGTGCTTGATACTGTAGTGCCAGTAGTCTGAGACACGGTTGTACCTTCTGTGCTGGTCACTGGCGAGGTTGTACTTTGAATTGTGCCTGTTGTTGTATCGACTGTAGGGCCAGTAGTCTGTGAGACAGTTGTACCTTCGGTGCTTGAAACTGTAGTGCCAGAAGTTTGAGACACGGTTGTACCTTCGGTGCTGGTCACAGGCGAGGTGGTAGTTGCAATTGTGCCTGTCGTTGTCTCAGCTGTAGTTCCAGTAGTCTGTGAGACAGTGGTACCTTCGGTGCTTGATACTGTAGTGCCAGTAGTCTGAGACACGGTTGTACCTTCTGTGCTGGTCACTGGCGAGGTTGTAGCTTTGAATTGTGCCTGTTGTTGTATCGACTGTAGGGCCAGTAGTCTGTGAGACAGTTGTACCTTCGGTGCTTGAAACTGTAGTGCCAGAAGTTTGAGACACGGTTGTACCTTCGGTGCTGGTCACAGGCGAGGTGGTAGTTGCAATTGTGCCTGTCGTTGTCTCAGCTGTAGTTCCAGTAGTCTGTGAGACAGTGGTACCTTCGGTGCTTGATACTGTAGTGCCAGTAGTCTGAGACACGGTTGTACCTTCTGTGCTGGTCACTGGCGAGGTTGTACTTTGAATTGTGCCTGTTGTTGTATCGACTGTAGGGCCAGTAGTCTGTGAGACAGTTGTACCTTCGGTGCTTGAAACTGTAGTGCCAGAAGTTTGAGACACGGTTGTACCTTCGGTGCTGGTCACAGGCGAGGTGGTAGTTGCAATTGTGCCTGTCGTTGTCTCAGCTGTAGTTCCAGTAGTCTGTGAGACAGTGGTACCTTCGGTGCTTGATACTGTAGTGCCAGTAGTCTGAGACACGGTTGTACCTTCTGTGCTGGTCACTGGCGAGGTTGTACTTTGAATTGTGCCTGTTGTTGTATCGACTGTAGGGCCAGTAGTCTGTGAGACAGTTGTACCTTCGGTGCTTGAAACTGTAGTGCCAGAAGTTTGAGACACGGTTGTACCTTCGGTGCTGGTCACAGGCGAGGTGGTAGTTGCAATTGTGCCTGTCGTTGTCTCAGCTGTAGTTCCAGTAGTCTGTGAGACAGTGGTACCTTCGGTGCTTGATACTGTAGTGCCAGTAGTCTGAGACACGGTTGTACCTTCTGTGCTGGTCACTGGCGAGGTTGTACTTTGAATTGTGCCTGTTGTTGTATCGACTGTAGGGCCAGTAGTCTGTGAGACAGTTGTACCTTCGGTGCTTGAAACTGTAGTGCCAGAAGTTTGAGACACGGTTGTACCTTCGGTGCTGGTCACAGGCGAGGTGGTAGTTGCAATTGTGCCTGTCGTTGTCTCAGCTGTAGTTCCAGTAGTCTGTGAGACAGTGGTACCTTCGGTGCTTGATACTGTAGTGCCAGTAGTCTGAGACACGGTTGTACCTTCTGTGCTGGTCACTGGCGAGGTTGTACTTTGAATTGTGCCTGTTGTTGTATCGACTGTAGGGCCAGTAGTCTGTGAGACAGTTGTACCTTCGGTGCTTGAAACTGTAGTGCCAGAAGTTTGAGACACGGTTGTACCTTCGGTGCTGGTCACAGGCGAGGTGGTAGTTGCAATTGTGCCTGTCGTTGTCTCAGCTGTAGTTCCAGTAGTCTGTGAGACAGTGGTACCTTCGGTGCTTGATACTGTAGTGCCAGTAGTCTGAGACACGGTTGTACCTTCTGTGCTGGTCACTGGCGAGGTTGTACTTTGAATTGTGCCTGTTGTTGTATCGACTGTAGGGCCAGTAGTCTGTGAGACAGTTGTACCTTCGGTGCTTGAAACTGTAGTGCCAGAAGTTTGAGACACGGTTGTACCTTCGGTGCTGGTCACAGGCGAGGTGGTAGTTGCAATTGTGCCTGTCGTTGTCTCAGCTGTAGTTCCAGTAGTCTGTGAGACAGTGGTACCTTCGGTGCTTGATACTGTAGTGCCAGTAGTCTGAGACACGGTTGTACCTTCTGTGCTGGTCACTGGCGAGGTTGTACTTTGAATTGTGCCTGTTGTTGTATCGACTGTAGGGCCAGTAGTCTGTGAGACAGTTGTACCTTCGGTGCTTGAAACTGTAGTGCCAGAAGTTTGAGACACGGTTGTACCTTCGGTGCTGGTCACAGGCGAGGTGGTAGTTGCAATTGTGCCTGTCGTTGTCTCAGCTGTAGTTCCAGTAGTCTGTGAGACAGTGGTACCTTCGGTGCTTGATACTGTAGTGCCAGTAGTCTGAGACACGGTTGTACCTTCTGTGCTGGTCACTGGCGAGGTTGTACTTTGAATTGTGCCTGTTGTTGTATCGACTGTAGGGCCAGTAGTCTGTGAGACAGTTGTACCTTCGGTGCTTGAAACTGTAGTGCCAGAAGTTTGAGACACGGTTGTACCTTCGGTGCTGGTCACAGGCGAGGTGGTAGTTGCAATTGTGCCTGTCGTTGTCTCAGCTGTAGTTCCAGTAGTCTGTGAGACAGTGGTACCTTCGGTGCTTGATACTGTAGTGCCAGTAGTCTGAGACACGGTTGTACCTTCTGTGCTGGTCACTGGCGAGGTTGTACTTTGAATTGTGCCTGTTGTTGTATCGACTGTAGGGCCAGTAGTCTGTGAGACAGTTGTACCTTCGGTGCTTGAAACTGTAGTGCCAGAAGTTTGAGACACGGTTGTACCTTCGGTGCTGGTCACAGGCGAGGTGGTAGTTGCAATTGTGCCTGTCGTTGTCTCAGCTGTAGTTCCAGTAGTCTGTGAGACAGTGGTACCTTCGGTGCTTGATACTGTAGTGCCAGTAGTCTGAGACACGGTTGTACCTTCTGTGCTGGTCACTGGCGAGGTTGTACTTTGAATTGTGCCTGTTGTTGTATCGACTGTAGGGCCAGTAGTCTGTGAGACAGTTGTACCTTCGGTGCTTGAAACTGTAGTGCCAGAAGTTTGAGACACGGTTGTACCTTCGGTGCTGGTCACAGGCGAGGTGGTAGTTGCAATTGTGCCTGTCGTTGTCTCAGCTGTAGTTCCAGTAGTCTGTGAGACAGTGGTACCTTCGGTGCTTGATACTGTAGTGCCAGTAGTCTGAGACACGGTTGTACCTTCTGTGCTGGTCACTGGCGAGGTTGTACTTTGAATTGTGCCTGTTGTTGTATCGACTGTAGGGCCAGTAGTCTGTGAGACAGTTGTACCTTCGGTGCTTGAAACTGTAGTGCCAGAAGTTTGAGACACGGTTGTACCTTCGGTGCTGGTCACAGGCGAGGTGGTAGTTGCAATTGTGCCTGTCGTTGTCTCAGCTGTAGTTCCAGTAGTCTGTGAGACAGTGGTACCTTCGGTGCTTGATACTGTAGTGCCAGTAGTCTGAGACACGGTTGTACCTTCTGTGCTGGTCACTGGCGAGGTTGTACTTTGAATTGTGCCTGTTGTTGTATCGACTGTAGGGCCAGTAGTCTGTGAGACAGTTGTACCTTCGGTGCTTGAAACTGTAGTGCCAGAAGTTTGAGACACGGTTGTACCTTCGGTGCTGGTCACAGGCGAGGTGGTAGTTGCAATTGTGCCTGTCGTTGTCTCAGCTGTAGTTCCAGTAGTCTGTGAGACAGTGGTACCTTCGGTGCTTGATACTGTAGTGCCAGTAGTCTGAGACACGGTTGTACCTTCTGTGCTGGTCACTGGCGAGGTTGTACTTTGAATTGTGCCTGTTGTTGTATCGACTGTAGGGCCAGTAGTCTGTGAGACAGTTGTACCTTCGGTGCTTGAAACTGTAGTGCCAGAAGTTTGAGACACGGTTGTACCTTCGGTGCTGGTCACAGGCGAGGTGGTAGTTGCAATTGTGCCTGTCGTTGTCTCAGCTGTAGTTCCAGTAGTCTGTGAGACAGTGGTACCTTCGGTGCTTGATACTGTAGTGCCAGTAGTCTGAGACACGGTTGTACCTTCTGTGCTGGTCACTGGCGAGGTTGTACTTTGAATTGTGCCTGTTGTTGTATCGACTGTAGGGCCAGTAGTCTGTGAGACAGTTGTACCTTCGGTGCTTGAAACTGTAGTGCCAGAAGTTTGAGACACGGTTGTACCTTCGGTGCTGGTCACAGGCGAGGTGGTAGTTGCAATTGTGCCTGTCGTTGTCTCAGCTGTAGTTCCAGTAGTCTGTGAGACAGTGGTACCTTCGGTGCTTGATACTGTAGTGCCAGTAGTCTGAGACACGGTTGTACCTTCTGTGCTGGTCACTGGCGAGGTTGTACTTTGAATTGTGCCTGTTGTTGTATCGACTGTAGGGCCAGTAGTCTGTGAGACAGTTGTACCTTCGGTGCTTGAAACTGTAGTGCCAGAAGTTTGAGACACGGTTGTACCTTCGGTGCTGGTCACAGGCGAGGTGGTAGTTGCAATTGTGCCTGTCGTTGTCTCAGCTGTAGTTCCAGTAGTCTGTGAGACAGTGGTACCTTCGGTGCTTGATACTGTAGTGCCAGTAGTCTGAGACACGGTTGTACCTTCTGTGCTGGTCACTGGCGAGGTTGTACTTTGAATTGTGCCTGTTGTTGTATCGACTGTAGGGCCAGTAGTCTGTGAGACAGTTGTACCTTCGGTGCTTGAAACTGTAGTGCCAGAAGTTTGAGACACGGTTGTACCTTCGGTGCTGGTCACAGGCGAGGTGGTAGTTGCAATTGTGCCTGTCGTTGTCTCAGCTGTAGTTCCAGTAGTCTGTGAGACAGTGGTACCTTCGGTGCTTGATACTGTAGTGCCAGTAGTCTGAGACACGGTTGTACCTTCTGTGCTGGTCACTGGCGAGGTTGTACTTTGAATTGTGCCTGTTGTTGTATCGACTGTAGGGCCAGTAGTCTGTGAGACAGTTGTACCTTCGGTGCTTGAAACTGTAGTGCCAGAAGTTTGAGACACGGTTGTACCTTCGGTGCTGGTCACAGGCGAGGTGGTAGTTGCAATTGTGCCTGTCGTTGTCTCAGCTGTAGTTCCAGTAGTCTGTGAGACAGTGGTACCTTCGGTGCTTGATACTGTAGTGCCAGTAGTCTGAGACACGGTTGTACCTTCTGTGCTGGTCACTGGCGAGGTTGTACTTTGAATTGTGCCTGTTGTTGTATCGACTGTAGGGCCAGTAGTCTGTGAGACAGTTGTACCTTCGGTGCTTGAAACTGTAGTGCCAGAAGTTTGAGACACGGTTGTACCTTCGGTGCTGGTCACAGGCGAGGTGGTAGTTGCAATTGTGCCTGTCGTTGTCTCAGCTGTAGTTCCAGTAGTCTGTGAGACAGTGGTACCTTCGGTGCTTGATACTGTAGTGCCAGTAGTCTGAGACACGGTTGTACCTTCTGTGCTGGTCACTGGCGAGGTTGTACTTTGAATTGTGCCTGTTGTTGTATCGACTGTAGGGCCAGTAGTCTGTGAGACAGTTGTACCTTCGGTGCTTGAAACTGTAGTGCCAGAAGTTTGAGACACGGTTGTACCTTCGGTGCTGGTCACAGGCGAGGTGGTAGTTGCAATTGTGCCTGTCGTTGTCTCAGCTGTAGTTCCAGTAGTCTGTGAGACAGTGGTACCTTCGGTGCTTGATACTGTAGTGCCAGTAGTCTGAGACACGGTTGTACCTTCTGTGCTGGTCACTGGCGAGGTTGTACTTTGAATTGTGCCTGTTGTTGTATCGACTGTAGGGCCAGTAGTCTGTGAGACAGTTGTACCTTCGGTGCTTGAAACTGTAGTGCCAGAAGTTTGAGACACGGTTGTACCTTCGGTGCTGGTCACAGGCGAGGTGGTAGTTGCAATTGTGCCTGTCGTTGTCTCAGCTGTAGTTCCAGTAGTCTGTGAGACAGTGGTACCTTCGGTGCTTGATACTGTAGTGCCAGTAGTCTGAGACACGGTTGTACCTTCTGTGCTGGTCACTGGCGAGGTTGTACTTTGAATTGTGCCTGTTGTTGTATCGACTGTAGGGCCAGTAGTCTGTGAGACAGTTGTACCTTCGGTGCTTGAAACTGTAGTGCCAGAAGTTTGAGACACGGTTGTACCTTCGGTCTGGTCACAGGCGAGGTGGTAGTTGCAATTGTGCCTGTCGTTGTCTCAGCTGTAGTTCCAGTAGTCTGTGAGACAGTGGTACCTTCGGTGCTTGATACTGTAGTGCCAGTAGTCTGAGACACGGTTGTACCTTCTGTGCTGGTCACTGGCGAGGTTGTACTTTGAATTGTGCCTGTTGTTGTATCGACTGTAGGGCCAGTAGTCTGTGAGACAGTTGTACCTTCGGTGCTTGAAACTGTAGTGCCAGAAGTTTGAGACACGGTTGTACCTTCGGTGCTGGTCACAGGCGAGGTGGTAGTTGCAATTGTGCCTGTCGTTGTCTCAGCTGTAGTTCCAGTAGTCTGTGAGACAGTGGTACCTTCGGTGCTTGATACTGTAGTGCCAGTAGTCTGAGACACGGTTGTACCTTCTGTGCTGGTCACTGGCGAGGTTGTACTTTGAATTGTGCCTGTTGTTGTATCGACTGTAGGGCCAGTAGTCTGTGAGACAGTTGTACCTTCGGTGCTTGAAACTGTAGTGCCAGAAGTTTGAGACACGGTTGTACCTTCGGTGCTGGTCACAGGCGAGGTGGTAGTTGCAATTGTGCCTGTCGTTGTCTCAGCTGTAGTTCCAGTAGTCTGTGAGACAGTGGTACCTTCGGTGCTTGATACTGTAGTGCCAGTAGTCTGAGACACGGTTGTACCTTCTGTGCTGGTCACTGGCGAGGTTGTACTTTGAATTGTGCCTGTTGTTGTATCGACTGTAGGGCCAGTAGTCTGTGAGACAGTTGTACCTTCGGTGCTTGAAACTGTAGTGCCAGAAGTTTGAGACACGGTTGTACCTTCGGTGCTGGTCACAGGCGAGGTGGTAGTTGCAATTGTGCCTGTCGTTGTCTCAGCTGTAGTTCCAGTAGTCTGTGAGACAGTGGTACCTTCGGTGCTTGATACTGTAGTGCCAGTAGTCTGAGACACGGTTGTACCTTCTGTGCTGGTCACTGGCGAGGTTGTACTTTGAATTGTGCCTGTTGTTGTATCGACTGTAGGGCCAGTAGTCTGTGAGACAGTTGTACCTTCGGTGCTTGAAACTGTAGTGCCAGAAGTTTGAGACACGGTTGTACCTTCGGTGCTGGTCACAGGCGAGGTGGTAGTTGCAATTGTGCCTGTCGTTGTCTCAGCTGTAGTTCCAGTAGTCTGTGAGACAGTGGTACCTTCGGTGCTTGATACTGTAGTGCCAGTAGTCTGAGACACGGTTGTACCTTCTGTGCTGGTCACTGGCGAGGTTGTACTTTGAATTGTGCCTGTCGTTGTATCGACTGTAGGGCCAGTAGTCTGTGAGACAGTTGTACCTTCGGTGCTTGAAACTGTAGTGCCAGAAGTTTGAGACACGGTTGTACCTTCGGTGCTGGTCACAGGCGAGGTGGTAGTTGCAATTGTGCCTGTCGTTGTCTCAGCTGTAGTTCCAGTAGTCTGTGAGACAGTGGTACCTTCGGTGCTTGATACTGTAGTGCCAGTAGTCTGAGACACGGTTGTACCTTCTGTGCTGGTCACTGGCGAGGTTGTACTTTGAATTGTGCCTGTCGTTGTATCGACTGTAGGGCCAGTAGTCTGTGAGACAGTTGTACCTTCGGTGCTTGAAACTGTAGTGCCAGAAGTTTGAGACACGGTTGTACCTTCGGTGCTGGTCACAGGCGAGGTGGTAGTTGCAATTGTGCCTGTCGTTGTCTCAGCTGTAGTTCCAGTAGTCTGTGAGACAGTGGTACCTTCGGTGCTTGATACTGTAGTGCCAGTAGTCTGAGACACGGTTGTACCTTCTGTGCTGGTCACTGGCGAGGTTGTACTTTGAATTGTGCCTGTCGTTGTATCGACTGTAGGGCCAGTAGTCTGTGAGACAGTTGTACCTTCGGTGCTTGAAACTGTAGTGCCAGAAGTTTGAGACACGGTTGTACCTTCGGTGCTGGTCACAGGCGAGGTGGTAGTTGCAATTGTGCCTGTCGTTGTCTCAGCTGTAGTTCCAGTAGTCTGTGAGACAGTGGTACCTTCGGTGCTTGATACTGTAGTGCCAGTAGTCTGAGACACGGTTGTACCTTCTGTGCTGGTCACTGGCGAGGTTGTACTTTGAATTGTGCCTGTTGTTGTATCGACTGTAGGGCCAGTAGTCTGTGAGACAGTTGTACCTTCGGTGCTTGAAACTGTAGTGCCAGAAGTTTGAGACACGGTTGTACCTTCGGTGCTGGTCACAGGCGAGGTGGTAGTTGCAATTGTGCCTGTCGTTGTCTCAGCTGTAGTTCCAGTAGTCTGTGAGACAGTGGTACCTTCGGTGCTTGATACTGTAGTGCCAGTAGTCGGAGACACGGTTGTACCTTCTGTGCTGGTCACTGGCGAGGTTGTACTTTGAATTGTGCCTGTTGTTGTATCGACTGTAGGGCCAGTAGTCTGTGAGACAGTTGTACCTTCGGTGCTTGAAACTGTAGTGCCAGAAGTTTGAGACACGGTTGTACCTTCGGTGCTGGTCACAGGCGAGGTGGTAGTTGCAATTGTGCCTGTCGTTGTCTCAGCTGTAGTTCCAGTAGTCTGTGAGACAGTGGTACCTTCGGTGCTTGATACTGTAGTGCCAGTAGTCTGAGACACGGTTGTACCTTCTGTGCTGGTCACTGGCGAGGTTGTACTTTGAATTGTGCCTGTTGTTGTATCGACTGTAGGGCCAGTAGTCTGTGAGACAGTTGTACCTTCGGTGCTTGAAACTGTAGTGCCAGAAGTTTGAGACACGGTTGTACCTTCGGTGCTGGTCACAGGCGAGGTGGTAGTTGCAATTGTGCCTGTCGTTGTCTCAGCTGTAGTTCCAGTAGTCTGTGAGACAGTGGTACCTTCGGTGCTTGATACTGTAGTGCCAGTAGTCGGAGACACGGTTGTACCTTCTGTGCTGGTCACTGGCGAGGTTGTACTTTGAATTGTGCCTGTTGTTGTATCGACTGTAGGGCCAGTAGTCTGTGAGACAGTTGTACCTTCGGTGCTTGAAACTGTAGTGCCAGAAGTTTGAGACACGGTTGTACCTTCGGTGCTGGTCACAGGCGAGGTGGTAGTTGCAATTGTGCCTGTCGTTGTCTCAGCTGTAGTTCCAGTAGTCTGTGAGACAGTGGTACCTTCGGTGCTTGATACTGTAGTGCCAGTAGTCGGAGACACGGTTGTACCTTCTGTGCTGGTCACTGGCGAGGTTGTACTTTGAATTGTGCCTGTTGTTGTATCGACTGTAGTGCCAGTAGTCTGTGAGACAGTTGTACCTTCGGTGCTTGAAACTGTAGTGCCAGAAGTTTGAGACACGGTTGTACCTTCGGTGCTGGTCACAGGCGAGGTGGTAGTTGCAATTGTGCCTGTCGTTGTCTCAGCTGTAGTTCCAGTAGTCTGTGAGACAGTGGTACCTTCGGTGCTTGATACTGTAGTGCCAGTAGTCGGAGACACGGTTGTACCTTCTGTGCTGGTCACTGGCGAGGTTGTACTTTGAATTGTGCCTGTTGTTGTATCGACTGTAGGGCCAGTAGTCTGTGAGACAGTTGTACCTTCGGTGCTTGAAACTGTAGTGCCAGAAGTTTGAGACACGGTTGTACCTTCGGTGCTGGTCACAGGCGAGGTGGTAGTTGCAATTGTGCCTGTCGTTGTCTCAGCTGTAGTTCCAGTAGTCTGTGAGACAGTGGTACCTTCGGTGCTTGGTACTGTAGTGCCAGTAGTCGGAGACACGGTTGTACCTTCTGTGCTGGTCACTGGCGAGGTTGTACTTTGAATTGTGCCTGTTGTTGTATCGACTGTAGGGCCAGTAGTCTGTGAGACAGTTGTACCTTCGGTGCTTGAAACTGTAGTGCCAGAAGTTTGAGACACGGTTGTACCTTCGGTGCTGGTCACAGGCAAGGTGGTAGTTGCAATTGTGCCTGTCGTTGTCTCAGCTGTAGTTCCAGTAGTCTGTGAGACAGTGGTACCTTCGGTGCTTGATACTGTAGTGCCAGTAGTCTGAGACACGGTTGTACCTTCTGTGCTGGTCACTGGTGAGGTTGTACTTTGAATTGTGCCTGTCGTTGTCTCAGCTGTAGTTCCAGTAGTCTGTGAGACAGTGGTACCTTCGGTGCTTGATACTGTAGTGCCAGTAGTCGGAGACACGGTTGTACCTTCTGTGCTGGTCACTGGCGAGGTTGTACTTTGAATTGTGCCTGTTGTTGTATCGACTGTAGGGCCAGTAGTCTGTGAGACAGTTGTACCTTCGGTGCTTGAAACTGTAGTGCCAGAAGTTTGAGACACGGTTGTACCTTCGGTGCTGGTCACAGGCGAGGTGGTAGTTGCAATTGTGCCTGTCGTTGTCTCAGCTGTAGTTCCAGTAGTCTGTGAGACAGTGGTACCTTCGGTGCTTGATACTGTAGTGCCAGTTGTCGGATACACGGTTGTACCTTCTGTGCTGGTCACTGGCGAGGTTGTACTTTGAATTGTGCCTGTTGTTGTATCGACTGTAGGGCCAGTAGTCTGTGATACAGTTGTACCTTCGGTGCTTGAAACTGTAGTGTCAGAAGTTTGAGACACGGTTGTACCTTCGGTGCTGGTCACAGGCGAGGTGGTAGTTGCAATTGTGCCTGTCGTTGTCTCAGCTGTAGTTCCAGTAGTCTGTGAGACAGTGGTACCTTCGGTGCTTGATACTGTAGTGCCAGTAGTCTGAGACACGGTTGTACCTTCTGTGATGGTCACTGGCGAGGTTGTAGTTTGAATTGTGCCTGTTGTTGTATCGACTGTAGTGCCAGTAGTCTGTGAGACAGTTGTACCTTCGGTGCTTGAAACTGTAGTGCCAGAAGTTTGAGACACGGTTGTACCTTCGGTGCTGGTCACAGGCGAGGTGGTAGTTGCAATTGTGCCTGTCGTTGTCTCAGCTGTAGTTCCAGTAGTCTGTGAGACAGTGGTACCTTCGGTGCTTGATACTGTAGTGCCAGTAGTCTGAGACACGGTTGTACCTTCTGTAATGGTCACTGGCGAGGTTGTAGTTTGAATTGTGCCTGTTGTTGTATCGACTGTAGTGCCAGTAGTCTGTGAGACAGTTGTACCTTCGGTGCTTGAAACTGTAGTGCCAGAAGTTTGAGACACGGTTGTACCTTCGGTGCTGGTCACAGGCGAGGTGGTAGTTGCAATTGTGCCTGTCGTTGTCTCAGCTGTAGTTCCAGTGGTCTGTGAGACAGTGGTACCTTCGGTGCTTGATACTGTAGTGCCAGTAGTCTGAGACACGGTTGTACCTTCTGTGCTGGTCACTGGCGAGGTTGTACTTTGAATTGTGCCTGCTGTTGTATCGACTGTAGGGCCAGTAGTCTGTGAGACAGTTGTACCTTCGGTGCTTGAAACTGTAGTGCCAGAAGTTTGAGACACGGTTGTACCTTCGGTGCTGGTCACAGGCGAGGTGGTAGTTGCAATTGTGCCTGTCGTTGTCTCAGCTGTAGTTCCAGTAGTCTGTGAGACAGTGGTACCTTCGGTGCTTGATACTGTAGTGCCAGTAGTCTGAGACACGGTTGTACCTTCTGTGCTGGTCACTGGCGAGGTTGTACTTTGAATTGTGCCTGTTGTTGTATCGACTGTAGGGCCAGTAGTCTGTGAGACAGTTGTACCTTCGGTGCTTGAAACTGTAGTGCCAGAAGTTTGAGACACGGTTGTACCTTCGGTGCTGGTCACAGGCGAGGTGGTAGTTGCAATTGTGCCTGTCGTTGTCTCAGCTGTAGTTCCAGTGGTCTGTGAGACAGTGGTACCTTCGGTGCTTGATACTGTAGTGCCAGTAGTCTGAGACACGGTTGTACCTTCTGTGCTGGTCACTGGCGAGGTTGTACTTTGAATTGTGCCTGCTGTTGTATCGACTGTAGGGCCAGTAGTCTGTGAGACAGTTGTACCTTCGGTGCTTGAAACTGTAGTGCCAGAAGTTTGAGACACGGTTGTACCTTCGGTGCTGGTCACAGGCGAGGTGGTAGTTGCAATTGTGCCTGTCGTTGTCTCAGCTGTAGTTCCAGTAGTCTGTGAGACAGTGGTACCTTCGGTGCTTGATACTGTAGTGCCAGTAGTCTGAGACACGGTTGTACCTTCTGTGCTGGTCACTGGCGAGGTTGTACTTTGAATTGTGCCTGTTGTTGTATCGACTGTAGGGCCAGTAGTCTGTGAGACAGTTGTACCTTCGGTGCTTGAAACTGTAGTGCCAGAAGTTTGAGACACGGTTGTACCTTCGGTGCTGGTCACAGGCGAGGTGGTAGTTGCAATTGTGCCTGTCGTTGTCTCAGCTGTAGTTCCAGTAGTCTGTGAGACAGTGGTACCTTCGGTGCTTGATACTGTAGTGCCAGTAGTCTGAGACACGGTTGTACCTTCTGTGCTGGTCACTGGCGAGGTTGTACTTTGAATTGTGCCTGTTGTTGTATCGACTGTAGGGCCAGTAGTCTGTGAGACAGTTGTACCTTCGGTGCTTGAAACTGTAGTGCCAGAAGTTTGAGACACGGTTGTACCTTCGGTGCTGGTCACAGGCGAGGTGGTAGTTGCAATTGTGCCTGTCGTTGTCTCAGCTGTAGTTCCAGTAGTCTGTGAGACAGTGGTACCTTCGGTGCTTGATACTGTAGTGCCAGTAGTCTGAGACACGGTTGTACCTTCTGTGCTGGTCACTGGCGAGGTTGTACTTTGAATTGTGCCTGTTGTTGTATCGACTGTAGTGCCAGTAGTCTGTGAGACAGTTGTACCTTCGGTGCTTGAAACTGTAGTGCCAGAAGTTTGAGACACGGTTGTACCTTCGGTGCTGGTCACAGGCGAGGTGGTAGTTGCAATTGTGCCTGTCGTTGTCTCAGCTGTAGTTCCAGTAGTCTGTGAGACAGTGGTACCTTCGGTGCTTGATACTGTAGTGCCAGTAGTCTGAGACACGGTTGTACCTTCTGTGCTGGTCACTGGCGAGGTTGTACTTTGAATTGTGCCTGTTGTTGTATCGACTGTAGGGCCAGTAGTCTGTGAGACAGTTGTACCTTCGGTGCTTGAAACTGTAGTGCCAGAAGTTTGAGACACGGTTGTACCTTCGGTGCTGGTCACAGGCGAGGTGGTAGTTGCAATTGTGCCTGTCGTTGTCTCAGCTGTAGTTCCAGTAGTCTGTGAGACAGTGGTACCTTCGGTGCTTGATACTGTAGTGCCAGTAGTCTGAGACACGGTTGTACCTTCTGTGCTGGTCACTGGCGAGGTTGTACTTTGAATTGTGCCTGTTGTTGTATCGACTGTAGGGCCAGTAGTCTGTGAGACAGTTGTACCTTCGGTGCTTGAAACTGTAGTGCCAGAAGTTTGAGACACGGTTGTACCTTCGGTGCTGGTCACAGGCGAGGTGGTAGTTGCAATTGTGCCTGTCGTTGTCTCAGCTGTAGTTCCAGTAGTCTGTGAGACAGTGGTACCTTCGGTGCTTGATACTGTAGTGCCAGTAGTCTGAGACACGGTTGTACCTTCTGTGCTGGTCACTGGCGAGGTTGTACTTTGAATTGTGCCTGTTGTTGTATCGACTGTAGGGCCAGTAGTCTGTGAGACAGTTGTACCTTCGGTGCTTGAAACTGTAGTGCCAGAAGTTTGAGACACGGTTGTACCTTCGGTGCTGGTCACAGGCGAGGTGGTAGTTGCAATTGTGCCTGTCGTTGTCTCAGCTGTAGTTCCAGTAGTCTGTGAGACAGTGGTACCTTCGGTGCTTGATACTGTAGTGCCAGTAGTCTGAGACACGGTTGTACCTTCTGTGCTGGTCACTGGCGAGGTTGTACTTTGAATTGTGCCTGTTGTTGTATCGACTGTAGGGCCAGTAGTCTGTGAGACAGTTGTACCTTCGGTGCTTGAAACTGTAGTGCCAGAAGTTTGAGACACGGTTGTACCTTCGGTGCTGGTCACAGGCGAGATGGTGGTTGCAATTGTGCCTGTCGTTGTCTCAGCTGTAGTTCCAGTAGTCTGTGAGACAGTGGTACCTTCGGTGCTTGATACTGTAGTGCCAGTAGTCTGAGACACGGTTGTACCTTCTGTGCTGGTCACTGGCGAGGTTGTACTTTGAATTGTGCCTGTTGTTTTATCGACTGTAGTGCCAGTAGTCTGTGAGACAGTTGTACCTTCGGTGCTTGAAACTGTAGTGCCAGAAGTTTGAGACACGGTTGTACCTTCGGTGCTGGTCACAGGCGAGGTGGAAGTTGCAATTGTGCCTGTCGTTGTCTCAGCTGTAGTTCCAGTAGTCTGTGAGACAGTGGTACCTTCGGTGCTTGATACTGTAGTGCCAGTAGTCGGAGACACGGTTGTACCTTCTGTGCTGGTCACTGGCGAGGTTGTACTTTGAATTGTGCCTGTTGTTGTATCGACTGTAGTGCCAGTAGTCTGTGAGACAGTTGTACCTTCGGTGCTTGAAACTGTAGTGCCAGAAGTTTGAGACACGGTTGTACCTTCGGTGCTGGTCACAGGCGAGGTGGTAGTTGCAATTGTGCCTGTCGTTGTCTCAGCTGTAGTTCCAGTAGTCTGTGAGACAGTGGTACCTTCGGTGCTTGATACTGTAGTGCCAGTAGTCTGAGACACGGTTGTACCTTCTGTGCTGGTCACTGGCGAGGTTGTACTTTGAATTGTGCCTGTTGTTGTATCGACTGTAGTGCCAGTAGTCTGTGAGACAGTTGTACCTTCGGTGCTTGAAACTGTAGTGCCAGAAGTTTGAGACACGGTTGTACCTTCGGTGCTGGTCACAGGCGAGGTGGTAGTTGCAATTGTGCCTGTCGTTGTCTCAGCTGTAGTTCCAGTAGTCTGTGAGACAGTGGTACCTTCGGTGCTTGATACTGTAGTGCCAGTAGTCTGAGACACGGTTGTACCTTCTGTGATGGTCACTGGCGAGGTTGTAGTTTGAATTGTGCCTGTTGTTGTATCGACTGTAGTGCCAGTAGTTTGTGAGACAGTTGTACCTTCGGTGCTTGAAACTGTAGTGCCAGAAGTTTGAGACACGGTTGTACCTTCGGTGCTGGTCACAGGCGAGGTGGTAGTTGCAATTGTGCCTGTCGTTGTCTCAGCTGTAGTTCCAGTAGTCTGTGAGACAGTGGTACCTTCGGTGCTTGATACTGTAGTGCCAGTAGTCTGAGACACGGTTGTACCTTCTGTGCTGGTCACTGGCGAGGTTGTACTTTGAATTGTGCCTGTTGTTGTATCGACTGTAGTGCCAGTAGTCTGTGAGACAGTTGTACCTTCGGTGCTTGAAACTGTAGTGCCAGAAGTTTGAGACACGGTTGTACCTTCGGTGCTGGTCACAGACGAGGTGGTAGTTG
This sequence comes from Mytilus galloprovincialis, assembly GCA_037788925.1. Taxonomy (NCBI): domain Eukaryota; kingdom Metazoa; phylum Mollusca; class Bivalvia; order Mytilida; family Mytilidae; genus Mytilus; species Mytilus galloprovincialis. Next base: position 34,636,273 of record CM075340.1, read on the forward strand.
CAATTGTGCCTGTCGTTGTCTCAGCTGTAGTTCCAGTAGTCTGTGAGACAGTGGTACCTTCGGTGCTTGATACTGTAGTGCCAGTAGTCTGAGACACGGTTGTACCTTCTGTGCTGGTCACTGGCGAGGTTGTACTTTGAATTGTGCCTGTTGTTGTATCGACTGTAGGGCCAGTAGTCTGTGAGACAGTTGTACCTTCGGTGCTTGAAACTGTAGTGCCAGAAGTTTGAGACACGGTTGTACCTTCGGTGCTGGTCACAGGCGAGGTGGTAGTTGCAATTGTGCCTGTCGTTGTCTCAGCTGTAGTTCCAGTAGTCTGTGAGACAGTGGTACCTTCGGTGCTTGATACTGTGGTGCCAGTAGTCTGAGACACGGTTGTACCTTCTGTGCTGGTCACTGGCGAGGTTGTACTTTGAATTGTGCCTGTTGTTGTATCGACTGTAGGGCCAGTAGTCTGTGAGACAGTTGTACCTTCGGTGCTTGAAACTGTAGTGCCAGAAGTTTGAGACACGGTTGTACCTTCGGTGCTGGTCACAGGCGAGGTGGTAGTTGCAATTGTGCCTGTCGTTGTCTCAGCTGTAGTTCCAGTAGTCTGTGAGACAGTGGTACCTTCGGTGCTTGATACTGTAGTGCCAGTAGTCTGAGACACGGTTGTACCTTCTGTGCTGGTCACTGGCGAGGTTGTACTTTGAATTGTGCCTGTTGTTGTATCGACTGTAGGGCCAGTAGTCTGTGAGACAGTTGTACCTTCGGTGCTTGAAACTGTAGTGCCAGAAGTTTGAGACACGGTTGTACCTTCGGTGCTGGTCACAGGCGAGGTGGTAGTTGCAATTTTGCCTGTCGTTGTCTCAGCTGTAGTTCCAGTAGTCTGTGAGACAGTGGTACCTTCGGTGCTTGATACTGTAGTGCCAGTAGTCTGAGACACGGTTGTACCTTCTGTGCTGGTCACTGGCGAGGTTGTACTTTGAATTGTGCCTGTTGTTGTATCGACTGTAGGGCCAGTAGTCTGTGAGACAGTTGTACCTTCGGTGCTTGAAACTGTAGTGCCAGAAGTTTGAGACACGGTTGTACCTTCGGTGCTGGTCACAGGCGAGATGGTGGTTGCAATTGTGCCTGTCGTTGTCTCAGCTGTAGTTCCAGTAGTCTGTGAGACAGTGGTACCTTCGGTGCTTGATACTGTAGTGCCAGTAGTCTGAGACACGGTTGTACCTTCTGTGCTGGTCACTGGCGAGGTTGTACTTTGAATTGTGCCTGTTGTTGTATCGACTGTAGTGCCAGTAGTCTGTGAGACAGTTGTACCTTCGGTGCTTGAAACTGTAGTGCCAGAAGTTTGAGACACGGTTGTACCTTCGGTGCTGGTCACAGACGAGGTGGTAGTTGCAATTGTGCCTGTCGTTGTCTCAGCTGTAGTTCCAGTAGTCTGTGAGACAGTGGTACCTTCGGTGCTTGATACTGTAGTGCCAGTAGTCTGAGACACGGTTGTACCTTCTGTGCTGGTCACTGGCGAGGTTGTACTTTGAATTGTGCCTGTTGTTGTATCGACTGTAGGGCCAGTAGTCTGTGAGACAGTTGTACCTTCGGTGCTTGAAACTGTAGTGCCAGAAGTTTGAGACACGGTTGTACCTTCGGTGCTGGTCACAGGCGAGGTGGTAGTTGCAATTGTGCCTGTCGTTGTCTCAGCTGTAGTTCCAGTAGTCTGTGAGACAGTGGTACCTTCGGTGCTTGATACTGTAGTGCCAGTAGTCTGAGACACGGTTGTACCTTCTGTGCTGGTCACTGGCGAGGTTGTACTTTGAATTGTGCCTGTTGTTGTATCGACTGTAGGGCCAGTAGTATGTGAGACAGTTGTACCTTCGGTGCTTGAAACTGTAGTGCCAGAAGTTTGAGACACGGTTGTACCTTCGGTGCTGGTCACAGGCGAGGTGGTAGTTGCAATTGTGCCTGTCGTTGTCTCAGCTGTAGTTCCAGTAGTCTGTGAGACAGTGGTACCTTCGGTGCTTGATACTGTAGTGCCAGTAGTCTGAGACACGGTTGTACCTTCTGTGCTGGTCACTGGCGAGGTTGTACTTTGAATTGTGCCTGTTGTTGTATCGACTGTAGGGCCAGTAGTCTGTGAGACAGTTGTACCTTCGGTGCTTGAAACTGTAGTGCCAGAAGTTTGAGACACGGTTGTACCTTCGGTCCTGGTCACAGGCGAGGTGGTAGTTGCAATTGTGCCTGTCGTTGTCTCAGCTGTAGTTCCAGTAGTCTGTGAGACAGTGGTACCTTCGGTGCTTGATACTGTAGTGCCAGTAGTCTGAGACACGGTTGTACCTTCTGTGCTGGTCACTGGCGAGGTTGTACTTTGAATTGTGCCTGTTGTTGTATCGACTGTAGGGCCAGTAGTCTGTGAGACAGTTGTACCTTCGGTGCTTGAAACTGTAGTGCCAGAAGTTTGAGACACGGTTGTACCTTCGGTGCTGGTCACAGGCGAGATGGTGGTTGCAATTGTGCCTGTCGTTGTCTCAGCTGTAGTTCCAGTAGTCTGTGAGACAGTGGTACCTTCGGTGCTTGATACTGTAGTGCCAGTAGTCTGAGACACGGTTGTACCTTCTGTGCTGGTCACTGGCGAGGTTGTACTTTGAATTGTGCCTGTTGTTGTATCGACTGTAGTGCCAGTAGTCTGTGAGACAGTTGTACCTTCGGTGCTTGAAACTGTAGTGCCAGAAGTTTGAGACACGGTTGTACCTTCGGTGCTGGTCACAGGCGAGGTGGAAGTTGCAATTGTGCCTGTCGTTGTCTCAGCTGTAGTTCCAGTAGTCTGTGAGACAGTGGTACCTTCGGTGCTTGATACTGTAGTGCCAGTAGTCGGAGACACGGTTGTACCTTCTGTGCTGGTCACTGGCGAGGTTGTACTTTGAATTGTGCCTGTTGTTGTATCGACTGTAGTGCCAGTAGTCTGTGAGACAGTTGTACCTTCGGTGCTTGAAACTGTAGTGCCAGAAGTTTGAGACACGGTTGTACCTTCGGTGCTGGTCACAGGCGAGGTGGTAGTTGCAATTGTGCCTGTCGTTGTCTCAGCTGTAGTTCCAGTAGTCTGTGAGACAGTGGTACCTTCGGTGCTTGATACTGTAGTGCCAGTAGTCGGAGACACGGTTGTACCTTCTGTGCTGGTCACTGGCGAGGTTGTACTTTGAATTGTGCCTGTTGTTGTATCGACTGTAGTGCCAGTAGTCTGTGAGACAGTTGTACCTTCGGTGCTTGAAACTGTAGTGCCAGAAGTTTGAGACACGGTTGTACCTTCGGTGCTGGTCACAGGCGAGGTGGTAGTTGCAATTGTGCCTGTCGTTGTCTCAGCTGTAGTTCCAGTAGTCTGTGAGACAGTGGTACCTTCGGTGCTTGATACTGTAGTGCCAGTAGTCTGAGACACGGTTGTACCTTCTGTGCTGGTCACTGGCGAGGTTGTACTTTGAATTGTGCCTGTTGTTGTATCGACTGTAGTGCCAGTAGTCTGTGAGACAGTTGTACCTTCGGTGCTTGAAACTGTAGTGCCAGAAGTTTGAGACACGGTTGTACCTTCGGTGCTGGTCACAGGCGAGGTGGAAGTTGCAATTGTGCCTGTCGTTGTCTCAGCTGTAGTTCCAGTAGTCTGTGAGACAGTGGTACCTTCGGTGCTTGATACTGTAGTGCCAGTAGTCTGAGACACGGTTGTACCTTCTGTGCTGGTCACTGGCGAGGTTGTACTTTGAATTGTGCCTGTTGTTGTATCGACTGTAGTGCCAGTAGTCTGTGAGACAGTTGTACCTTCGGTGCTTGAAACTGTAGTGCCAGAAGTTTGAGACACGGTTGTACCTTCGGTGCTGGTCACAGGCGAGGTGGTAGTTGCAATTGTGCCTGTTGTTGTCTCAGCTGTAGTTCCAGTAGTCTGTGAGACAGTGGTACCTTCGGTGCTTGATACTGTAATGCCAGTAGTCTGAGACACGGTTGTACCTTCTGTGCTGGTCACTGGCGAGGTTGTACTTTGAATTGTGCCTGTTGTTGTATCGACTGTAGTGCCAGTAGTCTGTGAGACAGTTGTACCTTCGGTGCTTGAAACTGTAGTGCCGGAAGTTTGAGACACGGTTGTACCTTCGGTGCTGGTCACAGGCGAGGTGGTAGTTGCAATTGTGCCTGTCGTTGTATCAGCTGTAGTTCCAGTAGTCTGTGAGACAGTGGTACCTTCGGTGCTTGATACTGTAGTGCCAGTAGTCTGAGACACGGTTGTACCTTCGGTGCTGGTCACAGGCGAGGTGGTAGTTGCAATTGTGCCTGTCGTTGTCTCAGCTGTAGTTCCAGTAGTCTGTGAGACAGTGGTACCTTCGGTGCTTGATACTGTAGTGCCAGTAGTCTGAGACACGGTTGTACCTTCTGTGCTGGTCACTGGCGAGGTTGTACTTTGAATTGTGCCTGTTGTTATATCGACTGTAGTGCCAGTAGTCTGTGAGACAGTTGTACCTTCGGTGCTTGAAACTGTAGTGCCAGAAGTTTGAGACACGGTTGTACCTTCGGTGCTGGTCACAGGCGAGGTGGTAGTTGCAATTGTGCCTGTCGTTGTCTCAGCTGTAGTTCCAGTAGTCTGTGAGACAGTGGTACCTTCGGTGCTTGATACTGTAGTGCCAGTGGTCTGAGACACGGTTGTACCTTCTGTGCTGGTCACTGGCGAGGTTGTACTTTGAATTGTGCCTGTTGTTGTATCGACTGTAGTGCCAGTAGTCTGTGAGACAGTTGTACCGTCGGTGCTTGAAACTGTAGTGCCAGAAGTTTGAGACACGGTTGTACCTTCGGTGCTGGTCACAGGCGAGGTGGTAGTTGCAATTGTGCCTGTCGTTGTCTCAGCTGTAGTTCCAGTAGTCTGTGAGACAGTGGTACCTTCGGTGCTTGATACTGTAGTGCCAGTAGTCTGAGACACGGTTGTACCTTCTGTGCTGGTCACTGGCGAGGTTGTACTTTGAATTGTGCCTGTTGTTGTATCGACTGTAGGGCCAGTAGTCTGTGAGACAGTTGTACCTTCGGTGCTTGAAACTGTAGTGCCAGAAGTTTGAGACACGGTTGTACCTTCGGTGCTGGTCACAGGCGAGATGGTGGTTGCAATTGTACCTGTCGTTGTCTCAGCTGTAGTTCCAGTAGTCTGTGAGACAGTGGTACCTTCGGTGCTTGATACTGTAGTGCCAGTAGTCTGAGACACGGTTGTACCTTCTGTGCTGGTCACTGGCGAGGTTGTACTTTGAATTGTGCCTGTTGTTGTATCGACTGTAGTGCCAGTAGTCTGTGAGACAGTTGTACCTTCGGTGCTTGAAACTGTAGTGCCAGAAGTTTGAGACACGGTTGTACCTTCGGTGCTGGTCACAGGCGAGGTGGAAGTTGCAATTGTGCCTGTCGTTGTCTCAGCTGTAGTTCCAGTAGTCTGTGAGACAGTGGTACCTTCGGTGCTTGATACTGTAGTGCCAGTAGTCTGAGACACGGTTGTACCTTCTGTGCTGGTCACTGGCGAGGTTGTACTTTGAATTGTGCCTGTTGTTGTATCGACTGTAGCGCCAGTAGTCTGTGAGACAGTTGTACCTTCGGTGCTTGAAACTGTAGTGCCAGAAGTTTGAGACACGGTTGTACCTTCGGTGCTGGTCACAGGCGAGGTGGTAGTTGCAATTGTGCCTGTCGTTGTCTCAGCTGTAGTTCCAGTAGTCTGTGAGACAGTGGTACCTTTGGTGCTTGATACTGTAGTGCCAGTAGTCGGAGACACGGTTGTACCTTCTGTGCTGGTCACTGGCGAGGTTGTACTTTGAATTGTGCCTGTTGTTGTATCGACTGTAGTGCCAGTAGTCTGTGAGACAGTTGTACCTTCGGTGCTTGAAACTGTAGTGCCAGAAGTTTGAGACACGGTTGTACCTTCGGTGCTGGTCACAGGCGAGGTGGTAGTTGCAATTGTGCCTGTCGTTGTCTCAGCTGTAGTTCCAGTAGTCTGTGAGACAGTGGTACCTTCGGTGCTTGATACTGTAGTGCCAGTAGTCTGAGACACGGTTGTACCTTCTGTGCTGGTCACTGGCGAGGTTGTACTTTGAATTGTGCCTGTTGTTGTATCGACTGTAGTGCCAGTAGTCTGTGAGACAGTTGTACCTTCGGTGCTTGAAACTGTAGTGCCAGAAGTTTGAGACACGGTTGTACCTTCGGTGCTGGTCACAGGCGAGGTGGTAGTTGCAATTGTGCCTGTCGTTGTCTCAGCTGTAGTTCCAGTAGTCTGTGAGACAGTGGTACCTTCGGTGCTTGATACTGTAGTGCCAGTAGTCTGAGACACGGTTGTACCTTCTGTGCTGGTCACTGGCGAGGTTGTACTTTGAATTGTGCCTGTTGTTGTATCGACTGTAGTGCCAGTAGTCTGTGAGACAGTTGTACCTTCGGTGCTTGAAACTGTAGTGCCGGAAGTTTGAGACACGGTTGTACCTTCGGTGCTGGTCACAGGCGAGGTGGTAGTTGCAATTGTGCCTGTCGTTGTATCAGCTGTAGTTCCAGTAGTCTGTGAGACAGTGGTACCTTCGGTGCTTGATACTGTAGTGCCAGTAGTCTGAGACACGGTTGTACCTTCTGTGATGGTCACTGGCGACGTTGTAGTTTGAATTGTGCCTGTTGTTGTATCGACTGTAGTGCCAGTAGTCTGTGAGACAGTTGTACCTTCGGTGCTTGAAACTGTAGTGCCAGAAGTTTGAGACACGGTTGTACCTTCGGTGCTGGTCACAGGCGAGGTGGTAGTTGCAATTGTGCCTGTCGTTGTCTCAGCTGTAGTTCCAGTAGTCTGTGAGACAGTGGTACCTTCGGTGCTTGATACTGTAGTGCCAGTAGTCTGAGACACGGTTGTACCTTCTGTGATGGTCACTGGCGAGGTTGTAGTTTGAATTGTGCCTGTTGTTGTATCGACTGTAGTGCCAGTAGTCTGTGAGACAGTTGTACCTTCGGTGCTTGAAACTGTAGTGCCAGAAGTTTGAGACACGGTTGTACCTTCGGTGCTGGTCACAGGCGAGGTGGTAGTTGCAATTGTGCCTGTCGTTGTCTCAGCTGTAGTTCCAGTAGTCTGTGAGACAGTGGTACCTTCAGTGCTTGATACTGTAGTGCCAGTAGTCTGAGACACGGTTGTACCTTCTGTGATGGTCACTGGCGAGGTTGTACTTTGAATTGTGCCTGTTGTTGTATCGACTGTAGTGCCAGTAGTCTGTGAGACAGTTGTACCTTCGGTGCTTGAAACTGTAGTGCCAGAAAATTGAGACACGGTTGTACCTTCGGTGCTGGTCACAGGCGAGGTGGTAGTTGCAATTGTGCCTGTCGTTGTCTCAGCTGTAGTTCCAGTAGTCTGTGAGACAGTGGTACCTTCGGTGGTTGATACTGTAGTGCCAGTAGTCTGAGACACGGTTGTACCTTCTGTGCTGGTCACTGGCGAGGTTGTACTTTGAATTGTGCCTGTTGTTGTATCGACTGTAGTGCCAGTAGTCTGTGAGACAGTTGTACCGTCGGTGCTTGAAACTGTAGTGCCAGAAGTTTGAGACACGGTTGTACCTTCGGTGCTGGTCACAGGCGAGGTGGTAGTTGCAATTGTGCCTGTCGTTGTCTCAGCTGTAGTTCCAGTAGTCTGTGAGACAGTGGTACCTTCGGTGCTTGATACTGTAGTGCCAGTAGTCTGAGACACGGTTGTACCTTCTGTGCTGGTCACTGGCGAGGTTGTACTTTGAATTGTGCCTGTTGTTGTATCGACTGTAGTGCCAGTAGTCTGTGAGACAGTTGTACCGTCGGTGCTTGAAACTGTAGTGCCAGAAGTTTGAGACACGGTTGTACCTTCGGTGCTGGTCACAGGCGAGGTGGTAGTTGCAATTGTGCCTGTCGTTGTCTCAGCTGTAGTTCCAGTAGTCTGTGAGACAGTGGTACCTTCGGTGCTTGATACTGTAGTGCCAGTAGTCTGAGACACGGTTGTACCTTCTGTGCTGGTCACTGGCGAGGTTGTACTTTGAATTGTGCCTGTTGTTGTATCGACTGTAGTGCCAGTAGTCTGTGAGACAGTTGTACCTTCGGTGCTTGAAACTGTAGTGCCAGAAGTTTGAGACACGGTTGTACCTTCGGTGCTGGTCACAGGCGAGGTGGTAGTTGCAATTGTGCCTGTCGTTGTCTCAGCTGTAGTTCCAGTAGTCTGTGAGACAGTGGTACCTTCGGTGCTTGATACTGTAGTGCCAGTGGTCTGAGACACGGTTGTACCTTCTGTGCTGGTCACTGGCGAGGTTGTACTTTGAATTGTGCCTGTTGTTGTATCGACTGTAGTGCCAGTAGTCTGTGAGACAGTTGTACCGTCGGTGCTTGAAACTGTAGTGCCAGAAGTTTGAGACACGGTTGTACCTTCGGTGCTGGTCACAGGCGAGGTGGTAGTTGCAATTGTGCCTGTCGTTGTCTCAGCTGTAGTTCCAGTAGTCTGTGAGACAGTGGTACCTTCGGTGCTTGATACTGTAGTGCCAGTAGTCTGAGACACGGTTGTACCTTCTGTGCTGGTCACTGGCGAGGTTGTACTTTGAATTGTGCCTGTTGTTGTATCGACTGTAGGGCCAGTAGTCTGTGAGACAGTTGTACCTTCGGTGCTTGAAACTGTAGTGCCAGAAGTTTGAGACACGGTTGTACCTTCGGTGCTGGTCACAGGCGAGATGGTGGTTGCAATTGTGCCTGTCGTTGTCTCAGCTGTAGTTCCAGTAGTCTGTGAGACAGTGGTACCTTCAGTGCTTGATACTGTAGTGCCAGTAGTCTGAGACACGGTTGTACCTTCTGTGCTGGTCACTGGCGAGGTTGTACTTTGAATTGTGCCTGTTGTTGTATCGACTGTAGTGCCAGTAGTCTGTGAGACAGTTGTACCTTCGGTGCTTGAAACTGTAGTGCCAGAAGTTTGAGACACGGTTGTACCTTCGGTGCTGGTCACAGGCGAGGTGGAAGTTGCAATTGTGCCTGTCGTTGTCTCAGCTGTAGTTCCAGTAGTCTGTGAGACAGTGGTACCTTCGGTGCTTGATACTGTAGTGCCAGTAGTCGGAGACACGGTTGTACCTTCTGTGCTGGTCACTGGCGAGGTTGTACTTTGAATTGTGCCTGTTGTTGTATCGACTGTAGCGCCAGTAGTCTGTGAGACAGTTGTACCTTCGGTGCTTGAAACTGTAGTGCCAGAAGTTTGAGACACGGTTGTACCTTCGGTGCTGGTCACAGGCGAGGTGGTAGTTGCAATTGTGCCTGTCGTTGTCTCAGCTGTAGTTCCAGTAGTCTGTGAGACAGTGGTACCTTCGGTGCTTGATACTGTAGTGCCAGTAGTCTGAGACACGGTTGTACCTTCTGTGCTGGTCACTGGCGAGGTTGTACTTTGAATTGTGCCTGTTGTTGTATCGACTGTAGTGCCAGTAGTCTGTGAGACAGTTGTACCTTCGGTGCTTGAAACTGTAGTGCCAGAAGTTTGAGACACGGTTGTACCTGCTGTGCTGGTCACTGGCGAGGTTGTACTTTGAATTGTGCCTGTTGTTGTATCGACTGTAGTGCCAGTAGTCTGTGAGACAGTTGTACCTTCGGTGCTTGAAACTGTAGTGCCAGAAGTTTGAGACACGGTTGTACCTTCGGTGCTGGTCACAGGCGAGGTGGTAGTTGCAATTGTGCCTGTCGTTGTCTCAGCTGTAGTTCCAGTAGTCTGTGAGACAGTGGTACCTTCGGTGCTTGATACTGTAGTGCCAGTGGTCTGAGACACGGTTGTACCTTCTGTGCTGGTCACTGGCGAGGTTGTACTTTGAATTGTGCCTGTTGTTGTATCGACTGTAGTGCCAGTAGTCTGTGAGACAGTTGTACCTTCGGTGCTTGAAACTGTAGTGCCAGAAGTTTGAGACACGGTTGTACCTTCGGTGCTGGTCACAGGCGAGGTGGTAGTTGCAATTGTGCCTGTCGTTGTCTCAGCTGTAGTTCCAGTAGTCTGTGAGACAGTGGTACCTTCGGTGCTTGATACTGTAGTGCCAGTGGTCTGAGACACGGTTGTACCTTCTGTGCTGGTCACTGGCGAGGTTGTACTTTGAATTGTGCCTGTTGTTGTATCGACTGTAGTGCCAGTAGTCTGTGAGACAGTTGTACCTTCGGTGCTTGAAACTGTAGTGCCAGAAGTTTGAGACACGGTTGTACCTTCGGTGCTGGTCACAGGCGAGGTGGTAGTTGCAATTGTGCCTGTCGTTGTCTCAGCTGTAGTTCCAGTAGTCTGTGAGACAGTGGTACCTTCGGTGCTTGATACTGTAGTGCCAGTGGTCTGAGACACGGTTGTACCTTCTGTGCTGGTCACTGGCGAGGTTGTACTTTGAATTGTGCCTGTTGTTGTATCGACTGTAGTGCCAGTAGTCTGTGAGACAGTTGTACCTTCGGTGCTTGAAACTGTAGTGCCAGAAGTTTGAGACACGGTTGTACCTTCGGTGCTGGTCACAGGCGAGGTGGTAGTTGCAATTGTGCCTGTCGTTGTCTCAGCTGTAGTTCCAGTAGTCTGTGAGACAGTGGTACCTTCGGTGCTTGATACTGTAGTGCCAGTGGTCTGAGACACGGTTGTACCTTCTGTGCTGGTCACTGGCGAGGTTGTACTTTGAATTGTGCCTGTTGTTGTATCGACTGTAGTGGCAGTAGTCTGTGAGACAGTTGTACCTTCGGTGCTTGAAACTGTAGTGCCAGAAGTTTGAGACACGGTTGTACCTTCGGTGCTGGTCACAGGCGAGGTGGAAGTTGCAATTGTGCCTGTCGTTGTCTCAGCTGTAGTTCCAGTAGTCTGTGAGACAGTGGTACCTTCGGTGCTTGATACTGTAGTGCCAGTGGTCTGAGACACGGTTGTACCTTCTGTGCTGGTCACTGGCGAGGTTGTACTTTGAATTGTGCCTGTTGTTGTATCGACTGTAGTGCCAGTAGTCTGTGAGACAGTTGTACCTTCGGTGCTTGAAACTGTAGTGCCAGAAGTTTGAGACACGGTTGTACCTTCGGTGCTGGTCACAGGCGAGGTGGTAGTTGCAATTGTGCCTGTCGTTGTCTCAGCTGTAGTTCCAGTAGTCTGTGAGACAGTGGTACCTTCGGTGCTTGATACTGTAGTGCCAGTGGTCTGAGACACGGTTGTACCTTCTGTGCTGGTCACTGGCGAGTTGGTAGTTGCAATTGTGCCTGTTGTTGTCTCAGCTGTAGTTCCAGTTGTTTGAGAGACGGTTGTTCCTTCTGTGCTGGTCACTAGTGGCGAGGTACTTGCAACTAAGCCTACAAAAAGCAGGTTTTTGTAAGTTTAAACAAACATGTATTTAAGGTAGCACAATACAAAGATTTTACGACTCCAACTCCCAAGTTTTAAAATGCTTTCTTAATAATGCTTGAAAATTTATAAAAGTGGTAGTTTTGTATCTAACAGATTACTCTTTCAAATTAATGCAATGTTAGTATTATGCAACAATTATGTAACCAATTATAATTTTAACTGCGTCTAAAATATTTTTCACCAAATTTCCACTTTCAAATGAATTAGCTTCTGCATAGGTATCCCTAGAGGGTTGATTTTATTATATGTTGTTCCTATGGCCATTATCTACAAAAGGGTATCTCAGATCTCAGATAGAATGTATAGAACAAAATTTACACCTAATCAAACATTTTGTTGTTTTATGTGGTTAAGATGTTTACACTAATTAGAGATTGATGAGAGAATGGAATATACCATAAGGACAATTTGAGACACCCTTTTGTAGCCCATGATGTGTTGTTTAAGATTAAAATTTTTTGTATAGTTAAAGAGATGATAGAGCTCAATTCATTCAAGTAAACTGACCCGATTTTGCCACTAATTACATAATAATTGATTACATAATGATTGCATAATAAAAATATTGCAACCGTTTAAAAGATTTATCTTTTATCTATATAATATATATATATATATATATATATATCTATATACCTCTTTTATTATTTTCTATGCATTCATAAGAAAGTTACAGCACATTAAAGGTTAGTGATTGGAAGTAAAAAAAATCTTTGTATTGTGCTACCTTAACTCGTAAAGAATTCACTTTCTTCGTTTCAGTACTAAAAGATTAACTTGTGTCGAATGAACATCAATATCTGCCATTTTTATTTATTTTTTTTTTATTATTGTTGACCAATTTTATGTTTAACTCCAGTTTAATTTTTAATATATAGTTATGGAAAACCATAGCGAAAGACGTAAAGAGTTTTATCTGGCGGACCTTTGATGACTTTATACATCAATACATTTTTTTATGTTTTTTGACTAACACAAATTTATTGGCCTATTTTACGATTAATAGATTAAGTGATCGATTGATGGATTGATTGACTAATTAATTTATTTAATAAAGCAAATACAAACAGATGAAATGATATAAAAAGCAAAACGAAAATTCCATTAATAAAATAAAAAATGATATGATCACTATTGTAAAATGTGTTGGGACACAGTTGTACCTTCTACTCTTGTCACTGGCGAGGTGGTTGTTACAATCGTGCCTGTCGTTGGTTCAGACGTAGTAATAGTAGTCTGAGAGATGGCTGTATCTTCTGTGCTGATAACTGGCGTGATGGTACTTTCTACTGAACCTATAAAAAGCAGGTTTATTCGTAAGTTAAATCGGACATGTATTTATATGATAAACTCATCAAATATACTTTGATTAAAATTGTGGACACTGAACGCGGTTTTCGTTTTGAAAGGAGACTCATCAGTGACGCTCGAATCAAACGAGTTAAATATCCCGATTAAAGTACGAAGTTGAAGGGCATTAATGACCAAAAAAAGTGTGATAATGCAGAAACACTTACTTCGATATAAGAACAATACCTTTAAAGATCGTGGTCTTTGTTTGCTTTCAAACTAAACTCCCAATTGTTTCATTTTAGAATTAAACGCCTTTGTAAAGAATTTATTGGTGTTATAACTTTGCCAATTCACTCACAAACAACTAAAATTCCGAATTTTATGATATGTTTGTGATTGACTTGATGCGGATCATTCACGTCGTTTAATCCTTATAATTCCTTAAAATTCGAGATAAGGATTTTTTACCCTATACTCGTTACCTCTCCAAAGTTGTCCTGGTCACAACGAACCCACAACACATCTATACAGCGCCACGACAAGAAACTTGGTCAAATCGCGGGTCATCTGTGATCGTCGTACGACAGTCGCACGGTATTTTGACATTTAACATCGTGGCGCTGTCGTGTGTCGTGGGCCGAAAATTGGTAGGCACCTTTTTTGCCCTACGAATTTTTGTCGTGTCACTGTCTTGTGGCTGTCGTGAGAGTGTCTCACCACAATCGTGTGACTGTTGTGCGATAAACACATTGTCGTGGGTACCAACATAAACCTTTTTTTAGATTAAAACAATCGTACGACTGTCGTACGACAATCTCACGACTGTCGCAAACATTCGTGATACAGTCGCACGATTGTCTCACGAATACCAAATTTCGTACGACGCTCGCACAACATTGATGGTCTGTTGTACGACAGTGGTACGTTCGTCGTGCAACATATTTTCTTTTTATTTAGAAGAATACAATTCGGCGTGAATAAATGTTTGGAAAACATACCGTCTGACGTTTAAAGAGGATGGCTATTCCACCAGGACGATTACGTTTGGCCCTGCTGAAAATGCGCCTTGCCGGACACCAACAAGAGCAAAATATCATCCATTTATTTTTCTTTTCGGGGGCATCCTGGTTTAAATTCGCTGAACAATTATAAAAAAAAACCTAATACGAATGACGTCGTTTACCTTGACCGAACTTATAATGACACTTAAACATATTGAAAGCAAACGGCAAATAGCTTGCAATTAATCGGGCCTTCTATATATACTATTAGACCCGGAGTCAAACGTGCGAGTGACCCACGACTGTTGTGCGACAGTTGTAAGACAGTCATACCAAAGTGGCACGACAGTGACACGCGCATCCCGTGACATGAAAACCTGAAAAATAGCGTGATTGTCGTACGACTGTCGCAAGCTGACTAGCGACAAACCCACGACAGTACAATTACATTTTTTTCTGTCATGTACCCATCGTGGAACCATCTTGGACATGTCGTAGCTGATGTGATCACTCGATATATATTTTTGACATTTTGCACGAAAGTCCCACGACAACAATTTTATAGATCCTCCACGACAAAAAAATCGCACGATCTGTTTTGACCGGGGCTTTAAACGTAAATTGTATATTTAGTCATTGAATTGGCCTGGTGCATGAATATATTTGTTGCTTCACGCAAAAATATGTACTCCATAAAATTTGCTACAAAAACTCATATTATAATTTAAGTTAATGTTTTAGTTTATTTTTGATTTAACGATTTAACGCGAAGTTAAAAAAAAACATTTTTCAACATCGAGCTGGATTGTGTTATTATTGTCACCATCGTGTTAACATTGGTTACAAAAAATGTTCAAGCAACGTGGTCTATCGACAAATTAAACAACGTCAAAAACAACTACCGGGAGTACTCTAGACCAATCATATCAACGTATTCCTTCATGTGCAAATTAAATCATATAAGAATTTTTCAAAATTAACTTATCTTGATTTTATAACTTTAAAATGAACTAGTTTTGAATGAGCATAACGTCTACACAGAAGTCTCACAGTGGGACAAGGTTAAGTGAAACTGAAATGGATTCGAAATAGATAGTCGTTTTTTTTTTTTTGTTTTTTAAATCATAACAAATACACCAAAATAATTGTTGGACGGAAATTAAATAAGTTGACTCATTAGTAGAAGAAAAAAATAATTTCAAAAAATCTTTTTCTTAGATATGAACAAACGCGCCTTCAACGCCTAAACCATCTATTAATTGATGATAAAAAAAGTATGAACTTTGTAATTTGATTTGTGTTGTATCGACTGTAGTACCAGTTATCTTTGAGACAGTTGTAATTTCGGTGCTAAAAACTATAGTGCAAAAAATTTGAGACACAGTTGTACCTTCGGTGCTGGTCACAGGCAAGGTGGTAGTTGCAAATGTGCCAGTCGTTGTCTCAGCTGTAGTTCCAGTAGTCTGTGAGACAGTGGTACCTTCGGTGCTTGATACTGTAGTGCCTGTAGTCTCAGACACGGTTGTACCTTCTGTGCTGGTCACTGGCGAGGTTGTGCTTTGAATTGTGCCTGTTGTTGTATCGACTGTAGTACCAGTAGTCTGTGATACAGTTGTACCTTCGGTGCTTGAAACGGTAGTGCCAGACATTTGAGACACGGTTGTTCCTTCGGTGCTGGTCACAGGCGAGGTGGTAGTTGCAATTGTACCTGTCGTTGTCTCAGCTGTAGTTCCAGTAGTTTGTGAGACAGTGGTACCTTCGGTGCTTGATACTGTAGTGCCAGTAGTCTGAGACACGGTTGTACCTTCTGTGCTGGTCACTGGCAAGGTTGTACTTTGAATTGTGTCTGTTGTTGTATCGACTGTATCGCCAGTAGTCTGTGAGACAGTTGTACCTTCGGTGCTTGAAACGGTAGTGCCAGACGTTTGAGACACGGTTGTTCCTTCGGTGCTGGTCACAGGCGAGGTGGTAGTTGCAAATGTACCTGTCGTTGTCTCAGCTGTAGTTCCAGTAGTCTGTGAGACAGTGGTACCTTCGGTGCTTGATACTGTAGTGCCAGTAGTCTGAGACACGGTTGTACCTTCTGGGCTGGTCACTGGCGAGGTTGTACTTTGAATTGTGGCTGTTGTTGTATCGACTGTAGTGCCAGTAGTCAGTGAGACAGTTGTACCTTCGGTGCTTGAAACTGTAGTGCCAGAAGTTTGAGACACGGTTGTACCTTCGGTACTGGTCACAGGCGAGGTGGTAGTTGCAATTGTGCCTGTTGTTGTCTCAGCTGTAGTTCCAGTAGTCTGTGAGACAGCAGTACTTTCGGTGCTTGATACTGTAGTGCCTGTAGTCTGAGACACGGTTGTACCTTCTGTGCTGGTCACTGGCGAGGTTGTACTTTGAATATTGCCTGTTGTTGTATCGACTGTAGTGCCAGTAGTTTGAGAGACAGTTGTTCCTTCGGTGCTTGAAACTGTAGTGCCAGAAGTTTGAGACACGGTTGTACCTTCGGTACTGGTCAGAGGCGAGATGGTAGTTGCAATTGTGCCTGTCGTTGTCTCAGCTGTAGTTCCAGTAGTCTGTGAGACAGCAGTACCTTCGGTGCTTGATACTGTAGTGCCTGTAGTCTGAGACACGGTTGTACCTTCTGTGCTGGTCACTGGCGAGTTTGTACTTTGAATATTGCCTGTTGTTGTATCGACTGTAGTGCCAGTAGTCTGTGAGACAGTTGTACCTTCGGTGCTCGAAACGGTAGTGCCAGAAGTTTGAGACACGGTTGTACCTTCGGTGCTGGTCACAGGCGAGGTTGTAGTTGCAATTGTGCCTGTCGTTGTCTCAGCTGAAGTTCCAGTAGTCTGTGAGACAGTGGTACCTTCGGTGCTTGATACTGTAGTGCCAGTGGTCTGAGACACGGTTGTACCTTCTGTGCTGGTCACTGGCGAGGTTGTACTTTGAATTGTGCCTGTTGTTGTATCGACTGTAGTGCCAGTAGTCTGTGAGACAGTTGTACCTTCGGTGCTTGAACCGGTAGTGCCAGAAGTTTGAGTCACGGTTGTACCTTCGGTGCTGGTCACAGGCAAGGTGGTAGTTGCAATTGTGCCTGTCGTTGTCTCAGCTGTAGTTCCAGTAGTCTGTGAGACAGTGGTACCTTCGGTGCTTGATACTGTAGTGCCAGTAGTCTGAGACACGGTTGTTCCTTCTGTGCTGGTCACTGGCGAGGTTGTACTTTGAATTGTGCCTGTTGTTGTATCGACTGTAGTGCCAGTAGTTTGAGAGACAGTTGTTCCTTCGGTGCTTGAAACTGTAGTGCCAGAAGTTTGAGACACGGTTGTACCTTCGGTACTGGTCACAGGCGAGGTGGTAGTTGCAATTGTGCCTGTCGTTGTCTCAGCTGTAGTTCCAGTAGTCTGTGAGACAGCAGTACCTTCGGTGCTTGATACTGTAGTGCCTGTAGTCTGAGACACGGTTGTACCTTCTGTGCTGGTCACTGGCGAGGTTGTACTTTGAATATTGCCTGTTGTTTTATCGACTGTAGTGCCAGTAGTCTGTGAGACAGTTGTACCTTCGGTGCTCGAAACGGTAGTGCCAGAAGTTTGAGACACGGTTGTTCCTTCGGTGCTGGTCACAGGCGAGGTTGTAGTCGAAATTGTGCCTGTCGTTGTTTCAACTGTAGTTCCAGTAGTTTGTGAGACAGTGGTACCTTCGGTGCTTGATACTGTAGTGCCAGTAGTCTGAGACACGGTTGTGCCTTCTGTGCTGGTCACTGGCAAGGTTGTACTTTGAATTGTGCCTGTTGTTGTATCGACTGTAGTGCCAGTAGTCTCTGAAACAGTTGTACCTTCGGTGCTTGAAACTGTAGTGCCAGAAGTTTGAGACACGGTTGTACCTTCGGTGCTGGTCACAGGCGAGGTGGTAGTTGCAATTGTGCCTGTCGTTGTCTCAGCTGTAGTTCCAGTAGTCTGTGTGACAGTAGTACCTTCGGTGCGTGATACTGTAGAGCCTGTAGTCTGAGACACGGTTGTACCTTCTGTGCTGGTCACTGGCGAGGTTGTACTTTGAATTGTGCCTGTTGTTGTATCGACTGTAGTGCCAGTAGTCTGTGAGACAGTTGTACCTTCGGTGCTTGAAACTGTAGTGCCAGAAGTTTGAGACACGGTTGTTCCTTCGGTACTGGTCACAGGCGAGGTGGTAGTTGCAATTGTGCCTGTCGTTGTCTCAGCTGTAGTTCCAGTAGTCTGTGAGACAGCAGTACTTTCGGTGCTTGATACTGTAGTGCCTGTAGTCTGAGACACGGTTGTACCTTCTGTGCTGGTCAA
This sequence comes from Mytilus galloprovincialis, assembly GCA_037788925.1. Lineage (NCBI taxonomy): Eukaryota > Metazoa > Mollusca > Bivalvia > Mytilida > Mytilidae > Mytilus > Mytilus galloprovincialis. The sequence continues at coordinate 34,654,203 of CM075340.1, forward strand.
TGGCGAGGTTGTAATTTGAATATTGCCTGTTGTTGTATCGACTGTAGTAAAGGTAGTCTGTGAGACAGTTGTACCTTCGGTGCTCGAAACGGTAGTGCCAGAAGTTTGAGACACGGTTGTTCCTTCCGTGCTGGTAACAGGCGAGGTTGTAGTTGCAATTGTGCCTGTCGTTGTCTGAGCTGTAGTTCCAGTAGTTTGTGAGACAGTGGTACCTTCGGTGCTTGATACTGTAGTGCCAGTAGTCTGAGACACGGTTGTGCCTTCTGTGCTGGTCACTGGCAAGGTTGTACTTTGAATTGTACCTGTTGTTGTATCGACTGTAGTGCCAGTAGTCTCTGAGACAGTTGTACCTTCGGTGCTTGAAACGGTAGTGCCAGACGTTTGAGACACGGTTGTTCTGTCGGTGCTGGTCACAGGCGAGGTGGTAGTTGCAATTGTGCCTGTCGTTGTCTCAGCTGTAGTTCCAGTAGTCTGTGAGACAGTAGTACCTTCGGTGCTTGATACTGTAGTGCCAGTAGTCTGAGACACGGTTGTACCTTCTGTGCTGGTCACTGGCGAGGTTGTACTTTGAATATTGCCTGTTGTTGTATCGACTGTAGTGCCTGTAGTCTGTGAGACAGTTGTACCTTCGGTGCTCGAAACGGTAGTGCCAGAAGTTTGAGACACGGTTGTTTCTTCGGTGCTGGTCACAGGCGAGGTGGTAGTTGCAATTGTGCCTGTCGTTGTCTCAGCTGTAGTTCCAGAAGTTTGTGAGACAGTGGTACCTTCGGTGCTTGATACTGTAGTGCCAGTAGTATGAGACACGGTTGTGCCTTCTGTGCTGGTCACTGGAAAGGTTGTACTTTCAATTGTACCTGTTGTTGTATCGACTGTAGTGCCAGTAGTCTCTGAGACAGTTGTACCTTCGGTGCTTGAAACGGTAGTGTCAGACGTTTGAGACACGGTTGTTCCTTCGGTGCTGGTTACAGGCGAGGTGGTAGTTGCAATTGTGCCTGTCGTTGTCTCAGCTGTAGTTCCAGTAGTCTGTGAGACAGTAGTACCTTCGGTGCTTGACACTGTAGTGCCTGTAGTCTGAGACACGGTTGTACCTTCTGTGCTGGTCACTGGCGAGGTTGTACTTTGAATATTGCCTGTTGTTGTATCGACTGTAGTGCCAGTAGTCTGTGAGACAGTTGTACCTTCGGTGCTCGGAACTGTAGTGCCAGAAGTTTGAGACACGGTTGTTTCATCGGTGCTGGTCACAGGCGAGGTGGTAGTTGCAATTGTGCCTGTCGTTGTCTCAGCTGTAGTTCCAATAGTTTGTGAGACAGTTGTACCTTCGGTGCTTGAAACGGTAGTGCCGGAAGTTTGAGTCACGGTTGTACCTTCGGTGCTGGTCACAGGCAAGGTGGTAGTTGCAATTGTGCCTGTCGTTGTCTCAACTGTAGTTCCAGTAGTTTGTGAGACAGTGGTACCTTCGGTGCTTGATACTGTAGTGCCAGTACTCTGAGACACGGTTGTGCCTTCTGTGCTGGTCACTGGCAAGGTTGTACTTTGAATTGTACCTGTTGTTGTATCGACTGTAGTGCCAGTAGTCTCTGAGACAGTTGTACCTTCGGTGCTTGAAACGGTAGTGCCAGACGTTTGAGACACGGTTGTTCCTTTGGTGCTGGTCACAGGCGAGGTGGTAGTTGCAATTGTGCCTGTCGTTGTCTCAGCTGTAGTTCCAGTAGTCTGTGAGACAGTAGTACCTTTGGTGCTTGATACTGTAGTGCCTGTAGTCTGAGACACGGTTGTATCTGCTGTGCTGGTCACTGGCGAGGTTGTACTTTGAATATTGCCTGTTGTTGTATCGACTGTAGTGCCAGTAGTCTGTGAGACAGTTGTACCTTCGGTGCTCGAAACGGTAGTGCCAGAAGTTTGAGACACGGTTGTTTCTTCGGTGCTTGTCACAGGCGAGGTTGTAGTTGCAATTGTGCCTGTCGTTGTCTCAACTGTAGTTCCAGAAGTTTGTGAGACAGTGGTACCTTCGGTGCTTGATACTGTAGTGCCAGTAGTCTGAGACACGGTTGTGCCTTCTGTGCTGGTCACTGGCAACGTTGTACTTTCAATTGTACCTGTTGTTGTATCGACTATAGTGCCAGTAGTCTGTGAGACAGTTGTACCTTCGGTGCTTGAGACGGTAGTGCCAGAAGTTTGAGTCACGGTTGTACCTTTGATGCTGGTCACAGGCAAGGTGGTAGTTGCAATTGTGCCTGTCGTTGTCTCAGCTGTAGTCCCAGTAGTCTGTGAGACAGTGGTACCTTCGGTGCTTGATACTTTAGTGCCAGTAGTCTGAGACACGGTTGTGCCTTCTGTGCTGGTCACTGGCAAGGTTGTACTTTGAATTGTGCCTGTTGTTGTATCGACTGTAGTGCCAGTAGTCTGTGAGACAGTTGTACCTTCGGTGCTTGAAACTGTAGTGCCAGACGTATGAGACACAATTGTACCTTCGGTGCTGGTCACAGGCGAGGTGGTAGTTGCAATTGTGCCTGTTGTTGTCTCAGCTGTAGTTCCGGTAGTCTGTGAGACAGCAGTACCTTTGGTGTTTGATACTGTAGTGCCTGTAGTCTGAGACACGGTTGTATCTTCTGTGCTGGTCACTGGCGAGGTTGTACTTTGAATTGTGCCTGTTGTTGTATCGACTGTAGTGCTAGTAGTCTGTGAGACAGTTGTACCTTCGGTGCTTGAAACGGTAGTGCCAGAAGTTTGAGTCACGGTTGTACCTTTGGTGCTGGTCACAGGCAAGGTGGTAGTTGCACTTGTGCCTGACGTTGTCTCAGCTGTAGTTCCAGTAGTCTGTGAGACAGTGGTACCTTCGGTGCTTGATACTGTAGTGCCAGTAGTCTGAGACACGGTTGTGCCTTCTGTGCTGGTCACTGGCGAGGTTGTACTTTGAATTGTGCCTGTTGTTGTATCGACTGTAGTGCCAGTAGTTTGTGAGACAGTTGTTCCTTCGGTGCTTGAAACTGTAGTGCCAGAAGTTTGAGACACGGTTGTACCTTCGGTACTGGTCACAGGCGAGGTGGTAGTTGCAATTGTGCCTGTCGTTGTCTCAGCTGTAGTTCCAGTAGTCTGTGAGACAGTAGTACCTTCGGTGCTTGATACTGTAGTGCCTGTAGTCTGAGACACGGTTGTACCTTCTGTGCTGGTCACTGGCGAGGTTGTACTTTGAATATTGCCTGTTGTTGTATCGACTGTAGTGCCAGTAGTCTGTGAGACAGTTGTACCTTCGGTGCTCGGAACTGTAGTGCCAGAAGTTTGAGACACGGTTGTTTCATCGGTGCTGGTCACAGGCGAGGTGGTAGTTGCAATTGTGCCTGTCGTTGTCTCAGCTGTAGTTCCAATAGTTTGTGAGACAGTTGTACCTTCGGTGCTTGAAACGGTAGTGCCGGAAGTTTGAGTCACGGTTGTACCTTCGGTGCTGGTCACAGGCAAGGTGGTAGTTGCAATTGTGCCTGTCGTTGTCTCAACTGTAGTTCCAGTAGTTTGTGAGACAGTGGTACCTTCGGTGCTTGATACTGTAGTGCCAGTACTCTGAGACACGGTTGTGCCTTCTGTGCTGGTCACTGGCAAGGTTGTACTTTGAATTGTACCTGTTGTTGTATCGACTGTAGTGCCAGTAGTCTCTGAGACAGTTGTACCTTCGGTGCTTGAAACGGTAGTGCCAGACGTTTGAGACACGGTTGTTCCTTTGGTGCTGGTCACAGGCGAGGTGGTAGTTGCAATTGTGCCTGTCGTTGTCTCAGCTGTAGTTCCAGTAGTCTGTGAGACAGTAGTACCTTTGGTGCTTGATACTGTAGTGCCTGTAGTCTGAGACACGGTTGTATCTGCTGTGCTGGTCACTGGCGAGGTTGTACTTTGAATATTGCCTGTTGTTGTATCGACTGTAGTGCCAGTAGTCTGTGAGACAGTTGTACCTTCGGTGCTCGAAACGGTAGTGCCAGAAGTTTGAGACACGGTTGTTTCTTCGGTGCTTGTCACAGGCGAGGTTGTAGTTGCAATTGTGCCTGTCGTTGTCTCAACTGTAGTTCCAGAAGTTTGTGAGACAGTGGTACCTTCGGTGCTTGATACTGTAGTGCCAGTAGTCTGAGACACGGTTGTGCCTTCTGTGCTGGTCACTGGCAACGTTGTACTTTCAATTGTACCTGTTGTTGTATCGACTATAGTGCCAGTAGTCTGTGAGACAGTTGTACCTTCGGTGCTTGAGACGGTAGTGCCAGAAGTTTGAGTCACGGTTGTACCTTTGATGCTGGTCACAGGCAAGGTGGTAGTTGCAATTGTGCCTGTCGTTGTCTCAGCTGTAGTCCCAGTAGTCTGTGAGACAGTGGTACCTTCGGTGCTTGATACTTTAGTGCCAGTAGTCTGAGACACGGTTGTGCCTTCTGTGCTGGTCACTGGCAAGGTTGTACTTTGAATTGTGCCTGTTGTTGTATCGACTGTAGTGCCAGTAGTCTGTGAGACAGTTGTACCTTCGGTGCTTGAAACTGTAGTGCCAGACGTATGAGACACAATTGTACCTTCGGTGCTGGTCACAGGCGAGGTGGTAGTTGCAATTGTGCCTGTTGTTGTCTCAGCTGTAGTTCCGGTAGTCTGTGAGACAGTGGTACCTTTGGTGCTTGATACTGTAGTGCCTGTAGTCTGAGACACGGTTGTATCTTCTGTGCTGGTCACTGGCGAGGTTGTACTTTGAATTGTGCCTGTTGTTGTATCGACTGTAGTGCTAGTAGTCTGTGAGACAGTTGTACCTTCGGTGCTTGTAACGGTAGTGCCAGAAGTTTGAGTCACGGTTGTACCTTCGGTGCTGGTCACAGGCAAGGTGGTAGTTGCAATTGTGCCTGTCGTTGTCTCAGCTGTAGTTCCAGTAGTCTGTGAGACAGTGGTACCTTCGGTGCTTGATACTGTAGTGCCAGTAGTCTGAGACACGGTTGTACCTTCTGTGCTGGTCACTGGCGAGGTTGTACTTTGAATTGTGCCTGTTGTTGTATCGACTGTAGTGCCAGTAGTTTGTGAGACAGTTGTTCCTTCGGTGCTTGAAACTGTAGTGCCAGAAGTTTGAGACACGGTTGTACCTTCGGTACTGGTCACAGGCGAGGTGGTAGTTGCAATTGTGCCTGTCGTTGTCTCAGCTGTAGTTCCAGTAGTCTGTGAGACAGCAGTACCTTCGGTGCTTGATACTGTAGTGCCTGTAGTCTGAGACACGGTTGTACCTTCTGTGCTGGTCACTGGCGAGGTTGTACTTTGAATATTGCCTGTTGTTGTATCGACTGTAGTGCCAGTAGTCTGTGGGACAGTTGTTCCTTCGGTGCTCGAAACGGTAGTGCCAGAAGTTTGAGACACGGTTGTTCCTTTGGTGCTGGTCACAGGCGAGGTTGTAGTCGCAATTGTGCCTGTCGTTGTCTCAGCTGTAGTTCCAGTAGTTTGTGAGACCGTGGTACCTTCGGTGCTTGATACTGTAGTGCCAGTAGTCTGAGACACGGTTGTGCCTTCTGTGCTGGTCACTGGCAAGGTTGTACTTTGAATTGTGCCTGTTGTTGTATCGACTGTAGTGCCAGTAGTCTGTGAGACAGTTGTACCTTCGGTGCTTGAAACTGTAGTGCCAGAAGTTTGAGACACGGTTGAACCTTCGGTACTGGTCACAGGCGAGGTGGTAGTTGCAATTGTGCCTGTCGTTGTGTCAGCTGTAGTGCCAGTAGTCTGTGAGACAGCAGTACTTTCGGTGCTTGATACTGTAGTGCCTGTAGTCTGAGACACTGTTGTACCTTCTGTGCTGGTCACTGGCGAGGTTGTACTTTGAATATTGCCTGTTGTTGTATCGACTGTAGTGCCAGTAGTCTGTGAGACAGTTGTACCTTCGGTGCTCGAAACGGTAGTGCCAGAAGTTTGAGACACGGTTGTTCCTTCGGTGCTGGTCACAGGCGAGGTTGTAGTTGCAATTGTGCCTGTCGTTGTCTCAGCTGTAGTTCCAGTAGTTTGTGAGACAGTGGTATCTTCGGTGCTTGATACTGTAGTGCCAGTACTCTGAGACACGGTTGTGCCTTCTGTGCTGGTCACTGGCAAGGTTGTACTTTGAATTGTACCTGTTGTTGTATCGACTGTAGTGCCAGTAGTCTCTGAGACAGTTGTACTTTCATTGCTTGAAACGGTAGTGCCAGACGTTTGAGACACGGTTGTTCCTTCGGTGCTGGTCACAGGCAAGGTGGTAGTTGCAATTGTGCCTGTCGTTGTCTCAGCTGTAGTTCCAGTAGTTTGTGAGACAGTGGTACCTTCGGTGCTTGATACTGTAGTGCCAGTAGTCTGAGACACGGTTGTACCTTCTGTGCTGGTCACTGGCGAGGTTGTACTTTGAATTGTGCCTGTTGTTGTATCGACTGTAGTGCCAGTAGTCTCTGAGACAGTTGTATCTTCAGTGCTTGAAACGGTAGTGCCAGACGTTTGAGACACGGTTGTTCCTTCGGTGCTGGTCACAGGCGAGGTGGTAGTTGCAATTGTGCCTGTCGTTGTTTCAGTTGTAGTTCCAGTAGTTTGTGAGACAGTAATACCTTCGGTGCTTGATACTGTAGTGCCTGTAGTCTGAGACACGGTTGTACCTTCTGTGCTGGTCACTGGCGAGGTTGTACTTTGAATATTGCCTGTTGTTGTATCGACTGTAGTGCCAGTAGTCTGTGAGACAGTTGTACCTTCGGTGCTCGAAACGGTAGTGCCAGAGGTTTGCGACACGGTTGTTTCTTCGGTGCTGATCACAGGCGAGGTTGTTGTTGCAATTGTGCCTGTCGTTGTCTCAGCTGTAGTTCCAGTAGTTTGTGAGACAATGGTACCTGCGGTGCTTGATACTGTAGTGCCAGTAGTGTGAGACACAGTTGTGCCTTCTGTGCTGGTCACTGGCGAGGCTGTACTTTGAATTGTTCCTGTTATTGTATCGACTATAGTGCCAGTAGTCTGTGGGACAGTTGTACCGTTGGTGCTCGAAACTGTAGTGCCAGAAGTTTGAGACACGGTTGTAACTTTGGTGCTGGTCACAAGCGAGGTGGTAGTTGCAATTGTGCCTGTCGTTGTCTCAGCTGTAGTTGCAGTAGTTTGTGAGACAGTGGTACCGTCGGTGCTTGATACTGTAGAGCCAGTAGTCTGCGACACGGTTGTACCTTCTGTTCTGGTCACTGGCGAGGTTGTACTTTGAATTGTGCCTGTTGTTGTATCGACTGTAGTGCCAGTAGTCTCTGAGACTGTAGTCTGTAAACCCGTTATAGGTTCAGCTGTTAAACGAAAATGGTGCGTTTGTGTTAATACAGATCTATATATATATATATATATATATATTATATTCTTTTACGGAAATTAGATAAAATGAATAATATTTTTTGTTGTTTTTCGTGTATATGTATATCTAATTAATAAATACGTATACAATGTATCATACAGTTGAAATGCAATATATCCATATAATAATAAGAAAATGTAAAATCTAAAAGTGTACTTATAATTTAGTACGCAACTCGAGTTTTTAGTCTTTTTGAATATTGTCGCCAATAAGAGAGTACACAATTTCTACATAATAGATCCTACCGGCTGTTTTATCGTCAAATGTATTAATATTCGTCGAACCTTTTGAACACATTTTTTGTTTCTTCAAACAACCATACTGCTGCTGTATTTGATGTGTTATGATATACCGTTGTCTGTCTGTCCGTCCGTCTTCCACATGTCGGACAATAATTCAAAAACGGTTTGAGCAGTTATAATGAAACTTTGGTGAACTGTTTACACATTTATCTCTTGACGTATGTTTCCTTTCGATTTTCAAATTTTAGATTTTACGTTTCCGACTTATGGGTTTTTTCATGATTTGTTTTTTTGGCAGTTTTCGGACTACAACTCAAAAGTGCTTTGAACAATTTTCATGAAACTCTAGTAACCGGTTTATATATATTAAGATAACATCCCTTTAGTGTTTTTTTTAAATTTCTGACAAGACATTGAGGAGTTATAGAACTTTATTCTTTGAAAAAGTGACAGGCGTATCATATATATTCTTTGAAAAAGTGACAGGCGTATCATATATATCCTCAATGCGCAGCTCTTTATTTCTTATGGTTTGCTTGTTTACCAATTTGCCATATTAATGCATTCTAATCTAACCATATGCAGAATATGAATCTTACTATCCATGTTTTTTTATCATTTCGGACCACGATGTGTACGATAAACCCTTTACTCTGACTTTATTAAGTTCAACTTCATCTCTCAACTCTTGCGCATAAACACGGGTGTCATTCGGTTTATCGAGAGAAATGATCGTGAAAGAATATCTAACGGCGGTCAAGTGTGGAGAGACGATCGTGAAAGTTCTGGTAACGGATCGTGAAAGACATTTAATCGAAAAGACATATGAAAGGTCAAAAAATATTCTAATTTAATTAATTACACAGACAAATTTACGACAAAATAAAATTGTCTGTCAAAATGGTTCAACATTATGATCAGTATGTGAGAATATCCAGTTTTAAAAGTACATAGTTATTACAAAACAACAAAAGACAGATTGCTTCTCGACATTTCAATGACATAAAAAATGTAAACAAACATGATTTTTTTCACAATTTCGACTAGAAAAACTACTGTTATCCAAATAAGGGCATTCTATTTGAATTAATCAAACGGTTCTCGTAATTATTTTGGATATATACCTGTATGCTATAGCGTCAAGGTATTTCATGTACATGTTTGTCTGCATGTTTCATATATGACTATGGTGACGTCAATTGTATTTGATATATTGAATGATAGTAAGATGTCTATGTCTGGCTGTCGGTCAGGGTTCATATACTTTGGACCGTATGTTCCGAATTAATGAGGCCCCTCATGGGGGGGTCCTAGTAATCACATAATCACCATTTTTTTGCCAATATAATCACATAATCATTAAATATTTGCTTATCTTTAGTAATCAAATAATCATAAACTAAAAATACAGTCCTAAGTAATCAAATAATCATGAAATATTTGGCTTAATAATCAAATAATCATTAAAAAAACGGCCAAGTAATCACATAATCAAAAACCCCATGAGGGCCCTCATTAATTGTCCAAGCATAACTTTTACATTTGTCAGTTTCTGAGGCACTGTAAGGATCGGAACACATTTATTTGGTGTACGGGATATTTGTGGAGATCTGTATGGCATGGTTCATCTGACCTTGAACTCTTTTTATGAACCATTGACAATCTTAAGCGCATTTGACACTTATAGTAAAACCCTTGATATTATAGACGTTCAACAAATATACTATGATAAGTAAAGCGGACGAGACATTACAGGATTTGCGCTCTGGTATTCTATAGTATGTAGTATATAGTCAAAGCAATCCACATCTGCGTTGTATATCAAGAACTAAAGAAAGTACTGTTGCACAAAATGTTGGTTACCGTTCAATCTCAAATTACTCATGAATGATCATCCTTAACAAAATAGATACAGGCTTCAACCAGTTGCAGGTTTATCAAATGATAAAAAGAAAAACTGATTTCTGACTACTAGTATTAACTCTGGTCACGCATTATCTTTCACGATCAAAATAATGCGTTGCCTGATCTTTCACGATCAAGTTTGATGGAAATTCAATAAATTTAAGGTTGTCATATACAAATTAATGCTTTTAAGGTGGTACCTAACACCTGAACTAAAATTAATTTGGCTCGTTTAATTTTCTTAAAATTTTGACAAAGTATTTTCTTTGACCCTTAGACAAAAATATTAAAAAAATCAAAAAAATTGAACCAACCGTTTAATCAGAAAAAATACACTGGTTAAATAGCAGTTTGACAAACACTTATTTTGATCATTGAGAAGCTTAATATTCCCTTAAGAACACAACGTCATTAAAACATTCTACTGATTTTACAGAGTTATCTCCCTGTAGTGTTAGGTACCACCTTAAGGGAAAAACATACTTTAAGTTTACTATACTATCAGATACACCCGTTTCAAATATATCATGATAAAACTGAAATATGACCATTATTGGTACAAAAAGCGTGTTATTTGTAATTAATTTCATAGACAGGTATTGCGCCCTTTTGTGTTTTTTCATAAAGTACTGGATATTTTCTTTATTTTATTTCACAGTTATGTTGAGGAAGTTAAACCATTTTGACAGATATATTTTTTTGTTCGGATTTGTTCCGCGTTTTGAATATTAAGCAATTTTTTCAAAGATTCTGAACTAGAATTTACATTAAATGTCTTTCACGATCCGTTACCAGAGCTTTCACGATCGTCTCTCAATACTTGACCGCCGTTATATATTCTTTCCCGATCATTTCTCTCGATAAACCGAATGACACCCGTGATAAACATGAAACCTAAACTTCATACAAGATTTCTTACGTTATTGAAGTTCAATTTCATCTCTCAACTGTTGAACATTAACATGAAACCTGAACTTCATACAAAATCTCTGACTTTGTCAAGTTCTATTTCATCTCTCATCTCTTGCGCATAAACATGAAACCTGAACTTCATAAAAAAATTTCTGACGTTATTGAAGTTCAATTTCATCTCTCAACTGTTGAACATTAACATGAAACCTGAACTTCATACAAAATCTATGACGTTATTGAAGTTCAATTTCATCATTCAACTGTTGAACATTAACATGAAACCTGAACTTCATACAAAATCTCTGACTTTGTTAAGTTCAATTTCTTTCTCAACCGTTGCGCTTTAACATGAAACCTGAACTTCATACAAAATCTTTGACTTTATTGAGTTCATTTTCATCTCTCAACTGTTGAAAATTATCATGAAACCTGACTTCATACAAAATCCCTGACTTTGTCAAGTTCAATTTGATCTCTTAACTGTTGAGCATTAACATGAAACCTGAACTTCATACAATATCTCAGACTTTGTTAAAGTTCAATTTGATCTCTCAACTTGCGCGTTATAATGAAACCTGAACTTCATACAAAATCTCTGACTCAACTGTTGCGCATTAACATGAAACCTGAACTTCATACAAAATCTCTGACATTGTCAAGTTCATTTTCATCTCTAAACTGTTGCACATAAACATGAAACCTGAACTTCATACAAAATCTCTGACTTTGTCAAGTTCAATTTCATCTCTCAACTGTTGCGCATTAACATGAAACCTGAACTTCATACAAAATCTCTGACTCAACTGTTGCGCATTAACATGAAACCTGAACTTCATACAAAATCTCTGACTTTGTCAAGTTCATTTTTCATCTCTGAACTGTTGCGCAAAAAACATGAAACCTGAACTTCATACAAAATCTCTGACTTTGCAAAGTTCAATTTCATCTCTCAACTGTTGCGCATTAACATGAAACCTGAACTTCATACAAAATCTCTGACTCAACTGTTGCGCATTAACATGAAACATGAACTTCATACAAAATCTCCGACTTTGTCAAGTTCATTTTCATCTCTAAACTGTTGCGCATAAACATGAAACCTGAACTTCATACAAAGTCTCTGACTTTGTCAAGTTCAATTTCATCTCTCAACTGTTGCGCATAACCATGTAACCTGAACTTCATACGAAATCTCTAAGTTTGTTAATTTTAATTTTATCATTCAAATTTAGCGCATCAACATGAAACCTGAACTTCATACACAATGTCTGACTTTGTCAAGTTCAGTTTCCTCTCTCAACTGTTGCGCTTAAACATGAAATCTGAACTTCATACAAAATAGAGTACAATTTCATCTCTCAACTGTTGCACATTAACATGAAACCTGAACTTCATACAAATTCTCTGACTTTGTCAAGTTCAATTTCATCTCTTAACTATTGCGCTTTAACATCAAACCTAAAATTCATACAAAATCTCTGACTTTGTTAAAGTTCAATTTGATCTCTCAACTTGCACATTATCATGAAACCTGAACTTCATACGAAATCTCTAAGTTTGTTTATTTAAATTTCATCATTGAATTGTTGCGCATTTACATGAAACCTGAACTTCATGCAAAATCTCTTACTTTGTTAAGTTCAATTTCATTTCTCAACTCTAGTGCATCAACATGAAACCTGAACTTCATACAAAATTTCTGACGTTTGAGTTTAAAATGACAAAGAACTTTAATTTTTTTTTATATGAGTCAGAAAAAAACCAGTTGTACAATCACCGAGTTAATACTAACAAAAGCAACATGCTGGTTGCTTTGAAAGGAGCAGGATCTGCTTACCCTTCCGAAGCACTTTTTTTTTGTAGGGTTTCGGTTGTTCTGTGTTTGGTTTTGTATGTTGTGTTTAATATACTAAAAGTCCTTTTTTTGCCATGGTGTTATGCAGTATGTTCGACTTAAGAGATTTGATGTTCCTTTGATACATTTTGTCTATCTTTGAGACACATTTGAAATTTCAGTGGTGATCACACAGGATTTTATTTTATGGGATAGTCGTCTCTGATACAATACATGTTGTTTTAACGACGTATGTACCTTCGGTGTTTGTCACTGGCGAGGTTGTAGTTTGAAGTGTGCCTGTTGTTGTATCGACTGTAGTGCCTGTAGTCTGTGAGACAGTTGTACCTTCGGTGATAGAAACAGTAGTGCCAGAAATTTGAGACAGGGTTGTTCCTTCGGTGCTGGTCACAGGCGAGGTGGTAGTTGCAATTGTGCCTGTCGTTGTCTCAGCTGTAGTTCCAGTAGTTTGTGAGACAGTGGTACCTTCGGTGCTTGATACTGTAGTGCCAGTAGTCTGAGACACGGTTGTACCTTCTGTGCTGGTCACTGGCGAGGTTGTACTTTGAATTGTGCCTGTTGTTGTATCGACTGTAGTGCCAGTAGTCTGTGAGACAGTTGTACCTTCGGTGCTTGAAACGGTAGTGCCAGACGTTTGAGACACGGTTGTTCCTTCGGTGCTGGTCACAGGCGAGGTGGTAGTTGCAATTGTGCCTGTCGTTGTCTCAGCTGTAGTTCCAGTAGTTTTTGAGACTGTGGTACCTTCGGTGCTTGATACTTTAGTGCCAGTAGTCTGAGACACGGTTGTACCTTCTGTGCTGGTGACTGGCGAGGTTGTACTTTGAATTGTGCCTGTTGTTGTATCGACTGTAGTGCCAGTAGTCTGTGAGACAGTTGTACCTTCGGTGCTTGAAACGGTAGTGCCAGACGTTTGAGACACGGTTGTTCCTTCGGTGCTGGTCACAGGCGAGGTGGTAGTTGCAATTGTGCCTGTCGTTGTCTCAGCTGTAGTTCCAGTAGTTTGTGAGACAGTGGTACCTTCGGTGCTTGATACTGTAGTGCCAGTAGTCTGAGACACGGTTGTACCTTCTGTGCTGGTCACTGGCGAGGTTGTACTTTGAATTGTGCCTGTTGTTGTATCGACTGTAGTGTCAGTAGTCTGTGAGACAGTTGTACCTTCGGTGCTTGAAACGGTAGTGCCAGACGTTTGAGACACGGTTGTTCCTTCGGTGCTGGTCACAGGCAAGGTGGTAGTTTCAATTGTGCCTGTCGTTGTCTCAGCTGTAGTTCCAGTAGTTTGTGAGACAGTGGTACCTTCGGTGCTTGATACTGTAGTGCCAGTAGTCTGAGACACGGTTGTACCTTCTGTGCTGGTCACATGCGAGGTTGTACTTTGAATTGTGCCTGTTGTTGTATCGACTGTAGTGCCAGTAGTCTGTGAGACAGTTGTACCTTCGGTGCTTGAAACGGTAGTGCCAGACGTTTGAGACACGGTTGTTCCTTCGGTGCTGGTCACAGGCGAGGTGGTAGTTGCAATTGTGCCTGTCGTTGTCTCAGCTGTAGTTCCAGTAGTTTGTGAGACAGTGGTACCTTCGGTGCTTGATACTGTAGTGCCAGTAGTTTGTGAGACAGTGGTACCTTCGGTGCTTGATACTGTAGTGCCAGTAGTCTGAGACACGGTTGTACCTTCTGTGCTGGTCACTGGCGAGGTTGTACTTTGAATTGTGCCTGTTGTTGTATCGACTGTACCAGTAGTCTGTGAGACAGTTGTACCTTCGGTGCTTGAAACGGTAGTGCCAGACGTTTGAGACACGGTTGTTCCTTCGGTGCTAGTCACAGGCGAGGTGGTAGTTGCAATTGTGCCTGTCGTTGTCTCAGCTGTAGTTCCAGTAGTTTGTGAGACAGTGGTACCTTCGGTGCTTGATACTGTAGTGTCAGTAGTCTGAGACACGGTTGTACCTTCTGTGCTGGTCACTGGCGAGGTTGTACTTTGAATTGTGCCTGTTGTTGTATCGACTGTAGTGCCAGTAGTCTGTGAGACAGTTGTACCTTCGGTGCTTGAAACGGTAGTGCCAGACGTTTGAGACACGGTTGTTCCTTCGGTGCTGGTCACAGGCGAGGTGGTAGTTGCAATTGTGCCTGTCGTTGTCTCAGCTGTAGTTCCAGTAGTTTGTGAGACAGTGGTACCTTCGGTGCTTGATACTGTAGTGCCAGTAGTTTGTGAGACAGTGGTACCTTCTGTGCTGGTCACTGGCGAGGTTGTACTTTGGATTGTGCCTGTTGTTGTTTCGACTGTAGTGCCAGTAGTCTGTGAGACAGTTGTACCTTCGGTGCTTGAAACGGTAGTGCCAGACGTTTGAGACACGGTTGTTCCTTCGGTGCTGGTCACAGGCGAGGTGGTAGTTGCAATTGTGCCTGTCGTTGTCTCAGCTCTAGTTCCAGTAGTTTGTGAGACAGTGGTACCTTCGGTGCTTGATACTGTAGTGCCAGTAGTCTGAGACACGGTTGTACCTTCTGTGCTGGTCACTGGCGAGGTTGTACTTTGAATTGTGCCTGTTGTTGTATCGACTGTAGTGCCAGTAGTCTGTGAGACAGTTGTACCTTCGGTGCTTGAAACGGTAGTGCCAGACGTTTGAGACACGGTTGTTCCTTCGGTGCTGGTCACAGGCGAGGTGGTAGTTGCAATTGTACCTGTCGTTGTCTCAGCTGTAGTTTCAGTAGTTTGTGAGACAGTGGTACCTTCGGTGCTTGATACTGTAGTGCCAGTAGTTTGTGAGACAGTGGTACCTTCGGTGCTTGATACTGTAGTGCCAGTAGTCTGAGACACGGTTGTACCTTCTGTGCTGGTCACTGGCGAGGTTGTACTTTGAATTGTGCCTGTTGTTGTATCGACTGTAGTGCCAGTAGTCTGTGAGACAGTTGTACCTTCGGTGCTTGAAACGGTTGTGCCAGACGTTTGAGACACGGTTGTTCCTTCGGTGCTGGTCACAGGCGAGGTGGTAGTTGCAATTGTGCCTGTCGTTGTCTCAGCTGTAGTTCCAGTAGTTTGTGAGACAGTTGTACCTTCGGTGCTTGATACTGTAGTGCCAGTAGCCTGAGACACGGTTGTACCTTCTGTGCTGGTCACTGGCGAGGTTGTTCTTTGAATTGTGCCTGTTTTTGTATCGACTGTAGTGCCAGTAGTCTGTGAGACAGTTGTACCTTCGGTGCTTGAAACGGTAGTGCCAGACGTTTGAGACACGGTTGTTCCTTCGGTGCTGGTCACAGGCGAGGTGGTAGTTGCAATTGTGCCTGTCGTTGTCTCAGCTGTAGTTCCAGTCGTTTGTGAGACAGTGGTACCTTCGGTGCTTGATACTGTAGTGCCAGTAGTTTGTGAGACAGTGGTACCTTCGGTGCTTGATACTGTAGTGCCAGTAGTCTGAGACACGGTTGTACCTTCTGTGCTGGTCACTGGCGAGGTTGTACTTTGAATTGTGCCTGTTGTTGTATCAACTGTACCAGTAGTATGTGAGACAGTTGTACCTTCGGTGCTTGAAACGGTAGTGCCAGACGTTTGAGTCACGGTTGTTCCTTCGGTGCTGGTCACAGGCGAGGTGGTAGTTGCAATTGTCCCTGTCGTTGTCTCAGCTGTAGTTCCAGTAGTTTGTGAGACAGTGGTACCTTCGGTGCTTGATACTGTAGTGCCAGTAGTCTGAGACACGGTTGTACCTTCTGTGCTGGTCACTGGCGAGGTTGTACTTTGAATTGTGCCTGTTGTTGTATCGACTGTAGTGCCAGTAGTCTGTGAGACAGTTGTACCTTCGGTGCTTGAAACGGTAGTGCCAGACGTTTGAGACACGGTTGTTCCTTCGGTGCTGGTCACAAGCGAGGTGGTAGTTGCAATTGTGCCTGTCGTTGTCTCAGCTGTAGTTCCAGTAGTTTGTGAGACAGTGGTACCTTCGGTGCTTGATACTGTAGTGCCAGTAGTTTGTGAGACAGTGGTACCTTCTGTGCTGGTCACTGGCGAGGTTGTACTTTGGATTGTGCCTGTTGTTGTATCGACTGTAGTGCCAGTAGTCTGTGAGACAGTTGTACCTTCGGTGCTTGAAACGGTAGTGCCAGACGTTTGAGACACGGTTGTTCCTTCGGTGCTGGTCACAGGCGAGGTGGTAGTTGCAATTGTGCCTGTCGTTGTCTCAGCTGTAGTTCCAGTAGTTTGTGAGACAGTGGTACCTTCGGTGCTTGATACTGTAGTGCCAGTAGTCTGAGACACGGTTGTACCTTCTGTGCTGGTGACTGGCGAGGTTGTACTTTGAATTGTGCCTGTTGTTGTATCGACTGTAGTGCCAGTAGTCTGTGAGACAGTTGTACCTTCGGTGCTTGAAACGGTAGTGCCAGACGTTTGAGACACGGTTGTTCCTTCGGTGCTGGTCACAGGCGAGGTGGTAGTTGCAATTGTGCCTGTCGTTGTCTCAGCTGTAGTTCCATTAGTTTGTGAGACAGTGGTACCTTCGGTGCTTGATACTGTAGTGCCAGTAGTTTGTGAGACAGTGGAACCTTCGGTGCTTGATACTGTAGTGCCAGTAGTCTGAGACACGGTTGTACCTTCTGTGCTGGTCACTGGCGAGGTTGTACTTTGAATTGTGCCTGTTGTTGTATCGACTGTAGTGCCAGTAGTCTGTGAGACAGTTGTACCTTCGGTGCTTGAAACGGTTGTGCCAGACGTTTGAGACACGGTTGTTCCTTCGGTGCTGGTCACAGGCGAGGTGGTAGTTGCAATTGTTCCTGTCGTTGTCTCAGCTGTAGTTCCAGTAGTTTGTGAGACAGTTGTACCTTCGGTACTTGATACTGTAGTGCCAGTAGTCTGAGACACGGTTGTACCTTCTGTGCTGGTCACTGGCGAGGTTGTACTTTGAATTGTGCCTGTTGTTTTATCGACTGTAGTGCCAGTAGTCTGTGAGACAGTTGTACCTTCGGTGCTTGAAACGGTAGTGCCAGACGTTTGAGACACGGTTGTTCCTTCGGTGCTGGTCACAGGCGAGGTGGTAGTTGCAATTGTGCCTGTCGTTATCTCAGCTGTAGTTCCAGTAGTTTGTGAGACAGTGGTACCTTCGGTGCTTGATACTGTAGTGCCTGTAGTCTGAGACACGGTTGTACCTTCTGTGCTGGTCACTGGCGAGGTAGTACTTTGAATTGTGCCTGTTGTTGTATCGATTGTAGTGCCAGTAGTCTGTGAGACAGTTGTACCTTCGGTGCTTGAAACGGTAGTGCCAGACGTTTGAGACACGGTTGTTCCTTCGGTGCTGGTCACAGGCGAGGTGGTAGTTGCAATTGTGCCTGTCGTTGTCTCAGCTGTAGTTCCAGTAGTTTGTGAGACAATGGTACCTTCGGTGCTTGATACTGTAGTGCCTGTAGTCTGAGACACAGTTGTACCTTCTGTGCTGGTCACTGGCGAGGTTGTACTTTGAATTGTGCCTGTTGTTGTATCGACTGTAGTGCCAGTAGTCTGTGAGACAGTTGTACCTTCGGTGCTTGAAACGGTAGTGCCAGACGTTTGAGATACGGTTGTTCCTTCGGTGCTGGTCACAGGTGAGGTGGTAGTTGCAATTGTACCTGTCGTTGTCTCAGCTGTAGTTCCAGTATTTTGTGAGACAGTGGTACCTTCGGTCCTTGATACTGTAGTGCCAGTAGTCTGAGACACGGTTGTACCTTCTGTGCTGGTCATTGGCGAGGTTGTACTTTGAATTGTGGCTGTTGTTGTATCGACTGTAGTACCAGTAGTCTGTGAGACAGTTGTACCTTCGGTGCTTGAAACGGTAGTGCCAGACGTTTGAGACACGGTTGTTCCTTCGGTGCTAGTCACAGGCGAGGTGGTAGTTGCAATTGTGCCTGTCGTTGTCTCAGCTGTAGTTCCAGTAGTTTGTGAGACAGTGGTACCTTCGGTGCTTGATACTGTAGTGTCAGTAGTCTGAGACACGGTTGTACCTTCTGTGCTGGTCACTGGCGAGGTTGTACTTTGAATTGTGCCTGTTGTTGTATCGACTGTAGTGCCAGTAGTCTGTGAGACAGTTGTACCTTCGGTGCTTGAAACGGTAGTGCCAGACGTTTGAGACACGGTTGTTCCTTCGGTGCTGGTCACAGGCGAGGTGGTAGTTGCAATTGTGCCTGTCGTTGTCTCAGCTGTAGTTCCAGTAGTTTGTGAGACAGTGGTACCTTCGGTGCTTGATACTGTAGTGCCAGTAGTTTGTGAGACAGTGGTACCTTCTGTGCTGGTCACTGGCGAGGTTGTACTTTGGATTGTGCCTGTTGTTGTATCGACTGTAGTGCCAGTAGTCTGTGAGACAGTTGTACCTTCGGTGCTTGAAACGGTAGTGCCAGACGTTTGAGACACGGTTGTTGCTTCGGTGCTGGTCACAGGCGAGGTGGTCGTTGCAATTGTGCCTGTCGTTGTCTCAGCTGTAGTTCCTGTAGTTTGTGAGACAGTGGTACCTTCGGTGCTTGATACTGTAGTGCCAGTAGTCTGAGACACGGTTGTACCTTCTGTGCTGGTCACTGGCGAGGTTGTACTTTGAATTGTGCCTGTTGTTGTATCGACTGTAGTGCCAGTAGTCTGTGAGACAGTTGTACCTTCGGTGCTTGAAACGGTAGTGCCAGACGTTTGAGACACGGTTGTTCCTTCGGTGCTGGTCACAGGCGAGGTGGTAGTTGCAATTGTACCTGTCGTTGTCTCAGCTGTAGTTTCAGTAGTTTGTGAGACAGTGGTACCTTCGGTGCTTGATACTGTAGTGCCAGTAGTTTGTGAGACAGTGGTACCTTCGGTGCTTGATACTGTAGTGCCAGTAGTCTGAGACACGGTTGTACCTTCTGTGCTGGTCACTGGCGAGGTTGTACTTTGAATTGTGCCTGTTGTTGTATCGACTGTAGTGCCAGTAGTCTGTGAGACAGTTGTACCTTCGGTGCTTGAAACGGTTGTGCCAGACGTTTGAGACACGGTTGTTCCTTCGGTGCTGGTCACAGGCGAGGTGGTAGTTGCAATTGTGCCTGTCGTTGTCTCAGCTGTAGTTCCAGTAGTTTGTGAGACAGTTGTACCTGCGGTGCTTGATACTGTAGTGCCAGTAGTCTGAGACACGGTTGTACCTTCTGTGCTGGTCACTGGCGAGGTTGTTCTTTGAATTGTGCCTGTTTTTGTATCGACTGTAGTGCCAGTAGTCTGTGAGACAGTTGTACCTTCGGTGCTTGAAACGGTAGTGCCAGACGTTTGAGACACGGTTGTTCCTTCGGTGCTGGTCACAGGCGAGGTGGTAGTTGCAATTGTGCCTGTCGTTGTCTCAGCTGTAGTTCCAGTCGTTTGTGGGACAGTGGTACCTTCGGTGCTTGATACTGTAGTGCCAGTAGTTTGTGAGACAGTGGTACCTTCGGTGCTTGATACTGTAGTGCCAGTAGTCTGAGACACGGTTGTACCTTCTGTGCTGGTCACTGGCGAGGTTGTACTTTGAATTGTGCCTGTTGTTGTATCGACTGTAGTGCCAGTAGTCTGTGAGACAGTTGTACCTTCGGTGCTTGAAACGGTAGTGCCAGACGTTTGAGACACGGTTGTTCCTTCGGTGCTGGTCACAAGCGAGGTGGTAGTTGCAATTGTGCCTGTCGTTGTCTCAGCTGTAGTTCCAGTAGTTTGTGAGACAGTGGTACCTTCGGTGCTTGATACTGTAGTGCCAGTAGTTTGTGAGACAGTGGTACCTTCTGTGCTGGTCACTGGCGAGGTTGTACTTTGGATTGTGCCTGTTGTTGTATCGACTGTAGTGCCAGTAGTCTGTGAGACAGTTGTACCTTCAGTGCTTGAAACGGTAGTGCCAGACGTTTGAGACACGGTTGTTCCTTCGGTGCTGGTCACAGGCGAGGTGGTAGTTGCAATTGTGCCTGTCGTTGTCTCAGCTGTAGTTCCAGTAGTTTGTGAGACAGTGGTACCTTCGGTGCTTGATACTGTAGTGCCAGTAGTCTGAGACACGGTTGTACCTTCTGTGCTGGTCACTGGCGAGGTTGTACTTTGAATTGTGCCTGTTGTTGTATCGACTGTAGTGCCAGTAGTCTGTGAGACAGTTGTACCTTCGGTGCTTGAAACGGTAGTGCCAGACGTTTGAGACACGGTTGTTCCTTCGGTGCTGGTCACAGGCGAGGTGGTAGTTGCAATTGTGCCTGTCGTTGTCTCAGCTGTAGTTCCATTAGTTTGTGAGACAGTGGTACCTTCGGTGCTTGATACTGTAGTGCCAGTAGTTTGTGAGACAGTGGAACCTTCGGTGCTTGATACTGTAGTGCCAGTAGTCTGAGACACGGTTGTACCTTCTGTGCTGGTCACTGGCGAGGTTGTACTTTGAATTGTGCCTGTTGTTGTATCGACTGTAGTGCCAGTAGTCTGTGAGACAGTTGTACCTTCGGTGCTTGAAACGGTTGTGCCAGACGTTTGAGACACGGTTGTTCCTTCGGTGCTGGTCACAGGCGAGGTGGTAGTTGCAATTGTTCCTGTCGTTGTCTCAGCTGTAGTTCCAGTAGTTTGTGAGACAGTTGTACCTTCGGTACTTGATACTGTAGTGCCAGTAGTCTGAGACACGGTTGTACCTTCTGTGCTGGTCACTGGCGAGGTTGTACTTTGAATTGTGCCTGTTGTTTTATCGACTGTAGTGCCAGTAGTCTGTGAGACAGTTGTACCTTCGGTGCTTGAAACGGTAGTGCCAGACGTTTGAGACACGGTTGTTCCTTCGGTGCTGGTCACAGGCGAGGTGGTAGTTGCAATTGTGCCTGTCGTTGTCTCAGCTGTAGTTCCAGTAGTTTGTGAGACAGTGGCACCTTCGGTGCTTGATACTGTAGTGCCTGTAGTCTGAGACACGGTTGTACCTTCTGTGCTGGTCACTGGCGAGGTAGTACTTTGAATTGTGCCTGTTGTTGTATCGATTGTAGTGCCAGTAGTCTGTGAGACAGTTGTACCTTCGGTGCTTGAAACGGTAGTGCCAGACGTTTGAGACACGGTTGTTCCTTCGGTGCTGGTCACAGGCGAGGTGGTAGTTGCAATTGTGCCTGTCGTTGTCTCAGCTGTAGTTCCAGTAGTTTGTGAGACAATGGTACCTTCGGTGCTTGATACTGTAGTGCCTGTAGTCTGAGACACAGTTGTACCTTCTGTGCTGGTCACTGGCGAGGTTGTACTTTGAATTGTGCCTGTTGTTGTATCGACTGTAGTGCCAGTAGTCTGTGAGACAGTTGTACCTTCGGTGCTTGAAACGGTAGTGCCAGACGTTTGAGATACGGTTGTTCCTTCGGTGCTGGTCACAGGTGAGGTGGTAGTTGCAATTGTACCTGTCGTTGTCTCAGCTGTAGTTCCAGTATTTTGTGAGACAGTGGTACCTTCGGTGCTTGATACTGTAGTGCCAGTAGTCTGAGACACGGTTGTACCTTCTGTGCTGGTCATTGGCGAGGTTGTACTTTGAATTGTGGCTGTTGTTGTATCGACTGTAGTACCAGTAGTCTGTGAGACAGTTGTACCTTCGGTGCTTGAAACGGTAGTGCCAGACGTTTGAGACACGGTTGTTCCTTCGGTGCTGGTCACAGGCGAGGTGGTAGTTGCAATTGTGCCTGTCGTTGTCTCAACTGTAGTTCCAGTAGTTTGAGAGACAGTAGTACCTTCGGTGCTTGATACTGTAGTGCCAGTAGTCTGAGACACGGTTGTACCTTCTGTGCTGGTCACTGGCGAGGTTGTACTTTGGATTGTGCCTGTTGTTGTATCGACTGTAGTGCCAGTAGTCTGTGAAACAGTTGTACCTTCGGTGCTTGAAACGGTAGTGCCAGACGTTAGAGACACGGTTGTTCCTTCGGTGCTGGTCACAGGCGAGGTGGTAGTTGCAATTGTGCCTGTCGTTGTCTCAGCTGTAGTTCCAGTAGTTTGTGAGACAGTGGTACCTTCGGTGCTTGATACTGTAGTGCCAGTAGTTTGTGAGACAGTGGTACCTTCGGTGCTTGATACTGTAGTGCCAGTAGTTTGTGAGACAGTGGTACCTTCGGTGCTTGATACTGTAGTGCCAGTAGTCTGAGAGACGGTTGTACCTTCTGTGCTGGTCACTGGCGAGGTTGTACTTTGAATTGTGCCTGTTGTTGTATCGACTGTAGTGCCAGTAGTCTGTGAGACAGTTGTACCTTCGGTGCTTGAAACGGTAGTGCCAGACGTTTGAGATACGGTTGTTCCTTCGGTGCTGGTCACAGGCGAGGTGGTAGTTGCAATTGTGCCTGTCGTTGTCTCAGCTGTAGTTCCAGTAGTTTGTGAGACAGTGGTACCTTCGGTGCTTGATACTGTAGTGCCAGTAGTCTGAGACACGGTTGTACCTTCTGTGCTGGTCACTGGCGAGGTTGTACTTTGAATTATGCCTGTTGTTGTATCGACTGTAGTGCCAGTAGTCTGTGAGACAGTTGTACCTTCGGTGCTTGAAACGGTAGTGCCAGACGTTTGAGATACGGTTGTTCCTTCGGTGCTGGTCACAGGCGAGGTGGTAGTTGCAATTGTGCCTGTCGTTGTCTCAGCTGTAGTTCCAGTAGTTTGTGAGACAGTGGTACCTTCGGTGCTTGATATTGTAGTGCCAGGAGTCTGAGACACGGTTGTTCCTTCTGTGCTAGTCACTGGCCAGGTTGTACTTTGAATTGTGCCTGTTGTTGTATCGACTGTAGTGCCAGTAGTCTGTGAGACAGTTGTACCTTCGGTGCTCGAAACGGTAGTGCCAGACGTTTGAGACACGGTTGTTCCTTCGGTGCTGGTCACAGGCGAGGTGGTAGTTGCAATTGTGCCTGTCGTTGTCTCAGCTGTAGTTCCAGTAGTTTGTGAGACAGTGGTACCTTCGGTGCTTGATACTGTAGTGCCAGTAGTCTGAGACACGGTTGTACCTTCTGTGCTGGTCACTGGCGAGGTTGTACTTTGAATTGTGCCTGTTGTTGTATCGACTGTAGTACCAGTAGTCTGTGAGACAGTTGTACCTTCGGTGCTTGAAACAGTAGTGCCAGACGTTTGAGACACGGTTGTTCCTTCGGTGCTGGTCACAGTCGAGGTGGTAGTTGCAATTGTGCCTGTCGTTGTCTCAGCTGTAGTGCCAGTAGTCTGTGAGACAGTTGTACCTTCGGTGCTTGAAACGGTAGTGCCAGACGTTTGAGACACGGTTGTTCCTTCGGTGCTGGTCACAGGCGAGGTGGTAGTTACAATTGTGCCTGTCGTTGTCTCAGCTGTAGTTCCAGTAAATTGTGAGACAGTGGTACCTTCGGTGCTTGATACTGTAGTGCCAGTAGTCTGAGACACGGTTGTCTCTTCTGTGGTGGTCACTGGCGAGGTTGTACTTTGAATTGTGCCTGTTGTTGTATCGACTGTAGTGCCAGTAGTCTGTGAGACAGTTGTTCCTTCGGTGCTTGAAACGGTAGTGCTAGACGTTTGAGACACGGTTGTTCCTTCGGTGCTGGTCACAGGCGAGGTGGTAGTTGCAATTGTGCCTGTCGTTGTCTTAGCTGTAGTGCCAGTAGTCTGTGAGACAGTTGTACCTTCGGTGCTTGGAACGGTAGTGCCAGACGTTTGAGACACGGTTGTTCCTTCGGTGCTGGTCACAGGCGAGGTGGTAGTTGCAATTGTGCCTGTCGTTGTCTCAGCTGTAGTTCCAGTAGTTTGTGAGACAGTGGTACCTTCGGTGCTTGATACTGTAGTGCCAGTAGTCTGAGACACGGTTGTACCTTCTGTGCTGGTCACTGGCGAGGTGGTAGTTGCAATTGTGCCTGTCGTTGTCTCAGCTGTAGTTCCAGTAGTTTGTGAGACAGTGGTACCTTCGGTGCTTGATACAGTAGTACCAGTAGTTTGAGAAACGGTTGTACTTTCTGTGCTGGTCACAGGCGAGGTTGTTCTTTGAATTGTGCCTGTTGTTGTATCGACTGTAGTGCCAGTAGTCTGTGAGACAGTTGTACCTTCGGTGCTTGAAACGGTAGTGCCAGACGTTTGAGACACGGTTGTTCCTTCGGTGCTGGTCACAGGCGAGGTGGTAGTTGCAATTGTGCCTGTCGTTGTCTCAGCTGTAGTTCCAGTAGTTTGTGAGACAGTGGTACCTTCGGTGCTTGATACAGTAGTGCCAGTAGTTTGAGACACGGTTGTACTTTCTGTGCTGGTCACAGGCGAGGTTGTACTTTGAATTGTGCCTGTTGTTGTATCGACTGTAGTGCCAGTAGTCTGTGAGACAGTTGTACCTTCGGTGCTTGAAGCGGTAGTGCCAGACGTTTGAGACACGGTTGTTCCTTCGGTGCTGGTCACAGGCGAGGTTGTAGTTGCAATTGTGCCTGTCGTTGTCTCAGCTGTAGTTCCAGTAGTTTGTGAGACAGTGGTACCTTCGGTGCTTGATATTGTAGTGCCAGGAGTCTGAGACACGGTTGTACCTTCTGTGCTAGTCACTGGCCAGGTTGTACTTTGAATTGTGCCTGTTGTTGTATCGACTGTAGTGCCAGTAGTCTGTGAGACAGTTGTACCTTCGGTGCTCGAAACGGTAGTGCCAGACGTTTGAGACACGGTTGTTCCTTCGGTGCTGGTCACAGGCGAGGTGGTAGTTGCAATTGTGCCTGTCGTTGTCTCAGCTTTAGTTCCAGTAGTTTGTGAGACAGTGGTACCTTCGGTGCTTGATACTGTAGTGCCAGTAGTCTGAGACACGGTTGTACCTTCTGTGCTGGTCACTGGCGAGGTTGTACTTTGAATTGTGCCTGTTGTTGTATCGACTGTAGTACCAGTAGTCTGTGAGACAGTTGTACCTTCGGTGCTTGAAACAGTAGTGCCAGACGTTTGAGACACGGTTGTTCCTTCGGTGCTGGTCACAGTCGAGGTGGTAGTTGCAATTGTGCCTGTCGTTGTCTCAGCTGTAGTGCCAGTAGTCTGTGAGACAGTTGTACCTTCGGTGCTTGAAACGGTAGTGCCAGACGTTTGAGACACGGTTGTTCCTTCGGTGCTGGTCACAGGCGAGGTGGTAGTTACAATTGTGCCTGTCGTTGTCTCAGCTGTAGTTCCAGTAGTTTGTGAGACAGTGGTACCTTCGGTGCTTGATACTGTAGTGCCAGTAGTCTGAGACACGGTTGTCTCTTCTGTGGTGGTCACTGGCGAGGTTGTACTTTGAATTGTGCCTGTTGTTGTATCGACTGTAGTGCCAGTAGTCTGTGAGACAGTTGTTCCTTCGGTGCTTGAAACGGTAGTGCTAGACGTTTGAGACACGGTTGTTCCTTCGGTGCTGGTCACAGGCGAGGTGGTAGTTGCAATTGTGCCTGTCGTTGTCTTAGCTGTAGTGCCAGTAGTCTGTGAGACAGTTGTACCTTCGGTGCTTGGAACGGTAGTGCCAGACGTTTGAGACACGGTTGTTCCTTCGGTGCTGGTCACAGGCGAGGTGGTAGTTGCAATTGTGCCTGTCGTTGTCTCAGCTGTAGTTCCAGTAGTTTGTGAGACAGTGGTACCTTCGGTGCTTGATACTGTAGTGCCAGTAGTCTGAGACACGGTTGTACCTTCTGTGCTGGTCACTGGCGAGGTGGTAGTTGCAATTGTGCCTGTCGTTGTCTCAGCTGTAGTTCCAGTAGTTTGTGAGACAGTGGTACCTTCGGTGCTTGATACAGTAGTACCAGTAGTTTGAGACACGGTTGTACTTTCTGTGCTGGTCACAGGCGAGGTTGTTCTTTGAATTGTGCCTGTTGTTGTATCGACTGTAGTGCCAGTAGTCTGTGAGACAGTTGTACCTTCGGTGCTTGAAATGGTAGTGCCAGACGTTTGAGACACGGTTGTTCCTTCGGTGCTTGTCACAGGCGAGGTGGTAGTTGCAATTGTGCCTGTCGTTGTCTCAGCTGTAGTTCCAGTAGTTTGTGAGACAGTGGTACCTTTGGTGCTTGATACAGTAGTGCCAGTAGTTTGAGACACGGTTGTACTTTCTGTGCTGGTCACAGGCGAGGTTGTACTTTGAATTGTGCCTGTTGTTGTATCGACTGTAGTGCCAGTAGTCTGTGAGACAGTTGTACCTTCGGTGCTTGAAGCGGTAGTGCCAGACGTTTGAGACACGGTTGTTCCTTCGGTGCTGGTCACAGGCGAGGTTGTAGTTGCAATTGTGCCTGTCGTTGTCTCAGCTGTAGTTCCAGTAGTTTGTGAGACAGTGGTACCTTCGGTGCTTGATATTGTAGTGCCAGGAGTCTGAGACACGGTTGTACCTTCTGTGCTAGTCACTGGCCAGGTTGTACTTTGAATTGTGCCTGTTGTTGTATCGACTGTAGTGCCAGTAGTCTGTGAGACAGTTGTACCTTCGGTGCTCGAAACGGTAGTGCCAGACGTTTGAGACACGGTTGTTCCTTCGGTGCTGGTCACAGGCGAGGTGGTAGTTGCAATTGTGCCTGTCGTTGTCTCAGCTTTAGTTCCAGTAGTTTGTGAGACAGTGGTACCTTCGGTGCTTGATACTGTAGTGCCAGTAGTCTGAGACACGGTTGTACCTTCTGTGCTGGTCACTGGCGAGGTTGTACTTTGAATTGTGCCTGTTGTTGTATCGACTGTAGTACCAGTAGTCTGTGAGACAGTTGTACCTTCGGTGCTTGAAACAGTAGTGCCAGACGTTTGAGACACGGTTGTTCCTTCGGTGCTGGTCACAGTCGAGGTGGTAGTTGCAATTGTGCCTGTCGTTGTCTCAGCTGTAGTGCCAGTAGTCTGTGAGACAGTTGTACCTTCGGTGCTTGAAACGGTAGTGCCAGACATTTGAGACACGGTTGTTCCTTCGGTGCTGGTCACAGGCGAGGTGGTAGTTACAATTGTGCCTGTCGTTGTCTCAGCTGTAGTTCCAGTAGTTTGTGAGACAGTGGTACCTTCGGTGCTTGATACTGTAGTGCCAGTAGTCTGAGACACGGTTGTCTCTTCTGTGGTGGTCACTGGCGAGGTTGTACTTTGAATTGTGCCTGTTGTTGTATCGACTGTAGTGCCAGTAGTCTGTGAGACAGTTGTTCCTTCGGTGCTTGAAACGGTAGTGCTAGACGTTTGAGACACGGTTGTTCCTTCGGTGCTGGTCACAGGCGAGGTGGTAGTTGCAATTGTGCCTGTCGTTGTCTTAGCTGTAGTGCCAGTAGTCTGTGAGACAGTTGTACCTTCGGTGCTTGGAACGGTAGTGCCAGACGTTTGAGACACGGTTGTTCCTTCGGTGCTGGTCACAGGCGAGGTGGTAGTTGCAATTGTGCCTGTCGTTGTCTCAGCTGTAGTTCCAGTAGTTTGTGAGACAGTGGTACCTTCGGTGCTTGATACTGTAGTGCCAGTAGTCTGAGACACGGTTGTACCTTCTGTGCTGGTCACTGGCGAGGTGGTAGTTGCAATTGTGCCTGTCGTTGTCTCAGCTGTAGTTCCAGTAGTTTGTGAGACAGTGGTACCTTCGGTGCTTGATACAGTAGTACCAGTAGTTTGAGACACGGTTGTACTTTCTGTGCTGGTCACAGGCGAGGTTGTACTTTGAATTGTGCCTGTTGTTGTATCGACTGTAGTGCCAGTAGTCTGTGAGACAGTTGTACCTTCGGTGCTTGAAACGGTAGTGCCAGACGTTTGAGACACGGTTGTTCCTTCGGTGCTGGTCACAGGCGAGGTGGTAGTTGCAATTGTGCCTGTCGTTGTCTCAGCTGTAGTTCCAGTAGTTTGTGAGACAGTGGTACCTTCGGTGCTTGATACAGTAGTGCCAGTAGTTTGAGACACGGTTGTACTTTCTGTGCTGGTCACAGGCGAGGTTGTACTTTGAATTGTGCCTGTTGTTGTATCGACTGTAGTGCCAGTAGTCTGTGAGACAGTTGTACCTTCGGTGCTTGAAGCGGTAGTGCCAGACGTTTGAGACACGGTTGTTCCTTCGGTGCTGGTCACAGGCGAGGTTGTAGTTGCAATTGTGCCTGTCGTTGTCTCAGCTGTAGTTCCAGTAGTTTGTGAGACAGTGGTACCTTCGGTGCTTGATATTGTAGTGCCAGGAGTCTGAGACACGGTTGTACCTTCTGTGCTAGTCACTGGCCAGGTTGTACTTTGAATTGTGCCTGTTGTTGTATCGACTGTAGTGCCAGTAGTCTGTGAGACAGTTGTACCTTCGGTGCTCGAAACGGTAGTGCCAGACGTTTGAGACACGGTTGTTCCTTCGGTGCTGGTCACAGGCGAGGTGGTAGTTGCAATTGTGCCTGTCGTTGTCTCAGCTGTAGTTCCAGTAGTTTGTGAGACAGTGGTACCTTCGGTGCTTGATACTGTAGTGCCAGTAGTCTGAGACACGGTTGTACCTTCTGTGCTGGTCACTGGCGAGGTTGTACTTTGAATTGTGCCTGTTGTTGTATCGACTGTAGTACCAGTAGTCTGTGAGACAGTTGTACCTTCGGTGCTTGAAACGGTAGTGCCAGACGTTTGAGACACGGTTGTTCCTTCGGTGCTGGTCACAGTCGAGGTGGTAGTTGCAATTGTGCCTGTCGTTGTCTCAGCTGTAGTGCCAGTAGTCTGTGAGACAGTTGTACCTTCGGTGCTTGAAACGGTAGTGCCAGACGTTTGAGACACGGTTGTTCCTTCGGTGCTGGTCACAGGCGAGGTGGTAGTTACAATTGTGCCTGTCGTTGTCTCAGCTGTAGTTCCAGTAGTTTGTGAGACAGTGGTACCTTCGGTGCTTGATACTGTAGTGCCAGTAGTCTGAGACACGGTTGTCTCTTCTGTGGTGGTCACTGGCGAGGTTGTACTTTGAATTGTGCCTGTTGTTGTATCGACTGTAGTGCCAGTAGTCTGTGAGACAGTTGTTCCTTCGGTGCTTGAAACGGTAGTGCTAGACGTTTGAGACACGGTTGTTCCTTCGGTGCTGGTCACAGGCGAGGTGGTAGTTGCAATTGTGCCTGTCGTTGTCTTAGCTGTAGTGCCAGTAGTCTGTGAGACAGTTGTACCTTCGGTGCTTGGAACGGTAGTGCCAGACGTTTGAGACACGGTTGTTCCTTCGGTGCTGGTCACAGGCGAGGTGGTAGTTGCAATTGTGCCTGTCGTTGTCTCAGCTGTAGTTCCAGTAGTTTGTGAGACAGTGGTACCTTCGGTGCTTGATACTGTAGTGCCAGTAGTCTGAGACACGGTTGTACCTTCTGTGCTGGTCACTGGCGAGGTGGTAGTTGCAATTGTGCCTGTCGTTGTCTCAGCTGTAGTTCCAGTAGTTTGTGAGACAGTGGTACCTTCGGTGCTTGATACAGTAGTACCAGTAGTTTGAGACACGGTTGTACTTTCTGTGCTGGTCACAGGCGAGGTTGTACTTTGAATTGTGCCTGTTGTTGTATCGACTGTAGTGCCAGTAGTCTGTGAGACAGTTGTACCTTCGGTGCTTGAAACGGTAGTGCCAGACGTTTGAGACACGGTTGTTCCTTCGGTGCTGGTCACAGGCGAGGTGGTAGTTGCAATTGTGCCTGTCGTTGTCTCAGCTGTAGTTCCAGTAGTTTGTGAGACAGTGGTACCTTCGGTGCTTGATACTGTAGTGCCAGTAGTCTGAGACACGGTTGTACCTTCTGTGCTGGTCACTGGCGAGGTTGTACTTTGAATTGTGCCTGTTGTTGTTTCGACTGTAGTACCAGTAGTCTGTGAGACAGTTGTACCTTCGGTGCTTGAAGCGGTAGTGCCAGACGTTTGAGACACGGTTGTTCCTTCGGTGCTGGTCACAGGCGAGGTTGTAGTTGCAATTGTGCCTGTCGTTGTCTCAGCTGTAGTTCCAGTAGTTTGTGAGACAGTGGTACCTTCGGTGCGTGATATTGTAGTGCCAGTAGTCTGAGACACGGTTGTACCTTCTGTGCTAGTCACTGGCGAGGTTGTACTTTGAATTGTGCCTGTTGTTGTATCGACTGTAGTGCCAGTAGTCTGTGAGACAGTTGTACCTTCGGTGCTCGAAACGGTAGTGCCAGACGTTTGAGACACGGTTGTTCCTTCGGTGCTGGTCACAGGCGAGGTGGTAGTTGCAATTGTACCTGTCGTTGTCTCAGCTGTAGTTCCAGTAGTTTGTGAGACAGTGGTACCTTCGGTGCTTGATACTGTAGTGCCAGTAGTCTGAGACACGGTTGTACCTTCTGTGCTGGTCACTGGCGAGGTTGTACTTTGAATTGTGCCTGTTGTTGTATCGACTGTAGTACCAGTAGTCTGTGAGACAGTTGTACCTTCGGTGCTTGAAGCGGTAGTGCCAGACGTTTGAGACACGGTTGTTCCTTCGGTGTTGGTCACAGGCGAGGTTGTAGTTGCAATTGTGCCTGTCGTTGTCTCAGCTGTAGTTCCAGTAGTTTGTGAGACAGTGGTACCTTCGGTGCTTGATACTGTAGTGCCAGTAGTCTGAGACACGGTTGTACCTTCTGTGCTAGTCACTGGCGAGGTTGTACTTTGAATTGTGCCTGTTGTTGTATCGACTGTAGTGCCAGTAGTCTGTGAGACAGTTGTACCTTCGGTGCTCGAAACGGTAGTGCCAGACGTTTGAGACACGGTTGTTCCTTCGGTGCTGGTCACAGGCGAGGTGGTAGTTGCAATTGTGCCTGTCGTTGTCTCAGCTGTAGTTCCAGTAGTTTGTGAGACAGTGGTACCTTCGGTGCTTGAAACGGTAGTGCCAGACGTTTGAGACACGGTTGTTCCTTCGGTGCTGGTCACAGGCGAGGTGGTAGTTGCAATTGTGCCTGTCGTTGTCTCAGCTGTAGTGCCAGTAGTCTGTGAGACAGTTGTACCTTCGGTGCTTGAAACGGTAGTACCAGACGTTTGAGACACGGTTGTTCCTTCGGTGCTGGTCACAGGCGAGGTGGTAGTTGCAATTGTGCCTGTCGTTGTCTCAGCTGTAGTTCCAGTAGTTTGTGAGACAGTGGTACCTTCGGTGCTTGATACTGTAGTGCCAGTAGTCTGAGACACGGTTGTACCTTCTGTGCTGGACACTGGCGAGGTTGTACTTTGAATTGTGCCTGTTGTTGTATCGACTGTAGTACCAGTAGTCTGTGAGACAGTTGTACCTTCGGTGCTTGAAGCGGTAGTGCCAGACGTTTGAGACACGGTTGTTCCTTCGGTGTTGGTCACAGGCGAGGTTGTAGTTGCAATTGTGCCTGTCGTTGTCTCAGCTGTAGTTCCAGTAGTTTGTGAGACAGTGGTACCTTCGGTGCTTGATACTGTAGTGCCAGTAGTCTGAGACACGGTTGTACCTTCTGTGCTAGTCACTGGCGAGGTTGTACTTTGAATTGTGCCTGTTGTTGTATCGACTGTAGTGCCAGTAGTCTGTGAGACAGTTGTACCTTCGGTGCTCGAAACGGTAGTGCCAGACGTTTGAGACACGGTTGTTCCTTCGGTGCTGGTCACAGGCGAGGTGGTAGTTGCAATTGTGCCTGTCGTTGTCTCAGCTGTAGTTCCAGTAGTTTGTGAGACAGTGGTACCTTCGGTGCTTGAAACGGTAGTGCCAGACGTTTGAGACACGGTTGTTCCTTCGGTGCTGGTCACAGGCGAGGTGGTAGTTGCAATTGTGCCTGTCGTTGTCTCAGCTGTAGTGCCAGTAGTCTGTGAGACAGTTGTACCTTCGGTGCTTGAAACGGTAGTACCAGACGTTTGAGACACGGTTGTTCCTTCGGTGCTGGTCACAGGCGAGGTGGTAGTTGCAATTGTGCCTGTCGTTGTCTCAGCTGTAGTGCCAGTAGTCTGTGAGACAGTTGTACCTTCGGTTCTTGAAACGGTAGTGCCAGACGTTTGAGACACGGTTGTTCCTTCGGTGTTGGTCACAGGCGAGGTTGTAGTTGCAATTGTGCCTGTCGTTGTCTCAGCTGTAGTTCCAGTAGTTTGTGAGACAGTGGTACCTTCGGTGCTTGATACTGTAGTGCCAGTAGTCTGAGACACGGTTGTACCTTCTGTGCTGGACACTGGCGAGGTTGTACTTTGAATTGTGCCTGTTGTTGTATCGACTGTAGTACCAGTAGTCTGTGAGACAGTTGTACCTTCGGTGCTTGAAGCGGTAGTGCCAGACGTTTGAGACACGGTTGTTCCTTCGGTGTTGGTCACAGGCGAGGTTGTAGTTGCAATTGTGCCTGTCGTTGTCTCAGCTGTAGTTCCAGTAGTTTGTGAGACAGTGGTACCTTCGGTGCTTGATACTGTAGTGCCAGTAGTCTGAGACACGGTTGTACCTTCTGTGCTAGTCACTGGCGAGGTTGTACTTTGAATTGTGCCTGTTGTTGTATCGACTGTAGTGCCAGTAGTCTGTGAGACAGTTGTACCTTCGGTGCTCGAAACGGTAGTGTCAGACGTTTGAGACACGGTTGTTCCTTCGGTGCTGGTCACAGGCGAGGTGGTAGTTGCAATTGTGCCTGTCGTTGTCTTAGCTGTAGTTCCAGTAGTTTGTGAGACAGTGGTACCTTCGGTGCTTGAAACGGTAGTGCCAGACGTTTGAGACACGGTTGTTCCTTCGGTGCTGGTCACAGGCGAGGTGGTAGTTGCAATTGTGCCTGTCGTTGTCTCAGCTGTAGTGCCAGTAGTCTGTGAGACAGTTGTACCTTCGGTGCTTGAAACGGTAGTACCAGACGTTTGAGACACGGTTGTTCCTTCGGTGCTGGTCACAGGCGAGGTGGTAGTTGCAATTGTGCCTGTCGTTGTCTCAGCTGTAGTGCCAGTAGTCTGTGAGACAGTTGTACCTTCGGTTCTTGAAACGGTAGTGCCAGACGTTTGAGACACGGTTGTTCCTTCGGTGCTGGTCACAGGCGAGGTGGTAGTTGCAATTGTGCCTGTCGTTGTCTCAGCTGTAGTGCCAGTAGTCTGTGAAACAGTTGTACCTTCGGTGCTTGAAACGGTAGTGCCAGACGTTTGAGACACGGTTGTTCCTTCGGTGCTGGTCACAGGCGAGGTGGTAGTTGCAATTGTGCCTGTCGTTGTCTCAGCTGTAGTTCCAGTAGTTTGTGAGACAGTGGTACCTTCGGTGCTTGATACTGTAGTGCCAGTAGTCTGAGACACGGTTGTACCTTCTGTGCTGGTCACTGGCGAGGTGGTAGTTGCAATTGTGCCTGTCGTTGTCTCAGCTGTAGTTCCAGTAGTTTGTGAGACAGTGGTACCTGCGGTGCTTGATACAGTAGTGCCAGTAGTTTGAGACACGGTTGTACTTTCTGTGCTGGTCACAGGCGAGGTTGTACTTTGAATTGTGCCTGTTGTTGTATCGACTGTAGTGCCAGTAGTCTGTGAGACAGTTGTACCTTCGGTGCTTGAAACGGTAGTGCCAGACGTTTGAGACACGGTTGTTCCTTCTGTGCTGGTCACAGGCGAGGTGGTAGTTGCAATTGTGCCTGTCGTTGTCTCAGCTGTAGTTCCAGTAGTTTGTGAGACAGTGGTACCTTCGGTGCTTGATACTGTAGTGCCAGACGTTTGAGACACGGTTGTACCTTCTGTGCTGGTCACTGGCGAGGTTGTACTTTGAATTGTGCCTGTTGTTGTATCGACTGTAGTGCCAGTAGTCTCTGAGACAGTTGTACCTTTGGTGCTTGAAACGGTAGTTCCAGACGTTTGAGACACGGTTGTTCCTTCGGTGCTGGTCACAGGCGAGGTGGTAGTTGCAATTGTGCCTGTCGTTGTCTCAGCTGTAGTTCCAGTAGTTTTAGAGACAGTGGTACCTTCGGTGCTTGATACTGTAGTGCCAGTAGTTTGTGAGACAGTGGTACCTTCGGTGCTTGATACTGTAGTGCCAGTAGTCTGAGACACGGTTGTACCTTCTGTCCTGGTCTCTGGCGAGGTTGTACTTTGAATTATGCCTGTTGTTGTATCGACTGTAGTGCCAGTAGTCTGTGAGACAGTTGTACCTTCGGTGCTTGAAACGGTAGTGCCAGACGTTTGAGACACGGTTGTTCCTTCGGTGCTTGTCACAGGCGAGGTGGTAGTTGCAATTGTGCCTGTCGTTGTCTCAGCTGTAGTTCCAGTAGTTTGTGAAACAGTGGTACCTTCGGTGCTTGAAACGGTAGTACCAGACGTTTGAGACACGGTTGTTCCTTTGGTGCTGGTCACAGGCGAGGTGGTAGTTGCAATTGTGCCTGTCGTTGTCTCAGCTGTAGTTCCAGTAGTTTGTGAGACAGTGGTACCTTCGGTGCTTGATACTGTAGTGCCAGTAGTTTGAGACACGGTTGTACCTTCTGTGCTGGTCACAGGCGAGGTTGTACTTTGAATTGTGCCTGTTGTTGTATCGACTGTAGTGCCAGTAGTCTGTGAGACAGTTGTACCTTCGGTGCTTGAAGCGGTAGTGCCAGACGTTTGAGACACGGTTGTTCCTTCGGTGCTGGTCACAGGCGAAGTGGTAGTTGCAATTGTGCCTGTCGTTGTCTCAGCTGTAGTTTCAGTAGTTTGTAAGACAGTGGTACCTTCGGTGCTTGATACTGTAGTGCCAGTAGTTTGAGACACGGTTTTACCTTCTGTGCTGGTCACTGGCGAGGTTGTACTTTGAATTGCGCCTGTTGTTGTATCGACTGTAGTACCAGTAGTCTGTGAGACAGTTGTACCTTCGGTGCTTGAAGCGGTAGTGCCAGACGTTTGAGACACGGTTGTTCCTTCGGTGCTGGTCACAGGCGAGGTTGTAGTTGCAATTGTGCCTGTCGTTGTCTCAGCTGTAGTTCCATTAGTTTGTGAGACAGTGGTACCTTCGGTGCTTGATATTGTAGTGCCAGTAGTTTGAGACACGGTTGTACCTTCTGTGCTAGTCACTGGCGAGGTTCTACTTTGAATTGTGCCTGTTGTTGTATCGACTGTAGTGCCAGTAGTCTGTGAGACAGTTGTACCTTCGGTGCTCGAAACGGTAGTGCCAGA
Organism: Mytilus galloprovincialis; assembly: GCA_037788925.1. Taxonomy (NCBI): domain Eukaryota; kingdom Metazoa; phylum Mollusca; class Bivalvia; order Mytilida; family Mytilidae; genus Mytilus; species Mytilus galloprovincialis. Next base: position 34,689,224 of record CM075340.1, read on the forward strand.
CGTTTGAGACACGGTTGTTCCTTCGGTGCTGGTCACAGGCGAGGTGGTAGTTGCAATTGTGCCTGTCGTTGTCTCAGCTGTAGTTCCAGTAGTTTGTGAGACAGTGGTACCTTCGGTGCTTGATACTGTAGTGCCAGTAGTCTGAGACACGGTTGTACCTTCTGTGCTGGTCACTGGCGAGGTTGTACTTTGAATTGTGCCTGTTGTTGTATCGACTGTAGTACCAGTAGTCTGTGAGACAGTTGTACCTTCGGTGCTTGAAACGGTAGTGCCAGACGTTTGAGACACGGTTGTTCCTTCGGTGCTGGTCACAGGCGAGGTGGTAGTTGCAATTGTGCCTGTCGTTGTCTCAGCTGTAGTGCCAGTAGTCTGTGAGACAGTTGTACCTTCGGTGCTTGAAACGGTAGTGCCAGACGTTTGAGACACGGTTGTTCCTTCTGTGCTGGTCACAGGCGAGGTGGTAGTTGCAATTGTGCCTGTCGTTGTCTCAGCTGTAGTTCCAGTAGTTTGTGAGACAGTGGTACCTTCGGTGCTTGATACTGTAGTGCCAGACGTTTGAGACACGGTTGTACCTTCTGTGCTGATCACTGGCGAGGTTGTACTTTGAATTGTGCCTGTTGTTGTATCGACTGTAGTGCCAGTAGTCTCTGAGACAGTTGTACCTTTGGTGCTTGAAACGGTAGTTCCAGACGTTTGAGACACGGTTGTTCCTTCGGTGCTGGTCACAGGCGAGGTGGTAGTTGCAATTGTGCCTGTCGTTGTCTCAGCTGTAGTTCCAGTAGTTTTAGAGACAGTGGTACCTTCGGTGCTTGATACTGTAGTGCCAGTAGTTTGTGAGACAGTGGTACCTTCGGTGCTTGATACTGTAGTGCCAGTAGTCTGAGACACGGTTGTACCTTCTGTCCTGGTCTCTGGCGAGGTTGTACTTTGAATTGTGCCTGTTGTTGTATCGACTGTAGTGCCAGTAGTCTGTGAGACAGTTGTACCTTCGGTGCTTGAAACGGTAGTGCCAGACGTTTGAGACACGGTTGTTCCTTCGGTGCTTGTCACAGGCGAGGTGGTAGTTGCAATTGTGCCTGTCGTTGTCTCAGCTGTAGTTCCAGTAGTTTGTGAAACAGTGGTACCTTCGGTGCTTGAAACGGTAGTACCAGACGTTTGAGACACGGTTGTTCCTTTGGTGCTGGTCACAGGCGAGGTGGTAGTTGCAATTGTGCCTGTCGTTGTCTCAGCTGTAGTTCCAGTAGTTTGTGAGACAGTGGTACCTTCGGTGCTTGATACTGTAGTGCCAGTAGTTTGAGACACGGTTGTACCTTCTGTGCTGGTCACAGGCGAGGTTGTACTTTGAATTGTGCCTGTTGTTGTATCGACTGTAGTGCCAGTAGTCTGTGAGACAGTTGTACCTTCGGTGCTTGAAGCGGTAGTGCCAGACGTTTGAGACACGGTTGTTCCTTCGGTGCTGGTCACAGGCGAAGTGGTAGTTGCAATTGTGCCTGTCGTTGTCTCAGCTGTAGTTTCAGTAGTTTGTGAGACAGTGGTACCTTCGGTGCTTGATACTGTAATGCCAGTAGTCTGAGACACGGTTGTACCTTCTGTGCTAGTCACTGGCGAGGTTGTACTTTGAATTGTGCCTGTTGTTGTATCGACTGTAGTGCCAGTAGTCTGTGAGACAGTTGTACCTTCGGTGCTCGAAACGGTAGTGCCAGACGTTTGAGACACGGTTGTTCCTTCGGTGCTGGTCACAGGCGAGGTGGTAGTTGCAATTGTGCCTGTCGTTGTCTCAGCTGTAGTTCCAGTAGTTTGTGAGACAGTGGTACCTTCGGTGCTTGATACTGTAGTGCCAGTAGTCTGAGACACGGTTGTACCTTCTGTGCTGGTCACTGGCGAGGTTGTACTTTGAATTGTGCCTGTTGTTGTATCGACTGTAGTGCCAGTAGTCTGTGAGACCTTTGTACCTTCGGTGCTTGAAACGGTAGTGCCAGACGTTTGAGACACGGTTGTTCCTTCGGTGCTGGTCACAGGCGAGGTGGTAGTTGCAATTGTGCCTGTCGTTGTCTCAGCTGTAGTTCCAGTAGTTTGTGAGACAGTGGTACCTTCGGTGCTTGATACTGTAGTGCCAGTAGTCTGAGACATGGTTGTACCTTCTGTGCTAGTCACTGGCGAGGTTGTACTTTGAATTGTGCCTGTTGTTGTATCGACTGTAGTGCCAGTAGTCTGTGAGACAGTTGTACCTTCGGTGCTCGAAACGGTAGTGCCAGACGTTTGAGACACGGTTGTTCCTTCGGTGCTGGTCAATGGCGAGGATGTAGTTGCAATTGTGCCTGTCGTTGTCTCAGCTGTAGTTCCAGTAGTTTGTGAGACAGTGGTAACTTCGGTGCTTGATACTGTAGTGCCAGTAGTCTGAGACACGGTTGTACCTTCTGTGCTGGTCACTGGCGAGGTTGTACTTTGAATTGTGCCTGTTGTTGTATCGACTGTAGTGCCAGTAGTCTGTGAGACAGTTGTACCTTCGGTGCTTGAAACGGTAGTGCCAGACGTTTGAGACACGGTTGTTCCTTCGGTGCTGGTCACAGGCGAGGTGGTAGTTGCAATTGTGCCTGTCGTTGTCTCAGCTGTAGTTCCAGTAGTTTGTGAGACTGTGGTACCTTCGGTGCTTGATACTGTAGTGCCAGTAGTCTGAGACACGGTTGTACCATCTGTGCTGGTCACTGGCGAGGTTGTTCTTTGAATTGTGCCTGTTGTTGTATCGACTGTAGTGCCAGTAGTCTGTGAGACAGTTGTACCTTCGGTGCTCGGAACGGTAGTGCCAGATGTTTGAGACACGGTTGTTCCTTCGGTGCTTGTTACAGGCGAGGTGGTTGTTGCAATTGTGCTTGTCGTTGTCTCAGCTGTAGTTCCAGTAGTTTGTGAGACAGTGGTACCTTCGGTGCTTGATACTGTAGTGCCAGTAGTCTGAGACACGGTTGTACCTTCTGTGATGGTCGCTGGCGAGGTTGTACTTTGAATTGTGCCTGTTGTTGTATCGACTGTAGTGCCAGTAGTCTGTGAGACAGTTGTACCTTCGGTGCTTAAAACGGTAGTGCCAGACGTTTGAGACACGGTTGTACCTTCTGTGCTTGAAACCGTTATTTGTTTGGCTGTAAAACGAGAAAGGTGCATTTTTTTTAATTAAAATTATATGTGTAAATATATATTCCTGCGTAGATACCAGATACAAAGAATAATATTTGTGTTTGTGTATATAGTGCCGGTGTATATGAATAATATATATGTGTATAGTGCAGTTCAAATGTTTTATATATATTAATTATTAGACGTAAAATTTCATTAATGCTCAAACTTTAAGTGTTGACCTTATCAATGATACCAGTCGTATAATTTAGTACTCACGATACCAGCCTTATAATTTAGTACGCATGATACCAGTCGTATAATTTAGGACGCACGATACCAGTCGTATAATTTAGTACGCATGATACCAGTCGTATAATTTAGTACAAACGATACCAGTCGTATAATTTAGTACGCATGATACCAGTGTTATAATTTAGTACGCACGATACCAGCCTTATAATTTAGTACGCAAGATACCAGTCGTATAATTTAGTACGCACGATACCAGCCTTATAATTTAGTACGCAAGATACCAGTCGTATAATTTAGTACGCACGATACCAGTCGAACAATTTTGTACGCAAGATACCATTCGTATAATTTAGTACGAACGACGAGTCTACATAAAACTCATAAATTTCGCCAGAATCAAAACTTAGAAAGCCAAGTTAATTATGAAGTTGGGTTTGAAGACCGCTGAAACCTCCGGGTTTTTTTTAAAGAGTGTCCTACATCTGGCTGATGCTATCATTACTTTCGGTAGAATAATCTTTATGCTTTCTTTTTGGCTCACATTTTGGTAATCTTTTTACAGAAATGTTTGTTTGTTCGATTTATAATTGTGATGTTAAAAGAAAAGGTAACGCAGAGAAAAACGAAACTGCAAAGACTTTTATGTATCAAATGTTTACGTTGACCATTGCATTAAAGAGAACACTTATATCTTTGCAAGAACACGAGAAGAATATTTTCGAACGATATTTCCCTACTGTTGATCTCTCTAAGCGGTGTTAACATGTATATTTTATATAATTTATATCTTTGCCATACTCAAAGTACATAATTTTTACATAAATGAACAAGACCCTACCTGTTGTTGTACCATCAACTGTTATCTTCGTTGAACCTATAAAACGCATGTTGTGTTTCTTAAAATAAACATCCTGACGATACTTGTATTTTAGAATTACATAATGTAACAATTTCTCAGACTGTTTATGAAGTCTTTACACTACATCTGTTGGATGTGCATTGATCGATAAAAAAATCTTAGAAAAAAATGATTTATTTATTAGTTGTTATTTTGCTTTGATTTGGCATTGTGTGAGAACTACTCGTAGATCAGTACGTTGCGTCTTTTCTCCTTTTTGTTTTGTCTTTTTGTTATTTTATTTTATTTTGTGTCACGTGCTGTGTCTTTTTGATAATTCAATAAAATTAAATTGAGAATCAAACCCTTTCCAGCAGATTTTAAGTCTTTCGTTATGCTATTGCACCACAGTGTCATGCTAATGAATTTGGTTTTAACCTTTTGCAGTATATGAATCATGCTATCGATGTGACATTATCATTTTGAACTACGATGATCACGATGACCCTTTATCTTGGTATTGATAACGGGTTAACGAAACATTTTGCTTTTACGGGCTCAGATGCTTCCAGAATATATGGTCATTTAAGGAGACAGAATAATATAAGCAAAAATTGCGTGTTTCTGAATCAGAAGGGTCACTATGAAAATGTATATACTTTATGATATATTGTTTTCGTTGCATTATTAATATCGTATACACTAATTATGTTTTGATGCACAAAAATGATTACTCGGCACGGATAGTTTGTTTTATCCATTGTTATCAGGAAAAGAACCCCCTCAATTTCAACGTTAACGACAGATTTATGAGTAAGAGTGTGAACCTCGAAGTCTCGTCTTATGCTTTTATATCAAACATCGCTGTGCAAAAGATTTTCAATTTTTTCCCCAAAAAACATCCTCGCTTATGAAATGGTGGACGCTCTCTTTCTTTCGCTCAACATCATTTTGCTATATAAGTGATAAGGTACAGCGAGAATTATCGAGACATTTAATTCATCAATATTTGTAAATTTACAATTTCGGGTTCGTGCAATATTTTTATTGTGTTTTACCGAAAATGTGTTTTCTAACATGTGGGAACACGTGTATTCAATGCAATTTATGGTTATGATCTTAAAAAATCGACATATTTTTTTAAATATTAGAAACAACACCCTACCTGTTGTTGTTACTCCATTTGTTGTTGTTGAACCTATAAAAAGCAGTTGTGTGTGTTAGCTTAAAAAAATATGGACCCTTTATAGCTTGCTTTTCGGTGTGAGCCAACGCTCCGTGTTGAAGGCAGTACTTTGACCTGTACTGGTTTACTTTTACAAATTATGATTTGGATGGAGAGTTGTCTCATTGGCACTCATACCACATCATCTAATATCAACATAGATTGCCCGATCAAAGAACTTCACAACAAATCTGGACATTACTATTATACACGTCTGACATTATTCACAAAGGAGCAATATTTTTAATCACTTATCCGCCCTTCACTCCTTTTGTATTTAATCTTACATTCAAAGGTTTGGAATGTCAACATAAAACTAAAAAAAGAATAGAAGATTGGGGGTTTAAAATACAGAAGCCTTAAATACCCTTCCAAAAGATGCACTTTTTTAAATCGGGAAATCTAAGCTTTCTAACATGACCGTACAGTCAGGTATTATCATATGTACATTCCATACGAATTATTTTGATACTATTAAGGTGGTATCCAACACCTTGACTAAAATTAGTATGAAATTCAAAACAGTGTAGCTGTGGCCATTGATTGACACATTAAAATCATTCATTGACTGGGACAATTTAGGTGAACGTTTGTATGTAACGACCAATGCTCACTATGTACTTTTTAAAGACACTTAAACTATGGGGTCACCAAAGGTTCTCAACACCTAAATAAAGTAATTCGAAAAATTAATCTGAAATAACACGATATTTTGATTTACATCAATTATATAAATCAAAACACAAAGGTTATTCCTGATTAATTTTTCGAATTATTTTATAATTAAAGGCGTTAAGAAACCTTTGTTGGCCCCACAGTTTAAATGTCTATCGTAGGTACGTCATGAACAGTGGTTGTTACAGACAAACGTTCACGTAAATTGTCCCAGTCAATGGATGATTTTGATGGGTCAATCAATGGCCACAGCTACACTGTTTTGAATTTCATACTAATTTGGTTCGTTTAATTTTCATAAAATTTTGACAAAATATTTAATTTGACCCTTTGAAAAATATATAAAAATTTCAAAAAACTTGAACCAATCATTTTCTCGTAAAGAATTGGCTGGATATATAGCAGTTTGACAAACACAAATTTTGATCATGGAGGAGCTTAATATTTCCTTAACAATACAATGTGATTAAAATGTTAGGCTGCTTTTACAGATTTATCTCCCTGTAGTGTTTGATACCACCTTAAAAGATCGACTGAAAAGACCTTACCTGTTGTTCCGTCAGTTATTGTGGTTGAACCTATAAAAATCAGGGTTTTTTGGTTAGATTAAACAAGCATGATTCATATATAAGTGCGAATTTGTAGAAAATACATATGCGGCAATTATCATGCATTCCGTCAAGCATCATATTTTAACAATTGGTCTCGGAAGAAACCATATTTATTTTCTTGTTGTTACTTTTTTAGAGTAATCGAAGCCAGTGCCTTAGTTTACAATTTTTGTGTTTTGTGTGCTATTGTTTGTCTGTTTGTCTTTTTATTTTTTTAGCCATGGCGTTGTCAGTTATTTTATAAGTTTGATTGTCTCTCTGTTATATTTCGCATTTCTTATTAAATAAAATGTATACAAAGAGCATTGTATTTCGGATTTAAATCTCATAGGAGATACCAACACATATATATTGGATCCGGTTTTTTTTTCAAAATATTCCACGGAATTATTATGTTTGTAATCATTTCACAAATTGTAATTTAGTTTATCAACTTTTAACTAACAAGTTCTGTCTTTTGTTTCTTATGTTGTGTATTGTGTAATGTAGTTAGTCTATTCATCGTTTTGCAATTTTTGCAATGGCATTGTCAGCTGCTTCGACATATGATTTTGAATATACATTTTATATATTTTGCCTCTCTCTAAACGAGGTGAGTGTATATCATTTCATGGATAAGAGATATTTTGTTGATTATTATCTGTGTCATTTTAAAAACTTTCTGGCTTCTTGGAATTGAACTGTCTAGCGACATGAACAGTGTAGTCGGTCGTATAAACGTCTGCAAAGAATTTTCTTTGATTATAACATTTGGTTGCAACTGTGCCAGTTGTTGTCTCAGTTGAAGTACCAGTAGTTTGAGAAAAAGTTGTACCTTCAGTGCTTGGTACTGTTGTTCCAGAAGTCTGAGTAGTAGTTGCAGCTGTGCCTGTTGTTGTCTCAGCTGAAGTGCCGATAGATTGAGAAACAGTTGTACCTTCAGTGCTTGTCACCGGCGAGATGGTAGTTGCAATTGTGCCAGTGGTTGTCTCAGCTGTTGTTTCAGTAGTCTGTGAGACAGTTGTACCTTCGGTGCTTGATACAGTTGTTCCAGTAGTCTGAGACGTCGTTGTACCTTCGGTGATGGTCACTGGCGAGGTTGTGGTTGCAATTGTTCCAGTTGTTGTCTCAGCTGTAGTACCAGTAGTTTGAGAAACAGTTGTACCTTCAGTGCTTGGTACTGTTGTTCCAGAAGTCTGAGTGGTAGTTGCAACTGTGCCTGTTGTTGTCTCTGCTGAAGTGCCAGTAGTTTGAGAAACAGTTGTACCTTCAGTGCTTGTCACCGGCGAGATGGTAGTTGAAATTGTGCCAGTGGTTGTCTCAGCTGTTGTTTCAGTAGTCTGCGAGACAGTTGTGCCTTCGGTGCTAGATACAGTTGTCCCAGTAGTCTGAGACGTCGTTGTACCTTCGGTGATGGTCACTGGTGAGGTTGTGGTTGCAACTGTGCCAGTTGTTGTCTCAGCTGTAGTACCAGTAGTTTGAGAAACAGTTGTACCTTCAGTGCTTGGTACTGTTGTTCCAGAAGTTTGAGTCGTAGTTGCAACTGTGCCTGTTGTTGTCTCAGCTGAAGTGCCAGTAGTTTGAGAAACAGTTGTACCTTCAGAGCTTGTCACCGACGAGATGGTAGTTGCAATTGTGCCAGTGGTTGTCTCAGCTGTTGTTTCAGTAGTCTGCGAGACAGTTGTACCTTCGGTGCTTGATACAGTTGTCCCAGTAGTCTGAGACGTCGTTGTACGTTCGGTGATGGTCACTGGCGAGGTTGTGGTAGCAATTGTTCCAGTTGTTGTCTCATCTGTAGTACCAGAAGTTTGAGAAACAGTTGTACCTTCAGTGCTTCGTACTGTTGTTCCAGAAGTCTGAGTGGTAGTTGCAACTGTGCCGGTTGTTGTCTCAGCTGAAGTGCCAGTAGTTTGAGAAACAGTTGTACCTTCAGTGCTTGTCACCGGCGAGATGGTAGTTGCAATTGTGCCAGTGGTTGTCTCAGCTGTTGTTTCAGTAGTCTGTGAGACAGTTGTACCTTCGGTGCTTGATACAGTTATCCCAGTAGTCTGAGACGTCGTTGTACCTTCAGTTGTCCCAGTAGTCTGAGACTTCGTTGTACCTTCGGTGATGGTCACTGGCGAGGTTGTGGTGGCAATTATACCAGTTGTTGTCTCAGCTGTAGTACCAGAAGTTTGAGAAACAGTTGTACCTTCAGTGCTTGGTACTATTGTTTCAGAAGTCTGAGTGGTAGTTGCAACTGTGCCAGTTGTTGTCTCAGCTGAAGTGCCAGTAGTTTGAGAAACAGTTGTACCTTCAGTGCTTGTCACCGGCGAGATGGTAGTTGCAATTGTGCCAGTGGTTGTCTCAGCTGTTGTTTCAGTAGTCTGTGAGACAGTTGTACCTTCGGTGCTTGATACAGTTGTCCCAGTAGTCTGAGACGTCGTTGTACCTTCAGTGATGGTCACTGGCGAGGTTGTTGTGGCAATTATACCAGTTGCTGTCTCAGATGTAGTACCAGAAGTTTGAGAAACAGTTGTACCTTCAGTGCTTAGTACTATTGTTCCAGAAGTCTGAGTGGTAGTTGCAACTGTGCCAGTTGTTGTCTCAGCTGAAGTGCCAGTAGTTTGAGAAACAGTTGTACCTTCAGTGCTTGTCACCGGCGAGATGGTAGTTGCAATTGTGCCAGTGGTTGTCTCAGATGTTGTTTCAGTAGTCTGTGAGACAGTTTCACCTTCGGTGCTTGATACAGTTATCCCAGTAGTCTGAGACGTCGTTGTACCTTCAGTTGTCCCAGTAGTCTGAGACTTCGTTGTACCTTCGGTGATGGTCACTGGCGAGGTTGTGGTGGCAATTATACCAGTTGTTGTCTCAGCTGTAGTACCAGAAGTTTGAGAAACAGTTGTACCTTCAGTGCTTGGTACTATTGTTCCAGAAGTCTGAGTGGTAGTTGCAACTGTGCCAGTTGTTGTCTCAGCTGAAGTGCCAGTAGTTTGAGAAACAGTTGTACCTTCAGTGCTTGTCACCGGCGAGATGGTAGTTGCAATTGTGCCAGTGGTTGTCTCAGCTGTTGTTTCAGTAGTCTGTGAGACAGTTGTACCTTCGGTGCTTGATACAGTTGTCCCAGTAGTCTGAGACGTCGTTGTACCTTCAGTGATGGTCACTGGCGAGGTTGTTGTGGCAATTATACCAGTTGTTGTCTCAGATGTAGTACCAGAAGTTTGAGAAACAGTTGTACCTTCAGTGCTTCGTACTATTGTTCCAGAAGTCTGAGTGGTAGTTGCAACTGTGCCAGTTGTTGTCTCAGCTGAAGTGCCAGTAGTTTGAGAAACAGTTGTACCTTCAGTGCTTGTCACCGGCGAGATGGTAGTTGCAATTGAGCCAGTGGTTGTCTCAGCTGCTGTTTCAGAAGTCTGTGAGACAGTTGTACCTTCGGTGCTAGATACAGTTGTCCCAGTAGTCTGAGACGTCGTTGTACCTTCGGTGATGGTCACTGGCGAGGTTGTGGTTGCAACTGTGCCAGTTGTTGTCTCAGCTGTAGTTCCAGTAGTTTGAGAAACAGTTGTACCTTCAGTGCTTGGTACTGTTGTTCCCGAAGTCTGAGTCGTAGTTGAAACTGTGCTTGTTCTTGTCTCAGCTGAAGTGCCAGTAGTTTGAGAAACAGTTGTACCTTCAGAGTTTGTCACCGGCGAGATGGTAGTTGCAATTGTGCCAGTGGTTGTCTCAGCTGTTGTTTCAGTAGTCTGCGAGACAGTTGTACCTTCGGTGATTGATACAGTTGTCCCAGTAGTCTGAGACGTCGTTGTACCTTCGGTGATGGTCACTTGCGAGGTTGTTGTGTCAATTGTTCCAGTTGTTGTCTCAGCTGTAGTACCAGTAGTTTGAGAAACAGTTGTACCTTCAGTGCTTGGTACTGTTGTTCCAGAAGTCTGAGGGGTAGTTGCAACTGTGCTGGTTGTTGTCTCTGCTGAAGTGCCAGTAGTTTGAGAAACAGTTGTACCTTCAGTGCTTGTCACCTGCGAGATGGTAGTTGCAATTGTGCCAGTGGTTGTCTCAGCTGTTGTTTCAGTAGTATGTGAGACAGTCGTACCTTCGGTGCTTGATACAGTTGTCCCAGTAGTCTGAGACGTCGTTGTACCTTCGGAGATGGTCACTGGCGAGGTTGTGGTTGCAACTGTGTCAGTTGTTGTCTCAGCTGTAGTTCCAGAAGTTTGAGAAACAGTTGTACTTTCAGTGCTTGGTACTGTTGTTCCCGAAGTCTGAGTCGTAGTTGCAACTGTGCCTGTTGTTGTCTCAGCTGAAGTGCCAGTAGTTTGAGAAACAGTTGTATCTTCAGAGCTTGTCACCGGCGAGATGGTAGTTGCAATTGTGCCAGTGGTTGTCTCAGCTGTTGTTTCAGTAGTCTGCGAGACAGTTGTACCTTCGGTGCTTGATACAGTTGTCCCAGTAGTCTGAGACTTCGTTGTACCTTCGGTGATGGTCACTGGCGAGGTTGTGGTGGCAATTGTTCCAGGTGTTGTCTCATCTGTAGTACCAGAAGTTTGAGAAACAGTTGTACCTTCAGTGCTTCGTACTGTTGTTCCAGAAGTCTGAGTGGTAGTTGCAACTGTGCCGGTTGTTGTCTCAGCTGAAGTGCCAGTAGTTTGAGAAACAGTTGTACCTTCAGTGCTTGTCACCGGCGAGATGGTAGTTGCAATTGTGCCAGTGGTTGTCTCAGCTGTTGTTTCAGTAGTCTGTGAGACAGTTGTACCTTCGGTGCTTGATACAGTTGTCCCAGTAGTCTGAGACGTCGTTGTACCTTCGGTGATGGTCACTGGCGAGGTTGTGGTGGCAATTGTTCCAGTTGTTGTCTCAGCTGTAGTACCAGTAGTTTGAGAAACAGTTGTACCTTCAGTGCTTGGTACTGTTCTTCCAGAAGTCTGAGTGGTAGTTGCAACTGTGCCTGTTGTTGTCTCAGCTGAAGTGCCAGTAGTTTGAGAAACAGTTGTACCCTCAGTGCTTGTCACCGGCGAGATGGTAGTTGCAATTGTGCCAGTGGTTGTTTCAGCTGTTGTTTCAGTAGTCTGCGAGACAGTTGTACCTTCGGTGCTAGATACAGTTGTCCCAGTAGTCTGAGACGTCGTTGTACCTTCGGTGATGGTCACTGGCGAGGTTGTGGTTGCAACTGTGCCAGTTGTTGTCTCAGCTGTAGTTCCAGTAGTTTGAGTAACAGTTGTACCTTCAGTGCTTGGTACTGTTGTTCCCGAAGTCTGAGTCGTAGTTGCAACTGTGCCTGTTGTTGTCTCAGCTGAAGTGCCAGTAGTTTGAGTAACAGTTGTACCTTCAGAGCTTGTCACCGGCGAGATGGTAGTTGCAATTGTGCCAGTGGTTGTCTCAGCTGTTGTTTCAGTAGTCTGCGAGACAGTTGTACCTTCGGTGCTTGATACAGTTGTCCCAGTAGTCTGAGACGTCGTTGTACCTTCGGTGATGGTCACTTGCGAGGTTGTGGTGTCAATTGTTCCAGTTGTTGTCTCAGCTGTAGTACCAGTAGTTTGAGAAACAGTTGTACCTTCAGTGCTTGGTACTGTTGTTCTAGAAGTCTGAGGGGTAGTTGCAACTGTGCCGGTTGTTGTCTCTGCTGAAGTGCCAGTAGTTTGAGAAACAGTTGTACCTTCAGTGCTTGTCACCTGCGAGATGGTAGTTGCAATTGTGCCAGTGGTTGTCTCAGCTGTTGTTTCAGTAGTCTGTGAGACAGTTGTACCTTTGGTGCTTGATACAGTTGTCCCAGTAGTCTGAGACGTCGTTGTACCTTCGGAGATGGTCACTGGCGAGGTTGTGGTTGCAACTGTGTCAGTTGTTGTCTCAGCTGTAGTTCCAGAAGTTTGAGAAACAGTTGTACCTTCAGTGCTTGGTACTGTTGTTCCAGAAGTCTGAGTGGTAGTTGCAACTGTGCCTGTTGTTGTCTCTGCTGAAGTGCCAGTAGTTTGAGAAACAGTTGTTACCTCAGTGTTTGTCACCGGCGAGATGGTAGTTGCAATTGTGCCAGTGGTTGTCTCAGCTGTTGTTTCAGTAGTCTGCGAGACAGTTGTACCTTCGGTGCTAGATACAGTTGTCTCAGTAGTCTGAGACGTCGTTGTACCTTTGGTGATGGTCACTGGCGAGGTTGTGGTGGCAATTGTTCCAGTTGTTGTCTCAGCTGTAGTACCAATAGTTTGAGAAACAGTTGTACCTTCAGTGCTTGGTACTGTTGTTCCAGAAGTCTGAGTGGTAGTTGCAACTGTGCCTGTTGTTGTCTCAGCTGAAGTGCCAGTAGTTTTAGAAACAGTTGTATCTTCAGAGCTTGTCACCGGCGAGATGGTAGTTGCAATTGTGCCAGTGGTTGTCTCAGCTCTTGTTTCAGTAGTCTGCGAGACAGTTGTACCTTCGGTGCTTGATACAGTTGTCCCAGTAGTCTGAGAATTCGTTGTACCTTCGGTGATGGTCACTGGCGATGTTGTGGTGGCAATTGTTCCAGTTGTTGTCTCATCTGTAGTACCAGAAGTTTGAGAAACAGTTGTACCTTCAGTGCTTCGTACTGTTGTTCCAGAAGTCTGAGTGGTAGTTGCAACTGTGCCGGTTGTTGTCTCAGCTGAAGTGCTAGTAGTTTGAGAAACAGTTGTACCTTCAGTGCTTGTCACCGGCGAGATGGTAGTTGCAATTGTGCCAGTGGTTGTCTCAGCTGTTGTTTCAGTAGTCGATGAGACAGTTGTACCTTCGGTGCTTGATACAGTTGTCCCAGTAGTTTGAGAGGTCGTTGTACCTTCAGTGATGGTCACTGGCGAGGTTGTGGTGGCAATTATACCAGTTGTTGTCTCAGCTGTAGTACCAGAAGTTTGAGAAACAGTTGTACCTTCAGTGCTTGGTACTATTGTTCCAGAAGTCTGAGTGGTAGTTGCAACTGTGCCAGTTGTTGTCTCAGCTGAAGTGCCAGTAGTTTGAGAAACAGTTGTACCTTCAGTGCTTGTCACCTGCGAGATGGTAGTTGCAATTGTGCCAGTGGTTGTCTCAGCTGTTGTTTCAGTAGTCTGCGAGACAGTCGTACCTTCGGTGCTTGATACGGTTGTCCCAGTAGTCTGAGACGTCGTTGTACCTTCGAAGATGGTCACTGGCGAGGTTGTGGTTGCAACTGTGTCAGTTGTTGTCTCAGCTGTAGTTCCAGAAGTTTGAGAAACAGTTGTACTTTCAGTGCTTGGTACTGTTGTTCCCGAAGTCTGAGTCGTAGTTGCAACTGTGCCTGTTGTTGTCTCAGCTGAAGTGCCAGTAGTTTGAGAAACAGTTGTATCTTCAGAGCTTGTCACCGGCGAGATGGTAGTTGCAATTGTGCCAGTGGTTGTCTCAGCTGTTGTTTCAGTAGTCTGCGGGACAGTTGTACCTTCGGTGTTTGATACAGTTGTCCCAGTAGTCTGAGACTTCGTTGTACCTTCGGTGATGGTCACTGGCGAGGTTGTGGTGGCAATTGTTCCAGTTGTTGTCTCATCTGTAGTACCAGAATTTTGAGAAACAGTTGTACCTTCAGTGCTTCGTACTGTTGTTCCAGAAGTCTGAGTGGTAGTTGCAACTGTGCCGGTTGTTGTCTCAGCTGAAGTGCCAGTAGTTTGAGAAACAGTTGTACCTTCAGTGCTTGTCACCGGCGAGATGGTAGTTGCAATTGTGCCAGTGGTTGTCTCAGCTGTTGTTTCAGTAGTCTGTGAGACAGTTGTACCTTCGGTGCTTGATATAGTTGTCCCAGTAGTCTGAGACGTCGTTGTACCTTCGGTGATGGTCACTGGCGAGGTTGTGGTGGCAATTGTTCCAGTTGTTGTCTCAGCTGTAGTACCAGTAGTTTGAGAAACAGTTGTACCTTCAGTGCTTGGTACTGTTGTTCCAGAAGTCTGAGTGGTAGTTGCAACTGTGCCTGTTGTTGTCTCTGCTGAAGTGCCAGTAGTTTGAGAAACAGTTGTACCCTCAGTGCTTGTCACCGGCGAGATGTTAGTTGCAATTGTGCCAGTGGTTGTCTCAGCTGTTGTTTCAGTAGTCTGCGAGACAGTTGTACCTTCGGTGCTAGATACAGTTGTCCCAGTAGTCTGAGACGTCGTTGTACCTTCGGTGATGGTCACTGGCGAGGTTGTGGTGGCAATTGTTCCAGTTGTTGTCTCAGCTGTAGTACCAGTAGTTTGAGAAACAGTTGTACCTTCAGTGCTTGGTACTGTTGTTCCAGAAGTCTGAGTGGTAGTTGCAACTGTGCCGGTTGTTGTCTCAGCTGAAGTGCTAGTAGTTTGAGAAACAGTTGTACCTTCAGTGCTTGTCACCGGCGAGATGGTAGTTGCAATTGTGCCAGTGGTTGTCTCAGCTGTTGTTTCAGTAGTCTGTGAGACAGTTGTACCTTCGGTGCTTGATACAGTTGTCCCAGTAGTCTGAGACGTCGTTGTACCTTCAGTGATGGTCACTGGCGAGGTTGTGGTGGCAATTATACCAGTTGTTGTCTCAGCTGTAGTACCAGAAGTTTGAGAAACAGTTGTACCTTCAGTGCTTGGTACTATTGTTCCAGAAGTCTGAGTGGTAATTGCAACTGTGCCAGTTGTTGTCTCAGCTGAAGCGCCAGTAGTTTGAGTAACAGTTGTACCTTCAGTGCTTGTCACCGGCGAGATGGTAGTTGCAATTGAGCCAGTGGTTGTCTCAGCTGTTGTTTCAGTAGTCTGTGAGACAGTTGTACCTTCGGTGCTTGATACAGTTGTCCCAGTAGTCTGAGACGTCGTTGTACCTTCGGTGATGGTCACTGGCGAGGTTGTGGTGGCAATTGTTCCAGTTGTTGTCTCAGATGTAGTACCAGTAGTTTGAGAAACAGTTGTACCTTCAGTGCTTGGTACTGTTGTTCCAGAAGTCTGAGTGGTAGTTGCAACTGTGCCGGTTGTTGTCTCAGCTGAAGTGCCAGTAGTTTGAGAAACAGTTGTACCTTCAGTGCTTGTCACCGGCGAGATGGTAGTTGCAATTGTGCCAGTGGTTGTCTCAGCTGTTGTTTCAGTAGTCTGTGAGACAGTTGTACCTTCGGTGCTTGATACAGTTGTCCCAGTAGTCTGAGACGTCGTTGTACCTTCGGTGATGGTCACTGGCGAGGTTGTGGTGGCAATTGTTCTAGTTGTTGTCTCAGCTGTAGTACCAGTAGTTTGAGAAACAGTTGTACCTTCAGTGCTTGGTACTGTTGTTCCAGAAGTCTGAGTGGTAGTTGCAACTGTGCCTGTTGTTGTCTCTGCTGAAGTGCCAGTAGTTTGAGAAACAGTTGTACCCTCAGTGCTTGTCACCGGCGAGATGGTAGTTGCAATTGTGCCAGTGGTTGTTTCAGCTGTTGTTTCAGTAGTCTGCGAGACAGTTGTACCTTCGGTGCTAGATACAGTTGTCCCAGTAGTCTGAGACGTCGTTGTACCTTCGGTGATGGTCACTGGCGAGGTTGTGGTTGCAACTGTGCCAGTTGTTGTCTCAGCTGTAGTTCCAGTAGTTTGAGAAACAGTTGTACCTTCAGTGCTTGGTACTGTTGTTCCCGAAGTCTGTGTCGTAGTTGCAACTGTGCCTGTTGTTGTCTCAGCTGAAGTGTCAGTAGTTTGAGAAACAGTTGTACCTTCAGAGCTTGTCACCGGCGAGATGGTAGTTGCAATTGTGCCAGTGGTTGTCTCAGCTGTTGTTTCAGTAGTCTGCGAGACAGTTGTACCTTCGGTGCTTGATACAGTTGTCCCAGTAGTCTGAGACGTCGTTGTACCTTCGGTGATGGTCACTTGCGAGGTTGTGGTGTCAATTGTTCCAGTTGTTGTCTCAGCTCTAGTACCAGTAGTTTGAGAAACAGTTGTACCTTCAGTGCTTGGTACTGTTGTTCCAGAAGTCTGAGTCGTAGTTGCAACTGTGCCGGTTGTTGTCTCATCTGAAGTGCCAGTAGTTTGAGAAACAGTTGTACCTTCAGTGCTTGTCACCGGCGAGATGGTAGTTGCAATTATGCCAGTGGTTGTCTCAACTGTTGTTTCAGTAGTCTGTGAGACAGTTGTACCTTCGGTACTTGATACAGTTGTCCCAGTACTCTGAGACGTCGTTGTACCTTCGGTGATGGTCACTGGCGAGGTTGTGGTGGCAATTGTTCCAGTTGTTTTCTCAGCTGTACTACCAGTAGTTTGAGAAACAGTTGTACCTTCAGTGCTTGGTACTGTTGTTCCAGAAGTCTGAGTGGTAGTTGCAACTGTGCCTGTTGTTGTCTCTACTAAAGTTCCAGTAGTTTGAAAAACAGCTGTACCCTCAGTGCTTGTCACCGGCGAGATGGTAGTTGCAATTGTGCCAGTGGTTGTTTCAGCTGTTGTTTCAGTAGTCTGCGAGACAGTTGTACCTTCGGTGCTAGATATAGTTCTCCCAGTAGTCTGAGACGTCGTTGTACCTTCGGTGATGGTCACTGGCGAGGTTGTGGTTGCAACTGTGCCAGTTGTTGTCTCAGCTGTAGTACCAGTAGTTTGAGAAACAGTTGTACCTTCAGTGCTTGGTAATGTTGTTCCCGAAGTCTGAGTCGTAGTTGCAACTGTGCCTCTTGTTGTCTCAGCTGAAGTGCCAGTAGTTTGAGAAACAGTTGTACCTTCAGAACTTGTCACCGGCGAGATGGTAGTTGCAATTGTGCCAGTGGTTGTCTCAGCTGTTGTTTCAGTAGTCTGCGAGACAGTTGTACCTTCGGTGCTTGATACAGTTGTCCCAATAGTCTGAGACGTCGTTGTACCTTCGGAGATGGTCACTGGCGAGGTTGTGGTTGCAACTGTGCCAGTTGTTGTCTCAGCTGTAGTTCCAGAAGTTTGAGAAACAGTTGTACCTTCAGTGGTTGGTACTGTTGTTCCCGAAGTCTGAGTCGTAGTTGCAACTGTGACTGTTGTTGTCTCAGCTGAAGTGCCAGAAGTTTGAGAAACAGTAGTACCTTCAGAGCTTGTCACCGCCGAGATGGTAGTTGCAATTATGCCAGTGGTTGTCTCAGCTGTTGTTTCAGTAGTCTGCGAGACAGTTGTACCTTCGGTGCTTGATACAGTTGTCCCAGTAGTCTGAGACGTCGTTGTACCTTCGGTGATGGTCACTGGCGAGGTTGTGGTTGCAATTGTTCCAGTTGTTGTCTCAGCTGTAGTACCAGAAGTTTGAGAAACAGTTGTACCTTCAGTGCTTCGTACTGTTGTTCCAGAAGTCTGAGTGGTAGTTGCAACTGTGCCGGTTGTTGTCTCAGCTGAAGTGCCAGTAGTTTGAGAAACAGTTGTACCTTCAGTGCTTGTCACTGGCGAGATGGTAGTTGCAATTGTGCCAGTGGTTGTCTCAGCTGTTGTTTCAGTAGTATGTGAGACAGTTGTACCTTCGGTGCTTGATACAGTTGTCCCAGTAGTCTGAGAGGTCGTTGTACCTTCAGTGATGGTCACTGGCGAGGTTGTGGTGGCAATTATACCAGTTGTTGTCTCAGCTGTAGTACCAGAAGTTTGAGAAACAGTTGTACCTTCAGTGCTTGGTACTATTGTTCCAGAAGTCTGAGTGGTTGTTGCAACTGTGCCAGTTGTTGTCTCAGCTGAAGTGCCAGTAGTTTGAGTAACAGTTGTACCTTCAGTGCTTGTCACCGGCGAGATGGTAGTTGCAATTGAGCCAGTGGTTGTCTCAACTGTTGTTTCAGTAGTCTGTGAGACAGTTGTACCTTCGGTGCTTGATACAGTTGTCCCAGTAGTCTGAGACGTCGTTGTACCTTTGGTGATGGTCACTGGCGAGGTTGTGGTGGCAATTGTTCCAGTTGTTGTCTCAGCTGTAGTACCAGTAGTTTGAGAAACAGTTGTACCTTCAGTGCTTGGTACTGTTGTTCCAGAAGTCTGAGTCGTAGTTGCAACTGTGCCTGTTGTTGTCTCAGCTGAAGTGCCAGTAGTTTGAAAAACAGTTGTACCTTCAGAGCTTGTCACCGGCGAGATGGTAGTTGCAATTGTGCCAGTGGTTGTCTCAGCTGTTGTTTCAGTAGTCTGCGAGACAGTTGTACCTTCGGTGCTTGATACAGTTGTCCCAGTAGTCTGAGACTTCGTTGTACCTTCGGTGATGGTCACTGGCGAGATTGTGGTGGCAATTGTTCCAGTTGTTGTCTCATCTGTAGTACCAGAAGTTTGAGAAACAGTTGTACCTTCGGTGCTTCGTACTGTTGTTCCAGAAGTCTGAGTGGTAGTTGCAACTGTGCCGGTTGTTGTCTCAACTGTTGTTTCAGTAGTCTGTGAGACAGTTGTACCTTCGGTGCTTGATACAGTTGTCCCAGTAGTCTGAGACGTCGTTGTACCTTCAGTGATGGTCACTGGCGAGGTTGTGGTGGCACTTATACCAGTTGTTGTCTCAGCTGTAGTACCAGAAGTTTGAAAAACAGTTGTACCTTCAGTGCTTGGTACTATTGTTCCAGAAGTCTGAGTGGTAGTTGCAACTGTGCCAGTTGTTGTCTCGGCTGAAGTGCCAGTAGTTTGAGTAACAGTTATACCTTCAGTGCTTGTCACCGGCGAGATGGTAGTTGAAATTGAGCCAGTGGTTGTCTCAGCTGTTGTTTCAGTAGTCTGTGAGACAGTTGTACCTTTGGTGCTTGATACAGTTGTCCCAGTAGTCTGAGACGTCGTTGTACCTTCGGTGATGGTCACTGGCGAGGTTGTGGTGGCAATTGTTCCAGTTGTTGTCTCAGCTGTAGTACCAGTAGTTTGAGAAACAGTTGTACCTTCAGTGCTTGGTACTGTTGTTCCAGATTTCTCAGTGGTAGTTGCAACTGTGCCTGTTGTTGTCTCTGCTGAAGTGCCACTAGTTTGAGAAAGAGTTGTACCCTCAGTGCTTGTCACCGGCGAGATGGTAGTTGCAATTGTGCCAGTGGTTGTCTCAGCTGTTGTTTCAGTAGTCTGTGAGACAGTTGTACCTTCGGTGCTTGATACAGTTGTCCCAGTAGTCTGAGACGTCGTTGTACCTTCGGTGATGGTCACTGGCGAGGTTGTGGTTGCAACTGTGCCAGTTGTTGTCTCAGCTGTAGTTCCAGTAGTTTGAGAAACAGTTGTACCTTCAGTGCTTGGTACTGTTGTTCCCGAAGTCTGTGTCGTAGTTGCAACTGTGCCTGTTGTTGTCTCAGCTGAAGTGTCAGTAGTTTGAGAAACAGTTGTACCTTCAGAGCTTGTCACCGGCGAGATGGTAGTTGCAATTGTGCCAGTGGTTGTCTCAGCTGTTGTTTCAGTAGTCTGCGAGACAGTTGTACCTTCGGTGCTTGATATAGTTGTCCCAGTAGTCTGAGACGTCGTTGTACCTTCGGTGATGGTCACTTGCGAGGTTGTGGTGTCAATTGTTCCAGTTGTTGTCTCAGCTCTAGTACCAGTAGTTTGAGAAACAGTTGTACCTTCAGTGCTTGGTACTGTTGTTCCAGAAGTCTGAGTCGTAGTTGCAACTGTGCCGGTTGTTGTCTCATCTGAAGTGCCAGTAGTTTGAGAAACAGTTGTACCTTCAGTGCTTGTCACCGGCGAGATGGTAGTTGCAATTGTGCCAGTGGTTGTCTCAACTGTTGTTTCAGTAGTCTGTGAGACAGTTGTACCTTCGGTACTTGATACAGTTGTCCCAGTACTCTGAGACGTCGTTGTACCTTCGGTGATGGTCACTGGCGAGGTTGTGGTGGCAATTGTTCCAGTTGTTTTCTCAGCTGTACTACCAGTAGTTTGAGAAACAGTTGTACCTTCAGTGCTTGGTACTGTTGTTCCAGAAGTCTGAGTGGTAGTTGCAACTGTGCCTATTGTTGTCTCTACTAAAGTGCCAGTAGTTTGAAAAACAGCTGTACCCTCAGTGCTTGTCACCGGCGAGATGGTAGTTGCAATTGTGCCAGTGGTTGTTTCAGCTGTTGTTTCAGTAGTCTGCGAGACAGTTGTACCTTCGGTGCTAGATATAGTTCTCCCAGTAGTCTGAGACGTCGTTGTACCTTCGGTGATGGTCACTGGCGAGGTTGTGGTTGCAACTGTGCCAGTTGTTGTCTCAGCTGTAGTACCAGTAGTTTGAGAAACAGTTGTACCTTCAGTGCTTGGTAATGTTGTTCCCGAAGTCTGAGTCGTAGTTGCAACTGTGCCTCTTGTTGTCTCAGCTGAAGTGCCAGTAGTTTGAGAAACAGTTGTACCTTCAGAACTTGTCACCGGCGAGATGGTAGTTGCAATTGTGCCAGTGGTTGTCTCAGCTGTTGTTTCAGTAGTCTGCGAGACAGTTGTACCTTCGGTGCTTGATACAGTTGTCCCAATAGTCTGAGACGTCGTTGTACCTTCGGAGATGGTCACTGGCGAGGTTGTGGTTGCAACTGTGCCAGTTGTTGTCTCAGCTGTAGTTCCAGAAGTTTGAGAAACAGTTGTACCTTCAGTGGTTGGTACTGTTGTTCCCGAAGTCTGAGTCGTAGTTGCAACTGTGACTGTTGTTGTCTCAGCTGAAGTGCCAGAAGTTTGAGAAACAGTAGTACCTTCAGAGCTTGTCACCGGCGAGATGGTAGTTGCAATTGTGCCAGTGGTTGTCTCAGCTGTTGTTTCAGTAGTCTGCGAGACAGTTGTACCTTCGGTGCTTGATACAGTTGTCCCAGTAGTCTGAGACGTCGTTGTACCTTCGGTGATGGTCACTGGCGAGGTTGTGGTTGCAATTGTTCCAGTTGTTGTCTCAGCTGTAGTACCAGAAGTTTGAGAAACAGTTGTACCTTCAGTGCTTCGTACTGTTGTTCCAGAAGTCTGAGTGGTAGTTGCAACTGTGCCGGTTGTTGTCTCAGCTGAAGTGCCAGTAGTTTGAGAAACAGTTGTACCTTCAGTGCTTGTCACTGGCGAGATGGTAGTTGCAATTGTGCCAGTGGTTGTCTCAGCTGTTGTTTCAGTAGTATGTGAGACAGTTGTACCTTCGGTGCTTGATACAGTTGTCCCAGTAGTCTGAGAGGTCGTTGTACCTTCAGTGATGGTCACTGGCGAGGTTGTGGTGGCAATTATACCAGTTGTTGTCTCAGCTGTAGTACCAGAAGTTTGAGAAACAGTTGTACCTTCAGTGCTTGGTACTATTGTTCCAGAAGTCTGAGTGGTTGTTGCAACTGTGCCAGTTGTTGTCTCAGCTGAAGTGCCAGTAGTTTGAGTAACAGTTGTACCTTCAGTGCTTGTCACCGGCGAGATGGTAGTTGCAATTGAGCCAGTGGTTGTCTCAACTGTTGTTTCAGTAGTCTGTGAGACAGTTGTACCTTCGGTGCTTGATACAGTTGTCCCAGTAGTCTGAGACGTCGTTGTACCTTTGGTGATGGTCACTGGCGAGGTTGTGGTGGCAATTGTTCCAGTTGTTGTCTCAGCTGTAGTACCAGTAGTTTGAGAAACAGTTGTACCTTCAGTGCTTGGTACTGTTGTTCCAGAAGTCTGAGTCGTAGTTGCAACTGTGCCTGTTGTTGTCTCAGCTGAAGTGCCAGTAGTTTGAAAAACAGTTGTACCTTCAGAGCTTGTCACCGGCGAGATGGTAGTTGCAATTGTGCCAGTGGTTGTCTCAGCTGTTGTTTCAGTAGTCTGCGAGACAGTTGTACCTTCGGTGCTTGATACAGTTGTCCCAGTAGTCTGAGACTTCGTTGTACCTTCGGTGATGGTCACTGGCGAGATTGTGGTGGCAATTGTTCCAGTTGTTGTCTCATCTGTAGTACCAGAAGTTTGAGAAACAGTTGTACCTTCGGTGCTTCGTACTGTTGTTCCAGAAGTCTGAGTGGTAGTTGCAACTGTGCCGGTTGTTGTCTCAACTGTTGTTTCAGTAGTCTGTGAGACAGTTGTACCTTCGGTGCTTGATACAGTTGTCCCAGTAGTCTGAGACGTCGTTGTACCTTCAGTGATGGTCACTGGCGAGGTTGTGGTGGCACTTATACCAGTTGTTGTCTCAGCTGTAGTACCAGAAGTTTGAAAAACAGTTGTACCTTCAGTGCTTGGTACTATTGTTCCAGAAGTCTGAGTGGTAGTTGCAACTGTGCCAGTTGTTGTCTCAGCTGAAGTGCCAGTAGTTTGAGTAACAGTTATACCTTCAGTGCTTGTCACCGGCGAGATGGTAGTTGAAATTGAGCCAGTGGTTGTCTCAGCTGTTGTTTCAGTAGTCTGTGAGACAGTTGTACCTTTGGTGCTTGATACAGTTGTCCCAGTAGTCTGAGACGTCGTTGTACCTTCGGTGATGGTCACTGGCGAGGTTGTGGTGGCAATTGTTCCAGTTGTTGTCTCAGCTGTAGTACCAGTAGTTTGAGAAACAGTTGTACCTTCAGTGCTTGGTACTGTTGTTCCAGATTTCTCAGTGGTAGTTGCAACTGTGCCTGTTGTTGTCTCTGCTGAAGTGCCACTAGTTTGAGAAAGAGTTGTACCCTCAGTGCTTGTCACCGGCGAGATGGTAGTTGCAATTGTGCCAGTGGTTGTCTCAGCTGTTGTTTCAGTAGTCTGTGAGACAGTTGTACCTTCGGTGCTTGATACAGTTGTCCCAGTAGTCTGAGACGTCGTTGTACCTTCGGTGATGGTCACTGGCGAGGTTGTGGTTGCAACTGTGCCAGTTGTTGTCTCAGCTGTAGTTCCAGTAGTTTGAGAAACAGTTGTACCTTCAGTGCTTGGTACTGTTGTTCCCGAAGTCTGAGTCGTAGTTGCAACTGTGCCTGTTGTTGTCTCAGCTGAAGTGCCAGTAGTTTGAGAAACAGTTGTACCTTTAGAGCTTGTCACCGGCGAGATGGTAGTTGCAATTGTGCCAGTGGTTGTCTCAGCTGTTGTTTCAGTAGTCTGCGAGACAGTTGTACCTTCGGTGCTTGATACAGTTGTACCAGTAGTCTGAGACTTCGTTGTACCTTCGGTGATGGTCACTAGCGAGATTGTTG
The DNA here is from genome assembly GCA_037788925.1 of Mytilus galloprovincialis. NCBI lineage: Eukaryota > Metazoa > Mollusca > Bivalvia > Mytilida > Mytilidae > Mytilus > Mytilus galloprovincialis. The sequence goes on from CM075340.1 coordinate 34,712,752, forward strand.
TGGCAATTGTTCCAGTTGTTGTCTCATCTGTAGTACCAGAAGTTTGAGAAACAGTTGTACCTTCAGTGCTTCGTACTGTTGTTCCAGAAGTATGAGTGGTAGTTGCAACTGTGCCGGTTGTTGTCTCAGCTGAAGTGCCAGTAGTTTGAGAAACAGTTGTACCTTCAGTGCTTGTCACCGGCGAGATGGTAGTTGCAATTTTGCCAGTGGTTGTCTCAGCTGTTGTTTCAGTAGTCTGTGAGACAGTTGTACCTTCGGTGCTTGATACAGTTGTCCCAGTAGTCTGAGACGTCGTTGTACCTTCAGTGATGGTCACTGGCGAGGTTGTGGTGGCAATTATACCAGTTGTTGTCTCAGCTGTAGTACCAGAAGTTTGAGAAACAGTTGTACCTTCAGTGCTTGGTACTATTGTTCCAGAAGTCTGAGTGGTAGTTGCAACTGTGCCAGTTGTTGTCTCAGCTGAAGTGCCAGTAGTTTGAGTAACAGTTGTACCTTCAGTGCTTGTCACCGGCGAGATGGTAGTTGCAATTGTGCCAGTAGTTGTCTCAGCTGTTGTTTCAGTAGTCTGCAAGACAGTTGTACCTTCGGTGCTTGATACAGTTGTCCCAGTAGTCTGAGACGTCGGTTTATTTTCGGTGCTGGTCACTGGCGAGGTTGTGGTGGCAATTGTTCCAGTTGTTGTCTCAGCTGTAGTACCAGTAGTTTGAGAAACAGTTGTACCTTCAGTGCTTGGTACTTTTGTTCCAGAAGTCTGAGTGGTAGTTGCAACTGTGCCTGTTGTTGTCTCTGCTGAAGTGCCAGTAGTTTGAGAAACAGTTGTACCCTCAGTGCTTGTCACCGGCGAGATGGTAGTTGCAATTGTGCCAGTGCTTGTTTCAGCTGTTGTTTCAGTAGTCTGCGAGACAGTTGTACTTTTGGTGCTAGATACAGTTGTCCCGGTAGTCTGAGACGTCGTTGTACCTTCGGTGATGGTCACTGGCGAGGTTGTGGTTGCAACTGTGCCAGTTGTTGTCTCAGCTGTAGTTCCAGTAGTTTGAGAAACAGTTGTACCTTCAGTGCTTGGTACTGTTGTTCCCGAAGTCTGAGTCGTAGTTGCAACTGTGCCTGTTGTTGTCTCAGCTGAAGTGCCAGTAGTTTGAGAAACAGTTGTACCTTCAGAGCTTGTCACCGGCGAGATGGTAGTTGCAATTGTGCCAGTGGTTGTCTCAGCTGTTGTTTCAGTAGTCTGCGAGACAGTTGTACCTTCGGTGCTTGATACAGTTGTCCCAGTAGTCTGAGACGTCGTTGTACCTTCGGTGATGGTCACTTGCGAGGTTGTGGTGTCAATTGTTCCAGTTGTTGTCTCAGCTGTAGTACCAGTAGTTTGAAAAACAGTTGTACCTGCAGTGCTTGGTACTGTTGTTCCAGAAGTCTGAGGGGTAGTTGCAACTGTGCCGGTTGTTGTCTCAGCTGAAGTGCCAGTAGTTTGAGAAACAGTTGTACCTTGAGTGCTTGTCACCGGCGATATGGTAGTTGCAATTGTGCCAGTGGTTGTCTCAGCTGTTGTTTCAGTAGTCTGTGAGACAGTTGTACCTTCGGTACTTGATACAGTTGTCCCAGTAGTCTGAGACGTCGTTGTACCTTCGGTGTTGGTCACTGGCGAGGTTGTTGTGGCAATTGTTCCAGTTGTTTTCTCAGCTGTACTACCAGTAGTTTGAGAAACAGTTGTACCTTCAGTGCTTGGTACTGTTGTTCCAGAAGTCTGAGTGGTAGTTGCAACTGTGCCTGTTGTTGTCTCTGCTGAAGTGCCAGTAGTTTGAGAAACAGTTGTACCCTCAGTGCTTGTCACCGACGAGATGGTAGTTGCAATTGTGCCAGTGGTTGTTTCAGCTGTTGTTTCAGTAGTCTGCGAGACAGTTGTACCTTCGGTGCTAGATACAGTTGTCCCAGTAGTCTGAGACGTCGTTGTACCTTCGGTGATGGTCACTGGCGAGGTTGTGGTTGCAACTGTGCCAGTTGTTGTCTCAGCTGTAGTTCCAGTAGTTTGAGAAACAGTTGTACCTTCAGTGCTTGGTACTGTTGTTCCCGAAGTCTGGATGGTAGTTGCAACTGTGCCGGTTGTTGTCTCTGCTGAAGTGCCAGTAGTTTGAGAAACAGTTGGACCCTCAGTGCTTGTCATCGGCGAGATGGTAGTTGCAATTGTGCCAGTAGTTGTCTCAGCTGTTGTTTCAGTAGTCTGCGAGACAGTTGTACCTTCGGTGCTAGATACATTTGTCCCAGTAGTCTGAGACGTCGTTGTACCTTCGGTGATGATCACTGGTGAGGTTGTAGTTGCAACTGTGCCAGTTGTTGTCTCAGCTGTAGTTCCAGTAGTTTGAGAAACAGTTGTACCTTCAGTGCTTGGTACTGTTGTTCTCGAAGTCTGAGTTGTAGTTGCAACTGTGCCTGTTGTTGTCTCAGCTGAAGTGCCAGTAGTTTCAGGAACAGTTGTACCTTCAGTGCTTGTCACCGGCGAGATGGTAGTTGAAATTGTGCCAGCGGTTGTCTCAGCTGTTGTTTCAGTAGTCTGTGAGACAGTTGTACCTTCGGTGCTTGATACAGTTGTCCCAGTAGTCTGAGACGTCGTTATACCGTCGGTGATTGTCACTGGTGAGGTTGTTGTGGCAATTGTTTTAGTTGTTGTCTCACCTGTAGTACCAGTAGTTTTAGAAACAGTTGTACCTTCAGTGCTTGGTACTGTTGTTCCAGAAGTCTGGGTGGTAGTTGCAACTGTGCCGGTTGTTGTCTCTGCTAAAGTGCCAGTAGTTTGAGAAACAGTTGGACCCTCAGTGCTTGTCATCGGCGAGATGGTAGTTGCAATTGTGCTAGTAATTGTCTCAGCTGTTGTTTCAGTAGTCTGCAAGACAGTTGTACCTTCGGTGCTTGATACAGTTGTCCCAGTAGTCTGAGACGTCGGTTTATTTTCGGTGCTGGTCACTGGCGAGGTTGTGATTGCAACTGTGCCAGTTGTTGTCTTAGCTGTAGTTCCAGTAGTTTGAGAAACAGTTGTACCTTCAGTGCTTGGTACTGTTGTTCCCGAAGTCTGGATGGTAGTTGCAACTGTGCCGGTTGTTGTCTCTGCTGAAGTGCCAGTAGTTTGAGAAACAGTTGGACCCTCAGTGCTTGTCATCGGCGAGATGGTAGTTGCAATTGTGCCAGTAGTTGTCTCAGCTGTTGTTTCAGTAGTCTGCGAGACAGTTGTACCTTCGGTGCTAGATACATTTGTCCCAGTAGTCTGAGATGTCGTTGTACCTTCGGTGATGGTCACTGGTGAGGTTGTAGTTTCAACTGTGCCAGTTGTTGTCTCAGCTGTAGTTCCAGTAGTTTGAGAAACAGTTGTACCTTCAGTGCTTGGTACTGTTGTTCTCGAAGTCTGAGTTGTAGTTGCAACTGTGCCTGTTGTTGTCTCAGCTGAAGTGCCAGTAGTTTGAGAAACAGTTGTACCTTCAGTGCTTGTCACCGGCGAGATGGTAGTTGAAATTGTGCCAGCGGTTGTCTCAGCTGTTGTTTCAGTAGTCTGTGAGACAGTTGTACCTTCGGTGCTTGATACAGTTGTCCCAGTAGTCTGAGACGTCGTTATACCGTCGGTGATTGTCACTGGCGAGGTTGTGGTGGCAATTGTTTTAGTTGTTGTCTCATCTGTAGTACCAGTAGTTTTAGAAACAGTTGTACCTTCAGTGCTTGGTACTGTTGTTCCAGAAGTCTGGGTGGTAGTTGCAACTGTGCCGGTTGTTGTCTCTGCTGAAGTGCCAGTAGTTTGAGAAACAGTTGGACCCTCAGTGCTTGTCATCGGCGAGATGGTAGTTGCAATTGTGCCAGTAGTTGTCTCAGCTGTTGTTTCAGTACTCTGCAAGACAGTTGTACCTTCGGTGCTGGTCACTGGCGAGGTTGTGATTGCAACTGTGCCAGTTGTTGTCTCAGCTGTAGTTCCAGTAGTTTGAGAAACAGTTGTACCTTCAGTGCTTGGTACAGCTGTTCCAGCAGTCTGAGTCGTAGTTGCAACTGTGCCTGTTGTTGTCTCAGCTGACGTGCCAGTAGTTTGATAAACAGTTGAACCTTCAGTGCTTGTCACTGGCGAGATGGTAGTTGCAATTGTGCCAGTTGTTGTTTCAGTTGTTGTTTCAGTAGTCTGTGAGACAGTTGTACCTTCGGTGCTTGATACAGTTGTCCCAGTAGTCTGAGACGTCGTTGTACCTTCGGTGATGGTCATTGGCGAGGTTGTGGTGGCAATTTTTCCAGTTGTTGTCTCAGCTGTAGTACCAGTAGTTTGAGAAACAGTTGTACCTTCAGTGCTTGGTACTGTTGTTCCTGAAGTCTGAGTCGTAGTTGCAACTGTGCCGGTTGTTGTCTCTGCTGAAGTGCCAGTAGTTTGAGAAACAGTTGTACCCTCAGTGCTTGTCATCGGCGAGGTGGTAGTTGCAATTGTGCCAGTAGTTGTCTCAGCTGTTGTTTCAGTAGTCTGCGAGACAGTTGTACCTTCGGTGCTAGATACAGTTGTCCCAGTAGTCTGAGACGTCGTTGTACCTTCGGTGATGGTCACTGGCGAGGTTGTAGTTGCAACTGTGCCAGTTGTTGTCTCAGCTGTAGTTCCAGTAGTTTGAGAAACAGTTGTACCTTCAGTACTTAGTACTGTTGTTCTCGAAGTCTGAGTTGTAGTTGCAACTGTACCTGTTGTTGTCTCAGCTGAAGTGCCAGTAGTTTGAGAAACAGTTGTACCTTGAGTGCTTGTCACCGGCGAGATGGTAGTTGAAATTGTGCCAGCGGTTGTCTCAGCTGTTGTTTCAGTAGTCTGTGAGACAGTTGTACCTTCGGTGCTTGATACAGTTGTCCCAGTAGTCTGAGACGTCGTTTTATCTTCGGTGCTGGTCACTGGCGAGGTTGTGATTGCAACTGTGCCAGTTGTTGTCTCAGCTGTAGTTCCAGTAGTTTGAGAAACAGTTGTACCTTCAGTGCTTGGTACAGTTGTTCCAGACGTCTGAGTCGTAGTTGCAACTGTGCCTGTTGTTGTCTCAGCTGACGTGCCAGTAGTTTGAGAAACAGTTGAACCTTCAGTGCTTGTCACCGGCGAGATGGTAGTTGCAATTGTGCCAGTGGTTGTCTCAGCTGTTGTTTCAGTAGTCTGTGAGACAGTTGTGCCTTCGGTGCTTGATACAGTTGTCCCAGTAGCCTGAGACGTCGTTGTACCTTCGGTGATGGTCACTGGCGAGGTTGTGGTGGCAATTGTTCCAGTTGTTGTCTCAGCTGTAGTACCAGTAGTTTGAGAAACAGTTGTACCTTCAGTGCTTGGTACTGTTGTTCCTGAAGTCTGAGTCGTAGTTGCAACTGTGCCGGTTGTTGTCTCTGATGAAGTGCCAGTAGTTTGAGAAACAGTTGTACCCTCAGTTCTTGTCACCGGCGAGATGGTAGTTGCAATTGTGTCAGTTGTTGTCTCATCTGTAGTTCTAGTAGTTTGAGAAACAGTTGTACCTTCAGTGCTTGGTACTGTTGTTCCAGAAGTCTGAGTCGTAGTTGCAACTGTGTCTGTTGTTGTCTCAGCTGAAGTGCCAGTAGTTTGAGAAACAGTTGTACCTTCAGTGGTTGTCACCGGTGAGATGGTAGTTGCAATTGTGCCAGTGGTTGTCTCAGCTGTTGTTTCAGTAGTCTGCGAGACAGTTGTATCTTCGGTGCTTGATACAGTTGTTTTCTCAGCCGTAGTGTCAGTAGTCTGTGAGACAGTTGTTCCGTTGGTGCTGGTCACTGGAAAGGTTGTTTTTGCGATTGTGCCCGTCGTTTCCTCATCTGTAGTTCCAGTTGTCTGTGAGAAAGCTGTACCTTCGGTGCTAGTCGCTGTTGAGGTTGTTGTGGCCGGGACAGTAGTAGTTTCATCTGTGTTTCCGTCTGTGCGAAAGGCTGTTGTACTGTCTTGTGTCATCTTTTGAGAGGACGTTGCGTTATAAATATTTGTAGACATCCGGGCTGTAGTACGAAAATTAAAAATTTTGTGTTCCTTTTTGTTTGAACAATTGTCATGTTTTGTATTTGAAGGTATTTTTATCGTTGTGTTTATATCACAGATATATAGAGTAAATATATATAATTAAATGTACGACCTATGAAATGTTAGTTCCGTTGTATTCGTTGTCAGTGTTCATTCCAAAAGTGTTCAGACAAATATATCATACTAGTTAGTTTTAATTCGTATTTTATTTTCATGCAAAACTAATTGATACAGTAACAATTCAAGTATTTTAAGTTTAGATTTTTTTTGGAGAATGTTGTTAAGAACTCGGAAATATCTTTAATGTTAATAGTAATTGCAAATCGTTATAACCACTGGTGGTTTTAATACATTTTACGGTTTCTGTCAATTATGTTATTTATATCTTTGATCAGTAAAATAGTTTTTTCTAATTCAAACGTTTGGTCTAGTAAGTTGAAGGATTCGCTGTTTTATTTTTATTTTGGTTACTTCACTTTATTTCACGTTCTTTTAACAAAATAAAAAAAATAGTAATAGTAAGGTATTAAAAAGAAGTATGTTTTAATAAATATTATCGCATTCCTTCAGTCTGAAATTCATTTTTACAATATTTTCTTATATAAATTTACAAACAACTATTTTAAATAAAGAACAATAAAACACACAAGTAAACAAATAAAACAAAAACGACAAAAAACTTCCAAAATTCGATACATACAAATGAACCTTAATTGTTTATTAAAAAAGTGTTGCACAATTGGTAGGTGCTGCTTTTTATGATTCAAAATATAAACAAATAATTCTAATTTTCATTGAAAATATTAATCATTTCACTGAAAGTTTTTGGCTTGCTGTTTTTTGGAAAATGCATGCATTTTCTGTTTTGACTGGAGTTGAACGATGATACAATATACTATCAAAAACATGTATGTAACTTAATTGTTAATAGTATATTACATTATTTTTATTAAGTTTAACTCAATATTTATCTGATTGTTCATGCAAAACTAATCTTTAACATCAAATGCATCCTTGTGGTGATTTAGATCCTGCTTATCCTTTTTTTAATCCGAAAGGCAGTCTGCTTCAGGATATAAGATATATATAATGAACCATCCCATAGCAAAAAAAATTACAAATAGTTTGTTTAAAAGCTCTTACTTAATTTATTCTACCATTCCTTTTTGTGAATCGCATAAAAAACATCATATATACGCATTCTAATGCAGATTTTTTGGTTATACTCGACTAACAGTCCAACTTAATCATACCCTCATGTTGGAAACAAACGTGTTAAAAAAGATACATCCTATTATTTTAAGGAGGAGCTGCAAGACGGAAATTTCCAATGTTTAATATCGTCTATAATTTGGCTTTTTTCAGTTTTAAGAATACCATTCCACTTTACATTGCTTTCTTTTGTATGTTATAGTCAATTTGTTGTATGTTTTCGCTAGAAAGTTTTTATGTTGAATTTTCGCGCAAATCTGCAATATATTCCTGTTGATATCTCATTTTAATTGTCAAACATTCTCATTTGGTTTTAGAAAGGAAAGTACAAAGAAGTCCGTGAAGACAAAGTACGTGATCTCAACATGTATCAATTTGAAGTCAACCTAGATTATGACCTGATAATTTTAAGTATCAAACGAAAGTTCAAAGTATATATGTAATATGATACCCTAAACGAGATCTCGGCATTTTTCTGCGATTAAATAATAAATATAGTTATTATTAACTTACAGGTTCTTTTTTTCACAATAATCATGCAATTTGCAAAAAAAGTAAAATCACAAAAATACTGAACTCCGAGGAAAATTCAATCGTAAAGTCCCTAATCAAATAGCAAAATCAAATGACAAAACAAATAAAACGAATGGACAACAACTGTCATATCCCTGACTTGGTACAGGCATTTTCTTATGTAGAAAATGTTGGATTGAACCTGGTTTTATAGCGCTAAAACTTTCACTTATATGACATTCGCATCAAATTCCGTTATATTTACAACGATGCGTAAACAAAACAGACTGACACAAGCATTCGACCAAAATTGACCATTTGCTTGACGATTAGAATGACTTATCAGCAGGAATTTCGTACAGATCTGTACAATACTACATTCGAATAAAAGTTTTTTTTACCTTTGGTCCTATATATACTAATGTTTACGCTCTACACATTAAAGAATAAATACAATACCTGTGAGTTTTTCTGTTAGTAGAAGTCGTTGAACCAATGAACAGCAGTTAGTTAGTTAGTGAAGACATGCATGCATCCTTATATAAATTTGACTACACAGAAAACATTTATAAGACAAAAGACATGTAAGAATATTGATTTCAAGGTGCTCTGTATTTTTTAAAGTTCAATTTAATTCTAAGGGAGCTTCCATTTGATTTTTATAAGAGGGCTAGGATGAAATGTGAAAAAATAGGCAGGTCAGGAGTTTTAAGTTAAAAAAAAAATGGCACCATGAGGCTACTTGCCAAAAAAAAAAAAGGCAGAATGACAATGTATGTAAAAAAAGAAGACATTATATTAAAAAAAAAATAGGACCGAACAGAAAATAAAAAGAAAAAATGCAGAACATAATTTCTCATCCTAGCACCCAACCCCATCAAAATCAAATGATAGCTCCCTAACGTGGATTAACAATTAACTAATCTCAATCTGATTATTTCATTTTTAATAAGGTGTGTTAATGAGCAGGGTGCAGTTATATGTCGACTTTTATAAGAAATGAGAACCTACCTGTGGTTGAACTGTCAGCTGTCGTCGTTGAACCTATAAACAGCAATGTTTTATAATTAATATATATATATTTTATCATAAGTATATACACGTGTATATGAAAAAATTGTAAATAAGGCCATGAAATTTATTTTTTTAATTTTTAAAGATTTGGATACTTGAAGAAGTAGAATTTCAAAACTACCTATTCTACCGCATATTCTATTCTAAGGACCGTCAACTCTCAAGTCTATGAGATTTTCCATAACATTTGTCGAGATGTATATGTATATACATATGCTGTAAATACTTTTTTTGTTTTTAGGGCTGACATGCATCAAAGTATTTAATATATGGCACTCATATATTTATTTACACAATTCAATTTAGAAATGAAAATAACTACCTGTTGTTGGTATCTCTGTTGTTTTTGTCGTTGCTGTTGTCAACAGAACTGTTGTTGGATCTGGAAACAAAGATATTTTACATCAGCAAAACGGAGATGGATGTAACTTCACCTACTTTAAAACTTAACGGAGACAAAAAGTAGGGTAAAAACCAGTTTAGCAAAAAATGCAAAATTATTTTAATAAACCTAAAAATATGTCACCCATAAATCGGTAACATAAAATATAAATTAAATTTGTACTGGAGAGCTTGCTAAGTTTCCGTGACAACGTGTTAAATCATGATGGTCACATTTCGTATACTAGTATCTTAGATGCCAAACGCTTCAAAGTTGCATTGAAAATTTACCTTCAAATATGATGGAATGTGTTGTTTGTTTGAATTGTTTCACATTGTTTTGAGTAGTTGGAAACTTTAATAGCTGAACTATGTGGTATGGGTTTTGTTCATTGTTGAATGCCGTTATTTGGGCTCGGTGGTCAGGAATATGACTTTCCGTTTTGAATTTTCTGGAAGTTATTTTTGTGATTTTACTTTTGGCTAGATGCAATCATAACACATATTCTTATTTTACTGACCTGTTGTCGTCGTATTAGTAGTCTCCTTTGCAGTGGTTGTCTCCCCTGGTGTGTAGACTGTTGTCGAAATAGTTGATTGTGTTGATGATAAAAATGATGTTAATGATGCTGAAAAAAAACCAACATGTATAATAATTAATTTTGTTTTAAAAAATATTGATGCGAACACGTTTATTGCAGGATGTAGTTGCAGTACTGTCGTCATGTCCTTCACTTTCAAACTGAATCCGTTTAATCCGTAATCTATCGATTCTATTTGGTCCATTTTTTTTTATCAACACATCTGTGACCGACATTGTATTCTGTAATTATTTTGAGATAATTATGCTAAGTTGTCATATTGTTTATTAAAACAATGAATTACACCAAACAATTTTTTTTTTAAATCGGGCCGTTATTTTCTCGTTTGAATTGTTTTACATTTGTTATTTCTAGTTGACTATGCAATATGAGTTTTGCTCATTGTTGAAGGCCGTACAGTGACCCAGTAGTTGTAAAACAATCCATGTCATTTGGCCTCTAGTGGATTACTGTTCCATTGGCAATCAAGCCACAATTTATAATCTTTACATAAACCAACAACTTTTTTATTTGAATGCATTTTGTCATAAATTATGTAAATTTCGTGTATCTCGTTATAAATATACCTGTTGTACTATAATTTGTTGTTCCTTGCGCGGTGGTGGTCTGTCCGTTGGTTGGACTTGTTGTTCCCACGGTGGTAGGTGTTTCGGCTGTGGTGACATCGTTGGTAGTTGATGTTGATGCGAAAACAAAACTAGATAATACTGATACTGCAAAACAAAAATACATTAAATGATACATTTTATACGTAAACCAAAACATATGCAATAAAAAAGTATTTTTTGTACAATATTAAGACAGGAAAGTATTACTTGTGTAAACATTGTATATAAAAAACCTGTATGGACTCTGTAAAAGGACTAAATCAGGAAATCTAAAACGCCACAGAAAAAAGGAGCTATGAGGGCCAGGACAAGAGTTCGTACTTGCAACATGCTGCAAACGGACCCATCAAAGAGTTCTTGCTAATTTTCTTTAACGCGCAGAGAGCGCGGCTTTTCTCTGAAAGAGGCATTGGAATCCATAATCACAACTTGACCAAACGTGACTGTGTATTTATACATCTCGCACGACTAAATAGACGCCTTTTGTTGAAATGAGTTTAACTGCAGAATGAGACGACTTAGTAAAATTGAGAATGGAAATGGGGAATGAGTCAAAGAAACAACCCGACCAAAGAGCAGAAAACAGCCAAAGACCACCAGTTTGTCTTTAACTCAAAGAGACAAAATTCCACACCCGGAGTTAGGCTTCAGCTAGCGCCCCCCCCCCCCCCCCCAAAAAAAAAAATATGTTCAGAACTTTCTTATAACCTTTATCACAATAACCTTTATCACATAATTAATTACTGTACTCCAATAAGCCCTTGGGATAAAGATTGTTCGACATTGCCATTCCTTAGGTATGTGAGGTATAGAAAATGTACTGAGTGGTCTCTATTTATCTATGTATTGTTTTGTTCTTTCTATCATATTATTTCATATATTTACCTGTTAAGAAACACCCCCATACGTTATTCTTCATGTCACGAAATGCTCAATATGTTCATACTGTTCCTTCTACGAAAATACCTAAAATTAAAAAAAAAATAAAATATATAGTTATATTTTTACAGTTAGGATTTTTAGGATGGATTTTTCTGCTTATTCCATTTTCATGATTGATGTTCTTATTTCTTATACTGTATTTTTCATTCTGTGTCATTTTGGTGTTTGGTGGAGAGTTGTCTCATTGGCAATAATACGACATCTTTTTTTATATGCTAATATTTTCATCCGTATACGGCTTATAGCAGATATGGCTTTGAATATTTATGGTAAGTATAAATCTAAAAACACGCTCTAAAGACAACAAAAAGTGTATGTTATACTTTTAATTTTGCGCGATAAGGCTTTAATGATATGTCTGTTACTTTCTAGTAATATTTTTGCAGCAGTTCATTTAAACACATCATTAGCGTTAGGGTTTTTTTGGGTTTTTTTTATTTCATTAAATCTGTGAAGATATTTGGCAAGACTTTTCAATTAAATCATCAAAATAGGCTGAAGATGATGGAGTTACCATATTCAAAAAACTATAATGTTTACTTTGATAACGATTTTGTCTTAAACTAAAACGAAAAACTATTCTATAAAGATATAATTTTCATTATCCTTGAAAATATTTATTTCACGGTCCTTTAAATGTTAAACAAATTCTAAATGAAAAATACCCAAAACTTCAATTGATGATCTTTAACCAAAAGGTCACAATGATGGTTATCTGTGCATGATGACAATATAATAGATGGTGGATTATTTTCACGGGGTGTAAATTTTCGATTATTTTCGCGAATAGAACAAAATCGCCAAAATAAATTCCGCCATTTAAATGTGAATATACAAAGGTATTGATCAAAGTTGTGAATCCGCCAAAATAATAACCGCCAAAATATTTCGTATACCTTATTGATTATTTCAAATGATTTTTTAAAGAAATTTATCTCGCATTACCTATATAGTGGAAAGCGCATATAAACGTCAAAAGCTGTCATATAACTTCAATATGATAAATTATTTGAAATATATGAACCCGTCTATTTTTATCATAAATCTGCCCCACATTGTATGTCATGCATTCTTGCAGGTGTGCTGCCTCTTTTCAGTTCTGCATGTTTAAATATTCCAGAAAGTGATTCCTCCAACAAGGAACACTATTCAATATCATTTGTACTTTTGTATATATTTTTTTTATATTTCAGAGGTTTCTCTATCTGCCTTTATTATTAATGTGTTGCGCAGTTTCTGTTTTGCATTGTCATTAATATTCTGTCCTTTCCAACTCGCATCTCGAACACAAACTGAAAATGCCGTGCATAAACTAAAATCAATCAAAAGACAAATAGCAGTATACAAAATACAACAAAGAAAACAAATGACGTACTAACACAAAACCCACCAAACCCCGAATAGTACTTAGGTGTTTTTCAATCTGTTAAAAAGTAAAATCATAAAAATACTGAACTCCGAAGAAAATTCAAAACAGAAATTCCTAACCAAATGGCAAAAAAGCTTAAATACATCAAACGATTGAATATCAACTGTCATATTACCTACTTGGTACAGGCATTTTTTAATGTAGAAAATGGTAGATTAAACCTGGTTTTAAAGTACCTAAATCTCTCACTTGCATCACAGTGGCATCAAATTTAATAAAATTGACAACGATGTGTGATCAAATTAAACAGGCATAATAGGTAAACAAAAATAGGGATACAGCAGTCAACATTGTGTTATAATCTTCACACTTTAAAACAAACAAATATGTAACAAAGAAGCACAAAAAGGCATAGTAACAAACCACAGCAACCCCCTGTTAAACTATCTGTTGTATTCTACTTCGCATATTACATGATTTGCCCACCTGTCTTCTATGACAATGGTCAAGCTGGATCCCTTGACTTTGCACAATATGTATATGTATTTGATTAAGTTATATCATATAATAGGCAAGAGTAGTTAACTAATTTTGAATATACTCAACGAAGTTCTGAAAAAAAGAGACGAAAATATATGAACTCCGAACGGGACGAGACCGAATGCATCGACCCGACAGGAAAATGTACAGACAAGACATTTTTTTAATTCTGAAACCGATAATACAATTTTTATAGTTGAGGAATCAGGTAAGCCGTATAGTTAAAACAAATTCGATATGGTTTCAAAAAACTTTGTCCAAAGGAGGTCATCTTATAAAGGTTTATTTATTCAATCGTAGAACATTTTTTAAAGACGAAAGACACAATACAAAACTGACTATATAATGAATAAAATTAGACAAAATTGACATTTAGTAAATATATTATTACAGCAATGTTTTTAAAGAAAATCTTAGGCGGAAAATATAAAAACAACACTTTATAACTATCATGCACCAGAATCGCTTTTCTAGATTTACCTTCATCCGGAACATCCAAAGCAATATTGGAAAACCAGAACCAAAACAGATAAAGAACTATATGACCAAAAGAGGCAAACTGAATCCGTGTAAGTTCAATTTCAACTGAGGGAGTTGATTTTTTTTAAATAATTTCAAAACTCATAAACGGACAATTTTAGAAAGGATTGTTTAAAAACATATCAGTACCAAAGTACTGACTACTGAGCTGATGATTCCCCTGGGTATTGTAGTTTACCAGTGTTGGTATCGACCGAGTGCTGTAAAAACACCACATAATTTCCTTGTCGACGCACTTTTCAGGAGATACATAACAACGCTTCAAAACATTTTATTTATCGTTAAACAAGGTTCAGTCTAGGTGGTTTTTATATTTTTAATTTCATATAAAACATGTTGTCAAAACAAAGAAAATATGCTGTAAAGTGAAATCCGCTTATCCTTCAAATGCTGCATAATTTCACTGATTATCTTGTTCAATTACATATATATGTTTCCAATACTTTTAAAAGAGTTATAGTTTCTGAAATTCTATGTGAAAAACATACTCAACATTGTATTATATGTTTCAAATCTATGGTACATAGTAAGGTTCATAGGGAATTAGTATATGTAGAATTGTTAATGTACCAGTAAATAGTGTGATGCAGTTCCATCTAAATTATTGTCACATTAACCTATTACGTCTTTTTGTCTTGTCCACCCAGTTATGTCAATATATCGACACTATAAACAGCTATCATACAAGCGGGAGGTTCGACTAACTTAAAAGCTAGGTTTAATCAAATATTTTCTCCAGATTTTGTATGGGGTTTTAACAGCGGTATAACATTGCATTTGTTTACGGTTTTCCCCCTTTTTTAATTTGTCTCGTAGTTCGGTATATTGATATTTTTTAATAGTAATTACTCAATCAAGCAAATCTTGCACTTTCTTTTAAAAAATGTTAGAATAAACATTTTCTGTTGAAACGAAAATTGTTTCACAAAACTTTTGAAAGAATCAAAATGAAATTTAGAGACATTGTTTTACAAGTGAGAAAGGTCAAAGTTCATTCAATATCTACTTTGTGTATTTTTATACGTTTACTTTTTTACATTGGCTAGAAGTATAGTAGAAGGGTTGAGATCTCACAAAAACATGATTAACTCCGCCACATTTTTGCACCTGTCCCAAGTCAGGAGCCTTTGGCCTTTCTTAGTCTTGTATAATTATAAATTTTAGTTTATTGTATATAATTCGGAGTTTAGTATGACGTTCATTATCACTGAACAAGTATAGATATTTTGTTAGGGGCCAGCTGAAGGACGCCTCCGGGTGCAGGAATTTCTCGCTGCATTGAAGACCCATTGGTGACCTTCCGCTGTTGTCTGTTCTATGGTCGGGTTGTTGTCTCTTTAACACATTCCCCATTTCCATTTTCAATTTTATATAAACGGTTAGAAGTTCTGAAATATATAACATATTTATTTTTTGCATTTCTGGTACTTGTACATATCTTTTTTTAACTCCCGAAGTTATCCTTCGCATGTGTTGACTGATATGAATTTTGAATCGAAAGGTGAATGAGGATACATCGAAAGGCAATCTTAATCTTGCTTAAGTATATGTAATTTCCTTTAGTTTTTGTATATCTAAAAGGAATTTAAAAGTTTCGGAAATCATAATAAAGTCCACTATTGATAGATTATTTTAAAAAAAAAATTGAAAATTGAAAATAGAAAATATAAAATAGAATAACAAAAGTGTCGAATTCAAAGGAAAATGCAAAATGGAAAGTCCTTTATCATATGGAAAACTCAAAGCTTAAACAAATCCAACGAATGGAAACCAACTGTTATAATTCTGACTTTACAAATGCATTTCCTTAATGCACAAAATGGTGGATTAAACA
This sequence comes from Mytilus galloprovincialis, assembly GCA_037788925.1. NCBI lineage: Eukaryota > Metazoa > Mollusca > Bivalvia > Mytilida > Mytilidae > Mytilus > Mytilus galloprovincialis. The sequence continues at coordinate 34,728,362 of CM075340.1, forward strand.
TGGTGTTATAGCTAGCTTAACCTCTCACTTGTATGACAGTCGCATATAATTCGTATTATATTAACAACAAAGTGGGGAGCAAAACTGACAGATATGATAGGTAAAAATATGAAAAATTTGGGAACATCAGTCAACATTGTGTTATAATCGTACTCACTATCAAAATAAACAAATAGTTCAATATAGAAAAAACTAAATGGCATATAGACACTCCATAGACAAACGCAAAAATGAAAGACAAAACACCAGAGCAACAGAATGGGGTTAGAGATATGTTTATGCTGTATCTACGAGAAAAAGATATTTTGAAACAGACAAATATCCAAGAAGAGAGTAGGAGTATGTCTATATCTAGTTCAGAAAAAGATAGATCGGGGAAGTGGCATTTGAATTAACTCTTTGACTTTTATATTGACTTTTCTATTTTACAGACTAATGCGAATATGAGAAATAAGGATTACCATACGTAAACATTTTCAAACTTCGGTGTAATATTGTGTCAATAATTTATTCGTATGAAATGCTTTGAGTGTTTTGTGTGTAGTAAACTTAACATACTTTATATAAAAAAAAATCATTATCAAGTATTGTTAAATTTTAAATATATGATTGTTTGTAATATTTCTTAATAAGATTTTTCTATTTTATTTACTGCATAGTCTGGCTTTATATCAGTTGTTCAGTTTAGTGCACATGAATATTTTTATTGTTCTATATAAATTAGCTAGTTGCTGAGAAAAAAGATAGAAGAGAGTTTATTTTACATTTTTCTTTATACATTTATTTTTTTATTATTTTATTTTTTTCAGAGGTTTTGTGTTTATATGATCGAATTCAATATTTTATTGAAAAACTGCAAACACTGTCTTTTTGTATGTACTTCTTTACTCTAAGATTTGTTTGTTGTCACAAGACAAACATTTCCTACACGTCTTAATACTATTATTTTCATACAAAATTGTTTCATGTTTCTAATAATCCTTTTTCTTTATTATAGACATTCAGGGATAAGACGAAGGCATTATATTACTATGAGGATATTATTGTATTGTTCACACTTTAATGTATTTACTATACCTTATAGTAATGTTTATATATGTTTTCTATAATTATGTAATTGTAGTTTTAAGAGAAATAAAGTATTCGTTTTCGTAAGTATATCTGATAATCGTTTTACGTCACTTCATTGCAATAACATTACCAATAACAATAAGTATGCATCTGATGCGCATTTCAATGATGCTCGAGGCCAAAATATTTGAAATTCCAACATTTATAAGTATTTTTCCTGCATTAACTTTTTTAAAACATGAAATAAATGGTTTGGATTGAACCATTGAATTATCTAATGAAAATAGAATTATAGAAATAAAAATGTTTTATGTTAAAAAGGTATAAGAGACAACAAAGTGAAAACGATGAGAATGAAACGAAACTGTAAATGATTTCTTTTTCACTGAGGAAAATAAATTGCAACTTTATTACTTTTAATATTAATTTATAAGTTGTTTACAATATTCAATAAAACAACCAAAAAAAAAGAAACACGAAAAAACATGCTTAGGAATTCCGACACGACCATTCTAAAAAAATGATTCTGTACTGTTATTGCTCTGTTTATCTATTTATCCATCGATTTGTTAATCAATATTTTTATTTCTAAATTTAAAATTACCAAAACATTTGCAAAATCAAAAAACAGCACAAAAGCAATTTGAGTTTTTATAAACAATTGTGTAAAACAAATCATTATTGTTAACTATCAAAATTAATTAATTATAGAAGCAACTAGACATGAACTGTCAGTAGAAAAATTGATTGTATTACCTTTACTCTTCTACGATGTAATGATTCATATGGGAAACTTAAAAGTTTCTAGGCGTTAACATTAGCTTTCCATGCAACAGCAACTTCAAATGATTTATATAAGCTGATAATTATACTACATGTAGATTGCAGGAAGATGTTTTCACTAATCTTGTATTCAAAGTCAATAAAATAACAATTCTAAAATAAGGGCATTTGAATTACATAAGACTTAATAAGGAAGTTTTGAAAATACTTTCTGTTTCAACTTTCAGGAAACCAAATACTTTTAACGCATTGAAATAAGTTGAAGGTGAATTGAATGTACTGAAACACTATATTTATTCGCTTCAAATGTATTTCGATATAGAGGGTTTTGTGTATTATTGTATGTCTTTTCGTCGTTTTTTTTTTTTGTCCATTTTCTAGCGCCTTTTCAGTATTAAACATAACAACACCAGGCAAAATAAAATTTAAACATGTTGAAAACAACACGTTAATGTTTGTATACGCCCGGAGTGCTTTTTCTGGATTAATCTTCATTTTGAACGCTCAAAGCTGAATAGCTCAAAAGCCGAGGATGTATAAGAATCGAAACTGTCTAAAAGTTTTATAACCAAGTAGTATATAAAAAAGCCAAATTCATATATGGTCAAATTTGCCTGAAGGATTTAAAACCTTAATTTCTTTATAATTTCCAAACGAAACAACAAGCATTGTGATAACATTAAATTGTATAAAGTCTAATTTTGAATAAAAGAAAAAAATGCAGATTATCAACTAAGACAAAACGCAAATTGGTTAACTTAGGTTACGCTTACTAAATCAATTATCTATTTGTATACGTTTTTTTATACGAAGGTTTATAGCTCACTATATTGTGTAGGTTTGCTCATGTCTGAAGGCCGTAAGATTGTCCCTGTGGATAACTGTTTCATTGTCAATCATACAACAACTTCCTATCTCTTTTTGTTTCATTGAAGGGTTGAAAATAACGACATTCATTTACTAGTTATGACAAAAATATTGAGAAAAAAATCTCCATAGTTATGTACCATGTGCTTATAGTTATTTTTGACATATAGCTCTTCAACGGTTTTGGTACGTGTACATCTTCAGATTTCAAATGTTTTGTTTTGAGCGTTCCTGATGAAGGTACATCCAGAAAAGCGCTTCGGACGCAAAAAATTATTAAACGTGTTGTTTCCATCTTTTTTTTAAAAGCCAAATCAAATATCAAATTGAAGAACATTTAAAACATCAAAATTAGGGAAGTTGTGTCAAATACGGCTAAGGCAATCTATTCGAGGGGTAGAAAAACATTAATGCTTTGAATATTTCCACATTTCAGGAACAAAAAAATCACATGAAATGCATATGAATATCTAATATCAATGATACGAGGAGACCCTTTAAATACAAAAACAAATAATGGAAATTATACTGTATTCAGGGCTTCTGAATTGTATAAATGAATATATGAATATTTTTAATATGACACCCATTACTACCCTAATAACATATATCAGTGCTCTAATAGTGGTTGGCATAAATATATTATTTTTTAATCTTATATTTGACTTTTGCATGTGGGTTATATAATATGTATGCAATGATCATTTTGAATATTTTACTGGTCTAGACAAATCTATTTTGAAAGCAAATTGATGACAATACTTTGTGTTTATTGTAAAAGAGGATTCTTGGGATTTTTCCATGAGGCAACGAATACACGCCCGTTCGTGTCATATTTTGAATATAGTTTGTTAATTTTAGTTAACGTTTTATATGTTCTCCCATTTATTTGTATTGTAGTCCTGTCATGTTATCTTGTCATTTTAATGTTTTATTTAACATTGCCATGAAAGCGGGAGGTTTGACGTGCTACAAAACCAGGTTCAATCCACCATTGTTGTCGAGACTTTAGTCGAAAAAGCAAGACATAGCGATCCTACATTTGGTCGTTGTCGTTGTGGTAGGCGGCGGCGGTGTCCATAAAATATTCACTCTGTGGTTAAAGTTTTTGAAATTTTAATAACTTTTAAACTGTACTGGATTTCTGCCAAACTTGGACGGAAGGTTGTTTATGATCATAAGATAGTATTAAGAAGTAAATTTTGTAAAAATAAAATTCCATTTTTTTCCATATTTTACTTATAAATGGACTTCTTCCAGGAAACATTTTATTCATTCTGTGAATAATTTAAGTTTTTAAATTTTGATAACTTTCTTAAGCTAATCTAGGTGTGTACCAAACTTGGACAGAAGCTTGTTTATGATCATGAGATAGTATCCAGAAATAAATTTTGTTAAAAAACAAATCCTTTTTCTGTATTTTACTTTTGAATGGACTTAGATTTTCTGTCAGGAAATAACACATTCACTCTGTGGTTAAGTTTTAATAATTTTAATAACTTTCTTATACTATTTTTTATTTGTACCAAATTTGGACAGAAGCTTGTTTATGATAACAAAAATAATATCTAGAATAAAATTTTGTTTAAATTTTGTTGCTGTATATCTGTATTTTACTTATAAATGGACTTATTTTTTCTTCCAGTAACATTGCATACAGTCTGCAGTTAAAATTTGTAAAACATTTATTATGGTCATAAACTATCCTGGATTTTTACCAAACTTGAACAGAAGCTTCTTACTATCAAAAGATTGTATCAAAAGGAATATTTTTGTTGATTTTTTCCCTTCATTTTTTTTTTTTTGAGCCTGTGATTTACAGCAAAAGTAGGCGAGACACTAGGTTCCGCGGAACCCTTATGATTTGTTTTTCTTAAAATGTCCTGTACCAAGTCAGGAAAATGGCCATTGTTATATCAAAAGAGGGACCAAAGATACCAGTTCGTTTCTGTGTGTGTTGCATTTTAGTGTTGTGTTTCTGTTGTGTCGTTGTTCTCCTCATGTATTTGATGCGTTTCCCTCAGTTTTAGTATGTAACACGGATTTGTTTTTTTCTCAGTCGATTTATGAGTTTCGAACAGCGGTATACTACTGTTGCCTTTATTTGTACTATGTACCCAATACATATAAGTGTTATTGATACTATTTTTCCACAACTTGTAATTTTACAGTAAAATATTGCAGGATCAAATATTCATCATTAGCCTCTTTTCCAGTTGTGAATGATTAAAAAATTCCTAACAAACAAAATTTAGAATGACAACACGTGTAAAAGATTTCTTTTAAAGTACAAATGCCATACATTTCAGAAATAAGTTTCTTGTTGGATGCTCCAAGAAATTACTTTCGAAAAGTCAAGTTCAAGTTTATGAATTATAGTAGCAAAAAATCCTTACTGGTTCTTCACAGAATTGTTTGAAGATAACAAAGTCTCATTAATAACAGGTAACACCGATAATGTTGTAAACAAAACAGAACAGATCCTGGGTCTAAAATGGAATAAAACGTGTAAGGGAGCTACCATTTGATTTTTATGGGGAGGGGGGGGGGGGGGGCTAGGATGAAAAATTTTGTCCTGCATTTTTTTTTAGCTGTAATCTCTGTCCTGCCTTTTTATTTTTCACTCTGTTCGGTCCTGCCTTTTTTTTTTTTAGTTTATCCTGACTTTTTTTTACCTAAATTGTCGTCCTGACTTTTTTTTTGTAAGTGTCTCATCCTGCCTTTTTATTTTTACTCAAAACTCCTGTCCTGCCTATTTTTTTCAAATTTCATCCTAGCCCCCCCATAAAAATCAAATGGTAGCTCCCTAAAGCCAGACATGGTCAAGCTAAACAAGAATGCAAAACAAACTTTGCAATAAATAAGAAAGGTAAGTGATGGGATGATTAATGAGGTTAATCATTAAAAGTACGTACGATTTCTACCAATGAGTCTTTTTTATTCTTTTCGTCACTTCCGCGGTTATCATCTTTCGAATGACTTTCTGTTTTCAAAATGATAAATGAATACTATGACAATTTGTTTGCGACATAAGATCATGCAACAAAGCCATGATTAAAAATAGCTCTCGGCTACGGTTCCTTAACATCAGTTTCAAAAACATTGCACTTTTACTTAAATAATCAGCATGAACGACCTTGATAGGATTATAAAGAGTTGCACCACTGATATTCACTTTCTTATTGAATATTTTTTACGTTCTTTTCAGTAGTATAGAGGATTAGTGTTACATGTAATTATATCAGTGTGAAGATATTTATTAGGTACAAAGATCTCACTCACGGAGCTTGTCATATTGAGCATGTTTTAATTTGATATAATACTTTTGTTAATCCGAATATCAAGTTGTGGTTATGTATGATAATAGTCGTTTGAAGAAGCCGATATTATAGGGTTATTGCATGAATATTGGGGAATATTGTCTCGAGTAGAATTTTATATTGCACGAGCTTGCGAGTGCAATATATGTTCTACGAGGGACAATATTCATGCAATAACCCCTTTATTGTATAGCAATATAATATTTGAAAGTAAAAATTGGTTTAAACTTAGATTTGTCGTTGGTGACGTCATGGATTTTGAAGATTTATTGCACTAGTGCAATATTATAGGGTTATTGCATGAATATTGGGGAATATTGTCCCGAGTAGAATTTTATATTGCACGAGCTTACAAGTGCTATATATGTTCTACGTGGGACAATATTCCCCAATATTCATGCAATAACCCTTTTATTGTATAGCAATATAATATTTGAAAGTAAAAATTGATTTAAACTAAGATTTTGTCGTTGATGACGTCATGAATTTTGAAGATTTATTACACTAGTGCAATATTAGAATTTATTGCACTCTAACTTTTGGTTACTTTTTGTGGGGAAATATTATATTGCTATACAATAATAGTTTTTATTGCACTAAAAACCAATATTGACTCTGGCCGTGTGCAAATCGTAAATGTGGAAACCTTCGCCTTAAGGCAAACCACTGTTCACTTTTGTATTTTAAATTCACTTTTTTTTTTTAAATTACATGTACTTGAACTTTGTTAATTTTCTTGAATTACCTGCTGTTTAATGATTAATGATGATTATTTCAGAATTTATCACTAATTATTATACCTTACATATATTTCAAACAATTCTATTGGGTAACACCTTATCACGTGACATAGAATAGTTGAGTTAATTTTCATTTAATTGTACAGATGGATGAATAACCCTTAACATTTATACCAGCGTTGAATAACCCTATTATTCAGCGGCGAATAACCTTTTGAGTTAATAGATTTGCATTTGAGTTATCTCCCATAAAAATGACGTCACAGACGTAAATAAACAATACACTGGAAGCCTATCGAGAGAAATAAGGCTTTGGACAATGTGAAAGCAGCCGATGATATCTCTTATAAACGGTCCTTTTCAGGGCCATCAATATTTTACAAAAAGATTCTACCTTGACTTTGTTGAACATTCGATAAATTCTAAAACACAATTGTAGTTTCAAACGTCAGCTTAAGTTTGTTATGTAAAGAATATAGTAAGTGTTCAAAAGGCCTTTCCACTGTTAGTTCGGTATAATGAAACAATTGTGTCCCCTTAGAAACGATCAATATCCAAAACTGTCAACCCTTAAAGTTACTTAAAGTTAAAGATTGTAAAATTCTTCTTTTTCAATATTGAGATAATATAAATACTTCAACTGAGCTTAACCTTTACAAAATTGATGTATAAGGCATATTTCTGCCTTTTTTTTTGTATGAATTGCATCTTCATCATTGGTACTCGAATCAAAACATTTAGAGAGTCAACTTAAACACCGAGATGAAGAGCATCAAGGGTGTAATAACATTAACGGTACCAATTTTTCTGTACCAGATGCGCATTCGACAAAACATGTCTCTTCAGTGATGCTCGTGGCTAAAATATCTTATTTGTACTTAGAATAATCTTATTTTGAAGGTTTATACCTTTAGCATGGTCTCTATCTGTTCTTAAATGGACTTTCAATTTCAATAGATTCATGCTAAACAAATTATACCTTGACTTATGGGCATACTTCTTATTTTAACTTTTGATATTGACGTTTCTACACTTAAACCAATGGTAGAGAACTGATTGATATATTAGTCTAGAAAAAAATATTTATTTGAACATGGAGTGCCTTCTTTAACTATTGATTCTCTGTTCTTTGTTTTTCTTATTTGCTTTGTGTTAAGTGCTGGATTTTATTGTTTGTATCTTTGTGTTATTACAAGTTTGTGTTCCCCAGGTATATATAGTTATCAAATGTTCCAAGCTCATAATTTAATATGTTAACATTTCGAAAAATTTTGGTTTGACCTCGTTTCTGGTTAGGTCTTCAAACTATATTGATTCGAGTTCCATTGATTAGTTTAATGTAGACGAAACGTGCGCCTGGCGTAAAGATTATACTCTTGGTATATTTGATGATTTCTTCACCACCATCCAAAGTATTGTTTGGGGTTAGCTCTCACAATTAGGACTAGGAGCCTGCAATCCAGTGGATGTTGTTAGAAATATCCTAGATTTTGTTATCCCGAGGATTTTCATAGGTACAATATGGGTTTCGATAAAAACATTTAAGGCCGTTTGAATATCTGTAGTATCATCAAAATTTTACGGAGAGTTGTCTTATTGACAATCAAAGATTTTTAATGGTGAATGGATGCAGTACAAATCAAATCTCCATCGTAATTTGGCAATACGATTGTAAAAGTGGTATTTTCAATTAACTATCACTGGATAGACACACTGGTATTGTCAGCTCAGTATTCAGTTATTTAGTACTGACATGATGCTTTGACTGTCCCTTTGGTATCTTTCGTCCCTCTTTTATAACCTATTATGCTAACATTTTCCGACGATGATCTAATGAACTAAGAGTGGGGGCAATAGGGGGTCCGTTAACATGTTAACAACACCTCGATTTTTGCAAAAACAGTTAACAACAAATGCAAAAACAGTTAACACAGTGTGTTGAAAAAAGTTAACAGTTAAAATTTATCTCAAATAATAGTTAACAATACCTTGAAAGGCCAAAACAGGTTAACAGAAAAGGGTATTGCCCCTCCCCCTTTTTCAACTAAGATTCAAACTCCCTGAAGCAAAGTTGATCTTTAATAAACTTGGGTTTTCTTTTTATTCTATTATAGTTACAAAGTTCCTAAGTGTTTATTTATACATCTGTTGTTTTTAAATGCTTTTGTTTCGACGTTTCTGATTTTGGTTAATCCATAAAGAGCTTCTCACGTAATTAGTTTCATCATTATAAATGCTTAATATGTGTTATGTTTTATCATACTCTGCTGTACTGTTATATGGATATACTTACTTATATGATTATCTGACTAATTGTTTGAATGTCAATATATTTCACTGATGTAATTGAATATTTGTAATGTTTATATTCTATAAGCTGTATTGCTTACGAATAAAAGATTATTACGCAATAAATTTATAAAGTGCTGTTTCATTTATACCCACGAGGTGTTGTGATGCGTCTTAAGCATTTTGTTTATGTATGAATAAAAAAGTAGCAATCAAAGATAAAGTTACATATATATCTACATAATATCTCTAATGAAAAGATATATCCATTGAAGCAATTACACATTAAATATGATTTAGGGATATTTCTCATATTACAAATTTACCAAGTTTTGATTTTTTCCTTTGATATGATGTAATTGGTTAGATTGGCAATTCATAAATTATCAAAATTTAACATATGCAAATATTTATTGAAAAGTCTCATATTTTTATTATTATATATTGGTCTGGTTACGATAAAAATTGATTTTTAAATATTAATATGATTATGAATGGGATACTGACAAATGTATTTTCGTTGTTATGCAGTGATAATGAAATTTGTTTTTTTTAAAAGGCGAATGAAAATCTTGACAATCATAGGTTTCTAAACGAATAATTATGTGTTTATTATTATTATTGTTGAAATCAAATAAGAAGAGCTGATATCAAGCGATATCAATTCTAACAAGTTATTTAACATATTACCCACATGTGAACATTATCTTTTGTTGAATTAGAAAAGTTTGCTACTCGTTGATCTAGTCCAGTCACAAACCAGTAGGACGTAATATATCATATTCTGGTGGAAAATTTATATAAAATCAGACATTTTTAAATTTTTTTGATACGCTTCAGAATGAAATACAATTTGAATTTTAAAAAATGTCTGGCAGAAATATGAGTGTTTTGTATATGGTGAAAGAAATCAAATACCTCCATTTCCTTTGAAAAAAGGACACAGTTTTGAAAGTGGTCAACGAACTAGCGAACAGTCAACGAAATTGTAGCAATATCATTTCCTTATATCAAATTAAAGCTTTTTTGGTATAACTTTTCCGTGTCACACTTGATTTGGTGTGATACGAAAAAAAACATATCTTCATACGAGAAATAGATAGCAGACTAAAGCCTAAACATTTTAAGAAAACACTTTTTTTATAATACCATCGAATATTGGTACAAATACCTGACATTTTCTGAAGAATTTTATATGAAATGTAGACCTGTTATCTCTCTTTGTTTGTCTATTTTTAAGCATTTTCTATTATCAGCATTTCTGACAAGATTTAAAATTTCGAGATGGTACAATTTTTTAAATCCTTATCTTTTTCTGTTTTTTTTTATGTCTGCCATGTTAGTGTGCGAAAGACACACTAGCAAATGGTTTCAATTAAAAAATTAATTCGTAGTTAACTTATTTTCATACTGCATGAATATATTCAGAAGATAAAAAATTAAGGTTGAGAAAAAAAGGAGAGGGATTAACATGAGTTTTGAAAGATTTTAGCAACATCAATATAATTATTTTTTTTTATCCTACCAGACACCAAACATTTTGACATAAAGACGAAAATCACTTCCTGCTTAATTTGTTTAATTTCATAATCGATTTATGACTTTTGAACACCGGTTTAATACTGCTGCCTTTATTCTACTATATCACTAGCTTTGGTGTGGTTTAAAAGACACACCATCCATTTAAATGTCAGTGAATTAACAGGAGAAAGATATATTGATTCTGATGATAAATTTTTTAATTTTAAATTTTGTGGAAGCATCGAGTATATAAGTTTTTAAAATCAAATTGTCGAGCCTGGAAAATATCGTATTTGTGATTTGTTTCCCTGAATTTTCAATAAAAATGTCATAATTTTCCACATTGATGTTGTTTGAAATTGTCAATTTGATAAATATATCAGATATTTATTCCACTGGGCAAGACCATTCGTAATACACAAAGAATAAGACAAAGAATTTTAGCAATAATATTTATACAGCAGTAACATATTGTCTTTGTTGTATTCAGCAAAACCTTTCGGAATTTTGGGTTCGCAATGCTCTTTAACTTCATACTTAATAAAGCCTTTAAACTTTTTTTGAGCGTATTTAACAATCTTTTGGAAAAGAAAGTGAGAAAGCCGAACATAATTTTAACCATAATATCTATGATGAGTTTATTACCAGAATTAAAAAAATTTCTTTCCTAAATGCATTGTGTGAAACATGTATTTGTAAAATCATGCACATTCTTTAAAATCGAATAAGTCATATATAGGTAAAAATTGACTATGACATTTTAAATCTAATGTGAATTCTATTATAGGTGGGACAGAAAAATGTTACTTTCGCATTAATCAGCACGACGACCGTTTATGAAGATTATTTCTGCTGTCAGTTTCAATACACAAAATTACAAATTAATTTGAGCAAATTTTGTATATATCGTTTTGATTGAATAAAAATAGATGTAAAACTGTGGAATAAAGGAAAACGCCCTAATATTTTTACATATATAACGGTATTACTGTTACGCTAGAGTACAATGTTTGAGTATTTTGAATTTAGAATAAAATATTAAAATAGATTATAACAGTGACGGCTGGCCAGACTAAGTATATCAATGACCAATTAAATGTCTCGTTGGTTTAAAGTAATGGTTGACTATATAGTTGATAATTTCAAATAACACCATAAAGAAGTGTCTATAAGCCAAATTATCAATATCAAATAAGATGCTTTGATTTTGAGAAGGTATTTTTGGCCCATTGAAAATGTTCAATTTCCAGTGAAACTTTGACAAACTATAACTGCGTGTAGAATTCCGTATATATTGAAGAAATGTCTTGCAAATTATCATTTTTTAAAAAATTTTCAAATTGCACTATTTAAATCATACATGCTTCAAAACGGGATGAACTGTGAAACGACTGATTTTCCTCTTCAGTTCAGTATTTTTGTGATTTTACTTTTTTCTACCTCAATCAAGAACCCCGACAAACACGAGGCACCAATGTCAACAACAAAGTTAGAGTTTTCATAAAAATCAGCTCGGAAAACGTAACACGTGCTCCAATGTATTAATAACAAAATGCACAAGGAAACTGAGCGTGAAAAAAAATCGTAAAAGTTTAAACTTAAACATTGCAAAACGTCTGACTAAAAGTTAGAAAGCATCAATTTTCGATATCGAGTTTGAGAAGTGAAATTATACTTTTTAGATATATAGTTTTAATTTTTTGAACAGATTTAAAAAAAAGTCTGAATAAAATTGGGAATGGAAATGGGGAATGTGCCAAAGAGACAACAACCCGACCATAGAACAGACAACAGCAGAATTCCAAGGTCACGAACAGGTCTTCAATGCAACGAGAAATTCCCGCACCCGGAGGCGTCCTTCAGCTGGTCCCTAAACAAATATATACTAGTTCAGTGATAATGAACACATGTTTTGAACTACCAGTGAAGAAAGCCATGCTTTACGTTGTGATATTTCGCTATACAATTCTTCAAAGTTTCAAAATTCCAACATATTAAGGTAATACATCAAAATTCATTTAATACAAGCTGATTAGAATCTGTTGTTTAATTTATTTATTGATATATGTATTATATGATATATTTGATTGAAGTAGCCTAATAATAATAATAAATATACTGTTTAATATTTTCCACATCGTGGTCCTTTCTTTTCAGTTAAAATAAAATATGCATTCCATTGATTTTACGAATTTGATAGGTAAAACCAAAATCATCCAATCATTCAAATAACTATAGGATAACAGTTTGATATTTATTGCACCTGCATTGAACAATGTCAATAAGGTAAAGCAAGACTTATGATTCTTTATCTCATCAAAAATGCATGAAAAATGTGATCGATTTGTAGTGGGAAAATTTTTCATGAATTTAACTTCATATATCAATATTGCAACAATAATGTGTTTTTCTTTCAAATATTCGTCTATGACTTTAAATTATTCTTTATTTCGGGCGTTCGCGTAAATAATTTCATGTATCTGAATGTAGGATTTTCATCTTCAATGAGCAATTAAAACATTATTTTGATGTATTTTCAATTATTTGCAAATATAACAACTGAACTAAACTTGTGTAATTCTTCACATCGCTGATTTTTGTGTGAACATGATCATTATGGATATCCTTGCGTTTGTGATGTATTAACGAACTGTCAACAGTTCAATATTATGTCATACCATCAGATAGGGGAGTTTATCTTTATATTTTTTTGTGACGTTTCATTTCTATACGTAAGTGGCAATCTTTGTAAGAATCATGCAATTAAGAAAAAAAATAAAAATATTGCTGAAATCCCACTAACAGCGGATTCATTTATTTTCATGGGTACCAATTTTCGTGGATTGAGGAAAACTTGCATATTCGTGAATATTCAATTTCGTGGTTTTGGCACAGTTTGGATACATTCCTTTGGACAATTTATAATGTTTGAACATTTATATTCGTGGTTCCCCTGTACTCACGAAATCCACGAAAATTAGTATCCAACAAATATTAATGAATCCAAAGTACCTAATCTTTCTATTTTGCAGTTACCCTCTTCCTTAGTTAGAAATTATGGGTCTTTTGTATCTGCGTGTCTGGTAATTAGAAAAATATCTGTGTGAACAAAGAATGTAGGAGAGTTAAAAATTATAGAGTAAATGTACAACGAAATAAAATTTAAAATTGTATTACATTTTACGATGAGAAATTTTTCAAATGTGCTCAATCTAAACAAAAAAAGGGCAAACGATACCAAAGGGACATTCAAACTCATATGTCGAAAAAAACAGATACCGTCATGGCTTGAAAAGAAAAAGACCAATGGACAAACAATAGTACACAAAACACAACATCGAAAACTAAAGACTAGGCTACACGAACCCCATCGTAACTTGGCGGTGATCTGAGGTACTCAGGAAGGGTAAGCAAAGTCTAAATTCTGACAATATTGACATCAAACAAATCAGCACATGGTACCAATAGAAAACGAAATCGGCTTTTCAACTATTAACTTTCATCGATGAGCTTACTTCAACTTATTTTACAGAACTAAAACTATACTCCGTGTTGATTTTGGTGTAAAATCCAAACATGCACTTCACAAACCCTGGAGAAAAGGAACATCTGTACCAAGTCAAGAATATGACAGTTCTTGTGCATTCGTTTTTTTTTTGCATTTTGTTATTTGATTTTGCTATGTGATTATGGACTTTCCGAATTGATTTTCCTCTTAAGTTCAGTATTTTTGTGATTTTACTTTTTAAATGCTAGTTTTTATCTCTCAATACCAGCTGGGTTTTAAATAATGGACAGCAAGTTCACAGCGTCACCAAGTTCCACTTTGAGAGAAGTTTTTTTTTTTGCTGACAAAACTTACGTATATTTTGAACAGTTAACAACGAAAACAGATTATATATCTACTGAATTATTCCTTTACCACGAAATGAATTCTACGACATATGATATTACTTTAAGGGTATAATTAAAAGGAATAAAAGATATTTGAAAAAAGCAAGTAATGTTTGCGTATCTAAAAGTCTTATTTTATGTCATTGTAGAAAAAGCAACGGTTTCAGTTGTATTTAAATAGAAATTAAAAGGCAATAGTTTTAAATATTCTATTCATATATTAACAGTACATGCATGGATAGAATACCTATTAATATCAAATTTCTTCATACGAGTTATTTATTGTGCAAGAAGATCTCTTTTTCGATATGTTTATGCACAATTGATGTTAAATAATTTTTAATATCTTTTTGGAATATATCTTCCTCGGCCAGAAAACGGCTTCAAAAAGTAAAATAACAAAAAAAAAATCCAAGTAAAACAGGAAGCGTAAAGTTCTTTATCAAATGGAAAAATCAAAAGCTCAAACATATCAAACGAATGAATTCCTGGATACAGGTATTTCAATATGAAGGAAATGGTGGATTAAACTTGGGTTTACAGGTAGCTAAACCTCCCACTTGTATGACTGTCGCACAGTATTCGGCGTATTTCAACTTAGTTTGAGATACACTTAATTCGTGATTAATACATTAATATATAATACTTAAGAATTGATGAAATAAACATAAGATAAAACGTTAATGAAAACCATTAAAAATTCTTAAATTATCTTTCATATTGAGTTGTTCCAACTGACGGATGCATTTGAAAAATTATATACTCAACAGTAGTATCAGAACTCTAATTCAATCATGTTACCGTTATATTTGTACTTCATACAGATACTTTGTACATCAAACATGGGAGTTCAATTAGATTTATTATCTTTTTCATTACTCATATCTTCGGTTCTGATATGAGTTATAACCAACTTTTTTTTTTATTTTTTAATTATTTCATGTATGAACTATTAAGAAACAGAAGATTCAACTATCTCAGGTAAAATTGTATCAAGATGATTTTCTATCATTTTAATTTTTTTTTGAAATTGGATTTAATGTATTTCTTTTCGTATACCGACCCATTATCCGACTGTTGATTTACTAATATGCTTGAAATTCGAAACTAGTGCACTCTTCATTTTAGATTGATTTGAACGCTCAAAAACCATTTCAACTACAAGTACTTAGTGATAAAAAAAATGAGGTGTGTCATTAGACCCACAAAAGATTCATTAGTCCATCAACGATCAAAGGGTATACATTTTAGAAGAATTTGAAGGTTATCTGAAAAAATCCATTAGGGAAATCCAGCGTACTGAAATTCACTATTTCACTTTAAAAAAAAAAGAGTACTGCTGTACCTGTCTTTTATAATTCATAACGGAAAATGCATTTAGAAATTTTGAAGTTCGAAATGCACATACATTAAGAATTAAGGTTCAGACATAAAAGTAGAAAAGTGACAATTTCTTTAATATTTTGAAGTTAATAGCTGTTTATCTGTTATCTGCAAATAGAACATGCACTTTAATACTTCTTTCGTGTAAAAATGCCATTCTGTATACCTTTATTCATACATGGTGTGATAGTTTATTTGTAACAATAAAGAAAATTCATAATAAAAAAATAGAACTTGCACATTAAGGGCGATATTATACTAATGTCTCATAAATATGTCCTACTTTACTGACAAACTGGGTATAAAATTCCCGTGATAACAATCGACAAGGAAACATGTCATCATAACAGGCTTCATTATCTCACTTCCGGTGAACAATCTTTAACCTTATACCAAATAATTTGATACAAAGCAAAGTTGAACATAACTTAACATTTTCTGGTTTCCATACCCTAATGATTAAGTCGAATATTGCCAAGTTATAGTAAAACTAAGCGAGCAATTGAAAATTGATAAAAGGAGAAATTGTTTTTCGATAGTGAGTTTATTCAGCATGACAAAGCAAGTCCGAATACGTCACTAGATAGTGTGCCTATCAACATGTTACCATGTTTCCCTGGTCATGCCGAAACCCTGATTTGAATTTAATTGAACTTTATATCGGCAAGTAGTTTCTCTAAATTTTCAGTAAGTAGAGCGGGCACTTCAATATGAGAGGTGGGGGATCTAAATATGAAAATTGCTCAATAAATGCAAAACGCGACCTAAAGTGGTGCTACTTACCAAAAGATGGTCCCTACGAACATTGACGCAAACAATTTTATAATTCAGACCTAAAATATTTTAAATTTTTATTCCATTAAATGTTTAATTTAATTAACCTATTTATTGACAATTTATTGACCAAAAAACACTGATCTATTATGTATAATCATCATTCCTTGCATTATTAAACTTTAATTTATTTTTGCACTAGTTCCAATAATAAGAAACATTTGAAGAGGACATTGAAATCACAATCTAGAAATCATTTGATACAAACGGACTAAAAGAGATTAAAAGGACGTCGTATAACGAAAGGTCAACTTTGACTTAGGGAAGTGCAACTCTATGCAAGAAATTTTATGCTTACTTTTCTTTAGTAACAACTTAAATATCTCAATCACGTTTTAGTTTTATATAAATATATCTTGTTAGTTATATGTTAGGCAAACCATGCGAACTACATGTAGACATAAGTGAAGGGAGTAGTCGATAATGTTTCCACCTGATCAAGTGTAAACACTTTTACTTGTAAATGCAAATTCCCATAAAATGCATTTAAATATTTCCCATCTAACTTAATAGCTTTTAATATCTCATCATTTAGCTGGTTCAGTTGTACTATTTTTAATTTTGATACTCTATTTTTGTACACAGAGTGCATCAGGAAAGAAAATAGGAAACACAAATGCGTAAATAAAATTTTCTAAAACCACTGCCGTGAACAAGACCGAACTATATTTGAAGGTACAACGCGATGACAAAATTGGAAGATAACAATAATAGCCGATAAAGTGTTGTAAGTTGTTATAGGCAAAAGTGGATTACTGATGTTCAAACTTCGTAGACCCATTTACACTATACAAATCAAGATACAATAGTTATCAACGGTACCAGGATTATAATTTAGTACGCCAAACGCGCGTTTCGTCTACATAAGACTCATCAGTGACGCTCATATCAAAATATTTATAAAGCCAAACAAGAACATAGTTGAAGAGCATTGAGGATCCAAAATTCCAAAAAGTTGTGCCAAATACGTCTAAGGTAATCTGTGCCTGGGATAACAAACACGAGAAATAGCATGAATTGTTAAAAGACCGACTGTGTCGATAGATAAAGCGTCTACTGCTATATTTCATCTACCAGCCATGTTAAACAGCACGCATTAAAACCTCAAAATAACTCTTGATTGAAATATAAAAGTTCCCAAATAGTTTATAAAATTGAAATATATTGTACAAACTAAGTGCATATAGTGATAAAAGGACACTCTGATTAAATAAATGTTCTATGGAACTTACATCATGAAGCTGCCTTTTTTTTAATTGACAACATATTTGTCACATTTTTACGGGGATATCTTTTCGAAAGGAAATTGTCATTCCTATGAGAAACTATTGCACTTCTCCATTCGGTGTTTTTACTTATTCATATGTATCGATTTTTTAGCAGGAGATTCTCACGAAGAATGATAAAAATTCAACAATAACTAAACGCATATATGAAAAAAGAAATGGTTTCTAATGTTTCAGCTTTATTCTTATGTATTCAAAAATCATAATACCAAATAACGACGTCAACGGAAATATGAAGACGTATTTTTTTTACTACCATTTATTTTATCTCAACTTCAACTTCAACGACTATTACTACAAAACGGTACAATGTAACATGATAAAACTTTTATGGTAGATAGTATTTACTATACGGATGCTCCATCTTATTTGTTTAGATTTTTTGGTGCAATTTGAAACTAAAAATAAAGAATACCAACGAAACGACTAAGTCCATTTCATGGTTAAACTCGCATATATATATTGACAATCAGGAGAAGTTTAGAACTAATTTCAATATAGAAGAAAGATGATGTGAGCTGGCTTTCAAATTGTCAACTTTTTATTATTTTGTTGCATTATTCGGTATGTAAATAAATTTTGCAAATGTAGATCCCGATTTTAAACACTGACATGAACAAATGTGTCCATATCCCAGGTGAAGACCCCCTTTAGTATCGGCGATTCCATTTACAATAGCAAAGGTTCACACAAAATGTTTAAAAGGGACATTAGCTACAAGATATCAAAAAATTGAAATATGATTTTTTTAATGAAAGTGAATTAGTGAAAAAAAAAGCTTATAGCTGCCAGTTTGGTTCAATGAAGTCAAAATAGGCTAAAACACATCGCTGATGAACTATTCATTTGCAAGAGAATAATTCGACCTCATTGAATCCGTATTCAATTTTAAATTGGGTATAAGTTTAACTACGTTATAAATGAAATCTGAGAATTCGATTCAAATCTATGAACATGAGTTTGGCAGATATTGCCTCTTTAATTTTGGCTTCATTAGATTAAACGTATGTAATGATACTGTTTTGTATAATAAACAAATCCTGATTTCATGGCGCGAATTTTGAATATGGGAATCTTTTCAATAGATATAAACAACAACATAATCTTTAACATGTTGTAAAAGTTTGTTTTATACATTTATTCTAAAATGTCTGCAAGTGTTTTTTAATCCGGAGTTTCGTGCGCCCATCGGGTGCGCCCTACTTACAGCCTACTACTATTTAGACTTGATTTTTTTTGGTAAATCAATCAGGCCTCCATCGGTCACAGTACCTGAATAAAATGTATTATATCCGAAATCCTTGTCCAAGAAAAATCATAGCATATCTCCGCGTTTTGTTTTAATTTGAAATTCCTCATATAACTATTCTATGTCACCAATGTCAAAAGACAATCGGTATTTATCTACACAATTCTGTTACAAGTTGTTCGAAATAAATAAATGTTGTAAATGTTCAATTTTGATTCTGTTGAATATTTTTCTTATAGTAAAATTTAATAGGGGAAGCCGTTTTGGTGAAGATATCTAAACTACTACGATGTAATACTCTAGAGCGATGCACAAAGTGATATAAAAAGAAAAAAAATATTATAAAAGGAAGAAAAAACTAGTTTAGCAGACACAATTGGTAGTTACAGCGGGCACAAGTACAAACAAACAGAAAACAAGTTCGTCTTGTTCAACGGATCGAGAGAAAAAACAACAAAAACATATCAAAGTTAGTTATATTTTATTTAAAATTATTTACGTTTATTTCAATTTTTTCTGTAAATAGATGCCCACATTCACATAATTAATATCTCTCCTACAACCTGACACGAATAAAACTTTAAAGTTGAATTGTCGAACTATTGTTGCAAGTGTAATGATAACTGATAATATATGAAGGAGGTCTAAACACATTCATGCTATAGAAAATTGAATAAAACATTTTTATTCTGTATGTACTGGTTGCATTTCTGTAAATATTGACAATGCAATTTCCCGTAGGAACTCCTTTTACGTACCACTTGTACCACTTTTACTATGAAGTTTTGAAAAAAATCTTATCCTAGAATTGAAAGTTCATATGCACTACATTTTTTTTTCAAAGGTCAAAATAGAGGGCTGAGCGGCATATTTTCAACGTTTATATGCCTTGAACTTCTCAGAGTTTAAACTAACAATAATTTTCTTAACTACCCCTACCTCAAATGAAGGGTTACCGCAGATTTCAATGTAAACAATATGCACATGTATATTTATTGGTAACATTCCAAAGTTATGTCTCTATGAGATGGAACACAGAGATCATAACTGGGAACCAGTATATAAACAAAATAATTTTCTATGAATATTCAAGATCTCCCCATAAGAGGCGTGGTTTGAGAAACAGCTATATTTACAAAGTGCAACCTATACAAAGATTTATTCAAATAGAAAACTCTCTAAAATCAGTTGTTCTCACATAAATACTATTCATCAGAATTATAGCCTTAAAGAAATCACTGTGTATACTCTAAGGTTTTTTTATTGAACATTTTATACCCATCCCCTGTTTCAATTTTTAAAATAATTTGAAAACAAGACTTTAATTATTGCCAGCTTACCCTATTTGCATATTTTCTGATATAAAATGCCTAGAACCTGTTTAAAACTGTTTTGATAACATATTGAAAGCATATCAGAATACTATAAATGTAATGTTTAGCAGTCAATCATTACAACATTCAAGATTATATAAAGTATCCAATCCTGCATCTGTCTCCAGTCTACATCTAACTGTATGCCTATTTGTCAATTAAAGTTCACATTTTCTACCTCGAATGGTCAATTTAGAATTCTTGTGACAACAGTATCATCTGTATCATCTGTAACCATATATCTGACACAATTTACCTAATAAATATACTAGAAGTGTTCAAACAAAGCCATATTTGCAATAGTTGTATGTATACCAGTCTGAGATATAAATTCACTTAAAATGTTATAGAGATGACTGCTAACATCTGATTTTTGCATAACTTCTAAGCATAGTTATTGTTTTCTATATCAAGAACTTAAAAATCATACAATCATTGCATTTACAAGTTAAATTATCGGTTTTATGACCCAGGGAGTAGGCAATTTTCCATGTTTTCTCCCCCTGGGGCCTCAAATTTCCTAAATTATTCTGCTGTTTCTAGCAATTTGGAATATTTAGTACATATTCAGGAAAGAACACACTATTGTAGGTTTTGTTGAAATATTTTTGTCTTTCTAGCTTTTATTTTTATGCCCTGGTGACAAAAAAGCACATTGAGGTGTTACGGTTTACTTTTGGGTTATTGACAGGACACAAACACCCCATAAATAATATTCAGGAAGGATCGATAAGTTTCAGTGACTGCGAAGAGTAAATATAAGCACTTCTTAACAATTTAACTTACAAATATGCAAATATTATGAATTAATTTTGTATTCAGGACTTTAAGTAAACTATGCATACTGTAAACTGTGAAATTATGCTGAGTCATCATATCTAAGGCCCAGGATTCTATCAATCTTCATGAAATATTTAGAAAACTTCATATTTGAGTTAATTTCTTTAAAATCTGTGAGATAAAGCAAATTTGGCTAAATTCTGAATGTTCTCTTTTTTCAACGTATATACAAACATTTATTCAAATAGAAAACTCTCTAAAATCAGTTTTTCTCACAGTTATTATGTCATATGTCTAGTCAATTTTGTTTATAACAACAGATATGGTTTAATTGTGTAGGTTTAGTTATGTAATAACTAAATGTCACATTGTAATTTTTGAATTTGTAATTATTTTTTTCATCTTAAAACTTGTAATATGAACTTGATATCCTATATATCAAGCTAAAATTTCTATTTTATTTCAATTATATACATAAGTACCCTACATTTTGTATGAACCAAATGTACATTTCGATAACCGATTTAATTATTGCAATTAAGTTTGTTTTAAAAGATGAGGTGCTCATGTGGCACTTAATTTGAAGAAGAAGCTAAACACATGCTAAAGTATACTATTACACGGGGATTGGGAGAATATAGCATTTTTTACAAGTAATATATCAAAAAGAGTCACATATATCAATAAGTAAGCAAGCCACAAAATAAACCCCAAAATATTGGTAATGACCGAAGACCAAAAGACAATGATGTAAATACTATACTGTAGCGCTTTATACTGACCATTATAGATTATCATTGGTCATTTCAACGAAATTGATTTTCTCGATTGAGCCGGTACGGATTTTAACGATATTTTTCCCTTATCACACTACTTTTATGAGAAAGGAAATTAACAGCCGGCAAGATCCAAGGAAAATCTTGTAAAATAGCGATAATAGTTATCAAAGGTACCAGGATTATGATGAAGAGCATTGAGTATCCCAAATTCTAAAAAGTTGTGTCAAATACGGCTAAGGTAATCTATGCCTGCTATAAGAAAGTCCTTAGTTTTTCGAAAAATTCAAAGTTTTGTAAACAGGAAATTTATAAAAATGACCACATTATTGATATTCGTGGCAACACCGAAGTGTTGACTACTGGGCAGTGGCATCAACCCAGTGGTGTAAATAGTTACCAAAGGTACCAGAATTATAATTAAGTACGCCAGACGCGCGTTTCGTTTACACAAGACTCATCAGTGACGCTCATATCAACATTTTTATAAAGCCAAACAAGTACAAGATAAGATAGTTTATTAGAACATCGGAATACTATTGCTGCCTTTCTTTGTTGCTAAAATCATCAATGATTTGGTTCTGTACTGTAAATGCAATGCGTTGCAATATTGTTGCTCTGTATGTATAGAAAATTATACCAAACATACTTCCATTTACCATTTTCCATTTTATATATATCAAAAAAATAAATAAATAAAAAAACTGTTAATTTGTTTCAGGATATAAACATTTTAAAATGTAGATCTGAATTGTATCCAATTGATATTCTCTACTACTTATTTCTAATCAAAATGTAACAATGGAATTTCACGCTACTATCATATAAGTTATAGGTGTTGCTAGCTATAAAACCAGGTCCAATCCACCATTCAATCATAAGAAAATGTCTGCACCGAGTCAAGGAATATGATAGTCGTTATTCATTCGTTTGATTTCATTGAACTTTTGATTTTGCCATTTGATTTAGGATTTTCCGTTTCGAATTTTCCGCTAATATCAGTATTTTTGTTGAATTCTTGACTTCCCGTATTCTTATTTGCCGATATTTTCAAAAATGCAGTGACCTTTATTATGATCATCGCACAGTGCTAGTGCGAGGGGAACCGTGTAAACAAAGAAAACATTCGTGCATTGGAAAGTAATTTGTATCAATTGATTCTTAAAGAACAAATTAAATGCAACAAATCGCTTAAAAACTGTTAAGGAAAAGTTTCATTATCAATTGGAAACGCACCCCATTATATTCTTGCTCTATCAGCTCACTTAATTGTTACGTACTCCATGTGCTTTCCATTGATTGTTTATCAATGTCACGATCCGGTTTACTTCGGCAACACACTCGGAAGGTAATTTACTAGCAACCAACAATCACCGAAAGACATATTATCTGTCGATATTACATTATAGATATGTAATAAATATAAAAAAACATACATACAGGACTAAGTTCAGTTCACATATTCATGCATGGATCTAATGATTTTGATAATATTAAAATTGAAATAAACTCGTTTCATATGACTTTCTTAACTGAAAGGGAAAATACATCAATAAATTAGCGTAGAAATCCAATTACGTCTTCCTAGCACTGCTATTTTATTTGTATCTAAATTGCAATGTGTTTTAACATAGACATGAATCAAGTGCATAATTTATGATAAGGTTGCAGGATTGTTAATGCAGAAAACGTATCTATTCAAGAGGGATAGGAAAGTCAAAGCATAATTATGACATGTTTTGTGTCATTAATTCCCACACCTTCACCAAGGAAGTTTCATTTATTGAATATTCAAGAAGCAATAAATGATTTTCATGTAAATAGTGTATTTTTTTTTATGTAATAAAGATATGTTATTGTACTAAAAGCTCTTTGACTTACACTAGCAAAGACGTTGACTCGAACGCATCAAAATGGAACATTAAGAAACTACATTTTTGTTAATAATGATATTTTGAAGAATACAATTTCAAATTTATCGAAAAATTAAACTAACACGATGTTCGCTCATTTAAAGCAGACGATATTTAACAGAATCGGTAATATTTCAGCAGAGAAGGAATCTGGAAGTTAAATAAATAATTTATTGTGAGTCCATTTTTAAAATAACCAATGTTAATTTCAGCGACAAATATAAATCCTTGTTTTCCTTCTTTACAACAGAGAATAGAAGAATGGAAACTGTATTTATGAAGACAACACACTATCAAAACTTCATTTTCATTAATTGTGATACTCAAAGGTTAAATACTATCATACAAAAGGACAACAAAACTATAAAAAGCTTTCTTATATAATCATTCGATCATGATATTTTTGCGAATGCAATTATTTTTTGTACAGTTTAAAATAGCAATTATGCTATTTTCTGGCCTTTCAAAACTTGTCGAAATGATATTCGTTATAAAAGATGCATAGGTCTGTCATTTTTTTTATATGTGCTTTGTCTATACGCCTTTTTATGTTTCTTCGTTACATATATGACGTGGCTCTGTACTTATACATCCTGTCATTGTGTTATTGTACTATGGTATATTTGTGTATTCTTGTCTTTATTTTTCACTCATATGGTTGGTCTGTATGCCATTTTTGTGTTTCTATGGTTTTTTCAGTGAATAGGATTATAACACAATGTTGACTCCTGTATTATTTTGCCCGAGCGATAGTGAGGGCTAAAATAACACGAATATAATGCCTACCCATGTTAAAACTACAATAAAGTATAGCTTGCATCAATTATTTCTATTCTGATTGGGACAATTAAGGTAATTTCTATGTCCGATGTGTATAAGTGTAGAGCGTTTGTGTAGGCTCTTCCATGAATTCCCTTTTTTGTTTGTAAACAAGCAAACGACTGGCAATGTGATTTTTCAGAGGGAGGAGTTTTGAACAGCCAGCATGAACGGTTGTCGTATCTAGGTCAAATATGTCAATTTCGAATTGCAACACATTACAGTCATAAAAAATGAATTAGTAACAACATGTGCATCATTTAAGAGTTTGGAAGTGTTTTAAGTTAATTAAATATATTAAATGCATGCCAACTTGATAAAATTCATTATTCTGCAGTTGTCAATATATGCATGTGCAAACAAATTTTATTGTATTTAGAGTATGGGTTTATTCACAAGGCGAATGACGCACGTCATATTAGAATAACATTTTTACCTATTATAAAATAAAATTGAGAAAGGAAATGGGGAACGTGTCAAAGCGACAACAACCCGACCATAGAGCAGACAACAGACGAAGGCCACCAATGAGTCTTCAATGTAGCGAGAAAAACCCGCAGCCGGAGGCGTCCTTCAGCTGGCCCCTAAACAAATATCTATACTAGTACAGTGATTAAGAACGTCATACTAAACTCCGAATTATACACAAGAAACTTAAATTTATAATTATACAAGACTAACAAAGGTCAAAGGCTCCTGACTTGGGACAGGCGCAAAAATGCGGCGGAGTTAAACATGTTTTTTTTTAGATCTCAACCCTCCCCCTATGCTTCTAGCCAATGTAGAAAATTAAACGTATAAAAATACGCAAAGTAGATATTGAACGAATGTTGACCTTTCTCACTTGTAAAACAATGTCTCTAAATTCCTTTTGATTCTTTCAAAAGTTTTGTGAAACAATTTTCGTTGTGAACAGAAAATTTTTATTCTAACATTTTTCAAAAGAAAGTGCAAGGTTTTCTTGATTGAGTAATTGCTATTGAAAAATAGCAATATACCAAACTACGAAATAAATTTAAAAAGGGGGAAGGTCGTAAACAAATGCAATGTTATACCGCTGTTAAAACCCCATACAAAATCTGGAGAAAATATTTGATTAAACCTAGCTTATATGTATACAAGTTCAGTGATAATGGACGTCATACTAAACTCCGAATTATGCACAAGAAACTAAAATCAAAAATGACAAGACTGACAAAGGCCAGATATATGTCTGTTTAGTTTTTTCCCGCATCGTTGTCAATATACTGGAATTTGATGCCACCGTCATACAAGTGAGAGGTTTAGCTAGCTATAAACCAAGGTTCAATCCACCGTTTCTGATTGAGAAAATGCCTGTACCAAGTCAGAAATATGATAGTTGTTAACAAACTTTTGATTTTGCCATTTGATTTGGTACTTTCCGTTTTGAATTTTCCATCGAGTTCAGTATTTTTGTAATTTTACTTTTTACTTTGTTTGATTCCTAAGGGTATATCTATGTTTAATCAAATTGAAGAAGTCAACATAAATGACTGTGTTAGTATTGATAGAATTATTCATATTTAGATATTTTTTCTAAAATAGCCCATCGAAAATGCTGATATATGGAATAAATCTGGCGCTAAATATTTAATTTGACCGGTGATAACAAAATGCAACAAATTTTCAAATTCTTACAAGTTGCAAAATGTGACAAAGTGTGTTTCAGCTTTTCTTGTCGATTAATCGGTGAAAAATGTTTCTTTCTGTTGATAAAACCATCCTTGAAGAATTCAATACCTTTTATTTGGGGTCACCCACCTTACGATCCATTGACCTTGGTTTTGATATAGATTAGTCTGGAGGCTTAAAGATTGTGAAAACTAGTTTAGTTACAATTGAGGGCATTGATTAATTTGAATTATTTTTCATGGATCATCTCACATAAAAGAAAATATACAATATTCAATCTAATATGAATTGTAGAATATTTGTTTATGAATATATTAACCAATACATTAATAGAAATGTGGAATATATATTGGATATAATTTTACAGTCTAAGATTTATTTCCGTACACCTTTTACGTGAAAACATCAATGAACTTTTCTTTCATGTTGAAAAATTATGAAGATACAAATTTATTTTTTTTAAAGTTTAGATGCAGTTATACTATAAAAAAGAAGATGTGGTATGATTTCCAATGAGACAACTATCCACATGAGACCAAATGACATAGAAACTAACAACTATAGGACACCATACGGACTTCAACAATGAGCAAAGTCCATACCGCATTGTCAGCTATTAAAGGACCCGAAAAGACAATGTAAAATCATTCAAACAAGAAAACTATAATGTATATTTTACAAAACACTCTACAAAAAATTGAGTGTTTGACCTCGCTCGTTATTACTGTTTTGAATTTGGTTCCATTTCATTTTTGTGAAAAAATCAGTAACCTCCCTTTTATATAAAAAATTATGTATGTTTTCATATAGATGAAAATTTATGAAAGTATATTGCTTCCCGATATATTGAATACCAGCAAACATCTATCCAAATAAATCAATATTGAATAGTCTTTATACCTTAGTAAAAAAAATAATCCTAAAATTTGACGGCATAAATCAGACTTATTTACAATTTACAAAAAGTATTAAATCACGTAAAACAAATGATAGATGCATTGTATTGTTAATTTACCTTTTAGTTATGTTATGTGTCATGTTACATTAGTTTTTATTCAGTTTCGATTTTATTACATAAGAAATTGAAACAGTACACCTGACATTTGCAATAAGATAAGGTGCATGTAGAATTTAATTATACTTAAGAAGGTTTTCTTTTCATGTTGATTTAAATAAACATTTAACACTTGGCATTTACTTTCCTAATAGATTTATAAAGTTAATAATTTTCAAACATTTCATTAAAAGTGTCTATTACATTTCAGAAGGCGTATTAATTTTGCCTCGTTAATTTTTGTATCATCTAGTTCCCGTTTGTTTAAATACTAAAATAGTATATATATGGAAATCTTGTGAACGACAAGAACAAAAGAAAGGATAGCTTAACAATTTGTACCAAATAAATGTAACAATTGAATGAAAATTAATGACTCAACAGAATACGATTTAATTGTTCTATGTGATAGACCAAAATATCCATCCATGACTTCCACCTTAAAAGGGTCAGAAAGGCAAAGATAACTCCTGCATTTGATAAACTCTTCACTTTCAACCACCAATAATCATACTTTTTGTATATGAAACGCCCGTCTGACGTACCAAAATTATAAATCTGTTATACATTTGATTTTATGTGTTGATAACCACTAGGTCAATTCCGCTACTTGTTTGCGTTTGGTCTCTGATGGTATAACTAGGCTATTAAACTGCGTATTTAATTTCGCCATTCAACTGTGTGATTCGACCCAATGATGAGTGGTATGTAGTCATTACGGATGTCTGTGTTACCAAATAATAAGCTATGCATTGTTGGGGATACTTTATATGAATAAAATATTCACGAATGATGACTGTGGAATAGAGAAGAGAGGTTGATTCTTTCTTGCTTCTTCGTGTGTTTTAGTGATTTGTTATCATTTTTAATCATCCTGAATAAGCAAGCTGGTTAAAGATCCTTTCAAAGAACACCGTAGAATGACCCCGTGTTGAATAGCCTAATAGGCTCACATTTAACAGGAATTGTTCAAGTCCCATTTTATCGTTTTTTTTTAATCAGAAAATGTGATTTTATTGTCAATTAGACAGCTCCACCACAGACCAAACAAATGTCATAGGTAACCTATTAATCTGTTTGTTGTCACATATGTCTATGTTTATGTAATCAAGTATTTTTTTGGCGGACACCGGGTAGATGTCTAATTTTATGTTAGTGATAAGGGTTTTTTTTCAAAATAAGAAAAGATATACATGACGAAAATTATGGTTGTTTACATTTAAGAACATCAAATTTACATGAAATTCCGTTTAAATCTTCAACGAATTATTTAAGACCCGTAATGAGTTTCTTTGTGAGCTTATAGTAGATTACATATATACAATATTGCTCTACGTGGAAGCTTTTATGGGTGGAAAGACCTATATAATGAATAATCAATCAAAATGATAATCCAATGTTTATACTTGGGAGTATATAACGAAATTTATATATATACCAAGGTCAATATGACCTTCATCGTTTACGTTCAGCATTTTACTTTACTTTAGTTGAATGAGGAATTTGAGTTTCTTGAAATATGGGAATTAATAGTAATCACTGTGACTTTGTTCTTCTTAAATCATAACAATATGCATTAGAAAGTCCTTAATCTTTAACACAACAGAAGAGTCATGTGATCGGTACCGATTGTTGCCATTTATCTAAAAAGTAAAATCACTAAAATACTGAACTCCGAGGAAAATTCAATCGGAAAGTCCTTAATCAAATGGCATAATCAAATGACAAAACATATCAAACGAATGGACAACAACTGTCGTATTCCTGACATGGTACAGGCATTTTCAAATGTAAAAAATGGTGAATTCAACCTGGTTTAACAGCGCTAAACCTCTCACTTGTATGACAGTCGCATCAAATTCTGTTATATTTACAATGATGTGTGAACAAAACAGTAAATGTAACAATTAGAAGTAGGACAGAATTGGTTAAATTACAGATCTGACTGTGCTGATATTTAAAGATCTAACACCACAAAACAAATCGCTCGTTAGTATCGTCAACCAATTCCTGATGGCGAACGTAAATCTTGGATTGTGTCGATTCCGTCCATCTTCCTCAAAACTCTGTTAAGGAAGTTTCAATGTAAGGAGCTGATCCTTATTAACAAAGTTCGTATAGTGATAACATGCACGACCGTATCGTAACATAATACCTGAGATATGTAAGCGCCATACGATGGCACAGAGGGTAAATTACTACTAAGAAATAGAAAGTTGCCAATTGGAAAGTTGAAATCAATGAGTTTGTCATAGATTCTATTTTGTTGTCGTCCGGTTGTGTTCATTTCAAGAAATAGATCAGGAAATGAAGCAGACCTATTATTTCGTATTCATAATTTCTCAACTTCACTGTGATTTATGAGATTTGAGCACTGGTTGAAATACTGATTATTGAGTGATATATAACATATACATTTCTTAAAGAGAAGTTATAGAACTTTTCAAGATGTTTTGTTATTGTGCTTGAAGTGTCTTTGTCATTTTCAGTTGACATGGGTATACAAGATGTACTCATTAAATAAAAAAGTGTTGAGTGAAAGGACTTAGTTTGATTTTGCCTCCTTTGCCTTGAAAAATTTGTTTTATAAATTCCGCCTCGTATGCGTACAAACGTTAGTCGGTTATCCAGAATGAATGGCTATTACAAGAGATAATCGTCAATTGGTGCATAGCTAGTACAAATTTAGGATTATTTTCTTCTTCAAATGAAAACTCTTACGGCTCTTTACGAGTACATAGTTGACTATCGAAGGTGTATTGATATTACAAAACGGAATACCAACTTTCCATTCAAATATCATTTCGACTGCCAAGCAACATCCTTTCACATGATTTTTTAACATTAAGATATAATAAAGAGCTTATCCAAATGAATAGATTTCTTCGAATGGTGTTGAAATCGGGACAATTCAGTTTGGTGTTAGGTTATGACTCATCTCTAATTTTGCGTCAAATATGTCGATTTCGAGATGGCAAAGCTATTGTACTTTCTGACAACCATTCATAAAATGAAAATTACAGATTTTAAGTTGCATAACCTTAAACAAAATGGCTGCATATAAAACTTACATTTAAATTAATATGATTTAAAAATAGGCGGGACAGAAAAGGGTTCGATTCGTTTGACGGTAAAGGACAACCATTTATATGTTTTTGAACCGTTTTAATTTTCGATACACAAAATGGTTAAATAATTGAACCAAATAGGTTTATAGCGATCTCATATCAAATATGAATAGTTGTAGAACTCTTGAATTAAGAAAACGCCCTCACTTTTTAATGTCTAGAATGATATTACTATTCCGTATGTGCATGATTTGTGAACAGCCGTTTTAACATAAATGAGATAAAAATTACTGAACATGTATTAAATTTGTTTTGATTATGGAAAAGTGTTTTTTTTATTAAAAGAATATAACATTATACTGAATGGTATGCAACTATCTCATAAATTTTCAATCGGTAATTTTTCAATTTTTGCATAATCATAGTTTTAGTTTCTTTGGTGATAACTTTCCCATGTATTTAAACATCTAACTTTCAAAACTTCTGATTTCGGGCGTTCTTAATGTGAATTTATCTATAAATAAGCTTCAAACGTTTTATTTATATTTATTACATATCCATAACAATTCACACAATGTACTCTGTGCATCAGATCTAGTCATAGTTTGTAACATAGTGGGGCCATAAGTGTTCGTCACATTATTTTGGGGTAATTTCTGGTATAATTTTAAGTAGCTTGGTATCAAAGGAAGCAAATTTGTCACAGGTTTATTTGTTTATCAGGGTTGTATTTTTGTTGTGCTTCATTTTCATTTTCTCACGAGAAAAACACAAATATATTTTTCTGTTCAGAAATTTCCTATTTCAACCAAAGAAAATTGTAAAATTGTATTATCTGTGTTCACACAAGGAAAAAAAGAAAAACAATTGACGACAAATAAACAAATCTTTAGACAACTGTCCATCTTTCGAAGCCTTCTTTATAAAAATCCAACAATAAATGACTTCAAAATATGTTTTTGAAAAATTGTGTTTTTATAACATATGTAGCAAAAAATGCAGATGACAAACTATCTTTAACATAAAGTCAAAACCAATCGGGAATTTGATTGATTTGTGAGCTTTTCCCGCTATGAATTTTTGTCAT
This sequence comes from Mytilus galloprovincialis, assembly GCA_037788925.1. NCBI lineage: Eukaryota > Metazoa > Mollusca > Bivalvia > Mytilida > Mytilidae > Mytilus > Mytilus galloprovincialis. The sequence goes on from CM075340.1 coordinate 34,760,122, forward strand.
CGAGCATCAATGAAAAGATAGTTATTGTCGAAATGAACACTTGCTGTAGTAAAACTGAAAACTTTTGTATCATTAACGACAACATTTGCTGCAAAAGATTACACACGTAATTAGGCAGTTAAGTAAAACGATGGGACATTTCATCAGTTAAACTCATATTTGATGAAGTTGTTTGGGTGGAAATTATTTTTTTAATCATATCCACGATTTCTTTTTACATACTCAAAGAAACGAATGCCAAATCTTCCCAATTTCATATGTGGTGACTTATTTTAGATACTAGTATAAGAAAATGTGCCTGCTTGTTATTTGATTTTGCCATGTGATTATGGACTTTCCGAATTGATTTTCCTCTAAGTTCAGTATTTTTGTGATTTTACTTTTTGGTTACTGTCATGGCGGTAATGTATTTGATGAGCCATTATATACAAAGAGATGTATTTGTTATATAAAAAACACACTAAGTAACTATAGTCACTAACACTAACATTTACAGAGTTGCAAATTCTGGACACTTTGTTTAATTCCTTTAAATTTCGAATTATTTTTTTATAGAATTGTATACAGTTGATCGAACGAATTGTTTAATCAGCTACTCTATAAAATTCATTAAACGCATTATAAAATTCTCAATATTTAACCGAATACATTTTTGCACAAAAAAAAATAAAAACACGTGTTATTTGTTAAATATTTGTTCATTTTTATTGTGATTAAGATTATAACACAATGTTGACTTTTATACCCGTATTTTGACATTTTTACCTAATATGCTTGTCTGCTTTTTAACGCATCGTTGTCAATATAATGGAATTTGATGCCACTGCCATATCAAACTAGGTTCAATCCATTATTTTCTACATAAGAAAATGCCTGTTCTAAGTCAGGAATGTGACAGTTGTTATCTATTCATTTGAATTGTTTGAGCTTTTGATTTTGCCATTTGATTAGGGACTTTCCTTTTTGAATTTTGATCGGAGTTCAGTACTTTTGTGATTTCACTTTTTGCTTCAACGAATTGTTTAATCAGCTGCCCTATAACAATTCAATAAACGCATTGATGAACTCCGACTATTTCCTTATACATTTTGAGCAAACAATTAAAAAACATATATTTCATACATTTGTACATGTACCATTAGTACCTCCCTGAAGCTACTTAACTCAATACAGGTGCATATTTTATTTTTAAGTAATTTAATTATCCATATGTCTCATACTTAAGTCATGACGAACGAAAAAACGTTCTTTAAAATTTCAAAGTAAACATATCTTTTTATGATGATTCCAGTAATATCCCTTTATTTAGATAAGATTTCAAACGAGAAATAAAATTTATTCAGCTATTTAAACTTATTGTTTGATAACAAGTTAAAAGTTACTTCGGGTACAGTGAGCATTTTCAATAAGGTTATCACTATATGTAATGACCCGTGATCGTATTAAAAATTCATGAACAGTTATTATGCAGCAGCAGTGGGAATATACATCAAATTTTTCAATTTATGTAACTTCTATTATTTAATTCCTTTTCATATGTACATTTATACGTTCGATCTTTTTGTTGTACTTGGGCGTTTTCTTAATTATCCACGGATTTGGAACATTGAGCTTTTACCTTGAAGTAAATATTAAAAAGGTCTATATTAATTATAATTTTTTGTTAATGTTATATAAAGTTGACTGATTTTGAACTCTTAAAAAAATCTAGTCTCCGAACATTATATTACTTTGGTATTAATACTAGTACTGCATGGGAAGCATTTGCAGTTTTATAACAGACGTAAAAAAAAATTATACTGCTGAAAATATCTTTCTTGTTTAACGATCATGTTTGATTTGATGATTGATTGTTGGTTGCTTGACATCCAATGGAAAACATATCATGCATGTTCAAGACGTGAACAAATGTAAAAATAAAAACAATAAGTATGTTATGCATTAGAGGCCGTCCTGGATACAGGTCGAGGAAACTTGGATATCGACGGAAAAATGAGGGTATACGGTATTTGATATGGACAGATATTTAGATTGCAACATGCCACGTACGTACCCTCAAAGAGCTGTTAAAAGGGTTTTCAACGTGTAAAGAGAATTGCAATCTCTAAACACGAAGCATCAGAATTACTGTGACAGTCATAATTATGACCAGATGTGTCTGCGAACTTGGACATCCCGCACAGTCAAATGGACGCATAACTTAGTCGAGGGTTTTATTGCCGGTCGGAGGAAGACCAATGGTGACCATATTTTATTCCCTGTAACTCGAATCATAAATTACCCATTGAAGCTGGTAGATGGTTAAACACCAGCAGACAAAATAGAAACTGTACTCTGTGTACTCTGTGTAAAAACAATGAACTCGGGGATGAATTTCACTTTATTTTGGAATGCCAATTTTTTTTAACAGGAGAGGAAAAATTACATAGAAAAGTATAGCTACACAAAACCAAATATTTTAAAGTATAAATTATTAATGTCATCAAAAAAGAAGGTAAAGTTGATTAAACTCTGCAAATTTATCAAAACTATAAATAAATCTGTGTGAACTCCAGGCTTTATCTAGTGTGACGCCACACCTATTAATTCTTTTTGTAACATGTCTTGTACTAATTGTATTTATTGAATATTGTATATATTGTAAATATTGTACATATGTATTTCTCTATACCTTGTCAAAATGATGGTTTATTGAAAATAAAGATATATATATAACTTTTGGGGGTTAATCATGTTTGACTTATAAGCCTAAAATGTGTTTTTTTTTTTTATATTTAAAAACTTTTATAGTATAGTATCTGAATTTTTCAAATTGGTTGCCGATTATTTCATAATCTCCTTTTAAAATCAATGGTTATTGGTAATTAAAAGTTCCGGATACTATTCGATACGTTAACAACTCATGTTTTAAATGTTTTAAGAGGAAGTGAAGTGATAAAATTTATTACGTAATCGCGTATTAATTTAAATGCGTTTTAACTTTGTTCTTGTTTGGCTTTATAAATATTTTGATATGAGCGTCACTGATGAGTCTTATGTAGACGAAACGCGCGTCTGGCGTACTAAATTATAATCCTGGTACCTTTGATAACTATTAAGTATGAATTGGAGAGGACAAGCGAAAGATACAAAAGAGACATTCAAACTCGTAAGTCGAAAATAAACTTGCTATTACCCCTATTTTTTACATTTTTAACTATTGTGTCTGTTTTGTTCACGCATCGGTGACAATATAATTGAATGTGATACGACTGTCATACAAGTGGGAGGTTTAGTTAGCTATAAAACCAAGTTCAACCCACCATTTTCTACATTTGAAAGTGCCTGTACCAAGTCAGGAATATGACAGTTCTTGTCCATTCGTTTTTGATGCGTTTTGTTATTTGATTTTGCCATGTGATTATGGACTTTCCGAATTGATTTTCCTCTGATTTTTTTTTTTTTTTTTTTTTGTTATGCAATATCTTGGTTTAACCTCATTTTAGAATAATATCCACTTCAATTGGAAAATATTTCTTAAAAATCCTTTTCAAATAACTGTCCGATTTTCGTGTTCCAATTCCTGATTCCTGATTATTTGTTCGTTTTTAAAATGTAGGAGAAAATAAAATAACGAAAATACCAAATTCTAAAGCACATTGAAATCGGTAAGTCACTCATCAAATCACATAAGTGCGGATTTGCATGTATGGGCTGATTAATTTCGTTCACATGTACTATACTTACTTGAAAATTCTTTCTATAATGCATTTCACTTGCAATTTCACATTTGAATTGGTCAGTCAATAACTAAGTACGTTTTTTTCTGGAAAACCCTATTTTATACAAAGTTGCATGAACCATATTTTACTATCACCTATTCTTGTTATATTATGGGAAAATCAACCATTTAGAAAATTGATGATTTAACCTTCATAATTCGTTGTTGTTCGACTAGTGTGTAATTGAGATCACATAAAACTCAGTAAAATACATTTAAATTTTATATCAATTTTCAAATAAAATTGAAACATCCTCCTAATTCAATAAATATCGAAAAATGCTGAGTTTTTATATATATGTGTCCTTAGTGACGTCAATATGTTTTTCAACATGAAATTGAAAAAAATAAACAAATACCAAAGGGGGGCTGCTAATCCAAAGACAATAGTGAAAAATATGGTCATTATTATACATTAACTGTTTACAAAACTTTGATTCTTTTTAAATACTTAGGCTTTTCTACCTCAGGAAAAAAATAAATCGCAAAAGTACTAAACTCCGCGGAAAATTCAAAACGGAAAGTCCCTTATCAAATAGCTAAATCAAAAGCCCAAACACATAAAACGAAATCAATGAACAACAACTGTCATCTTCCTGACTTGGTACAGGCATTGTCTTATGTAGAAAATGGTGGATTAAATCTGGTTCTATAGCTAGCTAGACCTCTCATTTGTATGACAGTCACATTAAATTCCGATTATATTAACAACGACGTGACTGTTAAGAATTTGCAAATAGAATGATATTTTTTTATGGAAGTCATCAATCGGAATTCGAACATTTTGTCCAATGTTTGGTGGAATTTAAGAGCGGCTGCGCTGGGGGCGTTAATTACTGGTCTGTATACATGTATAAGAAAACAAGAAAAGGGTAGTACACTTTACATTAATTAAAAATGTAATTGTAATTTTTTAGTAATATGTGCAGATATAAAAAAAAAAAGTTTCATTTCAAGCTCATCTAACGAGCAATACAGTTGAACTTAAGGACAATTTTGTGTATGATACAGTGCTCTTGTCCAAGTCTTGTTTGCATTTAAATGATACCGTGTTTACTTTTCGTTTTCAGAGTTTTTGTCATTCTAATAGGCCACATGAGGTACGAATTATACCAGAGGGACAGTAAAACTCATAGATTGAAAGTAAACTGACAACGCCATGGCTAAAAAAGACAAACAGACAAATAATAGTACAGAAGACACAACATAGGAAACAAAAGACTAAGCAACACGAACCCCACCAACAACTGGGGGTGATCTCAGGTGCTCCAGAATCTATGAAGTGTTATTTTCATTTATGATAGCACTGGTTTTAATGGAACTGAGTCGATATCGCTACTGTTGGTTTATTAGTCCCCGAAAGTATTATCAGCGCAGTATTCAGTAATTCGGTAATTTCATGATTTTAAACAAATCTTTCTTAAACTGTCTGTTTATAATGTAAGAAATAAGTAAGAAACAAAGATTTCAACTCCTTCAGGCAAAGTTGAATTTAGATGGATGCAGCTATTATTTTAAGTCCTATTGGTCATATAGCTATTTAACTGTTTCGGTTTGTATTATTGTCTGTCTTTCAAATGATTGTCTGTAACGAAGTGGTTTTGAGACAGGAAAACTCAGAAACGCGCTCTGAACGAACGAAATTTATTACGTATTATTTACTTCTCTTTCTAATTTCTTTGAAAAGTAAACCCATATTTTTATACCTTGAATTGTGTGATAAGCTGACACGAATATATGAATTCTGATAATGAACAAAATACGATTCTTGTTCTATTTCGTTCAAACCAAACAGAGGTTCTAACTGATGTGTGCACGACTCTATCGTCTACATGTGAATTCTCTAATGTGGTTCGCACGCAAAAATTTGAAAAGTAGTAAACATTTTGATTTATCAAATGACATTTTTCAAGTCAACGACCTTGGTATTAAAAAAAAACGAATTCTATTTGAAACTAATGTTATAAGTATCCCTTACTTTGAAGTTTTTCTACTACAGCTCGTACTTCATGGCTGTGCTTGATAGTTATCTGTCTAAAAAGATGATGTTACGATACTTGAATAGTCTTATTTTTACGCATAATAGAACTTTTGTTCGTTGTGTAATCTGCCTTAACAAAAATTATATTTTCAAATTAAAAATCGTTTACGAAGATTAAATGTGAATGCCCAGAGGTATCAAGTATATAAGGCATATATTTTTCTGTTGAATTATTTATCGATACGGAAAACTATTTCCAAAGAATTTTAACTTATCTTATGTATTGACAAAGAGTCTAGAATATATTTGTTTAGGGGCCAGCTGAAGGATGCCTCCGGGTGCGGGAATTTCTCGCTACATTGAAGACCTGTTGGTGACCTTCTGCTGGTGTTTTTTTTTTTTTCTATGTTCGGGTTGTTGTCTCTTTGGCACATTCCCCATTTCCATTCTCAATTTTATTTATAAGTTGTTATTAAATATTATGAGCAAATCAGCCCTAATACGGATAAATAAGCATGACCAATATTGGTGAGTCTCGGGTCCAATACAGCTAACCTCGAATCTATAACAGGGCCACTACAGAGACTGTCAATTAAGGAATGACTGTAATATTTTTTCTGTCTATGAAGAAATAACATAAAAATGTTGTGCACACTTAATAACGCGCGTAGCGGGTTATTATAAGTGTGCACCACATTTTTAATGTTATTTCGAATAGACTGACAAAATATTACAGTTATTTCTTATAATTTAATTCTAAATTCCATTTTAAACCGGCGTAAATCATGAAAAAACTTTGATGACGTCATAGTCACATGACAAAATTGTGTCTATGATATGATAAACAAAACGACGTCAACCAATCAGAAGACGCGTTACATCTAAAATTAAATTATTTTAGAATAACCGTAACTATATCATCTAGTTGTTGATATTCTAAACCATGTGCATTATTCTCTTGAAATGTTTATGGAAAAATTGTTGCTGTGTTTTAAAGTCATTCATGTCTAACTGTTCAAATAAATATATACTAGTAACTGCTTTTAATATTTCACAGATGTTAAACTTTACCTTCAATATCAAACAGAAATTATTGTTGATTTGCAATAAAGAACGAGCGGTTTCTAATTAACTTTTGTTTTCCCTAGCGCCAATCCCTAAAGTCAGTCATGCATGTGGTTTTATATTGGAGGGTTATTGAATATTTAATAGTCAGGCGCGTAGCAACACGTACGCAAAAACGCAGTTGCGTACACATCGAAAATTTGACAAAAATAAAAATATGGTAAATCTAGTTAGAATAAAACTTAAGTAATAGAATTAATTATAAAGTGTTATAAAAATATGTTAATAGTCACTTTGTAACTATATTCCGTTCCGGAAACTAGTTTTCTCTTTACATTTTCGGGACCAGCATCGTGATTGTGCTGCTGATACAAACAATTAAAATAGCTGAGTCCTCGGGGGTTTCAGAATACAATAAGTGCGTCTACTATGCCTCCTTACCCTGACATTTTTTCTGTGCTGAAGATTTCAAAATGACTGATGAAATCAAACGTGATGTTCTAAGGGTAATATTAATGCAACCTATTCGCCGTTTTTTTTTTTACGATCAACGTGTTTTTTACTTTTTTTATTTTATGTTCGGTCGTGCAAGATGGGTGCCTCGTTCATTTAATTATACGTGTCTCGAGATTAAAAGTGTTTATTCTCAATGTGCAAAATTTATAGTGCTTGTTTTCCTTACTTTGTAAAAATAAAAGACTCGTTTTTCGAAGTTGATAAAAAGAACTCAGATTTAATTTGAAGCTTTTCCTTGTAGATTTTGGGACTTCAAAAGTATTTATACACAAATGTAAAGTTAAAGGTTTCCAAACTATGATGTTATAAACAAGGATTTATACCCGGGAATCTTTTAAATACTTAACATATACGCATGTATGTTGGTCTGGACGGCAACGATAGAACAATCTTTCAGTACCATGAGACGACTAAAGAAATACAATGAAATCCATTCGTTTATCTGGGCTTCATTGTTCTATTGAACATATACCACGAAAAACAAATTTCAACAGACACGGTTTTTGATAACTGGAAAGGAAATGGTCATTGACTTTCAGAACTAACTTTGAGAATTAAAAGCTAAAAGAAAGACTGCTTGTTACTATACTATATATAAAAATATTAATTTTCGCGAACCATTTAGGTCACGGAAATTCCAAAATATGGCATCAGTAAGGAGAGTTGTACAAACAATGTCAATACACAGAACCCCATCCAAACTTGCTTTAACTAATAGTATTCATCTTTTTCTATTTTATATGTACTAACAACATTCCATTTTTCTATAATTTCGATTAAAAAATTCCAAAATCTGAGTTAAAACAGGTCGAATGCCCCAAATAAACGTTGTCTGATTGGTTGAAATACTGTGGCGTCGATGATAAGCATAGAAAGCCTCGATGTAAAGCACAAGCCTCGATGTAAAGCACACGCTTCACATGAATAAGGAGAGTTTTACAAATAATGTGAATATACACAGATCCTCCATCCTATTTATGTTTTGCTGAAAATGTTGCAGTGTTCATCATTTCTGTTTTGATTCTGCTAACAACATTCCATTTTTTCTATAATTCCGATTTAAAGATGTGGAAACCCGTAATAAAAATAGATGGCCTCAATGATTTATTAAAAAGCAACGCAAAAAAATTCCGTTAATATAAACATGTTGAACTTCGACCCTGAGTTAATAAACCGATTCACAATAAAGATCTCCTTGCGCTCAAATGTAATTCTTAGTGAAGTATACGGGTAAATTCGTTTACAGAAATTTATACACACTTTTATCATTAATATATTACCAGGCTTTTGCATATTCACGTTTTTTATGTTCAACTTTAGTCAAATTCAATTCTATACATTTTTTTTACGTAAAGCAATAGGAGTAAGAATATTATTTCGCGCCAATTTAACCAGCATCACCGCCACCATCATAATTATTTACCGTTATCTTTGTGAAATTTCAGTTATATAGTTTATTAATTAGAGAAATTTTGGTAAGTATTACTTATTAATGTTAAGGTTCTACTGATGTGCTTCTCTAGACCTTTTTGACGGTCAGTTTTATCCCATTTATCTCAATATTATCCCCGATGACAGAAATGTCAACCCGACCTATTCGTGTCAAAAGTGAAAATCGATCTATTTGATGAACTAATTTCTTCATAAACTGTGCATGCATTATTTCTGTATTATTTGATAACCAATCACATTCACGTTGCATGTTTGCATGATAATGGGTTATGTATCAGTGGATTGTAAGCTGGTAAGGGCGATGCAACATGTGAGGTCTGAGCGATCACGTGACATTATTATTTGTAAACAAACATGCTCCCCGTGTACATGGTGTAACACGTGTCTGAATTATCCTTTCAAAGTGTTATGAATCTTTCAATCACTATTTTATGATATATTTTTCTGTTTTTAGGTTTGCATATCAGTAGTCAAAGTGAATTAGACATAGTTCTGTGGGTTTTTTTTTTTTTTTAAATTAGTCTACATTATTTAACTGAAGTCTAATAAGATGACTCAACTTTTCCTCTTATTCTCCCTCTATTTTTGAAACCTGCATACCAAATGAAAGGGCATTTGCTCCCCTTGAACAATATTTGGCCCCTTCCCTGTCATTTCCCTTTAAATTAGTTCGAGATTACTCTGACGTCCAACGGCAAAATGCCGAAATCGATGGGTCACTGTGAAAACTGTTAAGGTTCATGTGGACCCTATGGCTAAAATGGCCGTATTTTCACCTCAAAATTTACTCTGAGTACAGACAAACCTGCGCATCTGTACATTTTTTCAGGCATGGCATGCCCTAGATAAATGAATTTTAAATATGTTTTATGTTTTAGAAAAATAAAAACTTACCAGGATTTTGCCGTGCACTTTTTTTCATTCCTCCAGAAGGTGCCAAAATAAACTAAGTTGGGAAACAGGTTTGAGAACTTCCCCACAGGTAAAAATTAAAGTGAGCATTTTTAATTGACATGGACATTAGATGGACAATAGATACCTGACAATAATTGGTTATTTAAACTGTGTACCTGAGTGGACCATATCAAGGTAAATGTGAGCCAAAATTTGTTCCTTTGAAAAAAGTTCCAGTGGAACTAATATCACAGGAAATATGTTCTGGGAGAACTTTTTTCATAGGTAATTTCAATATAATTTGTTCCATCCCTATGAAATAAGTTCCACACTTTACCTGGTGAAATAAGTACCGGGTTGGTGATATTTGTTCCTTACCTAGTGAAATAGGTTCCAGGTTTATGAGATTTGTTCCTTACCTGGTGAAATAAGTTCTGGGTTTGTGAAATTTGTTCCTCACCTGGTAAAATAAGTTCCTAGTCTGTGAAATATGTTCCACTGGTTAAACAGGTTATCTTATATACTGAACATTTGTCATCAATGAGTTTTAAGTTATCATTCAAGGGCATTATAAAAATAAGTATAATATATTGATAATATAATAAATGAGAAATGTAATTCATCCAATAAGAATCTTAAGGACTATAGCAAATGTTTAATTATGAACGTAAAAAATATCAAAATGAAAGTCCCACTTTAAGCAGAAAAGAGTAGGATAAGAAAAATCTTTTAGAAAGAATTAAAGTCAAAGAACATGAACATATGAACTAATTTGGAAAGGATGAAATAACTGATTAATGATTGTAAAAGACATGAAGAAACAAAAGACACACTCTTTTGAAACTGTTCCATGACAAGTACATGTATGACTAGAAACAGGGCCATGACAGTTAACAAGAACCAAGACGGAATACCACATAAAACATAGATACAAATTATGATAAATTACCACCACTTTATCCTGTAGAACTTTACAGTCATGCCTAAAATTGCACATGTATCCCATGCCAGCACACTCAGTACAGCATTTAGCTTGCTTTATAATTTAAGTGTAACAAGAAAATGTTTCGCTGTGCAATATGTTGCAAAGGTACATATTCTTATTTCAGTGAAAATAGGTTTGAGAAGAACTTATTCATTGGTTTCTTTGAAATATGTACATATTGGTCTTAAACTAATATCACAGGAACTTATTTAAAACTTTTAATATTAACTGGAACAAAATTCATGGAGCTATGATATTTGTTCTGGAACTTATTTCATATTTGGTCAAAAAATTAGTTCCGGAACAAATTTTACAGTGCTGGAACATATTTTATGTGATATAAGTTCCGGCGGTACATATTTCCTATGAAATTTGTTCCAGCGGAACAAATGTCACGCCGGAACATATTTTTTGTTACATAAACTCAACTGTTTGTTCTCTTATAAAATAAATCATAGAGAAATGTGATTCGATTTATTTATGTATTTTCTCAATCAAAAAAATACCCTTTAAGGCTTAGAAATTTGAATTTTCTCAGTAAATGTATAGTGGGTTGAGACTGATTATAGGTAGCAATTAAAATATATGGTTGTGGCACTATATATTTTAATTGTTACCTAATATATAAATAAGCTCTACCCACTACACATAAGAAGTTTTTTTTCTCTCTTTTTTTTTCAAATTTAATTTTTTTCAAAGGTTGACTTGTTACTCATGAAAATAAGATTTCTGTGAGGTCATTTTCAGTCCCAGGAAATCGCGAGAATGCAGGATTTTGCACCATTTACTCTAGAGCTTCTGTGGGCCTTGAGCGGCCCCCAGACCCCTTGCCGTATGAACTCTTTCCCCGGCATTGCGTACATATCATTTTAGCCTAGCTACGCCCCTGATAGTGGTTACTTTCTCAAGTCTGGGATAGATTTGCACGCGATATGCAAAATGTAAACGCTGTATTTATAATCTATAAACAAAAATTATATTTTTAGACAACATGTAAAACCAAATTCATTTATTTTGACGGTGTGACTTCAATGCTATGGATATGACCTTCCACCCCCTCCCTCCACCCAAAAAAGCTATTCACATTCATACATCTCGCATAAAGCGACGAGGATAGTCGTAGGTAGGCTTTTCAGTAAAACAGTTTTTCTACCCAAAATTTATAGTTCATCATATGATCAAACTTAGGTTACAAAAACAGACAATGTTGATCTTTCGGAGGCTTAACCTGTTCTTAAAGTTTTGCTTTCGAGCGAGCCAGATGATGGTATTTTTTTGTGTACAGGTGTCAAATTCATATATAAAAAAAGGAGACGTGGTATGATTGCAATGGAGACAACAATCCACCAGTGTTCATAGCAATCAAAGGTCACCAACCGTAGGCTATTTGAGCTTTGTGCATTTTATGCGAAGCATATTTGTTACACACGACTAAGCTTGGCAATAAGCTTTTTATGATAAAGAATAACTGTAACAAAAAAAGCTTTCAATATAAAGTATTTTCAATATAAGCCATTGAAATAAAGTTCCCGTTTCTATTTGTAGATATACGATTTTTCTAAGTTGCACTAGTGCAAACATGACATAAATTTACTGTTTACAAATTTTTGATTTTTTTGAAATACTAAGGCTTTTCTACCTCAGGCATAGATTACCTTAGCTGTATTTGGCAAAACTTTTAGGAATTTTGGTCCTCAATGCTCTTCAACTTCGTACTTTATTTGGCCTTTTAACTTTTTTGGATTTGAGCGTCACTGATGAGTCTTTAGTACACGAAACGCGCGTCTGGCGTATATACTAAATTTAGTCCTAGTATCTATGATGACTTTATTTATTACCTTTCTTTCATTTAAACAAAATTGTCAAAAAGGGCTTAATCCAACATTCAAATAGAAGAGGGACGAAAATACCAGAGGGACAGTCAAACTCATAAATCGAAAATATACAGACAACGCCTGGTTAAAAATGAAAGAAGACAAACAGACAAACAATAGAATGTGCATAAAATTTCAAACTGCTTTTTAGTCGATTGCATTGCGTGTGTAGGTAAAGTTGATATCTTTGGTTAGCTTGCTTGCTAGCTCAACCGTGAATTCGTTATTAGGTAAGGTATACTTCCCTCCTTTTAAAGTAGCCTATTCCTACAGACAGATAGTTTGGTTATCTGTCAGACTAGTCTACTTTTAAAGGAGGGTAATTTACCTAACCTAATAATGACTTCATGTTTACAGATATTACCTCTACCTACACACTCAAGGCAATCGGCTGTAACTCAAATTCTCCGATCCTTTTTATATTCATCACTCATCAAAAGGCCAATGAAAAAATTAGTGTTGGTGATTGGTCAAGTTGCACTTTTACTATCTTAACCAGACAGATGTTTTTAATTGAATTGTTTCAGTCATTCGTGAGTTGAAAGGAGCAAACTACATGATGTGGTTTTACACAGGCATGTACCGCGATTATCACTGCGCATACTTGTGATTATGCTTTATTTAATGAATGGCTATTATCTATTTTGAATTTATTGAACCATAAAACTAATTTTTGACTCTTCACATTGAATAATCCGCGAAGCGGATTATGTAAAATGTTATGTAAAAAATAGTTTTATGGTTCAATAAAGTCAAAATAAATTATTGCCATTCATTATAAATAAATTTCTATCAAAAATAAGGCTCAGGGAACTTTTTGTATTATTTATATTAACAATAACAACGTACGTACATGTTGGCGTATGAATACACAACGTCAGAGTGGGCGTGTCGCCATCAAAATTAATAACATTGAAAATAAAACTAATAATTTTAACCAATCAGAAGACAGTAAAAACACCTAATTTATTTATATAACAGTAAAGTTTGCAATGTCATAAGGTACCTTCCTCAATATTTCCGCTTATATAATCCAATCACGTCTGATGTGTAACCCAAATGTTTTATATATATTGATAGTTGAATGTACGATGATTTGAGCGTAACGGAAAACAGATTATGAATAAAGGGCGTAGTCAAAATTTACACCCTATAAATCAGCGATCAAACGTACAAATTTGATGCAGCTCATTGAATTATTTTGATATAGGATTTCGATATAAAAAGGATGATTGATGAATATGATTCTTACAAAAAGGATAGGTTGCAGTAGTTGCATAACTTATGTCTTTTTTTTTTATCGTATAAAAGAAAATACTTGATCAAAAATATATTTTCCCAGATTAAAAAGTTAGGTTGGTCCTTAAATTTAATTGCAAAATGAAACTAGAATACTGCTTCACTGTAACTTTGGTTATCTTCCGTTTTCGCAAAAATGAATAAAGTTTACTCTGTCTTCATAAATGCATTTCGGGTATATGTGTGAGTAGATCAATGAAAAAGTGAGTAAACAACACATCAACACTTAACCAAAATAATCTTGGAGTCAACAAATCGTAGCCATTTCATGTGTCAGAGCAAAGTCAGGAACTAAGTCAGTGGTTGTCTTATTAATTTTTCGCTCTTGTACTTCTTTCATCGTCTGTGTTAAATCTAATTTATATCATCTAGACTTGAAAAGGTTTCAATCTTGAAATTTCTGTCTATACATTTGGTGTGTTTATGTTGTGCCGTTACACCACTGTCACAAGTTAGAGGGAAAATTTAACGACAAAAAAAAAGGTTTATTGCCGCCATGCACGTTCTGTACATGTATGTACTAAGTTTGGAGCCTGTTAGTTAGTGGTTGTCGTTTATTGCTGTATACTAGTATCATATTTGTTTTTCATTCATTATTTTGTACATAAATCAGGCCGTCGACTCGTTTCGATTGACAATATGCGGTATGGGTTTTGTCTGTGCTATTTATTTTCTTTTGGAGATTTTTCTCGTAGGCAATCATACAACAACTTCTAATTCTTATCAAGTGACACTTTACCAATCACAACTTGAACATTCTAATAACAATATTTACGACAGTTATCATTGTGGATTTCTAATGAAAATATTGACGACATAATTATGATTATACTAGAAATAGTATTTATACTTAAAAGGTTTGGGCTTGGAGTAAATGTTTGTGATAAATGATTTGTAGTTGACACTCGTACCTCATAAAACAAAATCAGCCATTCGTTGATTATTAAAATTTTAACATTTCTTGCTTTAGTTACCATAAATAAGTAGACCTTCGTTCATCGTTAAGTTTATCATGTAAATATTTATCTGTACGTTGTTGAAATGCACGACAATTAAAATAAAATTCAAATAATTTGTTTTTGAATTATGAAATGTTATATAATACTGTAAAGTTAATTTTGCATACACCACAAAAATTTAAATAATAAAATAAATGTATGATATTTTATGATAGTGCTATATATTGATCAACCTCATAAAAACAATAAACAGGAAATTGAGAAATGGATCAACACCCAGCCTAAACAGACTTATGAGACACTTAAAAAACGATATACTTAAAACGTATAATCTTAAGACAAGCACGAGAACTTTCAAAATAATGTGAACTGCACTTAAATACAAAATATTTTATAACCAACAATAGCATCAAAGATCTACAAACTGCAATCCGCCCAACTATAATTTGTTCTCATATAAAACAAAATCTCATAAATTTTCATATTTCCTATTTTTATAAATACACAACTGCTGCAAAAGACGCTTTTAAAAAAAATCTAGTTATATATTTGTCCATTGTAATCCCGCTAAATTATCATGAAAAAGCATGTCTTTGTTTATTTATTCCTAACCACTGTTTTATACTTTTGAATTTCCATAATTAAGATACCTTAGTTCTCGTGGGTACCAGCTGAAATTTATTCTAGAAACAAGTGTATTGCTCTTATATATGTAACATATGAGTTTTACTACAACTGTGTCACTAGTCTACTACTGCTTGGATGCAATAGTTCCCCAATAGGAACATTCGCCTAGTATCGAAGTGTTAAATTTTTCTGGAATGACTTAAATAAAAGTTTGTTCTGTAAAATTCCAGTTCCTAAACAATATATTTATAAAAACAATAATTTGGTTGTAACTCCTTCTTACAAGTCGATCTTCAACTGTGTTTGGCTGTTCTGGTAAGACCCTTTTTAAATTTTGCTTTTTGTTACTATGTAGTATGTAAACATTTCATTCTAGTAATAAAGCACCAAAAAAAAACCCAGAAAGAGTATGGTGTTGAAATTTGAAAATAATACTTGCTTATATAGTCTTGGTCAGAGTAAGAGAGAGTACTACGAAGTACACCTGAATCTACAACGAAAATCTGTGGATTCAACGTTTTGATTGTGGGGTTGTTCTTGTATACCTTTTTTAAAGCATTTTTCGGGTACTAGAATTTGTTTCTTAATAACAAAAAGTCCGGTTAGTCCTGCTAAAATAAAATTTGAATATTTAAACACCTTGAGAAGAGAAACAAAATCATATATATAAGAATAACCAAAAGACATAAAAAAACATATCAAGATTCTGTTTACAAATCCTTGAAAATACACATTTTTGTTTAAAACGCAGTTACGTAAAGTCTGGGTTAAAAAAAATATATAAAAAGTTAATCCGTGTTTCTCTAGGTATAATTTCACATATTGGAAAGTGTAAGGCGTTAAATTATTCATCATTGAAAATGACACAGTATTTTTGGGATAATCCTTACAAAATATCGACAACTGTTGTGAAGTTATATCCTTCAAATTTTTATGACAAATCCATTGACCTCGGATTAAATCTTATATGTACCGCTTAAAAAAACTGTTTGAAAAGTATATAGAGTTGTCTGTACATTTTTTTGTACTATGTTATATGATTTGATAAGATTGTCTGCTCTGAAACAATAAACGAATCACTGAGTCTACGGTAATTTCGTGAGTCAGCAACCAAACCCAAAGCCCTTATTGATCCTAGTTGCTGGCAAAATCAAAGCTACCCTATATTATACTAACAAGATAGCCAAGAACAGAAAAGGATACACGTAAACTAATATCGCATCAACGTCCAAATCGGTTGATATACAGAAACAACTTTAAACATAGGCGGATCCAGGGGGGGGGGGCCTGGGGGCCCGGGCCCCCCCTTTCGTGGAAAAAATTTGGTTGATTATATAGGGAATCATTGAAGCATGACTGGAGCGGCCCCCCCCCCTCCCCCCCCTTAGGAAAAGTTCTGGATCCGCCACTGTTCAACTTAAACTTCTTACTCTCTAGTTTTAGCTGATGTTCTTCCTAGCAGATTGCATACAGTAACATTATGAGCAGCATGTAATATCAAAAGAAGAAAAAAGGCTGTAGAAGATAATTGTTCGATATTGTTACAAACTATAAAAAAGAGAATCCAAATAAATAACTTAAAAAAATCAAGACGCAAAATTTAGACAACAACAGTATAATCAATACGCGATTTCAATAAATAAACTGAAGACAGCCAAAGCAATAATAGTTTTGTTCCCTTTGACTATTTCATAGCAGGAAATATTTACCTAGACTAATTTCCGATTTATTCATTTATGCTATCGCTCTTTTAGCTTGAATTCATCATCTTGTACCAATTCAACAAATCTTTAAAAAAAAAAAAAAGCCATTTGCTCAAAATTCAGTATCTTAGTTTCAAAAATATCAAAAATAATTTATGAATTTGATTTCTCCAACATTCAGATTGTGCATGAATTACTTTGCAACGTGAAAGATAATTTCAAAAGTAAATCTGACTTAACAAACTTAACATTTATAGTAAAGGATCAAATGTCAAACCATTCCTTTTAAGAGTATCCATTTTGTACCTCATACGTATTTGAACATTTCACGTCGCCCTTAAATATTGCACTATTATATTGGTTATATTAGTTTCTGGAGCTAGTAGCCGATGTATTTAATTGAGATAGGCGTATCATAATGGGTACAAAGTACGCATGGCATTTAATATGAGATTTAACAAAAATCAGGGGTGCGGCTTTAATTGAAAAAATAAAATTTGTACTTTTCATGATACTGCTAATCAAAACCACGATATTTAACATTTGAAATCAATATAAGACCGATGGATTTTATATCACTTTTTGATCGAGGTACAGATTATCAAAATATAGATCTGTCAGTTGTATTTGTCACATATAGATTTGTTATTTTTACGACTTCAACTTTGTAAGTACATAAGACAAACTGCAGTTTTGATTTTACTTAAATACTAAAATATCATTTCCTGCATGTCATAGGTACAAAAAGGTGTCCTGTTTTTAGTTCTGGAAACCAACATTTTGGAATTCAGAGAATGCAACTAGAATCTTGCAACTCTTTTTTTTTTTGCGGTTAGATACATTAAAGTTAGTGATATTTACAATCAAAATCATACTAGTCTTAACCCATGTTCTTGTAGGTCATCAATTATACAGAGTTATTTCAAAAATATCAGGTGTTACAACCAAGCGTGATCATGCAGAACTCAAATAAATGTGGCTTGAACTTAGCAATTCAATTTCACTACATTGACAAAATTACAAGTAAGATTTAAGAAAATGTCAAACACAACTGAGCAGGCGGAAGTGTGATTAGTGGTATTTGCTTTAATTTTGTGGCAAATATTTCATACGAATACACTAAATAAGTAGCACAATAAAGTAGTTAAAGCGGATTTAAGTGAAGGATTTTTTCCTGTTACGAGAAATAAGAGATATTTTGAAAAATGAGCAAGATTCTAAGACTTGCATGCATACAACGAACCCCCCAAAAAAGGTGCTCAGTGGTTCTTTTATATGCAGATAGCATGATATTCTCAAAACACGAGATATCAGATAAATAAAGTCAGCATTAGATATCTTGATTAGAGGGAGTAGTTTATGTAACCTTATTTCTGTAAACTCTGGGGTAATGGTGCAGGAAAATAAGTTGACGCTTGTATGAGTTTTAGTGTAAATGAAAATCCTAATATAACCAAACATCCTAGACTAAATCTTATTCTTTCACAAAATAGTATTTTACACTTAATAGTCCCAATTTTTAATGTACATGATAACACACTTTTAACAAACTGGTTGACACTACGCCGTCAAAATGGTATCAATATATTCTTAGTTCAATAAAAATAGATACATTTAACAAGTCTACTAAAAATAAATTTTCGTAAACCTTATATGGTCTGTACCAGTGACAAAAGACAACAAAATGTATGAGCTATACTTTTGCAGACATTTGTTTTTAAGGACGATTTAAGAGTGTGGCTTGAACTATTTTACGAGCACTGTAGTCATATATACTAAGTTTATTACAAACACGATTTTGGCGTTTTATGTTCTAAGTCTAATCGGGCATGACAGTGTATCTTTACAACTCACTCAGAATCCAAAGAACTAGTTTTGGAGATGTTGTTAGTTTTTAGAGACAATTTAAGAGTATTACGTTTGATATATTACAAGCGCGGTACATAAATATGATAAAGTTGAGAATGGAAATGGGGAATGTTCAAGATGGGACAGGCTTTTGCAGCAGGGTGTTATGTTTTGTGAGATCTCAACCCTATATACATTTGTATTTTAAAGTATCTGGATTTGATAATGAAGAGACAAATTTTCGTCATTTTTCGATTTTAGTTTTATTGTCTTGGTCTTAAATGTGTAAATGAGCAAGGCAATGTATCTACACATCCCACATGTCGCAAAGGCATATTGGTACCGAGTACTGACCCAATCAGTAACTAAAAAGTCTACCTTAAATGCTAATTTGTTGAAAAATTGCATTTCAGATCTCCATGGACATATTTTTCAGATGCGTTCACCTTCTTTGCATGCAGTTGATTGGTGATTGTTTAACGCCACATTGGCGCAAATGGCTATATCGCGGTGACTGCCTGCTTTTAGAAGTATGACGTAATGAGCATGCTCATAATTTGCGTAGTAAAACGTCTCCTATGTTTGGCAATTTAAAAGAAATCGATATTGCTCGAGTAATTAATCACAAAGAATAATAAAACCAACATAAAATGGTTGAACTTGGTGAGAAATAATAAAATATCATTGAGCTGAGCATGAATTAAATTTCTACTTGTTAAACTTTCTTTCATGGCCGATAAAAAAAAGAATGTATCTTTACCTTGTTGTTTACGTTTTGAACGTTGATTTCTACTTAAAAAATGATTTATCAAATAAAGGCAACAGTAGTATACCGCTGTTCAAACTCATAAATCCATGGACAAAAAACGAAATCGGGGTAACAAACTAAAACCGAGGGAAACGCATCAAATATAAGAGGAGAACAACAACACAACACTACAATGTAACACACACAGAAACGGACCAAGCACAAGACAAAATCCCACGAGAACAACAAACACAACATCAAAACCAAATACATGAACTTGGGATAGACAAGTACCGTGACACGTCTTATCGCAATGTCAATTTACACTCAAAAATAAGAGAAAACAAACGACGCAACGTTAAATTGTAACACACACAGAAACGAACTATAATATAACAATGGCCATATTCCTGACTTGGTACAGGACATTTTTAAAGGAAAAAATGGTGGGTTGAACCTGGTTTTGTGGCATGCCAAACCTCCCCTTTTATAGCCATGTGAAATATAACATTAAAATGACAACTCAACACCGCAGGACTACAATATAAATAAATTGGAGAACACAATTGACAAAGAAACACACGAACAACAGCCAACAAAATGCAACAAGTTCAAAATTTTAATACGCCAGAAGTGCATTTTGTCCACACAAGATCTAATAGTGACGCCCAGATACAAAAGTTTGAAAGCCGAAACAAGCACGAAGTCGAACAGCATCGAGGACCAAAAGATAAAAAAAAGGTGTGCCAAAAACGGCCAGGGTTTTCTATTAGTTACCAGAGCATCCCTATTATTTAGAATAATTTATACTTTAGCAAACAGTAAATTTATAAAATTACTATGTATACCAAAGATGTACATGATGAAACTGAAGTATTAACTAATTACAGGAAACAACTGAAATACATTACATAACCAGACATTTGCAACACAAAATGTAGACACATCCGAATAAGTTAAAACCTGAACGCCAAGTGACGTCATATTTGAAATTGTGAAAAATGACAAAAAAATGACGTCATTTGAATTTGTAAAACAGATCATTAAAAAATGAAAACATGACGTCACATTTGAATGAATAAGATAGAATTAGGATTGATTTAAGATTATATTTGAACTAAATACTCAACAGTTATTTCTGCATAATAAATTCTTTCTTAATATTATAAAAATTTCCTATAATATATCATCGGTTTTGAATGGTATATGCATCAGACAATTTGAATGGGAATCAACTTCAATGGACTTAATGCGTTCGATCAGTCCTCAGTATTTATAAACACCTAAGTATCCAATAGACAAGAAGTGACAAGAAATAGTGCTGAATTTATCACGAAGAGATATCAATTAGTTTACCTCCGATTGGGTTAAGTGCATAAACAGCATGAATTAAAATTTAATAGAACGATTTTTCGCAGAAACAAATATCATTACTTTCAGCCTAGGAGCTCTTTCCTCTGTGGTAAATGTCCAACATGCTGCCCTAGTCAGTGCCGATTTGTTGTAATTACTGAATTGACAACTTGAAAATATCATAAAAATAACTTTAAACTCTTTACAAAACTGAACTTTTTTTAAGTTCAGACTCATATGGGTTTTTTACGCTGTGTTGGTGGCCTTCTGCTGTTTTCTGTCCTTTGTTCGTGTTGTAGTCTCTTTGGCACATCTCCCATTTTCATTCTCAATTTATTGTATATGATGCCAAAATCAAAATAGCAGATTAAGACGATCAAGAAGGACAATCATGATTCAAATATCAGCGAAGATTATCTTTCTTGATCCTTGCTTTTGACCATTCAATAACATGTAACATTGCGATTATTGGTATGTGTGTTCTCTAAGAGTTGTGGATTCGGAAACCATAAAGATAAGGGCGTTTCGCAATTGAAGTTATTCAGCTATTTTAGGACCATTTAGTGTTAAAAGGATACCACTTTCTCATAAAAAGTCTGTTATGAACGAATTGCACCATTTCTTTTTTTTAGACAAAACCAAATGCTTGATCTCCGTTATAAATCATCTTTCAGAAATTAAATTTGAAGGTATCTGAATCTGAGTTTAAATGTTAACAAACAATTCCGTTTCCATTAAAATTCATAAACTTCAAGGTTTCGGTTATATCGTAGCAAAATTTACATTACCAGTTTCGTAAAATGACGTAATTTCACATAAAATATATCACGATCAACAACCCATTTAAAATTCTGGACCCAGTTTCTCGTTCATTTAACCAAGGATAAGTTTTCCTTGTAAAACACTTTATATTTACGTACATGTATTCCATTCTTTTTTATGCCCCATTTATGGGCATAATGTTTTCTGGTCTGTGCGTTCGTTCGTTCGTCCGTCCGTCCGTTCGTTCGTTCGTCCGTCCGTTCGTCCGTTCGTTCGTCCGTCCGTCCGTCCGTTCGTTCGTTCGTTCGTTCGTTCATTCGTTCTTCCGTTCGTTCGTCCGTTCGTCCGTCTGTCCCGCTTCAGGTGAAAGTTTTTGCTCGAAGCAGTTTTTGATGAAGTTGAAGTCCAATCAATTTGAAACTTAGTATAAATGTGTCCTATGATATGATCTTTCTGATTGTAATGCCAAATTAGAGTTTTTACCCCATTACCCCATTTTCACGGTCCACTGAACAAAGAAAATGATAGTGCGGATGGGGCGTGCGTTTACTAGGGACACATTCTTGCTATTCTTATACAAACTTACAATAGAAAAAAAACAAAGGGTATGGAGTTGCCATCCATGGCACAAACTAAGTCCATGCACAACAAAAACAATAACAAAACACACAAACAAGCGCTTTTATTGCAGTTCTTCATCTCAAAGTCTCAGCGAGGCCTTCAACATGGAGCAAACAAAGCTATTACATTGTCCTTTTCAGCATAGTAAAAACGTGTTTCTCCAATAACCTTTATCAAATAGGGTTTTATCCGAATTATTCAGTTCCCCTCCCCCTTCCACTTTTTTACGCAAAGTGTTGCCATCGTAAAGTTGTGGAATAACACGAGTGAATTATTAGGGTTTATTATGGCGATACTTAAGAAATAATTGATTCAAGCTATATGTGTATTGTAATTTTAACATGGGTATGCATTATATTCGTGATTATTTTTGCCCGAGCGACAGTGAGGGCTAAAATAACACAAATATATAAAGCCTACCAATGTTCAAAAGTACAATAAAGTATATCTTGCATCAATTATTTCGATTCTGATTAGGACAATTAAGGCCATTTCTATGTCCGACGTGTATAAGTGTTAAGCCTTAGTGTAGGCTCTTCAATGAACCTCCATTTTTTTTTTATTGTAAACAAGCAAACGACTGGCAATATGATTTTTCAGAGGGAGTTTTGAACAGTCAACATGAATTGTTGTCGTATCCAGGTCAAATATGTCGATTTCGACATGACCGCCATAATAAATGAATAAGTAATAACATGTGCATCCTTTAAGAGTTTGGAAGTGTTTTAAGTCAATGAAATATATTAAAAGCATGCAAATTTGATAAAATTCTTATTCTGCAGTAGTCAATAAACGTATGTGCAAACAAATTTTATTGGATTTAGAGCATGGGTTTATTCACAAAGCGAAAGAAGCACGTCATATCAGAATAAAAGATAAGACGCCAAATGAATACAAATTAAAATTCAAAATTGTCTAAACGAACGTTAATGTAATGTTTGCCTAAACAAACAAAATGGGTTTGCCCAATTAGAATAGTGTTTTTAGCCTAAATAGAATAGTAATTTTGTCTTAACAGAATTTTCACTTTTTGCCTTAAAAGATTGAATATAAATTTGTTGCCAAAATGGAAAAGTCATTGTTTGTCCAAATACAATAGTAAATTTTGCAGTAACATAACTGTTATTATTGCATAAAGGTGTTGCTATCTAGTAAAGCATTACAGCTTCAGAAGACACTCGATCAATACTTTGTATATTTAAAATGTATCATTTAATGTTAGACAAAGGTTGATGTGTTTTATGTTTTTATGGATAATCTTTTTATACTATCCCCTTCTATCGCTCAATTTCGAAAATTAACAATAAAATTATAGTTCCTAATATATTCTTTTTCAAAAAAAACGTGTCAAAATTATTTTGATATTTCTGAATCAATCACACGGAAGAAAACTTTTAAAATTTTAGACCATGCATGATTTTTAATTTTGATATTCGTAATTTTAATTTTAATTTACTTTTAATAAACCTTTTGTTAAGGAGTAATTGCTGTCTATCATTTTGTGTTGAATATGTTTATGTAATAGTTTCCACCGCCCAAATATGACATTGATAACAATACGATAAATGGAGCTAATAAATATGTCAAAATCTATTTCAACAGCTTTTAACGGTCTTACTCATATACTTTTCACCCAAGATGTTATATACATGTGAATTTTATCAAAGTTACATCTTTATAAGATAAAAAGGTATACTTTTATTGAATAAATATAATTCAACGAGGCATAACGTTTTTCAATGTCTGGCCGCCCATGATTTAAAAAAACAACTAAATTTGATAATCATAGTTTTATTACTTAGCTACCATTTGTAACCAGATTGTGATAGTACTAAAAAGTTGTAAAATGTGAATTTCAATTTGCTCGGTGATCGATATTTCACAACGCACCACAAGACCCGCAGCACAATGGAATTGTTTCAGACGATAAGTAAAGATGCATAACTGTATGGTAGCTCTGACAGTTCTTTGCGCATACCAGGACGCAACTACCTTGATTGGTTGATTGATTAATTGATGTTTAACGCCACTATAATGTTATTTCGTGGTTGTCAGTTTTTAAATGATGGAGGAAGTAAAAGTGCCTGAAAAAACCAACGACCTTCAGTCGGAAAATAAACAATCCTAGTCAATTAAGATTGGAGTTAAGTGCTCTCATAAAAAATACCATAATTCAAAGTTAGCCTATGCTAGACGCGTTTCATCTGCAAAAGACAAATAAGTGACGGTCGAATCAAAAGATTTGAAAACTCAACATAATGATTATGCCATTTAAAGCAGCTCAATGTCTGCAGACATAAAGAAAAAAACTCAAATGGGTAACACTAGCATTGTACTAAATTTACGGGTACGGCTATGTTCCATAATACTGTAAACAGTTTAATTATGTCGTGGGAATTTTGTGACTTATCACAGATACTTGTACAAATGTAATAGACCCAATTGAAAGTGGTTTGCGATTTCACAAGGGCAATCTTCCTGCAATTATATATTGATGTGGTTTTAACAAATCAAAAGACATCATGAGTTAGTTTTATTTAATTCACTTGTAATTTAAAAAAAATATCGATTAAATGGGAGTGACTGTCTATCCATTATGAATAATCATCGTTCTTCTTACATAAACTGTATTCTGTACACCAGAATACTCCATTATATAAATTTTAGAACAATCGATCTATTTTCTCACAAGATACTACAATTTAACATGTCCCTTAATCGATTAAGTATTAATTTCAATTGCATGTGTTCACGAATTTTTCTCATTCTTACTCTAAGTTAAACATGGTAGTACCAGATGAAGAAATGTACAACTATTTTTTAGTCCATTAGATTATTCAGTTAAAAGATCTTAAAAGTATAGCTTTTCAACTTATAAATAAAGGTTTGTCACTTAATTTCATCGGTGTCTTTCTTTAAGAGTACCTTTCAAATAGCATGTTTTCGGATTATCAATATTTATTTTTACCTTGATGTTAATTCATTCGTGTGAACAATCCAATTTAAAAAAGGCTTATCTTTTTTTCTGTAATGTATTTCCTATTTAACTAAAAAAAAAAACAAAAAAACTGGGTACATAATGAATAATTAAAAGACCAGAGACAAAAGAGTACAAAAACAGGTCAGGGACAATTAGAACTGATAAATATAAAAACCACAGTGACTGAATTAAGTTGATAAGTGAAATGTGCACATACACTTCCACTTTTTCACATTGCTTTTATCGGTGCAATTCGTTTTGATATTCGTTTTCTATATAAACGCATAAATGTATGTTCGCTCCTTTTGCGAGTTGCTGAAGCTGGGCTGTATATTGAAATAAAACTGATAGAGAAACAGAAACAGAAAACAAACTGTTCGTATTTCAGTTAAAAACTTCAACATATGATAAAGAATTTAAAAGATTTGAGAATTTATTTATCGATGGTTTATCAATTTGTTAACGAATGGCTATGTATGTTGATTTATCAGAGGTTTTTTTAACGGTTAGCGATTTCTAATGCATTATCAATTATATTCACATTTCATATATAGTTATTGAAACGACACGTGTCGTTAGTTTATTGATTAATTGAATTTCGGTTGTTTAACGTCCAGTGGCAAATATTTCATGCATGTTTAGGACGAAAACAACAACTTGGAAATGAGGGCTAATTGGATTAAGACAGTTTGTCATTGTAACAGAGATCTTAAGCTGCAGAGAGCGCACGTGATGTTTTTTTCTACACAAGGCATCGGATTTTGCATCCCTATTCTGACCGAACGTGGCTGCGTACTTGTATATCCCACACAATCAAACGTACGCCCACTTTGATTCTATTCCCCAGTCATCTCTATTTGAGTAAGTACTGCTACCCTTCCGGTGTACCTTACGTTTAGTATCCACGATAAAAGAATTATTAGAAAAGCTTCTGGATTACTGGTGTTTAAAACATTTAACCTTAGTTTTATAGATGATTGTTTGGATTTTCTTCTTTTTGGTTATTTATGGTGCTGTGATCTTTGATTTGTATAGCCCGTTTAGTACCTGGTCCGAGACCACAATTATTTCGTAGTGCATTTCTTTTAGAACATAAATGAAAATAAAAAAAATCCCACCTGCGCTTTCTCAAAGAAACTTTTACAGTGTGTTGTACTACTTTTCGGACAAATTGTATCAAAATTATAGAAAACTTCATCGGCTCTAACTCAAAATATGGGCAATTTTATGTTTAGGGCGTCTTGAAATCTGTTGGCAGCTTCCGAAGTGCTAATTTTAAACCTTTTTCAGCTGGACCAAATCACTACTTTCCTTTAAAATTCTGGACCCAAATTTTTTTACAGTGTAATTTCACCCCCTTGCAATTTGAGGCATTAAACATGGAGAAGTAAATTTGGAAGGGGTATAAAAATTAATGACAAGTAACCCACTGTCAACACTAGGGACTATATTTGTCAAGGGACGACAATTGTGGTCTCGGACCACCTTTTGATTTTGTATATGCTTATTCGTCCCATGTTTCAAATTATTTGTATATTTTTTATCAACAATATTAAGGATGTACTTAGGTGAGGTTTGGTAAAAATTAAGAAATTAAGAAATTAAAGTTGTTACTATAAGCTGGTAGATCATTAATTAAGGATAAAGATAAGCTAAAAATATGGATAGGTCATGGACCTCCTTTTCGAGATTTTTGAGATTTAAAATATGGCGGGAAAAGGCTGACTCGGACTTTTACCTTATATTTGCATTGGTATTATTTGGGTCTCAAAACAAAAGAAAGAAAATCAAGAAATGTTGTAAAATTTTGATAAATGACATTTCATGAGCTATTAAGTCTTATATGAAAAAATAAATGGGTGTTATGGGGCAAAATATTTTACATTGTATTGTATGGAAAAACACAAAGGAGTCCGAACTTTTGACACAAATTCCAAAACCTCATCTAAGTACATCCTTAAGTCAATTCAACTTACACAAAATAAATTCAAAACTACAAATGTAGGACTTCGGCTACCCTTCTTGGTTGATGAATAAATGATAGATTTGTAGTAAAGGAATTTTATAAATCAATTTCAATTAAATTTTATAAATTTATTTTTCACAAGATTCATTTGAACAACTCTCCAGATGGGTGTGTGTGGTTCAAGAAAAGTTTAATCCACATTAATGAGTTACCAATTTGCCATACTGATTGCATGTAATGGGCCACAAAACTTTAAAATATATATTTAACAATTTGTATCTGGACCTACATGACAATTACTACCAACTTTCACACTTTCCATTCATCTTGATACATTATAATAAGTTCCGCATCATTATAAACCTAGGATAAAATTCGTTTTCCCGTTTAGTTTACAATTTACCTATAACTTAACTCAAGACATGTCAATTACCTTCACAGCAGTTTTAACATGATGGTTATCTGTTAAAGATATAACGCGAAGCTGCTATTGACATGAAGTTTACATCAATAAATGTTAATGGGTCAGATATTCATTTTTCAAAATTGGATAAGTACTTTTATATGTTGGTAATTTGTAGAAATTTATTGCTTAACATAACAGTTCAAAATGTTGATTTCATTCATGTGTTGTCAATAAGGGATGTATGTTTCAAAAGAAATGTGTGTTATACGTCAATGAAACAAAACAAAAAAATAACGACTTGTCTTTTCTCTCTCTCTCCCCCCCCCCCCCCCCCCCCCTTTTATTTTGTTTTCCGATATAATTATGTTGCTGTCTCTAATGAGCAGTTAGCCTAAATATTCCATTATTCATATGTGAGTTTAAAACAAATATAAATTTTCTAACCATATGTATTTACAGTTTTGAAATTGGTCTAATTTTGAAACTACCGAATGTGAGAATAAAAACTACCAATGATAATTGTCTTTGAAAAAATAGAAACTGGCAACAAATACCAAACGAACATTATATATCGTGGCAGAGAAAATACCTTCAAGTTAATTTTTACATTGCTATATACTAAAATGTATGCATGTAATGTTTCTCAATCAAGCATCTCTGTTGTCATGTGATGTTTAAGAATAGACAATAGCTATTGCTTAAAATCGTCAATATTATAGTACTAAACAATGTGTTTTCGTCTACTAATAAATGAATGATAATTTCACTGAAATGGCGATTTGGTGAGATACTTTAAAAGAAACTACACAGGCAAATTTCACTCGCATCAATTTCATGTGAATTTAAATTCATGTGAATCTCACGTGAAATTCACATGAATTTCACCTCAAACGAGCTTATACGTGAAACTCACGTGAAATCAGTTTTTGTAAGTTTCATGTGAATCTGATGTGAAAATCATGTGAATTTCACATGAAAATCACGTAAATTTTTTTCATGTGAAATTCACATGAATTTTTAAAATAGAGTATTTCAAATAACATCTAAATTTTCAAATTTAATCAAAATCATGAAAAATATAAAAAAAATTGTTGTAAATTTCACGTGAAATTCAGGTGAAAAATTTCACATCAGATTCATGTGAATCTCAATTAACGTGAAATTCACATGAAAATTTTCACGTGAGTTTCATGTATAAGCTCGATTGAGGTGAATCTCACGTGAAATTTTTCATGTTAATTTTATGTGAGATTCATGTGAAATTCATGTGAGCAAATTTTGCCTGTGTAATTGTACTAACAAAAGGAGGGGACTAATGCCCTTTTTCGTAACAAATTTGAATGTTCAATTACTATGGTCAAATTGATAATATATGAATCAAGGTATTTGTTATTAGAAGCAAGTCACGTCAAAATCGTCTTCTGTGTGAAAAAAGGGGGAGGGTTTTAAAGAAATGATAACTTACTTTGATGTTTGGCTGGTTATCCGAAAACGAAATATATATATATATCTTTAAATTCACTATATTTTTATATTGGTTTGTATATTTTAATCCTGTTTCAGTATATAATGTCCAAGTATATCACTTTTTTTATCACCACAGCAATGTAGTCTTCAAACCCTGATGGTATCTAACTTATTCACGTATTTTTTAATTCAAAATTTCATTTTCATTTTTCACACGAGAGAAGTTGAATAAAGATTTTTAATTGGTTCGATATTTTTGATATGCATGAATATTCATGATAAAAATGTTACTGCTTCGATGTATCGAGGGATGTTTTAACAGTTATTTAAATCTCCTTATTGCTCGAACAAGTAACAAAACTGCAATTTTCATACATGGATGGATATTACTTTCAGTTTATGCAATATTTAGGGATTGTATAAAGGTAAATGTTTGATAAATGATACTATGGTCTAATTCCGGTCGCATCTCTTACAAATATGGAAGTTTATATATATTAATCATTACAGGAAAAATAAAATTTAAAGAACTGTTGACGACAGTTTACGTTAGTGCATAAAACTGGTAGCTTTCGTTGTCAAAACAAAACAGCGTCTTTGTAATATTCAAAATATGCAACTTCAAATTAAGCAGTACACATCAATAAATGCATCAAGCGTTTAGCTTACATTACAAAAGTGCAGGGAAATCGATAATAATTACTTAGATACAATGTTTTGAACATATAAACAAATTTTCTTTTGATAAATCGGATTTTTTTTTATCATTATTATGAAATATTTACGCTTTTCTAAATTGATAGGAAGATGTTAATGTATATAAGCTAATGAAATTAAAGCGAAAGTAGATTACCGATGTTCAAATATAGGTAACATACAAAAACCGAAGGAATCATATGAATTTCAAAAAGGGGGCGAGACCGGGTAAGACAACAATCCAAATATGTTAAAACATGCATTAAGATTTTTTCGACATTTGACAAGTGACTACAGCATATATGTAAAGTTACAGCTGATTTCATAATGCTTGCAAAGTAAAATTTTGGTTGGCTTGCTTGCTTTGTTTGTATAATGGTTTATACAAGCTTTGTAAATAAGATTGACATCTTTAATCAATATATATAGGCATAGTTTAACCTGTACATATTATATTTGAATTTAATTGGGTGTTATCCTTATATGATTGTACAATATACAAACAAAGCAAGCAAGCTTACCAAAGTTTTGCTCTACATGCATAAGGAAATAAACTGTAAAAATTTATCCAATTATGGAAAAGCTGCGGAAAAAATTAGGGATGCAAAGTTTCTATCACCAACATCAAATTAAAAATGTATTAAAAAAGATAAGACGAAAAGGACGACAACGACAGTAGGAGTTCAAATATTCGGCCATATATTTTAGCTTAGGGGTACATTTGTTTGTTTTTAAGTATTCTCCAGTCCCTGTTTTTATCTCGATCCTTGGAGTAAATGGCATATATAGTAGAACGTACCATAAAGTAAGGTTAACAGAATCATTTAACACTATACTAGCGGTATTGTAGACAACAAATACACTAACGGTATGATAAACATGGAAACAATAGCCATATTTCAGATAACAAAAACAATAGCCGTAACGCAGATAATAAAAACATTAGCCGTATTGCAGACAACAAAAATACTAGCCGTATTGCAGACAACAAAACATTAGCAGTAGTGCAGACAACAAAACACTAGCGGTATGGTATACAACAAAAACACTAAAGGTATTGCAGACAACAAAACAATATATAGTAGAACGTACCATAAAGTAAGGTTAACAGAATCATTTAACACTATACTAGCGGTATTGTAGACAACAAATACGTTAACGGTATGATAAACATCAAAACAATAGCCGTATTTCAGATAACAAAAGCAATAGCCGTATTGCAGATAACAAAAAACAATAGCCGTTTTGCAGATAACAAAAACAATAGTCGTATTGCAGATAACAAAAAAATAGCCGTATTGCAGATAACAAAAACAATAACCGTATTGAAGATAACAAAACAATAGCCGTATTGCAGACAACAAACACACTAGCGGTATTGCAGATAACAAAAACAATAGCCGTATTGAAGATAACGAAAACAAAAGCCGTATTGCAGACAACAAAAACACTAGCGGTATTACAGATAACAAAAACAATATCCGTAATGCAGGTAACAAAAAACAATATCCGTATTGCAGATAACAAAAACAATAGCTGTATTGAAGATAACAAAAGCAATAGCCGTATTGTAGACAACAAAAACACTAGCGGTATTATAGACAACAAAAATATTATCGGTAGTGGATACAACAAAACAATAGGGTATGATTTACAACGAATCCTCTAGCGGTAATGCAAACAACTAAAAGAATAAACACTAGCGATAAAGTATACAACAAAAACACTAACGGTATTGTATACAACAAACACACTAGTGGTATACATATATCAAAACACTCGCGATAGTGCATACAGCCAAAAATAAAACCGGCAGCAAGTGAAAAAAAAATACTGAAGAACGAAAATAAGATAAACGATTCAAATTGAAAATCAAAATATTTTTTCCATATATTCTAGACGAAATGAATTATCACCCACTACATAAAAATGCTAACAAAATGATTTTGATTTTGTTAACTCTCCCATGTGTTATCTCTCATTTAGTTTATCATCTTAATAATGTGTTATAGTATTCTTTTATTTAATTATCTTTGTGAATATTATTTTTACTCTTTAGTCTGGGTTTTTTTGTGTTATCCATCTGATGTGGCTCTGTACTTATACATCCCGTCATTGTGTTATTGTTCTTTGCTATTTTTTATTCTTGTCTTTCATTTTGCTAATATGCTTTTTCTGTATGCCTTTTTGTGTTTCTTGGTTACATATAACGTGTCTCTGTATTTATACATCCCGTCATTGTGTTATTGTTGTATGATAATTTCTGAATTCTTGTCGTTCGTTTTTGCTAATATGCTTTGTCTGTGTGCCTATTTGAGTGACTTTCTTGCATGTGAAGTGGCTCTGTACGTGTACATCCCTTTATTGTGCTATGGTATATGTCTATTTATGTATCTTTCGGATTTATGATGATTGAGAAAATAACTGCTGTACCCCTATTTTTGACATTGTTACCTAGTATGTCTGTGTGGTTTTTTTCACACATCGTTGCCAACTTATTATAATGAAATTTAATACGACTGTCATACAAGTGAGATGTTTTTAAAAAACCAGGTTTAATCAACCATTTTCTACAAAAGCAAATGCCTGTGCCAGGTCAAGAATATGACAGTTGTTTTCGATTTCGATTCGTTTGATGTGTTTGAGCTTTTGATTTTGCCATTTGATTAGGGACTTTCAGTTTTGAATTTTCCTCGGAATTCTGTATTTTTGGGAATTTACTTTTTTGTAACAACAAAACATCCTTTGGATTGATAAATATAAGGCCAGAGCTTCTGTGTACCCTAGATGGTCTTGCTGTTCTCTGATTATGCCGTATTTGTATTTATGCTCACCATCGATTCATATTATTTGCTTAACAAACGTGTGGTCGAAAGCATTCGAAACGAAGGCGATTAAAAAAAGTTGAAAATGTATTTCGCAATGAAATCAAAATCATTCGTTATTAAAAAAAATGTAAACTGTTTTGCGTGATATTTAACTTTTTTGCAAAGGCTCTGCGGTTAATAAAGATTTGAGCATCAGGTACAAAATCCAGACACTATATTTTAATCATAGCATTTAGTACTGATCAAAACCTATTTTCAAGTGCATATGCCCGATTCTGTTATTTCGCACTTGGAAAATCCGTAAAGCGTTGCAAAAAATAAGTAGCTGTTATACTTTGGTGCTTTTTTTATATTAGTAATTTTTATTTATGATGAACAGTTTTTGGTCTAATATATATTATAGATATAATGTTAATAACTCATTCCTTAACATTTAAACATTATAACGTTATATTTAATAAATTATATTTTATTTAATTCCCAGTTAACATAATATTATTTTGTCTCTATTATTTGAACGACAATGTGGCAGTTTTTCATTAGCATGATTCACCAGTCTAAATCATGATAGTGTAAAGCATTGATCATTTAATTGCTGATAATGTGTTTTCTATAACTAACCGTGTTCAATTTCTTGTTAATATTGAATGCAAATAAACTCATCATAGATACCAGAATTAAATTTTGTATTTACGCGAGACGCGCGTTTTGTCTACAA
Organism: Mytilus galloprovincialis; assembly: GCA_037788925.1. Classification (NCBI taxonomy): domain Eukaryota; kingdom Metazoa; phylum Mollusca; class Bivalvia; order Mytilida; family Mytilidae; genus Mytilus; species Mytilus galloprovincialis. The sequence goes on from CM075340.1 coordinate 34,793,630, forward strand.
AAGACTCATATCAGTGACGCTCGAATCCAAAAAAGTTAAAAATGCCAAATACAGTACGAAGTTGAAGAGCATTGATGACCAAAATGTCCTACAAGTTTTGCCAAATGTCATGAAGTGCAAAAGAAAGTTGCCATTGCAACTATCCATTAAAACGGAGATAAAAGAATGAAATCAAGTATAGGTCAGCATGCCATACCAGAGGGTGGTAATGCCCTTTAACGTCAGGCGTCAAACGGTCATTTTCGGCTACCGTTAGCGTCGAATTGGTTAAAATGTTACCGTGATTCGTCTAAATATCCTTATCGTGATTCGTCAGATGTCTCAAATAATTATTGTTACCGTTATTTTGGGGGAAAAATAGCATGATTCGTCAATTTCAGCTGGTTTTTTTTGATAGTCTAAAAGCGAGTGTACATTTTATCGTCATGCACTAAAAATTACCGTTAACGTCATTTGACCGGAATTTTCACCGTTATACGTCATGAAGGTACCCCCATTTATAACCTCATACCATAACAGACACAGTGATGACAAAATTTTAAGTAATTCATAATAGAAACCCAACTACCTGGTATATGTTACACCAATAAACGAAAAACATTTAACACAGGCTGCTATCAACGACCACCGCAACATTACATGCATGACTTTGGAAAGGCATATACAGAATGTGGCGGAGTCTTGTTTTTATATATTTTTCATATTTTTGAAAAGCATTATCTGTAACCTTTTGAGACTATTTATTTTTTATTATCTAAAGTGAACAGTAAATAACACTTTGGTCAACTTTCCCTTGTTAAAAGCTAAATAAAACGTCTTCTTTGTTGATTGTTGAAACAAGTTCATTTTCAATAGTAAGTTAACACACATATGCATCAAAAAGAGAGCCTGCTGTATTGTTTTGTCTGGTTTTATTTAATTTGTATATGGGATTTTCGAAATCCTTTTTATTATTTAATAATAATTAATTATTTGAATGAATTGAAATTAAATTTTCAAAAAAACTTATATGATATATATTTTAACAAATCGTGTTAAAGAGGAGAGACATTTTTTTAGTTTCCCAATTAAATGGCCCATCAATCATGATATTAAAGGCGTTCGATTCAACTTGGATAAAACGTCGGGAAAATGAAATTCTTTCAAATTTACGATTTTTTACATTAGCTTTGAAAAAAATTGTGCCAATAATGATAAATTATATTACATTATAACATAACACTAGTAGTGCAAAAAAAAACAAAACACACACACAAGGAAGCAAAAGAAATATACTGATGAACGATAAAAGAAAATCAAAATATTAAACCTTGATATTCAAGACTCATTGAAATCTCCCAACATTCATGTGAGAATGCTAATTTTGTAAATGATTTAGATTTAGTTAACTCTTGTTTAATGTGTAGCGCTCATTTTGTAAAAACAAAAAACTTTTTGGTTTGATAAATGTTAATTAGCCAGAGCTTCTGTGTATTCCAGATGGTTATGGCGTATTGATGTTGATGCTCACCATCGTTTCATATGATCTATTTAAGAAACGTTTGGTCTAAAGCATACCAGACAAATGTCATTTAAAAAAATCAGAATCACACGTTATTATTAATATAAAAAATGAACTGTAATATCACGTATTGCGTAATATTTAATCTGATTCAAGAGTTCAGCCGTTTATACAGATTTTAGCATCAGTTACAAAATCCCAAAAATCTATTTTAATCATAGCATTTAGTACATATTTTACGTACACTTGTCCGATTCTGTTATTTTGCAAGTTGAAAATCTGTAAAGCGTTGCAAAAAAGAAAGTAGCTGATATACTTCGGTGCTTTTTCAGTAATTAATTTTTATTTATGGTGAACATTTTTTTGGTATAATAGCTATTATAGATATTAGGTTTCATAAATCACTTCTAAACACTTAAACATTATAACGCAATATTTAAAAAATATATATATTATTTAGTTCCTAATAGATTTGATTTTGTCTCTTGATTTTTACATTTGACTATTTACAAATAGGTAATAATTTGTTATTTCTACAACTGACGCAGTTTGAAATAAAAAAAAAAGAAAGCATTGCAACTATCCTTTATTGGCTGAGAAAAGATGTAAACAATGATAGGTCAGCATGCCATACCATGATTTCAAGGCACAGTGATGACAAAAATTGAAGAAATCTATAATAATGTAATTTTGGATGTAACGCGTCTTCTGATTGACTGACGTCGTTTTGTTTATCATATCATGGACGTTTTTTTCATGATTTACGCCGGTTTAAAATGGAATTTAGAATTAAATTATAAGAAATAACTGTAATATTTTGTAAATCTATTCGAAATAACATAAAAAATATGGTGGACACTGTTAAATAGCCAGCTAGCGCGTTATTCAGTGTGCACCACATTTTTTATGTTATTTCTTCATAGACAGAAAAAAATATTACAGTCATTCCTTAAATAGAAAAAAACAACAGTCTGGTATATATTACATCAATAAACCAATAACATCTAGGTCAGAAAGCAATCAACGACTACCACCGAATTACATGCATGGCTTTGGACAGGCATATAGAATGTGGCGGATTTTAAACAAGCTATGGGCACTAAAACTTTCTGTAACATAGCACAATTGCGTAACAAAGATGCATTAGAAAAAACTAAAAATCAAATTAAAAATCAGTTCGAATGAGCTTGACTCATCCGGTAAGCTTTGACTAAAAACATTTTTGAATCTATATCATATAATGTCATGTAAACAAATACATGACGGATCTCATATCACATTATGTTATCCCTCAATAGACATATCATTGTTAGAAGAGCGTAATGACTGCTGTACCCCTATTCTGACAGTTTTTCCTATTATGTCTGTTTTGTTCACGAATCGTTGTAAATATAATGGAATTTGACGCGACTGTAATACAAGTGAGAGGTTTAGTGCTATAAAACCAGGTTGAATTCACCATTTTCTACATTTGAAAATGCCTGTAGCAAGTCAGGAATATGACAATTGTTTTACATTCGTTTGATATGCTTCATCATTTGATTTTGCCATTTGATTAGGGACTTTCCGTTTTGAATTTTCCACAGAGTTAAGTAGTTTTGTGATTTTACTTTATTTTGAAAGACAATATGTATAACCTATTGAGACTATATGAAAATATAAAGAAAGGATCTAAACTGAACAGTAAATCACACCATTGGTAAATTTTGCTCATTAAAAGCTATATAAATGGTTTTCATTATTAGTTGTTATATTTCATTTTCCAAAATAGTAAGTTTACATACATATGTATCAAAAAGAGAGCCCCATGTACTGTTTTGTCTGGTATTGTTTACTTTGGATATAAGCTTTTCAAAAACCTCTTTATTATTCATATTACTATAAATTATTTAAATGCAATGAAATTTAATTTAAAGACTTGACTGATATTAGCATATTAATCTATTGCAATAAAAAACCATAATCTAATAAAATTTGTAGATTTAGCTAACAAAGTCCTTATATTTGTATAAAGTAACATTCGTTTATAGTGGAAAATTGTTTTAACGTTGAATAAGCTACAATTAAAAATTATTTGCTGGTCCCTCTCTGTGTTTACCATTATATTACGCTGGTTCATTTCCCAATCAATCTATCACCAAGGGAAGATAAGTAACTCGATTTTCGTTCATAGTCTTTTTCAAAAATGATAAACGGTTCTTTATATTGGTATGTAATCATTTTAAACGTTTCAAATTTATGAAATTATATTCGTACATCAATGTTTTTGATACACCAATAACAAAAATTGAAATACATTGAATTGATACATTTTGTAATTATTCAAAATTATATCAGAAAGCTAAACTTAATTATAAAATAATGAACATGTTAAGGGGAGAGAATACTCGCATAACTTTTTCGAATTGGCACATAATACAACGGAATGTCACTCTTGCATACAAATGGCACATCAATATAATTAATTATCTGCGAAATCGTCCCCACCTTCAATGATGATTCTAAATTATAAATATAACCAAAAGTTGTTAATCTATAGATAGTAAAGACTAATGAAAGCTAACCCACTGTAAAAAATATTTCTTTGCAATTTTTTAAAACTTCCTCAGAAAAATGCACGAGCCACTTGATTTTCATAGCTCAAAATTAACAAAGACGCAATAAAAATCGTATGCTTGCACCATCCTACCGAAATACGGATTTAATTAAGTCCTGAACATTTCGCGTTTCTTCGTATATTTTGATCAAAACCGGTTTTAACCAAATCACAAGTGCGTGTTAAGATCCGACTAAATACCTATTTTCCGATATGGTCAGGTAAAGTTGCTACTGATATATGTTTGAAAAAATCGTGTTAAAGTGGAGAGACATTTTTATTTTCCCAATAATACGGCCCATAAATCATGATATTAAAGGCGTTCGGTTCAATTTTTGGATGAAACGTCGGAATAATGAAATTCTCTCAAAGTTAGGTTAATTGACATTAACTTTAAAAAAAAATGTGCCAATACTAATGAATTATACTATATTATAGTATAACACACGCGGTAGTGCAAACAGCAAAAACAAAACTCACAAGGAAGCAAGTGAAAATAAACTGAAGAACGATATAAGATAAATGATTTAAATTGTAAAAAGAAAATCAAAATATTAATCCCTTATATTCAAGACGCAATGAACTCGCCCAACCTTCATGTGAGAATGCTCATTTTGTGAATGATTTTGTTTTTTTTTTACACTCTCATGAGTTTGATGAGTAGCGCTCATTTTGGAATAACAAATGGCCTTTAGTTTGATAAATGTAAAATAACCAGAGCTTATGCTTACTCTAGAATGTTTGCTGTTCTGTGTATGCCGTACTGTTTTTGATGCTCACTTTTATTTCATACTAATAAGGGGATTTTTTTTAAAGTTGACAGTATCTTTGTCAATGAAACCAGGATCATAGGCTAATACAAAAGGAATCTGTAATACCATGTCTTGCTTACTATTCCATTTATTCAAAAGATCTGCGGTTAATACAGATTTGAGCATCAGGTTCAAAATCAATTATACTCTTTGTTTTAACCATAGCATTTAGTACTGATCAGTACTTATTTTCGAGTACATATACCTGATTCTGTTATTTCGCAGCGGGAAAATCCGTAAAACGTTTAAAAAAAGCAAGAATACTTCTATGCTTTTTTACGTTTACGTAGTTCTTTTTCTGTACCATGAACATTTTTTGGTTAAATAGCTTTTATAGATATAATGATTCATAACTCACTCCTAAACATTTAAACATTATAACGTTATATGTAATACATTATATTTTATTTACTTGACTTGATTTTGTCTCTATAATTTAAAAGACCACATGGCAGTGATTCGCTAGCCTGTTTCACCAACCTAGATCATAATATTGTAAAGTTTTATAAAATCGGTAATAATTTGCAATTTCTTCGATTAGCTCAGTCTAATTTCATGCTCATATTGAATGCAATGTGTATGAGATTTCAAAATAAGTTGTCATTGCAACTATTCCTAAAGCACTCGAAATCCTAAAACTATCCCAGAGCACCTGCAATCACCCATAGTTTTTGGTGGGGTCCGTGTTGTTTTTGTAACCCTATTTGTGACATTTTGTTCACGCATCATGGACAATACAAGTGAAACTGCGAGCTACTGCTCACTGATGATACCCCCGCCGCAAGTGGATAATATTAATAGTGTAAAAATATGCAAGTGTTCGGTAAACAGGAAGTTGTCGAGTGATGAATCTGAAAACACATCACACGGTATAGCTGACTTATAAAAATCCTGAAACCAAATTTCAGAAATCCTTGTATTGTAGTTCCTGAGAAAAATATGACGAAAATTTTTAACTTGGTTATCATGTGTAAAATCATACAAGTGTTCGGTAAACAGGAAGTTGTCGAGTGATGAATCTGAAAACGCATCACACGGTATAACTGACTTATATAAATCCTGAAACCAAATTTCAGAAATCCTTGTATTGTAGTTCCTGAGAAAAATGTGACGAAAATTTTCAACTTGGCTATCATGTGTAAAATCATACAAGTGTTCGGTAAACAAGAAGTTGTCGAGTGATGAATCTGAAAACGCATCACACGGTATAGCTGACTTATATAAATCCTGAAACCAAATTTCAGAAATCCTTGTATTGTAGTTCCTGAGAAAAATGTGACGAAAATTTTCAACTTGGCTGTCATGTGTAAAATCAGACAAGTGTTCGGTAAACGGGAAGTTGTCAAGTGATGAATCTGAAAACGCATCACACGGTATGGCTGACATATATAAATGTTGATACCAAATTACAGAAAGGGTGGATGTGTAGTTCCTGAGAAAAATGTGACGAAAGTTTCATGGGACGGACTAACTGACGGACTGATGGACGGACAGACGGACGGACTGACGGACGGACTGACGGACGGACGGACAGACAGAGGTAAAACAGTATACCCCCCCCCCCTTTTTTAAAGCGGGGGTATAATAATGAAAATTGATGCGACTATCGTACAAGTGACAGGTTTAGCGCTTTCAAACCAGGTTCATTTTATTTTCTACATTTGAAAAATCAGGAATATGACAGTTGTTGTTTATTCGTTTGATGTGTTTTATCATTTAATTTTGCCATTTGATAAGGAACTGTCCATTTTTATTTTTCTTGGAAAATTTGAAGAAATTCATAAAAGGGAAGCAACGGCCTCGTATATGTTATATCAATAAACGAAAAACATTTTCGACAGACAGCAATCAATGACCACGCTGAATTACATGCATTGATCAAATGTTGATGTAGACAGGCGCATACAGAATATGACGGAGTTTAAACATGCTTATAGGCCCGAAAACGTACTTGAACCTGGAACAGTTGCGTCATAAAATACCATTTGAAAAAAAAAGAAAATCAAACTAAAATTCGGATGTGGTGAACTTGGATCATTCGACAAGTGCTATTTTTTTTTTTTGTTTCGGTTAGCTTTGACTCAAATTAGCTTTGTTTTGTATTGTGTTGTTTAATTTGAATATATAAGCATTTTGAAAACCTTTTTATTATTAATATGACAATGAATTATTTGAATGCAATTGCAATTAAATTTAAAAAAAACCTGTATGATATCTATTTTCACAAATCGTGTTAAAGGGAAGAGACAATTTTAAATTCCCAATAATACGGCCCATAAATCATGATATTAAAGGCGTTCGATTCAATTTGGATAAAACTTCTGAATAATGAAATTCTCTCAAATTTAAGTTTATTAACATTAACTTTGCAAAAAATGTATCAATAATAATAAATTATATCATCCTTAACGCTGATAAAATTATTAAGTATGGGAAATAAAATTTTGGTGGAGTTTATTTTAAATTCAGTTGTTGAAATGTGAATGACGAGTTTACATGTATATAGTCATATATAAACTCATCAGAGATACCAGGAATAAAATCTTATATATACGCCAGACGCGCGTTTCGTCTACAAAAGACTCATCAGTGACGCTCAAATCAAAAGATGTTAAAAGGCCAAAAGTACGAAGTCGAAGAGCATTGGGGACCAAATATTCCTATTCCTAAAAGTTTTGCCAAATACAGCTAAGGTAATCTATTTCTGAGATAGGACAGCCTTAGTATTTCAAAAATTCAAAATTTTGTTGAAAGTTAATTTTTAATTATGAACATATCAATGATAATACAAGTCAACACAGAAGTGCTAACTACTGGGCTGGCTATATTTCTACACGTAGATTCCAAAGGAATAAACAAAAGGAAATATCTGTAATGCTTTGTTTGAATACAGTCGACAAGATAATAAGATACTTGAAATTGTACTTGATAATAATATATGATATGTTCTTTTGATGTGTATTTATATAGTCGTTATTCTTACGAAAAAATAGTTAAAAAAATACCCTTTCTTTCAAAGACTCATAGATTTGTATAGAAGGTTTGATGGTGTATGTATAAATAAACCTTATCACAAAAAGATTTGACGGCAATGCTGTTTATAGAGCCCGTACATTATGATACGATTCATGCATGTAAACTTGTTAATTCTTTGAATTGATTATTATTAAGTTCACACACATATTTAACCCTGCCGCATTTTTGCGCCTGTCCCAAGTCAGGAGCCTCTGGCCTTTGTTAGTCTTGTATTATTTTAATTTTAGTTTCTTGTGTACAATTTGGAAATTAGTATGGCGTTCATTATCAATGAACTAGTATATATTTGTTTAGGGGCCAGCTGAAGGACACCTCCGGGTGCGGGAATTTCTCGCTACATTGAAGACCTGTTGGTGACCTTCTGCTGTTGTTTTTTTCTATGGTCGAGTTGTTGTCTCTTTGGCACATTCCCCATTTCCATTCTCAATTTTATATATAAATATATACATTATTGTTGAACGATTTTTAAATATTGTCTTTTTTAAAGTGAGAGGGTTAGCTCTATAAAACCAGGTTAAATCCACCATTTTCTACATTTGAAAATGCCTGTACCAAGTTAGGAATATGACATTTCTTGTCCATTCGTTTTTGATGCGTTTGTTATTTGATTTTGCCATGTGATTATGGACTTTCCGAATTGATTTTCCTCTAAGTTCAGTATTTTTGTGATTTTACTTTTTTCTAGCCTTAGTTTATTTTAATAATTTAATCATTACTAAACGTGAATTGCATAAAATTAATAAAACTTATGTTCCTACATGATGCTGATACTTAAATATTTGAATACATTTTATGAAGTGTTTACAATAAATGAGTTGTATATGTACTGATTGATAATTAAGGATGTATTCTTCTGACAATTCAGTCTCGTTGAAATCTAATTTTGGAATAATTTCCAAAACAGGTGATACAAGTGGAAAATAGCAATGAATATACTATCATATCAAATTGAACACTGTGAAAAAAATTGTGTAATTACAACAAGTGGTTTTTGAGTAATAATTTTTTTAAATTTTATTTCCAATTAAGTCAGTTTTTTTAACCAAAATTTTGAGAAATGGGTTGGGGTACATGAAATGATTTTACTAGAAATATGTACATCCTATGTTACTTTTTTCTTTCAAATTTCTTAGATATGTATTTTTTCAATCAATTAATACAAAGTAGTTGAAATAGTATGCATTTTGTTCTTAAAACAGAGAAAAATCACAAATTTACAAAATTGATAGCAAGGAAAATTTAACACGAAAAAGCATCAAAATAAGATAAAACTTTCTTATATGAACACCTACCTATATTTTTTTAAGTTAAATTCATTCAGATAGGCCCACTTCGTCTTTTTTGATAGCATAATAATAGCCACAAAAAAAGGTAAAATTTGATGAATGATGGGAAAATCATCAGAATTGGGTACTAGTAAAGGGCTGTAGCTAAAACAAAAAAGAAATGCACAACTATATAATTTTTTTCTTCGCCAATTATTGTTTTAGAGTCATATAACCCCAAAAATCAGGTTAAGAAAAAAAAAGTGTAATTCCAGAATTTTTGGGCTCCTCAGAGGTGTACATCCTTAAGGCACGAAACAGTTTATTGTTTTTAGATTGAAATATCACATTGTCACTTCTAACTTAATTATAACATTTAGAGCCATGAAGTTAATCATCTTTAGACCAAAATATATATATAGTTCTCTAAAATGAATATCAACCGATAAAGTAGATATTGATATATAAGTTGATTAAAATTTAACATAATTACACGAAGCACCATAATCAACAGTCGACAAAAAACTACAACTATTGAAATATACGAACGAGACCAGAACTGGAGGTGAAGGATAAGCAGCTCCCCTTCAGTTCGAGAAAACAGTTGTGTTCTCATGGCAAGAACATTCGATGTTATCATAAGCTACATAGGAACCCAATAACTTAATTACGACAAATTGATCATGTGACATATATTCCATAATGATCATCTAAATTGTCATTTCCTTGGTAAACCTTTCGAGGAAATAATTCTAGCTTTGCCATTACGCACCATTGTTTGAATGTCTTTCCAGTAAGCAACAGCAGTCTATCAAAGACATTATGATAGGTAACACTGATTTAACGTAGCTCGGTATTTATACATCCCGTCATGGTGTTATTGTGCTATGGTAAATGTTTGTATTTTTGTCTTTCGTTTTTGTTAATGTGCTCTTTCGTTTATATTCGTTGACATATTTGCTTGTTTTGTAGTGATTAAAATTATTTCACAATTTTGACTGTTGTACCCCATTTTTTTTACATGTTTACCTATTATGTATGTTTGTTTTGTTCACACATCGTTGTCAATATAATGGAACTTTATTCGACTGACATACAAGTGAGGGGTTTAGTTAGCTATAAAACCAGGTTCAATCCACCATTCTCTACATACGCTTGTTGTAAATACATTTTTTCCCACAGAGTTAATAGATATAGTAAGATGTGGTATGAGTGCAAATGAGACAACTCTCCATCCAAATAACAATTGATAAAAGTAAACCATTATAGGTCAATGTACGGCCTTCAACACGGAGCCTTTGCTCACCCGAACAACAAGCTATAAAGAGTTTGTGACTCATAGATTAGAAAGAGCACCGAATTTGTAATCACTGGTGACAAAGATGTTTTATATCTTTCAATCAAATCCTGGTGGTTAAACTGTCAAAGAGTGGACATCTATTTTCCAAGTACTAGTAAAAACTAGTATTCATGAAGATGTCATAAGGGACAAATCACTATACATAAAAGCCAAGCGAAAAATACCAAATAGACATGTAAGTTCTAAAACTATACAAAATTTAATACCTTTTTATTGCAAAAAATAAATTTTTCCATCCCGTCCTTTGAAATTACTTTCTTAGAAAAGGTCTACCAAATAAATCACAAAAACTCCAAGGAAAATTCAAAATAGAAAGTCCCTTATGGTTAAAATTACATTGTGGTCATGTTAAATTTCGAACTTTTTATCATAGTTTTCGTTATTTAATTGTCATTTAATTATGTAATTAACATTTAAAAAAAACCTTGGCATGTGGCTATATATATGAGAGAGAGATGTAATGTATAATTCTCAATATTCTATGAGGGTAAACAATTCAATATCGTACAATCAATATACTATTTCAACCTCTTAGGGATAATATGTTAATTGTTTTAAATCATTTTTGATTGATATCTAAACTGGAAAATATTTCTATCCGGGCCTTGTCGAAAATGTGTCGATCTTGGGCATAATCTTATTTACCTGAAGATACCTTTAATGTTAAAATGTTGAGTACTTTATTTTAATCAAACAGAAGTGTCCATTTTTGATAAAAATGGAAATTATACAGAAAGATTATTTAATATTCAAAATGTTCAAGAATTTGTGATTTGCAACGTAAGTCACAAAAATATTGTTAGTGCCGTTCTCATCTTTGCATCAACAATTTTGCATTGTGTATTGTAAAACAAAAAGAGTTTAGTGATGAAATTTGTTTATATTAAAGTATTATGTGGATTAAGTTTTACTCATTAGTTTCTGTATTGATTACTAAGTTTCATGATATTTACTATAAGTCTTTTTTTGAAAAAAATTGAAAATTAATCCACATGCTGTACCTTAGCTTTTTTTTTTTGGCATAACCTTTCGGAAATTTTGTTCCTCAATGATTTTCAAATTCGTATTTTATTTTACACTTTATCAAATTCTATTCGAGCGTCACTGTTGAGCCTCGTTTTACAAATGATATACAGTTAGATCAAAATGATAAAAACTTAATTCTGCAAGACACCACCAATGCACAAATTTGTATTTAGGAGACAACCAATACTTTGTTTTTTATGTTCTTTTGTTCTATCTGTATGCTTCGTTGGCGTAGTAGTTCTTTGTTTTATCATTATTAGGATTATAGCACAATATTGGATGCTGTACCTCAATTTTCAATATTTTTACCTATTAAGTCTGTTTGTTTTTCTTACACATTGTTGTCAATATAATGGAATTCTACGCGAATGCCATACAAATGAGAGTGTTTAGCTAGTTGTTAAACCAGGTTAAATCCACCATTTTCTACATAAACAATGTCTGTACCAAGTCAGGAATATGGCAGTTGTTTTAAATTTCCGTTCGATTGACGTGTTTGAGCTTCTGATTTGCCGTTTGATAAGGGACTTTCCGTTAGATATTTAACTTGGAGTTTGTTATTTAATAGACCTAAAAAAAAAAAAAAAAAACAGACAGACAACAGTATATTTAACACTTAAACAAACAAATCATAGTCAATATTAGGTGCGCAAGAGTGGCTACCAATGTCTGTTCTACTAGTAACAGCCAGACGTCATGCAGCTGTACCCAATTTAGATCCGTTTATAGATAGCATTTCTGATTGTAATAAAACAGATAGTGAACACGTTGTAGTTTCGATTATTGATCATTCGTACAACAATTTGTCCATGTAAATGAAATCATTATGTCGGTTGCCAAACTGTTGATCATTCTAGTTTCAAAGTTATATACTTGGGTTATTTATTGAATTTTATTTTAGATATTAGCTATGAAGACTGAATAAAGAAACAGTAGTATACTGCTGTTCAAATATAAGAATATAATATAGAGCATGTAAAATTTGACCATTTAACTCTCTCTTCTTTTTTGTGCAGGATGATAAGCAATCTGTTCTTTGAAAATAGTTTTTGAGACATAGTATATAAATGGTTAAGACTTATCTGGAATATTCCATTGCTTTTGTATATTGTTAAACTACCCAGACAACAATCTTTCCAATATATAGATTATCTGCTGTATGTTTTCATGGAGAGATATTTTACTATCTTACATGTATTGTAATCGAGAATCATCTTAAAGCGTTTTTTTTTCTTCTATTTTTTGTTATTTGATTTGAATAAACGTATTTTAGTTAAAAAAATCTAGCATGTGCCAAAACAAGAGGAAGGGAGATTTAATGGATCTTCCATCACTATATAGGATACATAAACTTCTTAGGTGTTCCTACAAACGACGGTATAGTACTGGGTCTTTCACGTGCTCTACGAAACCTCTTGCTAAATTATCAACATCCCTTTTATTATCAAGAAAAGCCTGGGTTCAAAGTTGTTGTGAAACTACCTATTCTTGAGGTGGCATAAATCAGACGTGGGTACCTCACTAATTTTTTTTTTAATGCTCAACTTCGTACTGTATTTGGCTCTTATAACTTTTTTTTCGAGCGTCACTAATGAGTCTTCTGTAGATGAAACGCGTGTCTGGTGCAAATACAAAATTTCAGTCCTGGTATCTATGATGAGATTATGTCAAAGATCTTTTAGTGTACATACAATCAGAGACTTTCATTTTGCAAAAGTAATAAAACATAGGATTTTTCTTAATTTTACACAATAATTCCCCATTCTAAACTAAAGACAACCCGAAAGAGTTTTGTTTAATTAAAAGAATTGAAAAGGTAGACACAAGTATCTTGTCTTAGAGAGGAATAAATCTTACTTGGTTAAAAATCACTCTGATTCAAACAATAAACTCGGACGTGTTTTTCAACAAACAATCTGCATTCCCATGTGGAAAACTTTGACTCTTTTCTTGCCTTACATTATATGTGACAAAAAGAAATTCAGAACAACTAAACAATAAATCAAGAGGCTACAGAATCAATGCTTATCAGTCAGCAGAAATAGTGTTAAGAATCCTTTACTTCTTCCTTTTCCATTTACAGACGTAAAATTAGAAGGTGAAATATATCCATCTTAACAATAACTTCAACATTTCAGTTCAAATAGATTTAAAGAACATACAAATAGTATTTTAATACTGTGCCCTTATTATTCTATCTATTTTTAAGTTACTGTTCTGGACGTCCGACACATTATTTAAAACAAATATGTCCCTATGAGTTTTTTTATGTCAGACATATTCATTTCTTTTTAATAGAATCTTTAATTCCTTACGGTCATGGTCAAACAGTCAAAGAATAAGTAAATAAGATAGAGGCATCTGAGGAAAACATATTCATCAGATCGATTATTCCCGTCTTAAAAAATACAAATGAAAACTGTACTTTTTAAATTATTGGACTTGCCACCATGGCTGATTAAAAATAAATCTTAATAAAAACAACCACAAAATTTTCCTCGCAAAATCAGTTTAAGGTTGGCATACGACGAATAAACAAATGAATAAATCGTCATAGTTGATACATAAATTATAATAATCACGATTTATCAGCGCTTTATTGACTATGATAACTCAGTCCTTTCTATGCTAGTTCGCAGCATCAAAAACGATATCACATAACTGGTGCATTTTTGTGGTTGTTTAAATTCAGATTTGTAATCAATAAGACACCGTTCTCCATTGTGGTGGAACATAGTTATTAAAATTTACTTGTATAAATTAAAAAAAAATCATTATTATTCTTTAAGCCAGGGATCATCACCCTGATGCATATGTTTACTTCAGACACTTTTATCTGGCCCTCTTATTCTTTTATATTCATTTGACCATGCAGTTAAATAATAATAAGAATGTCTTAAAAATAAATAGAATTTCATTTGATATACAAACTCATAAGAATATAATCGTCTTCAAAAGTTTGTCAATATAGCAAAACTGATCAAATTGTGTGTAAAAAAAAATAAACGAGAGAAAAATAAAACACAAAAACTTAACTTTGACCATTGAACCTATACATAAGGTCAAGGTCAGATGATTCCTGCCAGGCTGGCATGCACTTACAATCATTCCATACACTATATACAGATGACCTATTACGAATAGGACTTTAAAAAAACCAGACAAAAACACAACAAGAGCTAGTTCACACGCTGAACCGTCTCACTAATTTACTAATCATTCAATTTATGTTGAAAGTTTCTGTAACATGAAGTTTTTACCACAAGTATCACATAAACTTAACATTATCAATGGTCTATGATAAAGAGGTCAGATAAACCAGACAAGACAGACATGAACACCTTACAATCATTCAATACACCAAATATAGTTGGCCAATTGCTTATAGTATCTGATAGACTGACAAAATTATGAAATTTATATCAAGGTCAGATAATACATGCCAGACAGACATGTACACCTTCCAATTATTTCATTCACCAAATAAAGCTGCTGACCTATACTTTTTTTTTAAAAATAGACCGAAACACAAAAACTTAACATTGACCAATTAAATGAAGTCAAGGTCAAATAAAAATGGCTAGAATGACGTGTTTACATCATAATAATTTTGTACACTAATACAGTTGACCAATTGCTTATAATATATAAAAAAACAGACAAAAAACACAACTATTTAACATCAACCAATGAACCATGAAAACCAAGTTAAGGTCAGATGATGCTTTCCAGACAGACATTTGCACTTTACTATCATTCCATACACTAAATATAGTCGACCTATTGCTTATAGTACTCGAAAAGTAGACAAAAAAAAAAAAAAAACTTAAGTGTTCAATTTACCATGAAAATGAGGTCAAGGTCAGATGAAACCTGCCAGACTGACATGTACCGATTCAGTCATTCCATACACCACATACAGTTATCCTACTACAAAAGTATTTAAGAAACGGACCTAATCATGTAACTTTAAACTTGATCACTGATCCATGAAATGAGATTGATGTCAAGTGAATCCGGTCTAACGGACATGTAGACCTTGAAAGGATTATTTAATTGATTGTTGGCTGCTTTACGCTGCATTAGCACAAAAAGGCTATATCGCGGCGATCTTGAAAGGAATCCATATTCCATATATGGTTATCCTATTACTCATAAAAAAGGAGAAAGTTTTCAAACATGAACCATGAAAATGAGGTAAAGGACATTGGATATAATTTTGAGATAATTTATAAGATTTGAAGCATCCACTTCTTCAGTCTGAAAAAATCAAGCTTAATGCAAATAGTTTACCCTGCGGCAGATGCAGTCATATTCTATGTATCGCATACTGCAACTTTCATCAAAGGCGACACAAAAACTGAATATCACCAATGATCAATGAAAAAGAGGTCATGGTAAAATAAAACCTACCAGACTGAAATGTACGTACCCATTACAATCATTCATATGTAGATTACTTGCTGCTTGTAATATTTGAGAAACGGACCTACATTTTTTAACATTGTCATTTCGGGGCCTTTTATAGCTATGTGGTATGGGCTTTGTTCATTGTTGAAGACCATTAGGTGATCTATAGTTGTTAATTTCTGTTACATTTGGTGGTCTCTTATGGAGAGATGTCTCATTGGCAATCATACTGCGTCTTTTTTATTTTAATCTTTATAAAATTATACTAATCACATTAATAAACTCATCATAGATACCAGAATTGAAATTTTGTATCTGCACCAGAGGCGCGTCTTGTCCACAAAAGACCCACTAGTGACGCTGAACCCTCCCCCTCCCCCCCCCAAAAAAAAAGCAAAAAAAAAAAAGTACGAAGTTGAAAAGGATTGAGAACTAACAATTACTAAAACGTTATACCAAATACTGCCAAGGCAATCCATTCCTGATCTTATGTATTTTATGGTATTCCAGTTACTCTAACCTTGATCAGTGATCCATGAAATGAGTTCGAGGTCAGGTGAACGCTGTCTGACAGGCATGTTGATGTGCAAGGAATCCATATACCTAATATAGTTTATACTAATAATCAGTGAGAAATTCAAAGGACAAAAAACTCAAACTTTACGGTGCTGCCAAACATTAAGACCTATGTCTGGCATACTGGGACATCATTGCAGGCGAGACAAAAAACAACACATAATTATCAGCAGTTATAAAGTTTATTACTGGCAGTTATACACCAATACACATAACAACATACTATCACAGAACATTTATTATTACTATGGCTAACATCACTCATCTCAAAATAAAGAATACTTTCTACAACAGTTTTAACATTGTTATCTTTAAAAATAAGTTTCTTGATTTATATCATGTTTATTGCACAGATAAATGCTAATATCGTCGTCACTGTTTCTACTATGATTTAACATGGTGTTTCAAAAATATCAAAGTTGGATATATATATTTAATAAAATATTGTTTAGCAAAAATATCTTTATGATTGATGAAAAAATAAATCAAGTAATAATTTAATATTGGATGTAACGTGACTTCTGATTGGCTGACAGTGTTTTTATTTGTCGGGTCATAGACATAATTTTATCATGTAAAAAGTCATTCCTTAAATATGAAAGCTTTATTTTCTTAATCTTGCAACTCCGAACATTACAGAAATCATACAATAATTTATAAAAGCTTCCTAATATTAAGTGGAATGTTTTCTTATTTCAGTATCATATCAACTGTCTTCAGCATGTGTTATGTTCTGCAGACTGAAAATTCCCAATATCTAAGACTAAATAAATATAAAACTGATAATTGAAATGGGGAATATGTCAGAGACAACAACCCCTCCAAAGAACAGTTAACAGGCGAAGGTCTTCAACAGTGAGAAAATCCACATCCAAGGGCAGTGTTCAGCTGGCCCCTTAATCAGGCTATATTTTTGAACAGGTGTCCGTTTAGAACAGCAATTGATTGATTGATTGTTGGTTGTTTAACGTTCAGGGGCAAATATTTCATGCATGTTCAGGACGAGAACAAGTTAGCAATAAATACAATAGGTAGGTCCTGTAATGATAGAGGTCATCCGGGATGATGGTCGGGAAGTTTGGACTGCCACTGGAAAATGAGGGTATATAGGATAGGGACAGAAATTTTGCCTTGCAACAGGCCACTTACGGACCCCTCAAAGAGTTGTTGCAAGGGTTCTTAACGTGCAAAGGGCGTGACACTCTCTTTATACGAGACATCGGATTTAACGTCCCCATTCTGACAGGACGTGGCTGCAAACTTGATACATCCAACACAGCCAAACGGACGCCCCACTTTGGCAAGCGTTTTACTGCCGGTCTGGAGAAGACCAAGTGATCATATTTCGTTTCCCCAGTCACCCTTGGGAAAGAACATCAATTAACGAAGATTTAAAATCTTTAAAATTTTAATGAACCTCAGGAGTTTAATAAGATCTTGTAATATATAAATATATATATATCTACTATTGTATATCTAACATACATAAAATAATAAATAATTTATGCATTACATCTTCTCTTCCTTTAAAAAAAAAATTAGAACACAAAGAACATGAAATTACATGTGTTAAGAAATAGCAAAAAATGGTGTTATGTTTTATACTCTTTTGCAATGAAATGTTTCCACTACAATTCAAAATGTTAAGGCACAAATATTTGAATATATGTAGTTAATTCCTCATGTTCCACTATATGTTATTGAGAGTTTACAATAAAGAATTTAAACTTGAATATTTATCGATTTTTTTTTTACATGGTTTATTCTTGCAAATATAAAAAAGAAGATGTGGTATGATTGCCAATGAGACAACTCTCAATGTCTGGATTTAGAAAAATATGTTGTTCCAATACTAAACAACAGAGGTCGACGCTAGTTGCAATAGTAGATACAACCAACATTAGTTCACATTTTGTGCGGTCAACAGAAATGCCATTACGGGAGATAATCAACTCAACAGTAGAATGCAAAATAAACGAAGAATTAGACACAATGAAACATTGCTACATTGTGGATGAGCCCGGGTGATACTTTTTCACATAATATATATGAGAGGAAGAATTGCACTTATCATTAACGTGTCCATACTTCGAAAGCAGACCTTAACAAAAAAAGTGACGAATTAAATAAAAACATGTAGAAATCATACTAAACAACAGAGGAACGCAACTAGTTGCAATAGTAGATACAACCAACATTAGTTCACATATTGTTCTGTCAACAGAAATGCCATTACCACAGATAATCAACTCAACAATAGAATGCAAAATAAAGGAAGATTCAGACACAATAAACCTTGCATCATTGTGGATAAACCTGGGAGAGATGTTTTTACATAAAATACACGAGGAAAAATTGCACTTATCATTATCTTAACCATACTGTGAAAACAGACCTTAATGAAAAGTGAAAAATTTATAAAATCATGTGGACATCATACTTAACAACAGAGGAACGCAACAAGTTGCAATAGTAGATATAACTAACATTAGTTCACATATTGGTCGGTCAACAGAAATGCCGTTACCGCAGATAATCAACTCAACAGTAGAATGAAAAATAAACGAAGAATTAGACACAATAAACCTTGCATCATTGCGGATAAACCCCAGAGAGACGTTTTTACGTGAAATACATAGGAGGAAGAATTGCACTTATCATTATATTGTCCATACTGTGAAAGCAGACCTTGATGAAAAAGTGAAGAATTTAAAAAAAAACCATGTGGACATTATATTCTAAACAATAGAGGAACGCAACTAGTTGCAATAGTAGATATAACCAACATTAGTTCACATAATGTTCGGTCAACAGAAGTGCCTTTACCGGAGATAATCAACTTAACAATAGAATGCAGGATAAACAAAGAGTAAGACATAATGAAACAGGCCATTACTACATTGCAGATAGGCACAGGAGGATTTAGAAAATTTGTTGTTCCAGTACTTAACAACAGAGGGACGCCACTAGATGCAATAGTAGATACAACAAACATTAGTTCACATATTGTTCAGTCAACAGAAATGCCATTACAGGAGATAATCAACTCAACAATAGAATGCAAAATAAACAAAGAGTAATACATAATGAAACAGAACATTGCTTCATTGCAGATAGCCAGGGGAGAGATGTTTTCAAAATAAATGCCATTAAGAGAGATAATCAACTCAACAGTAGAATGCAAAATAAATGAAGAATTAGACACAAGGAAACATTGCTACATGGTCGATAAGTACAGGAGAGACGTTTTCACATAATATACATGAGAGAAATAATTGCAATTATCATTAACTTGTCCATACTGTGAAAGCAGACCTTAAGGCTTAACGAAAAAGTGAAGAATTTAAAAAAAAAAACATGTAGACATCATACTCAACAACAGAGGAACGCAACTAGTTGTAATAGTAGATACAACCAACATTAGTTCAAATATTGTTCGGTCAACAGAAATGCCATTACGGGAGATAATCAACTCAACAGTAGAATGCAAAACAAATGAAGAATTAGACATAATGAAACAGGACATTTCTTCATTGCAGATAGGCACGGGAGGATTTAGAAAAGTTTGTTGTTCCAATACTTAACAACAGAGGGACGCCACTAGTTGCAATAGTAGATACAACAAACATTAGTTCATATATTGTTCGGTCAACAGAAATGCCATTACAGGAGATAATCAACTCAACAGTGGAATGCAAAATAAATGAAGACTTAGAAACTATGAAACAGGACATTGCTACATTGTGGATAGGCACGGAAGAGACGTTTTCACAAGAAATACACCAGAGGAAGAATTTTTCTTAGCTTGTCCATGCAGTGAAAGCAGAACTGGATGAAAAAATGAAGAATTTAAACACCAATGTGAAATTCGTGAAATGGAATTAAGGGAAACCATACAATCTGTTGGTAACAATGCATCAAATTAAGTGTGGCAACTGGTAACTCATTCAAATAGATTGAATGTGCTACGTTCAAATATAAGTGATAACAGTAAATACTGCTTAATTTCAAAGTTTTGAAAATATTTAAGGAATGACCGTTGTAATTGTTTCTGTCTATTGGATGACACCAGTTCAGCAATACAGGCCTAAATACACAAAATTCCCAATTTGAAAAAAAGCTGATTACTGGAAAATCATAAAAAAAGATTCTGGAAGTTAAAAACAATTGTTATAATAAAATAAAAAGGAATACATTTCACTTAATATTTAGAAGCTTTTATAAACGAAATATTGATTTTAAAATTACTCTAACGTTATATATTCCCTGAGGGCCTAAGGAAAGATTAGTTATTGTAACTAACTTTAAATAAAGAATTTATTATTATGTTATTACTATTAAGTCTTTCCACTTTTCTGTGGAAAGACTTATTGTTTTTCTTCTGATTATTATTATTATTTTTTGTTTTTTGTTTTTTCTTCCGCCAATAGTATCGTATAGTTTATGCGCTTTTAAATTTCACCCTGCTAAGGCGAATCATTTTCTTTGTAAGAGTTATCTCCCTATTCACTGTTTATCATCTGTGTGCATCTCCTTCGTAACCAAAAAAGATAGCGACAAAATTCCTTTTACAAATTGTTCGTTACATCCTCCGGAATTTTTGTCTAATTTGGATCGAAGCGATTCGATGACATTTTATAGGAGTTATCTACCTTTACAAAATAAATTTGTCTGTATGTTTTTTTAACTCATAAACAGTTAACCGTATAACCCTGGAATGTTTTTATTTGAGGCCCCAAGGTCCTAACTTAGAAAATGAGGTCAAGGTCAAAGGTCAAGGTCAAGTTCTCAATTGTGACTTTTGCTGGTTTTTGCATTTTCTCTGACACTTTGAAAGATACATTTAAAAGAACAAGTGCAAGATGTCTGCGCTATTGTAATAAAGATATGCTACATTTGGTCTTATACAATTTAATGGCATCTTATATGAGTTGGTGCCCCTGAAATGTCTTGATATGAGGTTATTTGATTATGACTTTAACTAAGTTCATTATAAAGGCATTTGACCTTGTACAAAAGGTTACGTGACAAATGACCTTGAAAAATGACTACCGGAAATTACCTTGAGAAAACCGGAAGTAGCCTTTTTTGCAATTTTTTCATAAAAAAGTACTCAGAATCCATATATTTTGTCATATAGATACATAAACTGATTACTGAAGACTTAAAATGACTTCCAACAAACCGGAAGTGGCCAATTATCTCCCATTCTACACACAAAAGTATATAGAAACTATATATTTTTGGAATCAGTGTGAAATAAGCTATCATATGACACCGGAAGTGACATTTATTTAACCGGAAGTAGCATATTATCTCCCTTATATCACTCAAAAATATAATTAAACCATTGTTTATCGCATCAGTATGAAAAAACCATCTTATCAAAATTTCTTTGATGTGGAAAGACTTTCAATTGTTCTCTGAACAATTGGTTTTTAATTTTTATTATTATTATTATTATATATGAGTTAAAAGAATAAGAAAATATAGACCTTGATATGTATAAGTTTTTGCACATTATGCTATGTGCACCACACTTTTATGTTACTTTTTCATAGACAGAAAATCATGAAAAACATTGATGAGGGCACAGTCATCTAACAAAACTATGTCTATAAGCTAATAGGCAATTTTTTTTTATTTCAGCCAATCATCAAACACAGCAAAACGTACAGCTTAATTACATTCATATTTATGTAATATTGATGAAAATCTTGTAAGTAAAATGAAGTATATTATTTAGACTCCCAGATAAGATATTCAAATTTAAGGAAGATTAACTGTATACCGCTCTCTAGGATTGTGAAAAAGCAGTACAAACTGGGTTTAGTTCTTTTCTTTGATAGATTGGTATTTAATTGAATAAAAAAAGGGGTTTTAATTGCATAATTTGAGACTGTTTTTAGCAAATATCACATGATTTTGCTTGATTGTATCAATTTTTCAGCCTAGCCATTAAAGGAAAGATAACTCAAACAGTATTTTTTTTTTATATATAAAGGAATGATAAAGAAACTTTTCTGTTTTATTTGATTAAATAATAAAAATCAAAAATCAAAATGAAACCCAACAGGAAATCTAAATTGCTCAGAAATCAACTTTTTGCTGCATTAAGAATTAGACAAATATTCCAACATTGGGAGACAGCTGAAAACCCAAAACTTTTATTGGTTTTTAATTGTGGTTGAGACATGGTTCATTTTGTTTATTTGCTTAAAAAATGTTTAACAACAATCAATATAGTGAAACCAGTTTTAATAGACCACTCAAGGGAGAGCAAAAAGTGGTCTCATAAGATAGGTGGTCTTTAAATACAGGTTCAATCTATATGAAATGTTCTACAGAGGAACATAAAATTAATGGTCTTATAACACATTTTTTTGCCTAATACAGATGGTCTCTTAAGCAGGTTTGACTGTGTTCACTTTTTAACTGACTAAACAGTACTTATACATTTTGAGGTAATACTGAAGTATATTCAGTATTATAGTTTTTGTGTTATTTTGTTTGTTTGAGTGAAGTTCAGAAAAACCATTGCTTTCAGAACAATAATAAATATTCTTGTGAACTTCCTGCACTGTAAAATCATTCAAAACAATAATACTGACAACAATAGTATGATAAAATAGTACAATAAAATGTAAAACAAAAAAAATGACTAAACGTTCAATAAAATATAAATCTTTAATTTCTGACTTTCATTCGTCTGTTTTCATATGTCAAAGTATGTTTAGATACACTGAAAGCTTGATCCTTATGACTATGGATTCTAAATCTCGCTGCAACATTTAAATACTTCAGGTTAAAACTGGTCGGCACCATTTTCTTCCTTGTAAGCTTTTGACAATATGATCCTATCTCGTAATAATTTAAATAATGTATAGTAATTACAAAACATCATAAGAGCAACACATATAATATGGTTCCATTCGGTACTTTGTATCAGGCTGAAAAACTGGTACCCAACCAATAACCATGTTAAAATCAGCAACCAGTTAACAACTCTCATTGGTTGGTGAAAAAAGAACTGTAAAAAAAAAATTAAAAAAATTATACTTTAATGATATATATATATAGATTCTACCACTGCATCGAGTGTAATACGATATTTATCCACTCGAGACAGTTAAATTTTAAAATTTAAAACGTGAGGCTTGCCAGAGCGTTTTAAATATTTAAAATTTAACTGTCAAGAGGGGATAAATATTGTATTACACGAGATTTGGTGGTGGAATCTGTTTCTCTAATGATTTTCTAACATTTTGCAGGCAAACTTATTCCTTCTTTTCGAATGATCTGCAAAAAGATGTGTTCTTTCTATGTGACGTCATCAGGCATGGTAGCCTTTTTTCATGCCGTCACAATAGGAAATTCAGAGGAAAGCAAGAAAATTCGACGTCATAATCGGATTTTAACCAATGAAGTACTGAGATCAAACGAACCACACGTTGATTAAATTTTTTTTATACAATGGGTGCAGAAAAGGATAAAATGACAAAGAATTAGAGAAATAATATTATTGATTCGTAAATCTTCAGTTGTGAGAAAAAGAGTGGCGCACACTAATGGAGTAGGATTTGCTTACCCTTCAGGTGCACCTAAAATCACCCTTTATTTTAACTAAATTTATTAATGGCAGGTATTATTAGAATAAAGATTTTCTTCATTTAACTTTAATTTTAAAGTTTGCTGATAACAGTTAAAATGGCAGCCTTGGAGGTTGGAGTATGAATTTAAGGAAAAATAATTAAACTATATACCATAAAAGTAATACACCTTATCGCTATTTGTACATCATTGCTGGAAATCACACAGGTTCTCGTAAAATTTTGACGTCATAAAACAAAATATCTGATGCCACAATGGAAAAGTGATTGTTGTTGACGTCAAAAGTCCAAGCGGCCGGGTCAGCCTGGATTAGCGATAAGGTGTATAGTGAAGAAGTTTGGTTTCAATGAGCCTAGTGGTTTCAAACAAAGTTTTTCTTAGAAGAAGATACCACACAGAAGAGGATGGATGCTGAATAACAGACTATAAACATCAAGTTTTGAACCAACAAGACTGACATACTGTGGATTCATTTATTTTCATGGATTGAGGGAATATTGAATAGTCGTGGATATTTAAATTAGTGGTTTTGCCAAAGTTTGCATACATTCATTTAGAAAATCTGTATTTCATTGAACATTTAAATGTGTGGTTCCCCTGTACCCACACAATCTACGAAAATTACCATCCAATGATTGTTATTGAATCCACAGATTTGATTTTTGGTGTTTTAACGCCATTTTTAAGCACTGCATTTAGGCCAGTTTTTAATGGTGGAGGAGGCCGGAGTGCATGGAAAAAACCACTGACCTTCCATAGGAAAACTGACAATCCTAGTCAATTAAGATTGGAGTCGAGTGCACCCACACTAGCGGGTTCGAACATAAACCTCAGTGTTGATTGGCTAGTGATTACAGTAGTAACTACTTAGACCACTCCGCCACAGAGGCCCCTTGAATCCACAGTATAAATAAGATTTGTTACTTACATAAAATCGTCCATGCATACTATTGCCAGGTTCAGCAGTTACATTTACCCCTTCAGCTTTAAATAAACCTCTTACATGTTTAACTAGAGCTCCTTGAGGCCAGACTGTCAGCTCAGACCACCTGCAAGTTCAAACAAAACACACTTTTTATATGTAAAAAATATCAGGAGTAATGAACTTCTATCAAAGTACACAAAATTTGCATTTCTTTTAAAGTTAGACATTTTCAGCTGTTCTATAAAAAAGAAGATGTGGTATGATTGCCAATGAGACAATTGTCCACAAGAGACCAAAATGACACAGACATTAACAACTATAGGTCACTGTACGGCCTTCAACAATAAGCAAAGCCCATACCGCATAGTCAGCTATGATATGACAATGTAAAACAATTCAAAAGAGAAAACTAACAGCCTTATTTATATAAAAAAAAATATTTATACAATTTTGTTTATTATTTACTGCCTCAGTGAGAGCATGTTCGCCTCGAATGCCGGAGGTTCTGGGTCAAATCAAAGACTTTAAAATAGGTTTTTGCTGCTTCTCCACTAAGCAATTGGCATCAAGGAGTACAAGCAAAGACTGGTCAGCTCAAGAGTCAGAATAATGTGACATATCTCCCTGGGGACTTTTACATTGTGAACTAGCACTTTGAAATTTCTGCTCAGTATGTCAGTCTAGTACAAAGCAGGGTTAATATTCATGTTACATTAGCATGTTATCGTACTGAATACGCATATTAATTTGCCGCTGGTTATTAAGAAGCAATTGATCATCATCATCTTGTATATCAAACATTGAATACCGGTACTTTGAATAATTGTCAGATTCCCCCCTTCCCTGTTACTTTTAAAGTACTGGGAAATGATGTCACTTCAACACATTGTGGAGAATTTCATATTCAATATATAATGTTTTTTCAACTTACGCATTATATGGAACATGTGCATGGCGTCCTTCAACCTTCTGCCATCTTCCCAGGTGTTGAGCACACCTGTGTAACAAATCTAGGTATTTAGGTGGCAGAAAATGTACCATGAAAATAAGGAAAGCACTGACCCAGGTAATACAAACATGTTGTCCAACCCACCATGTGTCGTAGTATAATGTATTCTAGAAAGAAAAACAACTTAGGTTATAATGTGTTCGAGAAATAAATACAGATCTCAATGCCAAAAACTAGATACTGTAGATTCCTTAATTTTTCGTTGGATACCAATTTTTGTGGAATTCGTCACAGGTTAACCATAAATTTAAATGTTCAACGAATTGCATATTTGACATTGGTTTGTAAGCCAACTGTGGCAAAACCAAGAAATTAAATACCCATGAAAGTGTAAGTTTTATGCAATCCATGAAAATTGTTACCCTTGAAAAAAATTAATCCACAGTAAAGCAAATTCAGGTCCTAATCTACAGGGATGGTGGCCCTTAAAACTTTAAAAGGGGTTACTATGTCATTGACAGGGGAGTTGCAGTGACAAGAACAGGACTGACAGACAGATGGACGGGTCAAAAACATTATACCCTTGGCAACATGAAATATAATTGGTTTTTTTAATGCCCATTGAAAATTAATCACAATAAACCTTGTGTGAACTTTACTTTTGATCCACTTTTATCATATGGAATGTTAAATGGATACTGTGGATTCATTATTATTCGTTGGATACCTATTCTCGCCTGTTTTGTGGATACAGGTCCGCGTTCAATATCGTAGCTGCTAAGTAGATTTTCTCTATTGAATGTAAAGCTATAGACTAGTTGCTACATAGATATTGATAGCAGCTACGTAGCTGCTACGATATTGAACTCAACCCTGGTAAACCACGATTTGAAATGTTAACTGAATTACAAATTTTATAAAGGGTTTGTATGCAGTGGTTGAAAAAAAACACAAAATCAAATATCCAAAAAAAATGGAAGTAGCCCTCAATCCATGCAAATTGATACCCACTAAAATAGATGAATCCACAGTAAACAGGAATATTGGTTACGTTTCACTGATTATCAACAAATTTGGTGAAGTTAATGTCAAATATATCCAATCAGGATGGAAAGTACTATTTTTGGGACCTACAAAGTTTGATATTGAATTGATAATTCTAAATATATTGCAAGTTATTCAAAACCTTTTCTCAAGGATAAGTTTCATTAAAAACAAATATAAAAAGACAGTCTCATCTTGAAAATACATTTTGGAGGAAAACTTTGAGAACTAAAAATGTAACATATGTTGCATTTCAATTTGAATAAAACTATAATCGTATATACAAAAACTTTCATAGGAATCAGTGATCTTTGGTGGCCATTTCACCTTTTCTCCTTTCACTTTGTAAATCCGAAATTAAGAAATCGGGAAAGCAAAAACACAAAATCAAGAAAATCAAGAAAGCAAAAACGCAAAAACTGGAAATAAAATCAATTTCTTGATATCTCAATTTCCCGATTTCTGGATTTCACTATTTAGCTTTCTTAATTTCTCGATTTCTTCATTTCGCGTAAAGTGAAAGGAGAAAACATTGTTAAAGCGAAATGGCTGCATCGGGCCACCATAGTGATCCTTATATCAGCCAATATTTCATCTAAAGACATGTCAAAAGATACCAAATCATTGTCTCCAACTTTCATTCACTGAAATATACCAATTTTACAAACTTTGCCTTTTTTTTTTTAACAGAATGAAATGCCTTGAAAGTATGTTACTTGTCAAAGAAAAAAGTTCTTAACAGAGATGGCTGAAGCTAGCTAAGTCATAGGTGAAAATGCCATTCGCAGAGAGTAAGTGAATGCAATAAATAAACTTACACTTATGTAATACAACATATTATGCAAAAGTTAATTCTGTTACATATTTAATCATATGTTTTCTCATATGACAGTAGTAAATGAGTTACAAAAGAACTTTCTAAATCTAAAACTAATAACATCGAACTTAAATTCTAGTTACTATTTTTTTTACATTTTTGTACTGTTCTTGTACATGGTATCATTGAAAATTTCAAAAAATCAAAGAATTATGTATTTGTATAATTTGCATAATTTTTTTCAGAATTTGATAGCAATTATCACTAGACATTACATGTTTGTGGTTATGTTTATAATAATTTAGCACCTGAAAAGCATATGGCTTATAGATTTAAGCTAAGTAAGACATTTTGCTGACTATCTATATTTCAGGACAAAAAGAAGAAATTTCAGAATTAAACAAGAATGTGTCCCAAGTACACGGATGCCCCACTCACACTATCATTTTCTATGTTCAGTGGACCGTGAAATTAGGGTCAAAACTTTAATTTGGAATTAAAATTAGAAAGATCATATCATAGGGAACATGTGTATAAGTTTCAAGTTGATTAAACTTCAACTTCTTCAAAAACTACCTTGACCAAAAACTTTAACCTGAAGCGAACAGACGCACAGACGGACGAACAGACGCACAGACGAATGGAGGCACAGACCAGAAAACATAATGCCCCTCTACTATTGTAGGTGGGCATAAAAACAATGGCACAAAAATTTGAATATGAAAATAATCTGCATAATAACTAAAAATTCAATGCTTCCAACAAAAAAAAGAACCTAAGAAGGCAAACCATTTTTTTCAATTTAAAAAACTCTTTTACATCTTTAACTTATGGTATTCAACCCATTCATTGTCACTACTAGTACTTGCTTCTGTTAAAAGAGGGACGAAAGATACCAAAGGGACAGTCAAACTCATAAATCTAAAACAAACTGACAACACCATGGCTAAAAATGAAAAAGACAAACAGAAAAACAATAGTACACATGACACAACATAGAAAACTAAAAAATAAACAACACGAACCCCACCAAAAACTAGGGGTGATCTCAGGAGCTCCTGTTAAAAGGCAATGGGCACATTTTTGTAAATGTTCACAAGACCTTGTTATTGGCTCCAAAAATTCATTAAAAGAAGCTATACCTTATGTTCAGACAAACCAAAATAGTGGTTCTTTTAGACTTTGATTGAATTCTGTTCTTAAACATTAAAAGGGAGAAAACTTGTTACAAGCCTTTTTGTCAATTTATCCAACTGAAAACTACGATGAATGCTAAAATTGATGAAATACTGAAAAAGCAGAAAATTAATGAAGCTGTTGATATATTTCTTAGTGGAATTTCCTGTTATGCTGGACAAGAATGTGTCCCAAGTATACAGATGCCCCATCATTTTCTATGTTCAGTGCAGCGTGAAAATGGGATAAACTATCTTATTTGGCATTAAAATTAGAGAGATCATATCATAGGGAACATGTTTACTAAGTTTTAAGTTGATGGGACTTCAACTTCATAAAAAAAAACTACCTCGACCAAAAACTTTAACCTGAAACGGGACAGACTGACGAACGGACAAACAGACCAGAAAACATAAAAATAAACTTATTAAACCCAGAGATTTTTAGCATATATATTATAAACCAATTTTGTTCATATTTGAAAGTACATATTAAAAAGGGTCTACATTAAATATGGACTGTGGTATTATATGTTCATTCAATGAAGTATAAAAAATAGGCCTTGGAAGCATTCACCTTTGATGATCATGGAAGTATCTTTAGCAGAATATGTGTATATAACTGTTTATACCCACAACAGCCATAACTTCTTTTAAATAAGTACTCTTAAAAAACTTAAACAAATAAAGATGATCTATTAAATAAATAAAAAACACAAATTCAAAAGACAAATCATGCACTAAAATGAAAACATCAATATTGTTGTATAGATTAAATTAGAAAACATTCGCTATGCCATACAACAAAATAAATAAAAATATAATTGGAGACAACTCATGCAGAATGATGCACAAAATACTACAATGGGACTTACCCAACATGTTTGACAACTGTTTTGTACATGCTACAATACATTTAGTATTTGTTATAATACTCCTCCTCCTTGTTTGAAAATTATGTCCGCAAAAGAGGTTCTCATAACATGCTAGATTACATTAAAATATTAGTATTTGTATGCACTCAAATGTTAGACATTTACATCTCAACAAAAGATCAAATTGATATATGTCATATAATAAATAAATAAAAATATAATAAAAAACGAAATCGGTTGTGCATCTACAAGAATTTTTGCTGTAAGACAAACTGTTAATTCAGAATATACATAGCTTTTCTATATAGGTTGGCCACAATTCTTAAAAAACTTTCATATCAAAACTATCACATTAATTTTATTTCTGTAGGTCTTTATTAACCTAAAAACTATTTTACATTTTCTTTTTTTTTTGTTATTTCTGATAGTATATGACTGATGATGGAAAAATAAAATTTAGATGTTGAGAATGTTTTTTATCATTCTACCCCAGCCAGCAACATTTTAATGCCATTTTCTGATTAAAAATTATCAAAATCAATCAAATTGAAGTGAAGCAACTTCCACCAATTTCAGGGTTCTTGCTAAGGATTTCTGAAAACAAGTCCAGGGACTCATCATTTTAAGCCATGATGAGTCCAACAGTAAGAAGAAGAAATTTTATTGCAATATAATTTATTATGTTAGACTCAATGACCTTATATAGGGCAATAAAAATACATTAAATTCAGATTTCTTTTAAACTTTTGCAAAAATTTGATGAAATGTATGTTCAGTTTATACAAAATATTTCAATCTGGATGCATCTTTAGGACTCACAAGTTTTGAAAATGGTGAGTCCAGACAGATTTTCATGAACATGCCTTGGTGAGGACCCTGCGTTTTACAATCATTTATAGAACTGTCCTTAATTACAGAACACATTGGTCTGATGACCAGTACATAACACAATCAAGAAATTGATTTATTTAATGATTAATGCATTGTCAAATGTTTATCCTTCCCCCCAACTGTTTGAAGGAGAAGAAAATGTGTGTTACTGACAGAAATTAAATTGAAATAGAGAACGATGATTTTGATAGCTCTGAAAAAATGGATGAGCTATCATTTGTATGATACTTAATATAAATCTTTTTAAAGAGGGTGTCCATGGAAAAACCAGGCAGTGGATGGCACATGACATATTTTGTTTTCAATTTTTTTCATCTATTTCATATCACAAATTCATTCTTTCTCAAAGTTAAATTTTGTTTTTTTATTAACTGCAACAAGTAAAGAGAAAAAAATACATAGAAAGCACTGAAAATTCATTGAAAAGGGAACATAACTCTTCATTTTGTACACAGTTTTGTTGCGTTGTTAGTGAACTTTAAAATAATTTTCTGAGCCAACCACTGTTGATTCAAAAATATCTTTGACATATATCTCCTTTGTATGATATAAACATTGCATTGGAACCAAAAATTCAGTGGGAAAAAAATTATGTTGTGCCACCCATATCATAGGATTTGCCTGATATTTACTTTGACAGCCTCTTTAAAAAGACATTAGAATGTACAAAAAAGTATATAAAGCTTGCATTTGTTCTCTCAGTTCTCCCTCCCAATAGAAACACCCACATAATTTGGTCTATTCTTGAAATATGATGTGCTTTTAAAATAGTTTAATTAAACTATGCATAAATGTATTCAAACCATGCATATGAAGAAGTTCAAACAGAATGTCTAAATTCAAAGTAAGTGATTCCATAACCGTAAATTAGAGAAATTATTTTGTTTACATATAAATGATATACCAAACAAGAAACAAAACCACTCTTAGTAAAAAATAGTAGCTATATTAGATCACCTTTTTTTGGTTGAAAATGTAGTCCTTAATGACAATTCATTAGGAAAATCTTCATTTTGGTAGGACTTGTAGGAATAAATCTTATACATGAATTTTTACAAGATAAAAAAATACCTGATAATAATTATTTCTAAAAATCAATGGAGGATGGCATGGTTCAAACTGCAAAATAACAACTTAGGCACTGCAAAGACAATCCCTGGAAGTGACATGGTTACTTTGTTACTTATAAAGGCATTGATAAAATAATATCTAATAAAATTATTTCTAAAAATCAATGGAGGATGGCATGGTTCAAACTGCAAAATAACAACTTAGGCACTGCAAAGACAATCCCTGAAAGTGACATTGTTACTTTGTTACTTATAAAGGCATGGATAAAATATATTAAAGCGGGAACATCTCTAAAAGCCTTGTTCTCACAGTATCTAAAATTGAGAATGGAAATGGGGAATGTGTCAAAGACCAAACAACCAGACCATAGAGCAGAAAACAGCTGAAGGCCCCTATTTGTATTTATTAAACTCACCTGTGCAAAACATAAAGGAATGAATGTCATGTAATAGGCTGTCAATAAGGAGTTAAATAAAATCTGCTTGATTCTCTGGTTAAAATCTCGCTTTAAAACTTCAACTTCCTGTCTGACGATATCTGGATTCATGGAACAATTGTGGAACAAGATGTCAATGTCTTTATGTCTTTGTCTAGGAACAGGACGATCTGAAACCGGTGCAGGCCACACAAACATCTTATGATAAAGTGGTTTTATTGTTGGTCCAAACATAAATACATATGTTAACATCCTGTAAAAAAAAGATACTCAATCATATCATAAAACTTAAACATGATATTAACCACTTGAATCCCTGTATATAATAAACAGTACTTATAATAGTATGTGTATTATATTTTATCTTATGTTATTTTGTTAAACCCCTTTCTTTTATTATATCATCCACAATAATGGTATACCTCATTACCTTCTGTACATCTTTAAACTGAAAATAAGACAGCAACAACATATTTCATTTTTTTAGGATTTTTTGGTGTTTTAATGCTACTTTTAAGCACTGCTTCTGGGCTATTTTATGTCAGCCAGTTTTTTATTGGTGGAGGAAGCTGGAGTACCTGGAGAAAACCAATAATCTTCGATCAGAAAACTGACAATCCTAGTCAATAAAGATTGGAGTCAGTGCACCCGCACAAGATCAAAACCTCAGTGTTGACTGGCTAGTGATTAGTAGTAAATACTAAGACCACTCGGCCAATGAGGCCCCATAGCAACAAAAGACCCATACATATTAATTTTCACTGTGACTTCATACTTACGGACAACATAAAAACAAACTGTATAACAGTGAATGATTTATCAGCACATAGTATCCTGTTATTGCCAAGGTTACGACAATCAGCTGACAGACCAGTACTTTTATTAACCATACTGCCCAAAATAATGGTGATTTGCTAGAACGAGATCCTGAAATCTGAAATTGAATTGAAATAATATAAAAAAAAAATCTGGATTCCATTACATGTATGATGAAATAAATGGAGACACAGATGAAGCCCCACTTGCATATACAACTTCAGGGTTTCCCCTGGGTCAATTATTTTGTTCGCCACCTCTTTTGCCATAACAATATTTTTTTCGCCATGTAACATTACATATTTTTCTTTCAATTCCCCCCCCCTCTAAATTAGATGAGTTTTCCCCATCATTGTCTATGATTATTCTCTCAAACTTATCTTAGAGTCTACATTGTTACAGTTAAATTGTAATGAATAAACTTTTAACATTTAAATCAATTATCGATATCAAAGTCGAAGGATAAAGTTTTAAATCGGAAATAGTTCTTGCTTTTAATAAATTTTCGTCATAACAACAGTTTTCTTTTCTGGACTATCATTATAAGGAGAGGAGACGTCAAAACTTTGCTTCAAACACCTGCATCGCAAAGTAGTTAATAAATGATCCTTTTGTGACTTATGTCGGACGCCATTTAACCATATCATAATGTCAACAATACAATTAACACCTTTATTAGTTAGTCCTTTGTTGACGATATCACACAATGCAATCAGCTGATAATTGATTTTCTGTCAAAATCTAAACGAGTTCAAGGTGAACTCCGAGTATATTGTCTGTTCAGGTAAAATATATCTATTTTATATATTTCTTTTGCCAAATTCTTTCGCCAATGACGAATTTTAATCGCCACAATTATTATTTTTTCGCAACATTGCAAAATGGCGACCGCCAGCGGAAACCCTGCAACTTAATAAAGGGACATAACTCAGAAATAGAAAAAGAGATGCCACCCAAAATTTAATCTGAACCTCATTGTTTTGATAATTAGCATTGTGTTTAAGTTTCATTTCATTTATTGAGGCAAACTTAAGTAAGAGAACGGAAACCAAAAAATTAAGCAGTTTTTCAATTTGTAAAGTGACCTAACTAACTATAGACATGATAGAAAAGTATATCAGGCACAAACAGTCATTATTATACATATTTTATACAGTGGCATTAATTATAATTTATAGTTACCTCTTGAGCCAAACACCAGATTAGTCGTCTACTCATTAAAACACACAGGAACAACAGGAGGTATGGATCAATAAGATAAAAGTTCTGAAATAAAAAAAAGTTGTTTTGAATTATTGTAGCTATGTTATTACAAAACTTATTAAAAACTAAAACCAGATGCTCCGCAGGGCACAGCTTTATACGACCGCAGAGGTAGAACCCTGAACGGTTGGGGCAAGTATGGACACAACATTCAAGCTGGATTCAGCTCTAAATTTGGATTGTGATTAAATAGTTGACACAGCATAGGTTTCTGACACAGAATGAATGTGGTCTAATGAACTTAAAAAAAAATGTTTGCCTTTGAGCAATTCACTATGCTGATGAATATTAATCCTCTCAAAAAAATGTTTGAAGAAATTTTCTTTTTATTTATGAAATCTGAAATGAAAAAAATTGACCCTCCAATTTTTATTTCACATCCCCCTTCCCTTATTTCAAAACTGATCTCAATTCAAATTTCTAATGAAGTTTGCAACAATAACTACTCATTTAAATACATCATAAAATATTAAAATGTAAAAAAAGTGCTTGTTATCACTGAATGGTAAAGATTGTTTTAATCTATCAGTTGGTAGTAAAAGTGAATATACATTGTATATTGTATAAAACAATGATTTAAGTTGATTCAACTACTATTCTGGACAAAGAAAGATAACTCCAATTGAAATCCAATTGGAATTTCTTGCTATTGCACAATATTGTGCAATTAGATATTTCTTGCTATTGTGCAATACTGTGCAATTGAAAATATTTGCTATTGCACAATACTGTGCAATTGAAGATTTCTTGCTATTGCACAATACTGTGCAATTGAAGATTTCTTGCTATTGCTGAATACTGTGCAATTGAAAATTTCTTGCTATTGCACAATAATTAATATAATAATTTTGGATCCTGATTTGGACCAACTTGAAAACTGGGCCCATAATCAAAAGTCTAAGTACATGTTTAGATTCAGCATATCAAAGAGGCCCAAGAATTCAATTTTTGTTAAAATCAAACTTAGTTTAATTTTGGACCATTTGGACGTTAATGTAAACCAATTTCAAAACGGGACCAAAAATTAAGAATCTACATACACAGTTAGATTTGGCATATCAAAGAACCCCAATTATTCAATTTTTGATGAAATCAAACAAAGTTTAATTTTGGACCCCGATTTGGACCAACTTGAAAACTGGGCCAATAATAAAAAATCTAAGTACATTTTTAGATTCAGCATATCAAAGAACCCCAAGGATTCAATTTTTGTTAAAATCAAACTAAGTTTAATTTTGGACCCTTTGGACCTTAATGTAGACCAATTTGAAAACGGGACCAAAAATTAAGAATCTACATACACAGTTAGATTTGGCATATCAAAGAACCCCAATTATTCAATTTTTGATAAAATCAAACAAAGTTTAAATCTGGACCCTTTGGGCCCTTTATTCCTAAACTGTTGGGACCAAAACTCCCAAAATCAATACCAACCTTCCTTTTATGGTCATAACCTTGTGTTTAAATTTCATAGATTTCTATTTATTTATACTAAAGTTATGGTGCGAAAACCAAGAAAAATGCTCATTTGGGTCCCTTTTTGGCCCCTAATTCCTAAACTGTTGGGACCTAAACTCCCAAAATCAATACCAACCTTCCTTTTGTGGTCATAAACATTGTGTTTAAATTTCATTGATTTCTATTTACTTAAACTAAAGTTATTGTGCGAAAACCAAGAATAATGCTTATTTGGGCCCTTTTTTGGCCCCTAATTCCTAAACTGTTGGAACCAAAACTTCCAAAATCAATCCCAACTTTTCTTTTGTGGTCATAAACCTTATGTCAAAATTTCATAGATTTCTATTTACTTAAACTAAAGTTATAGTGCGAAAACCAAGAAAATGCTTATTTGGGCCCTTTTTGGCCCCTAATTCCTAAAATGTTGGGACTAAAACTCCCAAAATCAATCCCAACCTTCCTTTTGTGGTCATAAACCTTGTGTTAAAATTTCATAGATTTCTATTCACTTTTACTAAAGATAGAGTGCGAAAACTAAAAGTATTCGGACGGAGACGACGACGACGCCGCCAACGTGATAGCAATATACGACGAAAAAATTTTCAAATTTTGCGGTCGTATAAAAATGGCAAGGTTATACTGTGGATTTATTAATATTGGATGGATACCAATTTTCATGAATTTGCTTTGTACAGGTTAACCACAACATTACATATTCAACGACAGACAAATTTTCTGTAGGCTTGTAAGTAGACTTCGACAGAACCATGAAATTAAATATCCACAAATACATAAAATATGTAAGTTTTCCTCAATCCCCAATAATTGGTACCTAGAAAATAAATAAATCCACAGTATTTATCAAATGTGTCTAGACGTTCTTTCATTTCTATAACCCATGCATTAATAAGAATGACAACAGAAAGGCACAATATAAAAAATTTCAGCAAATATAACCTTATTAAAATTTCCTAAGGGAGCTACCATTTGATTTTTATGGGGGGGGGGGGGGGGGGGGCTAGGATGAAAAATGTTGTCCTGCATTTTTTTTTTAGCTGTAATCTCTGTCCTGCCTTTTTATTTTTCACTCTGTTTGGTCCTGCCTTTTTTAAAAAGTTCATCCTGACTTTTTTTTACCTAAATTGTCGTCCTGAATTTTTTTTTGCAAGTGTCTCATCCTGCCTTTTTTTTTATACTCAAAACTTCTGTCCTGCCTATTTTTTTCAAATTTCATCCTAGCCCCTCCATAAAAATCAAATGGGAGATCCCTAAATGTTACATGTATATATACGATCCTAGTAATTTTTTCCTAATTATTTTACTGTGGATTCATTTTTTTTTATGGGTTTTGTGTATTGTAAAAGATTTGGATTTTTGTGGACATTTAATTTTTTTTTCTCAAAAGTCTGCATACTAGCTTATAGAAAACTTGTTTTTCTTTAAACATTCAAATTCATATGATTCACCGGTACCTGTACCCACACAATCCCCTAAATTGGGTGTCCCACAAATATAAATGAATCCACAGTATATCTGAAATTCTGAAAATTGTATAACTGTTATCATCATACACTTCCAATAATATCAATAAAATCATATATATATATACTGTATAGTGATATAAACACACAATGCATACATATATACATGTATAATCTAAGTGGTACTGTTGTCTTTACTAAAGATTAAACATACATGTTGACCTGTATGTCTTTTTTTGGTTGTTGGGTTTTTATCCATTCCAAAATTTCTGTTCATTCATATCTACATTATATCTTAGCCTAGACATGTTTACTTTTGTTATTTCTATAGTTGCTTCTATGTCATATGGTGTCTGGTGGAGAGTTGTCTCATTGGCATTTATAATACCACATCTTCTTATTTTTATATAAAATAACATTGATTACCGTCATTAGGCGTGTAGTATACACACTTTTTAAACCCTAAAAGGAAGTTGGTAGAGACAGAGGGTATTATTTATCCACCAATAAACACATTTTTTTTAATTAATATTGTTTTCTAAATTTTTATAATAAAAAAGGGTCAAATTTAGTATTCTATAAATATACAAACCAATGCATAATTAGCATGACTATGAGGAAGCCACCAGACTGTTTTATATAAGTTGATATACTGTAATCCCATAACTATAATTCCAAACACATAAACCATAGCCTCAAATGACAGGTTGCTGTCTGAAGGTATGTCCGGGAGGTGAGAGTGCTTTGGAAGTACAGCCATTGATGCCAAAGGGACCATGTTCGGCTCTCTTTCTTCACTGAAATGACAAAGTTGCACATTTAAACATGATAAAGATAACTCTAATTCAATGTTAAAAAAAAAGTTAAATTATTTTTATCTAATGATTTTTTTTTTTATTTCAAGATGTTGACAACAAAGTGAAATAATTGACATAGCATTATAACAAGCTGTTGTTACTTCTTGCTTGAGGAAACATCACTGTAAACTTATGTGCATGCACTCATTGTTTTTTAAGTGTTGTGAGATTATTAATATTACTTTACAGTTTTAGTTCTTCATGTTTGCAACCATAAAGGCGAATTGATATAAAAATCAATAGATCACCAAGTTTTTTTCAATTTCTCTGAAAGGAATATAAAAATATTCTAGCTCAACATGTACAGGTAAGGGCAAGTCACTGAAAAAAAGTAAACATCTCTCTAAACATCCAAGTATTTATGAGATATTGTAAGATATAGATAATTTGCTCCACAACATGTTCGAGAGATCAATATAGCGACTTATTCAGTCTCAGGAAAAGTCACTTTCTACATGTCCTAAAAAAAAGGTAATATCATGACTATTAATCTAAACGAATGGGCTTCTCAAAATTTTCCAAAAAAAATAATTTACTAATTTTTGCACTTGGACACAGTAAAATCATATGGGCTACTACAAAGTTTTAAATTCTTAACCTTACCATGTAACGTGCACATAATCAAATGAGAATGAGAATAAAACTTCTATGACTCAGTTGTTCGTCTCTTTAGTTAAATACATTTTGTAAAAACCCTGGTTGAATATATATATATAAGTTTTAACCCTTTTTAAATTCTTTTAACAGAGGGTTACCATGGTCAGTGTTCCAGCTAGGATTTGAAAATAGAGGGGCGCGTTTTTAAAAAGGGCACTTTAGCGCGTTCTCACTGAAAAAATCAAATACTTAATGAAATATTTTAAGCAAGCATGTAGCTAAGGGAGCTACCATTTGATTTTTATGGGGGGGCTAGGATGAAAAATTTTGTCCTGCATTTTTTTTTAGTTGTAATCTCTGTCCTGCCTT
Organism: Mytilus galloprovincialis; assembly: GCA_037788925.1. Lineage (NCBI taxonomy): Eukaryota > Metazoa > Mollusca > Bivalvia > Mytilida > Mytilidae > Mytilus > Mytilus galloprovincialis. The sequence goes on from CM075340.1 coordinate 34,832,847, forward strand.
TTTATTTTTCACTCTATTCGGTCCTGCCTTTTTTTTATTAGTTTATCCTGACTTTTTTAACCTAAATTGTCATCCTGCCTTTTTTTTTTGCAAAGTGTCTCATCCTGCCTTTTTTTTTTACTCAAAACTCCTGTCCTGCCTATTTTTTTCAAATTTCATCCTAGCCCCCCCCCCATAAAAATCAAATGGTAGCTCCCTAAGTTAATTACTCTATACTATGATATACAAGTTAAAAACATTTATTTAGAACATACAAGTTAAAATCAAACTGAGAGCACTAATAGTCATTAATACATGTATATTCATTTCTCTTTCAGAACTACAGATTGTTCAAAGAAGAGTTCAAATGCAAATAAATATTATACAACATTGACAAGTCTTCAGTTTTTCTTTTTGAAGAAGGTTGTAACACATTGATCAAGATTTTTTTCAAATTTAGTTTCATCACAGTTTAATTTTACAGTTAATATTTTTGTTAATGTCTGTGTTTTCAAGTTTGCTCTGTGACTTGTCTTTATCAATTTCACCTGAGAGAATATTCTCTCCACCTCTGCTGTACTGAGTGGTTGTATTATTGCAACACTGAATAGTTTTGCAACAAGAGGGTACATAGATAATAGGTTTTTATCCTTATGACAAGGTGAATGAAATAGCTCTAGCAGACTAGGTAAGGAACGATCTGTAAGTTCTGCTGATGACACAAGAGCTATAAAGTCCTGCCATTGAATAAGGAGAGTTTCAGGGTCCATGTCAAATGTATTTGCCAGAGCTTCTATCTCTGTATAACCATACATTGTTTCAATGTTGTCTGTTCCTGTAAGGTCTAAAATGGCCAACTGATCGATTGTGTCAGCATCCTTAAATCTAACTGTTATATTTTCAATTAATCCATTGAGAAAGCACTCTCTGACTTTAGTATCAAAATCTACTGGGGTCGGGTCAGTAATGATACATGTGCTTCTCAAATGTTCCTCTTTTTGAAGTCATGGGCCATTCTGGGTCTTTCTTGTTGTCAACAAAAATTGACAGTTTTCTCCACACTTGTTCTAATGTTGCCAAGATGAACATCCCTCTTCTGAAAAACAAGTGAGAGGCTACAAATGTGTGGCAGCACATCTGCAAGTAGCAAAACTGCTTTCAGCATGGCAGGATCTTTAAGATTTTTAAGCAGGCCATTAAAATCACTGGATCAGTTCGAATTTCTGCAGACTCTAAATGAACAACAAGAGACCTGTATGATCGTGCAATTGAGGATATTGCTTGATCATGACTTAGCCAGCGATGATGTTTTGCTAGTTTAATAGCTAAAGGTGCCTGATCAAAAGCTTTCTGTATTTCTTTAAGTCTATCAGTGTTGCAGCAGCTATATTTATAATACTTATATAAAGCTTCAAGCACCTGGTCAAGCTTCTTCATGAGTGGAATTTGCTTACAACTGTCTCTGAAGGCAAGGGCTACACGGTGATCTCTGCAATGATGTGTCAAAAGGTGAGGGTTAAGGTCCTTCAGTTGTTTGGAAACACCATTAATGCGGCCTGTAAAAACGGGCTGCACCATCTGATGCAAATCCTGCCATATCTTGAATTGAAAGTTCATGACTACAAATGTACTTAATTCATCTGTTATAGCTTCAGTTATGTTATCTGCTTTTGCATTTGGCAATTCAATGTCAGTTAAGAATCCATTTTGAACTTTACCATCCTTGCTAATGTAACGTGTACAAATAGCTAAATGCTTAATTGTCCTGTTATCGGTAACTTCATCTACCATTGTAGCATAACATGGACTGGCTTTCATATCATCCAACAGCAGTTGATGTACTTTTGAACTTAATATTTCCAACAACTCATGAACTGTATCCCAGCTTGAATAAGTTGCATTTTTAGCTAAACGAAGTTTAGATAAATCTGTTGCTCCAACATCAATGCAGAGATCAACTGTTGATCCAAATAAGTCAAGTGGCAAGTGATGGCGCAGAATAAAAAAAAGAACTTTCAGAGCATCCTTCACTGCTTTTTGTGCACCAGTAGATATATTACATGTATTAGAAGCCATGTCATCAATGGTGTGTGCCATATCTAAAGTTATTGCATATTTATGTTGTTCACTGTCTTGATGGATTTGTGTCTTATCTTTGCGCAACAGTTTATAACCTACAGTAGACCATGTCTGACTTCCATTACTTCCGTGTGATTGATGCTTGTTACAAAGTTTGCAAAGCATGACATCAACTAATGTTCCATCCTCACTTCAGTCTTTGTCAAAATATAACCAGGAATACTGTTTCAACCAATTATTATTTATACCAACTTTGTGTTTCCCACTAGGATTTCTTGTTTGTATGGAGGAACGAAGTGTAGGGTTAGGATTTTCTTGAGTTGCTTCATTGTCTTGTATTTGTGGTTGTATAGGAGTTTCGGCTGTCTCAATTACAATTTCAGGGGTCTCATTTCCATCATTACTGAAAGAAGATAGGGAGAGTGGGGTAAACTTTACACTGACAGTTGTGTAGGTTTGGTTGTCATGAATTTAATCGGACTTTCGAGAGCTCTGTAATCGGCACAATAATAAATTAATTCAATTTTGAAAGTTTATTATCAATTCAACAAGCATCTCAGTATATTTCATGTTGAGCGTATTAAATAATATCAATATAAACGGTTAGTGAAAACAGATTTCAATTCAAGAAAAAGGATATAAAAATCAGACTTTAGAGTGCTCCGTAATCGGCGGAATTTACAATAGAGGAACAATTGCGATATCTGATAGAAACCTTTCATCTTCTTGGTTTTTCATAAAAGTAAAGAATTAAATTATTGTTTTACCTTTGATGGTCATTATTCTGGAAAAAAGATGTAATAGACTGGCAAGTCTTTGATATTTTCTTCTTGTCATTTTCGAGTTGGTCAGTTTTTCTTTTTTTCGTCGGCATTTTGCGTGTTGACGATTTACATGTACAATATACTATTGGAATGATTCTTTTTTAATGAACGTTATTTTATAAATAACAAATACAATAGAAATGAACATCGTTCACATTTATTTTATAAATTCTATTTTGCATCGTCAGGTGTTAAAATAATCAATTCATTTAACTTGATGTTTGGTGCTTCAGGGCAAAGGGATTAGACAGGGTCGTAAATTTCACCTGATTAAGTAATTGACTCCAATCAAATAGGTGATTATATACAGGTAACAAGTGTCAACAATTTTAATCTGTTGTCTTAATGAAGTGTGTGTATAAAGAACTCAACAAAATGGCGACGATATGATGAAAAAAGATGGTTTTTTAAACTTTTTTTCAAAAGGGCACAGAGGGGCGCAGGGGCGCTTAAAAAAGGCAGAGGGGCGCAAAATTTCTGGGGCGGGGCACGGCACCCCTCCATTTCATGCTAGCTGGAACACTGATGGTTACATAAACCAAAAGTTAAAACTCTGTTGTTGCGGCTCATCACTACCACTCATTACATAGTAAGTGCCCCCCCCCCCCCCCCCCCCAAAGCCTTTTGGTCAATAATTATTATTACTTGTGAAAATAATACATTTTTGGTTGTTTAAGTTCATAAAATAGAACAACAAAACATGTATGTAACAGACATGACAGAGAGCACCTTTGGCTTTTATTTAGAAAGTAGTGTTTAGTCAAGTGACTTCATTATAGACATTAATTAATATTTAACACATTCAGTTTTATTTGCTGCATGAATTAATTGTTCATTGAACATGTTGAATTTATTATGCTTTTGTCATAAAATTCTAAAGGTACAAGGTATGGATTATACATCCTATGGACATTACGGAGGTAGGGGAACATATCATTGAAGATTTGTCCTCTCGTCTAGAAATCGTAATGTCAGGTCCCGTCTATATATTATCCTGGAAATATGTATTGTGACATTTTGGACCCTGCCAAAAAATCAGAATTGGGACATTTCAATAAATTTTGCGTCAATGATGTCTCAAATGGATCTCTGATGGATTCCTCTTTGGGTCAAAGAGAATTACATACATGTAAAAACATCATAATATATATATTATAACATGTATTATAACCATGATAACCAGATAAAAAAAACTGTGATAGGATTTGTAGCTCAAGTGGTTTTATTTTTTACCCTCCGTTACTATTCTTATGTCCACTATTTTGATAGGACGAGGACTGTATCCTTGATAAAATTCTTCGACATGCAGGCATGATACAAACGTGTCTCCATATATGTTTTCTTTTCTAATATATGTTTTCGTGAATATGAAAATTATGGCGAAAGCCAAACCGGAAACTTAAATTCTAACATCCAAATAAGGTAGGGAACGCATCCGAATTTAATTGGCGTATTTATAACTTACAATAAAAGATTTAAAGCTCGTTATAGACAGCTGTTTTGAGGAAAAAATATCAAGAAGCATAAAGAGATTTTTTTATTGTTCAAAATGTTATTTGAATCTGTATTCTCCCATTTTGTTATTTTCCGAGATTTGCACACAGCCGTCACCAGCCAATAGAAATTGTTTACAGTAGTTTTGGGTGTTTCCGGCAATTTATTTTATTTTTTTATGATGTTTTATTACTCTTCTCCACAAAAATGATTTTAAATAACTGATCATGGAGGATAATAATACCAAAGATGACTGTTATAAACACGAAAGAGTAGTCCCCGAGCAAACTACTGCAGGTTTAATTCAAGAAATTAACATAAACGAAGGTGAAATAAAAACTGTCATTCAACACATAATTTCTGTTTTTCATTCATATCGACGTTTTTTTGGTTGTTACAAGTGTATTTAATTTGCATCTGGTTTAGATTTCTAATAACTGTTCCGTTGACCTGAGAACATGTGAAAGAGATATAAAAATGCCGAAAGGATTATCAAACTCTGCAGAAGTGGTAATCTGGGAACAGTATATATATCTGTACAACACTCAACAGTAATCAATTTGACAATACCATGGCAAAAATGGAAAAAAAATGACCATAAGACAAACAGTAAACGAAATACAACATAGGAAACTTAAAGACTCCTCCAAAACCATGGGGTGATGTCGGTGCTCTGGAAGGAAGCTTATCCTAACACTTGAACAACTGCTGCCTAGGTTGCCACCTGGTCAGATAGGCACTCATTATGGTCAATTCATCATGGGTTGGAGCCATTGTAACATTGGCATTAATTGGACGAGTCTTACAGATTCAACGATTTCCTAATAAAATAGACCAATTATCGTGATAGGAAATTGACTTCAATTTTTAATACTGTGATGCCGCAAAATTAACAAGTATCTGCTAATTAACCCCATGGTGGAAGTGCAGATAAATGACCAGTGAGCGTGTTATTATCTTTTTGACAAAATGAGCCGGCATCTTTAGTAGGGTTATAAATGTGCTAATTTCTCGTTTGATTTCCTATCGGTATAATACATTTTAAACATAGCACATGATGCACTAGTCTCGTCGAATTATTAAATCCCGTGGTCAGAATTCTGACCACGGATTTAGGCCATACCTGTTGTCAGTGTAGGGATACATGTAGGTGAACACAACAGGGGTCCAGTTTACATTTGTACATGACAGGTGCCACATTTGGAGCAGGATCTGCTTACCCTTCAAGAGCAGGATCTGCTTAACAGTAACCCTTACAGAGCATCTGAGATCACCCCCAGTGTTTGGTGTGGTTCCTGTTGCTTATTCTTTAGTTTTCTATGTTGTGTCATGTGTACTTTTGTTTGTCTGTTTGTCTTTTTCATTTTAGCCATGGCATTGTCAGTTTATTTTTTATTTATTAGTTTGACTGTCCCTTTGGTATCTTTCGCCCCTCTTTTATGGGCTTGAAAACCCTTCAACATGAACAATATTGCAATGATGAAACCTCTTTTTCGTTTTTCAATCTGGTAGTTAAATATATTGACGGTGAATACAAATCAATGAGGTGAGGTGCTCTGGTGGATAGTTTTCTCATTTGTGTCATTGATCATAATATGTCTTCTTATATGTGACAATATATTTGATTGTTTTGTGTTTTTGGGTAGTTGTCTCATCAAGCTCATTGAATTTAATGTAAATCTCATTTACCGAGAACATATCATGGTTTTATTCATATATATGTACAGTAATATTTTGAACATTTACATTTATATTTTACAGATAATGATATTGATTTGCTGTGTGCTGTTGTATTTATAGAAGATGCTGCCAAGGTATTTCATTAAATAAACAGGTATACAGGGGAGGGGTCCCTCGAATACTCATGTTTACTTTAATTAAAAAAAAATTAATAACACCAAAGAATAAGATGCATAAGGTTATTCCCGTCACTCATTGAATCTTGAAAAACAAGCTTGTTTTTCTAACCATATTTCTATTTTGAGAAGTCTTTGCCAAACTGTTTTAGGGTAAGAGAAATTTGACCTTTTCTACTATATATTCAACCAAAAAGTCTTAAAAGTTCTGTCAGTCCAATTGATTTTTTGTCCCACATTTTGTCGGTCAGTCAGACATGACAGAGTTTGGGATACACTGTTTGAGATTTGTTTTTTTAAGACTAGAGAGTAGAGATCTTTGCATCATATCTTCACAGCTTTTTAATTGTAAATAAATTTTATTAATTAAGATGTATTTCTTGATCTCCATTCTTTAGGGTTAGTCCTCATGATCCTTGCAGTACTAAATTTAAACAAATATTTCTGAACAATATAATGAGGGGCCTGATGGGTGGGGGTGGGGGTCTCATCACGATTCACAAGTTGATTTTTTTGTCAATCACGATTCACAGAAAATAAATTTCCATGATCATGGATCCCGAAAACATAAAAAAAAATCTGCAGAAAAAGGGATCATGATAGCGAAAATGCATGAATCACGAAGAACGATAATAACCCATCAAGGCCCCTCTATAATCTTTATTTAAGAATTGAATGCTTCTTTTTAAAAATTCATTGGGGTGTAAAAGCGTTGACCAAAGTACATTTTGTATGAAGCAGGGAAGTGCTTCACTCTAAAAATATATGCACAGTCATGGCTTTACAACCCTATGAAATTACTAAGAAAAGGATTCAATTCTTATAATTATATTTTTTTTGCTATGATCATGAAAACAAGATACATATCAAGTTTTTCTTTTATTTAATATCTGTGCACTTTATTGTGGAAATGTGTGTCATCATGTATGTTTAAATTCATGGAATTAATTTTGAAATGAAGAATGGCACGCAATTGATTTTAGCCAATCAAAATAACTTTTACTGAATGGCTGTTATTTATTTTGAATTTATTGAACCATAAAATTAATTTTTGACTCTTCACATTGAATATCCCCGAAGCGGATTATGTTAAATGTGAAGAGTCAAAAATTAATTTTATGGTTCAATAAATTCAAAATAAATTATTACCATTCATTATAAATAAATTTCTATCAAAAATAAGGCTCACAGATGTATATTAATACGAATAAAAACGTACACAGATGTTTGCGTATATAATACACAACGTTAGAGTGGGCGTGTCGCCATAAAAATTGATAACATTGAAAATAAAGCTATTTCTTTTAACCAATCAGAAGACAGTAAATACACCAAATTTATTTATATAATAATGAAGCATACATCTAATGTAATTATTTAGCATTCAAAAATGTATCTGTTCAGGATAATTGATATTAAAAAAAAAGATTCTTTTTTTTTTCAGTACAGAGACATAAGTCATAAACTAGACAAAAATACTTTATTATGGTATAGATGGTACCATTCACAACCTGTCAGAGTGTAGGTATAGTTTGATGTTTTAATTATCAGGAGATGGGGTATGATTGTCACTGAGACGACTTTCCACCAGAGTTCAAATGATTTGGATGTAATCAATTTTAGGTCACCCTGCAGCCTTGAACAATGATAAATACCCATAATGTAAAGTTAGCTTTACAAGAGTGTAAAAATATAAATCTTAAACAAACTTGAAAAAAACAGCCTTATTTAAAACAATACTATTTACAACAAAAAAATATAACAGACATGAACTAAACCCAACCACAAAATTACATGCTCCCGAATTGAGACAGGCACATAAAAAAATGGGATATTCATGATAGTGTTAAACATGTTTGGGAGCACTCAACCATCCCCCTAACCTTGGATTGTGGTAAAACAGCCGAACAGAAGAACAAACTGTAAAAAAATCAGCATATTTTTTTTACCACATGCACTTTTCCAAAGGGAATTGAAAAGAATTGATAAAATTCACATGCAGAATTAATAATAATGAAAAAAAAAGAATCAGCAAAATATTCTCATGCTATAAACAACTTGAGCAAACATCATACTTCATTAAATATCAATGACGAGTAAGCACTTACACTAAAGAGCAAGGTTTAAAATTAAATAGACAATTTTTTTTACAATGTACTAGTCTTCATACATGTCATATATGATACAATGGAAAAAAATCAACAAATGATCTCAACAGTTAATGATAATGTTACATCATGTACATACTGCAAGTTACATAGTTGAGAGTTTTGAGACAAATAGTCACACTGTGGAGGCCCATGTATACATGCTTAAATTTAAAACATTACAATCATAGAAATTTAATGTCAGCAGTAAAAAAAAACATTAAACGTAAATCATGTAAATACAATATGGAAATTTTTAAGTAAACATTAGAAATATTTTAACAGTTCTGTAGGCCAAATTATACATTTGTCTTTCACATTATTGATTTAGTAAGTTTCCAAGAACAAAGAACAAGAGTTATTATATATTTAGAATTGTTAATGCATTTTTAGGAGTTTCTATTTTGTTGTATTTGTTCTTCACATTTTGGCATTCTTTGAATACCCGTCTTCATTGACATGGACATCAGACATAAGAACCAGAGGAAACAGGATAGCAGTACCATGTGGGGTAACAGAAGGAATAGAAATGATATGTTTTTTACTTATAGCAGCAGATCTTATTTTAAAAGTAAGTTAGACAAGCAATTCTAATTATAAAACATACACACATTGCAGATGAATGCTGAATAATATGAGCTTCAAAGACCTGGGGTTCAAGTCTTAAAACTTTGCTCAGTGCTCGGAGCACAAAAATCATGCTCGAAACATGAAATACAACATTTTGATTGGTTGATTTTGGAGCATGAGTACAAAAAACTGACTCTTGGTTAAAAAAAAAAATCAAAAAAAAAAATCACTCAGTATTCAAAGTTCAAAATTTGTGCTAGAAACACCAATTCCGCACAATTGATCAACCAGCTTCAACGGATTTCATCAATAAGGTTAAAGGTCAATGATCATAAAGTTTTAATCTTTAGAAACAAAACCGGACAAAACTGTACACTTTCCGTAATCATGAAACAATATAGTTTGTAAAATGTTTGTAATAACCATGAACTGTAAAACTAACAAACTATCTATAAATATGAATTCACTGCATAAATTCCCTGGTTATCCAGTGACTAATTTACAGGGATACTCTGCCAACTGCTGTAGGTCGAGTAATTTGTAACAACAGCAAAGAAAAGTGCAATAAAGATATTATTTTATAAAAAAAAAAAAAAGAAAAAAGAAACACCAATTCCAGTCTTTTGTTTGATTGATTTAAAAGTCTAAGTCAGATAATCAGCTCAAAAGTTCTATCAAATAATCAAAATATTGGAATTGTTGTTTCGAGCAACATTTTGTCCATGAGTATTGAGTAAAGTTTTAGACTGATTTTGTCCAAAACTGTAGTGTCCTGTATTATCTTTTGAACCACCATCTCAACTTCCATTAAATTTCTTGAAAATGCCAGTGTTCTCCCCAGATATTTCATATAGCATCCTGATATAAAAGGAAATTTGAAATACCATCATGTTTCTTAAAAATTATAGCATCACATCAATAACACAATCTATAAGAAAATCAATTCAGATAGCATCACATTCAGAAATACATCACATTAATATGATGCTATAAGGTCCTGGGGAGAACACTGAATAGTGCTTGGAAAAAAAAGCCAAGAATTAATTTGGGAACACACGAAACCACTCGATAGTCATGATGGTAAGGTTAGTCTTCTATGAAAATAATCAGCCTAGGAAGAAAATCAAATTTAGTGTTATATTTATCTTGAATATAACATAACATCTTGTGACATACTCTGTTCTTTCTGTGCCAAAGCATTTATTGATAAAAATTTCATATTATGAGATGAAAATATGAATTTATGTTCTACATGTATTTTTGAACTTTGAATGGATAGGTAGATATGAGAAATGTGTTAGGGTACCTTTCATTGAAATAATTTGTCTTTATATTTCAGTATAAATTGATAGGAAGATCAGAGTTTATAAAGAAGAAGTGGTTATGGGCTTCCAGCATTATACTAATTTTATCTTTGATAGACTGGTTTATAACTATAGGATTTTCTTGTAAAGAGGTAACTAAGTAACTCTCTAATTTCCAATTATAGAAAGGTCACTTCATAGGTTCATAGTATATGAGGTCTGACAAACATCTACCAAAATGTAGACCTAAACTTACAGGCTGCAATCACCAATAAATGTTACCTTTATTTTTACCTGTGTCCTCAAATACTTGTTAACATTATTGTATAGTTCCATTAAAAACGGAGGAAAAGCAATATGTTGAGCGGGTGACAAAAAAAAAATAAAGTAGAATAACAATATGTCATCCCAACTCCGTTGAGGTGCCACTGGAAACTGCTCCCCTCCATCGATTGTTCGTCTGTCTGACTGAAAGAGGATGATTTTATATTTGATCTTGAACTTGATAATGTTGAGTTGTATAGTGTAAACAAAGTTTACATCAGCATATAAAAATAACATAACAAGCTACTTACTTGAAATTTTAATTGATGTTTATTATTCTGAATGAGTAAGACTGTACATATGAAATTTTTTTAAATGACAAATGAACATCCAAAAATCTTCTGAATGTATATCTTTTTTACCATAATTTAGATATGCCTAATTTTTATCTTTTGGTAATTTACTAGTAAATAAAATTGAGAATGGAAATGGGGATTTTGTCAAAGAGACAATAACCTGACAGCGGAGGGCCACATAAGGTCTTCAACACAGCAAGAAAATCCTGCACCAGGAGGCGTGCTTTAGCTGGCCCCTAAACAAAACTGTGTACTATTGACTGGTTATAAGCTATGCTTAATGATCATTGATAATTTATGTATTAAACTGTATCGCAGGAAATGACTTATGTCTATAATGTTTCAGATTGTCAGATACAGAAGAATTCTCAGACCAGTTTTTATCATTAGTAATTCTCAGCTTATGAAGAAAACTGTAAAATGTGTACAAAAAACTCTGCCAGAAGTTATAACGTAAGACATTACTTAAAGTCATATGAAACGAGTGACTGGTGAAAATAATGTTCATTCAATTCTTGAACCAATGCATGTATGTATCATAAACTTAGTCTTCTGTTCACGATTTTATCATTTTTTACGCAAAAATATTGTATAATTGTCATTTTTTTTTCTCTCTGTCTTTATGAAGTAAAAATATGGCAGCTCATTAATTGTCGTGTTTTGAAGCCGTAGTTTACCTATTGTCACCTAATAGAAAACAATCAACAAAGAAGCATGGATATTGAGCACGTGCATAACATGTACAATCAGATTATAGTTTATTTCAGTGACAGATCCATGCATATTGCGATCACAGGATTTTTACTAGAAGGGTCATGCTAAGGTCACTTTGAATACGAAAAATATGTTGGCGAATTGCTTCTTGGAAGCAAGCAATAAAAAAAAAAGTAAACTTCTTCTAAATGCTGACAAATTAAACAATTTTCTTCAGAAAAAAGTATATGTACATAAGTTTAATAATGACAACTAACCAATTTGTTACAAAAAATATGCATCATTTTTTTTTAATTTGAGGTTTCATATGACTTTAACATATTCTTATTCATATCTTTAGTGAAAATAAAGTTAACAAGTACAGTGAGTTTAGAATTTTTTGTTTGTATTTATAAAGGGACTGTTGATCAAAATGTGAAATTTATTATTGTAACATAAGGAAATACCTCCTTCAATTATGCTGTCGAAATTTACAATGTTATCTTAATGTTTTCAGAACCTATAGTTTAAACATATTATTTATAGTGGATTGGGAAACAAGTTTTGCAACTTATATTAATCCCTTTCCACTTTGGGGGTACGAGTGCTGCCTTGTAGTGGCATTAGCCTACTCTTTTTCGAAATTTACTAGCGTGTAAGGCTCTCTCTTAACACCGGTCAACCATTTATCGTCCCCTTCCGACAGAGTATCATCGTTTCCTCAAGACCATACTCGCAGATGGTGTCAAGGAAGAGCCGAAAATTGAGTTCCTGAAATTTTCATCCCGAACGGGAATCGAACCAAGAACCTTTGTGTTAGTAGTTCAATGCACTAACCACTACACCACAGCTCTCTACAGAACCTATGCAGTCACAATTTTAGCCCTTTAAGGACCTGTGGAGAATGCTGGTTATATTTTATATTATTATTAGGCCATGTATTATCATATCTTTTACAAAAATAATTAATATCATTATACTTTTTCTTTTCAGAATTTTACTACTTTTATTTATACATCTCTATATTTTTACCTTGCTGGGAATGCTGTTATTTCCAAAACCTCAGGTAACTATTTTCATTAAGTATGTGCTGCCAATCTGCTGTTCATTTTATAATAACCTGCAAATGTTCTGTTTAGTTTAAATATATTTATTTATAGATGATTGCGAAGCAAGTAATTGCAACTTATATTAATCCCTTTCGAATTTGCTGGTGCAAGTGACTCCTTGTAGCAGCATTAGCCTGCTCGTTTTTTCAAAATCTACAAGGGTGTTTACGTGCAAGAATATAAGTCTCTCTCTGAACACGGGTCAGCTATTTATCGTCCCTTTCTAAGGGACTATGAATGTTTCTCAAGACCATATTTGCAAAATGGTGTTAAGGGAGAGCTGTAATTCAGTCCCTGAAATTTTCTTCCAAGAACTGGGATCGAATCATGAACCTTTGTGTAAGTAGTCCGACACTCTAACCACTACACCATGGCTCTTCTGTTCTGTATCAAGAAATTTTTCTGAACTAAAAAAAACTGAAAATTCTACTTCTTAGAAATCTTTTGAGCTTTAAAAGTACTTACTGCTTTTGATAGAATCAAGAAATAATAATAGTACAAGTATGACATTTACCTGAAAGAAAAAAAATGAAAAAGAAAAAAATTGTTTTACTTATAATTAGTTTGTTGCACATAGTCATCTGTAGTCATTTCATAATTTAACATTTCAGAAACTAATGCATTCTGGGTGATATTCAAAAGGCTTCACCAAAAGGAAGTGATTAACTTTTAAGATATTTAACCATATTTATCAAAATGATGGTGTAATGTTATTTTCAATTTGGCTCAAGAACAATAAAATCACATTCAATCCTTCAGATAATGAATTGAAGAGTCATTGTTTTTTCTCTATGTTGGCAGCTGTTTGCATGACTTAATTGTAATACAAATTCTGAATAGCAAATGGCAATAAAGCTTTGAAAAATAACATACATGTGTAACCAAGAAAGCTATTAACAGTGGGCAATTACAAAAAGTAATCAATCAAGAAGACATTCAATTACATTATTACAAAGAGTAAGAAAGGGTTTTAGAGGAGGCAGGTAGTTGAAAATATAAATTTAAATTTCTGTAAAAAGTGATGCAAGCCTTTAAAAGACAAATGAAAGAGGGGTGAAAGATACCAGAGGGACATTCAAACTCAGATCAAAAATAAACTAACAACCCCATGGCTAAAAAACAAAAAGACAAACAGAAAAACAAAAATTGGGGTGATATCATGTGCTCTGGAAGGGTAAGCAGATCCTGCTCCACATGTGGCACCCGTCCTGTTGCTCATGTTATTACAAACCCAAGAATAGTATAATTTAGAATAATGACTTACACTAATTCAATTTTTCTCTTACAGTCATTTATTCCAATGAACAATAGAACAGCACATTTTATCAATGGTAATGCCAGTGGTAATTCTTCTACAGATAGTAATGTGGTAAGTAACTGGTTACTTAATGGTTATTCTAACTGGTACCTCTTCTGATTCTGACAGTATCACAGTAGGTTCTCAAAGAATGGACCACATTTTGAGTTTGTCCTTCACAAGAAAAAAATCAATTATGCACATCTTTATGACGTCATTTACCAGATAGAGGATATCGCCTGTATCCCTTGCACTATTAACGTTCATCAAGCGTCTTAGTGATCATTTTTGTGCAGGATAAACTAGAAATAATGTTTGTTCCGTATGTACTTAATCACAATTCTTTTATAATGATAGCAAGGCCGATAGTTAATTATGAGAAGTGCAATTTGGCATCATAGTTTTCCAACGACTTGCTCACCTTGGAACAGAAGTGATGATGTCTCTAAATAAATGAATGATGTTTACTAAAACCAAAGTTTTTGACGGAAATGCATTGAACTTGATAGTTGTCTATTGAAAATATAATTATTGTCATATTTTTAGGTTTTAAAGGTGTAGGGTTGTTGCCAAATGAAACTAGATACATATAAACGAATTGTAAAAAAGTTCAGTAAACAAAACCAACCTTGTCACAGTATGCATTTGGAATATGATAATGTGGATTCATTATTTTTTGTGGGTACCAATTTTTCTTGGAATAGGGAAAGCTTGCATATTCGTGGATATTTGATTTTGTGCTTTTGCCCAAGACTGCATATAAGCTTATATCAGATATGTTATACCTTGAACACTTAATTTCATGGTTCACTTGTACCCACGAAATCCACGAAAAATTGGTATCCAACGAATATTATTGAATCCACAGTAGAGATGAAACTTAAATTAAAAATTTTAGTTTTTTATGTACCTGTAAACAATCTAATTAAAATTAAATCTCTCACTCGCTCATTTTTTAATCCTTGGTCGCTGAGTGGGAGCGACCAAGCATTAAAAATGAGCGAGTGAGAGATTTAATTTTAATTAGATTGACCTGTAGGGTAAAAAATTTATAATTTAAATTACTATTTTTAGTATGTGAAGGTTTTCGGTGATTTGATCTCTGAAGATGCTTTTTATTTTTATGTTCCAACAGACAGAAGAAGGAGATGAGTATTTTAAGACATTGCTGGAATCCTTCATGAGCCTCTTGGTGCTACTAACTACTGCCAACAATCCTGATGGTAGGTTATATGGAATAAAAAAAATAAAGATGATTGCTGCTGCATTAGAAAATGTAATGTTTTCTTTTTAATCGAAAAATTAGAAGATGTTGTTAGATTGCCAATTCAACTACAATCCTGAGACCAAATGACAAGGCTGTGCACATTTTTCTACATCATATTATACAAGTATTTCAAAAGAATAATATATGCTTTCTAAAGTAGTGGATAGTTCAATATATCACAGCAACTATGGAGACCTTATTCCTACAAACAAAAAGATGTATAAACAAAGAAAAACTAAAACATATACCACATAGTACATAATCAGATAGCTTTATTTGTTACAAATATACAATGTTTTTTTGGCTTAAAATTTTATGTATGGACAAACCTCCCCATTTGTCTATCTTGATAACATGTGAGGGAAACCAATGTACATGGATATCCCATTAAATTAAGGACACTTCAGATATCCACGCCTGATTATATGATATATGGGGAACTTGGCAAGTCTTATTATATTTTAGAATGCTCAGCAATAGATGATAGTAGACAATTGCTACTAAAGCATCATTTTATAAATAGACCAAATATTTTTTAAAATTTCAAGGTCTAATGAATAGTAGCAACCTGTCTGAACTAAACAATCTGTGCAAGTTTATAAGAATTATTATTAAATGCCTAGAATCTCCTGGATAATCACTTTATGTCTCTACTTTACATTTGTATTTGAAATTTATACTTATATGTTAATTTATTTGTATATGTCTCTGTACCATTGTACTTTGGTTTACGAGAATAAAGATATATATTCTGATAAAAATATGCTTAATTTTTTTTATTATTTTATTGGGAAGTTAATATTTTGATTTGTAATATACAACTGACAACTCTTGTTAGCGCCATATGTTGCATAGGGCACGAATTGAAGCCTTCCTTCGATTTGAAAAGTACTACAATTGTTACAAGATCATTCAGTTGGTATGCACTTTGGCAAAACTGTAATGGGAAGAGGAGAATTTTAGTACCTTAGTATACTAATTTTGGAATGAGAAATGTTAAGAAATTAATGCAATATTTTTAGTAAAATATTTCACGAGTAAACAAATGTTACTATGTACACTATTCTTCATTTCAGTGATGATGCCTGCCTATCAAGAAAACAGACTTTTCTCTGTGTATTTTATTGTTTTTATGGTTATTGGTAAGTTTTTATTTATAAGATACTGTGAACTTAAAAACCAATTTTATTTCAAGTTTAACTCCTTCTAGTCAACTTTTCTGCAATTTATTTTCAACATTTTTCAATTTTCCAATATTCTAGCTAATGGTTAACTTTTTACAAATATGTGTGAGAAGATAACAATGGGATAATGAAAAATCATAAGCCCAATGAAAAAGACAACGTCATGATCAAAAGCTAAAAGATTGATTGCTGTAATATATTATGAAATTTTACATTTATTATGTATTTCTTTATTTCTTTTACAGGTAACTACTGTTTTATGAATATGTTCCTAGCTGTGATATATAATCAATTCAGAGGATATTTTAAGGTCTATACATGTTATATGCTAAGTATAAATTGTTTATCAATCATGTTTCAGAAAATTTCAATATTTTGTTCTTAAAGCTTTGCCATATTTTTGTTATTGAAATTCATATTTGCTCATAGAAATATTAAATGAAATGTCATGATCACTTTCAGATCAAATTCTTTATATAAAAGAACATGTATATTACATAAGGGCTAACTAAAGACAAACACTAATTATATTAAAGACTTGGGACAGCAACATGGACATGTTATTTTCATGACAAATGAAAGGCGAAAAATACCTAGTGGTATGCATACTCATCAGCTGAAAACAAACTGACTTTTACAGCAACATGGACATGTTGCTGGGTTTAACTATATTTTAGACCTCAACCCAACTTAGAATATTAATTGGTGATATGGTCAATATTTCTAATGGACATAAATAGGACACTTTTATGATTTATAAACAAAAAATATCTCTTCCATGGAATTGCACAATTTGCCTTTGTTAATAGTTGATTGAGAATGTTGAGTGTTACTATTTGGACTGATTTTAAACATAAGATGTAAAACAAAATTATGGAGTTGCGAAAAGTTTTCAAAGAACAGATTATCAGAGAATATAATTATGAAAATTGGATTTTTTTCATTCAGACACTACGGTATATGTCAAAGGTGTCTTCAGGGTCTGCTTAATTGCTGACTAACTTTTCGAGGCATTATAAATCAAATTGAAGAAGCCCTTAATCATTTTTCAACACTTTGAACAGAAAACCTACACACGCAAAAAAGTTCTTGTATCTTTACCAGTTAAAACTAAATTAGACAAAATATATACATTTCAAAAGAAAAATAAACTTAGACATGTTATTAATGATAATGTTGAAAATGTTTGTTTTTTTACTTCAGAGTTCAATGCAAGCTAGCCTTTTAAGGAGAAGAGTGGGGCTGAGAGCAGCATATGAAGTTTTATTGAAGACTGAAACATCAACAGACCGTGTGATGCTTGAATCAAGGTACTAACATGTACAAGCTACTGACTAAACAGAACAAAAAGTTGGACTGTGAATTCAGAAATTATTGAGTGTTTTTATTATTGTGATTTTTTTCAATTTAGACTAAAATGTAATTTTGATATTTGCGAAATTGGGGAAAATCCTGTTTAATTCATATAAAAAAAATTTAAATGCAAATTTAAATTGCTGTGATTATAACCCTGTTGCATTTTTTCGCAATTATAATAACATCACAATGATTTCTGAATTTACAGTATTCGAAAGTTGAATTGGTCATAAAGGAGAAGGTATAATAAGAATATTGTTTTGGCCTCTTGAATTCAAAAATCAAAAAGTATTTTAAATCTTCGAAATAACATCCAGCAGATGCATGTTTATAAGACATAATGTCTTTCAGTATTTATATTTATGAATTTTGTTTTACACATGGGAGTAAAATAATATAAGAAGATGTGGTATGTCTAAGTGCCAATTAGACAACTCTCCATCCAAATCACAATTTATGAAAATTACTGGTGTAAAACCATTCAAATGGGAAAACCAACGGTCTAATCTATCTAAAAAAGGTTAAACGAGAAACATTTATGAACCACATAAACAAACAACAACTGCTGAACATCAGATTCCTAACTAAGGACAGGTGCAAACAACTTTTTAATGGTACCAAACCTTCACACTTATCTGAAACAATAGTGTAACACCACAACATAGAAAAACACACTATAAAATATCAATTGAAATGTCTTAACTCAATCAATAGACATATTAACACGAGTGAACATACACTGAACGAATAAATAAAGGTATTTATTACAAAAAACAGCTAATTAGCCCCATTCTTCAATACTGTCATTAATAATTGAATAGGAGCTACAGCTTTACCCAATTTGCTACAAAAAGCATTTTACAAGGTTGTTATAATGTGTTAAGATATCATTTTGGGTAAATTTGTTACACATAATATAAAAAAGAATATATAGTTTGACCAAAAGCTATGCATGAAATGGCAATTTTGATCATGCACATATATTTCAATATTTTTATGACCTCACAAGTAATCTTTCTCCACTAAAGTATACCTACATGTATTCATTTATCAATAAAATTCTGAAATTTTGAAAGGCTTGAATAAGTGTATTTTGTTTGTCATTTCATTCATAACTGAATGAAAGTTAAAAAATAAATCGTACCCAAGAATGTGATGATGACATAAAAGAAAAATTATTAAGTGCATAAAATTTCAAACTCAAATATCTTTGTAACCTATTTGCAGGTTCTAAAAGTATATTAGTTTGATCAATTGTAGTTTTGTTAATTTTACTTGAAAATTTTACTTCACACTTGAAAACTATGTAAATAGTAATAAGAAACATTCATAAGAAACATGTTTTAAATGGCTTATTTCATTATTTGACTTTCAAAGATGGATGTTGATGGTTGGGTAAACTGTTGTTGTTATGGTTAGAAATGTTGATGATTCCTCTGTATGTAAAAAGATGTCAATTTCCTTCAATTTATCAGGGAAGAAATAGTAATAAACTATTTAACATTTAATAATTACATTAGATGTATGTTTCATTAGAATACATTATTCTGATTGGCTAATTGCACATCATGTGTTATTCCTTAAGCAATTGCATTACTCAATTTTATCATTCATGATAGCACGAGGTCCCACAATAAAGTGCACAGGTGAATTAAATAAAAAAAATAAAAAAATTGTGTTTTCATTATCCTCGCTAAAAAATGTAATTATAAGTATTGAATGCTTCTTTTTGTAACTTCATAGGGTTGTAAAAGCGTTGACCGTGCATACATTTTTAAAATGAAGCGCTTCCGCGCGTAATACAAAATGTACTTCGGTCAATGCTTTTACACCCCAATAAAGTTACAAAAAGAAGCATTCAATTCTTTAATAAATGTTGCTACAATGTTACAAGTGGTTTCACTGTTGTTTCTTCCATAAAAGAGTTACAAATTCCTGTATGATAATAATAGAGCAACCAACAGTAATATGACTGTACTCATATGCTTTTTGTTGTAGTGTTGAAGTTACTAAAGTGAAAAATGCAATACAAGAAGCTAATATACCAATCAGGTGGAAAAGTAAAATTTATAATGTAAGTAGTTATATTTTATGTATGTTATGCTTAGGTTTTCAAGGCAAACACAACAATTGTATGTTTTTTCAGTGCTGCAGTTGACATGGGTTAAATCTTTCAATTTACATTATTTCAATGATTATTAAAAAATGAATAGATTTCATTTCTAACTATGTCCAAAATTATCTTGAGCTATGTTTTGCTTTTTGTCATGTTTTAGTTTCAGAATCTAAAGAATCATGGGTAATTTCATTGTTCGTACACCAAAATGAAAATAACATCACATCATTGGTTGAATTTCCATTGTTTATAACATTTTTAACCAATCACAACGTTTTGGTTTTCACTTTAAAAAAAATATTATCCAGGATGCATTAGATTCTGAAACGGTGAATTGTAGTCTCTTTTATCAAGCATTTGTCCATTGATTGTTGTCAATGTAAAAAAAAATATTCTTCTTTAAACCAATCAGACAAAAGGTCACCACATTTTACCTGAATATTCCTTAGGGAATCTAGCTTTAAATAATTTCGAGGGTATTTTTCCACCCACAAACATGGACACTGTTGCTAAAAATAGAAAACTTAAGTGTAAAATGCACTTTTTTTGTGGCTAATATCAAGATCTATCACTTTTTAGAAAAATTGAACAATATATTTTGGAGTTATTTCCCCTGAAATTTCCATTGTAAGCAAATTTTGACTATCATCTAAATAATATACTTCTGAATGTGTTTAGCTTTATTGTAAGGTTTTTTGCATATTTGTTTTTGTTTTACAGGAAATTGATTTAAAACAAGTTAACCAACAATTGAATTTCCAAGCATTCCAAGACTGTGTTGATGTCATACAATCAGAGAAGTTCTCTAAAAATGCAAGTACTTTAAATTACAAAATGATTTTTTTCAAATTTCATAAGACAAAAGATGGAAACAAAATGTATGTACTGATCAGAAGATATTATATACTGCAATACCATACACATATAGTTCCTTGCCAGTTAAGTTGTGACAAATTTCAGTCATTGTAAACAAAAGGTATGCTGGATTTGCACAAAATGTAAACTCTGCTTATGAAATGTTGTGTGTCATACCTGTCAACTTTTCAAAATGCCCATGGGGGTTTTGCGTGCAAGATGGCTGTCATAGTCCGAAAAAACCTTCAAAGGGGCCTGCAAATACATTTTAAGGTAGTTTTTTGGCTTCTTCATACTTTTATAAGCCTAAAGTTATTGTAAAATTAATTTTTTTGTTTAAATTGTGGACAAAATTGCTCTTTCAAAATTTAAATTTGGGAGCCTCCATGGGGGAAATCCCCCACAAATAGTGACAGTTGGCAGGTATGGTGTGTGCATACTTTTGTTCTGGTTGACTTATCATTCTGAAATTTGTACACAATAATCTTTGTTAAAAAAGGTTTTGTGCAAATGTCAATTGTAAATAAAACAGTTCAAAAGGCTAAAATGAGCCCAGAATAAAACTTTTTTTTCACCTTTTTTCACCTTGTTTGTTGTTGAACATTTTCTTTGCTCTGGCCCAGATATTCTAGAATTTTCTTATGTTGTTAAGAGGATATTGTAACAGCTATTTGTTTTAAAATGGTAATAATTTCTAGCATACTTTCTTACATTTCTTACATTGAATATCAAGAATATTTTATTAACCAAAATCCATTCTTTGTAGATTTACAAATTTTCTGTGCTTTTGAAGGAGTTTCTTGGCTACAATATTATACTCAAGATCATAGTTACTACTGTAATCACTAGCCATTCAACATTGAGGTTGATAGTTCGAACCCCCCTCGTTGAGGTGCACTCTACTCCAATCTTAATTGACTAGGATTGTCAGTTTCCCTATCGAAGGTCTGTGGTTTTCTCCAGGCACTCCGGCTTCCGCCACCACTAAACACTGGCTGACAGGAAAGAGCCTATATGCAGTGCTTAAAAGTGACGTTAAAAGATCAAAATCAAAACCAAACCGTTGTGATTGGTTTAAAACGTGATAAACAAAAGAAATTTCACCACTGACCTAACATTATTTTCATTTTGAACAATGAGATTACCAATAGCCCTTTAGATTCTGAAAAAAACAAATTCCTGTAATGTTTTTGCCACCATTATATTATTTTAAAAGTCATATTAAATTTAATCGTTTCTAAACTCTGCAGATCATGTCTATTTTCTCAAACTTTTGTACCATCTGCAAGAAAGCAGGGACATGATGTATTTCTTCAGCTTTCATGTTTTTTTTAAATTTTTTTCATTTAACAGAGACCAGCAATAAGATGGTTTGGACATCCTGTATTGAGATTTTTACAGAAATGTGTTGCTCACAGATTTTTTATCTACTTTGGTAATTTGGTAGCAGTAATCAATGTATTTGTCATAACGGTATGTGTGTTTAATAACATGTTACCATAATTTTCTAATCTAAAAATATACAACAAGATCATTTGAAGCAAAAATTATTACAGAAAAGCTAAAAAGTTATTTCAAAATGATGTCATAATGATATCATAAGATTTTTAATGGGTCAGAACATGTTGATTTTATATTTGTCAGCAGTTGTTTATTATAACTGAATTTAAATTTGAAGGATTTCTTTCTCTTCATGAATCTATTTCTTTATAACTGATTTTTTTCTTTTAACTTTTTCTAATTGAAGTGATTTTATTGTCCACTTGATTTATTCTCTCTTTTTGCAGAATTAGGAAAATTATTTTAATCTATTTTAATGTTTCAGGTTGAGTTAGCTACACAATATGATAAATCCTTCAATTACAGCAAATCTGTCTTGAATGTAAGTATTAGTTACTGGAGTAGACAATAATTGATATTTTATATGGTAACAAAAGGAGATAATAATTTATATTTTTTATATTAACAAAGGGAGATAATAATTTATATTTTTTATATTAACAAATGGAAATAATAATTTATAATTTTTATATTAACAAAGGGAAATAATAATTTATATTTTTTATGTTAACAAAGGGAGATAATAATTTATATTGTTTATGTTAACAAAGGGAGACAATAATTTATATTTTTTATATTAACAAAGGGAACTAATAATTTATAATTTTTTATAGTAACAAAGGAAGATGGTAATTTATCATCATATATAAAAGGGAATGAAAGTGTTTCTTGCTGGAAATGTAATGATCACATTCCTTTTGGTCAATTAAAAAATTACCACAGCATTAAATGCTTTAATTTACAGATCTTCGGAAATAAAAACATATAGTTTATCAACATTTTGAATCTGAAAGTAAAACTTAAATAGCAAAACTTCTGCAGAAATTGTCTAGTGAAACTACATTTTTTGCAAACCTATCAGATGTTTTCTGTGAAAAGTTTACTTGTTTTTTTTTTATATTTTTGATAATCAAATAACTGAATAGTATGCCTGAATTACTTATGATTAGATATGTATGTAGGATTTTAGAAAGTAAATTCATATATTTTTTTAATTTGTACCTTTATATAATGAAAGAAAGTTAGTATTGTTTTTAATTTTCTGGGTATTTTATTTAACCAAAAAACATTATTTCAGATAATCAGTCTAGGGGTAATACATGAACTTGCTTCAAAATATAACATTTGCAGTTAATCACAAATTCTTTTCAAAAACATTTCAAGCTCATACAATTGTATGATTTGAATTGTTTTTCTTGCTGACTTATTATACTGAATATTATACAAAATATTTATATGGAAGACTGCCTTTTATTCTTATAGCAAAGATAGGGTTCTGGAAAAGCATCAAATTTGTATAATGTATGGTAAAAAACAATTATTTTATGTTGCAAAAATTGTGACGCAATATATAGTACATTAACTGAAAAAATGAAAATTTTTATTTTATATATTTTAATTTTCTTTCTTACATGAGTATGCAGTGTTTCTAAAAACTGCAACAATGATTATTGCACTTTTGTTAATTTTTTCAAAAATTGCAATAATGAATTCACACAAAAATTTCTGAATTTACTGTGCTAATGTTGTTTATTTTTGTATACAGCTATTTGATAAGGTTTACATCTTAATGTACTGATTTTTTTTAAGGAAAACAACAATATTTTACATTATCGCTATTTTACGAAATTTTACTTTGATCTAAATGACTGATAATTTTCTTTCTCAGCTGAGCTGAGTGATATGAAAACAGAGTCGTGTGATATGACAATTATCCCAAGAAACTAAGGGAGCATGTGGCATTGCTAATGAAATTGACATGCAATTGACAACGTCGTCATGGGTAAAATAGCGAGAAAATCAATCTTGTTGAGATGATCAAGGATAATCTATAATTACATAATTCACATCATTTTTATATCAAACACTGTCAGCATCAAATAGAATGTCAAAATTTATGTTCCTAAGAAGGAAGATGGTCAGTTTAGTTTTCTGCTTTATCTGAAGGTGCTCAACTTGCCTTTTCTTCTTTCATTTACAAATATATGAATCTCTCTTAAAAGCCATCTGTTTACTTAATATAAACATACCTTTATAAAGCTATTGCAGTTAAATATAACTTATTCGATGTACTGGTAATGTTCTTTTGTAATGTTTTCAAAACTCTTTCTGTGAAATGTTCCTTATAGTTGTAAGGATGATGTATTTACTTTAAAAAACAATGTTTTGAAACAAGAAAATTAAAGTTTAAAAGGTTAAGTAAAGCAAAAAATTTTAGTTACGCTTATGTTATTCTGCATCGTCTTATTCTTCTTCAATTTTTAGCTCACTTGGCCCAAAGGGCCAAGTGAGCTTTTCTCATCACTTGGCGTCCCTCATCGTCATCGTCGTCTGTTAACTTTTACAAAAATCTTCTCCTCTGAAACTACTGGGCCAAATTTAACCAAACTTGGCTAGAATCATCATTAAGGTATCTAGATCAAAAATGTGTCTGATGACCCGGCCAACCAATCAAGATGGCCACCATGGCTAAAAATAGAACATAGGGGTAAAATGTAGATTTTGGCTTATAACTTTGAAACCAAAGCATTTAGAGCAAATCTGACGAGCTAAAATTGTTTATCGGGTCAAGATCTGTCTGCCCTAAATTTTCAGATGAATTGGAGATTTCCTGGTTGGGTTACTGCTCTAAATTGGTAATTTTAAGGAAATTTTGTCGTTTTTATACGACCGCAAAAATTTAAATTTTCGTCGTAAGTTGCTATCACATTGGCGTCGTTGTCGTCGTCCTGCGTCGTCGTCGTCCTGTGTCGTCGTCGTCCGAATACTTTTAGTTTTCGCACTCTTACTTTAGTAAAAGTGAATAGAAATATATGAAATTTTAACACAAGGTTTATGACCACAAAAGGAAGGTTGGGATTGGTTTTGGGAGTTTTGATCCCAACATTTTAGGAATTAGGGGCCAAAAAGGGCCCAAATAAGCATTTTCTTGGTTTTCGCACTATAACTTTAGTTAAAGTAAATAGAAATCTATGAAATTTTGACACAAGGTTTATGACCACAAAAGGAAGGTTGGGATTGATTTTGGGAGTTTTGGTTCCAACAGTTTAGGAATTAGGGGCCAAAAAAAGGCCCAAATAAGCATTATTCTTGGTTTTCGCACAATAACTTTAGTATAAGTAAATAGAAATCAATGAAATTTAAACACAAGGTTTATGACCACAAAAGGAAGGTTGGGATTGATTTTTGGAGTTGAGGTCCGAACAGGTTAGGAATTAGGGGCCAAAAAGGGGCCCAAATAAGCATTTTTCTTGGTTTTTGCACCATAACTTTAGTATATGTAAATAGAAATCTATGAAATTTAAACACAAGGTTTATGAGTTTATGACCATAAAATTTTTGGTCCTGTTTTCAAATTGGTCTACATTAAAGTCCAAAGGGTCCAAAATTAAACTTTGTTTGATTTTGACAAAAATTGAATCTTTGGGGTTCTTTGATATGCTGAATCTAAAAATGTACTTAGATTTTTGATCATTGGCCCAGTTTTCAAGTTGGTCCAAATCGGGGTCCAAAATTAAACTTTGTTTGATTTCATTAAAAATTGAATAATTGGGGTTCTTTGATATGCCGATTCTAACTGTGTATGTAGATTCTTAATTTTTGGTCTCGTTTTCAAATTGATCAACATAAAGGTCCAAATGGTCCAAAATTAAACTTAGCTTGATTTTAACAAAAATTGAATTCTTGGGCTTCTTTGATATGCTGAATCTAAACATGTACTTAGATTTTTGATTATGGGCCTAGTTTTCAAGTTGGTCCAAATCAGGATCCAAAATTATTATATTAAGTATTGTGCAATAGCAAGAAATTTTCAATTGCAGAGTATTCAGCAATAGCAAGAAATCTTCAATTGCACAGTATTGTGCAATGGCAAGAAATTTTCAATTACACAGTATTGAGCAATAGCAAGAAATCTTCAATTGCACAGTATTGTGCAATAGCAAATATTTTCACAGGGCTCACACTACTTCAGAATTATAGGGAGAAGTGACTTCTCTTTTTGAAACTGATAGGGAGAAGTGGTGAGATTTGAAAGAGAAGTGCTCATACAATGTTTGGATTTTACAATAGTATAAAGGGCCATTATAATGTAAATAATCTTCTTTTTATGTTGTTCAATTCATATGAGTAAAAAATTACAATTAAAGTAACATTTGAAATTAAAAGTTGTTTAAGTTTTACTAAGGTTCTTGTGAGAAACTACCAACTAAATATCTAGCACTAAAAAAAAAAAATTATTTTAAAAAATGTAAAGAAATTATATCAATTACAATTTAATTAAAAATTATCTTGTGTATGAAATTCAGTGTTTCTCATAAAAAAAATATAAAAGTTATTAAGCTGGGCCATAATATATTGATATTAGTATAATAGTCTCAGAGTTAAGCAACTTTAATCAATAGTTTGAAACATTCATAAAAAATATGGGAATTATATACACCAATCAATTAGATGTTACCAAAAGTCTCTTAATGCGTGTGGGATGCGTAATTTTTCCCTTTGGGATCAATATTCTTCTGTCAGCTGTTCCATCCACGCGTCCGTAGTAATTATTGTAAAAGTACAGATTTTGGTCATAGCTGGTCCGGTTCAGATCCGTAGTTTAGAAATCGGTCAATGGCGGACGAATGCAAGAAAATTTACAAAAATAAACGATGTTTGACAAGTTATTTGGAAAGGAACATGACGGTTTTAATGCAATAAATGGATTAAACATTTACTGGAGGCAACTTTTATCACGTTTAAATGAAGTAACAAACTTATTTTGCCGCCGAAATTTAGGTTGATGTACGTTTTCGAGTAACAAGCACCGGAACTTGCGAAAATGCACCAAGTGATAAAAAGTTGTATTTTTATCAAATAACCTGATAAACACTGCGAAGACAATGCTTCAACCTCTTTTCTAAAGATAATGAATAGTTTATGTCTGAATTTCTTTAATTATCAGTAAAAAATTGATGTTTCATCAACTTGGTAAAAATTGAAAATGTCCGATGACGAAAGCGACTGAAAGCGACTTTCGTCAAGAACAGGGCGACTTGTTTTCGCTTTTGGGGGTCGGGGAAAGCGAAGTGACGGTCGGGAGGGCGACTTCTTCGCCCAAGTCGCCTGGTAGCGCGAGCCCTGTTTTCAATTGCACAGTATTGTGCAATAGCAAGAAATATCTAATTGCACAGTATTGAGCAATAGCAAGAAATCTTCAATTGCACAGTATTGTGCAATAGCAAATATTTTCAATTACACAGTATTGTGCAATAGCAAGAAATATCTAATTGCACAATATTGTGCAATAGCAAGAAATTTTCAATTGATTGGAGTTATCTTTCTTTGTCCAGAATAGTAGTTGAATCAACTTAAATCATTGTTTTATACAATATACAATGTATATTCACTTTTACTACCAACTGATAAATTAAAACAATCTTTACCATTCAGTGATAACAAGCACTTGTTTTACATTTTAATATTTTATGATGTATTTAAATGAGTAGTTATTGCTATTTCTTCAAAATATTTTTTGGAGAGGATTAATATTCAACAGCATAGTGCAAAGTGAATTGCTCAAAGGCAAAACAAACATTTTAAGTTCATTAGACCACATTCATTCTGTGTCAGAAACCTATGCTGTGTCAACTATTTAATCACAGTCCAAATTTAGAGCTGAATCCAGCTTGAAAGTTGTGTCCATACTTGCCCCAACCGTTCAGGGTTCAACCTCTGTGGTCGTATAAAGCTGCGCCCTGCAGAGCATCTGGTTGGTTATTATCTTGAATATTATTATAGATAGAGATAAACTGTAAACAGCAATAATGTTCAGCAAAGTAAGATCTACAAATAAGTCAACATGACCAAAATGGTCAGTTGACCCCTGAAGGAGTTATTGCCCTTTGTAGTAAATTTTTAACAATTTTTGGTAAATTTTGTAACCTTTTACAAAAATCTTCTTCTCTGAGGCTACTAAGACAAATTTAACCAAACTTTATCACAATCATCATTAGGGTATATAGTTTAAGAAATGTGTCTGATGACCCGGCCCGTGAACCAAGATGGCCGACATGGCTAAAAATAGTACATAGGGTAAAATTCTGTTTTTGGCTCATATCTCTGAAACCAAAGCATTAAAAGAAAATCTGCTGCGAATAAAATTGATCATTAGGTCAAGATCTATCTGCCTTGAAGTTTTCAGACCAATCAGGCAACTTGTTGTTGGGCTGCTGTCCCTGTAATTGTAATTTTAAGAAATATTTGCAACTTTTGGTTATTATCTTTAATGTTATTATAGATAGAGATAAACTGTAAACAGCAATAATGTTCAGCAAAGTAAGATCTACAAATAAGTCAACATGACCAATATGGTCAGTTGACCCCTGAAGGAGTTATTGCCCTATATAGTAAATTTTTAACAATTTTTGGTAAATTTTGTAACCTTTTACAAAAATCTTCTTCTCTGAAGCTACTAAGACAAATTTAACCAAACTTTATCACAATCATCATTAGGGTATATAGTTTTAAAAATGTGTCTGATGACCCGGCCCGTGAACCAAGATGGCCGACATGGCTAAAAATAGTACATAGGGTAAAATTCAGTTTTTGGTTCATATCTCTGAAACCAAAGCATTAAGAGAAAATCTGCTGCGAATAAAATTGATCATTAGGTCAAGATCTATCTGCCTTGAAGTTTTCAGACCAATCAGGCAACTTGTTGTTGGGCTGCTGTCCCTGTATTGGTAATTTTAAGAAATTTTTGCAACTTTCGGTTATTATCTTTAATGTTATTATAGATAGAGATAAACTATAAACAGCAATAATGTTCAGCAAAGTAAGATCTACAAATAAGTCAACATGACCAAAGTGGTCAATTGAAACCCTTAATGAGTTATTGTCCTTTATAGTCAATTTTTTACAATTTTCATAAATTTTGTAAATTTTTGTAAATTTTTACAAATTTTTTTCCACTGTCACTTCAGGGCCGATTTCATTATAGATACAGATAATTGTAAGATTATTCAATAAAGTAAGATCTACAAACACATCACCAACACCAAAATACAATTTTGTCATGAATCCATCTGTGTCCTTTGTTTAATATGCACATAGACCAAGGTAAGCGACACAGGCTCTTTAGAGCCTCTAGTTATCTTGTGTCTTCACTTTTCTGTGGCGGTCTCAGAGTCTTTTTGGAATGTGGTGTATTACAAGATATTTATAGGGACCAAAAGAGGAGTGTTGTTACTATAGAATACTATGGGAGAATAAAGTTTTGTAATATTAGAATGCTTACAACAATATATTTTGTTTTGATTATTTGTGGGTGTTTAATGACACTTTCAAATGTCTTTGCTAAATTGTGGTATCTTGTTTCAATGAAGTCGCAAAAGTTCTCTAGAACTATCTTGAAACAATAAAGTAAAAATATGTAATTTAATTCAATAGTTTGTCTTTGATGCAGACTAGGATCTTTGTTGTTTGCTGAGGGGCGTAAAGGGAGGGTATCTGCTCATGAGAACGCAAAACAAAACTTCCATTTCACGATGAACAAACAACTAAACATTTTTGGCACGTTGATCTTTCTATCGTTTTCACAAAACACAATAAATAACGAACCTTTTTTTAAGGCTGCACACGAAATAAAAATGGCAAAACATGTTGCACGAAAATAACCCTTTACCACCCTCTTTGCTGGATTTTGTATGCTTGGCAATCATACCAGATCTCAAAATCTTAATATATATCATATTCTTCAATCAAAGCAACAAAAAATATTTTGTTGAAGTTTTTAAAAGTTTTTGATTAAATTTAATCAATGAAATCAATTCACACAATTTTGAAAAGGGTACATCTGTTTTTGTCCTTGAGATCATATATTAAATATTATTTAGTTTATACATTAGCATATATAACAAATTTAAGGCTACCTCCATTATTTGTTATATGCATTTTGTACTAAAAAAGAAAAGTAGAAATTTTAAATAATTTAATTTTGGCTGTAACATGTTTTCTGATTGGCAGAAAGATTTTTGTCTATCAGTTTAAAGACTTAATTTTGTCATGTGACTTGTGATGTCATCAATTTT
Organism: Mytilus galloprovincialis; assembly: GCA_037788925.1. Taxonomy (NCBI): domain Eukaryota; kingdom Metazoa; phylum Mollusca; class Bivalvia; order Mytilida; family Mytilidae; genus Mytilus; species Mytilus galloprovincialis. The sequence continues at coordinate 34,863,232 of CM075340.1, forward strand.
TTTTCCATGATTTTTAAAAGTCCTTTAAAATTGAATTTATGATTAAATTATGAGAAATGACTGTATGCACACTTTTAAATAACCTGCTATGCAGGTTACTCAGTGTGCACCACAATTTTTATGTTATTTCTTCAGAAGACAGATTTATAAATATTTATAACAATGTAAAACTCATGTAATAACTTGTAAATTTTCTACTTTCAGATTGTAAATTTTGGTTTTGTAACATACTACCTCCTGGAACAAGTTTTAAAATTTGTAATGTTTGGATGGAGAAGATATATTTTTGAAAAATCCAACATCTACGATGGCTTAATTACAGTAGCTTTAGTGGTAAGAATTTCAAAGATGTCAGTGTACTACTCACCACAAATCTCAATTAGCATCCTTGTCAACAGGGACTTTTGAAAACTAGCTTGTTTCAAGAGAATATAGCATATCATCCATAAAAAAAATCTTAAGAAAAATCTTTTAAAAAAACATCATTTTTGCCAGATATTCAAAAGAAAAAATTTAATAAAAGAAGTGATAACATAATTTTGCTTGTTACTACAAAGTTCCATACAAATCCATATTAAAAATCTCAGAGAAGGTTTGTGGTGTAGAGAATTGGTTCAGGTATTTTGGTAGATCGATGGGAAATTTTCAATATATTTAAACATTAATTTAACAGGTTTTAAATTGGAATTGAATAAAAGAAACTGTAATGTATTTTGATACTTGTCAAAATTAGAAACTAGTGTTTGAAAAATCGATTTTTCATGATTTCTTTTTAGGTTACAGAAATCTTTTCTGTTGCTGAATATGGGCTTCCATTAACTGGGTAAGTAGAATTGTAGATAATGTACACACAAGTTTATTGTAGTTTTTATGCAGTTTTGAAAGGTCTTGGCCTCCTAAAAAATCTAATGCTGATGGACGTTTATCCCATTATCAATCTATTTAGATTTTTAACTAAAGACATTGAGTAGATAGAGGGTAATCAAGGGCAATTAATTTGGTCACAACAAAAAATAATTTGATATAAGAAGATGCGGTATGAGTGCCAATTAGACAACTCTCCATAGGTCAAAGTACAGTCTTCAACATAGAGCCTTGGCTCACACCAAACACCAAGCTATAAAGGGCCCCCAAAAAATGACTACTAGTGTAAAACCATTTGAACGGGATTGCCTACTTTGTACTTCAGACATGGATTCTGGAAACTGATAAACTCGTACATTGATAGAAGTTTTATTAAGGTAAAATTTAATGTTTAAAGCCTGGAACACCAGCTGCATTATGTTTTGATTACTGTTGATTCATTTATTTTTGCGGGTATCAATTTTCGAGATTGAGGAAAATTTGCATTTTTAGATATATAGAATTAGTCGTTTTGCTAAAGTCTACATACATTCATATTGAAAATTGATAATGTGTTGCTTGGCATACAGCATTGACAGTGCTTTGATATCATTGAGTAGGTCATTGAAAGATAAATATAGACTATTATTCACATACCCTGCTAATAGTTTATATTTGAGTGAAGTTATACTGTACTGAATGATTTATTATTCTTTTATGTTTAATTGAAATGCATTCAGTGCAATCTATGACCATACTTTTGTACCGATGAGTGATGGGGACAAAGACGATCTTTATGTACTTTTAGATGATTATGTTTAAGTCTTGTTTTATTCTATGAATAATGTTACTTATTATTATTTGTAGAGATGATATAGTCCCTCAAGATTCTGTCACCCTTTGGAATGTTGTCAGAATTATAAACATACTCATTATGGCCCGAATACTTAGAATTATACCACAAATAAAGGTAATTTGGCAAAATATATAAACTCTTTTTCTCTTTATATTTAGTAGCTGACTACATATAAATATGATTATTGAATTGAAATGATCAACTGAATGAAAATATGTTATTACTTATATGAGTTTGGATGTGATTGTTATAAAAAGCTTATATTTTCATAGATATAAAAAGATGTTTTATGAGTGCCCATGAGTCAACTCTCCATCCAAGTCACAGTTAGTAAAAGAAATGTACCTATATAAGAATAAGTGATCAAAGTCCTTCAGCTATGTCTCCACCTGTTTGTAGTATTTCCTCAAAATGGAAATTATAACGATTTTCAATTATTTATTGCAATTTTGAAAAGCAAGTATATGAACTGTAATAACAGTGAGACAAACATTTTCGTGTTTATATTCATAGACAAAGCTTTCTGAAAAATCATGGTTTCTTTGGTAAAAATCCATAGAATTTGAAGTCAAAACTTTATCTTTTTCTTATGCACATGACCAATATTAGTATTAGTATATGTATTGATTATTTTATAATATTTATATTTTTCTTTTTTTAGTCTATGTCCATAGTGGTCAATACTTTGGTAGATTTGATAAAAAATATGAAAGCATTTGCTGGTATTTTAATTGTAAGTTTTATTTATCATATAGATAATAATGAAATGTATTTCAATTGCTTTGAGTTCTGATTTGTCATCTTGGTTCAAATTGTTAGATCATCAATAAAAAAATGAATCAGAATCATGTTTCCCGAGAGTTATCGTTCTTTGATTTTTGTTGTCCAGGAATATAGTCCCTAGTATGGACAGTGTGTTACTTGCCAATTTATTTTTATACCTCTTCCAAATGTATTTCTTCATGTTTTATGCCTCACATAGCAAGTAGGGAGATGAAGTAACACTGTAAAAAAAAATTGGGTCATGAATTTTAAAGTAAAGTAGTGATTAGGTCAAGCTGAAAAAGGTTTAAAATTAGCACTTCAGAAGCTGTCATAAGATTTCAAGACCCCCTTAACATGAAATTGTCCATATTTTGAGTTAGAGCCGATGAAGTTTTCTATAATTTGTCCCAAAAGTAGTCCAACACACTGTCAAAATATTATTGAGAAAGTGCAGGTGGGATTTTTTTTAATTTTCTTTATTATCTAAAAGAAATGCACTACGAAATAACTGTGTACTTGGACCAAATTGCCTTTTGTCGTTATAGCTTATTGAAAAAACTGGAGGAAAAAATTGTTGGTATATACAATATATGACTTCTTAAATTCCTGATCAATGACTTGGAAAGCATGCAAATCATTTTCTGAACTGATGACTTAATCAATTATGTTTAACTTTAGTACAATTTAATGCTGTAACACATCCAAACAGAGTAACATGTATAACTTGTAAATAATATCTTGCAGGTGATATATTATTCATTTGCCATAGCGGGAATAGAGATCTTCAATGGGTCCATAAAATACAACCCTCCTAATTCCACAGTTACAAGGTAAGGATGGCACCATATAAAAAAAATATAGATAAAATCTATTGGTTTCCATGAAATTTTAGAATTTTGCATTAAGGAGGCTCGAGGGTATACAAATTTCAGAAAAAATTAAACATTTGTTTTTCACTACAAATTTTATTTATTACCTTTTGTAGTTGTTACTTTATCATATGGTACAAAAATCATTCAAAACAATCAATTCGTGTTGGCCCCAGATGACATTTAAAATGTGTACATCATTGAAAAAGTTCCAAATTATCTCCCTTTGGTGGAAAAATGCCCTTTTTGGCTTTAAAATTGAAATATCTTTTTTAACTCATCGGTGACATATATTTTTTAATATAATTTCCATATAAGCTGTACTTAAACTAAATTATTATAAAATTTGAGCGATTTCTGTAATAAATTTCTTTTTTTATTTCGATATTACCTATATTTCTCCTATTACTTCAACCACCTTTACAAAAATGTATGCTTCTTTCGAAGGCAGATTGTGAGCCCAAATGAACGGTGACCCCACTTTTTTATTTTAATTTTCTATTAACCCTTTCAACGCTATACACGGCATATGCCGCGATGACATACGCCGTCCGCCACTGCTATTCGCGGCATATGCCGCGATGACAACAGATTTTTCATAAGGACTCTTAAACCATTCGGTTTTCATTCGGGTCCTCTCTAATTTTTCCTTGTATGAATCGAGGATATGCAAGGTCTCATTTGCGCTTGAAATCCCGGCAATTTTTATTGTAAAATCATGCAGTAGAAGGAAAATTGAAGGAAAATAAAAACAAATATTTTGACAAATGCAAATGGCGGAAATCGAAAACGAAGCTGTAAATATGGAAATATTTCAGCATTTCTATGGCGAAACTGATGACGAGGATTAGTTAAAAGGTTTCTTGTTATCTCAATGTGTTTATTACATTCAATTCGTGTGGGAAATATGATTTAAATCGATCATTACGAGACGTAGAAAAAGGGGGGAAAATGGAGGTTGACTGAAAATTTTGAGGACGGAGCCACTGATTTGTGCCATGATTACATAATACGTTGTGTATGGTGCAATACGCTAATCGAGCAATTGGTGTCTTCTTTATTATATGGCAGATAAAAAAACAAAATAGATGAAGACGAAAAGTAGTTTTTATTCAAAATTCAACACAAATGTAACAAATTACACCTTTTACCTGTTAATTACCTGAAAATGCAGGTAACCTGATAAACATTTTACTGAAATAACTGCCTAACATTACAGTTCATACTCTCCTGAGCATTTTTCATACAATAACTTTTTCTGTATCTCTTACAATAAAAAAGATACAGCAGTCTGAAAAGGAATATACTGTTCTAATGAATGAACACAAAAAAAAATACAGCAACAGCAGCCATTTTTCTATTTTTTTGTGTAGCGTTGAAAGGGTTAACTATAAGATAAAGTTCATTTATAGAAAAATATAGAGAAATCCTATATAAATGATTTAGACCCGCGAACCCCCTTAATATTAGAAGATTATGACCATTACTAAAGCATATGCTATTTTCTGTTTATTGAACAATATTTTACTGATATATATAGATAATAATGAACGACAAATTTTCTACAGATATAAGAAGATGTTGTATAAGTGCCAATGAGACAACTCTCCATCCAAGTCACAATTTGCAAAAGTCATTATATGTCAAAGTGTGATCCATAACACAGAGCCTTAGCTCACACTGAACAGCAAGCTATCAAGGCCCCCAAAAAGGACAAGTGTTAAACCATTCAAATGGGAAAACCAATGGTCCAATCTATAATAAGAATCCTGAAACACTTATGAACCATATTAACAAACAACAACTACTGAATATCAGGTTCATGATCCAGGACAGGTGCAACCATGCAAAAGTAAACCATTATAAGTCAAAGTACAGTCTTCAACATGGAGCCTTTGCTCACACCTAACAAAGCTATAAAGGGCCCCAAAATTGACTCGTGTATACCATATGTCAATAGATATAGGAAGATGTGGTATGAGTGCCAATGAGACAACTCTCCATCCAAATAACAATTTATAAAAGTAAACCATTATAGGTCAATGTACAGCCTTCAACACAGAGTCTTGGCTCACACCGAACAACAAGCTATAAAGGGCCCCAAAATTACTAGTGTAAAACCATTCAAATGGAAAAACCAACGGTCTAATCTATATAAATCGATTAACGCATATAAATTATATAAACAAACGACAACTACTGTACATCAAATCCAAGCATTTTTTAAATTGCGTTGAGTGACATTTTATTTTAATTACAACTTTCATTGCTATCAATTTCCATTGCCCACATATAATAATACTAATCTTATACTATTTTGGTATGAATGAAAGATGTGTTAACTTTTTTTCTTTGTAGAGGCTTACTATACAAATGTGGATCATACCAACAATTAGAATACTGGGCCAACAATTTTGATGACTTTGCTGTAAGTTAATTTATTTTTATACAGCAATGGATTATTATATAAAAATAAGCAAAAGTGGTAAGATTGGCAATGAGTCATCAATCCACTAAACTTCAAATGAAGTGGATGTAAGGCTGAGAGCAATTATAGACTATCATACTGCCTTCAACAATGAGAACAACCCAATAACTATTTAAAAAATTTGGGTTTGAGCTCACCTAGTGATTTTTACTATAAAAGCTGATTTAGTACCCCAAAAAATAATGTTATAACTAAATGTATATTAAACTAAATTGAGCATCTAGTTTCAAGAATTGACCATGACAGATGTGCAATGTTTTAATAACTGCAAGCCCAAATAAAAATACTCATAGCAATTTTTTCTTCATGGATATTCATTAGAATTGATTTTTTGCTGTCAGAAAAAAATATAGTCTGTAAAAAAAAAAAAAAAAAAAAAACCTAAATAACATAATTCTTTCAATTTAAAACAGTACATTTTTGTTACAGTTATTATGAAAAACACAGTAGATTGCATCATGTCTTTAATACTTTTTTGATTTTGCAGGCAGCCATTGTGGTATTATGGGATATAATGGTAGTCAATAACTGGAGTGTGTTTCTATCTGCATACAAAAGTGCAACCTCTGGGTAAGTCCATCAGAAACGTATCTTTTATCAAATTTGACAGTGATTTGATTTCAATGACCTGGAAAGGAAGGTAAAGACATTAATTTGTAGGTTTTATCACTGGTCTATCATATTCATTATTTATTTTTTGTCTTGCTCTTAAAAACGCTGTGGAAGGCGCGACCAACTAGGTATTACAGGAACTTACAGTACATAATTACAGCAGATTCCATTGAGTGTGTAGCCAAAGGTAATATATTTGGTTAGCTTGCTTGTTAGCTGAACCGTGAGGTCATTGTTAGGTTATGTAAATTACCCTACTTTAAGAATATACTAGTCCAACAGAAAACCTATCGATCTGTCTGTTGGATTATGCTACTTCGAAAGGCGGGTAGTACACCTAACCTAATAATGACTTCACAGTTCAGCTAACAAGCAAGCTAACCAAAGATTTACCTTTCGCTACACACTCAATGGAATCCGCTGTAATTGCATATTCTATTTTATCTTCATGATTCTATCCCTTCTTTATCCAACTTCCAAGGTCAACATATCTTTTTTAAGGAAATAGCTAATAATGTTATATACATGATTAAAAAAGAGTACACGTTAAACAAACAACTAAGCATGACAACTTGATCAAAATAAACTGAAAGTTTACCATAATGTCTTCAAAAAAAAAAGATCAAGGCATATATTGTTTGATAAGATCTACATTGCTTTTTAATTGACTCTTCTAAATGATAAATTACTTGGTATTATATATTAATTGATTTTTGGATATTTAATGTTCAGTGGCAAATATTTCATGCATGTCCAGGGCGAACTTTGTGTTAAAGATAACTTTGAATAGCCTCAGCTGAGATCACAACATTAATATTTAAACTGATTTCTGATGTTTGCTCTTAGATTTCAATTGATTTCGGCTATTACTTTTAAATTATAAATGTATTGATGATACAGACATTAAGGGAATACGATACAGTAGCAGGGGCAGATAATAACGTTGTCGAAACTTGTCATGTTGTTTCCGCGACGTTGTTAATCAGAACGTTGTGATTTCGCGATGTTTCTAATAAGAACGATTACATTTTGCGACGTCGCTTTAGGTGTATTCACATTTGCGGAAAATTCATTGACGTCATAAACCCGGTTGGGCGGATTTGAAAAAAGTACCTGCTAAAAAAATTGTCCATATCACAAGAATTGTTATATTTATTCATTTAAGAATTGAATGCTTCTTTTTGTAAATTTATTGGGGTGTAAAAGCTTGAACAAAGTACATTTTGTATGAAGCGCGGAAGCGCTTCATTCTAAAAATGTACGCACGGTCAACGCTTTTACAACCCTATAAAGTTACAAAAATAAGCATTCAATACTTATAATTACATTTTTTAGCTATGATCATGAAAACACGAATTTTATATATTTTATTATTTAATTCACCTGTGCACTTTATTGTTGGAGCACGTGTTATCATGAGTGAAAAGTTGTATTGAGCAATGCAACTGCTTACGGAATAACACGTGATGTGCAGTTTATAGCCAATCAAAATAAAATATTATAATGAAACATACATCTAATGTAATTATTATTAATTAAAGTTAAGAAGTAAACAGTATTAACTTGAAATGAGAAAAAAAAAATCAAATCCACATACAAAATTTTGTATGCGTTTTATTTCATATAGGAAATGAATAAAAGATATGTAAATAATAATACGTCGATGAGACAGAAACCCAACTACACAAAAAGCCCAATAAGTAATTTAGGTATCAACGTACTGTCTTGATAAATATTTAGTATCTACACTATTTGGCAAACTATAAATCGTACGGAGAATTTCACTGATAAATTTAACAGACTATCAACGAACATAATAAATAAAGAAAACGACTCATACTGATTCTGACTTTGAATAGGTACATTCTTGAAAACGTTAAACGGCAATTTAGAATTTAACCAAGTGTATGTGTATGAAAAAGAACTGTCCGTTAAAAAGAAACAGTCATAAGCACGGTATTATAGACCAAAGCATCCGTTGATGTGCTAAGTATATCCTTATGTACATATTGAGAGAAAAAAATGGCACTCAGGAATTAGGTATCTGACTAACCAGGAAAGTGTTCACACGTTGCAGCTCATGATGTTAAGCTGCCTACCAAAGACAACAAATATGAAGTTTCTCTGTGAGGTAGTATCTTAGATAAAAAAAAAATATTTCTTGGACCACCGGACGGACGGACAAACAATGTGGTTGCACCTACTCCTAGATATCATTGGAGGTATTATTCAGAAAAGTAAGGGAACGGCCATTTAAAATGTTGTGGTCAAGCAGGTGACAAAATTAATTAAAATTCTGAATCCAGATGTTTCCTGTTCCTTAGGCTATATTGTCCAATTTGTTCAATTTTGAAAAAAAAATTGATTGATAGAGTCGAAAAACGAAAACTGAAAAAAAATGTCTAAATAAATGGTTGCTCTCTACGTCATTAATTATATGTACCATAATAAAAGAGAATACCCCGAAAACAAGCTTAGGTAACTTATCTAATGATACAGAATCATGCAATTTCATGCTCTAATACCGACGGCTTACTTCCAATAAAATGTTAAACTACACCGTAATAGACTATGTTGAATAATTACGACATAAATTTGTTCAAAACCGCTCTAAATATTCACTTTTTATATATGTTCAGAGTAGTGCCTAAGTTGACCCGATTTAATAAGTATAAGTATCTTTATTTGCAAAACATACAAAAACCAATTTTGGTTGTGGCAAATACATTGACAAACAAACATAATGAAACATAATGAAAACTGTGGGTATGGTTTTGTTTTCATATAAAGCCTATAGAGTAGGCCGTTAGTTTTTCTTATTTGAATCGTTTCACATTTTCATATCGGGGATTTGTAAAGCTGACTAATCGGTGTGGCTTTTGTTTTTGTTTTGTTGCAGGCCGTATAGTGACCTTTACTTCGTTTATCTTCATCATTTGTCCTGATTATAATGTTTTCACATTGTGTCATGTCGGGGCCTTTTGAATTATTAAAACTATTATACTCAGCTGTGTTGTCTACATCAATTGTGAGACTTATGCACATTTTTTTTTATCAGATTTAACTTTTTTGTTTTCAAACGTTTCTTTTCTAAAAGTAATTTACTAGAATACTTTTTGTCGAGTCTTCGACTTTAGTCGAAAAAGCGAGACATAGCGATCCTACATGCCGTCGTCGGATGCGTCCACAAATATTCACTCTGTTGTTAAAAGTTTTTGAAATTTTAATAACTTTTTAAACTAACCTGGATTTGTACCAAAGCTTGTGTATGATCAATAGATAGTTCTAGAAGGAAATTTTGTTAAAATTTTGTACCTGTTTTTTCCGTATTTTACTAATAAATTGACTTAGTTTTTCTTCCAGTTAACATTACATACAGTCTGCAGTTAAAGATTTAAAAAAAATATTAGATTCATAAACTATTCTGGAATTTTACAAAACTTGGAAAAAGCTTCTTACAATCTAAAGATAGTATCGAAAGAAATATTTTTATTTTATTTTTTTTCTGCTTTTTTGTTGAGTCTGCTATTTTAAATAGCAAAAGTAGGCGAGACACTGGGTTCCGCGGAGCCCTTACGAATTTTTCTATCCAAGTATCATAACAATTTATAAAGGTTTGGCAAATATTTTATGCTATAGTACGGATAACCACTATATTACGGATAACCAGCTTTATAAATTTTGATGATTAATATCATTGCTTTCGAAAAGAATCTTGGCTATACCACTGAACTTGACAGCGTTGTTGTGACCGGCGGGAAAGTTATCACGACGTTGTTGCGATTAAAACTTATTTTAACCCTTTCGGCGCCAAAACGACATTTTTGTCGTTTACCGCTAGCACGCCAAAACGACATTTTTGTCGCTTTTTTAGTAGAAACCACAAAGCATTAAAAACATACATAAAAAACTTCATTTGACTTCCGAAACCATATAAGGTTTAAAGAAAAATAATCGACTTTGTTCTGTGTTTCAAGAATAAAAATAAAAGTCTCAAATACATATTGAATTTTGGTGTTGAAAACTATTTTTTCTGTGATAATGTGCAAGTTTTACATAATCTATACTCCAATTATAAACTTTGTATGCCTTTATTTATTAAGTTAACTGAATGAAATTAGTACACATGGTTGACTTAAAAAAATACAGTTGTTATTTTATTTTTAAATTGTAACGTTTATCTGAATGACGTCATCAAAACTGGTGCTGTGTGTGACGTTTGTGCGTATAAAAGTGGCAGGTACTTGAAATTACTGGAAACGTTTTGCAGTAAAACCATTTATTTTTTACCGATTTTTACAATGTGAAGTGTTACAGATCAAAAATCATTCGATAATTGGTAACACAGTTTGCTGTTTGTAAATACAATGTATATTAAATAAAACTGTTTGTTCAAATTTAGAAGGTTAGCTCGGCAGCTATAGTCGGTAGAATCCGGGAATATCTCTTTTTGAATGCACTCTTTTACCCATCATATTTCTTGAGAAATTTACCCATTTTGGGTTGGCTTAAACATAGGTTTACTTCACTAGTATTAAAACAATCGATTAAAGTTATAACTTATAAGGAATAATTTTGACAATGCCGGTCTAATAAGATAATTTCTGCGAAAACCAAATCAAACCCAGATTTTTTTTATTGATCATTCTAATAGTCTTAAATACGGCATACAATTTGCATACTCCACCTTATGTGTACTGTACATCCGTCTCACTTTGTTGTCAATTCAATATGTTAGAATACATATTCAACTTTTAGTTAAGGTCGTGTTTTTATATACCCATCACTTACTGAGTATTTTTGGATTTAGTTTTGTCCTTTGTTACTGTGCTGGTTTTTATTTTTTTTTGTGCTTGGTCCAATTTTGACAAGTCAAGCTCTTCCTAAAAGCTTTTCGCTATTTATCCTAATGTTAAACTGGTATCCGACAGTTCTAGATTGGAGGAGGGAATTAACGACTACAAAAATTTACTGAGTTATTCCAAAGCTAGGAAGAAGCCTTTGGCAAAGTTGTCGTATCACATACACTTTCTTTTCATGTTTTTTTTTTCGATCCTGCAATACTTAAACATGCATGTCGTGATTATCTCATTTTAAGTGTTTCACATTGAATTATATAGTGACCAATCGTGCATACAAGGAGAGAGGTAAAATATACCAAAGAGATAGTCTAACTCTCAAGTCGAAAACAAACGAACAATGTCATGGCAAAACACTAAAACTGCCCAAAAGACAAGTTAAAGGCAGCAAAGAATACTAAAGACTGAGCAACATTAACCCAACCAAAAACTGGGGGAGATCATATATACATAACTATTATCGAAGGCAGTACGCCGACAACCCGTAGTTTATAGCCTTGTTCTGATGACTGTGGTGGCTATATGTGTCTCATTTGTAAACCATACTACAGATATCATATCTTTCAGATATCATAACGGACTCTTTCAAAAATAATACTGGTGCCAAAAGAAAATTCTGAATTATTTATTTTAACAAACATAATTGTTCAACAACAGCTAAAGAATAAACAATATATAAACACGGACGGCAGTGCATGATTCTATAAAAATTACATACAAGCTTATACTATAGTACTGACAATTCAAACCCAACACACGCAATTGATATACGAACTTGTTTATATACAGAAGTTAGCATGTAGATCAGTCCATCTGATTCATTAATATTATTACACTATTGTCATCATTTTGAATCCGGTTTTTTTTTCGTTACTAGGAAAGATTAAACAAGACTCCAATCTAGCTACTTCGTATGACTATAACATAAAAAAGATCAAGATATAATCAAATAGAGCTATGGAAAAGAGTTAAAAATATAAAAACATAGTATGAGGCATCTCTTGTGATTCTAAGACCAGTGTTTTTTTTTTAATTTTCTGTTTGGTTTAATACTGGAAAATAAAGGGTCATCTAAAATTGCGTATTATCTTCTATCTAACTGGATGGGATATGAATGACAACATTTTAACCCGGGGCAATTTATCTGTGTCAGTCATTGGCGATGTTTTCCACTCATGCCTGAGAGTTGTTTTATTGTCTCAGTCGTTGTTTTCGATAGTATTTGAGTGGGGTTTTTTTAATGTCCAAGCGATTGCGTTCGTTGATATCAGACTGCTATATTTTAATTTAGGAAATGAATGATATAGCAAATACTGGTAGTCTCGAATAAATTTATTCACAGCCAATTTATACTTTTGCTTTTAGTGTTTGAAATATCGTATAATGCATATGTCCGACTATCTTCTTTTCAGACAGTAATTTGACCTCTATATATCTTTGTTAATTTGTTTGTGTCCTGGAGTGTCATTTTCAAGTCTTATTTACACCTAGTCTGGATCTCTTTTTAAAATTGAGCTTGTGATTTTATTTGTGCATGTTTCAAATCAAATTCAAAACTTATAGAATCAATCACAGTCAAAAAGGAAAGTACGTCGTCCGTAATTATGATTGGAGTAAACTATTGGTACCAACATTTACCTCCTTTATTTCAAACTTCAACCTTACCGTGTACATGTACTAGTTTAAACAAAAATAGACATACATCATAATGTAGGAATCTATGAAAGAAAATAGTTCAAGCATTTTGGGCTATGTCGATTTTAACGAAATACCTAAAGAAACTCTTGCCAATAGAATTTGTCTTTACGATTCGATAGTTTCTCCTCATTTTCTGCGGAAATCCCACCTATGAAAAAGGGATCTACATCAGATTATCGATGTCAAAGATCGCAACAAGAAACATAAAATATTTTTATCGACAGACCCCATTTAATGACTGAGGTTAAGTCGGACTTGTATTTAGCACATGCAGCATAGGACCTATAATTGTGTTTTTTACTGATATTAAGTTCATAACATTTTATAGAAATAGTAACTGTAAAAATCAGCTTACACCATTAAAAGGTCAAGTGAACCACAGATATTAATACATTAAATTGAGACATCAAGTGTTGCATAAAAAAAAAATATTTAGTGAAATTATGAAAATTTGCATGCCGTTGACATGTAAAATATTGATTGACTTGAATATAAAAAAAAAATCAGTGTAGGATATATCTATAAAAAAAAAAGAAGCAAAATAAATGCTAAATGTTCACTACTACATGTACTGGTCTATTCAGAAAAGTGACATTCCTCAAAACCAAATAGGCAAATCAAAATGAAAGATAAGTCACAAAATTGTTAAGTTAAAGCAAACTTATTTCAGATTATACGTTATCGGAAAAAAAAAGATAAGTATTGTTGTATATTTATGAAATGTTTTCCGCTTAACTATTTTTTACTCAATTATTTGAGACTTATGATGGTTGAATTATTACAATGCTATTTACTTGTATCGCTAATATTGTGGTGATATGAAAAGATCTGCAAAGTGTTAAGTCGAACTCTTCATCGATGGTGCTTAAGAAAAAAAACAGACCCGCCCTAGGTATGAAGAAACTGAGAACACTGCTCGTTTTTTTTAATCATTTGATGATATCAAATCTTACATATGATGATGCTTCATAGAGGGGCGTAAAGAGAAGGGGTAACTGAAAGAAGGAAGGCGAAATAAAGTTGCCATTTCACGATGAACAACAATTAAAAATTCTTGCACGTTGATTTTTTTACCGATTTCACAAAACACGGTGAATAATGAACCTTTTTTCACGACTGCACGTGAAATAAAAATAGCAAAACACGTTACACGAAAATAACCCTTTACCACCCTCTTAATATCAAAATACAGTAATTGAGCTATATTTTCTTCAATATATTTTCACTGTTAATAATTTTTATGCTATAAGAATCTTCATTCATTTCCATATTGTCGTGTTTTTTTTAATAGTATTCTAGAAAAGAATAAAAATAACTTCGAATTTTAGCCCGAAAATTAAGCAAAAATCCCTGAACATAGAATTTACGCATAGTTTGCTACGTGTACTCAAGTTAATTCAAAGGTCACCAGAGATATGGGAAATTTCCCCCAATGTATGAGATGTCCAATTAATCGATTAACGAGGAAACGTGCATGTGTTTGTACGGTAATGTGTTGACGTTACGTTACGTATCATTTTAGTAACGTCATTGAAATATGTATGGCAATGTAACCATGTGAAAAAACAACGTCTCGGCGCTCAAAGGGTTAACGTAGTTTAGCGCCTTATTGGCAAACGTCCCGTTTCCCATTAAAAATCAATGTTTATTGCTTTTATTGAAAAAACAAGCACATGGACCCCCAGTTTTTTCTTTTGCAATCAATTAAGTAATGTTAAAAGAACGCTTCGCAAAAATTTAAAGGAAAAATCAACGATCAAATTTTTTCTGCACCTCTGAATAGAATCAAAAATATTGTCAATTTCTTTATTTCACTTATAGTAATATTAATTCAGAAAATAACAATTTAGTTTAACCTTAAATTTCTTACATTATGTTGATGCCATGGATCTAGGGATCATTTCACAAAAAACCTGGTAAAGTTATGACTGTTCGTTCAAAAGTATTGTTACTTTCCGTAAAAGTCCTTATTTATGGAATTTCTGGGTTTTTACCTCAAATATGCAAATTTCAAACCAAATTATCTGAAAAAGTAAGTCATGAAGGTATATTTTTCTTTGCATATTTCGAAAGTACACATTAAAATTGACCTTGTACCAAACTTTCAAGAAAAAATCAACGAGGGATCTCTACTGTATCGTATGCCCTTAATTGAGCAAGATTATTTAATTTGATTTTATTCCCAATATTATATTTTACAGATGGTCCTATCTGCTTTTTATCAAAATAGTTATTATTTTTTTTACAGATGGTCCTATCTGTTTTTCATCATATGGTGGTTATTTTCTGTCGTTATAGTTCTACAGCTGTTTACAGCCATTATTATAGAGGTATATATACTTTAGTTAAAGGAATCAATTTTATAGTTTCTAATTTTCAGTCTTTCAAGTTTCAACAAATCATTAAAGTACACTGTAGTGCAAGAAATGAAAAAGCTAAGGTGGAATAATTTATATATTTTAAAGTTTACAAAAAAAGAATTTATTCAAATTCCAGGGGATTCATTTTTTTGGTGTCCAGTATGTTAAAGTAATATTTTTTTGTTTTTTTGTTGAAATTTCAATGGGGTTTTAACTTCATTTATAATATGTATCTAGGGAATAAAGGAAATTAAAACCCCAAAGAAAATTTCTCTGTTTACAAAATTAAGAATTAAACTTCTCTTCTTTATGTTCCCTGCTGAGGTAAATACAAGAGTAATACTTAGTATCCACCTCAACGGGGGCTAGAAGAGAAAATTCTCCATTTATTTTTATCAAACCATATCTTTGTATATTAAAACGTATTGCATTATTATATTTGTAGAATTTTATAATGAAATGGGATAAAAGTCAACTGAATACAGACAGAGGGAGAAGAACATCAAGTTTTGAAGATTCACATCATTTTATGTCTGTTCATGATATGTTTAGGTAAACACAATCAATCATTGGTTGAAACAATATTCAATTGTCAATCCTTAACATCTTAAAAATCAAATTAGATATCTCCCCTTCACCAAGTTATAGAAGGGAGATAATGCTTGTACTTCAGTAAGACAGATTAGTAAGGAACTTATCTACCCTTGACCAGGTAATTAACCCTTTCCTCCATGGATTTTTTTTTTACATTGATTTGCATAGGATTTTTTCTTTGAATAAAATAACTAATAGATAAAGAACGACAAACATGTTTTAAGTAAACGACTTTTTAAACTTGTGATAAATATGCTACCTGTAGATTTGAAGATTAATAATTGTAATTTTATACAATTGTAGGAGTACTCTAGAGGAGCCTTCAGAATCAGAAATACTACAGGAAATTAGTAATCACAGATATTTAAAACTTAGACAGATTCCATCAGTCACATGATATTCTATAGCAGACGACATCAGTCACATGATATTATACAGCAGACGACAATGTTATTCTATAAGATTATACCGACCATGCTGGGCTGTATAGCAAGTCAAGGTCATTTAAAAACTTCCATCATCTATAATATGATTCTCTGATTGAGATCTCAAATTATCAAGGTTATCACCTCATTTGCATATATATACATATATATTTTTTTTACATTTCAAAGATCAAGAAACAGTAACAGATATATATACATATATTTTTTTATAGTCCAAAAATTTTAGAAATTAAGATGGAAGTTAGGTAAATTTTTACATGTAGAGTACCAAATATAATACAAACAAAATCGAAGAAAAAAATCAAAACTGTAACAATATTTTGACCAAAAATCCTCAGTAGAATTATAAGTAGCAAAGAAGATAAGGTATTCAGACTTACTACTTAAAAACTGATCAAAATCTGGTCCAAATCTTCTTTGTTTTAAAATTGCATCTGATATTTTGCTATTGATTGTTGAATTTTATTCGGAAAACAACTGGGTTTGTTATTCTACGTTTCAACAAATATTGCTTATTCATTTATTTTAAGCATTGGTAGTATACAGTATGTTATTTTTAATGTGATATAAAAGTGCTATTAAAACCCTTTCCTCCGTGCACATTTTTTTTTACATACTTGATTGGCATAGAATTTTTTCAATAAAAAAAAATCATCGGGTTTAAAGTATTAATGCATTGCGAAAACGAATATTTCATCAACAAAATTCAAGTCAGATATTCTCATGAATATCCTTTTTATATTAGATACAAATTTTATTAAGTCTGATACAAATTTTTCAACTTAGGCACTACATAGGCGTCATTATGGAGGAAAGGGTTAAAGTTACTTACATTTTAAATCTCAACTTTGTAAAAGATCTTAGATGAACAAATCACAGTGTCAAAAAATGATCCTTTTTTTTTTTTTTTTTCCCCAATGTTTAATTTTTCAGTAATTTTATAATTTTGTAAATATTTTACTGTGGCATTATACATTTGTTTTACAGGTGTATTTTTTTTTTTAATTTCAAGCTTTGTGATACAAAATGGTTCTTGGAGTAGATTCAACTTTCATAGTTGAGTTACAGGGTCTGTTAAGCCATATCAATTATACACTTTGTACCCAAGAATTTATTACTATAATGTATTCTAAAAATATTTTAGTTATTTTTTTAAATAATGTTTTTATCACTGAGTATCATTCACTGTTCTATCATTTTGCTATATATAATGTTCATTTAAGGTGGTATCTAACACCTTGACTAAATATAATTTGGTTCGTTTTTAATTTTCATAAAAATTTGAAAAAAATGTAAAAATTTCAGAAAACTTGAACCAATCACTTTCTTGGAAAAAAATGGTTGGACAGATAGCACTTTGACAAAAACTAATTTTGATCATTGAAGAGCTTAATATTTCCTTAACAATACAATGTGATTAAAATGTTTAGCTGATTTTACAGAGTTGTCTCCCTATAGTGTTAGGAACCACTTAAACATTGTTTTTGAATTCATAATTGGATATTTTATAAAAAAAAAATAGTTAAAATTATGACAAAAAATAAGTGCTATTCAAAGTTTTCTAGTGTCTTGGGCCAGCATGTGCAGTCTAGATTGTTAAACACTCCTTTAGTTTTTTCGTCATATTTTGTTCTTGTTTTTAATGTATTTTTAAGTTCTCATATTTTTAAACTTTGAAAGTTGAATACATTCTTAAATGATTATTATTATTTTAGTGTAGAAGTTAAGTTTTTGTTTGAAATAAGGTGCTTTTATATGAAAGATATGAATTTAGTTTTCACGTCTATAGGGTTATGAAATAGATACTATCATATTCATTTCTGTTATATCTATTAACAAAATTAAAGGGATGGACAAAAACAACATTGTATATTATTTGTACTATAGGTCATATATGGGGCATTATAAACTCATGTAAAAAAGCACTCATGTATAAATTTTTACGTAATTTTTACATAAGCATATCCCTTTTTAGCATGTTTTCTTATAATCTTTATGTAATTTGTATCTCACCAGAATGTGAGACATAGATATGCTAATCTGTTGCTGGCTTAAAACATTGTCATGACCATCGGTCAGTGTTAAGTTTTTGTAGTTATGTCTGTTTCTCAAACAATATAAGTAGTACTTGAACCAGGAGTGGTGTATGGAATGGTTGTAAGATGTATGTGTTTTCTGGCAGGTTCATCAGACCTTGAACTCATTATTGGTGAACGTTAAAGTTATGTCTGCTTCTAAGATTCTATAAGCAATAGGTTAAACATATTTAATGTATGGAATGATTGCTAGAAGTGCATATCCATCTGGCAGGGTACACCTGACCGTGACCTCATTTTCATGGAACATTGATAATGTTAAGTTTATGTGATACTTTAACCTCTATCTTCAAGACTCTCAGCATAAATTTAATCATAATCATTAGATTAGGCAAGACATTTCAATGTGTCCTTTATGTCAAAATTATTATGTTGTGCTTTATGTTTTTGATGTTAATTTTTTTTATTTATGAAAAATGAAAATTATGTTTTTGTTTTTTTGAAGTTTTTTATTGCATATTTTAAAATTTAGTAAATATAACGAATATATTATGTGATATGTTGTAAATGCTGATTTTATGTTTAAACACCAATGAATTGTTTTTGATTTTATCAAAGGGAAATCACATAATTGTTTTAGTGCTTGCTATTTATATTTTCATTTATTGAGATTTAATGTACTTTTATCAATTGAAAAACTCTTATGAATTAAGATATACAATATTATTTCATATCAGTTTTATAATGAAATAGTATTGATTTTTTCGATCAAAAATATCCACAAGATTTTTTTCTTCTATGTAGTTAAGTGTTAGTATTTATTTTATTATTATGCTATTCCCACTGGCTTGTTTTTTAAAAAGATCAAAATAGTTTTACGATATTTTTTTTTCTTTATAGTTACTTTTTGATTAATTTGAGATTGGTTTTAAGAAGCAATTTTAAATGTTTTTTTAAAATACTTTGCAAGAAGTCAAGTAAGAGCATACAAAGTAAGTAAAACCAAGCTTATAACCTTTGAAATTTGGGAAAAAATAATTGTTTCATGTTAAGTTAAAGCCACAAAATCATCAGAAAACAGTTGATTTTTTTCCATTAATTGCACTGAATATGAAAGTAGTTATATTATAGAATTTGTATATGGATATAGTTGAACAAACTTTGTAATACAGCAATGGTAGCCATAAATGAATTGTCTTGGAAGTTTTAAGTTATTTTCAAATTGTTACAATTTATTCTAAAATTAATACACATGTAGTACAAAATCCTGAGTCGAAAGTGATTCTGTTTAAGTTGAGGACTTTTGATTTACAACTTTTGCGATTGATTTATTTTCGCAACTTTCATGAGTAGAAAAATAAAACGCATATAAATTGTCGCAAATATGTGAAACATGAATCTTTCATTATTTAACTACATCTAATAAACTTGAAAATCTCAAAATTAAATCGCCAGGAAATGGGCTAGGAGGGACTTTATTTGAAATAAAGTATCCTCGAAAATAAGTTAGTTTACAGTACATAACTTGTCATGTACCGTGGAATCAACCGATGCAAGCAAAATCTTGTATGGTAGGTTTATATTTCAAATAACTATGTATTGTAAATGCTTGTTTTTTAATTGTTAAAGTTTAGATATTTAATCATTATTTATTGTATACCTTTTTTAAAACTCATAAAGACCAATAATATTTTTTTTCTGTTAATTCAAATACTTTATATTTACTTATCTATAGTTTATTTTAAGAATATAACAATAAAATTAAGCTTTTAATTGTAAACTTTGAAACAGAGATACTGTGAATTCATTATTAGTTATGGGATGCCAATACTTATAGATTATCGTTGATCATCTCAACGAGATTGATTTTCTCGCTTGAGCTGGTACAGCGAAAGTGAGAAAAGCAATTGAGTTGAGATGACCAATGATAATCTGTTTATCGCTATTTTACCTATGAGGACGTTGTCAATTTCATGTCAATTTCGTAAGCAACGCCACGTGGCCTCCGTAGTTTCTAGCGATAATTTTTCCATCTCAAGCGAGAAGCATGATATGAAAATTATCACAAAAAAAAATCAAAAGAAAAATGCGCAAAATAGCGATAATATAAGTTATATTGTTAGCTACTGACCCCTTATGGATGCATAGAGGGTGTGAGACAAAAGGTCGAATCTCCTATGAATATTATTCACCCTCTTTGGTCTGTAGTGGTTCAGTAGTGCACCTTATAACAAATTTATTGTATGCAGGACTTTTTCTGCTACATTTTGTAGAAAAAATGCAACACATCATCAATAAAAGATGTTACCATTAACAGTAGACGTGTTGTCATGAACCCCCTATGAAATTTACTAACCCGAAAGATCTATAGGGGGTCCACGTGACAATATTAAACCAATCACAACTTGATAATTTACCTTAGGTGCAATAATAGTGGATATCATTGGTTTAGGTGAACTACAAACATAAATATTCAATGAAATATAAATTTTCTATATAATGCAGTCTGTGGCCAAATTTCAATATCAAATATCCATGAAAATATAATTTTCCCTCAATCCATGGAAATTGGTACCCACAAAAATAAATCAATCCACAGTGCCAAATATTCATATATCAATAGTTTATTTTAAAAATATTACAACCCAGTTATTAGAAAATTGAAGGCTGGTAATTGTAAACTTTGAAAAAAGAGATATTCCATTTAGAAAAAAATGGTATACAAAAAATATACAATGTAGTAGACATTCCTTTGTTGACATAATATTTCTGTTGAAGAAAATGGTGCAAAGTGCAATAGTTATTTTTGTAGATTACACATAAATGGTTGCTTTTATAAATAAATAAATGAGCAAAATTGATGTTGTTTTTCTTTTTATATTTATTTGATAGAGGATAAGAGTAGAGGTTGAACTAGACTGATAAATATGTCTGACATATGAGCCTAGGTATCAAGCCAGAGGACAGCACTCACCAGTCTTAGGTCTTACTAATTTTTGTAAGGGCAAAGAACAGCTAATATTAAAGAATTTTGTGGAGCACATTGGTTAAATTTTCTTACAAAAGTTCATTTTAATGCTAGAAATAGTAGGTTCTTGTAGACAATCTTGAAGGACTTTATTGTAAAGCGAAAAGCAATTACCCCCACATTTTTCTTTTGTTAACATTTGTGGTTCAGAAGTATTATGCCCCTTGTCATCTTCGTTGTCCGAAGACACATTGGTTTCTGGACAATAACTTTATTTTAGGGAATGGATCTCTATGATTTTTTTTAAGAAAGTTCAATACTACCAAAAAAAAGTTGGGATTGATTTTGGGGATGATGGTCCCATCCGTTTAGGAATAAGGGGCCCAAAACAAGCATTTTTCTAGTTTTTGGATAATACTGTGTGTATAAGTATTTCGATTGCTCAGAAATTGTACCACAATGTTTAATACCACAAGTATAAGGTTAGGGTTCTTATTAGGGGTTATTGGGCCAACAGTTGAGGAATTAAGGGCCCAAAAGGGGCCAAAAACAACAATGTTTGTAGTTTCCGGACAAAAACTTGTGTGTAATTGTTTGGATCTCTCTGACATTGTACCACAAGGTTCTATATCACAAAGAGAAGGCTTGAATTGAGTTTTGGGTAAATTGCCCTAAACATGTAGGGATTAGGGACCTAAAACAAGCATTTGTCTAGTTTCCAAACAAAAATTTGTGTTTATAATTGTATGGATCTCTCTGAAATTGTACTTAAAGGTTCCATACTACAAAGGAAATAATTGGATTGAGTCTTAAGGTATTTGTTTCCAAGGGGGATTCCCAAAGGTAGGGGGTGGAAATTTTTTTTAAGGAATTTATATTTTTTTCAAATTTTTTTGAAAAGTTCCAAGTGCACAGTATTGCTCAATAGATTTGTAAGATCTTTGACCACATTCACTTTGTGTCAGAAACCTGTATTATGTCAAAAATTTGATCACAATCAAAATTCACAGTATCAAGCTTGAATATTGTCTTCAAATTTGCCCTTAACTGTTCAGAGTTCAACCTCTGCAGTCGTATCAGGCTGCGCTCAGCAAAGCATTTTATTTTTATTATTTATTAGAATAATGCAACTGGGTGAGTTTCTCAATAATAAGAACTTGCATTCTGATAACTGAAACATTGACCTGTTTGCAGATTTTTTTGGAAATCAAAATAATGAAACTCACATTTTTGATTGTCCATTCCTGAAAAATCGCAATTATACGGTAAGTGCTCACAATAATTTCTGAATATACAGTATATGAAAAATATTTTATGTAAATACTATGAATTTGAATCTTTCATATTGTACTGAAAAAAGGGAGTATAGATAAAAGCCAATAAAACTGTAGACGCTACCTTTTGTCAACCATGTTTTCATTTCACAAGGTGACCTACCTTTACTCTTTTGGCAATGATACTACATATCCTTATTTGTATGTCCCACCTTGGGGCATTTTGTTTTTCGGTTTACGTTCGTTCGTCCGTCTGTCTGTTCAGCTTCAGTTTTTGGACAAGTTTTTAATGAAGTTGGAAGTCCAATCATCTTGAAACTTAATACACATGTTCCCTATGATATGATCTTTCTAATTTTAATGTCAAATTAGACCTTTGACCTCAATTTCATGGTCCACTGAACATAGAGAATGATAGTTGGACACATTCTTGTTATATTGATTAAAACAACAGCTTAAAATTTTAAGTTGTTGAACAACATCTTTGCCTAACCTTGAAATTCAACATGGTAACTTGATCTACCCTCTTGTTTTGATCAAAGTGTTAATCCACTTATAGTATGGTTAATTGTGAATTTGGCTGTTTGGAGGGAAACAAGGGTACCTCAATGTAAATAACTCTTTCAAAATTTTCAACCTAGAACCTTTAAGCTTTCAAAACTTGCATACTTTGAAGACAAGCACCTTACTTCATGCATCCATTCGAAGATCTTTAAAATGGCAGAACTGATGTAAATTTTCAGCAACATTGTTGTTGGAATGTACCTTTTTTTTTCATAGCTCACTTAGCCTTCTCAAGTGAGCTTTTCTTATCACTTTGTATCCCTTGTATATCATTGTTAACTTTTTCATTTTGAACTTCCTCTGAAAACCACTGAATGGATTGAAACCAAACTTTGCATGAATATTCCTTATAAGGTGCTGACCTAAGCTGTTACTTTGAAGCCAATCCATCATCAAAGGTGGCCGCCAGAGAGGGACTTTAGTATAAATTAGGTTGCTATGGGAAATACATACAAATGTCTTCTTTTAGAGAACAACTATTTGGAATGAAATAAAACATGGCAAGAATGTTCCTTACAAGGTGCTGATCAAGTGTTGTTACTTTGTATCCAATCAATCATCCAAGTCGGCTGCCAGTAGGGAACTTAGTTTAACATAGGACCCTATGTGAAATACATACAGTAGTCTCCTTTTGAAGAATCACGACTGATGAGGCTGGCCAATTAATTTCAATTGAAATAAGAAATGCAAATGCCAAAACAATCACAAACCAAATACCATTGATTATAAGTTATTGCACTTAAACTGTCATAAACACAAGCTTAAAATTAGTAAACTTCATTTTGGTCCTCAATGCTTCAACTTCATACTTTATTTGGCCTTTAAGTTTTTTTGATTTTAGTGTCACTGATAAGTCTTTTGTAGACGAAACAGCGTCTGGCGTCAATACAAAATGAACATCATGGTATCTATGATGAGTTTATTTAGAAAATTCAGAGCCAACAGACCATAACAGAATGGCCTGTGCAAAACATGCCCTATGGAAATCAGATATGCCAAGTATCATTGACCTACCATTATTGGTTCCCTAATCTGACTAAATCTATGAAGTCAGCATGCCTCAGTTTTGACTAATAACTTCTTGAGACCTGTTTTTTTTGTTAAATAAACTAATTTAGGAAATTAAATTTAACAAGGTTTATTATAAAAAATATACAAGTATAATACAAGTATATCAATAATTCATTCTCTAAATTGGACTATTTAACAGGCTATTATTTAAACTTGGAATTATTATTAATCATGGAATTTTTATAATTTCTTGTGCTTGAATTTTCTAGTAAATTCCATGCTTATTCTGTACTTCAATGGTCTGTGCTGCGCACAACACTTTCTTTTACAAAGAAGATAGTACATTTTCAATAGAATGTACTGTGCCGCGCACAACACTATCTATACAAAATACATTATATGGAAAGTGTTATGAACCGCTCAAAACATTATTATACCAAATAAACATGGAATTTTTTAAAAATTTCCAGCACAGAAAATATAACAAATTCCATAATTAAAAATAATTCCAACTTTAAATAATAGCCTGTTATTTGTAAAAACTAATTCAGAGTAACAAACATACATAAGAATATATTATGTGAAAAGAATATAAACAACAAATAACATATATAGAAAAAAACATCTATAAAAGTCCCTCTATTCACATTTAACTAAGTAAATTAATCTCTAAAGCAGTATTTCTTAAACGCTACTTCTGTTTCCTCATTGAGCTGGAACTACAAATCGATATGTAAATCTGTATACAAGGATTTTAAAATGTTTAGGTATCAGAAATATATAATACACTATGAAACATACACAATAATGAAGATTTTTTTTTAAAGGAGTAAGTCAGGTAAGGGCCGTTTTTGGCCCTCAAATTTCAGATTCATCTGACGAAAGATTTTGGACACTTTTTAAACACTTAAGTGTCTATTTCAGTTGATTCAATTAGTAAATGTGAAAGATTTTAACTGATTTACTCATTAAAAACGCTCCGATGAAAGCTTTAATTTGAAAAATCTATCAAATATGCCAAAAATGTTGCTTTTCAGTTGTTTGGTTTTTGTCAAAAATGAAAGTGGCCGCATCCGTGTTCATCCTCAACCTTTATATATGTTATGTATTATCATCAAATACAACTTACATTTCAATATTAAGAATGAACACAAATGCGGCCACTTTCATTTAAGACGGAAACCGTCTAAAATTTCACTGAAATGCTAAAATTGTAAAGATTTCAGTAATTTAGCACAACTTAATGATGTTAGTACCCGATACATGTGCATTGTATTGTCAAATACAGCCCATATTTAATAAATAACTAAATATTAACTAAAAGTTAACATTTTAACAATTTTATAAAACTGCTATTTTTTGGTGCCAAAAAGGGGTCTTACTGGACCTACTCCTTTGATAAATTCCAAAACCGTCTATATTTGTGTATAATACACACGCCCTCATCCATATACGGGTTAAAAAAATGCATACTTTACACACATAAAGACTGTGAGTGGTCCAAAACAACTGGAGCATATAAAACATCAAGAGTTAATTGGTCTCGACTTTACTCCTGTAGATTAATGTGTTTTGTTAAGTCATGCCCTTTTTTCCATAGTTTACAGTGCAGTATAGTTGTTAATGTCTGTGTCATTTTGGCCTTTTGTGGATAGTTGTCTCATTGGCAATCATACCACATCTTCTTTTTTATAGTATGGGTTTTGTTAATCATTGAAGGCTGTACATCAACCTATAGTTGTTTTATCTTCTACATCATTTTGTTCTTATCTTTATACTTACCGGTATTAATGGTAATAGGGAAAATGTAAATCGGAAAACTGCATGATTTGTGAAAAATGGACCACATAGAAAAAAGAGGAAAATATATTGCACAAGGTGTTTCATTATCTCACATGAAACATTGACATCTTTATGTGTACATATATCTGAATATATATAGAGATTAATACATGGCCTTTTCCATATCAGCCTGGGTGTCATCCCGAGACCCCCATATCAGCCCGAGACGGAGTCGAGGTGCTGATATGGGTCGAGGGATGATACCCAGGCTGATATGGAAAAGGCCATGTATTAATCGCTTTATCATATACTTCCGACAATAGTTTCATGTAAGGCAAATAAACAAATGCAATAACTAAAACAGTCAAAAACTTTATAAAGAAGTTAATTATGAATCAAATGTACTATAATTGTCCAACAACAGCATCACTACCTCCATATATATGTATGGTAACATTTCCTATAGAGGCAATTTGAAACATTGGAAATTTGGAAGAGTTTTATGATCATTATTACTCAATGTTTGTTGTACAATATAATGATTCTTAATAGTCAATTGCATTTGTTAGCAAGTACTAAACTATCCCCACAAAAGTTCCCGTATATTTTGACGTCGTCTTAAAAAATTTCTGACGTCACAATGGAAAAGAAAACAATAGATACCGGAAACACCGGAAGTAACTTGCACGAGAAGCACTGTTATGGGTTTTTGCACGAGACGCCCCTGATATGGGTTATCAGCCCGGGTGGGAAATTATGGCTTGTGTACTTCCACTCATTACACATATGCAAAAGCTATCATATCAATGCTAAGTGTATGATAAAAAGCAATAAACAACTGCACCATAAGCCATTGCATATGCTATCAACAATAAATCATGTGGCATACAGTAGTTGACTGGAATAACAAGTTAGCTAGAGATAATTCAATAATTCATTTCAAATGAAAAATATTAGGAAATACATTTTTATGCATAACAAAATTTCCATAAATACATTTATTGCTTAAGTGCAGAAACTATGTATTTAATTTAATTGTAAATAAAAAGCAAAATTTAAAAAATGTTTTGCAATAGAAAAATTATGCATTCTTATAGTTTGTAGGAATCTAATACAATGTTAAATAACCTATTATGTCTTCTCAATCAATGTACATTAAGTATTTAAAAAATATGCATAAATATTTTAATGGCAGTCCATGCTGTCTTAAACAGAAATATTTTACCCCTCTTATATTGGAACATTTCTTTACGAGAAATATCTGTGCAAATATCATGTATCTCCCTGGTACATATACTACAAGTACAAAGACTAATAAATACAAAATAAATTAACACTAAACATATTCAAGGTAATGCACAAGATATTTAGATTCCATCATTACAACAAGTGTATTATGATATTTCTCCACTTGAGACAGTTAGATTCTAATATCTGAAGCACATTATGATTTTTATCCTTCCTTTTCAAAGATTTGCAGAAAGTTGTGTTCTTTATAAATGACAACATCAGACATGGCCCCTAAAGCTGGGGTATAATATGGCATAAGAATATTTGTACAGAATAATGACAAAATGGCAGAATAATACTTAATCAATACAGATGTTATGTGTAAATATCAGGCAAATGACACATGAGGTAAAAGTGCAGCATTTTCATCTGTTGTTTCCTCTATTTGATTATCTAATGACCTAGATAAATGGCGTTCTACTTTCATTTCTTTGTGATCGTCTTCTTCCATTACTGGCTGAGACTTACTTCTCATCAACTGAAAAAGAAAACGGGAAATTCATAGATTAGGCTATATAAAAAACTTTCTTCAAATATCTATGTTAATTAAAACCAATTTATAAGAACCCTACAAAAGTTGATTCTTTAAAACACTGTCATTTTAAGTAAGCTGTTGATAATCATGAAAATAAAAAAAATTCAAAAAAATTCAAATAAAATTATATTCTTTTAAGCCTCATCATGTGAAGAAAGCTTGAACTTATCCCTTGGCTTGTTAAATAAATGAATGATTGGTTGATTGGGGTTTAATGCCACTTTCAGCACTCTTTTTCGTTGTGGTCTTTATTGGTAGAGGAAGCTTGATTGTCGGTGTGAAACAACCTTCAGTAGGAAAATTTTAGACAAGATTGGAGTCCAGCACACCTGCCATGTGCAGGATTTGAACTTGTAACCTCAGAATTGACAAACTAATGATACAGCAGATTGACTATTTAAGACCACACGGGCACTGAGGATCTAAATTATTAAATCCTTCCAGAGCACTTGAGATCACCCCTAGTTTTTGGTGGGATTCGTGTTGCTTATTCTTTAGTTTTCTATGTTGTGTCATGTGTACTATTGTTTGTCTGTTTGTCTTTTTCATTTTCAGCAATGGCATTGTCAGTTTTTTTTCTTCGATTTATGAGTTTGACTGTCCCTCTGGTATCTTTCGTCCCGTCTTTTAAATCAAGATCGAGGAATGGCATATAAGATGGTGTTAATAAAATATTAATCTGTTATAAATGCTGTGAGAAGATATTATTTTAGATAAACATTGTACTATGCACTATTATGATGTGTCATTCTGGAATAAATTAAATATTTATAAGCTATGCAGTCTGTAGAAAATCTGTTGGTGTTAATAAGTTATAAAGGAAGTTATACCCATACATCAATTTTCAATGAAATGCTGGGGATTTTTCTTCAAAATTGCAAATTCGTTTTAAACGAAATTTTTCTCCATTTTATTCATAGAGAATCAATTAGGAATAGCATATTGTACCTTTATATCAATTTTTGTTACAAACTAGCAATAAAATGTGCTTTTAAAATTTGTGATTTA
Source organism: Mytilus galloprovincialis (assembly GCA_037788925.1). Classification (NCBI taxonomy): domain Eukaryota; kingdom Metazoa; phylum Mollusca; class Bivalvia; order Mytilida; family Mytilidae; genus Mytilus; species Mytilus galloprovincialis. The sequence goes on from CM075340.1 coordinate 34,892,090, forward strand.
TTGACAAAAGTTAGAAATAGTGACTGACATAAATACAGACAGAGTGACACTGACTATAAGTACTGACTAGACTAGTTAATAAGGAAAAGGGTGAAACACATTTAATAATGGAGTTATACAGCAAAACAAACCAAAATACATGTACATGCTTAAAGAATTTCATAGTACAAATGAATCTACCCAATAGCTGTAAGCGGCATACAATAATTAGGACAAAGGGCACTTACATCAACTAAAGAAAAGTCATCATTGTGAATCTGACTACTATCACTTCTGATTGAGATCTGACTTTCAACCTGAGAAAAAAAATTAAGGATCCATAAACAAATGCATAACCTACTTCCCTAGCCAAGAGTTAGGATTGAGTCACGTTCTCTCCACCCTTGGCCGTTTAAGATAAAATTTTATTTCCAGGAGGTAATGATGTCCTTTGGTCTTAGTTGTAACTGGCTGTATCCAATCAAAAAGTGCCTTTTACAGTAAGATGATCACTTATAAATGTAGAAAATTTATATAAACAATTACCACTTGCTGATTACACACCAAGGTTTTACCGCTAAAACATATGACCATATTTAGTGACCATTTTAATATTCTAACTCAATTAATTATTTCTCCTGCAAAAGTTGAAATGTGAATGTATATTTTCAGTTCCTGCTTCAGGAAATATGTAAACGACACTAGACACAACTATTTTTACACCTCCAAACAGAAGAGAACTGCTGCCATAGGTCAAGAATGATGAAGTGGAAATGGGTGTGACTTTTGTCTACCAGTAGGCGCTGCGTTATGATCCCAAATGTTGGAGTAATCTGAGTGAAAAATCTTGAGAGGTTAATATAAGATTTGGAACAGCATCAGTGTACTTAAATATAGTTTTTCCAAGAAAACGTCAATGACATAGGTTTATGATGTCATGTACATTCCTGATTTTTCTAATTCTTTTTGTTTTTTGTGCATTTTTGCATTTCTTTTTGTATTCAGTGTATTTTTCAAGTAAACTTTACTAGAAGTGATATTTTCTTACGTAATTATTTGTTCTCCTTGCTCTCTGTGCCCTTGCTACTTGTATTCTTTTATGAATGTCAACATAAATATCAGTTTCATCTATTATCTCCTCTTGAATGAGCTCTTCAATTACATCTTCTAAAGTTATAATGCCAATTACCTAAAATATCAATGAAAAAATAAAAATTATGAGATTAATCCAACAATAAAACATTTTTAGCTTGTAAGTTGAGAAAGATTAGACAAGGTGCCCTGTTTCTCAATAAGACGCTGAGTGTTCAGATTATATGTTGAGAGCCAAATACAAGCAGAACACTCAACTACTAGCAGAGCACTCAGTTTTGTTTTGAAATTTGGTAGCTTATAGTACTTACTGGAGACAGTATTATTACAACATATATTTAATATGCATATGCTTTTTTGCAAGTTTGGTTTTTGCCAATGCTATTTAGTAGCAATATTTGCAATAATTAAAACATTGCAAAACTATTTCTGAATAAAAATCCACTGATGTAATTTGATAAACTCATAATACTTCCTAATTACTCTGAGTAGAAAACTATTAAACATTGTTTATATCAAAATCTGTACTTACCTGTCTGAAAAACATTTGCAATTACCCCTTGGTAACCCCTTGCAATCGCTAACTTTTAAATTATCTCCCTTTCACGATCTCCCGAATAGAAGATCACTTTACCTTCAGCGAAAATGGCTACAGCCTGATCGTATTTGGTTTAAAAGCAATCGTTATTATTATATTAGGTAAGAATAGACATCGAGTGAATTGGAAGCGATGGAAGACAAGTATAAGAACTGTGTAAAGTGTACCTCACGTATGAACGTGTTAGATACGCATGAGGAATGCTATAGACATCGTATTTGTCACAAGGCTTTCCCGTGCAATATTTGCCGGGAATGGGATGACGAGAAGCGATCGCTAGTTGATAAAATGTTGGAGAAAGCGAGGTCAAAGCTTTCTCTTTCTTCAAGTGCCGTTAACCCTTCTGTGCAGGAGGCAGGCAATAAACTTGAAACGGCAAAGCTGAGTGAATTGGCGTCGCTGGCAAAGCATGACAAACTATCAAAAGTTCGAACTGATCATCGTGCAGATGATCGTGAAACTCAAGGTACGGGAGTACATTTTGAAGCAGTTGAATTTAACAAATTTATAGCAGATCAAGTGCAAATGCAATTGAAAAAGTTGTTACCACAACAAGGCCTTATTGCAAGTGATGAAATGCATGCTTCCATTGACTCGAAATGTGAAATTTCGGAGAGTCAATCTTTGTCTAGGCCAAGGGCCCACTATAGTAAATTTATGCCATCTGATGATCAGATTTCTGTTGTTTCCCATGAAATCGAGGATGAAATAAGTATGGGTGGTTCAGCTATTTCTGATGAAAATAATAATGATGCCCACTCTCAGTCTCAACATTCTCATGAAAAAGACTTTTCTCTGTTTAGTGAGGGAGCACCAGGATCTACCGATCCAGTTCAATGGAATAATTTTCTCCATAAATTGACAACCAAATTAAAAATAGATTGTTCAGAAGAAACTGAAGTAGATTCTGTCAGAACTTCCTACTTGCCTTCAAGACTAAATCCTGGCAATTCAAATAAATCAACTAATTTAAAATTACCTTTAGAGGGAACTACAGTTGAAGTTTTTAAGAATGTTGAAAAGGAAGCCATGTCTGGTAGACTTAATCAAAGCACCAAAGGGTGCTATAGGCAGTTAATCAAAAATCCAAAGGCAAACTTGGCCAAGTTCAGATGAATAGTGTAAAGAATTAGTCAAAATATTTATCTCAGGCATTGTTCTCAGCTATTTCTAAAGTATCAAATAATGCTTGTACAGTAATGTTTATGTTATGCAATCCTACCACTTTCAAAAGTTATTTCCAATTTATATTTATAAAGATTCAATGTCTGAGATTATACACATACACTGTCCTATGTTAGGGGAGAGTTTTGTGCCAGTTAAGATGTTTAAGCCGCCACATTTTGTATGCACCTGTCCATAGTGGGGACCCACTAATGTGGTGATTGTTGCTGTATATATCATATTTATTTTTCATAATTGTTTTGTACAATTTTAATTTCTTGTGTTTACTTCTGATTTTAGTGTATGTCCAAGTTATTGTAAATGCTCTTTTGTTCCGACGTTGGAAAGTTCAGGGCGGAAAGAACTCACTAGCCGAAAAAGTTCCGGAGGAACTTATTAACTAGTTACTTTGATCTTCCTCTGATATAAAAGTTCCACCGGAACAAAGTGACTAGTTGAAATAGTATACATTTTTGTTATTATGTTGAGGAGCCAACAAAAGCAATCCTTTAGGTGTAGGAGTTTCTCCCTGCATTAAAGATCCATTGGTAATCTTCGACTGTTGTCTGCTCTTAGATCAGGTTATTGTCTATATGACACATTCCTCATTTCCATTCTCAATTTTATTAGGCACTGGCTACGGTTACATGGAAATGTAACAACAATAAAAAATATTATTGTTACACTGGAGACTAATTGCCGGAATGCAAAGTTGGGACAGGAACCAATTTATTACGAATGTAACTATAATTACTGAGGCGACAGTTGCATTACGCTGAGATTAATAGATTAATAGGGGTCCGGGGGTTGGCCGATCAATGCATTTCAATGGGAGCATATAGTTTGAACCCCCCCCCTTTTATCAAATGGCTGGATCCGCCCCTGATACTGATAAAAAATAAATATTATTATTCAACAAATGGTGTATAACTTGAATAGTTTTACGTATTAATGGTTTTGATGTTCTTAAAGATACTACTCAAGATTAGGAGTGCCAAAGGCGAAAAATATAGTTCAATGGTTTCACTTTTTAAAGTATTTAACTGCACACCTTCTCTTATTACTGTCATTATACTTTGAACCAATTTTGTTTAGGGTGAAAAACATTAAAACTTGGGATGCGTTTTAAACGAAACTAAAACAATATCAAGACATAAATTTCATACAGGTATAAATGAGCTTATGTTTGTATTGTTTGTCAATATGCCGAATCCAAATAAAGTTTTACTTACTTACTTACTTAAACATATTGATAAACGAGCCTCGTTAGTCGTTACCTTTTTATCGTATCATGCGATTTCTTTTCACAATATTTTCATGGGGAAATCATTTACCAGCATAAAGTTGCTGAAGGAACCGCATAGAATTGAGTCAAGAACACTTAACGAGTGTTTAATTGTGAAAAATTATAAAAAGAAACAACAAAAAAGTCGCGTATTTTTCTGTACCGGAAATCGAAAAGTCCTTGTAAATCAAAAACAATTACGGTGTGATACGCGTCACAGATTCGGACTTAATATTTTACAGAATATGCGACTTTGGAAGTTAAATAATGCCGTCCTTTAGAAAACAGTTGTTAAAGTTTTAATCTCAATATTTATTGAAGCACATTGAGCTAAATCAAAGCACGTGTAGCATCATGTTACACCAAAGCGAAACAATCTTAAAATGACCTTGACATCGACCAATCAGAAAACTACAATAACAACAACTTTATTTGACAAGCATGAAGGAGGTCATTTGCGAGATAACGGAATAATATTAACAAGAATACAAATGAGCATACATTTAAGATTACTGAATTAAGATGATTTAAATAATCTCAATCATTTCAGACAAAAAACGAATAAAATGATTAATAATAAAGTACCTATGTATCATCAGAATCCTCCCAATTTAAAAGGTACGTAAATTTCGTCTTCTATGTAATTTGAAATTGCCGCCAACTTATATCAGCTGATTAATAGACTACTGACGTATGTAATACGTATCGATGACAAACAATATTCCTACGACTTTTGCCATTTGGGAAATGTAAACGACTCATCTTTATATATTTTCGGCGATCAAATATTTCATACAATTGTTCTTTGACATCTTAGCCAACAGCACAGGGGATAATAAACTACAGAAGGATTTCTATCGAGCACTATTTCCTATGTGCAACTTCAAAACTTTTGCGAAAATCGACGACCATTTAACGTTTTTATGGTAATATTTTTTATATTCCAGAATAAGAAGTATGAAAAAAGTGTCCAATTAGTTATAAATAACATGATAGCCATCCAGATAATAAAAGTGGCACATATTTCAGCATTTATTGGGTAGAACATAAATCTAGGGTGCTCGCATAAAGCAGCTTAACTGCTTAAAAATAGATCAGTTCGTCTAAGAGATGATAAGGCATTTATGGTGTCGAAAAAAGATTTCACAGAATTTTGTTCCCCTCCAAGGCTTGATGATAATATTGAGGAGGGTTTGTCATCTACTATGGGCAATAAGTAAAAAGGTTTTGTAGACCGTAAAAAGTTTTCACACTCTTTACCTTCCTTCCATAAGGAAATGGATGCTGAATTTAAAAAGGTTGACAACTCAGCTAGGACATTGTTAAAAAGTGTTTCATATGGCTCTTTGATAGCAAGCTATATTGATGTTGCTGATTCAGAGGAAGACAGGGTAGAAGCATGTTCAGCTTTAGTAGCATGTTTCAAGTCTATGGCAGATATGACTTCACGTATAGTTGCTAATTCTGTTATAAACAGAAGAAAAATTTTCTTAAAAAATGTTGATTTTACTAGCAAAGCTACATCAGCTAAATTGTTGATTTTACCTTTGAATGGCGCACAACTTTTTGGTGGTAAATATTTTGATACTTTGCATTCCTCAGCTGAAAATATAAGAGATGCTAAAGAAACACAAAACGTTTATCGTTCTTCATTTGTTCCTGGAGGACAAAAATTTGATGAAGGATCTAGAAAAAGAAAATCTCAAGACACTTCTAATGTATCCTACAACAAACCTGCAAAAACATCAAGATATGATAAGCAGGATTTTAATGACCGTCGTGGCACTGACACTTCGTCGAATTTTCGTGCCTTGCCAGCAAAACAAGGAGGAAAAGGATCTTTTTTATGGAAAAATTCCTCCCAGAAAAATTTCAAGAAATAAACAATTATTTGTCTGCGGTAAGTCTCCAGGTAGGAGCACAGTTGTTACATTACCACAGTCAGTGGTTTCATATAACTCAAGACAAGTTAGTACTTCAGATAGTGAAGAACGGTTTAATTTTAGATTTCATAAGTCTTCCAGCTTTTACAGGAGTAAAAGAGACAGTTGTACCCAGAGTAGGTACAAAAAGGTCTTCTATATTAGAAGAGGTAAATTCTTTGTTAGAAAAACATGCTATAGAGCCTGTCCCGACAAGTGCAGAAAATCAGGGTTATTACAGTACAATATTCATGGTACCAAAAAGACAAGGAGGTCTCAGACCAATTCTAAATTTAAAACCACTGAACCAGTTTGTCATACCTCATCACTTCAAAATGGAAACTCTCCGATCGATTCTAAAAAGTCTGAAAATTGGGGACTGGGCAGTAAAACTGGATTTGCAAGATGCATATTTCCATATACCCATTCACAAACATTACAGAAAATTTCTCCGCTTCAGCATTTTGGGAAAAAAGTATCAATACCGAGCTCTACCATTCGGTCTACGATCGGCTCCAAGGATTTTCACAAAAGTGATGGCAGTAGTAGGTGCGTTTCTGCGAAAACAAATGATTCACATATTTATGTACCTGGACGATTGGATGTTAAAAAACAGCAGCAAAGTAAAGCTGACAAAACAATTACAGTACACTCAAGAATTGTTGAAAAATCTGGGTTTGATAATCAATGTGAAAAAATCTTGTTTAGTTCCGACTCAAATAATAGAGTATCTAGGAGCAGTGATTCACTTAAAAGAAGGTCTTGTGTTTCCGTCTCTAGAGAGATTCAAAAATATAAGTCAGATGATTCAAATATTCCTAAATTCACAAACAGTAGAGGCACGTGTAATGTTGAGACTACTTGGTCTAATGGCTTCATGCATAGATTTAGTTCCATGGGCCCGACTGCACATGAGACCACTTCAGCTTTATCTTCTAGCTTGGTGGAGACCGGCTCTACACAGTTTAAATCATTTGATTCCACTGTATCAACCACTCCAGGAACATCTATTCTGGTGGCTAAACCGAAGAAATTTTTTCAAGGGAGTGCTATTAGAACAGGAATCTGCTCAGGTGACTCTAGTGACAGATGCGTCACAGTCGGGATGGGGAGCTCATATAAACAATTATCAGATAGCAGGTGTTTGGTCGCCTCAGTACAAAGTAAAACACATCAATTGGCTAGAACTCAAAGCTGTGCAGTTAGCACTGCAAACATTTCTGATAAAAGTACAATTCAAAAGTGTGCTGGTGAGAACAGACAATGCAACTGTCGTCAGTTATCTGAACAAACAGGGAGGTACGCGATCCCCAGACCTTTGTTACTTGGCATGGGATCTTTTGAAATGGTGTATAAATCACAATGTCAAAATCCAAGCTGTTCATATTCCGGGAAAAAAGAATATTATAGCAGATGCCCTGTCAAGGGGGAAAATGACCATTCGTTTGACAGAATGGGCATTAAACATGACAATAGTGAATTTGTTGTTCCTTCAGCTAGGAACCCCAGTAATAGATCTGTTTGCGACTTCAATGAACAAGAAGCTGCCAGTGTTTTGCTCTCCTTGGCCGGAAGAAACAGCAGTGGCAATAGATGCACTGTCAATGAAATGGACAAATCTATTTGCTTATGCATTCCCGCCACCGATCATCCTAAACAGAGTATTACAAAAAATACAGAAAGAGGACTGCGTAATTTTACTGATAGCGCCAATGTGGCCGAGACAGTCGTGGTACAGTCAACTTCTCAACCTGTTAAAAGACTTTCCAATACAACTGCCTGTACAACAAAATCTATTAAGTCAAAATGGAATTTTTCATCCAAATCCAAGTGTTCTAAATCTTGTAGCTTGGAAAGTGTCAAAAGATCTTACACTGCAAAAGGATTTTCACCAAAAATTGCTTCAATTATTTCCAATGCACGAAAACAATCAACACAGACAGTTTATAATGCAAGACTCAAGCTATTTGACAGCTGGTGTCAAGAACGGAGTATCAATCCCAGTACGGCAACTGTGCCAGAAATAGCTGAATTTCTTATGTTCTTACATACTGTAAAGAATTGTAAGCCAAGCACTTTAGCTGGTTACAAGTCAGCAATAGCTTTAATACATTCATCTAAAGATAGAATTTCTATTAACATGGATTTGCGTAATTTAATTAAAGGATTGTACAACATTAATCCACCAATAAGGCAGTTGGCGCCAAATTGGGATTTGCCGTTGGTTTTGCTAGTGTTGACAAAGACACCCTTTGAACCACTAGAAGAAGCAGAATTGAAATATTTAACCTTTAAGACAGTTTTTCTTATGGCATTAGCTTCTGCTGCAAGAGTCAGTGAATTACAGTTTCACTATTAATGACAAACATTTCAGGAAAGAGCAAAGAGGTATACAGTTGTTGCCAAATATGCAATTTCTTGCTAAAACTCAAACTTTGAATAAACCATGGGAACCAGTATTCATTCCCAAATTTGAAAACTATGCTACAGATCCAAACGATTTACTGCTGTGCCCTTGTAGAACACTACTAGCTTATATTAAAAGAACTGAAGTTTTGCGCAAATCACAAAGACTCTTTGTAACCTATCAAAAGAATCATCATGTAGAGGCTTCTAAGAATTCCATTGCACGATGGATTGTGAACACGGTTAAATATGCATATGAACATGCAGATACAGACACACTTCAGTTTGTGAGAGCTCATGATACAAGAAAGCTCTCAACTTCTTGGGCTTTATTCAATGGACTTTCCTCTCAAGAAATTTTAAGAGCAGCTCATTGGTCAAATGAGACAACATTCACCTCATATTACTTGAAGGATGTACCAGATTTGGAATCTCGATTTGCAAAAGCTGCAATTTTGCATACGGCTAACAGAAGACAGAAGAAGTATTAAGGTAGATATTTTTTATTTACTAGTTACTTTCTTCCTCTTACCCACCACCTTTAGGTTTATGCTGCAAATTCTTTGCAAATGTTTTTCAGACAGGTAAGTACAGATTTTGATATAAACTATGGTTTTTTAAAGTAAAAACCTTGTTTATGATAAATCTGTACTTACCTGTCTGACCCTGCCCACCTCCCCACCTGAGGAAGTTAAGTTTTATATAATGTATATAGTTATTTCCGCCTCAGGTAAAGTGATCTTCTATTCGGGAGATCGTGAAAGGGAGATAATTTAAAAGTTAGCGATTGCAAGGGGTTACCAAGGGGTAATTGCAAATGTTTTTCAGACAGGTAAGTACAGATTTATCATAAACAAGGTTTTTACTTTAAAAAAAACATATTTTATGAGATTGAAATAGAAGTGACAACCTGTGCTTAAATTTTTTGTGTACATAAAATGAATATTTATTTATACTTTACTGTATGTGCTCTCTGGAATATCTGAATATTCATTAGTAACTTACTGTGCTCTCTGGAATATCTGAATATTCATAAGTAACTTACTGTGCCCTCAGGAATATCTGAATATTCATTGACCTCTGTGTTAATTTCATCAAGTATACAGGTGTCGTCACCTTCATTTAAGTATCTATTATTTGCTCTTTTCTTCACAATTGCTAAATGCCCTGAAATGAGAAAATCAACTGTAAACTGAACAAGCATTCTGAGAGTTATACTTGCATGGCAATTCAGTCTCTTACCTGTTAAAATTTCATTAAACTGAAACAAAATGATATATTTGATCTATAACTTGTCATGGTGTAAACTATAAAACAAATATCAAGTCAAAATCTTCAAGCATGATGAAAAAAGTGTGAAAACTGATTATTTGAGTGATTTTTTCAAGTACAAGGACCGTAACTCTGGACAAAATTATTAGTTCAGAACAAAAATTCAAAAATTGATCTGTATCATGTCATGATGACACTATAAACTATTATTATCAAATATATGTCTTCAAGCACAAAGAAAAAAGTAAGTAAATCTCATTTGCCGGACTGACAGACAGACAGACAGAGTGCAAACCTCAAGTCCCCTTTGACTGAAGGGGACAAAAAAACAGGAAGGTTAATTCAGCTTTATTTTGTTTGTTACAATCCCAACTGCCAAGAATTGGCTTTTTTTCCAAATTTGTTTTGTCTACTTGTTTACATAATGATTTTTTTCCTTGCCTTTAAAGGCTAGCTAGGATATTTATTCAAGTCACATCAGAAGTGCCTTTTCATATAATGTAAATGCAAAGTAAATTAAATTTCACTGGATCTTCCCAAGTTCCCACCACTTATTATTTTAAATACACCAATTTTGAGTAACAAAAAATGTACAAGAATTTGCATCAGCCCCAAAGACATCATTTTTTTACTGGTAAATGTAATGGCATTTGGAAAACAATCATTTTTGGTCTGTGATGTAAAATATTTTTGGTTGTGATTCTTTTAATTTTTGTGAATTCATTACATTTCATTAAAGAGGTTGACCTATGGTTAAGGGACATAACTCTTAAAAATAACTACCAGTAATAATGTTTGTAACTATTTTGATAATTATATTGTAAGATTATTAGTAACACAGATTAAAGTGGTATAACTATTTAGCTATAATTTTGGCAGAAAATACATCTTCATATTCAACTAATCATATAAGCAATTATGGACATGGTTGCCATATTTGATTTCATAGTACATGTATAACATTTATTTTAAGATTGATAAAACCATTCTTAGTTATTATAATTTCCCAAGCTTATGATGAAGTCATGATCGACAAACACCAAGTGATGGGAAAGTATCAAATAATCATAGAGTTTGAAATCTATCAAAATATACCCAACGCAAGGTATTATGATTAATTTTTAACTGCATATCATATCAACTTTTCAACAAACTGCAGGCATCATTATCAAAGCTGACTCTATATATAATACTTTCTATAAAGTTCATATGAACCTGATTCTGCTGGTGGAATGACGAAGCCTGATTGCACCAATTTCATTCCAATTTTTTCAAATCATTCCACATTTATATATACAATATACGTACATTGTCGGAAAAAATTTAATTTATTTGTATGAGCTTTAGAAATAGGACGAAAAGCAAGGTTTATCAAACTTTTCTCCTGTTTCATAACGAGTACAAATAAATTTTATATATTCCAACAATGTACATTTATTGTTATTATCCTGCAATTTACATGGGACACATGAAAATTTAGTTGTTAAAATCCAAATCTGTGTCTTTTATTTTTTCAAAATAAACGACATAGTTTAAAAGCAGACCACAAAATGAACTATTTACACACAAAAAGAAATATTCTCATTAGCGCTTGCTCAACATAGAAGTAGGTAACAGGAGACTTTATTTGCACAAGTACAAATAATGCAAAAATTTATTTGTGTACCTGTCATTTGTACAATAGTTGGTAGATTGCAGGATACAGTTTTATACATGTATCATTTCAGTTGGATATATATTTTCCAGCTCTATAGGTTGCATTTCTGTAAATATAGACAATTCAATTTCCCTTAGTGGCTAAAAGTGTGACACTTTTACTATGAAGTTTCGTGAAAAGTTATATCCTAGAATGGAAAATTAATATGCACTATCATTCTATTTAAAGGTCAAAACATAGCGCTGTGCAGCATTTTCCAACATTTATATGCCCTGAATTTGTAAGAGTTTAAACTTGTACTAAACTTATGTACTATCCCTACTTTTACTTTTTGTCTACTTCATAATTAATTTTTCACTGCAATAGTATGTCTATATAGTGGTAACAGTCCCAAGTTATGTCTCTATGATATGAAACATAGAGATGATATCACCAGAGAACCAGTATGTCAACAAATCAAATTATCTATCAATATTATGCCTCGTTCACACGAACATTTAAATCAAACTGAATTCAAATCGAATGTGAATCGAATTTGCTAATCGGGTTCACACACTCTTCTTTTCTAATTCGAATTGATTCGAATTGGCTAATTTGGATTATCCAATTCGCATTAGAAATACGCTTTTGTTAATACAAACTAAAAGTAATCGTCATTTGGACAGTAAGCGAATTCGACGCTCATTGTAATTCGAATTAAAATTGACGTTAGAACATACAATGTTTCGAATGCGAATTAAACTACTAGTAATTCGAATTAGATAATAAGAATTGAATTCGAATTACGTGTGAACTCAGCATTATATATGATGCATCTTCTGGTACTAAGTATATCAATATATTGTACTGCTTGATCATCGTGTAGTTTTTGTTGTTATTTACTGTCACTTATATGTGCCAGTTTTAGTGTCCTACATTTGTGTACATGTCTTATCTACTTATATACCTGCATTTGTAAACTTGCCCTATATATTAGGTTTTATCAATTTGTTCTCTTTTCTTCTCCTCAAATGTGACCTACCAAATTAGACATATCACCTGAGGTTGTAATTACATAAGCAACACAACAAATGCCTTATATGAAGCAGGATATCATACCCGTAGCAAGGGGGGTTCGGATGAACCCCACCCCCCTCTCCCCTTGAAATCAAATAAGCACTGTTAAAGTCAACATTTTGTTCAAATTGTGACTGTTAAAGTCGAGTTCATGAGTCCAACCCCCCCCACCCTTGGAAATTCCTGGCTACGGGTCTGGATATGATTTCTTTTCCAGAGCAGATCACTGCTGGTTTATGGTGGGGTTCATGTTGCTGAGTTTTTTCGTTTTCTATGTTGCATTTTGTATGTTAAGTTATTTATTTTCTTGCCATGGCATTGTCCGTTTGTTTATTTACTTATGATATTAAATATTCCTTTGATATCTTTCTCCTCTCCCTTGATAAAAGATCATTACCAAATCAACTTATCCTTTTTTTAGATTTTTATTTACATTCCTTTGGGCCAAAAATAAAATATTGTTTGTTTCCCCTCTCCCTACCAACCCGGTAAAATTGCCGCGACTCGAAATTTTAATGGCCATTCTTGTCCAAAATTTGTTTTTTCTATGTTGGTTTTTGATGATATCTTTCCAATGCTGTAGTAAACATGCGTTGGTTTTTTGTCATACCTTTCCGATGCTGTAATCAACAAGTGTTTTAAATCAAGGCATTTTTGCACTGAGTCGTCTATATGATTCAGAATTTTTAAAAAAACATTGCCACACGATTTGTGTTGTGTGCAAGGGTGATATTTGAAAATAAAATTTCAACCCACTGAGTGCACCTTGATTGGCTTTGACTTTTACTGCATTTGTTTGCACCTGTCCTAAGTCAGGAATCTGATGTTCAGTAGTTGTTGTTTGTTGATGTGGAAAATAATTGTTTCTTGTTTCTCATTTTTTGTATAGATTAGACTGTTGGTTTTCCTGTTTGAATGGTTTTACACTAGTCATTTTTGGGGTCCTTTATAGCTAGTTGTTTTGGGTAAGCCAAGGCTCCATGTTGAAGACTGTACTTTTACCTATAACGATTTACTTTTAGAAATTGTGACTTGAATGGAGAGTTGTCTCATATCACATCTTCTTGTATCTTAACTCACATTGACAAAAAAAAATCTTAAAAGTTCCCAAGATTTACCTGGTGTAAGATTTTTTAGTATAAAACCAAAATGATTATCACATGCTCCATTCAGTGGCTTTAAAGATTTTAGTCCCCCCCTTTTTTTCTGGATCTGCCTCTGCCTTCTAACATCAAGTACATTGTGAGTTATTCTTTATTGATTCTACATTGACATCAATTACAAAAACAAATTAACAAATTATTAATAAGCATCTGCTTCAAACATAACAAGGACAAAAATTGAAACTAAAATACTATACAACGGTATTACTATACAACGGTATTACTATACAACGGTATTACTATACAACGGTATTACTATACAACAGTATACAACCTCACTGGTATTCAAAATGTTTCATTATGCTTCTATGTGTTTCTATGAGCAATGCAACCTAGATTAACTTCAAGTACATGTACTGTGAAAAGTTATCACACAAATTTAACAAAAAACGATTTCATACAGAATTAGATAAGTATATATTAATACTGAATTAATATCACATTAACACACTGTTGCCATACAAACATTTTTCTACAAACTAGGTGTCAAAAAAGAAAATTGAAAAAAGTGGTATTATACTATCAGAAGTACATATGCTATCATCTGGGTAAGATTATCCTGATATGTAACCTGCAAAACAGATTTATTTTTAAAGGGAGATAATTGAATAGAGTTTTGAAAAATGTATAATGCTGAAATCATACCATTATATTGGCATCAATAATAATTTGTATGTTTCTCAATAACACACAATGGCAGTGGGGGGGGGGGGGGGATGTCTGTTAATTCAAGTGGAAGTGGGACATCATTATGCTTTCAACATACTTCTTTTTTTGCTGCTTAAATGTTTTGAGTTACCTCCCCTTATACAGCAAATTTTTTAAACTCTCAAAAGTTATAGCCTAAAGATGAAATCAAAAAAGTTTCATATAAAATAAAGTTTTTTTATCTGAGTTGTGCATATCCTAATTTACATGATCATTTATATGCAACAGGAAAAGGAAAAAGATGACACTACAAAACTAACAAATAAACAACTCAGCTATATTTGCCTCATTTACTCATATACACGTGCACAGCTACTTTTGCATAGGTACTATTTCTGTACTAAAATATGTAGTACTGGAAATTTACTTTTAATATTTAGTACTATTTTTTTACTTTAAAATTATTGTAATATTTAGATACTTGTATTTTACAGTACTTGATTTGTACTAAATATTTTGGTACAGTATTAAATAATACAATATTCCATGTTCGAAAATCATAATTTTAAAAGATTTGAAATACAAAAACTTTCGAAATGCTGAAAATGTAATGGTAGTAACCAAAATTCTGTAGTACCTAAATTTCAAGTAGAAATTAAGTACTGTAAAAAAACAGGTACCTAAATATTACAATAATTTTAAAGTAACAAAATAGTACTGAATATTAAAAGTAAATTTCCAGTACTACAGATTTTTAGTACAGAAATAGTACCTATGTAAAAGTAGCTGTGTATGACTTCATTGATAGTTAAAATAAGAAGTTTTTTAGAATGTAAACTTGTTGTTTAAAATAACTAAAGCAGCAAGATCCAGTTTGATTGTATGAAAGGCTTAAAGTTCTTTAATGTAAAACAGACAACAAAAATATTGCATGCATCTCATTTATACAATTGAAATTCAAAAACAGGAAAGAAGAGTCTTAGAGAACCCACAAGGCATCATATATTTTTTAAAAACTACTCATCACTGCTAAGCTGATGACTAATATAGTCATTCTCGTTCAGTAGTACAAATGTACAAGAAAATTGTGAAATGTTTTTAAAAGTTAATTCAACACATTGAAAAATTCGAAGTACCAGTAATGGGAAAAAGAAAGTACGGTAGGTGTCTCAGAGATCTGAAAAAAGCTCATATTATTTAATTGACCATGTTCAAGCAGCTGTCCAAATATGAAGGAAAAAGTGTGACTGGTTGAAATTTCTGGACAAACAGATGGACAAGGTATAAAATGCTGTTAAGTACCCACTCTTAGAGTGGATGTAAAATTTATGATATAAATGGTATTTTACAAGCAAAATATCATTTATGGCAATGTACATCATACTAAATTTTGTCTGTAAAAAAAAGACTGCAAAAAATTGTTTACTTATAATGGCTTATTAACAGTGAAAAAATGTATGGAATATGTTTTAAAAAAAAAGTTTTTATACATATTTAACATTTTCAGAAACACATTACAAATTTTTTAAAAAGCCATTTATTAGAATGGCTACATTTACATGATTTACAACAGTACATTAGGATGACTATTTACATAGAGTCTGGAACTGATTGTCAGAATTTTTATTCAAAATATTTATAACTCAAATAGATCTATTTTTTTGGCTAAACAAAAAGTATCACATTTTTCAAAAACTATAATTAAATCACGTCACAAAAAATAAGATGAAAGCAATCACAAGTCAGACAACATAACATATATATATATATTTATCGCTATTTTGTGCATTTTTCCTTTGATCTTTTTTTGTGATAATTTTCATATCATGCTACTCGCTTGAGATGAAAAATTATTGCTAGAAACTAAGGAGGCACGTGGCGTTGCTAACGAAACTGACATGAAATTGACAACGTCCTCATAAGTAAAATAGCGATAAATAGATTATCATTGGTCATCTCAACTCGATTGCATTTCTCGCTTTCGCCGTCCCGGCTCAAGCGAGAAAATCAATCTCATTGAGATGATCAACGATAATCTATAAATACAACAAATTTCAGTTTGACTGCAATTGAAATAACTCAAACCTTTTTCACATAATATTGTTGCATCACAACAAGAACAAGAGTGCACACGCTGAAATGTCTCGCCTTCTATACTAATCATTGATATTATGTTGATAATCCTAAGTATAAAGCTAAGCTTTATTACAACTGTCACATAAACTTAACATTAACCAAGATAACTAAACAAAGACCATTGAACCTTGAAAAAGAGGTCCAGGTCAGATGAACCATGCCAGGCAGACAGGTACAGCTAACAATGCTTCTATACAGCATATATAGTTGACACATTACTTATAGTTTAAGAAAAATAGACCAAAACACAAAAACTTAACACTGTGCAATGAACCGTGAAAATGAGGTCATGGTTAAATAAAACCTGCTCGACTGACATAAAGATCATAAAATATTTCCATACACCAAATGTAGTTGACCTATGGCATATAGCATAGATAAAAAGACCAAAACTCAAAAA
Organism: Mytilus galloprovincialis; assembly: GCA_037788925.1. Classification (NCBI taxonomy): domain Eukaryota; kingdom Metazoa; phylum Mollusca; class Bivalvia; order Mytilida; family Mytilidae; genus Mytilus; species Mytilus galloprovincialis. The sequence goes on from CM075340.1 coordinate 34,908,868, forward strand.
CTTAACTTTGACCACTGAACCATGAAAATGAGGTCAAGGTCACATGACACCTGCCCGCTAGACATGTACACTTAACAATCATTCCATACAACAAATATAGTAGACCTATTGCATATGGTATGAGAAAAACAGACCAAAACACAAAAATTTAACTATAACCACTGAACCATAAAAATGAGGTCAAGGTCAGATGACACCTGCCAGTTGGACATGTACACCTTACAGTCCTTCCATACACCGAATATACTAGCCCTATTGCTTATAGTATCTGAGATATGGACTTGACCACCAAAACTTAACCTTGTTCACTGATCCATGAAATGAGGTTGAGGTCAAGTGAAAACTGTCTGACAGACACGAGGACCTTGCAAGGTACGCACATATCAAATATAGTTATCCTATTACTTATAATAAGAGAGAATTCAACATTACAAAAAATTTGAACTTTTTTTTCAAGTGGTCACTGAACCATGAAAATGAGGTCAAGGACATTGGACATGTGACTGACGGAAACTTCGTAACATGAAGCATCTATATTCAAAGTATGAAGCATCCAGGTCTTCCACCTTCTAAAATATAAAGCTTTTAAGAAGTGAGCTAACGCCGCCGCCGTAGCCGCCGCCGCCGGATCACTATCCCTATGTCGAGCTTTCTTCAACAAAAGTTGCAGGCTCGACAAAAATGACAGTATCTGACACTATTGATAAATTCAAAAGTGATTGGTTTGATAACATTAATTGCTCAATTGACCCATAAATATTAGGTCAGTTTTAAAATAAGTACAACACAGTTTACACTGTACCACAAAAAATGGAGTAAATGATTGAATCAAAAGTGTGTACAAACACCAACTTTCTTACATACAACTATATAAATATACATTATTAACAATACGTATAAATGTTACTCAAATGCCTTGGTGTACATGAGATGTGATTGTTATCTGATTGTACTAATATGATTGAGCAGAAAGTGACTTCAACCTTAAACCTGTTTACTAATATAACTACCGTAATTTCTGAAATTATTGGGAGTATTTATTATTGTGATTTTGTCATTATTGATTAAATTGTGATATTGACTTTTTGCAATATTGAGAAAAACCCTATTTAATTCATAAAATAGAAATATTTTAAAATGTGAGTTTAAATCATTGCGAATATAACCATGTTGCATTTTTTGCAATAATAAAAACATCGCAACAATTTCTGAATTAACAGTAGTTTGATTTCTAATTGCAGTTAATGTTGATCAAAACAAAAATTAACAGTTTTGATTTTAAAAATGCATATAAAAAAAAATTATAAAATATTTTTTGAACAGCTGAGTTGACAAGCTTATTTCCAAATTAGAGTTATTTCCCCTAATCCAAAATTCAGTAATGAAACAATTACTTTATATTTCTGTATCATTGTCAAAGTATTTCTATGGATACATTTCCACAACTTAGCTGTTGGTTTATTTCCAAATTTCCTAATTAGAGTTAATTCCCTTATTCCAACATTCACTTTTCAGTGAAACTACTACTTCATAAATTTTGTGCTTCTAAATCACTTTTCTGGTAAAAAAACAAAGAATATAACACAATCTGATTAAAAAATAAATAACTGCATTTTCTGTATCAGCTTTAAAGCACTTTTAAGGTTAAAGGAGTAGGTCCGGTAAGACCCCTTTTTGGCCCCAAAATATAACAGTTTTACAAAATTGTTAAAATGTAAACTTTTAGTTATTAATTGGACAGTAGAATGCTCTTGCTACATAAATATGGGCTGTTTTTTACAATACAATGCACATATATCGGGTTGTAGCACCATTAAGTCATGCTAAATTACTGAAATCTTCAAAATTCTATCATTTTAGTTAAATTTTAGACGGTTTCCTTGTAAAACGAAAGTGGCCGCATTCGTGTTCATCCTTAATATTGAAATGTAAGTTGTATTTTATGATAATACATAACATATATAAAGGTTGTGGATGAACACGGATGCGGCCACTTTCATTTTTGACAAAAACCATCGGAAAAGTGACGTTGTTTTGCATATTTGAGAGATTTTTCATATTTGAGCTTGAATCGGATCGTTTTTAATGACTAAATCAGTTAAAATCTTTCATTTATACTAATTAAATCAAGTGAAATAGACACTTAAGTCTTTAAAAAGTGGTCAAAATTGTTCGTCAGATGAAACTGAAATTTGAGGCCAAAATGAGTCCTTACCGGACCTACTCCTTTTAACTGTGTTATTTCCCAATTTCCAAGAGTTATCTCCCTTATTCTAACATTCAATTAATTTACAATGAAACTTCTACTTCATAAATATTTTGCTTTCAAAGCACTTTTCTGGTAAAAAGCAATTAACATTATCTGATTATGCAATAAATAAACATGTACAAAAATAAGTGCTCTATTCTAATAATTACCAGATGCTCCGCAGGGCGTAGCTTTATACGACCGCAGAGGTTGAACCCTGAACAGTTGGGGCAAGTATGGACACAACATTCAAGCTGGATTCAGCTCTAAATTTGGATTGTGATTAAATAGTTGACACAGCATAGGTTTCTGACACAGAATGAATGTGTTCTAATGAACTTAAAATTTTTGTTTTCTCTTAGAGCAATTCACTATGCTGTTGAATATTAATCCTCTCAAAAAAATGTTTGAAGAAATTTTCTTTTTTATTTATGAAATTTCAAATGAGAAAAATTGAACCCAATTTTTTTAATCACATCCCCCTTTCCCTTATTCCAAAACTAATCTCAATTAAAATTTCTAATGGAGTTTGCAACAATAACTACTCATTTAAATACATCATAAAATATTAAGATGTAAAAAAACTGCTTGTTATCACTGAATGGTAAAGATTATTTTAATTTATCAGTTGGTAGTAAAAAGTGAATATACATTGTATATTGTATATAACAAAGATTTAAGTTGATTCTTGACAAAGAAAGATAACTCCAATTAAAAAAAAATCTTGCTATTGCACAATATTTTGCAATTAGATATTTCTTGCTTACTATTCTGGACAAAGAAAGATAACTCTAATTAAAAAAAAAAATTGCTATTTCACAATATTGTGCAATTAGATATTTCTTGCCATTGCGCAATACTGTGCAATTGAAAAGACTTGCTATTGCACAATACTTAATATAATAATTTTAGATCCTGATTTGGACCAACTTGAAAACTGGGCCCATAATAAAAAACCTAAGTACATTTTTGGATTCAGCATATCAAAGAACCCCAAGATTTCAATTTTTGTTAAAATCAGACTAAGTTTAATTTTGGACCCTTTGGACTTTAGTGTAGACCAATTTGAAAACAGGACCAAAAATGAAGAATCTACATACACAGTTAGATTTGGTATATCAAAGAACCCCATTTTTTCAATTTTTGATGAAATCAAACAAAGTTTAATTTTGGACCCCGATTTGGACCAACTTGAAAACTGGGCCAATAATCAAGAATCTAAGTACATTTTTAGATTCAGCATATCAAAGAACCTAACTGATTCATTTTTTGTCAAAATCAAACTAAGTTTAATTTTGGACCCTTTGGACCTTAATGTAGACCAATTAGAAAACGGGACCAAAAGTTAAGAATCTACATACACAGTCATGACAGTTAGATTCGGCATATCAAAGAACCCCAATTATTCAATTTTGATGAAATCAAACAAAGTTTAATTTTGGACCCTTTGGGTCCCTTATTCTGTTGGGACCAAAACTCCCAAAATCGATACCAACCTTCCTTTTATGGTCATAAACCTTGTGTTTAAATTTCATAGATTTCTATTTACTTATACTAACGTTATGGTGCGAAAACCAAGAAAAATGCTTATTTGGGTCCCTTTTTGGCCCCTAATTCCTAAACTGTTGGGACCTAAACTCCCAAAATCAATACCAACCTTTCTTTTGTAGTCATTAACATTGTGTTTAAATTTCATTGATTTCTATTTACTTAAACTAAAGTTATTGTGCGAAAACCAAGAATAATGCTTATTTGGGCCCTTTTTTGGCCCCTAATTCCTAAACTGTTGAAACGAAAACTCCCAAAATCAATCCCAACCGTTCTTTTGTGGTCATAAACCTTGTGTCAAAATTTCATAGATTTCTATTAACTTAAACTAAAGTTATAGTGCGAAAACCAAGAAAATGCTTATTTGGGCCCTTTTTGGCCCCTAATTCCTAAAATGTTGGGACCAAAACTCCCAAAATCAATACCAACCTTCCTTTTGTGGTCATAAACCTTGTGTTAAAATTTCATAGATTTCCATTCACTTTTACTAAAGTTAGAGTGCGAAAACTAAAAGTATTCGGACGACGACGACGCGGACGCCACTTGATAGCAATATACGACGAAAAATTTTTCACATTTTGCGGTCGTATAATAATATAATTTGGATACAGCAAATATAGTTCCCTATTGAGGGTTATCTCATTGGGACTCATACATATGGACATTAACAACAAGTAAATTCAGTAAAATTAAAAATCTGAAATAATTCTATTGCACTAAAATAACAATTTTCACACTATCTACCAATATGCTTTTCTAACATCAATTTTTAAATACAAGTAAGACGAACATTAATAATGTTCTTTTTATTCTGAGAAAGAACTCATTTAGATAAAATAGTTAGCATTCATTCACAAGAAACTTGTATGTGCCATACAAAGTGATAAGCTATCAAGTTACCTTCTGAAATATCTGAAGTCTAAAACACTTAACTGACTTTGAATTAAATAATGCTATTATTTTTGCCATTTCTGTAAAATTGATTTCAAATCTACTGAAAAAATTATAACTGACAATTATTTTATAAAACAATAATTAAACTTGGCATTATAGAAATATGCACCGTTTCCGAATCTAATTCATTCTGGGTAATATTTGGAAATCACAAGTAATTATATATTAATTACTCACTAAAAATAAATCTTTCATACAATTTTTTTTTAAATTCTGAAATGAACTTTTCTGGGTTCGAAGAGACTTTGTCCACAAGTGATCAAAGTTTTTTTGTCTTTTATTTTAATCATCTGTCAAAAATAGTTTTTTCTTTAAAATCATTTTTAATGCATTATCCCCCTAAATATTAGCATATGAAAATCAACATTTTCCTTCCCTATCGAACCCTCAAAATCATGGACCTGCATTTAATTGCAGTAGTCATATAGACATATTTAAAACAAGTTAATTCTAAATTTACGACCGGAAAACAAGAATAAAACTTATTAAACATTCTAAAACAGGCAAAATACTATGTACATGTATTGACCTTTATCATTTCAGTAGTACATGTATTTTCATTGACACTTGATATCTTCATATAATTTATTATCATTCTAACTTTCAAGGTCAGAAAATGATAGCTATGTGAACTTCAATTTATAAGTCATATAAAATTTCCACATGTAATTTCATGTTTTAAGTGATACTATAAATATTGTGTACGACAAACTGTTGGTTTGTTATCATTGAAAAAAATCTACACAATTAGAGTTAAACAATGAATGCATTGTACTCAATAACATAAAAGGCAATATCGATTTTGTTTTTAAAGTTAAATTGGCATTTGTGACCTGGAGAAAAAAACAATTTCAAGTTGTCTTATTATTTCTAGTTATCATATATGCAGTTTTCAAATGTTCTAATTTTTAATCTCACTGCAAAAAAACAAACAAATAAAATGAAATAAATAAAAATTGAAATAAATAAATAAGCAAAATTAAAATGCATGAAATAAATTAAAAAAATTAAATTTAAAATAATAATTAGATTTAAGGTGGTACCCAACACTTTCACTAAAATTAATTTGGCTCGTTTAATTTTCATAAAATTTTGTCAAAGTATTTACTTTGAGACTTTAATAAAATTATAAGAATTAATTTTTTTTTTAACCAACCGTTTTGTTAGAAAAATTACACTGGTTATATAGCAATTTGACAAACATCAATTTTGATCACTGAGAAGCTTAATATTCCTTTTACAACACAACGTAATTAAAACGTTTAGCCGACTTTACAGAGTTATCTCCCTGTAGTGTTAGGTACCACCTTAATGATGATGTTCATATATAATTATAATTCTTGCACGCTCAAAATTGAACAAAAACAAAAAAAAAACATTGTCCTACAACAAAAAATTAAAACTATTCTATCACAGAAAATTTGAAAAAGAATACAATATATATATATATGTTGTGTACAAGATGTAAGTTTGTACAAATTATAATTTGTACAGGATTTTTGTACAAGTTATAAGTTTTTTTACACCTACCTTCTTGCAACAGGGGATACAGGTTAATCTTATAAAATGTACCAGTGTAATGTTTTAAATTCAAATGAATATACTACAACCTAACATTTAGTGATATTCTCCTTGTCTCCAAACTGCAAATGATGATACATGAATGGTTTAAATTCTAATTTTATTATTATCCATATACGATATTCATATCCATACAAAATCTTTGTGCGGTCTTATAATGTTTTTGTATCAATGCTCAGTACTAGACTGTATCATAAAGTTGTGAAAAGATGACAGAAATATGCGAAGCAAAAGACTGTGTGCTTGCATCATCCATTTTTGTTCAGCAGGTCATAAAACACTGATAACTTGTACAAAAAGTCTGTACAAATTATAATTTGTACAACATTACAACTTGTACACAACATATACATAAAATACATATAAATACACAAAAAAAACCCCAACAACATACAAACGAAGATATCAAATATGAGAAAAAAATAAGCAGACCCTATTTTATACAGGCAAATCATATCAGTTTTTATCACTTTTCTAAAATGGAACTTTTTTCCTTCTATCTCGTACACTAAAATTGAGATTATTTGTAGTACAAATTACTTTTGGCCTGGGAAAATATCTTAAAATAGTTTCAAATAAACTGAATTTTTAATGCACTAAAATGACATGATACTTAAATCCCATAAATTAAAACCTTAAAATGATTAAACAGTTACTATCAAAATCACAATTACTATTACTACAATGACGACAACTCCTACTGTTGCCAATATCATCCTGCGTTTTCGAAACTTTGTCTGATATTTTTCTGCCTTGATTAACTGTGCTTGCCCATACTGAACATTGTATTTTGAATTGTCTGCATAATCCTCGATACTGTCCATTTGTTCCCCTCCGCTGTGAACAATAGAATGGAGCTCTTTCTGGAGATCTGCAATTCCAGATATATTTTGTTCTAAATTTTTCAATCTTTCTTCACGAAGTTCGATAGCTTTCAATTCTTCTTTAGATTTTTCAGTTTCTATATCTCCTTTCATGTGACCGTCTGCTAAATGCTGAATTTGAATGCCACTTGATGTATCATTTTCTACTTTAGCATTATTATCTTTTCTTTCCTCCATGTATCTATTCTGAGATGTATCAATTAATTTTTGCTGCGACTCATCCAGTTCAGATATTGTTTCAGATTTAGATCTTTTGGAACGAAATATGCCATTGAATCTAGATTTACCTCCCCTTCCGTTACTCTCAATGAAGGAGACCTCAGCACTTGATTCTATTGATTTCTCAGAATCGGTGAAACTCTGGTCAGATTTCCTTCGTATAATTGGACCAGTTTCAATTTCAGATTTTTTTCCTTCGACATTTATAACCAAATTCTCTCCATTTCTTAGATTGCTTGCACCATTTGAATTTATGGTCTTTTCGGGTCCTAATGTAATGATTTGTCTTGATTTAGAGTCCACATTGACTTCATTGTACTTTGCAATCAATGGTGATTCCTCTTCTTGTTCATGGTTTTCAGACGTTTCTTGCAATGGACTGCTCTGTAGCCCATTTGGTTTGAATGCTGATTCTGACTTTTGTTTTTTGAAAAAAAACAATTTTCTTTTTGCTTTTTTGCCCTTTTCTGCATTTACACCATTTGAAATATCACTTGGAGTTCCAATTAATCTTTCATGCTCTAAAGGTTGTGAGCTATTTTTTGGGGTCAAATCTAATATAATGTTGGCTGATCCTGAACTTTCAGACTTGTGATTGTTTCTTGAAATCATAGGTTCCGTCTCTTCATCTAGCATATCTGAATTCTTAATTTTATCTTCTGATGCTATGAAACTAGTCTCACTCTCTTCTATTGATTTTTGCGGTGATCTCTCTTTTCTAAAGCTAACCTTAATTGGAAGTTTAAATTTACCTCCCTTTGTGGTTTTCTTGCCATTGGGACTCTCTTTACTCTTTAACTCAATAGCTTCTTGTGGTTCTACTTTAGAAAAACTTTCTGAATCCCTTTTGAAAGATATTTCGGTTTCATCCGGAGAGTTATCTCCCTCTTCAGATATTTGTGACACAACTTTATCCCCAAAGTCTGAATTTTCATTGGATACACTTTTATTTCCTTCCTCTGATATTTGCTGAATATCATCTTCATTTGACTTAGTCTTAGATTTCAGTCTTTTGAAAATACCAGAAAATCTATTTTTATCTCTCTTTAATGTACTTCCTTCATTTGCATTTTCAGAATCAATGCTTTGTTTATCATCTACCAGAGAATATCTTTGGAATGCTAGGTCGATGTCTTCCTCTACCTCTTCCTCTTCCTCATTAGAGTTTGTTTCAGATATTTTTCGTTTAAAAAATCTACCGGAAAATCTAGACTTATCTCTTTTCAATGTGTCAATTTCAGAATCTGCATTTTCTGATTTTTTTACATCTGATGTTTTATCTTGGTCAATTTTTTTGTCGGATTTCCTACCCTTTAACTTAAATCTATCAGAAAATCTTGATTTTTCCCTTTTAAAAGTACTTTCACCATCATTTTTATCCAAGTCTTCCTTGTCTTCTGAAATTGAAGAATTTTCAGAGTTTTCTCTATTATATATCAAGTTATTTTCACTGTCAACCCCATTTCCATTTTCTAAAATTAATGAAGATGAGTTTTCAGTTCCATTTTGGAGAGATTCTTCTAGCTCAAGTTTTGTTTTAGATTTCTTCCTTTTAAAGAATCTATCAGACCATCTTGTTTTGTCCCGTTTAAAACTATTTCCATTTAAATCATCTTCAGGTTCATCTGTTTGTTTATCCTCTGTGAAAGTTTCTGACTTTTTAGATTTCTTAGATTTACCTTTCTTAGAATGATCAATCCCATTTGCAACAACTTTAACGGATTCTGTTGAACTGGGTGCCTTTTCCGTACTGGTTACCCAGTTTTCTCTATATTGTCGTTTCCTTTTATCAACATAGCCAGTTTGCATTAATCGAAAATCATCCATCACTTTCTTCATTTGGCTTAGTAAATATTCATTCTGCATACAACAGACTTTCCTTTGGGTTCCAAATTTTAACGAAGAATCCCTTTCTAAGGTTTTTATTTGACCCTGTATTGTATAACACTCACTATAAATGATGTCACTCAGTTGTTCTAGTTCAGCCATATCCTTTTCTATAAGAACAGGAGCGCTGAAAAATATTCCTTGTTTTATTCTTACCTCTTCTACTTTCATTTTCAAATTTTCAATGTTCTTCTTTATATCATTAACACTATCTAAAAAAACTTCTGTTTCCTTGTTTGTTTCTCGTTTTCTCTTTTCAAGTTTGTGAAGTTTCCTTTTTTCTTTGCTTAATTTTTCCAGTGGATTTTTTCTGGTCTTTCTTTCACATATAAATATATCCCCATGTTCCTCTGTCACTTTCTCTAAGAATTCCTTAGTTCTGTCTCTCGTGCCACGCATATTTAAATTCCTAGATGCCATTATTAAATCAAGGAAAATTACAGGGGAAAATCTGTAACTACCGGCAAATAATAATATCCTTCTCTAATAGCCAGCTGTCACAAGACAAACATATAGTATATCTGAATAAATTATCCGTCTGTAGATGTAGGTTAAAAAATTCCAATGACACAACTGCTTTCTCTTTAGAAGGGAAAATCCAACATGTTATCTTCATTGCATGTCTGTAGTAAATTATGTTCCCATATTACAAAAAGTTTGTTTTAAGTGAAATGGGTTACCTGTTGTTAACAAGATACATGTAATGAAGTGCAAAGTACCTATTTATAGAACTGGAATTGTTAGAAATCTATTTATAATTTACCTAGATAAACTGAATTTTGGGAAACCCTTGTATATCAATAACATGCAAGTGATTAGTACTTTCTTATGTTGCAGACACTTAAAAATTTGACCTTGACAATCCTGTATCTGCTCTCCTGTTTCAAGTTTTGTACAATTAGATAAACAGATAAGGTTTATTCTATGCAGGATTTTAATAGGTCAGATATCAATACCATGAATGCAGATATTTAAATTGCAAGAGTATTGATTGTGCAAACCTTTATATCACCAGACATAATTATGAAATAATCAATAATATCGACTACAGAGAAGTTACTAAATGCAAACAAAAAATATGTGCTTTAAACCTGTTAACTTATATAATAATCAAGTGGGTATTTAAAAGTGGTATAAGGCACTTCAAGGACACTGGGCGGATCCAGCCGTTTTAAAAAGGGGGGGTTCCAAACCCAGAGTAAAGGGGGGTTCCAACTATATGCTCCCATTCAAATGCATTGCTCGTCCAAAAAAAGGGGCGTTCCAACCCCCAGAACACCCCCCCCCCCCCCTTGATCTGCCAATGAAGAAAATTTAAACCCCTGAATTAAGGATGTTATATTTGGTATTTTACGCAAACCTTCTTGTGACATTTAGATCATTCAATTCATAAGAAATAACACTAAGAAAAAAATCTGTATTTATTGATGTTCTACAATACCATTTATCTTTGCTTGAAAAATGATACCTAGCTTTTTCCTTTAAAAAAAGAGAAACATTGGTTTGGTATATCTCATCCATATTTGATCTGTTAATTTATTAAATATAAAAATAAGATGTAGTTAAGATTGCCTGAATGAGACAATTCTCTAACAGAGACCAAAAGACATAGAAGTTAACAACTATAGGTCACGATACAGCCTTAAACAATGAGCAAAACCCATACGGTATAGTCAAGTCACTATTAGCTACAAAATAAGCTGCCAAGCAATATAAGGGAGACAATTCAATGTATTTTTTCATATTAAAATAGTGTATCCTTGTATAAATTATTGCAAAATATACATAGCTTATTATCACATGAGATTTGGTACAAAGTCATCTTATACACAGGCACTCCTCTCAGAGTGCAGGCAGTGTGATCTTATATAGTTCCTTTTAGCACAATTGAGAATTTATTTTGTTACAAATTCTTTGTAACATGAGTGTTGCCAGTTCAGTTTCTTGAATACAGCAATTTTCCATATGCTAATTTGTAATTCTTTAAACAAGGAATAATCATTTGAAAAACTAGAGATATAGACATCAATGGATTTTTTCACTTTTTTTTTCTTATTTAAACTGAAAAGCACATTTAAATGTGTTTTGAAAATGTACAGTACCTTTTAATTACTAACTCAATACTATATGGTCTTTTTGCTCAAGCTAAAGGATATACAGTTATATGTAATTTTTCACATATTTGTGGATTGGTCATACCATGTCTCCATATTTTGATAAATAAAAATGTATCAGAACTGTTCCAAATCTACTCTAAAGGAATTGAGAGGGTTGCTAAGTATTTTAAGTGGTTCTACCTAACAAGTATTTATTGTCTGAAGTGTAAAAGTTCAATTTTGAAGTATAAATACTTACTTAAATATCTCACTGAGAACCATTCTTAAATGATTTGTACATGACCATGCTCTACTGAAAATGTTAGAGGTATGCCATAGTAATTTTAAGTGAAATTCCACAGGAATTCAATGTCAAACAAAATAGTTCATATAAAGCAGTGATCTACCATAAAATGTCTTTTTGCATTGATCATTGAAACAAGCTACTTTTGCAGGACATATGTTTATCTCCAGTTGGGACTAACAAAAGATTTTAAATTGGATATTTGCTGCTTTTCTACAAACAATTGAGCAAGAACAAAAACTAGTGGGATTGATCATTGTAAGAAATAAATGTACATCCTAACTGTTTCCAGTTAGACCATAATATAGCAGGGATTGAAGTTAAAGATTTTGGCATGGTTGGCCACATCTATCAAGAATAAATGGGAACATAGGGCATCAGCATACAAGCTTTTATACTTTCTGTAACATAATGCTTTAAACAAACAGATATGATGTTGCTCAATAACATTTCCTGCAGGCAGGACAAAAAATTAATTAGCTCTGTTAAAGTTTTGATCAATATGGTTGTAAATCTATGCAACTCTTTTCTCATATGCAACTTTTGTGTGTGTAATTTAGATATAAATAGTTAACAAACCAAAGTATTTAGTATCATTCTCTCATTTTTGTATTGATATTAAGGTGGTACCTAACACTTTCACTAAAATTAATTTGGCTAGTTTAATTTTCATAAAATTTTGACAATGTACTTACTTTGACCCCTTACAAAAATATAAAAATTTCAAAAATTTTAAACCAACCGTTTTGTGAGAAAAATTACACTGGTTATATAGCAGTTTGACAAACGCCAAATTTGATCATTGAGAAGCTTATTATTCCCTTTACAACACAACGTAATCAAAACGTTAAGCTGACTTTACAGAGTTATCTCCCTGTAGTGTTAGGTACCACCTTAAAGTCTTGTCTGGTCTTCTGATATGTACAAAGTCATACTGTGGATTCATTACCTTTTGAGGGGCCTTGGTGCCCTGGTTGGGGGGTAAGACTTGGTTGCTGAGCAGTCTAAGTAGTAACTACTGTAATCACTAGCCAGTCAACACTGAGATTGTCAGTTCCAACCCCACTTGTACGGTTGCACTCGACACCAATCTTAATTGACTAGGATTGTCAGTTTCCTATTGAAGGTTGGTGGTTTTAACCTGACACTCCAGCTTCCTCCACCAATAAAAACTGGCAGCCACAAAATACTTAAAAGTGACATTAAAACACAATCAAAGAGCAGATTGCTCTGGGGGATATGCTTGCCATTGTTTTCATTGACACATGTATACATGTAGCTGGATAATATTATTTTCAAAACTATAAATTCAACTGCACATGTAAAATGTTATTTACGTAATCTGAATAGTTACAAAATAGAAAATCCCAGTTAAAAGTGTATGAACAATGTACTTAGGCCTATTGTGTTTTATTTTTGTACTATCAATTCCAAGTTTACTTTCCACAGCAGTCACTGAGACTCAGAGTGAGAGAAGTATTTCTTATCACCTATTTTCCTACGTTAATTCTAGGAGGAACTCCATTCCTAACTCTTTAAATATTTAATTTCCTTTGGGTCAGTGATCATCACTCCTTTCCGTACACATTTCTCTGTTTAAATTGCGATCGTTTTTAATATAATACGACGTTAAACGACAGAACGAGTTAATTTTTGTCTACATGTTGTTTTGATTCAGAATTCACGGAAGTGTCTTCCAGAAGGGAGGTAGGTTGGTCCCCTCCGTAAAACATTCAGTATGCCTTCGGAATATACAAATATTATTTAGTATTGTCTAGAATTTCAATAACGGCCGGGAAACAGACTAGAAGGGAGACAACTCGAAAACGATTATATGGAAGACTCCATTTCACCTAAAGGGGTGTTGAAAGTAAACCTTAACGATGTGGACTACATTTATTTTAATTTAAATGATGCATATGATTTAAAATTATGCATCAACAATAACCCTCAATAGCAGACATACATAGAAAGGATCCCATGAGTTATAAATTTATCAATCGAGTCGGGAATCCAGAGCAACCATTTAACCTAGTACCCCTTGAAGTCAAGAAAACTATATGCATGCGCATAATTACCTAAACAAACCCTGTAGTAAGAACGTACATTAAACCTAAATGGTTCTCTATTTTTTTATGGAAGTACAATATCAAATATCAGTTTAATTACGGTGACATATAAGTAACACTCCACTTCAGTTCTTATATGACAGAAATAGATTTATCGGAATTCAGAGAACTCTCGGATTTTTATCACAACTGAGGAATTCCCTCTGACATGTTTCCAAAATATATAAAAGCACTAAATATAAATACTGCTTGATTCTGATTTTCCGTGTTGTTAAAAACACGCATATAAGTCAAGGGAAATATCAAACATGAATATTATGAAAAGAAAATTATAGGAAAGTTAAACCAAGACAATCACAAGAATCTGAGATGGTCCTTAATGTTTAGAATAAAACGGTTGACGTGAGGGCATTGTCCTGAGCCACTGGTATAAGTATACAGATTGCTTGAAAGCAATCTTATCCCAAAAAATCAATCAAATCAAAACCTATTGTGGGGTAAGTCATTTCATAAATACATAATGTTATCCATGTATGTCCTTATCATCTACAAAGACTAATGGGTCTTTAACGCAGAAAGAAAATCCCAAACCCAGAGGTGGTCCTTAGCTGGCCCCTAAATAAAAATGTGTGAAAATGGATGTCATATACTTAAAAAATGAAATCTTTTGAAAACATACAAAGTTGAAGACTAGCAAAGGCCATAGGCTCCTGACTTGGGACAGCCGAAAAGTAGAGCGGGTTAAACAAGTTTTGTGAGATCTCAACCCTCCCACTATACCTCTAGCCAATGTAAAATAAAGAAACACAAAGCAATATGCACAGTAAAACTCATTTAACAGATAATTTATTTATAATAAAAGAAATACTAAACCGATACACCTATGATTATACCTATGATAGCAAGACCTATTATAACCATGATCACTAGGCACAACACACGCTTGTCATATTGTCGTTTGTGCTTCACAGCAACTTCAAGTTGTTTTTCGGCAGTTTGTACATAATCAACACTTTGATTTACATTTGTTTCAATTGTATCTATTTTTGTCCCTTGATCTACTACAAGAAAATGCATTGTTTTGAAAAGTTCATTCAGTTCTGAAATCTGTCCCTCAAGTTCTTTTAACTCTCTTTCCCGTACTTTTATACTCTGTAACTGTCGCCTTGCTCTTCCAAGTGTTGAAATGTAATTTCCAGTGAATACTTGCTGATTTTGTCCCAACTCTCCCACATCATCATCCTCAATATTTTCGTCTGTTGAACCAGCAACAATAGCTCTCTGTCTTGAACACATTTCTTTGGACTTATCAATCAATTTGCCTTGATTTGTTTTAAATTCAATGACAAGATCACGTAACATATTCATAAGCCTATCAATGTGGTTATTTTGTACTCTTTGCTGCATGTCTGATTCTTTTTTACACGACGTTGTATTAGGTAAATCCTCTATTTCGGCTTTTAATTTTCCGGCTCTGATCAACAAGTTTTTTCCCATTTCTTGCATTCTATGTATTTCTTTATCATCTTTAAAGGGAGAGAAATGTAAGTTTGTTTGAAGTTTATTGATGGCATCAAGTTCCCGTCGTAAACATTTAAGGTTGTCTTCAATTGTGCGCATCTTTTCTAAAAACTCATTGACAGCCAATTTTTTAGAATATTTCTTTCCGCTCCATCTTCGTTTGAATTTACCTGTTGGTAATTCAGCTAGCTCATCTCCAGTGGATTCAGCCTCTTCTATAAGAACAGCAACATGCTTCTCTTGTAATTCAGCAAGTCGGTCTTTCACCATTTTGATTATTTTTAAAGTTTCCTTTTTTCTGTAGTTGAAAGAGTCGTATCGCGCTAAATTGAGTCTGATCCCACTCAAATTAGTCTTATTGAACTAAAATGAGTCTTATTGAACTAAAATGAGTCTTATCGCACTAAAATGAGTCTTATCGCACTAAAATGAAGCTGATCACACTAAAATAAGTCTAAAATGTTTCAGAAAAGACTAAATACAATCCATGCTTCTTAAAAAAATTACATTTTGTAAACAACGAACATTCCAAGAATTATACATTATAGTTAAAATAAAAACTTCATTTGCTTGTCATAATATGTCAAAATTGTAACCACTTTCTAAAAATGAGTTATAGTTATACATTTTTGTACATCCTTTTGTGAATAAATCAATGTTAAGTACTTCCTGGTGGATTGGATGAGATAATACAAATCCTATTGTTTATAAACAGACATTGTTTGTTGTTTCATTTTTATTTCTGTGTTTATAATGTTACTTATAGTAATAACATGGGTTTGGACAAAATGAGAAGTGAAAAGTGATCATGTTAAACACCCCATCCCTCACACCCCCCCCCCCCCCCCCCCCCAAAAAAAAAATATGGAAAAAATGATTCACTCAGTATCTGTTTGTTTCAGTTTCATTTCGGTTATATAATGTTACTTAAATAACATGGGTTTGGATAAAATGAGAAGTGAAGAAGTATTATCATGACAAAAAAACCCATCCCTCACCCCTAACCAACCTACCCCCAAAATGAAAAAAGAGAAACACTGCATCTGTGCAAAACAATAACTATATTTTTTTTAAAGTACATGTAGTTCTTTTAAAACAGTTTAAACTTTTTATCTGATTTAAACTCTTCAATAAGGTTGATTCTGACAAGTGATCTTTAATGCATTTTTTTTTAAAACTGGTACATATAGATACAAAATAAAATAATATTTATAAGTTAAAATGGTAAACAGGAAGTTGTTGAGTCAGATGAATATGAAATGCATCACATACTACTCATGTGAAACTCTGTACTAATTTTCAGGCAGCTCTAATATGTAGTTTCTGTGAAAAGTATGACAAAATTTCATGGGGAGTATTGGGGACAGAATGAGGGACAGATGTAAGCCAGCATACCTTGGAGCAGGGGGACAATAAAAACTGACCAACAAATGATATTTTCTCTCATCTTTTATTCATTCATACATACCTGCCAACTTTTCAAAATGCCCATGGGGGTTTTGCGTGCAAGATGGCTGTCAGTCCTAAAAAACCTTCAAGGGGGCCTTCAAATACATTTTACTGTTGTTTTTTGGCTTTTCCATACTTTATTAAGCCTAAAGTCATTGTAAAATTAATTGTTTTGTTTCAAATTGTGGACAAAATTGCTCTTTCAAAATTTCAATTTGGGAGCCTCCATGGGGGAAATCCCCCGCAAATAGTGACAGTTGGCAGGTATGTTCATAAATTTGGAATAATATTGTACTGTTGAATAGCCAGTGTAACCTTCTTCCCTTTATTCATTAATTTGGAGAATTTAAAATACTTTACTCTTGAATAGACAAGGTTTTTATTCATGTAATTCATAATTTTGGAAATAGTTCACTGATGAATGTATTCCCAGTTAAATCTTCTTTTATTTATTCAAAAATTCAAGTAAAATAGTTTTACAATAGTGTTGTTAGCAACATATATCATATGTTCAAAGTTTTGTGTATATACATGTATATCAACAATGAGGACTGCAAAAGAATTTGACCTTCTTTTTTTATTCTAATTGAGGAAGATTGTTTTCACATAGACAGGAAAGAATCATGTTTCTATTTGATCAAAATTGGTTTTCAAATGCATATCATTTGTCTGTCTGTTTTAGATTGAGTATCATATTACATGTATTTTAAGTCTAAAAAAAATAATTGATTACCAAAAATAGATATATCCATATCCTGCAAAGCAAACTAGCATACCATGTTGTGTCAGTGTGTCTGACATTAACTAAAAGAGGGACAAAAGATACCAGAGGGAGAGTAAAACTCAAAGATAGAAAATAAACTTACAACACCATGGCTAAAAATAAAAAGACAAACAGACAAATAATAGTAAAGACACAACATAGAAAACTAAAGACTAAGCAACACAAACTCCACCAAAAACTGGGGGTGATCTCAGGTGCTCCGGAAGGGTAAGCAGATCCTGCTCCACATGTGGCAGCAGATACACAAATGATTAGAAAGATCATCTTGCTGTCATATTGGAAACTATCTCATTGTCACCAGCTAATAAGAATAATAAAATTGCAGAAAATGGTTACAAGACTAATTAAAATGCTCATACACTTTCAGCATCAGCAAGCTCATTCGTAATGATTTAAAAAATTACTAGTTGAAAATTATGAAGCTGTGTAATTGTATAAGCAAACATTAGTTAGATTTCAGAAATGACAAATTCAAGATCTTTTTTTCATTTGTAAAGGGACATAACTCTAGAACAGTGAAAGTTAAATCACCCAAACTTAATGTTAATCCGTGTTTAATGATAATAAACAGTGGGTATATAAGTTTCATAACATGTGGTATGTCCCTAAATTCATCTGACTAATTAACACATAACTAGTTGTGCTATTGAATGGTCTCCAAAAAAGTTTTTATTATATTTAACAATTACTACTTTTTTAACCATTTTTAGGACAAGACCTGTGTATGGTCTTATCATGACAATTATGTATACTGTGGATTCATTATTATTCGTTGGATACCAATTTTCGTGGGTTTCGTGGATACAGGTGAACCACCAATTCAAATGTTCAATAAATAACATATTTCAATAGGTTTTGTATCCAGAGATTGGCAAAACCACGAAATCAAGTTACAATCAGATGCTCCGCAGGGCGCAGCTATATACGACCGCAGAGGTTGAACCCTGAACAGTTGGGGCAAGTATGGACACAACATTTAAGCTGGATTCAGCTCTAAATTTGGATTGTGATTAAATAGTTGACACAGCATAGGTTTCTGACACAGAATGAATGTGGTCTAATGAACTTAAAATATTTTTTTGCCTTTGAGCAATTCACCATGCTGTTGAATATTAATCCTCTCAAAAAAATGTTTGAAGAAATTTTCATTTTATTTATGAAATCTGAAATGAGAAAAATTTAACCCCCCCCCCCCCATTTTTTTTTCACATCCCCCTTTCCCTTTTTCTAAAACTGATCTCAATTCAAATTCCTAATGGAGTTTGCAACAATAACTACTCATTTAAATACATCATAAAATATTAAAATGTAAAATAAAGTGCTTGTTATCACTGAATGGTAAAGATTGTTTTAATTTATCAGTTGGTAGTAAAAGTGAATATACATTGTATATTGTATAAAACAATGATTTAAGTTGATTCAACTACTATTCTGGACAAAAAAGATAACTCCAATGGAAAATTTCTTGCTATAACACAATACTTAATATAATAATTTTGGATCCTGATTTGAACCAACTTGAAAACTGGGCCCATAATCAAATATCTAAGTACATGTTTAGATTCAGCATATCAAAAAAGCCCAAGAATTCAATTTTTGTTAAAATCAAACTTAGTTTAATTTTGGACCCTTTGGACTTTAATGTAGACCAATTTGAAAACGGGACCAAAAATTAAGAATCTACATACACAGTTAGATTTGGCATATCAAAGAACCCCAATTATTCAATTTTTGATGAAATCAAACAAAATTTTATTTTGGACCCCGATTTGGACCAACTTGAAAACTGGGCCAATAATCAAAAATCTAAGTACATTTTTAGATTCAGCATGTCAAAGAACCCCAAGGATTCAATTTTTGTTAAAATCAAACTAAGTTTGATTTTGGACCCTTTGGACCTTAATGTACAGTGGCGGATCCAGAGGGGGGGTTCCGGGGGTCCGCACCCCCCCTTTATTTTGGCCGATCAATGCATTTGAATCGGGACATATGTTTTGCACCCCCCCTGCACCCCCCCTTTGCCCTGGGCTAGCACCCCCCCTTTCGAAAATTCCTGCATCCGCCACTGATGTAGACCAATTTGAAAACGGGACCAAAAATTTAGAATCTACATACACAGTTAGATTCGGCATATCAAAGAACCCCAATTATTCAATTTTTGATGAAATCAAACAAAGTTCAATTTTGGAACCTTTGGGCCCCTTATTCCTAAACTGTTGGGACCATAACTCCCGAAATCAAACCCAACCTTCCTTTTATGGTCATAAACCTTGTGTTTAAATTTCATAGATTTCTATTCACTTATACTAAAGTTATGGTGCGAAAACCAAGAATAATGCTTATTTGGGCCCTTTTTTGGCCCCTTATTCCTAAACTGTTGGAACCAAAACTTCCAAAAGCAATCCCAACCTTCCTTTTGTGGTCATAAACCTTGTGTCAAAATTTCATAGATTTCAATTTACTTAAACTAAAGTTATAGTGCGAAAACCAAGAAAATGCTTATTTGGGCCCTTTTTGGCCCCTAATTCCTAAAATGTTGGGACCAAAACTCTTAAAATCAATCCCAACCTTCCTTTTGTGGTCATAAACCTTGTGTTTAAATTTCATAGATTTCTATTCCTTTTTACTAAAGTTAAAGTGCAAAAACTAAAAGTATTCGGACGACGACGACGCAAGACGACGACGATGCCAACGTGATAGCAATATACGACGAAAAATTAAATTTTTTTGCGGTTGTATAAAAAATATGGAAGTTTTCAGCAATCCAGGAAAATAAATGAATCCACAGTATTTGGTTAGAGGATCAGGATCTGAACCAATTTTTTTTAAGATGTTCAATGATTAATTGTATGAGGGAACAGTACATAACCCAGCAGAGAAAAACTTTGCATGCATTCAAAAGGTTAGCCATGGCATACCTGTAGCCATGGCATACCTGTAGCCAGGGTGCGGGGTTTAGTGGGTTCTAACGACTCCCCGCACCCCTTGAAAACAAATAAGCACTGTTAAAGTCAAAGTTCTGTTCGAATTGTGACTGTTAAAGTCGAGTTTGTGAATCAACAAAACCCCCCTTGGAAACAACAATATGAATAAGATTGCATAGATGGACATTCATTATTTGACCTTGAAGGTGAAAGTTTAAGGTCAGGTTCAGGTTCATCTTAATTCTATTCTTATCATATAAAAACATATATATTAACATAATATCCATTTTGATTTCAATTCAAAGTAAAACATGGCTGCCAGACAGGATATGAACTATCAAACCTGTTAATGTGCAAATAAGAGTATCAATGGGTCATCCTGGAATTATGTCTTCCACCAGAAAATATCGTCAATTTCCCACACCTTTATGACGTCACTTACCAGATAGAATGTGCACCTGTATCCCTGTTCTATTAAATTATCAAGAACTTTCAGAATCGTCTTTCTGCAGGGTTTGTAAGAAATAATTTATGTTCTGTAATTTTATTTCCCGTACCACTTAAGGGAGGGTGATCAACTTATAAGATTTGAATTTTTCAAATATTTTGTGCAGTATGAGATCAAACATTTTATTCATTCGCTCAACATGTGTTTGAAGTGGCGATGCCTACATTTTAGTCACATGGTAATGGAATTCACATGACAGATTTAACTAACTACCATATCCTGGGACTCGTTTTTACATCTTAAATTCCAGTAAAAGCTCAACTTCTATGTAATAAACTGGTTGTGATCTGAAACCACAGTGTCAGGGGAAAAACTGACAAAAACTAATAGAAAGAGCACAAACCTTTTCCCGTCTGAAATAAGTTGAGTAGATCATATAGAGGCATGTCATCATCAACATAAATAACATTCCCCACTGAATTAGAATGTAGGAGGGTCCTGACGGGAGTACAATCCTCTGGATCTAAACATATCAATGTTTTTACTATCAACACTGATATGATGTTAGTTCTGTCATCTTCATAAACTGGTAGTCTGGAATGTGACATGTCTACTATCTAAAAATAAATTGATTGATTGATTGATTGATTGATGGTTGCTTAAAGTCCAGTGGCAAATATTTCATGCATGTTCAGGACGATAAAAAACAATTATAATCCTTATTACGAAATATATCAATAAAAGGAGAATGTTTCTGATGACTATATAATGCCTCCATTAAGCTTTGAAAATGGGATGGATTGACAAAAAAGAGAGAAGGATGGATAGTCATTAACACTACAGGGAGATAACTCTGTAAAATCAGCTAAACGTTTTAGTTACGTTGTGTTGATAAGGAAATATTAAGCTTCTCAATGATCAAAATTGGTGTTTGTCAAACTGCTATATGACCAGTGTAATTTTTCTGATAAAATGGTTGCATTGGTTCAAATTTTTTGAATTTTTTATATTTTTGTCAAAGGGTCAAAGTAAATACTTTGTCAAAATACTATGAAAATTAAACGAGCCAAATTAATTTTAGTGAAAGTGTTGGGTACCACCTTAAAGCCCCATTCACCTATGGCAGGGGCATAAAAATACATTTATCACAGTTTTCACACAGCAATGTCTCTGCTACTTTATTAATCATGATTGAACACAAACAAACAAGTCATTTGGGGTGGGGATTCTTCATATATGAAGGTATATATATACAGATGTGCAGGTGAAATGTTCAGACACATTAATATATATCAAAAGATCATAAATTTTCTTTTTCTAATTAGCTGTCTCTGCAAAAATCTTATTTGTATAAAAGGAATCATATCGTCATTCAAAATTAGTTCATGATACTTTTATTACATGTGCAACATCGAACACAAATACTTCAATATATATACATACATTTTTCATTGTCTTATGATCCATCTGAGAATTAATATCAAGCATATAGACATCATCCAGCGGCAGCATAGCATCTTTCACAGTCTTATGTTTCATATCTAAAGCACCCTGAAAAAAACCCAATCATTCTCTTAAAAAAAAATTAGGATCTTCATCTAATTAATGTTTGGAAGGATAATTGTTTAATATTGATATTCACAATCAAAGGTTCTTAATATGGACATTCAAAATGAAAGTGTGTAAATGAACCCACCTTTTTTAAGACTGACATGCTTAATTTAGATATATAGATTTAGCCCTAGTTCCTACAGAAATAATCTACAGGAGGACTGGATGCTTCTGCTTCTTAGCTAACAAGCCTTTGTCTTTAACCATAAATCTTACAGCCGATTGCATTAAGTGTGGACGTAAAGGTAATATATTTGGTTACCGGTAGCTTGCTTGTTAGCTGAACCATGAAGTCATTATAAGGTAAGGTATAATATCCTCCTTTTGAAGAAGTCCTGTTTACATATGCATGTAATTAAAAGTTGGCAAACCAGGATGACACCTCCTATGGTTTACAGACGGATAGATTGGTTATCTGTCAGACTACTCTTCTCTTAAAGGAGGGTAGTTTACCTAACCTAATAATGACTTCATGGAATCATGGTTCAGCTAACAAGCAAGCTAACCAAAGATAATAATCTGTTGATTCCAATCAAAAATTCAAAATTCAAAAATCACACAGCAATATGCAAAGTTACAGTAATTTTACAAACAATCTAATCAAAATACAGATCATGAGTCCAGACTTGGCTTACAAGGATCTGACAACACTCCATCCTATTTTTGTTGTTGTAATTATTACATCACCCAATGAAATTTCATCTATCAGATTGTTTAAGCATATTATATCATGATAACAAAGCCAAAGAATCCCAAAAGATCTATCAGACAGAAATGAGAAAGGAGCAATGTCAGAACCCTGTATGGGACAAGACACATGTAGTAAGAAGACGTGGTTAAAATAAATACTTTGATAATGAGGACTTCATCCACTGTTAAACTTTCTTCTCCCTCATGGTCTGAACCATTTACTAAATTTGGTGATGAACTACTATGTAAATCAACGAGAACTTTTAGCTCTGCTCGTCGATAAAATGTTCCATGGTCTTTTCCAAGTAAACAATCTAACAACTTTGACAATGGCCATGATATTATGCAGAACATACCAATTAACAGGTAAACTACTCTGAAATAGTGAAAAAGGATGTTGAAATATAATAACAATGCACATAATTAAATAGTATATCAAACACTTACAAAATTTATAGTTTAGAAAATAAAAATCCAAACATTTTGCCTTTTTGTTACCAATTTATTAGAACAGCTGTAAAAAATCAATGGCTTGCTTTGTTTGAAATATAAATACAGTCAAACCTTTTTTAATGGTCAGCTTGTTTCAGAGGTCAGTCACCTGCCTCTAACAGTCACTATTTGCTCCTCCCAATCCTTTTGTCTATATAATTTAACTCAAATTAGCAGTTATCTGTCTTATGTATTACCCACTTATTTCTCAACAAATTTAATATATTTAAAATGTTTGTTTTTTTTTAGTTTACAGTGCCAGAATGGGATATTCTTTTTATTTCACTGACGCAACAGGCGATGTTGGAATCAATTTTTTTCAGACCCTTATTTCAGAGTTTACCCTCTTCAGCAGTCACTTTTGATACTGTACATCTTGCAATTCTGACACATTTGCAATCATTATTTAGAGGTTTTACTGTACATCTAGCTAAAAACATTTGCATTCATTATTTAGAGATTTTACTGTACATCTAGCAACTCTACCCCTTAAAAATATGCTTTCATAATGTAACGAAGAAATAGAACTGGCACTCTGCGCGTCTGGCGTATAAAATCCTGGTACTTTTGATAACTATTATTGCAAGTGATCAATAATACATAATAAATATTTAAATACTATTAATGTCTCTGTAGTGGTATCTGGACTGTCTCCATTCATACTTACGGTGATAAAGCTGCTCCTATTGCCACACCATGTCTTGTGCAAACAGCTTGTGGTACAACTCTGAAATGATAAGATATATATTAGAAGATGTTGTATGAGTGCCAATATATACCCTCTTCCCTCTTGGAAAAGATAGCTAATTGGCAATCCTAACACATCTTCTTTCATTTTAAAATTACTAAGTTTTGAATAATTGATTTCTTACAACTATTCACTTAAAATTACTTATTCTTCACTTGAAAGAAATGTTTGCTTCCCATCCTCCTACTGTACCACCTCCAAAATGACCTATTTATTCAAAAATATTCACTCAAATTTTGAACAAAAAAAAGAAGTAATTTGCTGCCAAACTTACTCCCCAAATATCAAAACAGCTGTAACAGACACAAGGATTGCTATAACAGGACTGGACACTCTGTCTAGAAATATTGGCATTGATTCCACGGCTGCTGCATTGGCTAATAATAAGGTCACTAATAATAAATGATGTCTTTCAACTAGAGGAAGTATTTTTTGTGCTTGTTTTTTCTCTTTTGGAGACCCACCATCTCTCATAATCTTTAATGTCATCAAATCTAAGGATAGTAGTCCCATTGTTAAGCCAGACATTAGTCCTGAAATTAAACAATGTTAAGATTTGAATTAATTCTCATTTTTTAGAGCCTTACATTTACCTTTATACTTACATAGTTCTATAAAAATAATAAAATTTGATCAAAATCCCAATTTGTCTTTAAGGACAAATAGATTTAAAATTATGTCATGTCTGGTAAATATGACGAATTCCAGTTCCTTGGTACAGACATGCACTTTACTTACTTTTAATGAGAAACATTTTGTTCAATTTTGAATACTTAATTATTTACAAGGCCAAATAAAAAAGTATGTGTGGTTCCAGTTACATCTGGAAAAAAGTAAGGGTAGGTAAGTAGGGATTTTTTTTTATTTTATGGGTTTTTTTTTACATTGAGTCAATGCATATGGGAGCAACATTCTGACTTAAACAGTGCTTAATGAAAAATGACAATAAAATCTTTAGGGTAGGCTATTTTTAAGCTGAAAAAGTAGGGAAGGTAGGGTTACTGGAACCACACATATATTTTTATTTGGCCCAAGGAAAACCAATCCAAAAGAGAATCATTCCTTATATGCCCAATCAGTTCATAATAACAACACTGGAAAAATATACACTATAATTAATTAATACATGTATATTATGCTGATTTAGAAATGATAAAAAAAGGAACTGTTCTTATATATGACTGTCTTTAAGTCACTTAATCATAACATAAACAAACAGCGGTGTAGCAAGACCCTTTACAAGTGTACGCCTGAACCTAGGCGAGGAGTCTGAAGGTACTCCCAATCCGCCATAGGGCAGAGGACTTCCTGGTAGGGGTGCTGATGTCCAAAGTCCTGAAAAAGATACCATTTCTGTCGTTCAAAATTCATCAATAGCAACATACTTGGTCATTTGAGTACAAAACTTTACTACTTAAGCGAGGATTTCAGCTTCCCAGTTGTCATAGTTGTGAACTTTTCAGTTGATACAATATTTCAGAACTTCCATTTCCCTTAATATTTTCCTTGCATGAATGTTGCTTCTTACGGGGAGGCTATCAAACAGGGAAACCAAGAGTTTCAAGTTGAAGGTAACCCTTTGAAAATTCAAAGTTCACTGTCACAAGTTGATGTTTTATGTAGGGTTTATCTTGCCTGGTCTTTTATATTCTATATAGTCTTTAATTTTATGTTCTTTTGTTTGTCTTATCATTTTTTGTCTTTTATATGACATTCACAGGCTTTTTTTTTCAACTGATGATTGATAGCCTCTATTTTAAAGTTTGGTTTATTTTTTTCATGTTGATTTCAATTGTGTTCATTTGGAATCTAACAGTGTTTATTTTTTTTTAGAGAAACACATCCAACAATATGCCAGTGTATCAAACTTGTAATCTGTCACTTCAAAATCGTAATAATGGCATTCATTTCATCAACATGATCAAAGAAGGGTACAGAATGTAAACTTGGTAATGAAAAATAGCGCCAATAACATTCCTAAATTCCCAAACCATTTTAAAACACTTCACATCAAATAATCCACACTATTTTTGTCATTTTACAATATCTACAAGTACTTTATGATAAAACTTGTATTTAGTTAGATTAGAATTATGTGGTTAATTTATTGAGCATGCAGTTCCGATAGTTTTGACAGTCAAACACTATCAAAATCTATAAATCTTGCGTAGGCTGGTAAAGTTCACAAATATACTGATTAGGGGTTCAACGACTTACAAAAAAGAGCGACGATTTACAGAAAAGCACCGAAAAGGACAGAAAAGGACCAAAAAGAACCGAAAAGGACCGAAAAGAAACGAAAAGGAAATTGATTTTTTTTTGTAATCAAAGGATTAGCATATTGCAAAGCATTGAAAACCTTATACTGTGGTAGGACTAATTTTAACTTGCATGTGAAACATTACAGGTAGGGTCGGATGCCTATCTTATAGAATAGAAAAATAGAAATAAAAATTTTAATTCACCAATTAAGGACTCCCTGTATATTTGACATTTAACATCCGAGAGGAAATGGTGATTCTGACATGTATACTTTTTATACAACCATACCCAATGCCACCGGCAATATACTGACATCGTGCATCTTAATATAAACAAACGAAATAATTGTTTAAATGTTAGGATAAACTTTTATAGTACGAGAATATTAGCTTTTCATTTATTTTTACTACAATGTACGTATTTATAATATTAAAAACATGTAATATCATTGGCTTATCAAAACATTTAAACCTGCTGCATTTATTTGCCCCTGTCCTAAGTCAGGAACCTCATGTTCAGTGCATGATTGTCGTTTGTTGGTGTGGTTTCATAAGTGTTTCTTGTTTCTCGTTTTTTATATTGATTAGACCGTTGGTTTTCCCGTTTGAATGGTTTAACACTTGTCATTTTAGGGGCCCTTTATAGCTTGCTGTTTGGTGTGAGCCAATGATAGTTTATATATAATTACTTGTACAAATTATGACTTGGATGGAGAGTTGCCACACCTTATATCTATGTAAACAATTTTTTTTACATGATAAGATTAAAATCATTGATGAAAAATAAATGATAATTAAGCATGCATTATATATTTAAAAAATATTACTTAAAAACCAAGTTATATTGTTTCTTTTTTGTAAGTTCACATATCCATGATACAATGTATCCCTATAAATGCACAATATAAGACTACAGTTGAATGATGCATTCATTTTTAATATTACGAAGAAATGATAACAATATTAAAAAATCAATCCGTGAATATATATACATTGTTTTAACTTTATATAATAAATATAAATGTATCCTCTTTTCGGTTCTTTTCGGTCCTTTTCGGTTCTTTTTGGTCCTTTTCGGTTCTTTTCTGTAAATCGTCGCTCTTTTCTGTAAATCATTGGACCGCTGATAGGTTTTTGAGTAATCAGTACATGTATATCAGTGAACTTTACAAACCGGTTGCAAGATTTATAGATTTTGATATTGTCTGACTGGAAAACTATCGGAACTGCATGCTTAATAAATTAACCACATAATAAATTGGGGGTTAGTTGAAGTTCCTAAGGACAATTTAACAATATCTGATAGACGTACATGTACTAGGGGGGGAAACATAAATTTAGGCAAATATCAACAAATAAAGATTTCTATAAATTTTCATTTTATCCTCGCATTATGATGGACTGGTTTTCACTACCTGAAGCAATAGGTATGTCTGACACCCTGGAATCCTTCAAAAGTGGCATATCCACTCTAACATTAAAAGGATCCACAACAACTTAATAAACTACAAGTGTACAACATGTGTACAAGCCACTGTACATAATGTATATATGTTATTTTAAACGATTTTTCTTTGTCATATTATTTTTTAAATTAAGTCTATATGTACATAGCACACAAGTTCCGGGAAGTTTTGCACTCCTACCTAGGCGTCTACTCCCGTATTCGGAAGAAGAAAAACTATCGGAACTGCTTAATAAATCTTTATTAACTATGAACCTACAATGAAATTGGCTACAATCCAATGTGTAGGTTGAGAACATGTAGGTTGAAAATGTGTAGGGTGCAAACTTGTAGGGGACAAACATGATGAGATGGACCTGATACCTATAACAGAAAACATACAACTAAAATGTATTTTTGGGAGTGGTGGGGTATCAAATAAACATCTTTCATTCAACAGAGCTACACGAAAACAAATCGATTTCAAGGTCTATTATTGGTGGTACTTGGGACGTTTTTAAAGGGATACACAAGTGACATGCAGCACTGTCACTTTACTTTCAACCATGTAAACGCACCTGCAAACAGTACGAGGGCAACGTAAATGCCCAAATAAATCCAAAACCCTTTGTCTTCATATGTCAACATATTCTCTGCTTTAAACGTCACATTATTACAGTGAATTGTGTCCTTGTCAATGATTGTACAATTTACGAAAGACATGATAGATGAGGTTTTACGTCCTGCAAACTTTTGTTTACATCGATCCGGTAAAAAATCAAGGGTAGATAACTCTAAAACAGCGGGACTTCTACGGTATATCCAAGTACAGCGGAGCAATTTAACTTAATAGTATACTATAACGTAATGTCCAAAATAAACAATTACAACAGAAGTTAGCTCACCTAGCATGCCTAGTGCCACTTGATACATAAACATGCGATGTGCATACCTACGAATAGGTTTCATATTTTTTTTATGTTCAAGAACTATTGTATAGTTGAGATTTCTCATGGTGGATCAAAAACGTAACACAATCTATGAAATTATTGTTTAAACAGTTGCAATTAATCACATATAAATCAGAAGATGTAAATCTTGGATGTTACTAAAATTCAGGTAGATGTTGGGTCTAAATCAAAATCCAAAGATTTCTTTTTATAATTTGCAAAAATATAGTTTATATCAAGTTTCTCAATAAAATAATCAAAAGTATGGGTCACCCTTGTTTTTCAAGCCATTTGGGTTATGCAAAATTAAATAATATTGTAAAGTTTACAAATGAAAATTAAAAATTTATGCGATTTAAGGCATTCCTTCAGATAGAATTAAATATAAGAAGATAGCGCTAATAATTTGCTTTTTCAAAATAAAAATTACTTTGGAGTTAGGGTCACAAGACTTGTTTTCTTGGACTTGCTAAAAAAACAAACAATAAATGTAAATTCGTAACCACTTATTTTTTTAAATTTACATTATCAGAGTTATCTCCCCTTATATGGCAAATTTGATAAAAAATCAATCAAACCAATAAAAATTATCATTTTGTAAAAAAAAAGTCTTATGAATAAGATAAAACACATTATTATCATTTAGATGAATTATATTGCATCCATATTTGTGTTATAAATCATGTTTAATATTGTATATTTACCTCATTTTACACATATATATATGTATCTGAGTGTTGCTTTACAATAAAATCTTAAAATCTTAAAGTCTTTGCACATTTCATTGAAGATCTATACCAATTTGATGGGCGGTAGACATATGATCCACCTTAAGAGCTTTAAATGATGCTTATAATAAATGTTTGATTTTAAAGGTGCAGAATTTTATTGTCATAAACCTTGGATTTTTTTTTTATATCTTTACAGGGATCACATTAACATAACTTACCTTGACCAATGAACCTTGAAAATTAGGTCATTGTCAGATGAATCCTGCAAAATGCAGATATAAATCTTTCAATCATTCCATACATCAAATATTGATGATCTATTGCTTATAGTATCTGAGAAACATCATCAACTAATGAACCATGAAGCTGAGGCCAAGATTTTAGAACCCTGCCATACAAACATGTTAACCTTGCAATTAATCCATACACAAAATATAGTTGACCTGTTACTTTGATATATTAGGAACCTTACCATGAAATATTAACATTGATTTTTGAACCATGAAAATGAGATCAAGGTCAGCTGAACCCTGACAGATGGTCATGTGATTGATTTTCCTATAATGAAGACATAATCTTTTGATTAGTTAATTGAGGTCTGATGATGGCATATTGGTAACTGCTAGTAGTCCTTTGTTAATTTATGTTGATGACTGTCATTTTGGTTCATATATATGATTCAGAGTTTAGTGTGGCATCAATTTAACTGAACTAGTACACATTATTGTTTAGGGGCTAGCCGGTTGGTGCAGATTTTTTTTTTGCTGCATTGAAGACCCATTGGTGGCCGTAGGCTGTTTTCTGATCTCTGGTTAGGTTGTTGTCTCGACACATTTCCTATTTCCATTCTCAATTCTATGGACAACTTATTCATACATAAACAAGAATGTGTCCATAGTACACGGATGCCCCACTAGCACTATCATTTTCTATGTTCAGTGGACTGTGAAATTGGGGTCAAAACTTTAATTTTGTAGGTGGGGCATAAAAATATTTGTCCGATAACTTATATATATATACTACATGTATCTGAGATAAAGATCTTAATTAATATTGGAACAATGAACCATATATATTTTTGATTCTGCTGGGTTAGCTTCTCTGTGTCTTGCATTCTGTGACAATTGTTAAATAGAGAAAACAGGTTTTGCTCATTGTTGAAGGCTGTATGGTGACCTCTAGATGCTTAAATACATTTTTTTAAGATTCTGTTGGATTGTCACGAAATAGAAGTTCCTTTATGATATCAATTCCAATTTGAAGAAATATTCTGCTATATTATTTCCAATGGGACAAATATTATAGTATTCGTTCATTACAGAATAAAGGGTGTAAACTATTTGTTCGAACAGGAACATTTATTATGACAATGTTTATAACAAAGTTTCCAGTGCAACTTCTGTTAGGTGGAACAAATATATGTTGACAGTATTGTTGTCTCGTTGGCAGTCATATCACACTCCTTGATATATTTACAATAGAATCAAACTTATTTGCTAAAAAAATAACATCAGATTATTTACAACAATAAATTTTATTTTTAATAATTTTCCCGTCTTTTTCAGTAACAACATATACAGCAACATAATAAAAGTTTAACTCCATTATTATATATAAATCATAAAATCATTAGTAAATTTCTCTTAATAATAATAACATGTATAACTGTCATATGGAAATACATAAACATAAAAAGACAAGAATTTTTTAACCAAAGAATTTTTTATATCAATATTAACACCCTGTCTTTGATAGAGCCATGCAAAAAGCTTATTAGTGGGTCCACATGACATGTCAACCAAATGTAATGAAATTTTGCATATATGTTAAGACAGCCAAAAGAAAAAAAAATCCATCTTTAAAATTTGATCTGATGCTATTTATAGACTTTGCAGCGCCATCTACTAGAAAATGCATAATTTCCAAAAAAATTCCACTAAAATTTCTCATTTCTGTCACCCTAAATATGCTAAATATGGTTAATTGCAGCTGATATTCAAATTGATTTATACAACAAGCATCATTTGTCCTTCAAAATTCCACATAATGTAATAGTTTGAATGTCCCTATATAAAAAAGTAAACAATGTTTGAGAACAGATAGAACACATCATTTACTGTTGTTATTGATTGTGTCTAATGGTCAGCTTTGTAACTGCTTCACTGAGATATTTTCTTAACTGAAAAAGCAGTCATTTAAGGTGGTACCCAACACTTTCACTAAAATTAATTTGGCTCGTTTAAATTTCATAAAATTTTGACAAAGTATATTTGACAAAAATATAAAAATTTCAAATAATTTGAACCAAAAGTTTTTTTCAGAAAAATTACACTGGTTACATAGCAGTTTGACAAATACTATTTTTGATCATTTAGAAGCTTAATATTCCCTTAACAACATAACGTAATTAAAACGTTTAACTGATTTTACAGAGTTATCTCCCTATAGTGTTAGGTACCACCTTAAAACATTTCATAAATACAGAATAATATTTCTAAATGTTATGCCTCGTTCACACGTACATTTAAATCGAATTCGCCCATCACGTTCACACACTCTTCTTTTTTAATTCAAATTGATTCGAATTGGCTGATTCGAATTATCTAATTCGCATTAGAAATTCACTTTTGTTAATACAAATTAAAAGTTAAAGTCTTTTGGACAGTTTAGTGAATTTGATGTGCATTGCAGTTGGAATTAGAATTGATGTTAGGGCTTAAAACGTTTCGAATGCGAATTAAAATAATTTGAATTAGTTAATGCGAATCAAATTCGAAATATGTGTGAACTCAGCATTAAGGAGGTAGTCAAAAGTAGTTATAAAATATTTTTATCAGATACTGGAAAATAGATAATAAGAAAGCTCATGATACATTGTAATAATTAATTTGTAAGACTTTTAAAAAATTTTAAACGATTGTAAATATACTATATCATAATTAAATCTGACCATATATATTTGATAGTTTTGGAATAAAATATTAAAAATAAACAACTATAAAAATATAAGCACTGATTGTCAGACTTAAATTAATAATTTTAACTAATAGGTTCTTAACTGTCAATCAATAAATAAAAATACCTGTCAGAATAAACTTTAGTGACAGAGAAGAATGATTCCTTTTCATTGTTTCATATCAAAATACATAAACACAACACAGTTTTCCTTTAAATTTAAGCCAATCATTCATAGTTTACAACATTCACTTCCTTTACCTCTTTACCACAAATGGAACTTTATCAATCAAGTGGGTCTCATTGGGGTCTAAGTGTGATGTGGGATTGCTGATTTTTCATAAGCGTGACGCGCGAAGTCAAATTATTGTGCCGTTAAAACAGGAATGAAGGTCTAGCGGGACACGGGAAATTACAAAAAAATAAAAATTGCTTAGGTACATAGTATAAGCGGGATACGGGAATCTGACAAAACAGTAAGCGGGATCCGGGATCAGAACCCCTCCAATCAGACCCCAATCAAATGGCATAAGCTGTTTTTAAGGCCCAAGCATGGAAGTATTATCTCAATATATTACTTCCATGGCCCAAGGTAACAGCAATCATAAGAAAATTAAACAAGCCTACTTTTAGTTGCATTATTGATGTGTGCCGTTAACCTTAGGTGATTAATCATAAAATGTAACCTTATAAACAACATCCAATAGTAATTAGTATATTTGAACAAGCCAATTATTCTCTATTCCCTTTATCGTTCTGTGCCACAAACTTGAGTCTAGCTAGCCTTATAAACAAACACTAATTTAAAAAAAAAATGTATCCTCTTTTATCTGCCTAAAATCTTTTTGTCTTTCACTGCAGGAACTACAGAAATTCTGTAAACTTTTATGTCACGAAAGAAATTGTCTGATTTAAAAGCACACAGCTTATTGATGTCGGACACATGTATAGCAGAATCCCAAAAAGGGATATGGTCTATTATAAAGCAAATTCCTTACACAAAACAATACCGATGACACAGGGTTATTTCAACAATTCAAGGAAGTTCTTTTCTTACAGATAAGGAGTACAATTGATAAAACAGGTATAAACAATCCACTTATGGAGGATAACTTAAATATTGTTTCACAGTGCCCATAAGACTAACAGGTAACATAACATTGTACAACATTTAAACAAATGTAAGTTCTACATCTAATTTGTGTATTCTCCTTATGTCTTCTTATATATATATATGTACAAAATCAACAAAGTAAATTAAACAAGGGATGGGCTGTTAAATTAAGACCCAACCAGTTTTTTTTGTATTTTGAAAGACACTTTAGGGCTTTTTAATATGAATGACAATCAATGAATGTCCTACAGAAACTATAACAATTATCGTGTAAGGACTTCATGTTGACCTGTTACATTGTTACATTGTTGACAAAAGTATATATTCAGGATAAGCTTGAGATGACAATAAAGTTTGTAAAATAAAAAACAAAGTTACAAATCAGCTTTTTAAACACTTTGTGGACTGTTAGGCAAAAATCAATCTACTATTTAACATCGTAATATTTGTGTTGCTATATGTATCTATTACAGAAATAAAACTTGGTTTTCATAAATTGCATAAATATTCCCCAATTAATGAAGTGACAATGAAATTTTTTTTCAAAAACTTTGATAAATTGAGATCAAATATAATAACAAAAAATATCTTTGGTCACTTGATGATGCTATGATTTATTAAAGATTCTGCCAATATCATAAATTTAATAACCAAAAGGGCTAAACCCTGTTAAGTTTTATTTGAGCAGAATATCAACAGATAAAAGGTAATTTGTTTAGGAATGATATAAAATATTTACAAGTATGATTAAAAATATGAAGCATAAAAGTATAATCACAACTTTAAATGCACTTAAAAATTGATATCTTTCCTTTCCACATACTCTCTTTAAAGCATTTCCCCTTTTCCCGAAGGCGAATTATATTAGTCTGTGCATCTTCCCTATCATAATTAAAGAACCTTAGTGAGCACGCTCACATACCCCGTGTCCCCACATTGTCATTGGAGAAATTAAATAAGTATAAGAAAAAAAATTGTATAAGAAAAAATATTGAATAATAATTTCCTGTCAATATACATAGTATGTCCTTATTATCTACAAAATTTCATGAAATTCTGTTGTGTGTTTTCAGAGGAGTTGAGATGACAAACTGTTGCAGAAGTACATTGAAGCAAATAAGTTCAAAGGGGCATAACTCCTAGACAAAAAATTGAACCGTAATTTCCTGTCGATATGCACATCTACATAGTATGTCCTTATTATCTGAAAAGGTTTCGTGAAATTCTGTTGTGTGGTTTGAGAGGAGTTGAGATGACAAACTGTTGCAGTAGTACATTAAAGTAAATAAGTTCAAAGGGGTGTAACTCCTAGAAAAAAAATTGAATCACAATTTCCCGTCGATATGCACAACTACATAGTATGTCCTTATTATCTGAAAAGGTTTCGTGAAATTCTGTTGTGTGGTTTGAGAGGAGTTGCGATGACAAGAAACAGGACTGACGGACTGACGGACGGACGGACGGACGGACTGACGGACGGGTCAAAAACATTATACCCTCCGCAACTTCGTTGCATGGGGTATAATAAATTTGTTATACAAAGGAGTGACAAGAAATTATTGGTTCTATGAATGAAAAGAGGTAATATTATGATAAACTTTTTTCATAAGTACAGCAATATGATAATAAAAGTACAGAAGCAATTGATGTGCGGCGGCGACTGCCACATCAAATTAGCTCGCAAATTGTTCAGAGTTACTGAACCCAATATAAATTTTCTGGTAGAAAAATAGAGAAAACATTTCTCATTTTCAATATGATGATTTATAAGTTGAGCAACCACCTTGTTCAGTTTGATTACTTAAATAAAATCTTACAATAAACTGGTTTCAGACTATCACAAAAATAAAATCTAATCATCAGTTTGAGCCATAAAACCAGCTGTAATTAAAACCATGATAACTAAAATCACATCTTTCCATACAATGGTCTCAGACTATCACAAAAATAAAATTTAATCATTAACTTGAGTCCTAAAACCAGCTGTAATTAAAACCATGATTACTAAAATCACATCTTTCCATACACTGGTCTCAGACTATCACAAAAATAAAAATTTAATCATTAATTTGAGTCCTAAAACCAGCTGTAATTAAAACCATGATTACTAAAATCACATCTTACAATAAACTGGTCTCAGACTATCACAGAAATAAAATTTAATCATTAATTTGAGTCCTAAAACCAGCTGTAATTAAAACCATGATTACTAAAATCACATCTTACAATAAACTGGTCTCAGATTATCACAAAAATAAAATCTAATTATTTATTTGAGTCATAAAACCAGCTGTAATTAAAACCATGATAACAAAAATCACATCTTTCCAAACACTGGTCTCAGACTATCACAAAAATAGAATTTAATCATTAATTTGAGTCCTAAAACCAGCTGTAATTAAAACCATGATTACTAAAATCACATCTTACAATAAACTGGTCTCAGATTATCACAAAAATAAAATCTAATTATTTATTTGAGTCCTAAAACCAGCTGTAATTAAAACAATACACAGACAGGATTATATAATATCAATTAACACATATAACACTGGCAGTGACCATGACACTACAGATATAACACTGGCAGTAACCATGGCATTACAGATATAACACTGGCAGTAACCATGGCATTACAGATATAACACTGGCAGTAACCATGGCATTACAGATAAAACATAAGCAGTGACCATGACACTACAGATATAACACTGGCAGTAACCATGACATTACAGATATAACACTGGCAGTGACCATGACATTACAGATATAACACTGGCAGTAACCATGGCATTACAGATATAACAATTGCAGTAACCATGACATTACAGATATAACACTTGCAATGACCATGTCATTACAGATAAAACATAAGCAGTGACCATGACATTACAGATATAACATTGGCAGTGACCTTGACATAAAAAATTTCAAGAGTTCATAAAATATATGTTTTTCTATACTGACAATTCACAATGCACCTAGAGTGTCTAAAGATTTTCAATTCCAGGACATAGCTGGTTGGCTGTACATTTACCACCAGTAGACACAAAATCTGGTAAACAGACAAATCTTCTAACTTCAAGGTCGTCCGAAGGTGCACAATGTGGTACTTCTATAAATAGAAAATTTTAATTGTTTTTGAATATGTAATTCAACATTACCTGTATGTAAATCTACCGTTAACTGTATAAAATGTCTATAAAATTACCCTACTAATTTCATGTTCTAGTGAAAGCTTATGTTTATTTTCCTAATTGTTTTGTTATTGTATTTTGTCAATTTAGGTACATTATCATACTTCATATTTTTTTAAACAGTAATATACAGTCTCTGCGGTAAATTGAAAGTCCCAAAGCAATTGGGAAAACACATCTAACGAACAGATAACAACTGTCATATTCCTGACTTGGTACAAGCAATTTCTTATAATGTAGAAAATGATTGAATAAACCTGGTTTTATAGCTAGCTAAACCTCTCACTTGTTACAGTAATCATGGTTATTATTTAAAGCTACAGTTGAAAACTTTCAAACAATATAAATTATGGATTGCTATATTGATATTTCTAAAGAAGATGTTCATTTAAGTAAAGGTATTTTTTTGTGTATGAAAAAGTAGTCATCATGAATGTCTAGAAAATAAAATGTGTACATACAATTCCTACAATAAGTTTAAGCAAAACTACTCATTGTTAGAGATCATATACAATGACACCCTAACAATAATATGAATAACAAACATGTGTCCCCAATACATGTATGCCCCATCTTCACTATCATTTTCTATGTTCAGTTGACCGTGAAAATGGGAAAAAATCTCTACTTTGGCATTAAAATAAGAAAGATCATATCATAGGGAACACGTTTACTAAGTTTCAAGTTGATTGGACTTCAACTTCATCAAAAACTACCTCGATCAAAAACTTTGACCTGAAAACTTTAACCTGAAGAGGGACAGACGGATGAAAGGTTGGACGAACGACAGATGAACGAACGGACGGATTCACAGACCAGAAAACATAATGTCCATAAATGGGGCATAACAAAAACATACAGATAGGCAAATACAGTGTTCTCCCCAGGCCCTTAAAGGACCACGGGCCCGCGATGTATAATTTTCTACCGCGGTGGTATCGTTCTTGCCGCTATGTATAATTTTTCTCCGTGGTGCTAAAGTTTTTGGTAAAAAAATCGTAAATCGGTAAAGTTTGAGACGACTTGTTTAACTTTCCGTGAGGTTTAAAATTTTACATGAAAATTGACCAGTTCTAACCAGTTTAATCCAGATCTGACAGGTAGATTGTTTACACCACGTGATCGATTTACCTTTTGAGGTTAACCTTGATGATTGGATTTAATCGATGTACATGATTTTTTTGTGTTTTAATTAATTAAGAGATCATAATTTTAATAACAGACTTGTGAGGGACAAGCAGACATTTGTTAATGAACTCTATTACGCCAGTCTTGAGTCAAAATAATTTGCCTGTTGGAAATTAATTGTGAAGTTACTTCCCCTGATTTTGCTTATCACAAATAAATGCTCCTCAAATATAATTTGTCATTGAAAATAAAAATAAATTACAAATTGAATGCAAAATTATATTAGAATGTTACATTGAGGATAAAAACTTTCTTAGAACATACCAACAAAAATGTTTTGAAAATTATTTTTGAGAATCATACTTTCATTGATGCACAGACATATTATATTAAATAAGTAGATTTTTCCATTATTGATATGTATGTAATATAACCCAAAACAGGACTATAGCTAAGTATGAACTAGTGGATAGATATATTTATATAAGTACTCTTCATGTCTGGAACAAAGTATTAACTATAAAAATAATTTGTTGTTGTATGAAAGAATCAGGTCTAAAACTATGGAAAATAGTTTTTAATCTACTGAAGGTTCTGTATCAAAATTTAATCTTGTCCAAAGTTCATTGTTATGGTGAAATCTAACATGGGGAATGTGTAGTGTAACTACAAGTATCAGGACAAAATGGCTTGATCAAAATATAAGAAGTGACTTTAGTTTAAAGACTAATTGTGCTTTCTTTTATTTATTCTTCAAAGATATTAAAGTATACAAACTGTTTATTGATTTACTTTTTCTACCAATAATTGTCTGACCCTAAGTCCATACAACACAGTACCACAGTTAACAAAACAAAGGCAAAAAGGTAATGACAAAAACTAACAAGAAAAAAATAAGCGACGCAACGTGACACAAAATATTGTAAAATTCATTTCGTCACGCGTAACCCTGGTGCTATCCAAAAATCCTGGGGAGAACACTGAAATGGATGAATGAACACTCAACAGATTGAAGCAGAGACAGGAAATATAAATACATTATTCATTAATTCATTGATTGATTTGCTTTTAACGCCACCGATATTGACTAATTCAATTTTTGAGTATTTATTGGTGGAAGAAACCAGGTTGCAAGGAGAGAACCGTCAACATATCAGTAGGAAAGCTGACAATCCTAGTCAATTAAGATTGGAGACAAATGAAACTGCCATGTGCCAGGTCGATTTCACCACCTCAGTTTTATCAGACAAGTAACGCAGTTGCAGGGAATAAATAGACCACTTCACCATATGTCTCCATGAATTATACAATACTGTGGATTTATTAGGGATGACATCAAAAGTTCAATGAAGGATAAAAAACTTAATTTATATAGTTTTTTTACTGACCCACCTACCCCCCTCTTAACTGAATTTGGGAAAAATTGATTGACCAATAAGGATATATGTAAAATCATTGTCAATTTATACAAAACTTGCAGGAATTTGACCCCCCCCCCCCCCACCCCCAAACTATTTGAATTAAGTTTTTTTATCCTTCATTGATTTTTTTATGTTGTCCCTTATTATTCGTTGGATACTAATTTTCATTGATTTTGTTGGTACAATTGAACCACAAAATGAAATGTTCAATGAATGAAAATTTTCTTAAGGCTTGTATGCAGACTTCAGCAAAATTACGAAATTAAACATCCACAAACATGTTAGTTTTCCTTAATCCATGAAAATTGGTACCCACGAAAAAAAATGATTCCACAGTATACAATATGAATATTTTACCTTTTCCTTTGAAACTCTCAATGACCTTGTTCATTGCACTTGCACATTCATTTGAAGCCTCTTTATGGTTTACAATGGGATGTGGATAATCTTTACCCACAATGCAATGAGCCTTCTGTTGCACTGCTAGTGGAGCCTTCCATGGTTCAAACAAATACCGCAAAGGCATATCCTTCAACACTGGCAAGTATCGTCTGTAATAAAAATATACTGGTTATCACAATTTTGCCATAAAGTGAGAGTTATAAGGTTCTAGGGATGAACCCCTTTCAACAATATTTTTTCAAATATAAAGTACTGATGACTAATAGAACTACAGGAACTTATCAATATGGTTAAGACTTCTTTATTAAATACATCAACAAGAGGCTCTAAGGAGAATAAATCATGAACCCCTCATATGGGGAGAAATGCTATAAAAATACTTTACATACAGTAAGTATCAAACTAAAAAAAAAAAAGAGTGTGTCCCCAGTACACAGATGCCCCATCCGCACTATCATTTTCTATGTTCAGTGGACCGTGAAAATGGGGGGGGAAATCTCTAATTTGGAATTGAAATTAGTAAGATCACATCACAGGGAACATGTGTACTAAGTTTCAAGTTGATTGGACTTCAACTTCATCAAAAACTACCTCGACCAAAAAATTTAACCTGAAGTGGGACGAACAGACAAACAGACAAACGTTAGAACGAATGAACGAACAAACGAACGAACTATCTGACGGACAGATGAAGGGACGCACAGACCAGAAAACAACTGAAGCGGGACGAACGGATGAACGATACAACGGACTATCGGACGGACAGAGGGCATACAGACCAGAAAACATAATGCCCTTTAATTGGGCATAAAAAACTTTACAAAATTTCCACCCCTACAGACAGATGTGTTAACATGTGAACGACTGGTCAAGCTTTAAACCATACTGTCAACAGATAATGACTCCATCAATTTTATGTTTATGGCATATTCCAAACTGTTAACTGTTATACTCAATCCATCCAATCTATTCTTATTTTGCTCTGTTGCAACACCCTCCCCCATTCTATTTACTGCATGGATTGCCTATTTTATTCCATATTCCATCAATTAAGGTTTCCTGATAAACCAAAGCATCCAAACTTTACTAAAGGTTGTCTGTCATACTACCATATACAATCTTCTGTATATTCATTTATTGAATTGTTGTCATAGAAACCAAATTTTGCCGAATGAGTAATAACCCTATTTTTGTGGATATTTAATTGATGTCTAGATATAAGCCTATGGAAAATGAATACTCATTTGACATTTAAATTAATTATTACCAGTAAACTTAACCCACGAAATCAATGAAAATAGGTACCCACAAATAATAATGAATTCACCATATTTTATACATTGCCTGCTAAATCCTCAATCTTTTCTAATTTAAGGATTATCTTATTTTTGTCTCCTTTCCTGTCTTTTTTTAGTGTTACCTGATATACTCTCCTGTCCTATCCATTCTACGGCCATATCCGACAGGACAGAAACACTTTGGACATTGTAGGACCTTCTCAAATGCAGAACTGGACACCCACATCCAATTCCCAGAAGAAACTGACCAATCAGCATCAATTAAGTATTTCAGGAAAATCTATTAATAGAATGGAAGTAGTTAATAGCAGACAGTTCTACATATATATCTTTTCCTACTATTCTACACACAATTTGTGGATAAGCCACTGTATAAATATTAAATGTTTAAATATTTTTTAGAACTGTTATACTCATAATGTTTAAAACTGGCAAATAGAAAATTACATATATAAAGTCTTTGTAATAAATAATTTAAAAGAAACTGTAAATGTGCAATCATTTTAAAAGAGTTCAACTCAAACTATTTCAAGGGTAAAGATATATTGTTTGTCCAGTCTTATCCTTGTCTTGTCCTTGTCCTCATTATTTTTAAATAATTTAATTTATATATTTCAATAAATAAAGAGCTGCTGAACAATAAAAGATGCAGTTTACTTTTAAAAGTATTGTTGTCAGTGAAGCGGTATTTGTTTTTACCGAATTATGCTATTAAGCGGTATGCAATTAAGTGGAATCGACTGTATATGTTAGGAAAAAAATCCTTATTTCAGGAAAAACAAAACAAAACAAACCAAACGAAAATAAACATTAAACATAACTAAAACCAAAATCAAATTATTGAAAAATTCTTTTTACCTCAATTGTCTATTTTAGTAACAACAACCATTTTATATTGGGAATCTGTAAAAACAACATTAGTTTTATAACTGAAGAAAACTCAAGGACCAATAAAAAATGTTAAAAAAAGAATCAAAAAGAATGTTAAAAAAGCAAAACAATTCCAAGTAATTTTTTCTAAATTTTTGTAATTTAAATTACAGTATGAAATTTTACTGTAGACCTCCTTCATCCAATCAACTACATCTTTTAATGAAATTTCATCTCTTCGGTACCTGTTGTTAATCTAAATACTGTAAATTAAGAAATTAATGCAAGGTTTTTATTATTGATATAGATTTTGTCACACTTTGTATTTCTAATACGGAAACTGGAGTTATATGCCAAAAGTAATAGTGCTTAAAGACACATAATTATAAAAACAATTGCAGACATGGAGGACACTATCATTTATGAAGAATCC
Source organism: Mytilus galloprovincialis (assembly GCA_037788925.1). NCBI lineage: Eukaryota > Metazoa > Mollusca > Bivalvia > Mytilida > Mytilidae > Mytilus > Mytilus galloprovincialis. The sequence continues at coordinate 34,951,529 of CM075340.1, forward strand.
TGCATTTATCATTCCCTTATGATTGGATGCAAAGAGCAAAGAGGTTAGAGATAACAGAAATATTTCAGTATTCCAAAGATCTTCCAAACGATCCATTCCTTTATCTACAAAGCATTTAATAGATTCATTTAATCTATAGTAAGTGCCACAAACATCCTAGTTTTTTGTTTAATGCCAAGGACTGCTTATCATTATTTTCAATGACGGTCATGATTTATGTGTCTTTAATATTTAAAGCAATAATAAACAGCTGCGCCATGAGCGCATGATACGCCCGACGTCTTGTGTGGAAGTTTTATGCAATAATCATAAATAGTTTCTGAGGAAGTTTTAAGCAATAACCATTTATTGTTTTTGAGACACGGCGGGACATGTGAATCAAACCAAAAAGTATACAGATCTTTAAATTAGTATAACAAAGAAGTACACAGCAATAATCATAAATTGTTTTTGAGATAAGGTGCGACATGTAAAAATAAACAGCTGCGCCATGAGCGCATGATACGCCCGACGCCTTATGTGGAAGTCTTATGCAATAATCATAAATAGTTTATGAGAAAGTTTTAAGCAATAACCATATATTGTTTTAGAGACACGGCGGAACATGTGAAACCCCCCACCCTGTTTTTTTTACAAAAACTAAATATTACCAAAATAAAATTTTGAATCAAAACCAAAAAGTACACAGATCTTAAGAATAATATATCAAAGAAGTGTGTAAAGTTTTAAGCAATAATCATAACTTATTTTTAAAATACGGAGCGACATGTAAAAAACCCTCCCCTGTTTTACAAAATACTCAATAACTCAAAAATGAAATTTTGAATCATCACCAAAAAGTATACAGATCTTTAGATTAATATAACAAAGACATGTGTAAAGTTTTAAGCAATAATCATAAATAGTTTTTGAGATATGGCGCGACATGTAAAAAAAACCCTCCCCCTTTTTTACAAAATACTCAATAACTCAAAAATGAAATTTTGAATCATAACCAAAAAGTATACAGATATTGAGATTAATATAACTAAGAAGTGTTTAAAGTTAAAAGTCATAATCAAGAATCGTTTTTGAGATACAGTGCGACATGTGAAAAAAACACACCCCTGTTTTAGTTATAAAGTGCCGTAACTCAAAAAGTTTAAATCTTGTTTTCACCAAAAAGTATACAGATCATTTGACCATCATAAGAAACAACTACCGGTATATTAAGTTTCATGAAATTTGGATAAGTCGTTCTCAAGTTACAGTGCGACATGTTTACGCCGGACAGATGGACAGACGGACACTGGACATTTGTATACCATAATACGTCCCGTCAAAATTTTGACGGGCGTATAAAAACCCTCCCCTTTTTTACAAAATACTCAATAACTCAAAAATAAAATTTTGAGTCATCACCATAAAGTATACAGATATTAAGATTAATATAACTTAGAAGTGTGTAAAGTTTTAAGCAATAATCAAGAAACGTTTTTGAGATACGGTGCGACATGTGAAAAAAAACACACCCCTGTTTTAGTTACAAAGTGCCGTAACTCAAAAAGTTTAAATCTTATTTTCACCAAAAAGTATACAGATCATTTGACCATCATAAGAAACAACTATAGTAAGTTTCATGAAATTTGGATAAGTCGTTCTCAAGTTACGGTGCGACATGTTTACGCCAGACAGACGGACAGATTGACGGACACCGGACATTTGTATACCATAATACGTCCCGTCAAAATTTTGACAGGCGTATAAAAATTAAAAAACAGTAAAAATTATGGAGATTGATCATTTATTTATCTAGTGACCAATCTCCATAATCATGAATGTCTGAAATTTGAATATTTATCTTGGTCATTCATATTCAAAAATTGGTTGAGCCCAGAAAATATGACATTTTCTGAACTTTTTGGTCTGTACGTAATGCTGGACAAAATTTACCTTCAAACCATCTACCCAACTGATCCATAAATCTCCTCTGGTCAGAAAGCAGGCGACCGCATGTCGACCAACATGATGGATCCAACCTTCATGTCTTAACTGGTTCATTATAGCATCAATCCAGGGGTAACCAGTCTGACCCTAATAATAGAAATGGAATAATTAAAACGCCATCAGGTGGTCTGCTGGAATTGCCCACCTAGCGAGAAATACATACCGTAAATTAATTTCTAAAATTTGAATCTTCAACTACTGGTGATAATGCAAAAGTAATAAATGTGGTTCATGGACATGTCGTAGAATTTTTAAACCTGTCACATTTAAAAAAAAATACAATGCTTTTACATCTGAATTTTCAGTAATCTTTTATCTATCATAATTGACAATACTCTTTATTAAAACAAAACATTCTATTCATATCATTGGCATCATAACCATATTTATCCTTAGACTATTGGAAATGGACCAAAATAAAAGTATAAGTATCATTTAGAAACCCTAAAGATCAAGCTTCAAATAATAACAAAAACTGACATACCATTTCCCATTTTTTAAGAATTTCATCATTTCTATACCATGGAATGTTTAGACATATAGGGTTCCCTTCCATCTTATCATAGTTTATATTGTTGGCTGACATCACATAGAAGTACTCTCTCCAAATAAGTTGACAGGTCAAAGCATCTGGCTTACTCTCTTTTGGTTTGACCTAGATCGAAACAGAATTAATGATAATTATAAATAAATATGAATAAAAGATGATTTATTTAAGAGCTGTTCCATTTAAACAAACATGGGACCAAGGTAAGGCAATTCAAAATCTCCACTATAGGTGGGTGTCAAACTGTCAATAATTCTTTCTATGCAGTGATAATATACGTGAAATTCTAAAATTGCTTCTAAAGGAAGCTTCCCCTTTTTGAAAGTGCCTTCCTTGTATTTTGTTGGAACCAATATGATTAATCAAAGTGCTTGTTAGCACTGAACGGTAAAGATTGCTTCAATTTATCAGTGGGAAGTAAAATTACTTATTGCATTGGTTGTAGTTGATTTAACAGCTATTCTAGACAAAGGAAGATAACTCCAAATTTGAGATGACTTAAACAATGACATTATTTATAATTTTAGAGCAGATATTAGATCCTGCACCTTGCAAAAGTTATGTAATTTTCTTGACAAGTGAAACATCATTTTGTGCCTTGAATATCGGAGCATATATTACATGGATAATTTTCTGGAAATGTTCATGGATAGGATGTATAGAATGTTATGCACTATATTTTGTGTATCAAAAAGGTAGTGATAAGTCTTGGAAGATTTATATATCAAGCCAGTCCCATAAGGTTTTGATTGCATTTTATACAATCTTTACCTAAAAAACAGATCCTGTGTTCACCCTTTGCTTACAAGGATCTGACAACATCCGTTTCTTTGCTCTGGTAATTATTACATCAGCCAATCAAATTTCAGCCTACATATTTTTGAAGGTGTGCATTAATCCGATAAAGCCCCAAAGCCAGACGATAAAAGTTCTTTACAACATAAATTTCAGATCCTTCAAAGCAAAGCTTTGACACATAATCTGTGTTTTGATCAGATTGAAATGGAACAGTCCTGAGAGTTGAAATCTAAAACATATTGTACCTTATCATTTATACAAAATAAATTACTTTTATGTTAAGTACTAATATTAAGATTGGGTCTCAGTTTTTTCAAATAAAACAAAGGATGCAAAAAAAATCTGCGGCATATATTATTTTTCAAGCTATAATATATTTTTCAAATCTTTTAAATGTCCATGGTGCATTATTTATTCATAAAGAACCTATATATGATACCTTTTCAAACAAGTCATGAATGGTCCAGTGGAACCTCCTGACAGACAGACATTCCTAAAGAACCTATATATGATACCTTTTCAAACAAGTCATGAATGGTCCAGTGGAACCTCCTGACAGACAGACATTCCTAAAGAACCTATATATGATACCTTTTCAAACAAGTCATGAATGGTCCAGTGGAACCTCCTGACAGACAGACATTCCTAAAGAACCTATATATGATACCTTTTCAAACAAGTCATGAATGGTCCAGTGGAACCTCCTGACAGACAGACATTCCTAAAGAACCTATATATGATACCTTTTCAAACAAGTCATGAATGGTCCAGTGGAACCTCCTGACAGACAGACAACCAAATCTCAAATGAGCACTCATACTCATGGGTTCTCCAAGCAGATCAGGAATGTACTGGTTTGGTAAGACATATCCATCCTCATAGGCCTAAAATGACAAATACATCTGCATTAAACCAGATCTTTATGTACCCTTCTAGGATGTTCACATGTACTTATTTGAGTGTTGAAAGACAAGTTTCTCCAATCTGTGAACATTATAATAATGTTTATAGTCTACCTATTGTGTATTTCCAGTGTTATACAATTTTCTTACAATTTGCATGCATCGTTCATGTTTTTATGTATATATATATATGGAGAAAGAGTGAGAGTGGTGATTGAATGAGCCTGAATGCAATTGTTTTCTTCTTCAAAATCTTATTTTCTGTTCAATACATGGAACACTGAGTAAAATTCAATTCAAAGCATTTATAAACAGAATTTTCATATCCATGAAAAAAGGTGATGTATCATTCTTTAATACAAGTAAAATAATGCATCATGGTCACAGAAATAATACATTTAATAAAAATTATTTTCTAACCTAACAGATAGAAAAATATTGCATGAAATAATGTATCATGGTCACTGAAACAAAAACAAAAAAATTAAGAGATGGAAAAATATTGCATGTAATGATACCTTTTTCTCAATGGCCAATCTTTTTTCTAACAAGTCTAGAGCTTTGGATTCTCCTCCCTTCCATTCATTGATCCTGTTGTTCTGTTCCTTACAGTCAGGAAACACACCTTAAATATACATTTTATAATCATTAATTTTGGATGTAACACATCTTCTAATTGGCTGAAAGTTTTTCGTCTTTCAGTTCACACATATAATGCTTTCATGTGACTAACGTCATAAACGTTTTCCATGATTTACTCCTTTAAAATTGAATATAGAATCTATTACATTAAATTAAAGGAATGACTGTAATACTTTTAAATAACCCACAATGCCTGTTATTCAGCGTGCACCACAGTTCTAATGTTACATCATCCTGGACAGAACAAGAATGTGTCTATAGTACACAGTTGCCCCACTGGCATTATCATTTTCTATGTTTAGAGGACTGTGAAATTGGGATCAAAAATCTAATTTGGCATTTGAATTAGAAAGATCATATCATAGGGAACGTGTGTGTTAAGTTTCAAGTCGATTGGACTTCATCTTCATCAAAAACTACCATAATCAAAAACTTCAACCTGAAGTGGGACAGACTGACAAACAGACAGAGGCACAGTCAGACCAGAAAACATAATGACCCTCTACTACCATAGGTAGGGCAATAAAACATAACAGTCTTTCCTCAATTTTTAAATCATCTTATATTCACAGTAATGTTATTGTAATAAAGTTTAAAAGTAGGTAAAACTATACATGCTATACAAATGAGCGTGTTATAAATATGTTTTCTTGTCTTAATTTTTTGCAATTACCCACCCAAACTTTCCACATTCTAAATCTGTAGACCAACAATATGACATTAAAAACCTTTTGGCCTTATCATTAATGGACATATTTATACAGAAACGATTAAATCATTATTTAAATTTGTGTGCGGAATTTTCCTTTTAAGGATATGAGGGTCCAGAAGCTGGAGATGACATAGCCTAACCCTATGTCTGGAATACCAATGCACATCAAACACAGCCAAACTGCATGTTTGATTTCCAACAAAAATGCAGTGATTTTGTATACAAAGAATGCATTTTCATCTTTTCTCTGTCACTTATAACACATTTTAATATATGTGTAGAGTAGATGTGTTCAATTAACTGTTTCAGAATCTAATGCATTCTGGGTGATTTTTTCAAAATGCTTCACCAAAAAGTGGAGATTGTCACAACATTAAAAACCATGGGAAATTCAACCAAAACTGTACATATTATTTGCATTTTGTGGTAAAAACAATGAAACAACCAATAGATTCTGAAACAGTGAAATTGATTGAGCATTCTCTTAAATTCGATAGCATTGGTCTTTAATACTGATTTGTAAATATTTATCAACAATAAAAAATCAGTTATCTGATAATTTGATCCTCTCTTCTTATACACTGGCAACTCCCTGGTACAAACACACAATAATTGTAAAATAAAGTAGCAGCTTTGCCATACCTGCCAACTGTCACTATTTGCGGGGGATTTCTTCCAAGGAGGCATCCCAAAAGGAAATTTTAATAGAACAATTTTGTCCACATTTTTAAACAAATCAATTAATTTAGCAATGGCTATAGGCTTGTAAAAGTATGAAGAAGCCAAAAACAACATTAAAATATACTTGAAAGCCCCCTTGAAGGTTTTGGAGGACTATAAGAGCCATCTTGCATGTAAAAACCCCATGGGCATTTTGAAAAGTTGTCAGGTATGCTATGCTTTATATATACACATGTACCTACCCACAGTTTGTGGTTTTGGTATGCCGAACTTCTTCTCATGGTCAGGGTAAACAGGAAGATCAATGTTATGGAACACTGGGTAAGAAACTGGTCGGGGAGGATCACCAAGGGCAGATGCCACTAAGTTAAATAGACTGTAGGTTAGAGGTGGCTGACCATCATTCTTTTCTATAATTCTGTAATATTAAAATTGGACATAAGAGTTGGCATGTTATAATGTCAATACTTATTTTTATTACCTAATAAAGAGTATTTTACTGTTTTATTAATATTTCTATATTATTTGCTATTTTTCTGCCATTTTTTGTTCCATGGTCTATTGCACTGGAAATTATCGTTCTATTGTACCTGTGTGCAGTCTATTGCACTGACCTGTTATGACCTCAAGCTCTTATTCTGAAATCTGATTAGTTGAAAGGTATTCATGTTGTCCAATCAAATTGGGTCTTTTAAACGTTCTTGGGTTTATTGTTTTGATCGTCTGCAAATTAAATAATTTCCGCGATGGAGAGGTTTGCAAATGTTGATGATGGAGACTTAAATGATTTACTCGAGAAAAGGGACGCTAGAAATACAAACTAGAGGCTCTAAAGAGCCTGTGTCGCTCACCTTGGTCTACGTGCATATCATAAACGTAGGACAAAAATGGATTCATGACAAAATTGTGTTTTGGTGATGGTGATGTGTTTGTACTGAACATTCTTGCTGCTTACAATTATCGCTATCTATTATGAACCTATGAATCTATCCCAGGAGTTAAAATATTTTGTAAAATTTTACAAGAAATACAAAATTTATGAAAATTGTTAAAAGCTGACTATAATGGGCAATAACTCCTTAAGGGGTCAATTGACCATTTTGATCATGTTGACTTATTTGTAGGTCTTACTTAGCTCTACATTATTGCTGTTTACAGTTTATCTCTTTCTATAATAATATTCAAGATAATAACCAAAAGCTGCAAAATTTTCTTAAAATTACCAATTCAGGGGCAGCAACCCAACAACAGGTTGACTGATTGGTCTGGCAATTTCAGGGCAGATAGACCTTGACCTAACAAACAAATTTATCTTGGTCAGATTTGCTTTAAATGTATTGGTTTCTGAGATTTTAGCCCAAAACTGCATTTTACCATATGTACTATTTCTAGCCATGTTGGCCATCTTGGTTCGCCGTGCGGGGTCATTGGACACATTTTTTCAAACTAGATTCTCTAATGATAATTGTGGACAAGATTGGTTAAATTTGTCTAAGTAGTTTTAGAGGAGAAGATTTTTGTAAAAGATTACAAAAATTGACAAAAAATTGACAAAAATTTACTATAAAGGGCAATAACTCGTTTAGGGGTCAATTGACCATTTTGGTCATGTTGACTTTTTTGTAGATCTTACTTTGCTGAACATTATTGCTGTCTACAGTTTATCTCTATCTATAATAATATTCAAGATAATAACCAAAAACAGCAAAATTTTCTTAAAATTACCAATTCAGGGGCAGCAACCCAACAACGGGTTGTCTGATTCTTCTGAAAATTTCAGGGCAGATAGATCTTGACCTGATAAACAATTTAACCCCTGTCAGATTTGCTCTAAATGCTTTAGTTTCAGAGATATAAGCCAGAAACTGCATTTTTCCCCTATGTTCTATTTTTAGCCATGGTGGCCATCTTGGTAGGTTGGTGGGGTCATTGGACACATTTTTTAAACTAAATACCCCAATGATGATTGCGGCCAAGTTTGGTTAAATTTGGCCTAGTAGTTTCAGAGGAGAAGATTTTTGTAAAAGTTTACAGACGACGGACGCCAGTTGACAGACGCCGGACGACAGACGCCAAGTGATGTGATCAAAATGTCGGTGAATGTTCTCAGAGAGTATTGTTACCAAAATGTTTTGAGTTGACTTTTAATGATTTCTTGTCATTTAAATTACTCTGATTTCATGTCGGTTTTATTAAATTACTAAAGTATTGGTTGTACATGTATACGCTCCTTACACATTATAATTTTAAAATACAGTTGTTACTTTCATGTGCTTTATTTCTAAGAGTTTGTTAGAACTGACTCAGTATGTATTAGGTAATAAAACAGATAGTTGCATATTAAATATCTATATACTATGATTCTGTAAAAAAAAATGTATATTAGACCTGGCATGATATTATTCTTTTATATGATTTTTTATATACATGTAAGCAAAAAATCTCCATGGAAATGAGATGTGCCAGTGTTAGTACATCTGCAATTAGCATAAAAAATATCGTTTACCTACCACTAATAGTTCCCCTAAAACTGACCTATATCACAAACTAATACATGTACATGTAAAGTAAAAAATACCTAGGCAAAAGTTTCAAAGTCAATAGACTATGACTGAGATGGCATGCATGGCCAAATCATCTACAGTGAAACCTGACTAAACGGAATCCTGTATAAACAGAAAACCTGTATAAACCAAACATGTTCATAATCACCGTCATGTCAATTTATGTGCATTGAGAACCTGATAAAACCGAACATTGGCCAAAACCAAACAAAATCTTAAGTCCAAAAGAAGTTCGGTTAAACAGGTTTCACTGAATTTTAAAATGAGTTGTGACAATACAAATACAACTGCATACCAAATACTATTGACCTACATTGTACCATCATTCCATTGCAATTTTTACAAAAATGAAAAAATTGCAAAAATTTATTTTGAATTGTCAATATACATACTTTATTGGTTCATAAAGGGTATGCGATACTCTTTCAACACATTCTATTTCCTTTCTCTCACAAAGTTCTTTTACAGCATCATCTCTTTGTTTCCAAACAGCTTCAGGGTCCTGCTCAAATGTTAGTTTTGTCACACCCCATTCCTAGTAGAAAATAAATGAGAAATGCAGTCACACCCATTCCTAGTATTCCTAGCAGAAAATATATGAGAAATGCAAAGTTACACCCCATTCCTAGCAGAAAATATATGAGAAATGCAAATTCACACCCCATTCCTAGCAGAAAATATATGAGAAATGCAAAGTAACACCCCATTCCTAGCAGAAAATAAATTAGATATGCAAATTAACACCCTATTCCTAGCAGAAAATATATGAGAAATGCAAAGTCACACCGTGACCCCATTCCTAGTAGAAAATAAATGAGAAACGCAAAGTTACATCCCATTCCTAGCAGAAAATAAATGAGAAAGGCAAAGTTACACCCAATTCCTAGTAGAAGATATAAGAGAAATGCAAAGTCACACCCAATTCCTAGTAGAAAATATATGAGAAATGCAGTCACACCTCATTCCTAGTAGAAAATAAATGAGAAATGCAAAGTAACACCCCATTCCTAGCAGAAAATACATGGGAAATGGAAAGTCATACCCCATTCCTAGTAGAAAATAAATGAGAAATGCAGTCACACCTCATTCCTAGCAGAAAATATATGAGAAATGCAAAGTTACACCCCATTCCTAGCAGAAAATAAATGATAAATGCAGTCACACCTCATTCCTAGCAGAAAATATATGAGATATGCAAAGTTACACCCCATTCATAGCAGAAAATATATGAAAAATGCAAAATACAACCCATTCCTAGCAGAAAATATATGAGAAATGCAAAGTTACAACCCATTCTTAGCAGAAAATAAATGAGAAATGCAAAATACAACCCATTCCTAGCAGAAAATATATGAGAAATGCAAAGTTACACCCCATTCCTAGCAGAAAATAAATGAGAAATGCAAAGTTAAACCCCATTCCTAGCAGAAAATATATGAAAAATGCAAAGTTACACCCCATTCCTAGCAGAAAATAAATGAGAAATGCAAAGTTACACCACATTTGTAATAGAAAATATATGAGCAATACATCAACGAGAACGATAAAATTTTTGCTACAACATTTAGACTTTTCTGAAATCATAAGTATTCGTTGGAAACTAATTCTAGTGGATTTCATGGGTACAGTGGAATCATGAATTTCAACTTTCAAAGAATTTCAAAAATTCTAAAGGAATGTCTACAGACTTTGTCAAAACCATGAAATTAAATATTCACGAAAGGCCAGTTTTTTTTTTATTCCATGAAAATTGATACTCAGAAAAATAAATGAATCCACAGTGCTACTTTACCGAAACTAAGAATCTGATGATCATGAAGCAAGTGTTGCACATTGGTTTTCAAAATACGATGGGTTAATTGACATGATTGATGCACATTTACAATTTAAAATTTGTGAATATGATGTGTAATGTGTTGTATACATCATTTCAAGCAGGCGACACAAAAACAAAAAAAAGAAAAGCAGAGGTTACCATTACATTTATTGGTTTTTTTTTAATTAAGAGGACATGTCTTTTAACACTAATATCTACTGTGGATTCATTAATCTTTGGTGGATAACACTTTTCGTGGATTTTGTGGAAACAGGGTATACCCCGAATTCATGTTCAAGGAATAACAAATTTTCTTATTGAATATATGCAGACTTTGCCAAAACCATGAAATTTAATGTCCACGAAAATGCAAGTTTCCTCAATCCACTAAAATTGGTAACCATGGTAACTGTGAAAGTAAATGAATACTGAGGTCTCCAAAATTGACAAAGATATATCAATTTTGGGCCATAATAAATAATAGGTTTGTTTGCCCAAATGCTACCTACCCAGAAAAAAGCTGCCTACTCAAATTCTTTTATTGTCCTGATTTGAAGAAGTTTTTTTTAATCAAATAGGCATGAAGACTAATAAACATCTGATACTTCAATTTCTTTTTTTGAAAAAAAAAGAAGAAAATGCCTACTTACCTACCCACTGTCTCAACCTTTGGGCAAACCAAAATATTTTTAAGTGTGGCCTTGTCTGCTGGGAAATTTTACTTTATAAGCAGTGTGAGCAGTTGGTCATTTTCTTTATGAACTTAACAGTTATAATTGTATTATTTGTTTCTAATAAATATATTTCAGATCTTTGCTTGTTGTGTAACAAAATGTAGGTGATGAAGACCATGACCTTGACCTATTGACCCAAAATTCAATAAAGATATTCTTCATCTAAATGACAAATCATCAAATCAAGAATGGTAAAGATCAAAGGTTTTTGACCTGAAACTAAAATGTTAATGTCCAGACATTTGTTCATCATGTTACCATGGTTACCAACATAAGCAGTGTTTGAAATTTGTGGCAGCTTAACACATAGACAAGAGTCCATAGTTCTAGAATGATTGCACTAATATTGATATAACATTTATTTCTGTTAAAAAAAATTGCGACCTAAATCCTAATCAACCCTTTCTTTCCTTGTACTGTACTTTCACATCAGGTCATGTTGGCAAATATGGCTGTTTGTAAAACCTTGGTCATCAGATGAAATTCAAAGAATAAGCACACAATTTAAATTACTGTTGATTCATCTATTTTTTTGGGTTCAGGAAACCTTGCTTTTACATGTACATGTACCATGTTTACATTAATATTCAATTGTGTGGTTTTGGCAAAGTCTGCATAAATTCCTTTAGAAAATTTGAAATTCGAAAAGGATTCAAATTTGTGGTTCTGCTGTACTCATGCAATCTGTGAAAATTGGTAAATATTCAATGGATATCAATAAATTTAGAGTATCTAAATTACAAACTTTAAGTATTGGTTTATAGTTTGATAATTATTTTTTAAAAGTACCTTGAATAGATTGGTCAAAATGTCCACAGGCTGACCATGGAAAACATACAGTCGACCACCAAATTTTCTCAAATTCCTATCTAGATCTTCCAGGCTTTCGATTAAAAACCGCATACGATTAAATGCGACATGCTTGGTACCTTAAAAAAAGTTAAGTTGAAGAGTAACACTGGTGAATATAGAATCAAATGGATAAACTCTAATATAAACATGATAAAAATAAGGAGATGTGATAAGCACAATTTTCCACCAAAGTTCAAATGCAATTATAGGCCAGATTATTTCAAAATTCCAGTCTTTTCTGCTGAAAAAATGTTCAACACTTAAATTATGAACTGATGTAATAAGTGCTTAAATACTCACATTGTAGACAATATCCCAGTAAAAAATATGTAGAACCAATGTCCCATCTATGCATATACCTTCATCATGTTCATAGTACATACGTACTTGAATTTGGTCTGTCAAAAATTGTTTTGGTTGCTTTGTTTTTTTCCCACAAATAATCATGAGCAATGAATTTATGAGTGCAGTATTGAGGCTGTTAAAAATACAGGGTCCCTAAGTATGCTACTTAGGTATTTATATATCAGGAAATGATTGAATAAGAATATTTGTTATCATTAAAAAATAAGAAAGAGTACCAGTTTTGCAAAAGATTTACATTACATGTATATGATTATAATTATTTAATTTTTTTCTGAGGTGATCCCTGGTGTTTGCTTGATTTATGCTAGGAATTGAGATGTTTAATACAATTTCATATATCATGTATATATTTGAACATTCTGTGCTTGCTTAGAAATCCTTGTATCAACTGTTTAATGGGTTAGTGGGTGATCCATTGCACACAAAATTTTGCTAACCAACATACTGGTAATCCTTTTTCAAGTAAAAACCAGAAACCTAGCTTTCTTTCTGGGTGACCAATTTTGCTGACTCACCTTCCATTTCCTTGACCAATTTTGCAGGTCAAACCCACCTTCCATTCCCTTGACCAATTTTGCAGGTCAGACCACCCCTATTCTGGATGACCAATTTTGCAGGTCAAATTTAATATTTGTAATGCTTATATATTAGGTAATTAATTTTGTCAGATTCCTGTATCCTGCTTACACTATGTATGTCATGTACATGTATGTAAGCAATTCTCGTTTTTTTTTGTAATTTCCTGTGTCCCGCTAGACTTCATTTCCAGTTTTCATGGCATAATAATTTGACTTTCACATGCATGTCACTATAAACAAACTAGAGGCTCTAAAGAGCCTGTGTCGCTCACCTTGGTCTATGTGAATATTAAACAATGGACACAGATGGATTCATGACAAAATTGTGTTTTGGTGATGGTGATGTGTTTGTAGGTCTTACTTTACTAAACATTCTTGCTGCTTACAATTATCTCTATCTATAACAGTACTTTCTGTGGAAAATGTTATTGAAAACCTTCAAATTTTAAGAAAATTGTTAAAAATTGACTATGAAGGGCAATAACTCCTTAGGGGGTCAATTGACTATTTTGGTCATACTGACTTATTTTTAGTTCTTACTTTGCTGTACATTATTGCTGTTTACAGTTTATCTCTATCTATAATAATATTCAAGATAATAACAAAAAAACAGCAAAATTTCCTCAAAATTACCAATTCAGGGGCAGCAACCTAACAACCGATTATCCGATTCATCTGAAAATTCCAGGGCAGATAGATCGTGACCTGATCAACAATTTTACTTCCTGTCAGATTTGCTCTTAATGCTTTGGTTTTTGAGTTATAAGCCAAAAACTGCATTTTACCCCCCATGTTCTATTTTTAGCCATGGCGGCCATCTTGGTTTGTTGGCCGAGTTACCGGACACATTTTTTTAACTAGATACCCCAATGATGATTATGGCTAAGTTTGGTTAAATTTGGCCCAGTAGTTTCAGAGGAGAAGATTTTTCTAAAAGATTACTAAAATTTACGAAAAATGGTTAAAAATTGACTATAAAGGGCAATAACTCCTAAAGTGGTCAACTGACCATTTTGGTCATGTTGACTTATTTGTAGATCTTTCTTTGCTGAACATTATTGCTGTTACAGTTTATCTCTATCTATAATAATATTCAAGATAATAACCAAAAACAGCAAAATTTCCTTAAAATTACCATTTCAGGGGCAGTAACCCAACAACGGAATGTCCGATTCATCTGAAAATTTCAGGGCAGATAGATCATGACCTGATCAACAATTTTACCGCATGTCAGATTTGCTCTAAATGCTTTGGTTTTTGAGTTATAAGCCAAAAACTGCATTTTACCCCTATGTTCTATTTTTAGCCATGGCGGCCATCTTGGTTGGTTGGCAGGGCACCGGACACATTTTTTAAACTAGATACCCCAATGATGATTGTGGCCAAGTTTGGTTAAATTTGGCCCAGTAGTTTCAGAGGAGAAGATTATTGTAAAAGTTAACGCAGGACGACGACGACGACGACGGACGATGACGACGACGGACGACGATGACGACGACGGACGCCAAGTGATGAGAAAAGCTCACTTGGCCTTTCGGCAAGGTGAGCTAAAAATTGGCAATCCCGTGTCATGCTTAGACCCCAATGAGACCCACTATGTATGGTAACTTTAAGATAAATCTCAAATTATTAAGTACCTGCAACTTCTCCATCAAAAATAAATATAGGATAGAACTCTGTACAATTCTTCAGTGCTTCCAAGAGGGCTGGGTTGTCATGAAGACGTAGACCATGTCGGAACCAATGGACAGAAACATTCCCATGTCGCTTATTAAAATCTTGTGGTGGCATGTTCAGCTCCTTAGCATCTCCTAAAACATAACATGAATTTACACTTTCAGTTATTTGTTAATTAACTTGAACAATTTTTGCAACTTGAGAAAATTAATCTTTTTTTTTCAAATTATCTTGTGATGGCATTTATATATGGAACAGTTTTATCTCAAGTCAGAAAAAGTGAAGTATTCCCCGTCTTCAGGAAACACCCTTAAAAAAATGCAATTTAACAGGGACTTGCCTTTTCTATTTCAATTCATGTAATTACAATGTACTAACTTAAAGAATTTCAGGAACAGCACAACATGAATAAGTGATTCCTTATTTTTTCTAGAACTCAAAAATATAAAAAAAAAATGTTTAGGAATCATTTGATCAAGCTGCATGCTCCAGGTGTACATGTACATGTTATTGACCATAACAGAATTTTTTTCTCTTCTGTGGAAAATTTCTATTCATTATATTTAAATGCCCATGTGGTTAACTTACAATGTACAAAAATGTATATTTTTAACATCTCATTATTGATGTTCAAGGTATGAATTTGTGAACAACAATGAACAAAGGAATTGTTTTGTTGTGAGTTGATCATCAAATTGGACTTGAAATTAGCTTGATTTTTAAACTAATAGAAACACTTGCTATCATACATGTAGAACATTTTTATCACAGATACATGATTCATAAATGGTGCACTTTTGTATATTTCATACCATAAATTACATGAATTAGTCCAAATAATTATGACTTGAGCCCAACCTGTATATTAAAGTCTGGATAAAGAGATAGATGTTTTACATGTACATTAATTGTAGTCCAAATAATTATGACCTCTTGCAAGGCTATTTTATTTTTTTTTCTTCTGGAAAGCGTCATAATTATTTGGACTACATTAATTTGGTCATCATAATTATTTGGACTATAGTTACAGTAAATAAAATAATATATATAGTCAACCTTCCCATGGATAGAAACAAGTGCCTGTGGTACAAAGCATGTTTTTAACATTTTTGCTACCAAAAAAAAACATAATGAGTTTGCAATACATGCAAAAATGGAGAAGAGCGCATGCGCAGCGGGAAAGTCAAACATTCAGAGCTCCGAGAAAAATATTCGAATTTTCATATTTCTTGAAGTGCAACCGATAATTTAATAAGTGAAATTAGTAACAGGAACATTATTAACACTAGTACTATGAATATTTTTGGCTAAATACGGTCTGGTAAGTCGGTACCCAGCCCCAACATATCACCTTGTAAAACCAAAATCAGACGCCATTTTTTTTGTCAACATAGATCGACCCAAACAACAACAAACCACTACAATATCTAATGACAGAGAAAATTAAGAATAAACTCAACAAGTTCTTAAGAAAACCGAGGCTTATAACAGAAGGAAACAGGAAATTAAAACCTGTTGTGCTGACCGATAGCAAAGGCAGCATAAACCGCCATGTAGCAAACACCGCCGAACGAGATATACTCTGGTGGAACAAAAGTGGATCAAAAATAGAACAAAGCACAATTTGGCTAAAGAAAAACATTGCAAGCAAAATTATTAGACACGGCAACATCTGGCTATATGCATGGCTTGGAACATGCAATTTAACATCTAAAAACAAAAGATACATATCAATTACAAAAGAAAACGACGAAGAAGTAAACAAAATCATTGAGAAATACGAAGAGATTATCAAAATAATAGATAAATATCCAGGATCAAAAATTACTATATTAGAAACACCTATCTACTCTATTAGAAACTGGAACAAAAAACAGGGTCACAAAAATCCAGACACCTTTGAAGAGCAGGACATAGAACTAGAGCGTCAACTATACACATTAAACGGAAGAATACGTGAAATAAACAAACGTATAGGTAGCCACTCACCTGAATTTTCCTCAGATATAAGCAACACCAGTAAATATCACTGTGGAAAAGACAGAAAACTCAAAACAACGAGAAACTACGAGTTCGGACTATATCAAGACGGGATACATCCAGGCGAGCTACTAGCAAAAAACTGGCTCAAAAAAATCTCAGAACAGGCCAAGAGAGATTGCTGGGAAACTGTACACAAACCACCATTAAAGTAAGTTCATTGCAGGCAGATTTAGTCAGCGTGGGTTTTTCCACACTACACTAAATCACTATGTTTGCAATGACACTTATTTCATTATTTGTACTTCTCACCATACCAACACAACATAGTAAATCATGGACCCATCAACAACTAGTCCAACAATTACTAAATGCTAAACTACACCCAGCCGGTAGAAGACCAATCTGCCTACCTATCTGCAACACCAAAACCAAATACTTGCTCCTACTATTGATAACGCTAAGTGGAGACATCGAAACAAACCCAGGACCGCCAAAAAAAGAAACTGTATATCCCTGTGGTCTTTGCGAGCATCCAGTCACATGGAACTGTCGAGGAGTATGTTGCGACGGGTGCAACATCTGGCACCACAACTCTTGCATAGAACTATGTTCAAAAGATTATGAACTTCTAGAAAAATCTAATGTACAGTGGATATGCTGCAAATGTGAAAGCATGAACATAAGCTCATTCACCTTTAGAAGCTATGAATTAGAAACATCAAATATATACGAACAAATAACCGGATTGGACTACACCATGGACTCAATATCATCAGTCTTCAGCCCACTGAAGTCGAGCAGCCCAAAGAGTGGAAACATGTCATCTCACAGCAAGACACAATCATCCATAAACCAAAGGAAATCACATCTCAGTAGCAACCCTTATGAGATACCAGAAAAAACCAACCTCCGCATCATGACAATCAACTGCAGGAGCATAAAAGATAAAAAACAAGAATTTGAGGCAGCACTCCACTACCTGAAACCAGACATAGTATGCGCCACAGAATCATGGTTAAAAGGAATAAAACCAGGATCAAATCCAACAAAAGACGCCATAATGTCAAGCGAAATATTCCCAACTAACTATAATGTATACAGAAATGACAGAGGGACCCTTGGAGGGGGTGTATTTGTACTAGTAGAGAAATCCATTACATCAGTCGAACAAACATCTTTAATTACTGATGGAGAAATTGAATGGGTAAAGATCAAAATTAAAAACAACAAAGACTTGCTAGTTGGATCCTTTTACATGCCACACAGAGATCAAAAACACCTAAATGAACTGCAAAAGTCACTTGAGAAAGCCAGGACTAATGGGAACACCAATGTCATTCTAACGGGAGATTTCAACTGCCCTGACATCATATGGGACACTGCAACAGCCCTTGGACCAGACAGAGAAATCCAACAAGGACTAGTTGATATAGCTGAAACATATAATCTGACACAAATACACACTGTACCAACTCGTGAAGGAAACCTCCTAGATCTTGTATTTGTTACGAATCCAACTCTAGTTAAATCATCAAATAACGTACCAGGTATATCAGACCATGACATTATAATCACCGACCTGGAAACAAAAGTACACCATCAAAAAAGCTTACCAAGAAAATGCTATATCTACAAGAAGGCGAAATGGGACCAAATCACCACAGACCTTAAACACACCCTAGAGGAGGTCAAAGAAAAACATCACCAAGGAGCTGAGGTACATCAACTTTGGGACACCTTCAAAAGTCAGCTTCAAAAAACAATGAATACAAACATTCCGAACAAAGAAATAAGATCAAGAAATAACATCCCATGGATCAAACACAAACAGAGAAAAATGCTAAAGAAAAAACAGAGGCTATACAAACAAGCCAGAAAAACAAACAAATGGTCAAATTATAGGTCCTTCCAAAAGGAATGCAAGAAACAACTGAGGAAAGCAGAATATGAATATGTCAACCAAAACATCTTTGAGGGCCTAAACAACAATGACACAAAGCCGTTTTGGAAATACATTAAATCCAAACGCCAGGACTCAGGAGGAATAGCACCACTAAAAAAGGGAACTACTCTTGTCAGTGACAGTAAAGGAAAAGCCGAACTCCTACTAGAACAATTCAAGTCCGTATTCACAATAACATCAGACACTAACCTACCAACAACAAGAATACGAGCAAAAATCAATATAACACCTCTAACGATCGACCAAAAGGGGCTGGAGAAACTACTAAAAAACACAAACCCTAATAAAGCCTCTGGACCAGACAACATCCCAAACCGCATACTCAAGGAATGTGCTGAACAACTAGCACCCATCCTACAAATCATAATGCAATGCTCGCTAGACACAGGTGAACTACCAAAAGACTGGAGAGACGCAAACATATCCAGTATCTTCAAAAAAGGAGACAAACACCTGGCAGAAAACTACAGACCTGTATCCTTAACATCTGTCATCAGCAAAATTCTAGAACACATCGTATGCAGGCATATTCTTAAACATCTGGAAAAAAACAAAATCCTAACCAACTTAAACCACGGCTTCAGGTCAGGATACTCATGTGAAACCCAACTGATAACTACCATCAACGACTTCTTACAAGAACACGACAAGGGACATCAAATCGACGTAGGCATATTAGATTTTTCAAAAGCTTTCGACACCGTACCACACAACAAATTATTACATAAATTAGATCAGTATGGAATTAAAGGAAATACACACAAATGGCTTAAGAACTTCCTAACTGCAAGATCAATGAGAACCATCGTGGAAGGCGAATCATCTGGCGAAACAACAGTCGACTCTGGGGTCCCCCAGGGCACAGTCTTAGGACCAATCCTATTCCTGTGCCACATCAATGACCTACCAGACAGTGTAACATCATCAGTAAGACTATTTGCTGACGACTGCCTACTATACAGAACAATTAAAAATAGCCAAGACCAACAAAAGCTACAAACAGATTTGGAACAACTAGAAATCTGGGCCGACAAATGGGGAATGCGATTCAACGCCAAAAAGTGCTATGTTCTATCCATAAACAAAAAAGCAGACAAATTCTACACGCTTAATAAACACATCCTACAAGAAGTACAAGTGAACCCCTACTTAGGACTCCAAATCTCAAACGATCTGAAATGGAGCTTCCACATAAATAACATCAGCAAGAAAGTCAACGCCACGTTGGGCTTTCTTCGGAGGAACTTGAGGAACGTACCAGAAGCATGTAGGAAAGTAGCATATATATCCCTTGTAAGATCAACCATGGAATATGGCGCAACAATCTGGAACCCATATATGAAAGGGGATATTGACAAACTAGAACGTATCCAAAACAGAGGCTTACGATTCATAAAGAAAAACTACAGGAGTCGGGGAAACAGGGTCCATAACTAATATGAGACGCCAGCTTGAAATGGAGACGCTAGAGGAAAGAAGACACAGCCTCCGTCTTATCCTGATTTACAAGGTGGTTGAGGGTCTGGTGCCGGCTCTACCAGCCGACAATTTTGTCATACCAGCAAGACCGAAACGAACAATTAAAGCCAAAACGTACTTAAACTGTGAAACTGACAATATCATCGAACGTCAAGTTATTAATAACACCAGAGGACTGAAAGTACCAAATAGCAACAAACCACAGTACAAACATTCATTTTTTGTGGAAACAACTATTCACTGGAACCAACTACCAGATAAAGTTGTGCATGCAGGTTCTGTAGAGGCATTTAAGACCGCTCTACAAGAACACCGCCCATAACAACGGCGCTCTTCTCCACCGTGTATAAAAGCCTTAATAGGATTCTACACGTACCACTACAGATACAGACAGATACAGATACAGATGCAAAAAAAGAACATCCCATTTTGGTTGGGTTTTTTTTCCATAAAAATAAAAATGTATAAAACTAATTTAGGTGACTGTCCAAACCTTTTGACATTACTAACTTTACACTCCAAAAATACACTCAGATAATTATAACATTAGTTGACGTGTTGTTGTCTGATAATAACAACCGATCATGTCAAATATACGATTTGTATACAAAAAACAAAAGCCAAAGAAAAATAAACAGGAAGTGGTCGATGGCTTAAAATATCGAACACGACTCCGGAGATAGATATGCATATACAGAACCGGAATTTCCAATATCACTGAGAGAAGTACATCTTATAGGATCTTATAGGGATCTAATTATAGAGGACTTATCATGATTTACCTGGGAAAGGTTGGTCAAAATGTAGGGGATTAAGTTATAGAAGAAATAGAAATTGTCAAAGACTACAAGTATCTTGGTGTATTTTTTGCTAAAAATGGACCTTTTTTAACCACACTGAAGAGAATAGTTAAGAGACCAGGGAACAAAAGCAATGTATAGTTTATTAAAAAAGATGTCGAAGACATAATTTATCAATTGAATGTCAATTAGATATGTTCGATAAACCCATTTTACCAGTATTACTTTACAGTTCAGAGATCTGGGGTTTTGAAAATGTAGATGTTTTAGAAAAAGTGCACTTGCGTTTTTGCAAGATCATATTAAACCTAGAGCAGACAACGCCAAATAGCATTATTTATGGAGAACTCTGACGATTTCCGATCTCGCTTACAGTTAAAATGCGAATGATAAAATTTTGGTGTAGATTAGTAAATGGTGAAGAGGAAAAAAATCTCCTCAATTCTTTACAAATTGCTGTTTGTATATTTTGAAAATTATGGCTTTGAAAGCAAATGGTTGAAATTTGTTAAAAGCATTTTTGATAATTGTGGTTTATAAAATGTATGGAGATCCCTGTCTCATTTTTCTAAAGATTGGATAGAAAACCGTGTAGAACTTAGACTAAAAGACCAATTTAAGTAAGAATGGTCGTCTGACATTTTTAATTCAAGTAAAACAATTTGTTATAGAATATTTAAGAATGAATTCTGTTTTGAACGTTATTTGTCATTATTACCCTCTTATCTTATGTATTATTTATGTAAATTCAGATGTGGCTGTCATCGTTTGCCCATTGAATCGGGTAGATAGCATAAAATTCAAAGAGACGAAAGAACCTGCATTGTATGTAACTCAAATGAGATAGGTGATGAGTACCATTATATTTTAGTTTGTAACTTTTTTAGCTCAGAAAGGAAAAAATTGTTACCGAAATATTGTCAAAAAAAATGCAAATGCTGCAAAATTTATTCAGTTATTCTCATCAACTGATATTATTGTATTAGAAAAACTAGCAAGATTCATTAAACATGTATTATCAATTGTCGTCCTTCCTGGTTAGTTAAATTGTGAAAAATACACAATTAAATGAACTGTCTTTTTCCATATATATTTACGCATGTACTATTATTGTATTATAATTGTATACTAATTTCTCTGTAACTATGTATGTTTATGAGAATAAAATATTCGCTATCAGCAAATGATTAGTAGAGTACTGTACTCAAGTTTCTTGATTAATTATTGATTTTCGGTTTCTGTTAGCGGCAATAACGCATATGCAGCAAGTTTCACTGGTGTTAAACTGATCATCGTAATTCCAGTTACCACGATCCCAACAGGACGGAGCCAAAAACAAGCCTAGTAAAATCGTCCTCCAATTTCTCCGTGTACACGCGTTGTTTTCAAGATTCACTCATCAGCTATAGGTTGATAATTACGGTATTGTTGTGTGTGTGTGTGTGTGTCTGTGTGTGTGTCTGTGTGTGTCTGTGTGTGTGTGTGTGTGTGTGTGTGTGTGTGTGTGTGTCTTCTTAGAATACTGAATACATGTATGTGACCTTGTTACCGAAATAATAGCCATAGAAAGCATTTACGGAAGATCATCGTAACTCCAAAAGAAGATACTAGTATACTGCTCAAACCTGTCTGAAGTTGTGAGAGAATAAAGTATCTATCTAAATTATCTACATAAATAATGTTGGACATTAGTCTTGAGTCCTGGTCTAGGATTAAGCTTAAATTTCGCAAACATGTCCTGTCAGTAATCACAACGCTTGATATGAAAATCAGAGTAAATAAAGAGACATTTACAAAAAAGGTCAAATACTTTGGTACAAACCATTATAGGTTAAAGTATGGTCAGTAATTTCAATGCCTAATATGAAAATCAAGTGTAAATAAATGGACATTTGTTTAGGGGCCAACTGAAGCACGCATACTTTAATATTGTATCTGTTGTATCCTTTATCTTCTCTGACGAATGCTTTCAACATAGTCACAAACTATGGGTTATTTACTGAGAGGGCATCATCTATACAGAAAAATGTCCAGTTAAAGGATATTTACATAACTATTAAATACATATATATATAGTTTGAAATGCACATTTCTTGGAATAAAATCGTTGAAAAAAATGAAGCGCAACTGATATTGTGAAAACATTCATGCAATTAAAAGCCTACTCGATTGGCCGTTTTGTCGCATAACAGATTTATCTATAATTACGTCCTTTCGTGTGTGCTTTTTTTTTCCTGTAACAATATTCTCAAATTTAAAGAAAAAGGTCAGTGGAATCACGAGAAAGTTTGCACATACATTTTTTTAGTTAGACAGTGTCCTTGATTCAAATTTAAACGGCGAAAATTCAAGAAATTTGCCCATAGTAGATCTATGATCTATCTTATGATATCGTTAGAAATTCAAAAACGTTGGCAAATGTGAGGACCGAATTATAAAATGTCTGACATCGAACCTATCTTAGAATAAAACATTTTTTTTTGCACCTGTCCCAAGTCAGAAGCCTCTGGCCTTTGTTAGTCTTGTATGATTTTTAATTTTAGTTTCTAGTGTATATTTCAGAGTTTAGAATGACGTCCATCACTGAACTAGTAAACCGTTTGTGTGTAGGTGTTAGCTGAAGCACACCTCCGCGTGAGGGAGTTTCTCGTTGCATTGAAGACCCATTGTTGGCCTTCGACTGTTGTCTGCTCTTTGGTCTGGTTGTTGTCTGTTTGGCATATTCCCCATTTCCATTCTCAATTTTAACAAAGAAAATTTTCATAGGCATAATCAGCGGAAAGATGATATGAGTAAAACATCATATTTACATTGGTTTACTTAGCTAAAAATAATCGAAAAACGGCAATAAGACAAACAACAGTACACAAACTCGGCCACAACAAATAAAACTGCATTCGTCTCAACTCGGCCGATTCCGTACCCTCATCTAGAAAGGAGAGTAGCGGATTCTACCGAGGATTGCCGAATGATAAAACTGAAGACTGAGAATCAAGAGCCCATCCAAAAACTAAAGGTGAGCCCATGTGCGCCCGACATGTGGCATCCGTTGTTTTGCTCATGTAAACACAAAACATGTGAAAAACCTAATTCGGTCACATCCGAGGCAGTAAAGAAGACGAAATTTTGATTTCGACAGTTAGAAAATATCCGTCGTCATCATCCACAATGGCCAAAAACTAATCATAGAGTCCTTCACATTCGAAAGATGTTTTCAACTTCACCAGTTCAATCGCAACAACGATCTATCACGGAAATCATTATAGAAAGTGCATGCTCTGGACTATCGTATTAACTGGGAGACATATTCTCCATTTGCACTGGGGCTTGGCTAGAATGATGCTACATAGAAATGTAAAGTTCACATTCGGGAAGCTGAAATAATTTCTTTTGTTGCGGAGTTTTGTTTCTCGCCCGACCTTAATTGTCAATTTCTAGATGTAGGCCAAGATATGAGGTAGACTTTAAAACTGTATCTGCTATAACCTTTATCTTCTATAAGATGCATTTAACATAGCCACAAACTATGAATTATTTAATGAGAGAGCATAAGCTATATCGGAACATAAAGCTAAAGGATATCTTCAGAACTATTAAAAATTCCATACATATATTTAAAGAAAAAATTAAAAAAAATTACAAAATATTTTACTTGACGTGTATTTGTTAATTCTCAATTCTTTTTATTTATTTAATTTTTTATCTGTTTAAAAAAATGATATTCTACTTACAGTTTAACTTGATAGAAAATTCGGTCCTTCTTACCTGATGAGTTGAATAATTATTAATAATGATATGATAGCGTTTTGCATTAGAAATCAATAGGATCACGTTGTATGCAATGTGACTTTAGTTGTTGTCAAGGAATACTTCTTCTTTTGTTATAGCGAGTGCAATTACTGTTTTTTCCCTTCTTTTCAGATAAAATGACATGGTGACATTTACCTATGCCTATCACGAATCATATTGCTGATTTTCAAAGACTGTTATTCCAATAAGTCAAAAGATGATTTATTGATAGATATATGTCATAAAATTGAGAATGGAAATGGGGAATGTCAAAGAGCCAACAACCCGACCAAAGAGCAGACATATATTTTCTGTGTATCGAGCTATTATCAGAGGCGGATTTAGAGGGGGGCCCGGGCCCCCCCCTTTTTGGGAAAAAAATTGGTTGCTTATAAATGGAATCATTGAAGCGTGACTGGAGCGGGCCCCCTCTTAGGTCAGTCAGTGGGCCCCCACTTATGAAAATTTCTGGATCCGCCACTGATTATAATAGTCTCAGGATCAAGAACATATTTTATGCTACACATAATTTATCTCTTTTTGGTTTTCGGAAAAGTCATACATTTAATAAATGCTTTTTTTTTTTTTATCTATTCATTATTCATTTAACGTGACGGATATACGTACAACAGTTAAAAAAAATAAGGCGAAAGATCCTGATTGTCCGGACCAGGGACTTTCTATACTTACCAGTATAGACTGTCCCCTGTCCGGACATTCAACATCATATGTCGAAAACAAACTGAAAATGCCATTTCATAAACAACGATACACAAAACACAAGAGTGAACAATATAAAATCACTGAGGTTGGGTTTAAAGGGGGGCAGTGGCGTAGTTGGGTCATTTTTACGTGTACGCCCGAACCTTGGCGAGGGATATGAGGGGTGCCAACCGTTCAATGCTAAAGCATCTGCTGGTAGTGGGTTCGAAAGGGACGAAGCCCCGAAAGCTATCGAGAATGAGATACCATAATGTTTCCTGTCGGTAAAAAATCATTGATAGCAACATACATTTGAATCTAAATGGTTATTTGTTTTGGTTAAATTTTGTAATATGTTAACTTATTCATCGTGTTAAACTTGAAGCGAATACGGGATTAAAAACGTTCGTCGTTAGTTACGCAATGTTATCTCCCTTACTCCAAGAAAGGACACACGAAAGAGATACTACTTTCTGCGGTCTATAATGAATCCAACAAGCACGCCTGTGCTGTCTTAAACCTCATAGAAATTATCTAAATAACTCCAATTAGAAATCACAGCATTCTGTACGTTGTTCTGTGTGCAGCTTGACTTAAAACACACTGTTTTTTTTTTGGTTTTAGACGCGTAGGCCTGAGAAGGCATTTCGTGTTTTATATGATATCAACAGAAAGAAAAAACGCCTTACAACAAAATTATAAACAAATAAACAAATAAACATGTAACAATTTTTCTTCTATTGATATCAAATTTATTAAAATGAAACCTGAATTGACCCTACACAATACTACAATATCGTTTTAAAAAGCCGTAGTCTTGAACGAAAAACACAGTACTCAACGTAAAGTTTTATAATAGGTTACAAATAATAAATGAAAGACGTGTGAATTTAATTGTTTAATCAAAAAGACGTTAAAATGTTCGTATTTTGTGCAATTGAAAATTTAAGGACATGATTTATATTCATATAAGAAATCAGACGATACCGAGAGACTAATTTGACCACTAGCGCAAAACTTACCAGTCGGAAGAACAAAGACGGAAAACAAACAAAAAATAAACAAATTATGCCCCAAAGATTACTCGGTAACTTAAAAATTGTCTCACTCTAACTTTTATCTTAAAATAAGTAAAAATTATATATATGTCATTCAACTTGCAGTTTTCAACTTTTTCTACATGTGCAGAAAATAAACAGGTGTCTTCTATTCCGTTCGCAATTTATGGGAAAACTAAATCTAAATTTAGAACCATATTGAAATTGAAAGTACACATGTAAGATAAAATATAACATGTCATTTCTTCTTTCACAAATTCCAATTTCGAAGATATATATAGCGAAATCTGTTTTCTTTTACTGTGCCTGTGTGCATCATTCAAAATTAGAGAATATAATTTTGAAGTATCAAGTCTCAATTCAAGATTATGAATGACTTGTATATAGAATTATGGGGGGGGGGGGGAGGGGGTAGGACCTTTATCGGAACTCCGGGATCGGGTGTTTTTAAGCTCGAGCTTTCGGGATTGACCCTTTCGGGATCCGGGAATTCTATTTCCGAATTTCGGGTAGTCGGGATTTAAATTTTTTTTTAATTCAGGACCTCGCCGGAATTCGTGTTTTTAAGCCCGGGATTACGGGATCTAGATCCCTCCTTCCCTCCTCCCTCTATTATGGTTAAAGAAAAGAGATCAGGGAAGTTTTGTGATACTTGTAACTGCAATTTAATATTTAGTGGAATGAGAGGTGAAATGTGTTCAGACAATTACATTTCGATTTTTTTTTAAATTTAACCAAAGTTTACTTCAAGGGGTGTTTAACGACCTCGATGATTATCCATGAGGATCTCGCACTCGGTCAGCTCTAGGTTTTCACCTAGTTCATGATCATACGAGAATTGAGAAGCCTGTGGTTTACTAGTCTTATAATATGAGACTTTGGAGTTCATATAATTTACATTCAACGTTTTTTATCGAATATTTCAAGGCTTTTTGGCTATCAATGTTGACTCCCCCCCACCCTTTCCAATTGATTGGATAAAATTAATGGATTGCCGCCCCTATTTCAAACTGAAGTCCTATAACCTGACTGGTATTCGAATTTGCTAAAAGAAATAATTGGTATCTCTATTGATTCAATACCGTAATGCCGAAAAACAATCATTTGTTTCCGCGAATTCCGAACAGCTAGAAATATATTCCCGAGTTTCAATTTGAGTATCTCGAATAATTCAAGCCCTTTCCATGTCCGATTTTCTCCCACACGAGAAATGTAGCATTCGTACATCAGCTGAATAATACGACTGAATTATTCGGGTTACAATTTGTGTAAATCCCGAATGCACATAAAAGTAAAGGTCCAGCCTGTCGACTTTCGGAAAAGGACTTTTGTAGATTTCAGATTGATTTCCAGAAATAAAAATCATACAAAAATGTTACACGCAAATATTCGTCTTCAGACGTGTAAAGTTATACAACGGTTACTAGCCGGTCTTGATTGTGAGAAGAGGCCTTGATGAAATGAAGTTTTATGGGAACAAAGATTTTGAAAACACGTCGCAGTGTTTAGATTTTAACAAAAAATAAGGCACCAAGGTCGAAAATAGTTCTAGTTCATAATGAAGAAAATATCAACCGTTTTCTAGCTTGGCGTATATAATAGACAAATATAATACAATAGTACACAAAACGTAACATAAAAAACTTAAGACCGAGCAACACGAACTCCAACAAAACGGTATATATTTCATACAAGTATAGTCACTAAACTTTCGAGCACGATTTTTGTACTCAGATTCGAGAATCAACCAATCAAAATGCTTGATTTCATGTTTCGAGCATGATTTTTGTGCTCCGAGCACTGAGCAAAGTTTTATGACTTCAACCCCAGGCATGAAGCGGCGACGTCAATAACGTTGTCGTTGTTTTTTGTTTTTTTACACTCAAGATTCAACTTTAACAGGGTATAGCTTGAAAAGTAGTGCGGTTGCTAAGGACTTTCTTTGCACCAATCGATTCCTCAGACATTTTAGAATCGTCTGATAAATTTAAAAAAAAATTGATTGTCTAATATAATAGAAAATCTTGGAAACGTAACAATCCTGCCGAATTTCACGATTTTCCCTATATATCCTTTGTAATTTTGGTGTATGATGCTGTTAACTTCAACAGCTCGTATCTCAAAAACGAAAACGGTTACCCCCTTTTTTTATTTTATTTTACGATTTATTTTTACAAGCAGAATCTACATGTAAAATTTTTAAAAAATCCATTGTGTAGTTTAATTACGTACACTTCGCCTTAAATAAGTTTAAAGGGTGCCGTGAGTGAGCATACAATCGACAAAATCACCTCTAAGAGGTGCAATATAAAAAAGTTCTGCAACACCTAGGATTTCTACGGAAGCGTATTAGCGCCACACATTTTTTTTTTTTTTTTATTATTTTTCTTCCTATGTTTGCGTTATAACGCAAACCTTTGCGTTATAACGCAAACAGTTTGCGTTTAACGCAAATGTTTGCGTTATAACGCAAATGTTTGCGTTATAACCAAAGGTTTGCGTTATATCGCAAAGGTTTGCGTTATAACGCAAACATAGGAAGAAAAATAAAAAAAAATGTGTGGCGCTAATACGCTTCCGTAGATTTCTTCCCACAAAAAGTGAATCAATGTATCATTCCTTTAAAGGGATTTTTTAAAAAATCTGAAATTTTCTTTTGATATTTTTTTCTTGATCTGGAATATTTCACGACAATCTATGAAGGTTTGTAAATTGAGCATGTAAAAAAATAATTGCTTAAAGAAGAGTCCGACTATCTGTCTATCACAAAAGAACAGAAAAATGAATGAAAACAAATGCTTTCAAAATTTTAGCTTTAGACATTATTCATAGAAAAAGCTTCTTCGGCATTTTCCTAAAATTCGATGAAGGTTCGACAAGTCCTGTAGTTAATGTAATTGAGAAATAACAAAATGTACGCCCAAACTGCGACCACTTATTAATTGCAGAAAGAAGTACATTTTGTCCTTAAAATGCGGGAAAATTAAAGATATAATTGCATTATCATTATTGCTCTGAATACTGAGGGGGGGCAAGGGGGGTCCCCATAACAGCAAAACAGTGAATTGATTTGGTGAAAAACAGATAACAAGGAATTGAAAAGGGACAATAACAGATAACAGTAAATGTAATATGAAAATAAATCTGTCCAGGACCAATCCAGTAGATGACTCATAGATCTTAGTATATAACTTGTGGTATGGACCTAGAAAATTGTAATTTGTGTAAACAAGACGTTTCGGCCGTTGAGGCAGTTCTGCCTTGGTTGATTTTTCTCCGTAACTTGTATAATAAGTTATAGTATGGATGTTGATTTTTTTCTGAACGAAATTACTAGTTTCTGTTTTTGATATACGGATATTTTTAATCTAGGGCATTTGAGGGATCAATTTTTAATGATTAAGTTTTTTTATTTAATTTTTGAAAGTAGTGCAGCCAGTGACACTTTGTTATCAATTTGATTTTTAGATTTTTTTTATTTCTGAAAAGCAATATATATACATTTGTACTTTACAAGTAATAAAAAAAAACATTGATGCACAATATATTTTTTTTATTTAATGACCTCATGATAAAACTTACTTATAAAATACAAAAAAACCCAGATCAGTGGAGACAGGACATGTTTTAAACTGACACAAGCATGCCTGTTATGGTTATTCTGATAATAGAAATTGGCTCAAGTGACAATTCTGATAGTATAAAATAGAAATTGAACCTAGTGAAAATTTGGATGACACCAAGTGAAACACCAATCATGCATCTTATGTGAAATTATAGAATATGGAAAATTTGGGAACATCATTGTAGAAGCTGTAGGATTTGTAAAAGGGTATTTGTCGAAAAATTAAACTGAAGACACATCTTTATTTGCATCAATGGTTTCTGAGCTTCAATTTTCGCCATGTGAAGCAGTTAAAAAGCTTTTAAAAATATGGTGGTCAGGGTTCTCTTTCATGTAAATGAAAAGAGAGGGAGTAGCACTAGCTTATAATATAAATACTAAAAGAAAAAGATGTTGTATAATTCCCAAAGCCATAATTCAATCCCATACCACTTAGTAATGTAAAACAATTCAAAGGAGAAAACTAACTGCCTAATTTATCCACAAAATAGTGAACGAGAAACTTAGTAACACAGTAACAAACTATAACCACTGAATCCAGGCTCCTGACTTGGAAATAGGCACATACAGAATGTGACTGCGTCAACTTAAGCATGCTAGTTGGTGTACAATCCTCCCCTAATCTGGGACAGTGGTGTAATAGTACAGCATAAAGATTATTATGTGGTCATTGAATAAAAAAATCTATAGGGTGTACCAATGCTTTTTTTATAACAAAATCCATACAATAAGTTATTGTACAAGAAATAAGTGAATTATAATTTGTACAAAATGCTTCATGTTCACAGACAACGGAATTTATTACAAAGGATAATAATAATATATACTGGAATGGTCCTGGGTCCAATTGATTTTAATATGTTTATGTGATGTATGTTACTGAAATTCTTCTGCAAATACAGGGCCACCCGATATTACCAGTAGAAAGACCCCAATAGATATACATTGTAAGAAGATGTGGTAAGCGTGCCAATGAGACTATTATCCATTCAAATCACAATTTTCAATTATCTTCAATTTCTACGGAAGTTTGGCTGTCAAAATGCTAACATTCCAATTTTCAATAACAGTTAACAGCAAATAGATTATCACAATAACAGATAACAAAATAGATAATAGTCCTATAACAGCTAACAAAGAATAAGACAATAACAGCTAACAGTAAATATATTTTCAGAATAACAGATAACAAAGAATTAAAATGCCCAATAACAGCATAACAGTTAAACCCCTTGCCCCCCCCTCAATACTCTTTTGATCATAAACAGTTTCTGTCCAACTTTCGTAAAATTTCACGGAGATTCATTCAAAAGACTTTATCCGCATTCGAAACCTTAATATTGACGCCGCTTTGTCTCGCTTTTGGGACCTAAATCACAGGCTTGACAAAAATACAAACAGCATATCGAATCTGAGCAGATAGTGAATTGCTTTAAATATAAGGCAGAAACCATTTGATTTTCTGGGGGGGGCTATGGTTTTTTTTTCTGTGCAAACTTTTTTTTTCGCCTTCGGCGAAGAACAATCTATTTTTTTAGCGACAAACCGAAGACAATTTTTTTCTTTCAATTTTAGCATTACATATAGTGGCAGCTGAGGGTGAAACAAACAATTTTTTTTACCCAGGGTCCAAAACAAATTATTTTTTTCACCAAAACCTGGAAGCAAACTTTTTTTTCCAAAAAAAACCATAGCCCCCCCCCCCAGAAAATCAAATGGTTGCTGCCTAAGAAAAGTACGTAGAATTCATAGTAGATTCAGACTTTTACAAAAGATTCGAACAAATATATTAAATAATCTATTTAAGTAAATGAAGTCCCTTTTTATTCAAAATTACAATCCATTGAAAAAAGAAGCACAAGGATGATGTGCTTTTGTCGATTTTTTCTAATTCTATGTCGATTATTTGTTTTATTTTTAAAATTCAAGTGTACGCCCGGGCGTTTTGACTTAAACGTAGCTACGCGCAGAAGGGGGGGGGGAGGGCTTTACATATTATAGTTTATATCCTCAAATAAGTCCGCCTATCCTTATCATTGTCAGTTATATATCATTTTTACCCATTTTAATGGGTTTTTTTTTTTGTGTGTTTTTAATTGTTATATAGATGGACTAAATCTTTGAACTGTAAAATTAATAAAATTAATATCGTAAATCGGCATTTTTTATTGTATAGAACAATGAAAGTAGGTTAAAGACTAACAGTATTGAAGACTAAATGACTTTGGTTGGCCACTAGTCTAAATACCTCATTTTTAGATTGTCGGTAAGATAAATTTGTTGAACAGTGTGCTAGTGACCTAATACGATATGTATGAGGTCAGTAAATTCAATATGGGGATTCAAACTTCGTATATATCGTATAAGGACGGTTACTAGTCACTAGCACACTAAACTCGAAAACACGAATATAGTCCCTACTGTAAATAGTGTATAACTGGCTTGCAACTTATTTTCATATTCAGTAAGTGGATGAAATTACATATTTAAAAAAATGGGTGCTGAATCTTTATGTTAAGTAGTGATTTGGTCCAGTTAAAAAAGGTAAAAATATCTGTAGTACAGTACGTCTGATACTGTAAATTGAATTTTAGACGCCCTTACCATAGAATTGTTCATATTTTGAGAAAGAACTGATAGACTTCTCGATAATATTTGTCCCACTAGCAGTACACTACACTGTTAAATCTTTTTTGAGATAAAGCAGGTGCAATTTTTTAAATTTTAATTTATTGTCTCGAAAGAAATACACTATGAAATAATTGATTATAACTCATCAAGGTTACAGAAAACAACAGTTACTATAGAAGAAATGACTGATCAATTTAATACAGGGCAGTGTATCCAAATTAAAGGCGCAAATGTCCCTATTAGTGTTTGAAGCGCAAATATTCTATCGTGTATTACAGGTAAAAAAAAAAAAGCACAAACGTCCTGTGCCCCAAAGTAAACTTGATCTAAGTTTTCTTTGGCAAGGAAAACTTGGTCCAAGTCGCGTGTTGTCACTATCAAAGATTTTCATGTCAAACATCTACCAGGTTAACTTGGTCCATGTAATCATTTGTCACTATCAAAGATCATCAAAGTTTTTCATCAAAAGCTTAGCCAAAGAAAAAGCTGTACTGTGATTGGTAAATTTTAGTCCTAGTCCATCTAAGATTCTCGAAAATTTAGGATCAGTTTATTGTATTCTATCCAAGTCCTTCAACGTTTAAGCCCAAGAAAACTTTGCCGGTCGTCACTATAATTTTTTTTTACCAAAAACTTTTATTGAACAACAAAACTTGTACAAGAAAAACTTTGATAGTGAAAAGGGTGTTTATATAAACATTTTAAATATATTATTCATATGCAATTAATGTTCTCTTGATAATTTAAAAATGATGAACTAAATATATATAATTATCTATCTGTTAATAGTCTTATCATTGAAACCATTCATTAAAATAGAGTCAGTCATTTACTAAGCTACGATTTGAGGTTTGACTGTACCCAATTTTTCCTTATACAGCATTCTACTAATGAAGATGTTAAACATGCAACCAATGTGCTAGTATCTTTAAGGAATATGCAAATACGTGTACATGATTTTGTGCATGGATTATATTATTTCTCACAAAAATTCAATGTATACATTTAGGAAGTTAGTAATTTGTTTAAGTTGTCAATATCTTGTAATAAGTTGTTAATTTCCACCCGTAGGCTTCTTGGTGAATCAAAGAACATGTTCCGATCGATTGATTTCACCAAGAGGTGCTGGCTCGCCGCTTGAGAATTATATCCGGCCGAGTAGCATAATTCTTGGATTTACGAATTCCAAAACAATCCACAAAGGATTTAAAAACTATTTTCCAACGGTGAGTTAATTTTAATTTTTATCAAATTTGGTTCCGTATGGATTTCAAACTTTAAACTACATGGAAATATGTTCTTACTGTAAGAAATATTATAGAACATTACGTTTGAAGGGTGTCATTTTGTTATACTGTGTATCTTTTTTTGAAAGACCTTATTCCCAATATCTAAAAATAAAAGAAGTGGATGTATTACAATTTATATCTAATAATCAGATAGTGATCTGTTCATGTATAGCAAAGTATGTGAAAACTCATATCATTTATTGTAACCTTTACATGATAATGTAAAAACAATTCAAGCTAAAAGGCAACAGTAGCTTATCTAAAATACTGAGGGAA
Source organism: Mytilus galloprovincialis (assembly GCA_037788925.1). Lineage (NCBI taxonomy): Eukaryota > Metazoa > Mollusca > Bivalvia > Mytilida > Mytilidae > Mytilus > Mytilus galloprovincialis. Next base: position 34,985,979 of record CM075340.1, read on the forward strand.
TTGCATGAGCTTCAAACACAACAAGGTCGGATACGCCAAACGTGTAGTTGTCTCCTGTTTTGCATGTATCACCCGTCATACGACTCCAGACTCATTCAGATTGTCACGACTGAGAACAGGACACCCTCGACTGTTCATACTATTAGACCTAAGACCAATAACTCATCTCACTAGTGAGTTCCTGGAGTTGAGACACAACAATAGTGACAGTAATTCTTGCGTAGTATCAACTATTCAGTCGTCCTTCTAAGTAGTCCTCTAGGAGCAGATTATACATTAGGAGCACAAGCTTGTTTTAGAATGCAAACAATCGATAACATGTGGGTTATTGAGTGATAATACATCATACCGGTAGATACATACAGAGGCAGAATTAGGGGGCAGCCCCCCTCCTTTTCTGGGAAAATTTTATTGATTATATAGGGAATCACCGAAGCATGACAAAGGTACCCCCCCCTTCTAAGTCAGTCAGTTGTCCCTTACTTATGATATCTGAACGTGAATCTTAAGGAACTTGGCTATATGCATTTTTCTATAAGGTTTAGAGAAGGATTTCTATCAATTCAGCAACATATGAATACCAACATAACTCGGAAAGAAGGATGAACACTAAACCAGATGATAATGAGACCCTCCACAACCATGACAACAATGAATGTATTTTAACAAACAATTTTTTTCTCTTTGGACTGTTGTCTCTTTTACACAGACTCCGATATAAATGAAAAGAAAAAAAATCCAATTTATATAAAACTCATTTCCTTTATACCAAACACAGAGTATACTGAGCTTCAAGTTCTGATATTTAAATAAGTAGATATGGTATGACTGCAAAATGAGACAACTATCCACCAGAAAACAGATACCGAGGATTTACACATGCAACCATGTAGGGCACTATACAGATGTTAACAATGAACAAACTCATTCCATAGAGTAAGTTATTAAAGGCACCAGCATGTCAAAATTTGAAACAATTCAAAAAAGAAAAACAAGTGCCCAATTTGTCACTTTTAAGCTGAACCAAATGTAAATTAAGATACAAGAAAGTCTTTTAACTGTCTTTATATATAATACAGTATGTATTTAAGCATATTTGGCTTATAAAACTTATTTCAGCTACTAGTGTTTAAAGAATTAAATCACACAAAAAGCCGAGGAAAACTCAAAACGGAAAATCCCTAATCAAATGGCAAAATCAAAAGCCAAAAACACATCAAACGAATGGACAACAACTGTCATATTTCTGACTTGGCACAGGCATTTTCTAATGTAGACAATGGTGGATTAAACCTGGTTTTATAGCTAGCGTAACCTCTCTTTTTAAAAGATGTAATTAGATGTATATAAAATGTTTAACTTGACTCACCATAATTGATGAAAGGTCGAACACAAACCACAAAACACACAGATCAATATACTCTTTACTATTTTTATTTGGTTTAACACGAATAGCTGTGTCATATCTGACCACGGAAATGGCAAATGTGTCGTAGTTACAATCAGATCCTCTCTATCCTAAGTTCTGACATCACCGAATAAGTGTCCTAGTTACAATCAGATCCTCTATCCTAAGTTCTGACATCACCGAATAAGTGTCCTAGTTACAATCAGATCCTCTATCCTAAGTTCTGACATCACAGAATAAGACTTGTCACTGAACTTTTACTTTCTATGATCACCACGAACGATCAGGAAATACTTGCCTGTTTGTGAAACACCTAGTTGACCTACGTGTTTGTTAGGGTTCTTTTTGCTCTCATGCCTCTGTGTAATGTATTGTGTACTGTTGTTTATCTTTGTAGTTGTGTTTGCTATTGTGTTACCAGTTTTCTTCGACTTATGGCTGACTTCCTTCATATTGTTATCTCGTTTTATCTGTCCAAACTCATTTTGAACATAAAATATTTACGATTGGACGTCAAGCAACACAATAAATTTGTCCAAACACAGTTGGCACTTCAGCTGTTCGCTTATTTTTAGTTTATGGGTTTATTTGACAGATTTGTGAGGGACTTCACAAAATGAATGAAAACGCTCTACCAATATCCTTGGACCACACATTACATGGAATAGAATAATGACTTCCTTTCTCTAAATACATGAAATTCAAAGTTAAGTGTCCAGCGTATTTGTTTCCACACAGACACCAGACGACCTGTGCTTGATCCAGTCAGTCATCCTTAGGGAACGATCAATAATTTTCAAACGGAGCTGGGGTGGGGGGGGGTAGTTTTTTTTTCTCTGAAAATTACTTATGATCCCCAATTTGATGGAAAAACGTATTGCGGGCAAGCATATGACAAAACAAATCAAAACAAATTTTAGAAACAAACCCCACCCCTCTGCCTCCTTTGAAGGTATATTGTTGCTCGCTTATAAAGGATTTCTTGTGTAATTTTGGGGCATCTCATTATATTCATTAACATGCAGCCTTCCTTGTAATGCTGTATTTTGCAAAGACTGTTTTTTTAAGTTGTTGTCAGTTTGACTGTGTTCGACTTGTGAGTTTGACACATGATATCCCTTCTGTAAATTCAAACTCTCTTTAATTCAAGAAATAAGAGTCATGTGCACTACAATCTTTGTAAAAGTTAAAGCTATATAAACTATTGTCTCAAGCTTTCCTTCGTTAAAAATAATCATAGACATTGCTTCTTATGCAGCAAAATGGATATCCATTTACAATGAACTAGTACACATTTTTGTTTAGAGGCAAACTGAAGGCCACCTCAGGTTGCGGGATTTTCTCGATGTATTGCAATTCCATTGGTGGCCTTCTGCTGTTTTTAGCTCTTTAGTCGGGTATCCGTCTCTTTGACACATTCCCCATTTCCATTCTCAATTGAATGCATGGTTTGAATTTATCATCAACTTTTCTTTCAGGACTAACCATGACAAGAAAATATTTTAAAAATAGGGGAAAGTCTTGCGATGGAAATCTTTTCAAATGATAAAAAAAGCTTGACCATATTGAATGTAGATATATTTTTGAAATTAAAAGAAATAACAATATCAGTTTCCAATGTCAAATTACACTTTGAACCAGTACACTATCAATATGATATCAATAGTGATCCTATGTCATAAATATTCTTCCCGTCCATAGAATATTAATGTCAGATGTTGTGTGACTTGGAAGACGTAGAAACTTTGCCTTAGGTTTGTTTTCCTGACAGATAACTGATTGGAGTCCCAAAACACGTGACGTACTTCACCACATGCACAAATAATTCTGTCTAGACATTAATTTCTTACAATTGAAAAAAGAAAAACTATCAACAAAGTGACGAGACTGAACAAGGCATACAAAGATCTATTATTTGTTTAGTAAATAGAAATATATGGTTTAGGGATATTGGATTGAAACAGCTTTTGGATTACTTTATAATTTACGTTTTATGAGAGAGAGTGGGAGATAGGGGTTAGACCTGGTGCACGAAAAAAGGGAGGGTTCCAACCCCCGGACCCCCTGGACCCGCCACTGACGTCAAAGGGGAATACCTCTAATGATGTACTGGCAATGGCATGTCATGTCAAAAGAATATATTGATTTTGAGTTGAGGTTTAAATGTTTAAAAGACGTTATGATGACATGAAGACATGACCCCTCCAGGGACCGTGACCCATATGAAAATCTGTGCTCTTTATTGGGGAAGCTCGTGTCATCATGCATGTTACATTTTATTTGGAAATGAAGGTTGATTTGAGAATGACGCTAGCTTGTTGTTAGTCAATTAGAATAGGTCAAAGAATAAAAGTCACATTTCAACTTGAGATGTCTTATCTGGTGATGCCGTGACACTTAGACAAAGAGATGCCTCAAAAATCAGATTCAATTGAAGGTCGAGGATAGTAAAGCCTCTTATAAAAAACTGTTCCTTATTGTTAGGTTGAAATGTAAAACTCTGATGAAAAAATAGTTTTAATCTACATTAGATAGATGTGTAGGAGGAGAGTTGAGATCTCATAAAACATGCTTAAACCCGCCCCATTTTTTTGCGCCTGTGCCAAGTCAGGAGTTTCTGGCCTTTGTTAGTCATGTTTTTTTTTTTTAATTTGAGTTCATATATAGGTTTCGGAGTTTAGTATGACGTCCATTTTCACTGAAGTAGTTCATGTGCACATTTTTATCAAGAAGCCTGCTTATGCCTGGTTGCAAATGGTTGCATTTGGCTGTTTCTGGGTTTTTTGTGGTGTTTTTTTTTTTTGTTGCTCTTTGGTCGAAGCGGGTTGCAGTGTCGGATCCAAAAGGGGGGGGGGGGGTTGCGGGGGTTGGACCCCCCTTTTTTGGACGATCAATGCATTTGAATGGGGACATATAGCTGGAACCCCCTTCTTCGTCCTGGGTTGGAAACCCCCTTTTTAAAATGGCTGAATCCGCCCCTGGGTTGTTGTCTCTTTGACACATTCCCTATTTCCATTCTCAATTTTATCTCTCTCCATAAAACCAAATAAAAAAGAGTCAAAAGGCGAAGTAACGTAATTGATATGTAATTTATAAATCTCCGAACATGTGATTTAAAACTCGTTGAATCGGAATATCTGAAATATAAACTGTGGCATTTTAATCTTCAGAGATTAATTAATTAAATCAAGTAAAAGATCAAAAATATCTTGTCGTTTTTTATGATTTGAAAATACCTGATTGTGTTAATTCTTACATTTATTATATATGTAACTTCTTTTTATATCTAAAGGGCTGACTAAATCCAATTTAAATAGAAATAGTAAATAATTGTTTTATCTTTTTCAATAAATCAGGAATAGTGTCACTATCGCAAATCTTCCAGATGGATTACCACATTCATGCAGAAGATGTTTCAAAGTTATGTATTTGGAATGAAATCTTAAAAACGTCTATTTTTCTGTCATACTTTATCACTGGTTGTGTATGAAAATATGAATCGCTGTACTATCTTGCCTGTTTTTCTGGTTTATTGTAAAATGCTGAACTTTTTACTGGTACATTATAAAACTTCTATGTGGATATGTTTAGTACGTTTATTCCCGATCATGTCAAACGTTCAATTAAAACAATTGTCTATTTAGGAATTTTGTGTCAATTGCATTTTTTTTTTCAATAATTTCTGTCCCATGTATTCGTCCGGGAACACTTAAAGAGCAATTGTTATATTATAATATAAAAAAGGGATATAGATAAAACCATAAGTCATTCAGACGGATGAACTCGACTCCAATCTTAATTGACTAGGATTGTCAGTTTTCCTATCGAAGGTCTGTGGTTTCCCCCGCACACTTCGGCTTCCACCACCAATAAAAACTGGCCGCCAAGAAATAGCCCAAAAGCGGAGCTAAAAAGTGGCGTTAAGGTGGTACCTAACACTACAGGGAGATAACTCTGTAAAATCAGCAGAACGTTTTAATGACGTTGTGTTCATAAGGGAATATTAAGCTTCTTAATGATCATAATAAGTGTTTGTCAAACTGCTATATAACCAGTGTAATTTTTCTGATTAAACGGTTGGTTCAAATTTTTTGAAATTTTAATATTTTTGTCAAAGGGTCAAAGTAAATACTTTGTCAAAATTTTTAGAAAATTAAACGAGCCAAATTAATTTTAGTTAAAGTGTTAGGTACCACCTTAAAACACCAAAAATCAAATCAATCTCATTTCACATGACCAGCCTGCTATTGTCAGTTACAGCCGATTTCATTGAGTGTGAAGCCAAAGGTAATATCTTTGGTTAGCTTGCTTGTAAGCTGAACCGTGAAGTCATTGTTAGGTCGGTAAACTATCCTCCTTTATTAAGAGAAGACTAGTCCAGCAGATAACCAATCTATCAGTCTGTTGGACTAGGAGGGTAGTTTACCTGACCTAACAATGACATTACGGTTCAGCTAATAAGCAAGCTAACCAAAGATATTACCTTTGGCTTCACACTCAACGAAATCCGCTGTAAAATAAAATCTTAAACATATGTCGATAATAGTAACGCAAATCAAGATTGGACAAATGTTGTTAATTATAATCAATCTTAACTTGTTTGTTTCCTTTCTTTAAAAAAAATGGAAGATGCGAGAAGAAAAATAGCCTCATTGAATTTTGTTTATGAAAAGAGAAAGACATTATTAAAAAAATCAATAATAAAATACATCAGAGATTTTAAGGATATAATAATGTTTTACTTGTAATGTAAGCACAAAGTTTTCTCTACAAATTGAAAAATGCGGAAATAATCTGAACTATGTATTTTTCTGATATTTTTAACCTATTCATTTTGTCCGTACGCAATTGAATTTCGAGTACAAAAGCACCGGAGGCCTGTTCGCGCCTCGTATATAATGTATGGTGAATATCTGGATTCAGGTATTTTTTTCATCTGCTTGATCACAATATTTATCAAATTGGGGATCAGAATATATTTTTAGGGACCCCCCCCCCCCCCCTCTTGTTTTGGACGATCAATGCATTTGAATGGGAGCATATAGTTGGAACCCCCCTTTTTTCTGGGTTGGGACCCCCCTTTCTAAAATGGCTGGATCCGCCCCTGAAATACATAACGATTCCTCTGTTTTTAGAAGTTAAATGGTCGTTCCTTTATTTTGTTCATTTATAAACATATTCGCACCCATTTTATAGTATTTGACATATTGGCATCCATTTTGACTATTTTGACCAGAAGGTAAAGAGGTCAAATTAATAACCATTTCCTAATATTACAACATTTTGTGTATTAGGAGATTATTTTTTAGGAAATGACAGGAATTTGCCCTTATTTGATATTATGCTAATACTCAGAACGAGGCTTGTCTTGTTTCAGGGTATGTTCATGACGTTGCAAATATTTCGTTAGATTTTTATGAATTATAATTTATATTTTTTATATCTTGAAGGATTATGTTTTATATTGTGGAATTCGGCAAAGAAGAACACTAAAGTACACTAAAAGGTAAGAGAAACTGCAGCTTTCTGATTTTGTGTCCGACAATAATTCATATCAGAATTGAATGTTCATTTTGTAAATTTATTTGGGGTGTATAAGCGTTGACCGAAATACATTTTCAAAAAAGTTACGCACGTTCAACGTTTTTACGATCCTATAAAATTACGATAAGAAACATTCAATACTTATAATTTCTTTTTTGTTGTTGATATGGCCCGGAAGACACGATTTTTATCTAGTTTTTCTTTTATTTACCTGTGCTCTTTATTGTGGAAGCTCGTGTCATCATGAATGTGACATTTCATTTGGAAATGAAAGTTGATTTCTAAATGACGCGAGCTTACTGTTAGCCAATCAAAATAACGTAATAATGAAACATACCGATGTATAAGTTAATTATTCGAATTAAAGAAATTAATAGATCATGATTATTAGAATTTACAACAGATGCTGGAGTTATTTCCCTTTTCGGAATTTTCACTATAATACATTTCGTTTATTTTAATTCATATCTCGCAAGACCTTGTGCAAAAGTGTGTTATGGAAAGTTTTCAATACAACATTGGATTATGAACTGATTTTAAAGATGAAATGCGCAGCCTGTCCACATAAGTGTGATTGTTAGGTGGAGTAGTAGTGGAGTAGTAGTTTAAAAACAGAAAAAAATAATTAAAAACGGTGAAAGCTATCCAATCTCTTTTTGTCACAGTGACTTGTAATATTCTACACCTCTTACATGTAAGTAAGAGATAGGGAAAGACTTGTACATAAACATCTGACAAACGGAAGTCGTAAATCAAAGAAGTTCAAACCAACCATAGGCAAGTGACAAACAGGTATATCGAAAAGAAACGGTTTATTCGAAGTTAAATATTTTATAACTCTAACTAAAATATTCAACAACAAAATTATTAGAAAGGCATACATTAGATAGCTGAAACTGTTAAGCAGCTACTGAAAGATGATATTGACAAGACCGTCGAGAGGGTTGTAAACGATAAACAGAAACACTTAATTGACAGAAACACTTAAAACGACATAGAAGAAAAACAATGTAATCTGGAATCAACCCTTAAAATAAAAACAAACCAACTAAACGAGCTGCATGTAAAAAAACTAAACTACAAGAAAAAGTTGACGATCTCGAACAGTATAGTAGAAAAGGTCGACAAACATGGCCGCCATGGCTAAAAATAGAACATAGGGGTCAAATGCAGTTTTTTGCTTATATCTGCAAAACTAAAGCTTTTAGAGCAAACCTGACATGGGTTAAGATTGTTCAACTGGTCAACATTTATCAGCCCTGAATTTTTCAGACGAATCAAACAACCTATTATTGTTGGGTTGCTGCCACTAAATTGGTTATTTTAAAGAAAATTTGCAGTTTTTGGTTATTATCTTGAATAACATTGAAGATAAAGATAAACTGTAAACAGCAAAAACGTTCAACAATATAAGATCTACAAAAGCGTTTTATGACCAAAATTGTCAATTGACCCCCTTAAGGAGTTATTGCCCCTTTAGGACAATTTTACACAAGTTGTTTATGTGTTTTAACTTTAAAAATCTTCTCACATATCTAGTATTAACTTTGTATTTTATTTCCTTGTACGTCAAGAAACATAGACACTCATTAATATATATTGAAAAGCAAAAATGATTATTGATGAAAGATTTAAGCAAAAGAATAACAGGTGAGCGATTCAGGCACTTGAGAGCCTCTTGTTTTTTATGAAACTTCTCGTTGTATGTCTTTTGCAACAACACAAACAGCAGAACTCAGCGTGTGTGGTGAATAATAATAATAAAAAGCGCATTTAAATGTTCGGGAATTCTTTCATATTAAAATAATTGTCTTTTTCCTTAAATTCTGTCTTCTGGATCAATGTCAGATTCTGAATTCTAAATTTTAAAATCTGAACTGAAAAAGTCTTTACAATTTTGAATCTCAAATTTAAAGATAGGGATTTATAATTTCGCATTCAACTTCAGGTGAATCTCGAACTTCGAAATTGGAAATTAAAAGAAAATGATCCAGGGCTTTCGTAGACGGACGATTCAATGTTAATACAACACAACTTTTTATAGAGGAAACGATTAATTTTATAGCTTAGTCATCTATGAAAATAAACTTTGACAAAACAAATATGGATCCATCATAAAAATGAATGTACATGTACATGATTAAATGACAACAATCAATGAATTTTTTAACTTGTAAAAGTTCAAAAACTTTTCATTTACTATTTTCAACATTTCTTATTATATACACAGCCTTTACCATTAAGAATAAGTAATGTGTAAAAAAAATATTTTTGAAAAAAAGTTAAACAAAACAAAAACAAATTATTATTGTTTAAACAAATAAATATGTTTTTATCATCATTACTTATTTCTAAAGTGTAAAAAAATATGCGCTTTAGAAATAAGTAATGATGATAAAAACATTTATTTGTTTAAAGAATAATAATTTGTTTTTGTTTTGTTTAAACTTTTTTTCAAAAATATATTCACCGATAAAAATAAATCTAAAGAAAAAGAAAATAGCTCTTGTTTCATGTAATTTCATATAAATAATGGTATGTAGATATAGAGACAACAACCTAACAAAAATAACCAAAAGTTTTCAAAATAGAAATATTACAGTCTTCAACTATAAAGAAATGAATGATTGAAGTTCAAGGTCGAAATAAAATGTATTGGCAACCGTACGTCCTACAACAATTTGAAAAAAGACCACACAGTTCAGTCTGCCTATAGAAGGTCGATGGTTTTCTCCGGGCACTCCGGCTTCCTCCATCAATAAAAACTGGCCACCACGAAATAGCCTGAAACGGTGGCGTTAAACAATGACAATCAATCAATCAAAGTTTAGTCGGTATTGGTATAAGTTAATTATTGACTGCTCAGTTTAGGGACGACATCAAAAGATCAATGTAGGATAAAAAAAACTTAATTCAAATAGTTTGGGGGGGGGGGGTTGAACTGCTGCAAGATGTGGTTATCCGACATTGATTTTTACTTATATCTATATGGGTCAATCAATTTTTCTCAAATTAAGTTAAGAGGGGGATGGGGTCAGTGAAAAAAAACTATGTGAATTAAGTTTTTTATCCTTCATTGAACTTTTGATGTCGTCCCTTACAAAAGCAATGTTCTGCAAAACATAGAAACGTGTGTTCCTCGTAAAAGATGTGGTGCGGTTTGTCATCCTATATCAACTAACATTCCTTGTTGGTATGATCATAAATGACATATTTACTTCATTACCTAAACGTGAATGGACATGCATTTTTATATTTATATATAAAATTGAGAATGGAAATGGGTAATGTGTCAAAGAGACAACAACACGTCCAAAGAGCGAGAAACAGGCGAAGCCACCATGGGGTCTTCAATACAGCGAAAAAAATCCCGCCCGGAGGCCTATAAAATGTGTAATAGTTCTGTGATAATGGATGTCATACTAAACTCCTAAATATATATAAGAAACTAAAATTTAAAATCATACAAGATTAACAAAGGTCAGGGGCTCCTGACTTGGGAAAGGCGCAAAAATGCGGCGGTGTTAAACATGGTTTTTAAGATCTCAACCTTCCCTATAACCTCTAGTCAATACAGATTAACAAACACACAGCAATACACACAGTAAAACTCAGTTTAAAAGAATTCTGAGTCCGATGTCAGAATAGGTAACAAAATGACAATATACATTCTATTTTGGGTTTGTCTTTTCTGTTAGTTGCATATACAACTACTTCCATATTTTTTTTTATCCATACCTTTTTAATATACATTGAACTCCGATAATAGTTCTTTCCAACTTATTATTTACCATAACCCTTAAATTCTTCACAATCATTTGGTAAAATATTCAGGTGTTCAAGTGCGTTTTAAAGATTAATTCAAGCAAACACAATAAAAGTAGGAAAAAAGTATAAATATCACGGAAGACAATCAATCAGTCAAAATATTATCAATTTTAATATTAACGCAGTTTTAGGTAATAATGATATAATCACAGTTAACCACTTAAATTTTAATAAATCCAAAACAATGTTTATGTTAATGAATTTGGTCAAAAATCATAAAACTTTTAGAAGTGCAGAATTTTTATTTTTATTCTCAAGAGAGCGAATTTTAAGGTAAGTTATGCGCATTTCAATAATGTGTAAGACTTAAATGAAGAAGAACTAACAAATTGAGTTTTGAATTTAAAAAAAAATATATCAAAGATTAGACAAGTATCTATAATACAGCATTACTAAGAAAATCTTACCATTTATTTTACCAGTCAGTATATGGTTTCTTCCGCCATCTTGGATTGTAAAATGGCGGATCACGATATGTCTAGATTTTATATTTTAAGCATGCAATTTGATGAGGGATTTTCATTTAAATGAACAAATTTATATGATTTTAAGTTATAATTAACCATTCTTTTACAAAGATAAATATTTTTGCTTGATTTAGTTTTTTCTGTGTGAAAAAGGGGAGTTATACATGTGAATCTGATTTTTTTAAAACATTTTTGAACATATCACAATATTTTTCACATTTTGACAAGTATGAAAAAAATATTGTTTGTTTATACTCTTAAACCAGACTTGAACTTTAAAAATCGAGGACATAAGACTTATACAATTAAAATCGTAGTCATGCAATAGACCACTTTCGAGTTCATCGTCACCGGGAAACTTGAACTCGTCAATTATGCATTAGTCATTTATGACGTCATATACCAGATAAAGGGGATCGCCTGTATCCCTGCACTATAACCGTTAATCAAGCGTCTTAATGAGCGTCATTGTGCAGGATAAACTAGACATAAAGTTTGTTTTGTAAGTACTTAATCACAATTTCCTAATGACAGCAGTGCTGATTGTCAATTATGAGTATTTAATTTGCCAAATAATTCGTGCGATATGGCGTTATAGTTTTCCAACCACTTGCTCAACATTGGAACGGAAGTGACGTTGCCCCCTAAACGCACGAATGATGTTTACTAAAACCAGAGTTTTTAACGGAAATGCTTCGTACTCGAAAGTTGTCTATTAAACTAAAATGATATCAAGGAATATGAAATGGAATGCACAACCTGCATCAAAAATTGAAGAACAATTGCACTTTGAACGCTTTATGAATAAAGTGATGTTGTTATTTGATTCAATTGGGTTTCCGTAATGTTTATGTTAGCTGTACTGTAATTCTTCATCCCATTTTAGGTAAATCTTGGCATTTTAAAGCGGACCATGAAATTATGATTTGGAAAATAAACGACCTTGACTGGCTAAAAACCCCTCGCACGGTCGGCTATATCAGACCATGAAATATTTACCTTTCTTGAGCCCCCAAGATCCACAATTAATCTTCTGTTCTTATGTATGTTTTTAATTCGAACTTTAGTGTTCTGTGTTATGTTTGTCTCTTTGTCTTTTTTCTTTCAACTCCATATGGGGTTGTTTTCCTTCGATTTATGCATCTTTTTTTTAAGTTGTTGAGATGAAACATTTCTTCTCAGTGCTCAGTCTCGGTGTAATCGCTGCTTTTATTGAATACAAGGTGTTTTGTGAAAGCTAACTAGACAACTCTCCACCCGAGATCAAATGATATTGAATTTAGAAATTACAGGTCTACGCGCGGCCTTCAACCTTGAGCAAAAATATGCAATTATTGAATTACAAAATGAATAATTTCTTGATATTGGTTATTTTTACAAACATATGCAAGAGCAATTGCCTCGAACATTACCTACAAAAATAATCTGGTTTTATTGTATTTCCAAATTTACACAACTTGTTATGAAAGTTTATAGAAGGAGATGCATCTATTTTTAGTCCAAAATGTAGCTTTATGTATGTCTTCTTATCAACGGTGTGAAATTTATTAATTTGCACCTACTGCAACAGTTTATCGAGACATACAGTCGCCTGAGAAAAATGACATATTTAATATCAAGGAAGTCGACTACTGATGACAACTCTTTTAAGATAATTTCTGCATTCAGTATGCAGTTTTTCAAACATGCATTTTAATAGGTAGAAATAGAAATATGTACTTTTCTGTTTGTTTTAATGAGAAATATTGAAAGAAAAAGAAACAGAACAAAATAAAATAAAAAATAAAAATTAGGAATTATTACAATAAATCACAAAACACCATAGTTTCTAACAATTTTACTAGGTGAAAATTCAGTCTAGTTCTTGTTGTTGTAAACTTGAACTTTGACGTAGTGATCTATGGATAATTGCGTTTTTCACCCCAAAGCGATGACCCACTAAAGATATTGTCCTGGGGAAAAAATCATTTCCTAAAATGTTTCGTTTTCATGTGACTTACTGGCACAAACGTTTATCTTCATACCAAGGTTTTATTTAGCTGATTTTGACGAGAGTTGGACATAGGCTTTAAGATATATAATCAAGAATCAAATCTTTTGACTCACTTTAGTCTTTAAATGCCTCCTGTAATTTCGACCTTTGGTGTAGTGACCTCGAAATCTTTCTAATCTCCTGGAGCATTAAGTAAAACAATTTAGACGTATAGTCCATAAGATAACAGCTTGAAACCAAAATGTTGTCAAAATTCTAGTATTTCAAAAGATGATGTGACCTTGACCTTGATCTATCGACCTTCCAATGTATAGGAATATTTTACATACTATGGTGTTCTCCAAAATATTTCTGATTAAATCAGGTTAAGTGCAAACATGTTGAACATGATTTAAAGACAAAATGTTTGACAAATTATAGTTTATAAATCGCTGATTTGACCTTGACCTTTAACCTATTGCTCCACAAATCATTTGGGCCTTAATCATCCCGTTTGACAAAAACAAAGAAAGGTTGGTAAAATGTAGACATATGTTTCAAAAGACACAATAATTAAACCAAATTTGCCTAAATTAGCAGTTTGTTTATCTATCCTATGGCCTTGACTTTTGACCCCAAACTTACTTCGTCACAATTTGGCTAATGAGATAAGTAAACAGGTACAAAAAAGGATGAAAGAGCGTTTTCTTTCGTGCATGTATAAAAATAAGATGCTTGTAGGATTGCAAATGAGACAACTCTTCATCTGAGGCTTAATTGGACGTATAAGTAGACATCTGTGTTTAGTCTGTCTAGTTGTTCAATTAAATACCCCTTCCTTGTCGATTCGAAAACAGGTACGTAGAATTTTTTAGGGAGCTACCTATTGACTTTTAAGGGGGGGGATGAAATTTGAAAACAAGGCAGGAATGAGGTTTTGAGTGAAAAAAGGCAAGACCGAATAGAGTGAACAATAAAAAGGCAGGATATAGATTACAACTAAGAATAAATGCAGGACGGACAAAATTTGTCATCCATCCTAGACCCCCCTCCACTATAAACATTAAATGGTAGCTCAATTACATTGAAATAATAGCAACAATTCCCAAGATCCCATTTTATTTGTAATGGGTTTAATTATATTGATTTCGTAAATATAGAATCATTTGAAATATTTTTCGTGATATAAATCACATATATATTCTTGAGTGTGTTCTTTACTTCCAATAACTAGCTGACTAACTTCCTATGGGTTTTTCCAGGATTACCGGCAAATCTTCATGAAATTACAAAACTGTTTAATCGCACGACAGAGTCTTTGATAATTTTTGGAAGAAAGCACTGCAATTTTATTTTAAACGTTTGTCTTGATACCAAGCTATTGTAGGAGCTGTTAAGTCAAGCTGTTGGTAATTTTTTTTTGCGTCTTGAATGGTTAAATTTTCCTTGATATATAGATACATTTATCTTGATTAATTTTCTATGTAGGAATACGTAAGTATTTTAGTAAGTCAGTGTATATGATTCAGTCTCAAATAAAATTGAGAACGGAAATGGGGAATGTGTCAAAGAGCTGAAAACTGCAGAAGGCCACCAATGGGTCTCCAACACAGCGAGATTATCCCGCACCCGGAGGCGAGCTTCAACTGGCCCCTAAACAAAAATGTGTAATTAGTTCAGAAATATAGACGTCATACTAAAACTCCGAAATATATGAAGACTGGAAATATCACTTTATTCATTTCTAACAAGATAGCCTATGGAAAGTTGTAAATGATTTAAAAGCGAAGTTGTAACATTAATTTGAAAATGATATTAAGTTATTCAAGACGTCTACACCAAAACAGGAAGTCTCACATAAGGTGTCAGATAAGTTGCCATAGGTATCAAAAATCCTATCAAACGTATTTTGGATATGTAAGGTCTTGTCACGTTAAAAGCTGAGTTGCAACAAAAATTACCGTATTACGGAGTTGTATGTTAAGAAGTACTTTTGGTATATCGTTTTGACTATTATTACATTAAAACGGAAGGTATTGACTGATATTTATACCACAATATATCGTATTTAAATCCACTAACAGAACATGTATCCATGTCAATTCAAAATGTATAAATTCATTGAATGAGAGATGCTTCATTATTTCATCGCTGATCTGATAAAAACCTAGCAAGTGTGAGCTATTGTCCACACAACTGATATTGTTCGCTTTTTTTCAAAACTACCTGTACCCTTTTTAATTGGGAAAATATGCGCAATTTTCATCAAATTGGGAATTTTAGAATAAACCATGAATTTGACTGAAACTTCAATTTACAGACCCCATTTCAAGAGTCAAACCCTGCTTTATAAATAAGACCCTTTTTTGTCAGTGATGATACATAAATAGACCCTCAAATCTGCACATATAGTAATTTTCAGCATGAAAAAAGTATAAATGAGTGTTTTTCAGTTTGAATTCATGCACAAATACTACTGAAACTGCACGGTTTGGGAAAAAAGTTTTTAATTTTAAGCCATTTTTTTTTTCAAATTGGGATTCTTCTCCAGGGGAAAAAGCCTTTATTCTCCATTAATTTAAGGCAAACAATATCACTGTCTAAGCTTTACACAAAAAGACTTCTGATCTAGAAACATGTAACTGAAATACATACTTTCCAAAAATTATTCCAGTATGTAAAGTTTTGAAGAAGTGAAAAACAATAAAATATCCGATAATAATATAGCAATTATCTCTCTGGCGATAACGAATAATGGCTGACAGCACCATTGCTTATCCTCGGCAGAATCCGTTACTCTCCTTCTATCCAGTTAATATACGAGGGTACGGAATCGGCCGGGTTGAGACGAATGCGTTGCTTACACTAATTAGAGGCTTTAAAGAGCCAGTGTCGCCAACCTAGATCTATGTTCATCTTTATCAATTCGCCTTTTCAGAAACTAGAGGACTATGGATAATCTCATTGTTCGTATACCAAAATGAAAATAACGTTACGTCATTTTCAACATTGTAGACTTGAATATGTTTCACGACCAAAAAGAATTGTTCAACTTATATTTGCTGATCATTTTGATTCAATTAGAATTTCTCTATGATTTTTTTTTCGATACAAAAAGGGCAATAACTCCAATAAGAAGACACCTGACAAATTCGTCAACAAAAATGCTGACCTATTTGCAGATTTTGTCTTGGTGATGTTTTTTGTTTTCGAAATTTTATATATATATCTTTTATAATGTATAAGATAATAGACAAAAAACGCAAAACAAACTTGTATTTTTTTTGTTTTGCTAAATATAATGGAGTCAAAACTAATGGTTTTTGCAAAAAGATATTTTTTAACAACAATGGAAGATGTCAATATATAATGTTATTTCATGTAGATAGAATTTTAGTAGGTTTTTCTGTATGAATGGGATTTTAAATAACTAAGGAATAACTGTAATATTTTTTCTGTCTATGAAGAAATAACATATAAAAAAAATTGTGCACATTGAATAACGCGCGTAGTGGGTTATTTAACAGTGTGCACCTGACATTTTTTATGTTTTTTCGAATAGACAGAAAATATATTACAGTCATTTCTCATAATTTAATTCTAAATTCCATTTTAAACCGTAGAAAACCATGAAAAAACGTTGATGACGTCACGGTCACATGACTAAATTATGTCTATGGGCTGATAACAAAATAACGTCAGCCAATAAGAAGACGCGTTACATCCAAAACTAAATTATATGAGCATATTATCTGCGGAAAAAGTATATTCACCGCGCAAAACGTCGAGTGCTTTTACGTGTATGTTAAAAACGTTTGACGTACAATTGGTTTTGGTAAATGATAGCCATTACATACATTTCTGTCGGTATTCAAGTATAATTTATACTTCAAGTCCAAAATAACTTTATATTTAATTGTATTTCTAGGTTCTTTTCAGTGACGTGACGATACCCATGAAACTTGCACCATATTTCAATCTATTTTATATTATTTTTCAGATGATAAAAGGAATTCTGGTCATTGGATACATTTTATCATTATTCAGTCTTTGTTGTGCTCTGGTAGAAGAAATCAAGCCACCCGATGAATTTTCAGCATGTCTTAAAGAAAGATTGGCAAAAAATGATCCAGCACACACAACTTATGAATCACTTAATAATTTCTGTATAAGTAGCAATCGAAATAAGCAAACAGCTAAAATAGAAGGTCAACATTTAAATATATCAGTAGAGACTGTTAACTGGATTAATGAACTTCTGCGCATGTCGGAAGTAGATATAGATATACACGAACGAGCAAAACGTCAAGCTACAAATGATACTAATATTCCTATCCCGCCATATTTACAGTTTGTCTTTCCAAGCCAATTTGGTACTCCATTATATCCTAGTTTTAGTAGTAACACAGCAAACCAAGCTCCGCAACAAAATACTGCGCAGCAATCCCAGAGTAACACGCAAGGTCAGCAGACGATAGTACAACCAGCCTCTGTTCAGCAGAATCCGCAATTACCTGTACAAAACAATGTTCAAAACAATGTTCAAAACCCTCAAATACAAGCACAGGTACCACAGAACACACAGAACCAGTTTCAAAACGTACAAGTTCCAGCTCAAGGACCACAGGTTCCCTTCCAACGACCGCAGATTCCAGTTCAAAATATACAATCGGGCCAGGGTCCTGCAGTTCAAAATCTACAGCCAGGCCAAAGTCCAGCAATTCAAAATCTACAAGCGGTTCAAAATCTACAACCGGTCCAAAATCCTGCAATTCAAAATCTACAACAGGGACAAAATCCTGCAATTCAAAATTTTCAGTCAGCCCAAGCTCCTAATCAATTCGCTGCTGGAACCCAGTTCCGACAACCACAGGTAGTAAGACCACCAGTCCAACAAGTTAGACAGCCGCCTAGAAGACAGCTACGAGTTCGAAAAGAGTATAGACGTCTCACAGACCAAGAGCGTGCTAGATACCACAGGGCGATTCTTATGATGAAAGCCGATACGGTATGACATCCATTTAATTTGATAAATAATTAAAATCATGTTGCATGCTATTTTTCTGGTTAGCCAGAATTTATTTCAATCCAAATCATACATATTGAATAGTTATATGACTGTGACATATTTCTTTATAATTAATCGAATGTCCTTTCACATACAATTAATTAATGGCTGATATTGGTATTAATAGTTTTCGGCAGTTTTTGGAATTATACATTATTGAGTTGAGATGACGAATGATAATATGTTTATCGCTATTTTACCTATGACGACGTTGTTAATTTTATTGACAACGGCATGTGAACCTTCGTGTTTCAAGTGATAATTTTTCATACAACTCTACGGTTCTTAGAAAGGGGTCAATAAGATCAAATGACGAATTTGTAAAACAGCGATATTTTTAATATTGATAAATTTGGCAGTTGCATGATTGAGATGAAATTTGTCAGATTTTACAGAGATAGAATTTTATTGAGATTTATTCTGTCTAAATAAAAACATGTATGGATTAATAAAAACAAATCATTTTTTACATAAAGATATTGTTTGATCACTAATAGTCTCGGTAGTTTTCTCATGCTTATAATATGCGTATCTTTCGATGCAACTTCCGAGCAAGGACTGATGCTCATAAACGCAGGACTTCGGTAAAGTCCGGATAGCCGACAACCTTGCTTCGGAAGTTGCTTTCAATTGAGCTTGATATCTAATGTATCGTTATCTTTACAGAGTGTTCCACCTAACAGATACGATGCCTTAGGTCTTATTCATTTCCGAATGGTTGACAACATACATCATGGCGGTGCCTTTTTAGCATGGCATAGAATTTTCATTACAATGTAAGTACCAAAATTCAGAAGTTCATATACCAATTAAGCAGTATCATTGAAAACAATATAAAAATGGAAGATATGCATGTACTAGTCTGATAACAAAAGAAACGATACACAAGTTTGAACACACAAATATCATAAAATATAATGGAAAAAATTATCCAATAATTACCAAGCAAATGCATATGATAAAAAGAATCTGATCAAATTGGAACGCTAGAAAACACCGAGTTATTGAACACAGACGGAAAATGATTACAAAAATCTGCATTTAATTTCCAAGATGAGAATTAAGTATTCAAATATCTGCAAAAGCATTCAGAATTTTAAGTTCACCATGTTTAATAAGTTTTAATATCGTTTTTTTTTATTTTTAGTAAAAAATACAGTTTTTGAAATAACTAAAATTGAAAAATAATCGCGTTTTAGCCTTAAAATAATGGTTCTGAAAAGAAAATAACACTCTGTAAAAATTATACCAATTGGGCAATTATTTACTTTGGTACAGTGTATTCAATTTCTTTATATATGGAAAATACAATATCTTGTGTCGTTTCTTTTGTTGACAAGTATAGTCTTAGTCCTAAGTCAAAGCAAAAAAGAAAAGAAAATAGCATTTCAAGACGTCATAATTATTTTGACTTATAAATACCTAGTTTCAAATCCAAATTTGTGTTTTGATTAATAAATCATATTTTTTTTTAAATTATTTATAATGTGTGTGGTTTTTTTTTCTAAATATATACATGCAATTGCAAATGTTTTTATATCGTGAATAAAAGCTTGTTTAACAAATATCCACAGATGTTAATATTGTCTGCATATTGATAAATAATAACACAAAAAATGGTTAAAACATAAACACTATCGCATCTAAAGCTCAATCCTTGTACTAATATCAAAATGACTGGGAGATGTGGTATGACTGCCAATAAGACAGCTGTCCACCAAAGTTAAAATTAATTGTACTGTTATTGTATCCGATATTCTTAGCCGTTTTCACGAAATTTACCAGTTAGCTACAACTTATGTTTTTAACACACCAGTCCAAACTCATAAATCGAAAATAAAATGACATCGTCATGGCTAAAAAAGAAAAAGAGAATCAGACAAAAAATAGTACACAAAACGCAAAACACAGAAAATTAAAGACTTAAGCAACACGAACCCTATCCCCTTGAAGAAGATCTGCTGGTCCTCAGTAAATTTGTATTGCGAAATACAAAAATTGTGTAGGTCATTTGCAAAATAACAAAATTGTGTTGGTCATTTGCAAAATTTTGGAGGTCAAAACCTTCGTACAACACCCTATCTTCAAGAGCTCTGGCTTACAAGGTAAGAAAAGCGTGGACACGGGATAAGTATTTAAATCACATTGAATTTATGCAGTAAAATCATTGTAGCTACAAGTGAAAAAATATCCGTGGACACTGGTTATCTGTATAATACGTCTTCTAAATAACGGTTTGAAGTTCAAATATTCTGGTTAAGTACAAAATACATTTATTTTTCAGATTTGAAAATGCCCTTCGACAGAAAGTGCCAGGTGTAACACTCCCTTATTTCGATTCGACAATGGATGAAGCTATGGTAGACGAGACTCGATCGATTATGTTTTCACCCTCTTTTCTTGGCAATGGAAATGGTTTGGTGACAAGTGGTCCTTTTGCTTACTGGCAGACACCATCGGGTCCATTGATAAGAAATACTGGCAACCCTGGTGGGAGTCTATTCTCGAAAGACGAAATTCGGAGTATTTTGACAAGAACTAGAATTTCAGAAATTTTGGAACCCGGTGCTTCGAACCAATTCAATCTTGAGAATATACATGGTGATGTCCATACCTGGATTGGTGGTCAAATGGAACCAATGGAAACATCAGCTTTTGACCCTATTTTCTATATGCATCATGCATTCGTTGATTATGTGTGGGAAATATTCAGAGGTAATCAAAGACGGAATGGTATCAACCCTACTCAAGATTATCCACAGAATTATGGCCCTGAATCGCATGGACCAATGACTTCAACTGGATTCGGCAACTTAGTCAATTCTTTTGGTTTAAGCGATATGTTTACGTCAGAGGTTTACACTTACGAGCCTAATCCCTCATGTTCTTTTAATAATGCAAATTGTGGATCTAACTATTTGACCTGTGACATATCCAGTGGCACTCCAACATGTATTCCAATAACATCTGGTGGAGGACCGCCGAATGGACCCCCAGGTCCTCCGATGGCACCAGGCGGCTTTGGAGGGGTTAATGGACCAATGCTTCCTGGTTTTATGCCAAATGCCTTCGTAGGTAGAAAGAAACGAGCTGTGGAAAAAATTGCAAAAATGAAAGCCAAGCGTCAATTGAAAGTAAATCAGACGTCACCACTGAAAAGTCCATTTAGTAGTGATAATGAATGCTATGCTCCTTCAGATTCAAGCCAGAACACATTTGCAATTGACGAAAAATCCGATACCAGGAAATGGGTCTTCATTCCAATCAAGATAGTTAGTAAACGATCACCTGAAAGTAAAAATTTCCGTGCCTTTCCGATTTATGATGGTGTTCCTGCAAGGGATTTTGATATATATAGTCCAGAGTCGTATCCAGAGATCAGTTCTTACTTTGAAGATGAGGTTATGCCGCAATCAAAAAGATGTATACAGTCAATAGGAAAAGGCAAATCTGTAGGTCGTATTCATATCCGTTCGGATGGTCTTAACTACCGTGGTACCTACGACGAATACGTCATCGTTGACCTTCGACAAGCTTTCATGGAATCAATGACTTATATTGCATTGCGAAATCCAGATAAAGAATATTCAGAGGTTCTAATTTCAGCATACGATTCTTGTGGAAGAAAGTGTAAAGCTTTCTGTCGAAATGAGGAAGGGGATACATTCGGATTCCATGAATGTGCGGGCTCCATCCGGGTCACAAATCGAGCACCGTACGGTTTCGGGAAGAATTACGGATCAGCTGTTGACATGTCATGGAATATAAAAAGCAAAGCATCCATTCCAGAATTTAAGAATGATTCTGTTCATGTTCAGTTTTTCTGTGATCATCATGAATACTAATATATTTATGTGTTGGGGTACAACTTAAAAATTAGAAGAAACAATAAAATTAGGTACATATTAACCAGATTCGGCCGCTTCTTGTCCTTTAAGTTACTTACTTGTAAAACTAGACAAATTCAATTACAGTACTGCTCAATATACTTTGTTGTTAGTTAAATGGTGCTTTTAAAGCTATATCCTTTCAAATAGATCTTATTTTAATTTTATTGCCGAAGTCCATTCTTGAACACAACAAATCTTGGGCTAAATTTGTTTTTTCTTTCTCTTTTATATGCATAAAAAAGAGGGATCGTAAATTAACAATGAGGTATGAACTAGACGATACAAATATTTATATAAATAAGAAGAGTCAACCACTGGCACGGTTGCTGATGATGCATGACGTAGGGTCGTAAAACTAGCTGTATTAATTCATTAGATCTCTATCTCTCAATCTCGATCAGTGAAATTCAGTAAACAATCATCAATATCAACCAATAAAACATGAACACTGTTTCACAGATGATGTTCTGTATGTCGTAACTACAATCCGGTCCCTTTTCACGAATGTGACCTACCGAATTGGACTATTTGCCGGGTTAATAATAACACGGGCAACACGATGGGGGACGATGGGTGCCACATGTGGAACAGGATCTACTTACCCTTCCGGATCAATTGATATCACCCCGGACCCCCAGTTTTTAGTGAGGTTCGTGTTGCTTCAGTCTTTAGTTTTCTATGTTGTGTCATGTGTACTATTTTTCGTCGAGCCTTCGACTTTTGTTGAAAAAGCGAGACATAGCGATCCTACATTCCGTCGTCGTCGGCGACGTCCACAAATATTCACTCTGTGGCTTACGTTTATGAAATTTTAATAACTTTCTTAAACTATCCTGAATTTCTACCAAACTTTAACAGAATATAAAAAAAAGAAGATGTGGTATGATTGCCAATGAGACAACTGTCCACAAGAGACTAAAATGACACAGACATTAACAACTTTAGGTCACCTTACGGCCTTCAACAATGAGGAAGGCCCACACCACATAGAAGCTTGCTAAATATGATCATTAGATTTTCTGCCAGGAAACATTACATTCACTCTGTGGTTTTAGTTTTTGAAATTTAATCATTTTTAAACTATCCTGGATTTGTACCAAACTTGGTCAGAAGCTTGTTTATGATGAAAAGCTAGTATCAAGAAGGAAATTTTGTTATTTTTCCCCCTGTTTTCAATATTTTACTTATAAATGGACTTAGTTTTTCTTCCAGTTAACATTACTACAGTCTGCAGTTAAAGTTTTTAAAACATTTATTAGATTCATAAACAATCCTAGCTTTTTACTGAACTTGAACAGAAGCTTCTTACAATCAAAAGATAGTATCGAGAGGAATATCTTCTTTTCATTTCTCTCATTTTTGTTTAGCCTGCGATTAACAGCTAAAGTAGACGAAACACTGGGTTCCACGGAACCCTTACTATTTTTTTGTCTGGTTGTCTTTTGTTTTTATTTCAGCCCAGGCCTTGCGGTCATAAAACTTTCGAGCACGATTTCTGTACTCAGACTCAAGAATCAACCAATCAAAATGCTGGATTTAATGTTTCGAGTATGATTTTTGTGCTCCGAGCATTGAGCAAAGTTTTATGACTTCAACCCATGGTGTTGTCAGTTTATTTTCTATCTATGAGTTTGAATGTCCCTCTGATATCTTTCACTCCGCTAAAAAGACAGATATAGTGATATTCGTCACCAATTTGTCGATTTTTGCATATATGGCAAACACGGTTTTCTCTCAATACGTTTTGCCAACTTCCTGTTTCAATCGGCAATTTGTTATTGGTTGTTCGAAATCGACAAGTGTTCAAGTGCAATCTGTCGAATACTTATATGTTTTGATGGGCGTAGTTAGAAAATATTAAATACACATACAGAAAACAACATTCCTCTAACAAAATTTGACAGTACAACAGAACACACTTACCACCGACACTCAGATCCCTACCAAGACAAACAACAACGAACAACACGTGGTCAAATTGTCTGCCATGGAACAATTATAATTGTGGTTGGTATTAATCGGATATAATTTCGGAAGCACAACCACATCTTTACTTATCTAGACAATTTATCGAAAAGATGACAAAATTTCTGTATATATAAAAAAGACGATGTGGTATGATTGGCAATGAGACAACTCTTAACAAGAGACCAAAATGACACGAAATTAACAACTATAGGTCACTGTACGGCGTTCAACAATGATCAAAACCCATAGTTCAGCCACTAACATGAAGACCACTTGCCTAAACAAGTAAATGAAAGACTGTTCATTAATTAACAAAATGAATACGTCACCAATGAAAGCTAGTTAGTGAACGTTTCGTTTCGTCCCCGAGGGTATTACCAGCCAGGTAGTCAGCACGTCTGTGTTGACATGAATATCAACTGTATGGTCATTTTATAAATTTACTATTTGAAAAAGTATAAATTATTCGAATTACTAAGGATTTTCTCATCCGAGGTATAGATAACCTTAGCCGTATTTTGCACAACTTTTTTGGAATTTTTGGTCCTCTTCAACTTTATTCTTGTTTTGGCTTTCTAACTTTTTTTATTCGAGCGCGTCACTGATGGGTCATATGTAGACGAAACACGGGTTTGGCGTAACAATTATAAACCTGGTACCTTTGATAACTATGGATAATGGACATATTCCAATTACAATGATCACAACGCCGTCCTTTTCCATCGAACCTGACCTACCGAATTTGACTTGTTACCGGTTTTGTACGTTCTTGAGTAAATCCACATGTGTAAAATGTGAAGCAGGATCTGCTTACCCTTTCGGAGCCCTTTAGATTAGCCTCCCCCTCCCGTTTTTTGTGATGTAGGTTGCTCAGACTTATGCCATTGTCATAAAATTGAGAATGGAAATGGGGAATGTGTCAAAAAGACAACAACCCGACCAAAGAACGGAAAATAGCCGAATGCCACCAATAATGTCTTCAATACAGCGAGAAATTCCTGCTTGTTTTGGTTTTATGAGTGGATATCCTGTTGGTATTTTTCGATTTTTTGTGAATTATAAGGAACCAAAAAATTGATGCACATAAAATTCGTGAAATGTCTGCACTACATTTACTTGAAACTGGCAGCTTTTGTGACAGGCAAAATTTTAAAAAATCGTCAGATTAAAACCCTATTTTAATTGAATTGATGAAAACTTCACTCATGTAGCCCTTGCTATTCAAAGATGTAACTCGAAGTATCCAGTGTTAAAATATGTAATTTGTTTGTTTTTTTTTTTTTTTTTTTTGTATTATTGTTTTTATTTCTATATACATTACAATAGAAGGAATGATAAAATGAATATCGTCAAATATCTTTTTTACGAGAAAAATACTTACAGAAAAGAGGCGGATACAATCTTAATATTTTTGGGGGGTATTTTCGGAATTTGTGAAACAAAGGACACTAAGGAGGCCCTCAGAAACCACAAGTCTAATAAAATAGGCAACAACTTGCTCAAAAGAAAAAAATCGGAAAGACCAACAACATAAACAAAACAATACAAAAAACTCAAGATAGAGCAACACAAACCCAACCAAAAAACGATGTGAATTGAGGTGAAAAGTGACTTTTGTGTAATTGTAAGGCTACAGTAATTAAAATCAGCTTACTGAGGACACAAACTAGCAAACCGTACAACGATTTCAACAAAGTATAATTACTAAACTTATACACAATGCTTATTACCACAAAATACAGATCAAGTTTGAATTTTGGTAGCGTCACTCTAATCGTTCTAGAGTTATGCCCTTTAAAATGGAAAAATTGCAAAAACGTTTAGTTTCCGTTCTCTTACTCTTACTTAAGTTTGTCCCAACAAAATATTATGGCACAAAACGTAAAATATAAACACGAGTCTACAAAACACAAAAAGACTGAGTAAAAATATCTGAAAAACAAACATTTTGACATGAAATGCAGTTAGATAGAAATGTAAGAGTGTGTTTACGTTTGTATATTTTTGAAAGTAACCTGGTTTATGACCCCTTTTCTGTAGCCATTTTTGTACGAACTTTTCAAACTTCAATTGTATCAAAACTACAGATATAATGAATAATAGAGATATAGTCCATTTTGAAACATAGATTACTCACTTGCTTTTCTATGATGTGCTAGTGTTATTTGTTTACAAAAAGTTCTAAGAAACCTGTAAATTCCAAAACACCTCGTGCTGAGTCACTAAAGTCGAGCGCATCTTAAAAGGTGTTCTTGGTTTGGTCCATATTTATGTTTGTTTTAACCAATAACTACATTAATAAACTTGTTATAAGGAAATCAATGCTAGCACTGCATCCAATAATCCTATATCTTATTCTATCAGTCATTAAATTGCCAAATATGAGATAACAAGGATAAATGCTGTGGATTTTCTATAAAATTTCCATATGTTTAACATTGAATCAACACAAGGGTACATAATCCTAGATCGGACAAACACGTGTTAGTTCATATGTACTTGTCTATATCATAAAACAAAAGCAGTTACCGTCCTTTAATATGTTCATTTCTAAAATTTTAAAATATTCGAAAAATTAAACATTATAATTCAATCAAACTTATAAATTCAATAAAGTGGTTAACTTTTTAAATGCGAACAAAAGAAAAACATCTAGGGTGCCTTCATTGAAGTTGAAATGCAGAAATTAAAAATTAAAAATACCTGAACGTGCATTATATTAAATAATATAAAATGTTTTTCCCCACTTATACAGTAATTGCACCCTAACCTAATGAAGGAAACTGAAGGTGAAGGTGTCGTCTTTTCCAATATACTGGTAGGCAGTGGTGCTGTCCCCAATGGACTGTTGTAAATAACAGACCCGAGGGAGTAGAATACTATACTGCCATAGCCATACATCACTGTACGGTGTATATTCTTGTTGGTTTGAGATAACCTAGAAGAATATACTTTGGTAAGGTACTTCTCTCTTCATGTTTCTTTAACCATTCATTTCCTGTCATTCTTATAGGCACTCTCTTTCCCTTTCTTCTATTTCTCCTATATCTCTTTTCCTGTCTCTTCTCTTGCTGGGTAAGTTGCTCAGAGAGAAAAGCGGCGAACGAGTGAGTCAACGAGAGAGTGGGCGAGGGAGAGAATGAGAGAGTGCACAAGAGCGAGCGAGAGAGAGAATGACAGTGAGTGAACGAGAGAGAATGAGAGAGAATGAGAGTGAATAAGAGTGAGTGAGTGAGTGAACGAGAGAGAATGAGAGAGAATGAGAGTGAATAAGAGTGAGTGAGTGAGTGAGTGAACGAGAGAGAATAAGAGTGAGTGAGTGAACGAGAGAGAATAAGAGTGAGTGAGTGAACGAGAGACAATGAGAACGAGAGAGAATAAGAGTGAGTGAGTGAACGAGAGACAATGAGAGTGAGAGAGAATGGGAGCGAGTGAGTGGACGAAACAATCAGTGCGAGAGTGGACGTGAGAGACAATGAGATTGAGCGAGCGAGCGAGGGAGTGAACGTGAGAGACAATGAGATTGAACGAGCGAGGGAGTGAGCGAGAGAGACAATGAGTGAGCGAGAGAGACAATGAGATTGGGCGAGCGAGGGAGTGAACGAGAGAGACAATGAGATTGAACGAGAGAGACAATGTGGACGAGAGAGTGGGTGAACGAGAGAGTGAACCAGAACCAGAGCGAGAGAGTGGGCGAACGAGAGAGAGAACAAGACCGAGTGAGAGAATGAGAGAGTAGGTGAATAAAAAGAGTGCGTTAAATAAAGAGTGTGGTTAATTGTAGTAGTAATAATAATACTAAAATCTTTACTTATTTGGATTACACCAATTTTCAATAAGGCTCTCTTAATACAATAACAATTACATTAAAAATAAACAATACATATTCAATTATAATGATAAATGATGATTAAAAACAATTTAGAAATACAATAAACAATTATGATATGGCAACACAGTACAAATATCATGGTAATGTTAAAATGACACAGATTTGAAGTTATCTATTTTACCGACGTAGTCGGTATAGTTTCGGTTTGTGCCCTTTGAACTTAGGACGCTTAACTATGGCAACAGAATACGCATGCTCGAAAATCCTTTCTGTGATTGGACAAAATGCTGTCATGGTGGGTGATTTGGTTGTGTTTGAAAAAACGTCTCGTTAATTATATCGTGATGGAAAGCAAGTGAAAAACTATAAATATTTGAACTAGATCTTACAAAGATTTATATTTTTATTAAAATAATTGTTTCTCCAATAGCTCTTTGCATCCGTGACAGCTGTTTATTCGGGACAATTATATAATTTTTAATGTTTACTTTGTTGTACGAACGTATATGACTTTTAGAACGCACCTACGCATGTGAGATTTCCGCGGGGTTTTGGTGAATGTAAACAGAAAGATACGAGGACCGAGAATACTGAACAAAAACAGAGGACACGTTATCTAAATGGTAAATCACTTATTTAAATATAATCGGAATATTCACAAAACAATTTGTAACGTTCTTTTGTTGGTAATTCATTGATTTTTAGATAGTTAGAGCATTGTTGTTCACAAGATGAAGGTAGTGAACGGGCGTTGCCACCAAGGACAAATTGTGTCAAACTATGCAGGTTTTCAGTGCACTGCAATCGCCTTCTTGTAGTTACATTCAGATGGAGATATAATTAAAGAGGTCCTACATCATTAAGTCATTGTGCTTCTGAAGGTTATCGAAATGATAGTTTTAAACATATACTCAAATTTAAATACGTCGGATATCTTTTTTAAAGATAGTTCTTGTTTTAATTGAATTAGGAAGAGCATTCAATACTATTGATCCAGTGTACGAGAAACTAGACTTATTCAACTCTGTATTTGGTTTTGGAGTTATAAAATTATCTGAGGATGAAAATCTTGTATTGTATTTTTGTGGTATTGTGGTTTGCAGAAGCTGATAAGATAAGACTGGACATATATTCTGGAGCTAAGCCATGTTTTGCCTTATACATTCGTCATGATTTATGATAAAGTATTTTTTTTATAGTTCGTTCTTATGTTGTTCTGTTATACCACTGTCCCAGGTTAGGGGAGGGTTGGGATCCCGCTAACATGTTTAACCCCGCCACATTATTAATGTATGTGCCTGTCCCAAGTCAGGAGCCTGTAATTCAGTGGTTGTCGTTTGTTTATGTGTTACATATTTGTTTTTCGTTAATTTTTTTTACATAAATAAGGCCGTTAGTTTTCTCGTTTGAATTGTTTTACATTGTCTTATCGGGGCCTTTTATAGCTCACTATGCGGTATGGGCTTTGCTCATTGTTGAAGGCCGTACGGTGACCTATAGTTGTTAATGTCTGTGTCATTTTGGTCTTTTGTGGATAGTTGTCTCATTGGCAATCATACCACATCTTCTTTTTTATATTTGTGTGATTGGCACAATGTTATATTCGTGAAATAATTCGCATAAATGTTTGGTGAAATCATGTTCGTCTAAAATTATTCTTGCTGCCCTTTTTTGCAGTTTTAGTAAACTATCTAATAGAAAGTTATAAAAGTTTCACCATATTGAACAACGATAATCTAAGTGAGGTAAAACGTAAGCGTTGTAGTACATTTGTTTATCCTTTTAAGTAAATCTAAAGAAGAGTTTACTTTTTGGATTATATAATCGAGATGTGAAGACTAAGATATAGATGCATCAATAAAAATACCTAGAACCTTTTCACATGTACTTTCTTTAATTTGTTGTCCATTTTTTACAAGATTAATGTTTTCATTTGATGTAACGGAAAGCTTCTGATTAGAGCAAATACATAATATATAGCTTTTCGTTAAAGCCATTGTATTTTCATCACACCAGCGAAAAATATCTTGTAAAACTGTAATAAGTTGTTGATTTGTCCAATGACTGATATGGTGCTATCATCAGCAAATAATTCGGTGTTATGATTAGGATTAGACAAATGAAGATCATTGATAAAAAAAAAAAAAAAACAACACCGGTCCTGATACGGATCCTTGAGGTACACCCGTTTTTTGTTTTTGTAAGTCTGAAAATAAATTTGAAATAGATACCATATGATATCTGTCAACCAAATATGATGTAAACAAACGTAATGAAGTATAAGCAAATTTGTATTTGTTTCATTTTTGAATAAGCAGTTCATGAAGGGTAGCTGACTAATATATTATATAAAAGTTATAAGAGAATATGATAGAATTACAAAAGCTGCACATCAGTCAATTAAATATGCAATCAGACAAACATAACATCCAAACCAGTATAATTACCTTACCATCATTCTAATTCCAGTTTGAATGGTTTAACACTTGTCATTTTGGGGGCCCTTTATAGCTTACTGTTCGGTTTCAGCTCCGTGTTGAAGACCGTACTTTGACCTATGATGTTTTTTTTTTTTTTTTTTTTTTTTATCAAATTGTGATTTGGATGGAGAGTTGTCTCATTGGCACTCATATCACTTCTTCTTATATATATATATATATATATATATATATATATATATATATATATATATATATATATATATATATATATATATATATATATATATATATATTGTTATGATATTGTAATTATGTTATATAAATGATATTGTAATTAGTGTATTTATTTATGTTGGCCTGATTTGTGTTGTGTGGCCTGATAGTTGTTTACAGAATAATCTTAGAACTGTGCAGTTTAGAAATCACTGAAACAATTACAGAATGATTGGAACTTTCCAGAATGATCCTAATAAAAGATGCGTTATATAAACTTCTACATTTTACTAGAAACTTCTGTTGTAATTTTCTAGGATGTTCCATTATAGACTGTTCTAGAATCTTCCATGACAACTATATATACAGACACTAAAGTTAAACTCTCATAATTAAACTTGGACATAGACATTGATAGACATTAGTATTCACAGCATTTGGATTGACACTTTTATTCTACAAACAACATCATACTGGATTGTGACATTAGTAGTGAACGTAATATTCAAATTGGATTCCGAAAGATTTCCGGATACAGATAAAGATAACAGATTGGACTCATATTTTGACAGTTAAGTTAACAGTAATATTTGTGTAATACCTTTTGTAAACTTTTGTATATTAAATATTGTTAAATTTTACTATTGATTTGTGTCTTTTGTTGGCTACAATTTAAAGGCGATTTCTGGCCGTAACAGAAATTGGGGGCTCGTCCGGGAGACTGAATTATATTATTCAAAATTTGTTTAGTAATTTTTATTATAACTAGCCAACAAAATTCTACAAAATGGCATTTGATGCCGGTAAATTTTTGAAAACGCCTGACCTGGAGGGGTTTGATAATTTAAAGAAAGAGGAATTAGTGTTGCTTGCTAAACATCTGAAATTAGATTTTAAAGTATCTATGAGAAAACAAATTATAAAAAATTTGGTTATAGACAAATTAGTTGACACAGAAATCTTAGGTGAAGAGGCTCTTGAACTTAAGGTAGAAAATATTGATGCCTTTAAATTAAAACAGCTTGAATTAGAACATGAACTCAAATTAAAAGAACTGGAGATAAGAAAAGAAGATGACCTTAAATTAAAACAACATGAATTTAAATTAAAACAAGCAGAACTGGAAATGAAGGAAAGGTTGAAAATAGAGAGAAAAGAAAAAGAAGATGAATTTAAATTAAAAGAACTGGAAATGAAGGAGAGGGAGAAAATAAAAGAAGATGAATTAAAATTAAAAGAACTTGAAATGAGAGAAAGGCTAGAGATGGAAAAACTGAAAATTGAAATGGTCAAAGAAGAAAGCAACTCTAAAGTCCAGTCGAAATCAGATTATTTTAATGCAGCAAAAAATATACGTTTAGTTCCCAGATTTTGTGAAAAGACAGTCGATAAATATTTTCCACAGTTTGAGAAAATTGCTCGTAATTTGAATTGGCCAAAGCCGTATTGGACTACAATGCTACAAAGTGTTTTTGAGGGTAAGGCCGCTGAAATATACTCCGCACTTCCATCAGAAAAAAGTTCCGATTATGACACGGTGAAACAGGAAGTTTTGAAAGCTTATGAGCTAGTACCAGAAGCATATAGACAGAAATTTAGATCTTATAAAAAGTTTGATTCGCAAACCTATGTGGAATTTGCTCGGGAAAAAGAAGATCTATTTGATAAATGGCTTACTTCAAAGAAAACAGATAACAATTTTGATAACCTAAGACAATTGATGTTATTAGAAGAGTTCAAACAATGTGTTCATTTAGACTTAAAAACACATTTAGACGACAAAACTGTTGGGACAATACATGATGCAACTGTTATTTCAGATAAATATACCCTTTCACATAAAAGAAGTTTCAAGGGTCAAAATGTTAATACTTCAAGTGGAAATTACAAAAATCAAAGCACTGAGCGTACTGATAGTAAGCCTGTTGCACAGAATAAGAGTCAGTCCAGTTATAATATGTCTAGTCCAAAATTTGACACCTTTGAGAAGAAATCACTGATTTGTGCTTATTGTAAGAAAAATGGTCACCTGATGGCTGATTGTTTTAGACTCCAGAAGAAGAATGAACGAGATAATAAGCCGAAGTCCAGTGCTTGTACGACACCTTATATTACCAGTACGTTGGAATGTCCTGCGAGTCAGGCTTTTAAGTCCAGTTTTTGTGATTACATGGAGGAATATAAACCCTTTATGTCTGATGGGTTTATTTCTATTGTTGATGATACCACTCTTCAGCCTATTAAGATTTTACGGGACACTGGAGCTTCTCAGACTTTATTGTTAGAAGGTGTGTTGCCTTTGTCCGAGAATACTTCTGTTGGTGCCTCCGTTTTGTTACAAGGTGTAGAGTTGGGTTGTATAGATGTTCCTCTTCATCGTATTTATCTGAAGTCAGATTTGATAACTGGACCAGTTATTGTGGGTGTTCGTCCTAATCTCCCTGTTGAGGGTGTTACATTATTGCTAGGAAATGATCTAGCTAGGAACAAAGTGGTTGCTGAACCAATTGTTACCAGTAAACCAGTGGTGGATGTTAAATCACCTGAAGATGATACTGAATTGTATCCAGCTTGTGTTGTTACTAGGGCGATGGCTAGAAAACAACAAGATGAGAATTTGCAAGAAGACCAGTTTGATTACACGGACCTTTCTGACACTTTCCTAGCTGACATTGAAGGTCCTGGTAGCTCAGAAAAGGCCATAATAAGATCACCTAGTGTTAACAAGAATGTTATTATGCCATGGCCAGATGTAAACAGCCATTCATTAGACCGAAAGAATTTATTCGAAGAACAACATAAAGACCCTGAGGTTCTCCAGCTCAACCAGAGGGCTCAACCACAGGAGGAAGCAGACAAAGTGGCCGAATGCTATTACCATCAGGACGGCATTTTAATGAGGAAGTGGAGGCCTCCTGATGCTACCCCAGAGGAGGAATGGAGAGTGCTATACCAAGTGGTGGTGCCTAAAGTTTATAGACAAGAAATTATTGGTCTTGCCCATGACACCCCCTTGGCTGGACACTTAGGTATAAGGAAGAATTGCCTTAAGATCTTGCAGCATTTTTACTGGCCTAAACTTAGAAATGATGTTGCAGAATACTGCAAATCATGTCATACATGCCAGGTTGTTGGTAAACCTAACCAGAAAATACCACCAGCACCACTTCTGCCTATTCCAGCCTTTGACGAACCTTTCAGCAGAGTTCTAATTGACTGTGTTGGACCTTTACCAAAGACCAAAACTGGAAATGCGTATTTATTGACAATCATGTGTACATCCACTCGCTTTCCTGAGGCTATTCCACTAAGAAATATCAAGACACCTACTATAGTCAAAGCACTTATCAAATTTTTCACGTTAGTAGGACTTCCTAAGTCTATACAGTCCGACCAGGGATCAAATTTCATGTCAGGTTTATTTCAGCAAATCGTGTACCAGTTAGGGATTGCTCAGTATAGATCAAGTGCGTACCATCCAGAATCTCAAGGTGCCTTAGAACGTTTTCATCAAACATTGAAGAACATGATTAGAACTTTTTGTCTTCAATTTGACAGAGACTGGGATGATGGAGTTCACTTTCTACTTTTTGCGGTTCGAGAGGCTGTTCAAGAATCCCTTGGATTTAGTCCCTTCGAGTTGGTATTTGGTCATACTGTAAGGGGACCGTTAAAATTGATTAAGGAAAAGTGGCTTACTGAACATACTGACTTGAATCTTTTAGACTATGTATCTAGATTTAAAGAAAAATTGTATAATGCTTGTCAAATTGCTCAGAAAAACTTAAAAAATGTACAGAACAAGATGAAAATTTGGTATGATAAAGATGCCAGGGATAGAGTTTTTGAGCCTGGTGATAAGGTACTTGTATTTTTGCCAGTCCCTGGACATCCTTTACAGGCTAAATATTGTGGTCCTTATACAATAGAGAGTAAAATCAATGATTTGAATTATGTTGTAAAAACTCCAGTTCGGCGCAAACAAAATAGAGTGTGTCATATTAATATGTTAAAACCATACTTTGAGCGTACTAATGAATGTGAGAGTAAACCAGTTGCCACTTTAGGCATGGTTAAATTTGAGAACAATCATGACAAACCAGATGCAATTGAACCACCTTTTAGTTCTAAAACTATGGAAGAGACGGTTAGATTGAAAAATTCAGAAATTCTGTCAAATTTAGACTCAAAACTTGCACATCTGTCTTTTGATCGTAGAGAAGAAATAAAAACTTTGGTATTTTCTTTTAAAAATCTTTTTCCAGATGTGCCAAACAAAACCACTGCTGTTTGTCATGATGTTGATGTAGGAGATGCTTCTCCAATTAAGCAACATCCTTACAGGCTCAATCCACTCAAACTTGAAGTTATGAGAAAAGAAATTAAATATATGCTTGACAATGATATTATTGAGCCGAGTAACAGTGAATGGAGCTCTCCTTGTCTCCTTGTGCCAAAACCAGATAAAACTTTTCGTTTCGTGACTAATTTCAGAAAAGTAAATTCAGTCTCAAAATCTGATTCCTATCCGATTCCAAGAATAGACGATTGTATTGACAACATTGGTCAAGCAAAATTTGTGAGCAAATTTGATTTGTTGAAAGGTTATTGGCAAGTTCCACTGACACAGAGAGCTCGTGAAATATCAGCTTTTGTTACACCAGATGGCTTATTTCAATATACTGTAATGCCGTTTGGCATGAAAAGTGCTCCAGCTACATTTCAAAGAATGATCAATAATGTTATAAAAGATTTAAACTGTTGTTATGCTTATATTGATGATCTAATTGTATGTAGTGATAGCTGGGAACAGCATTTAACACATTTGTATGATACTTTTGATAGATTGTCACAATCAAATTTGACTGTTAATCTTGGTAAAAGTGAATTTTGTCAGGCCACTGTTGATTATTTAGGGCATACAGTTGGCCAAGGTCAAGTAAAACCTATTATGGCTAAAGTGGAAGCTATTTCCAAATTTCCACCTCCTACAAATAGAAAACAACTTATGAGATATTTAGGCATGATAGGATTTTACAGGAAATTCTGTTCAAATTTTGCTACTGTTGTTCAACCATTGACTCATCTTTTACGAAAAGATTCTAAATTTATCTGGAGTGAAATTTGTCAAAAAGCTTTTGAAAATAGCAAATCACTTTTAATCAATAGTCCAGTTCTGATTACTCCAGACATTGAAAAACAATTTAAACTTGCCGTTGATGCAAGCGATGTAGGAATAGGAGCTGTTTTATATCAAGAGACAGATGATAATGTTGAAAAACCTATATCATATTTTTCTAAGAAATTAGATAAACATCAGAAAAAATATTCAACTATTGAAAAAGAGTGTTTTGCAATGTTGTCAGCACTTCAACATTTTGATGTATATTTGAATCCCACTGTATATCCTATTCTTGTTTATACTGATCATAATCCTCTCACCTTCATACATAAAATGAGAAACAAGAATCAGAGGTTGACTAGGTGGAGTTTATTGTTACAGGAATATGATGTAATTATAAAACATATCAAGGGTAAAGATAATGTAATAGCTGATGCTTTATCTAGAGCTTATTAAAACACTTTGTATATACTATGTATTTTTGTTCATATTATTCATGATAAGTTTTTGTTACACTAAAACTTCTTTTAAGGGGGGAGGTGTTATGATATTGTAATTATGTTATATAAATGATATTGTAATTAGTGTATTTATTTATGTTGGCCTGATTTGTGTTGTGTGGCCTGATAGTTGTTTACAGAATAATCTTAGAACTGTGCAGTTTAGAAATCACTGGAACAATTACAGAATGATTGGAACTTTCCAGAATGATCCTAATAAAAGATGCGTTATATAAACTTCTACATTTTACTAGAAACTTCTGTTGTAATTTTCTAGGATGTTCCATTATAGACTGTTCTAGAATCTTCCATGACAACTATATATACAGACACTAAAGTTAAACTCTCATAATTAAACTTGGACATAGACATTGATAGACATTAGTATTCACAGCATTTGGATTGACACTTTTATTCTACAAACAACATCATACTGGATTGTGACATTAGTAGTGAACGTAATATTCAAATTGGATTCCGAAAGATTTCCGGATACAGATAAAGATAACAGATTGGACTCATATTTTGACAGTTAAGTTAACAGTAATATTTGTGTAATACCTTTTGTAAACTTTTGTATATTAAATATTGTTAAATTTTACTATTGATTTGTGTCTTTTGTTGGCTACAATTTAAAGGCGATTTCTGGCCGTAACAATATAT
Source organism: Mytilus galloprovincialis (assembly GCA_037788925.1). NCBI lineage: Eukaryota > Metazoa > Mollusca > Bivalvia > Mytilida > Mytilidae > Mytilus > Mytilus galloprovincialis. The sequence continues at coordinate 35,022,895 of CM075340.1, forward strand.
ATATACACCAAATATGGTTGACCTAATGGCTTATGGTATATAAAACAGGTCCAACTCATGATAACCTAACAGTGACCAATGAACCTTGAAGATGAGGTCAAGGCCAGATGATACCTGCCAGACAGTTTTCTTAAAGTATAGGAAAACCTAAAATTGAGTAATAAACAATGAAAATGAGGTCACGGTAGGATGAGATCTGCCAGACAGTTATGTACCCTTAAAATCATTCTATACACAAATATACATGTATTTATCCTATTGCATATAGTATTGAACAAAAACCAAATAAAAAAATAAAGAACTTAACATTGCCAACACTCAACATTTTAAGTAGTCCCAAAACCATGAAAATGGAGTCAAGGACAATGGACATATGTCAGATGAAAACTTAGTAACATATATGTAAGCATGATAAGGGATCTGAATACAAGGTATGCAGCATCCAGGTCTTTTACCCTTGAAAATATATAGCTGTTATAAATAATTTATGTCGCTTCAAATTCAAGACAAATAATGAAGAATAGAAACAAAGTGATTGTATTTGGTACTGTAATGATAGTGCATAGTGCATATCTTCTAAACAAGGTAAACATGTTTAACCCCAAACTGAAACACATTATGTATATATGTGCCTGTCCCAAGTCAGGAGCCTGTAATTCAGTGGTTGTTTGTTTATTTGTTACATATTTGTTTTTCGTTCATTTTTTTTAATAAATAAGGCTGTTAGTTTTCTTGTTTGAATTTTTTTACATTGTCATTTTGGGGCCTTTTATACCTGACTATGCGGTATGGGCTTTGATCATTGTTGAAGGCTGTACGGTGACCTATAGTTGTTTATTTCTGTGTCATTTTGTTCTCTTGTGGAGAGTTGTCTCATTGGCAATCATACCACATCTTCTTTTTTTATTTATTTGTAAAGTGTCTCTGTCATCATGGTCATTGCTGGATATTTTTTTTTATTGGTACAGAATATTGAGATTTGTTCTTACATTGAGCCAGTTGTGTACACAAATAACCAATCACATATTTACACATAGTATATAAAAGACTAATTCAGCAATTAACAGCATATTTAATATATTTCTAACAAATAATTTTTGAGCAATGTAGGCAAAGGCAATTGAGGTACTTTTTCCACTAGATTTCTGTCAATAGATTTGTAAATAGCAACTCTAGCATTCTGCTTTAAACTTCTTGGATTTTCAGCCAGACTGTTTAGAATTTGTAGGAAAGATTTCCTTGTTGCACCAAGTGGATGGAAATGGGAGATAACTCTGGCAGTATTTAGACAGTTATACAGAATGTCATGTGACATAGTGTTGTAGAATAACATCAGAAGTTCCTGAGCATTTCCATCCTGGAATATATTAATACCCATGTCTTTAACTACATGGATATAATGACTCATAGCTTGTGTGTCTTGCTTTTTCAAAAATATTGAACTTTGAGAATGACAAATGATTGGTTCGGAAGGATAAGGTTCAAGATCCGGGTCTGCACCCCATGCAAACAATGTTTTCAGCCATCTGTGGATTTCAATGAAGTCTTCTGGTACCGCAGCCATTTCAGTTAAACGGACAAAATCAATTAACGAATTCCCACTGCCTCCTTGGAAATGCTGACTTTTTATATCTGTAACATAATTTGGGTTAAGACCATTCTTCAGAAAAGTCTCTAGTAAACTGTTTACAAGTGATGAAAATTTTTGCCTTGTATCGGCAAAAATTGACAAATTATTGTCAAAAATGGTTAAGAAACGAGCTGCGATTTTTGCTAATATGGTAGAGCCACCATGACAAAATTTCATAGTTTTAGCACCATTTTCTAGTAACAAGTGTACAATGCTTATTACTCCCATACTTTGTTCACACAAATTTTCAATGTTGTCTTTCAATAAGCACTGCATTACGAGAAATAAAGGTGTATGACCTTCAAGACATGATTTATTCAAATCTGATCCTCGGTGAAGCAAAACTTTTAAGGCACTATATAAATGACCATAATCATTCTTATAACTATATTTTGAACTAATAGACAATCTTACACATTCACATTGCTCAGACTCTGGTAAGCAAGACTTAAGAGCTATATGCATTAATTTTCCCAAGGGCTGAAGTCCATAATAATTCTGGCTCCCAGGGTCTGCGTTAAATTTCAGCAATAATTCAAGGGTCTCGACAACTTGATTTTGGTAATCTGGCTGTAACTGAGGCCGTGAACATTTTAGTGAGACCTCCTCTGGGTGTGTCAGGCTCCCTCCTATGTAAGATACATGTGACACTAACACATGAAGAGGGGTTTCTCCATTATTGTTCTTACAGTTTATCAATTGTTCAACCCCAGTAGTCAATAAATATTTTGTAGTGTCAAATATTGTGAATAAACCATCAACATCATTGCAATAAAGTCTATGAAGAGCTGTCTCTCCAATACTGGACACAATTTTTACATCGGCACCAAAATCAATCAAAGTCTTTGAGCACACTCTTCCCCAAACTACTGCAAGTAAAAGGGGTGTGTCTTTGTTTACATCCATTGAGTTGACAATTGATGGATTTTTAGAAAGAATTTTACCTATACATTTGATTGCCCCTCTACGACATGCGAAATGAAGAAGATCAACCATTTCAGGGGTTATCTCCCCTTTATTGATCATGTGATTAAGAAGTAATGTGAAGCAAGATACCCTGTCGTTAACTATTGCCCAATAAATGGGTAACAACTGATTCTTATTGCACTTGTAGACTGGTTGATCTATTAGCCAAAGCCATTTTGTATGGCCAACTGGTTGATGAGGATCAGGATAACAGATCCCTGCTGAGAAGTTACTGTCCATACCAATATTTAGAAGGTGTTGTAGAATTGTCAATTCTCCCCAAGATGCTGCCAGATGAACAGGAGGACTGCAATGTTTGTAACCATGATGACAGTGCCATTTCAACAAACTTAAAGCCAAATCTTTATCTCCATTTATTATTGCAAACTGTAGAAGATTGCAACCAGTTGTTGTGTCACAAACACTAAGCACATCTTCATTCAGCGGAAAGGAAGATACAAGTTCCTTAACGTCAAGTTTTGACTGACAAATATCATTTTTACGCTTCTGAAGATAAAATATTCTCAGCACTTTCAGTTCTGTATCTTTAGATATTGGTTGCAGCGATTGTTTTCCTATGATAACTTTTATCGGCCATACTGTTCCAAGATACTGATTAAGCAGTTGTAAACAATTGTATGTCAAATGAACAATTGTTGCCATGATGGTGAAAGTTTCATCAAAGAATTCTTCATTGCTTATAAATCCAAAGCCCTGAAATAAAATAAAATGAAAGAATAAGAATGCTATTTTCACAACGACTACATTTATATAAATATAAGTGTTGATTGATGTAAGGCATACAGTAATGGAAATTACTGAAATATTTTTTACAAAAAGAAATAATTTTGCTGTACATATGTAGTATGAGAGTAGAAGTGAAAATTTATAGTAATACCAACATGACCAAACACTTTTAAGACATTGAGTGAAAAAATTCCGAATTTTCCTAAAAGAATTGATATAATTATATGTCCAAGGTCAAACTTCTTTTTAGCAGGTTTGACCTTTCCCCTAAAAAGGGCACTTCATTCCAAAATTTAAGATAATTGTCCATTTTCATGTTACTTATTTTAATTCATACTTAATAAATAATGTACTTGAAATTGTACATGTCATGCATGTATATCAATAATTAATATAAATAACACCATCTTTTCCAAAAGATGAATAGTCCTAAACCATGTCAACTGATTATGACTATAGCCAGCCAAGAAGATACAGATACATGTATAACAAGCCTATATGAAAACTTGTATAAACCAGATGCTCCGCAGGGTGCAGCTTGATACAACCACAGAGGTCGAACCCTGAACAGTTGGGGCAAGTATATACACAACATTCAAGCTTGATACAGCTCTGAATTTGGATTGTGATTAAATATTTGACACAGAATAGGTTTCTGACACAGAATGAATGTGGTCTAAGAACTTAAAAAACCAATAGGACATTTACCTATTATGGTCCAATATCCAAAATCTAAATACATGGTTAGATTCAGCATATCAAAGAACCCCAAGAATTCAATTTTTGATGAAATCAAATAAAGTTCAATCTTGGACCCTTTATACATTGTCTTTTTAAAAAAAAATTTTAGATTAAGCATATCAAAGAACCCCATATATTCAATTTTGTTGAAATCAAACAAAGTTTAAATTGGACCCCGATTTGGACCAACTTGAAAACTGAGCCCATAACCAAAAATCTAAGTACATGTTTAGATTCAGCATATCAAAGAACCTCAAGAATTCATTTTTTGTTAAAATCAAACTAAGTTTAATTTTGGACGCTTGGGACCTTAATGTAGACCAATTTGAAAACGGGACCAAAAATTAAGAATCTAAATACACGGTTAGATTCGGCATATCAAAGAACCCAAATAATTCAATTTTTGATGAAATCAAACAAAGTTTAATTTTTAACCCTTTTGGCCCCGAATTCCTAAACTGTTGGGACCAAAACTCCCAAAATCAATACCAACCTTCCTTTTGTGGTCATCAACCTTGTGTTATATTTCATAGATTTCTATTTACTTATACTAAAGTTATTGTGGGAAAATCAAGAAAAATGCTTATTTGTGTCCCTTTTTGGACCCTAATTCCTAAACTGTTGGGACCAGTAACCCCAAAATCAATCCCAACCTTCCTTTAGTGGTTCTAAACCTTGTGTTAAAATTTTAGTGATTACTTAAGTTATTAACCGCAAGCATCCATCTTGGGACGATGCTGACTACCTAATACCAATATACAATTTTTTTTTAAATTCTTGCAGTCGTATAAAAAGAAGATGTGGTATGATTGCCAATGAGACAACACTCCACAAGAGATTAAATGACACAAAAAAAAACAATTATAGGTCACTGTACGGCCTTCAACAAGGAGCAAAGCCGATATTGTAATTTACTTAACGTATCCTTTAAATTGTCAATTCTCTATATCAATTTGTACCATTTAAAATAAAAAAGACTTAGCTTAAAGCTTGAAAGATACTACCAAATATAATGCCTACCAATGAAAAAAATTGTTAAAAAGATGTACTATATATGCCAATGAGAAAACACTCCACCAAAAACCAAATGACATAGAAGTAATTAACTGTAAGTGACCATATGTATGGCATTCAACCATGAACAAAACTGATGATGCATGTACAGTTTTAAAAGGCCCAGAAATAGCAAATATAATACAATTCAAACAAGAAAAGTAATGGCCTGATTTATTTACAAAATAATGAACAACCAGATGCTCCGCAGGGCGCAGCTTTATACAACCACAGAGGTTGAACCCTGAACGGTTGGGGCAAGTATGGACACAACATTCAAGTTGGATTCAGCTCTAAATTTGGATTGTGATTAAATAGTTGACACAGCATAGGTTTCTGACACAGAATGAATGTGGTCTAATGAACTTAAAAATTTTTTTTTGCCTTTGAGCAATTCACTATGCTGTTGAATATTAATCCTCTCAAAAAAAAGTTTGAAGAAATTTTCTTTTTATTTATGAAATCTGAAATGAGAAAAATTGAACACTCCCACCCCCCTCCCCGCCCTGCCCCACTCACCCAATTTTTTTATCACATGCCCCTTTCCCTTATTCCAAAACTGATCTCAATTTAAATTTCTAATGGAGTTTGCAACAATAACTATTCATTTAAATACATCATAAAATATTAAAATGTAACCAGATGCTCCGCAGGGCGCAGCTTTATACGACCGCAGAGGTTGAACCCTGAACGGTTGGGGCAAGTATGGACACAACATTCAAGCTGGATTCAGCTCTAAATTTGGATTGTGGTTAAATAGTTGACACAGCATAGGTTTCTGACACAGAATGAATGTGGTCTAATGAACTAAAAATTTTTTTTTTGCCTTTGAGCAATTCACTATGCTGTTGAATATTAATCCTCTCAAAAAAAAGTTTGAAGAAATTTTCTTTTTATTTATGAAATCTGAAATGAGAAAAATTGAACACCCCCACCCCCCTTCCCCGCCCTGCCCCACTCACCCAATTTTTTTATCACATGCCCCTTTCCCTTATTCCAAAACTGATCTCAATTTAAATTTCTAATGGAGTTTGCAACAATAACTATTCACTTAAATACATCATAAAATATTAAAATGTAACCAGATGCTCCGCAGGGCGCAGCTTTATACGACCGCAGAGGTTGAACCCTGAACGGTTGGGGCAAGTATGGACACAACATTCAAGCTGGATTCAGCTCTAAATTTGGATTGTGGTTAAATAGTTGACACAGCATAGGTTTCTGACACAGAATGAATGTGGTCTAATGAACTTAAAAATTTTTTTTTGCCTTTGAGCAATTCACTATGCCGTTGAATATTAATCCTCTCAAAAAAATGTTTGAAGAAATTTTCTTTTTATTTATGAAATCTGAAATGAAAAAAATTGACCCCCCAATTTTTTTTTCACATCCCCCTTTCCCTTATTTCAAAACTGATCTCAATTCAAATTTCTAATGAAGTTTGCAACAATAACTACTCATTTAAATACATCATAAAATATTAAAATGTAAAAAAAGTGCTTGTTATCACTGAATGGTAAAGATTGTTTTAATCTATCAGTTGGTAGTAAAAGTGAATATACATTGTATATTGTATAAAACAATGATTTAAGTTGATTCAACTACTATTCTGGACAAAGAAAGATAACTCTAATTGAAATCCAATTGGAATTTCTTGCTATTGCACAATATTGTGCAATTAGATATTTCTTGCTATTGTGCAATACTGTGCAATTGAAAATATTTGCTATTGCACAATACTGTGCAATTGAAGATTTCTTGCTATTGCACAATACTGTGCAATTGAAGATTTCTTGCTATTGCTGAATACTGTGCAATTGAAAATTTCTTGCTATTGCACAATACTTAATATAATAATTTTGGATCCTGATTTGGACCAACTTGAAAACTGGGCCCATAATCAAAAATCTAAGTACATGTTTAGATTCAGCATATCAAAGAGGCCCAAGAATTCAATTTTTGTTAAAATCAAACTTAGTTTAATTTTGGACCCTTTGGACTTTAATGTAGACCAATTTTAAAACGGGACCAAAAATTAAGAATCTACATACACAGTTAGATTTGACACATCAAAGAACCTCAATTATTAAATTTTTGATGAAATCAAACAAAGATTAATTTTGGACCCCGATTTGGACCAACTTGAAAACTGGGCCCATAATAAAAAATCTAAGTACATTTTTAGATTCAGCATATCAAAGAACCCCAAGGATTCAATTTTTGTTAAAATCAAACTAAGTTTAATTTTGGACCCTTTGGACCTTAATGTAGACCAATTTGAAAACGGGACCAAAAATTAAGAATCTACATACACAGTTAGATTCAGCATATCAAAGAACCCCAATTATTCAATTTTTGATGAAATCAAACAAAGTTTAATTTTGGACCCTTTGGGCCCTTTATTCCTAAACTGTTGGCACCAAAACTCCCAAAATCAATACCAACCTTCCTTTTATGGTCATAAACCTTGTGTTTAAATTTCATAGATTTCTATTTACTTATACTAAAGTTATGGTGCGAAAACCAAGAAAAATGCTTATTTGGGTCCCTTTTTGGCCCCTAATTCCTAAACTGTTAGGACCTAAACTCCCAAAATCAATACCAACCTTCCTTTTGTGGTCATAAACATTGTGTTTAAATTTCATTGATTTCTATTTTCTTAAACTAAAGTAATTGTGCGAAAACCAAGAATAATGCTTATTTGGGCCCTTTTTTGGCCCCTAATTCCTAAACTGTTGGAACCAAAACTCCCAAAATCAATCCCAACCTTCCTTTTGTGGTCATAAACCTTGTGTTTAAATTTCATAGATTTCTATTCACTTTTACTAAAGTTAGAGTGCGAAAACTAAAAGTATTCGGACGACGACGACGACGCAGACGACGATGCCAATGTGATAGCAATATACGACGAAAAATTTTTCAAATTTTGCGGTCGTATAAAAAAAAGTGCTTGCTATCACCGAATGGTAAAGATTATTTTCATTTATCAGTTGGTAGTAAAAGTGAACATACATTGTATATTGTATAAAACAATGATTTAAGTTGATTCAACTACTATTCTGGACGAAGAAAGATAACTCCAATTGAAAATTTCTTGCTATTGAGCAATATTGTGCAATTAGATATTTCTTGCTATTGCGCAATATGTGCAATTGAAAATACTTGCTATTGCACAATACTGTGCAATTGAAGATTTCTTGCTATTGCACAATACTGTGCAATTGAAGATTTTTTTTCTGTTGCTGAATACTGTGCAATTGAAAATTTCTTGCTATTGAATCTAAGTACATGTTTAGATTCAGCATATCAAAGAACCCCAAGGATTCAATTTTTGTTAAAATCAAACTAAGTTTAATTTTGGACCCTTTGGACCTTAATGTAGACCAATTGGAAAACGGGACCAAAAATTAAGAATCTACATACACAGTTAGATCCGGCATATCAAAGAACCCCAATTATTCAATTTTTGATGAAATCAAACAAAGTTCAATTTTGGACCCTTTGGGCCCCTTATTCCTTTACTGTTGGGACCAAAACTCCCAAAATCAAACCCAACCTTCCTTTTATGGTCATAAACCTTGTGTTTAAATTTCAAAGATTTCTATTTACTTATACTAAAGTTATGGTGCGAAAACCAAGAATAATGCTTACTTGGGCCTCTTTTTGGCCCCTAATTCCTAAACTGTTCCGACCTCAACTCCCAAAATCAATCCCAACCTTCCTTTTGTGGTCATAAACCTTGTGTTTAAATTTCATTGATTTCTATTTACTTATACTAAAGTTATTGTGCGAAAACCAAGAATAATGCTTATTTGGGCCCTTTTCTGGCCCCTAATTCCTAAACTGTTTGAACTAAAACTCCCAAAATCAATCCCAACCTTCCTTTTGTGGTCATAAACCTTGTGTCAAAATTTCATAGATTTATATTTACTTAAACTAAAGTTATAGTGCGAAAACCAAGAAAATGCTTATTTGGGCCCTTTTTGGCCCCTAATTCCTAAAATGTTGGGACCAAAACTCCCAAAATCAATCCCAACCTTCCTTTTGTGGTTATAAACCTTGTGTTAAAATTTCATAGATTTCTATTCACTTTTACTAAAGTTAGAGTGCGAAAACTAAAAGTATTCGGACGACGACGACGCCAACTTGATAGCAATATACGACGAAAAATTAAAATTTTTGCGGTCGTATAAAAACCAAGAATAATGCTTATTTGGGCCCTTTTTTGGCCCCTAACAGTTGGAACCAAAACACTCAAAATCAATCCCAACCTTCTTTTTGTGGTCATAAACTTTGTGTCAAAAAATCATTGATTTCTATTTAATTAAACTAAATTTATAGTGCGAAAACCTAGAAAATGCTTTTTTGGGCCCTTTTTGGCCCCGAAAATTCCTAAACTGTTGGGACCAAAACTTCCAAAATCAATCCCAACCTTCTTTTTGTGGTCATAAACTTTTGTTTAAATTTCATACATTTCTATTTACTTAAACTAAAGTTATAGTGCGAAAACCAAAAGTATTCGGACGACAACGACGATGCTGACGCTGACGCCAACGTGATACCAATATACGACCAAAAAAAATTTTTGCGGTCGTATAAAAACTACCTTTGGATATGAAACGCAAATACGAAATATTTCATAAAAGAAAACTTAATAAATTGCTTCGCCGAGCACAGCTGGATACAACTGCAGAGGTCCAAGTGTGAAAGTTCGGGCAAAAATGGACACAATATTCATGCTTGATACAGGTCTGAATTTGGATTGTAATTCAATATTTGACACATAATAGGTTTCTGACACAGAAAAACTGTCAACTTAGAATTGGTTATATGATTTGAATTTATACTCAATGTTTTGCTTTTGTGCAATAGGAAGTACACCACTAATTCATGGTCCCATTACTTTCTATGTTAAATTCCTCCATTTCAAGCAGGCACACCTCTTTCATTTTAAGTTCAAATAAAGTGGCAATCATTGCATGTCAAAGCAACACTTAATGGTGTCTTGTACTGAAAAAAATCAGCATACCTTTAATGGCATATAAGAAAGAACTGGTTCCCGGAACTCCGGATGTACCAAAACAGGTACTTCAGAACTGACAAACAGACAAAATTTACCCTCTTTTTAAAATTTGGTGCAGTTTTTTTAATATTTAAAATTAAAAGTCCAAAAGTATTCTACAATGATCACCAGTCCTTCAGTTTTAAATTGAATCCCAAAATACCTAAATATCCTACATATTTTGAATGTTACACTCATGCGTAGGAACTATTTTGTGTTAAATATGTAGTACTTTCTGGTATGTGCTTTCTGGCCGGGCCCGAATTAGTGGTGTTACACCTATAACAGAACCAAACTTGCTATATAGACTTGAGCATTACTTTATTTCATTCCATGACCTATTTCAAGCAATAAAAAACATATAAAGCTTTAGTCCAAACACAATTTTACTAATTTTAAGCTCATATTGGACTGGTAGTAATATATGGGTTATTCAAAGAAAACTGCATATGGATATTATATTTTGGCAAATATACTTTTTTATTCTCAATATTATTGTTTTATTTATTAATATCTTTTAGGAAAGCTATGTCCTTACCAATAGTCATATTTTTATCAGAGGTTCTTCATTAAATAAAAAAATATTAGTCCAAACTTAAGACATAATTGAGAATATTGTCCCCCCTTTTTTCTTCAAATTTGAAAAGGGCCTTTTTTTGTATAAACCATACTTCTGTGGTAAAACATAGAATATTAAGAGCAATCTATATATCCCTCAGCTAGATAACTTGCTAAACTGGTTCAAAATTGCATGTACAGTGAGATTTTGGAATTCTTATATGAGTATACTATTTCAGGTATTGGCCTAGATTGTAAAAGGCTACCATAAGAAAAACAATAAAACTTGAAAAATCATAGGATTAATTGACCAAAAGACTATTTGTACCATACACAAGTCATAATATACATGTTTTATTGATTTCAATCACAAATAATGCAAAAAAAAGAACTTGGAGTCAAGTCTTAACTGCATGCATGTTGTATGACCATAAAAGGCTAAACTACCTTAGTATACCAATTTAAGAGCTGATATTTCCCTTAAACAAAATTGTTCACCAAAAAAGATGACTGAACATGATTACTAACATCAAATTTGACTTATTTTCATTGGATTAGGTGCAACTTCTAAAAATTGGATTTCTGATGATTCTCTGTAATAGGAAGTACACCACTAATTCATGGTCCCATTACTTTCTATGTTAAATTCCTCCATTTCAAGCAGGCACACCTCTTTCATTTTAAGTTCAAATAAAGTGGCAATCATTGCATGTCAAAGCAACACTTAATGGTGTCTTGTACTGAAAAAATCAGCATACCTTTAATGGCATATAAGAAAGAACTGGTTCCCGGAACTCCGGATGTACCAAAACAGGTACTTCAGAACTGACAAACAGACAAAATTTACTTTCTTTTTAAAATTTGGTGCAGTTTTTTTAATATTTAAAATTAAAAGTCCAAAAGTGTTCTACAATGATCACCAATCCTTCAGCTTTAAATTGAATCCCAAAATACATTGTACCTCAATATCCTACATATTTTGAATGCTACACTCATGCATAGGAACTATTTTGTGTTAAATATGTAGTACTTTCTGGTATGTGCTTTCTGGCCGGGCCCGAATTAGTGGTGTTACACCAATACACTATGCTGTTGCAAATTGCCACCTCCCAAAAATAAAAAAAATACCCCCCTTCCTTTTTTTTTTTTGATTAATGTCCTTCATACATAAAGATGTAATATTTTCCAGCAATTTTAAATTTGTGAAGCTTTTTGGTTATAAAAAATCCCTACATATGTATTTAATGTATTTAAAATGGAAAGAAAAGTGACAAATAACATATTATATTAGTTTAAAAGGGTCTTAGGCCAAGTAAGACTGAAAATAATTTAGGGTCAATTTAGTCTGTAGCACATATTTACGTTTAAAAATGCATGTTGAAGCTAAAGGAAATAAAAATTTATGTCTTTTTTATCCTTTCTACACTCAGGTGACATGATACAATTAATCTGAGCACAACAAGACTCTTACATTTAACTTTTTTTGCATGTACAGTATGGTCTGATACAAAGATTTTTCACTTTTTAGTGAAAAACTTGCATGCAAGTTAAGTCTCAACAGGCTTATATTTGGACCACTTGCTATCCTACAGAAGAGAAGAAAGATATTATGTGAAATGAAACAGGTACAAAAGAGATTGTAAAGCGCTTTTTATACAAATTTAGTGAGGTCTTTATTATGTACTTCAACTTTAATTTATATACCAAGCTCCTCACATTTAACTTGATCCAAAAAGGGAATTAGAGGAGGGTCATTTATACAACACATTTTGCACATTGAATCTTCTTTCTTGTGGATTCAAGTTCAAAAATATGTAATACAACTGGATTAAAGCATAAAAACACAAATATTGACACATGAAAACCTGTCAGATATAAAGTCAGAATGCCACTTATGCATCAAAATTGAAAAAGCTATGAAATGCCTATTTTGACCATATAATGCCAAAATTGGTTATTTTTGCAGAAATTCTATCAAATAAAAGTTTAAATCCTTTAGTTTCATGCAATTTGACAAATTGACACCATCAAATCATTCAGGGAAGTTGCCAAAGTACAGATTCTATATTTGCTGATTTCACCTCTTACATGTAGGTCCGAGACCACAATTATTTCGTAGTGCATTTCTTTTAGACAATAAATGCAAATTAAAAAAATCCCAACTGTGCTTTCTCAATAAAATGTTTACAGTGTGTTGTACTACTTTTGGGACAAATTATATCAAAATTATAGAAAACTTCATCGGCTCTAACTCAAAATATGGACAATTTTATGTTAAGGGGGTTTTGAAATCTTTTGACGGCTTCCGAAGTGCTAATTTTTAACCTTTTTCAACTGGACCAAATCACTACTTTACTTTAAAATTCATGACCCAAATTATTTGACAGTGTCATTTCATCCCTTGACTTACTATTTGAGCATAAAACATGGAGATATATACATTTGGAAGGGGTATACAAAAAAAAAAGGTAACACACTGTCCACACTAGGGACAACGAAAATCAAGATATGACAATTGTGGTCTCGGACCATAACCCCCAACTCAGTCCGAACCTTCCTCTTGTGGTTATAAACCTTGTGTTTAAATTTTATAGATTTCTATTTACTTATTTTTAACTAAAAGTTATTATCCACAAACTAACTGTCTTCGGACGACAACCTGATACCAATATATACGACCACAAATTTTTTTTGTGGTTGTATAAAAATGAACACAAGGCAATAGCATACTAGTAGATACAACGAAGAAACACATTTAAACAATCTCACTACAGTTATTAAGGTGGCAGGTACCAGTTTTGGTGTACCAGAACATGTGTCCCACGCAATTTTGTTATAGTTAAGTATTGAGGTATATAATTGCATCATGTGGACTGAAAAAATAAATGAATGTAAATTCTAGGCTATTGTACTACACAAGTAAGTAGTTGCATACACAGGTTGGGGATTTCCTTCACATATAGGTCCAATCAGATGTCAAAATTGTGGTCTCCTCACTTGACGGCATCCAATCAAAGTGGGGAAAAAATTCAGTTTTATGTAAACAAAAATATCTTGAGATTTTGATGGTAAGGATAGGTTCGGACAAGGCTCTATTTCACTGAATATCCTTTCTCTCTTGAATTTTGGCTAAAATTCTTGTTGGCTTTTAGCAGGATTTTGCAGGTGAGGATTAGATTGGTACCATAGCATCACATTTTTTGCCTTATTTGCAATGCATTTATAAATTTTAAAATCTCCATGCTGGACAGACACCCAAATTTAAAGGTTTTCTATATATTTACATAAGCACGCACACATCTTAGTTCCTTGAAACCATACATTTTATTTGTATATAAGCTTGAATGAATTTTCAAGAAAATAAAATCATAAATCCATGAAATTCTAAAGATTTATTGTAAAATAACTGGTTTCTGCCACCTTAAGCCTAAACATGATTTTAACATATCACAAAATGTGCCTTTTTAAGAGTTCTACAGGTGTGTGGTATTATATTTCTTTTATTCACAGTCAATGTATAGGTCTGTGTGTAAGCAAATAGTTTTTACATGGATTTTAAGAATTATCAAATATCAAGACAGATAACTCTGTATCCCAATACAAACAATGACATTCAATTGATTGGTTTTAAAATGATTATGTTCACCAAACAATGATTTTATATCATAAATTATATAGAAATAGCAATTAAAAAGAGAGAAAAAAGTAAAATAAGCCTCAGCATAGTACAAGAAAAAGCTGATTATACTGTATATTACCTGTTATAATGATTTATTTCATATGATATGGACATTTTCTTATTTATTTGCATTTTAACTATGAATATATGAATTCTTCTTTTTTTATAGGTCTACTACATAGTTGATACTTTAGGACAGGCGACGGAAATAAGAAAACTGGTCTCTCTCATCAGCAATAGTGTGGCAATTCTAAAATTTCAACATGCGGCCTAAACAGCTAGCTCATGTGGAGAAGAGATATGAGACTGATTGCGATTAAATGTACACTTAGTTTAGTGCATCATGGATCTACAAAGTGAAACATATGTACCAAAAATACTAGTTTATTCATAACTAAGCCTTTTTCAGCACTGCAGTCAACAGAACAATGATAGTGACAAGAATTGAGACTATTTAATACCTCAAACAATGGGAAAATACTTCTTGAGATCAGTTGTAAGTGGTTTTATATCATGCATGAAACAATAAACTTAAGTAGTTTTATAAACTGTTGGATAGTTCATACACTGTACCAGAAAACTCACACAATAAAATTTATTAAATATGAACACAATCATTTTTTTCAAATTTTTTTGCATTCAAAGCAGTTTGACGGCAAAAGACGCAAATAATGCTTTAATAAATTTGGTCTTACAAAGCCTATTCATGTTTTCTTTTGTGCTGTAACCATATAAAATGCATGTATTTTTAATGGTAAATGACTATAGAACTCAATCAGACTAAAAAAATGGAAATATATTGTTTTCAATGAGTGGTTAAAGGTGGCAGGTACCAGTTTTGGTGTACCAGAACATGTGTCCCACGCAGAAATTTTGTTATAGTTAAGTATTGAGGTATATAATTGCATCATGTGGACTGAAAAAATAAATGAATGTAAATTCTAGGCTATTGTACTACACAAGTAAGTAGTTGCATACACAGGTTGGGGATTTCCTTCACATATAGGTCCAATCAGATGTCAAAATTGTGGTCTCCTCACTTGACGGCATCCAATCAAAGTGGGGAAAAAATTCAGTTTTATGTAAACAAAAATATCTTGAGATTTTGATGGTAAGGATAGGTTCGGACAAGGCTCTATTTCACTGAATATCCTTTCTCTCTTGAATTTTGGCTAAAATTCTTGTTGGCTTTTAGCAGGATTTTGCAGGTGAGGATTAGATTGGTACCATAGCATCACATTTTTTGCCTTATTTGCAATGCATTTATAAATTTTAAAATCTCCATGCTGGACAGACACCCAAATTTAAAGGTTTTCTATATATTTACATAAGCACGCACACATCTTAGTTCCTTGAAACCATACATTTTATTTGTATATAAGCTTGAATGAATTTTCAAGAAAATAAAATCATAAATCCATGAAATTCTAAAGATTTATTGTAAAATAACTGGTTTCTGCCACCTTAAGCCTAAACATGATTTTAACATATCACAAAATGTGCCTTTTTAAGAGTTCTACAGGTGTGTGGTATTATATTTCTTTTATTCACAGTCAATGTATAGGTCTGTGTGTAAGCAAATAGTTTTTACATGGATTTTAAGAATTATCAAATATCAAGACAGATAACTCTGTATCCCAATACAAACAATGACATTCAATTGATTGGTTTTAAAATGATTATGTTCACCAAACAATGATTTTATATCATAAATTATATAGAAATAGCAATTAAAAAGAGAGAAAAAAGTAAAATAAGCCTCAGCATAGTACAAGAAAAAGCTGATTATACTGTATATTACCTGTTATAATGATTTATTTCATATGATATGGACATTTTCTTATTTATTTGCATTTTAACTATGAATATATGAATTCTTCTTTTTTTATAGGTCTACTACATAGTTGATACTTTAGGACAGGCGACGGAAATAAGAAAACTGGTCTCTCTCATCAGCAATAGTGTGGCAATTCTAAAATTTCAACATGCGGCCTAAACAGCTAGCTCATGTGGAGAAGAGATATGAGACTGATTGCGATTAAATGTACACTTAGTTTAGTGCATCATGGATCTACAAAGTGAAACATATGTACCAAAAATACTAGTTTATTCATAACTAAGCCTTTTTCAGCACTGCAGTCAACAGAACAATGATAGTGACAAGAATTGAGACTATTTAATACCTCAAACAATGGGAAAATACTTCTTGAGATCAGTTGTAAGTGGTTTTATATCATGCATGAAACAATAAACTTAAGTAGTTTTATAAACTGTTGGATAGTTCATACACTGTACCAGAAAACTCACACAATAAAATTTATTAAATATGAACACAATCATTTTTTTCAAATTTTTTTGCATTCAAAGCAGTTTGACGGCAAAAGACGCAAATAATGCTTTAATAAATTTGGTCTTACAAAGCCTATTCATGTTTTCTTTTGTGCTGTAACCATATAAAATGCATGTATTTTTAATGGTAAATGACTATAGAACTCAATCAGACTAAAAAAATGGAAATATATTGTTTTCAATGAGTGGTTAAAGGTGGCAGGTACCAGTTTTGGTGTACCAGAACATGTGTCCCACGCAGAAATTTTGTTATAGTTAAGTATTGAGGTATATAATTGCATCATGTGGACTGAAAAAATAAATGAATGTAAATTCTAGGCTATTGTACTACACAAGTAAGTAGTTGCATACACAGGTTGGGGATTTCCTTCACATATAGGTCCAATCAGATGTCAAAATTGTGGTCTCCTCACTTGACGGCATCCAATCAAAGTGGGGAAAAAATTCAGTTTTATGTAAACAAAAATATCTTGAGATTTTGATGGTAAGGATAGGTTCAGACAAGGCTCTATTTCACTGAATATCCTTTCTCTCTTGAATTTTTTTGGCTAAAATTCTTGTTGGCTTTTAGCAGGATTTTGCAGGTGAGGATTAGATTGGTATCATAGCATCACATTTTTTGCCTTATTTGCAATGCATTTATAAATTTTAAAATCTCCATGCTGGACAGACACCCAAATTTAAAGGTTTTCTATATATTTACATAAGCACGCACACATCTTAGTTCCTTGAAACCATACATTTTATTTGTATATAAGCTTGAATGAATTTTCAAGAAAATAAAATCATAAATCCATGAAATTCTAAAGATTTATTGTAAAATAACTGGTTTCTGCCACCTAAGAACTTATTTCAAAATATTGTGTTCTAAGGGGAGTAACTCAGTATATTCAGAAATAAAAATCAGTTAATCTTGAGTGCTGTGGACATGGTAGACAAAAAAGGTGATACATGTACATTATAAGCAGCCAACAAACAAACAAAATTCACACTTTTGATATATACAACAAATGACAACTACTGAATTACATGATTCTGACTTGGGAAAGAGCAGGACATAAAAGAAGTCTTTCTTGAATAGCCCTTCAAAGCTTTATAGTTATTATGATTGCATTACCAATCACTGTATCAGTACACCTGGCATTTATTTTAAATATTATCCTGCTGAGTGACTAACCTTAGAGGGAAACTGCTGAGTGACTAACCTAAGAGGGGGCCTGCTGAGTGACTAACCTAAGAGGGGCCCACTCAAGTCATGCTTCAGTGATTCCCTATATAATCAAACAAATTTTTCCCATAAAAAGGGGGAGGACTAGCCCCCCACCCCAACCCCCTGGATCAGACTATGCTCTGTTCAATTATTTCAGAAATGTGTGACTTATTTTTGAAGCTCAAGCAACATATTGAAAAATCAAAAGTATCAGCATAAAGGAAGGAAGTACATGTATCTGACACTTCCTGAAATTTGTTTAAAACTACAATAATTGCTCACATGTTATATCACTGCCAAGCTGCTGACCAAATATGCATTTTGTGTTCTTGTAATTAGTTTCTAAATGTGTAATGAAAATATGTGTTGGATGAATACAGGGACATGGTTATTTGTAACAGTAAATTTGGTGCTGTAGTAAAATTTGTCCGCCAGACTTTTTTCCTAGTACATCTGTACAATGAATAAAAAATCAACACTGCAAGGTTTTAATGACGGGGACAGTCACAGATCCAGCCATTTTTAAAATGTTAATTTCTGTGTCATTTTGGTCTCTTGTGGAAAATTGTTTCATTGGCAATCATACCACATCTTCTTTTTTAAAGATCCAGCCATTTTTAAATGTCCAACCCAGAAGAAAGGAGGGGTTAAAACCATATCCCCCAAAAATATATTAATGCAAATAGGAGGAGTAAATTAAACACTTTATTATTACATGTATTAGTGGTCATGGGATATGTTGGTAAACCAGTGTGAAGCAATATATATAGACAACTTTCGAGTTCGATGCATTTCCGTCAAAAACTCTGGTTTTAGTGCGTTTAGGGGTGTCGTCACTTCCATTCCAATGTTGAGCGAGTGGTTGGAAAACTATAATTCTTGTAGTACAAATTATTCAGCAAATTGAATTCTCAAAATAGACAATCAGCACTGCTGTCATTAGGGAATTGTCATTAAGTACCTACATAACAACCATTATTTCTAGTTTATCCTGCACAATGACGATCACTTAGACGGTTGATGAATGTCAATAGTGCAGGGATACAGGCGACCCCTCTATCTGGTAAATGACGCCATAAAGGCGCGCATAATTGACGAGTTTTTTTCTGTTGATGGATGAACTCGAAAGTGAACTAGTAACTACTCGCTATGCAGTACAATAACTCATTATTTCTTCGTGCAACCAGAAAGGCAGAGTAGTTCTGATTGATCGAAAGTGGTTTATTATTTTGAAAGGAGGGCGAGTTGTTTAACAAGCCTCAATCATGTGAGCAACAAGAGTGGGACGAGTTTGTGCGGGACGAGTTGGTGCGGGTCGATTTTTCATTGGGGCGAGTTGTCTGACTTCCCGACCTACATGTACAAAATTAGATATATTTCATCGCACTGAACCCTTGCATTTACAGTTAATTTACCTGTAATTGCACTGCAAACGTGGTCATTCTCGTCGCTTTGCAATGCCACTTACATTCAAATAAAAAAGAGACTTTTTACTCACCTGAACATGTTGAAGAGAGTGACAAGCTTTTATGACCTTCCCCTTGTTTACCCTCGTACGATTTCCTGGTTTTTATTAGTAGAGAGCCTGAAGTCATCCCTGACATAGATAATATTTTTCGATTTCACACAAATATCACGCGTGGTGTAACTTTAATCCTCGTTACAAGGCTACATGAGTAACATGTATATGTGTTTTCTTCGAACGAGGACAAGTAGTCTATATCATTCTGCAGTACAGATATAAATAGATAAAAAGAAGAAATACTACGGAACGACCATTTTACTTTAAAGGAAAAAAACTGGAAAAGGGGGGGGGGGGGGCATGTTTTTTTCCTTAATGATAAAAAAAAATCTGAATCAAGATTTTCTTAAGATATCGTAGTCCTAATACCTTAAAGTGTTAAATATCGAAGAAGAAGAAAAAATAATTTAAAGCGGCGAAAAAAAATCATGTCGCAAAGCGCAAAAAATAAATCCGGCGAAATCAGAAAAAAACACACCCCTATTTTGAAGTTTAATCTTGGACCATTATATTATATAAGTTTAATAGTCCCAGGTTAAATGGATGTCCTAAAGCAAAACAGGTTCTTGCAATCTGATTTGTTTTTAAAATTACCGTCAGGTAAAAATAACACCCCATCTCCAAGTTCAAACGGGGATAACTGGACTTTTGTCTTTTTTCACCCGAATGATTACTTTGCCAGTTTACTTTCTACTTATGAATATGCATGTCCTTTTGGTAGCCTTCGCCTCTTGTTAATTTTGCTTTTAAAAATTTGATATATTCTTTTGACAATTTTCAACGGTTGTCTTTGCCTCTCCTTTAATTATTTACCAACTCTTCTGTATTTATAAAGGAAACTAATGCATAAATAACGATCTGCTTGAATGTTATCTTAACCCGGACACATTTTTGTTAGCTAGTTGTGTCTTCTTTGTTGACTTATTTTTCTTGAACATGTTGAAAAAATGTTCTTTTATATAAAACAAGTGCCACATGTTGTTTACCCTTCCGACAAACCTGAAGTTATGGGTTCGTTTTGCTCATTCTTGAGTTTTCTCTATTGTATTTTCTATAGACCAAGGACGTATAACCAACATACTAATATACGTCTTTGTATAGACCTACTGTTGTTTTTGTTTTGTTTCGTTTTTTTTTTGCCAATGGCATTGTCAGTTTGTATTTGACTTATCAGTTTGAATCCATTTGTTTTATTTTGCCTCTCTCCTTAAAAACAGATACTTTTTTGGATAATATTCTCAGACCAGTACTATACATTCTATTCAATACTGTATTCGATATTGAATCAACGTTTTGCAAAATCAATAATATCATCGATAAACAAAATGTAACTTTTTTCATTGTCAAACATTCCTTAGCCTTTCGAAACTTCTTTGCATAAGCCAAATGCATAATTTTCAATTAAAAATAATCTATAACTATTAAACCAATTTTCACTTTGTCGACAAAGTAATGCCCAGGTAATAACATATACTGTCCAATTAACCTGCGTAAGAGAACCGACCCGCATTAAGCAAAAACACCGGTACCAAGCCAGGAATAAGACAGTTATTATCAATTCGTTCGATGTGTTTGTGCTTTTAATTTTGTCATTTGATAAGGGACTTTCCGTTTTGAATTTTCCTCGGAGTTCAGTATTTTTGTGATTTTATTTTTATCATAACGTAAATGTAACTATTTATAAGTATTGAATGCTTCTTTTAGTAATGTCATAGAGTTGTAAAATCGTTGACCGTGCATACATTTTAAGAATGAAGCACGGAAATACAAAATGTACTTCGGTGAACGCTTTTTACACCTCGATGAATTTACAAAAAGAAGCATTGAATTCTTAAATAAACACAAGTAGCATGTTTAACCCCACCAAATTCTGTATGTAAATGCCTGTCCCAAGTCAGGAGCCGATAATTCAGTGGTTGTTGTTTGTATTTATGTGTTACATATTTGTTTTTTGTCGATAAATTAGGCCGTTAGTTTTCTCGTTTGATTTGTTTTACATTTGTCTTTTCGGGGCATTTTATAGTGGACTAGGCGGTATTGGGTTTGATCATTGTTGAAGGGCAAACGGTGAGTGACCTATTATAGTTGTTAATTTCTGTGTAATTTGGTCTCTTGTGGAGGGTTGTCTCATTGGCATTCATTCCACATCTTCTTTTTTTATATAACAAGTAATATAAATACAACTTAGTCGCCTGATTTCCTTTATTTTAAAAACTAGAAGTTTGGTTTCATTCCATTCATGCAGTGGTTCTCTAAAAGAAGACATTTGTATGTATTTCCCATTGGGTCCTATGTTAAACTAAGTCCCTCGCTGGCGGCCATCTTGAATGATGGATCGGCTACAAAGTAACAACACTTGGTCAGCACCTCATGAGGAACATGCATGCCATGTTTGGTTTCATACCATTCAGTGGTTTTCTAAAAGAAGTCATTTGTATGCATTTCCCATAGAGTTCTATGTTAAACTAAGTCCCCCATTGGCGGCCATCTTGGATGATGAATCGGCTACACAGTAACAACACTTGGTCAGCACCTCATAAGAAACATTCATGCCATGTTTGGTTTCATTTCATTCAGCGGTTCTCTAGAAGAAGTACAAAATGTAAAAAGTTAACGCCGACGACGACGGACGACGGACGCCAAGTGATGAGAAAAGCTTACTTGGCCCTTCGGGACATGTGACCTAAAAAGCAAAGGGGGTTTTATCAACTGGTCCTCTTCGTTTGAGTGTTGATACATTATTGTGATAGTCGTTTACTGTTGTTTTTTGAATGAATTGTGCGTTCCCATATCCATATTTGTCCACTGTGCCCAGTGCATTCTGCGAGTTTTAATTTGTTTTCTTCATCCGCAGTCAGACACAGTCCTGTATCTTTGTTTTGTATCAAGTTATCCTGCAATAAAAACAATATGATATTTTTACATCTGTTTTAGTAATTTCATTTGTTTATTTGTCGTACATTAAACAATTGTCGGAAGTATATGATAAAGAGTTTAATACATGGCCTTTTCTATAGGCCCGGGTAACATCCGTCGACCCTATACGTCTCGGAATGATACCCGGGCCGATATGGAAAAGGCCATGTATTAATCTCTATATATATCATACTTTTGTTATACTTTTGTTATACATATGTATATATAATTGAAAAACGTAATTGTGTATTAATAAAATTACCCCCCGAGACAGCTGAGATCACCCCCAGTTTTTGGTTGGGTACGTGTTGCTTTGTCTTTTGTTTTCTATGTTATTTCTTGTGTACTATTATTTGACTGTTTGTCTTTTTCATTTTTTTAAGCTATGGTGTTGTCAGTTTACTTTTGATCTTTGAGTTGGTATCTTTCGACCCTCTTTTGGGAATTCACTACACGCACGAACATCCAAAGTGAAGGAATAGTGCTTTCGAATACATTTTTCAACTTAAAAACTGACTGAGGACTGAATGATGACTTCACCATGACGCAACTATCACAAATCTTTAAGTTTAAGACGGATTAGAACTTTGCTTGGCATTATAATTATTTTCATTATAAAATTCCGTATCTACTAACGCTTTATTTTATTGAACATATTTTTTCGAATGTCGTTTGCCCTTTGCAACAAAGTTACTTAGCAACTATAAAACCAGGTTTAAGGTGGTACCTAACACTACAGGGAGATAACTCTGTAAAGTCAGCTTAACGTTTTAATTACGTTGTGTTGTAAAGGAAACATTAAGCTTCTCAATGATCAAAATTGGTGTTTGTCAAACTGCTATATAACCAGTGTAATTTTTCTGACAAAACGGTTAGTTCAAAATTTTTGAAATTTTTATATTTTTGTTAAAGGATCAAAGTAAATACTTGGACAAAATTTTATTAAAATTAAACGAGCCAAATTAATTTTAGTGAAAGTGTTGGGTACCACCTTAATCCACTTTTTTTCTACATACGAAAATGCCTGTATCAAGTCTGGAATATTTTCCCATTTGATTTGGGACTTTCCTTTCTGACTTTTTCTCTAGTTTTAGTATTTTTGTGATTTTCCTTTTAACTGATATTCTGATTTTGTATTCACTGACCTTTCGGTAATCCCATTGGACAAGTTTGTTGAATTTGCATTTTTTGATTTTAACTTGATTATTTTTCTTTGGTACTAAACAGAAAATTCCTTGTCGTATTTCGTTGTCGGAAGACAACTCCCAAAACTGAAGCAAAAAAGATACATTAATTATCAATATTTAACAATAAGTAAATACATGATCAGATTCATATTAGTATTTGGACCATACGCGTATAATTTAATTTTGGATGTAACGCGTCTTCTGGTTGGCTGACGTTATTTTGCTATGAGCCCATAGACATAATTAGTCATGTGACCGTGACGTCATCAACGTTTTTATGGTTTTTCTACGGTTTAAAATGGAATTTAGAATTAAATTATAAGAAATGACTGTAATATTTTTTTCTGTCTATTCGAAATAACATTAAAAATGTGGTGCACACTGTTAAATAACCCGCTACGCGCGTTATTCAGTGTGCACCAAAATTTTTATGTTATTTCTTCATAGACAGAAAAAATATTACAGTCATTCCTTAAATGACCATGACTTCATATGGTCCAACCAATATATCAGTATTGTCTTGGTAAGGGAACGACCATTTAACTTCATAAAAAGTGTATGTGTTGGGGGGGGGGGGGGGGGCTAAAGGTTTCTTCGAAAAAAATCATTTGATTGATAGCATTGGAAATGTGAAAATAAATTCTAACTCAGACAAAAAATTATAACACCTCCTTGCAGATAATGGATTGTCATTAATAAACCAAATACCAACTTTTTACACTGTAAATGACATATTGTCATAACCCTTCAAGTTGTCGAAAAAAGGAGTGGATAAAAATAAACTCCTCAAATTAAGACATCAGAATTTAGATTTTAAGCAAAATGATAATT
This sequence comes from Mytilus galloprovincialis, assembly GCA_037788925.1. NCBI lineage: Eukaryota > Metazoa > Mollusca > Bivalvia > Mytilida > Mytilidae > Mytilus > Mytilus galloprovincialis. The sequence continues at coordinate 35,047,346 of CM075340.1, forward strand.
TTAGTTTATTAATCAAATGGCGACTGGTGTACCCCTTATTTTGACATTTTGACCTATTTAGTTGGTTTGTTTTGAAAAAAAAGTCTACACATCGTTGTCAATATAATGGAATTTTATTCGACTGTTATACGAATGAGAGGTTAGGCTAGATTTAAAACACGTATAAATCCACCATTTTCTATTAAGAAAATGCCTGAACCAAGTCAGGAATATGACAGTTAAATTTTTATCCATGAATTTGATGTGTTTTAGCTTTTGATATTGCCATTTTTAGGGACTTTCTGTTTTGAATTTTCCTCGAAGTTGGATATTTTTGTAATTCTACTTTTTTGTATCATTGATACATGATCAATTAATTCAGTGAATTTCACTTACAAATTTAAATAAAGTGAATAAAATATGTGGTCATTGTCGACCTCTCCCGAACTCTATACTTGCTGAACAAATTACCACTGATTCAGAGATTATTCTGTGTATTTATTATTGCGATTTCGAATTCTGAAGAATGGACACAAATGCTAATTAAGTTATGCCGATTCGAGGAAAGATCAGGAAAAGCTACATACAGATATATGTGTCAGATATCGCAACGCAAATTTTTATCATTGCGATATTCACCATTTCGCATTATTCGCATTCTTAAAAACCTCGAAAAATTTCTGTATTTTATTAAAACAGTGTAAACACAAGTAGAACAAATTAGCATAGAACATTTCAAAATGTTGTCCATACATTAATAACGTTTTTATAATCCTATGGTATGTAATACTCGTATAATCGGACCATATTATTATACGCATATAATCTTGACCATACTTGTATGTTCCTCATATTCTCTTGAAGAGGTACATAATTAAAAATTAACGAATAACCTTCAAAACAATAGGTATCGGATTCTATTTTCTATGTTAGACACATTTTTAACACATGAGTCACATGACCATGATGACACAACACAAACGTTTCATTTACTTGGTGCACCGAGTAAATGAACCGTTTGTGTTATGTCATTTAGTTTTCAGGGTACATTGTTATTAATTAAGAAAGACTTTCATGACGCAATAACAAAATGTCATTTCTGGTATTCATAATGAGTTGGGAGCCTCGGTGGCCGAGTGATCTAAGTAGCTACTCCTGTAATCACTAGCCAGTCAACACGAAAGTTGTGATTTCGAACCCCTCTCGTGCAGGTGCACTCGACTCTAATCTTAATTGACTAGGATTGTCATTTTCCCTATCGAAGGTCGGTGGTTTTCTCTTGGCACTCCGGCTTCCTCCAACCTAAAAACTGGCAGCCACGAAATAGTATAAAAGCGGTGCTTAAAAGTGGCGATAAAACACATCAAAACAAATAAAGGATGAGTCTATTTAATCATTACGCAATAACAAGTAGTTTACCTGCCAGTAACCTTTCCAATAACACTTAGCGAGACATAATCTTTGAGAGTTGCAGTTACCTAAACATGTCTTCCCATCAGGTTTGGTGATCTACAAAATACAATCTATCTTTTCACTAAATTTTATAGTATCGAATGCACTGTATGCAATTTTATTTTTATGAAGAATGTTATCGTATTGTGTTTCATTAACAGTGTGTAACTCGTAATAACTAAATACAAAAGTTCCTGGTTAATGTGTGATGAACATGGTTCGCCGGTTTTATTTTACTAGGGTTCACCTTATTATTACTTTTATCAGGTTAAAATATTGTTGTACAAACTCGTTTAGTTTGAAAATTGATCGGTTGTCCACTTTAGGTGGCACGGTAGTATTTCCTGGCCCATAACAGGGGATAATGATAGCCTTTTTAGAATTTTCACCACTTTCTAACACTGCAAAAAATTCTACATTCACAGTTAACTGAAGTACTTTTATTTTACTATTCAGAAATTAATTTGAATATGTATCATGACCGTTTACTTTTTTTTGCTATTTTTAAAAACCTAAGGCCACTACACTAGTACTTTTAGGGATTTTATGGTACAGTGAATACAAAATTAAAAAAAATTCTCAAAAATTCATTTTCATCTGTATGTAAAATTATTTCATATTTTTCTACACCTGATTCATCCATCAGTTTGGTTAAGTATGTTCAGTTGATACTGTATTTTATGTCCAATCACACTGTTTAGATACATTTGCCTAAGTAGGGTACACAAAAGAGCAACCTAAATTCAGAAATGCAAATACTACCGTCCCACCTTTAGGTTTTGTATTGTTTACATTGCTATGGAAATTTATAATATTTGGAATCAGTAATGGTTAGGTTGTTGTTAGCAAACCCGGAAATATTCCGATTGGTAGTCGTAAACATAAGGGCCGTCATTCAAACGTTTTAGAATTGAGGGTTATGTATTCGATAAACACTCATATGAATAAGACATATGGTATCGTCCAAATTAAATGGTATGGTCATAAACCTTAGTATATAAGCTGATGCGCTGTCAGAATAAGGGTCGCTTAATAAATAGTCAAGACGTCTAGAAGAAGCAAGAAGGTATTTATTTCATTTATAAAAGATTAAATAGATGCTGAATACGAATCTATCTGCGTGCCTGAATAAGGTTGCAGGGGAATATTATAAGTGAAACATACGCACCGGGTAACAGGTGCATAGGCGACTGTGCGGTTATAGTGCACAGGTAAACAAGTGCAAAGTAGTGCACAGACGGAACAGGCAGATAGTGCACAGGATAGCGGTGCACACGGATAGCAGCACATAGCTAGAATACAGCAAAGTTTGGGATTGTGCACAGGTTAGCACTGGTTGTTGCTGGACAGATAAAGTCTGTGAAAAAACAGCAACACGTCCCACATATAACTAGTGGTTGAAAGAGGCCAAATTAAGAAGTTAAAGATAAATACTAGTATATAAGAAACGGTGCATCTTCCAATATCCAGGGGTAATCTTTGGTACGATACCCATAAGTCACTACACCGAGTATGTGACAAATGCACGGAAATCGTATTTTTGTTTTTTACATAACTGAACATTAGTACAATTGTTATAACACATCTCCAACAATAATGACAATTTATAGATGTTAGAATTATATAAACAAAATTCATTCATAATATGCAATATTAAGTATATTTGTGAGGGCCCTCATGGGGTTTTTGATTATGTGATTACTTGGCCGTTTTTTTAATGATTATTTGATTATTAAGCCAAATATTTCATGATTATTTGATTACCTAGGACTGTATTTTTAGTTTATGATTATTTGATTACTAAAGATAAGCAAATATTTAATGATTATGTGATTATATTGGCAAAAAATGGTGATTATGTGATTACTAGGACCCCCATGAGGGGCCTCATTTGTTTTTGGTATCTTGAAATACGTTCATAAAAAATTGACTTTTGATTCAAGTATAAGTTCACTTGTTCACTTAATTAAACGAATTATAAGACAATCAAAAACACATCAACGTTAACAAGTGAGTGAGTAAAGAAAGGTATACGTTCGGTAAATGCCAAATTTCCAAACAATGTGGAGGAAGACTCGTGTAGTGTTTGTAACCTTTATTTTTTAATGAACCTTTTCCAATTGCTATAAGAGGAATTCGAAAATAACCGTTATCCCGCTTTCTGCACTTTTTTTCGAATCGTGCGGCCGGAGATAATATTAAGGTGTATTTTGGATTCATTGTCCGCAAAGCAATAATTTTTCCTGTTTATAGTTGCATTATATAGTGAACAGTGTTTTGAATTTTGTAAACAAATGTTGAAACTAGTTGAGGCAACACCGATTTAAAAAGGTGTGAATAAACACATTAAAGATACCAGGACTAAAATTTTGTATTTGCACCAGACGAGTGTTTCTCCTACCAAAGACCTATAATTGACGCTTGAATCTAAAAAGGAGTTAAAAAGGCCAAATAAAGAACGAAGTCTTGTCAAATACAGCTAAGGTAATCCATTCATGAGTTATAAAAGCCTTAGCATATAAAAAATTCTAAGTTTTGTTAATACTCAATTTATAATTATGACCATATCAATGAATTGATCATTCTCCCATTTATTTGTATTGTAGTCATGTCATGTAATGTTGTCATTTTAATGTTATATTTAACATTGCCAGTAAAGCGGAAGGTTTGGGACGCCACAAAACCCGGTTCAACCCACAATTTTTACCTTAAAATGTCCTGTAAAAAGTCAGGAAAATGGCCATTGTTATATTATAGTTCATTTCTGATTACATTTTAATGTTGTGTTTCTGTTGTGTCGTAGTTCTCTTATATTTGATGCCATTCTCTCAATTTTAGTTTGTAACCCGGATTTGTTTATAGATTTCGAACAGGTGTATACTACTGTTGCCTTTATTCATGACAACACAGATGTCCAGACTAATGGGTTGGTGATACCCCTGGGGAACTAAAACTCAACCAGCAGTGACGCTCAAATAAAGAAAGAAAGGTAAAAAAGGCCAAATAAAGTACGAAGTTGAGGAGCATTGAGTACAAAAAATTCATTAAAGTTTTGACAATTGAAGCTACGGTGATGTATTCCTGGGTTAGAAAAGCCTTAGTATATCAAAAGTTCTATGTTTTGTAAGCAGTTAATTCATAACTATGACCATATCAATGATCATTCATGACAACACAGAAGTCCAGACTAATGGGCTTGTGATACCCTTGGGGAATTCAAACTCCGCAAGCAGTGGCATCGACCCCGTGATTGTAAATAAAATAGATTCAAGGATTTAAATCTTGTATTTGCACCGGACGCGCGTTTCAGCTACAAAAGACTCGACAGTGACGCTGGAATACAAAAAGATTGAATATAATGGTTGTCAAATTTAGATGTTAAAAATTGTATGCAGAAGACGCTTGACTCTTCCATAACTTGTTGAATTTAAACTACATAGTCGGTCTGCTCTTTGTTTCATGAGAAACAGTAGAAACAAAATATGAAACATGAATGCCTCTTTGATATTCAATAGTGCTTAATTTTGAGAGAAAAGTACAGTTTGAATAGTTATTTGATATTAGTGAATCATATGTAAAAAAAAAAAAACAAAAAAAAAAACAGAAAATAGAAAGACACAATCTATATTTTGTTAGTGTTAGCATTTCAGGATTCTTTAATTTTTGATTGCAGAAATTATATTACACGTTACGTACAGACAGCGATTAACAAAATGAAGTTAATTAAGTGCTGTTCATTTTTAAATAATTAATCAACATGTGTATCAATAATTCACTGCCAAAGTTTATAAGCTTTTATAATTTGTTCTCAATTACTGATAAATATTTTCAAGAGAGGAAAAATACTTACCGCTCCTTTGGCTATTAAATTCACGGGTATATAAAGATGAACGATTTCTGTTACATATTCCAGAAAATATTTAAATGGTTTACAGTTGTTTTCTTTTTTAAATTTCTTCACTTTTGATACATCTCCGGTTTTTAACTGTAAAGGAGGCAAAATCAAACCAATAACATATATTTACACAATCATGTTTTTCAAGTTAGCATGATATATTAATACTTAGGGTCATCTTGCATGCCTTCCACGTTATGTAATCAACTTTCAAATTATAGTCTTTATTTTGAATTGATTAAAACTTCCTAACTGTGACTTTGCGATAAGGAACAGCAATGCAAGCGCTGTTTCTTTGCTATTCAGCAGTATGTGTTTTTTTCTATTTGATTACAATTTTAGTCGTTTTTTGCAAACGGACTTAATTCTAGGCTTCAACAAAATGTACCCCTTTTTAATCATGGCGAAGAGAACAAGCATGGTGTATCATGGCGGATCTAATACATATATAGTATCGGCAGCTTACCACACATGTGTTGAAGAATAAAGATTGCAAAATAGTTGGTTAGGAATTTAAATTTCTTAATATGTTCACTGTCCTGTACTAAGTCAGGCAGTTGTTATCTAATAGTTCGTTTATATGTATGTTGCATTGTCGTTTGTCATTTGTTGCACTTCTGTGTTCTGTTCGTACATTGTTTTCCTCTTATAGTTGAAGTGTTTCCCTCGGTTTTAGAAAATAACCCGGATTTGTTTTCTCTCTATCGATTTATGACTTTTGGACAGCGGTATACAACTGTTGCCTTTATTTATCGATATTCAAACACAATAACGCAGTTGAAATATACCTACCAGTCTAAAACATCATTGCCAGTCCATCTTACCACAGCCGTACAGGAAAAAGGTGGAAACCATACACTTATTAAATAATGTCTTTTGTACTTTAAATAGCTAAAATCTGAATCATTTGTAGATAAATATGATAATGATTACACTCTAAAAACTAACTTAAAATTGATTGTCTTTAAAATGATGTTTTCAACAGACAAGCTTGTATAAGGACTATTTCCATATTTTTTAATTCCAAATGTTTGCGATATTGTGGAAGATTAGGACTAGTAGAAGTTGTCAAATATATTACTCACAGTATAATTTCCAATTCTTTCAAACACTAAGTCTTTGTATTCGTCCATCCACACTTCTGCTACTCTGTATAAATTAGACACTGTTTTTTGCGCTTCTCTTAGTTCATTTTCCCATATAATAGAACTTCTATACGCATGTCCAACATGAGAACATGGCAGCATTTCTATTCCGTCACCACACATAACAGCCTTTCAAAAAAATCTAAACGGTCATATAAACCTATAATGGTTTACTTTTATAATTAGTTATCAAAGGTACCAGGATTATAATTTAATACGCCGACGCGCGTTTCGTCAACATAAGACTCACCAGGGACGCTCAGATTAAAATAGTTAAAAAAAAGTTTAAGAGCAGTATACATTGTTACTTGGATGGAGGGTTGTCCATTGGTACTCATACCACATATTCCTATATCTATACAATATTTTTACCTTTTACAACATTTCATAACCCTACCATGATACGGATATGTAACCGCACACTTTATCTTAAGGGGAATACAAATATAAATGCAGACATGCTAATAATCGAATGAGACGAAGCGAATAAAGTGTAACCGTTGAAATACAGACTCAACAAAACATGAATAGTCAACCTTCCCTCTTTCCAGTTCAATGAATGAGCAGAGTTATACAATACTGGTTAGAAAATACCAATTAACTTCTAGTATATGATGTTCAAGAGGTGGAAGATACAATAGTGGTATAGATATACGAAGATGTGGTATGAGTGACAATGAGTGACTCTCCATTCAAATCACAATTTATAAAAGTTAAATTGAGAATGGAAATGGGGAATGTGCCAAAGAGACAACAACCCGACCATAGAAAAGACAACAGCAAAATATCACCAATAGGTCTTCAATGCAGCGAGAAATTCCCGCACCCGGAGGAGTCCTTCAGCTGGCTCCTAAATAAATATATATACTAGTTCAGTGATAATGAACGCCATACTAAATTCCAAATTATACCCAAGAAACTAAAATCAAAAATAATACAAGACTAACAAAGGCCAGAGGCTCCCAACTTGGAACAGGCGCAAACATGCTGCGAGGTTAAACATGTTTATGATATCTCAACCCTTCCCCTATACCTCTAGCCAATGTAGAAAAGTAAATGCATAACAATACGCACATTACAATTCAGTTCAAAAGAAGTCCTAGTCTGATGTCAGAAGATGTAACAAAAGAAGAAGTCAAAGTACGGTCTTCAACAGGGAGCCTTGTCGCACACCGAAAAGCAAGCAATAAAAGGCCCAAAAATGACTAGTGTAAAACAATTCAAACGGGTTAAACAATGGTCTTATCTGAGTATATAAAAAACAAAAAACGAGACACACTTATGAACCACATCAACAAACGACAACTACTGAACATCAGATTCCTGACTTAGGACAGATGCAAACAATTGCAGCGGGTTTAAACGTTTTGATGGTACCAAACCTTCAACCTTATCTGAAACAATAGTGTAACATCACACCATAGAAAGACACACTATAAAATATCAATTGAAATGGCTTTACTCAATCTATATAAAAGTAACAATTTAAAATAAGAAAAACTAACTTCAAGATTAGTCGAATGTAGCGCCACAATAGTATGCACAAATATGCAAACATTTCGAAAAGTAATTAAATATCATTGACTTGAAGACTGTTTAAAAAAGTCTCAACGAAACCGAAAAATAAGTTTAAATATAGTCAAGATATGAATGGCATTCAAGTAATCATTTACTTTCTCAATTCTAATAACCAAAAATGAGAAATCGTTCTAAACTATTCCATATCCAATAAATGAGAATTGACACTTGATTTACTAACAACATTTACATTACACACGCTGCTGCACAGGATGCAAAATGAAATGTTGCTTTAGTTTTGTTTGAGACCAAAGTATTTAAAAATCCAAACCGAATTTGAAAGATAAAAGATTTATAAACAATACAAAAAGTTAATTCAGAGACGGCCGAGCTAGACATCGCGCTTTGCATGTGATATATTTCTGATTTTGAAATGATTTACATGCAAGGCCTTACTAAGAGTATAGGGAGAACACATGTTGCACATAGCTGGTGTCATTTATTCCTTCACTAGCAATTTCATGTTACCTGTTTTTATGCTAAGTCCTAAAGTAAGAATTTAAACCTGCTTTTAAAAAAATGCAGTATGACGAAACACAAATTACACCGATCTGGTGATTATAATTCTTTATGTCAAATCGCTAATTTGACTGTTAAATATTGTCATTAAACAGTGATGGTTAAAATGGTAAGATAGATGTTTAAAATCTGAATATTAAAAAGTAGAATTTAAAAATTGAATAATACATGATAAAAAATGAATGTTGAATATTGTAATGAATGTTTAATCTTGAAAAGTAAATGAAAATCGATTGTTGTTTATCGGAAAACTGAACATTGTTAGCATATACTATAGTTATCAAAGGTACCAAGCTTATATTTGATACGCCAGACGCACGTTTCATCTACAATCAGTAACGCTCAGATCAAAATAGGTAGAAGCTAAACACGTACAAAGTTGAAGAGAATTGATGACCAAAAAATCTAAAAAGTTGTGCCAAATACGGCTAAGGTATTTATGACTGTGACAAAAAAAAATGCTTAGTATTTCGAATAACTAAAAAATATATTTAGAAAAAAAAGAAAGCAAAATTGCCATGCTTAATGTCGAAATCGATGTTTGAATTTAAAAAAAATGAAATATTGCACATTGAATTTTGAATATTACAATCTAATATTGAATGTTTTTGATCAAATGTTGAAAATAAGAATATCAAATGTTGAAAGTTGAATATTGCATTTAAAATGTTTAAAATCTTGATAAAAACAAAAACAAATTAACCAAATGTTGTTCGATTCAATGTAATGTTAAATATTTAGCAACAAATGTTATTATTAAGCAACAAATGTTATTATTAAGCAACACATGTTACTATTAAGCAACACATGTTGAACATTGAAATGGAATATAAATACTGAATATTTTGATTCGAAAGTTGTAAATTTAACTCTAATGTTGGCAGAAAATATTTCAATTTTGATTATTGAATATTATACATTTATTTCCCGTGCATGAGGGAGATATGAAGATTTGGTCACTCAAGAATATTTATATTTCACAAGGGCTTTGCCCGAGGGAAATATGATTTTCGAGGGTGAGTAAATCTTCATATCTCTCGAACACAAAGGGAAATGAATGTTTTATTCCACTGTCCATATGCTGAACATAACATATTAGTTTACATACATTTTTTTCTTAATTCGCTTGTCTTTGTTACTAAATACGACATACACATTAATAAACAGTACGGATCTTTTTTGTTTTAAATTCTAAATTGGCATAAGAATGATTGTTTGCTATCGCTTTTAAAAAAATAAGAATTTCAAAACGTTATGTACATTAACCGCGCGTAACGTTGCGCGATGTATTCCCGACACTTCAGAGGGGAATATGAAGATTTGTTCAATGACACATGGTATAGTCTCAACCAATCAAATAGTGTTTAAACTATCAATATGTATAAACAGTGGAATAATAAACAAAGTTGATATTCATTTTGCTTAAATAATTTGATTTTGCATAAATGCATAGAAAAATTGCTAGCATTCTATCAAATATTTATCCACTATTTGCAAAAGTATCTGCTTCTATTTTTCGTCCACAAATTTTGGTCGTCATGGATGTAATCGGACAAGATGAACTAAAAAATACATTTTTTTGAAATGTCAATTTTGATAAAAAATTGAACAGTTTTTTAAGTCTTTATATGTTTTGAATTATGTAGACATTAATTAAATACAATGTTCTATTTCTAATATCTTAAAGGTATACAGTTATACCAGATGCAGATATTTCAAAATTCAGTTCGCACTACTATCTACTCCGCCTTTGGATAAACGTTTAGGAAATTTGTTTAAATGCTCAACTTTTTTAACTATATACAATCATTGCCTTCCAATTTTCCACTCGAGCGTTCATGATACGTTAATACAGACGGACTCCAGGTTTGGTTGATTAAATTGTTTGAGCCTGGTATTGCCTGTAACTTAACCATGGAAACAATTTTTGAAACCACGAAGCTTTAGCATGCCCCAAACATAAATCACCTTCAGTTTGGTAAAACCTTTTGATGGTTCTTGTTATAGTAATTTTCAGTTTCAAACTGTCATCTTTGATCATCAGTTTATGGCATTTTGTTTATTCAGTTCAAATTCTAAGTTATAAGTAAAACACTATGTTTATTTACCTTAAACATTGTGTCCCAGAAATCGCCTCCCCATACTTGCATTCCTGTGTCGAAACCTCCAAGTTGTCGAAAAAAAGCTGTGTTTAACACAAAAGCGTTTGCCTGATGACCTGCTATCCTGTACAAAAAAAAAAAAAAACCGGAATGATAAGTTTCACTGAAAGACTTTTATATATTCATTTGCGTGTAAGTAAGAATCAACTACATATGCATAGCCTGATTGTTTTTTTATACGTCAGTGTTATTTTGCTTTGGTTAAGTTATATTCATTAAGCTTTTTCAGATCCATGGAATTTGTTATAATATCGGGTTCTAGGCATAAATTTGCATTAAATCTAATCAGGATACTATAATAATTATGTATGTTCGAAATGCATTATCATCATCATCATCATCATCGTTATCATCATCATCATCATCATCATCATCATCATCATCATCATCATCATCATCATCATCATCATCATCATCATCATCATCATCATCATCATCATCATCATCATCATCATCATCATCATCATCATCATCATCATCATCATCATCATCATCATCATCATCATCATCATCATCATATTATTATTATTATCATTATTATTATTATTATTATTATTATTATTATTATTATTATTATTATTATTATTTTTACCTCATTGGTTTTGTCCGCTGCAAGGATTTAATATACTCCTTCTTGTATGGTGAGTATCTTTGATTCAAATAGAAGTCGAAAGACATCGATAATACCCCCTTTTTGGGGTTATAGAAGTAGTCAGGCGAATGTATAAAGTAAAAAAAATTGTTAGGATATATGTTTCCAATCACTGGTATAACCAGCATTTTTGGTTTTTCTTTCAGTCTTTGAAGTAAAGGTTGTAGCCATCCTTAAATGAAATAAAAAAGACATGACTATTTAAATACAATACAAAAGGAATGTCATTAAATCACAAAGAAATTGTGACATCTTATAAAAAGACATTTTATCAAACATTTTCCTAATAAAAACTTTACTTAAAATTTATTTTCAAAACTGAAAACAAGAGTGCATACAAAAAATAACAGGTAATTGAAGACATTCCTTGACGACACCTACAATACAGGAGATATACATATACATGTCTTACTTATAAAAAGAGACCTTTCTCCACTAGAGATCAAATGATGTCAAAGTTAACAAGGCAATGGTTATTATTTTAGTAGTAATAAAAATCTGAAAAGTAGGGATTGCCGGCAATATTTTTTAGGCATTCTAAAATCAAAAGATTCAGAAGATCTGACAAAAATTCCAAAACATGACAAGCGAACATCTTTAAGTTACTGTGTACCCGATGATCATGCATTCTTTTCCACTTGTTAATCAATATCAAGTTCCCATTTCCTCGATTGTGGTATCCCACGATGCAACTTTCACTGAAGTCAACTTTACATTTGTCATTTCAGGACCTTTATAGCTGACTATGCGGTATGGGATTTGCTCATTGATGAAGGCCGCCGTACGGTGAGCTAACGTTGTTAATTTCATTGTCATTTGTTCTCTTGTGGAGAATTGTCTCATTGGCAATCATACCAAATTCTCTTTTTTATATTTCCATGAGAAACATAACAAGTGCTACTAGTGGTAACTGTTTAGCCTTCCAGGACACATAAGTTCTCTCCCTTTTTCACTAAGTAAAGTATTGCTCAATCGTTAGTTATTCTATTAAATCTTTTTGTTTAATGTTTTTCTTTTTGATGGGTATTTGATTTACCTTAATGTTTTTAAAATTTTGTCGATTGGCCAACGATATGTCAATAAAGCGCAATTACCATTGCAATTAATAGTTGGGTTCTCGTTCATGACGCATAGCACACAAAAATTGATGCTAGAGCTTCCTTGTATATTCATTATTTAAAACGTCAAAGACATAAAAAGTTTGTTTTGCCCAGTTTGTGAACACCTATTATGTCTGAAAATGTATAATGCAAACTTTCGTAGTTCGAAGTACAGAAACTTAAAACTATACCGCAACTTAGTTTGATAGAAAAAATATTCCAACATCGAATATTTCTTATATAGTAGAATGGCACTGAAATAGACTAATGTGTTTCATATCTACTATACTTGCCTTCTGAAACTTCACTGTGCGAATCAAGACATGCAAAATGCTTGGATTTAACCTGGTCCAATGCCGTCTGTTTTGCAACAAAAAGACCCATACTGGTTGGAAGCCTAATTATCCGCACTTTAGAAAGGTACGAAATATAAACGTCCAGTTTGTACTTCAAATAATCTAAAAGCAGATATTGATTCAAGTTATTGTCGGTTTTGGTGAAGAAATAAATATTTATTAAAAAAACAAAACGACGAATAGATTAGACAGGATTACTGCTAGTTACAATCTTAAAAACGTTTAAGAACCTGCGATCATCTCCAGTTTTTGGCTAAAAAAGAAAAAGACAAACAGACACAAATAGCACACAATACACAACATAGAAAACTGAAGACTAAGCAACACGAACCCCATCAATAACTGGGGCTGAGCCCAGGTGCTCCGAAACGGTATGCAGGTCCTGCTACATATGTTGTACCCGTCATGTTGCTCATGTTATTACAAACCCGGTAAAGTGTTACGAATCTTTCATAGTTTATTTGATGTAACAATCACTGAAGTTAGCATTGACCTTGAACCATTTGCCAGAAACTGCAGGTACTCTCAGATATGTACTTGTTTTTGCTGTTGTTGTTGTAACGGATGTATAAACACTTATTTACGTCAACTCTGTTTTTGACCGACCGTACAAGGGCTGTATAGCCGTTCAATGTCGTTAAAAACTTCCATCGACGACTTTTTTTGTCAAATGATTATCTGCTTTGTATCAATCTGATGACTTTTGCCCTTTTCACTGAATTTTAGGATGTTTTCAGATGTTGCGCTGTTATATGCCTGTTGAAGTTTAGAGGAGGGCTAGCACATTCAAACATCTAATGATGTTTACCGTTAGTTTTTTCAATTTAAATTGTGTCACATATTTCATATTGGGACCGTCTCATACCACACCTCCCTATGTGTTCTATCAGATTACGTACCTTCAGTAGATCCATCATCGACTAATATCAACTCATCTATCAAAGATTCTGGAGTATGGTCTAGGACACTGTGTACTGTTCGTAACAATGTACTCCATGCCTCGTTCCGGAAGGCTATTATTACTGTACAAGAATCAAGGTCCGAATATTTGATAGTTTTACACCTAAAATAAAACAGTGTTGATATTACTATTATATTTTGACAATCAGTGTCAAGCGAATTTGTCATTCGTCGCCTAGTAAGTATGTCAGAATTAATTGAACCCATCTTCGCCAAAGTGCATCATTTACCTATTGTGTTTTTCCTATTGGCCTATCTTTATTGTTTTTTGCAAACACTTGGTACAGTTCAAATACAGATATAATTAAAAACTGTAGTTCAATGCAAACATAGACTCATCAGTGACGTTTGAATCTAAAAATGTTTAAATGGCCAAATAAAGGACGAAGTTGAAGAGCAAGATACCAAACTTCGCATAAAACCTTAGAAAGACCGATATATAACTGGTTGTCATAATGCTCGTATTATCATCTTTCTAAAGATCTTATCGCCATTATTTCTATAGTTAAAGATGTTCTTCCAAGATGTTGCAATCAGATGTGGATTCTTTACACTTCTAAAATCTAATGAGTATCTGTATCTGTCATTGTATTCTTACAATTTGAATTAATATTAGAACTCTTCTGGTAGAACTATCAGAACCCGGGTATCATTAGCTGTGTTTTTAATACTGGTTTATAACATACTTTTCTTGAATTAACAATTTACTAGTAAATACATTATAACGAAACTACGATTCCAATTACATTCTCTTAAGCAAAGTAGGAATTAGATAAATGATGCTATAATCTTTATGTCTGTTTTTTTGTAAAATAGCTTTTCAACAATTTCACTTCTAATCGTGCATCTCCTCTGACCGACATGTTTTTTGTATTTATATGAAACAGTAATAATACAAAAAGCACGGAAACACAAAAAGTAAAACCAAATTGCAAAGTTCTTTATTTTTATTTTATGTTAAAATAATGATGACACGTGACTTGATAACCCACATGTCAGTTCAAGCTTGTATGTCATAAATCCCAGTGAACAAAGTGAAAATAAGGATACGATCGGAAAAGATCTGCATCATATTTTATCTTCTGCCCGACACAAATACACGACTCCAAACTAGAATATAAACAGACGTGATGATTTCAACTTTCCAATTCGCTTTTTCAGAATCTAATGCATCCTGGGTTATATTTTCAAAAGTGTGCACCAAAACGTCCTGATTGGTTACAAATGTCATAAACAATGGAAATTTAACCAATGACGTGACATTATTTTCATTTTGGGGTACGAACAATGAAATTACCCATGATGCTTTAGATTCTGAAACGGTCAATTATCAACTACCTTTTTTTCGACAGTATGACGGTTACATATTCTAATGATACGTTACCATCGGGAATGTTCACAGTATACGCACTAAATCAGGTAACGATCATCTAACGAATTGGTTGACCGATTTGATATCTCTGTGTATCAACTCACTTCTTGTTAGTTGACTTAGGTCTTTAAAAACCAAACCAGTCGCCGAATCCTTCATATTACTAATAGGTTTGATTTCACGACTGTGATATTTTGATTGAGTGCAGATTCACATGAAGAATGGTGTATGCATAGCAGAAAAAAGTAAAATATTAAAAGTACCGAACTCCGAGGAAAATTCCAAATCGAAAGTCCGTAAGCAAATTGCAAAATCAAAAACTCAAACACATCAAACGAATGCTTAACAACTGTCGTATTGCTGACTTGTTACACACATTTTTCTTTTGTAGAAAATGGCGGATTAAACTTGGTTTTACGGCTAGACAAACCTCTAACATTAGACGATTAATTTGTCAAAGCTTCCAGTCTCAAAACTTTTAGGAATTCATGCAATTTCACTTGATTTTTGCTTTTTACCTTGTACTAGTATTGTCTTCTCAATCGATTAATGAAATTAATAGATCGGTAAACTACTGTTTTCTGAATTTAACGAATCAAAGAAATTTGAACATTGTTTGCCAATAGTTTCCTCTAAGTAAAAATCATTTCATACACCAAATAAAGTTGACACACCGTTTTTAGTAAATGAGCAAGTGATTTTATCATGGAAATTTAACGGTTCAACAGACATGTAGACATAAAAAGATCAAACGCCTTATATATGTAATTCTATCATATATAATGTATAAATGTTTACAATCAGTCCTTCCATTGGGTTTATAGTTTACTATGTTAGTGTGTTACATACCAACATTCTTAAAGATTTTCTGTGCTTATGTAATAAACATATACTAACCATGGGTCTATGATATCCGGATTAAGAGTTCGATGAACAGATATCAGGTCTGATGCATATATATTCAAATGATGTTTCTTGTAATATTCATCGTACTTCAACTTGTCTTCTGGTGATAAAAGTGTTCTGTTGATATCAACCCCTGTACCAAGCTCACCTTAAAACATATTATAATAGCTTTTCAATATTCTGCCTCTAGAATTTCTTGACACTACACACATTTGAAAACGAATATAAGATATAATTACAACACAAGGTATTACGTCAGTTTTCACAAGCATTCATCATTTGAACAAAAAGTTGATAGGATGATGTAGATGTAAGGGCTTAATAAGCTTATCTTTAATACTAAAATAACGAGGTCCAATTTGTCAGTCGTCATGGAGCCAATATAGGACAATGGTGTTGATTAAAAATTACACCTCTCCAGACCCTTTTGTTTTCCACATAATTAATATTGCCAATAATTAACAAGTTCCGGGTCGAATACGATACCGATGCCATATTTATATACGGACCCGCGATATCACGGGTGTGTTCCAGTTATGTTTAATAGTACAGGTACAAACGATATTGATTGTAAAAAAAGGATTGAGATAAGATTTTGACTCCACATTTCATTCTTGTTTAATTTCGTGAAATAACATACTGATGATTCATTTATTTTCATGGGTACCAATTTTCGTGGATTGAGGAAAACATGTATTTCGTGGATATATAACTTTGTGGTTTCGGCAAGTCTGAATACATTCCTTTCGAAAATTTGTATTTCGTTGAACATTCGTGGTTCCCCTGTACCCATGGAATCCAAGACAATTGGTATCCAACGAATATTAATGAATCCACAGTAAACCAAACCAATATGTGCGCTGTAGAGGCGCATTTCCACAGAAATTCCACAGGAATAACTTACCTTATCTTTATTTGAACTAAAATTCCGGAATTTTGGATCTTAAACGCCGACGAACTACGTACTTTATTTGGACCTTATATCTTTTTTGAGCGCGAATTGTGCGTCTGGCGGACAAAATTTTAATCTTGTTCTCTATGACAGTTCATCCTTTTTTTGGACCTGATATCTTTTATTTCGACCGCAAATAGTGTGTCTGCCGCACTAAATTTTAATATTGTTCTTTATGATAGTTTATTCAACAATTTCTCGTCAGTGATACTCCCAGCAAAAATATTTGAATATCCTAATCTTAAGAAAGACGGCACAACATCAGACCTTTGAATGAATGAGATATATTCCTTAATGTAAAATTATTTCTAAAATTTTGTAACAGAAAATTTTGATAACATAATATACGTATTTTATGCCCGTATTAAATGAACATATTAGTAAAATAACAATCCAAACTTTCCGAAAGCACGTATATAATTAACATTTGATATACGGAACATATTGTCACGCGTTCTAATGGAATGGTGCGAAAATCAAATATTTGAATCAATGAATGAATGAATTTATTTATTTGCAAAAAGCATTTACATGCTATGGCAATCAAACCATATATAACATATATTTAATCAAGTACACATAATATAATAAAAGATGAAAATATTTTATAAGTAGCAGCATTGACTTCTGTAACGCAATACGAAAATAAAACAAATATACTAGATATTAATAAACTTTGTTCAAGTAGTAAGATCAAAATCTATATTCAGTACAATAGAACAAAACGTATTTAATTCTATTTTTATTTTTGAAGTCATTATGGTTCAGTTTAAAAGATGGTCGAAAGATACCAGAGGTACATTCAAACTCATAGATCGAAAATAAACTGACAACGCTGTGGCAAAAAAAAAAAAGACAAAAAGACATATAATAGTATACCAGACACAACATAGACAGCTAAAGAATAAGCAACACGAAACCCACCAAAATATGGAGGTGATTCAAGGTGCCTCAGAAGGAAAAGGACTTCCTGCTTCACATGTGACACCCGTCATGCTGCTCATATAATTTAAAGATGATGTCTTACCTGGTCCTTGTTGTTTTTGAGGCTGAAGTAGATAACTCCTCGATTTTATTTTTTGATCTTCATTTGGATACAACATTTTCTCATTTCCAATTGTTTTTATGTTTGCTTCAAGTCGTATATGAGCAATATGATCTGGATTGGTAATTTTCAATCCTTCTTCACTTTTAGTAGAAAATGAAGATGTGAAATCATCAAATAGTAGATAGTGAATTGCACTTAATGTTATTAATACACACAGAAATAAAAGACATTTTCGCGTTAGATATGTATGTCGCAAAGTCATTTTCCAGAAAAATTATAAATAAAGGCAACAGTAGTATACCACTCTTCGAAGTCATAAATTTATGGAGAGAAAACAAACCCGTGATTATAAACTAAAACTCTAATAGCTCTTTTTTTGTTTGAAGTTTTTAAAATTATAGGTTAATATGAGACAGCTGCTATACGTATGTTTTTATTTGATATTTCTTAAACTACATATTTAAATTATAGCGTCAAGGTTACGACCTAAATATATGACATATAAAAACAAATTAAGCATTTGATAAATTATAATTTCAAGTTGAACGAGCTGTTTCATGAACAATCTATCACCTTTTAAACTTGAAAAAAAAGAAAATAAAAGAAATACAGAAATTTCTGAACTGTAAGCAGTCAAATAAAAAAAATTCTTTATTAACTCCTAGGAAATTGTAAACGGAAAGTCCGTATTTAAAAGGGAAAATTAGAAGCTCATACACATCAACTGAATGGACGACTGTCATACTTCTGACTTAAAATATACATAAGCAAAACGAGTGTCACGTTGCTTTCAATCAACATGGTTCAATGAATTTATCCATATCAACAACAGATCAATAAAGAATAAATTGTATTTCCACATGTTAACAAATTGAAGTCTGTCAGAGGTTAAAAGAATTATACTTTCTTAACAAAACTCCCCGTTTCAAGAGAGTACTGCATTCTCACGTAAAAAATGAGACTGAATTTAATGATAAACCATGATATATACATTGAAAAATATAATGACAGTACCTCAGAAAAAAGGACAATATACAGCATTTAACAATATAATTATAGTGATGATTATAAAAACATTATCAAGTTAAGTCTTTAACACTGTAATGACAGCTACCTATACACAATGTTACTTAAGGGTAAATATCAGCTTTTGATAACATTTTTTTTAATTTATTTTACCGGATTTTTACTCGGTATGATACAATTTTTTGACATGTTACCTTTTCTGTTATGGACATCCTGGATCTCGGACAAGTAAGAGCAACCAAATTAAGTAAAATCAAACTTATTATCGGTGCTTTTTGAGGGGAAGGTTAATTGTTTACCAATGATTTTGTCGTGTAAAGAAAATATAAATCAGTTAATTTCTTAGTTTTCCCCCAAAAATGGAACCAATTGAAAACGTGGTATTGTTTCTTTACGTTTCTCTCACTAGACTTGGTACCAGGATGTCCGACCATAAAGAACCTGTCGAAAAAATGTAAACTTGTAAAATGTAAAATGTATGGATATCGGTCTCAAGTTTAAACAAAACGAATGTATACATATTAAACGAGACTATCAAATAGCAAACTTTATATAAGTCATATGCAGTTACTGACCCGATATCCCTTTTTCTCAAGAATATTTGAATAGCAGTTGCCGAAACTATATTTAATTATGCATATGACCTCTTCAACATGTTCTTGTTTCCAATGTATACAATGAAGCGTGAAACGACACAAACTTATTTCTTTAACAATTTTTGGAAAAAAATATTTCACTTGTTAATATTTTTTGTTTGAAACCTACAAATCATTATGTTTTATGCTTATTGTTGATATTTTAGTCAATACTCTAACAAATTCTTTCACCATCGATGCAGCAGGTAATGTGCATTTAATTGCGTTGTATATTTTTCCGCCTGATACCTTTATGAGGCCTTTTTAAAGGGTGATTTTTTTCCAATATTTAAATCAATTAAATAACATTGACACATTTAACATCAATTGAAAATGTTTTTTTCTAGAATGCAGTATAAAGACAATAATAGTGCATCGACACGAAACGGGGAAAAAGCTCGGCAGAGGCTAAATGGATGTTTATCCATGTTAATGTATATGCAACCAGCACAAATATAATATTTTGCAATAATGTATCTTTCAATGTCATTTTCCAATTGTAAACCGCCTTTGTTTTAAAAACTGCTTGCAAATTATAGATTATTTGAGGCAGCTGCATCAACGTATGCTATAAAATTGAATTCCTTGAACTTTTTTGAAAAGTATTTCGTCAAGGTTACTACTTAACAGTTAAAGCACAAATGTATTGTTTGATAAATTCTAATTTCGAGATTAATAAGTTCGTTTACAAACAATCTATTATCTATCAAATTGGAATAATAGAATATCTCAATCTGCGTAATACAAGAGGATGGTAATAGGGGTACCTTCATGACGGACAACGGTAACAATTCTTGCCAAATGACTTTAACGGTAATTTTTGGTAAAATATGCTCTTTTTTCAGACGATTTTCGAATGATGTTGACGAATCACGTTATATATTTTCCCCAAAAATCACGGTAAAATTTTAATCAATTTGACGCTTACGGTAGACGAAAATGGCCGTTTGACGACTGACGGTAAGGGGCATAACAACCCTCATACAAGGATTGCATGCGAATGACAAAATGTTCTATCATATCGTGTCTATACCTTGGAGGACAAAGGGAAAGGTTTGCGTGTTCCAAATGTGGCCCTGAATTTCAATTTTATCACAAAATATTAAAAAGATCGTACTTTGTAGCGTTAATTGAACTATTTCAAAAATTTTTACTCTTGGTAATACCCATTTCCATAAGAGTTTATTGTAGACTCGTAAGTCAGTTCATTTTGAATATATTGTCAAAATACGGTAGTTTTGTGCACTTTGAGGCTGTAAAAGATTTAGACAAAAACTTTGGACGCAACCTACGATTCAAAATGATCCTTAACCAAATTGAATGGTTATCAACAGATTTGTTGCATCCCTGGACACAAACATTTTAGAATCAAGAATTACGGCAAACGTTTACTGAATACTATTATAAATCATGGAGAACTTAACTACACTTATTTTGCTTAATTATGAATCTGAATTTGTAGTACTTTGACATGATATATGAAAAGTTTAGGGCCAATTTAAAACCTTCACGAACGTATACCCTTGATTAGAAGGTTTATCAATTTCTTATATGATCTTAATATATGAAAAGTTTAGGGCCAATTTAAAACCTTCACTAACGTATACCCTTGATTAGAAGGTTTATCAATTTCTAAAAGTTTTTTTATAAGAAAAGGAAAACCATTTGGTGTGTGTTCGTCGATTTCCCTTACATAAAAGTAAGGCGTGAATTAGTTATTAAAATATAATGAATGCTACAAATCAAATGTTTGTATTTACCTGGTTAGATCGACAGATAATTCAGTAACGGTAAATTTTCATTTCGAATTGTTAAAAATGTTAAGCCTTCTGTCACAAAACCCGGTAATATTCAATTTGAATCAATAAAAATGCTGACGTTTCTTAAGTCAGGTCCAAAATTTCTACCTCTTTTTATTTTAAATAGCACGCAGATACAAGAGAAAAAGACGGCTGTACAACGGATATATGTACAATACTATTGTCAAGTCATTCCGGATGGCATTGTTCTCAACTTATATTAATTCAATTATAAAGTCCTTGTGCCGAAAATACAAAAATGAATTTTAAAACCTGTTGTTGGTATGATAGGGGTTATGCTTATCATATACTTCAATATGGCACGACAGCTAAACCCTAACGGGAAAAATCGTGCTAAATATCAAATTGATGAAGACATAATATTTGATCAGTTAAAATATAGGTATGTAGCTGGCATTCTAATAACTACTAGTAGCGCTTTTTTAATTTATGTTGATTAGTGTCATTTTGCTAAGTCTCTTCTGATATCTATTCTTATTTCGGATTCGGATTCTCTATAAAGTGAGTTTAACTTGTGTATCTGTATTACTCATTGTCCTGAGGTATAAGGGAGGGTTGACATCTCATAAAACATGATTAACCCAGCTGAATTTTTATGCCTGTACAAAGCCAGGAACCTCTAGTTTTTGTAAGCCTTGTGTGCGTGTTTTTTTTTATCGAGGCTTATTGTATACGTATGTTTCGGAGTTAAATGCGACGTTTATTTTCATTTTGCTGAACTAGTTTACATTATATCGTGCGGAGATGAAGCCCGGATGTGGGTGTGGAATTGACACTCTGCGTTGAAGATTTGTTGGTAGTTTTGCGCTGTTTTTTTTTTTTAATTTTGAAGAACTTAGCCTATCTACCTCAGGAAAAGAGTACCCAATCCTTATTTGGCACATCATTTTGAAACATTTGTTCCTCAGTGCTCTTCAATCTCGCACCTTATTTGGCCTTTTTAACTTTTTTTAGATTCAAGCGTCACTGATGAGTCTTTTGTAGGGAAAACGCGCATCTGGCGCAAAATACAAAATGTCAATCGTGGTATCTATGATGAGTCTATTTTCTACCCTTTAATCGGGTTGTTGCTCTCCGAACATTCTCCGTTTCCGTTGTCTATTCTAAGAGGTGTTTTGCATTCACTTGTACCAAGTAATGCATATTATTCTAGAGTATGTGGTTGTCCTCGTTCTATTCCTTTAAGATAAAGAACGATAACTCTTATTTCCGCATGCTTACAAAAGTTCAGTCGATCAGAAGGTTAAAGTAAAATCACAAAAAAATAGAACTCTGAGGAAAATTAAAAACGGAAAGTTCCTAATCAAATGGCAAAATCAAAAACTCAAACTCATCATACGAATGTATAACAACTGTTATTTCTGATTTGGTACAAGCATTTTCCAATGTATAAAAAAGTGGATTAAATCTGTTTTATAGCTTTTGTATGACAGTCGCATCAAATGTCGTTATATTGACAACGATTTGTGAACAAAGCAAACAGATATAATGGATAAAAATGTCAAAAATAGGGGTATAATCTTAATCACTATAAAAACTAGTTGACAGTTGTTGTCTTACTTGGTCCTTGTTGTTTTTGAGGCGGAAGTAGGACACTCCTCGATTGTATTTTTTTGTCTGCATTATAATACAAACATGTTCCGTTTTATATTGTTTTTATGTTTAATTCAAGTTTTACAGGAGCATTATGAACCGGATTATTCATTTGCCATTTGCAACCTTTCGTCACTTTAAACACTAAATGAAGATATAAAATCATGAAATTGAAGAAAGTTAATTGCAGTTAATGTTATTAATACACCCCACAAAATAAGAAACTGTAACACAAAATATCTATACTTCGTAGTCATTGTTCAGTGACGACAGCTTGAGTATACATGTACGTGTTTTTAAGTATTATTTGATTTAATTTTGAACGATACATTTGAATTCTATGGTTGAAGTTTCTTTTTAAGTTTTCTTAATTGTTTGATATATTATTTTAAGAAAAACCACTGTGAATCAGCTGTTTTATAATCTGAAATTTTATCATCACTGAATTCGACATGTTAGATGAATACTTTTTATACGAGCAAAGATGACCAAATTTGAATCATGTTATATCAACGCTTCCAAAATCTGTAATGCTATGTTCTGCATGCTGATCTTTATGAAGAAGCGACAAAAATGAACATGCCAAAGTCTTTGTCTGGATATTTTGTCATGCCAAAGTGGTAATAAAGAAAATATATTTTAAATAAGAATAAATTCAAGACAGTAAGATAGAAGCTTTGATACAAAATTGAAGTCATTATCGTTAAAGGTTCACTTGCTGTCGAAATCCTGGTCTCCAAGTTGACTCGAATTCTCGCATTTCATTAATAACTTACTTAACCACAAAAAGTATAAAATAAACAGTTAACAATGTATATACTAGATAATATATATAAGAAATATTCTGTATTCTATCATCTGAATACACAGGTTTCTTGTTGGCTTTTGTTCTTATATGAAAGGAGGGTGGAAGATGCAAAAGAGACATTACAAGTATAGTCGAAAATAAAATGGCAACGCCCTGTAAAAAATATAGACAAACAAAGACAAACATTAATCATTGTTTTTTTTTCTACTTTATTTTCATCCTTTCATTACTTTCAACACAAAATAAGAAAGATAAAATTGTAGTACTGTAATAAAAAAAGGACACAAAATGTTATTAATACACTCCATAATTATTTTTTTCGCAGAAAATATCTAAATTGTCTATCTCAATGGCACTTGTTAAGTTTAATTGGTAACTGCTATTGTTTTAGATTTTAAATATTATAGATAAATGTTAGACTGCTGCCCAACGTATATTCTTCTTTGAGTTGAATAAACATTACATGTAATTTGAATCATAAAAGCTACAAAACTCGTTAAAACATATAAAACAAAGCTGTCGCTGTTTAATTATAGGATAGTTTCAACCATCTGTTTCACCAAAAATTCGATAACCTGTTAAAATTGTAAAAACAAAATGATAAACAAAAAAACAAAAAAAAAAAGTTCAAATGTAGTTCACAAAAAAAAAAAAAAAAAAAAAATCACAAAATTACTCAACCCCGTGGAAATTCAAATTGGAAAGTACCTGGTCAAATAGTAAAACATATAGCTCAAACACATCAAACAAATGAATAACAACTGTAATAGCTTGACTTGGTACAGGCATTTTCTTATAAAAAGCAATGTGGATTATACCTCTCACTTGTATGACAGTCGCATACAATCCATTATATTGACATCGATGTGTGAACAAATCAAACAGAGATAATAGGTTAAAATATTGAAAAATGAGTACAGCAGTCAACGTTGTGTTATTATTTTAATCACTATAACAATAAACAAACATTTACCATGACACAATAACAAAATTGACATAATGTATAAGTACAGAGCCACGTCAAATGAAAAACAGAAATACAAAAAGGCTACTCACTATTCTGTTTTGGCTATGGCGTTGTCAGTTTGATATTAGATTTATGTGTTTGAATGGCTGTTTGGAAAAATCTCTCCTCCCATTTA
Source organism: Mytilus galloprovincialis (assembly GCA_037788925.1). Taxonomy (NCBI): domain Eukaryota; kingdom Metazoa; phylum Mollusca; class Bivalvia; order Mytilida; family Mytilidae; genus Mytilus; species Mytilus galloprovincialis. The sequence goes on from CM075340.1 coordinate 35,072,446, forward strand.
CTTGATTTTCGAGACAATGGCAGCCCGATGATTGATCAGGGAAAATATTAGTGGGCCAAACTATTTACTCTTAGGAGCAGCACCCTCCGTATTGGTGAGGGACGTAATGTTTTATATGCTTTTCATGTCATGGGTTTGAAAATTTGGTAATTTAAAAGAGTAAAATTTAAGAATGTAAAACAACTAATATGAAGAGAGCACAAAATTGTACATGTAGCAGAGAAAAAACGGACATCCATGATCACCAATTCGATGTGAATCAAATAAAGGCAACAGTAGTATACCACTGTTCAAAACTCATAAATCTATGGACAAAAAGCAAAATCGGGGTAACAAACTAAAACTGATGGAAACGCATAACATCAAAAAGTTTTTATTGTAGAGTAAAATCTGATTTTATACATCATTTTGGATGAAGAAAATTTAAAGTTATGAATTTGGCTTTTGCAACGCATCTTCGAATGCTTAAGAAGGTTTGGCGTTATATATAAAAAGTTACGTCTTGTATACTGATAATATTATTATCTAATATTAAATATATTTGAAAAACGCTAATTCCATTCTCAAATTTAGCAATGATAGAACATCCAAGGATACCTATAAAATAATTTTGTGTTGTTCAGACGTGTGGCAATGACAAAAAAAGGCATACACCAGTATATATCACAATAAAGAAAAACTAAACACTGAGCAACACGAACACAACCAAAAACCGGGTGTTATCTTAGGTCATCCATAAGGATGAACAGGTCCAGCTCCACAGGTGACGCATATACAGAAGTACATATTTTTTATTTGAAAAATAATGATGTTTTATGGACTTGTAATCTTCATTTTTTTGTACTTAACACGAAGTAAAAGACGACAATCAAATATTTCCGTGGATCAGATGGTGTTTATTTAAAATTTTATATGAAACAGTCAGTTAATAAACATTTACAATGTACTTAAACAAATTAGTTTTCGCTACAAATACAAGAAATCATTTTTTTCTCAAAATCTTGATAATATAAAGAAAAGTTACATAAAATAAATCATTTCTGTTCTAATAGAATGAGAAAAGAATAAATAAATTGACGAATTTTAAAATGAAAATATGAAAAAAAATGTTTTAGCATCATGAATAAGTTTTATGAAATATATTATTGCTTCATTCAATCATCATGAACATTATAAGCAGTTTATTGCTATTCCTAGTTCAAGTGGGTCCGTTATGTTGTTCGTTCGTTTGATGTGTTTGAGCTTTTGATTTTGCCATTTGATTAAAGACTTTCCGTTTTGAATTTTCCTCGGAGTTCAGTATTTTTGTGATTTTACTTTTTATCAGTTTGGGTTTTTTTACTACTGAGTTCGATTATCCCTAATATATCATTTGCCTCTCTTTTCTGTACTTTAGATTTTAAAACTCTACAGAGGAAAAATCAGATATCTTTCCTGGGTCATCAAATAACATAACAATCACGATCTAAGCATCTTCATGCTGGAATAAAAAAACATAGCAACAAATTATTCATGGACTCATTTGTTTATTACATACATCCTGATGATATACATATCTCTTATTAATTGAAATTATGTTAGTTTTATTTATTTCTTAATACTGATAAATAATCACACACTGAGGGAGACTGATAAACTGCTAAATGTTTTTGTTGAAATATTTTATTTTCCTTTTATTAGATGGTTGAATTACAAGATTTCGGATGGCGACCTATATTGTTTTTTTACTAATATCATAGGAGGTGGACACTGTGGATGGAAAACTATATAGCACAACTGAACAACCCATCTCGTTATGAACTACTCCTTATACTTTTTTGAGCACATAGACATTTAACATATTAAACATACAGAAACATTTTAAATTTTTGTGGTAAGACAACTTTAAAAGGTTTTATGGCCCTACACATTAACCCATTTTAAAATTTATGTCTTTATATCTGTTTATGATAAGACACTAAGTCTTATAAAGAAACCCCACAAAGATACCAGATTTGTGATGTTGTATGACAGATTGGCATTTCAAATAAAAATAAAGGCCTATTAAACTCACGAGTTGCTTGACCGGTATGGAATATCCGTTTCACAGATGCCTTATGTCATAACTACAATCCTGTTCCTGTTTCACGAATGTGACCTACCGAATAAGACTTATGACTGGGTTTTTACAAACATGAGTTACTCGACTGGTGCCACATGTAGAGCAGGATCTGCTTGCCCTTCCGGAGCACCTGAGATCACACCAAGTTTTTGGTGGGGTTCGTGTTGCTAAGTTTTTATGTTTCTATGTTATGTTTTTTTGTACTGTTGTTTGCCTGTTTGTCTTTTTTTGGTACAAAGTTTTAGATATGGCAGTGTCAGATTATTTTCATATTATAAATTAGAATGTCCATCTGGTATCTTTGCCCATCTATTAGAAAAGCTTGAATAAAAAGAAATATTATGACAAAATAAAGTACGAAGTTGAAGAGCATTTAAAGACAGCAAATTAAGGTATTTGATGTCCCATTGAATTTTAAAACAGAAAAGTATTATCTAGCAGACATCATTATTTTTTTTTTGAATTTTGCATTTCATGCTCTTAAATGCCAAAATTGTACTAGACTTCTCAACAATTTATCAAACTAAAAAACACAATATCTTTAGATGTCAGAACACTAATTACTCCCTCCAATTTAGAACGTTTGTATAAGTAGCCCTACTCTAACACAACATAGTGCTTTTGGTGTCATTATTCTTTTTTACTTAAACTAATAACTATCAAATTTGAAAAAAATAAAACTTTAGGTAAAGAGAAAAATATTTTGACCATTTTGAGCCAAACTAAACTTGTCTATGATTTTGTACAACGAACTATCAAATTTGAAAAAAGATGAAACTTTTGGTGAAAGAGAAATATATTTTGACCATTTTGAGTTAAACTTTACTTGTCTATGATTTTGCTTCAGCAGCATTGCGCTCCATAGTGTACTAATTTAACATTTCCAGAAAACCAGGAGTTATTTTGCTAGTATCTGTGTTCCAAAGGTCAGATTTTTCTTAAAAGTCTTGAAAGTTAGTTTAAAATTGGCATGTAGAAAGGCGATGCATGTACATGTACGATGTAGGATATACCTGGTTTCTATGAAGTTGAAGTTGAATATTTAGAAAGTTGTGAAAATTGCAAAATTTGGTTGAACAGATAGGTATTTTCAATTAGTGGTCTGACATCGGCCTTAATAATTTCCGATTTTTGCTCGTTTCTAACTTCGTCCTTTCACGCAGATCTTTTTTATGCATTTGCACCAAACAAAAAATAGGAAAATATTTAAAAGCAGAAACAAAAGCTATAAATTTGAGAGACGATAAAGAGACATTGAACATCATAGGTCGAAAATAAACGTAATCGCTTGGACCACTTGTTTTGATAGCTTTATAATAAACTGATCAATTAAAAAGATAGAAATATATTGCAGTAGTCAAATAATGAAAATATATCATGTAGACCCCTTTGAAATATCACCGCACCTCGTGGAATTTTCAACTTTAATGGACATTGTAAGATTGCCTTTTTTATTACCATACATAGCTTTTCTAAGCGTAGAACCGATCTTAATTTTGACGTAAAAAGTGCAAAGCTTCAAACAAGTTCCAATGAAAACGAACTTTGAGAAACGGAAGTTTAGGTTGAAAGAGTATACGTCTAGCAGCTATCGTAAAATGCGTGTGTTTTGTTTTCACTTATTACTGATTAAAAAAAAGGAATGAATGATGTTAAAACTATAAATGTTCTGTTTTACTTTTTAAGTCGTATATATTAAAAAAAATGTGGTTTTTTTTAATCGAAAATGAACCTATTAATATTGAAGATAACTTTTAGAGCTGTAACAATATAAAATAAAAGTTATATGACAAAAAGAATAAAACCTTAAGTGGTATTATTAACGTTATCCAATGAAACCAGAAGTTGATGAATATGTTAAGTGACACATTTTCTATATAATTCAAACACCAGACCAGAATAATAAGGAAGACCATTATTGTAACAAACTTAAATATGAAAGTAGTGCTAATCTTATTCATTAGTTTACTTTTTAGGACTGCAATTCATTCCAAATTCAATTTGAATGTAGGAATAGTTTCAGAACCACAGTATTCTCTTACTGAAGAGTTCAAATCAACAATTAATACAGCAAAGTATCAGTCTACGTCGACGCTTTCTACAGATTTAAAGAGAATCACCAGAGATAGGGAACCATTTACACTTATTTCAAAAAGGCCTATCTCACGTGAGAATGATTACACAACTATATTAGACAAAAGACGACAGACATCAGAAATCTTTCAAGTTACAAAACTTCAGACGTCAACTGATTTATCTACCCAATCTTCTTTAATGGATCCATGTTTTTACGTAGGCTCATGTAGTTTTACGTCAAACATGATCCATCAATTTTGCAAGTGTGACAAGGAATGTCAAATATATAACGATTGTTGTCAAGATTATAATAAAGAAACTCATTCATTAAGTTCTAGATATTTCGAGCACCTTTCCTGCATTAGAGGACATAATGATATGCAGGCATTTGAAGGATACTTTGCAGTAACAACCTGTCCATCAGATTATGAGAACCAGACTGTCATTACAAGATGTTATGAAGATGATATAATAAACAATGGACCAAGTGTAGCTAATGAATCTATTGTTTTTAAAAACAAATTCTGTGCTCTATGTCACCAAGTAATTGATTACGTATTTTTTCGATTGAAATTCTCCGTAACAGATAAAGATAGAAAATATTTATTTAATGTCTCAAGAGCTGATAAACTACAATATTTGATTAATTTAAAATATATGCTATATACAACTATTCCTCCCCAAAATGTTTCTATTCGTCCGTGTATAGTACATTCAAGCTCTACTAACACATTCTCTTGTCCAAGTTATATTAATCCTGTATATCATCTTGCATTCCGTGGTACTGTCATGATGTACAGAAATCACTTTTGTGTTCCTGTAGGACCAAGAGTGGATTGCTTGGGTCTGTTATACGATAGAATTGCTGAGATTGGAAGAATTACTATTTATCCATTGACTGTAATGTTTTCGTTTACAGCTATGACGAAAACAGAATCTAAGTGCAGTATCTGGAATGAACAGGTAATTAATTTTAAATGTTAAGTTTGAAAAACAATACACACACACACACACACACGAAAACAACATTCTTAAAAAAATAACATAAGGAAAACATTTTTCCGAGAAAGATTGGTTTTGTTGGTACAAAATATTGATTACGTATTATTGGTACTCATAATTCCATATCTGATTATGACATCATTTTATTATAGTAAAGGTAAACTAGGTGAAATAGGTGAACGTTTCTGGTTCGTTTAAAGAGTAGGAGATCACAACCTGTCAACTCGGAGGTTATACATTCGAATCCCGTACGTGGTTAGTTGTGTTCGATTCCCGTACGTGATTAGGTGTGTTCGATTTCAAACGTAGTTGACAAGGCTTTTCACCTTTCTGTCGAAGGTATGTTGTTCTCTTTTCGTTACTATATCGGCCGTCATGATATTTCCAAGATTACTAATTGTTGCGTCTAACACCTAAAAAAGAACTAACAATAAATAAATTACAACAAACAATACTGGGGATTTTATGTTTATCATGCTTGATGTTTTGTTTTAAATTCAAAGATTTTTTCAAATCCATTTAACTAAAGTTATTCTTTTGTTAAAAATGAAAGTTAAATACGATTATATTTACCACGGCAAAAATGACTCATATGATCAGGAATATATCAGTTTAAATCAATCAAAATCGACAAAACTGTAGCACATCTTATAGACAACTTTCGAGTTCGATGCATTTCCGTCAAAAAGATAATGAACATCACTCGTGCGTTAAGGGGTATTGTCATTTCTGTCTCCATGTTGATCGAGTGAATAGAAAAATATGATTCTATATTGCACGAATTCGGCAAATTAAATTCTGCTAGCTGACATCCAGCACTGTTTTGTCATTAGGGAATTGTGATAACGTAGTTACGGAACAAATATTGTTTTTAGTATATCCTGCACAATGACGATAACTAAGAAACTTGATGACGTCAATATGGCAGGGATACTGGCGATTCCCTCTACCTTGTAACTGACGCCATAAAGGTGCGCAAAATTGACGATGACGGGGATCTATTGAAATATGCATAGATTAGATCAAAATTTGTCTCAAATAATTTCATAATGTCTCACTGTAGTTTTCAGATTAAGAACATGCAACTCACTGTTTCGTTGATTAAATATATAGAGAGATTTCGTGTTATAAAACACTTTATCCATCTTTTCCATTGAATTAGCTTTACATCATATAGTTTGTATTGTTATTCACATATGGTAAAATAATAAGAAAAAAGGAAAAAAAAATATTCAAATTTCTACGTAGCAAACATCTTTAAAAAGTGTTGCTTTATATATATTCAGATTGCGGAAAAGGACACCTGCTCTTTCAAAGAAACGTATACAAACTTGAGCTTCGATGTTAATTTGAAATTGGTATCCGACAAACAGTTACAAGCTATAGACATTTTACATATTAGCTTAATGTATGCCTTGACATTTGATATTGGAAATTTAACATCATGGAAGGATTATAACTTGGTCATCAATGAAGAAAATCCGACAGACGTATCGCTATATACGCTGACGATCAAAATATACAAAACTATGTTTGAAGAAGAAGGAAATAATTTTATCCAAATGGTCAACGACTTGAAATGGCAGTTAAAACTTTATGATGAAATAACAGGTGACACGTTTACAGTAAATAAACATTCGGGAAATTCAAGTATCACACTGAAAAAATCTGTTCTAAATTATGATAAATTGTTTTTAGAGGCTAATTACAGCTATGCTGTAAACCATATGTGTCCCATCCTAAAAAGTTTTCATGAAATACCAAAACGAGATAGTTTATGTCCAGATATAGCAATAACTGTCATACGTAAAAATATTTCACACTTGGCTATAACTTCTTTTGTTTGTCAGTTGAAAATAGAAAAACCAACGAACCGGCTGAAAGCAGTTGTAACCTACGCATGTATGAGTGTTTCTATCTTTTCTTTAATTTTGTTAATCATTATTTACAGAAAACTTAACCTTTCATCTTCTGTTCCAGGTTCTAATCTAGAAAATGTTGCAGTTTCGCTTATATTGTCGAATCTTTTGTTTATGTTAGGAATGGGTGCTTCTGATAATGGTTTAGTATGTTATGTCATTGGTGTTTGTCTTCATTATATTTGGCTTGCTGTATTCAGCTTTATGTCAGTGTCTGTTTGTTGTATAACGCTAACTCTTATTAAAATAAGGTCAAATGGTTTAGATAGGAAAGATAACCTGACACAAAAAAGACGTTGTTTAACTTTTGTAGGCTTGATCATTCCATTGTTTTTTGTCTGTCCTGCTGTGCTCTTGGATCTATATGGAAGTTCGTACTTATCGTCCGGCTATAGCAGACAACCCTGTTTCCCCAACAAATATCCGGCGAATGTAATATTCTTTAGTGGTCCATCTTTATTATCTATTATAATTAATTTTATATGCCTCCTTCGAATTGTTATCAACATTTGCAAGCTTCAGTCTGAAATACGTCACGTGTCCAAAACTAATCCATACAGGTATGCTAAGGTATATCTTCGTATTTTGGTTATATCCGGGTTCTTTTGGTTGATTGGTTTTGTGTCATCCGTGTTCAAAAATGAATGGCTTGAATACTCATTCATCATAATATGTGGTCTTCATGGTTTGTTTGTTTCCCTTGCAAGCCTGTCTACAAGAAGAATTGTTCGATCGTTTGTAGAGGTTAGAGAAAGTAAGACATTCATGGTGTCGTAAAAGACGAAAAGTTTCCAATCGGCAATTCTCAGGTGAATCGGTTACTCTCTTGATGCATTCGTCTCAACTCGGCCGATTCCGCACCCTCAGAAGGAGAGTAGCGGATTCTACCGAGGATTGCCGAATGTCTCTTGATGAAGGTATATAATCGGCCGAGATGTGACGAATGGAATAGCTTCTTTTCCGTCTTTTGTTGTGTCTTATTGTTGACAGTTGGTGTTGTATACATACTGGATCGAGTTCAACACAAATTCGCATTTTGATATTGAAATAAATATACCTTCGTAATTCTAAAAGTCTGGTTGTTTCCGGTAAATATTATACTTGTACAACAGTTACCCTTCTCTTTTCCCAAACGTTAAGAGGCATTTTTGACACTATATCAGCTTCGCTTGACTGAAATAAAATGTTTACTGGTATTTAATTATTTTATAATTACAACATAGAAACACTCAAAGCAACGAATTAATAGTTTGGACATCGAAACCTGAAAATGTTAATATATTTGTTAATTTAAAACAAAACAATAAAGTCTGTAAAATAGACGAATATGTCTCATCCTGTTCACTGTACACTCAAAGCAACGAATTAATAGTTTGGACATCGAAACCTGAAAATGTTAATATATTTGTTAATTTAAAACAAAACAATAAAGTCTGTAAAATAGACGAATATGTCTCACCCTGTTCACTGGTGACCATAAGAACATAAAATGAATACCCGTCAAAATTAAGTTTACTCTTATTTTCTTTTAAGTGGTCGATACCGCTGCTAGAGAACTATTTTATTTTCTAGGTAGCTCTAACCCAGAAGTAAGATCCTAAGTACTAATACGATTGTTAACATACGTTTATTTAGCTTTACGTTGATAAATTTGCAAAATTTTAAGAAACTGAAGTTCCAATTAATTCAGGTAGTTTGGTTTTACTTTGTATGTCCCTTTTGTCATAAAGGTCTTCACATTTATAGTTACTCGGCACTAAAAGGTTTTGCTTTCAACGTTCCTGACGAAGGTAAATCCATACAAAAAACTCATTAGGGCGCACAAAATGTTAAAAGCGATATTATCTTTTACAAATGAGTTAAACATAAGACAGATTATGAGATCTTCAAAAAAGAAATGTAAAATTATCAAGACTGCCACGCAACGTCTCCTCTGTAATACAAAATATTCGAAGCAAAATCATTTTCATCCTTTCACAAAAAATATATCGAGTTCGAATTCGAAAATATCAATTTATTTAGAACAAAACGTCTTTCTTCTCTCCAATTAAAAAAAAACCGAAATGAGAGTAATTTTTTTGTCGATAACTGATTAAATAAATGTGAAAATTGAAATCCCAAAAATACTTAACTCAGAGGAAAATTCAAAACGGAAAATTCCTAATCAAATGTCAAGATCAAAACACTGATCATTGATTTTGCTAACGTCAGGGTTTTTTTCTTCATTGTGCCTATATTTCCATTCGACCCGCAGAACAAATACTTATAAATATTACAACATACTTTCGATTCTTTATTGTTCGGTGGATACCACTTTTGTGAGTTTCGTGGGTAAAGGTCAACTACGAATTCAAATATTCAACAAATTACAAATTTAAAAATAAAAAAAGTTTAAAGAAATTCAAACCACACAATTTACAGGACTAACTTCTTTGGATGAATATGACAAGCAATAATTTTGATCATTGATAGACTTGATTCTCTTTGATGATATATATTCAAAACGTGTAGCTTGTTAATAAAGTGTTAACTCCTCTAGGTGTTCTGTGTCCCCTTAAAGTCTATGTGCAGGTGAATGCAAGATAGGAAAAACCACCCACAACTGTCTCCTTCAATGAACAAAAGTTAGTCACATTAGTATATAATTTAATTTTGGATTTAACGCGTCTTCTGATTAGCTGACTGTGTTTTGTTTATCAGCTCATAGACAACATTCTTTTATGTAACCTCGACGTCATCAACGTTTCTATAATTATAAACTACCTTTTAGAATTAAATCATAACGAATAACTTTTATATTTTTTTTCTGTCTATTCGGAAGAGCATAAAACATATAATGCAAATTTTAAAATATACAGCTACGCAGGTTATTTACACCACTTTTTGATGTTATTTATTTATTGACAGAAAAATATTATAGTCTTTCCTTAAATACAAACGACATTCCAACGAGTATCATAACTGAGTGTTATCTTCTTTTAACTATAATTAAAAAGAAAAATTTGATTTTCATCTTAAGTCTGTTTTCATATTGTAACAGTATATGCAGTAAACACCTCCAACATCAGAAACTGGAGAAAAATCAAGGATTCCCATTTTACTAAAACATTTTAAGGCTAGTCAGTGTGCCTTCATCTGTATTCATAAAAAGGATGTCTGTCTCATTTTACTAACAGATTAATGTATATATGTGCTTAAAATAAAGATTTTGCATGCCTCAATGTGTATTCATGTTATTGTTCTGTATGCCAACCGACTGGGTAAAATGTAACTAAATTATATCAGTTGTAATTAATTAATGTTTTGTTAAGCTACATATCGGAACATGTGCCGTAATGGAAGCAGTTCACAAACTTAATAGTAAATGAAGATAATGATTTACAACAAATTTATATTTCTGGATAACATTCGAACTAAATTTTTGAAAACCAATTGTGTTTTGATATGTAGACGTCCAACAGAACCTAAAACGAACAGCCAAATTTATTAAAAACAAATTTGAACGATGAATATAAAAATAAGAAGATGTGGTATGATTGCCAATGAATAAACTCATCTTAGATACCAGTATTTTTTTTTTTATTTCAAACAACTCTCTACCAGCGACCAAATGATGTAGAACCATTTACTACTGAGCTGATGATATCATCGAGTTCTAACGGTATACAATCAATATAATCGACCCAGTGATAGTAAACAAAAATCATACTTGGTTAACTTCGTCATAAGTGCGCTTTGCCTTCATGACAAGTTGTGAAATGAAGAATCTCATAGCTAATTTAGATGTTAATCTATTTTAATTAATAAGAGATGCAGGTATTCAGCAATGGTAAATAAAGGCAACAGTAGTATACCGCTGTTCAAACTCATAAATCCACGGACAAAAAACAAAATCGGGGTAACAAACTAAAACTGAGAGAAACGAGAGAGAGGTTTTCCTTTTAGGTTCAGTTTGTAATGGATGATGGTTTAATATTTTATGCAACTGTCGTATAATTGACAGGTTTAGCTAGCTGTAAACCCATATTGTATCCATCATATTCTACTTAAGAAAATGCCTGTACAAAGTCAGGAATATGATGTGTTTCAGCTTTCAGTTTTGCCATTTGATTAGGAACTTTCCGTTTTGAATTTCCCTCGGAGTTCAAATATTTTTGTTATTTTATTTTTCGAAATCATTGCTTATGCGTTTTCATTCATATGCATCTCATCCTTACTGGTCACCTGAGACCAAATACGATTTTGATGAATTCGTGTTGCTCAGCCTTTAGTTTTCAGTCTTGAGTATTTTTTTTATCTTTCGGTCATTATTTTCGTTTTTGGTCTTCGAATTGTCAATGAGATTAATTGCATAGGTCTAGTTAGGTATTAATAAACTCCGTTAACATTTATGGTGATTAAATATGAAACAATAACACAGTTTAACACCTGGCACCAAATCATTAAATTGTCACAAACGATTATAATAGAAAAAGCAATTATTTTGATAGATTTTTTATTTCTTGTGTCTCCAATTCGATGAATAAATAACCAATTCGTGATATTTTCTATGGATTGATTTCTACTTAACCAATTGTAACTCTTGGTTTAAAAGATCCCTTGTAAGCAGCAACCCTCTATCACGGAAACCAAGATAGGAAAATGTAAGTTTTGGTAAATGGTATCAACTGGGAGATATATACTTCATATGCAGACGTTGTAATAATGTTGATACATATAAATGGAAATTTCACAATAGGAAAAGTAAAATTCTCTCTTGTTTTGTTTGTTCTCAGCTGACCCTCATTGTCAATCTATAAGAGAGCTATTAAAACAAGAGTTTCTATTGGTTAACTTGAAATTATCCAATCGAAAATACCACGAGTTGGTTTTTCCGATATGGCATAAACATTTTGCATTTTTGTCTTTCATTTTTGCTTACTTGCTTTGTCTATTTGCCTTTTTATTTTTCTTTAATTTGTTGACATCTTTGTTTTTTTTTCATAATGATTAAGATTATAACACAATGTTGACTGCTGCATCCCTATTTTTGACAATTTTACCTACCATGCCTGTTTGTTTTGTGCTCACATTGTTATCACCATACTACTGGCATAAACGAGTGGCGAATGATACAAGAAGGACATTCTAAATATCATGCATGAGAGCTGTACGTGTAGGTTTGATCCACCATTTTCTTTATAAGAAAATAATTGTACTAAGTCAGGAATATGACAGTTGTTAACCATTCGTTTGATGAGTTCAAGCTCTTGATTTTGTCCTTTGATAAGGGACTCTCCGTTTTGAATCTCTTTCGTTTTTTGTTGTTTGTTTTTTTTTTGTTATTTTACTTTTTATTCCAAGTTCGATCGGGATAAATTCCTTGAACAACGTCACCAAACTTATTTATTGAGATTACGATCATATAGCATGAATTTAATGATAATGTTAGCCTTTTTATTTTCCATACAAAATTCCCGAAAGAAATCTTTGCAATGTATGACATAGGGAGGAAACTAATTGAATGAAACTAAAAATACAAAGCTAGTAAATTGTAATGTTTTTTAAAACAAAACACAAAAAAAAAAAAAAAAATAACGGATAAATAAAAGAAAATCATCAAGGCAATATATCTATGAAATAAGAAGCTGTTTTCCCCTCAAAGTATTGTTTCCTTGTTCTCGATTCATTTTTTTACGTTAGTTATTGTATTACTTTTACTTTGGATAGTATGTTAATAAAATATATATAAATATACATAATGAAATTTAGGGACAACTTTTTTTGAGTGCACATACACATGTAATCGCATGTGTCAATTTTGTTGTTGATGTGTTTCACCGTTTTGTATGTATATGCCCATGAAGGTCATTATTCTAGAAGTATCTCTGTTAGTTCTTGTTAGATTACGATGCTGCGAGATGGGTCCATTCTCTTGTTTTAAGACATTAATAATTACATTAATGAAAATTGCATCTCCCTCGTTCACAGCTTTGATTGTTTCCGTAAGTTGGTTATCACTTTGTGTTTCTTCGTCAATTATTTATTTGTCGAAATGAACATCGGATGTTAAAAAAATTAGACCTTTTGGTTATGAATACAGCTGTGTATATGCTGATGCGTTTTGGAATGTTCTATTTCGTTATATTGATAGCGATAGAAAATTATGAAATTCATTTTGATTATGATGAGTATCTATATTGTTAAGAACCATATGTGCGCTATCGGTCATGAACCTGTTTAAGCTTTCATTTTGAACAGTTTTATTGGCTTTGCTCCTAAGTAAGTTTTTTTTTTTATGGTTAGCAAAATATTTTGATCTAGAAATCAATGACGGAAATTCTAATTCGTAGATCATGTGACGATCGTACCGATCGTTTTTGCATAAGGATTGTCTTTCGTTTAACGTAAAACAACATTATGCTTAGGATTGTCGTTTTAACTTTAAAAACATCTTAATTCCTCTCTCCCTTTACTAGTCTCATATAATAGATTAACATTGTGTGTCTGCATAACAAATAAAACAAGACAGTCTTAATTGTGATAATGTTGTGTATCTTTAATTTACTTCATAGTTTTCCCTTCATTTGTCTCCAGGCTATTGTGTGTCTTTCGGTCGTATGACTTTTGACCTGACTCGTATTTATGCATTTCGCTATCGACTTTTCGTTTTTGGTCGTTCCTGGTGCAGGTTTGTCCTGATGTGCTTATCGGATGCAAGAGGCTTTAACAGTGTTGCTTCTATTTTGTTTACCCTTATACTTAAATTCTTCTTAATGTGTGTACATGGTATGTTCTATCTACTCCAAAAACTCGGCGTCTTTGTAAATTTACTACCAACAACAATGAATAACTATTGTTGGCGCATGTTTTAGATTTATTAGCATGTTTGTTTGAATTTTTAAGTCAGTTGTGTTTTGTGTCAGTGAAGTATGTTTTGACAGCTGGATCACCATTATAGTTACATTAACATATTATAAATGTTTTATCGACTTGTTGATATAACAGACCAGGTTTTACTAAAAAAAAAATCTCCGGAAAATGTCTGTACCAAGTCAGATATACGACAATTATTTCAAACATATTCGTTTATGGTGAATTGAGAAACCAGTTATTGCAACTTAAATTAATTCCTTTCCACTTTTCGGTGCGAGTACTGCCTTGCAGCGGCATTAGTCTGCTCTTTTTCGAAATCTACAAGGGTGTTTATTCCGTGCAAGAGATATGTCTGTCTCTTAACACGTGTCAGCCATTTATCGTCCCCATCCGACGGACTATCATTGTTTCTTAAGATCATACTCGTAAATGGTGTCAAGGCAGAGCCGAAAATTCAGTCCCTGAAATTTTCTCCCAGTAACAGGGATCCAACCAGGAATTGTTGAATTAGAAGTATAACCACGACACCACGACACCACGACAGTTGTTTCCCGCACGTTCCATTGGTTGATACCGTTTGATTGTGTCAATAAAAAAATAATAATGGACTTTCCATTTCTAAATTTACCTTGGACTTTGGTATTTTTATAATACATGTACATGTTTTTACTGGCGTACAACTGTGTTTACATGAATATTAATAATGTGATCATTTTCATAAATTTCCTGATACAAAACTTTGAATTTTTCGAAAAACTAAGGATTTTCTTGTCCCAGGAATAGATTACATTAGCCGTATTTGGCGCAACTTTTTGGAATTTTGGATCCTCTATGCTCTTCAACTTTGTATTGTTTGGCTTTATAACTATTTTGATATGAGCGTCACTGATGAGTCTTATGTAGACGAAACGCGCGTCTGGCGTACTAAATTATAATCCTGGTACTTTTGATAACTGTGTACAACAATCATCATATTTCATTCAAATGTAGATTAATACAATACTATGCGGTCTGGGTTTTGTTCATTGTTGAAGGCTGTACAGTGACCTCTAGTTGTTTTTCTGTGTCATTTGGTCTCTTTTGGAGAGTTGTCTCATTGGAAATCATAGCACATCTTATTTTATTATACAATAAGAATATTTAAATAAAGGTATCCTCTTGTACAAAGACTTCTAGAAATAAGTCGAATGATAAACGTTACAAAAAGTAAAATAACAAAATACCGAACTTCATGAAAATAATCAAAAAAGAAAGTCCCTTATGAAATGACTAATCAAAAGGTCAAACACATCAAACGCATGAAAAACGACTGCCATATTCATGACTTAGTGCAGGTATTCCTTTAGGTAGAAAATAGGGGATTTTCCCCATACTAAAATCCATTTCATAAATTTGTATTGAATTAAACTCATGTTTTTTTATTCTTATAAAATGTACCAAATGCAGATAAGACCCAAAAAAAGTAAAAAAACAAAAATACTGAACAAGGAAAATTCAAAACAGAATGTCATTTATCAAATGTCAAAATGAAAAGCACAAACAAGGAAAATTCAAAATAGAAAGTCCTTTATTAAATGTCAAAATGAAAAGCCCAAACACATCAACCGAATGGGAAACAATTTCCTTATAGCTGACTTAGTACAGGTTTTTCCTTATGTGGAAAATAGTGATGAATACAATTGAAGGGATCGGATACCTTTCTCATGATGAGACATATACTCAAATATTTCTGAACGTGTAAATATGTAACTAATTTTGTGAACAATACATCGATTAAAACCACGGTTTTAAGAATAGCAACAACTCCCTTATAAACCCTAACTTCTGGTCCTGGCACCATCACAGAGTACTAAAACAAAACGTTGAAATATGTACAGAAAAAAGTAAAATCACAAAAATACTGAACTTAGAGGAAAATAAATTCGGAAAGTCCATAATCACATGGCAAAATCAAATAACAAAACGCATCGGAAACGAATGGACAAGAACTTTCATATTCCTGACTTGGTACAGGCATTTTCAAATGTAGAAAATGGTGGATTAAGTCTTTATAGCGCTAACCCTCTCACTTTGATGACAGTCTCATCAAATTCCGTTAAATTTACATTGATGCGTTAACTAAACAGACACAATAAATAAAATAGTCAAAATATGGGTACATCAGTCATCATCGTATAACAATTTTAGAAGGAACTATTTAAGAGAACACAAAAACATCCATCTACAAACACATTCATTGATTTGTGTGTCTGACGTCAGAAAATTATGTACGTCACATAAATTTGTCGTTCAATGTGCATACATTCTCACTTTCATATTTACTAGATCATTAAAACAGATAAAATACCATCCGACTGGAACCATGTAAACGTAACACCTGTATTTAAAAAGAGGAATAAACACAACCCAGGCAACTAAAGGCCTATATCCTTAACATGCATAGCTTGCAAATTACTCGAACATATTTTTGCAAAAAGCATGATAAATTATCTAGAAACGAGAAACATACTTTATGAATTACAACATGGTTTTAGGGCAAATCGAACATGTGGGTCCCAAGTCTTTTCACTGATAAATGAATAATCACAAAACAATGACAAGAACATTAACACGGATCTCATAATCATGGATTTTGCTTTTGACATGGTACCACTGAAAAGATACTAATCAAAGTGAAATACTTTAGCATATCGGATCAAATATTAAACTTGGTTGAATCCTTTCTTTCAAAAAGAACTGAAACAGTACTGTTAGAAAACATATCATCTTCAAAAATATCATTTACATCAGGTGTCCCATAGGGTACAGTGCTTATACTGATACATAAATGACCTCCTAAAATACAACGAACTTAGCCAAATCAGACTCTTGCGAAATAAGAGTATTATCTACCTACAAATTAAATCGTAAACGCCTGCCCCAAGCTTCAAAAAGACCTAGAAGCTGCTGTACAATTACAACAAGTGTTACACCATGAACATTACAACAAAGAGAAATTCCATCCACGACAATATTTATGAACACATTTCAAATTATGTAAAAACGCAAACTTCAGACCTAAAATAGAACACTTGCATTAAAAAAAACCGCTAAAGCAAATAAATTCTTATTTCATCAGAAGAAATCTTCACTGCATGGGACCCATTTGCAAATGAAATAAAAGATCACTAGGAAAAGTACAAGGTATGTGTGCAACAACAGTGTGTCCGAGATATTAGATACCATGAATTGGCAAGCATTACAAGAAAACGCACTAAGCGAGGCTAATAATGCTTCACAAAATTGAAAACAAAAAATATAGCAAAATTTACAACAGTTGAGTCAGTCTATTACAAGTTCCTACCATAAAGACTGCAATGGAGAAATTCAGTGTAACAAAGGCAGCCACAAATTGTCTTTCTTTTGTTAAACCATTGAATATATAAAAAAGAAGATGTGGTATGATTGCCAATGAGACAACTGTCCACAAGACACCAACATGACACAGACATTAACAATTATAGGTCACCATACGCCTTCAACAATGAGCAAAGCCCATACCGCATAGTCAGCTATAAAAGGCCCCGATAAAACAATGTAAAACAATTCAAACGAGAAAACTAACGGCCTTATTTATATATAAAAAAGAAAAAAACAAATATGTAACACATAAAACAAACGACAACCACTGAATTACAGGCTCCTGACTTGGGACAGGCACATACTTAAATAAAGTGGCGGGGTTAAACATGTTAGCGGGATCCCAACCCTCCCCCTAACCTGGGACAGTGGTATAACAGTACAACATAAGAACGAACTATAAAAATCAGTTGAAAAAGGCTAACATCAGATGGACAAAACTACAAGTTGACGTGGCCGGGTACTTATACATCCCGACAACAAAAAAACACTAGGAACAGATCTGAGAGTACGCGCAGCTATCTGATAGCTAGTTGAAGACTGGCACACATTATCTTCTGACATGACTAACAACCCTAATATAGTAATCTCCAAGGGTGCATTCCTTGAAACTTACCCACATCTGAAATAAACAGACAATCATGTTTTTATTTTAGAATTAAAAAAAATTGTAATACCAAAAGAGAGTAAATAAAGAAGAATAACTAGAATAAAAAATTAAAAATCCGAAAAATATGACCAAACAAAAAATAACTATAACAATATATAACTTAAAATTTGGTTAATCTACTTTTGGTAAAAATTTAATGCATATAAATTTGGATATATTTACCAGGCATGCGCCAGAATTTAAACATCAGTACGTTGATTCTGGAACCGAAGGAGAAGAAAAATCTGCTTATCTTTAATGATAAATAGCGTTTTTAAGTGGGGGATGTCAATTTTCAAAACGATTATGCATCACCATACAAAGTTGTTATTTTTTTTAATACAGTGAGTTGGTGAAAACTTTGTATGCACAGGCACTTGTTTCCATGCAAGGAAAGACCCACTATCAACGTATATTAGTGCATGGTTCTTAAGTACCTGTGTTTGATTGACTGCAAATCGCCGATGATATTGACAGCCACTCCTACATTGTTTCTGTCTTTGCTAGTGGCACACAAGTTACCTGTTATAATATCAACAGCCACTCATACAATTTTGATGCCATAAGTGGTGGACTGCAAGATACTAATGACACCAATAGCTACGCTTACTTTGTTGATGGCATTACTGGTGAACTGCAAGTCACTAATGTCACCAATAGATACTCTTACTTTGTTGATGACACTGCTGGTGGACTGCAAGTCACTAATGACTTCATTAGCTACTCTTACTTTATTGATGACATTGCTGGTGGACTGCAAGTCACTAATGCCACCCATAGCCACTCTTACTTTGTTGATGACACTGCTGGTGGACTGCAAGTCACTAATGCCACCCATAGCTACTCTCACTTTGTTGATACCATAACTGGTGGACTGCAAGTCACTAATGCCACCCATAGCTACTCTTACTTTGTTGATTACACTGCCGGTGGACTGCAAGTCACTAACGACACCATTAGCTACTTTTACATTGTTGATGCAATAACCGGTGGACTGCAAGTCACTTATGACACCATTAGCTACTCTTACTTTATTGATGACATTGCTGGTGAACTGCAAGTCACTAATGCCACCAATAGCTACTCTTACTTTGTTGATGACATAACTGGTGAACTGCAAGTCACTAATGACACCAATAGCTACTCTTACTTTGTTGATACAATAACTGGTGAACTGCAAGTCACTAATGCCACCAATAGATACTCTTACTTTGTTGATGACACTGCTGGTGGACTGCAAGTCACTAATGCCACCCATAGCTACTCTTACTTTGTTGATACCATAACTGGTGGACTGCAAGTCACTAATGCCACCCATAGCTACTCTTACTTTGTTGATTACACTGCCGGTGGACTGCAAGTCACTAATGACACCATTAGCTACTTTTACATTGTTGATGCTATAACCGGTGGACTGCAAGTCACTTATGACACCATTAGCTACTTTGACAATGTTGATGACACTGCTGGTGGACTGCAAGTCACTAATGCCACCCATAGCTACTCTTACTTTGTTGATTACACTGCCGGTGGACTGCAAGTCACTAATGACACCATTAGCTACTTTTACATTGTTGATGTCATAACTGGTGGACTGCAAGTCACTTAAGACACCATTAGCTACTTTGACAATGTTGATGACACTGCTGGTGGACTGCAAGTCACTAATGCCACCTATAGCTACTCTTACTTTGTTGATGACACTGCTGGTGGACTGCAAGTCACTAATAACACCTATAGCTGCTCTTACTTTGTTGATGACACTGCTGGTGGACTGCAAGTCCCTAATGACACCATTAGCTACTGTTACATTGTTGATACCATAACTGGTGGACTGCAAGTCACTAACGACACAATTAGCTACTTTTACAATGTTGATGACACTGTTGGTGGACTGCATGGTACTAATGCCACATATAGCTACTCTTACTTTGTTGATGACACTGCTGGTGGACTGCAAGATACTAATGACACCAATAGCTACTCTTACTTTGTTGATGACACTGCTGGTGGACTGCAAGATACTAATGACACCAATAGCTACTCTTACTTTGTTGATGACACTGCTGGTGGACTGCAAGTCACTAATGCCACATATAGCTACTCTTACTTTGTTGATGACACTGCTGGTGGACTGCAAGTCACTAATGACATCATTAGCTACTTTTACTTTGTTGATGCCATAACTGGTGGACTGACTTCAAGTCACTAATGACATCATTAGCTACTTTTTTACTTTGTTGATGACATTGCTGGTGGACTGCAAGTCACTAATGCCACCAATAGCTACTCTTACTTTGTTGATTACACTGCTGGTGGACCAAGTCATTAATTACACCATAAGCTACTTTTACTTTGTTGATGCCATAACTGGTGGACTGCAAGTCACTAATGAGACCATTAGCTACTTTGACAATGTTGATGACACTGCTGGAGGACTGCAAGTCACTAATGCCACCAATAGCTACTCTTACTTTGTTGATGACACTGATGGTGGACTGCAAGTCACTAATGCCACCAATAGCTACTCTTACTTTGTTGATGACACTGCTGGTTGACTGCAAGTCACTAATGCCACCAATAGCTACTCTTATATTGTTGATGGCACTGCTGGTGGACTGCAAGTCACTAATGACACCATTAGCTACTGTTACATTATTGATGACATTGCTGGTGGACTGCAAGTCACTAATGCCACCAATAGCTACTCTTACTTTGTTGATGACACTGCTGGTGAACTGCAAGTCACTAATGACACCAATAGCTACTCTTACTTTGTTGATGACACTGCTGGTGGACTGCAAGTCACTAATGCCACCAATAGCTACTCTTACTTTGTTGATGCCATAACTGGTGGACTGCAAGTCACTAATGACACCAATAGCTACTCTTACTATGTTGCTGGCACTGCTGGTGGACTGCAAGTCACTAATGCCACCAATAGATACTCTTACTTTGTTGATGACACTGCTGGTGGACTGCAAGTCACAAATGACACCATTAGCTACTCTGACTTTGTTGATGACACTGCTGGTGGACTGCAAGTCACTAATGACACCAATAGCTACTCTTACTATGTTGCTGGCATTGCTGCTGTCACTAATGACATTAATAGCTTATATTACTTTGTAAATGAGATTGATATTGGACTGCAGGTCACTGATGACATCAATAGCTACTCCTACTTTGTAAATGAGATTGCTATTGGACTGCAAGTCACTGATTACATCAATAGCTACTCCTACTTTGTAAATGAGGAGATTGCTATTGGACTGCAAGTCACTGATTACATCAATAGCTACTCATACTTTGTAAATGAGGAGATTGCTATTGGAATGCAAGTCACTGATTACATCAATAGCTACTCCTACATGTATAATCCTCTGTTTTTGGAGGACTCCCATATTGGATAGAGGTTCAACACTTAACTTTATTTATATACGAGTTTTTCCACAAACAGACAAATTAAAACTGAATTTTAAAACAAATATTTATATGTTATTATATTTGTGCTTTTTACATCATTTCTAGTTCTAACGAAGTTTAGAAAAAAGTAGAATTTAAATAATCTTATGTTTCTTTTATTAAAGCTTAGTGGAGTTTTATACCGGATGTTTAAAAAGTTCTCATTATTAAAAACAATCTTTTGACACGTGTAAAAACTATTGGCTTTTTATTCTTATGTTATAATGTATTCTGATGATGCACTTGACTAAAGTTATTTCCCCTATCTGTTGTTATTTGTAACAGTTTTTGTTTGTGTTTTTTTCTCATAATTTCCCTCTCTTTACTTTTTTTGTGTCTTTGTTGACCAAACCCAAGCTAACGTCTAATAAAGATCACATTAAGAATCAATCAGGAAAGAAAATACACAAGGCGGTCTTTAATGATCGTTCAATTGAATGGTGTCTAAAAATTGGCCGATCCATTGAGTCTAGCGATTTGTTTGTGTTTGTGTGGTATTGTGTCTCTAACTTTGATAT
Source organism: Mytilus galloprovincialis (assembly GCA_037788925.1). Lineage (NCBI taxonomy): Eukaryota > Metazoa > Mollusca > Bivalvia > Mytilida > Mytilidae > Mytilus > Mytilus galloprovincialis. The sequence continues at coordinate 35,094,430 of CM075340.1, forward strand.
TTCAATGTTACATTTCGGACAGCCAGTATAAAATCAAAATTTTAAAACCTTCATAAAGTGCGTAAATTTGAATTCGGTTATCTGTAATTTTGTTTCTAGATGCAAGTAACAAAGAACAATGCAAAATTGCAAGATGACTGCTTTCTTTATGACAGAGAACCGTGTTGATTAATTTAGTCTGAAAGTCGAAACACCGACATAGATACACTTTCATTAGATTTTTCAATGTTACATTTCAGACAGACAGTATAAATCAAAATTCTAAAAAATCCATAAAGTGCATCATTTTGAATTTGGCCATCTGTAATTTTAGTTCTAGTAGCAAATAACAAAGAACGATGACAAATTGTACGATACATGCTGTCTTAAGGTCATACGATACAGTTACAAGGGGGGGGGGGGGGGGGGGGGGTAATGACGTTGCTAACATAAATTGTTCTATCGAAAGGAAAAATACGTCCACAAATCCGTATTTTCAGGACATATCTGAAATTTGAACTTCAATTTACTTAAAAAATAGCACATGAAGGTATATTTTTTATTACGTATTTCATTTAATCTGGTAAAAAATAGCCTACATGCAAATTTTCATCAAAATTTAAATACGGGATCAATACTGTATGCCCTTAAGGACAGAGAACCGTGTTGAGTAATTTAGTCTGGAAGTCGAAACAGCGACAGACAGATCGGCTTTCATAAGATTCATCGATAGATGGTATGACCAAGTATATTTTCTTGGACATTATCGTTAAATCTTAAATTGATATATCATCAGTTTAACAAAAAAAAACTGCTATTGGTATTATTTGGGGTACTGTATGCAGGAACATATACATTTATATAGATACACAATTATACTGGTAATTCTATATGACAATATTTATATTATAATATATCTACTTTAAGATTAAACTTTTTAATAATGTGATTGAGCAATCTCAATGGTTTTGCAGTCAGAAGCTTCAAAAATCTATCAATCTCCCGAAGTCTTGGTTCGAGATTTTATCAATTTTATACTAAAAAGCCGAAGATTCATTTCCCGTTAGATATACTGTTCCCAGCTGTATGTAAACTTTTATCTTACAGTTATTCACATTGTGCAATGCATACACATAATTTCACAATTGCAGTAAAATTCTCATAACATTTCATATTTTTATCACGTTTTCAAATTAAACTAATTTTACATATTCTACCGTTAGAAGTCATTGCTCTATATATATTTATTAAATCGTACGTTTTTATCTAGTTTACATTATTAACGTGCGACATCTGTGTTCAAAATAAAAAATCAATTATTGTATTATCTTCAAGCATGGCCATGGTTAACACATATATATCTGAGACAGATAGTTAGGCCTGAAATTGATATTTACTTAAAATCTGGTAATTAATGTATGTTAAGTTTATATGGATGTACATTTTATCAATACATGCTTGATTGGTAAGTAGATTTCTTTTTTTAAGTAATAACATGTACTAGATCATTCATTTCATTTATGAATGAATCGGTGTAGCATTCTGACAAACCTTTGCTAAGATTCTCAACTCTAACACTTTGCTATTTTTAAAATGCCTATTACTGTATTTTATCTATAAACATTTGGATCCTAGTTAGACGTTTATCTTTACTTGAATAGCGTACCTGAACAAGAAAATGCTGTTGATACTATTTCAACCTTCTTTGTCTATCATTTTTTGTTAATTTGCTTGGTCTATATACCTTTTAGTGTTTCTTTGTTACATATTTGTTTGTTTTTTATAGTGATTAAGATTATTACCCAATGTTGACTGCTGTACCCCTATTGTTTTGCATTTTTACCTACCATGTTTGTTTGTTTTGTTCACAGATCGTTGGCAATATAATGGAATTTGATGCCACTGTCAATCAAGTGAGATGCCTAGCTAGCTATAAAACCAGGTTTAATCCACCGTTTTCTACATAAGAAAATGCCTGTACCAAGTCAGGAATATGACAATTGTTATCCTTTCGTTTAATGTGTTTGAGCTTTTTATTTTAACACTTGATTAGGAACATTCTGTTTTGATTTTTTCCTCGGAGTTTACTATTTTTGTGATTTCACTTTTTTTGCACCTAACACCTTTTCCAAACAAACTAACACTTTCTTGCATGTTATCACCAGTTTTGTGTCCACATTACTGCTCAAGTTCTATACTTATTATTTTAGTGGTGTTTGTCTGGCTGTTGGGTCCCAAAAAGCTTATGCTCGTCAATACAACGGAACTAAAAACAACTGTCATACCAGAAGAAAGTTTAGGTCGCTAGTTGACTAGGTTTGGCCAACCATTTTCTTTGTGAAATGCCTGTATCAATTAAGTCAGGAATATGATAGTTTCTTTAAGTTGTTTCCTTCTTTGACATAGTCGACCGTTCGATTATGTTAGGTTTAATGGACTCCTCCCATGTTTATTTTCCTTAGATTTCGGTATTTTTGTAATGACATTATTTTAGTAACTAAATGATATCAGCTCATATCCACTGGTAAGTTAGCCAATAAAATTTCATGATAAACTGGGATATATCACTCCAGAAAAGTATAAGCACATGATACATACATATCGTGTGTTTTCTATGTTGTAATGTTATGCTATTGTTTCAGAAAAAAAAAGGAGAAGGTTTGGTACCATTAAAACGTTTAATCCCACTGCAAAATGTTTGCACCTGTCCTAGTCAGGAGTCTGGTGTACAGTAATTGTCGTTTGTTTATGTAATATTACGTGTTTCTCGTTTCTCGTTTTTGATATGGATTAGACCGTTGGTTTTACCGTTTGAATGGTTTTACACTAGTAGTTTTGGGCCCTATATAACTTGTTGTTCGGTGTGAGCCAAGACTCCGTGTTGAAGACCGTACATTGACCTATAATGGTTTACTTTTATAAATTGTTATTTTGATGGAGAGTTGTCTCATTGGCACCCATACCACATCTTCCAATATGTATTAGTACACACACACACACACACACACACACACACACACGCATTTCTTGATTAGTCTTCGTCTACAATTATTTATTTCTTACAAAATTATTTTTTTGCATAGACCAATCAGATAAGTTCAATAACAAGAAAATGTCATCAACTACCCGCTTGATCTATAGATTTGTATATTTATACAATTTAATCTTATCCAATTGAAATATGTCTGACTTCCGCATTTGGAAACTTGCGTAAAACTATAATTTTAAGAAAGAAAGTAAAAAATAGGTTAGCTTTATTGAAATTATGAAACGAAACTTCTAACTAAATGTCAAAGGAAAAGAAGGACACAATTTTATAGTTGGCAAATAAGCCAAAGCAGCTTAAAGGCTGACGGAAACATTTTGATGGCTTCCGTCTATAACGTCACTCAAAAGTATTTACAATATTGAAATGAAAAAGACATCGAAAGGAAACAGAGATACAAGATTATTACTTCATTTGGTGTAAACTCTAGAAATAAACCAATTAAAGACAATTAAAAAACAACAATTCATTTCGCGATTTGCCAACACGGATGTTTTACCTCACATATATGACTTCGTTTAATAACTTCTTTATATAAGATGTGTTTACTCTGTGATGTTGTATGGCTTGTTTAATGAAAAAGAACGATGTTAAATTACCAAGATATGTTTTGCCGAAGGCAGATAAATGACAGTTTCGTTCTACCCATGTTGTCTAGACTCCACACGATATAGATCATGACATATAAGGTATACACTGTGTCTTTTGTTGTATTTTTTTTTTGAATCGAGAATCTTTACGGTTGCAGAGTCTCAAATATTTTACCTTTGAATTTTTGAACGTCGTAGAGTATTTTGTAAAAGAAAAACGCGTCTGGCGTACAAATTAGAAGCCTAGTATCGCTGATGAGTTGTTTTTATCACAGTTTAGCTTGTCTTTTAAGTCGTTCACCAATTTTTGAATGTTCAAGTGAATAGTCATGTGGTCAGATTTTGCATTTTTTTTTTAAGAATATTGGTATAGCTCGAGGTTTTCCCACTGATATTTGTTCTCTTAAGAATGTATCCATTTCGTAGCCGTTTTACTAAATATATTCTTTGCTACAATTAATGTAAGTTACAATCGAAATAAAATGACAAATATTTCCACTTTCTAATATAGTCTGAGATGATTTCATCAATATGAAGTTCTGAAATGTGAAGGAATTCAACGATTATTGCTGTTTATATTCATTTGTAGAAATGCTGTCTATCAAAAATGCTTTTAGTAGAATGATAAATATGGTTTGTGCTAACGCAGACATATTGTATGGCGGAATATCTAAATTGGAAAAGATTACTCCGCTGTCAAAAACTATGTAACTAATGCCTGTATTGACTTCAAACGGTTCCTTTCTGGTAATTTGAATTGATTTGTTTCTTGCAGATTAGAAATAGGTTAGAAATGCGGTTGATATATATATTTAAGATTGATCAACGACGGATTTAAAAAAAAATGTGTATTAACTTTAACTCCATGTGACTGTGTGTGTGTGTGTTTGAATGTGTGAATGTGTGTTTGAGTTTGTGTATTGTGTATGAGGACACAATCATATCTTTAACGAAACTTTATTATACTAACTGTGTTACATATGAATAAGTCTTCAGCATCTAGGCTTTTTCAAATCGCTGATGATGAATTCAAAATAGCTTTACATATGCTAGGCCGTTTGTCTTCTCGTTTGAATTGTTTAACATTTTTCATGTCGGGGCCTTTTATAGCTGACTATGCGGTATAGGCTTTGCTCATTGGTGAAGGCCGTACGGTGATCTGTAGGTGTCATTTTCTGTGTCATTTGGTCTCTTGTGGAGAATTGTCTCATTGGCAATCATACCACATCTTCCTTTTTATACTAACTTAAATTCCATGTGTGTATGTGTGTTTGAGTGTGTGTATTGTGTATGAGGGCACAAATTAACACATCTTTAACGAAACCCTATTGTTTAAGTCTTTTCAGCATCTATGCCTTTTTTAAATCGCTGATTATGAATTCAAAATAGTTTTAGGAAATTTCGCATATATATGGCGTCAAAAGCAAATCACTGGTTTTGAATCAGTGATACTTAAGATAGTGTCTCAATACGGTGTTGTATATTATTATTATCAACTTCCTTAAGAACAATTTACAGTGTAATGAATTATTTCTGTATCGTTAATTCTCAATTACTGTTTACACTTTTTTTGTCAGACAACGGAATATCTAAGAAGATTTGGAGAGCTAATTTGAAAAATTAATGACGTTCACTTTTCCCGTCCCTGTCTTTGGACGTGTTCTAATCAATATTATATTTTGGAAGGAAAAAATGCGCCGAGCTTTAATCAAATTTATAATTAACTCTCTGTGGAAGCCGATTTCTACTTGAACAACTATTATTAGACTATCCATTAAGAAACTGAGTTGTGTCAATGATCAATACACGCTATTTCTTTAGGGGGAAAAGTTGTTCAGTAATTGGTGGAAATGAAATAAAATCAAATTTGTAACCTTAGAATGAGGCGAACAAGAAAATATCAAGTAAAATATCATTGCTGATGACATCGACTCTTGTCCATTATGTTGTGTTAAATTTGTACATTGTGCTTATTACAGTTTCAATATCAGAAGACATGAAACCACTATAATGTCTCGGAGAAAATGGTTGCTAAGGGATACAATTTGTGCGGAATAAGATAAATGTGAAGAATTTACAGAAATTGAAAGGTTAGTTATAAGTTATTAACTTAACATTTAGGTTTTGTATTTTGAGTATTGCATGGTTTGTACATGTATAATTGTGTTTTGAATTTCTTGAGTAAATATATTGTAGAATTGATTAGAACGACAATCTTATTTGTATGCCCCATTTGTGAGCATTATTTTTTCTGGTCTGTAGGTCCGTCCGTCCGTCTGTACCGCTTCAGGTTAAAGTGTTTGGTCGAGGTAGTTTTTGATGAAGTTGAAGTCCAATCAACATGAATTTAAGTAAACAAGTTCCCTATGATATGATCTTTCTAATTTTAGTGCCAAATTAGAAATTTAAACCCCATTTTCACGGTCCACTGAACATAGAAAATGATATTGCGGATGGGGCATTCGTGTACTAGGGAAACATTCTTGGTTTAAAGTCATGATTTTTCAGAGACCTCATATTATTTGGTGTGTTTGTTTGTTGTTTGTTTTGTGTGTTCTCATGAGAAGTGAGATAACATTTTAAACTGATAGCTTTATTACCAATAGTAAAAATCTAGCAATATGGGAAGGCTTGCATTTTATGTTGATTTATTCTTCTTCTACCAAGCTCGAAATCATTATTAATCTTTATATCGGCAATGCCTTATAACTTCAATGAAGTAATTGAGTTACGATAAACACCAACTGAATACAGCGGAAAAGGGGGGATTCCCCAAAAGAAAGAAGGTGATATTTTAAAACTACCCTTTACCAATTATGGTTGACTCTTTCTATACCGCCTCTTCGTTATTTTGAAATTTATAGTAAAGTTTGTTGATATTGATGAAATGGATATTCTTAATATAGTTGATACATTTGATTTTGATTTAAATCCTCCTCATTTATCTCCCTTGAACTTTTTGAAGAAAATAAATTATATAGATTATATTAGCTACACATTTATTGAAATGAATTTCAACCTAGTTGATTTTCATCTTGATAAAGTACTCTTTTTTTCTTTTGATCTTGAAATGTAGATATAGACTGGATTAATATATGAATGAAACGTTTGACTGTGTTACTGAGCTCTCTATTCCTTTTGAGCAAAGTCTAAATAGTTTAACCCTTGTCAATTTGTATTTTACTTTAATTTTAGTATTGTCATTTTGTATTTCTATGTTAAGAACGTTATGTACTTAGATGTGTATTGTCTATAATGTAGAAGAAGACAGAATGGTAAAATTAAGTGTTGATTCTTATCATTCAAATCAATATTGCATTATTCTATTGTGCAGATGAGAAAACGCACGCGTTTGCCCGCGAGACGAACACAGTCGCTAGGCAATAACCGTTTATCCTAATGATTTGCCTTTTAAAAAATGCTCTGAGAAATAATGTCATCTCATTAGAAGCGAAATTCATAAATTCTGAGTCAAAAGATACTGTAAAAGATATTAAATCTACAGACACTTATATTCCTGAAAATAAAGATGAATTTCATCAAATGAAAAAAAAAAAAATATGCAGATGTTCTATTTTTTTTAAGAAAAAGAATGATTGTATAACGGACGAGTATTTGCATCTTATTTTTTTTTGTTCGAAAATGAGGCGAAGGTGAACAATAAACATTTGTGATATAAAAGGAGCCGAAAGATACTATAGGGACATTCAAACGTATAAATCAAACTGTAAACGCCATTGCTAAAAAGAAAAAGACAAACAGACAAATAATAGTACACAAGACACAACATAGAAAACTAAAGAATAAGCAACACGAACCCAACTAAAAACTGGGATATATCTCAGGTGCTCCGGAAGGTAAGGTAGATCCGGCTCCAAATGTTGCACCCATCGTGTTGCGCATGTTATTATAAACTCGGTAAATAGTCTCATTCGGTCGGTCAAATTTGTGAAAATTGACCGGGATTGTCTCAGTCTCTTGTTTTGCTAGTCACTAAACAACAACATGAATAGCATGTGTTCTAAACTGGAAATTTGAATACATATATCTATATATATATCTATTTGCCTAGACAACAAATTAAATTGACGTTGTTTATTTTAAAAATCTCTCTTTCCCTTGTAAGATAGTTACATTCAACATATAAGGAATTCCATTTGAATAAAATAGCCTTTTTGAAAAAAAGAATACGTTGAAAAAATAAAGAATTGATAGTGAAACAGGTTTTGTCAACTTAAGCCGATGCGCAAATGTTTCATTACTATTTTTCTAGAAAATAGAAAGAGATTAAATAAATAATAGTCAGTGTGTTGTTTAAATACCGTGATCATATGACGTCAAGATGTTCCACATTTTTTTGTATCATGACATTAGATGTATCATATAAAAAAAAGAAGATGTGGTATGATTGCCAATGAGACAACTCTCCACAAGAGACCAAATTGACACAGAAATTAACAACTATAGGTCACCGTACGGCCTTCAACAATAAGCAAAGCCAATACCGCATAGTCAGCTATAAAAGGCCCCGAAATAACAATGTAAAATAATTCAAACGAGAAAACTAACGTCCTTAATGTATGTACAAAAATTGAACGAAAAACAAATATGTAACACATAAACAAACGACAACCACTGAATTACAGACTCCTGACTTGGGACAGACACATACATACATATCATCACCATTACAGCTGTGATATCGCTTGACTTCCAAATAAAATTGAGCAAAATTTAGAATGGAAACGGGGAATATGTCAAAGAGACAACAACCTGACCAAAGAGCAGATAACAGCCGAAGACCACGAATGAGAATTCAATGCAGCGAGAAAATCCCGAACCCGGTGGTGGGCCTCAGCTGGCCCCAAAATAGAAAAATGTGTACTGGTTAAGTGAAAAGGGACGTCATACTAAACTCCAAAACATATAAATAAACTAAAATTTGAAAAAAAAACATACAAGACTAACAAAGGTCCGAGGTGCCGGGTTCAAGTTGGAACATGTTTTATGAGTTCTCACCCCACCCCTTGTATCTCTAGTAAATGTAGAATAAACAAATACAAAGTCTATATTCAATTGACTACAAAAGAAATGTCCTTAATTTGATTTGGATTAAAAGTAAATAATTGTATGTCATAACTGCACTTCTTAGCCGACGTTAACAGGAGTGTATGTGAACAGTATTTTTTTTAAAGTGTGGTGCATCCATGGACTCAGGGGGCATATAGGGATCGAATAAGCTCCCCTCCTCTCCACGAACTTCAAAAACACACACAAGCTGTGATCGGTTGGCAAAAAATCGTCATAGGAAATTTCGGATCGCTACGCTCGGTATCTTATTTATCATTTCGCAACAAATACAACAAATTTCCTTGAATAAACCGCGATTGCGTAATCAATGTCCAACCAATGATGTATTTCCGATCTTGGCATTAAATTTTGACTGCAGATATTGTTATTCTACAGACCTACTCTTGTATCATGATTATAGTGTCACTGGTATTTTTCACCTCTTTTGTATATACAGTAAATTGTCCAAATTATACATATCATCTTGTGAAATGAACAATACGTAAAATGGTGTCCAATATCAACTGTCGGTCAATATACGATCTCCTTGTTTTATTGACAATTATTATCAGAAATAGTCAGATATAAGATCATGTGAAAGTATTGTCTGCATAATATTTTCTTATTATAAACCATATTAACAAACGAATTTTCTAGCTTTGTCGATGTTAATGGTCGTCTCGTATTGCTCTATGGTTAAGGTCTTGAACTAGGTCAATAACTTTAGTTAATCTCTTTTGCAGCGGTGGTTGTCATGGCGTCATAATTTAAAAAAAAAAATGAAATAAAGGTACTAAAAATGACAAAATAATTGTTCCAAACTGGTAATATCAGCTGTGTATGCCTTATACAGGTTCTAAGACTTGTAAGAAATCCTGCTTCAAAATTGTTGTTCTGTCTTTTATTCATTTTTAAGTAAGTGGTCGTCCTATTGATGGACTATTCAGTTTATTGTTGGTTCGACTTTTACGAAAAATGATTTAGATTTGTATTTTCACATAGACCATAGCCTCTATTTAATTTACTTAACGTATTCCATAAAGATGAATAAAATAAATAGATATATAGATTAACACAAGAATGTGTCCCAAGTACACAGATGCCCCATCCGCACTACCATTTTCTATGTTCAGTGGACCGTAAAAATGGGATAAAACTCTAATTTGGCATTAAAATTAGAAATATCATATCATAGGGAACATGTGTACCAAGTTAATTGGACTTCAACTTCATCAAACACTACATCGACCAAAACCTTTAACCTGACCTCGACCAAAAAGTTTAACCTGAAGCGGGACAGACAGACGTACAGACCAGAAAACATAATGTCCATAAATGGGGCATAAAAAAGGTATTATAAACTACCAGTGACTACACCAACCACCAACACCCGACTCCTTAAAATAGACGGATAACAACAACGAACAAAAGTGGTCTAAATAGCCTAATTTATAGGTACGTTACCACAATAGGTTTTCAACATGGACACACATTCGGCAATCCTTGGTAGAATCCACAACTCTCCTTATGAGGGTACGGAATCGGCCGAGTTGAGACGAATGCATGGACACAATCTCCTCCTTTGCAAATCTAAATCTTTTTCATACATCGGCAAAAAATAATTGTTATTAGATCTGGACTTATCGATCTTTTTTGTAATTTAAAATGTTTATTCATCTGTTATATTTATCATATAAGACGAAACGCCAAAAAATGTTGAAAATCGTCATTAAAGGCAGTAACTCCATTAAGTAGTCGAGATGACGATTTCGAACTTGTTAGACATATTTTGTAGAACGTGTCTTGCTGATCAATTTTGCAAATTAAAGTTCCTCTTTGACCTTTTATAGTTTTCCAGATAGAAGCTAAAACTGAAAATTGAAATTCACCAACCGGTAAATTCTGCATTTTTTCTTAATAAAAAATGACAATATAATCAAGACAATAAGGGAAACACTGTCGGAAAAAAATACCCCCTTTCTATGATAAAAACGGTACTTAACGTTATCTTGCATTCTGTATACTTCAGTCATCATACGAAGTGATGATTACATGATAATTATTTTATTAAAAAGAAGATTACAAAAAATAATCTGAGTCATTTAAAGTTTTAATGATTGCATTTATTGATTCTTTAGTTATTAGAAAGGAACATAGTTTTATGCAAACCAATCCTCAAAATAAAGAGGGGGAGGACAGTGGGTACCCTTCTCCCTTCTCCCACCCCTCTTCTCCTTTCTCCTACCCCTCTTCTCCTTATTTTATATTTTTTAATTTACCGGAAAAAAATTTTCTCCAACTTTTTCTCCTTTCTCCCAGCCTTCCTCTCCGTTCTACCCCCTTTCTCCTTTCTCCTACCCTTTTCTCCCTGTCTCCCTTACCCCTGTCCTCCCCTCAATAAAGGTAGAATACACAAGAACTTATTTAGTTAAAAAATATTTTTACAATGATGTTTGTCTGAATGCATTTAATATCGTGAATAAAAAACTGGACATTAATTCTATATAGTTTCATGTTATTATATAGCAGATTCCATCATCAAAAATAAATTCCTATGAGCATGCAGTTTATGAAATGTTGGTAAAGTATGTTTTTGAAGTTTTATATTCAAAAAAGAATCCTATATCATAATTGTGTAAGATATTATCTAAATATTCTAACGGTTATAATTAGGTTTTCATAATTGGTTAAAGATATCTTTATTAGAAAAATTAGAAAAATGAAGAGCCCTCAATTTATAACTGAGAAGAAACATTTGAATCAAATGTATTAATAGATGAAATGTTAATACCCTAGCGTATTTGTCTATCAATTTATCAAGATGATCTCAAGCTATTTTTTCAATAACTTTGCCTACGGATTCCACGAAAACAATTTCTGTTTTGTTGAATTTTTTACATTTGTAAATATAAACTTAGAAATCCATAAACATGGCCAAAAAAGCAAAAAATTAAAAGGCATTGCGTCGGTAAGAGTTGGCGATGATAAACAAACAGGAAAAAAATAATAAAAATCTTCAGACTTTTTTTTATATGAACGTAAAATTATATATATATACTAGTATACGAATATGTAACAACCTTAAACCATTAGGTCACACGTAATATGAATTCCTGGTATCGGCTGAATGTTTCTAATTGAACAAAACAGATAATATCAGATTATTACATGGCATTTTTCATATCGCATGTATTATCAGCCCAAGGTTCAATATCAGCCCAAGAGCCGCACGGCTCGAGGGCTGATAATACATGCGATATGAAAAATGACATGTTATGATCTTTTTATCATATGCTTCAACAGTAGAGAAAAATAACAGATTCAATTGATCCTTTTACTTGGTTCCCGAAGTTTAAAGAGTAAAAAAGTTCACGGCCGTCGGGCTCAAAATTTGATACATTAAATATGAAACTATTCTATCATATGTCTCAGAGAGAGAGAAAAAAAAACATTTTAATATGGACGAATCGGCAAAAAAATAATTCAACAATATACCTAATGATCATTGTTTGGAAAAGTCAACTTTTTAAAGAAACTTTCTAAATTATGTTTCAGAAAAACTTAAAAAATGCATTTATTAAATAATATTTTTTTTTTTTTTTTTTTTTAATTTTTTTTTTTTTTATTATTTTAAACAATATACTTTCCAGTATTCAAATAATTGTTTTGTACACTACTTTGTAATGTTTTTCACTGAAAACGTAGCATTGAGGTGTATTTTCCGGAATTGGCCGAGTATTACCGGAATGCCATGTGATAACGTTACGGAAAGGCATGTGATAACAATCGAAGCATGTGATAAACTTTTCATATCAGCCCGCTAAGCACCAATTCGAAAAATATGGAATTTACGTCAATTTAATGCTATTATCATACGGTAAAATTTATATGTTATTTAGTCTAAGTATATGATAAAAGATTAAAACACAACACAACTTCTGAATGACAACGAACATGCATGCATTTCTGAAACGAAAGAGGTATTGGCTTTTTATCGATATTTGTTCATACGTTTATGTTATAATTTTCAAAATGTATAATATTGGCGACTAGCAAAATGTTCAATATTGAAAACTAAATATCCATAATAATTTAACATTGTTCGAAATAACAATTGAAGTATTGCGCTTAAATCTAATCCATCGTGTTTTTAAGAGGAAATAATTACATTTAGAGTTTTCTAGAATGTATAATTGAAGATAACTTCCCATTAAAATCAAAAAGGTTTCTTGTAATCAATCTCAAATTATCCTGTTTCTATGTTTTATTGCGTTATGTTTGTATTTTCAGTGCTTAAATCATTCTGAAGTTTACGGTTGTCGTTAATGGTGACTGAAGTTTACGGTTGTCGTTAATGGTGATGAAAGAATGGATTGGAGTCTTTCACGATGATTCTGTTTTTAATATTGACTGTCATGTTACGTTTCCAGACTTATTCATCACTTCCACAATTAGGAAAGAAAGTCGCAAATCTGACAGGTAAGGTTGCATGATTCCTGGCAAACTTTCCCGCGTGAAAGATACTTACAGAAATAAATGTAAAATGAGATTCAGATATTCATCACTTCCACAATTAGGAAAGAAAGTCGCAAATCTGACAGGTAAGGTTGCATGATTTCTGGCAAATTTTCCCGCGTTAAAACTACTTATCAGAAGACAATGTGAAACGAGGTTAGATTAAAAAGATTTTGTTTCAGATGTATACGGTGTTGATATCCATGGAGACAAAAAAACATATGTTATCAATGTACATCATGACAAGGAGGAAGTGTTGTAAAAGCCACGATGTCACATAAAAGGAAACAGGTTATTTTGTCATGTGATATTGGCTCCGGCTCACTAGCGAAGACCGTACGGTTGGGACTGTTCTTTGGTATACAGTTATGTTGTTGTCTTATTCTCCAAATTATATATAACTCCTATATTAAATCGAATATACATGTATCTTATTTGTTTTTAAAGAAATTTAGCGATTGAAATATTGGCTTTGATCGGCTAGTAATGTGACTAATGTCCATTCCGATGTCAGATTTTTTGTTTTGAATCTCGATAACAACAAAAATAAAACAGAAAAAAAAAAAAAAAAAAAAAAAAAATACAGAACCGGTTAGTTTCATATATATCATGTATTGAGAATGGAACGAAGAGAGTTATCGAGTTACTCACAGAGCCGGGCTAATTACAATTGCGTCGCAATTCCGTTATAACTGGTTTATAATCTAATAAAAGCTCCGTGCTTCATTCAATATTTATTAAATTTTCAACTTGAATTTCAATTAATGAAATAAAGATAGTTAAACAGCATTTTTCATCGAGCTGTTAAACGTTCTTTGAAATTCGAAATTTTATAGATAGATGCATGATAATTTCTCTACTAACAGAATAGTTTTTAAATTTACAGTCAATTATAGTTAATATAATAGACAAACTTTCGAGTTCGATGCATTTCCGTCAAAAACTCTGGTTTTGGTGAACATCATTCGTGCGTTTAGGGGCATCGTCATTTTCGTTCTAATGTTGAGCGAGTGGTTGGAAAATTAAAATACTATATTGAACAATTTATTCGGCAAACTAAATTCTCAAAATTAACAATCAGCACTGCTGTCATTAGGGAATTGTGATTAAGTACTTACAAAACAAAAATTAATTCTAGTTTATTCTCCACAATGACGATCACTAAGACGCTTGATGAACGTTGATATTGCAGGGATACAGGCAACCCCCTCTATCTGGTAAATGACGTCACAAAGGCGCGCCTAATTGACGAGTTTTTTCCGGTGACGGATGAACTCGAAAGTGGTCTAATAGCTTCAAGCTTATTTCGTTGTTACGTCTAGATCTTGTTGTGTTTTGATTATCTTATATGTTGTGTATACTTGTTTTCTCAATCTTTTACTTGGACATTCTGAGAGGTTGTTTCAGTAACACAAAATGTGCATGCAGTGAAAATTGTATCTGTATTTTATGTAGGAAAACAAAAATAAAAGACAAATTAAACGAATCAAAAAGTGAACGTTGAAAAATAAGCATATCTCGGCGGAATTGTTGCAGCTGGAAATTTGTCAAATATGTGTATTTCATCAAAATTTTCCCATATATATCTACAATACAATGCACATCAACAACTATAGTATTCCTAAGTTATTGCTGTATATTGGTATATAAAAGATAAATCAATATAACAATGCGATGTATATGCTGCAAATAAACATTAAGATGTTCATCTATTGAAAAGTCCATTCCCGTGAGGGCTAATTTGATATATCTTTGTAAATATGTTTGCTTTCAATTTTTATTCAAAGTTTTGGTGAAAGCATTAAACATGGTACAAATAGATCAAAGCATACACACTGACAGCGAAACACTATATATATTATCTTTTTGGTAAATGTCACGTAAACCCTGTTCATATTTTGCACAAAGTTGTTTTAAATAAAAGACACATACTATAGCATTCTAATTATTAGACTTTACTCTCTAGTATAGTTCAACAGCAAGAATTGATAATCGAATATACTTTTCTTCTAATTATCATTTTGGCTGTTCCGTAAGAATTGTCCTCAATCTTAACCTTTCTTTTGCCAATGACAAAACTGTCAAAACAAACATTAACTGAGGACAAAATGATATCATATATTTTCATCGAAATGTCGTCTGCAAGAAGATCGATGAGTTAGAAAGTGTCTGTCAATAATATAAACTTCTTTAATCACATCTAATTCTCATAGACATCCATGAATAAAATCAAATTGCGAGTTTATCGGAGTATACTTCTGGGAATCGGATTTTGGAATGACACGTTTGTATTTAATGACCAGTATGATTTGATCACTGTAGGAATAGATTCAGCAATTCCCTAATAACTCTTTTCTCGCCACTGCTTTCAAGAAAAGTGCCAGTAAAGATCCTCAATTTCCGCTTAAGTGAAACTAATGGAAACGTATTCGGTGACTCCGTCGAAATGGATTTTTAAAATGACATGCATTCCGATTTAATGCATCAACGTTATGGGTTCAACATAGAGCATTCCTGTAAAACCATATTAGTTCCTCGTTTAAATCCTAATTACAAAAAAAAAAAAACAGTAAATCTTTCGTCTTCTTGAATAATAAAACAAAATCTATTTTTTATGGCTTTTGAAAAAAGTTTTACGTTTAAACACATGCGTGGTGCAGATAATAAAAAGTAGGAAATGCAGTAAAATATTCGAAATGATATAAAAAAAAAAAAAAAAAAAAAAAATCAAAGTGCTTATCAGCACTGAGGGTAAATATTGCTTCAATTTATCGGTGGGAATTAAAATTAAATATTGCATTGGTTGTAGTTGAATTAACAGCAATTCTAGACAAAGGAAGATAACTCCAATTTTTAAGACGACATTAACAATGACATAATTTATATTTTTAGAACAGATACTGGTATTTGCAAAGTTATGTAATTTTCTTGACAAGCATGACATCATTTTGTGCCTTGAATATCTGAGCATATATTACATTGATAAATTTCTAGAAATGTTTATGGATGAAATGTATGGAATGGTATGATCAATGCACTATAGTTTTTCTATCAAAAATCAAAAAGGTAGTAATAAGCCTTGGAAAGTTTAGATATCAAGACAGCCGCATAAGGTTTTGATTGCATTTTATGCAATCTTTACCAAAAAACCCAAATTTATCAAACAAAGGAAGTTTGTAACGACCTTGACCGGCTATACAGCCCTTGCACGGTCGGTTATAATTTACCAAATTCTCATCAACCAAGCAAAGATTCATATGCTCATTTCTTTAAGATCATGCATTTAATATGGCATGTTTTTTTCTGTGTGTAGCTTACACAATATTTGAAACTGTTTAAACGGTGTAAAATAAGAATTACCATTAATACAGCAAAATGCATTGAGTGTGTAGGTAGTGGTAATGTCTTTGGTTAGCTTGATTGTAAGCTAAACCTGGAGTCATTATAAGGTTATGTATACCAACCTCCTTTAAGAGTAGACTCATCCGACAGATAACCAAATCTATTTGTAGTCTGTAGGACTGGACTACTCCGAAAGGAGGGTAGTATATCATAGATATTACCTTTACCTACACACTCAATGCATTTTGCTGTAAATGGTAAGTACAAACTAATGAACGGTTTATGATGCGGATTATACATTATCTACACTTTTTATTCTATTATTTTCAGAGGGACCAGTCAAAAGGTGTCGTCATGAGTATTCGTTTAGAGAGTATACATCCGGTATATTTATGTCGCCACAATTTCCCGAAAAATACGGTAACGAATTGAAATGTGTTTATTTCTTCCGAGCTGATGATCGAGGAAGGATAAAGATAACCTTTGACCTCTTCAAATTAGAAGGACCAAATTCAGACAAGGGGCAAGTGCTATCATATTCCTCACACAATAATAATGAAAATATATTTTTTATTGTATCATAACATCACAATATTCCTTTTTTTTAATTTTTTTTTTCAAATCTTTCACATCCTTTTTACAAGTATTTTATGAGATTTCTGTTTCCTGAAAACCTACCCGATTTCTATTCTAGCCCTTTCCAAAAAAAAAAAGGAATTTGTGTTATTGTGCTATGGTAATTTTGTGTATTCTTGTCTATAATTTTTGCTAATATGCTATGTCTATATGCTCTTTTTTTGGTGCTTCTTTGTTACATTTTTTTTTCATATTGATTATAACACAATGTTGACTGCTGTACCTCTATTTTTTACATTTTTAACTATTATGTCTGGTTGGTTTGTTCACACAACGTTGTCAATATAATGTAATTGTATGCGACTGTCATACAAGTGGGAGGTTTTAGCTAGCTTTAAAACTAGATTTAATCCACCATTTTCTTCATAAAAAAATGCCTGTACTAAGTCAGAAATATGACAGTTGTTATCATTTCGTTTGGTGTGTTTATGCTTTGATTTTTTCCATTTGATTCGGGACTTTTCTTCTTGAATTTTCCTCGGAGTTCAATATTTTTGTTATATTACATTTTAATTGAGCTTTCCTCAAACCGATGGTCTTCATCGTAATACGATAAGCGAATAAAGTATCAATTTAAAAAATACCTGTACCAAGTCAGAAATTTGACAGTTGCTATCCTTTCGTTTGGTGTGTTTATGCTTTTGATTTTTCCATTTGATTCGGGACTTTTCTTCTTGAATTTTCCTCGGAGTTCAATATTTTTGTTATATTACATTTTAATTGAGCTTTCCTCAAACCGATGGTCTTCATCGTAATACGATAGGCGGATAAAGTATCAATTTAGAAATGTGTATTAATTTGTTTGACAGATTTGTTAAAAGTAAATTGATTTTCTAACATGACCATGATTATATATTGTGTAATTTAATGATATTGTCCAAAAAAATAAAGTTTGATATGCTTGTTATCATTCAATTGAGAGAAGAGATGGAAAATAAGACGTCTCCAGGGAATTGCAAATGATGCTTAAATGTTCGACTAAGATTAGATCTTCCACGTTCTTTTATTATTTTTCTGCTACTGAAAATCGATTTTCAATAGAAACTTTTACGATTAGGCTTAAGGGATTACTTCAAGTATTTTATAAGGAATCTTTATGTAACTGATATTTGTTTAAGGAGACATGTAACATTTAGATTCGTAATTGCTTTAATAGCATACAAACAAATATACTTAACTAGAAAATCATTAAACTGAAAGAATTTTATAAAATCTAGACTACGTACAAATCTTACATCATTAACATTTACCCATTTTAATACTGCACAGCATTTTACAAACTGATATTAGATATAAAAAAAAACGTTAATTCATAAAACATGGGACTTTTTTTATGTCCTGGATGTTTTTATTTTATATCTATCTTCTGAATTTTGTTTCTGACGCATGCGCAGAACTCATATAAACAGCACTCAACATAAAATATTCAATGAAAGTTCTATCATTAAAATAAAATATATCTTAAAAGTAAAATATATCAAAATTTAATTTTAAATTTTTAATATTTAAAAAATCACAGATGATAATTGTCAAATATTTCAAATATTCTGGCCACGAGCATCACTGAAGAGACATGTATTGTCGAAATGCGCATCTGGTGCAACAAAAATTGGTACCGTTAATTTTATTGTCAACTGCATAATTTTATTTCAGTTGCCAGTTTGACTACATTGACATCTACAACATAGATCTCTCTGGATTCAAGGTATTAATGGATAGATATTGTGGAGAAAGTGTTCCGAAAGAATTCATATCTCAACAATCGAAATTGGAAATCGTATTCAATACAGACTTCACCAAGACTCTACATGGATTTATTGGACATTATGAATTCCTAGACGAAAGTAATGCCAGTACATATATAAATAAGTATGGGTATGATGTGGGTGATATAGTACTTACAAATGTATATTTATTGGTTTAATATAGATATAAAACTGCACCACCGTTTACAATGATTTTAATTGTTTAAGTGCTAGATTAGAGTATTCAACATTTAAAAAGACACACAATGTCAAGTCTTCTGCTAGTTATTCGTATTATTTAATTTAAGCGTTAAGAACATTTGGCGATCCCACAGTTTAAATTTCTATAACACTTACGATATGACAAGTTGGCGTTACAGAAGATCGCTCACCTTATCTGATCCAGTTAATCATTAATAACCTGACTCTGCGCGCCAAGAAATGGCCTTGTCAACGCTGCTATGAAAATGATTCTATCTATTATTAGCTCAGCTAACATGGCTAATCTTGAGGAGTATGTTCAGTATGTTTCACCATTTTCTACATCGTTTGATGATTCTGAGCTTTTGATTTTGCCATTTGATATAGACCTTTCCGTTTCAATTTTCACTGGTATTTGGTATTTTTTTTAATTTTACTTTTCACTATCATACTCGTTGTTTATGCCTTGCACAAGAAACCAACAACCTGTTGAATAAAACCAACTAATCTAATGTTAGCTCATTCACAATGCATTTTCATATCTTAAAACTTGATTCAAGTGTTCTTGTTAAACCGAAAAATGATCATCTTACACATCAAATCGTAGGACGGTATAATGTTAACATCTTCGAAACTTTAAAGGCCCTTTTGTGTCTTGCAAGTTGTTTTTGTATCTTCTACTGAATTTATTATCTGACGCCGAACTCATTAAAACAGCACTAAACATGATTACAAAACTTTAAGCCCATTTTATTTATTCCCAATAGCATCGTCTGTAATATGTATTATGTAATATGCTTGTTGTTCGGTGTGAGCCAAGGCTTCGTGTTGAAGGCCGTACATTGACCTATAATGGTTTACTTTTTTAAAATTGTTATTTGGATGGAAAGTTGTCTCATTGGCACTCACACCACATCTTCCTATATCTATGGAAACATTGTTTGATGTCTAAAACGTTACCTGGTACAATTGATGGATATGAAGTCTATCCGATTCCAAACTGACGATCATCTTAAAAGAATTCAATAGCACTGTGAATACATATAGAAACACAGCAAGAACTAAATAAACTACTGCTTTATATGAATCGTTTTAGAGTTTGACACGTCTTATGCGAAAATAATAAAGCCCGCCTCTATGTGCGGTATGTATTCACGCTGTGTTGACGACCGATTGGTGATCATGGGCTGTTTTCTGATCCTTGGTTAGGTTGTTGTCTCTTTGACACATTCCCTGTTTCCATTCTTGATTTTATAAAACACATCAATCTCCGGCGCAGAGTTCATACCCGTTCCATACATGCTTTGCAATACTGCACTTAATATGACCTCTGCCATACATTGTCCGACCCAATGGCAGAGGTCATATTCAGTGTAGTGTTACAAAGTATTGAACGGATATGTGATCTCTGCGCCAGAGATTGAAAACACATGTGTCACTCCTCACCATAAGGATCTTCTATCTTGGTGTTTTTGCTAGATTTTATAAAAACACATGTGTCACTCCTCACCATGAGGATCTTCTATCTTGGTAGTTTTTGCTAGATTTTATAAAACACATGTGTCACTCCTCACCATGAGGACCTCCTATCTTGGTAGTTTTTGCTAGATTTTATAAAACACATGTGTCACTCCTCACCATGAGGATCTTCTATCTTGGTAGTTTTTGCTAGATTTTATAAAACACATGTGTCACTCCTCACCATGAGGACCTCCTATCTTGGTAGTTTTTGCTAAATTTTATAAAACACATGTGTCACGCGCCATAAGGATTTTCTATCTTGGTAGTTTTTGCTAGAACTATTGGTACTATAAAACTTAAAAGCATAATATCGTCACTTAAAAAGTGACAGATTCAGGTTTTCATGTATCCCAAAAAGATTTTCAAATTTTAACCTGGCTCCTAAACAAGTAGTGTTAGATTTTCTGGATCAAATATGAAAGTTGATTTCTGTAAGTTCTGATTTCCCGAGTTATATCAAAATTTGATGCATTTAATGGAAATTTGTTATGAAATCGATATCGTTTGAAACCTTTACAAAACGAAAATCTATGAATCGCGAGAATCTATGAATCATGAGAATCCCATTCAAAGACTGATAGAATGTGTGTCACTAACTGAACACGGTTTTGCTTATCCTGATTAAATTCTTTGCGATAGGACATTTCGGATAGCGTTTTGTTATGAAAAATGTCCTGTTCCTAAAATTGTCGAAAAATCATTGTACGATAATTAAGTGTGGATAATTAAAGTGTAATATTCCTCCATATGCAAGAAGATGTCCATATTTCAAAGAATATAATAACCATTTTAGATTGGCACCAATTTGGAATGTCGACTATTGGTTGTGGACCGGGCTTCCATACTGGTATGACTGGTATCATCTCCTCTCCTAATTATCCAGATAATCCAGTCATCTCAACGGAACCCGGATCTCGTTGTACCTGGATCATTAAAGTACAGGACAACGAAAATATTCTTGTCACCATGGTGGATTTAGATTTATCTAGTAAGTTACCTTGATCTTGTTAAAAGTTAGTTATATCATAAAACCCAAAATACTAATAATTATAATCAGTTGTTTCAGAATCTTAAGGACATTGTTTGCATGTACTGAAGTGAAATTAACATGGGTTGAATGCCATTGTCGAAGGACAACCATACTGACGTTTTAGTGACCGGAATTTCCCATAATGTGTTGTTTGCATACCAAAAAGAAAATAACGTTTGATGCCTTTCAATTGTTGAGAATGCTATTAACCAAACACAATTTTTTGATGAGCTCTTTTCAGAATAAAAAAATCACATATCTCCTGGAATCCATAGTTTCTATTACACGACGGGTGCCACATGTGGAGCAGGATCTGCTTAATTTTCCTGTTGCTTAGTCTTTAGTTTTCTATATATGTTGTGTCTTGTGTACTATTATTTGTCTGTTTGTCTTTATCTTTTTTAGCCATGGCATTTTCAGTTTATTTTTTATCTATGAATTTGTCTGTTATTTTTGTATCTTTCGTCCCTCTTGTCGAAAATTGTAAATTACAAAAGACACATTTAAACAATATATACTAGTGTTTTGAAAACTAACAAAAGTAAGTGTGAGTCACACGTCAATAAGACATCAACAAATGTTATTGACTCTAAGGTATTATAAAATCAATTTCCTAGTAACATATGGAAAGCAATCGTTATTGGAACAATTGACAAATGACCGTTATATAGTCTGGCTTGGTGAAAGCGGTTATTGCAGTGCATAGCATCTGACGAGTATGACTTGTTTATGGTTTTATATATAGAAGTAGAGTCTTAAATTGACAAAATGTACTGGCCAAAATTTCAAATTGCAAAGCGGCATTTTTATAAATATTTATGATACTAATGTTGTTGCATCAGATGTGTATTTCGACAATTCATCCATTCGATGATACCCGAGGTTGATGTTCGAGGCTAATAGGGTTTTCATTCGGAAACCTAATGCAAATATTGAAGAGTTGATAAGCTTGTTGTTATGATATTGTAATTATTGTATTTATTTATGTTGGCCTAATTTGTGTTGTATGGCCTGATAGTTGTTTACCAAATAATCTTATAACTGTGCAGTTTAGGAATCACTGGAACAATCACAGAATGATTGGAACTTTCTAGAATGATCCTTATAAAAGATGCGTAATTTAAACTTCTACGTTATTCCAGAAACTTCCGTTGTAACTTTCCAGGATTTTCCACAATGTTCCATTATAGAGTGTTCTAGAATTTTCCATGACAACACTATATATACAGACACTAAAGTTAAACTCTCATAATTAAACTTGGACATAGACATTGATAGACATTAGTATTCACAGCATTTGGATTGACACTTTTATTCTACAAACAACATCATACTGGATTGTGACCTTAGTAGTGAACATAATATTCAGATTGGATTCCGAAAGATTTCCGGATACAGATAAAGATAACAGATTGGACTCATATTTTGACAGTTAAGTTAACAGTAAATTTTGTGTAATACCTTTTGTAAACTTTTGTATAATAAATATTGTTAAATTTTACTATTGATTTGTGTCTTTTGTTGGCTACAATTTAAAGGCGATTTCTGGCCGTAACAGAAATTGGGGGCTCGTCCGGGATACTGAACATATTTTATTCAAAATTTGTTTAATATTTTTATTATAACTAGCCAACAAAATTCTACAAAATGGCATTTGATGCTGGTAAATTTTTGAAAACGCCAGACCTGGAGGGGTTTGATAATTTAAAGAAAGAGGAATTAGTGTTGCTTGCTAAACATCTGAAATTAGATTTTAAAGTATCTATGAGAAAACAAATTATAAAAAATTTGGTTATAGACAAATTAGTTGACGCAGAAATTTTAGGTGAAGAGGCTCTTGAACTTAAGGTCGAAAATATTGACGCCTTTAAATTAAAACAGCTTGAATTAGAACATGAACTCAAATTAAAAGAATTGGAGATAAGAAAAGAAGATGAATTTAAATTAAAAGAACTGGAATTGAAGGAGATGGAGAAAAGAAAAGAAGATGAATTTAAATTAAAACAGGCAGAACTGGAAATGAAGGAAAGGTTAGAAATGGAGAAAAAAGAAAAAGAAGATGAATTTAAATTAAAAGAACTGGAAATGAAGGAGAGGGAGAAATTAAAAGAACTTGAAATGAGGGAAAGGCTAGAGATGGAGAAACTGAAAATTGAAATGGTCAAAGAAGAAAGCAACACTAAAGTTCACTCGAAATCAGATTATTTTGATGCAGCAAAAAACATACGTTTGGTTCCAAAATTTTGTGAAAAAACAGTTGATAAATATTTTCCACAGTTTGAGAAAATTGCTAACAATTTGAAATGGCCTATGCCGTATTGGACTACGATGCTGCAAAGTGTTTTTGAGGGGAAGGCCGCTGAAATATACTCCGCACTTCCATCAGAAAAAAGTTCTGATTATGACACGGTAAAACAGGAAGTTTTGAAAGCTTATGAGCTAGTACCAGAAGCATATAGACAGAAATTTAGATCTTATAAAAAGTTTGATTCACAAACATATGTGGAATTTGCTCGGGAAAAAGAAGATCTATTTGACAAATGGCTTACGTCAAAGAAAACAGATAACAATTTTGATAACCTAAGACAATTGATATTATTAGAAGAGTTCAAACTATGTGTTCATTTAGACTTAAAAAAACATTTAGACGACAAAACTGTTGAGTCGATACATGATGCAGCTGTCATTTCAGATAATTATACTCTTTCACATAAAAGAAGTTTCAAGGGTCAAAATGTCAATACTTCCAGTGGAAATTACAAAAATCAAAGCAATGAGCGTACTGATAGTAAGTCCGTTGCACAGAATAAGAGTCAGTCCAGTTATAATATGTCTAGTCCAAAATTTGATACTTTTGAGAAGAAGTCACTGACTTGTGCTTATTGTAAGAAGATTGGTCACCTGATGGCTGATTGTTTTAGACTCCAGAAGAAGAATGAACGAGATAATAAGCCGAAGACCAGTGCTTGTACGACACCTTATAATACCAGTACATTGGAATGCCCTGCGCGTCAGGCTTTTAAGTCCAGTTTTTGTGATTACATGGAGGAATATAAACCCTTTATGTCTGATGGGTTTATTTCTATTGTTGATGATACCACTCTTCAGCCTATTAAGATTTTACGGGACACTGGAGCTTCTCAGTCTTTATTGTTAGAAGGTGTGTTGCCTTTGTCCGAGAAGACTTCTGTTGGTGCCTCCGTTTTGTTACAAGGTGTAGAGTTAGGTTGTATAGATGTTCCTCTCCATCGTATTTATCTGAAGTCAGATTTGATAACTGGACCAGTTGTTGTAGGTGTTCGTCCTAATCTCCCTGTTGAGGGTGTTACATTATTGCTAGGAAATGATCTAGCTAGGAACAAAGTGGTTGCTGAACCAATTGTTACCAGTGAACCGGTGGTGGATGTTAAATCACCTGAAGATGATGCTGAATTGTATCCAGCTTGTGTTGTTACTAGGGCGATGGCTAGAAAACAACAAAATCAGAATTTGCAAGAAGACAAGTTTGATTACATGGACCTTTCTGACACTTTTATAGCTGACATTGAAGGTCCTGGTAGCTCAGAAAAGGCCATTACAAGACCACCTAGTGTTAACAAGAATGTTATTATGCCATGGCCAGACGTTAACAGCCATTCATTAGACCGAAAGAATTTATCTGAAGAACAACATAAAGACCCTGAGGTTCTTCAGCTCAGCCAGAGAGCTCAACCACAGGAGGAAGCAGACAAAGTGGCCGAATGCTATTACCATCAGGACGGCATTTTAATGAGGAAGTGGAGGCCTCCTGATGCCACCCCAGAGGAGGAATGGAGAGTGCTATACCAAGTGGTGGTGCCTAAAGTTTATAGGCAAGAAATTATTGGTCTTGCCCATGACACCCCCTTGGCTGGGCACTTAGGTATAAGGAAGACTTGCCTAAAAATATTGCAACATTTCTACTGGCCCAGACTTAGAAATGATGTCGCAGAATACTGCAAATCATGCCATATATGCCAGGTTGTTGGTAAACCTAACCAGAAAATACCACCAGCACCACTTCTGCCTATTCCAGCCTTTGACGAACCTTTCAGCAGAGTTCTAATTGACTGTGTTGGACCTTTACCAAAGACCAAGACTGGAAATGCATATTTATTGACAATCATGTGTACATCTACCCGCTTTCCTGAAGCTATTCCGCTCAGAAATATCAAGACACCTACTATCGTCAAAGCTTTGATCAAATTTTTCACATTAGTAGGACTTCCTAAGTCTATACAGTCCGACCAGGGATCAAATTTCATGTCAGGTTTATTTCAGCAAGTCGTATACCAGTTAGGGATTGCTCAGTACAGATCAAGTGCTTATCATCCAGAATCTCAAGGTGCCTTAGAACGTTTTCATCAAACATTGAAGAACATGATTAGAACTTTTTGTCTTCAATTTGACAGAGACTGGGATGATGGAGTTCACTTTCTACTTTTTGCGGTTCGAGAGGCTGTTCAAGAATCCCTTGGATTTAGTCCCTTTGAGTTGGTATTTGGTCATACTGTAAGGGGACCGTTAAAATTGATTAAGGAAAAGTGGCTTACTGAACATACTGACTTGAATCTTTTAGACTATGTATCTAGATTTAAAGAAAAATTGTATACTGCTTGTCAAATTGCTCAGAAAAACTTAAAAAATGTACAGAACAAGATGAAAATATGGTATGATAAAGATGCCAGGGACAGAGTTTTTGAGCCTGGTGATAGCGTACTTGTATTTCTGCCTGTCCCTGGACATCCTTTACAGGCTAAATATGGTGGTCCTTATACAATAGAGAATAAAATTAATGATTTGAATTATATTGTAAAAACTCCAGGTCGGCGCAAACAAAATAGAGTGTGTCATATTAATATGTTAAAACCATATTTTGAGCGTACTAATGTACTATGTGATAGTAAACCAGTTGCCACTTTAGGCATGGTTAACTTTGAGAACAATCATGACAAACCAAATGTAATTGAACCAACTTTTAGTTGTAAAACTATGGAAGAGACAGTTAGATTGAAAAATTCAGAAATTTTGTCAAATTTAGATTCAAAACTTGCACATCTGTCTTTTGATCGTAGAGAAGAAATAAAAACTTTGGTATTTTCTTTTAAAAATCTTTTTCCAGATGTGCCAAACAAAACCACTGCTGTTTGTCATGATGTTGATGTCGGAGATGCTTCTCCAATTAAGCAACATTCTTACAGGCTCAATCCACTCAAACTTGAAGTTATGAGAAAAGAAATTAAATATATGCTTGACAATGATATTATTGAGCCGAGTAACAGTGAATGGAGCTCTCCTTGTCTCCTTGTGCCAAAATCAGATAAAACTTTTCGTTTCGTGACTGATTTCAGAAAAGTAAATTCAGTCTCAAAATCTGATTCCTATCCGATTCCAAGGATAGACGATTGTATTGACAATATTGGTCAAGCAAAATTTGTGAGCAAATTTGATTTATTGAAAGGTTATTGGCAAGTTCCATTGACACAGAGAGCTCGTGAAATATCAGCTTTTGTTACACCAGATGGCTTATTTCAATATACTGTAATGCCATTTGGCATGAAAAGTGCTCCAGCTACATTTCAAAGAATGATCAATAATGTTATAAAAGATTTAGACTGTTGTTATGCTTATATTGATGATCTTATTGTATGTAGTGATAGCTGGGAACAGCATTTAACACATTTATATGATACTTTTGATAGATTGTCAAAATCAAATTTGACTGTTAATCTTGGTAAAAGTGAATTTTGTCAGGCCACTGTTGATTATTTAGGGCATACAGTTGGCCAAGGTCAAGTAAAACCTATTATGGCTAAAGTGGAAGCTATTTCCAAATTCCCACCTCCTACAAATAGAAAACAACTTATGAGATATTTAGGCATGATTGGATTTTACAGAAAATTTTGTTCAAATTTTGCTACTGTTGTTCAACCATTGACTCATCTTTTACGGAAAGATTCTAAATTTATCTGGAGCGGAAATTGTCAAAAAGCTTTTGAAAATAGCAAATCACTTTTAATTAATAGTCCAGTTCTGATTACTCCAGACTTTGAAAAACAATTTAAACTTGCCGTTGATGCAAGCGATGTAGGAATAGGAGCTGTTTTATATCAAGAGACAGATGATAATGTTGAAAAACCTATATCATATTTTTCTAAGAAATTGGATAAACATCAGAAAAATTATTCAACTATTGAAAAAGAGTGTTTTGCAATGTTGTCAGCACTTCAACATTTTGATGTATATTTGAATCCCACTGTATATCCTGTTCTTGTTTGTACTGATCATAATCCTCTCACCTTCATACATAAAATGAGAAACAAGAATCAGAGGTTGACTAGGTGGAGTTTATTGTTACAGGAATATGATGTAATTGTAAAACATATTAAGGGTAAAGATAATGTAATAGCAGATGCTTTATCTAGAGTTTATTAAAACACTTTGTATATACTATGTATTTTTGTTCATATTATTCATGATAAGTTTTTGTTACACTAAAACTTCTTTTAAGGGGGGAGGTGTTATGATATTGTAATTATTGTATTTATTTATGTTGGCCTAATTTGTGTTGTATGGCCTGATAGTTGTTTACCAAATAATCTTATAACTGTGCAGTTTAGGAATCACTGGAACAATCACAGAATGATTGGAACTTTCTAGAATGATCCTTATAAAAGATGCGTAATTTAAACTTCTACGTTATTCCAGAAACTTCCGTTGTAACTTTCCAGGATTTTCCACAATGTTCCATTATAGAGTGTTCTAGAATTTTCCATGACAACACTATATATACAGACACTAAAGTTAAACTCTCATAATTAAACTTGGACATAGACATTGATAGACATTAGTATTCACAGCATTTGGATTGACACTTTTATTCTACAAACAACATCATACTGGATTGTGACCTTAGTAGTGAACATAATATTCAGATTGGATTCCGAAAGATTTCCGGATACAGATAAAGATAACAGATTGGACTCATATTTTGACAGTTAAGTTAACAGTAAATTTTGTGTAATACCTTTTGTAAACTTTTGTATAATAAATATTGTTAAATTTTACTATTGATTTGTGTCTTTTGTTGGCTACAATTTAAAGGCGATTTCTGGCCGTAACATTGTTTACTTTAAACAAAATGAAAAAATTTGACGTAAGAATATATGTTCAACATAAAGTGGTACAAGAGAAAGTTACAAAAAATAGACGAAAGAGAGATAATATTATAATCAAAAGAAAAAGAACGAAGAGTTAATTACAATAAGGGCAACAGTATTATACCGCTATTCAAAAGTCACATATCGATCAAGCGAAAACAAAACCGGGACACAGACTAAAACGAATCGAGGGAAACACATCATAAACAAAAGGAAAAAAAAGTAACAACAGAAACACTGCTAGACTACAAATACAACCGCCAACGTACATTTCAACAGACTATTTGAAAACAACTGCAAAACATTTTATTCTTTCGTAAAACTATTCAGGTTTTGCACAGCTGAAAACTTTGTTGACAGTCTCTTTGATTATTAATCATGATATGCATTTTATGCATTTTATCATTACTGGTATACACGGTACGGTAAATCTGTCATTTTTTAGATCACTCGACTTTTCTGGTATCTTGAGATTCAAGAATTCAATAAACATGTATTTTGTTACGTATTTCGTTACTATACCATATATGGAGAAGGATTTATGTACCCTTCCGGGGCACTTGATGTCACACATCGTATTTGTTAGGGTTCGTGTTGTTCAGTCATTTTATTCTATGTAGTGTATTTTACGCCTGTTTGTCTTTTCTTCGTTTTTGGTACGGTGTTGTCAGTTTCTTTTCGACTTCTACATTTTGATTGCTCCTTTGATTTCTTCCGCCTCGTTTTAGGGAATCAGACACAACATAACGTATTTGTTATCAACGTCGTGATTGTGAACGTCAACCTGAGGTAGTGTCGGTTTCAGTCGTTCTCATTATATTGCTGTAAATCATTTAATTTAAAAATAATGTAAACATACATGCACATAACATATAATCATTTTCATAACTGCGTGGACAACGGCAATACTTATGTTAGTAAAATAACGTAATCAGTTTTAGAATTCAACATTTAAATCACCATACAAGGTTTTATTCTCTGATAGTTATTCGTTTTATTTGATTTAAGCGTTTAGAACTGTTTGCGACCCCACAGTTTAAATGTCTATAACACGAACGATATGAAAAGTGGGCCTTACAGACAAACGTTCATCTAATTTGATAACTTGAGCACGCAAAAAAATGGTCTTGTCCCCGCTGTTATGAAAATGATTCTAATAATCGCGATAAACAGACTTTGATAGAGGGTATGTATGTACAGTGAAAAATGAGGTTGCCAATTGGGCAACTGATATCGTCAAGTATGTCATAGATCGAAGTTTGGAGTTGTCTATGGACAACTTTATAGAAACGGATCTAGATACAGCAAAATTCACTGAGTGTGTAGGTAAAGGTAATATATTTGGGTAGCTTGCTCGTTAACTGAACCGTGAAGTCTTTATAAGGATAACTTTACTACAAACCTTTCGGTGGAGTCTAGTCCAACAGACACATAGATAGATTGGTTTCCTATCGGATAAGATTATTCTACAAGGAGGGTAGTATACCTAACCTTATAATATCTTCACGGTTCATCTAGCAAGCCGGCTAACCAAAAATATTACATTTGCTAATCACACACTCAATACATTTTGCTGTAAGTTATTTGAAAATGTTAGAAGTAAATTGTCTGCTTACAACTCTCATACATCTTAAGAACTGCAGGAAGTTTGAAATATATTATGTCTCCTTGTTTACTGTATACAATATCACTAGAGCCTTTTTATACCTGTCAAACTAATATTTCAATACTTTCTAGAGAAAAATAATCTTTACGTTTATTGGTTGACATTTTTCTTGATAGCTGGCTGGTGATAAACTTTACAGTTTATTATGTAACATTTACAATACAAGCATTCATAATTACAAAGTGTCATTCTTTTTTAACATTTACGATACTGTACAAGATGCGAATTTCGACAATCTATTCAGATAAGTTCCAGTCCAAATGATTTTTCTAATCCAAAACCATATACAAATATTAAGGAGTTGATAAAACCAATATTTGTACTTTAAACATGTTAGACAAACAAAAAATAGACGTAATGATTAATATGTGCAACATAAAGAAAAAAATAAAAAATTATGGAAGTATAAAATTGATAGACATTATAATTTCAAAAGAACAAAGAACAAAACATGAATTGCAATAAGGGCAACAGTATTATACCGCTGTTCAAAAGTCATAAATCGGTAAAGCGAAAACCAATCCGGGTAAAAAACCAAACCCGTGGGAAACATAAACTTTAAGAGGAAAACAACGAAACAACAAATTTATCAAACTTCCACAAATCAAACCAACATAAATACAAATGGACTATTTGATATCAACTGAAATATATACCATTCTTTCTTTAAACTTTTCAAAGTTTTTGCACAGCTGTCGATTTTGTTGACAGTTTCTTTTATTGTTTTTCATGTTACGCATGTAATGCATGTTCTTCACTACTGGAATATACGGTTCGGTAAATCGGTCAATTTTCAGATGACACGACATTTCTGGTATCTCGTAATCTAAAACTACGAAAAATATGTATTTCGTTACTTTATTCAGTCCTTGCTTTCTATCTAGTGTGTTTTACGCCTGTTTTTCTTGCTTCGTTTTTATGTCCCATTTATGGGCATTATGTTTTTTGATCTGTGCGTCCGTCCGTCCGTTCGTTCGTTCGTTCGTTCGTCTGTCCCGCTTCAGGTTAAAGTTTCGGGTCGAGGTAGGTGTTGATGAAGTTGATGTCCAATCAACTTGAAACTTAGTACACCTGTTCCTAATGATAACAACAACAACAATTTTTATTTGTCAATCAAGTCGCCCCGAGGAGCAGTACAATTACAGATTAAATTAAAGTGTACACATAATTTTGGTGAATTTGTTTTCATTTAACTATTTGCAATTACAATACATGACAATAAAACCAAAACTATTTAAGAGAAGGGAGACAACAAACATAGTATATGATATGAGCTTTCTAATTTAAATTGAAGTGTTTAACCCATTTTCACGGTTCACTGAACAAAGAAAATGATAGTGCGGATGGGGGCATCCGTGTTCTTTGCACAATTATTGTTTCGTTGTTAGCATGGTGTTGTCGGTTTCTTTTCGACGTTTAAACTTTGATTGATAATTTGATTGCTTCCGCCTCGTTTTGGGGAAACAGAAACATCGTATTTTTTTTTTATCGATTTCGTGATTGCGATTTCAGTCGTTCTCATTTTCACATATAATATATTGCTGTAAAACCTTTAGGGACGACATCAAAAGATCAATGTAAAATTAAAAAAACTTCATTCAAATAGTTTGGGGTGGGGGTTGAACTGCTGCAAGATTTGGTTATCCGACATTGATTTTTACATATATCCATATGGGTCAATCTATATTTTCCAAATCAAGTTAAGAGGGGGTGGGGGGTCAGTGAAAAAACTATGTGAATTAAGTTTTTTTTATCCTTCATTGAACTTTTGATGTCGTCCCTTAGTATACAAAAATATAAACATGCATGCACATGACATAATAATCTAGATTGAATAAACTTTTTTGATAGAGGGTATGTATGTACAGAGAAAAGGGAGGTTGACAATTTGGAAACTTATATCGTCACGTGTGTCATGGATTGTAGTTTAGAGTTGTCTATGGACAACGTCAGATAAACGGATCTAGATAGATTATTTCAGTTAGAAAATAAGCCTCTATGTTAGAAGTGAATTGTCTCCTCACACCTCTCATAAATCTCAAGAACTGCAGGAAGTTGGCAAAATATATTATATTTTCATTTTACTGTTAAAATATCACAAGAGCCTTTTTAAATCTGTAAAACTAATATTTCAATGCTTTCTAGGGAAATAACCTTTAAGTTTATTGTGTTGACATTTTTCTTGATAGCTGGCTGGTGATAAACTTTACATTATAGTGTGTAACATTTGCAATAAAAGCAATAATAATGACGTAGAGAAAACTTTTTTTGCCTATTTCCAGACATAACAATTTCTCATAATTCTTATAAAATAGCCTTTGTGGTTACATATAAGAAATATACAAGAGATATAATCAATATGAATGAAAGCAAATGTTGTTTATAGTTTTCATCAATGGAAACGTAACCAAAGAACGAAAAACATGAAGGAGAAGATAGAAGTCAACATTCAAACCACATAAGGCAAATAAAATACACACAACATTTTGGAAGTAAAAAAAAACAAAATTGACAAAAAGATATTATTTTGTATTGTATTGACATATTTTGGTTTGCGTTTGTTCACATAAACGTCTTTTGTTTGTAATTACCTGTTTTATTTCAAGTGTTCAACATCGTTTTGCACATTTATATACGTCTTTTATTCGCATATTTTACTGTACCATTACATGCTGACGAGAACTACTGTGGTAAATCACCTGTTTCATTGCAGACTTATAACATAAAAATCTCTACTATTACCGGTTTTAGTACTATTAATTACGTCTATTTTTACCTGTTTCATTGCAGGTTGTTCACATTTAATTCTATTATTCGCCTCTTTCATTGTAGGTTGTTTACATTTAAATCTATTATTCGCCTGTTTTATTGCAGGTTGTTCTTAAACACGTCTTTCATTTTCTTTTTCATTGCAGATTGTACACATACACGTCTATTATTTACCCGTTTCATTGCAGGTTGTTTTTTACCTGTCCAATTGCAGGTTGTTCACATACACGTCTATTATTTACCTGTTGCATTGCAGGTTGTTCACATACAAGTGATAGTCTATTATTTACCTGTTTCATTGCAGGTTGTTCACATACACGTCTATTATTAACCTGTTTCATTGCAGGTTGTTCACATACACGTCTATTATTTACCTCTTTCCTTGCAGGTTGTTAACATACACGTCTATTATTTACCTGTTTCATTGCAGGTTGTTCACATATACGTCTATTATTTTTACCTGTTTCATTGAAGGTTGTTCACATACAAGTGATAGTCTATTATTAACCTGTTTCATTGCAGGTTGTTCACATACACGTCTATTATTTACCTGTTTCATTGCAGGTTGTTAACATACACGTCTTTTTATTTACCCATTTCATTGCAGGTTGTTCACATACACGTCTATTATTTATCTGTTTCATTGCAGGTTGTTCACATACAAGTGATAGTCTATTGTTTACCTGTTTCATTACAGGTTGTTCACATACACGTCTGTTGTTTTTCAATGGCTTTACTGTACCATTATATCCTGATGAAAACTACTGTGGTAAATCACGATACGTACAGGAGGACTTGGAGTTCATTTCCGGAAGTTCTAGGCTTGTTATAAGGTAAGCTGTTTATTGCTTAATTTTAATGCCACTTTTAGTACTTGTTTCGACTGGTTCCCTACTTCAGAAATGATTTGGCTTCCAGTACTGTTGACTAGAGTAACAGTAATTAATTTCATGTAGACACACGAGTGTTTTGCATATCGATAACCTTTGACAGCTTGCTAGCTAGCATAGGTTAATTTAAAGTTTTCCCAACATAGCCAAATTTGACACTTAAGGTGGTACCTAACACTACAGGGAGATAACTCTGTAAAGTCAGCTAAACGTTTTAATTACGTTGTGTTGTAAAAGGAATATTAAGCTTCTCAATGATCAAAGTTGGTGTTTGTCAAACTGCTACATAACAAGTGTAATTATTCTGACAAAACGGTTTGTTCAAAATTTTTGATTTTTTTATAATTTTGTTAAAGGGTCAAAGTAAATACTTTATAAAAATTTTATGAAAATTAAACGAGCCAAATTAATTTTAGTGAAAGTGTTGGGTACCACCTTAATATGAGTTGAATAATTATTTTATTGTTGCCTTTAAGTAAGCAATTTTTTATTCATATTGTTTCTTTTATATATATAAAGGTTCAACTGATAATACAGAATCAATGGATCAAAGAAGTACAATATAAAAAAAGAAGATGTGGTATGATTGCCAATGAGACAACTCTTCACAAGAGACAAAAATGAAACCGAAATTAACAACTATAGGTCACCGTACGGCCTTCAACGATGAGCAAAGCCCATACCGCATAGTCAGCTATAAAGGGCCACAATATGACAATGTAAAACAATTCAAACAAGAAAACTAACGGCCTTATTTATTTAAACAATGAACTAAAACAAATTTGTAACACATTAACAAACGGCAACCACTGAATTGCAGGCTCCTGACTTGGGACAGACACATACATACATAATGTTAACATTTATAGTATTGTATTCTTTTTTTTCCCTTCTTTTTACAGATATGAGGCTAATCCTCAAGTAGATGCCTCTAAATTCAAATTAGTTTGGACAGCAGTCACTAAAGTGGAATTAGGTTGGTAAAAACCTACATATCGTTAACTCACGTTCAGATCTAATTAAAAATCATATAATCTTTATATATATGAATAAAACGATATATGTGGCATGATATGAACCAATCGGACAATTTAAAAAAAAACGAGACTGTATTTTCTATTATAGACAAGGTTGACCTTAACAGTATAGCATTCTACACATTAAGCTTTCCAAACTTAAACAGTTGCATAAAAGTTCATGTTGAAGATTACGTGAATACATACAGCAGCACATATTGCTTTGGTTTATTTGCAAATTGCTGATACCATTGCTTGGTGACCGTATTCCACGAACCCGCATTTGAAATTCATTCAGTTATTAATATTATAAAATGATTTTAGATAATACATTTTAAAATAATTTTTTGACTGCATGTTATTTTGTGAATAATTTATATTAGAACTGAGGTTTCAATTTTTTTAAGGAATTCATTTGATTTTGTTTGGGTTTATTTTTGTTGTGGTTTGTTTGTTTGTTATCAAAGTATGTATTATGTTGTGTGTTTGTGTGTGTTTTTTTTTATCAAAGTATGTATTATGTTGTGTGTGTATTTGTTTGTTTGTTTGCTAAAATTGAAATTAGGAACAACCAAAAATATTAGACAGTACAACAGACGCTACCAAGATCCACCATCCGACTCTTTTTTTGTCTTTGTTTAATGGATTTTTCTAGATATTTTGTTTGGTTTTGGATATCAAGATCTATCTTTTTAGTGTTACTGAAGGTGTTAAAAATATTAAAGCATCGAACGTTTTTTCTACTTTTTTTTTAAAGTCTTAGTCTAACTCATGATTGGAAAAAGGAATCCAATTCTTTGTCATTAACTATATCCATTACTTCCATAGTATATCTTAACGTGTACATTTACAGCTAACTTTTAATAAAAGAAATTCCTATATTCTTGATCTTTGATAACACCAAGATCTCTTATAGTCAAACGACCACACGAACTATATATAGAAAAAATACCACCGTTCCAAGAATTATGAGTATAATATATCAACCCCTGAATCAATCGAGTTCAATTCGTCTATGCATTTTGCTGATCTATACAATCATAATGCTAATTCAGTATTATCAAATTATGACGCAACAATTTTACGAACATTGGAAATCTAATTCAACCTGTATTCCATAAGATTAATTATTTTGTGTCAAAGAAGCTTGTTTAGGAGTGATAGAAGCCAACATTAAGGAAACAACATTTAGTGAGTACATAGTTTTCATAATTTTTGGAGATATTTTGTCATTTCACATGAAGATAATTGACATTCACAATTTTACAGGAAAATGTCATCAGTTTTTATGTCATGAGACAAAACACTGTTTGGAAAATAAGAACAATGGATGTAAAACCCCAACATATCAATACTGTATCAATCATTCATTGTTGTGTAATGGTCTTCCTAACTGTGGAGTAACTGACAGCAGTGATGAAGCAAGATGTAAGTAAACATTCCGGACTGATATTAAAGGGAAATAACTCAATTGCAGAACGAAAATCAAAGTACGTAAAGTACTATATAAGAATAATGTTACAACCATTATGCTGTTGTCTCCAATGATTTGGTAAGAGGGACGACAGATTTCAGAGATTCAAACTCATAGATCGAAAAATAAACCGACAACAACAAAGAAAAAGACAAACAGACAAAGAACATTACACAAGACACAACAAAGTAAACTTAAGGAAGCTGGCTTGTCATCTTTAAGATTTTCTGTCATATTTTCAGAATCCTCTGGTTTTATCCATTTGAATGCCTTGAACAAATTTGCCCGGTAACCCTGATTTTTCTCTTTGTAAATCTTTTACATGTATAATGATAAGCCATCTGTAAAAGTCTTATAAAATTTTAATTACTTTTTAACAGTTTTTGAGAACTTCAACTTGTCAATGATAAAGCTATGAAAAGTCAAGAGAGAATATTTTCCCGCCAAAATTTCAATGGCTTATATTTCGAAAACAAGCACGGTGACCTATATATTTTTTTTGCCCTTTGGACACCTTTATTAATCCCCTAACTATATTAACTAGTGTTTTGAAAAGTTAATTACTTTGAAACTGAGAAGCGAACTCCCTTAAGACTTAGCAACTTAAACCCCATCAAAACCTGGGAGAGTCGCTTGTTTAATTTTCAAATGTATGGTACAACCTAAACGATTTTTGTTTGTTTTATCAAATCTTTAACGTTTGAAATCAGTTTTTGATTTTCAAATATTTCGGCATCGAGATTACTGAAGAAACATTAATTGTCGAAATTCGCACCTAGTGCAGTTAAATTGGTACCGTTGATTCCAACTAGACAAATCAAAAGCAGTAAACAAACACTACACAGCAAATCAGAAGATCATCACGAATGTTATGAAAAATGGGATTAACTCAATGCAGAGGATGTTCTTGTTCTAGTGGGAACAACTGGCGTGGTACTCAAT
This sequence comes from Mytilus galloprovincialis, assembly GCA_037788925.1. Lineage (NCBI taxonomy): Eukaryota > Metazoa > Mollusca > Bivalvia > Mytilida > Mytilidae > Mytilus > Mytilus galloprovincialis. Next base: position 35,132,040 of record CM075340.1, read on the forward strand.
TACATTTAGCGGTATTTACTAAAATATTCATCTTTATATGAGGTTATTGTTGTATTACATTTTCCGAACAAATTATACAATTCTGATTGAATACATAAACAAGGCGCCGATGTTAAATCTTTGTGAAATATGGCATCCCTATGGATTTGATCGTGGCATACTAATAGATCAATGATCCTGGTTCTGTGTTAGCAAATTGATATACTGTCAAACACAATTCAAAAGCTAAGATCTATTTCTGGTCTTGTTTAATAAGCTCACATTGGGTTTAATTTGTCCAGTATATGATATATCGCACTTTGTCTACGACTTATTTTGATTTTGGATTTTCACATTTGTATTGTAACTTCGTAATGCATCGACCACTGTATTACACAAATATATTCTACCTCTATTATGCCCCACCTACGATAGTAGAGGGGCATTATGTTTTCTGGTCTGTGACTCCGTTCGTTCGTCCGTTCGTCCCGCTTCAGGTTAAAGGTTTTGGTCAAGCTAGTTTTTGATGAAGTTGAAGTCCAATCAACTTGAAACTTAGTACACACGTTCTCTATGAAATGATCTTTTTTATTTTCAAATTATTATTATAAAGTATTGACCCCGATTTCACGCTCCACTGAACATGTAAATTGATAGTTCAAGTGGGGCATCCATGTACTATGGACACATTCTTGTTAATAATTAAGTCCTGCATGATTGATCAGGGTTATGAATAAATGTTGAAAATGGTCTCTCTTCGCCCAATGTTTTAAATTATACTTATACGGCTTCAATTTGACATATCTTCTTTACGATCAAGTGACAACACTAGCTACTATGTAATTGCTATCTCCAGCGTCTACGTTTCATCCCCTTTTAATGTTATATTTTTCATGAAAAACATAAAAGTTTCTATCTTGTGGGTGGAATGAAATATACACTTTTTAAAAATTTTTAGATGTTATGATCAAATATTATGATTAAATTTCTGAAGAAATCTATTGCAGAAAGATAGATTCCATTTCTATTCTCAATTCTATGAATTATCAAATATGATAATAAGTCCTCGTTTATTCTACTAAGGTCCTGATGACCTAGAACTTAGGTAATGAAAATGGATTTCTTTTTATTGTGTTGCTTCTTTAAGACTGTGTCGGTGTTATAGGCATACGTCAAATAAAGGAAAATAAAACGGCCGATGTAATAAAACGAGCTATATCAAAACTTTCTGGTACAAAAACCAAAAACCAAACACTCCTATGTCTGAGCTCCTTTTTCTAAACAGGCATTTATAATAGAAAATGTGTATCGATATTACGCATAAAAACATATAAACTCAAATGACTAATAAACTGCACCAACAGTCTATAGAAAACAATACGGAGAACTCACGGGGTATAGATGATTAACTTATAACCAGTCGAGTGTATCGGCCAGATAATCTGACTTGTTACATACAAATAGATACTTATTGTTGGTTAACTAGTGATATGGCTGAAAAGGTTAACACAAGACTCTGTTGAACCAACTCGTTAGCTATTTCAACACACAAACACTATATAACGACAATCAACTTTAATTGTAAAAAGCTTTTGTTTACATAATGTCCTTTTGCTAAATTTCTTGAGACATTATTGCTATTACTAAGCATGCTAAGATTATTCAAGCTTTTTGATGCTTACATTAGATTATTCCTTATCTTTCAGGTTTAAACAGACTGGTATTCATTGTAATATATGTTGCTGTGCCCGTCTCGGCTATTCTGTTAATACTCGTCATAGCATTATTATGTTTCCGATACCGAAAACGTAAACAGAATGTAATAAAAATGGAGTCACAGAAGCCACCACAGACACATTGGGTATCACCACACATCAGAACATCAGATCCGGGTTCTATTGCTGCGCAGTCTGCTACTTTGTTAACAACGAGTTTTGTTTCGGATGATAAAAATACGACGGATTTTGTCGATATGACAATAGATCGACGAAAAAAAATTCAAAATCGAACAATCGAAAACATTAAAAGTAGTGAAATGTTTAATAAAAGAAAAGAAAGAGATAAAAATGTTTATTATGAAGGAGTTGATGTTGGTTCAAACAATGAAGATGAAATTCATGACATAGTGACACACAATATTCATTTAGAACCTCAAATGCCCAATCAAGGATTACGAACTCATAAAAAACGTTCATCGTATCATATGATGCAAGAGTTAAATTTAGAACATGGACCTGATACTCAACTAAACGTTTAGTGTTTTCATAGGGTAGGCACGTATTTGGGGTGTCGAGTATCGAGAGTTAATAGTGGGGTTTTGGGATATAGGGTGTACAAAAGTGGTGATGAAGGATATTTGGGATTTATGGATCTAGGGCTAAACGAATGAGATCTGGAGAAAAGAAGGAAAAACTGATGAAAGGGTAACCATTATAAAAAAATAAGGATTTGGACAATGAACACCCCTTCATGCCACCCCTCATTATGACATTCCATAGTAACAATTATTCAAATTGACCAACTGCTGTAGAATGTTTAATCATTTTTTATATTTTAGTACTGATATTATTAGTAACTTGTCTTGTAATCTTTCAAAATTCTTCATTCAAGCAAAACTAATTTATAAACAATCAAGTCATACATTTTTATTTACAAATGTGCAAAAGAATCAAACTTATGCAATCATGCTTTTATATATATTTGACATAAGTCGAATTAAAGGGGCACTAGCTGTCAAATTCATGTTCACCAATTTGACTCCAATTCTCATATTTTATTTATAACAATGTAAAATATTTTTCCAAACTATCAAAAGTATAAAATAAACAATTTACAGGTCATGGTCTCAAGACTTAGCTTCGTTTCGTGTGAATTTTAGCAATGACGCCATCTAATTAAATTCCGAGTTGACCTTCTGTGATCATATAAGCGATGTAAACATAAACATAGATATAAATAGATTAAGCAACTCGTGCAGTTGGATTTTTATAGGTCTACTGAATTTTGTATTATAGATCAAAAGTGTATGTTTATGGTCGTTTTTTCCTAAATAAGAATGATTTTTTTTAATCGAATCCGTCAATTAAATTATTTTTACCTTCGTTTCACTTTCATTGTTGACATTCTTTTCCTCTAAATAACCGTACACGGACTATGCATGCGTTATTCTATCTCTTTCTATGGGGTTAAATTGGAGTTCACCTGAATATAGGTTTAATGAGGTCGAGTTATTCACTTGCAAGTGAATAATTTATTAGCTTAATTTGACAAAATTATACCATTTTAGCTGCTAAAAGTGAATTATTATTTCATTATTTCACTTTAATTATTGATAAAAAAAAATCATACTTTAGATTTTTTATATATCTCGTAGCTATAGTGCCCCTTTAAATCCATATAAAGTATATTTTTATATACTGAAGATGTTCACATAGGTAGTACTGAGATAACAATTGACTTCACATGTAAATGTTAATTATTGTACATTATGTATTTGTTTAATAAATAGATGATAAAGGAGTGGATGAACGAAGTTCAACATTGGGCCCTCATTTTCCATGAAAATATCGTTTTTAAATCTCCTACATTTGAAGAAAAAAAATGCAAATTACAAAGATAGCTGACAAATATCATATCAAGACAGTTTTGGCAAATTCCATCAATGATGCATTTAAACATCATAATTGTGTGCTTTGTTGGTGAAAATCATAATATAGAATGATTTTTATAAATAGATTAAGGTAGCACAATACAAAGATTTGTTTACTTCCAATCACTAAGCTTTAAAATGCTGTAACTCTCTTATGATTGTGTAAAAAATAATAAAAGAAGTATATATAGATAGATAAGGGAATGGTCATTATTTATCAGCTGAGGGGGTCGGTGTAAATTTTTGATATAAAATTTTATGTTGGGAACCCCCCATTATTTTATAAAACCACATAATGACCCCCCCTAAGAACATAATTTCAAAAGTGTGACCCCCCCCCAAAAAAAAAAAAAAAGAATTCCCAGTTGTGTTGAGGCTACATAGTAACCGGCTTTGAGAAGCTCTGAGTATAACAAACAGATTTTCTTCTTGTTTTTTTTTCAAAAAGGAATATCTGACACGTGCATGTAGAAAAATAGAAAAAAATATACAGAAAATTGAATGTTCCAATTTATCAATTTATTTTACTGCAACCTATAATTTTACAAATTTTATCAGTATACTGGTAGATAAACTGTCAATACTGACTGTTATTTTAATCCCAATCACAGGCCCTTGTATCTTATATTTTTTAACCTTTGAACATTAAAATATCTAGTTATGAATGGGGGGATGTTCAGGATTCCAATGTACAAATGATTTAGGAAGTGCAAATAAAATAACACCGATTAAATGGTTCTTGTCCTTTCTTGATTAAATGTGTAAATGATTTATTTGAGAGAAAGAAATATACAACCAAGCCAAGAACCTCTGGCCTTTTTTTGTTTTGTACAGATGTATGTTTTAAGATTTTAGTGTGTTATCAATTTTCTCTGAACAAGTTCACATTTTTTTTAGGGGCCCCAGCTGAATATATTTGTTCTTTTTCCAAATCATATAGTGTATTGTTTAGTGTGTGTGAATAACATTGTGCCCATCAAGTATTTTTTTCTTTATTAAGGTCTGAAATCTGGATAGGAAAGAATATCGGAGAATGGATAAAATTTACAGAAAAATGGACCAAATTTTTTTTTTAAAAAGAACAGAGAACACTGGGGTTCAAATATGAATAAAAGGAGAAAAGGGCAAAAAATACTAACGAATAGAAAAATATTACCTTAAAAATTAAAGAATACAGAAGGGATATACCTATAATATCGAGATCATTTTTTATTCTTATTCGATATCTTTGTAATAATTTCATAAAATAGGTATACCAATTACCATGTGACGGACATATAACTAACATGCATCCTTGCTTTCATCAAAATAATTATATATAAACACACATTTCATCTTAAGAATCACATCAAAATGATTTAAACACTATCATGACTATAGAAAGTTAATTATGCATGTCCAGAAACCTTTCCAGCTCACTGTTTCCTGTGGTCAAAAATAGGGAGGTACGTTTCATAGAGTTGTTAATTGATTGATTGTAAATTTACACAACTGTGATAAGGAGTGATCAGATTCACTGCCATTGAGAAATTAGGCATATCCTGCTGCATGGTGCTTTACAGTTTACACTATCAAAGATTTAATAAACAGACATTATTTCACAGATCGCACACTAACTTCAATTTTGCCAACAATTTATACAAGTCAGACATAAAAACCTTTATTGTGTGACCCCCCCTGGTTAAAATAATTTTTTATGGTAACCCCCCCAGTGGTATGATATTTTTGGCAATGACCCCCCCTAAAATGCACCGACCCCCTCAGCTGACAAATAATGACTGTTCCCTAAAAGAATAATCTTTAAAATGCATGCAATATTTTTATTATGCAATTATTATGTAATCAATTATTATGTTATTAGTGGCAAAATCTCGGTCAGTTTACTTGAATGAATTTAGCTCTATCATCTCTTTAACATGTTTAACTATGCAGAAAATTTTAACGAAATCTTAATCAACACATCATGGGCTTCAAAAGTGTGTCTCAAATTGTCCCTATGGTATTCCATTCTCTCACAAATCTCTAATTAGTGTGAACATCCTAACCACATAAAAGAAGATAATTTTTATTAGGTGTAAAATTTGTTCTAAACATTGTATCTGAAATCTGAGACACCCGTTTGTAGATAATGGCCATAGGAACAACATATAATAAAATCAACTCTCTAGGAATACCTATGCAGAAGCTAATTTCATTTGAAAGTTGAAATTTGGGGGAAAATATTTTAGACACAGTTAACATTATAATTGGTTACATAATTGTTGCAGAATACTAACATTGCATTAATTTGAAAGAGTAATCGGTTAGCTATCCATAACTACCACTTTTATAAATTTTCAAGCATTATTAAGAAAGTTACAGCATTTTAAAACTTGGGAGTTGGAGTTATAAAATCTTTGTATTGTACTACCTTAAGTTAGTATTTCTTTTAATGCATAGAACCAACATACTGTCGTGTCATAACGTTTATCACACCGCTCTTTTCATAAGCGATTTTAGTTTAGTCTAAGGTTGTGGCCATTACTTTCGGGTCAGAGGGGCAATATGCTATTAAATGATTTGAAATATAACAAATAACTTCACATACCTTTGAAGACATATTTATACAAACAATAAACTAGTATCACATGCTTGGTTTTCACTTTCGGTTTCCTGTATACGGTTTATGCTATGCTTTACACAAAGTCGTTTCTAGTTGTGCTCTCTTCGTGACGTTGCTGTAGAAAATCTTATATTATGACCGTGACGGATATTAGAGTAAATTAGAGCTTTGTGCTCGCTCTATTGCAAGTATTCTTTTGCATTGTATGATATTATTTCTTTGTGTTTGATATCTATTATTTCGTCATTTAAGATATACTGATTTGACTGAATATTCTTCTATGTACATTTTTAGAAGACTAAAAACGGTTGAATTTGATATGAGTGAACTAGAAATCGGAACTTAATAAATCCTGCCACATATTCATGGACCGATATATAGCCATTCGCATCGTCATTTGGTAGTTTTGTTTCGTATTTGTATATGTTACAAGAGAATCGTTTCCATAAATTTTTGGTTCCATTGATACTGTGTAAAGGTCAGTAATAAAACAGTAACTATAATTTGTATATCCTATTTAGCATGATAACTTAAGTAATATACTTTCGTGTTGGTACATAGTGATTGTGAAACATGTCCGTCCCTCCCACAGTCCTTCTGATCGGATTTTGCAGCCACAGTTGTTTCTGTTCTACTTAACATAATTATGTGACATTTTCAATTTCTTTTACACCTCTTATTTCATTTCTTCATCAAGGGTCTGTAATAGATATATACCCATTCTTTCTCGCGTTTAACCCATTGCCTGGCATAATCCTCGACTGAATCCATTAGTATTTTGAAGTTGTATTTCAATGGATGCACGAGATTTCGGACCTTTGGATAACAAATTTCGCAGGGAAATGTTATTGACAATGTTGAGGTCTCAGGTAATAACGTGGTCAGCCGGATTATATGTGAATTGGGAAAGAACTAACACAGGATCAATCAGGAGGTTTATACTTGAAGTTGTTAATGTTTAGATCCTGCTATTGAACATTTTAGTTGCAATCGGTTTGGTATAGGTAAAAGAAATTATTGGTACAGATTGATCTTTAAAGTAAGGAGGTATTTTTGACTGAACTAATTTATGATGAAGGATATTGCCTAAGTTGACGCCATCGAGACCTTTGTTGGCAAAGAAAAGTTTAAGAAAAGAGGTGCATAGCGTTTCCAGATAACTCATCATGCAGTGAACACGAGACCTATATGCTCCAACGCTCAACTTTTTGTATTTTAAAATATCACTTTAGATCAGAGGAGGCTTGTTTGTTTATACTGGACACAATAATATATCAAAGAAAGTTCTATATTTAATATGTTATAATATAGTTACTTGAACTAACGACAGAGTGGATTGCGGGGGATAACGTTTTAGTTAATGGTTAAGTTTTGAGATGACTGGATTTAATCATATCTGCGAAATAAAGGATACGTTTGTGGGTACCCATTTTGTATACCCTAATTTCCCTTAACCCCTTTATTAATTCAAATTGTATTCCCTGTGTACAGACACATAAAGGTCTTATGCAACAAATATCAACTTCTAAATAAATCAACTATTTTTTTTTTATTTTTGCAAACATTCTTTGTATCAATTTTTGTATTGTCAATTAATTAAATCATTCTTTCAGTAAATAAACCATAAGATTATAGTTGTTTTTTGTTTGTTATTAAAGATATGTGTATAGAAATATGTATACCAATTTAAAAAACATATTACCAATGCTTCCTGTTCTTTAAAAGGTTAGATAAACGACATATGTTTCCCTGTGAAAGAAGTGCAGAGAGCATAAATAAGTTATTTTTGTAGTAATCTGCATTTCAAAACTTACATATTTCTGAGCTGAGAATTCTGTAGAATAATGGCATCATCAGGTTTTTTTTATTACAATTTCAGGTATAATTGCACTTTTAATATGAGAAACAGCAATAATAGCTCTGTTAATTTGTTTTTTTAGTGCTTGTTCAGACTTTGTGTCATGAGTAACTACAACCTATCCATATTTATATCCTATCAAATGCTGGTTTGTTGATCTGGTTGCTCAAGTGTACCTTCTATTTTGAACTTTGGGTCAGGTTCAAATCCAAATTTCAGTTTTAAGCGGAAAACTTACTCTTTATCCTTATGCTTTATCTTTAAAACAGTATTTCATTAAAAAATAAAACCATCATTTTCAGGACTTCTGTGAGAGGTCTAAAATTTCTCTTTCTGACGCAAAGTAACCCTAGTATTTCACACCCCCTTTTATCAGTTTAATTTTTTTTTTTGGATATTTTCTATGCTGGATTTTTACTAGACTTATTTTAATACTCGAATAATTCAAGCCCTTTCCATGTCCGATTTTCTCCCACAAGAGGGCTTGAACTCCTTATGATCATTGGCCGCGTCGCCTGCTCTCTGTGAGAGAGAGCCAATCGGCGGCGATGAGGATAATGAGTCTGCGCAACTGACTTGTAATTGTCTTACCAAACACGTGTGTTCAATTAACACAAATCCGATAATAATTAATTAACACCAATTAACATCAGTTTACATCATTTAACATCAATTAACATCCGGAACTCCTCCTTCTTTAGCTGCCAATTTGAATCAAAATTCCCATATTGCATAGCGATTTAAATTTTCCGGTTGACGGTCTTGATTGAGGAAGACGTTCAGGCGTTAATGTAGCCTTCGTAGATCAACGGAATATAACGACTGAATTATTCGGGTTAGACTTATTTCATAGCTATGTTGGATTTTTACAGCATTTCAAAACATAGTTCATATTTAAAAAAAATATATCTTAAGTCATACATCTTTTAGCAGAAATAGAGCCATATATAGTTTTAAACAATTGATATTTATTTGTGCTGAAATATTGTATGCACAATCTCCGTTCTTAGTGTAGCCTGAAAGAGGGAGATCTCCCACCATGTAGAGGTTTGCAGATAGGAGATACTGACACAAGTAAAACGATGATAACAGTTGAACTAGTACAATGGAAAGAGGAATAAATTAGATGAAACACAAGATATGAACTAAATTTTATTTTGGAGGATAAAAGAATTTTAACTCTGTAAAGATACATGTATATTTCATCAGATAAATATATTGACATAAATATAAATTCATCTGAGCCTTTATAACAATTTATGGTAAAAATATCATAAATTAACAAATAAAATTTTAGAAGTACGTCAATTAACATGTTATCAATGATTTATACATTTATTCAAACATCATATTGTACTTCGATAAAGACTGCCCGAATTGCCAACTTCCCTTCATTTATAAGGTTTAGTCATGTTTGCTGTGCTTACCATCTTATATACACTATGAAATTATATCCAAATCAAATAACAATTCTAGCAAACAATGGTTCATGTATGTAATATGCAGTGTAACTTGGGATTTTTTTTTTTACAGTTGAAGACATAAAAATTGTATAGCCATCTATTGAAGTGATAATAGATTTTTGGTAATCCATTTTGATAAAAAAAAAAAAAAAAATAGTTGAAAACCAATATAGACAGACTGGTTTTTCAGGGTGAAATGGAAATGAAATGTCCTGATAATATGTTCACTTGTTAATAAGCATAAATGCATCCTTTTTGGAATAAATCTTTGTTAGCTATTATTTGTGTGTTTCTCGGGTCTATATGTTCTCCCATTTATTTGTTTTGTAATGCCACAAAACCAGGTTCAACCCACCATTTTTTTTCTTAAAATGTCCTGTACCAAGTCAGGAAAATGGCCATTGTTATATTATAGTTCGTTTCTGTGTGTGTTACATTTAAAAGTTGTGTTTCTGTTGTGTCGTTGTTCTCCCCTTATATTTGATGCTTTTTCCTAAGTTTTAGTTTGTAACCAGGATTTGTTTTTTTTTTTCTTAATCGATTTATGAGTTTCGAGCAGCGGTATACTACTGTTGCCTTAATGTAACATATGAATTTGTCTTCACTGAAAAAAATACTATTTAGTATTATTTGAGCTGTTTTCATACAAAAAAATCACACATAAATTAGATCAATGCATTTTCGAATAAGTGAAACTTTGTAACGAATCTTTGGTGATATAGTAACAATTAGTTCTTATAAATAATTATAATTTTCTGAAGATAGTACAATAGATCATTGGTTAAATATAAAGAAAAATGCAAAAAAAAAAAAGCCCAAATTGATATGTTCTGTAAAAATGTATCATTTAGAAAAAAAACCCCAAAACATCAATACCATAGACTTTAGCACAGGCACTTGTCTCAGAAAACAATTTTTTTTTCTGAGACAAGTGCCTGTGGACTTAGGTAGAGGATAAATATGTACAAAGAAAAGGAAAGTCGTCCTAATTCTTCATTCAAGCAAAACTAATCTTTAAACAGCCATCCTGTTATATATTTGTATACACATTTGCAAATGAATCAACTTTTTGCAATTATTTACATTTCACATAAGTTGGCTTTATCAATATAAAATATATATTTTTATATACTTACATGTTTATGTTAATTCTTGTACATCGTGTTTCATGAATAGAGGACATTGAACCCCTTATTTTCCATGAAAACAAAATGTTGTAATTAACATAAACATTTTCCTGAAAAACAAATTTCAAATGAAGATAGCTGACAGATACAATATTAAACAAGTTTTATTTTCTCGTTCGTAGGTCACAATTGCGAGCTTTGTCGATGAAAATCCTAGTTTTGAAGTTTTAACTTGGTTTTGTATAAACTCAATTATATGGTCTTTTAATCATACAAATCATGTGCAGAGAACTGGAATATACATTCTTGTGCGAAACAAAAGGTCATTATTTCCTGTCTTGGATTCTTTATGACGTTGCTGTACAATATTACTCTCTAATGAACTGTGGCCGATATTAGAGTGAAGTACGACATGATGTCTTGTCAGTAGGTAAAAAAACTTTGAGCATTCTTAAAATGAACTTTATTATTAGCCCCGTCACATTATATAACATATAAACAAATATTTTACAAATTTGGCTTGAAGGGATGTCTAACATTATCCTAAAAGTATTCATTACAGACTCTAGTCGATTAACAACTTGACGTATTGAATAGACACCTATCCTGTCTTTTGTATTTTTATGAATTTATGCTGCTATCTGTGTGTCTTTTGTCGTTACTGCAGCATTGAGGTAGACCCCATTTCTCCTTTTAATCATATTGGTTTACTGAAAATTACATATCATGCTACAATATACTTATTATTTCAAATGTATTTCTTGTGTGGAGACACAGTAGTGTCTCTTGTACCAATAACAATTTCTGAATTTTTGAAAACACACCTTTGTATTCATTTTTTGTACTGTTTATTCTTTAAATCATTCCTTGTAGTAAATAAACCATAAGCATATAGGTGTATTGTTTGCTAGTATTGATATGCCTATAGGTATGAAATGACATATTATCCATGCTTCCTGATGAAGTCTTTTAAGGTAGCACAATACAAAGATTTTTTTACTTCCAATCACTAACCTTTGAAATACTTTCTTATGAATGCATAGAAAATAATAAAAGAGGTATATATAGATAGATAAAAGATTAATCTTTTAAATGCATGCAATATTTTTATTATGCAATGTTTATGTAATCAATTATTATGTAATTAGTGGCAAAATCTGGGTAAGTTCACTTGAATTAATTTAGCTCTATCATTTCTTTAACTTTACAGAAAATTTTAACGAAATCTTAATCAACACATCATGGGCTTCAAAAGGGTGTCTCAGATTGTCTCTATGGTATTCCATTCTCTCATAAATCTCTAATTAGTGTAAACATCCTAACCACATAAAAGACGATAATGTTTAATTAGGTTTAAAATTTGTTCTATGCATTCTATCTGAAATCTGAGACACCCTTTTGTAGATAATGGCCATAGGAACAACATACATTGTATAATAAAATCAACCCTCTAGGGATACCTATGCAGAAGCTAATTTCATTTGAAAGTGGAAATTTGGGGGAAAATATTTTAGACACAGTTAACATTATAATTGATTACATAATTGTTGCATAATACTAACATTGCATTTATTTGAAAGAGTAATCTGTTAGCTATCCAAAACTACCACTTTTATAAATTTTCAAGCATTATTAAGCTGAGTTATTAAGAAAGTTACAGCATTTTAAAACTTGGGAGTTGGAGTTATAAAATCTTTGTATTGTGCTACCTTAAAGTTTAGATCAAAATCATGTTCCCCTGTGAAAGAAGTGCAGAATAACAAGAAAGAAGTTGTAGCTGTAATGATCTGCATTTCTTTGCCAAACTTACTGAGTTCCATGTACTGAACTGAGATTTCTGAAGAATGAAGACATCGTTAATTTTTTATAATCATTATTGATTTTAAAAACAATCCCTAGTATGACTGCATCTTTGAAATGAGGAACATTATCTTTAATTCTCTATTATATAAAAATTGATCAATTGCACCTTTCTATTTTGAACTAAGGGCGAGGTTCAAATCCCAATTTCAGTTTTATGCTGAAGACTTATTCTTTTTCCTTAAAACAAAAATGTGTCTACAGTACATGGATGGCCAATTTACATTATCATTTTTTATGTTCAATGGATTGGGGTAAAAACTGTAATTGGGCACTAAAAGTAGAAAGATCATATCATATCAATTGACTAAGTTTCAAGTTAATCGGACCTCAAATTCATCAAAATCTTTGCCAAAAAAATTTAACCTAAAGCAAGACAGATGGACAAACGTAACAGGTGGACAAACGAAAACACACAGACCAAAACACATAATACCCCTACTAGTAGGTAGGACATAAAAAGGTTGCCATGCACAATCTCCCTCCTTAGTGGATCTGGAAAGAGAAATCTCCCAACAGGTTAGCAGATATAAGCCACAGAGGGATATTTAACGATGATATTAACAGTTCAACTGATACATTTAAGGAATGACTGTAATATTTTTTCTGTCTATGAAGAAATAACATAAAAAATTTGGTGCACACTGAATAACCTGCGTAACGGGTTATTTAACAGTGTGAACCACATTTTTTAAGTTATTTCGAATAGACAGAAAAAATATTACAATCATTTCTTATAATTTAATTCTAAATTCCATTTTAAACCGTAGAAAACCACGAAAAAACGTTGATGATGTCACGATCACATGACTAAATTATGTCTCTGGGCTGATAACAAAATAACATCAGCCAATCAAAAGACGTGTTACATCCAAAATTAAATTATTGGAAAGTGGAGAAAAATTCTAGCAGCACAGAATATGAATCAATTTTTATTTTGAAAGATTGATAAAATTCAAAATCTGTAACAAATACATGTACACATAATATGATAAATATATTCTCATTTATATATTTTCTTATTAACCTTTATAGCATATCACAACTATATTTTATGGTAAAATTATCATAAATTAACAAATAATATTGTGTAAATACATCAATTAACATGTCATTAAAGTACATAGCTTTATACAAAGAGATATTTATTCAAACATCATATTGCATTTTGAAACAAGACTGATGGAATGACCAATCAAAAGACAATAACATAACTTCCATTCATTCATGATGCTTTTATCATGTTTGCTGTGCATACCATCTCATATACTCATTTATTTTTCGTGGGTATCAATTTTTGTGGATTGGGGGAAAATCTAAGTTCATGGATATTTGATGTCATGGTTTTTCTAAATGCTGCATGTAAGACAAATATAAATAAACTCATCATAGATGCCAGGACTTAATTTTGTATATACACCAGACGTGCGCTTTGTCTACAAAAGACTCATCAGTGAAGCTCGAATCCAAAAAAGTTAAAAAGGCCAAATGAAGTACGAAGTTGAAGAGCATTGAAATTCCTTCTTCTTAGAACATTTAAATTTCTGGTTCACCTATTCCCAACGAAATAAATGACAACTGGTATCCAAGAGTGCTTTTGAATCCACAGAACCCTATGAAATCAAATTACAATCAAATTCTGATTGTAGCAAAACAAAATGACCCATTTATTTTAATCTGCAATGAAACATCAATTATTACAGGTCAACCCATTATGAAAGTTGTAAAGCCATACATAGAAGCTAATATAGAATGTTTATCCATTCTGATGCATTGAACATAAATAAAAGTAAAAATAAAATAAAATAAAATTTTTGCGGTCGTATAAAAATAGAAACCAATCAGTGTGAAAAGAAAACAAACAGTCCTTAAATGTTTTCACTTTGCAAGTAAAATACTTTTTTTCTGGTATAAATCTTTGAGACATATAAATCTTTTCTACAAATTAAAAACAATATTTTTAAATGAATATGTTTTTGTTATACATCTATGAGACATATCAATCTTTTCTACAAATGAAAAACAATATTTGGTATTATTTGTGCTGTTTTTATACTAAATCTCACAAACAGATAGTATAAAGCATTTTTGACCAAGTAAAACTACCTGTACTTGTTTCTTTGGTGAAATAGTAACTAACTAAAATATAATTATTCATAGATATTTTAATAATTGTATTAGATAATGCAGTACATCCTAAGCTAAATAAAAAGAAATTGTAAAAAACTTTCAAAAAAGACAAATTGATATGTTCTGTATTTATTGTTTCCAAATCTTTCAATGTTAAAAGTATTTCCATTTATTGCATAGCAATATAATATTTCCCACAGAAAGTACCCAAAAGTTAGCGTGCAATAAATTCCAATATTGCACTAGTGCAATAAATCTTCATGACATCATCAACGACAAAATCTTAGTTTAAACCAATTTTTATCTTCAAATATTATCTTGCTATACAATAAAAGGGTTATTGCATGAATATTGTCCCTCGTAGAAAATATATTGCACTCACAAGCTCGTGCAATATAAAATTCTACTCAGGACAATATTCCCCAATATTCGCGCAATAACCCTATAATATCTGGTAAATAAAAATGGTGTGGTAAAGTATAAATGTTGACTTTCAAGCATAATCATCAATGAACTAGGTACACTTATGGTTCAAATGATATGTGTAAATGTGAATTCTTTCAACTGAAACCAAGTTAAGGCATAAAATGCTTATCAACATAAAATGAAGAAATAAGAAATGTCCGTTTCAGGAGAAAGAAACAGAAAAAATTATAATGGCATTTTATTGATTCCAAAAACAGCATTTGAAAATTGATTATTGCACCAATACAAAAATAAACAAGAGAGACATATACAAAAATGACATGGTGTGTTTAATTCTTCATCAGAATATATCATAAATAGTTGAACCCGTTTTTATGTCAGATCTATGTTTTGAATGAAAATTCTCATTAGAACTTTAGAAAAAACTTTTTTTTTGGTCACTATTTAAAACCAATATTGAAAATTTTCTGTAATATCACCTTTCATTTTAGATAGTTTTTAATGGCATACAATGCACATAATTTACAACTATATAAAAAAATTATTTATTTGGTTTCTTAATGTTATAAATAGCACCAACAGAAAGAGAAAGTTTTCTATTATACAGTAACCTCATGAAAATATTGGTTCTTTTTTACATCTTACTATTCTATTTCTCTTTAAACAGTTTTTTATTAGAGTCTTACATTTCTACAGTATCTTTTGAAGAATATCTTCAACTAGACTCAAGAACATCCATATAAAAAACATCTATATAAAATCGTCATCAAACCCATTCTCTTGGTTCTTTGAGAACTTTGAGTAATTCTTCCTCTCTAGATCCTGATTCTGGTTCATGGCAATACTCCCATCTCTAAAATAGAGTAATGAATTATTAATTTGTTGCATGATTATACAGTTATCAATTGAAATTAATTAGAGTTATTACCCTTGGCCCCTAAGTTGGAAGGCAAACTGGTTGATTTTCTTAACTATAACAAACCAAATCAAATAATGTGATACAAGATAGTCTGACAAGAAATCCTTACCAAATCCTAGAGATGAATTAATCAAGCCTTAAACAAATGGAAATTATTCAGAAACAACTTTTTTTAAAGTCCAGCAGTCAGAATAACAAGTTGAATTATTTTAAAATTAAAAAATAAAAAAAAAATTAAAAATTAAAAATTAAAAAAATTAAAAAAACAAGTTGAAATATTTTTTTCCCCATTATATTGATTCATGAAAGAATTTATGCCTACTACCTCAACATAGAAGCAAAGGGCAATAACTCTATAACAAATTATGTCAATTAACCTACCTATTGGAGAATTTTAATGAAACAAAGAAAATACAGAAATAACTGTGTGCAAAGGGCAATAACTCTATAACAAATTATGTCAATTAACCTACCTATTGGAGAATTTTAATGAAACAAAGAAAATACAGAAATAACTGTGTGCAAAGGGCAATAACTCTATAACAAATTATGTCAATTAACCTACCTATTGGAGAATTTTAATGAAACAAAGAAAATACAGAAATAACTGTGTGCAAAGGGCAATAACTCTATTAAAAATCATGTCAATTAACCTACCTATTGGAGAATTTTAATGAAACAAAGAAAATACAGAAATAACTGTGTGCAAAGGGCAATAACTCTTTAACAAATTATGTCAATTAACCTACCTAATGGAGAATTTTAATGAAACAAAGAAAATACAGAAATAACTGTGTGCAAAGGGCAATAACTCTATTAAAAATCATGTCAATTAACCTACCTATTGGAGAATTTTAATGAAACAAAGAAAATACAGAAATAACTGTGTGCAAAGGGAAATAACTCTACCTAAAAAAATGCATATTGAGCTATCTTTCAGAAAATGGCAAAAGGTTGCAGTCTTGTAATTGACTGCTCTATAGGCTTACATGTAAAACAGCTGATCTTTGAAAATAAAAATATAAAAAATGCTACATAGAAATTTTTTTTCATGTTCATATCATGTATGTACTAATGTGAAATTGTGATTTAATCAAAAAAAAGAGGGTCTTGCCACGAAGAATAAAAAGTTACGTAATCCTGAAGTCAAAACATTTTTTTTCTACTTTCTGTTTGCTATTTATACTAGGCCGCACCACTTCCAGTAAACATGATATCCTTCCACTTTCCTGGATTGATATCCTCCAAAAGATGCAAGATTTTTTTAAAGTCTATATATATGTTTCAATTCAGCATAAACCTATAATCAAACAGAAAAAATTGAGTTCAGAAAAAAATTCAGAAAAAAATGCACTATTTTGTTTCCCTCCATGTTTTGACATGCACCGGAAACTGGAGTTGTAATACAAGACTGGTACCAAAAGAAACAAAATATACTGAAATAAACTTGTGCGAGGCGAAATAAAATTAAAAAATCCAGTAGACAGTAAATAAAACATATTTCAAAAGCAATACAACAGGTGATTTACAAAAAAAAATCCAAAAGAAAGTAAAAGCACTACAACAGGTGCTATACATGAAAAAATAAGAATAATTAGCACTCAGGAAAATTAACTACCATCAACTTGTGTGACATTAGGTGCTAGGTGTAGTAAACATATCCAAGTTCGTATTCAACAACTAATATGCCTGTTATTATTTATGCAAATCATCAGTCAAATCCATCTGTAAATCATCAATAACAATGTATCCAGGTTGAATAAAATCTTTAAAATCACTTATAATCCAATATCATGAACTGTTTCAAAAAGTTGCAAAAATTTGTGCTTTGAGAGACTAGTTGTTACTGTAAATTCAGAAATTTTTGTGTGCATTTATTATTGTAATTTTGTCATTTTGGACTAAAATGCTATCTAAATTTTTGTGATATTGAGAAAAATCCACAAAAAAAATCGAAATGTGAGTTTTAATTATTGTGATTATAACCCTGTCACATTTTTCAAAATAATAAAAACATCGCAATAATTTCTGAAATTACAGTATTATCAATCTATTCTTAAGCAAAAAACCTACCGCTGTTAAAGGTAGGGACATCAGAATACTCTCAATTCTAGCACCTGGTGTCATTAGTCCAAATTTTGTACCTCTGTCATACACAAGGTTAAATTCTACATATCTACCACGTCTCAACAGCTGCCACATCCTACAAAATAAAATCTCTCTTATATTCACCTCTTTGATGTTTTGAACATACATTTGACCATGATAGATTGCATTACAATCACCCAAAATTAGACTTTTTGTTAGAGGTTTGTTAATTGACTGAAATTTCAGGAACCATTTTTTGATTAAATATTTGTCTACTTAAGGTATTTAACCATTGTTCACTGGCTGAATTCTAAGGAACCAGAACACTTTTTAAAATTAGTTATTATAAAACTATAAATAACACTGCAAATAACAAATACAATCAAACTGATATATTATAAAAATTATTATTTCTTCCAAATAAAATTTCTTTCCTTTATTTCACTTACTGAAAATGAATCCTATTTCAGTTTTCCCCATCTTTTTAAGCATATCCTATTGTTCAAAATTAAAAATGATTCATTCAGTCACAAGTATTACAACTTATTATTTTATTCTTCAATTTATTTTCATTGATGCTATTATTGAAATAAAAATTTACCTTTCAGCATATGAGTAACCCTTATTTTTATTTTTCTGTACAATTGGTATGTAGGATGGTATCACTGCATCAGCACATTCCTGGGTAAAATATAACACAATGTAAAACTTCTATAAATAGAATTGATCCATTTATTCTTCATGTTTAATAGATATCAGAAGATGTGGTATGAGTGCCAATGAGACAACTCTCCATCAATCAGAAGATGTGGTATGAGTGCCAATGAGACAACTCTCCATCAAAGTTACAATTCACAAAAGCAAACCATTATAAGTCAAAGAACAATCTTTCAACAATATCAACTTTAACACTATTTTCAACAATATCAGCTTTATCTTGATAGTCAGTCTTTTTTATGGAGGAAGCCAGAGTGCCTCAGAGAAAATAAAGAAAAATTGGCAACTCTAACCTTTTACGATAAGAATTAAATGCAATTGTCACCTGCAGGGTTTGACCACACAATCTCAGGTGTTCACTAGCTATTGGTCTATTGGTACAGTACATGTATTACTTGGATAACTCAGCCTTTATAAGGGTCCTCTCCTGTAACTAGGCTATTGGGTGAGTAAAAACTTAAATATCACCCATTTTTGAAACGCATAAGAAATTCTCACATTTTTTATGCCCAATTTATGGGCTTTATGTTTTCTGGTCTCTGCGTCCATTCATCTGTCAGTCCATCCTTCCGTCCTTTCGTTCGTCTGTCTGTTCTGCTTCAGGTTAAAGTTTTTGATCAAGGTAGTTTTTGGTGAAGTTGAAGTACTATCAACTTGAAACTTATTTCACATGTTCCCTATGATATGATCCTTCTAAGTTAATGCCAATTAGAGTTTTGACCCCAATTTCACGGTCCAGTAAACATAAAAAAAAAAAAAAATTGTGTGATTCGGGAATATGTGTACTATGGACACATTTTTGTTCTTTCCTGTCCTATAATTACTACATTTTGATGTCTTTAGACAACTCCCACATATGCAGTCTTCACAATAAACTATTGAATCAACAAGCCCGAACTCAATTGTAGGAAAATTTAAGTTTGATTCTTTTGGCTTGTAGGGAAAAATTTTACATGCCTGGCTTTTGACTTGTGGTTAAGTGTGAAAACAGCATATGATAACTATACAGAGACAACTTTCAATTGGACATCTTTAACAATCAGTCTTAATCTTAAGGATTTATAAAGACAAATAAAATGTGTGTGTAATTCAATTGTAACAATTCTTCATATATCTTTCCTGAATTTGTACACAGTAAAAGGGAAATAACTGAGAAATGTATCAAAACTGTTTTTACAACAGTAGTCTTGCCTCTGACTGTATCTAAAATGTTATGTTATGATATAAACGTATATATTTATGATATACCTATAAGCTGTATTGCTTCTGGTTTGAAATAAACTATTCAAAACTATTAAAAAAAAACAAAAAAAATAAACCATGTCAGAAAATAAACAAATCTATATATCATGATTGAAAGTTTTTCATTTAGATCTAATGATCTTCTCAATGTTAACCAATGATCGATAAATTGTTGTTTTTTATCACTACTTTCAACGATCTTGGCTTTATTATGGCAGTCATTTTTTATAGGTGGAAAAAGCAGACAGACCCAGAGATATTCATGGTCATACATCCAGAAAACCATTCCTTGTCAATTAAGATCAAAGTCAAATGCACCTTCCTTGAGAAGGGTTGATTGCATTTCTTGTCAATTAAGATCAAAATCAAACACACCTTCCTTGAGAAGGGTTGATTGTATTCCTTGTCAATTAAGATCAAAGACAAATGCACCTTCCTTAAGAAGGGTTGATTGCATCCCTTGTCAATTAAGATCAAAGTCAAACGCACCTTCCTCGAGAAGGGATGATTGCATTCCTTGTCAATTAAAATTAAAGTCAAACGCACCTTCCTTGAGAAGGGTTGATTGCATTCCTTGTCAATTAAGATCAGTCAAACACACCTTCCTTGAGAAGGGTTGATTGCATTCCTTGTCAATTAAGATTAGTCAAGCGCACCTTCCTTGAGAAGGGTTGATTGTATTTCCTGTCAATTAAGATCAAAATCAAACACACCTTCCTTGAGAAGGGTTGATTGCATTCCTTGTCAATTAAGATCAAAATCAAACACACCTTCCTTGAGAAGGGTTGATTGCATTCCTTGTCAATTAAGATCAAAGTCAAACACACCTTCCTTGAGAAGGGTTGATTGCATTCCTTGTCAATTAAGATTAAAGTCAAACGCACCTTCCTTGAGAAGGGTTGATTGATTAATAGGGCTTGACACTTTTTAGCACCACATTTGGGCTATTTTGTGGAGGCTAGTTTTTATTGGTGAAGAAACACTGACCTTCGATAGGAAAACTGACAACCCTAGTCAATTAAGATTGGAGTCAAGTGCACCGGCACAGGTGGGGTTAGATTTCACAACCTCAGACAATGCAGAAGAGAAGGGTTTCAATTCAGATAGATTTTAAGAATACTTACAGTGGCAAATTTAAAAATCTTGTCTTGATCATCATTATCTAAGTCATCATAGAAGATACCACCTACTCCTCTACTTTCACCTGTCAATTAAATCAGAAAGGTTAAGTTTCATATGAGTTAAACAGTTATAACTAAAAATAATAATCATTACAAATAACAAGATATATAGCTCTTAGTAGATAGCACTTGTTTCACAACTTATCACTACTTGTCCACCTACACTGGCCGTCACAGATGTTTCCCATAAAATCTTAATGTTAAAAGAGGAAATGTTTGGTGCTGCAACACTAATGAGATTATAATAATGTAGTAATATGTCAATAGTTGAAGCGTCACATAACCAAGAGTCTACAGAGAAGATCACTGTAATATACAAGCCTAATCTGTGTTTTTATCACTAATATTTAATATAATCATAAATATCTTCGTAATAATCATGTGTACAAATTTGTAGGAGGATTGACTTCACTCTATTTCTGTATCTAGTTCGAACATTGTCATTTAATGTTCACAATTGAAAAGTACATACCTCTGTGTTTGACAAAGAAATATTCATCACACCATTTCTTGAACCTTGGATAGTAACTTTTGTTGTGTTTGTCACATGCTGTTTTTAATGTCTTGTGGAAATGAGATACATCCTAAAACAATAATATAATAAAACAAAGTTTTACAAATTACATCTACAAGAGAGACGAAGCATATCAAAGGGACTTTCAAACTCATAAGTCAAAAACAAACCGACTGTGCCAATGCAAAAAAAATAAAGGGCTGCGCTTTAGCGCATGATACGCCCGTTGCTCTTTTAACTTGTCTTTTATGCTTTAAATGAATTTATATGATCAACTAGAAATATATATACAAATCAAAAGGGATGTTACATTAATATATTCACCAAAGTTTCATAAAATCCCCCTTTTTTAAGTATAAAAATTCATTACTTAAGAAAACGTAAAATCTAAAATTTATAAAAATGGAAAAGGAGCTTATGTCAATAGATATAAACAATTTATCAAAGTTGCATAAAATTTTGTGAAAGTGTTAGTTATTGTCCCAAAATTGGAAAATCCCCCCTTTTTTAAGCATAAAAATTCATAACACGGAAATGTAAAATCTTAAATTTATAACAATTGAAAGGGAGCTTACATCAATAGATATAAACAATTCACCAAAGTTTCATGGACATTGGTGAAAGCCTTTTTGAGTTATTGTCCAAAGTGTTGAAAATCCCCCTTAAATCCAAAACTTAAAATCTGAAATTTATAAAAATTGAAAGGGAGCTTACATCAATAGATATAAACAATTCACCAAAGTTTCATGGACATTGGTGAAAGCCTTTTTGAGTTATTGTCCGAAGTGTTGAAAATCCCCCTTTTTTTTTATGAATAAAGCCCCATAAATCCAAAACTTAAAATCTGAAATTTATAAAAATTGAAAGGGAGCTTACATCAATAGATATAAACAATTCACCAAAGTTTCATGGACATTGGTGAAAGCCTTTTTGAGTTATTGTCCGAAGTGTTGAAAATCCCCCTTTTTTTTATGAATAAAGCCCCATAAATCCAAAACTTAAAATCTGAAATTTATAAAAATTGAAAGGGAGCTTACATCAATAGATATAAACAATTCACCAAAGTTTCATGGACATTGGTGAAAGCCTTTTTGAGTTATTGTCCGAAGTGTTGAAAATCCCCCTTTTTTATGAATAAAGCCCCATAAATCTAAAACTTAAAATCTAAAATTTATAAAAATTGAAAGGGAGCTTACATCAATAGATATAAATAATTCACCAAAGTTTCATAGACATTGGTGAAAGCCTTTTTGAGTTATTGTCCGAAGTGTTGAAAATCCCCCCTTTTTTATGAATAAAGCCCCATAAATCCAAAACTTAAAATCTGAAATTAAAAAAAAACGAAAGGGAGCTTACGTCAATAGATATAAACAATTCACTTTAGTTTTATGGGAATTGGTGAAAGTGTTTTTGAGTTATTGTCCGAAGTGTGGACGACGGACGGACGGACGGACAGACGGACGGACGGACAGACGGACGGACGGACAGACGGACCGACGGACAGACGGACAACGGTATACCATAATACGTCCCGTCTAAAAGACGACGGGCATATAAAAACCTATGAAATATTTCCTGGTCATACTTTCTTTTCAAATATAATTTACACTATAAATCAAACTAACTGATTATGGCATTGTATTATGACTGTCAATGGCAACAAATCATTTTTGATGATAAGATTAGAAAAAAAAAATCATTAAAAAAGTGTGTAGAAGGGTTCAAGAAAAATAGTTTGTCAGTGCTCAAATTCCTATTTTGTTCTGATATTACAGATTTTCAAAACACAACATGACTAATTGAAATTATCACTATTTTACAAAAAATTTCCTTTGATTTTACTGATTGATAATTTTCTTTCTCACACTGTAGAGTGATATGAAAAATTATCGCTAAAAACTTAAAGTGCATGTGCCATTGCCAAGAAAATTAACAACGTCATCATAGGTAAAATAGCGATAAACAGATTATCATTGGTCATCTGAACTTGATTACTTTTCTCACTTTTGGCCTACAGGCTCAAGAGAGAAAACAATCTCGTTCAGATGACCAATGATAATCTATAAGCATCTCATGCACTAAATGATTCATTTATTCACAATGGAGAAGTTGTAAATGGGAAATGAAGACAGATGAACTCTCTCTTATTATTGTGAAAACAATTTTGGTTTGCATGGACTTTAATTTACCATTTTAATATAAACACATTACCATCTAATGAAAATTGTGTTGTGTTCTAAATTTCTACCATTAGGCCTACCAGGAAATCACATAAATTTGCACCCTATGAACAAAGCACTCTCATTGTACACTAAATAATTACCATCTCTTGATTCATGGGTGTTAGGACATCAATAAATATTTACAGCAACGATATGATTATGTATTCATTATTTAGGGTTAACCACACTTCAGCACTATTGGTTATTTTATGGCAGCCATTTTTGATTGGCAAAAGAAGCCCAAATTACTGGATAGAATCACAGACCTACCGCAGAATAAATTGTGATTCTAGTCACTAAATCCTGCCACATGTGGGGTTCAAACTAACACATAACCTCAACCATAACTATAACTCTTTGTCTAGATAATATGGTGTCAGATCAGTACCTCCTCCAAACCACCATTGTACACTACATATAACCTCAACAATAACTATACCTCTTTGTCCAGATGATACGGTGTCAGATCAGTACCTCCTCCAAACCCCCATTGTTCACTACACATAACCTCAACAATAACTATACCTCTTTGTCTAGATGATACGGTGTCAGATCAGTACCTCCTCCAAACCACCATTGTACCCTACACATAACCTCAACAATAACTATACCTCTTTGTCCAGATAATGCGGTGTCAGATCAGTACCTCCTCCAAACAACCATTGTACACTACATATAACCTCAACAATAACTATACCTCTTTGTCTAGATAATACGTTGTCAGATCAGTACCTCCTCCAAACCACCATTGTACCCTACACATAACCTCAACAATAACTATACCTCTTTGTCCAGATAATGCGGTGTCAGATCAGTACCTCCTCCAAACCACCATTGTACACTACATATAACCTCAACAATAACTATACCTCTTTGTCTAGATAATGCAGTGTCAGATCAGTACCTCCTCCAAACCACCATTGTACACTACACATAACCTCAACAATAACTATACCTCTTTGCCCATAATACGGTGTCAGATCAGTACCTCCTCCAAACCACCATTGTTCACTACACATAACCTCAACAATAACTATACCTCTTTGTCCAGATGATACGGTGTCACATCAGTACCTCCTCCAAACCACCATTGTACACTACACATAACCTCAACAATAACTATACCTCTTTGTCTAGATAATATGGTGTCAGATCAGTACCTCCTCCAAATCACCATTGTACACTACATATAACCTCAACAATAACTATACCTCTTTGTCCATTGTACACTACACATAACCTCAACAATAACTATACCTCTTTGTCTAGATAATACGGTGTCAGATCAGTACCTCCTCCAAACCACCATTGTACACTACACATAACCTCAACAATAACTATACCTCTTTGTCTAGATAATACGGTGTCAGATCAGTACCTCCTCCAAACCACCATTGTACACTACATATAACCTCAACAATAACTATATCTCTTTGCCCATAATACGGTGTCAGATCAGTACCTCCTCCAAACAACCATTGTACACTACACATAACCTCAACAATAACTATACCTCTTTGTCTAGATAATATGGTGTCAGATCAGTACCTCCTCCAAACCACCATTGTACACTACATATAACCTCAACAATAACTATACCTCTTTGTCTAGATAATACGGTGTCAGATCAGTACCTCCTCCAAACCACCATTGTACACTACATATAACCTCAACAATAACTATACCTCTTTGCCCATAATACGGTGTCAGATCAGTACCTCCTCCAAACGACCATTGTACACTACACATAACCTCAACAATAACTATACCTCTTTGTCTAGATAATATGGTGTCAGATCAGTACCTCCTCCAAACCACCATTGTACACTACATATAACCTCAACAATAACTATACCTCTTTGTCCAGATAATGCGGTGTCAGATCAGTACCTCCTCCAAACCACCATTGTACACTACATATAACCTCAACAATAACTATACCTCTTTGTCTAGATAATGCAGTGTCAGATCAGTACCTCCTCCAAACCACCATTGTACACTACACATAACCTCAACAATAACTATACCTCTTTGCCCATAATACGGTGTCAGATCAGTACCTCCTCCAAACCACCATTGTTCACTACACATAACCTCAACAATAACTATACCTCTTTGTCCAGATGATACGGTGTCACATCAGTACCTCCTCCAAACCACCATTGTACACTACACATAACCTCAACAATAACTATACCTCTTTGTCTAGATAATATGGTGTCAGATCAGTACCTCCTCCAAATCACCATTGTACACTACATATAACCTCAACAATAACTATACCTCTTTGTCCAGATGATACGGTGTCAGATCAGTACCTCCTCCAAACCACCATTGTACACTACACATAACCTCAACAATAACTATACCTCTTTGTCTAGATAATACGGTGTCAGATCAGTACCTCCTCCAAACCACCATTGTACACTACACATAACCTCAACAATAACTATACCTCTTTGTCTAGATAATACGGTGTCAGATCAGTACCTCCTCCAAACCACCATTGTACACTACATATAACCTCAACAATAACTATATCTCTTTGCCCATAATACGGTGTCAGATCAGTACCTCCTCCAAACGACCATTGTACACTACACATAACCTCAACAATAACTATACCTCTTTGTCTAGATAATATGGTGTCAGATCAGTACCTCCTCCAAACCACCATTGTACACTACATATAACCTCAACAATAACTATACCTCTTTGCCCATAATACGGTGTCAGATCAGTACCTCCTCCAAATGACCATTGTACACTACACATAACCTCAACAATAACTATACCTCTTTGTCTAGATAATATGGTGTCAGATCAGTACCTCCTCCAAACCACCATTGTACACTACATATAACCTCAACAATAACTATACCTCTTTGTCCAGATAATGCGGTGTCAGATCAGTACCTCCTCCAAACCACCATTGTTCACTACACATAACCTCAACAATAACTATACCTCTTTGTCTAGATAATACGTTGTCAGATCAGTACCTCCTCCAAACCACCATTGTACACTACACATAACCTCAACAATAACTTTACCTCTTTGTCTAGATGATACAGTGTCAGATCAGTACCTCCTCCAAACCACCATTGTACACTACACATAACCTCAACAATAACTATACCTCTTTGTCTAGATGATACGGTGTCAGATCAGTACCTCCTCCAAACCACCATTGTACACTACACATAACCTCAACAATAACTTTACCTGTTTGTCTAGATGATACGGTGTCAGATCAGTACCTCCACCAAACCACCATTGTACACTACACATAACCTCAACAATAACTATACCTCTTTGTCTAGATAATATGGTGTCAGATCAGTACCTCCTCCAAACCACCATTGTACACTACACATAACCTCAACAATAACTATACCTCTTTGTCTAGATAATATGGTGTCAGATCAGTACCTCCTCCAAACCACCATTGTACACTACATATAACCTCAACAATAACTATACCTCTTTGTCCAGATAATGCGGTGTCAGATCAGTACCTCCTCCAAACCACCATTGTTCACTACACATAACCTCAACAATAACTATACCTCTTTGTCTAGATAATACGTTGTCAGATCAGTACCTCCTCCAAACCACCATTGTACACTACACATAACCTCAACAATAACTTTACCTCTTTGTCTAGATGATACGGTGTCAGATCAGTACCTCCTCCAAACCACCATTGTACACTACACATAACCTCAACAATAACTATACCTCTTTGTCTAGATGATACGGTGTCAGATCAGTACCTCCACCAAACCACCATTGTACACTACACATAACCTCAACAATAACTTTACCTCTTTGTCTAGATAATAAGGTGTCAGATCAATACCTCCTCCAAACCACCATTGTACACTACACATAACCTCAACAATAACTTTACCTCTTTGTCTAGATAATAAGGTGTCAGATCAGTACCTCCTCCAAACCACCATTGTACACTACACATAACCTCAACAATAACTATACCTCTTTGTCTAGATAATAAGGTGTCAGATCAGTACCTCCTCCAAACCACCATTGTACACTACACATAACCTCAACAATAACTATACCTCTTTGTCCAGATGATACGGTGTCAGATCAGTACCTCCTCCAAACCACCATTGTACACTACATATAACCTCAACAATAACTATACCTCTTTGTCTAGATGATACGTTGTCAGATCAGTACCTCCTCCAAACCACCATTGTACATTACACATAACCTCAACAATAACTATACCTCTTTGTCTAGATGATACGGTGTCAGATCAGTACCTCCTCCAAACCACCATTGTACACTACACATAACCTCAACAATAACTATACCTCTTTGTCTAGATGATACGTTGTCAGATCAGTACCTCCTCCAAACCACCATTGTACACTACACATAA
Source organism: Mytilus galloprovincialis (assembly GCA_037788925.1). Classification (NCBI taxonomy): domain Eukaryota; kingdom Metazoa; phylum Mollusca; class Bivalvia; order Mytilida; family Mytilidae; genus Mytilus; species Mytilus galloprovincialis. Next base: position 35,160,428 of record CM075340.1, read on the forward strand.
CCTCAACAATAACTATACCTCTTTGTCTAGATGATACGGTGTCAGATCAGTACCTCCTCCAAACCACCATTGTACACTACATATAACCTCAACAATAACTATACCTCTTTGTCTAGATAATAAGGTGTCAGATCAGTACCTCCTCCAAACCACCATTGTACAATACCATCCTCATCTGTCACTTCAAAGTAACGATAGTTGAAATGGATTGTTGGAACATGCGGATTTTTCTGGAAAATAGAAATAGCTGTAGAGATAAATCTGTTTCATTTACCATAGATCAAAAACAAAGAAATTAGCATTTAGGAAACAATTTTCATTAAGTTTGCATAATTCATATCCTATTGGTTATGACAAGAGAAAAGAAATTCACTACTGCTCACTTATGATACCCCTGCCCAAATATTTTGATTTACAGATAGGTTGTTGAGTGATGACTCTGAAAAAGCATCACACAGTATAGCTGACTCATTTAAAACCCGGAAACCAAATTTCAGAAACCCGTGTATAGTAGTTCCTGAGAAAAAAATGTCCACTTGGCTACTCATGCATAAAATGATGTAAGTTAAGTGTTCAGTAAACAGGAAGTCGTTGAGTGATGAACTTGAAAATGCATCACACAGTATAACTGGCTTATATAAACCTTGAAACCAAATTTCAGAAATCATTAAATGTAGTTCCTGAGAAAGATGCGATGAAAAAGATTCATGGGACAGACAGACAGACTGATAGACCGAGGTGAAACGGTATGCCTGCACTTCTTTAAAGTTAGCAGGGGTATAATTATCTTTCTGTTATTTCAACTACTATATACCACAAACAGACAGACTGACGCACTGTACAGAAAACACAATGCTGTCCTACAATCCTACACAAGGTATTTTGTTTTATTTTAACTCTATTTATTAAACTGTAAAATGTCAATTTTAAAAGAAATACAAACAGACTGAGTGCAAATAATTGACACATGGGCATGATTGTCCTGGCTTGGTTCATAATTATCATGATTTATAATGCACTTTAAAAAAATCTGATTACTGTGGATTCATTTATTTTCGTGGTCATCAATTTTCGTGGATTGTTGAAAACTTGCATATTCGTGGATATTTGATTTCGTGGTTTTACCAGTCTCTGTATACAAAGCCTATCAAAATATTTGTAATTCATTGAACATTTGATTTCACGAAATCCACGAAAATTGGTATCCAACGAATAATAATGAATTCACATTATCTTTAGGTTTACTTAAACAATCATTTTCTATCATTATCTTGAACCATGAAATATGTAGCAATTTATCCTTTTGAAATATATTTTGTGATCTTTATATATTCAATGATGAGGTTTTAGGTTTATAGCTCCATTAGTTCACATCAAACAACTGAAACAAAAAAATGATCCATGACATGTATATGTTACAGCGAATTTGTATAATCAGTGATTATGTAGAATCCCTGAAATTTTCAGGGATTATTTAAAATCACTGGCTAGTTTAGGGATTATATATATAATCACTAAAATTTTCAGGGATTATGTATAATCACTAGAAAAAACTTCAGGGATTCTACATAATAACTGAAATGAAGAAATAGTTTTATATTTATTCTATAAAATCAAATAAAAACATCATTTTAAAGTAACAATAAATTGTAAAATGTTAAGCACAATATATCAAAATGATAACCCCAATTTTTTTTTAAATGTAAGGCACAATATATTAAAATAATATGCTTCATACCTGTTTTTACCACAATATTCACATTTTGAAACACCTTTTCCTGCACATATCGAATCAGATTTTAATGACACACCTAAGAGAAATAAAGTGTTCGGTAAAAACATCTGAAGGTACCTCCTCCTCCTTACCCTGTGGAATTGCTATGAGAATATTACACCAAATGCAAGCTTCCTCTAAAAAACAATTCTATTTGTCAATCCTAAGTTCTGCCTGTTTTTCTATACATTTAGATGCCTAAGTTCTCGCAGTTTGAATTTCATGTTCATTTGAAGAAAAAAAAACACACACACACACAAAACAGATGGTCCATAATCTTCTTCATCATTTGATTTACATGTACCACAAATAACATGCTTTGTAGATTTACAAATAGAACATGAATATCCATTTGATGCTGGCTTTTAATGAACAAACATTACATGTAAATATAATGCTATAAAGGGAATGTTGATATTATTAATTTTTAAGTCTTCAACTTAACTAGAAACCCTGTGTTGATCATATCTTTTAGATTTTATCTGGCAAGGAAAATGAAAGAAAAAAATATAATTTGTCTGTATTATTAAGATAATTAAATTATTCATAATCCCTGAAATCATATAAGGAAATTTGTAGAATAATTATTAAAATGTTCAGTGATTATGTAAAATCACTGGTCATTTTCAGGGATTATATATAATAACTAATGAGTTCAGTGATTCTACATATTCCCTGAAAAATCAGGGATTCTACATAATCCCTAATTATACAAATTCACTGTAACATATACAAGACATAGAAAACAGAACTATGTACTGTAAATTCAGAAATTATTGTAATTTTGACATTTTAGACTAAAATGCCATTTTAATTTTTGCGATATTGAGAAAAATTCTGTTTAATTCATATAAAAAAAAATGCAAGTTTAAATTGTTGCATTTATAATTATCCTTTCACATTTTTCGCAATAATAAAAACATTACAATAATTTCTGAATTTACAATTTGCTTCCCTGATGTAGCAATTGAAGAATAAAATAAAAGGTCTTTATATTAAACCTACTGGATGGACCACACAGCTTATTCCTGTAGCAAAAAATGGCAGATCTTTTCCAGTAAGATCTTTACCTCTGAAAAATAATAAAATAATATACATATATAGTGTGTTTTTCTATGTTGTGATGTTATACTATTAATTCAGAAAAGGGAGAAGGTTTGGTACCATTCAAATGTTTAATCCTGCTGTAAATGTTTGCACCTGTCCTAAGTCAGGAATCTGATGTACAGTAATTGTCGTCTGTTTATGTAGTTCATACGTGTTCCTCGTTTTTATAAAGATTAGACAGTTTGTTTTCCCGTTTGAATGGTTTTACATTACCAATTTTTTAGGGCCCTTTATAGCTTGCTGTTCTGTGTGAACTAAAGCTCTGTGTTGAAGTCTGTACCTTGACCTATAATGGTTTACTTTAATAAATTGTTATTTGGGTGGAGAGTTGTCTCTTTGGCACATCTTCCTATATCAGTGAACATCGTCAGATAGCATCAAGTTATCAAAATAAAGTCTTATAACCTGTATAAATGCAGAGAAGGGTTTATAATACATGTAGTTTGTTTATATCATTATGTTCTTTCAAAATTTAACATAACACGTACACATATCCAGTTTTTTATAAGGTTGAATTGTTTTTCTCAATTTCTCTAATGCATGTTCATTTAAGGTTTTTTAAATCATTTGTCCCTAATGTAAGATATGAGGGTAGCAATGGGGGTACCTTCATGACATATAACAGTAAAAAATCTTGCCAAATGACATTAACGGAAATTTTCAGTGCATGAAGATAAAATGTACACTTTCCTTTAGACGATAAAAAAATCAGCTAAATTTAAAGAATCACACATTTTTTTCCACAAAAATAATGGAAACGAGACATCTGACGAATCAAGCTAAAAATATTTTGACAAATCTGGTAAAATTTGCACCAATTTGACGCTAATAGTAGCCAAAAATTACCTTTTGACGCCTGACGGTAAAGGGCATTACCACCATCAGATATCATCTCAGATGCTGATTGCTGTCTTAATATTCAGGAAATCTTAAATTTGAACATTGAAAAAAATGTCAAACATTTTTACTGATAATTACATCAGATGTGAAAAAAGTGAAACACAATTAATTTAAAAACCTTAAATCAATGCATTCATTTAAACTTGAATTTGGCTTAAAAAATTGCAAACATTTGACCTTCAACAGGAAAAATGGCAATTTTAGTCAATTAAGATCGTGGTTGAACTGACCTTCGTTTGAATTGTTTTACATTGTCTTATCGGGGCCTTTTATAGCTGACTATGCTGTATGGGCTTTGCTCATTGTTGAAGGCCATACAGTGACCTAAAGTTGTTAATGTCTGTGTCATTTTGGTCTCTTGTGGACAGTTGTCTCATTGGCAATCATACCACATCTTCTTTTTTATATTGCCATAAGTTCAGTAAAACCTCACAAATTCAGAATTGAATAGTTACTGAACTACCTAGATCACTAGATGACACAAATCAATTTGAAATATAATTATTTTTATTTTGACTTGGCAAAATGTTTTAAGATTACATGACCAGTATCTTTTAGTAAAAAAATGCTGTACACACTATTGCAGCTACCAAATAAGCAAAATAACCTTGATCTCATCTGTGCAACTGCAGCTGGAGGCAGGTTGCCATGGACAACAGAAATATTTACACCTGCCTTCTCAAATACAGTTCCATCTTGCATTATACAGGTTATTCCTCCTCCTCCCTGAAAAACAAGAATATTCAGCATTCGCAGTGTGACACGATATAACACAACTAACTGATATACAAATGGAGCACTATTATAATAGCTACACTCCCCTCTCCAGCCCCTCCCCCCCCAAAAAAAAAAAATTAAAAAATTGGACATGTACAAGACTAATACTTCATACAAACTCAAACTTCTATATCCTAAAATACAAAATACTATATACTACTAAAGGAAGAGACCTATTTCATTGAGCTGCAACTCCTCTGAACTATACAAAGTCCAAAATATTTATGAAAGGAAGTATAAATGTAGTGATTTGTACTTCCTAAATTTTTCATTGAAAACAATCTTTTTTCCACAGAAAAAACTCCAATATCTGAGAAAATATCCAAATTTGGAGACCCTGTTAACAATCTGTGTCCTAAATGATTTCATGCAAGCCCATTCGACCTACTGCCTATTAAATTTAAAATCTCTTTGTTTCAACATTTCCCCAATTAAACAGTGATTTCGGAGGCATCTTGTAGTATCAAATTATAACTTCATACATAATCATAAGGATCAACGCTGTTCATATCCATCGGTTTTCTTACAATAGCTGTTTAAATAGCAATCAACATACAAATATTTGTACAAACTTATTTGAAAAAATTGTTTCTAAAAACCCTTAAGGAATTATATAATTATCTTTGTGACAAATTATTGAATACATGCATTGCTCATTATTTAGTCAAATAAAATTGTAAAGTCACCTCTTTTCTTGCCCATCTTTCTACCAGAAACTTTTTATCATTATCTTCTTTCTCTAATAATCTACAAAGTTCACCCTACAACAAAAATCTATTGCCATTATTCTGTAAATTTTATAACTAGGTAAAACTAAAAGTATCACATGATTATAAATGCAATTCACACATCACATTGTACTGGCAAGTGTATACAGGAGTCTACATATGATTGGAAAATAGGTTGTTGCTCTTAGTTTGTGTATATGCACCGGATTTTGAATGTATTTCATTGGTATCTGCTAAGGTGCAAACTTTCTAACAAAGAACTGTGTCATATTCTGTATTTTGATGAAGCAGATAAATTGAAACCTTTATGACAAAGGTAATTCAGATTCCACAAAAAATCTACTTTGCAAATATAAAGGCTCACATCAAAGAAAATACTTTCTAAAAAACAAAATTTGGCCTTTCAAATTTTGCATATGTAAAAATTAATTAAACAAGCTGTACTCTAAGCTATTACTGACTCATTATACTCATAGATATTATTAACACATGAATAAACTCATCATAGATATCAGGACAAAATTTTGTACATACGCCAGACGGGCGTTTCATCTACAAAAGACTCATCAGTGACACTCGAATCCCCAAAAATTAAAAAATAAACCACAATCTCATATTAATGCAGTACATTTTAAAGGTTTTCTTAGAAACCAGAGGTAGAACATCAAAGGAACTGAAAAGTTTTAATACAGTATGGTATACATAGATAAATATAGGTACCACATCTTAAGTTATATCTAACTATGATTTGTAGTGGTTGAGTAAAATGTCAATGAAATGTGTTATGGAAAGATGATGTAGGTGAACTTAAAATATAACTGTGGTTAACAAGTATACTCCCTCTTTTAAAGCAAGGATATAACAATTGTTTTTATAAGTTAAGGAATTCCATGTTTTATTTACCTGAACTCTCATAATCATTTTCTCAAACTTGTATCTCATCTCGTCAGGATTCTGAAAAAAGGATGTCAGTAACTATTATAAAATTAACCAAGTTTGTTTATTTCACTTAAAATGAATACATTATGCACTAAAGAATGGAATAGTTCTGATTTAAGGCTCAATAATATTGTCTTTAAACAAACTATTCTCAAAATTTCAATCCGTTTATAAGTACTGTGACCCTCACATTTGATTTGGTTTAAAATTATTTACAAAAGTCCTGTCCTTTTCAAGGACTCTTTATGTGCAAAGTTTGTTGAAGGTTGGACATAATCAACTTGGAAGTCATCCCTTCGTTAGTTTTACAGAAGCCATTCTGAGTAGGTTGACTGTAATGGAATATCCATTTCACAGATGAAAACAAATCTACAATCCTGTACCCTTTTTGTGAATGTCACCTACTGACTTGTTAGCGGGTTTGTAATAACATGAGCAACACAACGGGTGCCTCATGTGGAGAAGGTACTGCTTACCCTTCCAGTAACCTGAAATCACCCCCAGTGTTTGATGGGGTAAACTAGGGGTTCCTGTTGCTCAGTCTTTAGTTTTCTATGTTGTGTTTTGTGTACTATTATTTGTCTATTGGTCTTTTTTTTGTCATGGCGTTGTGTGTTTATTTTCAACACATAAATTTGAATGTCCCTCTGGTATCTTTTGTCCCTCTTTTAAAACAAATTATGCCTTCATCAATTTAAAAAGAATTTTCATGATGTTCTCTACTTTGTCAAAATTTTAGCTGTGACCATAACCTTTAACCAAATATGTTAACCTCAAAATCATTAGAGGTATTCTTCGTTTCCATTAATTATCAAACCTTGAAACTAGAAAGGTCAAATTTGGACATATGGTTTAAAAGGTTACATCATAAAACAAAATTAGGTTTTTTAATATTGTCTTAAAAGTAATAACAGCAGCTGCCATGTTATATTGCAGTATTGAAACCAATACTGTAAATTCAGAAATTATTGTGATGTTTTTATTATTGCGAAAACTGCTACAGGATGATAATTGCAATAATTTAAACTCCCATTTTGAATTTTTGTGTATGAATTAAACAGGATTTTTCTCAATATGATAAAATTAAAATAGGATTATAGTCTAAATCACAAAAACGCAATAATAAATGCACACAATAATTTCTGAATTTATAGTATTCAATATCAGTACAAAATATTTACCTCTTCCAGTAATTCGATACTGGTAATAGGATCTGACATCCATGCTGACTTGATTCTTGAACTGTTGGAACTTGCAGCATTGACCTTAATATGCAAAAAAATATAGCCTCTAAATTATCAGATAAAAAATACCCTCTTATTATTTGTATACATTTTTGTAATGTTCAGAGGAGTGAAAATACAGACCAAGAAGTAAGAAGTAAGAAATGAAACATTTTGTCAGAAAAAAATTATAGTACTCAAAGTAAGTTTGTAATAAAAGTGTATAAAAATAATAAAAAAAAATGGCTCTGTGTGATGACAGTAACAACAATGGAGTAGTATGTCTGACAGTATCACTTCTGTGACTTAATTCAAGCTAATCAAAATTAAAACCAATATGGAAATATCAATCAAAAAAAAACTTGAATTGAAAACTTCCTCATTTAATCTGTGTTCAGAGGCATGATGTTTTCAAAAATTAAAAATTCCAATATTTAAATAATAATGGATTATCTCCCCTTTGACTATTTGTTATCTTTTGTCTTCATTGTTATTTTAAATTGATCCACATACAGTCAAGTGAATAAATTCTGTTTGTTCTTAATGTGAGGCATTTAAAATAATAAAAACAAATTGTAGACCCAATCAATTGAATACTTGAAACAGTTTAACATTTAAAAAAGAATGAAAGACTTTGATTTTTAAAATTCAAAATCAATTTTCAATTTTGCAAATTGTAAATTGCATCAATGGATATTGAGTGGGTTTCCTTTGAATAGATAACAAGATGATAAATGGAAAATTTGACAAAGAACTCATATAGAAACATTTATGCTATACATGAATTTGTTCAAAAAGAAATCATTTTTTTATAAATTTTTGCTACTTAAACAAACTAAAAAAATAAATATCTGATCATTCTGATTAATGTAATACAAATTACTAATTGAAACACAATAAGCTGAGTTTAGTTCTATTAATCATATTAAACTATGGAATTAAGCAAACAATAATCCATCAATCAACCATTTTGGTGTTAAGCAAGCAATAATCAATCAATCATAGGGTTTACACGGTATGATTTCTTATATGATCTCCATCCAATTTTGTTTACCTATAACATAATTTTTTGACAGACATCACATTTGTGTGAACACTAAAATGTGATGTGGTTTAGTTACTCGAATTGAAAATGGTATTGTGTGAACAGAACAGTAACTATTTACCTGGGCAACAGTAATAAATCTTATTGATAGTTGTTGTTTTAAACGCCACATTTAAGCGTTTCTCTTGGCTATTTCATGGCAGCCATTTTTAATTGGTAGAGGAAACTGGGGTGTGCAAAGAAAACCACTGACCTTGGACGGGAAAACTGACAATCCTAGTTAAATAAGATTGGAGTGGAGGGCATCTGCACAAGCGGGGTTCGAACAACCAACTTCAGTATTGACTGGCTAGTGATAACAGTAGTAGAACTATTTAGACAACTTGGCCATAGAGATCCCCAAATCTTAATGAAATAAGATTAAAAATCATACTGTGTAAACACTTCTTTAGTTTAAACAATATTTATTCAGATAACTCAACATTAAACATATTATACAATGAAATAATATTAAGGATTCAGAAACAAGCAATTTGCTTTTACAAATCTGTCTCCACTTCTTTGACTACTACTCTATGCATATATTACCTTTAGTCTTTGCTGGTAATAAATAAACAGTGATCCAGAAACTGCACCCACAGCAGCATATGTTTTCCTAGAAAATAAAGTAAGAATGGATAAACAGAATTTAATTACACATCATATTACATTACATTAAATACCAAAGGAAAAGTATTACATAAAATAGCATTAACAAAAATACAGAACTCAAAGAGAAAAAAACAAAACAAAAGAAAAGTCCATAACACCAGACAAAATCAAACACACTAGCACAATGAACAATAACGTTCTCTATATCATTACAAATTCAGAAAATGGTGTGACTATGAGATCAAGTTTAAAGACAGTGGATCAGAGTTTATTGCTTTAGAAAATTGATTTTGAAAAAGACAGTCGACATAAAACAAGGGGAAAGATCTTAATAATAAATTAAGTTGGACATACCATGCTGAAGGTTTTGGTACAGATCTCAAAGTAGAGAACTGTCTAATGCAGTACTGTATCTTCTGTAAGGGTCTCATCCTACAAAATAAAACAGAGAATATGTCATTTAAATTATTGGTAAAATTAAACTCTAACACAACATAGCAAAATTAAGCCTGAACATTACCAATCCTACAAAAAACCAGAGGGGGATCTCAAGTGTATTAACAAGGGTAAACAGATCCTGCTTTACATGTGTTAGCCATTGTCTTGATTTTGTTACTCATTTATATACATGTATTAAGTACAATTCTGGTGATGAGTCTAATTAGGGAAGACATACCATTAGTATTTTATTTTTGAAACATCAAATGTCCATTTAACATGTTTAAACAGAGTGATCCAACAAAAGGCAATTTTATCCATCCAAGATAGATTGAATACTATTTAAAACAATTCTAACAAAGCATTGATCATTTACTACTGCAGTGAAACAGAGGGAGACAATCACCCTCCCTTTACTTGAGTATGCATTTTTATAATATATAAAAAAGAAGATGTGGTATGATTGTCAATGAGACAACTCTCCACAATAGACCCAAATGACACAGAAATTAACAACTATAAGTCACTGTACAGCTTTCAACAATGAGAAAAGTAGTTGTTAGTGAGCCCGTGCTGGTTCACTAAGCTACATAATTGTTTCCATTGTATACAGATATAATTTTGATACTAGTATCAAATTTATAAAAGTTTATTTAAATAATAATAAATAAATGAATTTTATAAAGATGGACAGTCATTAAAATTTTGCTGACAAAAATCCTAGACTCTTTCTATCATCATGATCATGCTTATACATGTACAAGACAAAAAATCTTAGGACAGGCAAATTTCTCCCTGTTCATCTGTTGAAGAAGTATCATAATTCATGTATCACAAATGACAAAATTCTGTTGTAGATTGGTGAATGTTGCAGAACAAAAGTTCTCTTTACCTATTTATAAATTGTTTGAATACTTTAGTAATATCGCTTAGAGAGTATATGGCTTAAAATTTATTTTGAGTACTTTTGAGAATTGTGGTCTATCAAATATATGGGTCTTCCAGTGTCATATTCCCTTAGATTGGATAGAAAACTGTGTAGAACTTATAGACTATAAGACCAATTTCAGCAAGAATGTTTGTCTGACATTTTAATACAAAATCAACAATTTGTTATTAAAAATTTAGGAATTGGTTCAGTTTTGAGTGTTGTTTATTGATACTAAACTTTTATATACCGGGGTAATGACTTTTTTTTTTACGAAAATTTAAATGTGGCTGTAATCATATGCCCATTGAATCAGGCAGGTGGCATAAAATACATAAGGGTGAGGGTTGAGATCTCATAAACATGTTTAACCCAGACGCATTTTTGCGCCTGTCCCAAGTCAGGAGCCTCTGGCCTTTGTAAGTCTTGTATTATTTTTAATTTTAGTTTCTTGTGTACAATTTGGAGTTTAGTATGGCGTTCAAATTTCACTGAATTAGTATATATATTTGTTTAGGGGCCAGCTGAAGGAGGCCTCCGGGTGCGGGAATTTCTCGCTGCATTGAAGACCTGCTGGTGACCTTCTGCTGTTGTCTGCTCTATGGTCGGGTTGTTGTCTCTTTGACACATTCCCCATTTCCATTCTCACTTTTATAACCAGGTGCTCCGCAGGGCGCAGCTTTATACGACTGCAGAGGTCGAACCCTGAACAGTTGGGGCAAGTATGGACAAAACATTCAAGCATGATACAGCTCTGAATTTGGATTGTGATCAAATTTTTGACATTACATGGTTTTTTTTTACACAAAACAAATGTCAAGATTTTACAAATCAATTAAAGATTTCTTCTTCAAACTTTTTAAATCTAAAATTAAATAGTTGATCATGACACAGCATAGGTTTCTGACACAGAACGAATGTGGTCTAATGAACTTAAAAGTTTTTTTTTGCCTTTGAGCAATTCACTATGCTGTTGAATATTAATCCTCTCAAAAAAATGTTTGAAGAAATTTTCTTTTTATTTATGAAATCTGAAATGAGAAAAATTTAAACCCCCCCCCTTTTTTTTCACATCCCCGTTTCCCTTTTTCCAAAACTGATATCAATTCAAATTTCTAATGGAGTTTGCAACAATAACTACTCTTTTAAATACATCATAAAATATTAAAATGTAAAATAAAGTGCTTGTTATCACTGAATGGTAAAGATTGGTTGGTAGTAAAAGTGAATATACATTGTTTATTGTATAAAACAATAAAAAAAACTTCATCAGCAACATTTTATATTGGCAAATTTCCAATGAAGTTATTTACATAAAGTTATTGGCAAATAAAAATAGAAAATGACATCATAGTCATGTCTGGCAAATGTCCAACATACGTTATCTAAAAACATTTTAGATAAGATAAGGAAAAAAAGCTTCATCAGCAACATTTTATATTGGCAAATTTCCAATGAAGTTATTTACATAAAGTTATTGGCAAATAAAAATAGAAAATGACATTATAGTCATGTCTGGCAAATTTCCAACATATATTATCAACTACTATTCTATACAAAGAAAGATAACTCCAATTGAAAATTTCTTGCTATTGCACAATATTGTGCAATTAGATATTTCTTGCTATTGTGCAATACTGTGCAATTGAAAATTTCTTGCTATTGCACAATACTTGATATGGAATCCTGATTTGGACCAACTTGAAAACTGGGCCCATAATCAAAAATCAAAGTACATATTTAGATAAAGCATATCAAATAAGCCCAAGAATTTAATTTTTGTTAAAATCAAACTTAGTTTAATTTTGGACCCTTTGGACCTTAATGTAGACCAATTTGAAAACTGGACCAAAAATTGAATCTACATACACAGTTAGATTTGGCATATCAAAGAACCCATTTATTCAATTTTTGATGAAATCAAACAAAGTTTAATTTTGGACCCCCATTTGGACCAACTTGAAAACTAGGCCAATAATTAAAAATCTAAGTACATTTTTAAATTCAGCATATCAAAGAACCCCAAAGATTCAATTTTTGTTAAAATCAAACTAAGTTTAATTTTGAACCCTTTGGACCTTAATGTAGACCAATTTGAAAACGGGACCAAAAATTAAGAATCTACATACATACATGTAGTTAGATTCAGCATATCAAAAAAGCCCAAGAATTCAATTTTTGTTAAAATCAAATTTAGTTTAATTTTGGACCCTTTGGACTTTAATGTAGACCAATTTGAAAACGGGACCAAAAATTAAGAATCTACATACATAGTTAGATTCGGCATATCAAAGAACCCCAATTATTCAATTTTTGATGAAATCACACAAAGTTCAATTTTGGACCCTTTGGGCCCCTTATTACTAAACTGTTAGGACCAAAACTCCCAAAATCAATCCCAACCTTCCTTTTGTGGTCATAAACCTTGTGTTAAAATTTCATTGATTTCTATTTACTTATACTAAAGTTATTGTGCGAAAACCAAGAATAATGCTTATTTTGGCCCTTTTTTGGCCCTTATTTCCTAAACTGTTGGAACCAAAACTCCCAAAATCAATCCCAACCTTCCTTTTGTGGTCATAAACCTTGTGTCAAAATTTCATAGATTTCTATTCACTTAAACTAAAGTTATAGTGCGAAAACCAAGAAAATGCTTATTTGGGCCCTTTTTGGCCCCTAATTCCTAAAATGTTGGGACCAAAACTCCCAAAATCAATCCCAACCTTCCTTTTGTGGTCATAAACCTTGTGTTAAAATTTCATTGATTTCTATTCACTTTTACTAAAGTTAGAGTGCGAAAACTAAAAGTATTCGGACGACGACGACGACGACGACGACGCCAACGTGATAGCAATATACGACCAAAAAATTAAAATTTTTGCGGTCGTATAAAAAGGAAAGAACCTGTCATTTTTGTGATTCTAATGAAGTAGGTGATGAGTACCATTATATTTTAGTAAGTAACTTTTTTAGTTCTGATAGGAATAAATCATTACTAAAATATTGTCTAGAAATGTAAATACATTATGTTCTATAAGATAGTTTTAACAACTGATATTGTTGCATTAGCAAACCTTGCAAAATTTATGAAACATGTATTAACAAATGTCATCCTCCCTCCTGGTTAGTTATTTGTGTCAAATATACACAATTAAATGTACAGTCTTTGTTGCAAAATGTATTATTTTCATCTATACTATTAAACGAGAAGACCTCAATTTGTGTGTCGCTTCTCTTCCTCCCACAATAAATTGATCATCATTCCTCTGTGTCCTATAGGTACCATGCATAGTCACATTTGTCATCCATTCTTATGACTATTCAGTTTGGGTTATTTTCGGAGAAAAACGAAAATAAACATGATAAAGGCGTCCGGATATTCATTCTGTCATCAGACCGACTTTTATGTCAGACATAACTACCGGTTTTAACATTGAGAACCAATCGTATGATAAATAACAAAAATGAAAAATAAATAAGCCAATCAGATTGTTGTCCATATTGTAGTTTTTAGATCGTAAGAACCACTACTATTAGACCTCGGTTTTACTTACACATAATTTTCATAAGTACTTGGACGGGGACAGGACAATTATTTTATAATTAAAGACACTCTACATAATATAGCAGTGATCCCTCTGGAGAAGAAACTTGGAATTAATAGTTAATAGAAAATAAAATACACTTTAATATTTATAATATGGATGTTCATAGCAGAGACCAGGCCTGGGGTAATGGTAATTTGTAATTGTAATGCATTGTAATATTACATTTTTTTGGATGTAATGCAAAGTAATTTGTAATGCACATTTTCTGCATTACAATAACATGTAATGTAATGATTACTTTAGTTAAAAATTGATGTAATCCCTCCATTACAGTACATTACTTTTCATTACAAATTGGTAAAATACATAAAATTGAAGAATATTGTATAATAAAAATATAATATTAACAAAAACAAAAGAAAGTATGGAATAAAATTTTTGTCACAGTTAATTACTGTATTAAATAAATTACATCAATCTTTAACATGTTTAAAACACACATTAAGGTAAGAAATATAAAATGGTAAAATTTATCAAGTCTTGATTTTGGTTTCTGTTATTTGTTTAAAATGATATTAGGAATATTTTGGTGTTTGGTGGTTTGGTGTTCAATGAAAAATCTTATAAAAATTTATCAAACAAAACTATATAGATGAATGGAAAAAATATGAAGATGAAATTTTCATAATTCTATACACACCTTACATGTATTTCAGTAAAAGATTGAATATGTCAAACAACATTTTTAAACCAAACTGTGGTTTGGGTCCTGTCTGTGTTGTTATTTCACCTAATTAATATCAAAATGTTTTTATTGCAATCAAATCTTCTCAACCATGTCAACTTATGTTTGTCCTCACAGAGCCCTTAAGCATTTCAAACGATAATCCTTTAATGACACATTTATTATATTCCTTTGAAATCCCTTAATGATGTCTTAATGATTCAGTGATCAATGTAAGAAACAAAATTATATGATATTTTTTTTTTTTACCACCACCTAAGAATCTTAAAAGTGACTTTTCCAGTTTCATGCCTCCTACTACTCCATCAAAGAGTATAGACACAGGTATGGTGCAGTACATGATGTTGGCATCTACTTGTCTGAGCCATGTGAAGAAATTTCAATCAATGCACTGGAATGATGGAAGTCAAATTCAGTGTGCCTTTCTTCTTTGGCTAATACAGCTATCAAGTATTTAGCCATTTTACACACATCAGCTGCTGTATAAAGGCTTTTTAGTATTGCCAGAAAGGTGTACAGAACTGATCGCTGTTTTCTTAATGATATCACTTTTGAACCTCTTATGATAATAAAGTTCAATGGACATATTGATTAACCAGTATTTGAAGTCTATGTCACTAACACTGTATATATATCAAATTCTTATAAAAATCTGTTTTTTGAAATGTTTTTAGTTTTTATATTGAAAAAGTAATGTGTAATGTAATGCATTACACAGGCAAAGTAATTGTATCAGCTTTATCAAACATTTCTAGTTGGCATTCAATCGATAAGTGATTTAATCTGCTCTTCTTGATATCACTATACATAGCCTTAGTTGCTAGGTCTGGTAAATATTTCCTAGTTTCGAAAAAAGATGCATTTCTAGAGAAAATAGCACCAAGGTATTTATACGGTTTAACTATCTCTATTTCTTCATTTTCAATACAAAATTTCAAATTATTAGATATTCTCCCTCTTGTAAAAACCATCACTTTGGTTTTGCTAACATTGATTCTTAATTTCCAATTATTACAATGCTGGGAAAAATTGTTTTTATTAAGTAACTGTAAATCTGAGCTTAATTCAGCAAGTAAAATAGTATCATTGGCATATAATAATACAAACAATTTTAGGTATATATCTAGTCCATTTTCCATATTTAATGTTAAAGATTGTACACCACTTATGTTACCATTTTCTAAATACTGCTGTAAATCGTTCAAATATAGGGAAAATAACAGAGGAGAAAGATTTTCCCCTTGTCTAACACCAATTTCACTAGCAAACATGTCAGATACAGTCCAGCTAGTAAACTATTATTATTTACAATAAGTGATTTAAAATCATCATACATATTTATATATTCAGGAATTAATGTTCTCATTAAAATATTTTAAATCTCATAATGCACAAATACTTCAGCTTTTTGAAAAAAAAGATGTTTAAAAAATTGACAGGAAATTTAAGGATCTTCTTGAAATGGAATAAAAAAATAAAGATCTTCTTGGAATGGAATAAAAAAATATAACGCATTGTCTGTTTTTTTTTTAGTATATCACACCAGAAGTCAATAAAACACTAAGTTTGATGATTGTATATTAATTATTATTGAATAGATAAAGCATTCATATTTACACCACAAGTAATACATGTATACAAATATGCAACTAAGTCACCATGATGTGACAAAGCCTGAAACTATTCAATCCTCCAAATTACACAATGCTAATATATTCAAGTCCCTTTTTAAAACTGATACTCCTTAATCTCAATAATCATCTAATGTATATCATAGTTACTTGGCCAATCAAAATACATAACTCCCAAAAAGGGGAGGGTAATTATATTAATCCTTACTGTTGAACATATGGTCCCTTACATTTGTAGATACCTTTTTATCAATTACAATCTAATAGTTAAAGTATAAAATTATGTAACTAAAATATAACACTTCTATTGTATTTTATCATAAATAGGAAATAGCTAATTACAGTCTTATTGTAATATTTTGAAGGTGCTTATAGCTTTACCTCAAGTTTACCTTAATCCCTAATCCAGAATTAAGAAAGACAGTCTAATTATGTTTTCTTTGAGATGTGAATTATTTGCAATAAGCCCTTACTCAGTTTTGACATGTTGATATTCTAATATATAACTCTTTAATTCATCCTTAAAGTAATGAAGAAAATATAAATTTATTTATACAAAACTATTCAAAAATATTGCCAAAGAAAAATACCTCATTTTTCCTTGAAGATAATTACATACCGTATTTATTCTAATAAACGCCCAGGGGGCGAAGACAATTTCCGAAAGGGGGGCGTCAATTAGAGAAACGAATTTCGTACCTTACTTCATTGATCTTTACCTGAATTTTGTTGAAACAGACTATAGTAACATACACGTGTTTCTTATTGTCTCCATAATCTATAAATAACATTTATCGGTAATGTGACCTTATCAAATAGTTTGTTAAAATTTTCGAATGAACAAGCGTGCACATCAATGGAACATAATTTCATAATTTAAACAGCGTACTGTGTAACTGACAGATCTATTTTTGGAACTTGTTCACACTGTGTTGGATTATCAGAGTGGATTAAAACATGGGCATTATTGATTTTTCGTTTCATGTTTCTGAGTGACCGGGTCGATGTCTTAGCAATATTGTTATGGATAAGTTTCAATTTTATTTTTTAACTACAAAATGGGGGCGTTTATTAGAAGTCAAAAGTTCTGAACACACGATTTTCGGTAGGGGGCGTTAATTAGAAGGGGGGCTTTAAATAGAATAAATACGGTATATTGTACTGTTGGCATACATGTACTAGTCTGTTTACAAAACTTTTACCCCAATTTACACAAAATGTATGTTTCTTTCTTATGTATACATGTATATATTTTAAATTGCGCTATAGTTCCGTAACTTTTTATCCAGGCGTATAAACGAATGTTCGACAAGTGCGTACATTTTTTTAAATCAATATTTCTGGTATGTTTCAATCTGTCCTTCACTATTGACAACGAGTATACACTTACATTTCCCAAATTTACTTTTGGAAAAAATATGTAGATTTTTATTTACTTAAATCTTTTTTTTATTTGGTATTATTTAGATTTTTATAAATTATATTCTTTACACCAGAAATGCTATCTATAAACAAGCGTATGAGTTTAGTAATGACTAGTATATCCCATTAGGACACGCAAGACAGAGATGTATATTATACACCTGATAGTTAAAAATGGAAAGTTGCAAGTTATCGGCCATGTACACTCCTCAATACTCTCAGAAATCGTTTAAATACCTGGACGTGTTACCTCACCTTAGGAAAAGTTCTGGATCCGCCACTGGCTAGATCTATTGACCAAACACAGACTTACATTATCACAGAAAGCTGTTGTTGAGAATATTTCTTTGTATCATAAAATTATTATTTACTATCTATTCTGTCGTCTTAAGAAATATATAGTAAAGAGTTCCACTTTTTGAGCTTTCACCTTTTTAGTTATACGTGTCAAATAACACGGCTGTCCGAATGAAAAACTATATGGTTAATTACAGTTGTCAACAGTTTCATCAATACAAATTAAAAAAATTAGCATAAATATTTGAAGAAGCTTTGACGTATTATGCTCAAAACCACATCATTGTCTCCAAAACATGGGAATATAATTTGCGTTTTAGTGTTAATTTTGTTACATGGGCGCTGACATCTTGATTTCACAAATTAAACAATAAATATAAAAAAACGAATTTAAGCGTAGTCTCATCATCAAATCTTGATTTTGTAGTATTCAACATTTTTATTTTATCACTGATAATATGAATAAATAATTCAATCTGTATTTTCATAATAAAATTGTATTTTTTCAGATTGATAGAGATGTAAAAAGTTGATAAAAAATTGTTTCGTTTTTGTTAGTACTTTGTAATTTATAAAAACAGAACTTGATAATTAGAGCATAAACTCAATGTTCATCCGGGTTCCTGTCTGTCAAGTAATAATATTCAGGCAAAATGGAAGAACGTGTCAACGGCTCGTTACATGTACAGAGATTTAATTGGAAATGGCTAAAATGAATAAGAAGAAATTTAATATAAAGGGCGTGTTCGACGGCATACGATTCTCCGTCGGCGCTCAGCAAAAATCAGAAAATGAGATCGAAGAGACGTTACGAACAGATCACTTTCAAGTTTGCAACGTAAGTTCAACATCATTTTTGCATCCGATTTTACCACCTTTCGAATCAAATTATTTTACTGTAACATTTCGCTCTCATTTCTCCCATCAATTTAAATTTGTCTTTTTCTTGTTTACAGACTGTTAGACATGGATTTCCTTATCAACCAACTGCAGTAGCATTTGATCCTGTGCAGCATCTTCTTGCTATCGGCACAAAAACAGGCTGGCTCAGATTGTATCCTTAAATACTGTTCATGTATTGCATTATTTTTCAAGCATGCTTTTTGGGATTAGTGCTATTAGAAATGATTTGGATTATTTACATTTAAGATAATGGAAGGAAAAACAGTTGACATTGAAAAGGTAGGTGGCATTTCATTAAAATATCCTGAATATTGACAGTTGTAAAAAAAATCTGGTGTTAGCATAGTAAAGGTTTTTGGATCAATATTACAATATAAGTGAAGTACATGAGGCACTAAAGGGTCAACAAAGCCTTGAACTCTATGAATATTTACTGTTTTACCATTTATGAGCTAATGTTGTATATAATTTAAAAAAATATACATATATTTAAGTGAAACATAATAAGAGAGTTGCCGATTGGCGATTATAATATTTTAAAAATAGAATATGTGAAGATCTGAAGAAGTTGCAATGAAATATCTAAAGTATAATTCCTGGTTCATGCTGTTTTAAATGAAAACAATCTAATTTAATAGGTCTATGTGAACTCATTGTTATCCAGTCAAATTTACGATTTAATCTTCTTTTCTTCGTATAAAAATCAAATATAAATTATACAACTTCAAATATTATCAACTGATAAAAGGCTCATTATCCTTTGACACTGGTATCATCTATATATACATTATATGTTAATATTCAATTAAAAACCAGCTGTAAACCAGAGAAAAACAATATATAAACAGTTATAAATAATTTAGTCCATATATATTATATATTCTAGAAATTTGTCAATGATACTGGGGTTTCATTTGTTATATTATTACAATGTAAGACTTTGCAACTCATAGCCACATGTACATGTATGTGATGAGCAAGAATTGTTTACTTTTATTTCCTTTTTAGATTTAAGTGTACAGTCATTCACATACTTCGCTTGTACATGTATGTTTAACAATAATTACATGTACATGTATCATAATCACATGATGATTAATATTCATTGTAACAGAAGTTACATTACACATATATATATATATATATATATATATATATATATACATGTATATATAGACTCTATAAGAATCTACCAACCAGTAAACTTAATTGGTATTGGATCATCAAAATTGACAATACTACACAAACAGGAAAAATTATACGAGTCTAAAAGATTGTGTAATAATACCGACAAATAGATGGAAAACAAAACACTAAAAAGTGTTGAATATCATCGCACAAAGATGGAAAAACTGAACAGATGATATAAATTATACAATAATTGCAAATATTTCGGCTCAACAAATGGTCTTCTTCGGTGCAAAAATATATATAAGTGCCTATAAATAGCAGCACATGACATACAAATCTATGGGAGTGTGGATTAATCAGTACAGAGATTAATTCAATTACACAAATAAAATTATAGATTGCCTAACATTGAGCTGCAAATTTTTTTTATTTTCAAAGCAGCTAAATTCAAGTGCTCATAGACATTGAGCTGCAAAATTTTTTTATTTTAAAGGCAGTTAAGTGCAACATAGACGTTGAGCTGCAAAAGTTTCTTATCATCTACATTTCACCTGGATAGATGCACGCTTGATAAAGCTAGTTGGTCTAGCGAAATATTGCGTTTATTTTCATCATTTTGTAAATATTTTAAACATTCTTATATTTACATACTAAATAGTGTATTAAAATTACATTGTTAGGCAATCTATATATATATATATACATTGTATTTATAAGATACAACATTGAAGGAATACTGTCATTGGGTTTAGAATTGATACATTTGTACATGTACATTTGTAGTTCTGAAGATCAAAATTACAAAACATGTTGACTGGTTTACAATCTATCCAGATCTAGAGGAATCCTGCCCCTGGAGCTCGAGGTGGTCCTCAGCTGGCACCGAAATAAAATTGAGTGCCAGTTCAGTAAAAATGGATGTCACACTAAACTCCAAAACATATAAATGAACTAAAATAAAAAAAAACCATACAAGACTAATAAAGACATGTTTTGTGAGATCTCAATATGCAACCCTCCCCATCCTCTAGCCAACTTAGAATAAAGTAACACATTGCAATACACACATGTCATATATACATTTGTACTTCAAAACTTTTGTCTTAGTTAGGTCAGACTTTTAGCCAAGTATTGCAATTTCTGAATAGCCTGTTACTATTGTAATATACTAAACAGGCAAACATCTGACATGCTGCTGAAAACCTAATATTTCTGAAAGTTTTAGACACTTAAATGTATCATGTATCAGTGATTATGTGAGTCTGCACCAAAATCTTTTCCCCAACATGAACGACATGTACAAACAATGTACCTGTACTAGTCCGAAGACCAACATTCTGACAATTTTCCTATGTTTATAAACAAATATTTGCAAAAAGTTATTAGCCAGCATAAAATTTTACTAAAAAACTAAAGATTATATGCAAATAATGGTTCTGACCCAGATTTTACTGTTCATTGAACATGTAAATTTGATAGCATGAGTGGGGCTTAAGTGTGACCTGTCCTATATGGACATGAAAAATTTATTCTTGTGTAAAGTATTTTAGTTTTAATTGAATATTTTTATCACCAAAGTGGTAATTATTCACCAGTCCAAGTGGGGGGGTGGGGTATTTAGTTTTACCCTGGTCTGTTATATGAAACTTGTATATATCTCCCAATTGATACGATATGCCCAGGCTTGTATTTGATTTTCTTGATAGAGGATTGCTACTCACAAGGAAGCTATTAAACCAAGAGTTTCAAATGGTGAAGTTGAAGTCATCCCTTCTTAAATCTTACTGACTCCACCACAAGTTGGTTGCTGTTATAGAATAACCGTTTCACAAATGATATCCAATATGTTCCTTATGTCGTAACTACAATACCCTTCCCTTTTCACAAATATGACCTACCGAATTAGACTATTTACCGGATTTGTAATAACATAAGCAACATGACGGGTGCCACATGTGGAGCAGGATCTGCTTACCCTTCTGGAACACCTGAGATCACCTCCAGTTTTGGTGATTCTTGTTGCTTAGTCTTTAGTTTTCTATGTTGTGTCTTCTGTACTATTTGTCTGTTTGTATTTTTATTTTTAACCATGGTGTCGTCAGTTTATTTTCTATCTATGATGAGTTTGACTCTCCCTCTGGTTTCTTTCGTCCCTCTTGTACACAATGACTTCATGTATGACCACTAAACAGGCCTGATTTGAATTTTGGTGACGTCACTTTAGTTCATAAAATATAATGAATAAAAAAAATCTCAGTATTGACCCATGCATGTACATGTACATGTATACACATTTCAATTTTTTCCATTTTCACAGCTTGCAGTTGTTGAGCTTTAAATAACTCCTAAACATGCATGCTTGATGATCAGTTGTACATGTACATGTATTACAGATTTTCATTTATTAATTTTATTTTGATTAAATATTGATGGTTGCATCAATAAAAGTATATTAGTTTTTTGGGACGAGTCTGATTGCAGCATTGCATGTTAGAGAAGTATTTTGTAACCGATTTCTTGTCAAGTTAAAACAAATGCAAAGTAGTGAAATAGAGAATAGTAATTGATTTCTATAAATCTAAAGAGATTGCAGTGCTATTTGTTCACCTCATTTTTCTTTGAAGAGACTCAGATTATGCTAAACGGTAGACAATGATATCAAAGTTTCTTTCTAAAAAATTGTTTCTTCATATATACTTAATGTAGTGTAGAAAAGTCAATAATTTAATCATTCTTTTTATTGATATTTCCATGTAAATGCTGTCATGATTTTTACGCTGCATTTGTTTGATTTGTGATCCGCCACCCACAAAGGAAGTTGAATACGCATGAATTCGTAGGTTGGTTTAGTTTATTATTCAATATTTTATTTTTATTTTTATTTTATTTTTCAAAAGAGTACAAATTACAATGCAATAATACTATCTAGAAATATAGTGATTCGGAGACATGAAAAATTGATAACATTTATATGCACAAATTTATATCATGTATATTATGTATGTATTGATATCTCTCTTAGTCTTGATGCTCCTCCACTATGTCCTTTATTTGGCTTTTAAAACATTTTTTTATTGAAGCAGCACGGATGAGTGTTTTGTAGACAAAATAAGGGTAAAGCTAATTACAAAATGATTTGCATGGTATCTTTGATTCCATTCCCTTAAAGAGACTAGCAGTGGTGGATCCAGGAATGGGGGTGGTTCCGGGGTTGGAACCCCCTTTTGTTTGGAGGGTCAATGCATTTAAATGGGGACATGTAGTTGGAAACCCCCCTTTTGAAATGGCTGGATCTGCCCCTGACTAGATAGTGTTGTCTTTACTTATATTCCTTTTGTACTTGCATGTAGATCTTTTACTTTTTCTGTTAAGAAATATTGAATTTATAATTTTAGTTCATTTGATGAGAACTCAAAAACATACAAATGTACCTATATTTGAAAATAGATAACATAGCTATAGTAACCCATTACTGCTATATAAACAATGATAAAAACATTAAAAAATCACAACTTTCAAATCCAATAAAAACATAGTGGGTTGAATCATCTTATCAATCCTGTAATTAATACAAGTCTTATTAACTGCAGCCTTTATACCTTTTGTAGAAGATTTAAGACCAAACTTAAAAGTATGTGTGTTTACTGTCGCATGCTGAAAAAAAATAGGATATTTAGGTAGGTAGGATTTTTTTTTTAGTCTATGGAAGCAAAAATGGGCTTTAATATAGTGCTTAATAAAATATAGCCAAAAAAACTTTAGGGTAGGGGATAAAAATTAGAGTAGGTCGGGTACAATAAACACACAATTTTTTTTGGGCCTAATACATGTAAATCAAATGAACACCCATGGAAGTCCTCTGCCTTTCATCACCTCCTCTTTAAATATGTCTCCTATTTAAAAGTAAACATAGTAACTTCTAAGACTTGGGGTATTATTAAATCCTCTTATTGATCATTTTGATAAAAATTCTCATTTAACTCTTTAATTGAATTTTTCTATTTGTATATAGATTAAGGTACTTATTGTAGGTAACATACATTTTCAATTAAAAACATATATCTAGTTAAAAGGATTTTTTTTTCTTCAATCAAGTTTATTTTTCTTACATATACTTTTTCCAAGCTTTTATAATGATGATTCATTAAATAAAATTGAAACCACAAAGAAGTGAGCTAACGTGAAAATTTGAAGCATATGTACTTTTTGGTACATGTACATGTATATTAAGTGCCTTTGTGAATAAAGAATAAATTCCATACAATGTGCACACCAAACTACATTTTAATCTCATATTCAAAGGTAATATCTACATGTATATGCACATCTTTTAAATGAAACATTATAGCTGAAAATTAGATTTTACATCATATATTATAGACTGATAATTATATAAGTGTTTTTAAACATTGTTAAATGCAGCATCACTAATTTTGTACAGATAAATTATCTCATTCATGTCATTGGAAGCTATTGGATTTGATATGTTTATTGTGGAAGATGCAGTGATGCACCAACTGCTTTAAGAACAGTGAACTGATACATGTATATTCAAAATCCCTTCCCCTACTCCAACCTCTCTCCCTCCCCCTTCTACTGCCACCTCACTACCCCTATTCTCCCAGACAAAAAAATCTGTCCATATTTTCCCTAGCATATGCCTTTTTTTAGTCCCCAGTTTTTCCCATGGATCTGTAACCCCTGCCTTCTGCTCCATGACCCTGACCTTACCCCTCCCTGTCCATCTCCTCTTTTAAGGAACTGAAATAATGTCTAACATGTCAGTGATGCTCATCACCAAATATTTTGTCCTTTTAAAGAAAATATTTACAGCATACATTCATACATATATACATAGATATAGGAAGATGTGGTGTATGAGCGCCAATGAGACAACTCTCCATCCAAATAACAATTTTAAAAAAGTAAACCATTATAGGTCCATGTATATACATGGTTGGAGGATTCTAATGCAAGCATATAACATCAATCATAAATACAATGTACTTGAAATTCAGACATTTTCCTCCTTACAAATTAATAGCTATTTAAAGGAATTTTAGTGGCATTGTGAAAATATAATTGAACTAGCTTAGCTAGTTAGGAATTGACCTCACTGTCAAACACACACAACTTGTATTGATTTTCTCTTCATGTAGCTGTATGTCTTTTGCAAAAGATCCACAGATTGTCAAGATAAATTTTGTCTGATGGGCTGTAGTGACTCTTGTGCAAGAGAATGACAATGATTGAGAAATAAATAGAAGAGAAAACAAGGAGACTGTCCACATTTTAATTTCAATCTTTGAAATTTCGAGAAGAGCACACTTTTCTAAAACCTTCAAAACATCAAAATCGTGTGGAAATATTTTTTTTTACAAAAGTTTAGCTTCATTTATAAAAGTAATATGTGAATAAAGAAAAAGTATATATTTACAGTGAAATTGCTTAACATGCTTAAGGCCAAATAAAATAATATGTGTGTTTCATATTACATCTTTGAAAAAAATAGAGTAGGTAGCTATATGTTGATAATTCATTTTATTTTACATTTTTTTTTTACATTGAGTCTAGGCAGGGATTTACTATACTAAGAAAGTCCCTGGTCTAGGGGAGAGAAATTCTGAATTTAACAGTGCTTATTGAAAAATGACAAAAAAACATTAAGGTAGGACATTTTTATAGGATAGGCGTTTTGAGTTTCCCATGCTGGGTATACCCTACTGACATTACTGTTTTTGTCTCAGATTATCTGAAGATTTTGTGGGTTTTTTATACGACCGCAAAAATTTTAATTTTTCGTCGTATATTGCTATCACGTTGGCGTCGTCGTCTGCGTCGTCATCCGAATACTTTTAGTTTTCGCACTCTAACTTTAGTAAAAGTGAATAGAAATCTATGAAATTTTAACACAAGGTTTATGACCGCAAAAGGAAGGTTAAGATTGATTTTGGGAGTTTTGATCCCAACATTTTAGGAATTAGGGGCCAAAAAGGGCCCAAATAAGCATTTTCTTGGTTTTTGCACAATAACTTAAGTTTAAGTAAATAGAAATCTATGAAATTTTGACACAAGGTTTATGACCACAAAAGGAAGGTTGGGATTGATTTTGGGAGTTTTGGTTCTAACAGTTTAGGAATTAGGGGCCAAAAAAGGGCCCAAATAAGCATTATTCTTGGTTTTCGCACAATAACTTTAGTTTAAGTAAATAGAAATCAATGAAATTTAAACACAAGGTTTATGACCACAAAAGGAAGGTTGGTATTGATTTTGGGAGTTGAGGTCTGAACAGTTTAGGAATTAGGGGCCAAAAAGGGGCCCAAGTAAGCATTATTCTTGGTTTTCGCACCATAACTTTAGTTTAAGTAAATAGAAATCTATGAAATTTAAACACAAGGTTTATGACCACTAAAGGAAGGTTGGGTTTGATTTTGGGAGTTTTGGTCCCAACAGTTTAGGAAGAAGGGGCCCAAAGGGTCCAAAATTGAACTTAGTTTGATTTCATCAGAAATTGAATAATTGGGGTTCTTTGATATGCCGAATCTAACTGTGTATGTAGATTCTTAATTTTTGGTCCCGTTTTCAAATTGGTCTACATTAAGGTCCAAAGGGTCCAAAATTAAAGTTAGTTTGATTTTGACAAAAATTGAATCCTTGGGGTTCTTTGATATGCTGAATCTAAAAATGTACTTAGATTTTTGATTATTGGCCCAGTTTTCAAGTTGGTCCAAATCGGGTCCAAATTAAACTTTGTTTGATTTCATCAAAAATTGAATAATTGGGGTTCTTTGATATGCCAAATCTTACTGTGTATGTAGATTCTTAATTTTTAGTCCCGTTTTCAAATTGGTCTACATTAAAGTCCAAAGGGTCCAAAATTAAACTAAGTTTGATTTTTTACAAAAATTGAATTCTTGAGCTTTTTTGATATGCTGAATCTAAACATGTACTTAGATTTTTGATTATGGGCCCAGTTTTCAAGTTGGTTCAAATCAGGATCCAAAATTATTATATTAAGTATTGTGCAATAGCAAATATTTTCAATTGCATAGTATTGCGCAATAGCAAGAAATATCTAATTGCACAATATTGTGCAATAGCAAGAAATTTTCAATTGATTGGAGTTATCTTTCTTTGTCCAGAATAGTAGTTGAATCAACTTAAATCATTGTTTTATACAATATACAATGTATATTCACTTTTACTACCAACTGATAAATTAAAACAATCTTTACCATTCAGTGATAACAAGCACCTTTTGTTACATTTTAATATTTTATGATGTATTTAAATGAGTAGTTATTGTTGCAAACTCCATTAGAAATTTGAATTGAGATCAGTTTTGGAAAAAGGGAAAGGGGGATGTGAAAAAAAAAAATGGGTGGGGGGGGGGGGGGGGGTTAAATTTTTCTCATTTCAGATTTCATAAATAAAAAGAAAATTTCTTCAAACATTTTTTTGAGAGGATTAATATTCAACAGCATAGTGAATTGCTCAAAGGAAAAAAAAGTATTTTAAGTTCATTAGATCACATTCATTCTGTGTCAGAAACCTATGCTGTGTCAACTATTTAATCACAATCCAAATTTAGAACTGAATCCAGCTTGAATGTTGTGTCCATACTTGCCCCAACCGTTCAGGGTTCAACCTCTGCGGTCGTATAAAGCTGCGCCCTGCGGAGCCTCTGGTTTTTTGGTGTAGTGAATTTTGACAAAATTGTGTGCAGTCAAATATACACCATGTAAAAAATCAAGTTATTTTAAAAAAAATCATACAAGCCTGCTGTATTTTTCTATACATTGCTATAGGAACAAACTCAAAACATACCATAATCAGATTTTTCTTTGGTCTTACAATAATGTAATTATTTTTTTTTAAGCTTCTAGATAGCCTGAATGTACATGTACTACATGTACACATTTCTGTATTGCATAATTTATACAATTTGTATACATGTACATGCATATTATCTTAAAAGAAAAACTAGATAAAAAATAATTTGTATATATCATTGATAGGTTTCTAAAAATCATGGCATTAATGCATAGCCATACCAGTGTATCATGGACAAAGCATTATAAATGATAAAAACTAGGAAGATGGACAACAATTCAGAAGAAAGGACATATGGCAATTTTTTTAGAATACTTAAAATGTGACATTTAATTGCATTCATATATATATACATGTATATATATGTACATGTAATAATTGGTAAAAATAAAGGTCATTATATATATAATTATCACTATTCTATTGATCAATAGTATATACGGGAATGTTCATGTACATTTGTAGATCCATTTTAATATTTACATTTAATAATATTACCTACACAATAAGTACAACACTGTATAGTTTATATCTTAAAATTTTCAAATGGAGGCAATATATTCAAATGTATTTTATGAAAACACAATACAATCGGAGACATGTGGTGAATGTGTCATTAAATCATTATGTAAAATTGATATACTGTAATTGTACTTATTTTTGCGATGTATTTATTTTCTCGAATTTCGAGGTTGGTTCATAATCGCGAAAAAAATACACGCGAATCTAAATCAAATTTTTTCAACTGAAAGGCAATAATAATAAAATCGCGAATATAAATACCCGCGAACTTGTTTGAAATACACAATTCGCGAAAATAAGTACCCGCAAAAAAAAAGTATAAGTACAGTATAATGTATAAAGTAAATTGTCCTATTGAACTAGTTTTCCCCCACCAAAACATTCCAAAATTTATACTTTTAATAATGGGGAAATATTTTATTGGATATAAACCACTTTATATAGTGTTGATAGATTAGATGTTTTAAATTTAAATTTTGATTTTGAATTTTATAGTTATGCTACATGTATCTGTTTGCATTGCCCACTTAAACCTTCATGTGTTATGATTTTTTTGGCCCTTAAAGGGGCATTAAGTTTAACCCTTGGCAGTCTGTCTGTATGTCCCAATATTGGTTTCTGTTAAGTAAGTAAGTAAGTAAATAAACTTTATTTGGATTCGGCATATTGACCAGCACTACAAACATAAGCTTTAATGAGCTGTTCTCTAACTTGAGTTTGCCTCAACCTAATGTTATGAAACTTATACACAATGCTTATTACCATAAAACATAGATTTTGTTTGAATTTTAGTGGGTCACATTTAGCTTTCTAGAATTATGTTCCTTTTCAAAAGGAAAATTGCTGAAATTTTGATCCATAATTCCATGAATTCTCTAACTTTAGTTTGCCTCCACCAACTGTTATTAAACTTATATGCATTATGCTTTATAACCTGAAAATGCAGATCATTTACAATTTGGATTGTGTACCTTTTAATTTTCTTGAGTTATGTCCCTTTTAAAAGGGTGAATGCAGTTGGGGACATCATTAGTGTCATGCTTTTTGAGAAATTCTAGATCCAAATGTAAAAGACTGATAGTTGATGAAATCATGGAAGTAATATTTAGAAGGAATAACAACGACTAATTAGCATGTATTTATAGCATGCTGAGCTCTGTACTAAAGTCATACGATTTCATCCAATTATAGTCTCAGCGGTAAGACGCCTTTGGTTACTATCTGCGTTACCGCGGTTGTAAAAGGCATCTGGAATTTCTTATCAGTCACGTGGTTTTATCGAGTCCGGTAATTATAGCGCACCTGTGGGAAATCCCTAGTTTATTAATAACAAGGTAGCGCTGTATCACATAGAATATCTACCTTTAGAAAGAAATCGAATGGTGAAAAAAACTTGAAAAACGGACGAGAATTGTTCAAACTACAGCAGTTTAACATGGAAAATTGTATTTAATTTAGCATATTTTTGCTTTTTACCGTTTGTTTTAAACTGTTCTAAAAGTATTTTCCGGTTAAAAGCGGATCCCGAGTTAAACAGTTAAATACCGATGAATCGATCAGGTTTCACATGATGTTTAACAAAATGATGTAGGCAAATGTAGGCATAGATTTTTTTACTGTTGAAATTTGCAAAGTTTATCGAGATTGAATGAAATAATATTTACTTTCAAGTATTCTAAATTTATGTATATGTCATAAATGTCATTGATTGCATTATTGAAACTGGACAACTAAAACGGGGATAATATTTTCGTAAATATATATTTAAAAAGTGTTTATTGTGGAATGCTTGTATTAATATAATAAGCTATACAGCAAAAAATATAACAAACCGACGAAATGGGCTTGCATCTATCTGTCTTACGGTAAATTCATTTTTACACAAATTAGTTTATGTATCAAGAACTTAAATTGAATTATAGAACCGTTTAGAATTGTTAATAATTTAATTGACTATAAATACACGAGAGATTTAGATTTTTCGTATTTAATAAAGGGTGTCCAAACGTATTTTTTGTACAGTCATCTTCTTAACTTTATACGGAAATGGTTTTTTAATTGTCTGTAAATTTTAAAATTGAAATGACACAACTTTGTTCTCCAATTTCGTATGTGATAGCTGTCGGTTTTAACTATTAAGTTCAAACTAACCAAAAATAGGGAAAAATTGGACTAAAATAAAAATTGAACGAATGACTCTTTTCGGCAGCGTACATCAACGGAATGTAACGAATGGACTATTCGGGTTACTTCGCATGTATATTCGACAAAAACTTGTCTGTTCGTAGTTCTCCGTGAACACGAAAATGACCGATAAGTGTCAGTGATTTGATCGATCACATGCGGAGAATAAACTTCCATGCCAGATATTGAACCAATTAACGAGTTATTGAAAGATGGGCGGTAACGCAGATGAAACCTTTGAAGTGACGACGTTGTTATTCCTTCTAAATATTACTTCCATGATGAAATATAACATGTTTTCCCCAAATTCAGAACTGATTTCATCCGCAATATTTTTTCCAACATTAAAATGGAGTTCACCAATAAAAACTGGCCGCCACTAAATAGCCAAAAAGCAGAGGTGTTAAAACACAGAAAATCAAATCAAATGATGTTGTCAGTCATAGTTCTCTCTGTTCATAGTTGCTAAATCCTCCACCAATTTGATACACATCCTTCATCCTGGTTTAACTACTTTTTGGAATCAAACTACTGTATGAATTCGTCGCTGGCCTTCTAAAATGTTGTAAATTACAAATTTTTTTTTTCTCACAAACAGGCTTTGAAAATTTTGGCAAAATGCATGCTTCCAAAATGTCGTATGTGAACTTGAACATTTTTGTAAAAAGCAGTGAAATAAAAACGTTGACATTTCTGGATTATCCAAGAACTTAAATTATTTTCACAGAAATAAAGAAATGTACAATTATTTTTTTTCCAAAGCCATTCTACAACGATTTTCAAGTTTTCATACCACATTTTGGAAGCAAACTTTACAAACAATTGACATTGGCAATTTTGTAATATGTCTTATTTTACACATTTTGATTGGTCTAACTGTATGCTATTTTGTGATACCAAAGGTTTCTTCCCGCCCAGACCATTGGTGTCAAAAAGTATTTTTAGCCAAAAAAGTCATATACGACATTTTAGAAGCCCAGCGACGAATTGTTAATGTTTGATATCCTAATATGTATGAAATAATTGTAACTGACTGTTGAGCAACTTACAATCAGTCAACCATGTAATCTTTTATAAATATATTCAATTCACTTCATAGCATGAATTAGAAGATATAAGATTTGCAATCTTATACTGTCTAACATCAGTTGTTTTCATGTGCAAGCCACAAAGTACTTTCCCCAAGACAGACAATCAAATCACATATAAATGGCCATTAAGTAGCTTTTGTCTAGTGATATAGACAATTTGATAATGGCTTTGAAATTAAGCAAAGAAAATTTGATTTATTCAGTTATTGCCACAGTCAGTTGCATCAGGATAATATAAAATTAGGTTTATCATGTTTATATGCATGTGGAAAAAATGTTGCTGGATAGGTTTTCAAAATTTGGAAAATAGAAATATTTGAAGTATTCAATTGGGTTAACAGACAAAATGACAGAGTAGAAATTAATGATCAAAACAAAAAAAAAAAGGAATAGTAAATATAAGGGATATATATAGATAATGAATGACAGAAAAATAAAGAATGGAAATAAATTAAAATTGAAAATAAAGTTTAAAAATACAGAATGGAGAAAATAAAATTAAAAAAAAATTCAGAATGAAGACCCCCTTCCATGCCTAGAGTCACATTTCAAAAGTATATTGGACAATCAAATTTATAAGATACCTACGATATTTGAAACCTAATAAATGCAGATCGAAGGTTTATCAATATCAGCAACATATTGTACATGGATAACTTTGTAACAATATATATATATATATATATGTATATAAACAAATGTATATAGATCTTCAATTAGCACATTGCATAGGATATTTCACAGATACAATGTTATAGATTTCAAATATTAACAATGATATTTTTGTATAAGTACAGTATATTTACCTCAGCCAATGTCCTTGGGTGATCTATTGCTTTTTGTTTACTAAATCTATTCGGGTATTGACCTTGTTGGCTTGTATGAAGATTATTGTTGTGTATTGTCCACTCTTGACCATTATAAAGAATTTATGAAACTGACCAAATTGATTATATAAAAACAGCAGTCAACACTGCCTATTGTTTGCTAAGATATTTTGCCAATGACCTTTAAAAGAGATTTAAATTGTGGTGTACAGCTGTCCATTCTTGACCATCATGGTCTAGACTTTTGAGGAACTGTTCAATTGATGTATTTTTCACTGTTGGTCATCATAAAGTCACTTAGTGAACTGAAATGAACAACTGCAGTAAACACAGCTTTTTGTTGACTAAGATAATCAGGCATTAACCTTGTATAATGATTATTGTTGTGTACTGTCCACTCCTGACCCTCATAAAGACTTAAAGGACTAGATATATATCCAAATGAAAAACAACAGTAAAACAACAGTAAAACACAGCTTTTTGTTGACTAAGATAATCAGGCATTGACCTTGAATAAAAATTTAAATTGTGATGTACAGTTGTCCATCCTTGACCATCATGGTCTAGACTTTTGAGGAACTGTTCAATTGATGTATTTATCACTGCTGACTATCATAAAGTCACTTAGTGAACTGAAATGATTTGATTTGACTTTTGGTATTTTAATGCCACTTTTAAGCACTGCATTTAGGCTATTTTGTGGTGGCCAGTTTTTATTGGTGGAGGAAGCCAGAGTGACCGGAGTGAACTGAAATGAACAATGGCAGTAAACACAGCTTTTTTGTTGACTAAGATAATCAGGTTTTGACCTTGTATAATGATTATTGTTGTGTACTGTCCACTCCTGACCATTATAAAGATTTTTAAGGGACTATCCGAATGAAAAACAGCAGTAAACACAGCATTTTGTGTATCAATATAAATAGACTGACCTTGAATGAAGATTATTGTGGTGTACATGTATTGTCCAATCTTGACCATAAAGACTTTTAGGGAACTGACCAAGTGAAGAACAGCAGTAAACAGCATTTTGTGTACCAATATAAACAGACTGACCTTGAATGAAGATTATTGTGGTGTACATATATTGTCCAATCTTGACCATGATTAAGACTTTTAGGGAACTGACCAAGTGAAGAACAGCAGTAAACACAGCATTTTGTGTACCAATGTAAACAGACTGACCTTGAATGAAGATTATTGTGGTGTACATTTACATGTATTGTCCAATCTTGACCATAAAGACTTTTAGGGAACTGACCAAATGAAGAACAGCAGTAAACAGCATTTTGTGTACTAATGTAAACAAACTGACCTTGAATGAAGATTATTGTGGTGTACATATATTGTCCAATCTTGACCATAAAGACTTTTGAGGATCTGACCAAGCCAAGAACAGCAGTAAACATAGCATTTTGTGTACTAATGTAAACAGACTGACCTTGAATGAAGATTATTGTGGTGTACATGTATTGTCCAATCTTGACCATGATTAAGACTTTTAGGGAACTGACCAAGTGAAGAACAGCAGTAAACACAGCATTTTGTGTACCAATATAAACAAACTGACCTTGAATGAAGATTATTGTGGTGTACATATTGTCCAATCTTGACCATAAAGACTTTTAAGGAACTGACCAAATGAAGAACAGCAGTTAACACTGACAACTATTTCTTTAATATATATTGTTATTTACCAATATTTCATGGGTTTTCATCTCATTGGAAGTATCAGACCATTAACAATTCTATTCCAAATTGGCAATTTACCTTGAAGAGTCTCCATGATATTTTGCCCCCATTTTTTATGCACACAGTATTGATATTAGTATCTTATAATTTCTTGTCCATTATCTTTTCAGCGGTCTGTTAAAATGACAGTCCTACTTCATTGATCGGACCAACATTTTCATTTACTAGTAAGTCAATTATTCAACACTGTCATCATCTTGGCAGATTTCATTTGTATAATGGCCTCTGCATTGAATGCTTAGCTATATTTCAATTGTCACTACGATAGAAAAAAAATTAACTGATATAATGTTAAAGCTATTTTTATTTGATTGATAAAATCCTAAAATGTTAGTTGCATCGATATATCTTTAAAATGGATGCTTGGACTACGGGTAGATTTATATCAAAAAGTATATATACTTTTGATATAGATATATTTTAAAATAGATACAAACATGTTGTATATGTACGGGTAGTCATGGAAAGTCTGTTATTAGATTTTACTTGTGTAACCTTGAAAGGTTTATAATTATTTCATATATTTATTAAAAAACCTATAAGGATAATGGAATTCAAGCAGAAATAAAATGATGCATTTTACCTATATTTGACTGATAATAACATGAATTTTAGACATTATTAAATCTGTTCTTCTGTGATAAATTATAGATGATGACTTTTTTGGACTGAAAAAGAGTTGATGTATTAGTGTATACATGTACATGTACATGGAAAAAATAACAAATATGTACCAGTAGGTTTACACTGCATGCAGGCTTACATTTTAAAAAAAAATTTACTGGCAGTGAGAGAAAAAAACCAAATATATACCAGTAGGTTTACACTGCATGTGGGTTTACATTAAAATTTACTGTTGGTGAAATTGAATTAAATTTTCTGTGTCATTGATAAATTTAGTTGAATTAATGAATTAATGGTGGAGATAAATCGGTTCCATTGATCCGTTAGGAAATAGAACAATACTTATGCAGTTTGCAGACAGAAAACAAAACGAGATGCGATGGAGATTTGTGAAAATTATATTGGATTGGTACCAGATTGGCATTTTAAGTTAGCTGTTAATGATTCCCTAGGTGTTTTCATTAAATTTGTGGTTAAGATATCTTCAGACATGAAACTGATATTGTTTTGAATTGAGGGAAAAAATAAATAAAGGTGTCAAAGCAATTGTGAAAGTACAAATGTACCTGTATATGTAATGCAACAATTGTACTTTTGGGAAAATGTTTGGATAGTAGATAAAAAATTTGATAATGTACGTTGAATGAAATATAACATGTACATGTTTGTGTGTGTTGAACTTGCTTTAAGCTATTCAAGTTTGTGAAAATCAGAGTTCTCGAAAACTTTTTTTCCTGGGTTGTCCTTGAAGAAAAACTGCTGGGCCTGACTATATTAAATAACTATATCTATTACAATCACCAAAATTGTGTCTGTCCTTTGCAATTTTGGTGGTAAAATCCTTCAGACCACCTCTTTTTGAGAACTCTGGGAAATGGAAAAGAAAAGTACAACCCGTTGAAAAATAACATAATCTGAGTCAAAAGTTGGTATTAAAACACTCTATTGGAAATAATGAGGCATAAAATAATGTCACTTGAACAAAGTACTTCCATACTACATGTATGTATATCTTTTCTTTTACAGGTTAATGATCAGCCTGAAATTGGTTATATGAATGAAAAAAGATTTAGAATAGAATAGCTGTTTCCCAGTATGTAATAATCACTTCAATGTTGATGAAGACATTTAGTTTCAATCATCAGACTCAGTCAGTGAGATGGTCACCCTTTTACAGCTAATTTCCTAATGCATGTAAAGCAAGACTTGGATAAGCTTGCTTGCTTTGTTTGTATATTGTACAATTGTAATTGGGATAACATCCAATCAAATTTATATACAATATATTAAAATATGCCTATACATATATTGTTTGAAGATGTCAATTTTAATTAAATTAAAGTCTTGAATTAGTGTTTATTCAAACAGAGCAAGCAAGTCTACCAAAGTTTTGTTCTACAGGCTTTAGGAAATTAGGTGTAAGAGATAATGAGCCTCTTCCTGACGATTAAAGACCATTCTGATGTATATATTGAAATTGTTATATATTTGAATTTTAAAAATGTTATTGAATCT
Organism: Mytilus galloprovincialis; assembly: GCA_037788925.1. NCBI lineage: Eukaryota > Metazoa > Mollusca > Bivalvia > Mytilida > Mytilidae > Mytilus > Mytilus galloprovincialis. The sequence goes on from CM075340.1 coordinate 35,196,963, forward strand.
CAAATGGAAAATTGTTGATCTGTAAGAGTTAAGAGAAACTCTGCAGACAATGTAATGAGTTTTCTTTGTAAATATGTTACATTATATCTCAATATATAAGGAGACATATATATTAGAAAAAGGTGAAGAATACATTTATTCTCAATAGATGTTGTACAGTTGTTTGTATATTAGACTGAATAATCTGTCTCTCCATGTTTATTTTTTACATTTTCTCTTTCCTATTTATCATTTGCATTTTTTTTTTATTTATTTTTTTTTACATGTCACCCCCCCCCCCCCCCCCCCCCCCCCAGAAAAAAAATTAAAAGGTTAAATGAGGAAATAAAATATGGGATGGGAATATGGACAAAGAAGACAGAACGTTCAATTTAATTGTATATTATATATAAAAAGATGTATATTATAACATGAAAATTAGTTGAATACATGTTGATTTTTTACCATAGATATGTTTTATCCAAGAACAAAATTGTCCTTAACAATGATTCAGACTTGGGCGTCCTGGTGTTGATATTAGTTGTTGCCATGACAATGAAGTTGCTGTTACACAGATTGTCTTTCTTGGAAATGAGGTAATAAACATAAACAATATGTCTTAATCACATGACAAATATAGTAATAATGAGATATTTGAAACATGTGCACATTTAATGATTGCTGTAAATTCAGAAATAATTGCATGCATATATTATTGTAAAGAATGGACAAAATTGCAAGATTTTTTTTTGCGATTTCAGGAAAATCTACATACAAATATATATATATAGATTATCATTGATTATCTCAATGAGATTGATTTTCTCGCTTGAGCCGGTACGGCGCAAGCGAGAAAAGCAATCGAGTTGAGATGACCAATGATAATCTGTTTATCGCTATTTTACCTATGACGACGTCAATATCATTAGCAACGCCACATGCCTTCTTAGTTTTTAGCCATAATTTTTCATCTCAAGTGAGTAGCATGATATGAAATATATATATATATATATATATGAGTTATTAACTTATTATAAATACTCACTCAACAGCGTTGCAAAAATAGCATGTGTTTACTATTTATATATGCACATTTCTGTCTGACCTTGACACTACAGTTTCTCCTGCATATAAATTGTCGTGCCAGCTGATCCATCAGATAGGAATCAATACAAAGGTGACATTAAATGTATGCTATGGTTAGTTAATGGTAAGAAGTAACTGATTTTTATAGGCGACCTTGAAATGAAAGATTGAGGCAGTCTTACTGAGACTTGACCATTAATTTTCCACTTCTACGTATAATGTTGCAATAATTCTATGAAATCCAGTATTTCTGTTATTCCTTAAAAAATGAAACATATTTCCCCCATAGTTAGGTCAGTATGACCTATATTTTAAGTTTCAGTGACTTAGGTTGAGTTTTTGTTCTGCAGTCTTCAACAATGAGTAAAACCCAAACGTTTCACATGTCAATTTGCTTTGCAGGACTTTTGTCATGTGCCATAAACAGATGCTTATTATAAACATACAGGTATCAAGTGAATATATATATATATTCTATATGAAAAACAAATTACTTAAAAAGAATTGACTTATTTTTAACTACATGTATGTTATTTTAAAAACTGACTTGCTACAATTAAATAGTTGATACAATTTCGTTCACTGTTACAAAATGAAACTATATAGCTAATGCAAATTGTTTATTTTCACAGGGTGCTTTGGTTACTGTGTGCTCTGACGATAGTCTTCATTTATGGAATTTCAGACAAAAACATCCAGAAATTGTTCATTCACTCAAATTTCAAAGAGAAAGGTAAGTTTCCAAATAGCCTTTTACAACTGTTACAGAGATCTAGAGACTAGATGAAATTGGAATTATCTTTACCATAATAACAGTATTGACTCACCTAAATACAAATGAAATATGGAATAAATGTTTGAACCCAGTTTAGTAATATAAGGAAGATAGTGAATTCAGATCCAATCCAGGAGGATGATTCTGGGGTTTGGTAACACCCCCCCCCCCCCCCCCTGTTTACAAATGATCATCAAATGCTGCTGAATTCAGTAAATGGAAATAAAGTATTCCCTAAGAAACCTTCTTTTTAGAAAACTTCATTGACAGAAACCTCCTTTTAAGAAAGTTTCATAAATTTCATTGACATTATGTCTCAGTTATTACAAATTTCACAGACCTTATATTTTCATTATATATTATATTATACATATATTATTAAAAATGTATCTACATAAATATGTAATTTTAATCCTATTTTCAATATATAACCTTTGATCTAGCACCTGTTACTGTGAAAAATATTTTAATTTTCATAAAGATCGTGGATAAACAGTTTTCTACATCAGTAAAAGGATATGTAACTGATGGCCGTATTTAATAAGTATTACGATGTATATTGAACTTTTAAATTAATAGTCAGTAACTTAATAATATTATTATAATGTATGCTTGAATGATTAGCAAGAATAAGCATTTTATTTGTCAAGGACATCCCTTTTAGAAGGCTGCATATATCATGTACAAAATGTACATGTATAGTTATACATATTTGTGAACTATTTGGGTTTTGATTATCTCTGAATTAGTTTGTTTGTTACATAAGTTTGCGAATACTGAAGTTTACCTTTCTTTTAGGGTCTATAGCTTGAAAGAATTAACCTTATTGTTAAGATTTTATTTTAGTGCCCAAGTCAAGTTTTTCAAGGATAATTCAGCATACATAATTGTTTAATTATAGGTCATCAGTTTGTCTATAACTATTATAAAGAGGGGGGAGGGTTGTATATTGCAATCATCTTACCACTCATCAGTTTATAGAACAAATATTTTCATAACACATATCTCAGAGACTTCATATTTGGTCAACATGGTCAACAGCTTATAATTAGGGCCCCGCCTTTAGGCGGGTCGCCCTATAGTGATCAGTCTGTCCGTCCGTCCGTCCGTAACACTTTAACTTTGTGTCCGCTCCATATCTAGAGAACCATTATGATTTCATACTTTATACTTTATGTGTTTATTAACCACCACCAGAGGACATGTCATGATGTATGTACAACTTCCTAGGTCAAAGGTCAAGGTAAAAAACTTTGGTTTCAGTTGACAACCCTGTGTCCTGTGGTGAAGATCGTGTCCGCTCTATATCTTGAGAACCGTTATGATTTCAAAGTTTATACTTGACATCCATTTTAACCAACACCAGAGGGTGTGTCATGATGTATGTACAACTTCCTAGGTCAAAGGTCAAGGTCAAAAACTGGTTTCAGTTGACAACCCTGTGTCCTGTGGTGAAGATCGTGTCCGCTCCATATCTAGATAACCGTTATGATTTTATACTTAATACTTAACATGTTTATTAACCAACACCAGAGGGTGTGTCATGATGTATGTACAACTTCCTAGGTCAAAAGTCAAGGTCAAAAACTTTGGTTTCAGCTGACAACCTTGTGTCCTGTGTTGAAGATCGTGTCCGCTCTATATCTTGAGAACCGTTATGATTTCAAAGTTTATACTTGACATCCATTTTAACCAACACCAGAGGGTGTGTCATGATGTATGTACAACTTCCTAGGTCAAAGGTCAAGGTCAAAAACTTTGGTTTCAGTTGACAACCCTGTGTCCTGTGGTGAAGATTGTGTCCGCTCCATATCTAGATAACTGTTATGATTTTATACTTGATACTTAACATGTTTATTAACCAACACCAGAGGGTGTGTCATGATGTATGTACAACTTCCTAGGTCAAAGGTCAAGGTCAAAAACTTTGGTTTCAGTTGACAACCCCGTGTCCTGTGGTGAAGATCGTGTCCGCTCCATATCTAGATAACCGTTATGATTTCAAAGTTTATACTTGACATCCATTTTAACCACCACCAGAGGGCGTGTCATGATGTATGTACAACTTCCTAGGTCAAAGGTCAAGGTCAAAAAAACTTTGGTTTCAGTTGACAACCCCGTGTCCACTCTATATCTTGAGAACCGTTATGATTTCAAATATTATACTTGACATCCATTTTAACCAACACCTGCTGATCTTCAATTGTAAATTAATTAAGCAATATTGTGTATAAGTTTTTTTACAAATTTTATTCCACAATTTTCCTGATAGAAATAATTTGCTTCTTTGTGTTATATTTTTCTTAAAGTAAAATCCATATTTTTCAAAAAGTTGAAGCCCCTCAGCAATTTTTCATTTTTTAACATTTAATTGACATTCTTTTTTGGTGGGTCATAATATATTGAAGGCATAATTCTAAAAATATGTGACAAATATCAATATCAATTGGGCAGCACCTTTAAACATATTGTTCAAACATCAATCCATATATCCAGAAGTCACCTTAGAGTAGTCAACAATGAGTTCACATCATGCAGTCATATCACTATTATACTATGAAAGTAAGTTGAGAATATTTATCAGTTTTAACTTAAAATCTTAGAATAAAATCACACATGAGACTATGTAATAACTTCAAATAATGCTTCAAATCAGATTATCCATACAACTTATTTACCCATCGTTATTGACAGCGGGGCCCACAGAGATGGCTCCCATCTCAATGGTATCTAGGTAACAATGATGAATTGTAACACATAAGGAATTTTCAAATCAGTCTAGTCATTTTAAGATGCTTAATAAGAACCTGTAGTTACTAATAAAGGACAAGGTTCACTTATGGCACAATATTGCCTTAAATATCAACTATTTCATTAAACACCAAAAAGGTCACGATTTGATTCGTAAATGGGTCTATTTCAAAAGACTTAATGCTAAATAAATCAGTTCTTTTCAAAAAAGTACATAATATTCTTCAAAGTAGGCCCATTTTGGACATTTTGTTAAAATATGGTGATTTAGAGCAATTTTCAGACCTAAAAGCTTTAGGAAAACATTGGCCGCCACCTACGATCCAAAATGTTTTGTAGCCAAAAGATTTCAATTTTGATATAGAATTCATCAATATAAAGACTTTTCAGATTGTGGATGGAGGCCAAGGTTAACTATTCCAAAAACAATTAAAATTGATGAAAAAATTGACCAAAATTGACGTAAAATACAAATAATGTATACTTCAGGGGTCATAGCTTCATAAATTTTAAAGGAAGGTGCCAATAAAATATGTTTTTGTATTGATAGTATTATCACAAGTATTTCTATGCAAAATTTGTAATTTATTGGCCCCATTTTAAAAACGTCAAAAATTTAGGGCCAATTTTAACCCTTCGTGAACCTTCTCCTTTAATAGGGTTTATACTCTGAAACACAAATACATACATAATACATATATATTATATATATATATATATAGAGAATAATACATGGCAAAATCCGTATCATATGTCGTATCATCCCGAGACATCAATATCAGCCCAAGGGCCTTTAGGCCCGAGGGATGATATTGGTCGAGGGTGATACGGCATGTGATACGGATTTTGCCATGTATTATACGCTTTATCATATATTTCAACAGAAGAGTATTATATTATATGAACTGTTTTCTGATCCCGATAGATTAGCACTGGGTTACCTTCAGTTCTGCTTTTGTCTTGGTTCAAAGCCTTAAAATAACTGCTTATACAAAGCACCTGGGTTACCTTACCATTTGCCTGCTGCTGTTTTAAAAATATTTTGTTTATTATTGTATTTATTTGAGTGTTTTGTATTTTTTATAGTTGCATTTAGTGTGCCAAAAAATATGCAAACTTGATGTTCGTGACGTCACATACAATATGAAAACTTGACGTTCGTGACGTTACATACCAAACAATGACGTCATTAAAAAAATGACCTATTTTGAGGAAATTTTTTCTTATAAAGCAAAAAAAAAAACCAAAAACTTTATGTAAAAAAAAAAAAAAAAAAAAAAAGGTATGCGATACGGGTTTTACCATGCGATACGGGGTATGCGATACGGGGTATGCGATACAGGGTAGGTGATACAGACTGGAAAAACAACCTTTATTAGATATACAAAATAGCTGTATTTTGTACTAAATATATGATAAATATATATATATATATATGATAAATCATATTTCAGTAACCAATTATTGCAATTCAAAAATAATTGTGAGCATTTATTGCAATTTTGACATAACCAACCAAAATTTGAGATTAATTATTGGGATTTTAGCAAAATCTGCAAATCAATATGTATCAGATATCCAAATGCCAGTTCTTATTATTTCTAGACTGGCCCATATACGCATCTAATAGCGTTAATAAAAACCTCGCAATATTTTCTGAATCTACAATGTATAGCAGGTTGCATGTGATTGTTTAGTTGATTAAGTTTGTATATTTCATAGAAGTCATATTGTACCAGGGTCCTAGTCATAGATTTCTTAATGTGACATACAAAAATCTGTTGTAACCACCTGTACTGACAAAGGATAACTGTACACACTCGATGTGTTTTTAAAGCAAAATTATACTTTAATGAACAAGGGGACCTTTGTGGCAAGTAGTCTAAGTAGTACTACTACTGTAATCACTTGCCAGTCAACGCTCAGGTTTTGAGTTTGAATCCTACCCATGTGGCTGCTTTTGACTCCATTCTTAATTATATAATTGACTAGAATTGTCAGTTTTCCTATTGAAGGTTGTGTTTTCTTCAGGCACTCCAGCTTCCTCCAATGATAAAAACTGTCCACCACGAAATAGCCAAAAACCAGTGCTTAAAACTGGCGTTTAAACACAACAAATCAATAATCAAATCTTAAAGTGAAATACAAAAGATTTGTTGTAATTTTACCACCAGTGTACTGATGAAGGATTTCTTTACAAACTTAATGTGTTGAACATTACTCATTAGTCTGGTTTTGTAAGCAAAATTATATTTTAATGAACGATAAGACACTAAGACATTTATTTTACAATCAAGATCACCCTTTCTACTAGGCAAATACAGAGTGACAGACAGCACTATGAATATTGTATTTACAAAAGTGATTTATATGTGAAGTTATAAGGTTATTAGACCGTCTCAAAACCTTCAATATAATAACTTAAATTATGAATTTTGATCTTCTCTGATCTGTAATATTACCAATGTGATAAATCAAGAAATTAGTGGACCTGAAATCTGAAAAATACTAACATTGACATTATAACAAATTTATGAAATGAAAACTACCATTAGAGTTTTGTACCTTCTAAATTACTACATGAAAATCTGGATTAATATAGTATTGATCATCAATCTTCAAACTGTGTACTATAAACTTGGAGCCAATAAAATAACCTACTTTTATTTCTGGCTGAGAAAGTTCAAAGGTCAAAATAGCCTATACATTCATCAAAATGTATGCTGTTTTTGAATTGACAAGGTTGTTTTATAAACTTAATTAATGAATATTGCTCCACTAAATATAGATCAATAAATCTATGTGTTATTCTCATCCTAAAACATTGCTTCAAGATCAAATCTTCATGCTATTTTAAACTCTAATCTTCATAACATCTTTTACAGTAATACATGTATAATTAAATTACAAATTGAGACATGTATCTATTTCTCTATCGTTTGATATATTGGTTTTCATGATGCAACAAACAAATAGGATGAGACATTGTAACGCCACAGTGGCGGATCCAAAAGGGGGGGATCCTGGGGTTGCCGTTTATTTATGTGTTACATGTTTGTTTTTCGTTCATTTTTTATATAAATAAGGCTGTTAGTTTTCTCGTTTGAATTGTTTTACATTGTCATTTTGTGGCCTTTTATAGGTGACTATGCGGTATGGGCTTTACTCATTTATGAAGGCCCTGTACTGTGACCTATAGTTGTTAATTTCTGTGTCATTTTGGTCTCTTGTGGACAGTTGTCTCATTGGCAATCATACCACATCTTTTTTTATATAGTCAGACTGTCACCAGCTGGATTCATATATTTTCATGGGTACCAATTTTCGTTTTTGAGGAAAACATATTCATGTATATTTAATTTCAGGGTTTTGGCAAAGAAGATAAATTCCTTTTAGAAAATTTGCAATTTGTTGAATATTTAAATTTGTGGTTCCCCTGTACCCATGAAATCAAAACGACATAATGAAAATATTAATGAATTTACAGTAAAGCTTTTTGGCATACTTTAGCTTCACTTGCATTTAAGTAATAGGCTTTAGATAGGTTCATTATCCTTGGCATTGAAGAAAGCTTTAATCTTTTTCAAGGTCATGCATTGATCTAAATTTACATTGGAGCATTACATGTAAATATAATTGGATTGTGACTTATTGGTAGCACGGTAGTGTTTGCATTTCAAAATTTAGGTTGCTACTAATTTTGTGTTAACCCTTTCCTCCATAATGACGTCCTTCGACGCCTGTGTAGTGCCTCAGTTGAAACGTATTACCTAGGATAAAACTTCATCAGACTTTTAAAAAAATGTATCTAATATAAAAAGGATATTCATGAGAACATCTGACTGGAATTTCATTGATGAAAAATTTGTTTTCGCAATGCATTAATACTTTAAACCTGATGATTATTTTTCACTGAAAAAATTCTATGCGAATCAAGTATAAAAAAAAAAATCCATGGAGGAAAGGGTCAATGTATCTGAACAGTGTGATTGGACTAAAATACAGTATCAACTGAACATATATACCTTCCCAAACTGAGGAATGAATTTGGTGTAGAAAAATTTGAAATAATTTTACATACAGGTGAATAATGAATTTTTGAGATTTTTTTAAAATTTTGTATTCACTGCATGAAAAAAGACCAAAAATCACTAGTGGCCTTATATAGATTTTCAAAGATATCAAAACAGTCATGATACATTTTATATATTCAAATTCATTTCTGAAAAGTATAATGAAATTACTTCACGATATCTCAGTAGCATCAGTTCGAATCCCGGTGAGGGAAGAACAAAAATATTGCAAAGCAAATTTATAGATGTAACATTGTTGGGTTGATGTTTAGACAATGCTTAAATCATTGCGTCTTTATAATACAGATGCGACCTCCCTGATTTACAACATAGTAAAAAGCGGGCTATAAAACTAATAGAATGTTCGTCAGAAAAGCCACACTACATTGTACTTACAATATACCTATTGATTTAAGCATCATGCTTATTTTGGCTACAGTAATTAAATTAATGATGGAGTCATCAATTAGTGCACTAGTATTGATATCAGAAGTCCATTTGTGTAATACAACTGTCAATATTGGTTTATGACAAATTAAGTGAAAATTCTGTTTTTTCTCACCTGGTTCAAAGAAAATATAATATATATGTAAATAATAAAAACAAATTATTCACAAGGAAATTAATCTTCAATTGGGTGTAGATTATAATTCTAGATATTCTGTCTACATTATAGTGAATGAATTTGTCAGCGGGATTGTCATAGATCTTGCAATTTAAGATTAAAAACATTTAATTAAGTTGTTTTCCAAAAATGAATTAAGGATCTTGTACTTTATACACATTGACATAAAAAAAAAACTTCTGGAAAAAGTTTTAAAAAAGAACCTGCATTTGTTTTGATTGGGATGAGCAGATATGCATGGTCACACCTCCTTGTAAGCTGTGTACATAGTCATGTGTTAACATTGTTGTCATTGGTTGTTTCTTTTTATTTTTAATATCTCGGAAGCCAATGATATGAAAACTTTCATTCAGTGGTCTTTGGATTATCCAGTTTAAAGACTATGGCAGGTCCTTTTGAATAAAAGCAAGCAAAGTTAATCCAAAATATTTGTTTTACATGCCATGGATTTTTGGGTGTATTTCTACAAGATACATGCCAAAATTAGAATTTGTTCATTTACTAAATTAAAAAAAAACAACTATTTAGATTGCACTTATAGATACAATCAGTTTGGATCAGATCTGAAAATAATTTTCAATGTTACTTAGATTGGTAAATGTAGTTTTAAGTGAATAATGGGCCTTGGTGGCCAGTAGTCTTATAAGTCAAAGTACTCACTACTGTTTCGTTAGACTCAAAAATGGGGTTGTTACATAGAATAGTGATTGTAGCAGGTGCACTAGACTCCAATTGTAATTGACTAGCATTGAAGGTTTGGTTGGGATCCCAATAACATCTTTAACCCCCCCCACATTCTCTTTGTATGTGCCTGTCCCAAGTTAAGAGCCTGTAATTCAGTGGTTGTTGTTTGTTTATGTGTTACATGTTTGTTTTTCGTTCAATTTTTGTACATTAGTAGGCCATAAGTTTTCTCGTTTGAATTGTTTTACATTGTCATTTTGGGGCCTTTTATAGCTGACTATGCAGTATTGTAATTACTCATTGTTGAAGGCTGTACAGTGAACTATATTTGTTAATTTCTGTGTTATTTTGGTCTCTTGTGGAGAGAGTGGTGCAAAACACTAATCATGCAAGCTATCAATCAAAGTGAACGAGGAAGTAGATTATGTAAATGGCGTGCCTTTGCTCTATTATCTCAAATAATTCTGTTTGTACCATTGCTGTTGTACAAAGATTGATTTTATAGAAGCAAAGAAAGTAATACTATAAGTGAGCTTTTTTATGTACAAGAAATGATATCTTTTCTTTGTGTTCAAATGGAAAGAAGTCATGAAATTTCAATCCATTACATGCTAGTTTGAAATTTTATAATGGTAGTCGATACAATTGCATAATTTTTACAAAATAATATAATATTCTGTTGTAACTCATAACCAACATAATTAAATCTGTTTTCATTCAGAGTGGTGTATATATGTCTCAAAATCTTTGCTGATGTGTCGGATATGTTTAAGTTAAAACATTTATTTGTCTGATTTAAAATGAAATCAGGAGAAAACTTGTTTAAATAATGATTTATTCATGTTGGTTAACCGGAATATCCGTTTCACAGATAATATGTTCCTTATGTTGTAACTACAATCTGTTCTCTTTTTCTCGAATGTGACCTGCTGAATTATGCTATTTACCGGGTTTGTAATAGCATAAGCAACACAACAGGTGCTACATGTAGAGCAGGATCTGTTTACCCTTATGGAGCACCTGAGATCACCCTCAGAGAGACAGTCGCAGGAATAAATATAGAAATATAAAATGAAACCAAGGGACTAAGGTTTATTCCTATCTTTGTGCCCCTTATATTGATTATCTAAAAGTAAAAATCGATAGCTGGAAATTTTTTAAACGGTGAAATATTTTTAAATATTTCAATTTGAGCTGGGTAATATAGAGCATTGGTTTAAGAGTTGTAGTGATTTACTTTATTTAGACTAAAGCTGTTTTCTCTTCAATTACCGTACAATAATTTGAATAAAGCACACAAGAATATATCAATTTTGACAAAATTCAGTCTATATCAAACATGAAAGGATAGATAAAATTCCCAATATTTGGCCAGATACAACATCTCACGTGTTAATTAATAAACTAATTATTTTTATATTATATATAACTAGGGACTGAGTATCCAACTGATAAAATGATTAAAAAACTAAGTGGTTTTGTCACAGCTTGAACATGTTCAACTAGTCAACAAAATTGACATGATAGGCAAGTGCCTTTTTTGTTGTACATATGAAAAGAATGTAAGGCCACACTCAAATATATTTTAGTTTGCCCAAACCCTACCCAAAGGTCGAAACAGTTGGTAGTTAGTAAGTATTTTCTTTTTCCATAAAGAAAATTAATGCATCATACGTTTTTTAGTCTCCATGCATGCCGTATTTATAAAAAAAAAATCATATCAAGACAATAAAGAATTTTGAGTAGGCAGCTCTTTTTTTGGGCAGAAGCATAGGGCAGACATACATTTTCTTTTTTTATGGCATAAGCAAAGGCTATGTATGGCCAGGCTACCATTTCATTAACTTGGAAGTATAGCAGTTAAAACACTTATCAGTGCAGGTTTTAAATGTAATCATTGTTTAATAACATGAAAAGCATGTCAGCAAAGGCAATAGCCAGTCTACCATTCATTAACTTAGAAGTCTAGCAATTGAAATACTTATCAGTGCAGGTTTCAAACGTAATCATTATGTAATAACGTCCCATTTGTATCATTAAATAATCAGCCTTCTAACAGTAAAGGTTCAATAAATTGATTATTGTTTCTACTAATACATATAAATACAACTGTATCAAAACAAAACTAAAAAAATCTGATTTATTTGGATGGTATTGGAAACTGACATCAGAATGGTCAATCAATAAGTTTAATTTCAAGGTCACCATTGATATGGATTTGCATGGATCAATACGAGAGTTCTGTGGGAGATATATATACCATTAATTATTTGGATCATTGTGGTTGTTCTCTAGGTTTTTCATAAGCGTTATGTAATGTCTTTGATCTTTTAATCTAATGTCCTAGTCCTCCTATATGATTTTTGTTTGTTCAATGTTTAAAAGAGTTATAAGAAGATGTGATTTGAGTGTCAATGAGACAACTCTCCATCCAAGGCATAATTTGTAAAAGTGAACCATTACAGGTCAAAGTCTTCAAAACAGAGTCTTGGTCTTTCAGTCTTGTCAATCCAATTCTTTGTACCAAATAATAGATGAATTAAAGGAGGGTAGGGTAACCTTCAAAGAGTCAGTATCATACCTATCAATTTACAACCAATTTCATTGAGTGTGTAACTTAAAGTTGTATCTTTGGTTAGCTTGCTAGCTAGCTGAACCGTGAAGTCATTATAAGGTTAGGTAAACTTTTAGAATAGACTTGTTGGACAGATAACCAATCTATCTATCTGTCTAGGACTAGGCTACTTCGAAAGGAGGGTAGTTACCTGACCTAATAATGACTTCACGATTCAGCTAGCAAGCAAGCTAACCAAAAATATTACCTTTAGCTACACACTCAATGAAATCGGCTGTAAATACCAATCAGTAGAACAATAGGGCCAAATGTTTTATTTATTTTTTTAAACATATATGTGATCTTGGTTGGTCTGCAGGCTTTTCACATGCTTTCTTAATGTCTTTGGTCTTTTGATCTAGTGTTCAAGTCCTACTGCAGAAGGTTTTAGTTTGTATAACTGTCTGACCAGCAACACTACTGAGGTTGTGAGTTTAAAGAGGGGGAGGGGCAGGACCTTTTTTCAGGATGTCGGGATCGGGTGTTTTTAAGTTTGGATTTCGGGATTGACCCTTTTGGGATCCAGGATTTCTTCTATCAAATTTCGTGATGTCGGGATTTAATTTTTTTTTAAGCCCTGAATTTTCGGGATCAAGATCCCTCCTACATTCCCTCTTTAAAACCCAGCAAGAGGCAGGTAATTTTAACTCCAACTTTAATTGAGGAGGATGCCAGAAGGTTGAAACTGGCCACCACTTTAAAGCTGATAGTGCTGACAGTGGAATTCAACACCACGCTTATCATTAACCAATTAACTTTTTTGGAATACCCAGTTGCGTAGCTTGCCTTCTGTTTATATCGAGGCAGGGGTCAGGGGGACGCAGCTCCCCTAAAGCTATAGAGGTTTTTTGACGACCGCAAAAATTGAAAATTTTTTGGTCGTATATTGGTATCACGTTGGCGTTGTCGTCGTCCATAGTCGTCATCCGTAATCGTCGTCGTCCGAAGACATTTGGTTTTCACACTCTAACTTTAGTAAAAGTAAATAGAAATCTATGAAATTTAAACACAAGTTTATGACCATAAAAGGAAGGTTTGGATTGATTTTGGGTGTTTTGGTCCCAACAGTTTAGGAATTAGGGGCCAAAAAAGGATCCAAATAAGCATTTTCTTGGTTTTCGCACAATAGCTTTAGTTTAAGTAAACAGAAATCTATGAAATTTTAACATAAGGTCTATGACTACAAAAGGAAGGTTGGGATTGTTTTTTGGAGTTTTAGTCCCAACAGTTTAGGAATTAGGGGTCAAAAACAGTTCCCAAATAAGCATTTTTCTTGGTTTTTGCACAGTAACTTTAGTATAAGTTAATAGAAATCTATGAAATTTTAGAGGGTTTATGACCTCAAAAGGAAGGTTTGGATTGATTTTTGGAGTTATGGTCCCAACGAATTAGGGGCCAAAAGGGTCAAAAATTAAACTTTGTTTGATTTTATCAAAAAATGAATTATTGGGCTTTTTTGATATACCAAATCTAACCGTGTATTTAGATTCTTAATTTTTATACGACCGCAAAAATTTTAATTTTTTGGTCGTATATTGCTATCACGTTGGCGTCGTCGTCGTCGTCGTCGTCCGAATACTTTTAGTTTTCGCACTCTAACTTTAGTAAAAGTGAATAGAAATTAATGAAATTTTAACACAAGGTTTATGACCACAAAAGGAAGGTTGGGATTGATTTTGGGAGTTTTGGTCCCAACATTTTAGGAATTAGGGGCCAAAAAGGGCCCAAATAAGCATTTTCTTGGTTTTCGCACTATAACTTTAGTTTAAGTGAATAGAAATCTATGAAATTTTGACACAAGGTTTATGACCACAAAAGGACGGTTGGGATTGATTTTGGGAGTTTTGGTTCCAACAGTTTAGGAATTAAGGGCCAAAAAAGGGCCCAAATAAGCATTACTCTTGGTTTTCACACAATAACTTTAGTATAAGTAAATAGAAATCAATGAAATTTAAACACAAGGTTTATGACCACAAAAGGAAGGTTGGTATTGATTTTGGGAGTTGAGGTCTGAACAGTTTAGGAATTAGGGGCCAAAAAGGGGCCCAAGTAAGCATTATTCTTGGTTTTCGCACCATAACTTTAGTATAAGTAAATAGAAATCTATGAAATTTAAACACAAGGTTTATGACCATAAAAGGAAGGTTGGGTTTGATTTTGGGAGTTTTGGTCCCAACAGTTTAGGAATAAGGGGCCCAAAGGGTCCAAAATTGAACTTTGTGTGATTCCATCAAAAATTGAATAATTGGGGTTCTTTGATATGCCGAATCTAACTATGTATGTAGATTCTTAATTTTTGGTCCCGTTTTCAAATTGGTCTACATTAAGGTCCAAAGGGTCCAAAATTAAACTTAGTTTGATTTTAACAAAAATTGAATCCTTGGGGTTCTTTGATATGCTGAATTTAAAAATGTACTTAGATTTTTAATTATTGGCCTAGTTTTCAAGTTGGTCCAAATGGGGGTCCAAAATTAAACTTTGCTTGATTTCATCAAAAATTGAATAAATGGGTTCTTTGATATGCCAAATCTAACTGTGTATGTAAATTCTTAATTTTTGGTCCCGTTTTCAAATTGGTCTACATTAAATTCCAAAGGGTCCAAAATTAAACTAAATTTGATTTTAACAAAAATTAAATTATTGGGCTTATTTGATATGCTTTATCTAAACATGTACTTTGTTTTTTGATTATGGGCCCAGTTTTCAAGTTGGTCCAAATCAGGATTCCATATCAAGTATTGTGCAATAGCAAGAAATTTTCAATTGCACAGTATTGCACAATAGCAAGAAATATCTAATTGCACAATATTGTGCAATAGCAATTAATTTTCAATTGGAGTTATCTTTCTTTGTATAGAATAGTAGTTGATAATATATGTTGGAAATTTGCCAGACATGACTATGATGTCATTTTCTATTTTTATTTGCCAATAACTTTATGTAAATAACTTCATTGGAAATTTGCCAATATAAAATGTTGCTGATGAAGCTTTTTTTCCTTATCTTATCTGAAATGGTTTTAGATAATGTATGTTGGACATTTGCCAGACATGACTATGATGTCATTTTCTATTTTTATTTGCCAATAACTTTATGTAAATAACTTCATTGGAAATTTGCCAATATAAAATGTTGCTGATGAAGTTTTTTTTTCCTTATCTTATCTAAAATATTTTAGCTTAAAAGTTGTGTCCATACTTGTTCTCATTTCAGATTTCATAAATAAAAAGAAAATTTCTTCAAACATTTTTTTGACAGGATTAATATTCAACAGCATAGTGAATTGCTCAAAGGCAAAAAAAATTTTAAGTTCATTAGACCACATTCATTCTGTGTCAGAAACCTATGCTGTGTCAACTATTTAATTTTAGATTTAAATAAGTTTGAAGAAGAAATCTTTAATTGATTTGTAAAATCTTGACTTTTGTTTTGTGTAAAAAACCCATATAATGTCAAAAATTTGATCACAATCCAAATTCAGAGCTGTATCACGCTTAAATGTTTTGTCCATACCTGCCCCAACTGTTCAGGGATCGACCTCTGCGGTCGTATAAAGCTGCGCCCTGCGGAGCACCTGGTTGGTCCTGTTTTCAAATTGGTCTACATTAAGGTCCAAAGGGTCCAAAATTAAACTTAGTTTGATTTTAACAAAAATTGAATTCTTGGGGTTCTTGATATGCTGAATCTAAACATGTACTTAGATTTTTGATTATGGGCCCAGTTTTCAAGTTGGTCCAAATCGGGGTCCAAAATTAAACTTTGTTTGATTTCAACAAAAATTGAATATATGGGATTCTTCAATATGCTAAATCTAATCATGTATTTAGATTTTTAATATTTGGGCCCAGTTATCAAATTGGTCCACATTGAGGTCTTAAGGGTCTTAAATTGAACATTATTTGATTTCATCAAAAATTGAATTCTTTGGGTTCTATGATATGCTGAATTTAACCATGTATTTAGATTTTGGATATTGGACCATAATAGGGTAATGTCCAATTTGAAATTTTAAAGTTTTTAAGTTTAAGTTCTTAGACCACATTCATTCTGTGTCAGAAACCTATGTTGTGTCAACTATTTAATCACAATCCAAATTCAGAGCTGTATCAAGCTTAAATGTTGTGTCCATACTTGCCCCAACTGTTCAGGGTTCGACCTCTGCAGTCATATAAAGCTGTGCCCTGCGGAGCATCTGGTTCTGTATTCACTCTTATTTCCATAGATTATTGTTTATTTGTCATAATTAAAAGACATTTGCATAAATGCTAGTGAAAAGTAAACTAGGAAATTATTTCAATTGAATCCACTTGTATAAAATTCTTTTTTTTTTTTTTTTTCAGAATCACATTCTGCCATTTAGCTTTCCAAAGTAAATGGTTATATATAGGAACAGAAAGAGGAAATGTACATATTGTCAACATAGAGTCGTTTGTCCTGTCAGGTTATGTCATCAACTGGAACAAAGCTATAGAACTGTAAGTGTATTTTTGTTCATCTTTTCTTACATAATTTACTTCTTACACCTAATAATTACAGAACATAGGTCATAGACCTAAGAAAAAGTGGTTTATTAAATTAAGAATGGAAATTGGGAATGTGTTTAAGACTTAAAGAATGTGTCAAAGAGTACAAAACCAGCTGAAGACCATCAATGGGTCTTCAACACAGGAAGAAAATCCTGCAAACAGGGAATGTGTACTATTTTAGTGAAAATGGAGTCATACTAAACTCCTAAACATATAAATGAACTAAAATTAAAAAAGAACAAGACTAACAAAGGCCAGAGGTTCCTGACTTTGAACAGACTCAAACATTCTTATTATTTGTAATAAACTTTTTATACAATTTAACATGCATTCCTATAAACACATGTTATATTCAAAATCCATAGCTCTTTTCTCTGATATGCTTTTCTCAGATATGCTTCCATCTCTTAAAAAAGTGGTCATACTCATCTTAATACAATTTTCCATAAGTTTCTTATAATTATTTATTATCTATTTGAAAAGGCACAACTTAAATATAAAGATGTTGTTATTTTTAAATTACAGTTAAATTACAATTTAAATATTTTAATCTGTAATTTTTTAGGTCCAGAAAAACACACCCAGGAGTAGTGGTACATCTGAGTGATAATCCAGTTGACCCAAATAAAGTAAGTATTTAATTTAAGTCATTTAAATTGACGTTTTATATTGTGTCTTTCTATATTGGTTGTTACACCACAACTTTAGGTAAGGGTGAAGGTTGGCGGCTATTAAAATGTTTAAACATGCTGCATTTGTTTACACCTGTCCTAAGTCTGGAACCTGATGTTCAAAAGTTGTGGTCTGTTGATGTGGTTCCTAAATGTTTCTCATTTGATGTTTTCCATTTTTCATATAGATTAGAAAGTTGGTTTACACTGAATAGCAAGCTATAAAATGCCCTAAAAATGACTAGTGTAAAACCATTCAAACAAGAAAACCATGAGTGCTCTAATCTATATAAGAAACAAGAAACAAAAAGAACTGATGAACCCCATCAACAAACGAAAACTACTGAACATCAGATTGTTACTTGTTACAAAATATCTTATCTAATACAGCAAAGATCTAGAGGAGATTTTAGATATTTTGCGGCAAAAAAATTGGCATTGTTTTACACTACAGGGAAGCAGCAATTGTCTAGAACGTGTTGGATCAACCTAACTTTTAACTATCTATGTGTGAAATGTATTTATTGTATCTCTGACAACACAGTCATGATGTAATTGAAATATAAACTTGATCACCACGTGTAGTATCAATTTCTCTCGAAATTACTACATTAATGAAGGTCAGGTTTAACCGGAATAAGATCACATCTAATCATTAGGGCTGATAGAACATAAACACCTCATCAAAATCTAAGAAAAGTACATTCTATGGACTATTATAAGGTTCAGTATTTATCATGTTTATAGATGTACCATAAACTTTTCTTTATTTGATGGAAAACAATCAGTAAAGTCATTTTGTGAGACCATTATAAGGACTAAATTATTTGCATTTTGAGTAACTTGATAGCCTCTGTGAAATCAATTTATTTTGCTGAAGAATACTTACCAAAGAGTTAGATAAGAGGGTTAAAACATACCAGAGGGACATTCAATCTCATAGATCGGGGAAAAAAAACAACTAAGCCATGGCGAAAAAAGTAAAAGACAAACAAACAAACAATAGTACATAAGACAGAAAACTAGAGACTTTAGCAACAAGAACCACACAAAAAACTCGGGTGATCTCATGTGCTCTGGAAGAGAAAGCAGATCCTGCTCAAAATGTGGTACCCATTATGGACTAAGGACCTAATTAACCTTTTTAAAGTCATTGATATTTACCAAAGAATATGATCATTGGACTGACTTGCTGACATAATTTTAGTGAAGTAATAATATCCTTAGAAAATATGGTTTCTTAAGTAGTTGGACTAAGTTATGGGGGTCAACTAAAGTTAAATTTTCTTATGAGTTGGATGCAAGAACTGTAGGCCTCCTACCCAAAAATAAATAATGGTAGAGTCCTGAGGATCATTTCCTCCATAATGACGCATTTTGATGCCACCCCCTTTACTCTATAATGATGTCTTTTGACGCCTGTGTAGTACCTCAGTTAAAACGCCTTGATTATGAAATGTCTGCATCAGACTTAATAAAATTTGAATCCAATATGAAAAGGATATTCATAAGAATATCTGACTTAAATTTATTTGATGAAGTATTTGTTTTTGCAAATGCATTAATACTTTAATGCATATTTTCAGCATTTTGTTGAAAATCCTATGTAAATCAAGTATGCAAAAAAAAAATCATTGAAGAAAGGGTTAATGAACATATTCCTATTTCACCTTATTTAGATTAAAAAAAATCAGTGAAGGTTTATAAGTCTCATTGTTGTACAAAAAATTTGGTGTGAATATCATGTATGTAACCTTAAGGTTTAGGTATATGTGTTGAAGACTGTACTTTGACCTATATTGGTATACTGACTAGGATAGAGAGTTGTCTCATTGGCACTCGTATACCATATTTTCTTATTTCTATTAGCTTTAAAGTTCTAGGAATGTTATCCAACTGATATTGGATTTCTTTTTTTTATATCTATACAGTTTCTGTAATATGATCCTTGATTAAAAAAAAATCAAAACAATTGACATTTTATCTTCTGTCTATGTTAAGAGAAATGGTTTTAGTGACTTTAATATTTGTATATCTGAGGCCATGCCAAGGATGTATGTGATTTATTAGTGCAAGGAATATAAAAGGAATCAAATTTCTACTCGACTCAAATTGTCCGGAATCTGATATTTAAAATCAGAGGTTATTCAAATTAGGTTTTGATAGTTATTAATTTTTTTATGACCGTCGGATGCCATTAGAAAATGTCAAGCTTCTTTCATAATTAGATTGATCATTGGATGGTTCTCTTATTTAGTAATTATTGAAAATTGGAAATGATTTCTATTAAATCTGTTCTGAAAACCCAATTTATGAATTTTATGCAGAATGTCAAGGTCATATTAAGGTTACCTTAGTTCATTGTTTCCGATTTATTATCACATCAGATAACAAATCTGTTGGAAAGAAATTGTCCACTTTTGTACAGTAATGTTGAAGATATAATAAACAAATAATTCACTAATTAAATAATTCACTACTGTTATCATAGATATTTTCCTAGGTTGTTATTTTTCTGATTTAAAAGATAAAGTATTGGCATGGGGAATGAATTTACACTTAAGGTTGCACTTTGTAAATACAGCTGTTTCTCAAAACACGCCTCTTTTGGGGAGTAATTGAATATTCATAGAAAATTCATTTTGTTTACATACTGGTTCCCAGTTATGCTCTCTGTGTTCCATATCGCAGAGACAGAACTTGGGAATGTTACCAGTAAATAAACACGTGCATATTGTTTACATTGAAATCTGTGGTAACCTTTCATTCGAGGTAGGGGTAGTTAAGAAAATTAGTGTAAGTTTAAACTCTGAGAAGTTCAGGGCATATAAACGTTGAAAATATGCCGCACAGCCCTATATTTTGACCTTTGAAAAAAATTGTGGTGCATATGAACTTTCAATTCTAGGATAAGATTTTTTTCAAAACTTCATAGTAAAAGTGGTACAGTTTTAGCCGTAAAAGGAGTTCCTATGGGAAATTGCATTGTCAATATTTACAGAAATGCAACCTTAATATCAAACTTTTGCTTTTTATAAACAATTCATGCATGACATATATTTTGCTCATTTGATGGGAACAAGAAATATTTAAAGCATTTAAAATACAACATGCAAAGCATTTGATTATAAAAACATTTTTCTATCATATTAAAGTAAACCATTGCAATCCTCTTTTAACTTTAACATTTAAGTTTTGGTAATTTCATTATATTTGTTATCTTGTTAATCATAGAGTGCAATATATTCTTTGTGCAAATTCCATTAATTTTTATTCTGAAAGTTGTACATCACAACTGTTCTACAAGAATCCAGCAGGGACATTGTACTTTTAAAATAAAGTTTAAGAAAAAACTGTTTTATTATAGAGTTATGTATACTGTACTCCCATGACCCCATCCACCTTTTAACACTTATTACATAAAGAACAATAACTCTGAAGTAAAATATTTTATAGTTATAAAATGATTTCTCCTGAAATGTTCATGTTGCTATTTGGCAATAGCTTCAAATTTTTCAACACCCATTGGCATCAAACCCTTCATAAATTTCATGTAACTGAAGCACTTTCATGGATTTAACTTGACCAAGATTACTCAAAGCCAAATATTTGAAAGGCAGGGATGTTAAAGGACCAAAATATTCGAAGACCTGTATCACCAAAAAGGACCCACAACATTATGTCCCTTGTGGAGATTTGCCTCATTGGCTATCATACCATATTTTATTTGTTAACCTAATAATTAGTCAAATCCAACTATAATTGGAACTTGATAATGTTTATTTATTCTGGATAAGCAATTATCTACCTTCAATGCTGGGGACTCAGTGGTTGAGTGGTCTAAGTAGTTACTACTGTAATCACTAACCAGTCAACACTGACGTTGCGAGTTTGAACCCCCCTCATGCGGTTTCACTCAAATCCAATCTTAAATGACTAGCCGAATTGTCAGTTTTCCTATCAATGGTTGGTGGTTTTCTACTGGCAATCCCTCTTCCTCCACCAATAAAAACTGGCCGCCTCGAAATAGCCTAAAAGTGGCGTTAAAACACCAAAAATAAAATCAAATCAACCTTCAATGCAGGCACTTTCTATTCGTTGACAGTGTGTAATTTCCTACTTAAAACCTATTATTTATGATATACAAAAGATGGTTACCTATTTTGTATAATTAACTCCTCTTACAGACTTAATAATACAGTTTTCAAACAAGATTCTTGAAACGTTTAATAAAGAATTTATTCATAAATCCCCTTTATATTATATAATTTCATATTTTTTGAGTATTTAAAAGTTTTCACAAAACCTTTATATTCTTGAAAAAAAGACTGGCTCAAATTTCTCTATCCATGTTACAACCATTTATAAACAGTGGAATTTGAGTTTGAAAACTTTGAATTACTACATTATTGTTTTATTACATAATTCTTACAAGGAAGTAAAAAGTGATTAGGGCTGAATAAGTTCTGAAACCTAATTTGTTTTCATTGAAGTTTTAGCATGTCATTATCAATTCAGGGAAATCAAAAGCCTTCAAATTTTTGCTTACAACACGGTGCATTTGTGTGAAAGTAGTTCAAGGCTCTAATCAAATGGAAATCAAAAGATGAGACCTTACAGCTATTCCATAATAATAGTTAACAAAAGATCTGAGTCGTTGTTACAGAACTTTCTTTGAAATCATTGAGTTAAAACATCACATTAACATCCTGTGTTCCTGTGATGTAGCAAAATATTTAACAGTTAGTTTTCTACATTTAGAAAATGGATTTTACGTCAATTTAAATAGATAGTCTGATTCGGTGTTCAATTTCTTTGAACAAATATTGGAGGTCCTTGTAGTAGATGATTGGATAGTGTTGTCCGCCACAGCGGACGGTGATGAAAATTGATCAGCATGGCGAATTTTTAGTAATTAGATTTTGTTGAGGAAACAGATTAGGTGTTAAGAATGGCAGGAATATTGATCTAGGTCACTGTGATTATCATCCAAGATTAATGTAATAACGTCTTTAAAAGGTTATAGACATTTGTCTTATGGCCTAGGCATTGATTTGTCAGGGTTTAAGATATCGTGTGTCTCTTCACATCAGTGACAAAGCTGTTTAAGTTTGCAGTTTAATTTTTTTTTGTCTCAGTGCGTAAATGCATTTTTGAATTTGGTAATGAACATAGAAAAAAATGGACTATTTCGACATTTACCCGCATTCTTGTCTCATAAAATCAGTCAAGATATCATGTGTCTCTTTTTTTCAATGACAATTTTGCTAGTTTGCAGTAGAACATTTTTTGTCTGTGTAAACGCCTTTTATAATTTGGTAATAAAAAATTAAAAAGATGGACTGTTTAGACAAATACCCGCATTCTGGTCCCTCAAAATTAATCAAACCCTTGTAAGTCTGTATTAAAAAAAGGTTTCTAGTTGATGATAAATACTTTATAATAAATATATTGTAGATCAGTTTATATAACTGTTTGTTCAACCATTTTAATGTAAGTTTTGCAATTGCAATCACTTGATAGGTGGTGTTTCAGCTTTTATAATGCTATTAGATGCTTGTGCAAACATTTATACAAATAAAGCAAGCAAGCCAACCAAACCTTTGAACTACATGCATTAGGAAAATAGCTGTAATCAATTACAAAAGTATAATATATAATAAACCCACACAGATACAAAACATCATACTTGTACATTGTTCTCCCTCTAGGGAAATACATGTAGCATAACCATGGTCATAATTTATCTTAAGCAGAAAAGTTAAAGTTTTCAAATGCATCCAACATTAATACTGGGTCATAATTCATTGTAAAAATACATTTTAAAGGTCAGATGTGTGCAGCAACTCCCATAATTCTTTCGGAAAATGAAATGTCTGATAATTTTCTGGATTTGAAAAGTCTATACATTATGAATTTATTGTATAAAAACAATTAAAAATTTCAAACAATTTTATAAATCAAAATGACAGATAATTTGGATTCATTTATTTTTGTGGGTACTAATTTTCATGGATTTAGAAAAACTTACATGTTCATGGATATTTAATTTCATGGTTTTGCCGTAGTCTCAAATACAATCCTCTATAAAAGTTGTCATTCTTTGAACATTTAATTTCGTGGTTCATATGTAATCACGAAATCCATGAAAATTGGTATCCAACGAATAATAATGAATCCACAGTACTCATATAAATTAACTGATTTGACTTTATCTTTGTTCTGAATTTTCCAGTTGGTTTTTGATATTTTGAAGTGCAGGTAAATGTATCATAAACCTGAGCTACATGGTGCTGTGCTTGTAACAGAACCACTATGTGACATGTTTTACTTCTTTGGGGACTCAATGGCCAAGTGGTTTAAGTAGATCATCTACAACAATCGCTAGCCTCTCAACACTGCAGGGATTGAAGTTAAGGTTTTTGCAATGGTAGCCCACACCTTAAATTTTGTAGGCAATATATATAGTTTTATACAAGAAAAGCAAAACCTTTATGAGCCCACACCAAATTTTAGGTGCCATTGGCGAGTGGGCCCCTGCTTATTTCAAACTCTGCACTGAGGTTGTGAATTTGGATCCCACATGTGACAGATGTGTTTAACTTCAATCTTAATTGACTAGGATTGTCAGTTCTCTCCTCCTCCAATAATAAGGGGGTCTCGTAGGCCCACTGGTCTAAGTAGTTACTACTGTAATCAACACTGAGATTTGGAGTTCAAACCCAGCTCGTGCAGGTGCACTTGACTCCAAATTTTAATTGACTAGGATTGTCAGTTATCCTAATTATATAATAAAGGTCGGTGATTTTCTCTGGGCACTCCTACTTCCTCCACCAATAAAGACTGGCTGCCACGAAATAGTGGCGTTTGGGAACCAATTTTTGTGTATTTAACTGGAATAGAATGTACTAATTTGAATGATCAACAAAGTATGAATTTCTCATTGGGTTGAATTGCAGACTTTGACAAAACCATTAAATCATATATCACTATCAGCAAGAAATAAAATTTCTTCAATCAAATCCATGAAAATCTGTGCAAACGAAAATAAAGGAATCCACAATATGTTCATACCAGAAAGTGCAGCACCATGCAGTCTACATGCACAGTAAACTTTATAGTAATTGTACTATTTTTCTAATTTCAGCTTCTAATTGGATTTGAAAGTGGTACCATAGTATTATGGGATTTAAAATCAAAGCAGGCAGAATTTAGGTACAACTCACCTGAGGTAAGGCTTGATATTTTTCGTGTACAATGCTTTAATTTTGTACAAGTTTACAGCTAATTTCTTAATGCTGCAGGGTAAGACTTTGGTTGGCTAGCTTGCTTTGTTTGTATATTGACAATTGTAATTGGGATAGCTTCCAATCAAATTAAATATACTATATATACTTGTTTAATAATGCCTGTCTATATTGTTTGCAGTTGTCAATCTTAAATACAATGCTTCAGCTTACGTTTATACAAAGCAAGTAAGCCAGCCAAAGTTTTACTCCACAAGCATAAGGAAATTAGCTGTAAGGATTTTACCACAATACCCTAATGTCAGATTTTCCTCATGGTAATGTGATGCTATATTTCTGAATGTGATGCTACTTGAATTGATTTTCTTATAGATAGTGTTATGGATGTGATGCTATAATTTTCCGGAACAAGATGGTATTTCAAATTTCCTTTTCACCAGGATGCTCAGGGGCGGATCCAGGCATTTTAAAAAAGGGGGGGGGGGGGGGGGGGGGGGGTCCCAACCCAGGACAATATGTCCCCATTCAAATGCATTGATCATCCAAAAAAGGGGGGGTTCCAACCCCCTGGAACCCTCCCCCTGGATCCATTACTGATGCTATATGAAATATCTAGGGAGACCAATCAAGAACTGAGATCAAACATACCACACGTTGATTGTAAAAAATAATCTTTGGTTGGGGAAATGACAAATTGTCTAATTATATAAGAATAAGAAAAAGTTTGTTACGTTATAACTATTTGCTGTTCATGGTTTATTGAAACATCACAAAGTAAAGAGCAGAGCCTGTAAAAAATAATTTTTGGTTGGGGAAAGGACAAATTGTCTAATTATATAAGAATAAGAAAAAGTTTGTTACTTTATAACTATTTGCTGTTCATGGTTTATTGAAACATCACAAAGTAAAGAGCAGTGCTTTTATTTAAATGCTAGTTGTAAATTTAATACTTTGAAATCTTTCCTAAGCAGACAAGGCATATGCTTCTATTTGCTCTAGGCCAACGAAGATTTAACTTCACAATACTGTACAGTACTCATTAAAATGTCAGAGTATCATTTGGGAACTGTAATAGAGTTTTATAAACAATTATATTGTAAAGGCTTTAAACATCAAATCATTGGGTCAATAGACATTGAGTAAGATGTAAATATTAACTTTTAATTATCCCAATATGTGACTATTCAATATAACTTGTTTGTGTGAAGCTCAAGATCTTTACTAAAAATATTTATGGTATTAATATAGGGATAATCTGTTGAATGGAACCAAAATTGGATGTATTTGGTCATTTTCTAATTGAGCTATTGTTAAATTTTAAGATTTAAGAATAATTTGATTTGTCATATAAATAATAGAGGCTTAAATAGATAAGATTTATTAAGAAATGTGAGGAAAAGTTACCTGCTCTAAAATTATTTTTAAATGTTTATATTCGAATGTGGATTTACTATTATTCTTTGGACCTCAATTTCCCTGGAGTTCGTGGGTATATGTGAACCACGAAATTAGGGACTCTACAAATTTATAACAAATTTTCTGTAGGATTATATGCAGACTCTGTAAAAATCACAAAATCAAATATCCAAGTAAATGGAATTTTTCATTTATCCACTAAAATTGATACCGTGGAAAATTAATTATTTAATCCACAGTATATTTTAAGGTTTTACTTTTTGAATGAATGAAACTTTATGGCAAAGCATAGACATGCTATGGCAAAATTAACAACATATATTACATTATATAAAAACATGAATAGACAACAACTGTTTCACATTCATAAAATGGAGTTTATTTTATTATGTGTACATGTTATCATATAAAGACTGTTTAATTGATTTTTCCCTTAACAACCTATTTAGATTTTTACATAGGAATATTTGTACTTTATAACATTTAAAAAAAAAATTCCCTATGACTTTTAATATTGATTTGATCATGGTCAGTAAACCAGTGATGCATTTCAGCATGTGCGCTCTTTTAATTTAAGGCTCTTATTGTTATTTTGTATAGGTTAAATACCTTTGAAATGCAGTCACCTGTCTCCCCAACAAGCATTTTTGTCACACTTTTTCTTTTTGACCTCTGTATGATCCCCCCTTTTTCCCTATCTGTTGAGTGTTGACAAAGTTAAATTATAAGTCTTGCAATTTTTTGATGTATAAGGAAACATAATGACTTCACATTTGGTTGCCAGCTTGTCAATGATATGTTGTAATTTGTAATCGGTTTTTAATTCTGGATATTTTGAATTATGACTTGGGGTACACAAATCATGACGATGTGCATTCTTGTTACATCACACCTGTATCCAGGAAAGGGGGGGGGGGGGTTATAGGGTTTGTATGAACACCTCTTTGAAAACAAATAAGCACTGTTGAAATCCACGTTCTGTTTGAATTGTAACTGTCCCAAGTTCAGTATGATTGTAATGAACCCCCCTTAGAAAATCCTAGTCACACTACTCTAAAAGCAGTATAATATTTGCAGGCTCTGAGATCTGTTTCCTGGCATCATGAGGGAAAGCAGTTCATGTGTAGCCACTCTGATGGTAGTTTAACCAGATATAATGTTCGACAGCCACCAAAATACATAGATTTAATGATGCCGCATGGTAATGTATTAAAAATATCTGCTAATTAGAATTAACACTTACATGACTTATATATGCAGTAAAACATTGAAAATGGAAATGGGGAATTTGTCAAAGAGATAACAACCTAACGAAAGAACAAAAAAAAGCTCAAGGCAACCAATGGGTCCTCAACACAGGGAGAAAATCCTGCAACAGGAGGCAGGCTTCAGCTGCCCCCTAAACAAAAATTCTATAGGATACAAATGAAAAAAAATGTTATGAATAATTATAATTATAACTATACTTCATCTCAAAAAATCTCAAAAATCCTCAAAATTTCTTTGTCAAAGCCTTGTGAACAGGTAAGGTGAGAAGTTGTTCTAAGCATTTCTATCCTATTCCAAACTAATTGGGAATAAAATTTTATTTTTCAAGACAATGTATGGCTGTTCTATTTACAGTGACATTTACAAATGTTCCAAATGATATTTCATCAATTTTGAATTCGAAGCAAACCCTAATTCTGTTTTAACATCATAAATAAACTCTACAGTTTGTACAGAAACTGATTGTTAATGTCATTAACAAGGCAATATATGAGGGAGTCGGAGGGGTCCTGATCGTGAAATCCCAGGCTTAAAAACATGAAATCCCAAGGTTCTGAAATTTAAAAAAATAATTGCCAACATCCCGAAATTTGAAAAAAGAAATCCTGGATCCTGAAAGGGTCAATCCCAAAATCTCAAGCTTAAAAACACCTGATCCCGACCTCCAGAAAAAGGTCCTGCCCCCCCTCATATATCGTCAGTGACTTTATCATGTTTATGTCACAAATTGTTGTAAATGCAGTTTGAATGAAGATTTAAACCACTGAAAACTAGAAATTGTAATTTGACGTTTCATTTCATATATATTTTTAATAAGCTTAAATCCCTCTAGGCACATACTTGTTAGATAATGTCAGATATAAATAATAGTTTAAATTTTTTAATCAGTACTATCCAGGAACACAGTTGTCCTGATTAGGTACATGTATTATACAATTAGGCCACATTTAAAAGAATGTCTGTTTCCCCTCCCCCGGGTCTACTCTTTGTAAACAGACCAGGCAGGCAGGTAATTTTTTTTTTTTCCAACTGGATGTCATGGATGGTTTGACTGGTCCACTGGAGGCCACTTATCAGTTGTTAGTGCTCAATTTGAGTGTATTTAATTAGATTATCAATCCTTTTGGTAATAGTAATGCATAAATTGCATTTGACGTCCTAATGAGAAAAGCTAATACTCAGGCAAACTCGAAAGTGCCTTCCAAACTTGATGAAACAGCACCAAGATTTACTGGTAAGTATGTTAAAATTA
This sequence comes from Mytilus galloprovincialis, assembly GCA_037788925.1. NCBI lineage: Eukaryota > Metazoa > Mollusca > Bivalvia > Mytilida > Mytilidae > Mytilus > Mytilus galloprovincialis. Next base: position 35,225,931 of record CM075340.1, read on the forward strand.
TTTAAGGTAAGAATTTTCTTTATTTTCTTGAAGGCTTGAGATGGTGTATGGTTCATGTCATTATAAATTAACCTGCCCCACACCAACTCAATTTCTATCTACATCCCAAACTTTTGGCCTGGAAAATGGTGTGGGAGGGGCTAAAAAACTTACCTTTAAAAAGTTTACGACGACGACGGACATATAGTGAATAGCAATAGCCCACATAGATGAGCTAAAAAATTAATCACTATCATGTTTGGTATATAATATTTCCCCTTTACACCTACAAATTTTTCGGAGGGTATCACATAATACCTCGCCACGTGTGGCGGGGTATAAAAAATGACAAAGTCCACACCTGTAAAAAATTTCGGCAGCATTTCGCCTAGGAAGTTACCATTTTAGCCCCTCCCACACCATTTTCCAGGCCAAAAGTTTGGGATGTAGATAGAAATTGAGTTGGTGTGGGGCAGGTTAATTTATAATGACATGAACCATACACCATCTCAAGCCTTCAAGAAAATAAAGAAAATTCTTTCCTTAAATAATTTTAACATACTTACCAGTAAATCTTGGTGCTGTTTCATCATGTTTGGAAGGCACTTTCGAGTTTGCCTGAGTATTAGCTTTTCTCATTAGGACGTCAAATGCAATTTGTGCATTACTATTAGTCTGATTATTGTTTTTGTCATTTGAAGGTGGTGCGTCCCTTATAATGTCAAATTGGACGTATTTGAGTCTCTTGTCAAAATCATGAACAACTCTTATTTCTTCAGCAAAATCAGGCTCAAAAGTCACACCGTTAGCCATCTTATCAGACACAGAAATAGTCCGAGGTTACTCTGACACGCGTCCTTGTACTTAATTCGTACAGAAGACGACAATGCGATCTTGTCGCCCATCTTTCAAGCAGACAGTTTACCCTCGATACATACCGCTAAATTGATAGATAACTCCAGAGAGTTCCGGAAAGACTTCCGGTAATATCGGAACCAATGTCGGAATGGAAACGAATTATTTTCGGGAATAAAAAAAAAATCCGATTTTTTTGGGGCAAATAATTTTTTGACTCGGGGGGGCTTAATTTTGACCCGGTCGGGGCGAGGGGAAACAAACATGTTTTTTATTTTGGCCTTATACATGTATGTAGGAAGTACAAAAATGTTATGACCATACATATATACATAAATATAACATGTATAATTGGTAGTTTTCCAAAAATATACAGAAAAAGACATGTTATCACTAATGACAAAAAAAAAATGTTTTAGTTTAAGATTTTTGTATTTAATGATCAATTAATTAAATTACTGTGGATTCATTTATTATACCCAACGCAACGGGTTGCGGAGGGTATAATGTTTTTGACCTGTCCGTCCGTCAGTCCTGTTTCTTGTCATCGCAACTCCTCTCAAACCACACAACAGAATTTCACGAAACCTTTTTAGATAATAAGGACATACTATGTAGTTGTGCATATCCACAGGAAATTGCGATTCAATTTTTTTTCTAGGAGTTACATCCCTTTGAACTTATTTACTTTAATGTACTACTGCAACAGTTTGTCATCGCAACTCCCCTCAAACCACACAACAGAATTTCATGAAACCTTTTCAGATAATAAGGACATACTACGTACCGTAGATGTACATATCGACAGGAAATTACGATTAAATTTTTTTCCAGGAGTTACGCCCCTTTGAACTTATTTGCCCAATATACTACTGCAACCTTTTGTCATCGCAACTCCTCTCAAACCACACAACAGAATTTCATGAAACCTTTTCAGATAATAAGGACATACTATGTAAATGTGCATATCAACAGGAAATTATGATTTAATTTTTTTTCTAGGAGTTACACCCCTTTGAACTAATTTTTGGGGGGAAAGACGGCTTTAAGCCGTCAATCCCACAGTGACATTCCCTCACATCATTCATTTTGTTTTTATAGTGTGGAAACCCCCCCAACAAATCTTAATGAGATTGATGAGAAGGAAACACACAAATGAATAGATTGACTTTAAACACTTTTCTACACATTTCCCTTCTGTTTCTAGCGAAATTATCGTTTTTTGAGCTCTCTTTTACACTATTTACGTTTCTTTTACAACCCGGAAAAATCAGTATGACGAGATATTCTAAATATATCCAACCTACATTATATTTTATAAAGACGTCATTGTTGGAATGCCACACTATGCAGAAGCAGGGATATCCTTCACTGGTTATTTAAATCATTCTCAGAGTTTGTGCACTAATTATAAATTGTTGTTTGTTGAATTTAAACATATGTTTGCTGTAGATGATTCAAACATCAACATGCAATACTTTAATTTGTAGGTCAACAACTTTCAAAGTAAACAAAGTTCGTGGAGATACATGTGATTGGGGAGAGAAACGATTTTTTTCATTTTTTTCTGTAAAATTCTGTTTTTGTGAATCTTCCTCCAAATCAGGAGCACCTCAATTGATGAGTAATTATCCACTAAAATAAGACTTGAAAATGTGACATTTAGTATATGATTAGTAGTCTTCCATTAAAACTAAATTGTGTGTACCAACAAATAAATCATTGTAATGGTAAAAAAAAAAAAAAAGGGAAAAAAAAAGTTGCATTTTATAGTTTAAACCTATTTATTCATGAAATTTACAAATATTTCAAAATGTAGGATCTGGAAACAAGTTTCACACAGTTTACATCAATCATATTATTTTTTATTAGTACCTGTATCCCTGTGACGAGAGTTGTAACTGGGAACTTTATCAATGGAAATTTAAAACTAAATGGATTTTTCAGTTCTCATTTTCTTAAGAAAAAAATTAAAAATCTTAGAGTACTGTCACTAAAAATTGAAAATGGCCTAGCCTGCAGTTCAGTGGTACACAATTAAGATTTCAGAAAACATTGTAGTTGTTGTTAAATGACAGAAATGATCAAATCAGTTGAATTTTACATAATTAACTATCAACTTTTATCGAATGTTTAGATTTAGAAGATGCAGATCTCTTGGTCCAATATGAATCCTAAACTAAGGAAACAAAATTAGATTAAACAACAACAATTGACTTCAATATTGTCAACCTTTCTACATGTTCTTTTTTTCATTCTTTATATGAAGACTATCAAAAGATATCCCCCCCCCCCCCCCCCCCCCCCAAAAAAAAAAGGGACAAGGGCCGTCTTTCCCCTCAGAGCTATTCAGCTCTTTGATTTCAATGTATTTTTGCAACAGTTTGTCATCGCAACTCCTATGAAACCACACAACATAATTTCATGAAACTTTGTAGATAATAAGGACAAACTATATAGATGTGCATATTGACAGGAAATTATGAATCAATTTTTTTTTCTTATACAATTTTTTTACTTGCACATAGTTATTTCTCCAATGACAATGTTGGGACGTGGGGTATGTGAGCGCGCTCACTAAGGTTCTTTGATTTTTGTGGGTACCAATTTTCGGCAATTATAAAGGAAAACTTACATGTTCGTGGATATTTTTTTTTGTGGTTTTGCCAAAATCTGCATAAACATGTACCAGCCTTTATAAAATTTGTTATAAGTTGAAAATTTAATTTTGTGGTTCACCTGACCCACGAAATCCACGAAAAATTGGTATCCAAGGAATAATAATGAATCTACACTAGTTATATGTATGGTTCTAATAGATATAGGAAGATGTGGTATGAGTGCCAATCAGACAACTCTCCATCCAAATAACAATTTATAAAAGTAAACCATTATAGGTCAATGTACAGCCTTCAACACGGAGCCTTGGCTCACACCGAACAACAAGCTATAAAGGGCCCAAAATTACTAGATGTGTAAAACCATTCAAACAGGAAAACCATCTGTCTTATCTATATAAAAAACCGAGAAACGAGAAACATGTATAAATTACATAAACAAACAACAACTGCAGTACATTAGATTATATGTAGGTTTTTTGTCCCACTTAGTTCTTATCTTGTAAAATAAGGCAAATGTACTTTATTGAAATTAATGTAATAAACCAGGAAAGCATATGAATATTGATAAAGACTTAGATACTAGAAGAACCAGTTTATTGCATTAGTACAAAAGGTCAACTTAAAACACTAATAGTACATGTTTTGTATGAAATGATCTTTTGAATTTTAATGCCAAATTAGAGTTTTTACCTCAATTTCACAGTCCACTGATCATAGATAATGATAGTGTGAGTGGAGCATTCATGTACGATGGACTTATTATTGTATTTTTTACTATTAAGTCCTTATCCTGATAAAAGAAGACAATTGTACTTTATCCTATTTTAAAAATCGAATAAACCAGGAAAGAATATGAATATTGATATAATAAAGATTTAGATACTAGAAGAAACAGTTTATTGCATTAATGCTAAAGGTCAAGAGACTTCAAGACATCATCACCACCTACACATACGTCTACCCCTTAGAACTGTTATAGAAACCCCATCAATTACAGCCAGCCTCAATCAAGTTTTATAAACTGGCTTCAAAATTATTTTTCATGCTCAATTAGACTTTTTATCAATTACTGAATTTTATGTAGACATTTTGACAGATGTGGAATACAACTAATTAAAACAAGTGATTTTGGAATAAAGAATATATGTTTGCTGGTTTGATCTATTCCGCCATAATTTGTACTAATTGATGAAGTTGTTTGAAGTGACAGAAGATCGGTTGTAAAAAATAGTGGAAAAAAATCAATGCACCACAATTATAGATTCTGGGAAGACGATATTATTTAATATTATATAAACTGTCATTCCAGTAAAGACAGGGTTATATTATGGTTCTTTTATGTAGATTTTACACTTTTTTTAATATTGGAAAGATCCTTAGCTGCAATTTATACTGAAAACTGATGAATTAAGAAAAGTCTGATTAAACCATATCTTCTGAACTTAATCTGTTTGTGCCAATTCCAAGTCAAAAATTATATAAGTTGATTTTAATTTCTATTGTATATAGATATGTGTAGAAGATCTTTTGTTACTCCTTGTATAGTTGTCAGTAATTGCTTACTTATAATTTTGTACGCCATACACAGGGGTGGATCCAGCCATTTAAAAAAAGGCAGGGTTCCAAACCCCGGACAAGGGGGGGTCCAACTATGTGTCCCCATTCAAATGCATTGATCGTCCAAAAAAAAAGGGGGGGGGTCCAAACTTGGAACCCTCCACCTGGATCTGCCACTGATACACATGTTTTATCTGCATTAAACTCATCAGTGCTACTCGAATTAAAACAGCTAAAAAGCCAAATCGAATACTAAGTAGAGCTTTGAAATTATAAAATCTACAAAAGTTGTTTCAAATATATATGGATGAGACAATCTATAACTGAGGATAGAAAAACTATGTGAGAGCTTATAAATATGAAAGGTGTGGTATGAGTGCCAATGAGACAACTCTCCATCCAAGTCACAATGTATAAAAAGAATATAGGTCAAAGTGCAGTCCTCAACACAAAGCCTTGTTTCACACTGAACAGCAAGTTATAAAGGACTCTGATATCAAATAGTGTAAAACCATTCAAACAGAAAAAACAATGGTCTAATCTATATAAAAAACAAGAAAGGAGAAACACTAATTATGAACCACATCAACAAACGACATTTACTGAACATCAGATTCTTATAATCGAAAAGACTGAAATACTGTAAACATGCAAATTTCTGCACTTTGCATGTTTATGTTTATTTTTTACAATTGCCTTAATTGCTCATAGATTATCCCATCCATATACAATAATATCGATGTGAATGGTAGACTTTTCAATTGATGAATGAATTTGATTTTAACCCCTGAGAGTATGCTCTACTAAAATATCAAACTTTTCTGTTAATAACTGTTGTAATGTTGGCTTATTATTAAGTTTAGTTAACTTTATACATACCTTTAATTTCAGCAAAGACAGGCCGTGATGGGAAAGCAGAACCATGTAAACCTATAGCAAAAGTAGAATGGAAATCTGTCAAAAATAGGTTTGTAAATGGAATATACAGTGGTTTAACAACCAGCATGACAAGTGACGCTTATACATTCATGAAAAAAAATTACATGAAAAAAATTTGAACATCTTTTACTACTAAAGGGAGAAACCAATCTTATCATGTTTCATCTCCTCTGAAATCATATACAGTCAGAAGTATTTGTGATATGATGTATAAATGTTGTGTATTGTTTTTCCTAAATTTGTCTCTGAAACAATTTTTTTCCCCAGAAAACATAATTTTTTTCTAAAATAACCCAATTCAGTGAACGTTAGGAATTTGTGCCTTTATGCTTTCACGCATGCTCAGTTCATGAACTCCATGTGAAGTTTAAAAACTCTTGGTTTCAACATTCTCTCAATATTGTATTTTTTTTGGGGTTAAAATCATCTTGAGTAAGCTGTTTTGCTTGTACAATATTAATATTGCTTTCAACATCTTACAAATTAATAAAAATAGTTTAAGGTGAAATTCAAATATCACTCACCAATTGTAATAAAATTGTTTAACACATACATACACTATAAGTATTATTTTGAAAAGAAGTTCAAACAAACTCATCCCACTTCTAAAAATAGATTCTAATTTCCAAAACGGTCTTGTTTACAAATAAATATTTTTGGATTCTTGAAATATCATTCTTGAAAATAAATAAAAAAATTGAATATTTATTATTACAATACACAGAGTGATAATTAGTTTTTGCGTCATTGTCAGTTGTTTTGATAGTGTTAATTTATTTTGTTTGAAAAGCATTCTTATTTTATGTTATTTAATAATAAGTGTTAATGGATTTGTTTTTATTCAATTGTTTTTTCATAGAGTACAATTTAATTATAGCATAATTACTGAAGGTGACAGAGGTTATAGGGCTTCATTCAAAACAACTATGTATTCCACGTTTCTATTCTCATTTTCAACTAAATTGTTGAGAACTATATCCAATATTTTTCGAAACAAAGTTCTTTATATTGTTTTTAATCAATTTTGAGGATAAAGCGGTTGAAAGGTTATAATATTATTGATATGAAGATGTAGGTGTTTTGACCCCTATTTCACACTCCTCTGATCATAGAAAATGATAGTGAGATTAGGGCATCTGTGTACTATGGACATATAATTGTTAAGGCCTTGGTGGATGAATGGTCCAAGTAGTTCACAGAGGCGGATTTAGAGGGTTTTTCAGGGGGCCCGGGCCTCCCTAATATGGGAAAAAATTTGTTGATTATATTGGGAATCACTGAAGCATGACTGAAGCTGGCCTCCTCTTAGGCAGTCAGTGGGCCTCCCCTTAAGAAAATGTCTGATTCATCTACTGTATGACTACCTGTCAACAATGAGGTTGTAAGTTTGAACCTAGTACATGGCAGGTACATTCAACTGCAATCTTATTTGTCAATGATTGTTATTTTTCCTGTTGAAAATGGGGTAAATCACCAAACATCAACAAATCGATCATATAATTTTCAATGAAATTAAGTGTTCATTATTTACCGCCTTTAGCTGTGTATAGTATGCATTTTTAACTCCGAAAAAAGGTTGGTAGAGGGGGTACATATAATTATAGAATTATAAAGTTATAATTATGGTTTCTCGCTTAATCCGACATGGCAAAATTGAGAAAAGCTATCGAGTTGAGAAGACCAATGATAATCTGTTTATTGCTATTTTACCTATAAAAATGTCTTATTATTTATTTTTTTATTATGCCCCATTTATGGGCATTATTTTTTCTGGTCTGTGGGTTCGTTCGTTTGTCTGTTTGTCCCTCTTCAGGTTAAAGTTTTTGGTCGAGGTAGTTTTTGATAAAGTTGAAGTCCAATCAACTTGAAACTTAGTACACATGTTCCTTATGATATGATCTTTCTAATTTTAATGCCAAATCAGAGATTTCCCCCCCATTTTCACGGTCCATTGAACATAGAAAATGATAGTGTGGATGGGGTATCCAGGTACTATGAACACATTCTTGTTTTTCATCTTTCTTCTTGTATTTTAATTATCAGTCAATTATTTAGCTGTGGCTACATTTTATTTTATTCTTCTGATTAGTTTTAACTTTTTTGAACGGTGAGTATAAGCCTCTTCAAATTATACAGAATAATATGCCTTCAGGGACTTAAAAAAGCATGTGAAAACATTTTGATATTTCATCATTTTATCCGGACCAGCTTCTTGTCTAAACATATATTTTTTTTCATAACATTGCCTGTGTTTGCTGCACCTTTGGCATGTTGAAGGTCAAGGTATTTTTACACTTTTTAAAAAAGTGATAATTTTTTTTTGTATTGTATAAATAAAGAAGTGTAAGATAAATATTTAATCCTTTAAGTGCATATAAGTTCAGGCAATAAATCACTGACCAAAAAACATATGTTATTTCTAATGGCACAGTGACCTATTTGATCGTAAACTTCATGTAATCGCAAGCTTTTATGGATAAAAAAAATCAGTAAAAATGGGCTTAAAAAACTTGATGTGACAAAATTAAGGCTGATTTTTATCAGCCTACAGATGCATCCTAATATTTATTGACATGAAAAAAGCTCAAATTTTTTTCTAAGGAGTACTCAGATTTAAAATTTTACCACATCACTCTCAGATTAATATTTAGGTCACAGTGACCTCTGTTAATACATCTGATGATCCATTTTCACTCAAAATTTTATGAGTATACTTATGAGATGTTTAATTCTGAGATAGATAGCTTGATTTAAGGGAATATGGGTGACTTGAAGGTCATAATGACCTAACTTGATTTAAGGGAATATGGGTGAATTGAAGGTCATAATGACCTACTGTTGGTATTTGGCTGTCTATTATAAATGGGTCATTTTATGGTTTAACACTGAATGTATACATAATACTTAAAATAAGTGAATTAAGGGTTAAATGTAGACCTACTTAAGATGCTGTTATTTTTAGAGATGCAGATATTTTGATGTTATATAAAAAGTTTATATCAAATATGTAAAGTAAGTCAAGAGGTCGGATTGACCTACTTTCAGAAGGTGGCTGTAAAAGTGTAATTTATGCATCTTTTAAAAAAAATGGATAATTTTGCAATGATATGTTTTTGAGATCTTAACCTTTATAAATAGAACTTTGACAACAAAATCAAAAATGTGCAACGTTTGTCAACAAATGAGGTTTAAATGTATTTTCTTAGTCTACATGTGTTCTATGCTCAGAAAAGATACATTTATTGCATGATATTAGAATGCTGTTGTATTTGATATAACTTCTAGAACAAATACAAATCTTTCAGTACGGAATATTAATTCTGGGTTTCGACTTAAGGAAATAAAATATCAATACTTTTTGCTCAATATTTAAATATCTGTTGAAGGATGCTCAGTATTTCTAGGAAATCCCCTGTAATCCTGTAATATGCATTTCTTGTCATGATATTAAATGCTCTGTCAGTGACAGCTGTCCAACAACTATCCCATAATTGATAATTAATCATTCTTTGTATACATACTGTATTGAATTTTTGTTTATATATCATTTTGGTGAACAGTTTGAATATGGTTAACTTTTTAAAATCTTTTTTATATGGGATATTTGGTTATTTTTGCAGCATGATTTAGCTCTATTTATTTACTTTGTTAGTTTTTTTTCATACAATTTTAAACAGAAGTAGATGAGTTTTTCTTTTCTCTTTACCTAAATAGTAGACCATCTAGATATATTATTATTTCAGTTTAAAGTCAAATCCCCCCTCTTAAATCTATTTTATTGTTTTTGCTATTAGAAAAATCATGTCTGTCTTTCAAAGTTTCAAATTTTAGTTCACATTTTGCAAAAAAAGTACACTTATTCTAAACTACATTTTTAACTCCAAATCTTATTTTTTACAGTGAACCTTTAGTTATATTCTCTGGTGGCATGTCATATGACAGGGCCGGACGGACACCAACAATAACTGTGATGAATGGTAAAAGTACAACTGTTTTAGAAATGGAGCACAACATTGTTGATTTTGTTGTTCTGTGTGAGACACCATGGGTAAATGGTATGTACTTGTTAACTTATGGTCCAATTTTGAGGAACAGTTTCGCATACAAATTTTCAAAGTTTGTAGAAATAAGAGCATGTAGTATGAGTGCCAATGAGACAACTCTCCATCCTTAAGTCACAATTTATAGAAGTAAACCATTATTGGTCAAAGTATGGTCTTCAACATTGAGCCTTGGCCAACACTGAAAAGCAAGCCATAAAGGGTTCCAAAAATGACTAGTGTAAAACCATTCAAACGGGAAAACCAACGGTCTAATCTATGTAAAAAATGAGAAACGACCACATCAACAAACAACAACTACAGAACATCAGATTCAACTATAAAGAATGATCAGCACATATCACAATGTTTTTACAATCCGAATTTATAAAGCAATTCTACCATTTTGTTACTTATAGTTTTAAACATTGTTGCCTTTGCAGATGTTTTACAATAAAATAAAACCATACCCATATAAAAATAAGGAGATGTGGTATGATTGCCAATTAGACAGCTATCAGCATCAAAATGACCATGAAAAATATTTTTTGTATATATTATAGTTAATCGCTATTTTAAGAAATTTTCCCTTAATCTTACTGACTGATAATTTTAATTCTCAGCACAGTAGAGTGATGTGAAAAATTATTGCTAGAAACTCAGGATGCACATGCCATTGTCATTGAAATTAACGTTTTTGTGGGTAAAACAGCGATTAACAGATTATCATTTGTCATCTCAACTTGATTGCTTTCCTTAATTTTGCTGTGCAGGCTCAGGAGAGAAAATTAATCTTGTTGCAATGACCAATGATAATCTTAAGTATATTATTGAGTGAAATTTGCCTTCGCAGACACTATAGATGAATTGTACTTGCAATAATTAATATTATATTATTGTTTTGTTTACAGATTTTCAGGAACCTTATGCTATAGTGGTGTTGTTACAGAATGATTTGGTGGTAGTAGACTTAACAACTCCTGGGTAAGATTCCAATACATTTTACCTTAATATGTGTGACCAAAATGACAAAATAACATAACTATTTCCAGAAAATTGTCAACCAAGTTTGGGAGAAATATTCCTGATTTATTTGTTTTCCTTTTAAATTATATCTAATGACTGATAAAAAAAATTGTTTGTTTAATTTTCATAAATTTTTTACAATATTTTCTTTAGCCCTTTGACAAAAATATCAAAATTTCAAAAAACTTGAACCTGACACATAATTAGGAAAAATTGGTTGGATATATAGCAGTTTGACAAACACTAATTTTGATCATTGAGAGCTTCATATTTTATAGAACGTGATTAAAACATTTAGCAAATTTTACAGATTTATCTCCCTGTAGTGATATGTATCACCTTAATTGAAAAAGCTACATTATATGTCTGTTTCGGGTTATGCACAACAGAACTTGAAAAATCATTTTGTCTCGTCTAGAGGATACCACTGTTTTGGAAGCCTTTTTGCATGTTATGAACAGTAAACATTGCCAGTCAAGATACAAATAGAAAATATGAATGAATGAAAATAAAGAAATTGTATAACAGAGGAACGAAAGATACCAGAGTGACCTTTAAACTCATAGTTTAAAAAATATACTGACAACTCCATGGCTAAGAAAGAAAAGACAAACAATAGTATGCAAAACACAATATAGAACAATAAAGACTATAAATTAAAGCAAAACAAACCCACCAAAAACTGGGGTGTCCTCAGGTGCTCTGAAGATCCTGCTCAACATGTGGCAAAAATTTGCAAAATATCTGACTTCTTTTACAGATATCCGTGTTTTGAGAATCCTTATATAATTATCCTATGGATATCCATGAGTATCTTGTTACAGCCTTACCATATCTTACTTCTTTTACAGATATCTGTGTTTTGAGAATCCTTATCCTATGGATATTCATGAGTCTCTTGTAACAGCCTTACCATATCTTACTTCTTTTACAGATATCTGTGTTTTGAGAATCCTTATCCTATGGATATCCATGAGTATCTTGTTACAGCCTTACCATATCTTACTTCTTTTACAGATATCCGTGTTTTGAGAATCCTTATCCTATGGATATCCACGAGTCTCCTGTTACAGCCTTACAATACTATGCTGACTGTCCACCAGATATTATACCAGCATTTTATTCTGTTGGATCCAAACAAAAAAGGAGTGGATTCAGCGAAAAAGTAAGTACTGTCATACAGCGAGATGTTAAGCTAGCTATAAAACCAGTTTTAATCCACTCTTTTCTACATTAGAAAATGCCCTTACCAAGTCAGGAATATGACAGTCGTTTTCCATTCGTTCGATGTGGATGAGCTTTTAATTTTGCCATTTGATTAGGGACTTTTTAATTGGTGTTCAATATTTTTTGTGATTTTACTTTTTTCTTTTACTTATAATCATGCAGCACTAATGGAATGGTCAAGATATTTGAAAACTTAGGGAAATCTTAAAAGATATAAGAATTCACTCCACAACTCAAGATATGAACATTAAAATAAGAATATGTGGTTTAATAGCTAATGAGACAACTCTCACCAGAGATGAAATTACTAATGAGAAGAAGCTTTATGTCACTTTACAGCCTTCAACCATGAGCAAAACATATATACTGCACAACAAGCTATAAAAGGCACTGAAATGACAAATGTAAAACAATTCAAACAAGGAAAAATAACATTCGTTTTATGTACAAAATATAAAAACAGATGAACGAATACGATGTACAGCAATAAACAACAACCACTGAATACAAACAAAATTTACAACCCTTGACTTGTAAGTCATGTTCTTCTTGATGTTATTGGGCTGTTTGATGAGAAGCTTTATAGATTTGATTGATTTTTGGTGTTTTAAGCCACTTTTAATCAGCGCATTTAGGCTATTTCGTGGCGGCCAGATTTTATTGATGGAGGAAGCAGGAGTGCCCGAAGAAAACCACTGACCTTCGATAGGAAAACTGACAATCCTAGTCAATTAAGATTGGAGTCGAGTGCACCTCAAAAAGTGGGTTTCGAACTCACAACCTCAGTGTTGACTGGCAGTAGTAACTACTAAGACCGCTGGGCCACCGAGGTCTCTAAAGCTTGATAGATATAAGAAGATGTTGTATGAGTGCCAAAGAGACAACTCTCCAATAAAGTCACAACATGTACAAGAAAAACCTATATAGGTCATATGAGTTTTTATAATATAAGGACTAAGTATTTTTAAAAAGGAATTGTAATTATTTCAAATCTTGTTGCCAAATGGTTGTGACATGTTTAGTAAATGTAAGAATAAATTATATGTACTTTTAAACTCTTTGAAAGACTGACATCAACATGCTGTCCAGTGTGAACAGTTCATATATATAAACTTTATTTTAGGAATGGCCAATCAAAGGAGGAATATGGGGAACAACCACATGTAGTTATCCAGAAATTCTCATTACTGGGTACGTATTTAAAAAAAAATATTACATAAAAAAAAAGAGGAGATGTGGTTTTGGTTGTCAATGAGTCATTTATCCACCTGACTTCTAATGAAGTGGATGTAAGCAATTATAGGTAACTGTAAGGCCTTCAACAATGAGGAAAACCAATATCATTATTAGCTGTCGAAATGCCTAACATACAAAATATTTAATGCTTCAATTAAGAAAATAATCCGCCTAATTTATAACAAATCAATTTACCAAAAAAAAATCCAATATGACAGAAAGGAACCATCGACAACCATTGTTTGCAATGCAATACAGTGTTTCCTCATTCAAATATCATCATACTTGTTAAAAAATATTGTTTAGATTTGAAAGAATATAAGTTGTGCATTGTGTATGAATCTTTTCATTAAAAAAAAGAATTATTATGTGTTAAGATGATCAATGCAACAGGAAAAACTGTGGATTCATTTATTTTCGTGGTCATCAATTTTCGTGGATTGCAGAAAATTTGCATATTCGTTGATATTTGTTTTTGTGGTTTTGCCAGTCTCTGTATACAAAGCCTATCAAAAATATATATTTCATTGAACATTTGTTTTCCTGGTTCACCTGAAACCACAAAACCCACAGAAATTGGTATATAACGAATAATAATAAATCTACAGTATAAGATTGAGTGTTGATATCGTCGCTGGGCTTCTAAAATGTGGTAAATTACAAATTTTTCAAGAAAAAAATATCTCACAAACAGGCTTTGAAAATTTTGGCAAAATGCATGCTTCCAAAATGTTGTATGTGAACTTGAACATTTTTGTAAATAGCAGTGAAATAAAAACTTTGACATTTCTGGATTATCCAAGAACTCAAATTATTTTCACAGAAATTAAGAAATGTACAATTATTTTTTTCTCAAAGCCATTCTACAACGATTTTCAAGTTTTCATACAACATTTTAGAAGCAAACTTTACAAAAAACTGACATTGGTAATTTTGTAATATGTCTTATTTCACACATTTTGATTGGTCTAACTGTATGCTATTTTGTAATACCAAAGATTTCCTCCTGCCCAGACCATTGATGTCAAAAGTATTTTTAGCCAAAAAAGTCATATACGACATTTTAGAAGCCCTATGAATTATTAAGGGAGATGTAAGGTATACATCAAAGAGAAAACAACTTAACACCACAAAAACAAAGAATCAGGTCAGACTTGAAATAAATATCTCTTACATAGTTATAAAGATTTGTCTGAAAATCACAATCAACTGTTTAACAATTGTTGTAGACCTGGATATATAAAGGTAGCCTAACCAGTTGAGTTAGGGAAAATCTTATTTGGCTCAATTGGTTAGAACTTAGAGCACTGCCTTTAGATCCTGAGATTGAAGTTTCGAAACGCACTGGTACCATCCATAAATTTTCACAACACAATCAATATATGGTTTATTAAAAATGTATCCAACTTGTCAGTACTGATTTTAATACATAAAGATTTAGAAATTTTTATTTTGTATTTCAGCCACGCTGATGGGTCTGTCAAGTTCTGGGATGCTTCATCAGGTAAGATATATACTATTTTATTTACTTTTTTGGTGTACCATGTTTTAATGGGTCGACAGCATATCAATTTTTGTAACATTGTAAAACTCAAAAGAATAACACATTGATTTGCATGTTTCATAAAAACATTGCCTTCAGCATAGAAGAGATGTAGAGTGAATAAATAGATAAAACAATAAACAAACAGGAACCAGCTAAGAAAAGTAAAAATGAGAAATCTTTTTTATGATTGTCCAGCATAATAACATTTTCGTTCATTTAGATTTCAAAAATTAATGTCAATAAAGTCTTATTGGCAATCATACCACATTTACTTTTTGTATATGAATATATTGTTTCATTTTTCAGTTACACTTCAAGTTTTGTACAAATTAAAAACTGCCAAAATATTTGAAAAACCAAAAAAGGAAAGTCAAGATGATGATCCATTTGCTGTGTATTTAATACATTTGTGTCCAGAGAGCCGAATATTGTGTTTAGCGGGGGCAACTCATTTAATACTCTTTAAATTCTCAAAACAAGAGATATCAACAGAAGTTTCAGTGAGTATATTTTTTTTTTTTATTTATTTAGAGAATAGCTTGATGTTCTGTGTTTAGATGATAACATGAAAAATAAAAATCTAAATATCTTGCCAAAGTTGTCATGTTTCTATGTCAGCATACGTTACTAACATTACACATTGAATATTCTTGTAAGATTGGCAAAAAGTTGTAAATTATAAATTACCAATAAAATTTTGAAAAAAAATTTAAACAAATATTGTATCTTAACAAGTCAAATTGTAAAAGTCATAAATTTTATTTTTTTAGGATTACTAAGATCCTTCTGTCTATTTCAAATTCAAATGTTTTCCTAAGCATACATCATTTTCCCATTGAATCATAACTGTATATCGATACAAATTAAGGTGGTACCTAACACTACAGGGAGATAACTCTGTAAAATCAGCAGGACGTTTTAATTATGTTGTGTTGTTCAGGGAATATTAAGCTTTTCAATGATCAAAATAAGTGTTTGTCAAACTGCTATATAACCAGTGTAATTTTTCTGATAAAACTGTTGGTTCAAATTTTTTGAAATTTTTATATTTTTGTAAAAAGGTCAAAGTAAATACTTTGTCAAAATTTAAAGAAAATTAAACGAGCCAAATTAATTTTAGTTAAAGTGTTGGGTACCACCTTAAACAGATGATTACCTATTTTTTGTATCATGTCAATTCTTATATTTAGAGCTGTATAAACAGTTGTAAGATGTTGGTTTCTATATAGCATAGTTGAAACAGCTGGCTACAAATGATTTTACCAACGATTTACAAGAGTCTTAACTTAAACATATGGCTTTCAATACATGTAATAAGAAGATGTGGTATGAGTGACAATGAGACAACTCTCAATCCAAGACACACATTGTAAAAGTAAACCATTATACCTCAAAGTACTGCCTTCAACTTGGAACCTTGGCTCCCATGGAACAGCAAACTAGAAAGGGCCACAAAATGGCTAGATTAAAACCATTTAAACAAGAATCTATAAAATAAAAAAAACAAGAATCGAGAAACACTAATGAACTACATCAACAAACGACAACCACTGAACATCAGGATCCTGACTTGCAGCCGGTTTAAATGTTTTAATAGGCGCCAACCTTCACCCTAACTTGAAACAATAATGTAATATGATTATAATGACATGTTTTACCATCAAAACGGTTCTTGATCAAATAACAAATGAATAACAAAGGAATTTTACACTTGTAAGAAATAGGGTAATGTATGTATGCCATCTAGAATTAATGGACGATGGTTACGTTGAAAATTCTTGAAATTACATGACAAAGACATCTGTGTTAATTTACATAGAGCTTAATTAAATACTTTTGTAATACGGTATTTTAAACAATGATTAAATGTTTTTGCAGAGTTTGGATATTTCTATTGTGTATGAAGTGTACGATGATTTAGATTCACCAGATTTTGAGTGTCCAAAGTCGTCTACCCCAAGTCTTAGTGTAGTTAGTCAGCAGCAAAGTGGTAGTATGGGGTCATACTCAAGTAATACCTCAGATAGTCATAGCTGTAAAGTAAGTTATTCTAGTCTTATTCAAATTATTATTGTTTTGTTTGCATAAAGTGAAACAGAAAAAAATGTAAGTAAAAAAAAATTATTATAAAAAAAAAAAACATAAAAATTACCAGGATAATAATTTTGTACGTCAGAAGCACATTTTGTTTACAAAAGACTCATCAGTGATGTTAAATGAAATCAAGTTTCAAAATGGATGAAGATTGAGAAAGTTGTGTTATGGAATAACTGTTGGTATAAACCAATAAGACCATGGAATTTAACAGCACTTAATATTCTTTTAGTAAGAAATTGATTAAATAAAATAAAAAAACACTTATGTATGAAATTTCTTGGATATTATATAATAACTTTTGAGAAGTGAATTATAGAATAACTAATCGAAGAATTAAAATAGAGAAAAATATTCAACGAGTGACCAAACAACACACTAATTCACGAATGTGCGTAGCGCATGAGTTAATTATCAGTGTTGTTCGGCCACGAGTTGAATATTTTTCGATATGTGACTTTCTTTGATTAGTTATTCTTTTTATTACATTGGCAATAGGCTTTTTTAAGTAAATTAAAGAAAAAATGTAAGGAACTATATCTTTTTCTACATGTTTTCATTTTGTTTTGATCCGACGTTATTGATAACGTCTTGACAATGCCTATTGTTGTATGACGTCAGAGAGTGAAATAACCTTGTTTATTTCACATGTGAAATTATCGGTTTTTATTTAACTGGGAAATCAATGTATTTCATTGCAATCAATGTAATAAATGCTGATAACAGTGTCTTGCTGGAAGCAAGATTAATTATGTGCTTTTATGGCTACAAACATCATAATGTTAACATCTGTACAAAACGTTATAAGCTGTAGTGTTAAAAAATACCAATATGTGAAATATAAAATGCAATAAGGTGCACCCCTAAGGATATTTTGTGAACATAACCTTAAACTGACTGACTGGAACAACTGGCCACTTTCATATAAAAAACATATTGAGGTTAAAATGAAGGGTAGGATGCGTATGGGCTATTTAAATAAAAATGATGCCTTTCCTTCTAACCTTTGTCAGTCTCTTGTGTGATACTATATATGTGATTTTTATGCCCCTACTACGATAGTAGAGGGGCATTATGTTTTCTGGTCTGTGGCTCCGTTCATCCGTGCGTCCATCCGTCTGTGGTTCCGTTTGTCCATCCAGGTTAAAGTTTTTGGTCAAGGTAGTTTTTGATGAAGCTGAAGTCCAATCAACTTGAAACTTAGTACACTTGTTGCTTATGAGATGATCTTTCTAATTTTTAAGCCAAATTAGACTTTTGACCCCAATTTCACGGTCCACTGAACATAGAAAATGAAAGTGGGAGTTTCAGGTTAAAGTTTTTGGTCTAGGTAGTTTTTGATGAAGCTGAAGTCCAATCAACTTGAAACTTAGTACAATTGTTGCTTATGATATGATCTTTCTAATTTTAATGCCAAATTAGATAATTACCCAATTTCACGGTCCATGGAACATGGAAAAGGATAGTGCGAGTGGGGCATCCGTGTACTTTGGACACATTCTTGTTTTGTGTCAGATAATGTATTATGATTAGTTAGTTCTTACTACCAAAGATGGTAGCCGTATGTGCTATGTATAAAAAATAATGTCCAAAAATGTACCCCAAAATGTGAGGAGTGTAATGCTTTTAGTGTGACATTTACAAGAAAGCATGTGCATCCATTGATGATATAACATAAATAAGGGCAGGTACAATACCAAACAATATCTCTCCTGTAACTATTATATCTTGACTATGATTTCTTGTTTAATTCTCCCATCTATTTACATGTTTAAGTCAAATAAGTTTTAGGAAAAAATAATATGGATATTATCATTGCTATATTGATAGAAATCACTAATGCTTAATATGATTTTACTTGTACAGTTGAAAATAAATCATAAGAATTATGTTTACAAGTCCAAACTTAATATATTTTCTATTCATGACATGTTTATGTAAAATTAAACATTCTTATTTTAACAGCTGGAAACAGGGACAGCATTGATTGTAAAGTCTGGTAGTCGGAAGTTTAGTGCTGGTTACTACTCAGATTTAGTGTGTTTATTACAATATCTGGATAATGAACATCCTGGAAATATTACATATATATCAGTCAACTCAGTGTATGGATTGTAAGTATATTAGTCATATGAGCAAAACCCATAATTTATAGTCAACTGTAAAAGGCTGTTGGATGACAAAATGGGAGGCTCCCACAGGGTACCCCCCTCAGGTCGCAAGGTCGCTTTTAAATTCGTCGAGAGGTCGTTTTTAAGGGAAATGTACAGGTCGCAGGTCGTTTTTTTCCCAACACAGATGACGGAAGTTGGTCGGAGGTCGTTTTTTCCAAATTTTACAGGTCGTAGGTCGTTTTTAGAAGGCCCTCAGGTCAGAAGTCGCCTCTAAAAAGCCCAGAGGTCGCAGGTCGTTTTTGACCCTGCAGGAGTCTCAAATGGGAAACAAATTAAGGATGTACTTAGGTGAGGTTAGGTAAAAATTAAGAAATTAAGAAATTAAAATTGATACTATAAGCTGGTAGAGCATCTATTAAGGATAAAGATCAGCTAAAAATATTGATAGGTCATGGACCTCCTTTTCGAAATATTTGAGATTTAAAATATGGCGGGAAAAGGCTGACTTGGACTTTTACCTCATATATGCATTGGTTCTATTTGGGTCTCAAAACAAAAGAAAGAAAATTAAGAATCTTCTAAAATTTTAGTAAATGACCTTTCATGAGCTATTAAGTCTAATATGAAAAAATAAAAGGGTGTTATGGGGCAAAATATTTTACATTGTATTGTATGGAAAAACACCAAGGAGTCCGAACATTTAGCACAAATTCAAAAACCTCACCTAAGTTCATCCTTAATAAAGAAAACTATCAACCTGATTTATACTAGTGTGGATTCATTTATTTTCGTGGATACCAATTTTCATGGATGGAGAAGAACTTGCCTTTTCGTGCATATTCGATATTTTGGTTTTACCAAGGTCTGCATACATTTTTAAAGAACAATTTGCAATTTGTTGTGCATTGGAATTTGTGGTTCCTAGGTAGCCCCGAAATCCATGAAAATTGGTATCCAACGAATAATAATGAATCAACAGTATATACATGTACAATAAGATTTTACATTTATTACCCGAACTCTTCAAATCTCTTCTCAGAACAAAAACAAATAAGAAAAGACAAAAGACTCACAAAGTATCAATCAAAGAGTACTGTTAGTTACTGAAAGCTAAATCAAAGCCGAATTTCAACTATGGATATAAAATGACCATGTTTCACCCCAGACTAAAATGTATGCAATATACTTTAAATTGAATATGTTCACAAGACAATAAAGGGAATGAAATAAACAAAACACATAGGTCACTGCAACAATGAGCATTTCACAAAATTTACAAAAAAGAAATAAAAAGTTAAACAAACTCAAAAGTTAAATAACAAAAATACTGAACTCCAAGGAATTCAAAACAAAAACTTACTGTCCCAAATCAAATGGCAAAATCAAAAGCTCAAAGACATCAAATGAAGGAGGATAACAACTGTCATATTCCTGAAATGGTACAGGCATTTTCTATGTAAGAAATGGTAGATTAAACCTGGTTTTATAGATTGCTAAACCTCTCACTTGTTTCACAGTTGCCATATATATAGAGAATATCATATGGCTTTTTCAATATCGCATCCGTATCAACCCGAGACACCAATATAATCCCAAGAGCTCTGAGGGATTATATTGGTTGAGGGTTGATATGGTGTGTGATATTGAAAAAGCCATATCATATACACTTTATTATATACATATACCTCAAGTAGATGTTTTTTTATGTAACATGACTTCATACAGATAAGGAGGTTTGAAATGATGCCATACAGATTATAGGTTTGATATTACGTCATACAGATTTGGGATTTGATAAAGCCTTTGCAACAGTGACTGCAATCGATGACGTGACGTCATACAGATTAAAGGTGTGATAAAGCTTTTGCAACCGTGCTGATATCGATATCATCACGGGTGGCTGATACAGCACGCTTGCCATTGATTGTATTACACATACAATTTATCTGTATTTATATCTAAGTATATAATAAATATTTATATATATTTGTTTCTTTGTTTATTTTTCAGATTAGCGTTTGGTAATGAGTCAGGTCTAGCAATTATTGATTATCTGCAAAAAACGTGTCTTTTAAATTTAGGAACTCCTGATTTATATGGTAAATATAGAATATTGTGTTTCTTTGTAAGAAGGGCTGTATAGAAATAGAGTGACAATTGTGCTATGACATCGTTTTAACATGTGGAAATTTCAAGTTGTACTTAGGTATGAGAAGAATATAGTGTATTTTCAGTGCTTTTCAGGTGAAAGTTTTCTACCTCCTTTGGTATTGGTAAGGTATCTGTCTCTGGTGATTTTTATTAAGACAAATCTTGTCATTACTCTTCTTTCATATCTGCCACTTGTATCCTTTGTATTTTGACTTCTATAATTTTCACAAAAACATAAAAATATATACGAAAGGGAATAAGTTCTTAAAACTTTCTTTTTCTTTAACTGTATGTTTCTTACTACATCTTTTGCCTAATAAACATATATGCATGTTTTCTGCATGTGTTTTGTAGGTTCTATGGATCCCTATCAGAGGGCTCCAA
The DNA here is from genome assembly GCA_037788925.1 of Mytilus galloprovincialis. Lineage (NCBI taxonomy): Eukaryota > Metazoa > Mollusca > Bivalvia > Mytilida > Mytilidae > Mytilus > Mytilus galloprovincialis. The sequence continues at coordinate 35,247,700 of CM075340.1, forward strand.
GGTCGCCCAGGGGTAAAAAGTTCAACCAAGCCGAGTTTTCAGGGAATGAGGAAGGCTGTCGTTCTCCCACAACTGATCAAGTAAGTGATTAAAACATATGAAAATTGATGAAAAAAAAAGAATTTTGCTGCATTATTTAGAATATATACATCTGTTAAATTGATTTTTATCATTCTTGTTAATATCTAAGGGGAGATAATATTTCAATTTTGTTTGAAAATTGGCAATTGTCTCCCTTTGGTAGAAAAAATTATTGTTAATTTACAAAGAAGTTATACTGTAGAAACAAAAATAAAAAGATTATCTTTTATTAATTCTTTTTGTTTATGATTGAACCTATCAACATCTGGCCCTCAGTCAGATCTACTTTTGCATTTTGTTAAAACCATTGAATTACTTAATAGTTAATTTAGAAATGCTTGAAGTATGTAGAACTTTTAAATTATACACCATTGGAAAAGTTTTGTAACACCTTATTCTTTTTGTTTTGTGTAAGGTATTATGTAATTCATTTATATTACCCCCACCCCTTTTCCACAAAATACATTTTATATAATTTCATCTTTGGGTAGTTGATATAAGAAGGATTGGTGTAGAATTTTTAGTGCAACTAAGAAATCAGGGTGGATTAGGTATGACCAGTGATATAATAACTCAGTGGGCCAACAACCTTTTCTAGTCTTTTTTGCTTAGAGAGTATATTTTTAAGCCATTTAGTGGGCAGAATGCAAAATCTTTCCAATGTTTAATTTCTCCGGACCAACTCAGCATAAAATTTATTTGTAATATGTTGAAAAACTTTTGCTTTGGTGTATTATTTAAGTAGTTAATAAGATATATAAGTACAAATTGAATTACTATAGTACTTTAATAACAAACATTGTTTTTTTTACAAGTTAGTCTCTGTAATCACCAAATGGCTCAGTGTTTTCCCTGCATATAATGTTAACAGGTTAATTTGAAGGAAAACATTAATTCAAAGCATAATATTTATGAATTATTTTTGTAATTGGCAGAAAGTTGATAGCTAAAATTGTAAAGAATTTAACCATGCGTTTATAAGGTGCTAAGGAAAACTTTGCTGTTGTTATATATTTTTGAAACTCCAAAGCCGAGTACTGAGCATTCATAATTATTCGTTGGATACCAATTTTTGTTGATTTAGACAGGATAGGTCAACCACAAATTTAAACCTTCAAAAAAGAACAAATTTCAGCAGACTTTTGGTAAATCCAAATATCAAATAGTTCATTCTGAACCCTCAAAAACTGGTACCCACAAAAATAAATGAATCAATAGTATACTGTGGATTCATTTATTATTGGGGTACCAGTTTTCATGGATTGAGGAAAATTTACATTATCTTGAATATTTGATTTCATGCTTTTCATAAAGTCTGCATTTAATCATATAGCAAATTAATAATTCATTGAACATTTAAATTCGTGGTTATCCTGTACCCACAAAATCCATGAAAAATTGGAATCCAACGAATTATATTGAATCCACAGTATATGACGGCAGTTAATCACAAATATATATTATATCGGTTTGGTGCTTACAGATACTGACCCTTTATTTAAGGAGGTAGACCTTAGTTAAGGAAAATAACTCTTTAAATTGTCAGTATGTTTATGTCAAACCATTTTCACAAGTATATTCTAAGCTTCTAGGTTACATAGATTATTTCCAATCTGTTTCAGGTAAATGCTTTAAATATATTGATGAAACTTGACTTAAACAAACACATTACTGATTTAAAGAGTTATCTCCCTTAAATAAGGTCTACACCTTTAAAGCAATTTTATCAGGGTTGTGTAACTTGAGAGGTAAGGAGCATAGGTAACAATTCATCACTAGAGTCACACAGATCAATAAAAAAACATGTTGTACTAGAGTTATAAATAAACACTGAGCAACAAAGTCTCTTTTATGTGTAATAAATTGTTTTATTATATTCATTTACAAAAATGAAAGCTGAAACCGTTTTCGGGGGGAGAAAATGGGGAAAATGTAATGTCTTGATTAAATGTTTTTTCGACACAAATCAAAGGAGACTTAGTTCTTAAAACCAAATATACACATGAAAAATATGACACATGTATTTGTAAAATAGAACTTATTGAAAATTTATGACACAGGAAAATACAGTAGATAGTATTTTAACTATATCTTTTAGGTAATCAAATATTATTCATTTCAATTTAAAAAAAAATGCTTGAAGATAACATTAATTGCTTATATATTATGACATGATATTCATCAGCAAAAGATTTCACCATGGCTCAAATCAATGAAAAATAAAGGCTAAATGTACATGCTATTTGCATTTTGAAATATTTTAAGATTTGGGGAAATTATGAACAATGGTAAATGTTACATGTTATAAGAAGCAATAACTGAGAAAAGAAATTGAATTCCGCTTTTAAATCATGAATATTATTTGCAGTTTTGTTTGCTGTAGGAATTGATTTGGTTTAAATGTTTAATTTGTTACTATACAGAAAAAAAAACATAACATTAGTACATAAGCTATACACCTGAATTAGTATATAAGCTATACACCTGAATTAGTATATAAGCTATACACTTGAATTAATTATGAGGAAAGAAATTTGAAAGCCAAATGTAATCCGAAAATAGAAAGCATTTTGATTGTAATACATTTAAAACTACATTTAAAACTGCAGAACATTTAAATTTAAAAAAAAAAATTCATGTTTAAAAAATAACAATTTCATTCAATTGCAAACAAAGCTAGATAATTAATGCTAATTTCAAAATTAATTTCTTTATTTTTTTTAATGACAATAATACTGAATTATCTTTGATAGTACTTTGAAAGACATATTGACTAGAGGATGATTTAAGATTTTGATTGCAAGTTTTTAATTTTCTAAGCATTGTCTCTGTCATTTTATTAATGATGATATTGGTGTATATATTTGCTATCTAATGTTATGGATTTTACTGTATATTTACTAATGTAGAAATTAGCAGTAGACAAACTTATGTTGTTTTATTTTATTTTAGAAAAAAGTAGTAGTTTTAGTTGCTGTACGCTTGCAAATTTGTGTTTCAACCTGATTTTTGTTTAATGTTTTTGTAGAATTAATGTTATGGCTATTTTTATAATTATAAACAACAAATAATTAAAAATATCTTCATGTAATCTTTCGTAGAAAAAAGCATACAAAGAGATGAAAAAGAAATAACCTTTATCTGCCATCTATATAAATTTTTAAAATTTGATTTAAAGAACATAACACGAGAAGATTTTGATATTTAAAGACAGAAAAAAACATATAATCTCAATAATCATCATCTTTATTTGGCTGTGAAAAAATTTGGAAACTTTAAATCTGTATCTCAAATTATTACTAAGAATATTTATATATAAAAAAAAAAATCTGGATGTCTATTTCTTTAAAAAACAAATAAAAAAATTCAAACTTTATCACTCACCTTTATAAATGCAAATGTTGGCGTCTTTAAAAAAAGAAATGACATTTGTTTTTAATTTTTTTTTTAAATTAAGTCAGAAACAAGCATTACTTTAATGCTTAACGTATCTCTTCAAAAAAGTGTATCAAGCCATGTGACATTCTGCAGACTCATTAAGCATGTTAAGAAAGCACTCTAACAGATAATGCATACACTCCTCCAAAGACTTTATATGGTATGCATCGTTGTCCTCTTTCCCTCCAAGTAGTATAGTTTTTTTTTACCTTCGTTTTATTAAGTTGTTCGTGTTTTATTTACTTTTATGTTTTAGTTTTGTTTGTTTTGTTTAAATCTACAGTCACCATCCCCTGAAACCAACCCTGCCAGATTAAAGAAAAAATCCTCTTGGCCTAGCGATTACCCTTTGTTGGCTATAAAAGAAAGTCAACAGACAGACTCCGATAAAAGTGATCACGAAGTTAATTCTAGTGTTGATGATGAAATTGTTGAAACTGCAGTTTTAGCAGAAACTTTGGATAATGATACTAATACTTTAAATGATAAAAAGGAAAGTGACGACGGTGGTGGTGGAATCGGTATGGAAGCCTCCATGAGGAAAAATATTCGACGGATGTCCGTTCAACCACTCACGCTTCCAAGTTTGAAAGTCCAGCTGGCAGAGACATCCTACTCAGATGAAGAAAGAACACCTACAAACAATAACAATGAACATAATTTGACATTAGAAAAAATGCCATATATGGGCAAAAAGAAAAAAGTAGGAAAAACAAAATCAGAACCGAGCGGTTTGATTGCAAAATACTCAAACGGTAAAGGTGATGATAGACCAAGGTCATCATCAGAACCTGATATTGATGTTGAACCTCCGGAAAAACAGAAAACCAGGAAAATCTCATTACATAAACTTGGTTTTCATCGTAAAAAATCTCATTTTTCTAAAAAACTTAAAGAAGACGCTGGAATTTCAAGTGATAGTGACAATTTAAACAATAGTAAATCATCGCACACAGATGACCTTGACTTCCATAAAGACAAGCACCATAAAGAGATTACGGACGATGATACAGATGACGAGAAGTCAGATACAGGATTTTTTAAAAGTATGAGGCGAATGAGTGTCCAAATTCAAAATAAGCTTTTCAAAGAGGAGGACAAGAAACCAAAACTTGAAGTTCTAGACTTGTCAAATGATAAAGAAGGGCATACGACAATTAGAAAAATGAGCATTACAGAATTATTACAACCGGGTATGTTTCAGGACAAGTTTTTAGTTCTTTTGCTGAGGTATCTTTGGTATATATTTAAGTATTAGTCAAATATGTGTGTGTCTTTTTCTAATTGCAGGGTAACAAGGGTCTTCCTGAGCATGACAAAAACTCTGGCCAACGGCTAAGTCCTCCAGTATTACTTCGGTGTTACAAATTGATGAATCACAATTCTGTTTATTTCATTACTACACATTTTATTTATGATATTGGATCGAGTCAAGTAATTAGTATGATGATACAGAAATTTTTATTTAAAAATGAAACGCATCATTGCTTACCGTATTCGGCTGTGTATAGTGCACACCTCTTTTCATTCCCCTCAAATCATGAAAAAATTTGAAAAAAACTACAATGCTCAAATTAGACTATAAATTTCAATGCAAGACTGTGATTGGTCCATTTGTGGCAGCATGTTAAGTTTGACCTCTGTTGTTGCATGTATCCCTCGCTTTGCATTCTGGGATAATAGCATGTATATTCATCTTCATCATTTTCATCTCTTGTAACCATGGTAACTATACTTTTATGTTTTCAGCCTGTGTTGTCATGGTTTGCCTAAATTTTGCTTTGTTATAAAAATATGGGATTTTTTTGTTGCTGTTTTTAATAGAATTATAGTGTTTTTCTGGCGCTTTTTTTTATTTTCGAGTTGACAAAAGCAGGATTGGTTAAAAGTATAAGACTGTTCTTTTCAAGGTTTAGCAAAAACAAAAAGGGGAGGGGGAAATATTAACAGTTGCCAAATTCAGTAAAAAGTTTTATAGCAAAGCTGTTTACTGTAATCTAACTGCATGGCATGAATATGAAAATATTCTGCAAATTCATTTGTAATTTCTTAACTAAAACATTATTAAAAAAGGGCAAAATAATGTCAGAACCATTTTTGTTTTGGCCATGAAACTAGTGGCACATGTAGATAAACTGAGTTTTGAATTTAAAACTACATGTAACTCAGATGGAAACGTCATTGGTAAGTAATCTATAAAAGTTTGAGCAAAATCTGAACTTGGATGGCACACAACTCACACACTTGGATATAATTTAAAATATAGGTTCTCCTATGTTAGGAGGGAAGATAATCAGTAGATGTCCATGATTGTTGTATGAACCCTTAATTTATAGATAAATGGTGTATGTGTGAGTCCAATGTGTCTAAAGCAAAAAAGGCAACAGCAACCTCCTGAATTAAAACGAAGCAAGTCGCAAGGTATTCGAAAACTACAGAAAGCTCAAAGTGTGGCGTCCGTAGAGGAAATGACTGGTGGAGGTGCTCACCATTGCTATTATAATCTATGTCTTTTTATGTTGTGAAAAAAGTTTGGTCAACACTGTCCTTGTACAGAAATTATCTGCGGAATTGTATTTCTTATGATTCTTGTGAAATTTTTTACAATCTAGGGTCGGCAAAATTGTCATAAAATATCATAATGACCATAAAAGATACAGTTCAGCTGAGTGAGCTATGCAGAAATTAACTTGATGACATAAATTGGGGTTTCTGACAATTCAAAGAAAAGGAATGTAATAGATTTTCAACTGACTCATGTTGTCTGACCGGTTTTCTTCTGACCTATAGAAAAATATCATTTATGTACTTCACCAGAAAATGTAATTGTCATCAATTTAATCATATCTTTTCCACTGTTCATCAAAAATTACTTAATCTATCCTAATCTCGAGTTCCATTTTTTGTTTTGAGAGTGGGAGGATCTATTCACTCACTGACATATTGGAAATTCTACCAAAAATTGTATAAACTATGTAAATCATGATCATTGTTGCAGTGTTACTGAAAATCTAATACAAATTTTCATATAAATAGGAAATTTTTATGCCCCACCTACGATAGTAGAGGGGCATTATGTTTTCTGGTCTGTGCCTCCGTTCGTCCGTCTGTGCCTCCGTTCGTCCGTCCGTCCATCCGTCTGTGCGTCCGTTCGTCCGTCCGCTACAGGTTAAAGTTTTTGGTCAAGGTAGTTTTTGAAGAAGTTGAAGTCCAATCAACTTGAAACTTAGTACACTTGTTCCCCATGATATGATCTTTCTAATTTTAATGCCAAATTATAGTTTTGACCCCAATTTCATGGTCCACTGAACATAGAAAATGATAGTGCGAAGTTCAGGTTAAAGTTTTTGGTCAAGGTAGTTTTTGATGAAGTTAAAGTTACATCAACTTGAAACTTAGTACACATGTTCCCTATGATATGATCTTTCTAATTTTAATTCCAAATTAAAGTTTTGACCCCAATTTCACGGTCCACTGAACATAGAAAATGATAGTGCGAGTGGGGCATTCGTGTACTATGGACACATTCTTGTTTTTTCTTTAAATTCCCAATTCTACTGACCTAAAGATACTTCATTTAATTTAGTTTTTAAATGGGGTAGGGGTGGGGTGAGGTGTAATGCTCTTTCAATAATTCATCTATTTTGTCACATCATTTCTTAATAATTTTATTTTAAATACCAGCTATACTTCCCATTCATCAAGGGTTCTGAGCAACAGTATGGCACACAGCAGTTTTTATTTTTCTTAATCCGATTTCTGTGGATAGAGATGTTCACTTATTTTTAGTATGTACAATTACAAGTTGATCAAACTGGTACAGTAGTGTAATGGCATGTAAAATGATTTGTGACTGAAAAAAGTACCTCTTTCAGTGCAAGATATTTTTATTTTCTGAAGGGTCTTTATTTGAGGTCTAAATTTCAATGCTGGTCCAGAAAACTTTTAGGCCTGTTAAAATCAAATATCCCATTTCTTTAAATTGATAGAAATTGTTGGTGACAATCTTGTTTGATCATTTAATTGTAAGTGATAATATTTTTAAGATGTGTTGGTTTTGCTTGCTTGACGGCTCCCATTGTCAAGGAGAGGGTTTTAAGATTGACCCTCATCCATCAGTTTGTACCCATACATATGTCCCAAATTGGTTTCAGTATACTAGTTTTAATTTTCCTCAACCAAACCTCATGAAACTAATACACAATGCTATAGCCATGAAAACTCAGATCAAGTTTTGGTTGTGTCAATTTTACTGTTTTGGAGTTATGTCCCTTTATAAGGTTGAATGCAATTTGAGTCATCATCTGTGTCAAATGGACACATTTTCAATTTATTGTCCCCACCCGTAACTCGTGGGGAAAATGGAACTACAGGGGATCTTAGCCCTGCTGTATATCTGTCCGGTGACACTCTCACAGGTACTTTTCTTGCCAGATTTTTATAAAACTTATATTATTGGTCAACATCAGCAATATCTTGCACAAGTTCTAAAATGATAGTCAATCGACTTTTTTTTAAAGAGTTGTGCCCCTTGAAAAACTAAAATATGTGCAAAGCAGGGGACATTGTTCTTTTATTTAAATTTAAAATGATATATGTATTCAAAATGTAATCAAGAATTAGAACAGGGAGCATGTCATTACCTACTGGTACTTATATGATGTATTTCCCCTCCATGCTTGCTGTTGTGGTGTTTTTATACAACCAGATTTATATACATGTGTATATATATGTTTATTTTAATTTCATTTACGTTGGGTTTAATGTGGGTGATTTTTGGTGAAATGGTAAATGTACAGTTTTCTGTAGAAGATGTTATTGGAATTTACCATTGATTTTCACAAATTATTTACAAATGTTAAATTATGAGAGGCATATCCACTGTTTATTATAGATATTTCTTCGTTTTATATTAACACCAATAACAAAAATATTGACATAACAGAAAAATTGTGAATGTCAGATGCTATTTTTTGCATCATAATTATAATTGATATTAAGAATTATCCCGATTATTAGCATTGACAATTTTCATGACAATTGACATTAAGAAACGAAAAATTTTGGATAATTATTGAAAAATTAAATTGAATATAGATATTTTTTTGATTTATATGATAACACCAATAAAAAAATTATTTACATAACTGAAAAAGTGTGAAGGTCAAATGTGGCTCTGTGTATCATAATTATAATTGCATGACATTAAGAATTATCTCCATTATTATTATTAACATTTACAATTTTCATGACAATTGACATTAAGAAATTGAACATTTTGCATAATTGTTAAAAATTAAATTGAATATAGATATTCCAGTGATTTATATGTAAACACCAATAAAAAAATTATTTACATAACTGAAAAAGTGTGAAGGTCACTTGCTACTTTTTGCATCATAATTATAATTGACATTACAAAATATCACAATTATTAGCATTAAGAATTATCATAATAATTGGCATTAAGAATTTTTTTTATGATTTTAATATTGACATTTATGATTTTTATGACAATTGACATTAAGAAATGGAAGATTTTGCATAATTATTTGTTCGATGACATTGCAAAAGTAACCAAACATGAATTAATACCACTGGAATGAGTTTTGAGGGTAAAATGTACAGAAATAAATTTAGATAGAAAACTATATTTGCTGTAAGAAATTAATGTCACTAACTGTATAAATCTTTATTTGTAAGGCGACATTGGGTTAAAGCATCATATTGTTTTAACACCAGATAAATTAAACTGCATTTGCTTCACAGGTTATTGATATACAATGTATATATATATCTATAAATATAGATATATCAATAACCTACATTGACATCTAGACTACATTTGATATCGGACATTTCCAAAAAGATTTGTTTATTCATATATATATAGTGACAATGAACTTTGAAAAGTACATGTTCTTGCGATAACTAATCCCCCAAAATATTAATTCTTCTTAAAACTGGTGGATATGCCTTTCAGAACATTGATAGTTCCATAGATCTTATTTCTTAACTTCACATTGAATCTTATTCTAAGTATTGTGAAACAAATGATTTTCAGACAAGAACATTTTGCTATGATTTCAATGTGGTTTCTATCGTTATACAGTTTGAACTAGAAATCTCTTTATATGATACATACACACATAAGATAAGGATGTCACTGACTTAATGTTAAACTTTTTTTTTAAACCAATTTTTTTTCTTTGTCTGTATATTGACAAAATATATCTAGAAATATAAATTGAAAAATTTGAATCTTCATTTACTTAAGTTCTTGTTGTCTATTAATTGTTTCCCTGTTTTGACACAACATTGACTATATCACGATCAAATGAGATGCTGATTTAACATCAATGATGCAGCAACCCAACAACACAAAAATTAAAAAGTCATCTAAAAACCAACATACAGTTTTCAGCAATACAGTAGTATCTGTACAATATATCCACCTCTAAATAAATTTTGTGTTAAAAAACACTAACCCAGATCTCTTAACAACATCAAATTCCATAAAGACAAAAATTCAAAAGAGCTACTCACATATAGAAGTAAGGGCCCCAGTATAGGAAACCAGATGGCCATTTACAGTTGCTAAAGAAAGACAAAACAAATACAAGTTGTAATGTGTCAATATACAGTTGAAATACTGACAAGGTTATCTTACTTAGAACACACATAGGAGAATGCTATATTAAAACAAGAGACGTCAACTCTCCTTTTTTAACCTTTTTCAATGTAATAACAGAAAGTAGATAAAATGTTCAATTTGATATATAAGAAAAAGTAGATAAAGAACATTATATGATAAAGGAACTATAAGTACACTTTGTTATAAAAAAAAATAGATAGAAGTACATTTTTAATAGTGAGAGAAAAGTACTTTTAAACTTTTATCATGATTTTTTAGATAAGATAAAAAAAACATTAATACAAACTAACAACTAATGTTGTGGCAAAAACAATTATTATTTTGTCTTAATTTGAACAGCTGGTAACCTTTCACATATGTTGTTATAAGCCAATGGTAGGAGGCATTGTACTTAATGATATTTTCCCTATATTAAATGTTATTCCGTCGTTTTATAAAGTTGTAGGAAGTAAAATGAAATAAAAATGTGTTTATAAGGAAGGACAATTCCCTTCACTTAAATTAAGAACTGACCATACCCAAAAGTTCCTAAATTAGATTTACTCCTTTGCACATCCTCTCATTTACTATGAGATGGCTGAATTCTTATCAGTAATAATGAACTTCAGTGCAGTCAAACATTTATTTAAGTATTACAGAAACTCAAGGTATATTTATATGTTTATAGTATGTGGCGGTCCAAGAAAAAAAAAATTATCTTGGAGTTCATTTAAACTTTTTTGTAAATTTTGAAATCAGTTGTTTTTTAGGGCTTTAATTGCTCACTTTTAATGTTTCTGTCTTATATTTATTGATTAATCCAGTTTTCATGATAATTTAATTCAGATATTGATGTTAAACTATAATTATAAAATTTTGCCATCAGATCTCAAAAACAGAGGTGAACATAACTTTTTATTAATTTACTAAGGTTAATTTGATTCTCAAAGAAAGATATTTTTTTTTTTTTTAATATGTTTGATTTGATTCATCATTTATCATATTGTATTTACATGTTTAAATTATCAGCTATGTAAAAAGTACTGACAATATTATAATTATTGTTTTGATAGCCATTGTTTACCTCAAACCTGATTGTGGTGAGTCTGAAGCACATTTCTTCTAACCCTTTCAGCACATAAAAAGTTATTGTTGTTGTCACATTTTAGAGAAAAAATTTTCACATATTCATACTTTTTCCTTTGCAGTAAAAAAGTACTAATGTTATTTTACTTCCAGGAAAGCTGTCACTCATATTTTTTTGCAATATGAAATTGATAGCCAATGGAAATATGTACACCCTTTCAAAATGTTGAGGACAAATCTTAGAAATTATATTGTTTTGATAAAATTTGACCATTTTCATCAATCATGCCTCTTGTCCTAAACATACATGAAATATTTGCCACTGGACGGGGTTAAGCAACAATCAATCAATCATCAATCATGTCTGCATTGGAAACTAATATAGCAATAGGCCATTAAAAAAAGTCACGCTTAATTTCTTTAACTTTTTAACACCCGAAACAGGATAGTGAGAACTAAAATTGTATGCTGATGTCAGTATCAATAATTGTTAAAGTTTGTAATTAAGTTACTCAATGTATTTGATGTATTTGCAATGATGAAGAGAACAGATGTATCAAAAGTGTGTTTCTGACTTTTTCATGGTGCATTACCAGCTTAATATTATCCAAACATGGTCTAAGCTGTTTGTATTTTTTAATGGTAACAGATGAATAATAGAATTTAAAAAAAAAAAAAACAAAAAACAAACTGCTAGATTTTTGTCGAGCCTTCGACTTTAGTCGAAAAAGCGAGACATAGCGATCCTACGTTCCGTCGGCGTCATCGTTGGCGGTGTCCACAAATATTCACTCTCTGGTTAAAGTTTTTGAAATTTTAATAACTTTCTTAAACTATCCTTGAATTGTACGAAACTTGGACAGAAGCTTGTTTATGTTCATAAGATAGTATCCAGAAGTAAATTTTGTAAAAATAAAATTCCATTTTTTCCGTATTTTACTTATAAATGGACTTAGTTTTTTCTGCCAGGAAACATTACATTCACTCTGTGGTTAAAGTTTTTAAAATTTTAATAACTTTCTTAAACTATCCTGGAAATTTACAAAACTTGGCCAGAAGCTTGTTTATGATCAGGAGATAGTATCCGGAAGTAAATTTTGTAAAAATAAAATTCCATTTTTTCCGTATTTTACTTATAAATGGACTTAGTTTTTTCTGCCAGGAAACATTACATTCACTCTGTGGTTAAAGTTTTTAAAATTTTAATAACTTTCTTAAACTATCCTGGAATTGTAAGAAACTTGGCCAGAAGCTTGTTTATGATCAGGAGATAGTATCCAGAAGTAAATTTTGTAAAAATAAAATTCCATTTTTCCCGTATTTCACTTATAAATGGACTTAGTTTTTCTTCCAGTTAACATTACATACAGTCTGCAGTTAAAGTATTTAAAACATTTATAAGATTCTTAAACTAGTCTGGATTTTTACCAAACTTGGACAGAAGCTTCTCACAATCAAAAGATAGTATCGAGAGGAATAATTTTATTGATTTTTTTCATCATTTTTGGTGAGTGTGTGATTAACAGCAAAAGTAGGCGAGACACTGGGTTCCGCGGAACCCTTACAAATTTTTTTAAAAAAGAGATAAGGGTCCAGAAAACATGACAAAATTAAAATGCTCTTGTATGTCAATTAAACATATGGAAAACAACTGTTATATTCCTGACTTCGCACAGATGTTTCTGAAGAAAATGGAGTTAAACCAACTAAAATTAGAAAGATATTATGAAATCGATTTAGTCCAAGATGTTTTATTTTATAGTTCAAGCATCATCACTGCATGTGTTATTTTTGCAGGCAAATTGTTCATTTTAAGCACAGTTTAACAATTTTATTATTGTTTGACAAACACCAACTTTCTATATTATTACTTATGCTTGTAAGCTCATTAATTTTGATTGGAATATTTTGTTTTTGTTAAATTACAAATTGTGTTGAAAAATGTATAGAGATGCATTGATCAGAGAACTAGAGGATATCAGTGTTTAAGGTAAAGCGATTAAGGGCATACGATACAGTTACAGGGAAGGTAATGACGTTGCTAACGTAAAATGTTATTTTCGCGACGTCAAACACAGACATATCGGGAAAAGATGCATTTTTCGACTGATTTTTATCATTCAAACTGATTTAATTTGAAAACGAGTGCATGGACCCCTATTTTTTAAAACAGCAATTTGTTTCATTTTGCAAGGAGATTATGTGACCCAAATTTTATAAAACTGTAAATAGCGCAATTTTTTTAATTTTGATAAACATGCAGCAAAAAATGACGTTTTTTTCTCTATTCATGAACATTTGATAAATATAGAGTTATTTCGGGATAAAAATTGCATAATTTTTAATGATACTTATAAAATACAGAAATTACCGATTATTTAACAAAAACCATTTTGTGTTTATCTTTTAAAACAAAAAAGCTATGTCTTTCTTTCGAAACGGAAAATACGGACACAAATCTGAATTTTGAGCAAATATACAAAATTTCGACCTCATTTTACTCAAAAAGTAGCACATGAAGATATATTTTTTATTACATATTTGATTTAATGAGGTAAAAAATAGCCTATATGCAAATTTTCACCAACTTGTAAATACAGGTTCAAAACTGTATCGTATGCCCTTAAGGTTCCTGATGAACAATTTTATGAAGAGCATATTTGTCGATTTTAATTTTTTACAGTATGACTTGTGAAAATACATTGTCTTTAGCTATTTTCTTATTCACAGTTATCTTGTTTATAATCTAGTTGGATTATAAGTTTTTGGTATTCAATGTGCTTTGTAAGGACCAGTGAACAAAAAAGGCATTCTGCCATTTATCTAAAAATTGTAATGTTTGCTTTGAAGGTTTAGAATAAAATAAACTTTTTAACGCTTATGGAAAACACACTTGGTGATTGATACTCATATTACCAGTTTGTAAATCCAAGGCACAAATTATCACAATAATTAAGATATAATGTTATATATGTTCAAAAGTGTTGCTTTCATCAAAATAGAAAGTTATTTTTTCTCCTTTCAAAAATGTTTATATATAGAAATGCGAAATTTGTAAAACATTTCAGTATAAAAAAGAAATAATTTAAGTTTTTTTGAATTTCAGATAAAAATGATGGTGCATCTTTTTCTCGGTCCCGTAGTTCTAGTATGTCAAGTTTAGAGAATGTCTCAAAAGAAGCAATTCAGTCTCTTATCTTTGCTGACTCATATACCAGAAAAACAGGTGAGCTCAATAGAATATGCAGCATAATAATTGCAATAGCAAAGTTTATAAAATATTTCGAGGTCCAAGTATTTTTACAGTAGTAATGTACCTTGAAATGGTAAATTCTATAGATAATTGCGCTTTGAAGCTGTGGTTTATATCAATAATGTCTTGGACAAATCTAAAAGCTGATGACTGAAATAGTAAATTGGTATTTAGGTCAAAAATATTTTTATCATGGCTTCCCAAAAAGGCCAACATTGTGTAACCAAAATGCCTGTCTTGGTAATGTCACATTATGGTCTGAGACCACAATCGTCGTCCCTTGATTTTCGTTGTCAACAAATATAGTCCCTAGTGTTGACAGTGGGTTACTTGCCAATATTTTTTATACCTCTTCCAAATTTATTTCTCCATGTTTTATGCCTGAAATTGCAAGTAGGGGGGTGAAATTACACTGTAAAACAATTTGGGTCCAGAATTTTAAAGGAAAGTAGTGATTTGGTCCAGTTGAAAAAGGTTAAAAACTAGCACTTCGGAAGCTGTCAAATGATTTCAAGACGACCTAAACATAAAATTGTCCATATTTTGAGTTATAGCCGATGAAGTTTTCTATAATTTTGATATAATTTGTCTCAAAAGTAGTACGACACACTGTAAAAATTTCATTGAGAAAGCGCAGGTGGGATTTTTTTTATTTTCATTTATGTTCTAAAAGAAATGCACTACGAAGTAATTGTGTTCATGGACCTTATGTTTGTATGATTGTAGTTAAAAAGATAAGAATAGTAATATATCATTGATACATAATTTTTTTTCTTTTAATTACAGATAATTTTACCTGTCCATGTCTGTGGGTAGGTACCAGCCTGGGTTCAGTGCTGGTTATTGTGCTAAATCTACCTCCCCCGGGAGACCAGCGACTTAGTCAACCTGTGATAGTCTCACCCAGTGGTAGGTAACATTATTAAAATTAACACACAAAACCTAAAATGATTTAGATAAGCCATGTGTCGGAAATGTGATCTATCCTAAAACACTCTAAAGTCAATTAAAAAATTAAACAAAGCATACATTTCAGAATTTACAATAGCTATGTAAAACAAATTTGATTATGACAAATTCTAAAATCGATATGTGCATTATTATTGCAAATCACTGGTTTTGGTAAAAATGTGAGATCTTGAATGGGATTTCAAAAATTTGCAAAGGAAAATTATTACTTAAATTATGAATGAAAGTTTTTACATGCCCATTTACGGGACTTATGGTATCTTGTTGTCTGTCTGTCTGTTGTGGGATAAAAACTCAAAAATGCTTGAACCAATTCACATGAACCTTTGGTGTATTGTTTTATCTATTGATGTAAGCTTCTTTTCGTTTTTTATAAATTTCAAGTTTCTGAGTTTGTTTGGTTTTTTTTCATTAAAAAAGGGGGATTTTCCAGTTTTGGACAATAACTAAAAAACACTTTCACCAATTTGCAAGAAACTTTGGTGAATTGTTTAAATCAATTGACATGAGCTGTCTGCAATTAGTGTTAATTTTAGATTTACTTTTCCGAGTAATTTAAAAAAGGGGATTGTCCAGTTTTCAGACAATAACTCAAAAATGCTTCCAGCAGTTTTCATGAAACTTTAGTGAATTTTATATATCTATGAAGGTAAGCTCCCTTTAGATCTTTATAAATTTTAGATTTTACTGTTGGGATTTATGTGATTTAATTCATGATTAAATTTGTTTATATTTTAGGAACGATATTTAGGTTGAAAGGAGCAATATTAACCATGTCTTTCTTAGATTGTAATGGGGTGCTAATTCCTTCCATACATAAGGCATGGAGGGACAAAACAGAACAAAAGGAGACACCAACAAAAGAACCGAAAACGCCAAGTATGCTCTTATTTTGTTTAACCTAAATGTATAGCATAAGATATGAGACCCAAAGAAATTATCTGTTGATTGTACCTACACATACTAGTGACATGTACCTACACATACTAGTAACATACATATGAAACAATTGGAGATTTGAATTCAACCATTACATCTTGCTTAGAGACCCAAAGAAATTATCTGTTGATTGTACCTACACATACTAGTGACATACATATGAAACAATTGGAGATTTGAATTCAATCATTACATCTTGCTTATTGAAAGTCCTACTCTTGGTAGTATATACACTTAAATACCCCTTAGATTATGTTAGTTCCAATTTGCTTAATTTACTGTTGGGGAATAAACTTACAGTGGCAAATATTATTTTAACTTCATTAACAAAGTGAAATTAAGGTGGTATCTAACACTTTAACTAAAATTAATTTGGCTTGTTTAATTTTCATAAAATTTTGACAAAGTATTTACTTTGACCCTTTGACAAAAAATATAAAAATTTCAAAAAATTTGAACAAACCAATTTATCACAAAAATTACACTGGTTATATAGCAGTTAGACTAACTCTAATTTTGATCATTGAGAAGCTTTATATTCCATTAACAACACAACGTAATTAAAACGTTTAGCAGATTTTACAGAGTTATCTCCCTGTAGTGTTAGGTACCACCTTAAATCAGCATAGACGTTATTGTAGAATTAAATCTATTTTGAAGTTAACATTACTGAAACTAACAAGTTTAAGCGAGGTTTTAAATCCTTTTAAGCCAGTGAATGCAGATTCAGGTGCATTAGTATGTCTGTGAAAATCTTATTCCATATAACATTTTTACCTATCATGCAATGCAAGGGTACATAATACATCTGTTATGACATCACTGCATTATATTGTATACCATCGTATACTGTAAACCAACTAATTTCCACAGGCAATGTATTTTCGTGTCTTTCGCTAGTAGAAAAATAAAGTGAATATAAATTGTAGCGATTATGTAAAACTTTGATCTTTTCACATTTAACTGCATCAAAAAAGTATGAAAATCGTGGAATTAAATTGCTGCGAATTAGGATAGTTATGGCTAAACGTGAAATAAAGTATCCACAAATATAACTTGGTTTACAGTATTGGATTCTGTAAAAAGTAGGCTTACATACTTTGATTACAAAGAAATACAAAACTTTGATGTTAGATGTAGTTTAGCTTTAAAATAAATGTTGAAATATGAAGTTCTTCACAGTCACTCTTTTACGGGATGAAAAAAAAGATTCATTCAGTTGGTAAAAACCTGGGGGGTTACTGATTATCTTTTTGGGTATAACTGTGCCAACAGCACTTTCCAAATCATACCCTGTTCTAACCAGAAAACATTGAAAAAGATACCCAGTTCTAAACAGAAATATTGAAAAACATACTCTGTTCTAGACACGCTCAGAAAATGTATATCCTGTTCTAGGCTGTATAAAATAGATGCTGTTCCAGACTGTATCTTAAACAGTTAAATAAGCTACTCTGTTCGAGACAAATACTTTGTTTAAAAAAGACCCTGTTCTCACCAGCAGGGCATGAAAAAACTACCCTGTTCTGACAAGCTGGACATGATAAAGGGACCCTGTTCTAGCAAGCAGGGCATGAAAAAGCAACCCTGTTTTGTGGCACACTTATATCACTAAAAATAGCTCCCCTAGGTAAAAACTTCATAAATATATATAAGTGAAGGTGAGACTATTCCAAATGTTGGACAGATATTCTGTTTAATTTGTGATTTCTTTATTTTTAGGACAATTGTCTATGGCCCAGAAACCAAGGATCTCACCTACGTCATCAACGGAAGTCTCAGATAAACAATATGCTGTTTTATGCTCAGAAAAACAAGCAAGAGTATGTAAATATTGTTAACTAAGAATTTATGAACATGACATGTTTTCCTTCATGAATAATAAGTTATTTGTTGAAAATTTTGTTACTTCATGTCAGAAATTTAATGCCCAAAAAGGGACTATTTTCCATTAGTTTAAAAAATTTCAGACAGAATCAAAAATATGTGACAAAAAATTCTTGATGCACTTATAAAATTTGAGCTCATGAACATGTGTGCTTTTTACACAATCTCTGACCAGAAAAAAAATGAGATTGACAAGCAAAAAATCATTAAATGCCAAGAAGAATGAATAATTTTATGATACTTTTACATTACAATACAATCAGAGCACAATATAGATTTTTCATCAGTAATAGATACAAATACCATGGACAATTCATTGAATGATTTGTCATAAGACCAACAATACTAAGCATATTCAGGCACATTTTCCTAGATTTTGATATTTATGCAGATTGATTTTTGGTGTTTTAACGCCACTTTTAAGCACCACATTTAGACTATTTCGTGGCGCTCAGTTTTTATTGGTGGGGAAAGCCGGAGTGCCCAGAGAAAACCACCAACCTTTGATAGGAAAACTGACAATCCTAGTCAATTAAAATCGGAGTCCAGAGCACCCGCGTCATGGGGTTCGAACTCACAACCTCAGTGTTGACTGGCTAGTGATTACAGTAGTAACCACCAAGGCCCCTATTTACACAGATGATATTCATTGATCTGTTGTATGTTAAACCAAGCTTTAGATTTATAATTTGTATTCTATTTTGACAGGTTGTATCCTTGCCATCTCAGTCATGTCCATATAAAACAAGGATCACGGATTCATCGTTTGTTGTACGAGCTGATATTGTATCAATGAGAGGTATTTGTTATAGATAGACTGTCTTATTTTTTTACCAAATCTGTTAATCTCTTTAAGTTATGGATGCAATACTTAATATTGGATTTCAACATATTTTGGATGGTTGGTCACATGTAATAGATAGATCCCTATTGATTTTGAAGTCATTTGTGCCAAGCTGGGTTTCTGCTAACAGTCGCTATTTTCGCGATTGAATTCATTATTGGCAAAAGAAATAAAACAGTTTAATTTCAATTTTCATCCATCTTGTTTACTTTTTTCTGGTTTCTCAGACTTTACCTGATCAGACAAAATTCGGAATACACCTTGAACTTGTTAAGATTTTGACAAAATAACAATAATCAGCTGATTGCATTTTATAGCTGTAGGCAACAATAGACTTATTAATTAAGGTGCTGACTGCATTATTTTACGAAATGAGGTGGTCAAATGACATCACTCAATTTACGAATATCTGCAAAATCAAAAAGGCAATAATTTCTCCATAAACTATATCTGTTAGGACAAAATTATTGCAATATTAACATGACTAACCAAATTTGAGATTAACCATTTCTATTTCAGGAACAAAGCTGTATACAAATACATGTATCAAATGTTGGAATGCAAGTTCTTTCATTTGTGATACTCATTCAGTAGCATAATCACATTAATAAAATCATGCAATAATTCTGAATTTTCAGTAAACTGACATGAAAGTGTTTCTATGGTTTATGAACAAGAAACATTAATTTTTATGCCCCAACTGTAACTTTGCATGTTTGTTTGTTTGTTAGTTTGTCCATCTGTCCCACTTCAGGTTAAAAATTTTGGTTAAAGTTTTGGTCAGTGTAGTTTTTGATGAGTTCCTATCAATTTGAAAATTAGTATAGTACATATGTTCCCTATGATTTGATCATTCTAATTTAAATACCAAATTAGAGTTTTGACCCCAATTTCACGGTCAACTGAACATAGAGAATGATAGTGCGAGTGGAGTATCTGTGTACTATGGACACATTCTTGCTTGATAATAACATTTTACATTTATCTTTCAGATAGTGTATGTTTAGCGTGTTATATTGCCAATGGTCGGATTATGACATTTAGTTTACCCAGCCTTAAGCCTCTTCTAGACATAGATTTTCTAGCATTAACAGACCTGCGGATAGCCCGAACATTTAATTTCAGTAGTAATGGACATGCTAGTTATCTATGTTCACCTACTGAGATTCAAAAAATATCATTTTCTGCTGACCTAAGGTAAAGTATAGATTATACTGAATGAAAAAGTAACAATACAAAAAATATCATGTTTCTGCTGACCTAAGGTAACGTATAGATCAAACTGAATGAATAACAATTAGTTATGAGTTGGTTGACTGTTATAAAATATCTTTATGGCAGATGAGTCTTATTTATTCAAATTGTCATACAATGGATTAATTCATTTTAATGTGAATACCAATTTTAGGCCAAAATAAAAAGATTGTATGTTTGCCCAAACGCGACCGACCCAAAATAAACCCGCCGACTCAAATTCTTTTTTTACGTTTTTTTGAAGAAATTTTTTTTTCTGATTTTTTTTGGGTCCGCTCCGTCATCGTACAAAACTTAATGTTTGTCGTCTTTGCGTTTGAAAGTAACTGTGAATAAGATTAAAAGAAAGCGTATAAGAGACGCAGTTAATCGATATTCGATGTTCTCTGTTTTTATCTTCTGATTTAACGAACGTAAAGAAGTAAAACATGTGGCACAGTTTTTTTACGCTGTAGTTGTCTGTACTACCAAACCCTTACCTATATGCTCAATGTTAATTTCATCGTGTTATCGAATATCTGATAAGAATATTCAGGTAAATTTGTTCAAAGCCATGTGCAATCGAATATTTTCAATGTGTTTCTGACAGGAAAATCAAATGGATCCGGAAGTTGCGAATTTACAATCTTGCAAGAAGATTTTGTTTTTACTGAATAAAAAGGAATTATTTCTTGATAAATTGTTGTCTTTAATTATAATCTTCCTTTATCATGTAAATTAGATGCCCTTTTATTCAAATAGTTCAAATTTACAAGTCTCATTAGACAAGATCAGTACGTTGCTGTTTGGGAGAATTTGATAAAACTATAAATGCTCACAGAATCAGAAATATGATCTTAACTGAATGTAACTCCTTCTGAATAATTTATTGCAATATAAATATAAATCCCTTTTGACAAGAGAAATCCGACTTTTGTCAGAAATATTTTTTAAAGTAAACACATGTTATGGACGCCATATTGGATTTTTATACAAATTTGTGAGGAAGCCTCTAAAACCATGACCTAAAAATAAATAGTCTTCAGAAAACGTTAACTTTATGCAATTATATTTTATCAATAATGATTATTTTCAAAAATTTAAACTTGATTATTTAAAGAAATAAAATTATAACAAATACGTTTTTAGTTTGGAGATTCTACAGAACATGCTTTGATCTATTTATAGCCAAATTAGTTTACCTGTGTGATAATGTAAAATATAAATTTGTTTTCAAAACATAAAAAAGACACAAACTAAGGATGGTAGATAATAATTCATATAAATATTTTAGGACATTTAATCTATTTTAATAGAAATAGGATTTAAAAACTGCAAACAAATTTAATCATTACATAATCAGCTGATATGTTTTTTACACAAACATCGTGTTGATGTAACTGTTGAAAATCACTTCATAAATCCACCAGCCCTTTCACACAGTTAGCAATTGTCAGGGTTATAAACATCTCAGGATACAAATCATAAAGTAGACTAATTTATTTATAGAGGTTTTAAATTCATGGCTTTTGGTTGTCTCTACAAAGGTTTGATGGGAAAAAAAGATATACTGTTTTAAGATCTTTTAATATTTTCATGCAAATTCTGATTAAAAAAAAAAATAATAAGAATTTGCCTACCTACCTACCCACACCCAGTCATCATGGGTCGGGTTTGGGCAAACTGAAATATTTTTAATTGTGGCCTTAGTGGTTTAACAAAAAATTGTATTTTTGGCTGTAAACAAACTTATTGAGAAAAAAAATGTTTTTTGATTAACATTAAATTTGTGGTTTACATACATACTCATGAAGACGCAGAGACATGATAATTTGATTCAGGCTCAATGCATGGTTTTCTTGGTATTTAGATAGACTATACAATTGTGTGATTTCCATTTAGAAAAAGGACATATTTGATAGGGTAAAAAAAAAATCTCACAACTGACCATTTACAAAATACATCAAAGATTTGTTGCATGTGTATTTGACATAAAAAAAAAAAATAATTGGTTATTATTATATTTTGGTTATGTTCATACCTTTCAATTTGTAATTTTTAGAGAAACTTGAAATATTAGGTTGAACATTTTCCAAATTGAAGGTCCAACAAATAGTGGATAGTTTTATTTAAAGTGCATAGTATATCTTCTTAAAAAAATCAAGACCAAGCTTAAGCTTGGATCTTCAGCCATACATGAATTTAAGTGCATGTTAATATATCTCACACAACCAAATAGATGTCACTTCTGGTTGCTTGATGCAAAATTGCAGTTATATATTTAAGAAAACAAAGCTTGCCATAATATATTTGGTTTTATAAAGTGATTATGCCTGCATATTCTTAGTTATTTCTTTCCACAACCTTACTTGTATAGGCAGTAAAAAAAGTCGAAGAAGTTATAAAAAAATTTAACAAATATAAATGATGGGCAAGGGAAATTTAATGTCGATATCATCTTGCAGGAAAGATTGTTCAAAATCCTAGTATTCTGTATTTTATTTGATTATCTCTGAATTTGTTACTTATTTTGAGTAAAACATTTCAAATTTTCTTTCAGTGATAATTTAAACGAAATGTTGGGAGATTTGTTTGTAGCAACTTGTGAAACACCAGAAGCTCCTAAACAAGGCTTCTTCAAGAACCTGTTTGGTGGTGGAAACTCAATTCTAGACAGAGAAGACCTATGTATGTTTGTTTTAATTTAAAAAAATATAGAGGGGATTATTTGGGCTGAATAACATGTGAAGACTAACTTGTGAAATACAGCATAGTATAAAAAATCACAATAAAGATGGCCATTTTTTTTTTCTCACATAAGTTCTAGCAGCTGGAGAAGTTATATCAAATATAAAACCATACATTTTAACATATGGGATATTAGGATAACTTAGTTCCTCTTATGATCACAGGTACTCATAGCTCTGTAATAAACAAGTATATTGTCAATAAAGGAATTGAGTTATGTGGAATTTCTTTAATTTTTTAGCTCACCTGGCCCAAAAGGGCTAAGTGAGCTTTTCTCATCACTTGGCGTCCGTCATCGTCATCTGTTAACTTTTACAAAAATCTTCTCTGAAACTACTGGGCCATATTAAACCATACTTGGCCACAATCATTATGAGAGTATCTAGTTTAAAAAATGTGTCCGATGACTCAGCCAACCAAACAAGATGGCCGACATTGCTAAAAATAGAACATAAGAGTAAAATGCAGTTTTTGGCTTATATCTCTTAAACCTAAGCATTTAGAACAAATCTGACATGGGGTAAAATTGTTCATCAGGTCAAGATCTATCTGAAATTTTCAGATGAATCGGACAACCCGTTTTTAGATTACTGAATTGGTAATTTTAAGGAAATTTTGCAGATTTTGGTTATTATCTTGAATACTATTCTAGATAAAGATAAACTGTAATCAGCAATAATGTTCAGCATAGTAAGATCTACTAATAAGTCAACATGACCAAAATGGTTGACTGACCTCTTAAGGAGTTATTGCCCTTTATAGTCAATTTTTAACAATTTTTCGTAAAATTTTGTAATCTTTCACAAAAATCTTCTCCTCTGAAACTAATAAGACAAATTTAACCAAACTTGTCCACAATCTTCATTAGGGTATTTAGTTTAAAAAATGTGTCCAATGACCCTGCCCGCAAACCAAGATGGCAGCCATGGCCAAAAATTGTACATAGGGTGAAATGCAGTTTTGGGCTCATATCTCTGAAACCGAAGCAGTAAGGGCAAATCTGACTACATAAAATTGTTCATTAGGTTAAGATATATCTGCCCTGAAATTTTCAGACCATTCAGGCAACCCTTGTTTGGGTTGCTGCCCCTGAATTTGTAATTTTAAGAAAATTTTGCAGCTTTTGCTTATTATCCTGAATTTTATTATAGATAGAGATAAACTGTAAACAGCAATAATGTACAGCAAAATAAGATCTAAAAATAAGTCACCATGAACAAAATGGTCAATGTACCTCTTAAGGAGTTATTGCCCTTTATAGACAATTTTTAACAATTTTCATAAATTTTTTAAATCATTATAGATAGAGATAATTGTAAGCTGCAAGAATGTGCAGTAAAGTAAGATCTACAAACACATCACCATCACCAAAACACAATTTTGTCAAAAAACCATATGTTGGTCTTAGTTTAATATGAACATAGACCAAGATGAGCGACACAGGCTCTTTAGAGCCTCTAGTTCTAAACACAATCAAATTTATGATACATAATGAGGTTGATGAAAATGGAAAAATGAGCAGGCATTCTTTCAATTCGTGGATGAAAAGAATTAAAAATAAGGAATGAAATTGCAATCATAAAAATCAATTGAAAATATTCAACTAGGTTTATTATTTATTATACATGTTTATCAATTTTCCCTCAAGTATCAAGTTAGCTTTCCTTATAATGCATTAACAATATTTGTTTTGGTTAAATCATAGTATTTGAATCAAGAAAGTTAAATAAATATTGAACTGAAAATCAAAATGGCTTGAAAAAATGACAATTTGTTGGAATAAACACTGTAAAAAATAAATTTGAGAAGGATATACCTAACAACTATAATAACAATATTTTAGTTGGTGAATCAAGTGGTAAAGGGTCAAGAGGATTGGCTACAAAGATACCAGGACGAACTAACATGCAGTATCTACAAGCTGGAACTGTTGGAGTCACTGGAGAGGTGGCAAAGACAAGACAGGTATACAGTCACAACTTTTATTTCTTGTCATACCTCAATCACTCATTTGGGTTATGCTCTTAATTCCTCTGAATAATTTCAGAACTGGTGTTTTATGTTTATTGATGTTCCTGTTAACTTTTTTTTTTTTTTTTGAAGAATTTTAGATTACACTGAAAAACAAACCATACAATGTTTGCTTCTGAATATTGTATCAACAATGAATGAGTTAATTATGTAAAAAGACATCAATTTATTGTTCCCTGTGCAACACATTGTAGGGGACATGGAAATACTGGAAGTCCATCCAGAAAATTGCATTGTTAGCCCTCTCATGTGTACAATTCTGGCCAAATTTTTATGTAACTTATATAGTAGGTTTAGATCAGAAATGTCTTATACAAGTTTGAACATAAGTGCCAAGCACCACTTTTAAAAGAGTTATGCCCCTAGGAAATATTTTAAAATGATATGAAAAAATTTATTGTTAGCGCTCTTATGTGTACAGTCATAGGCAGATTTAGGGGGGAGGGGGCCTGGGGGGGCCCAGGCCCCTCCCCCCTTTTTGTGGGAAAAATTTGGTTGATTATATAGGGAATCACTTAAGCATGACTGGAGTGCCCCCCCCCCCCCCCCCCCCCCCCCCCCCCCCACCTTTAGGTCAGTCAGTGCCCCCTATCGACCTATTCTTTTTAAGAGTTATTGAAACATAATGTATTACACTTATTTGTATAATGATGTCTACATTACTTGAATATTTTATTTTCCAGTTATTTTTGGAGAGGGGAGAGAAACTTGGAGAACTTGGTGAACGGACAGAACAAATGTTACAAAATGCAGAAAGCTTCTCAAGTGCTTCACATGCAATAATGTTAAAATACAAAGACAAAAAGTGGTATCAGTTTTAATTCTCAGCACACCAATCGTTGACAGCCACGTCATCATGATTAAGATTCATAGCATACAATGGCAAAGTTTTGATTCTGCCATGGCAAAAGATCATCAGAGTTTGCAGAGGTAGCAAAACTGTAGGATAAGTGTTGCCATCCTAACACAGATATGTTACTGTAATGCTCCACCCATGACAAACAGTTGCTATGGTTATATTAGATGCCATGACAACTAGAGATGAATAATGGTGTTATGGAACCTAGTTTGTGCAATAATTATAAATTTAAGATATTTATAAGGTCTAGAGTATTTTTTCTGTTTATTGAAATATTCTGATTTGTATGTGTAGAGTGTTTTTTTTTTATATTAAGAAATATATATTCATTATTTTATTGGGAAAATGCAATTTTTTATTGACTGTTTTCAATTAATTTGTTTCTTTTAGTTATTTAGGTAGTCTATAAGTCTACACAATTAATTCTACTCTTGATAATGGAAGCATTCCAGTACAAATTTTGAAAAAAATGAATGAGTAGGTTCTCATGGTTTAATATTTGACCTATAACTCCATGAAATACTAATAAACGATTATATAAATTCAAAAACAAATTCTTAAACTTGGAAGGATACAGAATCAACTCATTTCTATTTGATGATTGTTGATATTGTCTTTGCAGAATGTATTACTTTTAAAGCTTTAATGTTTTACAAACCAACAAAACGTTTTTATTCAGTTTTTTCAGATACAAAAAAAATCTAGTTTCTGTCAATGATACTATAGTATAACAAATCTAACATCATATACACAGCTGCTTTCTATTTCCCTCTAAAAGAATACTGTCATCACTGAAATTATTGCATGCATTTATTAATGTGATAGTTGCTGATCAGACAAAACTGTTATATTAATTAATACTTGAACAAGAAGTTGAATATTTAACATGTGAATTTTAATCAATGTGGCATTTTCCCAATTACATTTTCACAACATAAAAGCATTTAAAATTTTCTGACTCTTATAAGTATTAGTGTGCAATAATATACAAGTCTGCATTAGTGCAATACTAATTATAGGAATATGTTATAATCAATTATACTTTATTTTCTTACATTACCCAAAGATAATTAAGATGTTAGAACTTAGGTATATAATGTAAAGATTATTGATCTAGCATATGAGCTGTGCCAGATAGAAATTGACCTTATGCAAATAGATATCAATACATCTATTTACCAATTTTGGATTGATTAAATCTATAGGGAAAGTCTGTAACTGTTTGAAAATTGAGTTGTTAGATAAGTTCCCTACAAAAAAGACCAAAATTCATCTTTATTTAGTATTTGAATGTTCCAAAATTAATGAAAGACTTACATATGTACATGTATACATACACTTGCATAAGGTCAATATCTATCAGACCCAGCTCATATTATGAAACATCAATTCTGACCATTTAGGACATCACCTGTTAGAGAACTTTAGAATGTAATAGGTCAAGCAGTATGAACAAAATATTAATAGTTTGTTTGTGGTATGTAGCTTGTGATCAGACACAATATTTCATCTTTGGATTTGAAGTATATATCTATATATAGTATGCTTAAAAGTTTTCTTGCTCATTTCAATAAACACAATAAAATAATCAGAGATCGGCTGTGACTTGTTAATCCTATCAAATATTTATCGCTAGTTATGTACATAGTGAAGTCATTTTATTTGTAGTATAATTTAGTTTTGTAGACAGATTTATTCAAATAGTACAAACTGTAATGGCATAAGATAACCTTTCATCCTAAGTTAAACCCATTTCATTAGTTTTAATAATTAGAGCTATTTTCCTAATGCATGTAGTTTTAATGTTTGGTTGACTCGCATGCTTTGTTTGTATAAATGTTTGCTCAAGCATTGTAATTAGATTGACATCTGCCATCAATAAATAGGCGGGGATTCAGCTTGTATAATGTTATTGGATGCTTGAACAAACATTTTTACAAACAAAGCAAGCAAGCTTACCAAACCTTTAATCTACATGCATTAAGAAAATAGCTCTTATCTGTTTAAAATTCAGATTCTGTGTCCACACTTTTCA
The DNA here is from genome assembly GCA_037788925.1 of Mytilus galloprovincialis. Taxonomy (NCBI): domain Eukaryota; kingdom Metazoa; phylum Mollusca; class Bivalvia; order Mytilida; family Mytilidae; genus Mytilus; species Mytilus galloprovincialis. The sequence continues at coordinate 35,275,737 of CM075340.1, forward strand.
TACAAGGATTTGACAACATTTCCTTCAGCTCATATTCGCATGGATCAGAAAAAGTTTTTATGTTGCTACAACTCATGTTATATTGCCACTGGTAATACAAATAAAATTTGGTATTGACAACATTCTTATTTATGTGTTCAGTTTGGTGCTGAATATTGACCATCTAGATATCAAGAAGGAATGCTTAATCTTTTGTTTATAAATACATGTTATGGTCCAAATGTTAAGTTAGATTTATGAATTTTGGTGTATTTATCTAAAATTAGGTGCAATAATTTTTTGCAGGGCATAAAGAAATGCTAGTCTTTGAAAATATCAAAACAGAAGTAATTTTTTTTCCTGCTTTTTCTATAGCTCTCTTAATAATTTTTTTTAAATTCCAATTATTTCATATGTTATATATGCCACAGAATAAGATATTTTCAAACTTTATAATTTTATTTCAAATAAGTATTTAATAAAAAAAAATATCAATTCTTTCTTTTGTAAATTTTACCAGTCTTGATTTGATGGGAGGCTTGTTTCAAGTTAATAATTTTTGCAGATTTTTTTTTAAGTAGAGAACTTCTTTTGTAAATCTTAAGGTTGACCAGTAAGACAGTTTTTGTTGATAAAAGAGGCATTTTTAAGGTGATGGGTTTAAAGAGTTGATGTTGGAGACTGGCATTGTACATTTGGTGGATAGATGTATTCGATATGCATTTTTTGATATAGCGTTTTTTATACTTTTTGTTGTTAACATTGTTTTCAATTTGACTTTTTCATGATCTTAAATGATTATGTATCTATAGTTTTCTTGTAAAGGGCATATGGATAAAGCTTCAAAAAATTTCCTTCATTTTAACTTTAAAAAAAGAAAAGTATCTTTCTCTTTTTTTCTTTCTTTTTCAACTTGTCATGTAGCTATTGAAATCATAATGGCTTGGGTTGAACTCCAGTTATAATTCTAATAGATATGATCAAGTAAATCCAGACATGAGGTGGTGATTGTGCAATAAAGTACAGCTTAAAATAAAGGAAATGCTTATGATAATTGTCAATCAATGCAAATTTATCATTTTAATAGAATACAAAGATCTTTTTTTTTCTTTAAGACATTTGCTGTGAATTTTTTAAGATTTTGTAAGATCAAATATTAAGCTATATTTCAAGACATGCCCCTGTTGCTTTGTTTGTAGAAAAAATGGCACAGTATTATTGCTGAATCAAATATTTCTTCTTATGTCCATACTATTAAGTATCTTTGCTCAGAAAAAGATTTAGATGGGGAATCCTTGAAATGGCAGATGACCTTGAGACCTGGCCACCCCTCTAAATCTGCCTCTAAACTCGGGCATTGCAGTTTGTCAATATCTATCTTTCCTGGAGATTTAAGGCATCATTACATGTTCAGGATCCAAGACCTGTTCCTGTCTTTGGCAGACATGAAAAAGATCAGGGTTCTACAGACATTAAATTTTGCTTCACAAATGATTTAGACCAACATAAATTGATACTGCAGTAAAAAAATAATAATAATTTTAAGTCTGGAAAATTATAATTTTGTCAATACTTAGCAATATTTTGTTTAAAGGGGGGATTGAGTGTTATTTTATGTAGAGATATAGATTTATTTCAATTTCGTAAAAGGAGATATTATTCACTAAATGATTGATGTTAATTCTATATTTGTAGATAAATGAATTGTATATAGATAAATATATATATATATGTATAGTATATATGCTTGATGTGTACAGCTAATGGAGTATTCTGTTGTATATAAAAAGCTACTCACTTTTCATACTTGACCTTTGACCTTATGTAGTTTTTGACAGGCATTTACATACTTTTTTACTTGGCATTATGGGTAGGTTGCTGGAAAGAACAAATTATTACTATATTTATTTGTTGTTTTGCAGAGAAGTCTTCTGTTAAGATTACAGCATTGTATACCTTGGCTACGTCTATACTATTCGTCAATAAATTTCGAAATTTGCGCAAACCTGAATTTCATCTTTTAAGAATGATAAATGTATTCTGTAGGTAAAAAATATTGATTATACTGCAGATTCATTTATTTTCGTGGGTACTTTTTTTCTTGGATTGCGAAAAACTTGCATTTGTTTAAGTACTTGATTTCTAGTTTTTCCAAAGTCTGCATACAAACTTATAGAAAAAAATAATTTGTTGAACATTTAAATTCTTGGTTTTCCACTAAATTCATGAACATTGGTACCCAACAAATAATAATGAATCCACAATAGCCACCTGATTTAATAAATCTTTAGATATTTTGGTCAATATCGACAAAGTTTTAAAATTGTTACAAATATAACATTGTTTATTGTTTATTTTTTTATTATAAAATAAGAAAAAAAATCAAGATTTAAATTTATTGCTAGTTTGAAAATATTAAGAAAAGGGATATAATTGGCCGGTTTGAAAAAATTGAAGAAAATGTATATGATTGACCAATTTGAAAAAAAAAATAAGTAAAGGGATATGATTGGCCAATTTGAAAAAATTAAGAAAAAGTATATGATGCAGATCTTAACAAAGACTTCTTTGCTGATTATGAATTCCATGTTATTTATTTTTTTGTTATTGTTTTTTGTTTGATTGTTACGATACATTTTATGATGCACAGATTTTCATATACATTTGCTTGTTTCCTGTTTATTATTTGATTTCAACACAAAGGCATATGGGACCTTAAGCATATTGTGATACTTATTTTGGTATAAATAATTCCAGTTTCGCCTTTGTGTTAGGGGTGACTTATGTTTCCATGTCTCGTTAATTAACATTCCTTATGTATTTATCATATATATTAAACAATAGGGTAGAAATAATAAGTACATAGATGTGTAGAAGGTTATATGAAACTGTTCATAGGCAAATACAGATTTATAGGGGTTTTAAGTTATATAAAGCGACATTGTTAGAAATTATATGATAAAATCAGATTATATATATTCATACTGCAAATATGCTATTTGTGCATTCTGAATGCTCTCAGTTTAAACTTTGGCTTTATATAGTCTTTGACCATATAAAGCTTTGTTTGTGAAGTTGATAATGTGTTTCCTTAAGAGTTTTATTAATGACATCTTGAAGGAATGTAGATTTCTTGAAATTTTAAATTTTCTGCTTCAAATCAGTAATTGTATGTTTTAACCTGAAATATTACATTTAGAACTATTTTGATAGTTGCTGTACGAAAAGAACAATTGTATTTAAATATATAAATTCTATTTATATTTGGCTTGAAATAGCAAGAAATGCTCGGCACAGTTTTGCGTTCAAACTATTTCTATGCCTTGTACAAATAAATCATATTTATTTCAACAATGTATAGTTAAATCTATATTCATAATCATAATTTATTTAATTACATATCTTTATTAAATCCTCTTTGTGAAAAACTATCAGGGACTTTGTTTATTTATAACTTATCAAATGTATACAAAAGTACATGAACAAGTCTTCTCTGATAATCTTGCACTGCTTTACACTTGAGTGAATATATCATACAATATCAATATCAAGCTCTATCTGTAAATCGTCAAAATTTTAAAGAAATTTAGTATTATCCTGTTATCAAATTTTTTTTTATGATCATCATTTTTTTTCTCAGACTTTAGCTTTGAATAATATATTTTTTTCTTAAGGGAAGTTTGGTATATTATTTTTTTGAAATTTGTCTTTTAAAGGGCTGTATCTTTCAAAGTATAAATAGAACAATAGTCTGACTTGGGGTCTGAGAAAACAAGGCGTGTTATCTTAATTTGTGCTAGTCTTCAAATGGTAATGGAGAACTTAACATTATGATTAAATTCCTTCCTTGTGCAATTCTGTTGTTTTGTATTTTTGATCTCATTTTATTATTTGTTATAAGGGGAAGTAACTCTCTTGTTTTGTTAAATGGGAGATAACTAGCTGTGCCGTATGTTGTAATCAATCATTGCAGTTGTTAACTAGTGAAATGAACACTGTACATAAATCTGTAGAAATTAAGAGAAATGGTAATAAAAACTAAAAATGATTCAGTGTTTTATATATAGTTATTTGTTGTTAATCCTTCCATTTTAGATAATCTGGCTTAAAATATAAAACAGAAGATGTGGTATGATTGCCAATGAGACAACTATCCACAAAAGACCAAAATGACACAGACATTAACAACTATAGGTCACCGTACAGCCTTCAACAATGAGCAAAGCCCATACCGCATAGTCAGCTATAAAAGGCCCCGATAAGACAATGTAAAACAATTCAAACGAGAAAACTAACGGCCTTATTTATGTAAAAAAATGAACGAAAAACAAATATGTAACACATAAACAAATGACAACCACTGAATTACAGGCTCCTGACTTGGGACAGGCACATACATAAATAATGTGGCGGGGTTAAACATGTTAGCGGGATCTCAACCCTCCCCCTAACCTGGGACAGTGGTATAACAGTACAACATAAGAACGAACTATAAAAATCAGTTGAAAAAGGCTTAACTCATTAGATGGACAAAAATACAAGTGGAAGTGGACCGGTACTTATACCTACCTACTTAAAAGCTGTTTGAGCTTTTGCCATCACTTGGAGTCAGTCACATCCATCATTGAATACTTTAAAACAAAAATCTCATCTAAAACTGGTGGTTCAAATGTTAATTTACATGAATGTCCCTTAGAGTACTGTAAATTCAGAAATTATTGCGCGTTTTTTATTATTGCATAAAATGAGACAGAGTTATAAAGACAATAATTTAACCTCGCATATTGAAATATTTCATATGAATTAAACAGGATTTTTCTCAAAATCGTAAAAATTTAAAGTCTAATATGACAAAACTGCTATAACAAATGCATGCAAAAATTTCTGAATTTACAGTATCTAATTTAAATATTGAGGGCCTTCATTGGTCTAAGTACATGAAGTTTGACTACTGAAATCACTAGCCAGTTAACACTGAGATTGTGAGATTGACCCCCACTCTGTGCACTTGGTTCCAATCTTAATTGACTAGGATTGTCTGTTTTCCTACTGAATGTCAGTTGTTTTTCACAGGAGTCTCCTTCTTTCTCCACTTAGAAAAACTGATCGCCACAAAATAGCACATTAGTGTTAGAAGTTGTGTTAAACACCAATCAATCAAGTTATGAATTGTATCTGGAGATTTGATGCATCGATGATAGTCCGTCGGAAGGGGACGATAAATGGCTGACCTGTGTTAAGAGAGAGCCATATCTTTTGCACGTTAAAGACATCCTTGTAGATTTCGAAAAAGAGCAGGCTCATGCCGCTACAAGGCAGCACTCTCACCCGCAAAGTGGAAAGGGATTAATATAAGTTGAAAAACTTGTTTCCACTCTTAAAAATATGTTTAAACTAATCAATTAACATAACCACTGCTGCTAAAAAGTAACACATGGGTAAAATTACAGTTTGGGGCTCATATATAAATAACTTCAGCAGTTAGAGCAAATCTTACATAGGATCAAACTGATTAGAAAGTCAAGGTCTATGTGAAGGTCAAGGTCTATCTCCTGGTGAATTTTCAGAAAATTGGACAACCCATTGTAGGTTTATTGCTTGTATAGATTTAAGAAGATTTGGTATGAGGACCAATGAGACAACTCTCCAGGCAAGTCACAATTTGTTAAAAGTAAACTATTATAGATCAAAGTACAGCCTTCAACACAGAGCCTTGGATCACTGCAAACAGCAAGCTATAATGACTAGTGTAAAACCAAACAGGAAAACCAACTTTCTAATCTATATGAAAAAAACAAGAAAGGAGAAACAATTATGAATCACATCATCAAATGATAACAACAGGTTCCTGATTTAGGTCAGGTGCAAACAAATTTAGTGGGTTTAAACGTTTTAACAAGCAAAAAAAGTCTCAACTGAATATTTTCAAGTATCAAGTCGAAACCATTGGTTCAATTATCGAACTTCAATACTTTGTAATACCAATAGTTGACTTATTTATACCTAACACCTCAAATTCGTCTTTAAAATGAAAATAAGGAGATGTGGTTTAATTGTCAATGAGATGATTGTACAGCCTTCAACAATGAGAAAAAAACATAAAGTATAGTCAAGTTACGTATACTTCAGTGCTACTACTAATTTGTCCTTCTGTCTTGTGCACATTTTTTATTGGATTAGAAATATTTTGTTTGTTATAGCAAGATTGTCCTTCTATCAACATTCATATTGGAAATCGTGGTACCTCTGATATTTCATGAAAAATTTCAGAAAGCGTATATTTTTTAGAAATTAAAAATGGGGTTTATGGCACACATATTGACCTAACATGCTTAATAGTCTGAATCAGTGATTGAGTTGAAATCAGGATATTTTCATATTTTGTTAAAATGTTTTCCTGAGTATTCATTTAATATTTGCCACTGGACATTTAACATTCATTTATTAATTGATCAAGATTACTGCCATGGCAGTGTCTTGATTTTATTCATCGTAGTTGTTGACAGATTAGGCAAGCATCAATCAATCATAGTTGTTGAACAGAATAAGTTTTATGCATAAAACTTATTCTGTTCAACATTTATGATTGATTGATACTTGCCTAATCATGTATAAAAATTATTCTGTTCAACAACTATGATTGATTGATGCTAGCCTAATCATGCATGAAACTTATTCTGTTCAACAACTATGATTGATTGATGCTTGCCTAATCATGCATAAAACTTATTCTGTTCAACAACTATGATTGATTGATGTTTGTCTAATCATGCATAAAACTTTTTCTGTTCAACAACTATGATTGATTGATTCTTGCCTAATCATGCATAAAACTTATTCTGTTCAACAACTACGATTGATTGATGCTTGCCTAATCATGCATGAAACTTATTCTGTTCAACAACTATGATTGATTGATGCTTGCCTAATCATGTATAAAAATTATTCTGTTCAACAACTATGATTGATTGATGCTAGCCTAATCATGCATGCAACTTATTCTGTTCAACAACTATGATTGATTGATGCTTGCCTAATCATGTATAAAAATTATTCTGTTCAACAACTATGATTGATTGATGCTAGCCTAATCATGCATGAAACTTATTCTGTTCAACAACTATGATTGATTGATGCTTGCCTAATCATGCATAAAACTTATTCTGTTCAACAACTACGATTGATTGATGCTTGCCTAATCATACATAACACTTATTCTGTTCAACAACTATGATTGATTGATGCTTGCCTAATCATACATAACACTTATTCTGTTCAACAACTATGATTGATTGATGCTTGCCTAATCATACATAACACTTATTCTGTTCAACAACTATGATTGATTGATGCTTGCCTAATCATACATAACACTTATTCTGTTCAACAACTATGATTGATTGATGCTTGCCTAATCATACATAACACTTATTCTGTTCAACAACTATGATTGATTGATGCTTGCCTAATCATACATAACACTTATTCTGTTCAACAACTATGATTGATTGATGCTTGCCTAATCATACATAACACTTATTCTGTTCAACAACTACGATTGATTGATGCTTGCCTAATCATACATAACACTTATTCTGTTCAACAACTACGATTGATTGATGCTAGCCTAATCATACATAACACTTATTCTGTTCAACAACTATGATTGATTGATGCTTGCCTAATCATGCATAAAACTTATTCTGTTCAACAACTATGATTGATTGATGCTTGCCTAATCATACATAACTCTTATTCTGTTCAACAACTACGATTGATTGATGCTTGCCTAATCATACATAACACTTATTCTGTTCAACAACTACCATGAATAAAATGAAGACACTGCAATGGCATATATTAGTAAAGAATTCATGTAAGTCATAGTAAATAATTTACCACTTGTTTTTTGTTGTAAGATTTGTTGATCTTGTCTCTTGTGTGTGATTTTGGCATTTCAACACATCCCGTAGCAGGAGCTGCTTTGTTAATATTGCTTGTTAATTCCACCCTTATATCCAAGTAGCCATTTTGGTAAACGGACAGAAAGTCACAGGACAATAAAGTCACAAATTTGGTAGAACAAAAAGTCACAAATGATATGTTGACAATTGTTTTAATATATAAGGGAAATATCTTGAAATATTTACTTTTAGTACATATATTCATATTAAAGTTTAGGAAATGTGTCATTATATTTGAAAAATGAAGATTTATTTAATTTTAATCATGCAAAAGAAAGATTTCATGGCACTATGAAGCCATTTAAGTGCCAAGCCACTTTGACATTTTGTTTTTTTAACAATTATTTGATTGCTTTGATATTTTTTTGATAAATTTTGTTTACAAAGTTGGTTTATATACAATTGTTCGAGAAAAATACAAAAATATTTTTGTAGAAATAAGCTTTTTTTATTTAAAGAAAATAATCAGAAAAAATGAATTTTGACTTTTTGTCCTGTGACTTTTTGCCCGTGACTTTTTGTCTGTGACTTTTTGTCCTGTGACTTTCTGTCCTACATTCGCCATTTTGTATGTATTTTTTATTCTGGACATGGAGGAAATTATATTAAGCTTACTTAATGATACCCCCTCTTTTAAAGTTAAATGGTTGTTCCCTTATCTGTCCTTTGAAATTTCAACAAAAGATGAAGACTGACTTCTCTCTGCTTGATAAATGATTAAAATATGTATCCTATCGTAATATATTGATCAGTCAGCAGTCAAATGGTTCATGATTTTATTTTCTAATTTCACAACACATACATTTTAATTTTATGACAAAACTTACAAAGTTTAAGAAATTCTGTCAGAGTTATCACTCTTCAGTCAACACCCATATATGTAATGATTCAAATGTTCAGATTTATTGGTGTTGAATTATTGTCCAATGGCGAATATTTCATGCACTTTCAAGTTAAAATTTTAAATACTCTGTGGGATACTGTAAATATATTATACATTCTTATTTTTAGGTGAGATACATATGTAAAACGTCTTCGTCAAACGCTTGAAATAATCTTAACGTAAAACTGTTTTTATTTTGAAGATGTAACAGTATATATACCCATATTTTGACTATTTTATTTATTGTGTCTGTTTTGTTCACGCATCGTTACATAGATATAACGGAATTTGATGAGATTGTCGTACAAGTGAGAGGTTTAGCGCTATAAAACCAGGTTCAATCCACCATTTTTCTACATTTGAAAATGCCTGTACCAAGTCAGGAATATGACAGTTGTTGTCAATTCGGTTGCTGTGTTTTGTCATTTGATTTTGCCATGTGATTAGGGACTTTCCGATTGAATTTATTTTCCTTGGAGTTCAGTATTTTTGTGATTTTACTTTTTACTGTTTTTATGTTGTAGTTATATTATGTTTCAATTTTGATCAAATTCAACGTTAAATTGAAATATTTAATTAATTTGCTACATGTATCTAAAATATAAAGATTGGCTGTTTTGGTGTATTAATCTGTTCCTTTTAATCATCTAAATTAAATTTAATTTGCCTTAGGGAGCTACCATTTGATTTCTAGGAGGAGGGCTAGAATAAATTTTATGAAAAAAGGCAGGATAGGTGATTTGAGTATAAACAAAATTAGGCAGGATGAGCAACTTAGCCATAAAAAAAGCAGGATGGCAAGGCAGGACAGAGATTACTACTCAGAAAAATGCAGGACTACATTGTTCATCCTAGCCCCCTTCCCCCTAAAATTAAAATGGTAGCTTCCTTATTGGTAGACAGACTATACCGAGTCTGTATTTCCTATACCTTTGATAAAAGTATTGTGTTTTCTATAAGCTGTTTTCGAACAGACATGGATTTATTTTTTTGCATTTGAAGTTTGTAATTGAAATAGTGTACGGCGACAATTTCTAATTTGTCTAGGTTCATATATGACCAGGGGACATTTAACTTAAACGTCAAACACGTTCTGTTTTCAGTTTTAAAAGTCATGGTCTCTTTAAGTGATCTGCGATCAAAGCCAGTAACGAAGTGTGACTAGTTTCGCTCTTATAGATCAGGGCTTGTGTTTTAAAAGATGAAAGGGCAACCACTTAAGATTCGCTTTTTCTTTTCAGTTTTGAAGAAAAATTGAAATTAAAATTTTCAAAAGATGAAAAAGATTAAAATAAAAGTGTCTTGATTATAAGGGTACGTTTTAACGTGAAGAGCACTCAAAATATTTAATACCACAGAAATAAAACTTAATACTGTGGAAAACTCTACAAACTAGGCGTCAAAATTATTTTAAGTAAAGAAAAGTAAATATTTGTATTGACATTATTAATTAATAAATATTTAAAGTTTTACTAAATCTGCTTAAACCTTCTTGACTTTCCTCTTTCAAAGATTAACTTGAATATTTTAATTGCAATTTATGTCATTTTTGATCCCTTCGATTGAGATAGAAATCTTTACCCGTCACATCCTTTGATATTTACTGCACGCCTCGGTGTAAGGTAAAGATCAAAGTGACACCTGTATGGGTAACTGACAGTCCGAAAATATAAAAAATGTTAGCGTTTAACATCTGTGTGATTATCTCCAAATCCACATAAATGAAGACAATTTGAATAAAAAAAAAATGCACATTGTTAGAATTTAATAGATGTAAAACCGATTATTAGAAAACCCATAATAACAAGATAATGAAGAAAAAACCCATAAATAAATCAAATCAAAGTTAAAGAATTTAAAAAAACAAACGGCGAAGCAAAACAATTTTAAAAATATAAACCAGAGTAAAAAATAAAAACAGACCAGAGCAAAATAACTAGAACAAAAGTAAAACAATTAAAAACAAACAAAATAAAAACAATGAAAAATGAACCAAATATAGCATAAACAAACAAACAAACAAAAAAGAACATAACAAAACAAAGGAAAAAATCAATTATAACGAATTTAAACAAAATCACAGTAAAACAAATGAAATTATATCAAAGTCAAATAAATAATAACAAACAAACAGTATATTTATTCAATGCCGAATTATCTGTATACACAATGTATACAATAGTTCATAGTTTTATTTGTGTTTTAATGGTATGTCTTCTTTTTCCGTAGCAGGCGAGCGTCCGTGCTTTTTATGATCTGTTGAATATGCGATGATTTTTTTTTTTTGACAATTCCTGTTACCATTTTTATGTTTTATTGGCTAAAAGTACAGCCACCAATATTAGACTAAAGATCGGCATGGTTTTATATCACTAGTTTGAATACTTTGATCCCGCAATCTGCATGTAACTGTATACTGAGTAGTAAAAGTTGATTTTTAACATCACACTTTTGAAAATTTCCTTAAAAAAAAAAATTCTGTTCATAATCGATGTTATCTATAGCTGTCTTCACTTAACCCTCTTTGGAGTTTTTTGTCATAATGTTGCTTTTTTCATTAACGTATATTCGACTTCATATTTTATTCAAATTTTATACATATGATGATTTTTATTGAAAAAAAAGTTCATTAAGAAATACTGATTTGATAACTTTAGTAAAATAAACAAAAAGTTTAAAATACAACAAATTTATTTAAAAAAAAAGCAGAAAAATGATTGATGCGGTAAAGGTAGACATTTTTAGAGAAATGACCGAGAAAAATTCTTGTCTCAACTGTTCAGAAGTGAAAAACACCAATATCTGCATATTTGTTGTCCTGTTAATTGTTTTGGTTTTATATACATGTATAACATTTTAATGTAAATTTCAATTCTACGGGTATCTTTAAGAGCTATTGTTGCACCACAGTTAAATTTTTCTATGAAAACGGAATGATATGTTTATAAAACACGTGTAACATTTAACAATTCTATCCTCACTTCAAATATATTTGGCGCTTATACTGTTTACATTTTAATTTAATATGTCTTAGTATCAAACAAGGACCCAAGGCACGTGAGTATGAACATTGTTTGTACATTATTTGCTTATATTTCGATGACAACACAGTGATGTTTTGATAATCGTAGTGTTAGATTCATTCCAAATTTTTCAAATATATTTCACGAACCGCAAACCACCTGACGATATATCATTACAAAGTTATGAACACTTTAGTCTTAATAAATCATTTGTGCGTGTTGTTTTGTAATTGTGGTAATACTATAAGCTTAACAGACTACCATCAAAAGTGATCGCGCGAGCAAGCTACAAATTACTACGTAGTTATCTGACGAACTCTTGACAGTTTACTACTAATTACCTAAGATAAGAGAAATGAACATTTCTGATCACAAACATGAAAGAAGAAGATAAGAGGAACGTCGTACTTTAACAAAGAGGGGTTAAATGGATTACCCCGATAAAATAGATACGTTTGGTTGAGATCAGCTGATTGGCATTGTTTTGTATCTCACGTTATGCTATACTGTTGAATATATTGGGATTAAACCCTTGTAAACGATAGAAAATAGTAAATTGCCGTTTTTAATAAAACATCTATGGTGCATTGAGAATATTTAGAAATATATTTCAGAATAAAACGCTGAAATCTTCCCTTTATTCAGGCTTCAAAGAATGTCTAATATTCCTGATTATTCATTTGTATTGCTTTGAATTTGTCAATGTTTGGCAAGTTACTTCAAAGCAAATGTACTTTTGTTGGAACATTTCATACATGCTCATGATAGATGATAGTTTACATGTCACATGTACATTGCATAGATAGACAACGAAGGCACCGTCGCAATAGATGAATGTGCAATATAGAGAAATTCATTTTTTCCTACTAATTTGATGCATATGAAATTCTGTTATGAATTGACCTACAACAATGACCCTCGAAGCAAACAGAAATAGAAGGCACACAACCTCAACAGCTAATGTATTTTAGGAATCGCACATTGTTCTTGGAAAAACCATCATACAATTTACCAGGAAATCACATGCCAAAACTTTTGGCATGTGATTTCCTGGTAAATTGTTTTTGGAATTAAAAAGACAGTGCTAGACATCACCAATCACAGATACGCATAAATATGACAAATATGTTTCTATCCGTATTGGTTCTCTTCGTGTTCAACGCACGTTGTTTTGGCAACTCCGAAAAGCCTTGTTCTTTGAATGACCATTTACTCAAAGAGATTGAAAGGAACTTGGTGGAACTGAAGTTAATACATGTACATACACCAGAGTATCGCGGTAAGATCTTTTAAAATATGAATTCCAAACAAAAAAAGTGGATTTGTTATTTAGAGACATTAAAAATATATGTATGCGCCATAGAAAAAGACACGAAGAAAAAGAGAAAAGTATATAAATACTTTTAAAACTTGTATTTGTCATTGCTATCAATGTATTACAAATCTTTCAGTTGACTTATTATCTTTTGTTTTTAGGACATAATGGTGCATCGTGTATCAGATGGGGAAAGTCCAGCTGCCTTAAAGTTTCAACACTTGTTTATGACGATATTGAATAGTTATTCTGTTTCAAATGTATAACTTTTGCATTAGCTCTTTACATTTATATTGCATGAAGTATAGTTTATAAGATATCTCATATAGTTTATAAGATATCTCATATAATTTATCAGATATCTTATATAACTGTCTTTATAAGATATCTCATAAACTATATAAGATATCTTATAAACTATATGAGATATCTTATAAACCATATAAGATATCTTATATAAAAATTGTTTATAAGATATCTCATATACTTTATAAGATATCTTATATACTTTAGAAGATATCTTATAAAGTTTATAAGATATCTTATAAATTTTAGGAGATATCTTATATAACATGAAAGATATCTTATATAATATATATAAGATATCTTATATAATATATAAGATATCTCATATCAAATATGAGATATCTCATAAAAATGAAGTTATATAAGATATCTTATATATTATAGGAGATATCTTATATATTATAGGAGATATCTTATATATTATAGGAGATACGGACTTCAACAATGAGCAAAGCCCATACCTCATAGTCAGCTATAATAGGCCCCGATGTAAGTTTATAAGATATCTCCTAAAGTTTATAAGATATCTTATATAGTTTATAAGATATCTTATATAGTTTATCAGATATCTTATACAATTGTCTTTATAAGATATATCATAAACTATATAAGATATCTTATAAACTATATGAGATATCTTATAAACTATATAAGATATCTTATAAACTATATAAGATATCTTATAAACTATATAAGATATCTTATAAATTATATAAGAAAGCTTGTATAAAAAATGTTTATAAGATATCTCATATACTTTATAAGATATCTTATAAACTTTAGAAGATACCTTATTAAGTATATAAGATATCATATATAAACTTTATGAGATATCTTATATAACAGTAAAGATATCTTATATAACATTAAAGATATCTCATATAACATTAGATATATCTTATATAATATATGAGATATCTGATAAAAATGAAATTATATAAGATATCTCATATATTAAAGGAGATATCTTATATATTATTTATGAGAAATTGTCCTTTAAATCATAATAGTCTTATTGGCAGTGGTTATAATAACAATGTTGTTGTGCGTCTTATTATTTTATGTATTGAAAATTAAAATCAATTAGCTCATTTATAATGTGTTACACGACACATTATTTTTTGTTTTCTTTTTTGCTAATCTCTGATTTTCGCAAAACAATGAGTACTTTTTCGTTTTATATACCTTGTGTATAAAAAGAAGATGTGGTATGATTGCCAATGAGACAACTATCCACAAAAGACCAAAATGACACAGACATTAACAACTATAGGTCACCGTACGGACTTCAACAATGAGCAAAGCCCATACCACATAGTCAGCTATAATAGGCCCCGATAAACAATGTAAAACAATTCAAACGAGAAAACTAATGGTTGTTTTACGTTTGATCTTAAGGGTTTTCAACATTCATGGAATATGATGTTGGAAACAATCTTTGAAAGTAATTCATTTTTTTTCAAAACTTGTGTGTTTTTGTTAATGTTTATTTCTTTGCTTTACTTCATCTCATGTGTATTTGTAGGATTTGCTGCCAGTAAACATTATACCAAAGGAGGATCAGGTTCAAATTTTCTCTGTCGTCCAAAGAATTCAGAATGGAAAGACTATACCGAAGGAAAGAGTAAAGGAACTGGTGGTATATATGGTGTTGAATATGAAATTCATAACTGTAAACCATATTCAAAGAGTTTTCTTAATAAAGACATGCCTTGTGCAGTATGTTTAACAGCTAGATCAACAGCTTTAATGGTTCCAGGAAAAAGAAATTGCTTTGAAGGTTGGCATAAAGAATTTTCGGGTTATTTAATGTCAGAACACGACGATAAGAGCCGATCACCATCGGAATACATATGCGTAGATGAGAAGTTAGATTCCGTTCTTGGTGGTGACACTAATAACGGCGAAGCTATTGTTTATCCAGTAGAAGCTGTCTGTGGTAGTTTAAAATGCCCCCATATGTTGACGGTAGAGAATGTACCTGCGTCGTATGCTCAAAATAAATAAAGTTATCAACACATTAAAATGATTTCAAACTCTTCTGAATATTTGTTATATATATCCTGTCCACTAAACATTTCAAACTGAATTTGGCGTCTATTTTGACGCATTTATTCATATATTATTTATTGAATACCATATAGAAATTGACAATCATGGTTGGTTGAGAAATGAACTAAGCTACGAAAGAGATTACACGCACTTTCTCATTATGAACCTTCCATTTCTATGTAGAAACATTCAACAACACATGTGAAGGATACATACAAAAGTTGATCCGATATTTTGTGCTCGAGTATTGTATCATAATTACCTTGACAACTTTTGGATGTTTATAAAGTGTCTATTGAACAAAAATTTGTGAATGGATAAGGTGAATTTGGTCAAAAAGACAACAACCCGACCAAAGAGCAGACAACAGCCGAAGGCCACCAATGGGTCTTTAAGTAATGTTTTTTTTTCAGATCTTACGTTGAAGCAATTTCGTCAAAAGTTTAAAAGACGCCATAAAGTCATAAATCGGATGAGACAAAAACAAATCCGGGTTAAAAACTAAAACCGAGGGAAACACATCAACTATAAGAGGAAAATAACGAAACAACAGAAACAATGAAGTCTACAAAAAAAAAAAACAAAAAAAAAAAAACGACGACAATGCAACAAAAACGAAACAACAGAAACAATGAAGTCTACAAAAAAAAAAAAACGACGACAATGCAACAAACACAGCAACGAACTATACGATAACAACTGCCACTTTCCTGACTTGGCACAGGACATTTTAAGAAAAAAAAATGGTGGGTTGAACCTGGTTTGGTGGCTAGCAAAACCTCGCACTTTTATCGCAATGTTAAATATAACTCTAAAATGACACCATTATATGTCAGGAATACAGTACAAATAAATGCAAGAACATTCAGGACAGAGAAATACAGAAATAAACAATTCAATAGTATGTTTCAACATGCTAA
Source organism: Mytilus galloprovincialis (assembly GCA_037788925.1). Taxonomy (NCBI): domain Eukaryota; kingdom Metazoa; phylum Mollusca; class Bivalvia; order Mytilida; family Mytilidae; genus Mytilus; species Mytilus galloprovincialis. The sequence continues at coordinate 35,292,179 of CM075340.1, forward strand.
CCGCAGACTAAAAACTAACACATAAAACAACATAGGACAGCACACAAAACATTTGTATGAAGCGCGGAAGAAATTACTAAAAGAAGTATTTAATACTGATAATTACATTTTTTCGCTATGATCATGAAACACAATTAAAATCAAGACTTTCTTTTATTTATCTCAGCACTTTATTGTGGTCATTTGTGTCATCATGAATTTTATAATTCATTTCTAGATGAATGTTAATTTCCGAATTATTCGAGATTGATGTTAGCCAATCAAAATAACGTATATAATGAAACATACATCTAAATTAATGTTATTATTATGTGATGCTTAATCACTTGCTATAGAACACATCAACCTACTTTAACAGAAGGAGTCACGAATGAAACAGTAACTGCTTTATCTTACAGAGTACCTCACCCGAGTTCATCCCTAATTTCTGCTGGGTAAGTGGGTTCAATATTTGTTTTCTATGTAAATTTTTCGTAAAAGTTCTATTTTCTTCGTTTTTTCTTTGACGACGCATTTTCTAAATGTTATGGTATTTGATTGCTCAGTGGTATACTTTCCCCTATTTTCTTTTGTTCATTATACTTCAAATATTTAAGACGCCATTAGATATATCTTACTTATAAAACATGTACTTGGGTATTCTTTTTGTGTTCTTGTGACGGAAATTTGCTGTCACCTTGAATTTTATACAATATCTTCTTTATTTATTTATCTTAAATTGTTATATTAGTATACACCCCAAGGGTGACTGGGGAATAGAAATATGGTCATTTGGTCTTCTCCCGACCGGCAGTAAAACGCTTGCCGAAGTGGGGCGTCCGTTTGGCTGTGCGGGATGTATTAAGTTCGCAGTCACGTCCGGTCAGAATGGGGACGTTAAATCCGATGTCTCGTGTAATGAGAGTGCCACACTCTTTGTACGTTAAGAACCCTTGCAACAACTCTTTGAGGGCCCGTAGGTGGCCTGTTGCAAGGCAAAATTTCTGTCCCTATCCATTATACCCTCTTTTTCCAGTGGCAGTCCAAATTTCCCCGACCATCATCCATAATGGCCTCTATTATGACAAGACCTACCTATTGTATTTATTGTGAACTTGTTCTCGTCCTGAATGTGCATGAAATACTTGCCACTGGACGTTAATCAACCAATAATCAATCAATGTTATACTAGTATTTATTACTTAACGTTTTATAACGACATATATAGCACGTTTTAAAACAACCGAAGTCAGACATTATATTTAGTGTGCTTATGGACAAAGTCAAATACACCTACACTGTCAGTGAAAAACTCCAAAAGAATCGGTTTATGTGTTATCTTCTGATTATTGATTATAAGGACAAAATGCACCAAAACACACATGTAAAAAGTATTCACAAAAATACCGAACTCCAAGGTACGTATAAAAAGGAAGTCCTTTAAACCGGTATATAAATTTGATGCGTCTTAAGGTTTTTTTTTCTGAATTTACCTTCAACAATGAAACAAGGCAAATACTGACAGAAGGCACAAAACCTCAACAAGAAATAGAAAGCACACAACCTCAACAGATAATGTTTTTAAGGAATCACTCATTGTTCTTGGAAAAACAGTCATACAATTTACCAGGAAATCACATGCCTAAAGGTAATTATTGTCTTGTATTTCAACTGCGTGCAGAAAGCTGATACATTGACTATTTCTCATTTGTATATTTTTGGGAATCATATGGGACCAGAAACAGTGCTAGACTTCAACTTTCAGAGATACACTCAAAGTTGACAAATATGTTTCTAACCGTACTGGTTCTCCTCTTGTTCAACGCACGTTGTTATGGCAACTCCGAACAGCCTTGTTCTTTGAAGGATCATTTACTCAAAGAGATTGAAAGGAATCTGGTCGAATTGAAATCTATACCAGTTCATACACCCGAGTATCGCGGTAAGATCTTTTAAAATATGAATTACCAATCTGAATTTTTGTCAACTGGACACATTCAATTAAAAAGGAAGTCACTGAATTTGTATGTGCCAAAGATAAAGAGGAGTAGCGAAAGAGAAAAAATGATGTTTTCGATGTATACTTAACATGCTTTTGTCTTTTCTCTCAATTAATTAAAAAAATATTTAATTTGTCTTATAATCTTTTGTTTTCAGGACATCACGCTGCAAATTATATCAGATGGGGAAAGTCCAGCTGCCCACAAGATTCAACACTTGTTTATGACGGTATTATATATATATATATATATATATATATATATATATATATATATATATATATATATATATATTCTGTTTTAAATGTTTAACTTTTGCATTTACTCTATACATTTATATTGCATGAAGTAAAGGTGCAAAAACAATCTCTCTCATCATACATAAATTTACATAACGTAAAGACCTTTCATTTCCGTTTGTTAATTTTCCTTTTCCTTAGTAATACTGTTACTTTGACACATTCTTGAATAGTTTGTTATATATAATCGTATATTGAGCGTTTGACTTGCTTGCAGGTATTTGATAGATAGTGACAGTAATATATATATTCAGATATCTACGGTACTATTATATCTATATCCAACAAGTTGAGAATTCGTCGTAAAATATTTCGAGAGATTTTGGCAGTGATTATAATCACTCTGTTTTTGTTTCTCGTGTTCTTTTATTGATTGAAACTATATTAGCTAATCAATGATATGAAACACATTATATTTCTTCTTTTTTTCTTCCTTGCTATTGCGTTAGGTATTATCCAAGTTATTTTCCTGCTGTACTTGTTATGAAATTGCCTAATACATTTTGCTCTTATGCACAGCTAAAGTTATTAGTATATAGGACGGCAAAACGTTGTATTCTCCGATAAAGAACGTCGGGATTGCTCTCGGTAACAGAGAATATTTTTTGGTACCGTATTCATATTAATACATGTGGTTTTGTTATCTATGGTGCCGGCATTTTGAAACAGTTTATAAAGCAACCAGCACGTGTTGTTTTTATGTACATGTTAAGGTTGTATTTAGCTCAATCTTTAGGTGTTTCATCCTTAAGGGAATATGGTGTTGGAATAGATCTTTACTAGCATTTTTTTAAATACTCTTTAAGAAGATGAACGATTTGTCACGAAATAGAAGTTCCTTCATTATAAAAGTTCCAAGTGGAGGAAATATTATGTAACCTTATATCCATTGGAACAAATATTACAGTAGTTGTTCCCTACGGAATAAAGGGTATAGAATATTTGTTCCAACATCAACCTATATTATGACATTGGTTGTTAAAACAGTTTCCAGGGGCACTTCAATCTTTTAGGCGGAACCAATGAACACTGACAAACCATTTTGATTACATTAAGTTCAGAATTGTATGCTTCACTATATCTTTTGTGTATTTTTAGGATATGCTGCCGGTCATCATTATGCCATTGGAGGATCAGGTTCAAATTTTCTTTGTCTTCCAAAGAATCCAGAATGGAAAGACTATATTGACGGACATCAGCAGCCAAAAGGTCGTTTATATGGTGTTGAATATGAAATATTTAACAATAAGCCATATCCAAAGAGTTTCCTGGATAAAGACATGCCTTGCGCCGTATGTTTAACATCTAAATCGACAGCTCTAATGATTCCAGGAAAAATAAATTGCCATGAAGGTTGGCGTAAAGAATATTCGGGTTATTTGATGTCAGAATACAGCAGTAAAGAACGTTTTCCGTCTGAATACATATGCGTAGACGAGAAGTTGGAATCCATTCCTGGTGGTGACGGTGGTCGCAATGAAGCTGTTGTTTACTCAGTAGAAGCTGCCTGTGGTAGTTTGAAATGTCCCCCATATGTCAATGGCAGAGAACTGACCTGTGTCGTCTGCTCAAAATAAATAAAGTAATGCGAACACATATTAAAATTGTCTTTAAAAACGTCTGTCGTTAAAATATTTGCTATATATATAAAAAAGAAGATGTGGTATGATTGCCAATGAGACAACTATCTACAAAAGACCAAAATGACACAGACATTAACAACTATGCCCTCTCACTGAATAATGCAAAATTTGATGGCTATGTGTTCATCAATGACTACCATATTGGTGTTAAAATGAATGATACATATACAGTTTAGTTTATATCTCGACTTTTATAACTTGACAATGGGTTGAGATCTGAACTTAATACGAAAAAGAGACAAATTCAATTTTCCCTTACGAACTTTCGATTTCAGTTTTACTATCTATGTAGAATTATTCCGGTAAAATCTATAAACTATATATACCCACTCCAATGTTCTAGAGCTTGCGTTGTACTATCATGATTGTTATAGTTATTTGCAGGTCAAATACAAACTCATATGAAAAAGCCAAAAGCCAAATTTTAAAGTCGCAGGGAAATTGCTAATAACTTTGTTTTTGAATCTTAAATCCCTTTTATTCTTTGATAGCATTAGTCTTGAGTCGATGGCACTGTTGGCAGACGTTTCGTCCCTGTTGTCACTAGCCTAGTAGTCAAATATATCAAATACAAAAACATCTTTCTAAAATATTGAACTCTAATCCAAATGTAAAAAATCAGACAAAACCAAATGCTTTCAATAAACAGAGCAACTGAAAAGAAACAAAGTCCATAGTCCTGACATTGTCTGGTATTGTCCGAATAAAACAACGGAGTAAACTCTGGTTTTATAGCTAGCTATGTGAGCGTTGATATGCATCCTGTAAAAATTAAAATCACAAAAATACTGAACTTCGAGGAAGATCAATTGGGAAAGTCCATAATCACATGGCAAAATCAAATAACAAAACGCATCAAAAACGAATGGACAAGAACTGTCATATTCCTGACTTGGTACAGGCATTTTCAAATGTAGAAAATGGTGGTGTAAAAGCAAGCTAGATTATTAGTATTCGTCTTTTTCGTTGTTCGTTATTTACTGAAGGGTCGATGTGTGACACTGACAAAGTAGTAACCAATTTTCTTTGAAGTATATAGATATGATAAAAGTATAACATTTTATAATAGTCAATATTTAGAAATATGAAGAGTTTGTTTATACCTTTCACTTTCAATCAGTTGATGTTTTTCCATGAGGTCAAATAAGAAATGTAATCACACTTATGTTTTAACGCAGATTAGGTATAACCTTTAATAATTAGCTCTCAAAATTCATTTATTTCCTGTGTTTATTTTCAATGATCTTATATCAAAGACTATTTATCATTTACACCTATTGAAGTTGTTTATTTATGTAGTTTGTTGAATAACAAAGATCAACCTTTACATCACACCTGGTCAAATTAATAAACATTTGAGATAGACATTCCGTTGAATTGGCGATGCATCTAGCGTGTTATCATTAAACATACTCTAACTGCAAAGAACCTTGTCTATGATTGGAAAGCATGGAAGAAAAACATTAAAACTGCATGACAGACGTGAAGCTTTTTTTGACAATACTTCAAAAAGTGTCGATATTCTATAAATCTTATTAGAAAACAGGTGGTATCTTGATTCAAGTACAGAATCTTGTCAGATAGATATATGGGAAAACTTTCTGTGAGGGATTTTTCTGAACAGATATATGGGAATAAATTTTAAAATACCGTTTTGAGTTTTCGAATTCAAAAGTTTTAAAAGTGATCTTATCACAACCACTGTAGAAAATATTTTTATATGAAAGGGTCTATAAAATGAAAATAGCACTTTGTAATTTTTAATTTACTTTACCAGGATCGACGAAAGCAAAAAATATAAAGCAACAGATGTATATAGTTATCAAAGGTACCAGGATTATAATTTAGTACGCCAGACGCGCGTTTCGTCTACATAAGACTCATTAGTGACGCTCATATCAAAATAGTTATAAACCAAACAAATACAAAGTTGAAGAGCATTGAGGATCCAAAATTCAAAAAGGTTGTGACAAATACGGCTAAGGTATTCTGTGCCTGTGATAAGAAAATCCTTAGTTTTTCGAAAATTTCAAAGTTTTGTAAACAGGAAATTTATAAAAATGACCACATAATTGCTATTCATAACTATTATAAATCAAGGGGAATATAAGAATAACCAAAATCAGCATAAGGTCCACTTTAAAAGTTGTCACATATAGTTATGTGTGGCTTAACGTGACATCATTCATAAATAATTTGTATTTCATATATCAAAACTACAAATCCTCCAGTTTAATTCCATCGATCTTTGTAACGTGCATGTTGTCTTATTCGAGGGTTGGCAGCTCATAAGTAACAGTAGAGATTTTCATATCTCAGAAATCAATTACAATATACAAATCAAGGTTACACACAAAAACTAAGGGACAAGGACGATCCTAAAAGAGACAAGACCTGATAGATCCAAAGAGTAATCGTCTCTTGCTATACACCATCCGCTATGCAATTTCATTATCAGTCAAAATGTCACAATCAGGAATAAGACACAATTAGTAATATTGCTTATCTAAAGACTTAAAATAAGATTCTGAAAACATGTTGTTCGTGAGTTTAAACACAAACGCTTGTTATCGGTCAAGCGATTTGCAAAAGCCAAATTCTTTCCGTATAAAGTTTCCTTGGAGTCGATCTTTTTATTTTACTTTCTACGGTGTGGTAGTGTCAATTTTCTTCAAAGATTTGCTGTAGCAGTTTTTGTGTTAATGGAGTCCGAATAGTGTAACCATAGGTGAGACTTATGTATTAGATGATAATTGTAATACCAAACAATAGAGCAGAGGACATGCAACTACTGCAAAATAGATATTGATATGATCAAGTTGGTTACTAATAGATTCTAGTTTCAAGTAATCCTTCATGTCTAAATATTTAATGAAGATACGATTTAGATTTTCTGGTTTCGGTAGTGTTATTGGGTAAGCACGCACTGAGATGACAGGACACAGTCAATAAACCAGAAATTAAACTAATAGAACTTTTCAAAAAGTTTCGCAGTATCTCTATGAAAAAGTTCTAAATAGGTTTTTATTAATATGATTACAAATACATATCTGGCACTAGTATCCAATCGAATACAAATAGTCTTTTACAAATGCAATCTACCAAAATAAATGTATTCATGTTTTTTAATATATATTTTTTATGAATAAAGACAATAGTAGTATACCGTTATCGATAGCCATAAATCAATTTAGCGAAAACAAATCCGGGTCACAAACCAAAACCAAGGGAAACACATCAATTATAGGAGAAAATCACCAAAACAACAGAAACACTGAACTGCTACAAAAACAAACACAATATAGAATAGAAACGAAATATTTGATAACAACTGCCATATTCCTGACTTGGTACAAGACATTTTAAAAAAGAAATTGCTGGATCTCATAAACTTCCTAGTACTATTTAGTTTTTACATCTTTCCACCAGAATGTCGAATTGAACTTAGAAGCAGGTAATGTTCTAGCTAAGAATTTTGATACTTTGGTCTCAATTGAATGAATAAAATAGATATGTTGACCCTTGTTGACTTTGCTCGAGTAATTCATTTATGTATTTCACTATAATAAATACATATAATTTCATATACATTTGTAAATATTATGCGATAGATGCTGAGTTGTGAGAAATTGATTAGCTGTTATTTTCTATTGTCATTTTTATTTAGGAAAAATTCAACTATTATAATTTTTATATATTTGTTGTTTTCAAAATCAATTCAATCATTTGTTTTGTAGATTATTTTCTTCACTTAAGCAAAATATATTTCCAATCTTTATGATTGCTTTACCTTTGAGATGTTGTTTCAAACTTTTGAAAATAAAAATGAATAATCTTAACTTATATTTCACACAGACTGATTAAAGACATTTACCATTTAATGTTATTTCACTGAAATAAAATCTCAGTGTCAAATAATAACATCTGGTTATAATGTTTACTTTCTAGGTGTTATAGTGGAGATCCACCCAAATTTGATGTCTACAATCTATGTGGGCGTGGTCGTTGGACAAGATCACAACAACATTGAGTAATTACTTTTACTTCCTTCTATATGTACGAATTGTAGGTATCGTGGAAAAATGAAAGTGAGATGATTTTGAAGATGTTTATACTTATTTCAGCAGAATAAGCATATTCTAATATCCAAAATTTGTATTGTTATGTTAGTCACATGGGTAATTAATATACATTTTTATGAATGAATTATCAATATTATTTGTTACCTACAATTTGTATTGTAAAATTCCGAAAAAATCAATGTTAAAGGTGAAAGGTGATCAAACATATCAACAAATTTACATTTATAGCTAGCTATAAAACCAGGTTTGATCCACCATTTTCTACATAAGGTAATGCTTGTACCAAGTCAGGAATATGGCAGTTATTTTCCATTCGTTTGGCGTGTTTGAGCTTTTGATAAGGGATATTCAGATTTGAATTTTACTCGGAGTTCGGTATTTTTGTTATTTCAATTTTTAATATAACTCAAATAAAGCTTAAACGTTTGTCTTTAAATATATGTATTATCATCCGGTTTCATGTTCCCTTCCCTATGCTATTCTATATCTATATTAATAACTTTATCCATAGTGTACCAATCCATATTGAATTTTGTGTTTTGTATAATTTGTGCTTGTATTGGAATTTATATTTCTGCTCATTTGGAGCGCTTATTGCAAAATAAAATTATTTGTATTTGTATTTGTATTTGTTTATTATATCGCGCAACTAAAAACTTAGAAAGGAAAAACAACGAATTTTCATTGTCTACTCAGTCTTTGTTTGGAAGCTATATTGTACACTACAGGGAGATAACTCTTTGAAATCAGCCAAACGTTTTAATTACGTTGTGTTGTTAAGGGAATATTAAGCTTTTCAATGATCAAAATTAGTGTTTGTCAAAATGCTATATAACCTGTGTAGTTTTTCTGATAAAATGGTTGGTTCAATTTTTTTTTTATTTTTTATACTTTTGTCAAATGGTCAAAGTAAATACTTTCTCAAAATTTTATGAAAATTAAACTTGCCAAATTAATTTTAGTGAAGGTGTTGGGTACCACCTTAATACATGGGCTTCTTGTTTACACGATATTATATATATCATAAACAACAGATAAAGTTTAAACTTTCTCCCAGTAACTGCGAGCACGCTTTGATCTGTCTTACACAATATTGCTTTAATATTCTTGATATGCAAAAATATGTATGAAGAGTATTATTTTAGATTCAATCGAGATCAATCAGCCATATGTACAAAATAGCTTCCAAACTAGGACTGGGTCAACAAGATTAACAAATAGAAATTCAACATTGCAGAAAATTTCGTCTTTTTTTTCTTTTTTCTTCAAATAACAGCCAACGAAGGTTTATCCCCTCAATTAAAGATTAGATAAGTTCGTCTTTCCGGAGTGAAATTTGTCAGATAGCTATAAGATCTGTCATATATATTTTTTTTAAAGATAGTACACAAAAGGAAGTAAGAAATCCTACAACAGTTGACTCCATTCATGGGTTTTATCAGTTTACTATATATATATATACGGCTTGTCTATTCAACATTGTAGAAAATGTGATTTTGTTTCTTTTTCTTTATATAACAGCCAACAAAGGTTTATCCCCTCAATTGAAGATTACATAAGTTCATCTTTCCGGAGTGAAATTTGTCAGATAGCTATAAGATCTGTCATTTATAATTTTTTTCTAAAGAGATCTTGCATAAAAGAAAATTGGAAATCCTAAAACAGTCGACACCATTCATGGGTTTTATTAGTTTGCTTTATATACGGGTAGTTACAATGTATTAAACGAGAATTCTCTTTGATAAATTTCTATGACAAATAAGTTACGTTGTCATTTCTTAATTAAAATATTATATTTAATGGCAATATCGGAATATCAAATCAAAGTTATTACTATGTGAATAACTGGTGTAAGTTATATATTTCTTAGCGCCCTCGAAGTTTTGTTGATAAATCATATAAAATATCGCTTTAGTTTGTGTAATCACAAGTCAGTAATTTGAATAATTTCAAACTTACTTTTAAAATCCTAGGATTCAGTTATAAAAAACGATAGTACATTCAGGGCATTGTTGTCAACTTGAACTGTTTGTAATTGAAAAAAAACCTAACTGAAATAGTTTAGTACAATAAAAAAATTAAACTTCCTTCAAATGTTAAGATTTAATGCAAACCTTACTTTAAAAAAAATATATCTTGTTCAATTAACAAGCAACGAACATGTGTCAAGGTTCATGTTGAATACATATACAGAAAACATAATTTAACAAAGCCTTTCAGGAAATCATCTTAATTTGAGAATTCCTCGTTATGAAATATTTCTTTGATGATTTACAATTAGAACCAAACCGACATTTTTGGCGTGTGATAACAATATTACAGTTTGTTTGCAATTTGAAATGGACAAAAGATAGCATGATTGTTGTATATTATGTGATCAAACTGTAAAATAAGTACCAAGTTTAGTTCTAAACACATCTGTCTCCGTAATAGTTTTCTTTATTAGTAAATGTGTTCCATTCTGTTTGATATAAAAGAAAACAAATTACAACTAAAAGATGCATTAAGAGATTTTCTTTGTACCGCCCTGAACATTTAACTACTTATTGAAAACTTATGAACTTAATCATTGAACTGAAATAATTCGCGTCAAGATAAAAAATGATTTTTTTCATGATTCAACAGACAGTTTCTAAATATAATGACAAATGTGGAAATTGCATGTACATGAACGCTTAAGAAATGTAAAATAACGTTTCATCAGGACGTTTTTACAGGTGCGCACACAGGAATTAAGTTTGTGTGTATCAAAGGCACCGACAAAGGATATTTTTACAGCCGTGTAAGAAATTGTTATAAAAGATAAACATATCAATGAATAGATGCAGTAAATAAATAAATAAAACCTTTATTAAAAAGCTAAGTTGCATACAAAAATTAATGTTATGCAAAGTGAAGAAAAAAAGAAATCAAATTATAACATTTTCGTTCTTTGTGGTCTTTGTTGTATTACAGTTTATGGCGATCTCGGTTCATCAAGGCAGTTTATTCGGTGTCAAACGGCTTTTGTTAAAGTTGTCGAGATTTTCATCAGAGTCCCATATCTCCATGTAAAGACCTTTAATCTGGCGTAAATGAAAGGCCACAAATGCTTCATTATCACCCAAAGATCCGCCCATCAACAATAGCACACCTTTAATTAAACAGTGCAGACCTTCAAAGTATTTAACACTTCAAATACTTTGTAAACGACCATTTAAACGATTTTCCATTTGCGGTATATCAATGAGTATTTATTGTAAACATTTAAAATGGATTATTTCATTATCAAATTATAGGATTTATAAACAAGCCATTTGAGATAAGAATTTAAAATACAATACTTGTCCTTCTATTGTTATATTTTGCATTACGCCCAATAACTGTTGATTATACCAGTAAATCATGAATGAAAAATTGTATATCTGATAGAAAAGTTTTTTAGAATATCGATAAGTGATCTTACTTTCTCTTTCTAGTTGAAACATATTTATTAATAGTGGATTGGGAAACAAGATTTTCAACTTATAGTAATCCCTTTCCACTTTGCGGGTGCGAGTGCTGCCTTGTAGCGGTAGCCTTGTAGCGGTATTAGCCTGCTCTTTTTCGAAATCTACAAGGGTGTCTTTAACGTGCAAGAGATATGGCTCTCTTTTAACACGGGTCGGCCATTTATCGTCCCCTTCCGACAGACTATCATCGTTTCCTCAAGACCATACTCGCAAATGGTTTCAAGGGAGAGCCGAAAAGTCAGTCCCTGAAATTTTCATCCCGAACGAGAATCGAACCAAGAACCTTTGTGTTAGAAGTCCGATGCACTAACCACTACACCACTACACCACGGCTCTCTTTCTAAAATTCTATTATCAAGAGGCTGATTGGAAAGAAATGCATTATAGATACCAGAATTGAAATTTTATATTTCCACCAGACGCGCGCTTCGTCTACAGAAGAGTCATCAGTGACGATCGAATAAAAAAGTTAAAAAGTCCAAATAAAGTACGAAGTTGAAGAGTATTGCCAAATACAGCTGAGGTAAAATATTCATAAGGTAGACAAGCCTTAGTATTTCAAAAATTCCAAGTTTGTAAACAAGTAATTTATAATTATGACCATATCAATAATAATTCATTTCAGCACAGAAGTGCTGACTACTGGGCTGGTGATACCCTTTGGGACAAAAACCTCCACCAGCAGCGGCATCGATCCAGTGGTTGTAAATAAACTCATCATATAGAAATTAAATCTGTTTGCCTTATTCAACCATTATAGTCAAAACTGGTAAGTATAAACGAACGGGTGGAAATTGGGTTGTGGCTTCGTATAAAAGTCGTAACGGTTTACTTAACCAATAGTGGCAAAATTTTCGCTATTTTTTCTGTTTTCAGTATCTCTCGGTTTATTATAGAGTGTATCCAAAATAAAAAAAGTGGGTAAAAATCTTAATTCAACTGCAATATCCTCATAGTTTTCAAGATAATACCGGTATTCAAAACACCAAACAATGGTATAAATCATTAAAGAGCATTAACTCCAAAAACACATTTTGTTACCTTCTAGATACCACGATGATGATTGTAGTCAACATTGTTAAAATAGGCCCCAGTAGTTTTTGAGGAGAAAATGCTTGTAACAGTTAACGTACGACGACGAACGATTAAAACTAATTGATTAGAAACAAGAATGTGTTCCCAGTACATGGATGCCCCACTCGCACTATCATTTTCTATGATCGGTGGACCGTGAAATTGGAGTAAAAACTATAATTTGGCTTTAAAATTAGAAAGATCATATCATAAGGAACATGTTTACTAAGTTTCAAGTTGATTGGTCTTCAACTTCATCAAAAACAACATTGACAAGATACTTTAACCTGAAGCGGACAGACGAACGAACGAACGGACGGACGAACGAACGGACGGACGAACAAACGAACGGACGGTACGACGAACGAACGGACGCACCGACCAGAAACATAATGCCCCTCTACTATCGAAGGTGGGGCATAAAAAGGTTGAAACAAATTTATCCACTGAGAACACATTGTTCTATACACTTTTTATAAGCAGCTAATTTTATAAAGAAAATGGAAGGGAACTTAAAGCCGAGCATATCGTTTCAGTTGGGCGAAATACAACTAACAAACTGGTACTTTTGAAATGATTCCTAATAGAAACGGAACGTTTACAATACGAAAATAGAATCAACTTTAATGTCGTAACGTTCAATTCTCAACCGATTATTCTTTTCAAATTCTAGATGTATATCAAAGTTTAAAGCAGACATAACACACCATATGGGTATGGCGGCTACATATCACAGTGTAAAGTTTGTGCACTTTCACAACGCTATTTGGACTTCGTTAACAAGGATGTACGCCGTGCGCCAAAAATTGCTCCAACAGAGATGAAGAAGAAAGACCACAATCTCCACTACATTAGTGATCATTACAAATTGGTTTGAGTGATACGATGTGTTTTTTTCTTAACTCACTAGCGTCAGTTTTCGGGCTTTCATCTGAGCTGTATTTAACCGATTGTGACTGAGTTTGAATTTGCCGGGTGATGTATGCATAGTACGACATGCTTGAGTGTTTCTACTGTTTCGTTGTTTTCCTCTTATAGTTGATATGTTTCCCTTGTTTTAGTTTGTAACCCGGATTTATTTTCTCTCAATGGATTTCTGACTTTTGAACAGCGGTATACTACTGTTGCCTTTATTTACACTGTCCACACTGGTCGCGCTCCTGTTCGAGTTTGCAATTTGTCTTTACCAAATTGATTAACGCGAATTGAACCGAATCGATAAAATACTGCTGTCTTAACTCAGGTGTATCCGTGGTCATATTTATTCTAGCATAAATGGGATGTTATTTTAAATGGAATTGTATACGACTGTCATACAAGTGAGAGGTTTAGCTAGCTATAAAACCAGGTTTAATCCACCATTTTCTACATTAGAAAATGCCTGTACCGTTTTGAAAATGTCCTTGGAGTTCAGTATTTTTGTGATTTTAATGTTTATACATGTATATAGATACGAGCAACATTTAGTAACTAAATCTTGAATAAATTAGCAAGAGAAAAAATATTTCATACTACAGAAGATTTTTACATATTATAATAATACTTAATTTTACATCAAATCATTTACTTGGAGCAGACAATACAAGTTATTTCTCTACCATCAACATATGGTGGACATTGTAAGGTGCCACAAACAGCTTCTACTGGGAAAACAAGGGAATGGTCACGTGATGCCTTACCACCCGGAACGGTCTCTAACTTCTCGTCAACGCATATGTATTCCGATCCTCTTACTTTGCTCATATTCGACATCAAATAACCAGAAAATTCTTTATGCCAGCCTTCATGGCATGTAATTTTTCCTGGTATCATCAGAACTGTAGATCTTGGTGTCAAACACACTGCACAAGGTGTGTCTTGATTGTGAAAACTCTTTGGATAGGGTTTATGGCTGAATACTTCATATTCAACTCCATATATTTTGCCTGTTCCGTAATTTTCACCGCTAGTATATTCTTTCCAATCCGGGTTCTTTGGTAGACACAGGTAATTTGAGCCTGATCCTGAAATGCTATAATGATTACCAGCAGCATATCCTGCAAAGTATACCAATTACCTATAAGTATGGTAGAAATAAAGTTTTTATGACAAAATGGAATTAATCTATACTATTAAACGAGAAGACCTCATTTTGGGTGTCGCTTCTCCTCCTTCCACAATAAATTAATCATCATGCCTCTGTGTCCTATAGGTAACATGTATAGTCGCATTTGTCATCCATTCTTATGATCATTCAGTTGGGGTTATTTTGGGATAAAAACGAAAAAGAATGCGTCCGGATATTTTCCCGTCATTGGACAAAACTTTAAGTCAGATTAGACTTCCGGTTTATGTTTTTCTGTACTTTGAACACACAAAGACTATGAATAAAGTATATAAATTTTATTTCTGCTGTCATTTTGAGTTCTAGCATGTATCATCCTTGCTTAACGTGTTTCAGTTTGGGTTATTTTGGGAGGAAAACGAAAATGAATAATATTTGCTATTTACTATCAATTAGTTTACAGTGGATCCAGAACTTTTCATAAGGGAGGGGGCACTGACTGACCTAAAAGGGGGGGGGGGGGCGCGTTCCTCTCATGCTTCAGTGATTCCCCATATATATAATCAACAAATTTTTTTCAACGAAATGGGGGGGCAGGGCCTCCAGCCCCCCCCCCCCCTGGGATCCGCCTATGGTTTATAATCAACGGCGGTCACTGCGGATATATTTCTGTACATACTTACATGTATACATTTACTATGAATAACTGTATTTGTTATAATTTACTATAAATTCCTTTTCTGTACCTTGAACATACAAAGACTATGAATAAAGTATATAAATTTGCTATCTGCTATCATTTCGAGTTAGCATTCATCATACTTGCTTAACGTGTTTCATTTTTGGTTATTTTGGGAGGAAAACGAAAATGAATAATATTGGCTATTTACTATCAATTAGTTTACAGTGGAGGATCCAGAACTTGTCATTAGGGGGGGGGAACTGACTGACCTAAAAGGGGGGGGGGCCTTCCTCTCATGCTCCAGTGATTCCCCATATAATCAACAAAATTTTTTCAACGCCCCCCCCCCCCCCCTGGGATCCGCCTATGGTTTACTATCAACGGCGGTCACTGTGGATATATTTCTGTATACATACATTTACTATGAATAACTGTATTTGTTATAATTTACTATAAATTCCAATGGTTATCTTGGGGGGGGGGGGGGGGGGGCTCTTTACAATTCATGGCGTTCACTGATGTATATATATATATGTAAGTACCTTTGACTTTGATACCTCTCCTGAAATTCTCTGTATAGTAATTTAATTAAAGTATATATGCATGTTCATAGAGTACAGAAAAACAGAAGGTATACAAATCGGTATTTGGAAAATAGGGGGAGGGCAATAAATGGGCCCAGTCCCTAAGTACCTTTGACTTTTGACACCTCTCCTGAAATTCTCTGTATAGTAATTAAAGTATATATGCATGTTCATAGAGTACAGAAAAACAGAAGGTATAAAAATCGGTATTTGGAAAATAGGGGGAGGGCAAAAAATGTGCCCAGTCCCTAAGTACCTTTGACTTTTGATATCGCTCCTGAAATTCTCCAGTCAGTTTATTTTTTTTTACAGTTTACATACGCTCTATTTCCCCGCGATTTCGCGGGTGTGTTCTAGTAGTAATTGATATAAAAATGGTTAAAGATAAGAGTGATACGTATTTATTATTATCATCATTATTATTATTTTCATTTTTATTAATTATTATTATTATTATTATTATTATTATTATTATTATTATTATTATTAGAATAACTATAATCGAAGAATTCAAATAGAGAAAAATGTTCAACGAGTGACCGAACAACACATTAATTCACGAATGCGCGTAGCGTATGCATTGGGTTAATTATCAGTGTTGTTCGGTCACGAGTTGAATATTTTTCGATATTTGAATTCTTTAATTAGTTAGTCTTTTTATTACATTGGCAAATGGCTTTTTTTTAAAGAAATTAATTTTAAACATGATAAGGAACTATATTGTTTTTCTACGCTTTCACAATTTGTTTTGACTCGCCGTTATCGACGTCTTGGCAACGCCTATTGTTGTATGACGTCAGAGAATGAAATATTCACGTTTATTTCACATGTGAAATTAACGTGTTTTTTTTTTTATTTAACTAGGAAATCAATTCAGATACCTAATCACCCCTAATATGTATATTTGAATGGACTGTAACTGTGTTTGATGCCTTATGCGACTTCGGGCGCGGAGAGAATTAAGGTAAGGTAACTGTTATGATCATAGAAGTAAACATGTATACTGTAAAACGACAAAGTTTTTTTCATTTACCTGTAGATATTATTAAAACCGGTTTTTTCAAAAGTGATTATTTTAGAAGGGTTAAATATTTCGCGGTGGTGTCTTGCCATGGCTTTGTTTGGACTTGTATGTTTGCTTTTTGGCCTTGCATGTTTGTCCCTGATATCTTATTAACTGTGCATTTGCATTCAGGTATCGCATATCAAATTTATTCGTTCATAGTGTGTTAATTTACGTTTTTTTTTATTGATTTAAGCCTTCCAATTGATATTTTATCGTGTGGTTTTCTATGTTGTGATGTTATGCTATTGTTTCAGAAAAAGGGAGAAGGTTTGGTACCATTAAAACGTTTAATCCCGCTACAAATGTTTGCACCTGTCCTAAGTCAGGAATCTGATGAACAGTAGTTGTCGTTTGTTTATGTAATTTATACGTGTTTCTCGTTTTTAATATAGATTAGACCGTTGGTTTTCCTGTTTGAATGGTTTTACACTAGTAATTTTGGTACCCTTTATAGTTTTTTGTTCGGTGTGAGCCAAGGCTCCGTGTTGAAGGCCGTACATTGACCTATAATGGTTTACTTTATCAATTGTTATTTGGATGGAGAGTTGTCTCATTGACACTCACACCACATCTTCCTATATCTATAAATCGCGGAAACTGAAAATACTAATATGTTACTAAAAATAAAATTACCGTCATAAACAAGTGTTGCTCCTTGTGGGCATTTGGTCCTTCCCCATCTAATATATGTGTCAGCTTGGTGTCCTGAAAACAACAGATGACTTGTAAAAGTTACAAATTCAATTTATAGTGTAGAAAAACCTTGAGCAACACGAAATGTGCCACATGTGAAGCAGAATCTGCTTACCCTTCCGGAGCACCTGAGATCACCCCCAATATTTGGTGAGAAATATGTTGCTTTAATTCTCTTAGTTGTGTCTTGTGTACTATTATTTGTTTGTTTGTCTTTTTCTTTTTTAGCCATGGCGTTGCCAGTTTATTTTCTGATCTGTGCGTTTGAATTTCCTTCTTGTATCATTCGCCCTTCATTTACATTATTTTTAATTGACAGCGCCGAAACATGTAAAGGAAAAATTGTTGTTTTGATATTATACACACAAACACACTTAATTTATTTTGATATTTCAGTAAAAATCTTACCGTTATACTCATCATGTGTGTGAACATGCAGAGACTTTAGTTCAACCAAGTCCCTTTCAATTTGTTTGATTAAATAGTCCTTCAAAGAGCATGGCTTTTCTGACTTGCCATAACAACCTTCGTTGAGCATTAGAAGAAACAATACGGATAGAAACATATTTCAGTTTATTTTTGAAATATGTAACTTCAGACTGTTGCCGTTCCAATATAATCAAGAAAAAATAAACAAATGCCAAATAATTGATGTATCAAATTTCAGATGTTGAAATTTGAAACAAATAATTACTTTTTTGCATGAGATTATCTTTTTTTCTGTACGCTAAATTTAAATAAAATTTTTCTTTAGTGTTAAAATATAAATTCATCATATATACCAGGATTGAAATTTTATATTGACGCCAGACGCGCGTTTCGTCTACAAACGACTCATCAGTTACGCTCGAATAAATGAATGTTAATTAATTAAAAGGTCAAAATAGGTACGAAGTTGAAGAGCGTTGAGGACGAAAAAATCCTAAAAGTTAAGCGATTCCTGAAAAAAATTAGCTGGTTTGTCCCTAATTTTTGGATTTGAGCGTTCCTAATGAAGGAAGATTTGGAAAATCATCCCGGGTACATTAAACTTATAAATTGCTTATTTCATTTTCTAGCAGTGGATGATACCACGGTTGTAAACCAAATAGTCCCAGCGGTCTCATAAAACCAGTTGGCATGCAATGCATCGCCATTGATTTTAAAAACAACACTCATTTCTTAAATCTTTCGTTGATAAAATTCCAAATTATAAAAATACTAAGTTTCCAACTGCATCACCTTAGATGATTTTTGGCTATTGTTTTAATGACTCTTTTGTTTATATAGCTTCTCAAGTATCTCAGCATCCTTGATTTCTAATATTTTTAGCACTCCTCGTGTAAGAAAATCTATGCCGAGAGTATTTAGGACGGAAATATGTTGTACTTGTATTTAACTTGTTTTACCTGATGGGTTTTTTTATGACATAAAGGTGGTCATTATGTTTGTTTCTAAAAATTGTAGGGATAATTTGAGAATTTGTTTATGAATATATGCGCTTCTTCGATACCTTATTCGTCATGATCGTATATATAACATTCATATTACAAGACGGATGCAAAATATGTAGCAGGATCTGATAATCCTTCTGGAGCACCTGCGAACACCCCCGGTTTTGCTCAGTCATCAGTTTTCTATGTTGCGTTTGGCATACTGTTGTTTTTCTTTTAGTCTTTTTCTTTTCGCCATGGCGTTGTCATTTGACTATCGACCTGTAAGTTTGAATATCCCTTTGGTATCTTTCGCCTCTCTATAGCACATACACTTGGAGTATTTGATGACGCTAAAATATATCGAAATGATTGTATTCGTGTATAAGTACCGGTACTTATAGATTATCGGTGATCATCTCAACGAGATTGATTTTCTCGCTTGAGCTGGTACGGCGAAAATGAGAAAAGCAATCGAGTTGAGATGACCAATGATAATCTGTATATATCTATTTTCCTATGACGGCGTTGTTAATTTCATTGATAACGGGCACGTGCTTTCTTAGTTTCTAGCGAAAAAAAATCATATAATTCGACTGTGCTGAGAAAGGAAATTATCAGTCAGTAAGATCAAATGGAAATTTCGTTAAATAGCGATATTAATACAACGTATCATTCAAACCTTACTTCCAGTTCTCCAGTTAGATAATACCTTGCATTGTCGACGTCACTTGTTCTCGTATCGATGAGCTGTATCTGTTTATTCCAACGTAGTTGTAAAGGCACATGCATTACTTGAAAACAGCATTCTCGTACTAAGATATATAGACATAACAAAGTTGACTTAGTTTATCTCAGGAGTCATACACGATAGTTTACTACAGTAATTAGTATATAATTTTCTGGAAGTTCGTGGATCTTTGAAAATATTTACACTGAAGATGTTTCTTTCAGCGCACTGTCGCTCAGTCACTACAGTAAAGTGCTTCTTAAATTGTTGTAAACTGATGTAGTCTGTGATTGTATTGTTTGTCTATGCAATTTACAGGTATATAAAAAATGTCATAAACAAGTAAACAATGTACCAATAAAGGTGCATTTGCGTTTGCTTTGAAGAAGATGCCAAACGTTGACAAATTCAAACAAATAGAAATGCGTAGACAGGAGTATCAAATATTCTATTGGTATCTGCTTTCTTTCTTTTGTAAACTTATACAGAACACTCAAATACATTTCATTTCAACTCCAATGTCTCCCAAATGATATAAGTCGAAACCCATACAGTATGGTAAGCTATAAAAGGTAATTCGAACTGAAAACCAACGACCGTTGATCTCAAAAGAATTCAACTGAAACGATAAACGAAAATAAAATATTCTTCACATCAACCAAGAAAAACATTAGAACTACAGATTCCTGACTTTAGAGTATGTTACGAGGTTAAACATGTTTAATAGTTCTCGACACCTCTCGACAACTATGGCAATTATAACAGGACAACATATTAACAATACAGTATGACGATAAGTGTTCATATCTCTGATAACCTTTCAAATAAATCTATTCAAAAGGTCTCTAAGTCAACATGGATCGTTTCTAAATTTATGGACTCTATAAACAACATCATCATCAACATGACAAATTTTAAAAAACAAACTTGTTTTAATATTTAACTTCATGTTTAGTAATGTAAATGAGGTTCTTCACTAGCTTATTCAGTTTAGGTACTATGACTGAAAGGATTCCACACATACGGGAGGCCCCTCATGGGGGGTCCTAGTAATCACATAATCACCATTTTTTTGCCAATATAATCACATAATCATTAAATATTTGCTTATCTTTAGTAATCAAATAATCATAAACTAAAAATACAGTCCTAGGTAATCAAATAATCATGAAATATTTGGCTTAATAATCAAATAATCATTAAAAAAACGGCCAAGTAATCACATAATCAAAAACCCCATGAGGGCCCTCTTGAATAACATCTAAAAATGTACAATGTGGATCGATTAAGAAATAAAATTATCACAAGAGAGATAATTTCAATTTTCCTATTGAAAACTTTCCGTTTCTACGTTGCAGCATTGAAGCATCGCCTGCATATCATATCGTATATATGTCCCGGTTAATACGATATTCAAGGACTTGCGTTTTACATCATGATTTCCTTGATCGAGGAAGCAATACTATAATGGGTTCCAAATGGTTAAGTTAAATTCATTCCTTTAAAAGTTCTACGGACTAGTCATGATTTGAGTGATTGTAGTAGATATCATAGATGACCATGGTTATGTCCAAATTGTAAACAGAATCCCGTCTTATTGTTATGCAAGGGTGCAACCAGCAGAGTGGAGTACCCGAGGTCAGACCCTCTTTTGATGAGATTCGAGCTGCCCAATCTGTATTTTTTTTATGTTTAGCGTTTTGATACTGTTGTTTGTATTTATTTCCTTTTTTTCATGGTGATGTGCTGACTTTTTTTTTTTATTGAACTCATAATAGTTTATTGCCTATTGGAAACCACTCGTTTTTATATATCAGAAAGTAATACAAAATCTCATAAAAATTTAATGAATTTCTATTTTTTATTGATATTGATGACTTTTGAAGAGAAGATGAAAAAGTATACAAAATAACTATTCCATAAAAAAGGACAGATGTGTTTGATCATTATAAACGTCCACTCCTGATTTGTAAAATAGCTTCATTTTCCATTTTTTAACACTATATAATATCAATGTTTTGAACTTAAATTTAGCGATTCTTTGATTTAACGTTTAAAGTAAAAGTGTTAAACTTTACTTATTTAAAAGTTCAAAAGATTTTTCCGAATCATTAAATAAAGTTCAAAATAATCAAACGAAATTTATCAAATAACAGCAATGATAGACTTTTATCAACAGAGTTATACTTAAAAGTCTTAATATTGAATCTCTTTGTACTTTTCAAAGTGTTGAGAATGTCGGTTAAATAATAATTATATACTTGTTATGAAGTTTTTACTTACAATTATTATTCTATTATACAGTAAAATTAAATGTGTATGAACTTTGGTGAAAGTGAAATAAACAGAGTATTTAACTATTCAAATGAGTTTTATCAGTACTTCTACCGTTGAATTTGACTTCGTGAATTTGTATTTCACTTTGCAAATTCATCTATTTCATCGTGTATAAAGAGAGGCGTGGTGTACAGTAGTGGTAGGCACATCAGACTACACTTACAAAGGTTCCTGGTTCGATCCCCGTTTCGTGGAGAAAATTCAGGGACTTAATCTTCGGCTCTCCCTTGACACCATTTGCGAGTATGGTCTTGAGAAACGACGATTGTCCATCGGAAAGAGGCGGTATATGGCTGACCCGTGTTATATATACAAGAGAGAGAAATGTCCTTTTCACGTTATTACCATGACTATCTTTATTAGAGTCACAAAAACGAGCTTGTTTCCAGTATTTTATGAATTCCTCTTCTAATTTCTTTTGAAATGAAAAAAGTAATTTTTTCTGTGACATAGTACTTTGATTTTCCCAGACATGCTAAAAACCATAATTTACTACAAAAACCTTTAAAAAATCTAAGTTTTCATTGCAAGCTTTCTTTACCATACTCTCACTGTCCATATTATCTTAATTTAATAAATAAAAAAAACCCCAACATTTGTACATATTTATCCCAAGGATTTGTACTATACAAATCCTTGTTTATCCTAAGACAAAAAGATATATTGTGAAGATTTGATGTTTA
Source organism: Mytilus galloprovincialis (assembly GCA_037788925.1). NCBI lineage: Eukaryota > Metazoa > Mollusca > Bivalvia > Mytilida > Mytilidae > Mytilus > Mytilus galloprovincialis. The sequence goes on from CM075340.1 coordinate 35,314,978, forward strand.
TTGTACAAATACATTTTTTTTGAATAGTGTGTATTTGTATCTAAATTTAAAACGAGCTGTCTTTTTCTTAAAAATGTATCATATTTTCATGAAACTAGTCTCTTTTCATAATAGGTTTTTTTTTCGAGTTTTGGATTTTGATGGATGTATTTTCAACAGACGGTCACTCAAAACAAAGCTGTCATCATTTTATTTTGTTTAAAGAGGGACGAAATTAAGAAAATTATACGCGTTACATACATCCCCCGTGTATTTTAGCGGCAAATTGTGCATGATGCAAGCGGCAAATGATGCATGATGCAAATTGATTTGAAGGAGCGCTAATACAGACAAGTCCATAGATGTACAGAATAGGATGGGAATCTTCTTCGTTCTTAAGGAGTGATTCTCTCTGTACACAAAATCATTTGCCATATTTAATTTACACTTATTAATTCACTTTGAAATTGATTTTGTTCCGAGATTAAATGAAGAGATCAAACAAACTTCTGTGTGATGTCCGTTTCACAAACGTTATAGCCCATGTAGAAATGAATTTTCACCTTTGAAGTCACATAGAAATCCAATGTTAATACCCTGTATATATAGGACGAATACATAATCACACTTAGTTCTCGATATAAAATTACATGGGAATCAAATGTGATGGTTATATGTCCTCAGAAAAAATACTCTAGTCTCATTTTGTATTTTTTTTTTAATGTTTTGTGTATAACAAAGATTCAATTTATGCAAATTTTTTGATTAAGAATCAGACCAATAGAAAAGAAGATAACAAGTACAATTAAACATCAAAGATATCAATGAACAAATGACGAATTTACGATAAAGACGCGTATAATGTGGGACATCATTCGAATTTTGATGTACTTTTTATTTCTTTTTGTTTCAATGCCCTAAAACCTTTCATATCATTGACCTACCATATGATAAGTCTAAAACACATCTAAAAGAAAAGGTAATTAAGAAAAAAATGTACTTAAATTGTCTGTATACTTTTGTCTTTTGATTTGTCGGTCTCTTGTTAGCCTGTTCATCTTGAGTGCGAAAGTTGGTTCGATCCCCGGCATGGTTCTAGGCTAACGACAATAAAATTTGTATACTCTGCTTGTGGGATAAGCAGAGTTAGAGCAAAGACTGGTCGGTTAGGAGTCAGAATAATGAGTTCAGTGAGAATGAATTGTCTTCCTGTAGAATGTTACTTGCGTGTTAATCTATCACAAAGCCGGTTTCATATCGCATTTGCATGTTCTCGTCATGCGAGTATGCATATGATTTGCCACCGGACATTTAACCAAAATCCATCATCATCGTGATGACATATAACCAATAACTATGTCGTTTTCACATGTAATAGTCCTTTTTCATAAGTAACAGTAGTTTTTGTATGTAACAGTCGTTTTTGTATGTAACAGTCATTTCATATGTAACAGTCGCTTTTGTATGTAACAGTCGCTTTTGTATGTAACAGTCGTTTTTGTATATAACAGTCATTTCATATGTAACAGTCATTTATGTATGTAACTTACAGTCATTTCATATGTAACAGTCGTTTTTTTATATGCAACAGTCATTTCATATGTAACAATGAGTCGTTGTTCATATGTAACAGTCATTTCATATGTAACAGTCGTTTTTGTATGTAACATTCATTTCATATGTGACAGTCGTTTTTCATATGTAACAGTCGTTTTTGTATGTAACAGTAATTTCATATGTAACACTCGCTTTTGTATGTAACAGTCGTTTTTTGTATATAACAGTCATTTCATATGTAACAGTCGTTTTTTGTATGTTACAGTCATTTCATATGTTACAGTTAGTCGTTGTTCATATGTTTCAGTGAGTTGTTTTAATATGTAACTGTCGTATTTCATATGTAGCATTCGTTTTTCATATGTTAAGGTTTTTTTCATATGTAACAGTCGTTTTTCATAAGTAACAGTCTTTTTTCATATGTAACAGTCGTTTTCATATGTTGCACATGTAGTAAAATATGATATTATGAATAAATATGTGGTAGTCTTTTACGAGCAACCTTTCATATCATCAGATCTAAGATGAAAACCATTATCTGCTTTACCGTCAAATTAATAATATATTACGTATAAAACTTTTTAATGAAATCGCAATAGATAATCCTATATTTCCAAATTTGTCTAATACTGAAAACTAGTTGTCCTGCTTTGAATGTAAACCAAGTGAAAATAAAACAATCTTTAGAGCTGAGGACAGGGGACTCTTAGTTATATTTGCTTGTATTTATATATATATGTGTGTTCCAATCAGTTAATTTTGGTTTTAAGTCACAAGTATCATTTTACTTATATGACAATAAAAGAACTATTCTAATAATATACTTATATACTCAATTTTCATGAGTTTAGTCCATTTTCATAGTTTTCAATGCGTAGAGGCAAATTTTAAACTAAAAGGTATTTTACCGATCCGAATTTACGACAAAAAAAATGGCCTAAACTGTACCGAATATTGTTCTACACTAAAGACTGAACTCGGTTTAAAAATTGTATAACATTTCTTGTTCAGATATATTGTGCTTGGTCAGACAGGTATTTTACCGATCCGAATTTACGACAAAAAAATGGCCGAAACTGTACCGAATATTGTTCTACACTTTAGACTGACCTCGGTTTAAAAATTGTATAACATTTCTTGTTTAGATATATTGTGCTTGGTCAGACAGATCAAAATGACTACTTTAATCTAAAACCCGATTAATTCTTGAATGTCTTTAAAAAAGTAAAATCTAAGATAAAATACGAAGAGAGGACTATGTATTTTTTAAATGTACTTTTTCTAAAAATAAACTCTTTTCTTTTTGGTTTCTGTTTTTGAGTCATTAATATAACCAATCACTCAATTTTCAAATTTAAAAATTTCAATTTAAGAAAATCAATTTAAAATTAATCAGCTACATTTCAAAGAAACGCCTCACATTAAAAGAAAATTATAATTGTTATTAAACGTAACGATATGATCATAAAAGAAAAAGTTAGAAAACATGGCGACAAGGAAATTATGTACTACAAAATTATTAAGACATCAAACAAATTTCATAAATTGTAATTTCTTCAAACAAACAATATCCTTTTGGTTTATAGATGTTAATTAAAGTATATAAGAGCAGAAAGTGTTATATTTTGTACCTGATTAGAGTATTTAATCTTAAATATTCATCTTCAAGTAGAAAGAATAAAGTTGAAATGCATCTCTGTGGTATAGTCACATAAAATACTTATATTAAGTAGAAATTCTTATGTTTTAATGAAATAGGTGCATTAAGGTTGTTATATATTATGAAAACAAAGGAAAGAACGAAAAAAAGGAAAACACAAAACAGATTTTTTTTTATTAGAGACATCAATATAAATCAAAAGTTCGTAGAGAAAGGAAACTTATATTGCTTACACGAAAAAAAATATACCTTCAATTATAATATTATTATTATTGTTTCCTTACAGTCTAATAATATTTCCGATAATAAAAAGATGAAATGTCGTATGATTTCCGGTTAGACAACTCTCCACCGGAAAGACCTAATGACGTAGAAGTTAAAACAACTATAGATCACCGTTGGCCTTCGACAATGGGTAAAATCCATACCGCACAGTAAGCTATAAAAGGCACCGAAATGAAAAATACAAAACAATTCAAACTAGAAAATTAACGGACTGATTTAAGTACAAAACAATAAACGGAAAACAATATGATATGCAGCAATAAACGACTGGTTTCTGACTTGTGACAGCAAATACAGAAAGTGGCGGGATTAAACATGTTTAATGATACCAAACCCCTTACTAAAATGATTTCCTTAGGCTAGACCACATTAACATTACAAAAAATAAAATGGTTACGTTTTCATCATACAGTAAAATTTTCGAAACCTGTGTAAATTCCATATTCGAAAGACTATCTCGAGATTTAATCGTGTTCACAGTGTACAAATAAATCATACGAAAAATTTAGCATGGAAAAATGGACGTTCGGTTCGAAATGCAAAAATATGTAAAGAGTATGTAAAATGTTACATGAACTCATTTTTAAATTTTTTTTTTAACATTAATTAACTATTTTGAGGTCTGATGTTTGATGTTTTTAAAGAAGAGTAAAGGATCACAGTGTACAAATAAATCATACGAAAAATTTAGAATGGAAAAATGGACGTTCGGTTCGAAATGCAAAAATATGTAAAGGGTATGTAAAATGTTACATGAACTCATTTTAAAAAAATTGTTTTTAACATTAATTAACTATTTTGAGGTCTGATGTTTGATGTTTTTAAAGAAGGGTAAAGGATCACATTGTACAAATAAATCATACGAAAAATTTAGCATGGAAAAATGGACGTTCGGTTCGAAATGCAAAAATATGTAAAGAGTATGTAAAATGTTACATGAACTCATTTTTTTTTTTTAATTTTTTTAACATTAATTAACTATTTTGAGGTCTGGTGTTTGATGTTTTTAAAGAAGGGTAAAGGATTTAATATTCCGAATATGCATATAATATTTACCAAAGGATATTAAGCATACGCTTTTCGCACAACTACCGCCCACAGATGATGTCGCACAACTTATTAATTATTCATATCTATCTAAAAACCCAAAACTTGCACTTTCTTATTTTATATATCTTAACTAAAAATGTTTATGAACTACATGTTAGTATATGCATTCGTCTAGTTCTTTTTAAATGTACTTGAAACCTCTGTAGGTACACACGACTTGTTTAGCGCGGTTATATTTTTTTCATAGCAGGTGAAAGGTTTTGTTTGTTCTTGATCATTAAACGAAAACAATAACAAATCAAAGTAAAGGTATCATAATATATGTTAACATGATATAAATCTTTGATAATTATATTTTTGATAATTTTAGTTTTTGATAATTATAATAGAACCACAGAAAAAGAGACGCTATTCAGCTTCAGACGTTACAGCTATATAATACCAAGGATACAAATTCTTAATAATACTGTTTTCAAATAACGTATCATCATTAGTATCCATCGAGACGAAAAATCCTCATGACAATTTCTGGTGGCCAGGTACTTTCAGTGACTGTTATTTAGATTCTGTTGAATTATCATATCCAACTATTCCAATCATAGTGGCTTGACAACTCTGTCAAAAGAAGGTTCGATAACTCATGTGACATGTCTCCATCACAACTCTCAAATGTGAAATCAATTTACCGCTTGTGTATTCAATCTACTTTTAGCATTCTAATTATTGCTTTGACCTGAATATACAAAACTCAATTTGAAATAAAAAAAAAGAAAAAAAATCTATGTTCATGATGATATAAATGATAAAAAATCTTTCAATTTAAAAACCCATTAAATTGACAACCGGAACCGTTACAATTTGTGAAAAAAAGAGACGGTATCGGTTAAAAACTTAATATGATGATTAAAAGCTTTAAGTTGATATGTCGGTTAAGAACTTCACATGTCGGTTAAAACTTCACATGTCGGTTAAAAGCCAAATATGTCGATTGAAAGCTTAATGGTAATTATGTTATATCCTTGTTTTGTAAATCATGCCGGTGTAGTAGTTTCAAAACACTCTCCAAAATTATAACCGTAGAGAGTTTTGGTCCTTAAGTTCATAACATTCCCATCTAATTCCAAGACACTCGCCAGTGATTGATTCCAAATATCCTGAAAATCCGTTTTTAATGTACTTTCGAAAAATAAACTGTCATACATTTGTATACAATAAGACATATTGCATAAATATTTGCAAACTGATTGGATATTGTTTGTCATTTATTAGATAGTACAAGATCGCGTAGTACAATCGGACTAATTCCACATGATTCCCAGATAGAAGACACGAATCAATACTACAATCGAATCTCTTACTATAAACTGTTCTATTTTGTGGGATCTTTTTCTTTGATGTTGACAACAAACATTTACTGTGAAAAGAACAAAGGGGATATAATAATAAATGTGTGTTCCTGCCTTGTTAAACAATATTTAGTACAACATTCTATCCGTGTTTATAACATATTTGCTATACGAGGGCTTGTTAATGAGAAATATAATTAATATTTGTAACACTCTTTGATATGAAGTTTGACCTCTCTAGTAATTATTGAAGTTTAATATGATAAATGTTTGTGTTAAATTGGTTATATATTACTTGATAGTTTATAGAGTGCAAATCAATTTATGACAATTTAATTGTATATAATGTTTTCCTGCACTAAACATCGGGTAAGTAAATAATCAAAGGAAAAATTCAGAATTCTTGGTCGTCGTAGGAAAAAGTGTGTATCGTACTTTAGGAAAAAATATAAATCACAAAAATACTGAACTCCGAGGAAAACTCAAAACGGAAAGTCCCTAATCAATGGCAAAATTAAAAGATCAAACACCTCAAACGAATTGATAACAACCGTCATATTCCTGACTTGGAACAGGCATGTTCTTATGTAGAAAAGGGTGGATTGAACCTGGTTTGATAGCTAGCTAAACCTCTCACTTGTATGACAGTCGCATCAAATATAATTTAGTTTTTAAGAAGATGTGGCCTTTGATTGCTAATGAGACAAATCTCAGCAAGAGACCAAATGGCGAAGACGTTAACACAACTCATGCTAATACAACAGCCCTCAACAACGAGTTAACAACATAGCCTGCTTCCAATCCTTTCGTCAGCATATTTAAGAATATTGTTCCTGTGTTAGGTATATTTATGATATATTTTGTTGTATGTGTCAACTTTCTACTCTTTTCTTCAACCTGTTTGCCAAATTTATTTAACGGCCAATAAAAAATCGAAATTTTCTGTTACATTGCTAATGCATTTGAAAAAATACAATGAATATTATTTTGTGAAATAAAACACTGACATGACAACTATTTTCTCTATTTTGTGTGTCCAGTTCAACCCTTCAAACAACAATAACTCATTCGAAACTTCTGGTAGTTGAAATGGAAAGAATTAATTTCTATTGTTAATCTGCATTTAGACTTTCTCACGATCCCCTTCTCCCAAAACTTCTGGCAATCGGGACTACTTTTTGATTTAGTTGTATTTTTTTGGCTCATTTATATGGAGTGTACTTTTGTCAGTTGGCTCGAGATGCGCGTGTTTAATTCATGTCTAAGAGTTCATTGATCTTGTATCTCACATTTAGTTTTATTCCTATGCTGTGTTTATAGTATCGTAGATTCATATAAAAATAATAAGATGTTGTTCATTTGAATTAACTCAATATTAAAGTCTGTTTTTGGTGATATCCATTTGACGTGACTCTGTACTTAAGCATCCCGTCATTTTGTAATTATTCTATGATAATTTTTGTCTTCTTGTCTTTCTTTTTTTCTAATATGCTTTGTCTAACATATATGCCTTTTTGTGATTCTTTGATACATGTGACGTGGTTCTGTACTTATATACCCCGTCATTGTGTCATTGTACTATTGTAAAAAAAATGTATTCTCGTCATTCGTATTGCTATGTGCTTTGTTTGTAAAAGAAATGCCTGCACCAAGTCATGAACAGGACATTGTTATCCATTTATTTGATGTGTTCAATTTTGCCATTTGATTAGGGACTTTCCGTTTAAAAAAAAGGGTATCATGTATAAATTCATGATACACAAAAATGTGTCCCCAGTACACGGATGCCCCATTTGCACTATCATTTGCTATGTTTAATGAACCGTGAAAATTGGAGAAAATCTCTAATTTTTATAAAAATTAGAAAGATCATATCATAGGGAACATGTATAAGTTTCGAGTTAATTGGACTTCAACTACATAAAAAAAACCTACCTCGACCAAAAACTTTAACCTGAATCAGGACGAACGGACGCACCGACCAGAAAACATAATGCCCATAGATGGGGCATACAAATTCCTATACTCACCTGACGAAATCAAAGCCATAACACTGATACCTTTTATTTTGATACTCTTTTGATTGTTTGCCGGATAGAAAACTTGAACGACACTGTGAGTGGAATTGTCTGTTTGTTGTCTATAACGTTATATCTGTGCAGTAAGAAAAAGAAGTGCGAGAAAAAATTAACGAACAAATATTGTTATAACGCGCCCGACAATTTCATTCTAAAAAATACAGACACATTATACAAATTGTTTGGTAATATTATTGTCTGTTTTATTTCGACTTTTCTTTTTTAATTGCATACCTTCCCCTTTTTAGATACAAGGGTCACATACACATACCAAAATAATTGTAATAAAGTTTGGCGGGAAATCTAATATGTAAAACTGTTCCATTATTTCAGGTTCTATACTTTATTACTCCCTATAATAAAACATGTAGAAAAATATAAACCGAAAATTCTATAATGATTTTCCTACAACCAATAATTGGTCAATTCGGTATACTGACATGATCAAGACATCTCTACCTCCAAACAATGAACGTTTGTTGAATAACCACCTGTTTAAGGTAAAGCTCTTTGTAGTTCAAATTTCAAAGACTTAGACGCTTCATAGGCATTAACTACAAAGCAAACTCCATTTCAGAAAGGTGTTTGATGTAAGGTAAATATAATTGTAACCTACAAAAATAAGACGAAAACAAAATTTGTTACGAAGCATCATGCGCGCTTCTAACACTATGAAAAGTCTGTCAAATAATCTAAATCTACAAATTATTTTGTTAAATGAAAGGAAGACTATGCTTCGACTTTTGAAATATTAGTCGAAAGCGGCCATTTTAGAAAATAGAACTTACATAAAACATTTTCTATTAATTATATTCAGCGTTCAATAGATAAAATGATAGATAATATATCACTTCATGTTTGTTGAAAACGTCAATGACAACTTATACACAATTATCAAGTCTTTAAAAGGGAAAAACGCACAAAAAAGGAAGCATTAAAGATTAACATGTATGTTTGATAGTATGCTTTTGTAGGAATGGCCAATATCTAATTTACACTATTGACACTTCCGGTCTCGGTTTTTTTTTGGAGTGCACGCAGTTCAGTTTACTCAGTTTTTTGTTTGCGATCTTGATATGTCTACTCCTAATCAATTTGCGATATGTGAAAACTAACGTCGCCTTATAATTTACTGTTTCCCGAAATATTAACTTTTGAGTATCTAGTATATATGCTACAAAACTAAAACTACAACTAAGACTTTCAAATAAACGCCTCGACAAAAAGACGATTATACTATCTTGAGTGAAGAAAATGAACATGAATCGAATCCATAAGCAAAGAACAATATATACCGACGTTCGACAGGAACCAAAATTGTTGGAAGTGCACTGCTTAAAGTATACATACAGGTAAAGGTTGTGGCGTTCCTGTCCAGGATACCTCCGGATTTTATACTTACACTGTTCTATGTATTTTCTATTTTCCAAGTCAGGTGTGTTAGACGGGTACTCGTATATGATACGGCTGTTTGTTTAAACAAAGTAAAATACGTTTAAGTTTTTTCTTTGGGGAACAAGCCTGTGTAAAAAAGGGATAGGGGTCTTATTTTGTTATTCCGTAGGTGTAAAATCATCTAAGATCTGCTAAGCTTTTCTTAAGCTTTTTTAAATAAGCAGTTCAAAGTTGTTTAAATAAAAAGGGTCTTTTAATTAAAAAGACATCTAACTTCAATCAGTTTTATTTTTAAAAAAGATTGAAACTCCATGTGTTTATTTAGATACAAATTTCAAAGTACAATTTGAAGACAAAACGACTTTAAATTACAGATCAGAAGATGTAATAACGATTTTCTCTCCTCCATCACAGGAGAGCGATTTTGTCGATTTGTCGTATGGTAAGCCTCATTGCATGAAAATGTCAAGATACCTTGTGATTAGCACAACTTAAAAAGGAAAGGGTTGAATTTTATATCATTCAAACCGTTTGATGGTGTTCATTAGCCATCTTTTAATCACAGTCATTTACCCATCAACAATATCCATTTTCGACCTGAGTGATCTACAGGTGGGCAGGTTTGAAACATTAATTGTACAAAATTATGATCTTAAACGAACTAACCACGTGGTCCGAAACTCAACACTTTGACACATGTAGGAACTTTATTTTTGATTTATAATATGCAGTTGTTTTTGTGATTTTTCCTGTGCATGGTATGCAAATATAAATATTGTATAAATCCATTCTCGTTTTAAATTCTTATACTTTTTATAGCAAAAGCAACATCAACAAGGGTTACAAAAACCATTAAAAAAGTCAATGTTATAATTGTACATATTATTTTTATAACAGGTTGTTGATTTTCTTGTGGAAATGAAGAAAAGCGTCTATGAATTCATTTGGGCAGCCAGATTACAAACAAAATCCATTATAGGTATATAAAATTTAAATATAATAAAATAATTGCCTTGCATTTATGGTTTTGAAAATATATGTTTTAATTAAAAAGTAAAAAAAAAACAAAAAACAAATAAACGAGCAAACCGATAATTTACCCAGTTATCACCTTACGGAAATCTAAATAATTCAAAAGAAAAATGTACTTCATAATAATTTTATTTGACTTTAAAACTATAAGTCACAAGTAAAAGGAAAAACAGGGCGTACAAATGTATACAGGGACAAAGGATTAATTTGTATACTAAGACATACTATATAAAAATCTTGCAGGGACAAACAAGTGGGCGATTGAACTGAAGAAACAATAAGAAATATGTCAAAAAAAGAGCAATAAAGTCAAAAAGAACGAACTTCACTACAAAGAAAACTTAAGATTAAGTATCATGACCCGCCTCAACCCACCCCAAAAAAAATTTAGTCTTTACACTTAGGAGTCCACGTGGTCCGAAACTCATTTTTTAGGTTCTCAAATACCTTAAGTCTTTAATGTAATATATACTAATTGATTCATATAAAACAAAACTGTGAAACTGTCATTATCATCAAATAGATGCTTGATTTGTAGATTGACTATGCATTTGTAACGTTTTAAGACATTTTTTAAAGACGTTTTTCAATAAAAAATCAGCATTCCAATGGGAACCAATTGTGCTTCTCTTCTTATCGACTTGTTCATTTATTCATATGAGACAGATTTTAAACATGAGCTTCTTATGAAGAATAAAAGGAAGCTGGCATTATCCTTTTTTGTTAGATAATATTCCATCTATTCATTATATAACTGTTCTTGTTTCCTTACATAAATTGGTTTCCAATGACTCTTCTACTTCGACTCTAAGTTCATAGTTGTAAACGAACTACCATAACAAGTTCTACTCCCTTGAAAATCATATGCTGATTCTTTATAAAAAGATACAATATTTGCACTGGAATCTATATTTCTGTAATAATCTTCATATTCTACATCCAATCCATCATGTCAAATCGTTTGTATAATATTTATGCTTTCGGGCTATTTTTGTTTCATGTAATTTTTTGTATTTATCTTGCTGTCTCTTTTTTTATGTTGTTTTTTCGTCTGATTCTGCCTTTTTTGGTTCTTTTGGTTTGCTGCTCTCCTTTGAGAGTTCATACGATGGCCTCAGTTTTTTTATTGTCGCTATCTTGGCTTATCTCTTTCTTATCTATTTTCGAGATTGGAAAACCGGTAAACTACCATCACTTTATCTTTCTTCTCGATTGGTTTCAGTGTTCTAATTACAATTTTCGATTTTCTTTACTTTTTTGACTAGGTCCTTAAAGATATTCATTTTACATTTATTTTATATTCCAGTTATTTAATTCTAAATCAAACGGTTTTTGGATATTTTAAATAGTTTAAGATTTTTTTCTACAATGGTTGGCTTTGTGTGCAAATTCACAAAGTAATATACCAGTTTAATTTTCTTAACAAGACATTATATTGGCGACTTGCATCAAAGTAATGTAACAAAAATCATTTGACACAAATGCAAGTTGTGGTTCAAAAAGTGTAATGATTGATAAAAATAATTGATTGATTGATAGGTGATTGATAGGTGATTGATAGGTGATTGCTTTACATCGCATCAGCACGAAAAATTTGTCGCAGCGATCGATAGCAATGAGTTGAACATTCGAAACAATCTGTGTCACTTTTAAAATATTGAGTAAAAAGATATGTAATTGCACAACAGCCAAAGTAGTAATTGAACAAATCTCCAGGCTGGTTTATTCCTTTGGAGGCTCGCGTGGCTCTTTTCATTTTAAATATATTTTTCTTTCAATTTCTTTCTTCATTGTCTGAATTATATAGTTATGAAACTTCCATGTACACTTCTAATGGTTTATGTCTTCTTGGGTTTAGCGGAGAGTGAGCGGGGGTTGTTTTTTTTTGGGGGGAGGGGCTATTTTCCTTTTGATTTTTTTCTTCTATATGTGACTGTCATACAAGTGAGAGGTTAAGTTAACTAGCTAAGGTTTAATCCACAATTTCTACTTCAAAAAATGCCTTTTCCAAGGCATGAATATGACTGTTGTTAATCATTCGTTTGGTGTGTTTAAGCTTTTGATTTTGCCATTTGATTAGGGACTTTCCACTTTGAATTTTCCTCAGAGTTCAATATTTTTGTGGTTTTACTTTTTTTTCTCCTATTCAAGTGTATTTAAATTGTTTTGTTGAAATTCCTTTTGATTTTCTTGTTTTGTTTGGTCCATTTGGTTTGGTCCTGTTTGGATTTCACTTTAAACTCAGCTTTTATAAATGAGTGTGGAGGTGGTCTTCTGTATATACTGTCCAACAAATAGTGCTTTTATAAATGTTTTCCTTTACAGGTATTGCAGTACTTAGATTTGTTCGCATACATTTTATCAATGCTGAATTTTTGGTATGTCAGATATTGAATCGATTTCAACCAAAGATGTAGAACTGGAACTTCTATCACTGTATTGAATACCTAAACTATATTTAAGTCCTTATGGGCTTCAAAGTTAATGTGGAACTGCATATTCTAGAGGTAGCGTGAATCAGATGTGGGAACTTAAATTTTGAAAGATCTTTTTAGAGGCATCTTTCATCTAGTTTAGTTTGTAAATATTATACTTTTCTACACCTCACACAAGTATTTCCCATTTCAAACTAAAAGACAATGTGAAAGAGTTGGTACAGCTTAGTAACCCGGGTTTGTTTTCTCTCAATCGATTTAGAACTCTTGAACACTACTGTTGCCTTTATTTGTTGCATAAAAAAGTATGGCCAACGAAGATACAAATATCTTGTATTAGGGAGGAATATATCCTACTTTGTAAAGCATCACTCTGATTCAAACAAACTGACATTATAAAGATGCTTGTTTTTTGATTCACTACACATTTGTTATGTTTATAAAGATACTTGTTTTTTGATTCATTACATATTTGTTATGTTTAGAGGACGAGTTTTTCAACTAACCAATGGCATTCCTATGGGGAACAGTTGGAATCATCCCATCGTTAATTGTACGGACGCCACCATGAGTTGGTTGAACATAATAGAATATCTAACTACAATCCCATCCCCTTTGCAATGTGACCCACCGAACAAAATTTGTTACCAGGTTTCTAATAACATGACCAACACGACGGGTGCCACATGTTGAGCAGGATCTACATACCGTTCTGGAGCACCTGAAATCACCCCCTAGTATTTGGTAGGGTTCGTGGTACTTTGTCTTTAGTTTTCTGTGTATTATTTTGTGTATTATTGTTTATCTGTATTTGGTAGGGTTCGTGGTGCTTTGTCTTTAGTTTTCTGTGTATTATTTTGTGTACTATTGTTTATCTGTTTGCATTTTTTAGCATTGGCGTTGTCAGTTTATTTTTGATGAAAGAGTTTGTATGTACCTCTGGTATCTTTCGCCCCTCTTTACGATAAACTTATCATAGATACCAGGATTAGATTTTGTATTACGCCAGATGCGCGTTGTGTCTTCAAAAGACTCCTCAGTGACGCACGAAACCAAAAAAGTTAAAAAGGCCAAATAAAGAAATAAAGTACGAAGTTAAAGAGCATTGAAGGCCAAAATTCTTAAAAATTATGCCAAATACATCTAAGGTAATCTATTCCTGAGGTTGAAAAAAAATCTTAGTATTTCAAAAATTCAAAAGTTTTGTAAACAATTAATTTATAAATATGACCATAGCAATGATAATTCATGTCACACAGAAAGTCACTACTTCTACACAAAACACAAACATAAAATGATGTGTCGCACTTAAAGGAATTATATGCGACTGTCATACAAGGTTTACCTAGCTATCAAACCTATTTCAATTCACCATTTTCGACATAAGGAGATGCCTATATCAATTCAAGCATAGAATATGACGGTTGTTTTTTGTTCGTTTGATGTGTTTGAGCTTCTGATATTGCAATTTGATAAAGGACTTTCAGTTTTGAATATCCTTGGAGTTTGGTTTTTCTGTAGTTTTATTGTTTGACAGATTCTCGTTATCAAATGACAAAACTTAGTTCATTTGTCATTTATATAATAGTTTTATTAACGCAATGAATATATAGAAATGCTTTATGGTACAAATGTTTGGCAAAACAATTTACCTATGATTTGATCTGAAACAAGGGTATGAAATAAAATACTAGTATTTCAAAACATCTGGATTAGAAATAACTTCTTTTCAATTATAATACATATCTATCTTGTAGTTGGAAGAAACCTGTTGAATAAGAAACACATATCTATTTTAAAGCTGGAAGAAATATGTTGAATTAGAACCGGCATTATCTCCGTTTTGTAAATTTAAATAACAATCATAATTATAATAGTTATAAAGTTGATACTATCATCGTTAATAAAGAGCTAGCTTGATATTGAAAAAAAAATCATCAATGTTTTCTTTGGCAGACTAGAGGCAGTGTTTTATTCAAAGCGATATTATGCCTTGTGCATATAGTATTTTACAATCAATCAGAAAAACAATATATTAATCTAACGTATTTGTGAGAAACACATCAAACTCTTCCTACACAGTGTATACAGATTACTACTAAGCAATGTGAAGCTTTTATCACTTTAGACATGAAAACTCCACAGGTAAAACTCTTTCTCTGACAAAAACAGCTTGTTCTCTTCATAATAACACTATATCTACTATCAAAGAGAAAATCGAAGTTGTTAATTGTTGTAGCAAGGTGTTTATAAAAGTGCCGTGACTTTTATTATTGAAGCGATTAATAAGTTCACCGTATGTACATGTTCCTATGATAGTTTACTTTGATGTTTACCTGTTCCATGAGATTTTTTAAGGTTTATCATATTTTATCTATAGCAAAAATGCAAAACAAATCTGCGTATTTTCACCTCTTTCTACCTATAGTTTTTATCTTCTTACGTTGAGATCACAGTAGAATCTTCTTCGTAACTGCCAAGCGCGGTGCCTTTGATCTCACAGAGAACTTTATACATCAAAGCCCGATTTTTAATCGGGTAAACTATACTACCACGACCAAGAGAATTGTCTAAACAAAATATTTAGGTTTTATTTTACCTTAACGAGTTTATCGTGAATCGAACAACTGTGATTTTAGAGAAAGGTACTAATTAACACGGATATTAAACGGTGCAATTACGGATTTGTTCTCGGTCCAGGTAGAGAGATCTTTAAAACGTTTGTATTTCTGTCATCATTTAACGGAAGAAAACATAGAGGTTATTAATCAAGTTAATTCAATGCAAATCAGAAAGGCGTGGTGTAAAGGAATTAGCCAATGGGCAAACGATTATACCTGAATGAATGATATTAAATTGGAAAAAAAGATTGGGAGGATATAGTGATAATTTCTTTAATTTGGCAAGTTATACAAGCTGTTTTTCACACTGATTTTCCTCATATGATATATAAATTGAACGAAAATATGTGTTTAGCGTATATACGGATTACACTGTACATGAAAACTAAGGAATGCTATATAAATAATACGTGAACACAAGGATTTATTATTTATAATTTATTTACGTGTAGATTAGATTTAAACATGAATATATGAATATATTTTTTGGAAGAAAAAAAATTGAAATCCGGCTGTATGCATCTTTTAGTGAAAGACATTGGTGATTAAAACGTGAATACCTCTGTTATGGTGTTAATTATTTTATTGATTTCGTTTTGACCTCTAATTCGTATATCAATTAGATTAAACGAATCGTTTTTACTACGGTTTTTATTTTAAGCGATTGGTTCTAATTAATTATTTATCTTTTACAAGCGATGAAATATTTACGGAATGGAAGCACATGTGGACATATTTCCTAATCTAAATATAAACTATTTACATTATTTGTTTACCAAACAATGAAGAAATATATGTATACTTTTTGGATTTTGCCTATAGTTTTTGTATCATGTGTTCAGCAACCATATAACAGAATCCATGACATGCCTCTTGATGTGAATAAACTAGAGAGTCTGGGTAACTCCGATTCTCTCATGAAAGCGCTTAAAGACATAGCTCAAAAGTCACATGATTGTGGAGTCAAAGAAGTTCCAAAATTCAGACGATACTTTCTTAAAAATAAAACCGTAACGTGCAATGATGGCTCGCCAGCAGGGTATGTACAATATTTCTTTATATGTACTTTTATAGATGTGCGTTCAATTATCTCTGATCTTTGTTTTCACTGAAATGAAAATACGTCCAAAATATAAGCATGCCAAAAAGGTATTCTATAAAGGGTGTTCAATGAAAGTTTTATACTGGTCAATGCACTAAAAAGACTTTACGAAAAGAAGTTCTGAATTGTTAATATGATAATTATTGCTGTAATAATCACAATAAACATGAAAATAACTATTAAATGATAATTATAAGTCTGATTTTTATGATATGTTTGATGCTGCTAATGACCAACGTATCCGTTAAAATTATATGTTTGTTTCTTTTGCCAACTATTTTAAATTAGGTAAAAACAAAATTCAAAATGTTTTGGTCCGATATTAATAGAGAAAAAGTTTTAAAATAGGACTTAGAATAGGTGTTTCAAAAGATATTGGTTTTTAAAATAACGAATAGAAAATATACACGATTGTGCGTAAGATGGCTTGTATAACGAATACAACTGGACAAACACACTATAAGAAACAGCTAACCGAAAACTGATATAAACCTGATGCAGAACTAAGTTCACGTGGAATCTGGTGCATTATACACTATAGCATATCAAAATATTTCGATACACACAATCGCTTTCGGTAGAAAGAAGCCACTATACGCTTAAACATATTATCGTTTTAGAATTACCGATGTTAACGTTAATTTAAATTGAAAAGAATTTAATTTGATTTTAAATAAATCATGATGACTTTTGATTGGAAAACGATTCTGTCAATATCAAAACATTTATTTTTGCGAAATATCGCCAAAATATAAAAATGCACTTTTATAAATGGTCTTATATTTCGTTATCGTAGATTTAAGTAAGAACTGTTATAAGTACCCCTTCTGTCTTTAGTGTCCACATATAACAGATTAATCGTTACTAAACTGGACCCCTGTTGTGTTCACTTATCGCTACACTTCGGTGCGAAGCTGTAGATAGAACGGCGGACCAGTTTAAATCGTTACCAGGAACTCTCAGAACCAAATATTTTAGAGAGTCTAAATGATCAATATATTTTTCCTTTGGTGCTATTATTAACTTTAAGCATGATTGTTATGTGTAGCCGAATTATAATGCACATTCAATATAGATTCTAAAAGTGTAAATTTGATTTAATTTGCAGTTTTATACAATCGTGACTGTTATAATAACCTTTCTGCACAATCGCGACAGTTATACAGATTCCTTTTCTAAAAGTAAAAGATAAAATTAGGATCACAACATAGTAAGATACATTCCTGTAATAACTCAAATTTTCACCTAAATTATAAAATATTACAGATCAACCAAAAACCAATTCTTCTAGATAAAAGTCTTAATAGAATTATACCAAACTATCTCTAAATACAAGAATCAAAGGCATTCTTGACTTTTTGTCAACTCACTAGGGTATAACAGCGTTATATCAATCTATTTCCATCAGGTAATATTTTACGATGGGGATTACGGTTTATTTATATACACTTTTAGAGCTATTTTAAGACACCAGTTAGAATTTCCTACAGTGATGAATGGGTTATAGATCATTAGAATATTTCGTGACTATGAATAAATAAAAATGCTGTTCACATCCGCTTTTCTATTTACTGATGTTTTAGTGGCCTTTATTCTTTGAAATTAATGCAATTTGATCATAATTTGTGTCGATTTACTTCGTTTAATGGAAACATTACGCTTAATTTTTTAAACTCGTGTGAATATTTCAGAAAAATTCAATTACTAGAGACGTATATAGTATTTTGGAATTCCTGCGGGTACAAACTGCCCACTTATAATTTTTTTGTTCAGTTCGAAGAATAAAGTTGTGATATTATAGAGTAAAATGTCTGTTTGCGTTTATACTGAATGACTAAATTCTAGATAGACTACAAATCTCTATACCCATGTAGTTTAGTTTGTTGAGAAATAAAGATATATAATCAATGAGTTCGGATTTCATGGTAAGCGGAACTATTTGACATTTCGAAAAATAAGTCTAACAACAAAACATTCACTGGTAATATTATGACTTTTATTTTAATCATGGCAAAGAGGTACAAGTATGGTCGCCCTTGTAAGGAGTAACTGATAGTATAAAATAAGGAGATGTGGTTTGTGTTCAAAGGTTTGACAGTTCTCCAATAGTTTATAGGACTGAGTTCTAACATATTCAACCGAAGCACTGTTTTCATGGATGTTAGGGGGAAACTCCCGAGTTTTCAATTCACAGAAGAAGAGATTACAAAAACCATATTGTATATTTTTCTAAAGAACTCATAAAATTACATTAATTCTAAGTTAACGAAAATAACACTCGACAAATTTGGTGCGTTCGAAACGCTCTCCTGAATTTGCTTTTGTTTAGGAACGCTAAAAACTGAAAAAAAAATGAAAGCTAAAGATGAAGGAATGTTTTAGAAAACTCCAGTAGTTATGTGACCAAACGGGATCCTTATAGATTGGCAAATTGTAGATAGGTATTTTTTGGGCCCTTTATAGCTTGCTGTTCGGTATGAGCCTAGACTCCGTATTGAAGAATATACCTTGACCTATAATGGTTTACTTTTATAAATTGTGACTTGGATGGAGAGTTGTCTCATTGGCACTCATACCACATCTTTCTATATCTATGCACTGTATATTTGGCCGGAGATACATACCTTTCAAAAAGCAATGATATAAACAACCTCTTTTTTTTACCCTGTTTCAGCTTTTTTTAAAAAGTTATTCAAGTTCTGTAATGGGTAGTATGTTTCATCTTAAAATTGATCACAGAAAAAAAAAGAAAAAATTTAGGATAACGTCTTCACATTTTCTTTTTTCATAAATCTTATTTTCAAGTTATTCAACGACCAAGACTTTTAAAACAACAAATGGTGGGATCGATGAATCGGAGGATGCATCTATCCTGTATATCTGCGGAAACCGAGATTATAAGTACATTCAATATTTGTCTGTAAAGCTAGTCAACCATATCCCACATTCTGATAGTTCCGCTAAAAAAATATGAAATATCTAACTAATTGCCAGCATTGCTATTTTTAATAATTTTTCATGCTTTAAAATAAATTATTTACCGGAAACCTTTAACCATGTGGCGATAACATTTTGATATTTTAATGAAAATGTAAAAATAATAAACACCTTATAAATAATAATTTGGCAGATAACACATGTAATGTTCTAAAGGTTTTGTCTTTTTTATCCCCGGAGCTCGGAGCCCTATTTTCTATGTTTAGCCGTCAGCTCAAAATTGTTTCGGTAATTTTCTTCCTTATTTTAATTTGAGATAATTTTAGAAGACAATAAAATTACCCTTTAAATGGCGTTGCCTCTAACATTTAGGGGCTATCCATTTTGATACTCAAGTTTGCTCCAAAACGTTTGGTTGTGAGAGAACTCGATCAAGGTTATATATTCCAAAGGCATCTATTGTGTGCTATGAACCCTGTATCTTTCATTTAATTCACTACTTTTGAATCAGTTGCAAAACAAGTAAATAGTAAGATCCAGAGCTCCTTAGACACCCAGAGCTCACATATCTTCAGCCCCCAAAATCATTACTCAAAGGAGCACGGAACAAATAATATTGACATACGACTCAAAACATAGATAAAGGAGCACAAAATCAATAATGCTGAGCCTAGAGCCCACCATAAGGCATAGCAAGGACTAAGTTCTAAGTTAGAGCCCACCGATAAACTAGGTTGAAGTCAAGAGCAAAAGAGCCAGTGTTATCCCCAAATACATCAATAGTTAACGCCTTCATAAAGCACAAAGACAAAGATCAAATATGAACTAAAGATCGATGCTACCTTATCATGTTGGCTTTGTAAAATGTTTAATTATTCTGACCCGGTGCAAAATCCTAGGCGGTAAACAGTGGTAATATATATCAAAAAGATTTTCTATCTAGTCGTGTCAATCAAACAATCCCGTATCCTTTATACTATAAAAACTTCAATCATAGTTGTGTTTGTATCTGATATATTTATACTTTCATTTAATAAAACGATAGGTTTATAATTTGCTCTTCTTAACTAGCTCTTTTATAGATGGGATTGCGATCAAAATGGACGAATGATCAGCCACTCTTTATAACAAATAACTTTTTAAACATCACAGCAAAATATTGTCTTTGAACACTTTTGTGATTGGTAACACGTTTTTGATGTATTTACCCTTAAGACCCAAGTTAAGGGAACCATTTTCCTTCGTCCGTGTCGTATGATTTAGACACAAAAAGAATATCGAAGATAAAAGGGTCCAAATAAACGAAGATAAAAGGGTCGAAATAAAGAATTGTAATTACCTGGGACTTATAAAGAGAAAAGCAGAGAAGATATTTTTTTCATAAAGTGACTCAATTTTAAGTCAATATACTTAAATAACAGAAAAAAAATGATCAAATATGAACTTTCTACATGTTCAGTCAATTTTCATGGGGTATTGTCAAGGCTAGCTCTTTTGTATTTAAACTTTTAAATAGCCCTGTACAAAAAAAAAAAAAAAAACAACTTAGTGAACAAAAATAATCTTAGCGTTTGCTCGTTAATGTTGTGTACATTAGAAAGAAAAAACGTATGGGACAAGATCCAGGATCTCAAAATTACAACTATGTAATTGTGGTTGTAGTTAATTAATAGACTTTTGGCTCCTAATTCTCAATTCTCTTTGAATGTAATATTTGCCGCTGGATGTAATGCATCAATGAAGTATTTGACTTCTATATAGGAATGTTTCATCTGCATCTTTCAAATATATTTTACCTCGTAATGAAATTTGCAGAATTAAATTTTCATATGTATCTTTCAAACATATTCTACCTAGTAATGACATTTGCAGAATTTTAAATACAATGCATTTCATTTACTGCAAAAGTTCTTATCGACATCATGATATTTCTCCTAGAGAAGCATTGTGGCACCTTGAATTGTATTTTCATCACAAGAAAACGTTGTTATTTTTTTAACTACAACTAAAAAAAAAAGGCTTTTACTGCAAATTTGTAAAAATAATCAGATCTTGTAGTACCTATAAAAATGTACCTCATGAACTCAATGGAGGTGACGAAATAAAAAACAACTTCCGTTCGTCTGCGCTTCGGGTTCCATCTCATTACAAGGTGACTGGGTAAACCAAACAGACAAACATGATGTAAATTGTATCTAATTTGACAGGGTGATTATTTTAACAGGTAATTAAAAGATTCATCACATCAAATGTATTGTCCTACCTAGTGGGATAAGATATATGAAGCGTGTTAACATCACTACAAATCAGTAACCTTACTAAGTAGCAAGTGAACC
Organism: Mytilus galloprovincialis; assembly: GCA_037788925.1. NCBI lineage: Eukaryota > Metazoa > Mollusca > Bivalvia > Mytilida > Mytilidae > Mytilus > Mytilus galloprovincialis. The sequence continues at coordinate 35,336,791 of CM075340.1, forward strand.
TTGGAATTCAAACATATTTTCATCTACAAAAAATGCGATTACGTCTTGAACGACATATGGGATCTCTCTCACTATTATTTTAACAGCTATATTAGGTGGTCTTTATATTTTTTTTGTAAAATAAATTTTCCCTAAATGATTTTCAAGGAAGTGTATTGTTTAAATTAACCTCCTGGAGCATGCTTCTTTTGTAATTTTCCGGTTTGGGGATAATATGATAATACGATTTGGTACTTGAAAACTCTGCTGGGTCACCGATTATCTATGTTTGGCTCTTAATACATGTACCCCCGGTATCAACTCTAGTTTACGTTATAAAATCTGAAGTGTTTCAGTATATGTGTTGTCTATCTGTTTTTTATATCTCAAATGGTCTGTTGATACTTGTCTCACTCTTGTTTGTTACGCTTTTTGTTCTGTGTCTTTAACGTTGTTGCATCTATAATCTTCTAGTTGTGCGAGGTCGAATCCTGCTCGTGCGGATGCACGCGACCCCTATCTTAATTAATTAGGAGTGTCGGTTTTCCTATCGAAGGTCGGTGGTTTTCTCCGGGCACTCCTGCTTTGCCAACCATTCAAAGATTGGCCGCCATGAAATAGCCTAAAAGTGGCGTTAAAACACAAAAACACAACAGAAATCAATCCTTTCTATTTTGCAATTTTTCATGTATTACACGCTTATACATTTCTTCTTACAATAATTCAAATATAAGGTATCACAACTAAACGGAATTATCGTATACAACGTGAAAGGTTACTTCAAAATATTTGTTATCAAAATATAAACATAGCGAATATAAATATAATATGTATTTTTCTTGATAATCACAAACAATTCCTTTGAACCTTTTAATCGCTCTCTTCGTATCAAGTAGTGAAAATTCTGACAGTGTTTTCATAACGCAGGCAAGTACTATACTGACTTTGCATGATAGGGGGTATGTACTAATTAGCGTTTGATGTTTACCGACATCAAAGAGAATCTATATCATTATTTTGTAGCTATTCTCTGACAAATTATTTTCTTTCTTTTGATGTTACCGACCTCTAGTGTTTAGTAATTGTATGTTCTGATCCTATACCCATCCTTCAGCGCAGAACAATTACTTATATTTTATTGAAGTAATTAGGAAACTGCAGCAAAAATGTGCAGTATTCCAGAATTGATTTATACAATTATTACTTGTCGCCAGTTTTTTTAATCTTATTGTTCTCAAAGATAAAAAGACAATCAGGTGTAATTGAATAAATTCCATGTTTTGTCGGTTTCCCTAAAACATTCTGACAATAACGTGTGTTTAGTCACATAATTCCAATTTTGTTCTGTCTAGTTTGGCTAAAGCAAAGAAGAATTGTAATTGAATAGAATATAAGAAGCCAAAATTGACAAGTGGCATAGGGAATGACAAAAATCTAGTCTGAGTACATTCATAATGTAAGCTTAAGCTATGGAACGCCATGACTGTCTTAAGCTACCATACAGTGAAAATAGGTATACACGGAATATAAGTGTTCCAATGTACATGTACATGAACGTTTCATGATTTGTTTTTTGTTGTTATCTGTTTTAGGGTGTTCATTGTTTTCATGCTGTCTTTTTCACTAAAACAAATAGGTAAAAAGTTTTGTTTCCCCGAAACTAACAAATGCAACGACGATCACTTATAAGATAAGATAAGATAAGATAAATTTTATTTTCCAAATTAGGTCCCCAGGGGGGCATATACACATAACATATATGATTGATACAACATACAGTATTTTACATAACATTGTTAAATAAACTATTGAAATAGTCATACAGGTATTATTTGTTAAATAAAAAAGTATTTGAGAGTTGCTACTCCAGAGATGTGGCAAACCCCATTTATTTATTTACTTTTTTTCTCACTTGATTTTATAATATTTTGCTGAAAATGTATAAATATAAAATATAAAATATAAAATAAATGATTGTTTAGCTGCAACAGACACCAAGGGACGATGCTCTAGGATTGTGATCTTAAAAGCTCTAACAATCCTCCTCGTATCTGATGCAGAAAAACAAACACAAATGAAAAAAGTTTATGTATATTCACAGCAAATAACATATACTGCAGTAAACAGGTATTGAGAATAGTGTAGAAATAATATAATATAATTCGATCTTAGTCACTTTGGTTCTCTTCCGACCTACACGAAAACCCTTCCCAAAGTGAGGTGTCAGTTTGGCTATGTTGGGTTATAGAAGTAAATTGAAAGTCAATATAATACTTCTATGGTTGGATGAACAAGTACGCAGCCACGTTAGGTCAAAGACGTTAAAGTCGATGCTTCGTGTAGAGAGAGTGCCAAACTCTCTGCAAAGTTAAGAACCCTTGCAACAAGTCATTGAGATGTCCGTAGGTGGTATAGTCAGTTGTCAAGCATAATTTCCGGCCTTATCCCATTTATCCTCATTTTAAGGCGGCAGTCAAAATTTCACCGTTCATAATTTCGAATGGCGTCTTTTGCCGCTACTGAACCCACATACTGTATTTATTGTTAATACTAGAACACACCCGTGATATCGCGGGTCCGTGACTGAATTAAAGTATATAACTATGCGCAAGCCTTATCTTAGTATTAGTACTGTCATCTGATAAAGTCATGCCGATTATAAGATACACAATTTTTTCTGCTTTCAAATCTTTCTGTTTGAACCCGTCGAACTGGAACTTATCAATTATTGGTAATATTAATTATTTGGAAAACAAAATGTTCTGGAATGGAGTATTTTTTAATCAACAGCATTGTCCTATATTAGTTATAAATAAAGTTGAATTCTTGATTCGCTGTTTTACGTCATGACCGCTAACAAATTGAAACTTATTTTTAGTCCAGATTTTTAGTATTCGTATTGTTATCTTAGAAAGTCTTACGGATTAAAATACTACTATAGGTAACAATTTGACAATTTAGTAGTGTCAACCCTGTGATTATGACCCGGTTATATAGCATATTAATCCTGAATACACCGTTTGGTGGTGCGCCTGTAAGATGCAAAACGTACAGATAAGGTAATAGGTAACAGGTGATTATACTATTGGTATCGGTATCGGACTCAACCCGGAACTTCCTAATTATTGGTGATATTAATTACGTGGAAAACAAAAGGGCCTGGAGTGGTGTAATTTTTAATCTACACCTTTGTACTATATTAGTTGTATATAAAGTTGAATTCTTTGATTCGTCGTTTTTACGTGATGACGGCTGACAAATTGGACCTCGTAATTTTAGTATTATAGATGTTATCGTCCTGAGCACAATTGATATTTGCCACTGGACGTTAACCAGCCAAAAATCAATCAATGATACAGTTGATGAACCTACTTTCATAAATAATAGTAATACGATGTGCATGTAGTAGGTTTTGTTGAAAGAGTTTGAATGTTGCGGGGAATCTATTCTAGCCATGTATAGTGCTTATATAAGTAGAGTAGCGTAGTAAATGATTTATACATTGGTATAAATTTATTACGTAGACAAACAACATTAAACAAAACTATCATCCTTAATAGCAATATAAAGTTCTATTAAAGATCACGTTTATCCATCAACGTAAATACAGTACTTGACCCTGAGGTCAATCTTAATCGTCTGATTGACAGTTTCAATTCATTTCATGAATGAAGATATCAAAACACCTTGTGTGCTCTGATCTGAGCAGTTTCCTTTGATCGTGTTACTATTTTATAGCATATAAATCTAATAATTTCATAAAGTTAAAAGCTTTATTAAATCCATTTCAGATATTACCTGAGAAAATCGTATGGTAGTAAAAAGTGGATCGTTTTTCTTGAAGGTGAGTAATGATATAAGACGGATATGAGTTTGGCTGTCTGAATAGAACTATATCAGCGTAGGAATTGAAAGACAGAAAATGGCAAATGGGCTTTGCTTATTGTTGAAGGCCGTACAGTGACCTATAGTTGTTAATTTCTGTGTCATTAGGTCTCTTGTAAAGAATTGTATTCTTGGCAATAATACCACACTTTTTATTATATAAATCTGTATGGATAATGTAAGACCGTGTAAAATATCGGAATATTTAGACGTATAGGCTAGTTGATTATCAATATTTTTATCGAAGATACTATGTTTTCGCTGCTTCTAATCGGCTACTTTTAATCGTATGGCACATATGGGTGGTCGTCTTTAACATGCATGCAATATTTGCCACTAGGCGTTATTAAACAAAAGCAACCAATCAATCATATCGGGTGAAATAATGACAAAAGGCATATTTTGACAGAGGAAACCATTGAAATAAGCCGATAAAAGTAGATAAAAATTTAATGCTTGCAAATTTAAAAAAAAAAAATGTGTGAAAATGAAAGCGACTTAAAGGAAATGAGTTCATCACATTTGTACCATGGACAAATTCCAATTAAGCTATAAGATATCCCCAAAATCAAACAAAAGAAGACAGTACTACATTTCCAACTGGACCAAAATTGTTTCCAAAAATTAATTAGAGGACACAAAAGGGACAAAACATATCAGAAGTCAATGAAAAACCGACAAAACCATGACTGACGAACAAAAAAACCCACTTAAAAAAAAAAACACTTCTGAGCAGCACGAAGACACACGATCACAGATCATCCATAAAAAAATTCTTTTACGAATTTTTCCTGTATAGCAAATTTTGTCCATGAATTTCGTTCAAGGCTAACTGGGGGATAGAAATAGGATCACTTTTAGTCTTCTCTAGACTAGCAAAAACACCATTGCCAAAAAGGACGTCAATTTGAGGGATGTATAAGTACGCGACCACGTCTGATAAGATGGAGAAGTTAAATTTAAGAACCCTTGCAATAACCCTTTGGGCAGTCCATCTGTGACTATTCGCAAGGCTTGATTTTACCCTCAGAATCTAGTGGTAGCCCCTTCATCCAAGTCGATCCCAATTACAGGACCTACCTAATGTATGAATAGTTAATTTATCATCGTAATGTTCATACATGGAATATTTGCCACTGGTCAGTCATTTATAAATTAATTTATTTATTTATTTCTAAAACGAAAATAATCAATCTGATTAAAAATGAACAGAAATCTATGCATCATATGTAGCTCCATTAAGGGGGAGGGCTCTAGGCATCCATGTTCCCTGAATCCGTCTCTGAGATAAGATATTACTTGCATTAGTACCTTTCATTTCTTCTTTTCCCCGGTAAGCGGCAACCGTCAACTGGTTGACGTTTCTACTATTAAACACTTCAGGTGGCTACGAATTAAATCCTGGCATGCATAATTTATTGATACCGTCTTTGAAATAAGTATTTGATTGTGTCACACTCGACCTTGGTTGAGTCGAATAGTTTGGTGCGGTCCCTTCGACTTCGACAAAACGGAGTTCGACTGTAATTATGCATGCAAATGCTTTTTAAAAAGGATCAGCATAAAATGTTTGTTTGTATTATTTAGATATTTTCCTCTTCCAGTTAATCACTGAGCAAATAGAATGCAATAGCTCAAGTTCACTACTGAAAACTAATAAATAGAAAACGAAATTAAAATACCTGAATACATGTTTATGTACCAAGTATTTGTTATTAATCTTTTATTTGACATAGATATGGAAAACAAATGCAAAAATGCATGTTATATAAATATTCCGAGATCAAATAAATATAGATGTTTACCTGTAATCTGATTTCTCTTTGATATAATTTTGATTGACAGGTGGTTGGTACTGTTTTGACGACTTGAGCTGTCGATTACGATGGCAAAATACCGGATGGAGGTCATATATGAGTAGTAATAGCTGGCCGCACCTGCGTAGAGGTAATAAGTTAAGTCTACTTGAAAGGCAGAAAGACCCATAAGGTCACACTATCATAGTCTTAAGATCACAAGCGATCTTAAGAGGATATCCCTTTAATATCTATGATCATCAAAAGTTAAAAATCAAAGAGTTTAGGTAGGGTTATATGTCTCTTTGAGATCATATATAACGATTGAAGGTCCACATCTGTCAAGTTTTTGAAATATACGATAAGTACAGAAAAAAATTAAAATGATTTTGTTCTAATATGGAATGTTTAGTCGACATTCTTGCTTCCATATTTTTACGACCATGCATTTTAACCTTTACAAAGAAATCCTGTCATATGCATGGTTTATATCATTCAACAGAGTTTGGAATGTTATGACTATGTTAAGTAATATATCAGTCAAACATTTGATACCATAACTGTTAAAAGTGCAAAAAGGCTGTGGAAAAGGCAGTGAATTTACAATTTACTCTTCATTGAAAGAGGGACGAAAGATACCAGAGGGACAGTCAAACTCATTAATCGAAAATAAACTGACAACACCATGGCTAAAAATGAAAAAGACAAACAAACAATAGTACACATGACACAACATGGAAAACTAAAAATAATAGAAATAATATACACTTCCACCTTACAATTATTTTCGATTTATGAGTTTGACTGTCCCTCTGGTATCTTTTGTCCCTCTTTTTTTCAAATCATTTTCACGCCAATGTTTTTTTTTCTTCATTTTTTGTATGGAAAACGTGGTATGTGATATATTATAAAAATTGGAAAGCGTTATCAAAGATTTTTATTTTTGTTCAGAGCCGAACGCGTAAGCTGATATATCTATTTTACAAGTTCAAAATAAAGTATATGTTAATGTTGATTACAACAGTCACCAGAATCATGCACTATATAACGTCAATTTTAAGGGAAGTTTCATATATATTGAACATGAAAAAATACATTGGAATTTTCGGTTCAGTTATAGACCACCCTTGTGAGATTGGGAGGTTTAACAGATTAACAAAACCTGATAATTCTAAAATAAGATTTAATGCCAGATAATTATTTTCTTACTAATCAGACTGCTGTTTCACTAAATACAACAGCATTCTTTACATTGAAAAATCGCAGTAGGTTTTTATTCCACCTTCTATAGAACGTTCAAGTACATAAAATTCTAATGAGGAATTAAGATACGTAATTCATTGACAAACTAATCCATTTAATTTGTGGTCTACGAAGTGTATAAGGGTATTATCATACCCATCCCCAATTTTATATACATTTATAATGAATACTTTATATATTCTCAGCTATCTACCACGCGTTGTTCAAAGATCTTCTTGTTATAAAAACATAAAAATGGGTCTCAAGTTATACAAGTTAAATTTCTTTCAGCCTCTGTAACGGAATGATCGGGTTTCGAAATATGTGACAAATAACCAGAGAAGGCAAACGTGGGTATGCAATCTCTATTTATGTACTGGAATAAAGGTGCGTTTTGAGAAAAGTACCAAAAATCTCAATGTAACGCCATATAAATCATTTGAAACAGTGATGTTAAACGTTATTTCTACTTTTACTCCTTCCACATAGACGGTCTAAGTCAGGTATGGTAACATGCTTTGTGTTTCAATACTCGTAACTTATTTCGTTATTTATTTGGTATTCCAATGGTTTTGATATAGGGATCACAGTTCAGTCTTTTCTAGACGAAACAGTCGTTTGTCGTACTGAATTATAAGCCTGGTACCTGAAAACGAAATGCTCGGGTTGTTTTTTTTTGTTTGGGGAGGGGGAGTGACCTGACGAGGCCTAATGGCATAAATGTAATATTGGAGATTTGTCAAACTGTAACGCGGATTCCAAAACTGAAACGTGATATCTATCAAAATAAGGGCTAGACATAAGACATAAGAAATAAAGCTTCATTTAGAGTAAGTATATGCAATACAATCAAAACCCCAAACAATACAAAAGTACAACAAACAAAACTCTTCCCTGATACTCATTGTGTTCCGATGTTTCTTTCCATCAAATATCAAGTTAACTTTAATATTGAATAAGACTCAATACCCCTTTTATTCTCAGATACTTACGAATTCGAGAAAAACAGACTAAGATAACGTTTCAACAGACTTTTGGCATTGAACTAATACCATCGTCTATCAATGCTGATTCAATTCTCTTTGAAGTGTCATTGTATTAAAATGTTTGAAAAAATAAAAGTGTACCCGATTAACTATAAGTCAATCCTTTCGTAAAAGTTAAGAACCGTTTTTATCGTTGAAATAAACAACAAACAACGATAAAAGAGCCAAGGTTTAGATAGCAGTGTAACAGGTCCGTAATTTAAGGAATATTTTACATGAAAATCTAATTAGTAAAATGGTATGTAATCGTGTTTAATTAAGACAAGAGACATAAAGATCAACATCAAAGAGATCGATAAGTGTGGTCTGTAAAAAATCACTTTTAATAGCCACATATCATTCAGTTTAAATTTGCAGTGAATTTAATGAATAAATCATGATGGAATTGGTTTCGATAGATTAAATCATGATTACTGATTGAACTTTACAAGATAAAATTTTCAACATGTTTTGATTTTTACTGATTAAATTTGAATTTAAATCTTGTTATCTTGCAGGGCACGTGCTATAATCGCAAACACTGCACGTTTGGTAGTTTCTGCGTTTATTGCGTCATCGATATCGCACGTGTTTTGATAAATTGAACGAGACTTCAATCAATGCTGAACACCTATAATTTAAGAGTTTATAATGTGAATATTAAAACTCCATCAGTCTGATAAAGTTGAACTATAAAAATCATTTTTTGCAATATAAAAAGAAGAACCAGAAGATTTATGATTACTTTAAACACCTGGGATTAAATTGTAATATCTTTAAATTCAAAGACAAAAATATACTAGGACGATAAATTGAATAGTTTTGCGTTTTCTAGGGAGTTTAGGTTGTTTCTTTTAGTTTTTTTTCCATTGTTGTCTCATCTTTGTCTTGTACTGTGTAAAAGCTTTTCGAGAGATTTGTTTGAAATGTTGGAACCCAATCACGCGTTTTACAGAATTGATATAAGTGAAAACAGCTGACGACTAATAGCTTCCTTTAATAAATTGTGGAAATGGAAAGTTATTTTGAAACATACAATTCCTGTTTTAAAGGCTAACATTTCGCTCAAAAACTACTAATGGTTTAATATGTTCTTTTTTATTACAGTAAATGGGTTACTTTCATCTGATCCGAAAGAAAATTCGTACTATTTCAATGCAAATATGGTGTAAGTATATATATTTTTAGTCTTGTGAACTTATTCACTGTCATACCACGCTTTTTAATCTAGACATACTAGAATGTGTTTGAAGCCCTAACCATGAATTCAATCACTAAATTTACATTATTTCGTAATTCTATGAAGTTACAACACAAATAAAACATAGAAGCATTATCGTATCTCTCATGTTGTTTGACAGAAATTCATTTGACATAGTTTATTAAATGTCTACAGGAACAAATAAAGGCGAAATATACTAAAACGATAATCATAAGTCGGAAACACTAATAACAACGCCATGGCAAAAACCGAAGAACAACCGAAAGACAAGCAATAGTATACAAAACACAACATAGAAAAAGACCGAGCAACACGAACCCTATCAAACACCGGGGTTATATCCCGTGCTCTGGAAGGGTCACAATCTTTCTTATTATTTTAATTTCATATTTACTGACAACTACCCAATTGAAATAAGAACTGATTAATTGATTGTTGGTTGCTTAACGTCCAATGGCAAATATTTCATGTATATTCAGGACGAGAAATAAGAACTGAGATGCATAGATAATTTTAAGAACGTTATTATTTTCAGTTAGATAGATAAACTTTGATAATATTAATGTTGGTTTGGAATCTACTTTGGTTTTAAATTTTATAACTCTAATTTTATTGTTTTTTTTTCCAGTTATATTCCTTATTGTTCGAGTGATTCTTGGACGGGAACAGTTGTCCATGAAGGTATGTTTTATATAATTACAGATCTTGTCTGTTAGTTTAAGTCATCATCTACAAATCAGATAAAAGCAATGAATAAGAACATACATGAAAAATTAAGAATGGAGATGGGGAATGTGTCAAAGAAACAACAACCCGAACAAAGAACAAGAAACAGCAAAATGCTGTTCTTCCCGGCCGGGATTCGAACTCATGCTACTGAGATATCGTGGCACCAAATCGCCTTGTTCTATGCCCGACGCGCTAGATGATGGAAGTTTTTAATGACCTCTACTGTTTATACTGCCCTTGCACGGTCGGAACGCGCTAGACCATCTAGGCTCTATACATATATAGTTATTATACTCTCGTATATATGTCATCCGATCATGCTTTTCTCATTCCAGATGGATATTCTTTCTTAGGTTCTTATATAATCGAAGAAGTAATCAAAGAACTAGTCCCTAGAGGTCTTAAAAAAGCACAACGGCTTATATTAGCCGGAAGCAGGTTTGTACAATGTATTTAAATGCTAATTTTGGTATTATTCAATAGGCATATCATGTTTTTAGTTCTTTAAGATTAAAATGAAAAGAATAAAAGTTATTTTCTTAAACAAGGTTTAAATCAATTTGCAGACTTCAAAGGTTTATTAGCAATAATTGCGTTAACGTACATTATTTACACGACGAAAGAGTGGCGAAAATGGTCTTTTTTCATAACTGAAATTATATAATAAGTTGTAATAATACTGCATTTGAAGCTTAGCTCAACGATTTCATGATTTTTTGTTTGTTTGTTTTTCTGATGTTTTTCATTCTCGGAAAAATCACATTTTAATACGGATATAAAATTTTAATTGCAAAACGACTTATACTTTTGTAGTGCTGGTGGTACGGGTGTTTTAATGAATCTAGACCGCGTGGCTGACTTGATGTCTGAGTTAGCACCAGGTGTAGAGGTCCGGGGTTTAGCAGACTCCGGATGGTTTGTCGACATTCCACAGTTCCGAAGAGGAGAATGCTCCGATTCCTTTTCGTGTTCGCCTGTAGATAGTATACAAAGGGGAGTTAAGTAAGTATTTGATCAGAACTCGCCGTTTCAATGCATTCTGGGCAATATTTCAAAAGTGTACATTAAAATGTATTGATTGGTTAAAAAGTCATAAACAATGGAAATTCAACCAATGACGTGACGTTATTTTCATTTTAGGGGACGAACAATGAAATGACCCATAAAGTCCTTTAGATTCTGAAACGGTCAAATTATTTATATTGATGAAAATATCAAGAAAGATGTTGCCGTTAGCTTTGGGCTCACGTTCGGCACAAAAGGGCACTGTTAACATTTATGGTCCCACTTGTCCCTTGGCACTTTTTGTTTCCATTCTCCACACAGAAAAAAACCATCCGGACAATCAAGGACGAAACATTATATTATATTCGTATTCATTTACTTATAGTTGGAATTTATTTGTTATTTCAAATAATGACCGCCGCCATTAAATTTATGTGTCTCAATAATACTTTGAAGACTTTGCTCAATGTTATTAAATCATGAAAGACACACTGCATGTTCATGGCAGAAAAAATGGATTCAAGGGGTAATACTGGATTTAACAATAGTAGGCTTCAATAATTGCATCCGGCTTAACAATATTCTCCTTATTTTTTATCACATGATTTTAATTCTATACGAATTATGTTTGTTCAGTAAATTTATTGCATGGACGCTTTTTTAGCTTGTGTAGGAAGCTTTATCACAACCCAATAAAAATGCAATCCGTCATTCCGAAGTCAAATAACACAGAGGGAAGAAAACCTATTATTTCTCCGATTAAACGATTTTATGTCAAAACATACCTATGGTCTTCGTATTGCATTGTAGCTTTGCAGGAGTTCATGATATGACACAATTTACTAAAATTAAAATTATTCAAATTGAAAGTTACAAGTGGTTGAAATCGATTGCTCCCGTGGATGGAACACTTTATGCCTCATTAGGGAACAATAGGTAATAACGAGTAACATAGATTGGCACACGGGGTATTTTATATACACTCAATTAACTTTCCTATACGCACTGCATGTTTAGGTGATTATATCTGAAAGTCTTAATTATACCGATAAAATTGATAAAATTTGTAAATTACCTGTGATTAAAATCAAAGTTGATTCATTAAAAAGTAAAAATGAATTAATAATTTTCATGTTTTGTACTCTGGGTACAAAAGACTTCGTGTGGTCCAGATTGTTTCTTTTGATAGAGAAAATAGCTTAAAGGTGATTATTTACTAGGTCAAGGATAAAAGAGAAAGTACTATTAATTATAATGGCTTTAAGAGAAAAAACTTTTCTATATCCTGAATACCACAGTTTAATAAACGGTTGACGAAATAGTTTTACAATATTAAAATACTAGAACTCTATATCGACCCTATTAGATTGATAGCCTGCAAGTTTTCCCCAACTATGTTAATCAGCATATATTTTAAAAAGGGAACTTCTTTGTATTTCTATAGGGAAACACCACTTCCCTATGATTGAAGTGAATTAAACATTCAGTGGCAAGTATTACATGCATACTGAAGACAGAAAAAAAAATGCCAAAAAAGCTTAAGTTCAATTTCGTATGCTGTTCATTTATAACAAGCTTAACGGCTGATAGCAGTATATTTAACGTTCAGTGGCAAAATTAACATGCATACTGAATTTCAAAAACTTAAGTAAGTATTTTCGCGAAGTTTACAGAGCATGTTAAAATCGTGGTACTAAAAGTCCCTATTTGGACTTCCTTTTCCCCGCATTTTTATACACCTATACAGTCTAAATCTTAAATCAAGTCGGTCATTAATTTTAGAAATAATATTCTTTGCTAACAGATTATGGAAGGGAAATGTTCCAGAAGCATGTAGAAAAGAATACCCAGAAGACGAACAATGGAAATGTTATTTTGGGTATAAAATGTACCCTACCTTAAAAAGTAAGTCAACCAATCACAGAACAGTAGAACTCATATTTGCAGTTCCTAACAATTCGAACATTGTTAAAATGTAAAGCAACACTAGTATACCGCTGTTCGAAATTCATAAATCGATTGAAAAAAAAAACAAATCCGGGTTACAAACTAAAACTTAGGGAAACGCACCAAATACAAGAGGAGAACCACGACACAACCGAAACACAACATTAAAATTTAACACACACAGAAACGAACTATAATATAACAATGGCCATTTTCCTGACGTGGTACAGGACATTTTTTTAAGAAAAAAATGATGGGTTGAACCTGGTTTTGTGGCATGCCAAACCTTCTGCTTTTATGGCAATGCAAAATATAACACTAAAATGACAACATTACATGACAGGACTACAATACAAATAAATGGGAGAACATATTGGACAGAAACACACGCATAATAGCTAACAAAAGGTACCAGGCTTAAAATTTAATGCGTAAACAATACTGATCATTTGTCTGCGAATTTGAACATTAATCTTGAACCAGACACATATTATCACTGAGCTAGTACACATTTTTATTCGGGGGCCAACTGACAAACCAATTCCGTGTACGGGTATTCTTTCGCTGTGTTGAAGATCCATTGGTGGCCTTCAGCTGTTTTTGCTCTTTGATCGGATAGTTGTCTCTTTGACATATTCCCCATTTCCTTTCTCAATTTTATTATCTATAATTATTTGTGATAATCTTATTTTTTTATTTCAGCTCCAGTATTTATTGTTCAATACCTCTTTGATGAAGCTCAAATATCAGTTATGAACTTACTTGATATTTCTCATTTGAGTATGAATTCCAAGAACCAGTATGCTGGTATTATGTCAAAAGAACAATGGCAGTACCTCCATAATTTGGGAGAGGAAGTAAAAAAATCTCTCCACAACGTATCGTAAGTTATTTGAATTATGGCTTATGTTTATTATTTAGCGATCAATTATGTCACATCTATATATCCATATCTCTCAAAGATTAAAATTGCTTAATGACAAATTGTTAGGAATATGCCAAGTAAGGAATTTGGCAGTTAGTATCAAATAGTCGGTTTCTATGTATGTTGGTGTTTGTTCCAGGTCAGTGTTTCAGTTGTTTCGTTGTTTTTTTCTCTTATAGTTGAGATGTGTGTTACTCGGATTTTTTTTTTTTTTACTAAATCGATTTATTACTCTTGAACAGGATATACTACTGCTGCCTTTATATAAACGGTAACTAAACAAACAAAGAATCTATTCGAAGGCTTTAAAACAGTAAAGCATGCTTATCGAGCACTAAACTAAGAAGGTCACTTCACAGTATAGACGTTTCGATTTTTGGCCGCCTATGTGGTCTCAACGTAGAGTAGTCGCCTCTAGTTCAAAAGATCTTGGGTTTGATCCCCGTCTGATCATAACCAAAACAATATAAATATTAGAGAAAACGCATGTACGTTAATGCAGTTCAACTGAATTTATTTGTGGAAATAAGTACTTGCCAGAAATTGAAATTCTATTATATATTTCCAGTTGTTAGTTAAATATGTTTACTTATACTTACAACTTGTACGTTTTATTGTAGGGCTGTATTTGCACCGGCGTGTCTGTCACACGTTTCGTTGACGAAAAGGTATGATTTGTTAAATGAAAATGTCTTAATTCAGTGTTAAATGATTTTTTTCTAGCATACTAACAAATATTTAAAAATGGGGATAATAAAATATCTGTTTTAGACGAAATTGGGTCAAATCCTCTTGAAGTCATTGGTATTTATGGTTTTTATTCAGTAATTTTTTGTAAGGAAAATGTTCAAAAGATGAATCAAGTCCATTTTATTTTTGCAAATGTTTCAATATTTTCAGTGTGTTAATTTTTTTTGTAAACAATAAGATATAAGTGTAACATTCTTTTCAATGTGATATTGACATTTAGTACAAATATTTACTGAACCTCGATATAATGCATTTTTCCAGAGATTGGCAGTCTGTCTCAGTGAATGGTGTTACACTGGCACAATCTATATATTGCTGGGAAAATAACTTTGAAAAAGATAAATGTCTCATAACAACCTCATCTTCTCCAAGGTATAGTTCAATAGAAGGCAAAAAGAAAACTGATAAAATAAAAACGAACTCCGGGGGAAATTCCAAACAGCAAGTCAAATGTCAAAATCAAAAGCTCAAACCCATCAAACGATTTGATAACAACTGTCATAATCCTGACATGGTACAGACATTTTCTTATGACGAAAATAGTGGATTCATAGACCAAATAAAATTGTATAATTAAAAAACATTGAAGATAAATTAAAAAAATAGAGTCCATAACCTGACAAAACAAAACGTTTGTCTACATCAACCAACAGAAATTTTTTTAAAATAAACTGCAATGGTCCGAAGAAAACAGGAAAAAACAGGGAATAGAATATCAATGCAAATAATCTTATGCAAGATGTGAAAATTGCATGTCAGCCATTTCTGTCTGAAAAACCTGTGTTTCTGGAATGAACTTCGT
The DNA here is from genome assembly GCA_037788925.1 of Mytilus galloprovincialis. Taxonomy (NCBI): domain Eukaryota; kingdom Metazoa; phylum Mollusca; class Bivalvia; order Mytilida; family Mytilidae; genus Mytilus; species Mytilus galloprovincialis. Next base: position 35,352,098 of record CM075340.1, read on the forward strand.
CAGTTTCGACAGGGAGACGAGAAATAAAAGAGGGACGAAAGATTCCAGAGGGACAGTCAAACTCATAAATCGAAAATAAACTGACAATGCCAGTGCTAAAAATGAAAAAGACAAACAGACAAACAAAAGTACACATGACATAACATATAAAACTAAAGAATAAGCAACAGGAACTCGACCAAAAACTAGGGGTGATCTCAGGTGCTCCGGAAGGGTAAGCAGATCCTGCTCCACATGTGGCACCCGTCGAGTTGCTTATCTTATAACAAATCCGGTAAATAGTCTAATTCGGTAGGTCACATTCATGAAAGGGAATATATGTGTTTGATAGAATATAAAAAAAAACTTGGAAATTTTAAATTTAAAAATCTTCATCATTGGTATGGTGAAATTTATAAACATATTCTAGATTGAACAATCTCTTATTTCAGTATACCTCAAACTGATCCTCTTCTAAAAGATGGACCATCAGTTACAAAGAAACCAAAACGAGTACGTCGAAGGAAAAAGAAGAAAAAGAAGAGGAAGAAGAAAAAAAAGAAGAAAAATAAAAATAAAAACAAAAATAAAAAAAGAAACAGACTCGATAAAGAAAAAAGACGAAGACGTCGAGTGAGAAAACGGAACAGGAGAAAAAGTAAGAATGAGCAAGGCATATTAAATACATTGTGCTTTTTATCATTGGGTTGTTGTTTCATTGACACATTATTCCACATTCATCATTTAATGGAAGTAATTTGAACAATATAGTACTCCAGTGACCATTCACATTGATAAAGTTGTCGTTATAAAGTCTACAATTTTATCTAGCGTTTATTTTTGGACGTTAAAAGAGAGGCGAAAGTTACCAAAGAGTTATTCAAACTTGTAAGTCAAAAACAAACTGACAATACCATGGCAACCCCCTAAAAACGACCAAAAACACCAACAACAATACACACAATTTAATTTAGGAAACTAAATAATCAGCAGCATGAACTCAACAAAAAGGTGCTCCTGAAAGATAAGCAGATGATGAGTTTAATGAAATAATGAAAACCTGTATTTAATTTTCTTTTTCTTTTTCAGAAGGAAAAAAACGAAGTCGTGCACAAAGGTCTGCAAAAAATGTCGGCCATTGTAATCATCACGTGATTGAATCATGTCCTCTACCTCAGTGGTGTAATAGTTTTTGTCCTGCATTCAGGAACCAGTTCACGGGTGAAGTTATTGACTTCTTTAAATTATTTGCTGATTCTGATATTGACAGAAATAGCATAGCAGAAATTCTCGGAAAAAAACTTTCTGCTGAGGAAAATTCAAATCCAGAAGAGATTTCCAAATTGTTAGAGAAGAAATTTAGGAAAAGATCTTCATTGACGTGACCCACGTGTTTTTTTAATGATGTAAGCGTCATATGAATGATGTAATGAGCTGTCGGTGTAACGAGTATTTCATAAAGGTTGTGAAGTCGCGCGTGAGCAATATTTTTGATGCATCAGTTATTGTACTAAGTTTATATATTTGTTTACAGAAAGCATATGATGGGAAGCAAAGCAAAATTAAAAGTGCTAATAAGTTCATAGTATTTGTTTACATTGCAAGAGGAGAATTGATATATATTTTTTGACAGGAAAGAGTTTATACATATTTGAGTACTATATTATAAGGCAATGACTTGTGATGCTGACCATCCATTGAATTAGCTTGGAAAGTGTAAATTTTGGATAAACTGAAAGATTGTATATAAACAGGATTTTTTTTAAATATCTTAGTACTCTTAGATTCTTACTTTGGAGTATGAAATTCCTTGTTTGCAATTTGGGAACACAGTATGCAAGCAGCAAATTAAATTACACATATAACATACTAAATCACTTTAAGAAAATACTTAATGCAGTTAAATAAATATATACCTCGGAATGTAAAATCATTTTGCCTTATCTGGAAAAGGTCTTTTTTAGTTTGAAAATCGCGGGTTATTCCCAGAAAGTATAAATTAACAGTTTCGTTAGTATCCATCTTATATGAGCTGTTGGATAATCGAGTGCGTGTTAAAATTTACAAACAAATACAAACTACTATCATTTTGGAAGATGCAAGTGACAACAGGATATATTTAAGGAAATGGCCAGAGTGTTATGATTTCTTATTGATGGATTGTAGACTCTATATAATGTTTTGTTTTTACTTGTTTTTATCAGAATGTTGTAATTAATTCTTATGTGTGTTAACATTTTTTTAATAATTAAAAGTTAAAGCTGGATATTTTGTATTCTTGTAGATGTTCTTTTCAAAACAAAGATAAAAATGATGTAGTATGATTGCTAATGAGAGAACTTTTCACAAGAGTCAAAATGACATAGAAGATGTCTGTTATTCACCATGTAGCATTGTCTGTAAAATGAGTGAAATAATGGGAGGTATCATCCGTGAAATATGGTGCCGTTGACCAGGAAAAATTAAAAAAGGTCACAATTTCAATTAAACACTAATGAATAAGACAAATACAAGACATGGATGTAAATATCGTTCATTGATGATCGTGTGAAAAATGGCGCCCTAGACCAGAAATAATTAAAAAGGGTCACCATTTCAATTAAATACTAATGAATAAGATAAATGTAAGACATGGAAGCATATACCGTTAAGAAAAACGAAGAAATATGAGTGTGCTGAAAAAATGTATCCATTTTATAACCCGATACTTCATGATAAGGGTTAGCTGTTTTGATTTTAGTACCAATGAGTATCGTGCAGACAAAACGTGCATCTGGCGTATACAATCATAATAATTTAGACGAGCTTTTAGAATTATGAGTCTTCTCTGTAACATTCTTCTAGGAAGTCTTGAAACGGGGATTTTTAAATTGTTTTTGGTGACTTTTGTTGTTTTGTCGTTTTTATCTATTGGCAAATGATGTGTTTGTTAAAATTAATGGTTTCTGGTTGACCCTTTGGTAACTTCGCCCTACGTCTTTGTGTTATGGATTTTACATTAAAACCTTCAATTTTAGAACTTCGGATTTTCATTCTAAACTAAGCGTATTTGTATTGAAAGATGCTGACTTCGGCTACTATGACTTTTGAACGTTCTTGTTTATTGTGTCAATTCCGTATATTTGTACTTTAAATATAATTTTATTTTCTGATGCAGGTGAAATCTACAACTGAGAAGTGATTTAACTTTTTTTAAATGGTCAATTTTTCATTATGTGCTTTTTTTTTAACGAAAAATACATCTCAAAAGTTCCAAATGAACTTTCTTGACAACTAATGCAGGTGGTAGACCACTTTTTTTGTCGTCCCATTGGAATTAAAGTGTTTATTGATTTGTACTACATTTGTCTATTGAACTTCCAAATCAACAACAGGCGCAAATTCTGAAAATAAAACTATTGGAAAAAACATTTGCAAAAAATGCCAACACTACTGTTTTATCTGTATTTGTCCTTAATATTCTGGTATACGTGTGTTTTCTACTGAACAACCAACAATTAGTGAATAACGAGCTTCATTTATGAATTATTTTACATTTTCTAGTCCATTCTCTTGTCCTTGTGGTAGATTTGTTATTGATGGGTTATGTCGTTTTTTGTATAAAGCTATGCTTCCAAAAAAGTAGACATCTATATCGTTTGTGCAGATATACTTCATTATTTATAATGAAGAATATGTAAATCACATAAACAATTCTGCTTCATTTGTGGAAATATATTTTACGGAGAAAATCGTTCAGAATAATTATTACTATCACCATTATATCTAAATACGAGATGACCACGCTGCGAACACCTTACAATAATTTCTGAACAATCGCCATTTCTTTCTTCAACCATTTATCTATCACTAAAAAGTAAAATCATAAAAATACTGAACTTAGAGGAAAATCAATTCGGAAAGTCCATAATCACATAGCAAAATCATATAACAATACGCATCAAAAACGAATGGACAAGAACTGTCATATTCTTGTCCATTCGTTGACACAACATACGGGTAACACAACATACTGTGGAACAGTAAATGACTAGTTCGTCTTATAGTATTCTAGAACTTCACCAGCTTCGTGAAATATTATAAAAATGCGCACTTTTTGATTCGATTTAGAAACTCCTAAGAGCAACATTACAACACAGATTTGGTAATTTTTAGAAAACAGTTCGACGGAAATAAATATTTTGATTGGTTTTTGGGCTCTAACTGAAATAATAGATTTCACTGATCTATTAGCGTTATCGGTAAGCATACGTCTTTTATTAGCCAAGAGAGTCGAATTTGTGACCAGTTTAGTATCAAGATTAGTTTCCAGTTTCGCTGATGTTGCTAGTTTCATTACTTTCGCCTTTCTTTAACGATAATTTTGTATGTCTTATTCTGTGAATATTCTTTGAAAATTATCATTTAGCTCTATTGTTGTCATCATTAACTCCCGCGACAGACAGTTGATAACTAGGAAACTAAATGAATGAATTTAGCGAATTCGCACTATCGTAAGATTTTTTATTTAAAAGAACAATCTATGTGAATTTTAATACATTGTGTGATTAAATCTTCTTTATGTTCTAAAATTTAGTTGTTAACATCATATTTCTGGTAAGTCCTTTCTTTTATTTATCAATTGTTACAAGTTTCAATTTTTTTTCTTGATTCTGTCAAATATTTCATTATTTGTCATTGTTTTAATATTACTAAGACACTATTAAATGTATCTACAAGATTTACAGATTCATCTATCGAAACGTGTTCTTCCATCCAGAACTGTTCTATATCGCACCGAGCATGATCCTAGCCAAATGCGATATTTATATTTTCAACAAATCGGCTTTGCGGAATGCTGTACCAAAGGACAGATTCATATCACCAAGAACTTTACAGCGAAAAATTCTCCTTACACAATGACAAGTTGTTGACGAAAATATTACGACACATTTCACAAAATATATCCATGTTTGTATGGCATTTTGTGTATACTTTGTTAGTTCCTGTACATATTTAACACACAATTTAATTTGTACATTTCGTCTGTGTCGACATATGATACTACTGTACAAAGAACGATAACTTTGTTTTCATACCGTGCTCGTTACCTTATCTGGAATTAATTGTTGATTTGCAAATCCAATGCATTTATATTCTTCATCTTCTGATTGTAAATGATCTTCTGATTCCTCGTTATCTAAACGGGATTTACAGTCGAAGTCGAAGACATCTGTATTCTTATAATGGTGTCTTCGCAATGAAACCCGTCGCAAGGGAATTAAATTGGAGGAAATATCACGTAGAGTATATCCTTTAAATTCAATATCCCGTAAAACAAGACTACACAATATTGGCGTTGTGATAGGGTGACTCCATGCAATGATCGTTAGTATTCGATATACTGATGGAGTGACTTTGAAATGGAAATCGCCAAGTGTGAGGATGAAAAGAGGATACCAAAAAGCTATAAATGAAATAACAATCAGCATGAAAATTCTCGTTGTCCGTAATTGCGAAAGAATAGTTTTACGTTGGGCCTTCATGCTAGCATCTGTCTCTCCGTCTTCGATATTAAAATCTAGAATGTTTTCGAATTCGTCTGTGAGGGACTCGTGAATTTTCCGCCATTTGTACCTTTTTATATCAGTGATTAACTTTCCACGCATCCTACAGAAAAACATTAACGACGAGGACACAGCTATAGTAACTAAGATTATCCACAGAACATGAATAATATAACTGTAATTATACCCATAAAGAAATAAGCAAATGCCGATTTCAGCATTAAAATCTGTATTTGATGGAATAATTGAAATTCCTAGATTTAGCAAGAAACTTACAAACCAAATAATAAATATTCCAAATAAAACACACGAGCAATCATCTTGCCTATATCTTGGAAGCAAGAGTTCATAATCCTGGTTGACAACAAGCGCCATCATGTTGTAAGCAGACGTTGTGACTATGAACACATACGATGAACCGATCCAATTGCAGTACGGAGCGGGAAGTGACGTCATTAAACTATATCCGTAAGGAAAGAGGTACAGAGATTTGATCAAATCAAGAAAGCAGTGATGACATAGAATAACTATAGTTGTTTTACGGAATTTTCTGTGACAAACAATAAGTACCATACAAGAAAAGTTTCCAATTGTACAAACTAAGCCTAAAGTAATAACCACAAATCCTTCTATAGTATCCATCCTAATTGAGTCTGTTGAATTTAATGACTTACTTAAGTTCATTGCTGAATTTGCATTGATTTTCATCTCCTTATCTGGAAAACAATACAGAAAAATAAGTAATGGATACAACCAAAAAGAAACAAGAAACGAGTAAAACATTAAAAATAGTGCAATTAATAAATGCTAAATTTCTTTCATTATACCATATATCATTCCATCATCTTTTTTAAAGACGACACCCTACCTGACTATGTTGATTCAATGTAGATGAAAATAAGACTTTATATTTTTAGAGGGTCTAAAGCGGGTTCCAATTGGTGAAAGTGCAGTCATCCTTTCAAAGTATAGATAGACACCATCACAAATTGGTTGACCGTTATGGAATGTCTGAATAACAGACGACGACATACATGCTTCTACTGTCGGAATAAAAATTTCCTTTATTCCTCGTAGGTGACACTTTATGATTTTACAGGTTCTGACGTGCTTGTATGTATTTAGAAACCGTGAGCTCTGATTAAAAAAGAAAGCTGTTAAAACAAGGGTTCCAAATGGTAAAGTTGCAGTCATGCAATCAAACTATATACTGACATCATCACGACTTGATAGATCATTATGGAATATCTATTACACATATGAAGTCAGATATGTTATAATAACATAAAAATATCAATGGCACTACACCAAATGCGCAACTCAACAATTATTAGATTTATTACAGAGTTCTTTGTACTTAAATGATCACCACGTTGGGTGTCACATATGGACCTGAAACTGTTTACTCATCCGGAGCATCTAAGATCATCTTAGTTGTTTTGTATACTGTTGTTTGTTCTTGGTCATTTTTCTTTTTTTTTTGTCATGGTAATGTTATTTTTGTATACTTGTGTTAACTATTAATTAGCTATATCCCTTTGGCAATTTTCGTCTCTTACAGGTGCAAATACATGTGTTTCTGTTTTTTGAATAAGCATACGTTTCGCAAAACAAAAATCAACAGAAAGATTAACGATTGACCTATTCAAGCTTAATTTGCAAGTCTACCTACTGCATCTGTTCTCTTTTAGGAAAACATTCTAGAAATAGGCAATATTGCAATATTGCCTATTTTTAGAATGTTTTCCTAGAAAAAATGGTAGATGGGTATACCCTGTAACGTGTAAATAAAAAATATTAGTACCAAGAAAAGGGTTTACGGGCCGAGAGGAATGCCTTTCTAAAGTGTCAATACATAACAGATGTTTTTGAATAACAATCTTAAAAGCTACATCCTACTACAAATGTTAAAATTTGAGGTGATTTGCGACTTGTATCGTTTACACATTTTTGAATTAAAAGTTGGGCATATACTTTATTTTTTTCATGTAATTTCATTTTACTGAAAGCTTATGACGACGAAATTACTGGTATTTTTTTCATGCATTATCTAAAACAATACAATGTTTCCGTGGGTAATCTATGGTAATAAGTCACCACGAGCTTATGTCACAACGCGTCATCACGAAAACGGCTTCCACTTTCACTAGTGAAAAAAAAAAAAAAAAATAGGTGGCGTAATGGGGAGATTATTTTGAAGAAGTAGAATTCTAACAGTTGGGAAACATAAGCCAAACTATATTTGAAGCTACATGCAATTTCAATAGACAATTAAAAAAGATGATTGAATAATCTGCATATGGGGTTCTCAATGCTCTTGAACATCGCACTTTGTTTGATTATTCTAACCTTTTTTATTCGGGCGTCACTAATGAGTCTAGAAGAAATCAGGGCTGTCGTACACAATTTTAAACCTGATATATATGATATGGCTATTTTCACGTTACTTGGTGTTGAAAATATGTTTTATTGTAAAGATTTGGTGAACATTTCAATTGATTTTGCTGAAGGGTTAGCAGGCAAAGTGGTTAACAAATATGTTTTAGGGTATAGATATGTCCATGCCATACTATAATACTGTGATGGTACTTATTTTCGTGGGTACCAATTTTCGTGGTTTGTGAGAAATTTACTGGTTCGTGGATTTTTGAATTCGTGGTTTTAGAATTTACATAATGAATCAAGAGTGAAAAAAGCATTTCGTTGGATACTTAAATTCGTGGTTTTCATCAACCACGAAATCCACGAAAATTGGTACCCCACGAATAATAGTACTTTCACAGTAATAACACAAAATTCATTCAGATGAAGAAATTCAATAGGAGGTACAGAGGTCGCAATGTGAATATAGTAGTTTAACAAAATCATGTCAAGCGGTTAACGAGAGTAGTTGCGAATTCAAAGTTTCAAGCCTCGGTCACACCTTACCGGATAGCTCGAACGGACGCCTAACGGATAACTTTTTTCAATCCGTTCATGTCCGTTAGACGTCCGTTCTTATCCGTTAGACGTCCGTCCATATCCGTTGCATGTCTGTTAAGCGTACGTTTTATCCGTCGGCGTCCGTTCTGTCCGGTGGAAAGTTTTGATCATGTTCAAAACTTTGAACGGACGTCCAACGGATAAAATGTCCGTTGAACGTCCGTTAGACGTCCGTTTTGTGCGGTAGTCGTCCGCTTCGTTTCCGTTTTTTATCCGTTACGTGTCCGTTATACATCCGTTGGAGGTCTGGAAGATAAATTCACCAACGTGCTTCTACCGGACGTTTAACGGGTAAAACGGATGTTGAACGGATGAGAAACGGACTTCTACCGGGCGTATAACAGATAAAACGAATGATGAACGGATCTGAAACGGATAAATGCCAATTGAAAATTTCGCGTCAGAAATGTCAATTATTGGTATGTCAGATTTCTTAAGGTTCATGAATTCTTATTATTCATAATCGATCTTAGAGTATAGGCACGTTTTCATAATCAAGCAGTTCTTATTTAGGCCAGACACTGCCCTTTGGCGGAATTTTGAAGAATAAACCAAAACCAGTTACACAGAATCATTTTGAATATATATGCGATTTACATGTACTATTATTGTCGCCTTTGATTTTTCCGTATATCTTGTTCATCCGTTTTATCCGGTACGCTTCCGCTAGGTGTCCGTTTTATGCGGTACACGTCCGTTGGATGTACGTTCGACATCCGTTCTGTACGGTACGTGTCCGTTTCTCGTACCTTGCATATCCGGTGTGTGTCCGTTATGCATCCATTACACGTCCGTTTAATTCGGTCAGTACAACAACGGACTTCCAACGGATAACAATTTTGTCAACGGACAACTTTTATTTTCCTCCGTTAGGCGTTCGTTCGTGCTATCCGGTAAGGTGTGACCGAGGCTTCAGACAGAATGACGAAAGAATGGACAGAAAGTTGGACGGACTATCCAATCGCAATACAACGCCCGGATTGGAACGTAAAGGAATAATAAGGTGGCGAAATTTTAGAATTAAAGGAAACACTATTAACGAAACTTATTGTGAATTTAAAAACGACGAAACGTACAAACCTCAGCACCTGGTCCGCTTTTATTACACGTGATTGTATCTTTATGTTAAGGTCAAAAATTAAAACGTACTTACTGTTCCTATAGCGTATTGTCTGTTCCCGATACAAGCTATGCATTTCATTATACCAGTCTGCATCTTTTAAGTTTGTACTTAATGTGTCTAACATGATATTGATATACGTTGGTATTTTATCCTTCATTTGATTTAGGAATATTGATGAATTCAGATTATACATCGTAAAATTAAGATCCGAATGATGATCGCTTAACTAGTAGGAACGCAAATGAAATGATACTTGGTAAATAGTGTCATTAGAGAAATGAAGATATAACTATTTGTAAAATCAAACATCTAATATCATCATCCTCCTGATTGCATCCAATTCTAAATAGTTAATTGGCTGCATAATGATGGTTCTTCTAAACGATCAGTTGTTATTTCAGATTTTAACTAATAATTGATCAAATCGATAGAGCCATCTTTTACATATGATTTTGGTAGATGGGGTTTGGTTACTTTTAGTTGTAGTTAAAATAGTTGCGATAACCACAAAACTATTCACCCACTATATGTTATAGAGATACCCCCATTAACACCCTGCTAGATTTGGTTAGGTTTATTTTACTTGCATGTGCAATTCAGTTCAACTAAACAATTAATATTCGTTCTATGCCAATATGACAGATTACGTAACCGAAGGCATTGTGTAAGAACTAGTTTTATGTCATTATTATTTACTTGCCAAGAGAAAGACTTAAATATGCATTAAAATGCAGAAGTTATTTTGTAAAGCCGTACTAAAATCAATAGAAAATAAAATAAAACAACAATTCAACAATGATATATTCAACTACCAAAACAGATTCCAAAGTGAAGGTATTGACAGAAAATCAAAGAAACAACAATTCTTTTCCTTCAAATGAGCAAATTACAATTATCATTTTGAAACTGCATGTACTTTTAAGTTTACATTTACTGTAACAGTGATATATATTCAATTAACCAGAATTAATAAAATGTCATTAAGTTTTATTATCATTTTAGATATTTAAATTGGCAATTAGAGCCGTCTGTGAACAAGAAAAGAAATGATGAAAATTTTTGCTATTGTGAACTTTCCAATCCTCAGAAGCAATATTTCAGCACCGAATGCAAATTCTTTTTCGTCTTGCCTTTTAAAACATTTGAACTAACAAAGTTGTTGAAGATGTATGTACATGAAGTTTAATTACTTCAATAAGTGCTACATTTCTTTTAAATTCTTAATTTTGAAAAAGCCAAAAATCATCTTAAACTAAAATGATATGACCCATAATGACTACAAATGAACTAGATAGGAATAAAATCCGTCGTTTATATATTGGAAAAAGTAAATATAAAATCCGCCACTCTGTTAACTTCATGTTCTTACGATAGCAAAATTGTCATTTACAGAATCACAAATTGTTGACAAGTAACACTGCACAAAAAACAATAAATGTAAAATTCAAAGTTACAATCTACAAGATCTGAGAATTGTTTGCTTTTTTCAAAGCTTCGGTTATACTTTTTACATCAATGCATGACGGTTCCTGTTGTGAAATATTATAAAGCGTCAGTAAAAGAGCGCCAATGGTTGCTGTTTCACCTTTCTTATTACACCAGTTTTTGAGCAAATGTCGAGAAGATTCTCTGGTATTGTCCTTTGTGTCATGCTTAATGTGACAGACTTCACTATCAGTAAATCCAAAGTACTCTCCAATCATACCAAGGTGCGATGGAATAAAAGCTTTACTGAAATATGTAACAAGTTTGTCAGTCAAAAACCTCTTTTCTATATTCTGGATATTTATTCCCAACCATTCATCTACAAAAGATCAATTACTATTAAAAGAAAAATCAAGCAATTAAAATGTTCAAGCCAAACAAAATGTTTTCTTTTATGTGTATCAACTGGTGACCACTCAATATTGATGATGCATATTTAACAATTTCTCTAGCACTTTTCCATTTTCTTTTCTATTTTAGATATTCAACGTGTAGAAAAATGAATTTCAGCAAACGATGGGTAAATAGTGTTACTTTGCTTTTATTCAGATTTCAAGTCAAAAATCCAAATCGAATGGGACAACCGACGTATTTGCGCCAATAAAGTGACTTTGAAATCACCATTTTCTCAAGTAAATGTATCAAGTCAGGAATATTACAGTTGTTCGAAATTCGTTTGATGTGTTTGTGGTATTGATTTTGCCATTTGTAAAGGGAATTTCCATTTTCAATTGTTATTGGAGTTAGGTATTTTTGTTATTTTACTTTTTTATTGATAAGAATCAGAATGATCTTTTATTACTTGTTTGCTTTAATGCATGATTAGCAGGAATTATGTCCCTATAAACTCGCTCTGGCTTTGGAATTCATGCAATTCCCACAACTGATATTTGTTTCATTGATTTGTAACTTCTTGATCTGACTCACAAGTGGTTTCTAGAGCATATCCATTATCCGTACATTTATTATGATTTATAGAGCTCAACATATTAGAGTTTCTAGTATATGTAGACTGAATTATCAAAAAAACGAAACAATTATAGATGAATATGTTTGAAATATGACATTTTATTAAGAAAATTTCAGTACAATATGTTTGCGTGTCTCAACCCCACACCTGGTATAAAAGGCAGCGTCAGACAAACCTTTGTTGAAATTCAAAATTTAAAGAGTTTAAATGAATCAAAATTACTTCTATCAACCCGGATTTACCCCAAACTAAATAGAATACATGATTTTCATTGTAAAACGACGATACTAACCAATATCGTTACTGGCAATATAAGAATGCTGGGACAATTAACTGCGATAATTTTTGTTTATCTTCATTACTGTTTGGTGAGCATCTGTTGGTAGTTCCACTTTTTGTCACCTTGATACATATATGTGTTAATATATTTGTCAAAGGTAGATTTTGTAAATGTAGCTATCAGTAATGTTTTCTTGTGTCACAATGCCTAAACATCTGTGTTTTTCAACTATATAGATGATGAATATCAACAAAATCACCACAAAATGTTTATATTTATAGAAGGTTTCCACTTACCTACTGTTGTTGGAAAATGCATGCTAAAAAATACAAATAGAAATATTGATAAGATAAAAAAAAAATCAATATTAAAACAATGTAATAAATTGGTGTTGAAATAAACATTGATTACTTATCAGCTCAGTTAGCAAAACAAAATATTAAAATATGGATATTAAATGAGGTGCGCGGTGTATGTTAACTACCTTAAAAAACAGTATCTGAAACATAATCAATTTGAGAAAAAGGTATACAAAAAATACTGCACAAAAGGCAAATTCAAAAGTGGGATGCTATTACTGAGACCTTAGACAAATGAATTCCTTTATGCATTTTACATAATTTTTAAGTGATAAACGTTGATCAGGTAATAAAAATAGCAGAATTGTATGCGATTGTCTTACATTTGAGAGATTTAGCTACCTATCAAACCAGTTTTATTTCATCAATTTATACAATTTTTCCAGAGGAAATGGATAGAAAATATATCATTTTGTGTCGTTTTATTTTACTGGGTATTTAAAGTTACATTCTATCTTTTGTGGTCAGGTAACAATTAAAATTTGTGATATCTGTATATTTAACCATTAAATTCAGATATGGCAAATACAAAGTGGAAATGTCAGTTACCTTGGACAGCTTTGGATTTAAATTTTCCAGGTGATTTGAATTAAAAAAAGATCTTAAAAAAACAAACTTGAACGATATTGAGTCGAGGGTGAAACTCATAATATTTCAAATAATGATATAATGTTTTTAATAACTACTCATTTGTTTAGTAGGGACCATGATAATCTTTAAATTATATTAATCTTGAGAAGAAGACGGGACATAGTCAAATTTCTTCTCCATTAACATTAAACTGTATTAGTTAAAAACACTATTCATGTAAATCTAAAGAATGAAAAAAGGATGGAGGTAAAAAATATGCTAAGTATCAATACGTCGGGCTAATTATTTGTGTATACCTGGATTAGAATTTTTTGAATAGTGTAATAAGATTTGAACATCGGTAAACTAATGCTGCCTCTTAAAATTAAATCAAAGCACCAAAGGGTGCTATAGGCAGTTAATCAAAAACCCAAAGGCAAACTTAGCCAAGCTCAGATGAATAGTGTAAAGAATTAGTCAAAATATTTATCTCAGGCATTGTTCTCAGCTATTTCTAAAGTATCAAATAACATGAATAATGCTTGTACAGTAATGTTTATGTTATGCAATCCTACCACTTTCAAAAGTTATTTCCAATTTATATTTATAAAGATTCAATGTCTGAGATTATACACATACACTGTCCTATGTTAGGGGAGAGTTTTGTGCCAGTTAAGATGTTTAAGCCGCCACATTCTGTATGCACCTGTCCATAGTGAGGACCCACTAATGTGGTAATTGTTGCTGTATATCATATTTATTTTTCATAATTGTTTTGTACATTATTTTTAAATTTTAATTTCTTGTGTAGACTTCTGATTTTAGTGTATGTCCAATTTATTGTACATGTAAATGCTCTTTTGTTCCGACGTTGGAAAGTTCCGGGCGGAAAGAACTCACTGGCCGAAAAGTTCCAGAGGAACTTATTATTATGTGTTACTTTGTTCTTCCTCTGATTTAAAAGTTCCACCGGAACAAAGTGACTAGTTGAAATAGTATACATTTTCGTTATTATGTAAAGGGGCCAGCAAAAACAATCCTTTGGGTGTAAGAGTTTCTCCCTGCATTAAAGATCCATTGGTAACCTGCGACTGTTGTCTGCTCTTAGATCAGGTTATTGTCTATATGACACATTCCCCATTCCCCGGTTTGCCGATCAATGCATTTGAATGGGAGCATATAGTTGGAACCCCCCCTTTTTATCAAATGGCTGGATCCGCCCCTGATACTGATAAAAAATAAATATTATTATTCAACAAATGGTGTATAACTTAAATAGTTTTATGTATTAATGGTTTTGATGATACTACTCAAGATTAGGAGTGCCAAAGGCGAAAAATATAGTTCAATGGATTTTTACCTGCACACCTTCTCTTATTACTGTCATTATACTTTGAACCAATTTATTTAGGGTGAAAAACATTAAAACTTGGGATGCGTTTTAAACGAAACTAAAACAATATCAAGACATAAATTTCATACAGCTATACAATTTAACGCAAATTGATACATCAAAAGCAAAGTTTGCTAACTGTCACTTAAATACTAAGAACTTTTGTATGTACACGTATCAGTGGAGGACGTAATTTCGTTCATCAAAAATGTGTCGGACTTTAAAAAACACTTACTGGATTTGTAGAAATTGTCATTGTAATTAAAAAATTACAGTAAATAAATTGTATGTAATAAGTGTATGTATTGTAAATATAAAATAAATGTCTTCAACTTTTATTATTAGTACATATTTCTAGTCCCATCGTACATTACTGTTTTTCATGTAACAATAACGCAATGTATAGCCTCAATAATTTTTGCTACATTCGTAATTAAATAGGTCCTTACCCAACCATGCATTCCGGCATTTAGTCTCCAATGTAACAATAATATTTTTATTATTGTTACATTTCCATGTAACCGTAGCCAGTGCCATTTTATTAACGTCTCAAATTATAACTGAATTAAAATATCTTGATTACGGTTTAACTGTCTTCCATTACTAATATCATAATAAAAAAAACATTTATTTAAACTTTAAATAACTGTATAAATAGTAGGAATTAAGAAAAACTTGTTTGTAACTTCAACTGCATAAACGTTTCTCGAGCCTCGTTAGTCGCTCATTTCGTTTCACATTTTTTTCATTGGGAAATCGTTTACCAGCATAAAGTTGCTGAAGGAACCTCAATTCTTTAAAGAGTGTTTAAATGTGAAAAATTATAAAAACAAAAAAGTCGTATTTTTCTGTACCGGAAATCGAAAAGTCCTTGTAAATCAAAAACAATTACGGTGCGATACGCGTCACAGATTCGGACTTAATATTTTACAGAATATGCGACTTTGGAAGTTAAATAATGCCGTCCTTTAGAAAACAGTTGTTAAATTTTTAATCTCAATATTCATTGAAGCACATTGAGGTAAATCAAAGCACGTGTAGCATTATGTTACATTGTAACACCAAAGCAAAACAATCTTAAAATGACCTTGACATCGACCAATCAGAAAACTACAATAACAACAACTTTATTTGACAAGCATGAAGGAGGTCCATTTGCGAGATAACGGAATAATATTAACAAGAATACAAATGAGCATACATTTAAGGTAACTGAATTAAGATGATTTAAATAATCTCAATCATTTCAGACAAAAAACGAATAAAATGATTAATAATAAAGTAACTATGTATCATCAGAATCCTCCCAATTTAAAAGATACGTAAATTTCGTCTTCTATGTAATTTGAAATTGCCGCCAACTTATATCAGCTGATTAATAGACTACTGACGTATGTAATACGTATCGATGACAAACAATATTCCTACGACTTTTGCCATTTGGGAAATCTAAACGACTCATCTTTATAGATTTTCGGCGATCAAATATTCCATACAATTGTTCCTTGACATCTTAACCAACAGCACAGGGAATAATAAACTATAGAAGGATTTCTATCGAGCACTACTTCCTAAGTGCAACTTCAAAACTTTTGGGAAAATCGACGACCATTTAACGTTTTTATGTTAATATTTTTTATATTCCAGAATAAAAAGTATGAAAAAAGTGTCCAATTAGTTATAAATAACATGATAGCCAGCCAGATAATAAAAGTGGCACATATTTCAGCATTTACTGGGTAGAACATAAATCTAGGGTGCTCGCATAAAGCAGCTTAACTGCTTAAAAAATAATGATGATGAAACGTCTCACTATGAATTCAAGTCATCTGTTATATTTTTCTCTGTAATTGATTCAATATATTTCATATTTTTGTGGAAATTTAATATTCTTTTTCATCAATCTTTTCTAGCTTAACTGGTGTAACAGTATACCGTGGATTCATTTATTTTCGTGGATATTTAATTCCGTGTTTTCGCATGCATTCCTTTAGAAATTTGTGGTTCCCTGGTACCCTTGAAATCAACGAAAATTGATATCCAACGAATATTAATAAATCCAATGTAATTCAGTCTAAAAAAACTCATACAAAGATTCATAAAACCTTCCATTGACTGAAAGACTGCGATATAATATGAACGGCACCAATTTTCTGAATCCGATGCGCATTTTAACAATGTAGCCTCTTCAGTGAAGCTCGAGTCAAAAGTATTTGAAAAACAAATACTTGAAAAAACATCTTATAAACCAAAATGACAAAAAATATAGCCAAATCCGGACAACGAATCAGAGCTTTACCTATGCATACCTTTGTCTTAGTTTCTGGTTTTCATTTTCTAGCTTCTGTACTCTAAGCTGTAAGGACTCAAATTTTTGTTCCAAACCATTACTGAAATTAATTGTGGTTTAGAAATAATAAACGTTTACGATACTGGAATCTGGTGTGAATATTCCATAATGAGGCAAAATAAAAACATTTTAATTTTGCAGACATCATAATGTATAATGTCAAAAGATATGCCTTATATACATTTTCCTTTCAAGTTTTATATCTTATTTGGATCTTAAATAAATGTGTACCAGGTTGAAGATATCTGTATGCCATATCACTTGATTTCATGATCCTGTACCAAGTCTGGACTAGAAATAGTATCTCACATTAGATGATCCTATTTACTACGATTGTTGTTATTTAAGTTAAATTTATATATTTTTAAGCTAACTCAGCTTAATTAAAATTATCTGTCAAAACAAAACTATATAGATCGTAAATTAAAACTACTCCAGTTTAAGATTACAATCGAATAATATCAAGAAACACACAAAGAAAAAAACCCTTTTAATCCTAAAATATTTTTTAAAAACTGTATTATTGCATTTCTGACTACTTACATTTTCTTGTCATGTTCAGTATGAGCTAACTGGAGCTGATTTCTTTGGAAATAAGGGACGTTTTCATTTCTATTAAAACCGTCTATCCTTCAATATGTGAAAATATAGGAAAAGGTAATGAAACTACGTGTTTTCACTCTCGAAGATAAAGTATGTGTTAAGCATTGGAATCTCCTTGTTCATGCATCTGATTAGCAAGACCCCTGTTTGCCAATTATATATTTGTTCTCCAATGCATACTTTCGAACAACTAATTTTCCTATCTTTATATCAATTGATCCTTTTCTAATATAGTAAGTGATACGAGCTTATTTACTGGTTTATGATTTTGCAAAAACAGTTATTCGTAAATCATTTTCAAATATCAAATCTATTGAAAAGTGAAAAGTATGATATAATGAGTGATTTTACGGTAGAGTCACTGCGACGTCATACACATGTTTAAAATACATAGTTGATTGGGAATGGCAAATAAACAATAAATGGCAATAAAGGCCTTGCTTAAAAGATTAATATACTCATATAACCTACTTTGGCAAAATATGCTTTGTTGGTTAATTATTGACTCAATTCTAAATAATAGTGATAAGATATAATAACAACCTCGTATTTAAGCAGATAAAATACATAATTACATACTAGTAAATATTGATATCGGTATCTGACCGACTTATTTCTATAGAACACCTAAAGTTGATCACTGTGGATTTTATTTTAACGTCCGGAGAAATATATCACATAAAAATCAGGACAAGACGATGTAATTGTGATTCGAATACCGATCCCGCTTTGTATTAGACCGACACACTGAGCCTTACATTTAACATGCTAGTTAGCAATGAAACATTCTGCATGATACATGTCATTATACCAGGACTGATTTGTCTGATACCAAGGCGACCAAGTCTTTTCCTCTATGTCTAGTATCGGGCGAAGAAGCCACACATACTAATTTCATGTCTTTGAACATGTCAGAGTGGAATCTCCTGCGTCAACCACACAACCGCGAGACCATAGAGGTGGCTGGATACAGCTGACGCCTATATCACCCTTTTATTATTTTAGATTACATAGGGCCAAATTAATGACTGTTCTCCAGATTTAAATGAAACATGCGTCAGTAATATCATAAAATAAGTTGCATATACCTTTCTTTTAACAATCTGTTGTCTTTTTCCAACACTAATACCCGCTCTTCCAATTTAATATTGACAGGTCTATAATATAGATATAAACAATTTAAAAATAAAAAAAACCCAGATCAAAATAAGAGTGAATGTGACATAAAAACATTTTCCTTTCAACATGTAAGGTCGAACTTTATAAAATGACATACAATTATTGTTTTAATCTTAGTATTTTAAACATATCTTTTATTTTGATATATTTATATCATGTTAAGGAGGGGTATTTGCGAAAATACTAGTCGAGAGAATGTTAAATTTCGCGAGCCGTAAGGTGATGGAAATTCATTCTCAAGACTGGTATTTTTCGCAAATACCCCTCAAAAACATGCTATATCTGTTTAATTACACCGAGTGTTTATGTTCAAAAACGCATTGATGGTCGTGACGTTACAAACGTCCAGTCGGATATGGTATTTTTTGGCAAATACCACGGCAAAGAGGGTAAAAAAAGCATATCCTTTTGGTAAATACCACGGCGGCGTTAAAAAATGAACGATAATCATTTGATAACAGGAAATTGGTGAAAAAAAACTAGCTTTTAACCAATCAAAATCCAGGAATCTTACATCGATCTTCTACGATATGAATTTTTTTCACATTTCCATTGACAACAAAATGTCATAGATATGCATACATACTGAATTGCCATTTCGTGTGGACCGCCAGATGTTTCACTTATCACTATTGTTTCCACCACTCGTTCTGTCGAATTAAAACAATACGCTGTACTGTAAAAACAAAAGTAAATATAAAGAAACATTTTATTTTTCTGGATTCTATCAATATAACTCATGGCTGACTATGCGGTTTCGGCTTTTTTCATTTTGCAGGCCCTACGATAGTTTATGTGAAATTTTGGTCTCTTAAGGAGAGTTGTCTCATTGGCAATTATACCACATATTCTTTTTTTTATATTTAACTTCATAACTGATTTCTCGTATTTTGACATCCAAATTCAAAACATAATCTTATCTAAGCATCTTCTTTGCAATTCAAATTTAATAATAATATTAATTATTTCAATTTTATTGTTATATCCCATGCCAAATTATTTAACTTAAGTAAAATTTAATACAATATGTTTATATTCAAGCCAACATTGAATTAGCATAGCTCTGTTCGTCTCTGTCCACAGTCATCACATAAAGATTAAGATGTATAATTGCACATGTGGTAATGCCCTACAATTGGTATCGTGAATGTTATTAGTCTTTAGTTTTCTATGTTGTGTCTTCTGTACTATCATTTGTCTATTTGTCTTTTTATTAGCCATGGCGTTGTCAGTTTATTTTCAATCTATGAGTTTGACTGTCTCTCTGGTATCTTTCGTCTCTCTTTTATTAACCTTTGCCTTTTCTTTTTTTTTAGTTCGTCAATATTATTTATTTCACCGGGTATTGTTCAACCCTGAGTATCATTGTTAAGATGATTTCGATCACAGCAATTTTGACAATGATATTTTCAAGGAATATTGTTTATTTCCCTTCTTTTCGTACTTGACTAGAATCCGACGACATGGTTAACATTGAACTAAGTATTGTTTGATACGTATCGTAATTAAAAACTCAGAAAAAGCAATACCTGTTTCCATTCGCTTGATCTAATGCTTGTTCATTAATCCTTGTGCACTCTATCATATTTTGCTGCTCTGATGACAATTCTTTGACTTTTGTTTCATCTGATGTACCACTTAAAACATTCGGCGATGTTGGAATGCTGGTAAATATAAAGGAAATTCACAATTGGAAAGCTAAAAATATTCCTTTGTCGTTAAAGTTTTTCTCAAGCGACCTACATTGATATCAATAACAATCAATAAAGATATGAGGCAGACTTATCTGTATCTGTAGCATCTTTCATTTCAAGTTTCCGTCGGCATAAATGAGTTCAACTTAAAATCAATTTCTTTGAACTTTAAACTTAATTCCTGTAGTATAGATACGTTCAACATAGTAATCAATCGTTTACTTATTTATGTTGGCAGTATAGCAGATTGGGCACTTAAAGTATAATGCTAGCTTTTTTAATCTTTCAGGGAAGCTCCTATTTGTACAATTATTGGTAATTCTGGAGAGATAATACCTGTTCCCATTTGTTTGATCTAAAAGATATTCTTTAACTCTTGTTACATTTGTTCCATTTTCTTTTTCGGATAACTCTTCTTTGACTGTTGTTTCGTCTGTTGAATCATTTAAAGAATTTAGAATATGCACATTTATCAAGAGAAAATTATAGTACTAGTATTCTTATATTTTAAATGATTATTCAATAATGATTCCAACATACAATATTCACACAAGTCAAAAAAGGGAAACATGAATCTCGAAATTTTGCATGTAAGAATTCTTTTATACATTAGGTAGACCTTTATAAAAAGAATGACATGAAATTATTGTTAATGTCTTAGTATTTATATAAAAAATCATATGTAAAGCGTTTAAAGGAATTAAACATGTTATATATGATCATAAACGTTTTTGCAATCCATTAACAACAAAATCTTCTAGATATGTATACATACTGTATTGCCATTTCATGGGGACCACCAGATGTTTCACTTATCACTATTGTTTTTACCACTCTTTCTGTCGAATTGACACAATGCGATGTGCTGTAAAACAAACACTAAACTTCATTACTGATTTATGTATTTTGACATTCAAATTCAAAACATAAACAAAACACCTCATTGTGTACTTCAAATTCAAAATCAGGCAAATATCATTCATGTGTACATATTTTTATTTTTTTTTAACATATTTTCATTTTATTTGCAGTAATTAGAGTAGACATTATAGCAAAAGAAGGAAGCGAAAAAGGTTCTAGTTTCACTTACTGAATGCGTGCCTGTTTTCATTAAGGGTAAAATTGGGTTAAAGTTGAATCGGACGTTGTATTGCTACAGAGTGAATTATTCCTACGAGAAACAGCAGTGACAAAAATATTTGGCAACGGTCAGACAAGTCAAAAAGGGAAACATGAATCTCGAAATTTTGCATGTAAGAATTCTTTTATACATTAATTGTCAAAATAATCTAGATATAAACACCAGAATTTCAGAACCGGGGCAACAATTCCAAAGCGCTCATCTTTGGCCAAAACTGCGTGTTTTGTTTTACAATTGTCTGAACTTTTACTGTCAGTTCTTAATTATCTTGATTATAGATATTTTAATACGTTAAACATTTTTATCCCAAGCCTAGCTTAACCTATAAAACGGAGTATTTTTTACAATACAAATAATTGTATACACCATACCTGACAGCTACACGTATATCTTCTAGTCGCGTCAGCGGCTTTCTTTCTAAGTCTTCACTGTTGAACTGTTTTGTGTCTTGTCTGTAATTCACATACATTGTGCATTAACTATGAAGTAACTTTGAAATAGGTTTACAATTGTATTAACCTGGCCTCATTACCATGTTTCTGCTTTAGGTAAACAAAAATATAACTAGCCAATTTTTTAAATAGTTTTTTTTAAATTCACAAATAATTTACTAAATCCTTGGCGGGCTTCATGTTGACAATTTGTAAAGCTTGTTATTATAATTCTGAAATCATTTCTGCAACTGATTCAATATCACTTTGAATCGACATTTAAAAGAATAAAAGAATAAAGCCTTTAATGACCAAAACAGTGCAAAAATGTTACTTTTTAACAGTCAAAAATAGTCGAACTTGACATGATGCTTCAACTTTTGAAGGCAGTCGTCCTGAACTTAATAATTGAAAAAAAACATGGGCTGACCTTTAGTTGTTAATTGCTGTGTCATTTGAGGAAAGTTGTCTCATTGGCAATCATACGTCATCTTGTTTGTTATATAATAAAGTCATTTTTAGAATGATAACTTACTCTATATCTGTACTGCCATCAGGGGACACAGGTGGGAAGCTTTCTCTGGAAGATAGAGTTAAACTGTTACTTTATTTTGTTAGTTAATTGGTATTATCAGCATTACAATGTGTAACATAAATAGTCGGATATTAACTCCGGACCAGCACGTTGCATATACTATGATACAAAAACAACTATTCAAAGATACAAAGTTTAAAATTTTGTACGATTAAAAGATTGATTCTATTAAAAAAAAAAATGAAATGTTTTGTTATATATTTTAAACTTGACAAAAATGCAAGGCTTATAGAGATTTGCAATAAAGGCGCGATTTTTGTCTACATAACGCTAATCGGTTATTCTCGTAATAAATAACAAATGGAAACGAAAACTTCCATCAGGTTGTGACAAATTTTGAATAAGCTAGGTATCATGTTTACGTCTGTGAATGTCTAAACCTAAGTATTTCGGTAAATGAATAATATAAATCAGAGAAATTATCGCGTAAATGGCATTTTCTCGTCATTGTGTTATTATGCTATGGTATATTTTTGTATTCTCGTCTTTCAGTTTTGCTTATGTGCTTTGACTTTATGCCATTTTGTGTTTCTTTGTTACATATTTGACTGTGTTATAGTGATAAAGATCATAACACAATGCTGACTGTTGTACCCTTATTTTGACATGTTTACCTATTATGTATGTTTGTTTTGTTCACCCATAATAGTCAATATAATGGAATTTTATGCGACTATCAGAAATATGACAGTTGCAAAAGAGGGACGAAAGATACCAAAGGGACAGTCAAACTCATAAATCCAAAACAAACTGACAATGCCATGGCTAAATATAAAAAAGACAAACAATAAAACAATAGTACACATGACACAACATAGAAAACTAAAGAATAAACAACACGAACCCCACCAAAAACTAGGGGTGATCTCAGGTGCAATCTACTTATATATTTTTTTGATTTTACAATTGGATTTTAGACATTTCGTTTTGAATTTTCCTCGGAGTTCGGTAAGGTTTTATTTTACTTTTTCGATGCCAGCAAAGGAGCACAGACAAGTGGGCTAGTCATACCCTAAGATCAAGCAGTATGCTCGGCTCGGCCAATTGTGCTCCAAAACTTGTAAAAAATGCCAGGCCTATATTATAAACCAGTCCAGAGTTTCAAAAATCGATTGGACGTCGATCAGCATTTTTGATATTAAAGATAACTAAGGACGATCAAATAGTAATAAATAAAACAGTTCTGATTATCTTTATTTTACGGAATGGATTGTATAATTATTATATATCAGCAGTTTCCTCATTTTAAATAAATATTGTACACATCGCATATATTAATTACTGTACTAGAACTATAATTTTTTTATAACAATTTTTTAATATACCTATTTGCTCTTGGTTTGTATTTTCTTTTTATTTCCTGAAAATATTTTCAATATTCATTTATAAAAACATCGTTAATTGCAGTTCAATCTATCGTCCTGTTTGTTAAAAGAAAAATTGATTGCATGTTCTTTTTCAAACCGTTCTAGTTATTAATGGCAGCTGAACGTCTTAATCAAATGTCGAACGTTTCCTATCAATGAAATTCTTAATGAATTGAAAACTGAACATATCTTAATCACTTGTTATTTTACCTTTGTAGGAAAGCATCATTAGCAGGTCTACAATAACAAAATATTGACAACTAAGGTCAGGTAAAATACGTTTATCTTGCTATCACCGGATCGGTTCTACTTATGATTGATTGTTAGATCAGTACACGATTATATTGTTATTGCTGGATCAAATGCTTCAGCACTGATACGATTGATCGTTATTGTAAATCTCTAGTTAAACAGTAATGTCATTCTACTGTAAAAACTTAAATTGCATGTTGTCTAGTAATTTTCGTTAGAATGCTTGACTTTGCCCATGAACGCTTCGGATGAAGGTTCTTTTACATGTGTTCACACTGAAACCGGTTCAATACGTTAATAATGTGCATAAAATAATATAATCAGCCACAGCATGTGTATCAGTATAGTATTTATAAGTACAACTGAAGTCTAAAAAGTAAAATCACAAAAATACTCCGAGGGAAAAATTAAGAAAGGAAAGGCCCTTATCAAATAACAAAAACAAAAGCTCAAAAACATCAAACGAATTGATAACAACTGTCATATTCCTGATTTGATACAGGCATTTTATTTTGTAGAAAATGGTGGATTGAACCTGGTTTTAAAGCTAGCTAAACCTCTCACTTGTATGACAGCCGCATAATGTTCCTTTATATTGACAACAGTGTGTTAACAAAACAAACAATCATTATTTTGTTTTATAAAACGTAGAACGACTCACATATTATATGTATTATGCATAGTAATGAATTAATACGTAGTGTGCGTTTGTTTAAATGTTTAAGTCAGATGTTTTGTATATGAGTGATGTATGTTTGCACAGTTTTTGCTGTTGGGTCCGAATGGTTGTCACATTAACCTTTATGTCTGTTAAGGCCGCTCATCCAGCTCTGTCAATATTACGGACCAATAAACAGCTGTCGTACAAATAAGACGTTGAGTTAGCTTCAAAATCAGGTTTAACCCACTATTTTTGTCCGGTAATGCCTGTAAAAATTCAGAAATATGTAAATTGTTACACGTGTTGTATTGGTTGATAATGATTGATTTTGTTAGTTTTTATGGACTTCCCCTTTTTTAATTCGCCGTTTCAGAATCTAATGCATCCTGGGTAATATTTTCAAAAATGTACACCAAAACGTCGTGATTGGTTAAAAATTTCATAAACAATGGAAATTCAACCAATGACGTGACGGTATTTTCATTTTGGGGTACGAACAATGAAATTACACATAGTTCGTTAGATTCTGAATCGGCCAATTAACCGCGGAGTTCGAAAATTTTTCTATACGTTTTGTCTTATTCAAATAAACTACTTATTGCAATAAATATCAATAGGATTACTGGTACCTTGTGAAATAGCACATTATAATCCGGTCAGTGTGTAAGTCTAGTACAAAGCAGGATAGATACTCATATATCGTGATAACCTACCTGTTTAGATGTACCTCTTAGACCTAACATCTCTTGTTTTACTGAATCTATCAAAGATTAAATATAAAAACCAACAAGTTAAAAATATCCTACTAATTGCAGAAACATTGTTAATACTATATTATTCTACTAAATCTAGAAAATTGATTAATAACTTTCTTCTTATTCTAGAAAAACTATGGAACACAAATATTGCACGGTATTGTATCAAAATGTAAGTATATTTTACAGTTGTTGTGAAATATTAAAGACTAGACAGAAGCACAACACGGCAATATAAGCTTATTATATTATTGATTATTATATTGATTTTTCAAAAATGTTTTCAAAGGTAGACAAATTACAATAGTAGAACCATAGTACAAGCTATAGAAATTGAGAAGTTGAAAGTTAAAAAGAATAACTAAAGTCTTTGCAACATATCCTAATTCTGTGAGTTGAAGGGAAAATTCAATTGATTCAGAAATGAAAGAATTTAATAGTTCAACACCTAACATGAGTTAGTGTGTCGGTCATAAGTAAGGTACCTCATCAGCAGTTGCATTCGGTTTTATCATAAATGGTTTGTTTTTGGTTTCATTAGGTGTTTGAAGAAGGTGTTATCTTAATGTTCTTAAGATCATTAGATGCATGAAAAAAGTTTTTTCTTCGTCTCAGTTGAATGACACTTATCACATTATTTGTACTAAAAATGAGCATTATGACGGGTGCCACAAGTGGAGCAGGACACCTCTTGTGAATCACCTGAGATCACTTTATTTATGGAAGTTTATTCGTGTTGCTCAGTCTTTAGCTTTCTGTGTAAATATAGTGTTTTGTGAGTGTGTTTGTCTTTTCGTTGTATTCCATATTTTTACCATGGTGTTGTCTGTTTCCCTTCAGCTAATAAGTTTTGAATTTCCGATATTATCCTCTCCCTTGTGTTTTTTTTAAACTATCAATTCCAAATATTTTTTAAAAGAGCCTGTTTAAGGAAGGATTTTGTATTGGTTTTTTTCTTACTTGTATTTATCAGTTGTGATATTTTTTAAAATAAAATTGAGAATGGAAATGGGGAATGTGTCAAAGTGACAACAACCCGACCATAGAGCAGACAACAGCCGAAGACCACCAATGGGTCTTCAATGTAGCGAGAAACTCCCGCACCCGGAGGCGTCTTTCAGCAGGCCCCTAAACAAATATGTATACTACATATTTGAATTGTACCTGCCAGCCCAGCATTGAAAGGAACAAATGGTTTAAACAACTGCACCGGAAACAAAAAAGCCTAGACAAAATGTATCAATTGACGATTGTAGTATGCTTATGAAGCATTGGTAAAAAAACCCAATTGCAGTGCACATCGGACGTATGGAACATGTGACATAATGAAGATATTTTTACCGGGTAAAAATGAAAGACAGCTTATAAATGTGAATTCTGTTTAAGCTTTTCTGCAATGCTTTCTTCTGAATGTTTCGGACATCTCCACCTTTTAGTTTTATTGATAAACAGAGATTAAAAATAAGATCGTTTGAGTCCTAAAAGACTAGTTTAATCCTACGAACACTGGCCGGAATCCCGCCGTTCGTTGTACTTACCTACATATCTTTTTCAAGAGTACGACGAACACCTTAAATAAAAAATATGAAACAAGTATAGCTATAGCGTATTAAAGTATTTAAACCTACCAAATTTAGATTGTCCATCACTTGCTGCAGCCATCATTCCAATATTCGTATTTTTGTCAAAGAACTATGATTGTGTTTCCAACTATGAAAAAAAAAAATAAGATTACAATATAGCATTTATAGGTTATCCAAAATATTTCATCTGCATTTAACACATTGTATTCCTCAATTAAATTGAATACTTACAATATATCTAAACATGTTGCATGTGTCTTAGTTTAAAAATTTAATAATCTTATCCTAATTATTATCTAAAAAATATCCTTATTGATTCAAAAATTAACCTTAGCTAATTGAACCGTGTATGTCTATCATCTACTACAAGAATTAGGATTATTAATCTTGGCAACATATCATGTTAATTTGTTTAAATACCTACTTGTATATATATATATATATTTTTTTAGATTTGAGGATACCGTAAAACAAATTTTCAAAATCTAATGCATCCTGGGTAATATTTTTAAAAGCATACACCAAAACGTTGCGATTGACTTAAAACGAAATTAACAATGGAAATTCAACCAATGACGTAACTTTTTTTTCATTTTGTTGTACAAACAGTGAGATTACCCATAGTCCTCTAGATTCTGAAAAGGCGAATTACAGCTGTCAATGGAACCTGTTACTCGACCTAGCATTCCCAATGGATGTTAAGATACCTTAAATTGGAATTCATCGGATAAAGCATAGCAAATAGATTTGAGTCTTAAAAGGTTCGACTTGTGTAGGGCATCCAGCTTTAATGGTTGTCATATCTTAATGAGAAATAGGTAGCTTCCAACAAACTGTGCACCAAACAGCATGTACCATTAAAATACAAGTATTACCATTTCAATTGAGATCCTTTTTGGACAAAAGTCCAATAACGTTTCTACCTATTTATAAATCTTTGGTTTTTAATGTTGAGGTTTGACCTTGGACGCACGATATTTATGAAGTGTTATTTGATTTTTAATTAATTTTAGAGGTCGACTAAATTTGAAGGAAACCAAAACTGTCTGGATGAACGGTAAAAGAAGGACATATACTGATGATCAAGGTGGAGAAATAGAAGACTAATATACATGTAATTTCCTTGCCTGAGAGACGTATGAAGATTTGATCACCGAAGAAAATCATATTTCCCGAGGTGATCGCTAGAGGGAAATATGACTGGTTGAAGTGAACAAATTCTTATATCTCCCGACGTCAGGGGAAATTAATTTTTAATTCCACTATCCCTTTTTTTTCTTCAAGTAGATAAAATATTAATTTACATACAAATTTTCTATTTCTTTAATAAATAAACACGTCATAAACATAGATTATCGTCAATCTAAAATCACTATGATATTATAATCGACGACACATGCGTCTAGCGTACAATACTATGAACCTTGTGCATGTTGTAACTATGATGAGTTTTAACAACAAATAGATCGATGCCCATGCTGGTAGAGGTTTCATCCTCAAGATTATCACCAAGCCAGTAGCAGCATTTATTTATCTATGTCACTGGTATTTTGATATCTATAAATGAACTACTTACACAAATTTGAATTGTTTAAAATACAATTGATTTTTTACCCCAAAAATAAAAACCTATGCTGTATTTTGCAAAACTTTTCGGAATTTCTGGTCCTCAATGCTCTTCAACTTCGTAATTTATAAAACCTTTAGCTTGGTTTGATTCTAGCTTTAATTCTATATTTTGTATGGTTAATTTAATTAACAATTCACCATTCAGAAAGGTAATAAACAAACAAAAAACTTGACAATAAATAAGTTGCCGCATTAATCAATATAAGTGTAATGTTCATTTTTTTCATTTATATTTTCGGTTTATATCATAACAGCGTATGCATTTTATTAAGTTGATAAAACCACCTGTCGCGGTTAAAATATCATTTTTTTAAACCGAAATAGATATTTACAACAAGGTTTCATTTTTAATTCAAATCAATATGCAGCATGTAAGTCAAAAATGAAATGATCTTACCTAATACTGTATCTATTTAAGGATATGTTATAGTTATTCAAAATTTCTAAATGGGTTACGTTATTTAACTATGCACATATTTAAATTGAACTATTTGAAGACGAGGCAATTTATAGTCTATATATCAAATATATAATTTAAAGGTTTATAAATATAACAACTGCTTTGCTCACGGGTCGTATAACATTGTGGACATACATATATGTACTTAGCTAGCAGACATCTTTACTAAGGTTATTTATATTGTAACAAGTAAAATCACAAAAATACTGAACTCCGAGGAAAATTCAAAAAGGAAAGTCCAAAATTAAATGGCAAAATCAAAAGCTGAAACACATCAAACGAAAGGATAACAACTGTCTATTCCTGACTTGGTACAGGTATTTTCTTATGTAGAAAATGGTAGATTGAACCTGGTTTTATAGCTAGCTAAACCTCTCACTAGTATGACTTATTTGAAATGGAATTTTAAGTAAACAGATTTAATTGAATAACAGTTTTTTCCAGGTTTGATGTTTTATAGTTAGTTTTTTTCTATCTGGTATCCTGCTTCTTATAAAGATAACAGAGAGAGTGTTGAATATTCACTAAACCTGGAAAAACTTTTTGCAAGGGAATTTAATCAATGTGGACTACCTCTTCTTGTTTAAGTCTATCCAGTTTTCATATCGTTTTAAAACATATGATCCTCTGTGTTGAAATGTTTTGATATCTTAACTCGTTTTGGAGGGATAGGAGCGGATAGATATGTTGATCTTGATAACTTATAAATAAAATTTTCTTACTGATATATTTGACATTCTTCTTCACATTAGGTTAAAAAATAAAAACTTCCTTAAACTATAATAGATATCGATTTTCATCCATTACGATACATAAGACAATAAGTGCACGTGATAACTTTTATATCTCACCTCAGACTACCACGAGCCAATGAGCTGCCATGAAATATTATTGCTATGCTAATATTTTGTTCACAAAACGATAAATATCCGATTCACTCGTGTTTATCTACCCTCAGGCAAAGAAGGCAACGTTAACACGTTCGATTCACTCTGGTGTGTCTACCAACCGGTAGAAAGCCTTGAAAGAATTCAAAATTGTAGCTGCAATATTCTTTAACTTCGATTATGTCTTGCAACTGATTTATTTTGAATGCTATTGATGAAAAGTATGTAGACAAAACATGCATCTGACGAACAAAATTATTACTCTTACCTTTTTTGTGGGTTGATATCAATGCTGCTTGACGTTTCTTCCCCAAGGGTACTATCACTATCTACTCTATTATAGACACTTTTCATAACAAGAATATCAAAGAAGCTAAATCCTTCCATTTCACATTCAGATATATTGATGATGTTCTTTTCATTATCAATCCAAACTTTTCTGATTGGCTTCCATAAATATATCCTCCAGAACTAGAAATTTTAGAAACAACAGTTACGTCTTCCTCTGCCTTATTTTGAGACTATAAATCAATTTGACATATACAGTCATGTCAGTATCAGAATCTATGACAAAAAAGACGATTTCAATTTTGAAATTATCAATTTGCCAAATCTTAGATGCAATATACCAACTTCACCTGCATATGGGATATGCATTTCCCAACTGATTAGATATCCAAGAGCTTGCAGCTATTACTCCGACTTTGAAAACGTCAATGACCAGGAAGTTAATGAATCAGGGGAATGTCAAAGAATGTCTCGTCCTTATACAAAAATGTTCAACGGGATATATCAAGACCTTTTTGATAAATATTCCGTATCCACAAATAATACACAATGGTCTTGAAAAAATAGATTCTAGGTTATGACGTTGTTTATCATCTTAAGTCTAACATGTTATAGTATTCTTTTATTTGTCTTTGTAATTATCAATTTTACCATTTGGTGTATTTTGGTATAATCCATTTGATGGAGCTCGGTACTAATACACCCCTTCATTGTGATTTGTCTATATAAAATTGAGAAAGGAAATGGGGAATGTGTCAAAGCGACAACAACCCGACCATATATGCCTTTTTGTTTTTCTTTGTTAGCATATTTGTTTGTTTTTATAGAGATTAAAATAATAACACAATGTTGACTGCTGTACCCCAATATTTGACATTTTTACCTATTATGTCTGTTTGTTTTGTTCACATATCGTTGTCAATATAATGGAATTAATTTTTTACGACTGTCATAAAAGTGAGAGGTTAAGCTAGCTATAAAACTAGGTTTAATCTTCCATTTTCTTCATAGGAGAATGCCTGTAACAAGTCAGGAAAATTACAGTTGTTATCCATTTGTTTGATGTGTTTAAGCTTTTAATTTTGCCATTTGATTAGCCAATTTCCGTTTTGAGTTTTTCTCGGAGTTCGGAATTTTTGTTATTTTACTTTTCATTTACAGTCTCAGCAATTCTGTGATGGTAGGAAATATCATTAATACCGATTTTTTTTTAGGTAAAACAAATGTTTCTTAATTATGGTTGATCTTTGATAGTCACTTAGATTATGATAATAACTGAGGGTACATGATTGGTAATCTTCTCAATGTTCCTTTTTTATTCATAATAAGAAAAGAGAGGGGAAAGGTACTGAAGGGATTTTCAAACTCGTAAGTCGATATTGAACTAACAACTCCATGGCTAAAATGAAAAATAGACAAAACAAACAGAGGCCTTTGTTAGTCTTGTATTTTTTTAATTTTAGTTTCTTGTGTACAATTCGGAAATTAGTATGGCGTTCATTATCACTGAACTAGTATATATTTGTTTAGGGGTCAGTTGAAGGACGCCTCCGGGTGCGGGAATGTCTCGCTACATTGAATACCTGTTAGTGACCTTCTGCTGTTGCTTTTTCTATGGTCGGGTTGTTGTCTCTTTGACACATTCCCCATTTCCATTCTCAATTTTAAACTATAGTACACAAAACAAACCATAGAAAACAAAATGTTGGGCAACACGAATTCTAACAAAAACGGGATTAATATCATGTGCTCTGGAACGGTAAGCAGATCATGTTCCACATATTTTTCTCATATTAGTACAAACCCGGTAAAAGAAGATATTTATGCTGTAAGACCTAAGCTCTCAAAGTAAGATGTATTTGCCATTTTAATTGTTGAACAACACAAACAAAGGGTATCAGTAACAATACATTATTAATTCATTTTCATTTCAGAAAAGGAAAAACACATAATATGCCATTTGTAATATTTCATATAAACTACAATACTAAAACGTATAAGCAAAATAAAAGACAAAACATTATGAAAAAAGGAAAATGGTAGGTGTGGCGCTACTATGAAATTGACACAAAAAGACCAGAAATTACATGTATATTTTAATATGATTCATTATACTAATTAGTTCATACATTTTGGGAATAGACCTAAAAAGTAATAAATAGTTAAGTAAACGTTAAAATTCAATTATAATCATAAATTTTCTAATTGTTTTGAATTTTCTATTTTGGGATGTATATTCATTCAAATACATTGTAACGAATTTCAACCCTTTTAATGGTTAACTCCTATAGAATTTCTTCAGCATTTTTATTATTATTCTTAACTGCTTTTATATATATAAAAAAAAACATTATCTGAAAGAAATATATCAATAGTACATGCAATTATAAATGATAAAACATGGCATACACACAGACTAAACTAAGCATCATTGGCCTATTAAAACAGTCACAAAATATATTAGCTCAATTACGTCACAGTAAAGAGCACGTCATATGAGTTGATGTAACACAAATATACATTTCAAAAACAAAACAAAAAATAAAAATCGCGCCTTAAATTCATACAGTTTAAGTCTCATTGGAAACGTTTCAAAATATTTTTTGAACTAGGCCGGGTATAAAAAATACCTCATCCCGCACAAGTTTCATATGAACAAAAACAGTGCTCCTCGATCGGTAAAATGAAGCTTTTAATAGCAAGAAAAAACACCAAAATAGTTGATATACGAATTAATGTATATTTATAGTTCAATGACTCTCGTCTTTGGTTTTCAATTCAGTTAATTCAATATAACTATTAAATTGAAAAACTGAAGCTATAAAAGTCTGAAGTTCTATTAAATGTATTGCCTTGTATGATGATACTTTTATTGAATATTTCCACTTTTAAATATTACAAATGTAAACATTCAAATCAATTTAGGATGACATTGTAACGTTGTTTTAGAAAGTGAAACATATTGAATAAACATATCTTTTCCATATTTTCTAGAACAAAACGAAATCCGTAAAATACAATAGTCGCAGATAAGAGAAATCCTTGTTAAATCCTAGCGAGCACTGCACTTGGCTGAATAAAATCCGGCACTCTCCGTCGGGCTATTGTTATATTTCCGCGTTGTCTATCCTCGACAAATTGAATGATAGTTATAATGGTTTCCATTTCATCTTTTTTCTTCTTCGCTCGCTTACTCTGTGCTCGTTTACACGAACTTATGTGAGCTTTTAATCCTGAACCATATTGAAATGTTTTCTGGCATTTTGGATAGCCTGGACATTGCCACTTGACTGGCATGGCGTATCACAACTTGACAGACTGAAAACACAGAACACAAAATATATGTTATAACGGACTTAAAAATACTTCTTGTTAATACTTATGCAATAGAACCAAAGAACTAGAGAAAAGGAAAGGGGGGCTACAAATATTTTTTTAATATTGATTTTTGCTTTCTCATACTTTTACAAGCCTATAGCCATTGTAAAATTAATTGTGGACAAAATCACTCTTTCAAAATTTTCATTTGGGAGACTCCATGGGAGAAATCACCCGCAAATAGTGATAGTTGGTAGGTATGCTTTCTCCTTTCCGAAGTATAATCTTGCTCGCTTCAATAAAGACCTGTGTTCAGAGGTAGCTACGAATATTATAACAACGTTGTGCACATAATTTCAGATTTTAGTCGATTTTGGTGATCAGTAAGTTGGATGTCAAAATACATTTAAAAGTAGTCCATGTTATACCAATCCTTTGTTTCTTGCAAATCAGAAAGAAATTATCTCGTTTGTTCTTTAATTTACATTGAGCCAAAACTAGTTCCAATCAAGACAAAAACTCATTTCCAATTATATATATTTTCGTCGAGTTTTTTCTGGAAAGGTGCACATTACATCAAATAACAATTTGCGATGTCTGACAAGATTATTGATGAAAGATTACATTCACAATCATCAATCATGTTTCATAGAATATGGACACATCAATTTGACTAAAAAGTAATCAGATTATCAGACGGCGTATTTTATTTGGTCTTTCAAAGTATGGTTGCATGATTATGTCAAAGTATTTTAGATTATCAGACGGCGTATTTGATTTGGTCTTTCAAAGTATGGTTGCATGATTATGTCAAAGTATTTTATAAGATTATCAGACGGCGTATTTGATTTGGTCTTTCAAAGTAAGGTTCACTGCAGGGGCGGATCCATCCATTTTGAAAAGGGGGGCCCAACCCAGGACAAGGGGGGGGGGGGGGGTTCCAACTATATGTCCCC
The DNA here is from genome assembly GCA_037788925.1 of Mytilus galloprovincialis. Taxonomy (NCBI): domain Eukaryota; kingdom Metazoa; phylum Mollusca; class Bivalvia; order Mytilida; family Mytilidae; genus Mytilus; species Mytilus galloprovincialis. The sequence goes on from CM075340.1 coordinate 35,386,934, forward strand.
ATTCAAATGCATTGATCGTCCGAAAAAAGGGGGTCCAAACCCCGGAACCCTCCCCCTAGATCCGCCAATGGGTTGCATGATTATATTTTTTTTTCACCTTGATAAAAAAAGACGCACAGAGGTCAAAATGAATGCTTTAAAGAGCAGATGTCAATGTTATACAGATATATATAAGGATGTATCGTTATCGACACCGTACAGTTACTGCTAACAAAATAATCACAAAAAAACAGCATTTTTTTTCGCAGAATATCGTTGGGCGTAGGCAAAATAATTGTGTAGTCAAAATATTCCTTTATGAGGATGGATTTCCCTGTGAAAGAAGACGGAGCATATATTCTTTTTATTGTTCTTTATGGTAATCCGATTTACAAATTTGCGGGAAATCGTATGCTTTACAACCTAACAGCATTCATCAATAGGGTAATATTCAAAAAACAAATTTTTGGATACCCGAGAATTTAATTTTATATTTTATGTTCTTGTTGATATTTGGTAGGACAGTCCTCATATTGTGTTTGACGTAGGTCACACTTGTTTAATAGTACGGAATACGAATACCATGATTATTCCTGCGCACGGGAATCCGTATAATTTATTTTGTTTACTACCATTTGGTCGTTGTCGCTTTTAGTGGTTGAATATCGATTCGTGAGGATACCATCTGTCCAGAAGTCAATACTTTGAAATAAGCTGGTGAGATTTAAATCAAATATTTTGGCTGACAATCCAGTTAATAAACTATGTTGTTATTGCCAATCAAAAGCAAAAGACAGTATTATTCCTTCTTAAAATTTTAATGATATATAATAAATGCTTTATACTGACACACAAGTGGGGTCCTCGGTGGCCGAGTGGTCTTGACTAATGCGGGTGCACTCGAGTCCAATCTTAATTGACTAGGATTGTCAGTGTTCCTATCGAAGGTCGGTGGTTTTCTCCGGGCACTCCGGATTCCTCCACCAATAAAAACTGGCCGCCACGAAATAGCCTAAATGCGGCGCTTAAAAGTGGCGTAAAAACACCAAAAATCAAATCAAATCAAATCTGACATACAAGTATATATCAGCTGTGTACAAGGTGTAAAAAACCAAAGACATTTTTTTCTGGTTAAAGTTTCACTTATTGTTTTTTTCTTGTTAATCGAAATGCTGTGAGTCCATATTCTCATACGAAATAAATAAATAAACAATTAGATTGCTTTGATCACACATTCTCATATGTAGTAAATAAATAAACATCTATATGAAGTAAATAAATAAACACTAATATGAAATAAATAAATAAACACTCATATGAAATAAATAAATAAACAATTCCTTACCTTAAATTTAAACCATTTGTAAATATAAGAAAACAAGTTAACTTGATACCGGGGCGACGTGGCTGATTTTTAAGACGAGAGTCTTTTGTTTAAGAGATTAATTAATCGTTTTAATCTTTAAAAGTAAAATACAACAATCCTTCGTAGTTGAAGTATGTGTTTAAATGGTCAGAAATAGAACTATATAATATATATATGAATGAAAAGGGAAATCGATGGCAAGAAAATTTATTAAATATTTATGAAGTGCAAATAGAAAATATCAAGTTTATGTCCTTATACTTGGTAAAACTAATATAGATTAATTTTGGGTAGAACAAATTTCATATTAATCAATAGAAAGTAACAAAAGATCCTAAATAAAATTTAAAATGAGAGATAAAAATGTCGTTTTTTAATGCAACTTGGTTTAAGTTTTAATATATTTCTTTTCTAATACCATTCGTCTCTTAAGGTTTTGGGGGTAAATTTGTAATTTAAAAAGTTGTTTATGTTATATTTCTCTGAAATTACATTTCTTTAGGAGTGGCTTCACTCGTACTGTTCGGAATGTTGTTGTTTTCATGTGGTTAGTGGGGAATAGCTTTATGACATGGTTCTTTTGGGAATTTTTTTCTACTATTAATAGGAGTGTCTAGAGTGGCTTTTACATGGTTATAAATCTTTGATTTTTTTTGTTCCATTCTCTGGTGCTTTTTTGTTGTTTGTTTGGTAACTATATCATGTCAAAAACAATTCCATGTGTTTGATTGCTTTTCTAGAAAGGCTGCATGGGGAAACGTGTTTTAATACGTTATTTGTACATTGAGCATATATATAAAAGGGTAACACTAAGGTATACAGAAAAGATGAACAAAAGACGTAAACCGACTTCTTTGATTCAGAAGTGGTTAAGTGCTAAACGTGCAGTGGCTAATATTTCAATTATATACAGAACGACGACAATAAATTAGCAAGGAAGGTTCTGAAAAGTGATTTTTTTCCGAAACGTAGAGAAAGAAATGTTGACTGTCGCTAGAAATATAAGTTGGGTAGAAGTAGAAATGACGAGCAATAAACTACAAAATGGCTCCTCAAAGATTGCTTACAATAGATATTTTACTTGCAGAGAGCATGGCACTTTAACAACACGCATTTGGTTGCTGATACATCATGCTAGTAAAACAGCGCCAACTTGAGCATGCAGAAGTCTTATTTCCGGTCGGGAAGGGATCTTTTTTTTATAGTCCAGTTCGTCAACTTCTTTTTTTTTTCCTGTTCTTTATTATTTTTTCTAAATTGAATGTTGCACTGATGTTTTTCTAAAGTTGATTGCCAAGTTGTCATTGCATGGTGCTTTTGAAAACCTTATATAAAAAAAAACATGTTTATTCAAGACTTCACCTTCATACCAAAATCTCAAGTATGCTCTACCGACAAATTTTTTCAACATCAAATATTCGAATGTTAACAAAGTCAATCTTTTGTACACTGCCAAATATTTATGATTTTGACATATATTAAATAGCTTTGATCAATTTTTAATTGATTTGAAGTGTTAAACATTAAAATAATCGAGACTCAATATTCACGGCAAATTAATAAATTAACAGACATAAAGTGTATACGTGTTTAACAATACCGCCGCTTTATTTCAGTGTTAAAACGCAGATTGGGTCAATGACTTGGTTCTTTTGGGATTTATTTTCTATTATTAATAGGGGTGTCTGGAGTTGCTTTTACTTGATTATAAATCTTAGAAGCAGAGTGGTACGTCTCACATTTTATTCTCAATAAACCTGCTGCTCCATACAATTTGAATATAAAAATCAGAATTTTTCTACTTAAAATTTGAAAGTTTAACTCTCGACATGCATTGCTTCATTCATAATATTTGGAATCTCGAGGCTGGCACATTTGATTGTTTTGTTCCATTCTCTGGTGCTTTTTTGTTGTTGTTTGTTTGGTAACTATATCATGTCAAAAACAATTCCATGTGTTTGATTGTTTTTCTAGAAAGATCAAAGGCTGCATGGGGAAACGTGTTTTAATACGTTATTTGTACATTGGCATATATACAAGGGTAACACATCAAGGTATACAGAAAAGACGAACCTTTTGATTCAGTAAAGTGTTTGAATGTTTAAACGTACAGTAGCTAATATCTCATGTATATACAGGACGATGACAATTAAACAATTATAAATTAGTTAGACAGGTCCTGAAAAGATATTTCTACCGAAATGAAGAGAAGATATGCTGACTGTCGCTAGAAATATAAGTTGGGTAGTAGTAGAAATGCCGAGTAACTATAGCCATAAAATGACTCCTCAAAGATTTCTTACAATAGATATTTTACTTGCAGAGAGCATGGCACTTTAACAACACGAATTTGGTTGTTGATACGCGCATATCATGCTTAGTAAAACAGCTTCAGCTTGAGCATGCAGAAGTTTTATTTCCGGTCGGGTATGGATCTTTTTTTTCTATAGTCCAGTTCGTCAACTTCTTTTATTTTTCCTGTTCTTTATTATTTTTTCTAAATTGAATGTTGCACTGATGTTTTCTAAAGTTGATTGCCAAGTTGTCCATGTGTGTACATAAATAAGGCCGTTAGTTTTTTTTCGTTTGAATTGTATTACATTGTCATTTCGGGGCTTTTTATAGCTGACTATGCGGTATGGACTTTGCTCATTGTTGAAGGCCGTACGGTGACCTATAGTTGCTAATTTCTGTGTTATTTCGGTCTGTTGTGGAGAGTTGTTTCATTGACAATCATACCACATCTTCTTTTTTTTTTAAATTGGTGCTTTTGAAAACCTTATATATAAAAAAAAACCACACATGTTTATTCAAGACTTCTCCTTCATACCCAAAACACAAGTGTGCTCTACCGACAAATTTTTTCAACATCAAATATCCGAATGTTAACAAAGCCAATAAGTACACTGTCAAATATTTATGATTTTGACATATATTAAATAGCTTTGATCAATTTTTAATTGATTTGAAGTGTTAAACATTAAAATAATCGAAACTCATTATTCATGTCAAATTAATAAATTAACAGACATAAAGTGTATACGCGTTTAACAATACCGCCGCTTAATTTCAGTGTTAAAACGCAGATTGGGTCAATTTTCAATAGCCATGGTGTTAAATTGTTAGCTGTGTTTGGTACTATTGTCATTCGTCTCAACTCGGCCGATTCCGTAGAAGGAGAGTAGCGGATTCTACCGAGGATTGCCGAATGGTACTATTATATGGTCTTTCGGCACAAATCATGCATATATGTTGTCCACCCAAGGAGTTGACTTATCAAACAGTAATACAACTAAATAAATAAAGTAGTGTGTCTGTATATATTTGGGATGTACAAATACATAGAATAGTCCGGTTTCAATTGTGTTGTTAAATCCAATGCCTCGTGTAAGGTAATCGAACGTGAAACACCACTACACATAACAACTGTTTGAGGGGTCCGTAAATGGACCGTTTCTACGGAAAATATATCTGACCCCAACTAACAATAAAATAAAAATGAGAATTGCAATGGAGAATGTGTCAAAGAGACAGCCGAAGGCCAGCAATGGGTCTTCAACACAGCGAGAAAATCCCGCATACCGAGGCGTGCTTCAGCTGGCCCCTAAACAAAATTGTGCACTTACATGTGTACTAACAAGCCAACATTCATCGCATTCATCGGCCAACTGCAAAACATACCTATTGGATTAATTGTTAGTTATTATATTTCTCGTCTTTGTCTATGTTATTTTCCCAAATCAAACACGAAAACAAATAACTAAAGAAGGCAGTAGTGATACGATTTCATATAACGTAGGGCATCGGTGGCCGAGTGGTCTAAGTAGTAACTACTGTAATCACTAGCCAGCCAACACTGAGGTTGTGAGTTCGAATCCCGCTTATGCGGGTGCAGTCGACTCCAATCTTAAGTGACTAGGATTGTCGGACAGTTTTCCAGTCGAAGGTCTGTGTTTTTCTCCAGGCACTCCTGCTTCCTCCACCTACAAAAACTGGCCGCAACGAAATAGCCCAAAAGTGGTGCTTAAAAGTAGCGTTAATACACAAAAAAATAAAATTATATAACGTAGATGCACTTTTTTGGTTCAAACGATTATGTATTGCTTACCAGTTACAGAACCGTTTCCTGTTGCAACGACATGCATCAACTCCCTTCTTGGTATATGGAATGTTTCGTTCTTCTTGTTATACTGATTTTCTGCAGATGATACTCAGTTTTCATATTTGGAACCAGGGAAAGATCACTATTAAACATTATGTGATCATTCCGCCAGTGCCAAGAACAAAAACGTTTAATGTTATACCTGAGAACACCTACAAAAAGTGCAATCCGAAATTATGATCGAAACACAATAGTTCTAGAACTAGTAAAAGTATGATATAAAAAAGGAAATATTGTATTACACTACATACAATACTAGTGTGTTTTGTATGTTTGCTATGTTTTGTTTTGAAGGGTTTATTTGTGATTTATGTATTTATTCTGTTGTTGCAAAATCATTTGTATATGTGGTGCCACATATGGAGCAGGATCTGCTTACCCTTTTGAAGCACCTGAGGTCATCCCCAGTTTTTGGTGCGATTCGTGTTGCTTAGTATTTTGTTTTCTATGGTGTATCTTGTGTACTATTATTTGTATGTTTGTCTTTCCTTTATTAGCCATTGTGTTTATTTTCGAGTTTGACTGTCCCTCTGGTATCTTTCGCCACTCTTTCGTAGTGTTTTATCGGTAATGGTGTTTTTTCATTGTTTTCAATCTTTTTTTATTTAAATTCAAGTCATCGAGTTTTGTAGTTACATCGATCTCTGAGCTGTTTGTGCCGACTGAAAATGATTATTCTATTACGCAAATATTAAAAAGACAATGTTATTTATTTTTTTGTGTATTTTAATTTGTATTGCAGTTCAAATCTTAGTGTGCGTTTAGAACGAAAAGTAAAAAGACAGATCTTTATTGGATAGATTACCTGGATTTGTTTTTTTCAATCGATTTATGACTTTTGAACATCGGTGTACTTTTGTTGCCTGTATTTACCTTATAGCTGCATTCGGCAAATTTCGGAATTTTTTGGGTACTCAATGCTCTTTGATTTAGTCTTTTATTGCGGCAAATTTCGGGATTTTTTGGGTACTCAATGCTCTTTGATTTAGTCTTTTATTGTGGCTTTTTCAACTTTTTGGATTCGAGCGTTACTCGTGAGTCTTTTGTATACGAAACGCGCTTCTATCGTAAAAAATATTAAAGTCTGGTATCAGTGATGAGTTTATTAATTAAGGCATATATGATTTTTTTCGGCGACAAGGGCCTGTGCTTATGATACATGAATATTTCGTAATCCTAAACCATAAATATTTTAAACCGATTCATGAAATTTCAAGAATAGCTGTAATCAATTTCAGAACAACATGTAACATGGTGCAGTGGTTCCGTAACTCAAATTAAACAATTATATATCTACCTTATGCATGTTGACCATCTGAATCAATGTTAAAACTTCAACGATTCAGTATTTCATTTTACTGTTCCTCTCCCGAGTGTGTGATATATTTTACAACTCACCTTGTTCAATATTTTGCTGTGTTTTTCACTACTTTCCAATTTTAGTTGAGTGTCAAAAACATCCCACCGCTACTAAACAAAAACGGTGTCGAGTCACTTTCCGTACAATAGTCTCGCTTAGCGGGAGATGGCTTTGATTAATAACAATTACATAATTCATTTTTATATAATGGTTAATAAATTATTTAATAATCTGATAATACTGATCTACATTAAATCATCAAATCGACAGATGTTTCTCTTTTATTCTTTATACATGTACAAATGTACTTGTGTTATTTAAATTTACCTGAACAGATGGTGTACTAATTTTAAATTAGCTGTTACTCCAGTAAAATTATTTTGAAAAAAAAAATATCACTGTCTATGAAGTGGTTTTCGAAAGTCAATGTGACATTTTTTAAGATCAGTGATTTTAAACTCTTATTTATACTTAGTTTTCCCCATATGGAACCTCGTAAAATCTGGAATGTGAAATGAATATTTTATTATTGTTGAATTGATTACATTAATTAATCACGATTCCTTTTAAATCTCACGCAAACTACGAAAAACAGAGACGTAATTAAATATTTCCCACAATGTAAAATGACTTTTGATTCGAAAGGTAATATCAGATCTCGGACTGAGTGTTTCAAACACAGTGAGTCCATGGGTGTAACAATTCTCAATTAAGAACAGTTTATGCATGGGCTTTGCTAATAGCTGAAATCCATACGATGACCTATGGTTGTTATTTTCTGTATAATTTGGTCTCTTGTGAAGAGTTGTCTCATTAGCAATCATAACACATCTTCTTTTTTTAAATAAACAAATTGGGGTTTTTTTTTTATTTAAAAGCTCTGTATTCGCATATGCGTGAAATATCTGCCACTGATTGTTAAACATCGCACAATCACTACACAAAAAAAGTTTGGGTTAAAACGTCAATCTGAAAAAAAACAACTTAAATTTATGTAAAAAAAAAAAAAAAAAAAGACAAAAAAATGTTAGTTTGCAATTGAAAAACCTTTATACCAGATGTTCTCAAATTCAGCAATTTGATTCACTAGAGTTGCAAAGTTGCAATTTGTTTTCATTTGTTGAAATAACTTGTATATGTAGTCTCACTGGCTCTGTTAACACCAAGATAACAAATTTATTTCTTATGAACAGTTCCCTTTTTGCAATCCTCGGTAGAATCTGCTACTCTCCTCGGAATAGGCCGAGTTGAGACGAATGGAACAATCCCTTTACTCATTTTTAAACTGGGATGTGAAATTGAAAAATGCTTAAGGAAATTTTTCAGTGAAACAATTTTTCAGTGTAGATGTTGCTGCTATTGTCAAATACTTTTTGGGGGAAATTCAGAATTTTTTTACGGCACCGTATTAGCGCCACGCATTTTATTTTTTTTTAATTTTTCTTCCTATCTTTGCGTTATAATGCAAAACCTGTTGCGTTATAACGCAAACCTATAACGCAAACCTTTGCAAAATAACGCAAACCTTTGCGAAATAACGCAAAACTTTGCGTTATAACGCAAATATCTTGATTTCAATTATTCATTAAGTTTTTTTTTTTATATATGTCCGTCTGTCATTCATTTCGGTTGTGATTTACTAGTACATGTAGATAAAAAAAAAGAAACATACATAAAAGTCCAAATCATTATAATAAATATGCATAAGAATAATGGAATACTTGAAGTGCAATTTTACATAAATTAAGACTTATTTGTGCATCAGAAAATTATAAAAAAAAACCCAAGAAAATAGATATACATGTAGTATAGCAAATAGGCATGTTTAAATTAAAAGATCAAAAATAATGTCATACAATTGCTAACCTTCCAAGTCAAATAGACAAAATGATCTTTCTGCTTTAAAATGAATTATTAATAAGGAAACTTTTTTTTAAATCTCAGAATATGACAAAGATTCTTTGATAGAAAGTGATTGAATTTTCATTTCAATCTAGTGAAGTAACTTTTAGATGCTTGGGTAGCAATTTGAATGGAGAGAGAACATCATTTTGTTAATAAAACATCTTCATTCTATACATTTATTGCCAAAGGGTAGCTTGTTTGAATCTAACCAACTTTACACAGTTCTCAAACGAGAGGTTACTTTGGAAGTATATCTATATTCGGTTATAGCTATATTAGTAGGGTTGATTTTTTTCTTCGGTATAACCTCAATTTACTCAATTTCTTTGTAATATATATACTAGTAGTAACATTGATATCGTTTTTTTGGGCCTTTATAGTTTGCTGTTCGGGTTTACTTTTACAAATAGTGACTTAGATAGAGAGTTTTCTTATTGGCACACAAACCACATCTTCTTATATAATTCTGCTCGTTATTAGTCAATGATATGTTCTAATTATTCAAGCATTTTACTTTGCAATGGCTACAAAGGTGATCAAATTTGATATATATACCCTCCTCCATTAATAACTGCTGTTTCCTTTGAATCGTAAATAAGAAATAAGATACACTTAAGTGTTTAAAAAGAGTCCAAAATCTTTCGGCAGATGAAGCTAAAATTTAGCCTTTATTTAGTTTTGATTTTTTATATTTTTGATTATTTTTTTTTTTTTTTTACATTTTATTTTTTCTTTATTTTGGCCAATTTTTTTATTTTTTTTTTGGCAAAATTTTATTTATCCCGGGGTGACCAAGGGTGGGGTGTTATTTACACCGGGGTAATTAACCAATCAGATAGCAGTATTTTTGCTGCATGAAAAATAACTTAAATTATCAACCTTTTAATTTATAAATATCTTTTGGTTTATCCTGACACCTGATTTTAAACAAAGAATAAACATTTTTCTGGACAACAATAGTGCTTTGTTGACACTTTTGTTTTTTTTTTTTTGGATAAAAAAAATCAAAACTCTGTTTACCACATTCATATAATGAACAATCTGATCTTTGTTTTGCCGCAAAAATCAATTGTCGGTCTACTAAAGAAAATGCAGTTCACCATGTTAAAGTCACATGGTGCCCCTTAAATGCGTTCGTCGGGTATTTTCTTTATTCTGTCGTGCTATTGTTTTTTCAATACTATTTATCAATGTTATCTATCATTTTGGTAATGTGAGTGGATCGGTTATTATAGGTATAGATTTAATCAATAGTGTTCATTTTTCGAGGCTATGCAGCTGATGCTCTCTGTCTCTCCTTTCCTTTGTTCCTTATATTGCACACTCTAGATTTGTCTCATATTCTCTTTTCTCGTTTTGCTGGAAATCGTTTCTAAAATACAAAAAAAAAAAAGAGTCGTTATTCATAATTTTTGATTTGAATAAAAAGGTTCCATTGTGACGTTTTTCAAAAAAGACTTAATCTATCTCTTTCTTTGTATTCAGTTAGGGAAAAAAGTATGTGTGCGATATACGACAACGAGACAGCTACCCAACATAAATAAACCAAAAGTTATAACGGGATCAACATACCGGTAAAGCCTTCAGTGATAAATTAAAAGACACTTTCAAAATCTACCTTCAACAAAAAATTATTACCATAAAAAAAGATTAAATATCAAGAATGGTTTGGGTTGGGATTAAAGGACCAATACCAGAGAAAAGTCGACTAAAAAAGATAAAGAATACAGAAAAAAGGGGAGATAAAGGCTAAATATAAAGAATAGAGAATAATGGTAATCGAGAATGAAGAATAGAGAAAAACTACATACAGAATTAAAGAATACATAAATGACGTGCATCCACGGTTAAATCTCAGCCTATCACCAATGAATGTATATCTTCGTAATAATTGCAAGTGACAGATCATATCCACAATAAAAAAAGGTAAATGTATGTACACATGAAAATGTTGGAAACAAATTTAATAATTTGCACCCGGCATTACTTCTGCCGTCAGCATTTCTGCAAACTTGTGTGTAACAAACGTATATATTGCACCTTTTAAAATGGATTAATATATTCTAAAGAATAAAGAGTTATCTTCCTTATGTCAAATATATTATTGATTGATGTTATCAGTTGAACATTCAGTGGCAAATATTTCACACACATACTGATGATATTTATGATGAGAATACATCAACAATTGATCCAATTGATAGGTTCTGTGTTGCAGATACTTTTTTTTCTTTTTACAATTTCAATCCATCTATAATACTATTCGAGTTCCATGTATAAGGCATCATTAGACGCTCACAATGATTTTGCCTTCCATTTATTAAGGAAACCAAGGGTCAGAAGGAACAGCATAAGTTATAGGCAAAATCAAACTTGGCCTAATAGTGTATTCAACTTCCTTTTCGTTTTGATTCAGTTAACGGTATATAACTTCCGAATGGCAAACAAAAAGCACAGCATTCAATTGTTTAATGAAATGTATACAAATTTTCGAAATAAATATATGTTGTTTTTTTTTTTATCTGAAATTAAATTTAAACAGAAAACTTTGTCAGAAAATGTTTACATAGGTTGTCGCCCTCTTTTATTGGTGTGTTTTATGCATACACACGACAAAAATACAAAAAGATGACAAAACTGTAGTTTTAAACTCGAAATTATCTAGTATTTTAATAGTACCACGGTGACGGACCTCCTTCAAGCAGAAAACAGTTTGGATATCTGTTCACTTATTTGTTATTTGTATATTTAAGAATATAAATACATATTACTATTTTCAAATGCGAGATGTATTATTTTCGTAAAAATTTACAGCAGGATGATGAATAGAAGGATCTTAGTCCGTGGGGGTGGGGGTGTTACTTCCTATAATTTTAGTGGTATTAGTGTGCCGCAAAACAGGGTCGCTTTTTCATGCCCTGCTGGTTAGAACAGGGTGCCTATTTCATGTCCTGCTGGTTAGAACAGGGTCGATTTTTCATGTCCTGCTGGTGAGAACAGGGTCTTTTTTAAACAAAGTATGAAACAGAATAGCTTATTAAACTGTTTAAGAAACAGTCTTGAACCTATTTTATACGGTCTAGAACATTTTGTGAGCGTATCTAAAACAGGGTATGTTTTCAATATTTCTGTTTAGAACAGGGTATGTTTTTGAATGGTTTCTGGTTAGAACAGGGTATGATTTTGGCAAGTGTTGTCGGCAGAGTAATACCCGAAAGGATAGTCAGTGCCCTCCCCCTCCCTTTACGGGATCTTAGTTGGTTTAATTTCTCATTAAATTGAGAAAATTGTAGAATGTATGAGAAATATTTATACAAGGAAATTTCAAGATAAGTCATAATTTGCACCTGAGTGAATATTTATCTATATGAAACGAAAGAACTGGATCATGTCAAAAATTAAAGGATCCGGTTTTGAAAACGTAAACTACAACTTCATGACACGGTTTTGTTTGGTTAAAACCACATTAAAAAAAAGAAAGAAACACGAATCTTAACATTTAAATCTAAAACGAAACTTTCGTATTAAGATTGTTCCTGAAGAAATATTCGAAATAGAGAGTAGAACACTATACATTATAGTTTAACCCATCTCTTGACGAGTATCTGAGATACAGACGGTCTTAAACATGAAAACTCAAAATCTATATTGATAAGGGGTATCTCTAATACGTCGGCTGATGCAGCACACGAAATAATAAAAATGTAGTTGTGTCATCCAAAATGTGCTCTTTTAAAATCATGTGTACAGGTGTTCAATGTATAATGTTCAGGTGCTGGTGCAGATAAAAATATTTGTGTGTTTATGTGTTTATTTACAGTTATCTGTACAGTATGAGGTGGGTCTTGAATGCCGCAGTCATCAATGTCAAATATGCTAGGTGGTAGTTCATTCAAGTTTGTGATGGTTCTTACGAAGAAGCTGTTTTCGTTGCTCAGTACCTGATCATAATCAGATAATCGTCTTTGAGTGAATCGACACTTCATTCATGGTGGTGTCATCAAGCTTTCTGGAATTATGATTGGTTGGTAGATTACTTTGTGAAGAAGGAGAGTGAAGTTGTGATGTGTTTCGTCTCTCCTGTAATTGTGATGGTATTACGTCCTCTAATTACAAGCATATAACTATGCCCTTTTCTCGAGAATTCTTATGCATATAGAATCTAGCTGCCCTCATTTGGACCATTTTCAGTTGGTGTATGTGTTTTTTGAGATGATGGTCCCAGATATTGATTGCGTCTTTTTAGTGATGTTCTAACTAGGGTTATATATGCCTGTCGTTGTACCTTAAATAGACATTAACCAAATCCGTCGTATGTATAATAAAAAGAAACGCCCTTTGTAGCAATATTTTTTAAAATCTTGATCACCGACCCATAAAATGGGAATTTAACGTGACAAAAAAAAACTAGGAAAAGTTTACATGTTTTTTGGATTGAGGAACATTCAAAGCTAACTATTTTAAAGTCAATTGAGTAAGGAAACAGTTAAAGAACTCTATGACCAGAAGAGACCTAAGCATATTAGACAAATCTGTGAAAGGTAACATTTCCCTTAAGGTGCCAATTAATCATAAATTCGGTTCAGATATAGACATGTCTGAGCTAATGAAAGGGCTCTGCATGACAAATAGAAAACAATTCAAACCAGAAAACAAGTGTGCACAGGCTGAAATGTCTCACCTTCTTTTCTAATCATTGATATTATGTTGATAGTCCTATATATAAAGCTTTATAAAACTGTCACATAGACTTAACCAATAAACTAAACATTGAGCAATGAACCATGAAAATGAGATCAAGGTCAGATGAACCATGCCAGGCAGGCATGTACAGCTGACAATTCTTCCATACAACAAAATATAGTTGAGCTATTGCTTATAGTTTAAGAAAAACAGACCAAAACACAAAAACTTAACACAGAGCAATGAACTGTGAAAGAGGTAAAGGTCAAATAAAACCTTGGCGACTGACAAATAGATCATAAAATATTTCCATACACCAAATATAGTTGACCTACTAGTATTGCAATTAGTTTTAGAAAATCAGCCCAAAACACAAAAACTGAACTATAACCACTGAACCATGAAAATGAGGTCAAGGTCAGATGACACCTGCCAGTTGGACATGTACACCTTACAGTCCTTCCATACACCGAATATATACAAGACCTATTGCTTATAGTATCTGAGATATGGACTTGACCACCAAAACTTATCTTTGTTTACTGATCAATGAAATGAGGTCAAGGTCAAGTGAAAACTGTCTGATAGGCACGAGGACCTTGCAAGGTACGCACATACCAAATATAGTTATCCTGTTACTTATAAGAGAATTTAACATTACAAAAAATCTTAACTTTTTTTTTCAAGTAGTCACTGAACCATGAAAATGAGGTCAAGGACATTGGACATGTGACTGACGGAAACTTCGTAACATGAGGTATCCATATACAAAGTATGAAGCATCTAGGTCTTACACCTAAAATATAAAGCTTTTAAGAAGTTTGCTAACGCCGCCGCCGGATCACTATCCCTATGTCGAGCTTTCTGCGACAAAAGTAGCAGGCTCCACAACTAAGGACATGATAAAATGTTTTAAAATCGTCTTATAATCAGATATCTGTGCTTTTTTTAAAAATCTTTTATTCAGGTGTATGCAAATTTTAAAATTTCTTCTATGTCTGCTGTAAAATGTGCTTTACAAGACAATGCAGATCTGGTGTAAACAAAATCAAACAATTTCCCATACCAAGTCATCATGAATTATGAAACCAGATACCTAGTAATATGTATTTTGTTCCTTCGTTTACAATATTATTCCGAAAATAAATTGTTTACTATCTTTTTTAAGATTGAAGCAACATACATTTCAAGTGTTTTTATATATTTCTTTTGCCATATCAGAAAGCAAGCCTTATTTAGATTCTGAGTACACACACGTCATTGGCAATCATACAAAATCTCCTTATTTATAAAATTCATGTATCATGAGGTATAGATAAATAATTTGTTTTTCTTTTATAGTAAAAAACATCAATAACTATGAAATATAGAAATCTTTCCTCCTCGGTAATTTATGCAGGCATAAAAATCACTGAATAGAAAAATAATTTTATTCTTAAAATAGTATATAAAATGCATTGTACAAAGTAAAATTTGATATGTATTAAAACATTTGTACATCATATAAAAACAATGTGGAATGTGAAACAATTTATAACAACCAACAAAGACGTAAGACTCATTGCAGTTCAAAAGTCATATTGTTAACCTAAAAAAGGTCAACCTTGTAAAAATTTAAGATCATCATTCTTCCCCTCCCCTTTTTGAAGAATGTTTCTTCATTTAAGACATATTTTGTTTGGAATGCTGACGATTGGAATTATATAATGGCAAAATAAAAATTTCATTATATTTCTGCTGCAATTCAGTGAATCTATTGAAATATTTACCATAAAAAATTTTCACATCTCGGCTAAATAGAATTCACAATTTACCAAGATTTAATTTGCATTTCAAACTGATTTTAATAAATCAAGAAAAGGGAATGCCTAATCCAATACCCAATTAATTTGGTTTCTTTAAATGTTACCAAATTTAATAAATCTTAAACAATCACAACCTAATTACCTACATAGGGGTTTATATGGTATGATTTTGTACAATATTATTTATATACAAAATCATGGCACATCTGGAAAGGTTTTTGTATATACACATAATTACATAATAATCAGTATTTACATATTTACATTTTATCAATATCTAAAAAAATTTAACAAAACAATTGCACCATTCATTTTCTTGCACTCAGATATATAAAATATATAATAAACACACAACAGTACAGACATACAAATCACATGATAATTTCCAATTTTGAGTTCTGATGATTTCTGCATAATATTTTTAATGAGTGAAAATGACGGTTTTTGAAATCTTTGCCTTGTCAGAAAACATTATGTAAATAAATTAATTATTCAAATACAAATATTTAAAAAAAAAATCTGCAATCTTTCTAAAAAAATGTGTAAATTGACATTGATTGATAAGAAATCAAAAATATTCTTATGCAGTAAGATCAATTAATCAAAATTAAAAAAAAAAAAATATGAAAATCACTTTCTTTTTGTGTTTCGTCACCATAACATATGATATATAGATAAATTTCTACTTGTAAAAGCCATTTTTATGTGCACACTACACATTTTGATTCGATATATTGATTATTTATACTTTGATCACTCAGAAAATGAATATAAAATATATTGAAAAATAGATGAGAAATTTGTTTTGAAAGTCTATAATTTAAGATTTTATGTTATTTTTTGTACAATTTTTTACATTCACATAAAAACACAAAACCCAGTATAAAAACTAAAGAAAAAAATAATTTCTGCCAAATTTTACTTTCACAGGTTTTGAGACACACATGGAGGACTAGAAAAAAGTTGAATAACAATTAAACATACCAGATGACTGACTGAAAACAATTAATCTAAAAATAGAATGTTTCTATTTGACTTATTTTAATAAAAAATTATTTATTAAATTTTTATATAAATAACATAACTAAATATTTACGTATGATTTGCTCATTTTAAACTACTACAAGCTCCACTTTGATACAACTAAATTTTTTGAATAATGATGTTTGATTTAAGCTTTACTTCTGTCTTGTTGTCTTACGTTTTTACAGACAGTCATAATAAAGGTCATATTAGTCAATATTATTTTTTGAAATGGAGATTATAAATCTTGTAAAACGGCAAAAAAAGACACTCTATGATAAATTCCTGTATATAATTCAAGATTATAGAATAATAGAATATTGTAAAACACACTCATTATGCACATTATGAGAAAGATATGGTTAATATCAGAAAAGACAGATCTATAACAAAAAAAGTTTACAAATATAGGTAAACAAAAAATATGTAAACATAAGTTAATAGCTAGAGAAAGTAGAATCTCAAAGAATACATAAGTCAAATCTCATCAAGAGAGAATATAATCTCAAATTATAATCATAAAAATTGGAATCTCTTTGAAGAGAGAATATAATCTCAAAAATTTTCATCATAAAAATTAGAATCTCATTTATTTCTTAATAAAAATAATAAAGTTTAGGTTTTGAGTATAATTATTAAATGATTAACATCCATTTTGAGAATTAAGGCTTTTTTGTTTACTATGTTCTATGGAACATTCCAAGATGGCCATTTTTTTTGTGTATATATTTTTCATTGACCAAATGCTTTCATGAATATCTACTTAACTTTTTAATCTCTAAATTAACAAGGGAATAATCACAAAAGCACTTTGGTGTATAGTTTGGATATAAAGTATTAATGTCAGATTATAAATAACACATCAGATCTTTAGCTTCTATTCAGTATTGCCAAGGCAACAGGGAGTAAACCAATCAGAATCCAGTTAGCCACAACAGCAGACGCACCAGCAATTCTACATTTCAATGTGTCAAACCTGTATAATAGAAAATAAAGTAAAAATTTATTTTTGAATTTTTAACATTTTGAATTCTTTAGCTTTATTTTGTAATATCAACCTATTCAATATATGTACCATGTTTTCATGAAATTTTAATGGTTTGTCTGTATGACAAAAACGTTGCCAAGTGAATTAATTGCCGAATGAAGTTCAAGATATCAATCTGAACCTGTGGTCCTATGTTTGACTTGAGTGAGGGAGATTAATGATTTGATACTAGCCAACATAATGTCTACAAGTTGAATATTGGGCTTTGCTCATTGTTGAAGGTCATTTAGTTCTGTTTGTGTGTTATTTGGTCTCTTGTGGAGAGTTGTCTCATTTGCCACCATACAACATTTTTTTATTTTATTTTTACTAAACATGTGGGTTAGTTGGTCTCTTGTGGAGAGTTGTCTCAATGGCAACCATACAACCATTTTTTCTTTTTTCTTTAATTTTTACTAAACAGAAGCATAAGAGCAACGACTGGTTGCCTCTAGGTCAGAAGAAGCTTCTAGGAAAAGTGAAAGACTTCTTGTAGATGGTTATTGTGTGAATTAAATTATAAATCCAGCTTGGTTTTGTGAGTCTAGTACGAATAAGGGTTCTAAATCACAATAACCATGATAACATTTTGTCATTCTAATATGCATGTTATATTTGTGACTGGAATCCATCAAAATCATTTGTTCTCAACTGTTCATGTACAACAGGAAACGAATTCAAACATTTATTTTTTCTAAGCAATGTGTCAATTTTGAAATTTTATGCGGCTTTGATGCATGCTCTTTTAAACATCAGAAAATTATTATCAAGTGGCAATAGACACATTTCAAATCATTACTATGAGCGGGGGCAGGACCTTTTCCAGGATGTCAGGATTGGGTTTTTTTAAGCTTGGGGTTTCTGGATTGACCCTTTGGGATCTGGAATTTCTTTTTTCGAATTTCGGGACGTCATGATTAATTTTTTTTTAAAATTTGAGACCTCTGGATTTCAAGTTTGTAAGCCCGGGACACCTCTGACCCCCCCCCCCCCCCCCCTAACTATGGTTATTCTCCACATTATTTTGCTAGCTATTTTTTACTAACCTGTTAGGTAAACCAGCCTCCATTTTCTGATATTCATTTTCTATCGTCTGCCCATCATAAAACCAGGCATTGTCATTGAAGATATACTCATAACCTTGGCGACATTCACATTTGTAATTACCAATGTCATATCTTTTATCTGGAATTCTGGCAGGAGTAGGAATACACTAAAAATATATACAGAAAGCATTGTATATAAACTTTAAGGTGGTACACAAGATTACAGGGAGATAACTCTGTAAAATTCAGCTGAACATCTCAATTACGTTCTAAAGTTCAGGAAATATTAAACTTCTCAATGATCAAAATTTGGTGCAAGTCAAACTGCTGTTTGACCAACAAAAAAAAAATCTTATTAAGTGTGTGGTTTAAGTTTTTTGAAACTTTTATATTTTTGTCATATGGTCAAAGTAAACAATTTGAAAAATTAAACGAGCCAAATTAATCTTAGTGAAGGTGTTCGGTCCCACATTAAACGGTACCATGCAAAAAAAAAAATATGGACTCCGATAGTTGCCATTAACAAAATAGTTCCTAAGTAATTAGAATTGTTTACAAAGCCTTATGCTTTGTGATAAATTACAACAAAAGAAGCTAAGAAAGGCAATTCATTTATCAAATACAAAATCAAAACCGATAACTGAAAAAGATCTTATAAGTAAGAGCAAGATTAAACAAATCTATTAACAAGTGAAGACTGAATGAAAAAAGAAGAAATACAAGAGTGTCATACGAAAATGTCTCAACAGCTTGAAGCCATTATGACTGAATGTTAGAAGTCTTTCAAATCAAGAACTTACTACAGGTATCATACAAACTCAGTTTGGTATGTGATCTGTGGAAATGAAGTCAAGGTTAGATTAGCCTTGACATCACATACTTATGAAGACCTTATAATAGCTATACAACAAAAAAGGTGACATATCCCTGTTACCATAGTAACCATATAGTAAATGCTATAAACTCTAATAAATCTTAACCTTTTAAAATATATAGCTTTATACAGGTTTATAAAGTCTTCACCAAGAGTAACTATTTATACACCCCAAGCCTCCCAATCCATGACATGTACTGAAGGATGACGAACAAAAATCTACAGTTACAACAGACCACTAAACATAAAGAAGATTCAATGCTATCTATTATTGGTACCAGGGAAAAATCACAGTAAATTTCACGTGATTATTCCGCCAGTGCCAAGGACAGACAACACAATACATAAACCAAACATTCCACCAATGTTAAGTCAAGAACATATATTCAATTACCAACAAATAACAAAACAATCATCTCACATTGTTAACACAGGTTTCAAAAGCATGAATTTTATCTAATTTTCACCAGGAAGGTTAATGCATTCTGTCAATTTAATTCATATTTTGGTATTTTGGTATAAAACATTTCCCACATGTTTTTGGTATCTAACCTTTTTTTTGTATTCTTGCTACTATTTTTTTACAGTGTTCTTGCTAAAATATATCTATCAACTTTTAAGCAGCTAGATTTTCAAGAATATTGGGTAAAATATGCTATTAATTACTGTATTTAACATGGTCTTTTGAAGGACAACAATGATTTACCCTTTCTCCAGTACTTTTTTAATTTGAGTTTTCCCCACAATGTTAACATCACAATGCAAACATGTCACAAGATGTACATGTGTAATTAAGAATAGTCACAAGCTGTACATGTGTAATTAAGAATAGTCACAAGATGTACATGTGTAATTAAGAATAGACTTACATAAGATGTACATGTGTAATTAAGAATAGTCACAAGATGTACATGTGTAATTAAGAATAGACTTACATAAGTAGATTGATAATGACACTTTGCTGTATTTTTGAAGGCATTAGCTTGGTAGAACGGACCTGGACACTGAGTTATCTGTAGGTAATCTAATTTGACATCTACTGTAACTACACCTCTGAAAAAGAATAGAAATCGTTATTATACATTTTTTGCTGATAAAGTTTCAAGATACAATAGTTGATTTAATATATTTGTATCATTCCTACTTTCAATGACTTTCAACCTCAACTTCATTATAGAATGACGGTTTGCTGATAACTTTTTAAATACAATAATCAATCTGATAAATTTGAATTGTCCTATTTTTCAAGAATTGTTATTATGGTAAATGATGGTGTTCAGTGTTCTCTCCAGATATTTCACAAGCATCCTGGTAAAAAAGGAAATTTGAAATACCATCATGTTTCTTAAAGTTATAGCATCACATCCATAACACAATCTATAAGAAAATCGTTTCAAGTAGCATCACAATCAGAAATATAGCATCACATTACCATGATGTTAAAAGGCCCTGGGGAGAACACTGGTGTTAACATGTATACATGTAGATACTTTGAGCAGAATTCCAGATTTCCCACTTCTGTATAATAGTAATTATCTAAATCAATTGTTAAAGGCTCCCCCTTTTGGGAGACTGATATAAAAATGTATGCAATTAGCACCTTACTTTTATTCTTCTGGAGTTAATACTTACTTGAATTCTAGTCTAGATTTCAGACTGTCCAATCCAAAGAAAGGAACAACATATGTAACCACCCAATCCATTACCCTTCCATCACATTTAAACTCTGGTCTCAGCCATTCACCATGCTCATATTTAGGTGCGAAAAATGTCAATGGATAATGTTCAAATCGGATCAAACTAGTTCCTGCTGGATCTGACCTGATCATTGGTTTCAGAGTAAATTTTTTCAACATGACAAAGTTTGTCTGCCATCTTGCCTTCATGTTTCGGAACCAGGGTTCATCCGTGTAAAATGTTTTATGGCCAGCGAAGTCTTCAGCCTTAAAATCTAAGTTTAATCCAGCTGTTCCAGCCTTCTGTTCTACCCATGAATATGGACCGAAGTATTCTCTAGTGATTCCATTGGAAAATCTAGGGTCAGTATTATTAATAGGCGGAGACATTCTGAAGCTGTATCTATCAAAGAAGGCGCCACTTCCCACGATCTTGAAGTTGCTCATCACATTAGCAATTACTTCTCCAAATACATGGGTCTCGTTCAGTCTTCGATCCCCATCCATACTACCAAACTGTTCATATTCATCAACGTTTTGTAGGAAATTGCTGAGAAAATGAGCTAAACGCAATGCAGTACGACCTTCGGCTTCAAACTGTGCTTCCACCCCATAAGCAGCATCTCCCGGGAGAAAGCGTTCGTAGGAATGTTTGGTATGACAATTGGACCTTGTCGTTGTGTCTTTTCTGTCTACGATTTTATTCAGTCTGGCATATCTATCTGTGTCAAATAAATCTCTTTTATATCTCATATGTGGCTCTTCACCTTTAAATCGTGGAACAAAACGTTTCTTCCTTATTGCTGCTAATGATCTTTTAGCAACTAATTTAACTCTGTGGCTTTGAGAAGAAGGCATAACCTCCTCTAGAAACTGTTCTTTGAGGGTTATTGCTGTAGATCTCTTCTTTCTGTCAACAAAACTAGGATTTTTCTGAGGAGGTACTTGCAATTCTGAAATTTAGGATGACATTATGTAAAATAGTAAATAAATTCTAAAATCAAGAAATTCTTATTTCTAAAAGAGACTGGTAAGAAAAATGCTACATGTATGATAATTATTTTCTTGACATAATGAAATTGTTTTAATGCCTCAAATATTGTAAGCATAACATGATGAATATACCTAATAAATTTATATATCATTGAGGGGACAAAATTTCCAAATAGATGGTGATGTTTACAGAAATCATGACATTTATTTACATTTTGCCCTTGCTCTGTTCAACAGACTTTCCAGAATAAACAATAGAGCAGGCAAATGTTCAAGTTTACTTAATTAAAAACAAGCTGTTGATAAAGGATTTTCATAAATTTATCATTACCATAAATTGGAAGGCAGTCAAATCCATTTTCATATTCTTCTTTTGTAGCTTGTTCAATTTCTTCCCCAAGGAAGGGTCCATCATGCCACCAGGGGTAGTAGTATCCAGGTTGACAAGCACATTGGTACCCACCTCTTCTAAAGCCCCATCCTTCAAATCCCAAGGTCTCACACTGAAATAAAAACATAATACTAATTGTATTTGAAATACTGTAATAATTTTGGCACATATCAGTGTCTGTGATAGTATTGAGTTTACATATATAGAAATGACATCAAAATATTGTTTATTTGTTTTTTATACTTTTACTATAAAATGTTGATATGACATACATGTACATGTAATTGTACTTTTTGGGTAAAGATTGCTTTAATTTATCAGTGGGAAGCTTAATCAAATATTGCATTGTATTCAAATATTACAATTCTGGATAAAGGAAGATAACTCCAATTTTTAGATGACTGAAACAATGACATCATCAATATTTTTAGAACAGATATTAGATTCCTGCATCTTGCAGAAGTTATCTAATTTTCTTGCCAGGTATAACATAATTTTGTGACTTGTATATCTGAGCATATATTTCATTGATAAATTTCTGTAAATGTTCATAGGTAAGATGTGTAGAGTTATAATTAATGCACTATATTTTGTGTATAACAAAGGTAGTGATAAACCTTGGAAGATGTAAATGTCTAGTCAGTACCATATGGTTTTGATTACATTTCATGCTATCTTTTCCCAAAAATAATGAGTAGAAATATTTTCATAGTCCATGTTCAGGGTTCTCAGTAAGGATTTTTGAAGGCGAGTCCAGGGACTCGTCATTTTTGTCCATGGCGAGTCCCAACAGTAAGACGATATTTTATTGCAATATGATTTATAATTTTAAGGTCCTATGACCTAAAAGAGCAATGAAATGACATTAAATTCAGATTTCTTTTATTCTATTGCTATAACATGATGATATGTGTGTTCAGTTTATACCAAATATTTCAATTTTGATGCATCGTTGGACTCGCCAGTTTTGAAAATGATGAGTCTAGACATATTTTCATGAGTTCTTGACTCATGGACTCGCCTTAGTGAGAACCCTGCATGTTCTCCTGTTGTAGATTATCTCATTGGCAATTTTATATACAACATCTCATATATTTTCATATTGCTATTACTTTTTTCCCCGAACAAAATTAATAAAACTTACACTGTTAAACCTATGAATATGTTAAACTTTTATACATGTACATGTTTGTACTTACAGTAAATTGCTAATTGTGGTAATTGTTGGCAAAAACCTGGATTTTATGAGTATTGCCCAGCCCAGTGGGAAATCCCCTGTATATAACTTTATATGTGCATGTGGAGCAGGATCTGCTTACCCTTCCGGAGCACCTGAGATCACCCCTAGTTTTTTGGTGGGGTTTGTGTTGTTTATTCTTTAGTTTTCTATGTTGTGTCGTGTGTGCTGTTGTTTGTTTGTCTTTTTCATTTTTAGCCATGGCGTTGTCAGTTTGTTTTAGATTTATGAGTTTGACTGTCCCTTTGGTATCTTTTGTCCCTCTTTTATAGGTTTATTTAGTGATAACTTACAATGGTAGTCTTTTTACATCTTGCTGTTCCAGCAAACATATTAGGGTCTTTGTTACCCTCGCTGACTGGACAGGGGTTGATATCAATCCTCTCAAACTCTATATCTTGTGTAGCAACAGCTGTAAATCTAAAAGTAGAATACATATGTATGAGAGATGCCGTGTTTCAAGAAATTATATATTTTGATACATATATCCTGTTGAACATGTTGAAAGGCTATAATTTATAATAAGGTCAGTTCAAATGAAGATTACATTGAACAATAAACAGTTTGGGGACAACCCTTTAAATGAGGAACTATTCCCATAATGAGTAACAATGCCTCATTTACTGTGGATTCATTTTTATTCGTGGTATACCAATTTTCGTGGGTTTCGTGGGTCAAAGCGAACCACGAATTTAAGAATTCAACGAAGAATAATCCTGAGAAATGTGTATGGAGTCGGATGTTTATTTCCGGTTATGTTAGGCAGTTCTAGTATAGTGTTGACTAGCGATAAACATTGTAACATAACACGTGTTTTTTATTGAAAGAAGACACAAGTATTTGATTAAATCTATAATAAATTTATCGAATATCAGTGATAATTTACTTTTTAAAATTGATTAAAACTGCAAGTTGTTAATTACCGTGTCATAGTTTGATTTACCAGTGATTAAAAATCAATAGGATTAAGTATGGAGATATTGCCCGTAGGTAATATTGTTTATGACAGGAACATTTATTTTCACACCTTATACTTATACCACTGTTTATTATATCGTGATTAGGGAAATGAGCTTTCAATCATAAAGTTTTGAATGCCTTATAGAATTCAGACAAGAATTTATAAATTGTAAAACAAACAATTAATTAGTTGTCTCTGTCCATTATTGTAATCGAAGTTATCAATGAGCACTTTAACCTAGAATGACCAAGCGAGGATTTTGACAATTCAATGAATTCCTTCTTTTTTGTTTTGTTTTATTATTGATCAAACCAAGGAGGTTATTTGATCTCCTAAATCAAAAGGAAATCCACGAATTACGTATTTAATTTTTTTGGTGTTGTAATCAGCAATCCACGAATTAACGTATACCACGAAACGTCTTTTTTTCTATATCCACGAAAATTGATACCCACGAAAATAAATGAATCCACAGTAAGTAATTATTTCATAGTGCAAAAAACTAAATTTTCTCAAAATGGGTCTTTTCAGGTAAAATGGCACAAATTTACAGAAAATGGAACAAACTCTGACAAAGAACTATATTTTTATTGTGGGTTTAAATAAGTTAATTATTATCCTTGAAAATAGTCAAATTTTCTAATTTTTCATAGGCTTGTATCTTCTCAGTATAAAATCAAAAGATAGGGATTATCATCTTTTGAAAAATTTGCTTCATTTTTCATGAATACTGTACATGTGCCATTTTAAGAAAAAAGACTCGGGTAAGAAAATTTTGTTTTTTAGCACTACCAAATGATTACTCAAATGAGGGATTGTTACTCAGTTGGGGAAGAGTTTTCCATTTGGTGAGTTGTCCCCAATGCGATAAACAATTATAATTGTTCATATTTCATTTTTTTCATTAATTCATATTTATTCAGTTTTTGATTCTTAAATTTAAAAATTGTTATTAACAGCTTCTCCACCATCACTGACCATGTCCACTAAGAATGCGGCATTTGGGAGTAAAACCAAGGTTGTCTCAAGAGTTGGACTTATTTATAAAGGCATGCATTTCAGTCAGGGGTACTACTTGAACAAGTTATTTTTAATTACTTCAAGAAGTAATATTAATATACTTATATAAGTAAATTTGTAGGATACTTATATACAAGTGAATCTTATTTACTTGTATAGGTAAAAAAACATATTGGCTGAGTTATGTCCCTTAGACATTCAGCTTTTTTTAACTTGTAGAAGTAAAAAAGTCATCCTATCTTCTTTTATTGAATTCTTATGATTTCTTTACTCTAATAGAATGTTAGATTATCTGCCCTTTGCAGATGTCTTTAAATGTACTTATCATTAAGTGTAATTTCATGGACAATGAAAATCCCATTTGTCTGTTACCTTCAAAACACTGCTCATTTACAAGCCCACAAGGAGCAATTTTTGAAGGCCTTGTGCAAATACTTAAGATCTTTGGCAATCAGTTTCTTTGTTGAATTAATGAGATGAAACATTGAACTTTATTAAACAAAAAGTGAACAAACCTGCGAAAAATCATTAAAGGCATGATTTAACATCTCAAAACTGGAGGACTTTTGTGGGATTGTAAGAAAAATTTACTTACACAAGTAAATTTTTGAGAAAATTAACGGGAGATTATTCAAACATTATTTATTTTCTTTTTCTGTATGTGTATATTTTTTTTTACTTCTTCAAGTAAATAAAAATAACTTGTACGAGTAGTACCCCTGTTTGCATGTTTTCATACTTTTTTAAAACTTAGTGAAATTACTCATTTAAACTCAGACTAAGTGTGACAACTGTCTAGTAAAAAGTAGCTTTTCGTTCTGATAGACGTGTAATATTTGCCACTGGACATGCTGGAAGTAAAATCATTTTACCCTTTATATCTATGCTGCTTCATGTATAACTATTAGATACAAACTACTTGGTTATATGTATGTCCATTTCAGAAGTGCAGTTACACCGAAAAAAGTTCTTAATATAGATGTTTATACCTTGGTCTTCTCAAATGCGTCCAGTTTGAATATCTTGGCATGTACTCTGTGACAGGTGAACTAGCGCTGATGATCCACCTGTTAGACCTGCCACAGTCAAAGTATGGCTGTGTCCACAAAACTGGTAGTCTGATGGAACCTGTTTGACCTGGCTGTGGAGGTCCAAAGAAAGGAATACTACTGAATTCTTCTTTTACGAATCTTCCCGTCTCATTTGATCGTCTTATTTTTGGTGCATATGTATATTTGTCAACAGAATCTGTTTCTCCGGTTATATCTGGTAACCAGTTTGAATACCATGGTGCAGACTTGAAAGCTTGGCTCGAGTAATTACTAGACCGACCAGCAGCATAATCATGAATATCTACTGTATTATTTGTAGGTTCTCGCAACCAATTTGTTGCTTCATCATAATCATCAACTCTCCAAGCTCTTGGTCCATACAATGGAAGAGTGCTATTGAAATCGACAATTTTAGTCCACCAATTTGGATAATACACATTGTTATCAAAGTAAAGACCCGAACCGTTCACAAAGCCAGCACCTGCTGTCACATCAGCAGCATTAGACATGTATAAATACATGAAACCAGGTTGGTTAAAAAAGTCTACTGTCATATTCTGTGCTTGATAAATGAAACTGTAAAAAAACGCTCTGTTAAGCGCCATATTATGAAGATGCAATAATGTAGAACGATTTTGGTGAATCACACTGCTTAGTAGTTTATTGTACATGGGAAGCTGTGTTACAGACTCTTTCGGAAGAGTCAGTTCTGTTTTTGGCTTTGCACGACAATTTTCTGCCGTAACTTCTGATAATTTATCGATAATTAAATCGAAATTGTCCCTCTCCATCCATCGGTAAACCCCTTTTTCAGTACCTGGAATTCCAGATGTCCACACAAAAAACAGCGCCAAAAAGGCGCACGTTAGCGCGCCTCGCCAATAAATCATCGTGTTTACCAACAGTATAACGTAATTAATTAAGATTTCATCTTGAACTCATAATTTGTCTTTCTTCCTCAGTCTCAGTCTACTTCCTATATTTCAAAATGGCGACCTAATTACCTCACCGTTTGACAAAGGTGAGAGACGCTTTGATATTCTGCGCATGCGTCAGGTATTAGTCAGGTGTATTCGGGGGCCTTCAAAAGGAATGTAAACATCAAATTTTCTTTTATACACATTGTAATACATCTAATCAGGATGTAAAATAACTATTGCTATTTTTTTTAGTAATTTAAATAAGAAATAAACATATATTTCATGTGATTAAACTACAGCAAGTATTTACGAATTTAATGAAAACCATCGCTACCTTGATGCGGATGAAGTGTCTGGGTATACAGGTGAATCAGTATTAAGCGTGTGGTCCAGGTAAAATTACAATAATTAATTTTTCCGAACAGACAAAAAATAATAGAATCCTGAAATATCAGTAATGTAACGATATGAAAATAACACAACACAATTAATTATGCACACTATAAAACATTATTTAATTTTTTTTAACAAGTTTACATTTAAAAAAATAAATAATAATCATGGCTTTTCCTGACAATTATACCCCAAAATATGACTAATGCTAAAAAAAAAAAAAAAAAAAAAAAACAAACAAACAAACGGTCGTGGTTAGGTTTTCCTCAAAAAAAATACACCGTATTTTAAATGGGAACGAAAAGCTCAATAAAAAAAAGAAAGAGTCACCATATGAAAGTGTAGCGCAGAACTTTTAATATGCTCCGCACTCTTAATATAGAATATGCATATAAAAGTATTATATAGCATAGAAATTATGTATATAAATTTCGTATAATCGTCAATTTTTTTTCAATCGGTCAGTGTTGTTGTGAAAATATGCCAGGTAATTATATATATAGAACATCAGTTGTTCGACCTATTAGTCAAATGCGTTTTGTTTAAATATACTTTTTCACTTTTTGGTCTTTTGGAAAATGTTGTTTGTGCTGTTTTTAGACCCTTCTACAACGAAATTTGTTTTACATGCACACGTATAAAAATTGCGGTTTTTATCCAACGCAATCATAGGTTTGAACGTAGTTTTCAATTTAGACTCGTTTATATTTTTTCGTTTGGGCTTGTATCATATTTTCCCTCCGGTTTATATGATCCGTTCATCCTATATTGACTCTTAAAATTCAAGAGTTTATCTAAAAATGAGGGTACTTTTTATATGGCCTTCCAAATACCGTTTCGATCCCTAACATCACTGAAGAGACATTTATTGTCGAAATCCGGATCTGGTGTACTAAAAAAATATTGACACCGTATGTTTGTGGCATAACAAATGGATGTTATTGTTACAGATCAGCTCAATTATCTATAGTAAAGGATCCTACAAATTAATGTAAGATACAGTCACAGAAAATAATTATTTTCTGTGACTGTATCTTACATTAATTTGTAGGATCCTTTACTATAATTATTTTCTGTGACTGTATCTTACATTAATTTGTAGGATCCTTTACTATAGATAATTGAATTATTTTCTGTGACTGATCCTTTACTATAGATAATTGATCTGATCTGTAACAATAACATCTCCATGCCTTATATATCATGTACGCCGCTAGATTAAAACTGACGAGGAAAGGTAACACACGGCCACTGAAAGCTTTATTATTGTAGAGCCCAGGTGGTCGTGTGGTCTAGCGGGACGGCTGCTGTGCAGGCGATTTGGTGTCACGATATCACAGTAGCATGGGTTCGAATCCCGGCGAGGAAAGAACAAAAATTTGCGAAAGCAAATTTACAGATCGAACATTGTTGGGTTGATGTTTAGACGAGTTGTATATATATATATATATATATATATATATATATAAAGTTCGTGTTTTGAAGCCGAATTTTAACGATTGTCACCTGTTTGTCAACAATCAACAAAAAACATGGAAATTGAGCACGTGGGTAACATGTAAAGTCAGATAATAGTTAATCCATGCGTATTGCGATCACCGGATTTTTACGAGATGGGTCACACTGAGGTCACTTTGCATACGGAAAATATGTCGGGGGAATTGCTTCCTGGAAGGAAGGAAGCAATTAAAATAAAGTAAACTTCTTCTAAATATGAATAAATTAAAGAATTTTCTTCAGAAAAAAGTATATGTACATAAGTTTTATAATGTAAACTATCCATTGAGTTATAAAAAAATATATGCATTATTATTTTTAGTTTGAGGTTTCTTATGAATTTAAAAAGAAATATCCTTTTAGTACAATGCTGCGCATTTTTTTCAAGGTTTTAATCAGCTTCTATGTTAGGTACTCTGATTAATCGTTCTGATTTGCTTTGCTTCAGGCCCATCTCTTCAACAGCTATTTTTTTGTTGATATTTTGGCTTTATGCATCACTTAAAGACACATTTATTAATAGTTATATAATGGTTTACTTTTATAGATTGTTACTTGGATCATGGAAGTATTATATTGACAGTGTAACATTATAAGTTTTTAGTCTTTCCTAACAGTACTGATACGTATGAGGTAAGAAATGTACCAAACACACGTGGGTAAATTCTTGGTAGTGTATATTTGTACATTACAAAATATCATGATGTAAATATACACCATTTTTTACATATTTAAAATATTAAAATATTATAATGACTGATGAATACGTGTATTTTCTACCTTTTGTTAGTGTTTTCTGGGTGATAGAACTAATTTCCCGATACGACCTAAGGCTGTGTATCATTCCCGTATATGACTAGTGTGGATCTAGCCGTCGATAGCAGCCGGCGTTAATATTCATGAGGCCAGCCTTCAATAATATTCATGAGCCGGCAATAATATTCATGAGATGACTTGCGTTCGAAGAAGTGTTGTTAGAAACTATGAACGATAACTATGATTAAATAACGTTCCTATTTATATGTGATATTACTTCAAACAGGCATGTCAATGGGTGTCTTCTTCGAGGTCCGCGTTTACTAAATTAACTTTTGGTCTTCTTCAAGGACTTCTAGGTCTGCGTCTTTAAATGACATTGTAAATGTAATAAAAACAATGCAAATGCTTCCATAAATATAAAACAAAGTAATGGTCTTTTAACATTCTGTGATAAGAGAAATAATGTCAACTGAAGCAATAACAAGTTGAAATAAATATAATTAAATATAGAAATTTAATAGGACATTACAACAAACAAATAAAGTAAAGAATAGTTCTTATTAAAATTTTGTGATTATTGAATTAATGTAAGCTACAATAAATAAAAAAAATGATTGAATACTAGTATAGAAATTTAGGAATTACAGAGAATTGCTGGTCATATGGGCATTCCATAATTTGTTCGTTGTTCGTTGTCTACAAATATAGTCCAATCATGAAACTAAAACATACAAATGAATACAGACAGTATTTTCTATTTAAGCAGATCAGAAAAAATAGAAACATAGTTAATTGCAGAAATAAAAACAACAGAAAAAAAACTGTCAAGTACTATTTCAATGACATATAATTCTTCAAAATTACGGAGACCAATCTCAGTCATTAATCTTAACATTAACAATTTATATCATTGCCTTTAAAATGGCCCATAGCACTTATGCCCTAAACCCGTACGAGTTAGTCAGGAAAGGATAAGGGGGGGGGGGGGGGGTGGTACCCTGGTATATCACAAATTCGAAAATGAACTATTGCCGGCTGGCCAAACGAAGAGATTCTCCACGTGGGCAATAATACCAGAGGAAGAGGTACTTATTGCCTTTAAAATGGCTCTTAGCACTTGTACCCTAGACCCGTACGAGTTTGTCAGTAGAGGGTTAAAAGGGGGGATATGGTATTCCGGTTTACAACAAATTCGAACTGAACTATTGCCGGCTGGCCAAACTAAGAGATTCTTCACATCGACCATCATACCAGAGGTAGAGGTTGGTATTGCCTATAAAATGGCCCAGAACACTTATGCCCTAGACCCGTACGAGTTAGTCTGGAAAGGATAAGGGGGGTACCCTGGTATATCACAAATTCTAAAATGAACTATTGCCGGCTGGCCAAACGAAGAGATTCTCCACGTGGGCAATGATACCAGAGGAAGATGTACTTATTGCCTTTAAAATGGCCCATAGCACTTGTACCCTAGACCCGTACGAGTTTGTCAGTAGAAGGTTAAAAGGGGGGATATGGTATTCCGGTTTACAACGAATTCGAACTGAACTATTGCCGGATGGCCAAACTAAGAGATTCTCCACATCGACCATCATACCAGAGGTAGAGGTTGGTATTGCCTATAAAATGGCCCAGAACACTTATGCCCTAGACCCGTACGAGTTAGTCTGGAAAGGATAAGGGGGGTACCCTGCTATATCACAAATTCGAAAATGAACTATTGCCGGCTGGCCAAACGAAGATATTCTCCACGTGGGCAATAATACAAGAGGAAGAGGTACTTATTGCCTTTAAAATGGCTCTTAGCACTTGTACCCTAGACCCGTACGAGTTTGTCAGTAGAGGGTTAAAAGGGGGGATATGGTATTCCGGTTTACAACGAATTCGAACTGAACTATTGCCGGCTGGTCAAACTAAGAGATTCTCCACATCAACCATCATACCAGAGGTAGAGGTTGGTATTGCCTATAAAATGGCTCATAGCACTTATGCCCTAGACCCGTACGAGTTAGTCAGGAAAGGATAAGGGGGGTACCCTGGTATATCACAAATTCTAAAATGAACTATTGCCGGCTGGCCAAACGAAGAGATTCTTCACGTGGGCAATGATACCAGAGGAAGATGTACTTATTGCCTTTAAAATGGCCCATAGCACTTGTACCCTAGACCCGTACGAGTTTGTCAGTAGAAGGTTAAAAGGGGGGATATGGTATTCCGGTTTACAACGAATTCGAACTGAACTATTGCCGGCTGGCCAAACTGAGAGATTCTCCTCATCGACCATCATACCAAAGATAGAGGTTGGTATTGCCTATAAAATGGCCCAGAACACTTATGCCCTAGACCCGTACGAGTTAGTCTGGAAAGAATAAGGGGGGTACCCTGGTATATCACAAATTCTAAAATGAACTATTGCCGGCTGGCCAAACGAAGAGATTCTCCACGTGGGCAATGATACCAGAGGAAGATGTACTAATTGCCTTTAAAATGGCCCATAGCACTTGTACCCTAGACCCGTACGAGTTTGTCAGTAGAGGGTTAAAAGGGGGGATATGGTATTCCGGTTTACAACGAATTCGAACTGAACTATTGTCGGCTGGCCAAAATAAGAGATTCACCACATCGACCATCATACCAGAGGTAGAGGTTGGTATTGCCTATAAAATGGCTCATAGCATTTATGCCCTAGACCCGTACGAGTTAGTCAGGAAAGGATAAGGGGGAACCCTGGTTTATCACAAATTCGAAAATGAACTATTGCCGGCTGGCCAAACGAAGAGATTCTCCACGTTGGCAATGATACCAGAGGAAATGGTACTTATTGCCTTTTAAATTGCCCATAGCACTGGTACCCTAGACCCGTACGAGTTTGTCAGTAGAGGGTTAAAAGGGGGGACATGGTATTCCGGTTTACAACGAATTCGAACTGAACTATTGTCGGCTGGCCAAAATAAGAGATTCACCACATCGACCATCATACCAGAGGTAGAGGTTGGTATGGCCTATAAAATGGCCGATAGCACTTATGCCCTAGATCCGTACGAGTTAGTCAGGAAAGGATAAGGGGGGTACCCTGCTATATCACAAATTCGAAAATGAACTATTGCCGGCTGGCCAAACGAAGAGATTCTCCACGTGGGGAATTATACCAGACGAAGAGGTACTTATTGCCTTTAAAATGGCCCATAGCACTTGTACCCTAGACCCGTACGAGATGGTCAGTAGAAGGTTAAAAGGGGGGATATGGTATTCCGGTTTACAACGAATTGGAACTGAACTATTGCCGGCTGGCCAAACTAAGAGATTCTCCACATCAACCATCATACCAGAGGTAGAGGTTGGTATGGCCTATAAAATGGCCCATAGCACTTATGCCCTAGACCCGTACGAGTTAGTCTTGAAAGGAAAAGGGGGGTACCCTGGTATATCACAAATTCGAAAATGAACTATTGCCGGTTGGCCAAACGAAGAGATTCTCCACGTGGGCAATGATACCAGAGGAAGAGGTACTTATTGCCTTTAAATGGCCCATAGCACTTGTACCCTAGACCCGTACGAGTTTGTCAGTAGAGGGTTAAAAGGGGGGATATGGTATTCTGGTTTACAACGAATTAGAACTGAACTATTGCCGGCTGGCCAAACTAAGAGATTCTCCACATCAACCATCATACCAGAGGTAGAGGTTGGTATGGCCTATAAAATGGCCCATAGCACTTATGCCCTAGACCCGTACGAGTTAGTCTTGAAAGGAAAAGGGGGGTACCCTGGTATATCACAAATTCGAAAATGAACTATTGCCGGCTGGCCAAACCAAGAGATTCTCCACGTGGGCAATGATACCAGAGGAAGAGGTACTTATTGCCTTTAAATGGCCCATAGCACTTGTACCCTAGACCCGTACGAGTTTGTCAGTAGAGGGTTAAAAGGGGGATATGGTATTCCGGTTTACAACGAATTCGAACTGAACTATTGCCGGCTGGCCAAACTAAGAGATTCTCCACATCGACCATCATACCAGAGGTAGAGGTTGGTATTGCCTATAAAATGGCCCAGAGCACTTATGCCCTAGACTCGTACGAGTTAGTCTTGAAAGGAAAAGGGGGGTACCCTGGTATATCACAAATTCGAAAATGAACTATTGCCGGCTGGCCAAACGAAGAGATTCTCCACGTGGGCAATGATACCAGAGGAAGACGTACTTATTGCCTTTAAAATGGCCCATAGCACTTGTACCCTAGACCCGTACGAGTTTGTCAGTAGAGGGTTAAAAGGGGGGACATGGAATTCCGGTTTACAACGAATTAGAACTGAACTATTGCCGGCTTGCCAAACTAAGAGATTCTCCACATCGACCATCATACCAGAGGTAGAGGTTGGTATTGACTATAAAATGGCCCAGAGCACTTATGCCTTAGACCCGTACGAGTTAGTCTGGAAAGGATAAGGGGGGTACCCTGGTATATCACAAATTCTAAAATGAACTATTGCCGGCTGGCCAAACGAAGAGATTCTCCACGTGGGCAATGATACCAGAGGAAGAGGTACTTATTGCCTTTAAAATGGCCCATAGCACTTGTACCCTAGACCCGTACGAGTTTGTCAGTAGAGGGTTAAAAGGGGGGATATGGTATTCCGGTTTACAACGAATTCGAACTGAACTATTGCCGGCTGGCCAAACTAAGAGATTCTCAACATCAACCATCATACCAGAGGTAGAGGTTGGTATTGCCTATAAAATGGCTCAGAGCACTTATGCCCTAGTTCCGTACGAGTTAGTCAGGAAAGGATAAGGGGGTACCCTGGTAAATCACAAATTCGAAAATGAACTATTGCCGGCTGGCCAAACGAAAAGATTCTCCACGTGGGCAATGATACCAGAGGAAGAGGTACTTATTGCCTTTAAAATGGCCCATAGCACTTGTACCCTAGACCCGTACGAGTTTGTCAGTAGAAGGTTAAAAGGGGGATATGGTATTCTGGTTTACAACGAATTCGAACTGAACTATTGCCGGCTGGCCAAACTAAGAGATTCTCCACATCGACCATCATACCAGAGGTAGAGGTTGGTATTGCCTATAAAATGGCCCATGGCACTTATGCCCTAGACCCGTACGAGTTAGTCTGGAAAGGATAAGGGGGGTACCTTGGTATATCACAAATTCTAAAATGAACTATTGCCGGCTGACCAAACGAAGATATTCTCCACATCGACCATCGTACCAGAGGTAGAGGTTGGTGTTGCCTATAAAATGGCTCAGAGCACTTATGCCTTAGACCCGTACGAGTAAGTCTGGAAAGGATAAGGGGGGTACCCTGGTATATCATAAATTCTAAAATGAACTATTGCCGGCTGGCCAAACGAATAGATTCTCCACGTGGGCAATGATACCAGAAGAAGATGTACTTATTGCCTTTAAAATGGCCCATAGCACTTGTACCCTAGACCCGTACGAGTTTGTCAGTAGAAGGCTAAAAGGGGGGATATGGTATTCCGGTTTACAACGAATTCGAACTGAACTATTGCCGGCTGGCCAAACTAAGAGATTCTCCACATCGACCATCATACCAGAGGTAGAGGTTGGTATTGCCTATAAAATGGCCCAGAGCACTTATGCCCTAGACCCGTACGAGTTAGTCTGGAAAGGATAAGAGGGGTACCCTGGTATATCACAAATTCGAAAATGAACTATTGCCGGCTGGCCAAACGAAGAGATTCTCCACATGGGCAATGATACCAGATGAAAAAGTACTTATTGCCTTTAAAATGGCCCATAGCACTTGTACCCTAGACCCGTACGAGTTTGTCAATAGAGGGTTAAAAGGGGGGATATGGTATTCCGGTTTACAACGAATTCGAACTGAACTATTGCCGGCTGGCCAAACTAAGAGATTCTCCACATCAACCATCATACCAGAGGTAGAGGTTGGTATGGCCTATAAAATGGCCGATAGCACTTATGCCCTAGACCCTTACGAGTTAGTCTTGAAAGGATAAGGGGGGTACCCTGGTATATCACAAATTCGAAAATGAACTATTGCCGGCTGGCCAAACGAAGAGATTCTCCACGTGGGCAATTATACCAGAGGAAGAGGTACTTATTGCCTTTAAAATGGCCCATAGCACTTGTACCCTAGACCCGTACGAGTTTGTCAGTAGAAGGTTAAAAGGGGGGATATGGTATTCCGGTTTACAACGAATTGGAACTGAACTATTGCCGGCTGGCCAAACTAAGAGATTCTCCACATCGACCATCATATCAGAGGTAGAGGTTGGTATTGCCTATAAAATTGCCCAGAACACTTATGCCCTAGACCCGTACGAGTTAGTCTGGAAAGGATAAGGGGGGTACCCTGGTATATCACAAATTCTAAAATGAACTATTGCCGGCTGGCCAAACGAAGAGATTCTCCACGTGGGCAATGATACCAGAGGAAGAGGTACTTATTGCCTTTAAAATGGCCTATAGCACTTGTACCCTAGACCCGTACGAGTTTGTCAGTAGAGGGTTAAAAGGGGGATATGGTATTCCGGTTTACAACGAATTCGAACTGAACTATTGCCGGCTGGCCAAACTAAGAGATTCTCCACATCAAGCATCATACCAGAGGTAGAGGTTGGTATTGCCTATAAAATGGCTCAGGGCACTTATGCCCTAGACCAGTACGAGTTAGTCTGGAAAGGATAAGGGGGGTACCCTGGTATATCACAAATTCTAAAATGAACTATTGCCGGCTGGCCAAACGAAGAGATTCTCCACGTGGGCAATGATACCAGAGGAAGAGATACTTATTGCCTTTAAAATGGCCCAAAGCACTTGTACCTTAGACCCGTACGAGTTTGTCAGTAGAAGGTTAAAAGGGGGGATATGGTATTCTGGTTAACAACGAATTCGCACTGAACTATTGCCGACTGGCCAAACTAAGAGATTCTCCACATCGACCATCATACCAGAGGTAGAGGTTTGTATTGCCTATAAAATGGCCCAGATCACTTATGCCCTAGACCCGTACGAGTTAGTCTGGAAAGGATAAGGGGGGTACCTTGGTATATCACAAATTCTAAAATGAACTATTGCCGGCTGACCAAACTAAGATATTCTCCACATCGACCATCATACCAGAGGTAGAGGTTGGTATTGCCTATAAAATGGCCCAGAGCACTTATGCCCTAGACCCGTACGATTTAGTCTGGAAAGGATAAGGGGGGTACCCTGGTATATCACAAATTCTAAAATGAACTATTGCCGGCTGGCCAAACGAAGAGATTCTCCACGTGGGCAATGATACCAGAGGAAAAAGTACGAATTGCCTTTAAAATGGCCTATAGCACTTATGCCCTAGACCCGTACGAGGTTGTCAGTAGAGGGTTAAAAGGAGGGATATGGTATTCGGGTTTACAACGAATTCGAAATGAACTATTGCCGGCTGGCCAAACTAAGAGATTCTCCACATCAACCATCATACCAGAGGTAGAGGTTGGTATTGCCTCTAAAATGGCCCAGAGCACTTATGCCCTAGACCCGTACGAGTTAGTCTGGAATGGATAAGGGGTGTACCCTGGTATATCACAAATTCTAAAATGAACTATTGCCGGCTGGCCAAACGAAGAGATTCTCCACGTGGGCAATGATACCAGAGGAAAAAGTACTTATTGCCTTTAAAATGGCCTATAGCACTTGTACCCTAGACCCGTACGAGTTTGTCAGTAGAGGGTTAAAAGGGGGGATATGGTATTCCGGTTTACAACGAATTCGAACTGAACTATTGGCGGCTGGCCAAACTAAGAGATTCTCAACATCAACCATCATACCAGAGGTAGAGGTTGGTATTGCCTATAAAATGGCTCAGAGCACTTATGCCCTAGACCCGTACGAGTTAGTCAGGAAAGGATAAGGGGGAACCCTGGTATATCATCAATTCTAAAATGAACTATTGCCGGTTGGCCAAACGAATAGATTCTCCACGTGGGCAATGATACCAGAAGAAGATGTACTTATTGCCTTTAAAATGGCCCATAGCACTTGTACCCTAGACCCGTACGAGTTTGTCAGTAGAAGGCTAAAAGGGGGGATATGGTATTCCGGTTTACAACGAATTCGAACTGAACTATTGCCGGCTGGCCAAACTAAGAGATTCTCCACATCGACCATCATACCAGAGGTAGAGGTTGGTATTGCCTATAAAATGGCTCAGAGCACTTATGCCCTAGACCCGTACGAGTAAGTCTGGAAAGGATAAGGGGGGTACCCTGGTATATCATAAATTCTAAAATGAACTATTGCCGGTTGGCCAAACGAATAGATTCTCCACGTGGGCAATGATACCAGAAGAAGATGTACTTATTGCCTTTAAAATGGCCCATAGCACTTGTACCCTAGACCCGTACGAGTTTGTCAGTAGAAGGCTAAAAGGGGGGATATGGTATTCCGGTTTACAACGAATTCGAACTGAACTATTGCCGGCTGGCCAAACTAAGAGATTCTCCACATCGACCATCATACCAGAGGTAGAGGTTGGTATTGCCTATAAAATGGCCCAGAGCACTTATGCCCTAGACCCGTACGAGTTAGTCTGGAAAGGATAAGAGGGGTACCCTGGTATATCACAAATTCGAAAATGAACTATTGCCGGCTGGCCAAACGAAGAGATTCTCCACATGGGCAATGATACCAGATGAAAAAGTACTTATTGCCTTTAAAATGGCCCATAGCACTTGTACCCTAGACCCGTACGAGTTTGTCAATAGAGGGTTAAAAGGGGGGATATGGTATTCCGGTTTACAACGAATTCAAACTGAACTATTGCCGGCTGGCCAAACTAAGAGATTCTCCACATCAACCATCATACCAGAGGTAGAGGTTGGTATGGCCTATAAAATGGCCGATAGCACTTATGCCCTAGACCCTTACGAGTTAGTCTTGAAAGGATAAGGGGGGTACCCTGGTATATCACAAATTCGAAAATGAACTATTGCCGGCTGGCCAAACGAAGAGATTCTCCACGTGGGCAATGATACCAGAGGAAGAGGTACTTATTGCCTTTAAAATGGCCCATAGCACTTGTACCCTAGACCCGTACGAGTTTGTCAGTAGAAGGTTAAAAGGGGGGATATGGTATTCCGGTTTACAACGAATTGGAACTGAACTATTGCCGACTGGCCAAACTAAGAGATTCTCCACATCGACCATCATACCAGAGGTAGAGGTTGGTATTGCCTATAAAATGGCCCAGAGCACTTATGCCCTAGACCCGTACGAGTTAGTCTGGAAAGGATAAGAGGGGTACCCTGGTATATCACAAATTCGAAAATGAACTATTGCCGGCTGGCCAAGCGAAGAGATTCTCCACATGGGCAATGATACCAGATGAAAAAGTACTTATTGCCTTTAAAATGGCCCATAGCACTTGTACCCTAGACCCGTACGAGTTTGTCAATAGAGGGTTAAAAGGGGGATATGGTATTCCGGTTTACAACGAATTCGAACTGAACTATTGCCGGCTGGCCAAACTAAGAGATTCTCCACATCAACCATCATACCAGAGGTAGAGGTTGGTATGGCCTATAAAATGGCCGATAGCACTTATGCCCTAGACCCTTACGAGTTAGTCTTGAAAGGATAAGGGGGGTACCCTGGTATATCACAAATTCGAAAATGAACTATTGCCGGCTGGCCAAACGAAGAGATTCTCAACGTGGGCAATTATACCAGAGGAAGAGGTACTTATTGCCTTTAAAATGGCCCATAGCACTTGTACCCTAGACCCGTACGAGTTTGTCAGTAGAAGGTTAAAAGGGGGGATATGGTATTCCGGTTTACAACGAATTGGAACTGAACTATTGCCGGCTGGCCAAACTAAGAGATTCTCCACATCGACCATCATATCAGAGGTAGAGGTTGGTATTGCCTATAAAATTGTCCAGAGCACTTATGCCCTAGAC
The DNA here is from genome assembly GCA_037788925.1 of Mytilus galloprovincialis. Lineage (NCBI taxonomy): Eukaryota > Metazoa > Mollusca > Bivalvia > Mytilida > Mytilidae > Mytilus > Mytilus galloprovincialis. The sequence continues at coordinate 35,427,003 of CM075340.1, forward strand.
CCGTACGAGTTAGTCTGGAAAGGATAAGGGGGGTACCCTGGTATATCACAAATTCTAAAATGAACTATTGCCGGCTGACCAAACTAAGATATTCTCCACATCGACCATCATACCAGAGGTAGAGGTTGGTATTGCCTATAAAATGGCCCAGAGCACTTATGCCCTAGACCCGTACGATTTAGTCTGGAAAGGATAAGGGGGGTACCCTGGTATATCACAAATTCTAAAATGAACTATTGCCGGCTGGCCAAACGAAGAGATTCTCCACGTGGGCAATGATACCAGAGGAAAAAGTACTTATTGCCTTTAAAATGGCCTATAGCACTTATGCCCTAGACCCGTACGAGTTTGTCAGTAGAGGGTTAAAAGGAGGGATATGGTATTCGGGTTTACAACGAATTCGAAATGAACTATTGCCGGCTGGCCAAACTAAGAGATTCTCCACATCAACCATCATACCAGAGGTAGAGGTTGGTATTGCCTCTAAAATGGCCCAGAGCACTTATGCCCTAGACCCGTACGAGTTAGTCTGGAAAGGATAAGGGGTGTACCCTGGTATATCACAAATTCTAAAATGAACTATTGCCGGCTGGCCAAACGAAGAGATTCTCCACGTGGGCAATGATACCAGAGGAAAAAGTACTTATTGCCTTTAAAATGGCCTATAGCACTTGTACCCTAGACCCGTACGAGTTTGTCAGTAGAGGGTTAAAAGGGGGGATATGGTATTCCGGTTTACAACGAATTCGAACTGAACTATTGCCGGCTGGCCAAACTAAGAGATTCTCAACATCAACCATCATACCAGAGGTATAGGTTGGTATTGCCTATAAAATGGCTCAGAGCACTTATGCCCTAGACCCGTACGAGTTAGTCAGGAAAGGATAAGCGGGTACCCTGGTATATCACAAATTCTAAAATGAACTATTGCCGGCTGGCCAAACAAAGAGATTCTCCACGTGGGCAATGATACCAGAGGAAGAGGTACTTATTGCCTTTAAAATGGCCCATAGCACTTGTACCCTAGACCCGTACGAGTTTGTCTGTAGAAGGTTAAAAGGGGGGATATGGTATTCTGGTTTACAACGAATTGGCACTGAACTATTACCGGCTGGCCAAACTAAGAGATTCTCCACATCGACCATCATACCAGAGGTAGAGGTTGGTATTGCCTATAAAATGGCCCAGAGCACTTATGCCCTAGACCCGTACGAGTTAGTCTGGAAAGGATAAGGGGGGGTACCTTGGTATATCACAAATTCTAAAATGAACTATTGCCGGCTGACCAAACTAAGATATTCTCCACATCGACCATCATACCAGAGGTAGAGGTTGGTATTGCCTATAAAATGGCCCAGAGCACTTATGCCCTAGACCCGTACGAGTTAGGCTGGAAAGGATAAGGGGGGTACCCTGGTATATCACAAATTCTAAAATGAACTATTGCCGGCTGGCCAAACGAAGAGATTCTCCACGTGGGCAATGATACCAGAGGAAATGGTGCTTATTGCCTTTAAAATGGCCTATAGCACTTGTACCCTAGACCCGTACGAGTTTGTCAGTAGAGGGTTAAAAGGGGGGATATGGTATTCCGGTTTACAACGAATTCGAACTGAACTATTGCCGGCTGGCCAAACTAAGAGATTCTCCACATCAACCATTATACCAGAGGTAGAGGTTGGTATTGCCTATAAAATGGCCGATAGCACTTATGCCCTAGACCCGTACGAGTTAGTCAGGAAAGGATAAGGGGGGTACCCTGGTATGTCACAAATTCTAAAATGAACTGTTGCCGGCTAGCCAAACGAAGAGATTCTCCACGTGGGCAATGATACCAGAGGAAGAGGTACTTATTGCCTTTAAAATGGCTTATAGCACTTGTACCCTAGACCCGTACGAGTTTGTCAGTGGAAGGTTAAAAGGGGGGATATGGTATTCCGGTTTACAACGAATTCGAACTGAACTATTGCCGGCTTGCCAAACTAAGAGATTGTCCACATCGACCATCATACCAGAGGTAGAGGTTGGTATGGCCTATAAAATGGCCCATAGCACTTATGCCCTAGACCCGTACGAGTTAGTCTTGAAAGGATAAGGGGGGGTACCCTGGTATATCACAAATTCGAAAATGAACTATTGCCGGCTGACCAAACGAAAAGATTCTCCACGTGGGCAATGATACCAGAGGAAGAGGTATTTATTGCCTTTAAAATGGCTCTAAGCACTTGTACCCTAGACCCGTACGAGTTTGTCAGTAGAGGGTTAAAAGGGGGGATATGGTATTCCGGTTTACAACGAATTCGAACTGAACTATTGCCGGCTTGCCAAACTAAGAGATTCTCCACATCGACCATCATACCAGAGGTAGAGGTTGGTATTGCCTATAAAATGGCCCATAGCACTTGTGCCCTAGACCCGTACGAGTTAGTCTGGAAAGGATAAGGGGGGTACCCTGGTATATCACAAATTCTAAAATGAACTATTGCCGGCTGGCCAAACGAAGAGATTCTCAACGTGGGCAATGATACCAGAGGAAGAGGTACTTATTGCCTTTAAAATGGCCTATAGCACTTGTACCCTAGACCCGTACGAGTTTGTCAGTAGAGGGTTAAAAGGGGGGATATGGTATTCCGATTTACAACGAATTCGAACTGAACTCTTGCCGGCTGGCCAAACTAAAAGATTCTCCACATCGACCATTACACCAGAGGTAGAGGTTGGTACAGCCTCTAAAATGGCCGATAGCACTTATGCCCTAGACCCGTATGAGTTAGTCAGGAAAGGATAAGGAGGGGGTACCCAAGTATATCACAAATTCGAAATGAATTATTGCCGGCTGGCCAAACGAAGAGATTGTCCCCGTAGGCAATGATACCAGAGGAAGAGGTACTTATTGACTTTAAAATGACCCATAGCACTTGAACCCTAGACCCGTACGAGTAAGTAAGTAGAGGGTTAAAAGTGGGGATATGGGATACCGGTTTACAACAAATTCGAACTGAACTATTGCCGGCTGGCCAAACGAAGAGATTCTCCACGAGGGCAATGCTACCAGAGGAAGAGGTTCGTATTGCCTTTAAAATGGCCCATAGCACTTGTACCCTAGACCCGTACGAGTTTGTCAGTAGAGGGTTAAAAGGGGGGATATGGTATTCCGGTTTATAACGAATTCGAACTGAACTATTGCCGGCTGGCCAAACTAAGAGATTCTCTACATCAACCATCATACCAGAGGTAGAGGTTGGTATTGCCTATAAAATGGCCGATAGCACTTATGCCCTAGACCCGTACGAGTTAGTCTGGAAAGGATAAGGGGGGTACCCTGGTATATCACAAATTCGAAAATGAACTATTGCCGGCTGGCCAAACGAAGAGATTCTCCACGTGGGCAATGATACCAGAGGAAGAGGTACTTATTGCCTTTAAAATGGCCTATAGCACTTGTACCCTAGACCCGTACGAGTTTGTCAGTAGAGGGTTAAAAGGGGGGATATGGTATTCCGGTTTACAACGAATTCAAACTGAACTATTGCCGGCTGGCCAAACTAAGAGATTCTCCACATCGACCATCATACCAGAGGTAGAGGTTGGTATTGCCTATACAATGGTTCAGAGCACTTATGCCCTAGACCCGTACGAGTTAGTCAGGAAAGGATAAGGGGGGTACCCTGGTATATCACAAATTCGAAAATGAACTATTGCCGGCTGGCCAAACGAAGAGATTCTCCACGTGGGCAATGATACCAGAGGAAGAGGTACTTATTGCCTTTAAAATGGCCCATAGCACTTGTACCTTAGACCCGTACGAGTTTGTTAGTAGAAGGTTAAAAGGGGGATATGGTATTCCGGTTAACAACGAATTCGAACTGAACTATTGCCGGCTGGCCAAACTAAAAGATTCTCCACATCGACCATTATACCAGAGGTAGAGGTTGGTACTGCCTCTAAAATGGCCGATAGCACTTATGCCCTAGACCCGTATGAGTTAGTCAGGAAAGGATAAGGAGGGGGTACCCAAGTATATTACAAATTCGAAATGAATTATTGCCGGCTGGCCAAACGAAGAGATTGTCCCCGTAGGCAATGATACCAGAGGAAGAGGTACTTATTGACTTTAAAATGACCCATAGCACTTATACCCTAGACCCGTATGAGTAAGTAAATAGAGGGTTAAAAGTGGGGATATGGGATACCGGTTTACAACAAAATTCGAACTGAACTATTGCCGGCTGGCCAAGATAAGAGATTCTCCACATCGACAATTATACCATAGGTAGAAGTTGATATTGACTCTAAAATGACCCATAACACTTATGCCCTAGACCCGTACGAGTCAGTCAGCAAAGGGAAAGGTGTTTATTGAACTGTTGCTGACTAGCAAAACTAAAAGATTCTCCACCAAGGCCACGGTAACAGGGACAAAGGTAGTTATTACCTTTAAAATGGATAAAAGCATTGATGCCTTAGACCCGTAAGATTTTTCAGAAGAGGGTTAAAAATGGAAATTAACTATTGTTGACTGGCCATACTAAGAGATTCTCCACGTTAGCCATTATTGGTTAACCTATCGCGGGAGCATAACGTCCGATTTATTGTACTTGTCCATTGTCGACGTCGTACTGTCAGTGACTTCGCCTTGGAATACGAATATGTATATTTAATGTACTGGCTGAACAGTTGTTGTAGTACATATTGCCTTAACTATCATCTTTATTTATGATACCGTGACCCGGATCTCGAAAAAATTAAATCAGTCAGAACGGAGAACAGAAGACAGAAGCGCTGTTACCAGACTATTCCGAAATAGAATTACCGGAGAAATAATATCTCGGAAATACGTTGTGTGTCGCTTTCTCAAAGTCACTTGCTACAGTAATCCTTAGAGTTTTCCGAAACGTGTCTATCCCAATTCAATCCACTTTTCCATAGATCCTGTATGAGCTTCTTTGTTCGTATTGTGACCGGGCTAAGTATTCTAAGTGGATCGTATTTTTTCGAAGAATTTTCAAAATCTCACTTTTTGTTACAATGTCTAGTATTGGAATATCACATTTAGTACGGCGGCCACAAGTATATTTCAGACGAGTTGTGCACATTCTGATATAAGCATGAACATTGGCATAGACCTTCCTGAAATATTACTCTTTTATTTCCGATAAGAAGGCATTTGAAAAAAATGTCTCACTGCCGGTTAAATAAAAAATGGCGGACATCATACTTTAATCGGCCCAATATAGAAGGCTAGTACTGTGGATTCATTTATTTTCGTGGGTACCAATTTTCGTGGATTCAGGGAAACTTACATATTCGTGGATATTTAATTTCGTGGTTTTACCGAAGTCTGCATACTAGTACAAGCCTTTGTAAAATTTGTCATTCGTTGAACATCAAATTTCGTGGTTTGCCTGTACCAACGAAATCCACGAAAAATTGGTATCCCACGAATAATAATGAATCCACAGTATGTGAAAAGGATCTATCAGCATGCTGCTATAATAATATTTGGTACAAACCTTTGTTATGTAATACTTTTGGATATATTATATAGATAAAATGTCTCTAAAAACCCTACTTTCGGTAGAATCCAATATGGCGGACATTGACTAAAATAAGCTTATTTTTTAGGGAGGGGGATTGAAATGTGTTTTAACGTATTGTTACTATCATTAAATTGTACAGGAACATTTCTTTGATGCTTCCAAGGGATACAATGTATAAGATATATGTCTTAAAAATCCTTTCTTCCGGTAATATTCAAAATGGAGGACATAAATATGTCATTTTTTTATTTTGATATTTATCTTTTTTTCAAAATGTGAAGAAAGTGGGTTTTTTTTGTGGTGGTCATCAACTTTAGGCTTTAATTTATCCTCTAAACCACTTATCATATTCTGTAGTTAATATTTAAATACAAAGTTAACACTTCCGGTAAAAAAAAACCAATATGGCGTAAATGTCAAAGATGAGTCCTCACTCCATATGTTCGATGTAGAGCTTTGGATAGATTGATTTAATCAAAATAAAATCACTTAAGTACTAAACCTTTTAAAAATTACCACTATTTGGCAAAAAAAACTTGTAAATTCCCAGTTACCACCACATGCACACGACGCAGGGCACGGGAGACTTGATTTTCCTCATAAAAACAACCGCGACAACCTTTCTTACATCCACAATGTGCAAGCTTCTGACAACATGATGAGCCCTCAGAAAGAGTTTTTTAAAAGTGATCCTCTTTGTCCCGTCGTCATCCATTAGCGCCTGGACTTGGTAGCATACGAGCCAATTTCAGGCTCGTCCCCTAAACGGTTTAACACGTGTCTTAGTAAATTGTACATTTTGCACGCTGGAAAAGACTAGACTAAGTTGATAACCTCAATTAACCTACCCTTTTGCGTAAATAGATATTTCTTGCTTTGTTAACCATGCTAACCCCAAATGATTATTTTTTGCTATCTTACAGTAAACACCGGTGATTTAGGCGGATCAATTATCATTCTTTAAGTTAAAGTCACATCTTCAAATGCTATCAATGTCTCCCAAACAGTCTTGTTCCCTCTTTTCAAGAAAACAGAGAACCGTATCACAACCGGAAAATGGATCACAATATTTGTGTGTGATCCCTAATCGCGAGTGCATTTGGAAGGTCATTTATATATATTTATCCAAAGCTTTTCCTCCTCTTAAACACAATCCATAGTTCGTCTACCCCTATGTCACGGAATAGCGAAACAGTAATGACAGCATCATCAGTAACGACTGTTCGAATAATGACTTGTTTAATTTCGTGTTTCACTTCATCAGACACATGCACCATGATTCTAGTGTCAGCCTTTTAATACATATGTATTAATATGGTGTTTAACTTGAAAAGCATCACGGCGGTAAAGATAGAATATCCTGAACATGTGTTGCTACAACTGTCATATGCATTCAAGACTTTATCATAATAGTTTCATGCTTTTTAAGATAAGGGCATAATACCCTATCAGCATACTCGTTTTGAAACAACTTGAAACTGTAACAGTGGATGAATGCATATATAGACAATACCGGTAGTTTGAATGCTGCCACAAGAAAAAAGAAATACACTTAGGGGTAAGAGAATACAAAGACGAATCCAGAGTCGAAACAAATCTCAAAATTGGTAAAGTTTTCTGAGAGATGACGACATTAAGAAAGAACTTTTTAGTTTTTATTCACAGGCGCTTGCTCAATAGATTTTGAGGAAGAGTTAGATGTAGCAACAAATGCTCAGGATGTTTTGTGTTATTCACCACATGATGGTGTTTCAAGTTTAGCCCCATGTTAAAATGAATAGGCTTATACTATAGAATCAATATACAAAAAAAAAACATGTGTCTGATGCATTGATTCACAGACTTAACTGACTCATGACTTGAACAGTCGATACTGATGCTGTTGTCATTGCTGTGTCATTATTCCGTGACATGGGGGCAGATGAACTTTGGCTTGTATTTGGAAGTGGAAAAAGCCTTAGATATAATCTATCTGTGACCTTTCAAGTGCACGTTTACTTGAAAGGGAACTTCGTTGTTGACATGGATGGCGTTTGAAGATGTGACTTAATGATTTAGAATGATGATTGATCAGCCAACATCACCAGATATGGATTTGATAATGCCATTGATAAAACGATACGTGGTTTTGTAGTAAGATCGAACAAACTTATCAGATGGGGTTTACGAAGCAAGAAAACATGTTTTTGAAAGTGGAAAGACTTATTGATGATATTTGAACGACTCGGTCTAATGTTTTTCATCATGTAAAACGTGCAATATACCATGGCGGGTGTTGATGAGTAACAAGCTTGAGATTTGGTTTCTATGCTTAATATTCCAGACGCTTATAATGGCGGGGAAAATATGAAACATTGGAACCCCTTTGGACAACTCTTTGTGAGGCCTCTTCACCTTATCAGGAGCTTGTACATTATTGATGTAAAAACCAATACCGCCGCTGTCTTAGTAAATGAGGAAAATCAGCTTTCCGATTGTGAATATTTGCGGCCATAAATGATCTGTACTTTTAAAGATGTTTTAGTACTACAGTGATTTTATCTTATTTTCATCAATCTATCCAAATAAAAGCTCTATTTCGAAGATATGGATTGAGGACTCATCTTTGAAATTTACTCCAAATTGGTTTTATATACCGGAAGTGTTAGCTTTGTATTTAATCATTATCTATAGAATACAATAGGTGGTTTAGAAGATAACTTAAAGCCAAAACCAAATGGTAACTGACCAGCACAAAAAAAACCCAGTTTCTTTACATTTTGAAATAAAGTTGAATATTAAAGTAAAATAATGATGTTTCATGTCCGCCAGTTTGACTATAACCGGAAGTAATGCTTTAAAAGACATATGTCTTATGTATTGTATCCATTAGCAGCATCAAAGAAAGGTTCCTGAACAATTTAATGATAGTAGCAATACCCTCCTTTAAAAATAAGCTTATTTTAGTACAATGTCCGCCATGTCGGATTTTACCGAAAGTAGGGTTTTAAAAGACATCTAATCTATATAAAATATCCAAAAGTAGTACATAACAAAAGGTTTGTTCCAAATATTATTATATCAGCATGATAAAAACCGCTTTTCACACACTTACACTAGCCTCTGATATTTGGATGATTTAAGTATGATGTCGGCCATTTAAGATTTTTACCGGATGTGAGACATTTTTTTCAAATGCCTCCTTATCTTGAATAAAAGAGTAACAGCTGAGCTGAGTCTATGCCAAATTTTATTCCTGTAGCATGATTTGCACAATTTTTCACAAAGCGGCCGTATTAATTTCTGGTACATCAGATCATCGAATCAGCTATTCCATAACATACCAAGTACTTTTGTGTTTTGTCCGCATATAGTAGTACTTTTTCCGTTTTAGCTAGCTTACGTATATCCACACGGTTTGACGTCCAGGATCGTAGATAGAATCCAGTTTCCTCCATCATTGATCTCCCTTCCTTATAGTCAGCCCACCCTCGTTCTGTAAACTTAACAGAATGTTGTCCACATACAAATCAGTCATTCAAACTTTGCGAATTATGCGATGTCGACAAATGCAGTCGTAAACAATTTTGATAGGCATAGTGCTTGATTCCTTCTGTACAGGATGATAAGGAATGTAGTGATACTTTTCTTAAGTTCATCTGTTTCATCTACCTTCTCTATGAATCCTCTTCGTTCCTGTTCTTGTATAATGTTCCCGTACTTCTTTAACATATCTGAGTTTTGAGTAAGTCTTTGAAGGACGTTTTCTGTCCTTCTGTTCGTGACTGCTTAATTTATAGGCAATTCATCACGTTTTCAAGGTAACATAGCGGAATATTTGTTTTCTCAGAACTCAATTGATCTGTCCTGATAGACTTAAATATATGTATTGTCGTCTTCGTCTACCTCCCTACTATTTATTCCTATTGAATCTAAATTCCAAAATCTCTCCAGATTGAATTCTTTAACTTTGTGTGATACTAGAACATTACACATACTAGTCTTCGACGTGTTTGTTTTCTTACCGTATGCAAGTACCGAAAGCATTTATCCGATATTGGATTTCACGGCGGTCGAATCGTTTACACGGACTATATAATCTTTAACAATGTCCCCGTAGTGATATGCGCCTACCAGCAACGATATCTCGAATGAATCGTGCTTTGTCACCGTGTTCGCTATCTTTAAACCACGCAAATAACCGTTCTGTGTATCAATATTACGTATGTGATTCTGTATAGGCATGCCGATCATCTGTACTATCAGTACTTTGATTGACAATACGTGTCCTACATCGGTTTTCAGATAGATTGTTGACTTTTCTATGTGTCTCACGTTTTTCTCTGCACCTCCAAATGCCGATTAATATATTATTTATGTTCCCGCTATCTGTAAATTTAGTTAAGTTTTGCGTTTCAAAAGATGTTTGCCCTCCTTCGTCAAAAAGAATATCCGTATCGATAAAGAACTGATTTGAGCCTACTTGTGCCACGGCAGTTTTCAAAAGTACATTCGATTGCAATTCTGTCCGTTGAGAATACAAAATAGTAGTATTATGTTCCGTATCATCAATGTCATTCACGAGTTGAACGTTGGACGAATTCGAACATAGTGGGTTTAACGTGCATTACATTAGTTTGTGTGGTGTTTCTCATTACAATGTGCGTTTAGATTTACATTCGTTTAGTCTGTGTATACCAAGGTAGTTAAAGATAACAAATTTGTTCATACGGCATTATGTGTCGGCTGTTTTACTGCAATGAGTTGGTGGATGTATTTCGGGACATTAAACGCTAGGTCTAGTCTCAATATTCTTGTAAGATTTAGATTTCACCAATTTCGGATGTCGACTCTTTTGTCCTGTGTCCGGTATAACGATATCGTCTAATATGCTTTCAGGGAGGTCCGATATACCAACGTTTTTGTTCTATGTCCTCGCGCGAGATATTTTCTGACTTCAACGGGTAATTTGTAGACAATAATGGGAAGAAGTAGTGTGCCGTATGTTTCATGTGTCTTACCCAAAGTTTCTAGACCTTGACGCTACCTCCAATTTGATCGTAAAAAACTTCGAAAGCTTGTTTACTGATTTATAGGCGAAGGAATTTCTAAATCTAGTGCTTCGTGTTCTACTTCATGAGCTTTCAAGCAGTTACACTTTTGTATATTTGTAAGTAACTAGTTGAGATGTACGGACGACTCACATGAGTCCCAGAAGGTTTGCCATTCTGAAATCGTGCCTTCGAAAGTTGGAAGCGTAAGTTTTGGTACGTTACTCTGATTAAAAGTTGCAGGAAATGTACTTTATTGCGTGTTGATTGTGAGAATGGCTTGGGCAAACTGGTTTTCAAACGACAGTGCGTTGTGTAGGTTTGCTATGTTTTGCGTTGAAACAAACGGTATAGTTTTTGGATTTAAAGTGTGCGTTCTAGTACTTTAGTATTTGATTCAATGTGACGGGACTGCAGGATTTTGGACATTTGTATGAACTTACGTACGTGTCAAATCAAGGTTATCATATTAACCGAAAATTCATCTGAATGAACTAATCTAATTTACCACATCTTCCGGTTCCGTTAACTTTAGAATTTGTTCATTCAAGTCCTAAAACAATGTTTGTGTTTGCACAAGTTTTCCTAGTTTTGTAATGACTTCTACTTGATCGAATTTTGTATTAGGCAATATCCTAGCACTAGACAATTGTGACTCTTCATAGATGATGGTAGCTTTTTGAGATGCAATGGAAGGATTCACAGCGGAATCATTTTAGAGAATACCAAATTTCCGTATTTATTACCTGCGAATCATTTACTTACCAAACTGATAGTGACAGACGCACACGAGCGTTCACTTAATTCGGACTCAATACTACGCTTACTTACGTATTACAATCGTATTGGGTACCGATACTTAGACAATATGTTAAGGAGTAATTGATCAAGTTTTCGCTGTTGTTAATCATTGTAATGTTACGTAAGTGTCACGTGTTGACATTATAGTCAAAATAGATATACATACATTCTATTCGCTTTTGTTATTGTTAGCTATATAGTTGTCCGATGTAACCTCTTAACGATATTGGTGTCAAGTGAACCTCTTAACGATATTGGTGTCAAGTGACCAGGATGAATTTACAGCTGAAATCGATACTAGCAGGACATAGTAGTGCCGTCTCCGGAATATTCCAGAAATTCGACGAAAAATGGGGAGAGCGGCACAAAACTTGTTGATTCCAATAACCTTCGAAACAGAAATCGTTAACTCTGATGATTATTTATTTAATTTAGAAAAAAAATACAGCCAATAGCAAAATTTATCTTAGTACAAACATCAACGCTAAACACAAATGCCACAAGTTCGCAACATCACGCAAACGTACATGAATGCATAATTTTACATACCTTCATACAAGAGCTTACGTTATTTTTTACGACAAAATTGAAACATATGTACGTGGTTTAGAATCCCTTGGTCAGACAGAGAATACATATGACCCATTATTGGTCCCTATCATATTGAAAAAGTTACCGGGGACGTACGCATAAATCTTACAAGACACCATGAATCAAATAGTTGGCAATTAAATGAACTACTACATATACTATCTCAAGAACTCAACATTATGGAGAGAGGCAATTCCTCTGATCATACGGAAACTTAAACCACTACAGCAGCATTTCACACCAATACAGGTACGTACAAAAAAAATCAACACAAATAAACGTAAAATCATGTGTACTTTTGTAACGAATCACATGTTCCCGTTAATTGCACTAAGATAATTGATCAAACAGCAAATATTTCTGTAGTTAAACAGCATCGTTTATGTTTTAACTGTCTTTGACCCCCAATATAGCTGATTGCAAATCACACAAAAGTTGCAGGAAATGTAAAATAAAGCAGCATACTAGTTTATGCAAAGACGAGGTTAAAAAGATGAAAAACAGAGTAACACTAATGAATATATTACTAGTAACACAATTCAGTAAACACAACACAACGCGAAGAAAACGGGTACAGTTCTTCACTCACAGACACAGACTAAAAATTGTCGTAGCGCAAGTAAGTTCGGGCATTCAATGTACTTACACAAACACATTATTTGACAAGGGCGCACAGATGCCCTCATCACAGAAAAATAAGCTACAGAGCTTGATTTGACAATTACCAGACAGAAGACCATAAACTTGTCAGGATTTTGTGACACAAGTGATGGCACAGACAACGGCAAATTACCTATCAACGTTTTGATTGTACCAGAAATAGATGTACCAATGAAGACTTATGTACGTAATATAACAAATTTAAAGTATTTGTTTGGCTTGAAATTAGACCATCCGGTCTCACACGACCCAATGGTTGAAGATGCTCTATTGAATTATATCTAATTCGATTATTACTGGTCAATTGTCGATGATAGAATAGTATGAGGAACAGGACCTACTACCGTCAAGCCGGAAATCCGTAACCTTCTGTCCGGCACAATCAATTGAATACCTGCAAATCCAGATCACACACTTACGTCAATGATGAACATATTAGTAGGTCACAAAGTTGAAGAGTAGAACTTTTATAATGGAGAAATTTATGGAAGTTGAAGCTGCTAGTATAAATAATAGTGACAATAAATCTGAAAACAGACAATTCCAAGATGTATATAAATCAAATGGTAGAGGTTACCATATGGAAACATAAAGATATGTTTATAAGTTACCTTGTAAGGAGGAACACCACACCTTACTAGACAACAGAAGTATTGAATAACGGAGAACAGAAAATGTCATTAAGCGTCTTAATCGTGAACTTACACTTTTACAGAAAAACCGAAGAATTATTAATGAACAAGAAAAACGTAGATTTATCGAGAGAGTTGATGAACGATCAGCCAAAACAATTGTTCATTCCATACCGCACCATTATTTCCGTAAAAAGTCGTCAACCACGCCAATCAGAATTGAATTTGACTGTAGCTGCAAACCTTCACCTATTAATCTAAGCTTAAATGATTGTTTGATGGATCTTTGGCCAAACTTTAATGATTTAACCGGAATTTTTCTCCGATTTAGAATGCACAAATACGCCGTCTCGACAGGTATAGAAAAAAGCCTTACTTATTATTGGCTGGAGGAAGAGGATCGTGATGTTACCAGATTCTCTTATGCGTAGTAACCCGGATGACCCAAATAGTCAACTAACCGCAAACAGATTCAAGTCAGTATAATTTGGAGCAACTTTCTCTCCGTTTATCCTAAATGCTGTTAAACGTAAACATTTGACTGCAATTCAACAGACTGGACAGCAATGTTAAAGAAATACTTTTATGTTGACAATATTATATCGAGCTTTAATTAACAAAGAGCTTTGTTAGACTTCTTCCATGCATCACGTTTATTATTTGTTAATGATTTGTATGATGCGAGAGCATAAGAAATTGAACATTTATCAAAATCATCATGTAACCGAGAAGCTTAATCCTTATGGAACAATTTTGTTCGGTGGATGGTGGGAGAGATTGAGAGGAATAACGAAAAACTGCATTAAACGAGCACATATGGACAATAAAACACTCAACACGATAATGACTGAAGTAGAACGTTTACTCAGTGATCGCCCACTAACATACGTTTCATCGGATCAAACGCGGACGACGAACCCCTTACTCCGTCACATTTATTATATTGAAAACGGACCAAGACGCTACCGTATAACGGCCTTAAAGACTGTAGTTTACAACCAGGAACCAAAGACACTACGCATGAACCAGTAACTGGCTAGACAATCGAAGTTTCTTTCATTAATTCTTAAAAACTACATAAAAAGATGGAAGCAGGAATACATAAATTCGCTTAGGAAATATTACCGATACACAGATCGAAACACATAGAACATTAACGTCGGAAATATGTAGTTCAGATTCAGGACTATGTATCTAGAGTAAATTGGACTTTGGCGATCATTGACAAATTATTTTACGGCAAAGATGAACTTACACGATCAGCCATAATTCGAACAAAAACTGGTTTGATATCTAGACCAATCATCAAACTTGAATTCTTTGGAACTTGAAAATATAGCAGCTCAGAGTGAGGAAAAGACGAAAATAAAAACATAGACTAACATGTGTTAAATATAAATCGTGAAAAGTAAAATGATAACGTGTGATTAGCATATGGACATTAAAATGAATTTAAACCGTGGGCTGTTAAATATTTTACATATAAACTTTAAAATTTTACTAGTAATTTATTTATTAGAACTTTAATAATTAATGTTGTGATCACTTTCATTTATTTTAAAGTAATTCATGTGCGGACCAAGTATGTTAAGAGCAAAATCAGAAACGCAACGTTGTCGCTGCCCATATTCATTGTAACATGTGTGACATGTTGACATTAGAGCTTGAATAGAAAGAATTATTCACACGAGTCATTATATCAGAGGGAGAGGTATCCATTGCCTCAAAAATGACAAAAATCTTTAATGCCCTAGACTCGTACGACTTAGCCAGGAAAGGATAAGGTTGGTACCTTTATATATCACAAAGTCGAAATGAACTATTGCCAGCTGGCCAAACCAAGACATTTTCCACATGGGTCATGACACAAGAGGTATATGTAGTAGTTGTATAATGGCCCATAGTACTTATGTCCTAGACCCATACGAGTTTGTCAGGAGGGGATAACAAGGGTTGTGGTACTCCGATTCATCACGAAGTCGAAAAAAACTATTGCCGGATGGCCAAATTAAGAAATTCTCCACGTGGGTCATTATATCAGAGGAAGAAATAGGAATTGCCTCTAAAATGACCCATACTACTAGACCCTAGACCGTACGACCTAGTCAGCAAAGAGAAAGATGGGCACCTTTATATATCTCAAATTCGAATTGAACTATTGACGACTTGTCAAACTAAAAGATTCTCCTCGTGGACCATGATACAGAGGTTAAGGTACTAATTACCTTTAATATGACCAGCAAGTAAAAGTATGTTTGAATATTTTGATATACAAGAGTACTTCCCTTACCCTTTTCCTACCAATACGTACGGATCTATGATATACGATACATGGGCCTTTTTAGAGAAAACACCTACGCTAATCTTTTTGTTAGCCCACAAGGAGAAACTCTTAGTTTGGTCTTTGTGATATACAAGAGTACTTCCCTTTGCTGTTCAACAGGTACGGGTCTAGGACATAAGAACCATGGGTAATTTTCGAGGCAACATTATTCCATACATCTGATATGTTTGACAACACAATCAGGGTTAGTGCTATGGCCCATCTTAAAGGCAATGGCTACCTCTACCTCTGCTAATATGGTCCACGTTTAGATTATCTTAGTCGGTCAGCTGGCAATATTTCATTTTGACTTCGTTGTACACCGGGATACTAAATCCCCCTTTAAACCGTCTGCTGACAAATTTGCACAGGTCTAGGGCATGATTGTTATGGGCCATTTTAGAGGAAATACCTACCTCTACCACTGGTATAATGGCCCACGTGGAGAATCTCATAGTTTGGCCAGCCGGCAATAATTGAGGTCGAATTCGTTGTATACCGTGACAACATATCCCCCCTATTAACCCTTTACTGACAAAATCGTACGGGTCTAGGGTATAAATGCTATGGTCCATTTTAAAGGCAATAAGTACCTCTTCCTCTGGTATCATTGCCCACGTGGAGAATCTCTTCGTTTGGCCAGCCGGCAATAGTTCATTTTCGAATTTGTGATATACCAGGGTACCCCCCTTATCCTTTTCTGACTAACTCGTACGGGTCTAGGGCATAAGTGCTATGGGCCATTTTAGAGGCAATACCAACCTCTACCTCTGGTATAATGGTCGATGTTGAGAATCTCTTAGTTTGGCCAGCCGGCAATAGTTCAGTTCGAATTCGTTGTATCCGGGATACCATATCCCCCCTTTGAACCCTCTACTGACAAACTCGTACGGGTCTAGGGTATAAGTGCTACGGGCCATTTTAAAGGCAATAAGTACCTCTTCCTCTGGTATCATTGTCCACGTGGAGAATCTCTTCGTTTGGCCAGCCGGCAATAGTTCATTTTCGAATTTGTGATATACCAGGGTACCCCCCTTATCCTTTTCTGACTAACTCGTACGGGTCTAGGGCATAAGTGCTATGGGCCATTTTAGAGGCAATACCAACCTCTACCTCTGGTATAATGGTCGATGTGGAGAATCTCTTAGTTTGGCCAGCCGGCAATAGTTCAGTTCCAATTCGTTGTATCCGGGATACCATATCCCCCCTTTGAACCCTCTACTGACAAACTCGTACGGGTCTAGGGTATAAGTGCTATGGGCCATTTTAAAGGCAATAAGTACCTCTTCCTCTGGTATCATTGCCCACGTGGAGAATCTCTTCGTTTGGCCAGCCGGCAATAGTTCATTTTCGAATTTGTGATATACCAGGGTACCCCCTTATCCTTTTCTGACTAACTCGTACGGGTCTAGGGCATAAGTGCTATGGGCCATTTTAGAGGCAATACCAACCTCTACCTCTGGTATAATGGTCGATGTGGAGAATCTCTTAGTTTGGCCAGCCGGCAATAGTTCAGTTCCAATTCGTTGTATCCGGGATACCATATCCCCCCTTTGAACCCTCTACTGACAAACTCGTACGGGTCTAGGGTATAAGTGCTATGGGCCATTTTAAAGGCAATAAGTACCTCTTCCTCTGGTATCATTGCCCACGTGGAGAATCTCTTCGTTTGGCCAGCCGGCAATAGTTCATTTTCGAATTTGTGATATACCAGGGTACCCCCCTTATCCTTTTCTGACTAACTCGTACGGGTCTAGGGCATAAGTGCTATGGGCCATTTTAGAGGCAATACCAACCTCTACCTCTGGTATAATGGTCGATGTGGAGAATCTCTTAGTTTGGCCAGCCGGCAATAGTTCAGTTCCAATTCGTTGTATCCGGGATACCATATCCCCCCTTTGAACCCTCTACTGACAAACTCGTACGGGTCTAGGGTATAAGTGCTATGGGCCATTTTAAAGGCAATAAGTACCTCTTCCTCTGGTATCATTGCCCACGTGGAGAATCTCTTCGTTTGGCCAGCCGGCAATAGTTCATTTTCGAATTTGTGATATACCAGGGTACCCCCCTTATCCTTTTCTGACTAACTCGTACGGGTCTAGGGCATAAGTGCTATGGGCCATTTTAGAGGCAATACCAACCTCTACCTCTGGTATAATGGTCGATGTGGAGAATCTCTTAGTTTGGCCAGCCGGCAATAGTTCAGTTCCAATTCGTTGTATCCGGGATACCATATCCCCCCTTTGAATCCTCCACTGACAAACTCGTACGGGTCTAGGGTATAAGTGCTGTGGGCCATTTTAAAGGCAATAAGTACCTCTTCCTCTGGTATCATTGCCCACGTGGAGAATCTCTTCGTTTGGCCAGCCGGCAATAGTTCATTTTCGAATTTGTGATATACCAGGGTACCCCCCTTATCCTTTTCTGACTAACTCGTACGGGTCTAGGGCATAAGTGCTATGGGCCATTTTAGAGGCAATACCAACCTCTACCTCTGGTATAATGGTCGATGTGGAGAATCTCTTAGTTTGGCCAGCCGGCAATAGTTCAGTTCCAATTCGTTGTATCCGGGATACCATATCCCCCCTTTGAACCCTCTACTGACAAACTCGTACGGGTCTAGGGTATAAGTACTATGGGCCATTTTAAAGGCAATAAGTACCTCTTCCTCTGGTATCATTGCCCACGTGGAGAATCTCTTCGTTTGGCCAGCCGGCAATAGTTCATTTTCGAATTTGTGATATACCAGGGTACCCCCCTTATCCTTTTCTGACTAACTCGTACGGGTCTAGGGCATAAGTGCTATGGGCCATTTTAGAGGCAATTAAATGGACTGGTAATGTTGAGATTAAAGACTCTGATTGATCTCCGTAATTTTGAAGAATTATGTCATTGAAATAGTAATTGACAGTTTCTATTTTTCTGTTTATTATATTCCTTCAATAAACTATGTTTCTTGTTTTTCTGATCTTTTTAATTGTGTGATACTATCGTATGTATTGTATATTTTAGTTTTAGAATTGGACTATATTTGTAGACAACGAACAGATTATGGAATGCCCATATGACAATTAATTCCATTTAATTACCCTATATTTAATCATCTTGTTTTAATTACTATAGTTTACATTGATTCAATAATAACAACATTTTAATGTTCATAATTGTTTTGTGTTGTTTGAGGCAATGCAATTAAACTTTTCATTTACTTTCATTTTAAATGACGCGGACCTTGCAGAAGACACCTATTGGCTTACTATTTCCTAATTACTTTATATTGCTATAAATAGCATAACCATAATGGATATTAACAGCAAAAGTTATTTTATTGTCACAATCTAATAACTACCCAAAACATTTCATCGAACGCGGTTTTGATCTCATGAATATTATTGACGGCTAGCCTCATGAATATTAACGCCGGCTAGATCCACACTAGTCCGTATATGTTAAGAAATAGCGATTTTTATATATTTATCTGTGATATCTACATTAAACTTCGCAATCTTTCCACGGCTCTCACCGGACCTAGTTTTAAAATGATACAATGTATACTAGTATTTCTCACTAAATGTCAAATATCAAATAAAGCATTAATTTATGAACCAAAAGCTAAAAACACAACACAAAAACATTCATTATCATGAAGGGCCAATCATATTATAGGCTGACAGAAAACCAGTACAAAGAATAATAACTCTATTTGTTAAATCTAATTTGTATCATCAAAGTTTAGAGCTCTAATCTGACAAGGAATAAGTTATCATTTCTAACTTTTGAAAAACGTACCAAAACTGTATCATCACTTTAACTAAATACATGATATATATATGTATATATATTTTTATATCATAACAATATCAACAAGAAATATATATTGAGGTAGATTCGTTCGTATTGCTTAAAATTAAGCTTTCTGTATTTGAAAAAGTTTGCGCCAAAGAGACAACTATCAGATTCCAAATGAAGTTGATTTATGCAACTATACTGGTCACTGTTACCCTTCAACAAATAGCAACCACCGACAACTCCTGATTACAGCATCCTGACTTGCAATTGGGAGAGGCACATCAAAACTGTGACGAGGTTAATATCATGTTTGTGAACGCTTATAACCGTCCCCTTACCTCTGACGATAGAATAACAGCATAACACAAGGAACACACTGTAAATATCAGTTGGAAATGGGTTGACTCATCTTATGTTTGTTTTTGTTTGTCCGTAACTATTTTGTTGGTTTTGATTGACCACATTCACAGAATATTCTCTGCATCTAATTTCAATTGTTATACGCTTGTTTCAGTATCTCCAAGTTCATAATTCCGTACATAACATCAAACGTATAATCGATTTTATTTAGCTTTCTATTGTTTGAAACTTCTGTTCTTCACTGACATGGGAGAGTTGATTTTTTTTAGCTTTCTATTATGTGAAACCTCTGTTTTTCACTGACATGGGAGAGTTGTCTACCATTTTTCTCAAAATTTACCTTTCCAAAGTCAGACATATTAATTGATTGACGTGTCATAAGGCATATACTTATTATTACAATTTATTTTTAGATATCCTCATCTAACATGTGGTTATATCAAATGCACACTCGAAGGCATACCTGCCATCTGTATTATTCGCGGGAAGGTCAATTCCCGTCAAATCAAGGTCATAAGTTAAAGGCAAATAAAGGCAACAGTAGTATACCGCTGTTCAAAACTCATAAATCCATGGACAAAAAAACTAAATCGGGATAACAAACTAAAACTGAGGGAGACGCATTAAATATAAGAGAACAACGACACAACATTAAAATGTAACACACACACACACACACACACACACACACACACACACACACACACACACACACACACACACACACACACACACACACAGAAACGGTCTAAGCATTAGACAAAATCCGTGACACGTCTTATAGTAATGTGAATTCACACTCAAAAATAAGAGAAAACAAACGACACAACGGAAACACAACGTTAAAATGTAACACACACAGAAACGAAATATGATATAACAATGGCCATATTCCTGACTTGGTACAGGATATTTTTAAAAGAAAAAATGGTGGGTTGAACCTGGTTTTGTGACATGCCAAACCTCCCTCTTTATGGCCATGTGAAATAAAACATTAAAATGACAACACAACATTACAGGAGTACAATATAAATAAATAGGAGAACACAATTGACAAAGAAACACACGAATAATAGCTAATAAAAGGCAACAAGTTTAAAAAAAATTTAATACGCCAGGAGTGCATTTTGTCCACAAAAAAGGAAAATAATGTTAGCTTTTGCCATCAGTTGGCGTCCGGTGTCGTCCTTCGTCTAGTCCGTCCGGTGTATCTTTCACTATTTCAAAGATCTTCTCTTTTGAAACTACTGTACCAGTTTCAACCAAACCTAAGCTGAATGATCCTTATGGTAGCTAGTATAAATTATTTGTTTTATTTTCTGTTTCGTCAAAAAAACATAGCCGCCATATGGATAGAAATATAACATAGGGGTAAAATTCAGATTTGGATTACATCTCAAAAACTAAAGCATTTAGAGCAAATTTAAAATGGGTAAAAGTGTTTATTAGGTCAGGAACTTCCTACTAGGATTTTTTTTAGACGAATCAGACAACCGATTTTGGGATTTTTGACCCTAAATTGATAATTTTAATGATATTTTGCAGTTTTTTGGTTATTATCTTGAATATTATCATTGATAAAAATAAACTGTAAATAGTAAAAATGTTCAGCAAAGTAAGATTTAAAAATAAGTCAAAAATGTC
Organism: Mytilus galloprovincialis; assembly: GCA_037788925.1. Taxonomy (NCBI): domain Eukaryota; kingdom Metazoa; phylum Mollusca; class Bivalvia; order Mytilida; family Mytilidae; genus Mytilus; species Mytilus galloprovincialis. Next base: position 35,448,373 of record CM075340.1, read on the forward strand.
CAAATTGTCAATTGAACCATTCAGGAGTTGAATTGCCCCTTGAAGGCAATTTAACACAATTTGTTCATCATGATCGTTAGTTCTAAAAAAATTTCTACTCTAAAACTAAAGTGCTGAAACTATGATGTTACTGACGCTTAATAGGGTATCTAGTATAAAGTTTGTGTTTTATATAATGTTTCATGAGAAAAACGGATGCCATGGCAAAACATAGACCAACATTGGAGTTATAGGTTGCAATTCTGTTAATTTCCCTTTGCGTCTAAAATTGTGACACTTTTACTATGAAGTTTCGTGAAAAATTATATCCCGGCACGGAAAGTTTATTTGCACTAATTTTTTTTATTCAAAGGTCAACCTATAGGGCTGTGCGGCATATTTTCAACATTTATTTGCCCCGAACTTCTTAGAGTTTAAACCTATACAACAATTATATACAACCCTTACCTCCATTTTTGGACCTCTTAAGAATTAAAATATAGGCGCTACCATGATTTTCTATACTGGTTACATTTCCAAGTGATGTCTCTCTGAGATGAAACACAGAGATCCTAAATAGGAACCAGTGCGTTAACAAATTAACATCTATAATACTAAAATTACGAGGTCCAATTTGTCAGCCGTCATCACGTAAAAACGACGAATCACAGAATTCAACTTTATATATAACTAATATAGTACAAAGGTGTAGATTAAAAATTACACCACTCCAGGCCCTTTTGTTTTCCACGTAATTAATATGCCAATAATTAAGAAGTTCCGGGTCGAGTCCGCTACCGATACCAATAGTATATTCACCTGTTACCTATTACCTTATCTGTACGTTCCGCATCTGACAGGCGCACCACCAAACGTTGTATTCAGGATTAATATGCTATATACACGGGTCATAACCACAGGGTTGACACTACTAAATTGTCAAATTGTTACCTATTGTAGTATTTTAATCAGTAAGACTTTCTAAGATAACAATACGAATACTAAAAATCTGGACTTAAAATAAGGCGTATAGGTACAGTTTTCAATTTGTTAGTGGGCATGACGTAAAACAGCGAAGCAAAGAATTCAACTTTATTTATAACTTATATAGGACAATGCTGTTGATTAAAAAAATACTCCATTCCAGGACCTTTTGTTTTCCAAATAATTAATATTATTGTTTCAGTTCGACGGGTTCAAACAGAAAGACTTGAAAGCAGAGAAAAACTGTGTATCTTATAATCGGCATGACTTTATCAGATGACAATACTAGTACTAAAATAAGGCTTGCGCATAGTTATATACTTTAATTCAGTCACGGACCCGTGATATCACGGGTATGTTCTAGTATCTATGAATATTATATATCTCCCCAAAAAGGCGTGGTTTGACAAACAGCTGTATTTTCAATATGCAACCTATATGTGGTTTTTGGTTTATTTCCCTTAAACCAAGATATTTGAGCAAATCTGACAATGAGTTAAAATGTTTATTAGGACAAGATCTACCTGTCTTGAAATTTTCAGGCAAATTGGATAATTAATTTTTAGCTCACCTGCCTTAAAACTTTTTACATCTTGAACTTCTTCGACAGAACCACTGAATTGAATGAAACCAAAGATTGCACAAATATTCCTTACGGACGCTAACCAAGTGTTGCTACTTTATAGCTGATTTATTATTCAAGTTTACCGCTAGCGGGGGACCTCGTTAAACAAAGGACTATATGGACAATACATACACATGTCTTCTTTTATTGAACCAGAGAATGGAATGATATTAGACATGGCATGCATGTTCCTTATGAGATGCTGACCAAGTGTTGTAACTTTGTAGGCGATCAATAACACAAGATGAAATCCAGCGGGAACTTAGTACATAGGACTCTTTGGGAAATACATACAAAAGTCTTTTATAGAAAGGAATAATACCAAACATGGTATGAATGTTCCTTATGAGGTGCTGTCAATGTGTTGTTACTGTGTAGCAAAGCCATCATCCAAGATGGCTGCCAACGTTGGGACTTAGTTTAACAAAGGACCCTATAGGAAATAGTCTTCATCTGAAAAACCTCTAAATGGATTGGAAACAAACATGTTATGAATGTTTCTTTTAAAGCGCTGACCAAGTGTTGTAACTTTGTAGTTGATTCATCAAAGATGGCTGCCAGCAGGGCCCTTGAGCAAGTTTAACAAATGACCCTATGGGAAATTAATACAAAGGTTTTCTTCTAGAGAAAGTACCGAATTGAATGAAACTAAACATGGAATGAATGTTCCTAATGAAGTGCTGACCAAATGTTGATACTTTGTAGCCGAACCATCAACCAAGATGGCCACCAGCAGGGACTTAGTTTAACATATGAATCCATGGTTAATACACATAAATGCTTCCTCTAGAGGAGCACTGAATGGAATGAAACCCAACATGGCATAAATGTTTGTTCATCATGTTTGTTACTTTTAAAAATCTTCTCTGAAACTATTGAAGCAAATTTAGCCAAACTTGGGCTGAATGAACCAGTCAGGGTAACTATTATGTATTTTATGTTTTATTTCTTGTACACAGTTAATATTAATACTTTGAAAATGAAAAAAGCTAAAGAAAAACTTTGATGAAAAATTTAGATAAAAAAATGCAAGTGAGCGATTCAGGCTTTTCAGTCAAGATGACAGCATATAACAATTCCTGTCGTCTGAATGACAAATGAGAATGTATGAAATTATGATATAATATATTAAAAACAGAGATCAACAGTCCCACTGTTCAACCGAAATTTATTAAGTGCTCGATTTATGTACCTTATACGTATGATTAATGCCCCCATAAAGTCATTTACTTTAGCTGAAAAAAATAACAACAAAATAAATGCACAGACATCTGGGACTATCATACTATCATATATAGTTAGTATGATAGTCCCAGCTGACATGCCTTAAAAACAAGAGAGAAATTTAAAAAGTTAATACCTTGGTTTTGCAAAGATACGACAATTCAATGTTTCAAAAAGTAGATTCAACTGATATCCACTCCTGATAAAAAGATCAATTTGTGTTTTCTAATTTTAATGATTTACATGTTAGAATGTTTAACTTATGGAGATAATAATTCTCATGATTATACAGTACATCTTTGGATTGACTTGACAGTAAAGAACAAAAATATGATATGCGTGACTACGTCTTATATACAACTGAGTTTTACTGTTTGCATTCCTGTGTGTTCGTTTATTACACATTGGTTCGAGGTATAGGGGGATGGATAAGATCTCACTAAAGATGTTTAACCCCGCTGTATTTTTTGTGCCTGTCCAAAATCAGATACCTCTGGCATTTGTTAGTCTTGTATGTTTTTAAATTTTATATGTTTCGGAAATTTAGTGTGACGTAAATTTTCGCTGAACTAGTATGCATTTTGTAAAGGGCCAGCTGTTCAAAGCTCGCCTCCGGTGGGTAGGGATTTCTCCTTGTGTTGAAGTCCCATTGGTAGCAATGGGCTGTTTTGTGCTCTTTGGTCGGGTGGTTGGACACCAATACTCTTCTCTTTTGTCAAATCTAAGGCCAATTAAAACCTTGAACATCGAGTCATCAAATGCCAGTGCAGATGATAATAGATGGATGTTTCTGTAAGAATGATCCACCAAGAACGAGCAAATTTTCTGAACTGTACTTGTTTAAATATCATTATCATGCTTCATAATAACTGTAAAATATTGTCCAAGATTGTTACGTGTTAAAAAAAAAAAAAATAATCAATTATTATCATACAATTGCTCAAATTCCAAGACATTGTAACATTCTTATACATTTTTGTACCTGCATATTTATTTTCTTTTTTCTTTTTATGTATTTATTTTGCGATATACCTAATCTTGTTTTCAAGTTGTGTTTTTCATGAATTATTATAAGCAAAGAAGCAGGTGGTATTTTGGCATATAAAGGTGGTTACTTGTTTACAATTTATTTCATAATCTTATAAAATTGAATGATTGATATTAAATGGCTTAGAATTTACTGCCTGTTTCGATCACCTTTTTTATTAACATAAATAAAATTCCGAGATAAAAGTACATGAAACGGTTCTAGTCTAACCAAAAGTTTTGCATTTCATTAGATTAGATCGCCTTAGAATTAAACAATTTGCAAGAGGAATAGGCCGAAAAAGAACCACCTGCAAAAATCATTGGTTAGACCTGTATTATTGTATGGATGTGAACCTTGGAAACTCAAAAATCTAGAAGAAAATTTAAGGTAACTTTATCCTGTACAACATCTATGCCTAAATAAACTCCTCATAGATACCAGGACTAAATTTTGTATTTACGCCAGACGCGCGTTTCGTCTACAATAGACTCATTAGTGACGCTCGAATCCATAAAAGTTTAATTGGCCAAATAGAGTACGAAGTTGAAGAGCATTGAGGACCAAAATTCCTAAAAGTTTTGCCAAATACAGCTAAGGTAATCTATTTCTAAATATCATAAAAATAAGATGACAAAATAGACAATAAATGAAACTGCTAACACCAGAAACATCAGTTATGAAATCAGCAGTAGACGGATAGATAGAACACATATTGAGGCGTGAAAGAGACAACAGCAGTGTAGCACTACAATGGGCTCCGGACAGGAAGAGAACTAGACGGGAAGGTAACAAATTTCATAGAGGAGAGCCACTATGAGAGAAAAGAACCAACACGGATTGACAAGTTAAAACGTAACAAGAACAGCGGAACAAGATAGAAATGGGTGGAATATCAGCGTGGAAATCTTAAGCGGTTTCTGGTGCGGAAAGAATTAAGGTTATGATTAAGTCTTTAGAGAATTACCAAACGTTTCCGTTACGGTTTTCACTATTTTTTTGTCATGAAGGAAAGTGGTGTCTCTTAAAATTAATCTGGTCCGCTTTTCAGATAAGATATACCTTTTTTTAGTATAGCTAGATATGTTTCTTCCTGTCAATTAGACAATTTCAATGTGCACGACATGTTTCAGGAAACTAAGCTGTTTTTCGGCTGACTACTACTCTTTGAGTGTAGCGTAATACAACCGGATTCCAGGATACCAGGAAACTTCATCAGATAAATTAGTTATTTTGCGGATTGATTTCCGTATTGTATATTTAATTTTTGTAATTATTTCCAAGGTTCCACACCCAACCAACCTTCAGAAAGTCATTTAAACTGTAAATGCTAAGCGAAGCATATTTGCGAGAAAAAAAAAAGAATTATTGCAATCTGTCTAAGTTTTTATTTTGGATAAAATTATCTTTATCAACGATAAACATTATGTGAGAACCTATCTATTGTAGATTTATGTTTGAGATCAAATAAACTCAATCATAAAATATCCTGGCATGACAAAATATCAAACTATGCAAACGCCTAATTTATACCAAAACATTTTTTTTTGTAGAATCTCTTCTATATAGTTTACTGTACAGACTTTGACAGTACAGATTCTGAAGAATTGCCAAACGTTTCCATTTAGATTTTCCTATATATTTCTACGCCATTAAGGAAAATTGGCGTCTTTTTAAATTAATATTGTCCGCTTTTTCGATCAGGCACATAATACATTTTTTCCGTTTAGCTATAGTTATGTTTCTTCCTTTTATTAGTCTCAATACAATCTTTTATAGTTAGCTGTTGTCGTGTATTTGTTTGATGCCAATTTCAATGTGAACGACATGTTTCTAGAATCTTCATCATGTAATTTAGTTTTTTGCCATTGGATTTCCGTATTGTAGATGTATTTTCGATAAAATTTCCAAGGTTCATCACCACACCCAACCAACCTTCAGAAAGTTATTTGGACTATAAATGCTAAGCGAAGCATATTTGCAAGAAAAGAAAGAATTATTGCAATATGTCTACGTTTTTTTTTCTATCATTAATTAAATTGTCGTTATGAACGATAAATATTATGTAAGAACCTATCTATTGTAGAGTTATGTTTAAGATCAAACATAATGATTATATATCTTACAAGAGATCGAGAAAAAAAAAGTTATATTACAAACGAAAGGATTAATTGTAGGTGGAGGTATGCATCAATTTGCAAGATTTTTTTTATCGTAATATTATCTATAAGAAGACAGGGAATTATAATTCATGTTTTTATCTCATATATTTGATTTATTTAACAATATTGGTGTATGGACATTGCTATATGGTATCCATTGGGTCACTGTTAATACATCCTTATTTATTAGGGTTTGGCATATTACTATATATCAATTGCTTTAATAGTTAAACACACCGCAGTTTGAATATCCTCTAGCTCATTAACTGATACTACATTATTTATAACATTTCATGAATTTTCCTCGGTGATAGATAGTAAGTGTAGTGACTACAGTATCATAATAATCCTTACATTTTTTAATTTGTTTTATCTTTAATTATTCAACATTTATATACAATAGATATATCACATATTTTTACCACACCACAATGTTTTCCCCTTCCCTTTCATGAATGTGACCTACCGAATTAGACTATTTACCGGATTTGTTATCACACCAGCAACACGACGGGTGCCACATGTGGAGCAGGATCTACTTACCCTTCTGGAACACCTGAGATCACCCCTAGTTTTTTTATGGGGTTGGTGTTGTTTATTCTTTAGTTTTCTATGTTGTGTCATGTGTGCTGTTGTTTGTTTGCCTTTTTTTTATTTTTAGCCATGGCGTTGTCAGTTTGTTTTAGATTTATGAGTTTGACTGTCCCTTTGGTATCTTTCGTCCCTCTTTTTTAAAGAATAATGACATATACCATCAACACAATAATCAAAAATATGACAACTTCAGTCTCTTGCACCAGAATATTGTTTTAAAAAAGTGTTTCTCAAACACATTTCTCATACTTCTCACACCACACAAATATTCATACAGGTTGATTTACCATTTAATTAGGGACTCTAAATTTTGAATTTTCCTCGAAGTTCAGTATTTTCGTTATTCTCCTTTTTTTATTCACCAAGAACATCACTGTTACTAGTTATCAAATGTACCAGGATTATAATTTAAGACACCAGACGCGCGTTTCTTCTACATAAGACTCATCAGTGACGCTCAGATCAAAATAAGCCAAACAAGTACAAAGTTGAAGAGCATTGAGGACCCAAAATTCTACAAAGTTGTGCCAAATATGGCTAAGGTACCATTTTTAGAGTAATTTGTGTGACCTGCACTTTTTTGAGCGTCCTATTCACGTATGTGTGAATCAGAATTATTGTACTCTTTACTCTAAGAATCCTACGTTTTATGGAAATATTGTTTTTTTTTCAAATATTATCATTAAAAAGTCCAGCTTTAAAGACATTACAAGTTTCTAAGATATTTTTTGTACATGCATAATTATTTACTTTTTGCTTTTTATGTATTTATCTTGCGATATACCTTATCTTGTTTTCAAGTTGTGTTTGTCATGATTTATTTTAAGCAAAACAAGCCGGTGGTATTTTGGCATATAAATGTGGTTGTTTGTTTACAATGTGTTCCATAATCTTATAAGATTTATATGAAATGACTTAAAATTGACTGCTTTTTTTCGATCAATTTTTTTGTTCTCATTTTTGAAATTCCAAGGTTAAAAGTACGGAAAAGTGGTTCTGGTCTAACCCAAAGTTTTACATCATTAGATATTTCATGAACTGTCATCTGTTTCAATTATATAGAACTAGGACCTTACAGATTTTGAAAGGAAATTGACAACAGGGTCATTTAAACGCACAATTTAAACGTCTAACTTTTTATTGTTGGCTTTGTTGGGAATTATTTCCCATTGATTCACTAGAATTAAATTTGCTTAATTGGATTATTTTTTGAAAGTTTTGTGTAATTTCCACCGTTTTTAAAAATGTACCAGGCCTTCCAAGCATTTCATGAAATTCTTGTTTCTATAAAAAAAAAAATGTATAGTTATCTTTTCTGAACAGAGATATTTCTAAAGCTGCTCTTTATTTCAAAGTCCTCTTTGCCATGAGTATTAAATTACTCCTTATTTGATTCAGCAGTTTGAGAAAGGAGAAAGAGCAGAACTTCAATAATCCATATAATACAGGTTATATTCTGTACTGATATAAAATGTTTAAGACTTCATTGAAACATTAAATATGGTACTCATAATTTCATTTCTGATAGAGTTAATGTATCTCCTGTCAATATGACAATTATCCACCAGAGATCAAATGGTGTGGATTTAAGCAACTACATGTCATGGTGCGACTTCTACCATGAGTAAACTCCTTACCGAATATCCAGGGTGTTTCCAACCAAGGATAAAAGGTGGTAAAATTATATGATCCCATTCAAATGCATTGATCGTTCAAAAAAGGGGGAGCGGTTCAACTATATATCCCTATTCAAATGCATTGATTGTCCAAAAAAAAGGGGGGTTCCAACCCTCGGAACCCTCTCTGGATCAGCCACTGCAACGGCCTAGTATATCTCTAAGACACCAGAAAAAAAAACGGACATGACAGACATTAACGTTAGATAAGTTAATTCAACATTATTTTATAACTTTTATACAGTTTACACAATTTCCTGGATTTTTTTATTGTAGTTATATTTAATCCGTCCAATAATTTTTTTTGTGAATTTTGAATCGATATTTTTGTTGAATCTCTTCGATTTTATTTATAGATATTTTTACAGTACAGAAGAATGGTCATTACACTTTATGTCTACGTCAAGAAAGACAATTGGCGTCTCTTCAAATTAATCTTGTTTGCCTTTCAGTTTAATGTGAACTACCTGTTTCTAGAAGTTCATCAAGTAAATTTCTTTCTTGTGGATTTATTTCCGTATTGTAGATTTATTTTTCTTTAAAATTTCCAAGGTTACACACCACACCCGACCAACCTTCGGAAAGTAATTTGAACTTAGACAGAATATGCTAAGCGAAGCAAATTTGTGAGAAAATAAAGAACTATTGCAATCTGTCTACGTTTTTGTTTCTATCATTAATAAAATTATCGTTATAAACGATAAATATTATGTGCAAACCTATCTATTATAGATTTATGTTTAAGATCAGACATATTGATCTAAGTTATATAACAAACGAAAGGATGTATTGTATGTGGAGGTATGCATCAATTTGCTGGAATGCGATTTCGCAATTTTTATTCAATAACTATAACATATTCTTCATAAATAAAGGCAACAGTAGTATACCGCTGTTCAAAACTCGTAAATAAATGGACAAAAACAAAATCGGGGTAACAAACCAAAACTTAGGGGAACGCATTAAATATAAGAGGAGAACAACGACACAACATTAAAATGTAACACTCACAGAAACGGACTAAGCATTAGACAAAATCCGATGAGAATAACAAATATAACATCAAAACCAAATACATGAATTTGGGATAGAAAAGTACCGTGACACGTCCATAGTAATGTGAATTCACACTAAAATATAAGAGAAAACAAACGACACAACGGAAACACAACGTAAAAATGTTACACACACAGAAACGAACTATGATATAACAATGGCCATTTTCCTGACTTGGTACAGGACATTTTTAAAGAAAAAAATGGTGGGTTGAACCTGGTTGTGTGGAATGCCAAACCTCGCACTTTAATGGCAATGTTAAATATAACATTAAAATGACAACATAATATTACAGGACTACAATACAAATAAATAGGAGAACGTATTAGGCAACGAAACACATGAATAATAGATAACAAAAGGCATCAGGTTTAAAATTCAATACGCCAAAAACGCGACTCGTCCACACAAGACTTACCAGTGACTCCAAGATATAAAAGTTCGAAAGTCAAAAAAAGTACAAAATTGTACAGCACTGAGGATCAAAAGTTGTAAAAGGTTGTGCCAAATACGGCTAGGGTTTTCTGCTTGTGATAAGAACATCCTTATTATTTAGAACAATTTATGCTATTGCAAACAGTAAATTTTATCAAATGAATATAAAAGATATACATGATAAAACTGAAGTCTTAACTAATTACAGAAAACAAAACCGGAATACATAATACAAAGACCAAAAAATACAGAAAATAGACACACCCGACTTAGTCCAGGCCTTAACGCAAAAAGTCATAAAAATGACGTCACATACGAAGTGGTGAAAAGGCACAAAAATTACGTCACATTTGAATTTCTGAAACAGCCCAAATATGACATCACATTTGAAAAACTGTATCTCAAAAATAAGATTTGACACTATTGGTGTTTGTTCATTGTATCTGCTATCTATTCGGTCCTCGTTATTGTGATTATTCAATAGAGTTTGTTTACTAACTTTACCATTTTGCACAACTTTTTTTTGTTATCTTTATTCAATTACTCAACATTGATATACAATAGATTTATATAATATTACACAAAAATATCACAAGACAAGGTTTTAAAGTAAAATGAAATGTATCATCAACACAATAATCAAAAATTAAATGCTATGACACGTTCTGGTTCTTGCACCAGAACATTGTTCTTCAATATGTGTCTCTCAAAATAATTTCTTAAGTTGTTGTTGTTGTTGTTGTTAATTTCTTAAGTTGTTGTTGTTGTTGTTGTTTAATTTCTTAAGTTGTTGTTGTTGTTGTTGTTGTTGTTGTTTTATATCTTTTCAATATTTATATACAATAGATTTATTACATATCACACAAAGTTATCGCTGATTAAGTTTGATATACTGCAATTTGAACTTTATCAAAATTATGATTAAGTATAATATGAGGTATTGGTTTAAAAAAGGTCAAAATTTGACATGCAAACTTCTATTCTAAATAAATTTTATTAATAATTAGATCAACACATTGGTTTGTCAGTCGGTCAATAATTTATAGCTTTTTTCTACTCAAAAGCGTTATAGTAATTTTTTCAAGCTATATATTACTACTCTGCTTATAATAAAAGGAATAATTTACATCAAAATCAGCAAAAATTTGTTCTATCAACTATCAACTTCCTTCATATTTACATGTTATAAGTAATGTATTCTATATATTATTTCCAAGGTTATTCGTTTTTAAAAGTACTCGGAAACCTATTTATAAGATGATTTAAATTTTGAAAAAAACCTGTTGCGGAAAACATATCAATGCAACACTTACTATAAGACGTGTCACGGTACTTGTCAATACCAAATTCATGAAAGTTTTGATGTTATATTTGTTATTCTCATCGGATTTTGTCTAAACTTAGTTCGTTTCTGTGTGTGTTACATTTTAATGTTGTGTCGTGGTTCTCCTCTTACATTCCATGCGTTTCTCTCAGTTTTAGTTTGTAACTCGGATTTGTTTTTTCTATCGGTTTATGAATTTCGAAAAGCGGTATACTACTGTTGCCTTTATTCAAAGTAGTATAAATTATGCTGATTCTTCTTCAAATTATGAGGGCACCACCAACAGCTATGAACTATCATCCATATGGCCAAAATTATAAATGTACTGCAAAAAAATATAATTGTTTAAAATACGAAGGATTTTCTACCCCGAGGATAAGATTACTTATGATCAGTTTTAGGTGAAACCTTTCGGACTTGTGTTTGATCGGTGCTCTTCAATTTGCCTTACTGGTGATTTTTTTTAAGACAACACTTGCGTTAGTCGTGAAATATCAACAGCCTGGTTTCTTCAATTAACTGAATAAAAATTATTTCCCTTTAATGCCAGCAGATCAGTAATTATCATAGAAAAAATTATCCAAATTACAATTACAGAATAACTTCCTGTTAGAAAACAAAATAAATTATTGACTAATTAAACAATTGTAAGAACTAATTATTGGGGAAGAAATGTCATTCGGATAGAATTTTTCATGTCCGTCGGACTTTTTTAAACCAGTGCCTTATATTATAGTGGGTGATTAGTTTACCGTCATTTCATTACACAGACATCAAATGACTGAAGATGGATGGTAAGCATATATTTTGTAAAATATAATAGAATTTTGGTTTTCCTGATTGAATTATTTGGGCCCATTATAGCTTGCTGTTCGGTATGAGCCAAGACTCCGTGTTGAACCGGGTCGTACTTTGACCTATATTGTTTTGCTTTATACACATTGTGACTTGGATTGAGAGTTGTCTCATTGGCACTCATACCACATCTTCTTATCGCTTTATATCACCAGTTGATCCGTTTGTGGAGATGAATTCAATTTGGTACATTATTTGAGGAATTGGAATTGTGATAGACAAAAAAAAAAAAAAGGATAAGCACAGTAACAGTATAATGTTTGCAATATTGAATTTTACCGGAAGTGGGGCATTTTTTCAGATTGCCTCCCTATCTGAAATCAGAGAGTAATACTAGATGTAGCTCTGTGCCAAGTTTCATGCTTGTAGCAGTTAGTGCACAATTTTTTAAGAAGCCGCTGTACTATAGCATAAAACAAAGTTTTCTTTTCATCAGTATTATTTACAACAAATGTATGAATTAGTCATTGCACAAGAACATATATCATAACACAGATCGTATTGTTGATATATGAAATATTCTTAGAACTACATACATACTAGATATAATATCGGAGGACTCACCGAGGATGGCTTTATCATTAGCAGCCGTTTTATACTAAGTACTTTCAGCTGGCTTGCAATAATCATTGTACGCATTCATTGCTATGGTACTATAATCACCTTATATAACAATACTTGTCCATGTGTTATTGTCGTTCATAATACCGGTATAACGATTTATTTCTAAACGGATTTTTTAAAAACATTTTCCTTTGTATCGATACTTTATGTTGTTTCCTTGATAGTTACAAAAAGGTAAGGTTGGGTGCTAAAATTAGAATCATAGGTTTGTTGAACTGTCCAAAGTCAAGAAGCTCGTCAGTTGTTTTCTTCGTTTTTAACGTTCTTTATGGACTTATGTTATGTTTATGACAGACCTTTGATAGTCTCTTTTGCATATTTTCTCCGCCTGTCTAGTCTCGAGGCAATATTGAGCTTGATATATGGTATACATGGATGGTCCCTTGTTTTTTGACCTTATGTTGAACCCTACCATTTCGATCTCCTTTTGTATTGTAATTGGTTGAATTGCTCCTAGTAATTAGAATTCAGAATATAAGTTTTGTACAGGTTTAACTGTATTTTAAATAGCAAACAACGGTCGATACGTCATAGCTGTTATATGTCCTCAAGCAGTCGGAGTAAACAGAATGTCATAGTTTTTATTAGGTTAGGGAGTAAATGATCGATTTATCGAATGCAAGACAACGCGATGGCGAAAATAATAAGTTTACTAAAGTCCTTCCTTGGTGTTTCTTATAAGTATGGTCTTCCTAGATGGACAGAAGCATCCCTTTTCTGGACATCGGAGTTGTGCTTTTATTTTTGCAGGAATAAGGGAAAGGGCTTTTACTTTCGTGGTAATGTGATATTTACACTTATAGGGACCGAGAGTGAATGATTAATTCTTCGAGATCTAGGAAATAATATTTTTTTTATGGAATTCGGAATGACACAATTTCCTAAGGCCAATCTTTAATTCCTTATCTATAATACTAAAATAACGAGGTCCAATTTGTCAGCCGTCATGGGGTAAAAACGACAAATCAAAGAATTCAACTTTATATATAGCTAATATAGGACAATGATGTTGAGTAAAAATTACACCACTCCAGACCCTTTTGTTTTCCACATAATTGATATTGCCAACAATTAACAAGTTCCGGGTCGAATCCGATACCGATACCAATAGTACATGTATATTAACCTGTTACCTATTACCTTATCTGTACGTTCCGCATCTGACAGGCGCACCACCGAACGGTGTATTATTTAGGATTTTGCTATATACACGGGTCATAACCACAGGGTTGACACTACTAAATTCAATCATTGTCACATTATTCCCTATTGTAGTATTTTAACCAGTATCACTGTCTAAGATGACAATACGAATACTAAAAATCTGGACTTGAATAAGGCGTATAGGTACATTTTCCAATTTGTTAGCCGGAATGACGTAAAACAGAGAATCAAAGAATTCAATTTTATTGATGACTCATATATATAGCCTAACAAATTGGAAAATGTACCTATACGCCTTATTCAAGTATATATTCCTATATAATATAGGACAATGCTGTTGATTAAAAAATACTCCATTCCAGGCCCTTTTGTTATCCAAATAATTAATATTACCAATAATTGATAAGTTCCAGGTCGACGGGTTCAAACAGAAAGATTTTGAAAGCAGAAAAAACTGTACATCTTATAATCGGCATGACTTTATCAGATGACAATACCAATACTAAAATAAGGCTTTTATGCATATTTTTTATGAATATTGGGTCAAGATCAAATACATGTATACATTTTAAATAATCTAGAATATAAATATGTAAAAACATGAGTTAAATATATAAAAGGTCACAGAATATAAATACATTCATCCAATATACGTCCATGTGTCTATAAAGCACAAATTGATTTAAGATTTGGAGTTTCGATTCTCCATTTTTATAGTATCACAACTTGTAACCTGTTGTTACACCACATGCATCCAAGTGGGAATATACCGTAAAAATTGCAGATTCCTAGAATCGACCGTAGTTATGTTTACTTGGTACTTAAGCTCGCTCAAGAAATTAACCACCAAGTGATTTTCTTTTTGATCAGTGAGTTAAATTTTTAACGTTAACTTTAAAAATGGGCGTTTTCCGTAATTTATGACCTGACTTTTGATTATGAAAAACAAAACATACGTAATTTCTTATAGTTTTTTTACCACATGTGAAAAGCTAAGGTAATTTTTGTGTATCTGGCTTCAGCGATGTGTTTATTTCCTAAGATCAGTTGAGACTGATTAAATAGCATAGGATGCGCACTGATAATAGATATTTTTAAACCGATTTATTGACCTTAGCAAAAACCTCATTGACTTGCATCGCACTCCATTTCTGTTCCAAATTTAAGCAAACAACAGTATATTAATATCATAGGAATTGTAAAATAATACAAACGATACTGTTGTTGTTTTTGTTGTTGTTTTTTTTGGGGGGGGGGGAGGGATAATAAAACAATCTTACGTTATAGAACAAAAGACAACACCATGTAAAACTAACTGACGAAAAGTAAAGAAACCAGTCTACAAGACACTGCAAAGAAGTCTAAATACTGCGTACTGCGCAATACATATCAACTATAAACAGAGCTGACATTAGATGTTAAGGACGGTGCGTAAGCAGATACTGCTCCACTTACAAATTCTGATGTTGTCCGTAAAACTTTAGAAAGGATGACTTTAACTGAACTAACTTGAACCCTTGGTTTAACAGCTTCCCTTTAAGAAGCACCCTCTATTAAAAGATGACACCTTAGTTCTGAGAATGTCGTGTCAACTGGGAGTTATACATAGACACACTTCATATGCGCTGCTGAAATGTTACATAAAACGTATCGAAGATAGCAGGTTAAAATAGTCAAACGCACTAGAATAAATATTCCCTCCAAAACGCAAAACCTTGCTAGATGATCACTCTTATTACCTCTGAGGAGGGTTTTGGTGTTGTTTCTATAATTTTTGCGACAACTCCAATAGGAAAGCATGATTATCACAAGAAAATGACAACACCGTGACCTTCAAGAATGAAACCCCAGACTTTATGTTAGAAATCAGCACTCCGAATGACTGTGCCAAACGTGATTATTCGTATTTGCTATTCAATGTAAAGAATCTCTTATAAAAAACATTTGCTATATTGAACTACTGTGGATCCATTATTTTAGTGAGTACCAGTTATGGTGGATTGAGGAAAACTTGCATATTCTTGAATATTAAAAGTCGTGGTTTTTGCAAAATCTGCATACATTCCTTTCTAAAATTTGTAATTCGTTGACCATTTGAATTTAGTGGTTCCCCTGTACCCACGAAATCCACGAAAATTTGTAGTAACGAATAATGAAACCACAGTATGTATAATAGTGTTTCATACTCAAATTCAATTATGGCCATGTTTCTGTGAAATTTACTACTGGTGAGGTTTACCCTCTGGGATATGTACAATTATTATTTATGTAACTGTCTGGCATGTAAAAACATTGAAGCAAAATTTACAATTAACGACTAGCACATTGCGCACTGTTAACAATCGAACGAAAGAGATAGTGCACAACGCACATCTTCATTGCATTACTGCGTTGTAGGCATTTTTGTACATCACTTGAAGACAGAATCGTGTGTTACTTTCGATTCAAGAGATAATCTTTTTGAGATTGAAGTGGAAATTAGCATGTAAACATATCCTATGAAATAATTTACCTGGAATATTTCACATATATTGTTTTGCAATTGAAAAGGTAAGTGCGTTATTAATTAATATGATATTTTGTAAATATGTATACTTTAGCTTATCACAACCTTTCATCTTATGCGTATTAGAGATGTTTATTTAAAAACCGAAAAATAAAGAATAAAGAATAAAGATTTAGTGATATATTATGTATATTAATACACATTTACTGGATCAGATTTTTTAAATTTCCATATTGATGTATTTACGTATAGAGCCATTGTATATATAACTGGCTTCCAAATAAATGTGAATTATTACATTCGATTCTTTGTTTGAAATCATCAGTCCAACAATAAAATTATTAATCAGATAAACGATCAATCAATTAAATACACGTTTTAAACAGATTTTTTTGTTATACTATAGCTTATTTATTTTGTAAAGTGTTTTGATCATGAAATTATCTGTAATATTGTTTGCTGTACGTTAAACAATGAACAATCAACGGATTAAACTAGAATTTACCTTTCTGCATAGTAAAATGTTCTAAAAACAATGTTTTGAAGCTTTTGAATCAATATATCCGTACTACACTAGTTTGACCTTCACTTATTTAGGCCTTTGTAAGTCTTGTATGAATTAGTTTCTTTTATATGTATCGGAGTTTAGGATGACGTCCATTATCACTGAACTAGTACATATTTTTGCTGAAGCACGGGTGAGTGATTTTCTTGATGTATTGAAGACCCATTGATGGCCCTCAACTGTTTTCTGCTTTTTGGTCGGGTTGTTATCTCTTTGACACATCCCCCTTTACATTCTCAACTTTACTATATTCACAGTTCAAATAGGGTCGCGATTTTTGTGTCCATTCATGTCAGTTTATACTCTAAATGATAAAAGTTTAAAAACGACAATACCGACCGAATTATCTATTGCCAATGACCTGTCTGTACCACGCACTATATTACTCTTGGATTTGACAATGTTGTTAGTAAACATGAGTGACACTGTAAGAATACCTAATCAGCTGGAAATACTTGTATATAGGTCTATACATTCATCTATCTTAATGTATCTTTTATCAAAATCTGTTCATTAGTTATTTGCTATTCCCATTACTGTCTTTTTCATTCACTCATGTATTCGTTCAACATAAACAAAAACGAAAGTTGTGTAAAAACATAATTTTGGTTAAAAGAGAGGCGAATGATTTCAGAGGGACAGTCAAACTGATAAGTAGTTAATAAAGTGACAACCCCACGGCTAAAAGAGACCACCATAACATTAATACCCAAAACATTACATAGAAAGCTAAAGAATACTGTAGCAACACGCACTCAACCAAAAAATGGGGATGAAAAATACGCCTTTGAATTCAAATACATTTAACAGTCGCCTTTGTTTTTCCCATATACGTGATAATATTATTTGCAGCTGTTTGCGAATGAATTTAAATACATTTTATTTATATGCATTTCCCTGACTTCAAGCAACTTTCTACAAGGTCATATTGTCTGTTTGCCGCTTCAGGTTCTTTACGTCCACTTGAGAATAACACCTCTATAAACCATAACACAAAAGTCAATTGGCGTTCTTTTACATAGTTTAACTTTTTTCAATCGTATGCTTGGATTTTGTTTGTTGTCTATATGTTATTATGGAGACGAAAACATAATTTATCTGAACTTAGTATTGAACTGCATGTCTGTTCTCAAAGTAAACCATTGGCGGACCCAGGGGGGATCCGGGGGGGTTGGAAACCCCCCCTTTTTTTGGCCGATCAATGCATTTGAATGGGGACATATAGTTGTAACACCCCTTTGTCCTGGGTTGGGAGCCCCCCCTTTTTAAAATGGCTGGATCCGCCCCTGTAAACAGACTTGAAGTAAGACATTTTGAAAATTACGTCATTATTACAAGCCGATATAATTATACAGCAATAGTCTGCATATGTCATTCAGGTAAACAGATAAGTAAATTAAATAACATGTGCAGATATAAATATGCATTCTTTTATCTTCTAATGAGAGTTTCATATAATAAAAAGGCTGCATAATACATAAATTGTAACAAAAACCGTACTTCGAGATGGAGACGTTATGATTCTGGATTCTGACAGGTTGTTAAATGGTTTTGCTATCTTTTGGGTGGTGATTCAAAATGATTAATTTTTTGCATCTCGATTTCTACATCTGAATGTAATATTTTATAACTTAATGATAACAGAGATGTGTCTGAACGAGAGATATTCAAAAGTTTTGTGAGTAACGCTGTGAAAGAAAACTATATATTTTGCTGAAAATGAGAGCTAATATATGAGCTTATTATCAGAAATAAGTCTGATTAAAAATTTGGTAAATGAGACATTTCAGAACCAAAATAATGCATATGAGATGTGGAGTGGCTCAATTGGTCTGAGGACACAGTCATCGTTTTTTGTTTTTGTTGTCTACGAATATAATCCCTAGTGTGAACAGTGTAAAGCTTGCATTTTTTTCATACACTTTCTAAATTTATAATGTGGGAAATATTAAGTAAGGGGATGCAATTGCATGTTAAAATTAAAACATTTGGGTGCTGAATTTTTATGTTTGGTATAGTGATTTGATCCAGTTATAAAGTTCAAAAATGAGTATATCTGAAGCTGTCAAACCGAATTGTATACCCCCATAACATAGAATTGTCCATATGTTGAGTAAGAGATGGTAGGAGATGGTAGACTTTTCTTTAATTTTGATATTAGTTGTCCCAATAGTAGTACACTTCACTGTAAACACAATTTGAAATAGAGCAGATTCTTTTAATTTGAATGTATTGTCTAAAAGAAATGCACTACGAAATAACCGTGTTCTTGGGCCAATTGGTATTTTTCTTAGGAGACAGCCCAAAATCTGTTCTGTATTGTCGCGAACCGACTAAACAAATATGCTGTAGAATCTTTGATGAAGTAAATATCACTGAGCAGTGTTTACATACTCTTTCTATATGTTCATTAATAACTGCCAATTTGTTATCTTGCCAATGTTTCGTGGATATGCCAAATTACTCTGCCCTAATTGCAAGTTTCGTCTAATTAGAACAAAAGTTTTGCATTTCAAAGATAATTGGTTTTATTATTTCCTGAAAAATTCGACACAGAAACAGCATGTTTGTGACTTACCTATGAGATTGATTTGGGAAAACCAAGAAATTTGCAAAGTAACCATACATATGATAAAAATTATGCTTGCGGCGGTCAATTCTATTTTCAATTTTTGAAAAATGTCACGTTTGGAAATTTAATTTGCTCATCAAAAAATATGAGACAAAGTTTCCTGAAGTAAATTTATTCATTTACCTGAAAAATGCATTGCAAGATCGGTCACAATTGTTTAAAAAAGAGTCGAAAGATACATAGGGATATAGAAACTCACAACTCGTCGACAAACTGAAAAAAGCCATGGCATGACAGAAAAAAATTGGTTAGACAATGTCCTTACATAGCTACTTAATATATGATTTGAGATGGAAGTGTTGGACTCAAGCAACGGATACCATACATACCTTTTTATATCTTGTATCCGTTGAACATAACATTTTGTTTTGCTTTTGTGCGCGTGTCCTAGTTTAAATTGATTAAAATAAGTCCAGTTGACTATGTAATAAGACAAACAAGCAATAGCGCAAAAATAATTACAGCCGATTTCATTGAGTGTGAAGCCAAAGGTAATATCTTTGGTTAGCTTGCTTGTGAGCTGAACCGTGAAGTCATTGTTAGGTCAGATAAACTACCCTCCTTTAAGAGAAAACTAGTCCAGCAGATAACCAATCTATCAGTCTGTTGTACTAGCCTACTTCGAAAGGAGGGTAGTTTACCTGACATAACAATGACTTTACGGTTCAGCTAACAAGCAAGCTAACCAAAGATATTACCTTTGGCTTCACACTCAACGAAATCCGCTGTAATCGAAAAGTATTCAGAAACACGAAAGCGACATAAAAATCCAAATCAAACACATAAAAGACTATCAAAGGATCCACAGTAAGAATGTGTTTTCCTCTCTTTGTGTGTGTGTGTTCTTTTTTTCAATAACGAAAATTTTGACAATTCAAAACCGAATATTAGAAAGTGAAATAAAAAGACCAAAGTAACACTAGCACTGTCTTGAGTCAAACAACAATACTGGTTATCAAAAACGTGAAGAAGGCTAACTATGGTCAAAGGTGCTGACAACAATCTAATCATAAAACGTGAAGAAGGCTAACTATGGTCAAAGGTGCTGACAACAATCTAATCATAAAACGTGAAGAATGCTAACTATGGTCAAAGGTGCTGACAACAATCATAAAATCACATAAACAAATCGGAGTTCATTCAAAATCGTTCGAACTTGTGTAGAAGGAAGGGAACCGATTGTTATAGTTTTACCTATGATTGTTGAAGACCTAACTAATGTGTTGACATTTAGATACTATTTGTTACTTAAATCATATAAACAAATAGCCTTACAGCAATAGAACAAAAGTAACATAAAACAAAACAAACTGACATCATTACCAGTACAAATGCTACCAAAAAGACACTGTGAAAACCCACCATTATCTAAGGCTCGCGAAACATATGGCTATAATGTTTTAGACAAAAGCACATTACATTAAAATCTAAAACACGCAGGCCATTTTACTGTTATTATCGACTCCTAGGAGTCGATATTAAGAATTGAACGATGGACAGTCAGTGCGTGATTTTTTATTTGCTACCTGATTGGAAGATATTACAAGACGTGAATAATCAAAGTTTATTGATTGGTTAGGACAATCCAAACCTAGTAAATGTCCTTCAATCCCGTAGAGTATCGGATTTGTCGTCTCTATTTTAGCAATTAGATTTTGCCTGGTCATTAATCATGCATATTCATGATTCACGTGTGTGGTAAAGTTTGTTGATTGATGCACGTGGCTATTCTAGTAAATAAATAAATCTACAAAGCGAGAGCACTTTCCATTTTCATCAGCTAAGAGTCGACTAGCCCTTTTTGAAAGGCTTATGCTTGTTCTCATCAGAAGTCAATACAACACTATAAATTAGAATCAACACGAACGTAAGTTAGCATTTGGGCACAGAACACGTGGGAGACATGATAGACGTCAATACCGATTTAAGGTGGCTCGGCCCTTTACCAATGCGCATATTTTAACGCATGTTTCTTACGACGAGTGCCTTGGAAACGGTCGCTTTAAGGGGTCTTCTCAAAAATAGCTTTGACGACCTTGGAACGCGGGCGTGTATGAAAGCACCCTTGACGATGTAAACAAGAGACGCTAAACGTTCTTCAAAACAGGAAATACGAACGGTCAGAAATTCACAGTGCTTTCTTCATTTTTCGCATAAAAGTTTAAAAGGAGAAAAATATACATGATTTAAGCATAACATTAAAAAAAAGAATATATAAATACTGACAAAGTCACATGTATGACGTCGACGGTATTTGGTGCCGCTTCGCTCCCAAAACGCATTCTCATCTTACACGGTCGCCTCTTGGGTCCGTTCGTACCATATTTTGAATTCACTTAAATACCAGTTGAATTAAATGATGTCGTGGATATTTATTTTTGAAAATGTTTTGCCAATGACGCAATGATTAACTGTAAACAAATGATAGCGATGTAAACAACTTCATGTCATCGTACAGCTTTCAAAAACAGGTAAACTTGTGACCCGTATCAGAGACATATATGTGTATATATGTCTCTGCCCGTATAGTATGGTTTAAAACATCGGGGCGGGTTTGTTATCATGATATAATCCGTTTGGCGTTTTATAACAGTTTGTTTCTGTCATAAATATATTTAAAACTTGAAATATCTTTATTTCCAAGTATTTTTAGGAGTTTATTCCCGAGTATGCGATATATTTTTCCACTGCAAAATTTTGATAATTATAGTTATACCAAAACAAATTTGAACATGTCAATTTTCTAACAGACTTAATACTTAACATTTTCATTTAAAGATATGTTTACCTGCACGAAAATCATCTGATAATTTTTCTCGTATCACAATTCCATGATTTCCGGAACACTAGACTTAGTCCTATAATCTAAGACATCGGGACCAATGTTTTCTATTTTTATGATACTTTTCTATTACTTATTTTGTGAATTGTTATTTTGTTGATTTGCAATTTTCTGTTGTATCTATCAATATGTCAACCGAGTTCATATTAAAAAAAAAGAAATATCAGCATTAAAACTAAAATAATTGAATCAGAGCACTGAATGTTATTAAAATAGACTAATGGATCCAGCAACGATCAATCGGCTCCAACTATATTTCCCCATTCAAAGGCATTGATCGTCCAAAAACCCTCCCCCTGGATCCATCACTGTCAAAAGTAACCGGGACTGGCCTAGTATTCCGACCTAATATATCGGTCTATGATATAATTCCTAAATACTGCATGCTTTGCGGAGAACCGCAAAATTTTTGGTTTCACCATGTCGGGATTTTGCTAGGACATACACCCGCATCGTGCCGGGCAGTCTCAAACACTACTAAAGACTTTATATATAAAAAAAAACTATACTACTACTAGGTTCAGGAAAAGTTTGGATTGTAATTTAAAAGCTACTCCCTGAAGAACGCTATATTAGCCGGTGATGTTGGCAAACTTTAACTTTAATCCTAATTTTTGAAATGCATTTTTAAAAGGTAAGCTAATAAGGAAAGTTATGATCACAAATATAGTTGAGTGATGTCAATGCGGCAAAAAAATGTGAATGACAATTTTGTTTGTGAACACTGATTTGATCTTACCGTGGCAAAGAAATGCATAACTAATCATCGATCTATGCGTGATGATAAAAGGAGATAATGTTTTTTTTATTTATAATATTGAATTTTAAATATGAACTTTGGTGGATAGTTGTTTTATTGGCAATCATACCACATCTGCTTATTTTCATATCGTATGGTTAACATAGAAATATGACTAATCTGACAGATGACCCCTTGATTATACAGGGTGTTCAAACAGCTGGATGTATACATACGAAGCCTCGTAGGGTAAAAAGGCGGAATTTTGCCTACACATGCACCAAGCGTAATTGTCCATTTGGATTTTTTTTATGACAGTCCATAAATCTAGCTCCCGTCTTACTTTGCATAACTTTCATAATTGATACTTATCTGCATGTTCTCATCCGTATTATGCTTGAAATACTTGCCAGTGATCATTCAGTATGCACAACTTTAATTTTCATTATGTGCAGTCATATAAAAAAAAACGTAATTTCTGGGACTTTTCTTTGTTTGACTATGTGGTATATCAGTTTATAGTAATTGTTGAAGTCCGTACGGGGACATAATTGTTATCTTCTATGTTAATTGGTCTCTGGTGAAGAGTTGCCTCATAAACAATGACACCCCATCTTCCTATTTCTATACCCTACACAAGGAAGTGGCGCAGGGTATAACATTTTTGACCCGTCCGTCCGTCCATCAGCCAGTCTATCAGTCCTGTTTCTTGTCATCACAACTCCTCTCAAACCGCCCAACTAAATTTCAGGAAACCTTTTTAGATAATAAGGACATACTATGCAGATGTGCATATCGACAGGAAATTATGATTCAAACTTTTTCTAGGAGTTATGCCCCTTTGAACTTATTTGCTTCAATATACTACTGCAAGTTTGTCATCGCATCTCCTCTCAAACCGCACAATAGAATTTTATGAAACCTTTTTAGATAAGGACATACTATTTAGATATACATATTTTTTTTCTAGGAGTAAGGCCCCTTTGAACCTATTTGCTTCAATATACTACTGCAACAGTTTGTCACTGCATCTCCTCTCAAACCGCACAACAGAATTTCATAAAACATTTTTAGATAATAAGGACATACCATGTAGATGTGCATATCGACAGGAAATTACGAATTATTTTTCTAGGAGTTATGCCCCTTTGAACTTATTTGCTGCAGTATACAACTGCAAACAGCTTGTCATCGAAACTCCTCTGAAACCACACAACAGAATTTCATGAAACTTTGTAGATAATAAGGACATACCATGTAGATGTGCATATCGACAGGAAATTACGAATTATTTTTCTAGGAGTTATGCCCCTTTGAACTTATTTGCTGCAGTATACAACTGCAAACAGCTTGTCATCGAAACTCCTCTGAAACCACACAACAGAATTTCATGAAACTTTGTAGATAATAAGGACATACTATGTAGATGTGCATATCGACAGGAAATTATCGTGATTTAATTTTTTTTTCTTAGTTATTTTATTTCTCTAGTGGCAATGTGGGGACTGACTGCCAAAGCGGGGCTGGCTTCAGTTATTTGCAATATAATCCACCAATTAGCCCCCACCCTATGTCGGACTCTGTAACAATCATCCCATCAACCAAATATTTTGAAACATATTTAGAATTCAAGAAACAGACAAGTCAATGAAAATGAGGTTAAGTTCAGATAAACCCTGCAAGACAGACATATTTGTTATTCATTTATTATTTTGTACATAAATCACCCATTAGTTTTCTCATTTTAAATGTTTTAAATTGTTCATTTGTCATTTCGAGACCTTTAAAACCAACTATGCAGAATATGTTTTACTCATTATTGAAGTCCATATGGTGACCTACAGGTATAGTTATTTCTGTGTTATTTGGTCTGTTGTGTCTCATTTACAATCATATCACATCCTCTTATTTGATATTTTAATTTGTGATAAGACATTTAATAATCATTTCATACACCAAATATACATGAAGATGACCTATTGATTACACAATATTGACTACTACATGTACCTATTAGTATTTATTATTTTTGAGTATATGTCCGACATGCTGACAACGGACAGTCAATGGTATACCATAATATGTCCTGAAAACTGGTGTTAAAAAAAAAGGCTCAACTAAATCAAATTTTTGAAACGTGATTGATTTTATTCCTCTAATATCTATGAGATCAAATTTATAAAACATCTATTAATATAATTAATTTCAATGTACTAGTATACATGTACGAATTGTTGCCATTTATACATCATGTACATGTACAATCATTAGCTGATCAGCTCTATATTTTCTTTATTTTTATTCTCCTTCACTGTTTTATTTATAAGAGTAGACTCATATATATGATCTGTATTCATCATTGGGACAGGTAGCTATATATATAGGTGAAGTAGGTCCTTTTGATTATATTTTTTTAAAGGATTTAGACAGCACTAAAGCATATACATGTATTTCCAATTTATAGTTGATCTTAGCTCCTTAAGTGGATTGTGGCAACATATATTGCATATATACATGTAGAATGTTGTTCTTAAGTTTCAGCACTTTACGCATAGTTTCCGGTTGCAAGACTAGAATATGATACTGGCTTCTCATGAAATTCTGTCAGTACTTTGCCAATAGTTTCCAAGTAAAGTTGAACATTCCAAGCTCACTCCTTCCATTTGCAATGTACATGTACAAATGTACTTGCAGCCTGAAATTAAATATCAGAGTAATTCTGTCAGAAAATCAACAATTATTGACATTCAAAAGCATATAGATGTAGACTAGTTCATAATAGTAATGTGTCCATGGGACACAGATGAGCAGCCGCTTGCATATAAAGGATGAAAAGGGTGACACCACCCAAATTTGTACTTGATCTGAGTGTTGTTGTAGTAAGCATTGCATATAAGTTTCAGAACATTTGGATGAAGCAAACTTGTGTTAAAGAAAGGAACAAAATTTCAGCATTTTTTTAATTTGTAAAGGGGCATAACTCTAGAAAAGTAAAAGCGACCCCACCAAAAATTCAAACTTCATGTGTGTTTGTTGGTACAATGTAGTAAGCATATATATATGCATTAATTGTGTATTAGTTTCATAACGTTGGTAGAGGCAAACTGAAATTGGAGAACAGAAACCAAATTTGGGAGGTACATGCAAGTTTGATAAGACTGACAATGCAAGGGTAACCTTAAAAGAACTAAAATGGTCTAAATTAATATGTGTTTATTTGATAATAGGTTCGTTTTCATTTATTTTTGTTTTCCCTTGAGAAAACATAAAATATTTTTTTATAATTTAATTTGGTTGAATATACATGTATATCGAATTTCTGAACAGAAAATAATGAAAATGAGACACAAAAAAAATATAACCAAAAAATAAACCTGTGATAATACTGCTTCTATTGGTACCAGGATGCTTAAAATCAATCCAAAATATTTTTTTTTTTGAAAAAAAATGTATACACCTATAGTTGTTTTAATGTCTGTGTCATTTTGGTCTTTTGTGGATAGTTGTCTCATTGGCAATCGTACCACATCTTCTTTTTTATATTATATACAATATATATGAACAGCTAAAAATCTCAAGTGACAAATACTTATGGCCGCATTCTGTACATGTTTAACCCTGATACTTCTATTACTAGACCTTAAGACATTTTTGTATACCTAACAGAATTAGGGGGGGGGGGGGGGGTTAATGGTAAACAAATTGTGATTGATAAAGATGAATCCTTCGTTTGCCTCCTACTGTAGGGTTTTTCATTTACAAATTAGGCCAATTATATCATATTCTCAAGAAAATAAAGAAGTCAATCAAACCCCAGACCTTAATAGAGGGGTGGACAGGGGTAAGGAGACAGGGGAATGAGGGATGAGGGAAAAGGGGGTATCTTTGAAATATATTTTGTCTTGGGGCAAGGAGATGGAAGAATTGAAGTAAAAAGGAGGGGGGGTTTAGAGTAAAATGGGAAGGGAAATATAGTTGGGGTCAAGGAGTAGAAACTGTCCCGATGGAAGTTATGGGGTACCCCACATACATATGACCCTAGTCCGAGATTTCTCTGACGTCCAACGGTTGTTTTGCCAGACAAGCTGGGGCTAATCTCGGACTAATATGAACCTAACTTGGCTACGAAATAAGTTATTAAAAATGATGATTAAAAAAGACTAATTCATTGACACTAACCATTGCTAACGGTAGCGTAAAAATGACAGTAGATGTCATCCCTTCCTCTTCGGCCGTTTGCACACGGATATTTTGCAAAACTGGCCAGACATGTTTACAACTTGTCTGTAAAAGGTAAAATAAACACATAAATAAGATACCAGCTATAACGATCTATAATATTAAACATGGAACAGAAATTGAGCCCGTGCAAGGTTTCAGCCGCAGTGATTTTCAACAGTAGCGAGTATTTTGAGACAACCCCCAAGTTTGTATTTTTCGTTATACTGGTAACATTTGGCTGCCTAATATATCGAAATCTATGTTTTCTTATGTAATAACTCTACCTTCATCGTTGTATATTCGCCACAATGTCTGTTATGCATGTACATGGTCGTATTCATCAATATAGTATGCTGCTCGGCAATGGCGACCTTGAAATTCCTCTGGTCCGATAATGGCGCCAAATTAGAGGGAAGCAACTCGCACCAGACAAAATTACCGTATTTCACCAAAATAATCAAAACTTCACTTTTTGATAACAAACAGTAATACGATAACCACATTTATATTCAGCAATCGTTTATTGATATAATTACAAACATTATTTTATTAAAGCCATCAATAAAGAATTCACAATTAAGTAATTAATGGAGTGCAATGAAATCAGACCTTATGGGGTAGAGGGGTTAAACAAAAGCTCATAACTTTTTTAAAAGCCTGGTGACCCCCATTTTATTTTACCTTAAAATGTTCGAAAAGTTCATACCTTTGACATATCTGTTTTTAAAAAAAATCTACCGGGGAACTTTTACGAAAAATCGATTAAACCAATATTTTTTGCCTTAAACTAAAATTAGAAAATGCAAAATTTAAACATTAATCTGAAAATAAAAGGATTTTTAAGTCAAAAACAACCAAGGGAAAGGTTTACATTTCAAATTCTAATGTTTTTTCACATAAAAATCATACTGACTTGGTTTTAAAAGTCTTTGAATTTGATGTAACGGTTATTGTTGGAAGGGTGGGCATGTTTGGAAATAGGGTCAAAATCGCACATTTCGCTTCAATTTGAGGAGAAAACGAGCCTGGTGACCCCCTTTTTTCTTTGCATTTTTGGATTCAGCATAAAAAAATCTACAGAATATGTGAAAATAAAAAAAATCTACCGGGGGTCACTATTGGGGTGAGCCACCTTAATACATTGCGCATGACAACCTTTTTTGGGGAATATTTATCTTTTTATGATGTACCTTTGAGACCAAAGCGCGGGTAACGTTTTGATCATCAAATGCACGTATGCGACAAGGGATCTGGATAACATTACCACTTTTAATCATTGACAGTTAGACAAGCGCATACATCAATGAAAATGAAAACGGTTTTTAAAGATCTGCCTCTCATTGCTCTCCTGACACTTAAGCAACGATGATTAACATTTTTGAATATTTTCCCAACAACTATAACTGCAAATAACCATGACAATGCATGATAACCTTAACCTTAATTTTGATTGAATACTTGGCTTAAGAGTGCAACACTTTGAAAATTATGACAAACACATAACTCAATGAAAATGAAAACGATTTTTTGAATTCTGCATATCCTGACACTTTAGTAATTATGATTAATAGTGCTGAATCTCTTGCTGCAACTAGTGCATATTATAACCCAGATTTTGATTGTAACCTTGCTTACAAGCTAGCGCAACACTTTGAAAATTATGACAAAACACAAAGCAATGAAAATGAAAACGAGGTTTTAAATTCTGCATCACCTGACATTTGAGTAATTATGATTAGCATTGTTGAATCTCTTTGCTGCAACTAGTGCATAACCTAGAACTAAATCTCGACTAGAAATTACAAGTGCAACACATTGAAAATTATGCAATGATAATGAAAACGATATATTGAATTCTACATCTCCTTATACTTTTAGTAATTATGACTAATATTGTTGGATCTTCTCGCAACACCTAGTGCATAAACTGGAACTAAATCTCGATTGGAAACTTGACTTACAAGCGCAACTCTTCCAACCTTAACATGAAATACCTAAATCAATTATCCTCGGAAATCAAGAATCGTTCTATCGAAGGTCGAAGAGTACCAAATAGTTTGTAAACAGTAAACACATACACCAATGATAAACAATCCACCATCTTAACATTGTTTACATCAGATGCACCGACCGACCATTATATATATGCTAATGATCTACTTTTCTTGTTCTTTGATTAATAATACAGGATGATAAATAACAGCTAGAAATCAATACATGTATAATCATTTCTGCTTTTGATTACAAATAAGCATGTTTTCCTACAGGAAGATCTTTCTTCCTAGATTTATATCTTATATAACGTCTTATTTTATTTTTGTTTTATTCTCAATTCAGATAAAAATCCGAAAGTATCTATTCACTAAACTTTGTTGGTGTTTCTATTGATTTTATTCTCGATAGTTAACATGTAAACATTGGTTAAATGTGAAAGGCATAGGGGGTTTCAGAGCGCCCTGCCCGGAGAAAGGAAGAAAGACCATTCACAATTTGTCTTACATTTGTTTTTCTCTTTTTTAATTAAATAAAAAAAATAAACCTTTCAAATATACATGTAGAGTTCATAAGATACAAATATTCCCTGTGGACACCCCCCTTTTATTTGTGCTGTCTATTTTCAACCCTCGAATTAAGCTTAGGAATCTAATTTAAATTAAAACCTTGCTTTCTAACCAATTTATTCATTTACCGGACCGGCAACTTTCTTTATTTAATACGAAAATCTACAGTGCCGTTATACACATGCATGTTGTTTGCTTGGAGTCCCCGCCCGAAAATAAAATAATCCAAGATACTATATTCCTGCATCACGTGAATTTTACCACGTGGAGCTTACATTTGAATAAATACCGAATATGGAAAGTGAAACTACAATTCAAAACATAAAGTCCGAAGGCACAAATAAGAAAAAGAAAGGGTTTTTTTTGGCAAAGGGTGCGGGTAAATTCTCTCTGTGTTCAAAATATACATGAAATATTTGCCACTGCCCCCTTTTCTGTTCTATGAATTCTAACCCTGAGTTTTCTATCTGTTACTCCATGCCAAGAAATCCTCGCTAAAAATTCCGGTCGACCTCCTACGGCAGTCATTAGTAGCTAAATATTTGATTTCATTCAAGAAATTAATTTATGACCTTCATGTACGTGTCGCTTAGAACACGGCCATATACCGAATGGTCAATATTAATCATCCATGTAATTTGCTCTATGGGGTGTTTGCAGAATTTCAACGGAGGCAATTTCTTGGCATGCCCCACTTTGTGGGGAAATGTGGTTGATTATATAGTGATCCACTGAAGTATGACTGGAGCGACACCCCCTTTAGGTCAGTCAGCGCCCCTCCTCCTTATAAAAAGTTTTTGATCAGCCACTGATAGGGGGAATTGCATGTTTGATCACACCGTACAGTAAAAAGATAACAATCTGTCCTTGTGAACCCTTCCTTTCTTCGTACGGAAAAAAGGCTTCCGAATATAACCATTTTGACAAGTTACATGTTGCATTAATTTCATCAAACCTAGATGCTCAGGTTTAGCTACGTGTATGAATGATAGTTCGATTACTATGCATTAAGTGCATGTAGCTTGAGCATCGACTTTGGAGCTCAATGTAGATTAGTCATAATATACATGTATTTCCCGTCGAAAAGGAGAATATCTAAGGGTTTTAGCCAGAGATGTTTCTTTTTTCAATGAGAGCACATATTTATTAAACTTTTAGAGGTTGACAATTTTCGTTTGATATCCGTCGCTTGTATAGCCACCCTTGTTTTATTATATTATACCTTATATTTTATTGGTCACCTATTAAAGTCTTTTTTTATATTATTAATCGGAAGAGATAAAACACCTGCCTGGTGCACTTGGGTCAATTTGTTCACTGTTATAACATTAATTTTATTATAACATGTAGTTGATTTAAGCGTTTTTTTTATTATTACATGTCTATTGTCTAGATAGAATATATCAGTGTCCGCAAATGTTTAAAATTGTATTGTTTATGTGCTGTACGTATGCCCTCTTGGGGTCCTAACTTGGGGAACAAAATTATTCTATTCTATATTTTATTCTAAAAGGGCTTCTTGTATATACTAGAGGAAGTGAAATGCAGGTAACCATTACTACAGGTGATTTAATTGGTCTTTCATATTTGCGTGGTCTTCGGTAATTTAAAGACGATAATATATCGGGATATGGATTTAATTTATAATAGATATCAAAGACAAAGTTGCTGCTTTTGAAAAACTACTGCCATTTGCAATGTAAGTAAATAGGTAGTTAGAGGTTTTCTCTTGGTATTATATATAATGTTGAAAAGAAATGACGAGATAGCTCCTACTGTAGCAATCGATCAGTTTTGTTATCAGTAACATGTCTATGTGATTCCAATAATATTCCATCTAGTATAAAAGCTGCATTATTCATTTTTAATTGAATAAATTATCTACAGTTTGATTTGATAAAAGTCAAGGCTGTATTATACATCTGTTGAAAACAAAAACAAATACAATGTGTGAATGATCTCCTGTTTGTGTATAAGTACACCTGTACCTATAAATTAGTCATGGATAGTAGTCAATTTCATAGGCATGTCAATTGCATATATATTGCAATTGTGCGTGGTCTACATAACTGATTGTTGATTTGGTTGGATATATTCATTATAATGGTAGCAGTTTAATTGATAAGTAGTAAGTTTTTTTAACATATATATAACTTTTGTTTTATAATTGTGATCTTTATAGAACCGTACTAGGGAATATGTTTTTTTTTTATTATTCATTTAAAAGATAAGTTTTAAGGAAAAAGGTAAAGCTAGCTGTTATACCATTAGGGTTTTGGCCAAAAGTTTCATTTTTCTACGGTACAGATCAGCAAGGAATATTTAACGTCCTACATTGCCTCTTTCGTGTTTTCTTTCCAAATGTCCCCCTCTTAATGTAACCTCTCGAAAAAGTCCCTTTTGACATACTAATATTTTTTTCTCTTATATCTTGGCCTTTCATTTGCACGTGGCAGATCATACCTTTATTATTTACCTGAAATCTCTTTTTCTAGCGCCAATTTGGTATTGATAGCCTCAAAATGTTTCTCTTTATTTAAGAAAAATATCAGATTTGTACACAGGGGGAATGAAAACATTTTCAATTTCACGGTACTTTATGTACATGATATACATATAATATTGATGACATTCCTCAAAGATATTATATTGAACAGTTGTGTGAATGCTGCTGTTGAATATATTTTTGTTGGTGTAATTTTCTGCTACCATGCTTCATGTCAGAATTTTTATATTTGATGT
Source organism: Mytilus galloprovincialis (assembly GCA_037788925.1). Lineage (NCBI taxonomy): Eukaryota > Metazoa > Mollusca > Bivalvia > Mytilida > Mytilidae > Mytilus > Mytilus galloprovincialis. Next base: position 35,480,910 of record CM075340.1, read on the forward strand.
ACCTTTGTATTTATATACACAGGGCTTATCTTTAATTTATAAAAACCTTTTTGTTAAACTATACCGCATAAAGCAAATTCGAACTATATCTGTGTTATAAAATAATCGATAAAATGAAAGAGCATTGTATTCTGTACTAGCATAGGTGTATATAAGAGATGAAAAAAAGATAACATTCATTATTAAAATAAGTGCTCGTTCATAAAGACTAAACACATTACATGTCGTAAAAGTGATGATTGATGCCTTTTCAATTTTGCTGTTAAATACGTAGTCAACGGGGAAAACCTTACTTTGTTTTTGCACTTCCAAGGATGATGGTGTAAAACGCGAACAAAATCTTAGAAATTATAATTACCCATTTTATAATGTTGCCCTAATGCTAACAGACTGTTATATGTTAAACTGTGATATGAGTGATTTTCGAAGATCGTGACAAGAGTAAAACAACTTTTTCCAGAAGTTGAATGAATGTTTGAATGAATTAATTTGCATAAAGCATGTATATATACATGTTATGGCAATCAAAACATTGCTAACAATATGCTCTTGTTATATTTGAAAAAAGCTCACAGCTTAACATGCGTATTCCATATACTCGATAAGAAGGGAAAAAAATCAACAGTGTCTAAATAATCATCGTTTATAAACAATACATAATTATTTTCTATTTATATAACGATTCATGTAGGGGCCTTGATGTGTTTACATGTATTACAAAGAACACGTTGAAGTCAAGATATATAAACCAATGTATCTTATACATTTTGTAGATGATCTACACGTGTGCTTATATTTTATAAATCAATATGCCAATTTCTTGGAAGAAGACAACTGAAAATTCAAGCGTCATCTTGAAATTATTATAGAAATATGTTTAAAAAGGGGGAACGTACAAACAAAGAATAAAAACACTTGTTCAAAAGTGCAGTTAAAATCCTCATACAATTAATTCGGTAGCATGTGATGTAATATAAAAGAATCATGTGGTGTAATATGCAATTACATGCCATAATTAATGTTTATTTCCATCACATGTAATAACAATGATACATGTACATGTACCTTTACGTAACACACACGTATCTATTCAAAATAATTAGTCTATTATTATTTATTAAAATATTCTAAGCATAAACATATCATTAACCGGTCACCCTTACAAAAAATTCCCTTAAAACCATGATATAAATTATATTTATAATTAAATTTAATTATCATGTGCATTTGTCCCTTTGTTTTCTATAGTTTATGCATCTTAATTTTTTGATACTTTCCAGAGGAAGAACTTTTATTTATAAAAGGACAATGAGTGCTACACACATAGGGGACAACATTTCGAATAAATCTCAAGAAATAAACACACCCACGTCATCTGAACTTTTGTGGATAGTTTTCTAACAGATAACCTTACTACATCTTCTTATTTCATACATATCAGTGGCGGATCCAGAAATTTTCATAAGTGGGGGCCCACTGACTGACCTAAGAGGGGGCCCGCTCCAGTCACGCTTCAGTGATTCCCTATATAAGCAACCAATTTTTTTCACAAAAAGGGGGGGGGGGCCCGGGCCCCCTGCCCCCCCCCTAAATCCGCCTCTGCATATAAGAAAACAGAGTTTTTTTCATCTTGAAGTGTAAGAATACCAGTCTGAGAAATGAACAATCTAAAGAAAAGGAAATGCTTTTTATTGCTGTTATTCATCTTTAAATACACCTTGTCGACCTTTATCCATGATCTCAAGACTCAATTCTTACAGAAAGACTAGAGTAGGCACCTTTTGTCTACTTTATACTTTCTTGAAACATGAGTAATAGGTACTATGACCAACCAAAAGTATTCAGGTCATATTTCAGAATCAGGCTGTTGAACGTTTCATGCTTACATTTTAGTTCACATTGCATAGTTTGGTATATAACTTATTCTAATCATTCCTAAAGAATGGTCTGTTGGTTATTCATGGTATACGCAAAAAAAGAGAAACTTTCCGAAAGCATATGAACATAACTTTACTTTTATCTGTATAGAATTTTGCAAACGCAAAAGTATATATAACGCATTCATCATGTTTACAGGGATTCATCTATTTGCTGATTTTTTATTCGAGTGAAAATTGAGGAATAATGATCAGACTTTTGAAAAAGAGATTGCAGCTCTTTTAGTGTTCAACTACAAAGAGGTTGAAGCTCTTTAAGTACATGTATAAAGAGATTTACGATAAATTATGTGTGAAATCAAAAACTACATCATCATCGAATGTTTACTGCCTTTATCCGAGACTGATGTGTGTAATAGAAATAGCAGCTTCTACAAATATTTAACCTAGCTCAGAGTCAAATGCAACACCTTTTAAGGATGTTCGCTTGTCATGTTTTGGAATTTTTGTCAGATTTTTGATATCCTCTGGTTTTATCTATTTGAATGCCTAAAAAATGCCCATTGACACCCATTTTCATTTTTATAAATCTTTTACAAGTATAATTATAAGCCATTTGTAAAAGTTTTAGAAAATCTTATTTATTTCATAACAGTTTTTAAGAACTGTAACTTGTCAATGATAAAGCTATGAAAAATCAGGAGATAACATTTTCCCGCCAAAATTGCAATGGCTAATATCTCGAAAACAAGCACATTGACCTCTACTATTTTTTTTTGCTTTTTTTTGCTTTCTTAATTAATCCCCTATCAATATATACCAGTGTTATGGAAAGCTTGTTATTTAGAAACTGAGTAGCAAACTTCCTTAATCGAAAATGGATATTCTCCAGATATCGTCTGGATGTTCCGCCCGAACTTATTTTCACTGATTAAAAAAAATATGAAAATCCAGACAAGAAAGATATAAACTTTGCTCTTTTAAAAAAGTGTTTAAAACGAACGAATGTCAGAAATATACATTGGGTCAATATCATGTATGAATTAATAACAATGTTACACAATAGTTTTTTTTTAAATACGTCATATGATGACATTGTTGTCAAAACATCTATCATTCAAATTTATTAATTGTTGTTATGAAATTGGTGACAGCCATAGACCATTCATTCTATTTTACATGTGTTGACTATGCATCGGACAAATACAAAACATGCTGATTTAGAAAAAAAAAAAAAAAAAAAATCCTTAAGCAGAACGCATATATATAAAGCCGAAATACAGTATGGTTTTAATTGTTCACGTGTCTTTCTCCCTGGGGGTTACTGGCTATCCTTTCGGTTATAACTGTGCCAACAGCACTTGCCAAATCATAACCTGTTCTAACCAGAAGACATTAAAAACCATGCCCTGTTCTAAACAGAAATATTGAAAAATACCCTGTTCTAGACATGCTCAGTAAATATACACCCTGTTCTAGACCGTATAAAATAGATGCTGTTCTAGGCCAAGGTTCTAGACTGTATCTTAAAACGTTAAATAAACGATCCTGTGCTAGACAAATGCTTTGTTTAAAAATAGACCCGGCTGTTCTCAGCAGCAAGGCATGAAAACGGGACCCTCTTCTAACCAACAGAACATGAAAAAGGGACACTGTTCTAACCAGTAGGGCATGAAAAAGCCCGGGTTTTTTTTTCTGTTCATTTAAATTATGTTTTAACGGTATCTTCAGTGCTCGTGTTGTCTTTATGAGGGTCTTAAGGGGGTTAGAAAATAAAGAGTAGAGAATAATGGACAAAAAGGAAAGAAAAAAAAGGGGAAAATAGGAAGAGAGGAAAGTTTATATTTTAAAGCTAATTTCCTAATGCATGTAGATTTGAACTTCGGTTGGCTTGCTTGATTTGTTTGTATTAACGTTTGCTCAAGCATTGACATTGAATTTGACATCTGCAAACAATATTGAGAAGCACAGTATAACAGTTTTGTATATGTTATATTTAATTTTTTTTTATGTCATCCCAAATACAATTGTACAATATACAAACAGAGCAAGCAATTTAACCAAAGTTCTACTCTACATACAGTAGGAAATTAGCTGTAACGAATACAGAAATGAGACCCAGACCCTTCTTTAAAAAAGATCTAGAGCTTATAAACATCCACACCTGTAGACGATTTTTATTCCTATGTTTTCTAGTAGAATACCAAATGTCAAGATGTTCAATGTTAAGAATAAACAGAGTACAGGTAACAAGACAAAGCGTTTTCTAAAGAGTTTTATTACCAACTTGTCAGTATGCCAAATGTAGGTCTTATAATTCACTCGTAATTATCAAAGAACCTAATTGCAACCGAGAGTGAAAGATCATAGGCATATGATAGTATGGTAAACACGATGCTGCAATGGTGCTATAAACATTCAATTTCAGTGAACGATATTTCACTTAAGGATGTTCGTTACTCTGTTTTAGAATAACAAGCTTTGAAATTCTGTTTTAAATATTATACGGTTAATATGGAGTTATTGAAACTAAAAAAGGCAGGAAAAAAATAAAAGCTCCGTGTCCTTTGTTTTTAAGATATTAACATGATTAAGCCATTGAAGATTTGGCGGGACATGATTCTCTTTAGACTTTTAATAGATTTAACATTGGCACCTTTTGTCTTTCCAATAATAAGAAAAAAATAACGAGGATTATATTTTATAAGATTAACAAAAAAAAAGGCGTTCACTTAGTGGATAATATTTTTATTTGGTCCTACATGGAAAACACAAGAGGATTCCGAACATCTGTCAAGTAAAAAACAAGATCAGAAAACATCCTTAAACCATCACTTTTCATTGTATAGAGTATTTCGAAGAGGCAAATTTTAAATCCAATGAGAAGTCAAAAGTATCGATCAATATTTAAATTTCCCATAGAATTTTAAGTAGGACAACGACTAACAGCTGTGCTTATTGTAAACAACTTTGTTGTTTGGTAATGAAGCTAAGTGCAATATCAGATCAATATTTTGAAAACGAAAATTTTGCCAAAAATCTAATCACCAGTAATTGCAGTGAAGTAATATATTCCTGATATTATTTTACGTAAAAATTTCTTATCAAAGGTTTGGTACAATAAACTGAAATTAGCAACTTGCACAAACAGCAGGGAGAGTGAATTAATCATTAGACTCGCCTGTTTTGTTTAACATGTGCAATCAAGCTTCTTTCTACCCAATTACTACATTTTAGAAATAATATAATGTAGCATTGTTTGCCAGAACCAAGGTTTCGGTTTGTTGGTTTATTTTGAAATTTCATTAAATCTTTTTTGGTGATATTCTATTATGTTTGGTTTGGTTATCTTTCGTGTGTTCTTTCATGGATCGTCGTATCCCAGGGCAAACACGCTGTGAAGCATTGCAAAATGGCTGTGGCAAATGTAACATACATGCGAGAAATTTAAGTGGCGGAACCAGGGAGGGGGGTCCAGGGATTGGAAACTCCCTTTTTTGGACGATCAATGTATTTGAATAAGGACCTATAATTGGAACCCCCACTTTATCTTGGGTTGGGCACCCCCACCTTTTTTTTTATAATGAATGGATTTATCTATGAATTTTCATAGAATATATAGACGAAAGTTTGTTTCGAATTGATAGAAATCATACATTATACTAAAACAATGAATTTTCTTAAAATATATTAATTCAAAGAGCCTCGTATCCAAATCAATTTAACAAATAGTAATAAAGTAAAGCAGAAAGGTTCTTCGAATGATATCCTTACTAACATGATTGATGTTTATCTGATGTTTTTTAATTTGTTTTTATGTTGTACAGTTACATAACTGTCCCAGGTTAGAGTCAGGGTTCGGCACCAACAAACTGGTTTAAACCCGCCACATTCTGTATGTGACTGTGCCAAGTCAGGAGTCTGTAATTGTAAAAGTGGATGTCCTTTGTTGCTGTTTATCATATTTCATTTATTATTTTGTACATAAATCAGACCGTTAGTTTTCTCGTTTACTTTGTGAAGTCCTACGGTGCTCTATAGTTTAATTCTGTGTCATTTGGAATCTTTTGGAGAATAGTTTCATTGGCAATCTTACCACATCTTCTTATTCGTATAAGAGATATCATTTTGATGTCCGTATGTTAACATATATTGTGACAAGCGTTGTGTGTAGATACTGATGAACACTGTAGAAATTACCACCGACTTTTCTATACTAAGGCATGCGAGAGAGTTTTTGTAGCACATACAAAGTTTGTCTACTAACAATTTCTGATTTATGTTATTTTGGAGTTTTATCATTATTTCGATATCAGCTGAATTTCATGTCATGTCAATATTGCCCATGGAAGGCAAGCAAGCAAATATCAAGTTTATTCTTTTTTGTTGTTTCGTTAACTCTGATTCCATCTTTTCATGGTCAGTTTTCCCCAATGTGGTATTTGGAAAATAATGATTTTTGTTATAGTTAAACAACAACAAAGAAACATGTGCGCGAGTTCGTTATGGGAACAACAATCTAACTTCAAAAGGGGTAGGAGTGTGTTCGTTTTGTTGATATTGTGGAACAGGTGTTTTTTTTAAATTTTATTTTGGCTTATGCGTTTAGAGTGTAATGGCCTCATCATCAACTGAGGTTTTAATGTTCAAACTTCGTTACTCAATACAATACCATCACATGGCAATGCCCTATTCTACAATCTGTTGAAATCGTTCTAGCACAACTTCTATTAGTTGTTAAAAGATAATTATACTTTTAAGTACGAGCTGTCAATCAACAATCTTTCAAGTGATCCAATTTTCTTTGTTACATCAACTTGTTAATTCGTAGAAATTGGCGAGGCAATAAATCTGACTAAAATATAAGTGTAGAATAATGTACTAAAGACGTTGTTAGAGAGGAGATTCAATATAAATCTCACGTATAGTAAACCCTGATATCCATTGTGCTTACAGCATTATCAGCCATAGTTGCATTGTTCTAAATATACGAATCTGACTACTGCATATTATGTTTTTTTTTAAAGTTTTGTACGGTTATATGTATGCCAGTTTGCTAATTTGATTTGTCGTTGGTTTTTGCATATATTTGTCAGTCGCTTGATCGTTGCAGTATCCTTGCTTTTAAATTTTTGTCATTATGTGTAAAAAAATAAAGGATATATGGAAGAAACCGAATATGAAAAAGGGAAAATGAAATACAATATTGGATTATCTCAACCTCCTGAAAAAAATACACATAGAACAGTATAAAAAGTTAATAAGACAGTTATGTGTTCACATAAACAACATAAAGTATGCGTTTAAATAAATAACAGAAAGCCATGTATTTATCTAAATAACAGAAAGCCATGTATTTATCTAAATAACAGAAATCCATGTATTTATCTAAATAACAGAAAGTATATGTTCACATACACAGCATAAAGTATATGTTCACATAAACAACATAAAGTATATGTTCACATACACAGCATAAAGTATATGTTCACATAAACAACATAAAGTATATGTTCACATAAACAGCATAAAGTATATGTTCACATACACAACATAAAGTATATGTTCACATAAACAGCATAAAGTATATGTTCACATACACAGCATAAAGGTAAGTGTTCACATACACAGCATAAAGTATATGTTCACATACACAGCATAAAGTATATGTTCACATAAACAGCATAAAGTATATGTGCACATACACAACATAAAGTATATGTTCACATACACAACATAAAGTATATGTTCACATAAACAGCATAAAGTATATGTTCACATACACAACATAAAGTATATGTTCACATAAACAACATCAAGTATAATTTATGTTCACATAAACAACATCAAGTATAATTTATGTTCACATACACAACATAAAGTATTTATTCACATACACAACATAAAGTATATGTTCACATAAACAACATCAAGTATATGTTCACATACACAACATAAAGTATTTATTCACATACACAACATAAAGTATATGTTCACATACACAACATAAAGTATATGTTCACATAAACAAAGAAATTTATGTTTTCATAAACCACAGAAAGTCATGTGTTCCCATAAACAGCAGAAAGGCAAGTGTTCACATAAACATCACAAAGTCAAGTGTTCACATACATTACAGAAAGGAAAATGTGCACATAAACTAGTCATGTGAACACCAGAAAGCGCTTAAACAAAGACTTTGCAATACGAACATCCATATCAAGCGAGAGATTGCAGATGCTTTAATCATGTTTTTAATCTGGCACGTGTCATGTTATCCTTAAAGGTCCTTCTTGACACCCTTCAAAAGTATTGACCATTCATCCGGATTGATTCACCGCTTTAGTTTCTATGAAAATTGATAGATATTTGAAAATTAACTGGGTAAACTCTATTAAAAATTATATAGTTTTACGTGATACAATTGAATTAGCTGAGTTACAGAGATTCGTAGACCTCTAACATTGATAAAAAATTTGAATATTTTTGAAAAGACCATTCTTGATAATACATTCTCTTTCTTGAATCAGTTTTTTATGGACACTATTAGACTAGACGGTTCTTGTACATTGCAAATTTAACATACATCCTTATGAGAACACGTTATGTGCTTATTCATATTCCATTCACAATTGATGACTTTGTCAATTCATTATTTATATGACATGAACTTCAACGTTATATTTAATTTTCATATCTCGACAATACATTTAAAAGGATGTTTGAAAGCTACAAAACGACTCTTTTTGATATTTTTTGCTTACCGCAGATAATTGCTTAGGTAAGATAAATTGTGTTCGGTAAATTAAATCATTATAATACACACTTGTTTTTACAAAACACAGCTGCTCAGACATAATGTAAATGATCGAACTTTGCTCTTAACGCTGATTCTTCGAATTTTCGGTATGCATCACAATAAAATGCATGCCAACTGTCAAAAATTGATAATTTCAGTGTTATTTGTAGTCATTGGAATGTTGAGGATAATACGTTTTTGCATTACATCTGTCTATCAAACTGACAAAATGATATCTATATAAATGTTATGTTTGCAAAAAAAGAAATCCAACAAATCTTCAAATTAAATAATTACCTAAAACCACTTTACATGTGAAGGACATGAACATATATAACTCATCCTTGATATTTAGGGGGCGATCAGGGTCAGGAGGTAATTTCCGAATGGACCATTGAAGAATATTCCCTTTTTTTTAGTACTGGCTGTGCCAATTTATTTATTTAACCTCCTTTCTCTCCTGCCACCCTTCCCCGAATTTATTTTTCTCGTAGAATGTGCTGATCATTCTGAAGCACCTGAGATTACCTCCAGTTTTGGTGGCATCCAGTTTTGGTGGCATTAATGTTGCCTCTTTTAATGTTCTGTGGACGTGTTTGTCGTTTTCTTGTTTTTCGTTTTTTATTGTCAGTTTCTCTTCGATTTATGTTTTGGATGAGGCCCTTTATGGGGGTGTCCAAGTAATCACAAAAGTTTTGCCAATATAATCACATAATCATTATTTTTTTAAACAAGATAATCAAATAATAAAAAAAAAACAGTCCTATATAATCAAATAAACAAATAATCATGAAGTATTTGATCATGTATTCAAATAATCGCTATAAAAACGGCCAAGTAATCACGTAATCAAAAACCACATCTTAAATATCCCCTTGGTACCCTCCAACTCTTTTTTTAATGAGTACACCTGCATATGATAAGTTGTGTGGTAGTAAATGCATTAACATAATGCAATTATGGGACTAAGTGTGACATTTTCTCCGTACTTGTCTGCATTTTAATTATTTTGAGTATTTTTTATCATGAACTAAGGGTAAATGGAAAAGACTGGGATTCTGTTGTGGGCATTTTATGAAACGAGCAACATGTCAAGAACTTCTTCACAATAAGGTACTAAGCACTTAGCTACACACGAGCTACATGTCAAAGGTTTTCATTCTACCAGAACGAACATCTTCACAATAAGGTACTAAGCACTTAGCTACACACTAGCTACATGTCATAGGTTTTCATTCTACCAGAACTTCTTCACTTATTGTACTAAGCACTCCTAGGGAAACTTAATGCTGAGAACCTTTAAAAAACTTTAGGATTAATATCTGATTCCCTAGTGGCACCCGTCGTGTGGTCATGGCTAGTAGAAAGTTAATAATGCATTTCTTTCATTGCTCACGTTCTCTATATTCTATTTCAGGTATATGGTTACATAAAATGACATCACCAAAAATGCACGACCCGTTGTTCCATTTCGAAACTCATTTCCCAGAAAGATTATCACGACTTCATTTAAATCCAGAATTTTGCCCGCAGGTACCGTCAAGGGCTAGCAGACGATCTCGTGCACAGCGGAAGTGTGGTAGATACAAGACTCAGCCAATTACATTTGACGAAATTACAGAAGTTGACGAAGAAAACGTCCAAGACGAACCCAATGAGGACAATATTAAGCAATTGCAGGAGTTTTCGCGTTCAATGGACGGTTTAGTCATCAAAACCGCTAAAAATTCTAGGAGACATCATGCAAAATGTGATTTAAGTATACCGGAAGACAGAAATAACAATAAAAGGCAAGAATCAGTGCAAGCAAGATTGCAAACAGAAAGTTTAAAAGACAACAAAGAAAATCATCCAAAAATGAAAAATAATAATAGCGAACCTATTGGCCTGCCACCTACTGGTTTAAGTCCAGCACGTGATCCGCGAAGACAAAGAATAACGGCAAAGGCAAAACGTCGTCAAATGATGGATGAATTGCAAAACGACAACGATCAAGAAACATAGTTTATGGATGTTCTTTTATAGGCTATATGTTAATATTGTGGATAAATATTATTTTTATACATATACTGTGCGTTTGTGTTCGCTGTCAACAAAGTTTTAAATGTTGCTTTAGATTAGTAAGGAAAATGATTTCAAAATGCATCGTGATGCTTATTGTTACATGTCATAAATAATAACTCAACAGACTTGGAACTTTTCTTATATAATGTATTTTAGGAACAAAGACATTCTTATGTGCATTATAATTCTTAGACGAAGAATAAGCTGTGACGAAAAACCTTTATTTTAAACGAATGCATATTGTGATAGAAATACTATACAAGAACAAAGAAATGCAATTAATGTTCTTACTTAAAAGGAAAGTGTAATTTAAAAATGTATTTTTGAATCAATTATTTATTTTTCTGTCGTGAAACTAATGATCACTGACACGTGATACAGACCCCAATTGTGCAATAACAAATTTAGCATCTGAAATATTAAAGTAAAAACAACCTTTATTTGTCCAGGTCATTACTTATTGAAGAAAACATCCGACTTTGTTTTGTGCTATTAATATTTGTGGCTTTCTTATTGAACACAGAATGAACCATGTCGCAGTATAAAAGCAAAGTTATATTTTGCTTAAAATGAATTCACCATAAATAAACTTGTTGTTTCTGCGTACAAAACACTAATCAAACAGACAAATAGGTACAAAATGATTATTATAAAAATATAACTATTAAAGCTTTTCTTATTACTTAGCATCCGTCGTTCGTCGTCGTCCATTGTCGTATTCGCCGTCGTCTTTTAACCTTAGCTAAAACATTTTCTTCAGAAACTACTGAGCCAAATTTAACCAAACTCGTCCACAATCATCACAAGGGTATCTAGTATAAAAATGTGTCCGATGACATTCCTCCCCCTTTTTCTGCCAAACAAGATGGCCGAAAAGGCTAAAAATAGAACATAGGGGTAAAATGGAAGTTTTGCCTATACTTTTGAAAATCCTAAAGCTAATTAATGTTCAGAATGTTGAGCTCTACCTCTTGTTGATTTACGTCAAAACTGTCAGACGACTTTTTCTGTAGTAATTGCCCATAAATGATGAATTTTACCATTTCTCAACAAAAAATGCGCATTATCTTGAAAATCATTATACATAGACAGAAACTTTAAATAACAAAAGTGATCAGCAAGACAAGGTCTACAAACAAGTCGAATGGCCTAAATCTCCAGTCGACTCCTTTTTGGCGTTATTGCCACATATCATAAAGAATATAATCTAAAGTACGAATAGTTATCAAAGAAACCAGGATTATAACTTTGAAACTTTGAATAGCAAATATAATTAAAAACCAATTCTTCAGAGAACAATTGAAGGTCTTTCCACCTCGATATTAAGAATGAAATTTAAAAAACGATGTTAGAAAATGTCACTCCTTGTTGATGTAATTTGGTTCTTCGAATTGATATAAAAAAAATAAGATTAATAGGTATATGCAGAAGACTTAATTGTTTTAGTATGAACAGAAAATAATTTTTAGCAAAGGTCAAAATCTAGAACGTCAAATTGACCTTTGACCTTGACCTCAATTTCAAGGTCATAGGTCAGTGATCTCAAATCAAAAGACCCCAGGTCAATCATTTGTATGGTTGTGGAGAAATACTGATTTTTCAAATACATAAGGGGAGAAAACTCCTATAAGGGTTAACCAAAACACTTGGACTGAAATAGGTTGAAGTTGCGCCTTTTTGTAAACAGTAATTTGGCAAACAAATCATATCATTAACTGTAACAGTTTCGTTTGAATAACGATAACAAGCAAAATTCAAAATTTATAACATGACCTTGACCTTTGACCTTGATCTCAATTTCAAGGTCATAGGTCAGTCAACTCAAAACGGAAGACCGGAGGTCAATCACTTGTATGGTTGTGGAGAAATACTGATTTGAAATACATAAGGGGAGAAAACTCCTATAAGGGTTAACCAAAACACTTTGACTGAAATAGGTTGATGTTGCGCCTAATTGTAAACAGTTATTTGGCAAACACATCATATCATTTACTGTCACAGTTTTTGTGGAATAACGATAACAAGCAAAATTCAAAATTTAGAACATGACCTTGACCTTTGGCCTTGACCTCAATTTCCTTCAAATGGACCAAGGATTTCATATAAAAAACTGTAGGCCTCTACGTCTTATAACGTATGAATTTATCCAACAAATCGCCTATCTTAAATTTTCAAAGGGAAATAACTCCCATAAGATGTCTTCCGATCACTCAAGTCAAATACACCAAATCCTTCTCAAGGTTAGACGAACAATTTGGTGGAAACAGTTTGCTAAAATCTTTTACGGTTTTACAGATATAGCGATAACAAGAAAAAAGGGACGCGGGGAGATAAACTCCTATAAGAATAAGTGTTCGGTCACACAGGGTGAGTTTTGAAACCTCCATTACTGTACAACATCATTGGCCAAAAAATCCATTCGATATGTTGTAAGACAAAAAAGCATCTCAGACGGCAGAAGAAGAAAAAAAAAAAAATAATCAGAAGAAAAACAAAAGGTCTTTCCACGAAAAATGGAAAGACCTAATAAACTTGGCAAGATCTACAAGTAAGTCAATATCACCGAATATAATATATAATTATAATATAATTATAGCAAATAAAAACTTTGAAAAGGTATAATTATCAGCAGGATAAGATATAAAATTAGTATGTCAAAATAGCTAAAATTATCAGTTTACTACTTAAAGAGTTATTCCCCTTTAATTGTTATTCTTACCAAAAAAGAGGCTATTGTTAAAGATACAGGTGAGCGACACATGCTCTTTAGAGACTTTACTTTCTTAAGCATATTTTTCAAGAATATATTTGCTGAATTTGTTGATTAGAGGCTTATTAGCGTCAATCGATTATTATAATAATTTATCTTACCTCCTATACATTTCTAGGAATGTGATTTGTTAAAACCGTCCTCGTGGAAACCGTGTATATTTAATATTAGGTTAGTAGGGGCTGGGCTTATTCAATACACGGTTAGTTGTGGAGTTACGTCCCTTTATATTCCATATAAGGTAGTAGGGAGGCGGGGCTTATTTCATACTAGGTTAGTAGTGGTGTTACGTCCCTTTAGAAAAACAAAACAGTACTGAGAAAAAATCTAAGGTTTCAACAGACAAAGAAATTGATGATTAAGATTGAAATAAATTCATAAAAGACATTTAAAAGTTGTCATTGTTGGCATCTGTTTTTGTAGGATCAATGGAAGTAGTTACTTAATCATGTTATTGCTTACTGAATTGAAGACTTGCTCATTTTGATAGGTCACTAGTCTAAATTTTACACGTTAAGATAGTCGTTAAGATAAATTCGTTACATAGTGTGCTAGTGACTCAATACGGTATATATGGGGTCAGTAAATTCCATATATACCGTATTAGGTCACTAGCACACTATGTAACTAATAATCCATATTCAGTACGATAACAATACCAAAGTTGATCTATATTAATTAGACATGCGTCTGTAAGTTGCTTTTCTCAGAACTAAACATAAACTTTACTGTAATATTTGATCGCCCTTTAAATGTACTTTTGTTGGTTATATTTATACCATACTATATGTTTCAACCTGAGGTCACTACAATAGTTATGATCATATTAAGTCTGATTGACATCTCAAATTTATACCTGTCAACTTTGTAACGGAAAATCAAATTTTTATATTCTTGTTGTGTTCCCTGTAGGGTAGATGAGTCTCAACGTTTTCATTCAGTGGTATCAGAATGAGTGATATTATATATTCAATTTGTCCACTTTTGCTTCAAATCTTGGCATTTGTTTATACAACGCATGTGTTTCCACTCGTCCTATTAAAAACAAAATGTTCATAAAAATGCCTATTCACTGTATGCATCATCATACTAGTTTATGACGCTTGCACAAGTTTACTTACGTCTCCAACAACGTGCAAAAGCATATGTCGGCAATAACTTCAAGTGGTCTGTTTTATATAATTGTTCCAACATAGATCCAAAATATGTTTACATACACTATGGTGTCATAACTACTTTATATAGATATAGGAAGATGTGGTATAAGTGCCAATGAGACAACTCTCCATACAAGTCACAATCTATAAAAATAAACCATTATAGGTCAAGGTAAGGTCTTCAACACGGAGCCTAGGCTCACCCCGAACAGCAAGCTATGCAAGCTATGTTTCATACTAATTCGTACTTTTGAATAAAGTTGATTTTTTTTTCAAAATAAAATACAACATTCAAGGCAGCACATGCTTGTCTTGACAACGTCACAGCCATTCATAGGAAATCAAACGAAAAATTAATACTTATCTTAATTTCTCGGTAGTAGAATATACATATAATAACAGGAATTATATTTTCATTCTGTAATTTTTAACGGGTGCTGATATCTTTGAACGTGCAAACATCTTGGGTGAAAAGCGCGGAAAAATGTCTTGACGTATAAAATTACATAAAGAAACATTCAATTCTTGGTTAACCTTCTGCAGTTACTGTAGTTCTAAGACATGAACAGTAAGACAAAAATAAATTATTCATGTGCGTTTCGTTTACACGGTATTGGTTATTACCAGAACAATTTAACATCAATTTCACATAAATTCACACAATGGAAAATATTTGTGCATTTCGCTTGAATACGACTTTTAGTATAGTTTGATTTCTGAGTAATATATTTAAAAAAAAGAAAAGAAATAAGGATAAAACTGTGTTCATTTATCTAAATTACAGACATAAGAATAATGCAGTTGACGAGTTTATTTACAACCACTGGGTCGATGTAACTGCTGGTGGAGTTTTTATTCCCTGAGGGTATCACCAGCACAGTAGTCAGCATATCTGTGTTGACATGAATGATCATTGATATGGTCATACTTACAAATCAACTGTTTACAAAACATGAATTTTTGAAATACTAAGGCTTTTCTATCCCAGGAATAGATTACCTTTGCTGTATTTGGCAACATTTTTAGGAGTATTTGATCCTCAATGCTCTTCAATGTCGTGCTTTATTTGTCCTTTTAAATGTTTGTTTGATTCTGGCGCAAATACAAAATTTTAATCGTTGTACATGTATCTATGATGAGTTAATTTCCTGTTCCCGCCAGTATATATCGCCGTCCTACATTTAGTACAACGGCATCATAATAAATGTTTAACAACGGAACATTGAAAATTAAGCCGACATATCTTGAACTGTATGCATGCCAAAACCGTAATAATTCGACAACAGCTCCAAAATTCTTGGTACATACATTATTTCTACGGAGATTTTCAGGAAGATTTTAGTTCCTTAAACAGCTTACTCGAATATTTTGTATGCAGCTTTACTTTACACACCGAATGAACACCATTTTTATTCATAAATACGATATTCTTCTTTAAAATAGCATTTATCTACACGTTATCCATTTATCCAGCTATTCCACCAGGACCTACAGTTGGGTATCTGAATGGATAAAAAACACAACTATAATTACGCTCTGCAGAACATATTGTACGACAGACTATACTTGTATGTAAAACACACACTCGAACAAGGGAGAAAATAGCCAAAGGCCACCAATGGGTTTTCAACACAGCGAGAGTATCCTGCACCCGGAGTCGGCTTCAGCTGGCCCTTTACACTTTTTTCCTTAAAATAATCATTAATCATATTCTAAGACATTAAACATATTTAATTATGTAATGCATTATTAATAATTTAGATACATACGTGGAAATTGTCATTAACTGTATCTTCAAACACTCAGTTTTGGCAAATGATTTAGGAATGTATGTAAGAATGAATTTCAGAAATAGACCGAGATTGAAAATAGTCCAAAAGTTATATGTAGAATTTATAAGAATCCACAAATAATTAATTCCACTACGCGATTGAATGATTTTGACGTATTGTAAATGCAGATCAGGAGTACCTTGTGCCCAGTTCGTATAGGTCAGTAGTTTCCCGCTCTCTACCCAGATCCATTCGCCCTCCACTTTTTCATCCGTTCCGCCTATATCCAAAAGTCACATGAAAAGTATTTTTTACTATACATTATCATGAAATGAAAACGAGACTGCTTCCACTTATAGTTAATGCTTGTCATTTACCTACATATTTATGTATATTTACCACGTGTTACATGCAAATGGTCACAAGAAGCATTTTCACAATTACATTGTTTATATGGATAGCACTGACCATGGTAAGCAGATATATTTTAAACACATCAAAGGCAAAACTTAACTTTAAACTAACTTAACATTTCTGTAGAAATATCGCCTAGTTGCGTTTTTTCATTCATTTGATTTTGTCAGTATTAACAATTATAGTTTGAAGGAGTATTTACATTTCGACCCTTTCTTTTCGTTTATTCTGTTTGTCGAGATATTTAATCGTTTTACTTTAACCAGTCATCAATCAATAAGTCCTTTTATTGTTAAACCCAATTGACGTTTTACTACGTCATACAATTACAAAATAGTCCGCAAAACCCCATAGTTTGCGTTCATGTATACACGTTTGAAAAGAAAATGAGTTGAATGTCATACTGCCTAGAAAAAATCTAGTTAGAACATATTTAAGGTTTTTAATTTCGAAATTGTAAATGTAAGTTCTCCTTCTTTTTTTTTACTTATGGATTTTAATTTGGCAAAGAATTTTACTTAACCATGTTCAATGACTGGTCATGATATTGTGTACATATCTGTACTATTTTAAAGTTGATATCGTTAATAAATCTCAAATAGTAAATATTATATTGCAATATTTAAAATACTATTTGTAAACTATCCAATATTCACTAGCAAGGCTCAAGTTTCCTGGTTTGGCGATTCCAATCTTCAAACGGATGGTATTTGTCAAAAGTCATTTTCTGATCTTGTTTCAGCTGATGCCAATCGCTAGTTGTATGCCAGAAAAAACATTCTGAAACAAAAAGTTTGACACTGATATTGCTATAAAATGGGGAATTTGTAAAAGAAACAACAAACGATCAGCTGGCTCCCAAATAAGAATGTGTACTAGTTCATTGCGAATGGACGTCAAAACCAAGTAGTAAACAATGACTCATTAAACAAAAAGACATTTAAATCAACAGTTACAAATGATAGAAACAACACGAACTCCACTAAAAACCGGGAGTGAAATCAGGTGCTCCGGAAGGGTAAGCATTTTCTGCACCGTATACGGCACCCGTCGTGTTTTTTATTTGTTCAGTTCGATAATGATGGAAGGTTATAATGACTGATGAAGAATATCGGATATGATTTCTGACACACTTTTGTCATAATGGCCAAGCAGCTCATGATGGCGACCGTAAAATTTCTTGAGTGATGACCTTAATTTGATTGATTCATAGCCCTGTCTTAGCAACTTTTGAGAAAGTAGTATTTCTCGTTCAACAAAATCAATGTACTTGGAGCTAGCTCTAGAGTAACGTATCAGTTGAGACACATATACTCCATATGCTGGTGCCGCTGGGATGCTGCTACACAGAAATGGAAAGTTGACGATAGGAAAATTAAAATCAACTCTAAAACATATAAATGAACTAAAATTAAAAACAAACAACACGATGAAATGACAGAGGCT
This sequence comes from Mytilus galloprovincialis, assembly GCA_037788925.1. Classification (NCBI taxonomy): domain Eukaryota; kingdom Metazoa; phylum Mollusca; class Bivalvia; order Mytilida; family Mytilidae; genus Mytilus; species Mytilus galloprovincialis. The sequence goes on from CM075340.1 coordinate 35,499,209, forward strand.
TCTGACTTGGGACAGTTGCAAAAATGCAGCGGTAACCTTGTACCTCTAGCCAATCTAGAATAAAGAAACACAAAGCAATACACACAGTTAAAATCAGTCAATGTGTTATACAGCTTAGAATATACATGATGTTGAAAAACCAAATTGTTATCGTTCACATGAGTCTTTTTGTAGACGTAGCGCACGTCTGGCGTGAATACAAGGTTTGATCCTGGTATCTGTGATGATTTGATTCAAAGGGTAATAAGCAATTTTGTTTTATAAATTGCCGAATCTCTCGGGCTTCGATCAATTTTCCCCCTGTCGTTCATGGACATACAGTGTAAAAATTAAAATCACAAAAATACTGATTTCCGAGGAAAATTAAAAAGGAAATTTCCTAATCAAATGTCAAAATCAACAGCTCAAACACATTGAACGAATGGATAACAATTGTCATACTCCTAACTTGGTACAGGCATTTTCGTATGTAGAATAGGATGGATAGAACCTGGTTTTATAGCTAGCTTAACTTCTGACTTTTAATGCATTATCATAAGTAACATACATTTTTTTTGCCGAATATGTATTATCATTGCATTGCTCTATATAAAACGCCATCTTAGCTTGGCCATGGCTGCTGAAGATATTAAAACAAGGTCTCACTAAACGTAAAATTATAAACGTCTTAAATACGTGACTATGAAGATAAATATAGTCAAAAGTAGTATGCCGATGTTCAAAGGTCTACATCGATTGAGTGAAAACAAATCTGGGTTACAAACTTAAACCGAGGGAAACACATCAAATATAAGAGGAAAACAATGAACCAACAGCAGGGATGGGGTCGATTACTTTAAAATGTAATCGATTAAATTACAATTACTTTGCTTATAAAATGTAATCGATTACATTACAATTACACCCTATTTCATATGGAATTGATTAAATTAGATTACTTCTCTTTAAAGTAATCATGATTACTTTAGATTACTTATGATTACATTGTATATTGCAATATCAAAGTTTTTTTTATAACGTTTCATCCTCGAAAAAACACTAATTTTGTGAATTATTTAAAAGCCTTAATTTATTCATCTTATTTAAAAGAATTTATAGGCAAGTACAGTGTAACATGTGTAATTTGATATATTAGCTATGGCCAAGTGTCCTTTCACTATGTAAAAGATATCACTTTATTTTTTTCTACAAATTTTAACCAACTGCCTAATTAACAAAAAACCTGAACAAATAAGGAAAAATTAAAAAAGTATACTGTATTGTCTGTTGGAACATAATTGACATATCCATTAATGTTTTTACAGGTGTTAATCACTACTTTCATTTTTTTAACAAACAATAGGTGAGCTTGGGTATTAAAATTTTATTGTCTTAATAACAATATCAATAAAGTTAAAAGTGGTTGATTGTCATTATTTGTTTGAAAATTTTTAATACTTGATCTAACTAATAATTAATAGAAGTATTGTCAGGTAAAAACACAAAACAGCTTTGTAACTTAGGAAAGTATATACATTTCTCTCTAAATTAAGAAAAAAATATTGTACTAAAAGATATTTTGTATTGATGAAACTTCTGACGTCATTGTTTACTATGCATATTGTTTGTAATATTATCCAATATGTATACACTGTATATGTACTTGTTTATACTGATGAGCCGTAAGGCTCAAAGTTAATAAAGAATAAAAATTAGAAAGCACATATTATACACGAATTTATGGAAAACAAAATTTATTCAATTTGTCAATAAATGAAATCTGGGTTTAACTTCCATTTTGTTTTAAGTGGGCTGATATATTTATGTCGACCATCAAAATCAAATTGGATTTGTAATCACATAAGCAACACGACGGGTGCCACATGTGGAGCAGGATCTGCTTACCCTTCCGGAGCACCTGAGATCACCCCTAGTTTTTGGTGGGGTTCGTGTTGTTTATTCTTTAGTTTTCTATGTTGTGTCATGTGTACTATTGTTTTTCTGTTTGTCTTTTTCATTTTTAGCCATGGCGTTGTCAGTTTGTTTTAGATTTATGAGTTTGACTGCCCCTTTGGTATCTTTCGTCCCTCTTTTGGAACTAAATGTTTTCTGCATTTGAATTTCAATGTAGTTATGTAAAAATATTGGGTAAACTTATATATGAAATGGGAGTTAATATCAGAAGTTTTCAATAAAGGAAAAAAAATGCTTTTAAGACATATTCTTGTATTATAAGAGCTCAATCTTACAACGAAATATTGGAGAGGCAATTTCTTTTAATAAACTGTTAACAAAATAAAACACTTGGTTATACTAATTTGTTATATAGATGATACAATTTATCACATTAAACAAGGTCCCATGCATCATTGGGAATACTAGTTTCATGATATTTCATTCAGGCTTTACATTTTCATATTTATCTTGTCTATCAAAAACTATTTTCAGATATATATATATATACAAGATTTGTAATCAGCAAGTAATCATATGAATGTATTCTTAAAGTAATTTAAAAGTAATCATGATTACACCTGTTTTTGGCAATGTAATCGATTACATTACGATTACTTGTAATCAGAAATGGCATGATTACTGATTACATAGGATAACACTGCAAAATGTAATCGATTACAGCTGATTACGATTACTGATTACGATTACCCCATGCCTGACCTACAGGAACACTGAAGTGCAACAAAATCAAACACCTAGAAACGAACTATTTGATAACAACTGCCATATTCCTGACTTGGTACTTGACATTTTTACAAAAAAAATGGTGAGTTGAACCTGGTTCAGTGGCTAGCCAAACCCCCGGCTTCATTACAATGTTAAAACATATACTTACTGCAGCATCGGTCCATTTTTTTTCAGCAGCTTATAAAGTAACACGAGTTTTCAAAATGTAGCCATGCTCTCTGACATTCAGACTGTACCAAGGTTATATTTGTTCACATTAATCAGATTGATAATTACCAAAATGTGTCATAAAAGTATAATGTTTATATCAAATGTCAAACTACAAAAAACCACGACTCTGACATTCAGACTGTACACAGATTAAATCTGTTCGGTGAAATCAGATTAAAGATTTAAAATTTAGTAAAATGTCTCTTTAAGGTACAATATATGTCAATATATATGTGCAACTGTGTACGATTAGGAATAAAAATTATGAAGAAATGATGGAAGTTCTGGAGAGGGGTGCACAAAATAATTGGCATAAAAATGGAAAGAGAATACTGAGTTGTTAAATGTTAAAACAGGGAATATTTGGCAAATATATCAATATTTCATCAATATCCTTTTGAAGGATGTTATTACCAAAGTTCTTACAGCATATCCTAAAGAAAAATGTAAAAATGTCTACGGATAATTTGACACGATGCAGTTGCAACCGTACTTTAAGTTTAATCACATAGTTTAGTAAGTATTCTTGGTGAAGCTGGAAAATACAAAAAAGCGACTAGGGACTTTTTGAATTTTTGGTCTTCTATGCACTTCAACTTTGTACTTATTTGGCTTTATAAGTTTTTTGATTTGAGCGTCACTGATGAGTCTAATGTAGACGAATCGCTCGCCTGGCGTATTAAATTATAATCCTGGTACATTTGAAAACTAGAAAATGGAAACATATACGGCATACGTTTACCTTAATGATCGAAACCATCAAACCGGACATTCTACACAGACAAAAAAGTGAACAATTATACTTTTGAAAAAAGTTAACTAACCTTAAGAAATGTAGTAAATAAGCAACATATGAGTCAATACTGACAAAAAAAAAACATAGCAAAAATGTCAAATACGTTTTTTAGCATCACAAGCAATGTACTCACGGAAGAAGATCACTATTACTATGATACCTTCCTTCATGACTACTTGTATATTACACGATTACAGATTAAGATTTTACCACTAATATGTGTGTAATTGATAAAAGAGGGACGAAAGATACCAAAGGGACAGTCAAACTCATAAATCTAAAACAAACTGACAACGCCATGGCTAAAAATGAAAAAGACAAACAGAAAAACAATAGCACACACGACACAACATAGAAAACTAAAGAATAAACAACACGAACCCCACCAAAAACTAGGGGTGATCTCAGGTGCTCCGGAAGGGTAAGCAGATCCTGCTCCACATGTGGCACCCGTCGTGTTGCTTATGTGATTACAAATCCGGTAAATAGTCTAATTCGGTAGGTCAGATACACACTACAAATTCTTCAAATTACTGACATAAATTCAATTGAACTCGAACAGACTTTTAAAATTTATTATGTTGTGTATGGCTCCTACACACAAAAGGCAATATGTCTTGGAAACCAATGAATTAGGAAGATTTGACATTTGATATTTGTACTGTCCAATCATGGGCCCTCGTCAGGCAAGAGGAACATACTGAATAAAAATAATAACTTGTATGGTTGAATGTTTGAAAACAAACGTTTCAAATGAGATAAATTAAAAGTAGGACTGTTAAGGTGAATTTAATTGCTTGTTTACTTGAATATGTTATAATGAATAAAATTCATTCATTTACAACCTAACTATGTGCAATTCAAAGCTTTGATGTCTTTAACTGTCGAGAAAAACACATACTACACCATGAACAAAACCATCGAATTAAGACAGAAAAACATCAGTCCTTAAAACACTTTACCGAAATTAGCGAACACTACCTTACACTGGTGATGATTGAAGATGCTCAATCTACAACCATGTCATTTACCATAGAAATTTTTGAATAGTAATCTGCATGAGTCCTTACACATCTTGTACATGCAGCTTTACATTACCTGATGAGTAAATAATTATAAACAAAAAGACGCCAGTTTTATTCAAAAACACGATAAAATTATTCTTCTTTAACAGCCATAACTACACTTTGTACCATTTATCCTAATATTCCACCGGGACCTCCAGCTGGGTATCTGAATAGATAAAAAAACAAATGAAAACAAGGACATGTTTTAACCATATAATATCAGAAAGATGAACAAGTTCTTTGGGAAAGTTTCTTAAAAAAAAATATATGTCCTTTTGTACTAAGAAGTGGTTTTTACAACAAAACACAAGTTTTTATCACTAGAAATTGATCCCTCATTTAAGGTGTAGTTATTACATTGAAGGGTTACTCTCATTCGAGGGGTTGGTCCCAGATATTCCCAATCTTTTGAATAGATTGTTTCATAACGAAATTTTTCTTTTCTAGACCATTGTAAATGAAAAAGTTGTGAAGTAAAACTTTCCTTGAAACACGTGTGTCACTGAAACGACTTTAAAGTACCCACTCAAATCAATTATCTATATCAAAGTCAAAGGATTAAGTTTTAAATCAGAGATTGTTCTTGCTTTTGAACATTTTTCGTCATAATAACAGTTTTCTTTTCTGGACTATCATTAAAAGAAGGAGAGGAGACGTCAAAATTTTGCTTCGAACACGTGCGTCGCAAAGTGGCTAATGAATCCTTTATGTGACATGTGATGGACGCCATATAACCATATCATTTCGTCAAACAATACAATTAACACCTTTATTAATTAGTCCTTTGTTGTCGATAGCTATAAAATACAATCAGCTGATTATTCATTTTCTGTCAAAATCTTAACGAGTTCAATGTGAATTCCGAGTATTCTCAGGTAAAGTCCGAGAAACCCGAAAAAAAGGAAATAAACAAGATGGCTAAAAATAAATCGTTATATAGATTTCTTTCGCCAAATTCTTTGGCCAATGACGAATTTTTATCGCCACAATTATTTTTTTTCGCCAGCGGAAACTCTGCCTCTGATAATTGATGTGTTTTCATCAGTTTTAGTTTGTAACCCAGATTTATTTTTCTCAATCGATTTATGACTTTCGTACAGCGGTATACTATTTATGCCTTTTTTTGACACACTATTTCTTTTATTATAGCAAAGATTCAAGATCTATAGTTTCCTTCATGAATAATCGTATTTAACAGTTATAAAAGTAAGGCGAAGTATATCAGAAGGACATTCAACTCATAAGTCGAAAGACATGCAGACAAACAGTAATACTCAAAACACAACATAGAAAATAAAACACTTAGCAACGTGAACCCTACCAAACACTGGAGATGGTCTCAGGGATCGGATCCGGAAAGGTAAGTAGATCCTGCTCAACATGTGGAACCAGTCGAGTTGCTCATGTTAAAACACACCCGGTTAAAAGTCTAATTCGGTATTTGACATCGTGATAGGGAGACGAGATTGTTTTTGTGACATTAGGAACATATCTGCTATTATTTGATTTGACCAAATAATGATGGCGTCCATTAAATTTACAAAGGTATGATTTCAACTTCATTAATTGGAAGTCTTCGTTTAATAGCTACGTTGTGAACAACATCACTATATCAAGGAAATAATGCTAGGAAATGCAAGTCCTCGCATATCGTATCAACTTGGAGATACATGTATATACTCCATATGCAGGCGCTGCTAGAATGTTGTAACATATAAGTACAAAGTTCACAATTTTGAAGCTGAAATTGTCTCTACTGTAAACAATTTTGATTTCAACCGATCCTCATTTTAAGATGTAAGTCAAGATATGCGGCAGATTTATCTGTATCTGTTGTATAAGATAGTCTTACCCCAAATTGCAAATGGGTATGAATGTTTGTTTGCAGGGATACCTGAGGTAAAATTTTATACACAATAACAATAATATTTATTTTGTTCGCGAACAAGGCACACGTTTTGCTCAATGATTAAACTTTTTAAAAATGATAATATGGCAAAAACGGTTAAGTAAGAAAAAGAATGTATCTGATAAATTTTTGTCAGTTTCGTAGTATTGAATGATGGGCGGTTGATAAATATTATAAGCAATATTTTACATACTCCATTTCACAGATGAAATGTGATGTATCTATACAGTGGTCGTCATTCCACTGACCCACGTGGTCTGTCCATTTGACTATCTCCAAACAGTTTTCATCTCTTGGTTTGTGAAGATCAGGAGTACCTGGTACCCAGTTAGTATAGGTTAGTGGTTTTCCGGTCTCTGCCCAGACCCATTCGCCCTCAATTATTTCATCCGTTCCATCTATCCAATAATCGTCTGAAAAGTATTTATTTTAGTGAATATTATCATGAAACGAAGACGACAACACAAGCAGTGTGTAACATGTATCATTAATCTTCTTAGATACGTACAATATCCATCTGTTAACATCAATCGGTCAAATAAGGCATTTCTATGAGTATTTTGCTTAAAAGGATTACATTCCCCACTATAAAAACATAATTTTCTTGAGACAACAAAAGACCAATGCACTAGTTTATTCTTTCTGCAGAAATATCGACGCGATGCGCTTTTTCATTCATTTGCAATTTTAGTATTAAGTTTATTTTTAAAAAGTATTTGCTTTTGACCTTTTGTATAAACTTCTGAAATTGGTTTTGAAATATAGTTTTATTCTACTGCATTTTTATATAATTTAACATCCACAATAAAAAAAAAACAAAACATACAGATATATAATGTTTTAAATTGTTTAAAATTTTGTTTTGAAAACCTTAGTTGTTGTCAATCTTCGATTCTACTTATGGATATTTATTTGACAAAGAATTTAAACTAAAACTTGTTCATTTACTGTTCATTCATAGGTTTGTTTTAAACCTAATCTTGTTTTTACAAGAGGCTATTTTCATATTACCGACTTTTGACTCCGGATTTTTATATTTTTTTAACAGGTTACCTATTCTGTGGTTGAACATTCTGGTACTCGGTCATGTAAGAGCTATGTAAAAAAAAAAATTAAAGCTTTTAATCGATACAGTTTATTGGGAAAAAAATTACTGCGTTATATTTTCTTAACACGGCAAAATCATCAGAAAACAGTAAACTTCCCCCTCAAATGTTCGATTTCACTTCTTTTGGTTGCTCTTACTTGGCCAAGTACCAGGTCGTCTAACCACAGAAGAGATAAACTGTTCGCCAATTATATGATCAGGAGTCAAAAGTAGGTAATACGAAAAAAGTATATTGTAATATTAGATGAAATAATGCAATATTCATAATAAATTATCTGATATTCACTATCATTGCTCCGGTATCGTCGTTTGGTTAATCCATTCTTTAAACGAATGATATCTGTCAAAAAGTCATTTTCTGCACTCGACTCAACTGATGCAAGTCGCGAATTGTATGCACGACAAAAATTCTGAAACAAAAATAAGACACTAAAATTATTAAATGATTATAGAGAATTATAATAAACATGAAATTAGAAAAAAAAATCAAGCCATGCCAGCATTGTTCAAACTAAAACCAGTTGTTTTCGTACACAGTATAAGCATCATGTTCCCATAATATATATATGCAAATCAAAGAACCTTTGTGAGCTCGCTCAAATACCCATACATTCCTTCACACTGTTCTGGCAAAACAAATATCACCATATTCCTAAGTTCAAAACTCATAGTACCAAAAAGGTCAACTGTTAAAATTTCTAGAGCGCTCATTTATCTCCCTAACCTGGGACATTGATGTAACAGTATAACATAATAAAATCAATTAAAAAAACCACTTAATTCATCAAATTTATCAAAATAAAATCAAACTTCATTGTTAATGGCCGACGGTGACATTTAGTTGTTAATTTCTGTGCCATTTGGTATCTTGTGGAGAGTTGTCACATTGGCAATCATACCACATCTTCTTTTCTACATTAAAACAAAAATGTTATGGTTGCCTTTCTGATACTGATTAATATCTCGATCTTTACTTTTTTGATTTTGTATTGCTATAGTGTCATAGATCAAATATATTAGTTCAGGGTGAAGGTTGGTACCTACTGAAATGTTTAAACTCGCTGTAAGACAAGGCTATGAACCAATCAAATAAAGATCATCACTCAAGAAATTTTACGGTCGATATCATGATCTGATTGACCATTATGACAAAAGTGTGTCAGAAATCATATCTGATATTCTTCCTCAGTCTTAATAACCTTCCATCATTACCTAACTGAACAAAGAAATAACACGACGGGAGCCGTATACGGTGCAGGAAATGCTTACCCTTCCGGAGCACCTGATTTCACTCCCGGTTTTTAGTGGAGTTCGTGTTGTCTTATTTATTATTTATAGCTGTTGATGTAAATGTCCTTTGATTTTGTGAGTCCTTGTTTACTCCTTGGTTTTGATTGTTATTGTCTTGTTTGCACCTGTCCGAGGTCAGGAACCTGATGTTCAATGGTCGTCGTTTGTTGATGTAAGATTTTCGTTTCTCGTTTTTTATATTGATGAGACCGTTGTTTTTTACTGTTTCAATATTGTCATTGTTGGGGCACTTTATAGCTTGCTGTTCAATGCGAGGCAAGGCTCCATGTTGACTGCTGTTATTTAATGTATAATCTTTTACTTTTACAAATTGTGACTTTAATGGAGAGTTGTCTCATTGGCTATCGTGCCACATCTTTTTATATCTATTTACTCATGAATGTGATACGAATGGAAAAAAAATAAAGAGTGGACTTAGACGGGTACTTATACATCCACACAAAAAGAAGAAAAAAGGCAATTTAATGTTAAGACATCATAAACAGTAAAAGAAAAACATGACCTTGTGCAATGCTAAACAATAGGTATCGACATATTGTAGTACCGTAAAAGTACATATGTGTGATATCTAATGTTCTTTGAATTTACCCATGCAAAATCAATATGTATAACAATAAAATAATATTCAAAGATTTAATTTCAAAGTCGAATAGGTAACCTGTTTGAATAAGCTTGTTTGTATGGTTGATGATTATACCTGAATCGAATCTTAATTTCCGAGCATGATTTGCCACATATTCGTTAAATTAGGGATATGCTATTCCGTTTGATATAAGTTTTCTACATGTGCAACCAAATTTATGTATTCATTGAAGACCCTAGTAAAGGTTTCAAGTAATTTGTCTTAACAATTTAATAGTAGTACATATATTACGCTCATTGGATTTCAAAACAGCACTACAGACAAGAGCATAGCGAACGACTTATGATACATAATTACTGTAAGACGGTGCGGAAGAAACATCACCATTCAAAAAGGGAAAATTCACAACAGGGAATAAGCATTCATCAATTTTGTCGCTAATTTTGTGAAGAGTTTCTGGTGTAAAACTGTAATATCTATATATAGGAAATGACAATTATTCATGTTTATAATTGATTGATTTAAAGTCAGTTCCTTTTGGTACATTTCAGCAGTATATTTAGAGAATTTTGATTATCTAAAAAGAAAATTTTACTAAGATAATGGTAAATGCTGTTGTAAATTATCATATTGCAATTAATCAAATTATGTTGTGTGGTTTGAGAGAAGTTACGACGACAAACTGTTGCAGTAGTATATCATATTTAAAAGTTAAAAGGGCATAACTCAAAGGGAAAACATTATATCATAGTTAGTTTCGGTGTTGATAAGCATCTTCATGGTATGTCAAAAAAACCTGACATAATATGTAAAAATGTCAAAAATAGATGTACACCAGTCAACATTGTGTTATTATTTATATCTTAATCACTATAAAAACAAACAAATATGTTACAAAGAAACACAAGAAGACATATAGACAAAGCACATTAACAAAAATAAAAGACAAGAATACAAAAATTTACCATAGCTCAAAAAGATAAAAAGTATACCAATACCAGTACATGTCTGAAAGGTAAATCGATTTCTATTTTCAAAATGTTTTATCTTTGGATCTGAAACGACCTGAATTGACCTGAAGTGATACTAAAATAAAATGGAAATCTGAGATAGTTAGACAGGGAAGAGGAAGTAATGTCTGGCATATTAGACAAAAGACAAAAGAGATGATTTCAGCTTTCCAATTGTGAACTTTCCATTTCTAAGTAGCAACATTCCAGCAGCACCTGCATACGGGGTATATATCTCCCAATTGATACGATATTCCCGTGCTTGCATTTCCTATCATGATTTTCTTGATAGAGGGTTGCTGCTCACAAGGAAGCTATTAAACCATAAGTTCCAAATGGTGAAGTTGAAATCATCCCTTCGTAAATTTTACGGACGCCATCACGAGTTGGTTGACCGTTATGGAATAACCGTTTCACAAATGGTATCGGATATGTTCCTTACGTCGTAACTACAATCCCCTTCCCTTTCATGAATGTGACCTTCCGAATAAGACTATTTACCGGATTTGTTATCACATAAGCAACACGACGGGTGCCATATGTGGAGCAGGATCTGCTTACCCTTCCGGAGCACCTGAAATCACCCCTAGTTTTTTGTTGGGGTTCGTGTTGTTTATTCTTTAGTTTTCTATGTTGTGTCGTGTGTGCTGTTGTTTGATTGTCTTTTTCATTTTTAGCCATGGCGTTGTCAGTTTGATTTAGATTTATGAGTTTGACTGTCCCTTTGGTATCTTTCGTTCCTCTTTTATCCATGTTTAATTATAATATGTACTGTCGAAATTCACAGGAAGTGTCCATTGGTATTCTGTGGTACTATTATCTTATTCATTTATGTAGTTGTCTGTCCTGATCGTTCTTGTGTCAATTTGTTCTGTATTCCTATCACACAATTTTGTCATTAACGCGATATTTTAACATTGTCAAATAAGCGGCAGATTTAGCTAGTAACAAACGCAGGTGTTATACACTATTTGTTTTAAATGTCCTGCATCAAAACAGGATTATGACATTTGTATTGAAATAGTCCGTTTCTGTGTAGGTTCAATTTGTTCAGTGCTTCTGTTGCTTTCCTCTTATAGCTTATGTGTTTCACTCTGTTTCGGTTTGTTACCATGATAATTGAACAGTGGTATACTACTGTAGCCTTCATTTAGCTTGTTGTTTAATTCATCAATTAGCAATGTCAACTTTTACAAGCATGCTATATATTTTAAGCAATTTTGTAAAAAAAAATACTTAGTCACCTTTTTTTAAAAACAAAATTCATCAAATTGTCTGATCGCAGAAGTTTTTTTTACTGAGAAACATAATATCTTTCAAATCAATGTGTAATTGGCAGTGCAATTAAGTTACTCAGAATTGGTGATGATTAAAAAATTATTGACAGAAACTTAATTAATCAACTTAATCGAACAGACACAAATAAAAACAAATGGATGAGACTTAAAATGACCAAGTTGCATGACTGTGCTAATAAAACATAATGTCGTTGTTTACCTTCCATAAACCACGTGAGAACGAAGATAATGCCATACTTACTGTAGAGTCGGCCCAGTTTTTGTGAGTATCACTTATATAGTAACACGAGTTTCCAAAATGTAGCCATCCTCTCTGACATTCAGACTGAACAAAGGTTATTAGAATGTCACATAAAGTACAATGTTTATACTCAATTTCAAAAAGAACAAGAATGTGTCTTTAGTACACGGGTGCCCCATCAACAATATCATTTCACATGTTCAGTGGACGGTAAAATGGGTGTAAAAACTGTTATTTGGCATCGGGAGCATGTGTACTAAATGTCAAGTTGTTTTGACTCCAAACTTTATCAAAAACTACCTCTACCAAAAACTTTATTCTGAAGCGGGACAGACAAACAAACAAACGGACGGACGAACGGACGCACAGACAAGAAAACATAATGCCCATAAACGGGTAATATAAACGTCATTCGGTAGAGCTGATTCCAGAACATTTGGAAGTAACAAATATGAAACAATCGGGTAACGTCTGGGTTTTTTTTTTGGGGGGAGGGGGGTGTAATAAAAATATTCTCCTAAAAATAAAAATAATGAGAGAGTATAATGTGGTGCTTAATTATAAAGAGTAGAAAAATGTAGTGCTTAATTATGAAGTGTAGAAAATAACAGACAAAAAGTAAGTATTAGTGAAACAAGGCCAAGAAGAAACAGAATACAGAAATGAAATTTCCCCAACCATATTCTTTTGCAAGATATTATAACCAAGGTCCTGACAGAATATCATACATAACAAAATATGAACATGTGATGAATGTCACCCGATAAGTTTACACGAGGAAATAGCATCCGGAATCTAAGTTCAATTACATACTTCAATTTTGAAAAGTGTTTTTGTCAACTATTGCAGAAAGTCGATTCAGGACACAGTCAACACGGAAACATAGAAAGAAAAACAGAAATTGATGCGTTCAACATGCGTTTTCCTTAATTACTGAAACTGTAAGCTCAAATGGGACATTCAAAACAAATACACAATAGCTGTGGTATGATCACCACTGAGACAATTATCAAATCAAAACAAAACTACAAAATAATGAACATTTATACTTTGAAAATAGAACAAATTTAGAAAAAAAGCAACATATGAGTAAAATGCCGAACAAGAAACAGATTTATCAAAATCATAGACAACGTATGTCACTTACGGAAGAAAATCGCTACTAATATGCTTCCCTTCATGACTTCTTGCATATCACACAAATAATGAATGGGATTTTTCGCTCCAGATAAGTATACTCTAATCGATAAGATACACATTACAAATGTTATCAATGGATCGACTTAATTCCATTGCTGTAAACTGCTTGTACTTAATCCAAAGCTTGTTGAAACACATTAATTGCCAAACATCAAGCAGAACTCGAGTACACTTATATATTTGTACTGACCAATGATGGGCCCTCGTCAGGCAAGAGGAACCTAGTGAATAAGAATATTTTTTTTTGATAAAATGTTTCTCAAAAGTACAATATATAAACTCGTTTAAAAAAAAAAAACACAGGTAGGGCTGACACCAAAAGATTGGGAAGTGAAAAATTAGAAAAGGGAATATATAAATATTAGAGAATAATTTACCAAAAATATAAAGCTACCAAAAATTGCATATAATGCATGATTTTAATAGCCCCATCTAGATCCTTTTGGAAGATATTAATACCACAGTCCCTAAACAAGACCCCCCATGAAAAATACCCCTTCATTGCATGGATAATTACCTAAATCTGCATTGAAAATGCTCCTTCCCCCTGTTTACTCATACCACTTTTTCATACTTAAGAAGGTGGAGGTTAATTAAAAACGTTGCGTTAATACATCGTTGACAAAATTAGTCGGTTTAAAATATTGTCTATTCCAAAACTAAATCATAAGGAAAAACATTAAAACTTTATCCAAACAATAACATGAGTAAGTAAAATCGTAAATGATTTAACATTCAAATGCTTTTCATTGAAAAATCGTTCTGTTTTATTGTGTTTTCTAATGGTGCTAAGATCTCATAATTGCAATAAGTGTCTGATATGACATGAACAACTCATTTAAACAAATGTTTAAAAAGGGATAACTTAAAATAACTTAGGACTGTTAGGTTGAATTTGAACTGCTTGTTATTTAACTCCACTTGAATATGTTATAATGAATAAAATCTCTTCATTTACAACCTCAATATGTGCACTTCAAAGCGTCACTTTCTCTAACTGCCGAGAAACTCAAATACTACATCATGAACAAAACCATCAAATTTTGGAAGAAAAACAGTCCTCAAGACACTTCACCAAAACTAACAAACCATACCTTAAACTGGCGAAGATTGAAGTTGCTCAATCTACAATCATGTCATTAACCGTCATAGTTGTCAAAGCAACTAATATAGTATGTGAAAGTATCCTAACTGAAACAAAAATAGCCGGATTTTGTGATTGATAACAATTGTGTGTTTTTTTAAGTTAGCACGGTTTGTTTCTTTCATTGAACTTGTATACTTTATTATTTAGAGACCAGCAAAAGCGCAACTTTTAGTTCAACGGCATCGTCACATTTTTTTAACACAGGAATATTAAAAATAAAGTCTTGACAGTTGACTCCCCTGAAATAGCGACACAAATTGTTACCATAGAAAATTTTGGAGTTGTAATATGCATGAATTCCATAAACATCTTGTACATGCAGCTTTACATTACCTGATGAGTAAACAATTATTGAAAACAAAAGACACCAGTTTTATTCAAAAACACGATATTCTTCTTTAACAGCAATAACTACACTATATACCACTTAACCTTATATTCCACCGGGACCTCCAGCTGGGTATATGAATGGATAAAAAAAACCAAATAAAATCAAGCAAAACTACATACCTTGAACTACAAAACTAACGTGTCTATTCCAAGTCAGGAAAATGGCAGTTCTCATCTTATAGTTCGTTTCTGTGTGTGTTGCATTGTCGTTTGGTTTTTTGTTGCACCTCAGTGTGTCTATCGTTTCATTGTTCCATAGTTGATGTGTTTCCCTCAGTTTTAGTTTGTAACCCGGATTTGTTTTCTCACAATCGATTTATGACTTTCGAACAGCGGTATACTACTGTTGACTTTATTTGACATACTATTTCTTCCATGGTAGCAAAGATTCAAGATCTATAGTTCCCTTCATGAAACATCATATTTAACAATTATAAAAGTAAGGCGAAATATATCAAAGGGACATTCAACTCATAAGTCGAAAGACCTGCAGACAAACAGTAATACCCAGAACACAACATAGAAAATAAAACACTTAACAACGTAAACCCCACCAAACACTGAGGATGGTCTCAGGGATCGGATCCGGAAAGGTGAGCAGAACCTGCTCCACATGCGGAGCCAGTCGAATTGCTCATGTTAATACAAACCCGGTAACAAGCATAATTCGGTGTTTAACATCGTGATAGGGATACGAGATTGTTCTTGTGACATTAGGAACATATCCGCTTTCATGTGAGAGATAGACATTTCATAGCGGTCAACCAAATAATTATGGCCTCCTTTAAATTTACAAAGGTATGATTTCAACTTCATCAATTGGAAGTCTTCGTTTAATAGATTGTGAACAGCATCACTATATCAAGGAAATAATGATAGGAAACACACGCCCTTGCATATCGTATCAACTTGGAGGTATATACTCCATATGCAGGCTCTGCTAAAATGTTGTTACATTTAAGTACAAAGAAGCTGAAATCGTCTCTATTGTAAACAATTTTGTTTTCAACCTACCCTCATTTTAATATATAAGTCAAGGTATGAGGCAGACTTATCTGTATCTGTTGTATAAGATAGTCTTACCCCAAATTGCAAAATGGATATGAATGTTTGTTTGCAGGGATACCCGAGGTAAATTTATATACACAGTGACAATGCTATTTATGTTATTCGCGAACAAGGCACACGTTTTGATCAGGTTTAATTTGCTCAATGATTAAACTTTTTTAAAAATGATAATATGGCAAAAACGATTAAGTAAAAAGAGAATATATATGATCAATGTTTGTCAGTTTCGTAGTATTGAATGATGGGCGTTGATAGATGTTATAAGCATTATTTTACATACTCCATTTCACAGATGAAATGTTATGTATCTAAACAGTTGTCGTCATTCCACTGACCCACGTGGGTTGACCATTTGACCATCTCCAAACTGTTTTTATCTCTTCGTGGGTTAGGTTCAAGAACACTTAGTCACCAGTTAGTATAGGTCAGTGGTTTTCCACTCTCTGCCCAGACCCATTAACCCTCAATTATTTCATCTGTTCCGTCTATCCAGTAATCATCTGCAAAGTAGTTATTTGAGTAAATATTATCATAAAATTAAGACGAGAGCACATCTAGAATAAAAATAACAGTGTGTGATAAGTACATATAACCTTAGTTTGCTATTAATAAGTATTGAAATGTGCATTGTTATTAAATGTAATATCAGTATTTAGTTCAAATATAATCTTAAATCAATCCTAAGTCTATCTTATTCATTCAAATGTGACGTCATTTTTCATTTTCTGATGATCTGTTTTACAAATTCAAATGTGACGTCATTTTTCATTTTCTGATGATCTGTTTTACAAATTCAAATGTGACGTCATTTTTCATTTTCTGATGATCTGTTTTACAAATTCAAATGTGACGTCATTTTTTTGTCAGTTTTTACAATTTCTAATATTACGTCACTTGGCGTTGAGGTTTAAACATATTCGGATGTGTTGCATTTTGTCGGGTTATGTAATATATTTCGATTGTTTCCTGTAGTTAGCTAATACTTCAGTTTTATTATGTACATCTTTTGTATAGTCATTTTATAAAATTTACTGTTCGCAAAAGTATAAATTTTTTCTAAATAATAGGGATGTTCTGGTACCTAACAGAAAACCCTGGCCGTTTTTGACACAATTTTTTTTTTAATATTTGGTCCTCGATGCTGTTCAACTTTGTACTTGTTTCGGCTTTCAAATTTTGTATCTTGGCGTCACTAGTAAGTCTTGTGTGGACAAAATGCACTTAAAATAATTAAAATTTTTAAACTTGTTGCCTTTTGTTAGCTATTATTCGTGTGTTTCTTTGTCAATTGTGTTCTCCTATTTATTTATATTGTAGTCCTGTAATGTTGTGTTGTTATTTTAATGTTATATTTCACATGACCATAAAAGAGGGAGGTTTGGCATGCCACAAAACCAGGTTCAACCCACCATTTTTTCCTTTAAAAATGTCCTGTACAAAGTCAGGAATGTGGCTATTGTTATATTATAGTTCGTTTCTGTGTGTGTTACATTTTAACGTTGTGTTTCCGTTGTGTCGTTTGTTTTCTCTTATTTTTGAGTGTCAATTCACATTACTATAAGACGTGTCACCGTTCTTATCTATCCCAAATTCATGTATTTGGTTTTGATGTTATATTTGTTATTTTCATAGGATTTTTTTCTAATGCTTAGTCCGTTTCTGTGTGTGTGTGTGTGTGTGTGTGTGTGTGTGTGCTACATTTTAATGTTGTGTCGTTATTCTCTGATATCTAATGCGTTTCCCTCAGTTTTAGTTTGTTACCCCGATTTTGTTTTTTGTCCATCGATTTTTGAGTTTTGAACAACGGTATGCTACTGTTGCCTTTATTTAGATATGTATAATATCTATCTGTTTACATCAATCGGTCACATGCGGCATTTCCAAGAGTATTTTGAGAAGTATTTCATTCTTCACTATTAAAAGAAAATTTTGTTAAGACACAAGAGACCAATTAACTAAATTATTCTTTCTTCAGAAATATCGACTATGCGATTTATAGTATTAAGTTTAGTTTGAAATAGTATTTGCTTTTCGACCTTTTTCTTTACTTTGTACGGCTATATTTAATCTTATTTCATCTTACCAATCAACAAATAGTAAGTCCTTTTGTTGTGTAACTTTTTTGATCTTGTCTTTTGTCATTTAATTACGAAATATTACTGCTAACCTATATTTTTCGTAAACATATCTAATTGTTTTATTCTACTTCATTTTTTATATGTTGTTATGTTTGTTTTTTGTTCTTAGTTGTTGTCAATCTTCGATTGTATTTGGCAAATAATTTAAACTAAAACTTGTTCATTTGATGCATTATTCAAAATACTTTATCCAGTATTTACAATCAATGCTCCGGTATCCTTGTTTGGTTAATCCATTCTTTAATCGAATGATATCTGTCAAAAATCCATTTTCTGCACTTGACTCAACTGATGCCAGTCGCGAATTATATGCACGACAAAAATTCTAAAACATA
The DNA here is from genome assembly GCA_037788925.1 of Mytilus galloprovincialis. NCBI lineage: Eukaryota > Metazoa > Mollusca > Bivalvia > Mytilida > Mytilidae > Mytilus > Mytilus galloprovincialis. The sequence goes on from CM075340.1 coordinate 35,517,702, forward strand.
AATTTAAACACTTAAATTACTATGCAAAATGGATTATAGAGCTTAGAAAATACACGAAGTTAAAACAAATCAAGCCATGACAGTATTGTTCAAACAGAAACTGGTTGTTTCCATACTTAACATATAGAAGTCAAATAACCTTTCTGAGTTCGCTCACATATCTTTCCTCCACACTGTCACTGTCCACAAACATATTTAAGTTCAAAACTTGTAGTCCTACAAAAGTCAACTGCTGAGATTTCTAGAGTGCCCTCTTCCTAACCTTGGACATTAATGTAACAATATAACATAACAATCTCTACTATCAGATTATAAAAAAATAACCCATCAAATTGATCAAAATAGAAAAAAACTTAACACCAAAAAGGTTATGATTGACTTTTTGATATTGTTTAATATCTCGTCCATTATTTTATTGATTTTGTATTTACATAGTGATATAAAACAAATTTATTCGTTCGGTGTATGTTCACTGCTTTTGTTAAAATGTTTATTGATTTATATTTTGTTTGCACCTGTCCGAAGTCCGGAACCTGATGTACAGTGGTTGTCGTTTGTTGATATTTTTTTATATATAGATTAGACCGTTAGTTTATCCTGTTTGAATGATTTTACACTAGTCATTGTTGGGGCGCTTTAACGATTACTGTTCGGTGCAAACCAAGGCATCGTGTTGAAGGTCGTACTTTGACCTAAAATGGTTTCCATTAACAAACTGTAACTTTGAGTAAGAGTTGTCTCAGTGGCAATAATGCCACATCTTCTTATACAAATATAATAACAAGGAGTGGACGTGGACAGGTACATGAACATCCACACAATTTATCTGAGAGTACTGGCAGACACTGACAGCTAGTTCAAAGCCAATATAAAATAATCAAAAACTCGTGTACCTAAATTGAAATATCAATCAGGACACATCCATCACCCAATAAGTATAGTGTAAAGACGTCACTGACAGTCAAAGAAAAACATGACCTTGTGCAATGCCGAACTTTAGGTATCGACAGATTGTAGTACATGTTTGATATTTAATATGGTTTTAATTTACTCATAACAAAATTAACATTTATATTAATAAAACTATATTCAAAGAGTCGAATAGGTAGGATAAGTTTGTTCGTCAAAATCACTCAATCGCGTAGTGGAATTAACTAGTTGTGGATTCTTATAAATTCTATATTTAACGTTTGGACTAGTTTAAATCTCGGTCTATTTCTGAAATTTATTCTTACATACTTTTGATTTTTTAACCCTGTATGCTAACATTGCCTAGGTAAAATTTAAAATTGTTTGTATGCACATTGAACGACAAATATATGTGACGTATACAATTTTCTGACGTCAGACACACAAATCAATGAATGTGTATGTAGATAGATGTTTTTGTGTTCTGTTAAATTAGTCCTTTTAAAATTGTTATACGATGATGACTGATGTACCCATATTTTGACTATTTTATTTATTGTGTCTGTTTAGTTACCGCATCAATGTAAATATAACGGAATTTGATGAGACTGTCATCAAAGTGAGAGGGTAAGCGCTATAAAATCGGGTTTAATCCACCATTTTCTACATTTGAAAATGCCTGTACCAAGTCAGGAATATGACAGTTCTTGTCTATTCGTTTTTGATGCGTTTTGTTATCTGATTTTTTCCATGTGATTATGGACTTTCCGAATTGATTTTCCTCTAAGTTCAGTATTTTTGTGATTTTACTTTTTAATGGTTGATAAGTTTACCCGGATCGAATCTTATTTTCCGGGCTCGGTTTACCACATTATCGTAATATTTAGGATGTGCTATTCCGTTTGAAATAAGTTTCTACAAGAATTAAGTAAAAGTCCCAAAATCCCAGACATACCAATTTACTAGTAATACGTAGATAACAATAATTGAATTTCAAAACGTCACTACACTCATGAGCATAACTAACGAGTTAGGATATATATTTACTGTAAGATGGTGCCAAATGAACATGAGGACACATGTAAGGTATTCAGTATGTTAAAAAACATACTGTCCTGCGACTTCCCTCGTCGTGTGTTCACCTACCCTAACACCTTCATCGAAGGCCAATATGTTTATATTTTACAATACCAATACATGTCTGAAATGTAGATCGATTACTATTGTCAAAATGTTTAATTTTGGAACTGAAACGACCTGAATATACCCGAATTGATACTAGAACAGAATTAAACATTTAAGATAAGTAGACAAGGAACAGGAAGTCATGTCTGACCTATTTTCCATGTTTGATAATAGTATATGCTGTCGAAATTCACATAAGGTGTACGTTGGTATTCAGTGGTTTGCATGTTTTAGTGAACTATTATCATTTATGTAGTTCTCTGTCCTGAGTGTTCTTGTGTTTTTTGTTCTGTAATCCTAACACATAATATTGTCATTAAAGCGACATTTTTAGCATTTCCATATAAGCGGGAGATTGGCTAACCACAAAACCAGGTTCAAGACACCATTTTTTTTTTATTAAAATGTCCTCTATCAAATCAGGAATGCGACATTTGTTTACAAATACTCTGCTTCTGTGAATATTCAATTTGGTTTGTTGTTGCTGTTCATTGTTTCTATTTTTTACCTCTTATAGCTGATGTGTTTCCCCAGGTTCGGTTTGTGACCCGGACTATTTGAATCATGACTATTGAACAGCGGTATACTACTGTTGCATTATGCTTGTTGTTAAACTCATTAATAATCAATGACAACGCTTACAGGTAAGCTCTATATTTTAAGCAACTTTGTTAAAAAAAAAATTTTAAACTGACAAAAAAATACCCAAAATTTATCAAATTGTCTGTTCGCAAGCAAGTTATTTGTACTGAGAAACATAATATCGTTCAAAGCGACGTATAATGGGCAGTAAATTAAGTTACTTACAGAGTTGGTGATTATTAACATTATTAACAAAAACTTAAATAAGTCGGACAGAGACAAATAAAGACAAATGGCCGGGTAGCGCAGAGTGTTTCTTAAACAATTCCTTAACAGTTGCAAGATTAGGCAGGCACATAATTTCTTTACATGAGTAATTACATGGTATGCATTACGTATATTTTTCAAACAATAACTCGTCTATTGCCATCACGAGTTGGTTGACCGTTAAGGAATAAAATTGAGAATGGAAATGGGGAATGTGTCAAAGAGACAACAACCCGCCCAAATAAAAAACAACAGCAGAGGGTCACCAACAGGTCTTCAATGTAGCGAGAAATACCCGCACCCGGAGGCGTCCTTCAGCTGGCCCCTAAACAAATATATACTAGTCCAGTGATAATGAACACCATACTAATTTCCAAATTGTACACAAGAAACTAGAATTAAAATAATACAAGACTAACAAAGGCCAGAGGCTCCTGACTTGGGACAGGCGCAAAAATGCGGCGGGGTTAAACATGTTTGTGATATCTCAACCCTCCCCCTATACCTCTAACCAATGTAGTAAAGTAAACGCATAACAATACGCACATTAAAATTCAGTTCAAGAGAAATCCGAGTCTGATGTCAGAAGATGTAACCAAAGAAAATAAACAAAATGACAATAATACATAAATAACAACAGACTACTAGCAGTTAACTGACATGCCAGCTCCAGACTTCAACTAAACTGACTGAAAGATTATGATTTCATCATATGAACATCAGGCACAATCCTTCCCGTTAGGGGTTAAGTATCATACCATCATAACATATATGAGAAGAACATAACCCGTGTCATGCCAACAACTGTTTTTAGAATAAATGTGTTTAGTTCCGATGCAAAGACCTTATCAGTGACTCAATATTAACGCCAAAATATGCAATCTTTAATGACTTGACAACAGTATCGTAATTATATCCCTTCTTAATAAGTCTATTCAAAGGTTTTGTAAATTTCTGAGGTGAATACTGACACCTTTGTGCTTTATAAAGAATATTACCATAAAAAATTGGATGTGAAATACCTGAACGTATTAGAAGTCTGCATGTTGAGCTATATTTACGAATGATGTCTTTATACCGATGATAAAATTTAGTAAATGTTTTGACTAGTTTGTGATATCGAAAACCCTGGTGTAATAATTTTTCAGTAATACATAAATTTCTCTCGTTAAAATCTAAAAAATTGTTACATACACGAGCGAATCGTACAAGTTGAGATATATAAACACCGTAAGATGGTGACAAGGGAACGTCACCATCTAAAAACGGATAATTAACGATAGGAAATGAAAAATCATCCCTTTTATCATAAATTTTAGTATTCAGCTTTCCATTAGTGATATAGATATCAAGATCGAGAAAAGGGCAGTGGTCATTGTTAGTATTAGCTTTATTTAAAGTAAGTTCAACAGGATAAATTTCATTAATATACATACTGAAGTCGTCATTATTGAGAGCCAAAATATCATCCAAATATCTAAAAGTATTATTAAATTTGTTTATCAGATGTTGTTTCGATGGGTCCTTGCTTATTTTTGTCATAAATTGTAACTCATAACAATACAAAAACAGGTCCGCAATAAGTGGTGCACAGTTAATCCCCATTGGAATTCCGATAATCTGACGATATACGGAATCCCCAAAGCGAACAAAAATGTTATCTAGTAAAAATTCAAGGGCATATATAGTATCAAAGCATGTCCAATTAACATAGTTTTTTTGTTTATTACTACTAAAAAATGACCTAAAAGAGTTTGAACATATATATTCACATTCTGATTTTTTGAATGCCCATTTAATTAAGTGTGTGAATTTTTTCTTAATGAGAATGTGAGGCAATGTGGTATACAGGGTAGAAAAATCAAAACTTTGAACAGATTCAAAATCACCAATATAAGCATGCAATTTATCAAGTACTTCCAACGAGTTCTTGACACTCCAAAAGTAATTTATTCCACTATTTTCGAAGGCCTTATTTGAACAATTTATTATCAGGTTTTTAATTGTACCAAGTGTGCTGGTAAGAAGAATAGACAATTTAGTAGTTGAACAATGGCTTGAAGACGAAATAAATCTATATTTGTAAGGGGTTTTGTGTAGCTTCGGAAGCCAATACATAGTTGGGACTTTCATTGTATTTGGCTCTGCTTGTAAAGCGGTGCCTAAAAGTTTATGTTTGTTACAGATAACCGTTTCACAAATGATATCGGATATGTTCCTTACGTAGTAACTACAATCCCCTTCCCTTTCATGAATGTGACCTACCGAATTAGACTATTTACCGGATTTGTTATCACATAAGTAACACGACGGGTGCCACATGTGGAGCAGGATCTGCTTACCCTTCCGGAGCACCTGAGATAACCCCTAGTTTTTTGGGGGGTTCGTGTTGTTTATTCTTTAGTTTTCTATGTTGTGTCATGTGTGCTGTTTTTTGGTTGTCTTTTTCATTTTTAGCCATGGCGTTGTCAGTTTGGTTTAGATTTATGAGTTTGACTGTCCTTTGGTATCTTTCGTCCCTCTTTTAAAGAAACTGTTTGAAGACATTTATGGTTTGATTTTAACAATCAATTTACGAATCGTCTGAATATAAAAAAGAAGATGTGGTATGATTGCCTAAAATAACACAAAAACTAACAACTAAAGATCACCGTACGGCCTTCAACAATGTGCAAAGCCCATACCGCATAGTTAGCTATAAAAGGCCCCGAAATGACAATATAAAACAATTCAAACGAGAAAACTAACAGCTTTATTTATATAAAAAATGAAGTTTTCGCACTAAGTCATAGTTTTTTAGATTTTGTTTTCTCATGATGTATATATTATGGATATGAACAATTTGATTAGTTTAAAACGTATAGCTTTCCGAACAAAACTTATTACATGTGTTTAGGTGTAATACCACCATTGATTTTCCCCTATTAGTCTTTGTTAAATTTGCATTTTTCAAAAAAATGTGCAGAAGTTATCTTTGTTTCAAATAAAGAAATACTTGGTATTAGTAAAATTATATCCTCTCCAAAAACAATTCACATAACATTTCATTGCATACAAGAAATTAACCATCACTGGAAGTTAACAAATCAAATTTCTCCACTTATCTAACCTTCGTACAAGGTTTAGGAACCATGTAACCTCAAATTTACAAAATATTCTATAGAAACCCCAAAACAAAAACAAAAATAATAGTGATTTGAAATACCCAAGACATATGTTTATGCAACAGAAATGATTCACTGCAATATAATGTAGGATTAATTTCCTACAACCTAATTCAAGAGAATATTTTTTTTCGACCTATTTTCGTATACAACCGGATGTGACGTACCATGATTTGGTGGTATTACACCTTTATATCTTTATAGAAATAGAACGCTTCAAAACAATTAAAACAGTAATTAACAAATAATGAATAAACATGTGGCAGTAATGTTTACAGTATATCAGATTAATCAAAATTGAAAGCGAAAATAATTAAAAAATATAGTATATATATGTATAACTATTTAGACAAAAATGTTGGTGACAAATAGTACACTATACATTTATTTCAATGTTTTAGCATCATAATAGAAGAATAAATGCTTAATATATTAAGTCAGGAATATGACATTTCCTATCCATTAGTTTGATGTGTTTGAGCCTTTTGATTTCGCCATTTGATTAGGGACTTTTCGTTGTGAAATTTCTTCGGAGTTCAGTATTTTTGTGATTTATATTTGTAGATGTCATCCCGATGATTTCTTCAAAACTTAATCGACAGGGATGCACCTGTGGGTCTGTCATCAATCCCTTTTCATACAATTTTGATTTAAAGAATGTATACGTTCAAAAATGTTGCGTAGGTGAAGATGTAACCTTTACTCATAATGATTGCGTTTAGTGTAGTATTCTGAAAACGGAACTCGGCTCAGATATTCCTTTTGGAATGTTGACTTGCGTCGAGACTTTCGGCTGTGTCGGCCTAACACGTCTGATCATATAAAGTAATTGGAATTTTATTGACCTTATCATATATTTCTAATGGTTTTCTTACATCAGGGACAGTGAAACTCATAGATCGAAAATGAACTGACAACGCCATGACTAAAAAAGAAAAGACAAATATACAAATAATAGTACACAAGACTCCACATAAAAAAGTAATGACTAAGCAACACGAATCCCCCCAAAAACTGGGAGTTGATCTTAGGTGCTCCAGGAGGGAAACAGATCCTAAACACCTATCCACCGGCCCCGTCATATCCCATTGTATATAGAAAGCACCCTATCCCCACACACAAGTTGACACTACATACCATCAATAGCTTACCCAGTGCGAAATGATGTTTCGGTTGTATTTAGTACGGTACATTGTAATGCCAAAAGATCACGTTCTAATGTTTATGATCGTTTTATGACTGTGCTAAGAAAACATTATGTCTTTGTTTTCCTTCCATAAAATCATGTGATTACGAAGATAATGTCGTACTTACTGCAGAATCGGCTCAGTTCTTGTGAGTATCACTAATATAGTAACATGCGTTTCCAAAATTTAGCCATCCTCCTTGACATTCAGACTGTACAAAGGTTACATCTTTTCAAATTAATTAGATTGTTAGTTTTATTGTCATAAAAATAAAGAAAGAGTATAACGGGGTGCTTAAACATAAAGAATAGAGAATAACAAATATACAGATAAGTGAAAGACGACCAAATGTAAAAGAATACATGAATAAAATCTTGCTTTTGCAGGATATTATTACCTCAGTCATTAAGGTAGTTCGCTTGTCATGTTTTGGAATTTTTGTCAGATTTTCGGAAACCTCTGGTTTTATTCATTTGAATGCCTTAACAAAATGGCCATTGACCCCCATTTTTCTTTTTATAAATCTTCATGTATAATGATAAGCCATCTGTAAAAGTGTTATAACATTTCAATTATTCTTTAATGGTTTTTGAGAATGTAAACTTGTCAATGATAAAGCTAACAAAAGGCAAGAGAGAATATTCTTCAGCCAAAATTTCAATGGCTAATATCTTTAAAACAAATACATTGACTTGTATATTTTTTTTTACTCTTTTGATTCCTTTATTAATCCCCTATCGATATTAACTAGTGTTTTGAAAAGTTAATCAATTTGAAACTGAGAAGCGAACTTCCTTAAATCACAGAGAAAAATATAAAAATGTCTACGGATTATTTCATATAACAAATAAAAAGAAGTTTAGTAAAAAATAAAAAATAAAAAATCGAACTCTGAGTAAAATTTAAAACGGAATGTCTGTAATGAAATAGTAAAATCAAAATCGCAAACACATCAAACGAATGACTAACAACTATCATATTCCTGAGTTGGAAAAGGAATTTTCTCGTGTTGAAAATAGTTAATTAAACCCGGTTTTATAGTTAGCTGAACCTCTCACTTGTATGACAGTGACATACAATTCTATAATATTGAAAACGATGTGTGAAAAAACAATCACCAACACAAACAGACATGATAAGTAAAAATGTCCAAAATAGGGGCATAGCAGTCAAAAATTGTTTTATTATCTTAAAAACAGACAAACATGTAACAAAGAAACACAAAAAAGCATAGATGAAGCAAATTAGCAAAAGTGAAAGACAAGAATTAAAAAATTACCATAGTACAATCACACAAAAACGGGATGTATAAGTACAAAGCCATGTCATATATAAGAAAAAAAACCCAAAAAGGTATATAGGCAAAGCATACAAGCAAAAAAGAAAGGCAAGAACACAAAAATTAACCACAGCACACTAACACAATGACAGAATGGAAAACACAGAAAAACACAAAACAGAATAAACAGTAAAAAGTAGTATTCTTAAATAAAAGAATACTATTAGACGTTTTACGATAAAAAAAAAAACAACGTCAGATTCAAGACCATAATGTATAATATGTGAAGTTGACACGGAATTTTTTTTAATAACAACGTCTTGGTACCGTCCGATGAACTTTAAAACAAAACAACATAAGAGTAAAATTTCAAAAGGAAAAATGCCGAACAAGAAACAGATTGATTAACACCATAGACAATGTATGTAACTTACGGAGGTAAATGCTACTAATATGCTCCCCCTCATGACTTCTTGAAAATCACCAAAATAATTTCACTGTTCGTGATATGTATACTTTAATCGACAAATCTTATCAAATGACCGTTCGTAACTCCATTAGACTTGAATCGTCTTTAGTATATTATGTAATGTTTTGCTCGTCATATTGTCGTGTTTTTTTGGTTTTTTTTTTGCCATGACGTTGTAAGTTTTTCTGCGACTTCTGTTTACAGGCTATTGATATTATTGATGAATTGGTCATTAATGTTCCAGTCTGCCCTAATTATGAATTTCATCTTTTTTAAATTTGAAAAAAACTAAAAAGACATTGTTTTTAACTGCCTGTACTTAAAAATGCCAAACATCAGCCAGAAATCAAGTACAACCATGTAAAAGTCCCCTTTCTCAATCTGAATCAGTATGGATTTGATCTCGATTAATGGTTTTGTCAAAATATAAATAGAAATGCAATCCTTTAAAAAGGAAAGCAACACACTCGAATTTGTGATTGGATACGCTTTGAGTTAACCATTAGGGAGCTGGTAACCGAATTAGAATTTAAAATAAAACAATTACATTATAATTATTTTTTTTTTAAATTTATTTTTTTTCTTCATTAATTTACAAGTATCAACATACATTTATGTTGTGGTACAATAAGTAAGCAAATGAAATGAATAAACATAATAAGCATATTATTGTCATTTTGTTTATTTTCTTTGGTTACATCTTCTGACATCAGACTCGGACTTCTCTTAGGGATTCTCTTAAATCTCTCTGAATTTTAATGTGCGTATTGTTATACGTTTACTTTTCTACATTGGCTAGAGGTATAGGGAGAGGGTTGAGATCTCACAAACATGTTTAACCCCGCCGCATTTTTGCGCCTGTCCCAAGTCAGGAGCCTCTGGCCTTTGTTAGTCTTGTATTATTTTTATTTGAGTTTCTTGTGTACAATTTGGAAATTAGTATGGCGTTCATTATCACTGAACTATTTGTTTAGGGGCCAGCTGAAGGACGCCTCAGGGTGCGGGAATTTCTCGCTACATTGAAGACCTGTTAGTGACCTTCTGCTGTTGTGTTTTTTTTTTTTGTTTTTTTTTCTATGGTCGGGTTGTTGTCTCTTTGGCACATTCCCCATTTCCATTCTCAATTTTATTCTATGAACTAACTTAGAAATCTATGGATTACATTATAATAATTATTATGATCCTTTGGAATTCTAACGCGAGAGATTCTAAAACCAAATCGTTTTCTGAATAAAATGTACATTTATTTTATGCTAGATTGCAAACTGAACTCAATTCTATGAGATCTGTTACTTTTTTTTAAAATCAATAATAGAAAACCTGATTATACAAATGATCAAACTTTTCAAGCCAAAACAATATTTTAATCCTGAATCTAAAAAATGAGGTTCGTTCATGTCCATCTAAAGTTACATTATTAGGTCTTTCCACTTTTCTGTGGAAAGACCCATTAGTTTTCTTCTGATTATAATAGTTTTTTTCTCCAGCCTCATTTTTTCTTACGGTGCTTTGTAGTTACGCATGAAGTCGCATATATTTTTTGCATATGATTTCGAACAGTTATTGCGACTTTAAAACTGACCCTGATTTTTTCACCAATTGGCTCGTTATATCCTCTTGTCTCTTAAGAATAGTTTTGACCGAAATGGTTCGGAGACTCCATATGAGAGTTATTTCTCTTCTCTTTTTGTATTTCAAATCTTTAAATTTTTCCTAGTAAACCATAAGTGATAGGGTCATTTGATAATTAAGGTCAAGGTCATATTCTATATTAAAATTTTGGCTTATTTTCACTTCTTTTGAAAAAAATCATATAAGATATCGACAATATATATTTTTACTTAATTGTTAGTTGTGACATTTCGTAACACATACATTTTGTACATAGGATTAGAGTTTTCTCCCCTCTTGTATTCCAAAATATGCGTATGGTGATATAACTCATTAGTCAAAAATAATTAGGACCTAGGGTCTTTTGATTTGAGATTCTTAGTTTATGACCTTGAAATTGAGCTCACGGTCAAAGGTTAATTTTATGTTCTAGATTTTTACCTTTGCTTTAACCTCATATGTTTACATGATAAAGCCATGAGACTTTGTGTATTAGGTTGCAATTCATTTGAACTTTGAAGGCCAACCGGAAAAAACCTTGTCTAAACCAAAAGTAGCTATTTCTTGTACTTATTTGATATTAATGTATATAAAATCATATGTTTTTGATATCGGTGTAAAGTAAACATTCTTTCAATACCGGAAGTATTATTCTTCAAACAGAACTTTACGGGAGTAACACATTATGTCGTTCATTTAAAAAAGTTTATATAGAAACCATATATATTTGGAATCAGCGTACAATTAGCTATCATTTAACGATGGAAATGACATTTTAAACTGAATTTTTATATTTGTCATATCATAATAGATCTTTACGGATGGAAAGACTTTCCTTCAATTGTTCTCTGGACAATTGGTTTTTAATCTTAACTATGTTTCTGTTTTATGTTTATACTTGTAGTTCTTGATTTGTATTTTAATACTGTGTTTTATTTTGTTGTGTTTGCTTGACCGATATGGGTGTAGTGATTATGTTTATTCTGTACATCAACAATTTCTGATTTCAGTTTTCTATTTATATACATTTACCGAATTTCTTTCTTTCTTTCTTTCTTTTTCTTTTAATTTCTTTATACTAATGCACCACATTATTCTTCATTCTTTTTTGTTTTGTTTATGTTTTTGTTTTGCTAATTTTTTTTTTTTTTTTTTTTACCGTTATTTTCAATTCTGTATACCCCAAAAATAGACCCTATTATAACTTTATAAAACACTTTATCATCTATATATGACCAGTGAATGTATATCAAACATGTTTAAATGTTCAATACGTTTTGACTTCCCAAATAGCAGGTTACGGTATGAAAATAGACTTGAATCATTAATTGGAATAAGTTTTCCAAATACTATTGGTTCCAATGACAATATAAGTTGAACCAACTATCACAATGAACCACAATGAATAACTTTTGTGTAAATAGCGAATTTTTCATTTCGTTTTCTAAACAAGAATTTCAAAATGCCTGCAAATTCTACAGCACTTTAACTACAAAACCGGCAATGGTTTACAGTAAGCAAAAAAAAAAAAAAAACAAAATAAATAAAAAAATAAAAAAAACATTGAACATCTTTTAGTAAGATTTATACAAAATTAAGTAACTACATTGTGCCATAAAGAAAAATAAAATATTATAAAGACTAAAGAAAAAAAAAATGAAATCGACGTCCAAAAAGCTACAGCACTGCAAATTCATCAAATCTACATAAGAAAATGCCTGCACAAAAGAAGGAATATGACATTCGTTTGATGTGTTTGAGCTTTCAATTTGGACATTTGATTTGGGACTTTTCTTTTGAATTTCCTTTTTTTGATTTTTTTTTATTATCCGAAGACCTCAAATGAAAGCTAGATCTGATGCGTCAATGAACTAACAACCGAATAACACAATTACTACAAAGACAAAACATCTAGACGATATATATCGTCTTTCAAAACATCAGTATTGACTACAGGGCATTCACAGAGTACCATCTATGACTATAGAACATTCAACATGTACCTGCTATAACTTAATGATATTCTTCAAGGACCTGCCATGACTAAAGGACATTCATGGACGTCAAGTTGGTTACCTATTCCCTATTCCCTATTCGTTACCTATTCCCTATTCCCTATTCGTTACCTATTCGTTACCTATTCCCTATTCCCTATTCGTTACCTATTCGTTACCTATTCCCTATTCCCTATTCGTTACCTATTCGTTACCTATTCCCTATTCCCTATTCGTTACCTATTCGTTACCTATTCCCTATTCCATATTCGTTACCTATTCAGTGGCGGATCCAGGGGGGGGGGGGGGGGGGTTCCGGGGGGTGCGCACCCCCCCTTTATTTTTGCCGATCAATGCATTTGTATCATTGAGTACCATATTTGACTAAAGGACATTCAACAATTACCTGCTTTTAATTAAGGACATTGATCAGGTACCTGTTATAACTATATGAGATTCAACAAGTTCCTACTATCACAATAAGATATTCAACACGTACCTGCTATTTTTGTGATTTTACTCATTATATTGTTAGAGTTTCTATAGAGAATACTACTCGGAACTCCTATCAGTAGAGGCTCGTGCAGAAAATGAGTTCCTAGCAGACAGTATAATACATATAAATAATGAACTATTCAAACAGCGAAGCCTTGACCGTAAAGTTTATAATCGTGGATTCCTTAATATTCGTTTGATACTAATTTTCGTGGATTTCCTGGTAACAGGGGAATCACGAATTTAAATGTTCAACGAATTATAAAGGACAAGGTTTTCTCATTTTCTAAATTTTGCTTTGGAAAGCCACTTATCACGTTAAAATCTTCCCTTAGGTTTGAAGTTTGTTTGGATGAACTACAAAACCATTTATTTTAGAAAATGGGTGAGGTTAGGGGGGTGAAAGGGCATAAAAACGCCAAAAGAAGGACAAATATCGATTTTGGCCATTGTTTTTTAAAATTTACCAGCTTGCGCCTACGTGATCCGGAAAAAATTATGGCGATTTAGACAGCAAAAACAGTCCTTATGACAATTGAATCAAAAAAAAAAAAAAAAATCCTGGGTCAAGTTGGCGCTGGCACTAAAAAATAACAATTTGTTGTAAAATCACCTACAAAATAAATAATAATTACAATATTTGAAAGTTAACCCACTTCACCTCACCCAGTTGCGAAACTTAGAGGTTTTGAAGATCATCCAAACAAACTTCAAACATCAGAGAATGTTTTAACATAATAAGTAGATTTCCAAAACAGAAATTTGACAAATGAGAAAAAAAAGGAGGGGGGGGGGGGGGGGTCAAAGACTGTGACAGAAGGTCGATAAACGTGTTTAGCTTTCTATTTTGCAATTTGATAATGGATTTTCCGTTTTGAATTTTCCTAGAAGTTCGGTATTTTTGTTGTTTTACTTATTAGTTGTTTTTGTTATAACTATGTTGGGGCAGTTTTTGTGTCAGGAGCTGCACCTCTGTCAATGAAGTCCGTATTGTGAGAACATTCTCGCGCGTATTGTATAAATTCGGATATGTATACGCATATGATTTGGCAGACGGTATGTTACTGCAGAAAAATGGTAAGTTGACAATTGAGCACAGACATGTTCCAATTGTCAAAATCACAATCCCATCCTATTTATTCACATTATGACATCACCGGATGTGACTCAGTATCGAACTTGTGTTGCCATAGGGAAACCGACTGGTGCATCCAGTGCAGCAAGATCGTTCGAAAATTCTTAATGCCATTCAATCTCCAGAAAAAAACCCGTAATTTGATGAAGTGTACTAAACCCTTGGTCTCAATCAGATGTGGATTCTTCTTTTTTTTCCGTAGCAGAAATCAATAAACCATTCTTAAAAAAAGCACACATGACCTTTCAAATTCTTTAATTTTACTTTATATATACATATTGATGGTGTCTTACCACTAAATAACCAGCATTTCAATCAGTGCTTGCATGTAACAGTGAACCATATTTAGATGTTTTTCTTTATATTGACATAGAAAGACAACTGAAAATAGAATATGTTTCAAACCTGACGAGTTGATCGTTTACATTCAATTTGGTAATTTCTAACGTTTAAGCACAAATATATAATATGTCCAATTTTATGGTGATTACACGTCTCAATTCATACGTTATGCGAGTTTTTGTTAACATTATACTAATTACTGAACATGGCTGTGCTCCTGACGCGGAAATTGCTGCAGCAGGGTAATAAGAAAGAACGTCTACAAAAACCACTTCATAAATGTTATACCCACCATCAAGAATTGCTGTTATCTACGCTGTTCATGTGTTTCAACTCACAAAAGGTAGGTTTTATGCTGTCTTAGATCGTTTTGTAAAATATACCAAAAGCGTTTTAAGTTGTATGCATTTACCGGTTGTTTCATATTCTCTATTGTGACATTTGACTGTAAGGGAATGAATATCAATGCAAAAACAGACAAAAATCAAAAATAATTTAGTACATGCAAAAGAGAAAAACGTGGAGATATATTTGAAAACTGTTTCTACTACATGTACAATGATGAACAATCAGTAGGAAGTTATTTATTTTCATAAATTAACAATATCTAATAAAATCATAATTCTTTTCTGGTCATAGGAAAAAAAAAACAAAAAAAAAAAAACAATCCATGTTCTTTAAAACTTACAGAAAGGTAGTTCAATGCACGGGTTAAAATGACTGAATCCTATTATATATTTTAAACCGTAAGAAATCATAGGAAAGTCGCTGTACAAAGCAGCTAATTTTTCAATATGGGTTATTAGATGTGTGACCCAATGTGTGTTTTATGTATGATAATAATTCGTAACATTTCTCCAATCTATTAGTGCGGGTTATTTGTTAGTCACCTAATCCGTTCGTATGACCGTCCGTTTGTCAAAAAATATTTTCTTAACATTTTTTTTTCTCAAAAACTAGTATACATGTCAGAATGACCTCATATTTTGTCAGCGGTCAACCGTATCAAGTTGCAGTTTTTGTGGTTTTTTTTCGAATCTCTCAGACAATACTTCATGTTTTCTAATTTATTGAATTACTAGTTCAACATATTTCTTCATATACATATTTTTCATATGACTATTTGCAATTAATTGTAAGATTTAACAAATAGATACATAACTCATTAAAACATATGTTCATGATAAAGCATAATGACAATGTATGTTCTGTATAGCTTGGGACTTACGTATTTAGATTATATCCATTCCATGCTAACGGAAAACTGCGGACTGCAGAAAATAAAGAATAATGTATCTCCCCTAGTTTTTGGTGGGGTTCGTGTTGTTTATTCTTTAATTTTCTGTGTTGTGTCATGTGTATTATTGTTTGTCTGTTTGTCTTTTTCATTTTTAGCCATGGCGTTGTCAGTTTATTTTAGATTTATGAGTTTGACTGTCCCTTTGGTATCTTTCGTCCCTCTTTTGTCACATAATGCAGAATTAATAAATATTTTACAAGATTCTTTGATAAAAAATACTGTATACATATCGTAATTCCTGTTTCCAGTGTAGGTGTCCACATTAAACGGGATTATATGAAAGTTCTAAGTGATAATTCAGATAGATAACGACACAATAACACATCAATTGATAAAAAAACAGATATTTTTTTTTCGATTTGATATACTGTTAAAGGTAGATCTGATTCCTTTTCTGAGCATATCTTCTGGACATCTTAGAAAAATAATCTTGGTTTAAGCATATTTTAGAAAGTATAATTAAAAAAACAACGGCAATATCTAAAACTTGAAATTTAAAAATTCTCCTTTCCAAAAATTAAGTTTCTCCAAGTGTATCTAAAATATTTAGAGAGAATAATCATTTCAAAATGATTATTCAGAATTTTATAGGACAATTTTTTTTCTTCTTCATGGAAATAAAGCCTATTACTGACATTTTGATTTGATGTTTCTGAAATTTTCATGAAAAACAATTTTCTCCTTTAATTTTAAACAATTCTATAAGGAAAAATTAGTTCTTTTCTATTTGACCTGATGAAATTAAATAACTGTGGTTTTGTTAATTTCAATGTTTTCGAGAAAAAACTAAGGTCTATGACCTGAAGGATTTATCATGTTTATATTGAAAATTGAAAACATATTGACCATTGGCAAGCGGTCTTTAAAGAAGTTAAAGAAAAACACATCGTCAAACATTTGAATACCCAAGCTGTCTGAAAGCGCTTATCTAGGATTTGATTATTTTTAGCTATGTTTCTGTCGCCATAGCAACGGTAACTTTGTTATTGTAAGTATAATGAGTTGTAAACAAATATTATGAAATAGCATTTGTAAACTGTATGAGTTGAAAAATACAATTCCCTAATCAACTGAATGTTAAAACAGTATATGCTACATTGAAATTTCAAAACGGCTACAAATAAAAATATTCCTTGGAAATAGACGATTTTTTTTATTTATGTCATTAGTTTTAAAAGTTTCTTAAGCAAAAACGGCTTGAGATATGAACAAAATCTTTTCTGTTCTATGAAGTGGATAGGTAAGGCATGATTTTCAGAAAAATAAAATTTGTTCTGGGCTGGGGCCGATTTTTGCCCTTATTGCCCCTACTCCTTTCATCATCGGTACAAGGACATCATTCGTAAATATAAATGAACATGCATATATCTTAACGTTCAGGTATTTCACATCCAATATTGTATGGTAATATTCTTTTCAAAGCACAAAAATGTCGGCATTCACATCAAAAGCTAACAAAACCTTTAAACATACTAATTCGGAAATGATATGGTTATGATAATGTTGTCAGGTCATTAAGGATTGCAAATGTTGGTATTAATATTGATTCACTCATAGGGTCTTTGCATCGGAAATAAAGACTATCATTCTAAAACCAGTTGTTGGCATGATACGGGTTATGTTCTTTTCATATATTTTATGATGTTATGTTACTAAGCCCCTAACGGGAGGGATTGTACTTGAGTTTTATATGAAGAAGACATAATCATTCAGTTTAATTGAGCTCTGGAGCTGGCATGTCAGTAACTGCTAGTAGTCCTTTGTTAATTAATGTATCATTGTCATTTTGCTTAGTTTCTTTTGTTACCTATTCTGACATCGGCATCGGACTTTTTCTTTATTTTACATTGGCTAGAGGTATAAGGGTGGGGTTAAGATTTCACAAATCATGTTAAACCCCGCCGGCTTTAGTCAGGAGCCTCTGGCCTTTATTAGTCTTGTATGTTTTTTTAATTTTAGTTCATTTATATGTTTTGGAGTTTAGTTTTTCCATTTTCACTGAAAAAGTACACAATGTTATTTAGGGGCCAGCTGAGGACCACCTCCAGGTACAGGATTTTCCGTCTGCGTCGAAGATCCATTGGTGGCCTTCGGCTGTTGTCTGCTCTATGGTCGGGTTTTTGACTCTTTGACACATTCCCAATTTTCATTCTCAATTTAAATCTGGTGTGAAATGGGATGATGATTTTGGTACCGTTTACAGCCTAGTCAAGTTGTGCAGCAAAACTACACAAGCGTAAATATTATTTTGTGCTTGGAATGATATTGGAAATGTACCATATGGTACTCTCCTTTACCACATTAAATTTACAATAACACTTTTGCTCACAAAATGCTCATTTTTAAGGTCAAACATTCTTCCCCGGCGTTCATGGTGTTACTCAAATGATGTCCATGCAATTGAAGTTATAAGAAAAAGAATAAACAGGAGTGTTAGGTCTTATAAAATTAAACAATAAGAAAACATGATTAAATATCCAGATTTTGACGACCGTCATTGAGTGCTATATTCTGCCGACGGATCCGGAGTACATGTATCATTTATTGGAAATGATGTTTGCCATAAACATAATTCATGTTGATACTCAATGAAAATACATGGCATTTTGTGCAATTTAGTTGCTGTATGCATGTTAGATACACATTATCTTTAAATTGTTTGATTGTTTAAAATGTTGTTAAAAATTGCTTATAGCTTTTGATATTCTTGAAATGTCATTGATAAATTTGGTTGCGAATTATAATGCTTTACTTGCCGAATAATAATTTTGACAAAATTTACTTAATTTTATGCAGACTATGGATAACCCAGCTGCTAGTTCTGAAATATTGCCGAATGGACCACCCTTCAGTACATCAGTTTTGGATCGCCCAGCTGGGAAACAGGGATTAGTTTAATCTTCATCAAGATTTTATTGATTGACAAATAATTTGGTTGTGTACTGATGTTGTTGTTGTTTGAATGAATTTTGATTAAATGTTGCAATGACAATTTAATATCCAAACACAGTCAGTGTTTGATATTTGTTGTAGTGAAATACAAATCAAGTCAACAATGGCGATTCTGACATTTTGGTAATTTATATCAAATGATTACTTTGATCAAATGATATATTCAATAACAAAAGGATATATTATTGATTAGGTGTTTTTTCCCATTGTATCATAGCCAATTCAATATAGCATAGAGATGAAAAGGGTGTAAAGAAATATACTAGTTTGTTTTCCGCAGTTACTATATTATACAATTATTAATTGTGTCCAACTATTGACTTATTGGACATTATGTAAAACAGATATAAAAAAGATAGTCTTCACAGTCTGTTCAATTTTTGAAGGAATTAAAGGTAAGCCTTATTTTATAGATTTTTTTTAATAATTGGTTGCAATAAACGCATACTTTTGTTTAATTTTGTATGAAAAACACAATATAAACTTACTGTTTTGGCAATTGTATCCTTTGATGTACGGCGAAATTAAGATCCTTAATCTTTTTGAAGCGTGGCACAGACAAAATAACACCACTCAATATGACATGAATAAGATCTGTACCAATTTTGAACCGAAAACCGAAGTAATCCCTCGACGCTTGTCATGTTGAATTACTGTGGTTCCCCGGAAGGACAAGCTCTTGACGTGTAAAAATCTGTTAAATTGCCGTGAGCGTCAATGGAATGTGTATCACGAAGTGTTTCAATGTAAGGTCAATCCGCATCTGATTTCAGGTGTTTTCGTGCTCAGAAATATCCCCATATCTGAGTGGGCTTACAATTTTATGAATTAATATATAAATGGGGGTCACATTCCAGCCATTTTTAACCGAAATCCGAAGTAACCCGCCACCCTATAAGGTATACTTTTTGCTGAGCAGACCATAATACCTGTAGACAAAGAACAAATGATGAGGGCACGCACATTTTTGCTAATTTACTCCAAAATATTTTGCAACATGCTCCGCAGAACAATATTTTGCTTGGACAGGCGTGCAATGACTGAAATGATACCACACAATTTTAAACACTTGTTTCTAAAATTCACAGTCTTACCTATATATAAAGTTTTTAAGCACTTAAGCGACCCATCAAACTCTAAATATCTGTTTTAATATTTGATAAACCATTAACCCATTTATCCCAAGTGGGAGTGCTCCGACAAATAACGGAGGAAAATACATATACAGAACATTAAGTTTCAGAGCCGAACGTTGTGAAGGACAGTCGATCCGAACTGACTTTTCCCTCAATTTTAACACCCAAATACCCCCAAAATATCTTCGAATGAACACATAATAAACTACACTGGTCATTACCTCTCTGTGATATAAAACAATATTCGTTGGTTTTATGTGAAAGAAGAAAACACGACACCCACTTTCAACTCTATTCATTTAGTAAACATTTTGGACCACCCAAAAAATCAATGAAAAATATACTTATGACAGAAAACTAATATCATGTCTTTTGACTACAATTCAATCGTCATCTTCTGGATAATACTTTTCAAATATATCAATTAGACTAGTCTTTAGATGTTTAAGGATTTCATCATGTAACACTTGCATACTCCTCCGGTAAACTAAATCCCATACCATTTAGATTAACCCACTCATTTGAATACGTAGTTATACGTGCCACAGTTATATAAAAAAAAACTTCATGCTCGTTTCGAGTCAATCTAGTGTTGCAGGATCAGCTTACCCTTCCAGAGCATATGAGATCTACCCAGTTTTTGGTGGGAATCGTGTTACTGTTTTAGGGTTCGTGTTGTTTATTCTTTAGTTTTCTACGTTATGTCGTGTGTGCTGTTGTTTGTTTGTCCTTTTCATTTTTAGCCATGGCGTTGTCAGTTTGATTTAGATTTATGAGTTTGACTGTCCCTTTGGTATCTTTCGTCCCTCTTTTAGTGTCATATGTTGTGTTGTTTGTACTGTTGTTTGTGTTTTCGTCGTTTTTCTTTTTTAACCATGACATTGTCAGTTTATTTGTGATTTATGAGTTGGAATATCCCTTAGATATTGTCCGCCTCTCTTCTTCAGTAGGTTGCTGGTTTTTGTGTGGTTCTGATTAAGGTGGTACCCAACACTTTCACTAAAATTAATTTGGCTCGTTTAATTTTCATAAAATTTTGACAGAGTATTTACTTTGACCCATTAACAAAAATATTAAAAAGTCAAAAAATTTGAACCAACCATTTTATCAGAAAAATTACACTGGTTATAAAGCAATTTGACAAACACCAATTTTGATCATTGAAAAGGTTAATATTCCTTTACAACACAACGTAATTAAAACGTTTAGCTGACTTTACAGAGTTATCTCCCTGTAGTGTTAGGTACCACCTTAATTATCAAAATGTTTTTGTAAATAGTTTTACATTTACAATACTTATTTTTCCACAATTCGTCGAGTTTCAATAACATTTATTACAATCATATAGATTTTTAAATACTTCAAAGTAAATATTTTACATAGCCAGCTCGATAAACTATGGATATTTCAACAAAATATTACCTCAACAGACAATTACGTAAAAGCGTCTATAAAAATCAAGTGAAACCTGATCGCTTATTCTTTATTGCCTATTTTACTTGTGACACGCTTTCAAACTGAAAATAGTAATAGAATAGTTAAAACTAACAGTAAATACCAAGAATATTAAAAAAAAACACGCTACAAGCTATCATGTTGTAGTTGTAGTTAACTGTTTTTTGTCCAATTTTCAATTCTATTTTACACTGTTTGATGTCTTTCTGCGGCCATCTTGTAACAACAAATAAATGTTTTTCACAGGTGCGTTATATTTGCCAGACTCCTTACAATCAAAATTCAAATGAACGATAAGAAATTCCGGATTAAATTGGATAAATTCGAAGATCTTAGAACAGAGCTCAACAGGTTATCAATTAGTACCAATAAGTCGTTGCAGAAATAATAAATATGAATAGAACAATGACTAAACTTTCTTTTAGAATCACGTCTAAATTATTGATATCGTGGTTGAAGTTTCGTAAATACCATTAAATTGAAGATTGTTGACATCTACAGGAAAGACAAAAAGGCAGACATCAAGCAGTTGCGGTTAATTAGAGAAAACAATCATTGGTCTAAAAATTTAGCTGCCTCTCAAAAGTAATAAACAACTTTCAAAATCAACAGCAAAATGTCATTTTTTTTTCATGAAGGTTTACTACTATACAAATTGGTTTTACGATGGGTGAAAAATAATACAAGAGAAAGTATGATTTTTTTTTTACTTTTCAGATTTAAAACATACAAAGACAATCTACAACAGAAACATATATTGATACAGCAGCAGACATTGAAGTAATTATAATGAGATGCTTTTAGATGTGAAACAGTGTATTTTTAATAAATGTAGATATAACAATGATTGTCTGCAAGATGTTTCTTTTAGAATCATGTCTAAAATTTTCAATAATAGTCTTTTTAAGTCAGTTCGCTTTCGTTGGTTGTCAGGACTCAAATGATGGAACACTTGAATCGACTGAACAATACTCCGATTTATTAGGTTATACTGAGTCAATGCAAGACCAGACGCATATTGTTACCTCTCTTGATAGCACCTCTTCTGAGACAAACGGCAAAGTGGATGTCCTCTCTGACTCTTGCTCAATGTATGGTACGTGCGAATATATTTCAGATATGGAAATTCCAATTTGTCACTGTGATGAAATATGTAATCGTTACAAAGATTGCTGTATTGACGCTAATATTATTGATTTGAATGATACCGATGATCCTCAGTTTGAATGTATCTCAGATGTTATACAATCAAATGACAAGCGTAAAGATTACGGAGTATTTGTTATTAACAGTTGTCCTAAACATTTAAGAGATACTGCTATTGATATGAAGTGTCGTACAGACGATTTACTTGAAGCGGGGCCATGGGTTGCAAGTGAGACCAATTTAGTTTTTCAAAATAGTTTCTGTGCTGCATGTTATAATGTGGACTCCTTCAAACCATTTACCATAAATATTTCAGCAATTCCTTTAGATTTTTTCTTGGAACAAATCAATTCTACCACTATTGGTAAGCTAATCGCTTCATTAACAGATCCATGGAAGCATAAGATGAAAAAACAGTTAATACCACCAGAAAATATCGATATTAGATTTTGCTTAATGATCGATCAACCACCAGAGGATAGAGATGACTATTGTTTGGACTATAAACTGAATCCTGTTATTGACATAGGACCTCATAACTTTCCTCACAGAAATCTCGTTTATCGGAATCAGTTTTGCGTACCGACAAACCATTCTTTTGAATGTCTCGGCAAGTATAAGAATAGAATAGTACCTTTTGAAGAGATGCATTCTCTATTTCCACTGTCAGTGATGTTCCCTTTTAAACGAAGAAATCATCGATGTGAAAATGAGGTAAGTAATATACTTATTAAAATCACCCCATGTAAACTTAAAAGAGTACAATGTCTGATATCATTAAATGTAAAGCATATGATGGCATATAGAGGGATAGAAATATCCGGTTGTTCTCTATTTTTAATGTATGTTTTTTTTTTATGACAAGTTTTATTTATTTCGTTTTGTTTCGTTTTTTCGTGTTTTTTAAAAACCTTTTCACAGAAATAATAGTAAGTCAAAGATGGACTTCAGTTCAATGTAACAGGACTTCAAGGCTAGTATAGCTTTAAAACCGGCAAACTACTCTCGCCTTAATTTAGTCCATCTAGGGAGCATTAGTCCTTTTTTAACAGCAATTCTAAAATCCATAACATAACACTAATAACTTTAATTTAATAATTAAACAATAAAATATCCTATAGTATAATGGTGCCAATTCCTTGCAAAAAAATCACAATAAAGTTCTGTATAATACACATTGTGCGCTCTGTGAACCCAAAAGTAAAACCAATACAAATGTATTTAGCAGTACAATCAGCTACGTATTTCTAATGTATTGATACTTATGTATTTTCAATGATACCTCCAGATGGGTTTACACATCAAATAATTCCTAAGCATGTCGTTCAAGGCAAAATAAATTTCCGAATAGACAAGTCGCAAATGATTTTAAATTACAATCAAAACGCCTCAGAAGAATTCGATTTCAATCTTAACTGTCATTATCAACTGTAACTTCCTATTTTTTTTTCTGTTTTAGCGGTCTGTTCAACTACCTGTTTTTCTTTATAGTTAAGTGTATCAGGTTCTGAAGCTCCTGCATCATCAGCAAGAGGAGGAGAGTCCCTTTTATCGTCAAGCTCCCTTCATATCGAATATTTACACTGCTGGACGAAGTTTCTTGATCTGTAAGAATATTAAAATTCAACTATTTTGGTCGCAACACAATCATTCATGTCCTTTATATGTCTTTCATAGCCGACTACATGTATATGCGGTATTGCTTTCTCATTGTTTCCGTACGGCGGCTCATAATTAATGAAATCTATTTAATTAGAACTTTGATTGATATTTGTCTCATGAATAATAAAATATCTTGATTTTCAGACTCTGAAACAAACATTGGCGCTTGTTGGTGGATAAAGTGCAAAGCGTATTCTTCTTTTTAATGGAACATATCTAAATTTTTCGTTTTCTGACCATTTCTGCTTTATTTGCTTTTGCAAAGGTTGTTGCTCTGTTTTTTTATTGGAAGGTGGTCAATCACATAATGGTATCTTTGGGATTGACTGTCTGACTACACCATATGGACGTATTTCTACTTATAAGCCAGTAATACCATAGTTTGCCTGTCTTTGTTCATAAAATGTTTGCTTACCGTTAAAGTGAATTCATACGATGCCTTTAATCGATCACTTAGCTTTTCAATATGCTTTGGTTAAGACTGTTTCTTGAAGTTGAGATCTATTCCAATTGTCAAATATATTGGTAAAAGAGGCCCTCGACCTAACATCAAGGAAAGCAGTGGGGCTCAGATATTTAAGTGCTTGGTGCATGCCTGGACAACGCTTCCAACACGGCTTTTCAAATCTACTTGGTCGAAGAGTACCCAATATTCCAGATAACGTCTCATTGAAGCGTTCGCCGCGACCAGTATCTTTTCATGTCTTCTGGCTTTGGCTTTCATCTACAAACTCTGCTGACATATTTCAGGTGACGTCTCATTGAAGCGTTCGCCGCGACCAGTATCTATTCATGTCTCCTGGCTTTGGCTTTCATCTACAAACTCTGCTGACATATTTCAGGTGACGTCTCATTGAAGCGTTCGCCTCGACCAGTATCTTTTCATGTCTTCTGGCTTTGGCTTTCATCTACAAACTCTGCTGACATATTTCAGGTGACGTCTCATTGAAGCGTTCGCCTCGCGATCTGTATCTTTTCATGTTTTCTAGCTTTGTCTTTCATCTACAAACTCTGCTAACATATTTCAGGTGACGTCTCATTGAAGCGTTCGCCTCGCGGCCAGTATCATTTCATGTCTTCTGGCTTTGGCTTTCATCTACAAAGTCTGCTGATATATTTCAGGTGCCGTCTCATTGAAGCGTTCGCCTCGCGACCAGTATCTTTTCATGTCTTCTGGCTTTGGCTTTCATCGACAAACTCTGCTGACATATTTCAGGTGACGTCTCATTGAAGCGTTCGCCGCGACCAGTATCTATTCATGTCTTCTGGCTTTGGCTTTCATCTACTAACTCTGCTGACATTGGTAGACTATCTTTATAACGTTTTACAATGACAGGTTTATATATTAATTGAGATGAATCGATGGAAATCACAATATCCTGCTTGTTCTCATAAGTGTATGGAAACCTAGTAATCTAACATCATCGACATATGATGAGCCAGGTCGATACTTACTACTAAAAGAAAAGTTACCAGTGATAAAATCTATCGGTTATACAGGTACAAAAAAATTAATTACATGTATATCAAATTGAGAATAGAAATGGGGAATGTATCAAGAGACAACAAACCGACCATAAAGCAGACAACAGCCGAAGGCCACCAATGGGCCTTCAATAAGACATAAGACATAAAGCTTTTATTAGAATCGGTTTAAGCAAGCAATTACAAACATAAGCTCTGAAGAGCTTTTAAAACCGACATAACAACAAGTAATGTAAAACAAAACATACATATCGAGTCATGCACACAACTTTAAACATATAAAGCAAGAGTTCATATCAGTATGTAAACATGTAGCACAAAAGTTCTTTAAGCATCTTAAATAATAACTCATAACAATACAAAAAAGATCCAAAGTAAGTGGTGCACAGTTAGTCCCCATTGCAATTCCAATTAATTGACGATATACGGAATCTCCAAAGCGAACAAAAATGTTATCAAGTAAAAATTCAAGCGCAGATATATAGTATCAAAGCATGTCCAATTGACATAGTTCTTTTGTTTGTTGCTACTAAAAATCTTCTAAAGGTGTTTGAACATATGCTATCGCATACTGGCTTTTTAAATGCCCATTTAATTAGGTGTGTGATTTTTTTCTTAATAAGAATATGAGGCAAAGTGGTATATAGAAAAATTCTAAACTTTGAACAGATTCAAAATCACCAAAATATGCATGCAATTTCTCAACGATTTCAATTTCTTACTTCCAACGAGTTTTTTTGACACTCCAAAAGTAATTCATTTCACTATTTTCAAAAGCCTTTTTTGAACAATTTATTATCAGGTTTTTGGTTGTGACAAGTTAACTAGGTAAGTAGAATAGACAATTTAGAAGTGGAACAATGGCTTTTCAGTATCAGTAATGTAGATGGTGCTACAAACATTGTGTTAATTGCAATTAACTTTCGAGTTCGTTGACGAAGTTAACCAGATCGATACATTGATAAACAATGGACACAGATCAAGTGGAGCACGTGACAAATAAGTGAATTAAAAGAGTCAAGATATTTTTTTTATATTTATCATGCTGTTCAATTTGTTAATCACTCCAGTCATGCTTCAGTGATTCCCTATTTAGTTAAATAAATTTTTCCCACAGAAGGGTGGGCTGGACCCCCTGCAAAAACCCTCTAAATCCACATCTGTTAATTAAACCGATAGAAACTTCCTCTGGAAAAGTGTACTTTTGAGGTTTAACTCTGATATCAACTACCTTTATAACAGAACTTATTGTAGCAATTGGTCTTCGCCCAAACTGTAATATCAAGATTGATAATTATATCCTTTTTGTATTTTTCGCCTCTCTTTGGCCGCCCATAATTGCCAAACGCCATTGCATGAGGCTTTTGCAACACATGTTTAAGAATAATTACACACTATTAATATAGTGAAAACGAAAAAACTATATATCAATTTGGTGCGTCTGACCACATTAGAAAGCTAAAACCCAAAAATGTGATGCCCAGAATTTATAAATATTGGTAATCTAAAGGATCTTCATGACCAAAAGGAACTTAAAAAACTTATCAAAGATTACAGCGTTATGATTTGAGTTACCAGATGCGCGTTTCGTCTACATTAGACTCATTACGCTCAGATCAAAATAGTTATAAAGGCAAACAAGTACCAAAGTGAAGAGCATTGAGGACCCAAAATTCCAAAATTACGTATACGGCTAAGGTAATCTATTCCTGGGATAAGAAAATCCTTAGTTTTCATATAATTGCTAGATTGAATAGATTCGAGCGCTACTGATGAGTCTGATGTAGATACAAAATTAAATTATGCTTGCCTTGCTTACAAATTATGACTCTTGTATTTTTGATGAGTTTTTATAATAGGGAGAAATATTATGTATCAAAATAATGTATTCAAATATTTCTGATTTGTGATGTTTTGTTATTTTCACGCACTTTTTTTTGTTTTAATAGGTAAATGGCTTATGTATTGACAACGAACTCTATGTGAACTATGAAACAAACAAAATATTTTCGCTTATATCCTCTACTTTTATTACATGGAGCGTGGTGGAGCAATTAGTTCAGATTATGTCATGGTCCATTCATGCAGAGGTAAAAGCAGTGTATATAAGATATTACAATATTGATGGTGTCAATGGAGTGGCAAAAAACAACTACAGTTCGTATGTTATCAACCAAATTCACATGACTGCTCGAATTCAGAAAAAACTAACTGCAAACGCTCTGCTAGATTTTGAAACTAAATACAAGAATGCTGTTTGGTCAATAACAATTAATGGTTCAAACGGACTTGCGGAGGTAAATATAGTAGAGGATAATAGTCTTTCAACTCTAGTATTCCCTAAAAAGCAATTGAACGAACAGGCAATCGAGACAAAGACAGAAAACTTGAATGTTGATATAAAAGGCAACTTCACTTCGAGGTTATGTGACAAAACTGTTATTGTATGTAATATAGTGGAAGGAAATAGAGACCAAGAACTTACTGTAAAAGAGATTACATGCATTGACTTCACCCAAAGATCATCAACAACTTCTAACGTGATGGATGTTAGCATGAAGGTTATCACATATACTGGTATGGGAATTTCTGTTATTGCCTTAACTGTTTCAGTAATTATGCACAGAAGGTTGGGAATGCACATAAGTATCCCTGGTTCAAATGTGGAAAATTTGTCAGTTGCCTTGTTATTAGCAGACATATCATTCTTGATAGGAGTAGGTGCTAATGACTATTATTTAGTATGTTATGGTGTTGGTGTCATCCTGCATTATCTTTGGTTGCTTGTTTTTTCATTCAAATCCATTGCATTAATCGATATGTGTTACACTATAACACAAATGTCTACAAACATTTCATACGCAAACAGGGAGACGCAAAACAAAAAACGTAAATTATCATTTCTTGGTCTTTTCATACCGATCATAATTGTTGCACTAGCAGTTGTAATTGATTTGGGGAAGGTTTCAGAATTTAACCTTGATTACAGTGGGTCTATTTGCTTTCCTACCGGATATCCTGCTAACTTGATCTTTGTTTCCATTCCGATTGGCTTATCAGTTTTTATTAACGTTACATGTCTCATTTGTATTGCAGGATTCATTGCAAAACAGTCATTTGAACTGAAACATGTAAGACAATCTAATTCTTTTCAGCACATTCCAGTGTTTGCTCGAATTAGTGTCGTAACTGGTATGCTATGGACAACTGGACTTATAGGGGCCATCGTTCAAACTGAATTCATGGAATATTTGTTTGTAGTTTGTTGTAGTTTTCAAGGTCTGTTAATAAGCATTGCAAACTTGACAACAAGACGTGTTTATCGTGCTTTGTTGAACCATGGAAAGTCGTCTACTTCATGACTCATTTTGAACAGGATGAAGTTTCAAAATATTATTTTGACCATCAATTAGGTCAATTTATCAGTCGAAGTTCGACTAAAAAAGTTATTGCTAGTACAGTCTTAAGTCTTTTGTGCCTTTTTTTGTTTTGTTTGTTTTAGGTGTTATATATGACCAGTTAAGTCCTTTTTAACACATTTTTACTGCTTGTATTAATGCTGTATTGTTACACAATTATCAAATGTTAGAAAATGTTTCACATGACACATTATTTATGTACTACTACCTTTCATAAGCAATGAACTTGTAGTATTTAATTCTCGTTAACTATTGTCTGTCATTGTTGTTTTGTAACTTTGTTGATATTTTTTCTGTATTGAATAGTAAACCGTTTTGGTATCCCGTTTCTTTATGGCTCACGATACGGACATTTGAAGGAGGTAGTTTACATCCATAACTTTTGGTGTTTTGGTGGCTAGGTGTTTCAAGGAAAATCGTACATGTCTGCTTTTAAATAAACTCATCATGGATACAAGTTTGAAGTTTAGTATTTTCGCCATGTGCGCGTTTTTCCTACAAAGACTCATCAGTGACGCTCGAATCTTAAAAAGGTAAAAAGGCCAAATAAAGTACGAAGTTGAAGAGTACTGAAGACAAAAATTCCAAAAAGATTTGCCAAATACAGTTAAGGCAATCTATCCCTGAGGTAAAAAAAGCCTTAGTATTTCAAAAATTCAAAGTTTCGTAAACAGTTAATTTATAATTATGATGTAAAAAAGAAGATGTGGTATGATTGCCAATGAGACAACTATCCACAAAAGACCAAAATAACACAGACATTAACAACTATAGGTCACCGTACGGCCTTCAACAATGAACAAAGCCCATACCGCATAGTGAGCTATAAAAGGCCCGATAAGACAATGTAAAACAATTCAAACGAGAAAACTAACGGCCTTATTTATGTAAAAAAATGAACGAAAAACAAATATGTAACACATAAACAAACGACAACCACTGAATTACAGGCTCCTGACTTGGGACAGGCACATACATAAATAATGGGGCGGGGTTAAACATGTCAGCGGGATCCCAACCCTTCCCTAACCTGGGACAGTGGTATGACAGTACAACATAAGAATATCAATTGACCATATCAATGATAATTCATGTTAACCCAGAACTGCTGACTAGACTACTGGACTGGTGATATTATATTTATATAAGAGCGTGGTAGATGAAAATACAAATTTATAAATTTCGTTTGTTCAAAGCGTTTATCTAATCATTTGAAAGTTTATAATGTATAAATACGTAGAAACGCTATGAGTTACAGATATGAACAAATAGATCTTAAAAGGATATCCAAATTCACCTTAAGTCTATTAGGTAGATATTTTATATTAATTACCATGATCGCCCAAGATGATTTTTTTAAGTATTTATATTCACCATAAAGTTCAGATTAAATTATCTGTATGATGTTCATTGCTCCTCAACAATGAAAACAATTATGATCAATTATAAGCAAAAAAAGTCAAATTATCTGCAAATGTCAGAAAGAAAAAAAATGAGTTTATTCGTATGTTGTGTATTGCTAATCACAGAAAGGGGTCAGTTCCACAAAATGTGACCAGAGTGTTATTTGTCGCATTGATTCCTGGGGAATAAGTAAAACAAAGAGATCTGTCTCAATCTTTAATCAATAGCACGACACTTAACAATATTTTACATCTATCAACTGTTTCATCTTTAACTTCATTTATTATAACTTTGTGTTAACGTCTATACCTTGACAATGTCTAGACAATGACAAGTTATTAAGATTTCAGTCATTGATAACAATTTTTAGTTTAAAATGAAACACATCTTTTCAACGATCGCTCATATGTGTGCAGTGTATTTAGTTTTAAAATCAACAAAATACTTTATATATTTATGTAAATCATGAATTTAAACCAAGCTAGCTGCAGTCATTCAGCAATAAAGTACAAATCTTTATATTAAAATGTTAGATACAATATGATAAATCCCTCTATCTTTTAAAAGGGGAATTTAGTCAAACATAATGTTTATATTAACTTTTAAAAAACATGAGATCAACCCCCAGATATGCTGTTGTTACTATTTTAGTCATCTGCGATTGCTGCAGCTGATGTCACTGAGAAATTTAATGCTGATAACCTTAAATTTAGTCCATTTATCATTTAGATACGCAATATTAAATCACTCAAACTTTTCCTCATATACTATTTTTTTTGTTATGATGAAGCTTCTGTCCAAGTTTTGTAACATTCAACGGAGGTTTTGACTATTATCGATGGTTAATTGAGATTGACAATAACTGTCTGACTCCGACTCCTACTACGAGTCATAGTTAGACAGTTTTAATGACGGGGGCTGTCTCAAAACAATTAATTAAAATATTAATGTTCAAACATTTAACTAAAAAACTTACTTTTTATAACCTCCAGTTGGTTATGTTGTAGCTCACATTGAAGAGAGGCTATCGTTAATTTAACTCACCACCTGTTCAAACATTTAACTAAAAACCAGTATTTGCTTTTTTTTAATAATCTTTGTACGCGGAATGTAGTTGTTAGAGCGAAGACTGTTCGGCATCAGAATGTAACCGGGTATGCTGGCATGCCATAAACGCGCGAGATTTTGCTAGCCACAAAACCAGGTTTAAACCACCATTTGTTCTTAAAATTTTCTGTACCAAGTCAGAAAAATGATAGTTGTTATCTTAAAGTTTGTTTCTATGTGTGTTGCATTGCGTTTGTTTTTTGTTGCACTTCAGGTTTTCTGTAGTTTCGTTGTTTACCTCTTATCTTATGTTATTAAGGGTAAAACACATGAAAAATCAGCATTTTGATCTTGGAAAAACAAGGTCCATACTAAAACCATTACAACATGTTCACGTCAAGATATGTTTGTTATGTCTTCAACTAAAAGTTAAACACCAACTCTAACTTATCCATCGAACCGTTTTCAGGTATTAATATAGCAAATATTTTATTGCGATTCTATTGGCCGAAGGTTATCCAAAAATGCCTGCTACTGACGCTGGATATCTGTTAAAAAAAACCATTCAAAACATTATATTCTGCTTTGTTTTTTCATGCATAACATCTAGCGTTCGTTACATAATTTTTCGCTTGTTGATTCAAAGATTAGTTTTGGAAATATCTAAATAGCGTTCTAAGGTTCGTTTGCAGATTTTAATTGGATAATACAAAACAGACATTGTACTCTACATCATAGTCTTTAATCTAATACCCTCCACATTTCTGCTTCATCATATGTGCTCGTTTTTAACATATGGATGGTTTCTATGTTCATGACGTCATACTTATATATTATCGCCTCGTGCAATAGGATTTTCTTATTATTCTTGGCGTCAACAAACTGATTCACCTTTGGTATGAAATCCCAATATTAAACTCGGAGGAAAGCAAGGAAATTAGAAGTCATATTTGATTACAAACGGGCGAGATCAATGGAAAAACTACGATACACTCGTGAACGCTTAGCGGCAGAACCAACATGTCGCAGTTAATATTTATTAACATCTAGAAACTTACGAAATAAGAAACTAATGGGAAATTACTATTTATTCATAAATGCCTAAATCGTTGTTTCGAAATTATCCTGTATTTTAATTTTCCTTAGACGGGATAGAGACTTTTTATGCTAATGTGGCGTTAAGCAATGTACAATCAATCAATCTTAATATTCTTTACTTTATGTTTAAATTTTGAAAAAATTCATCTTGCGGTGTTTTATGTAGCATCTACAAGGCGAAGGTGCGAAAGACAATTCAAAAGTTTATGCACACAGGAAAATGTAATTTTCAAATTCTTCATTATATTTAAAGTTTCTACTTCACAGTTTACCATAAATCAGAAAACTAAACAAAAATCTATTAAACGTAAGAGCTTCATTCTTTTAAAAAGTGACTTCCCTTTCATGGGTGATATATATATATATGAATCACCTAATTGCTGTTTTGTTGTTTCATGTGTTATCCCATTTTCAAAAGCCTTGCTTTCAAAACTCGATGGATTTTTTTAAAATTTCAATTAAGGAATGACTGTAATATTTTTTCTGTCTATAAAGAAATGACATAAAAAATTTGGTCAACACTAAATAACGCGCGTAGCGGGTTATTTAACAGTGTGCACCACATTTTTTATGTTATTTCCAATAGACAGAAAACATATTACAGTCATTTCTTATAATTTAATTCCAAATTCCATTTTAAACAGACTGAGTGAAAAAACGTTGATGACGTCACGATCACATGACTAAATTATGTCTATGGGCAGATAACAAAATAACGTCAGCCAATCAGAAGACGCGTCACATCCAAAATTAAATTATTCGTTGAAGGAATATACCGTTCGGTGGTGCATGTGTTAACTTCAACGTCATTTTCTCTCTGGTGGAGACTTGTCTCATTGTCGATCATACCATATATTCTTAGTTCTATTTGATAATAGATATTCTTACTTCACCATCAATTTTTCATCGAATGGAATACAAGGTAAGCATAATAAGTATAAAGTTATTATCAGATGACCTACTAGAACCTGAATTTGTCACGCTGTAGTCAAGAGTACAAAACAGGCGCCGTAAAAATAAATAAAATGAATACAGTAATGTCGGATTATAATAGTGACAAACTTTTCTCCGTAGATATGGGTCAATGGTTTCACTACAACTGCGTTCTATAAATAAAAACTCTGTATGTTTGCCTCTAGCAAACATATGCTTGTAGAAAAGATCATGCATTAAATCACCAATCAGAAGTAAGAATGTGATTTAATTATACTTTCTAAAGGACGAAAAAAGACATTAAATTATATGGTATTATGAATGAACTATTGTGACTTAAATAAATACCACGATAAAGCAGTTGTTTTAATTTTCATAACGTATACATGATGTCAACCACAATATGATGGTTAATTTCTAGTTATCCAATCAGACATTCAGGTATTATATCATCTTACTATTATTTTGTTTGTGAAATAAGCAAGTTTGATATTCTAAACATTTGTTTTAGATTTACAACACTGTTTTGTTTTTAAAGTTTGTTGTACATACTCCATTTCACAAATAAAGTGCGATTCTTCTGAACAGTTGTTATCATTCCATTTTCCAATGTTTCCTTTCCACTGGACTATCTCGAGACAGTTTTCATCATTTGGGTTTGCAGTTTTGTCTATGTTTGGGACAGGTTTGTAAAAATTGCTGTATGTTAGGGGTTTTCCACTAGCTGCCCAAATCCATACACCCTCAATTACTTCATCTGTTCCGCCTATCCAGAAACCTTCAATAAAAGGTTAATATCATTTTTCATGTTTTTTGGTTTTTTTTTTGGTTTTTTTTGGTTGAATGCAACAATACTATATAGCGTAGGAAATGAAAGACAAGAATGAACTAAAACTTTTCGTGCATTTTTTTTTATAAGAAACTAAATAGGATCTCTGCTCTGTGAAGAAAGTTCATACACGAGTTACACATTTATATGACAAAATATATCATTTTAGTTTTCCTATTGTTTACTTTCAATTTTTATGACGCAACTTTCTTACAGGTCATCTGAATATGAGGTAATTGTCTACCAGCTAAAAAAATCCTGATGGCATTCGTAAAACTTACGGATGGATGATTTCAACATCATTTCATCATTTGAAAATCTTTGGTGAAAAGCTTGCTTATAATAAGCAATCCTCTTTGAAAAAAATCATGATAGGAAATACAATCCATGGAATATCATATCAACTGGGAGTTATATACACCGTTCTCGAGCGATGGCGGCATTTCTACATAAAATGGAAAGTTCACAATTGGGAAGCTTAAATCATCTGTGTTGTAGTAGTTTTGTTTTCAACTGATCGAATTAAATACGTCGGTAACAAAAGCAGGATATTTTTGGGGATTTGAAATTAACTAAAGCGGAATCATCAAATAATATTTTTCTACTAAGAGTCAATTTACTTTTTAGAATTTTGGTCCTCAATGCTCTTCATCTTCGTACTTTATTTGGCCTTTTTAATATTTTTCATTCTAGCGTCACTGCTGAGTCACATAGAACCAATGAAACCATTTGGTTAATCCTTGTCGTTGACTGATTTTTATCTGCCTATTATTTTAAAAATACAAACAAAACAATTATTTAAATATTTGTTAAATTTATGACATGACTTCAAAGATACCTTAAAAAATCGTCATTCTACAATGGCATCTGTCTGCCAGTATATTCATATTGAGATTCTGCACCGCTATAACCTCAATACTAAAGAATCTGGACGTTGACGCGTATCAATCAAACACACCGTGTACCACGGAGTTCAGACTTAGCAGAATTAATCATTTAAAGGAAATTTCAATACTAATTATCCGTGTATTTTACGTCAATATACTCTCTGTTGTATTACAATTTTTTTTACTTTAAGGCTGTTTAAATATTTTATTTCTCACTATATTTAGTAGTTTTCAATTTCAAGTTTACCTAGCCTCATATCTTTTGAAACACCAAGTTTAGCTTTTTATCTTTCGGATTTTTCCGTCAAAATCTGAAACTTGCAACAATTTTATAATTGATAGAATAAATTCCCATGTTCGTGTACACATTCATATATGCTTACCTGATTTCTAGAAAGACATTCGAAATTGCTGTCATCTCAAGTATTGCCCCGATTATCGTCAAAGTCAGGAATCATTTGTGTCAGGGGATAATCGGGGTGTTTATGAGTATAGTTAGATAACCTACGGAATTGTTTGGAGGTCATGTTTATTGGTAATTAAAATGCGTGTATTTATGTAATACACTAGAAAGGTTGAAACATTAGGCCACGACAAAGTATTTCCTTAGGGAACGATATAAACTTAAAACAAAAGGAGGGGGGGGGAGTATGTTTTTTTTCACAAAAAATGATCCGATTCTCAATTTGATGAAAACAATATTGTGGTCAAGCAGGGTTGTGGTCTCTCTGACACTTTCGTATTTCTCAATACTATTAGCAAAATCTTGTAGGGTGCTTAGAACTTTTAAAAAGTGGTGTTTAAACTACCTTTACAACATTGTCTGCTCCAGCATTCAAAACTAAAATGTATACACTCTAGTGTAAAATTTAAATATCAACTATAAAACTATATTCATAAAATTTTGAAATAGACTATATGCTTACCATCACCATTAGATAACATGTGAAGCGAAGTTGTATTTAGTCTGAGTGGACTCTTTGTGTGGAGTGTTAAGGGTTTATGTGACTCTGTTATACTAGCATGGTAAGGCACTATATATAATACAGATTATATTAGATTATATTATATACGATTCAACAAGGCCAATTTTCTGTATATCCCGTTTATCAAAATTAACTACTGTAGTAAATATTGTTAAAACAATACAAAAGAGGTACGAAAGATACCAAAGGGACAGTCAAACTCATAAATCTAAGATAAACTGACAACGCCATGGCTAAAAATGAAAAAGACAAAGAATAGTACACATGACACAACATAGAAAACTAAAGAATAAACAACACGAACCCCACCAGAAACTAGGGGTGATATCATGTGCTCCGGAAGGGCAAGCAGATCCTGCTCCACATGTGGCACCCGTCGTGTTGCTTATGTGATAACAAAATAGGAAAATAGTCTAATTAGGTAGGTCACATTCATGAAAGGGAAGGGGATTGTAGTTACGACGTAAGGAACATATCCGATATCATTTGTGAAACGGTTATTCCATAACGGTCAACCAACTCATGATGGCGTCCGTAAAATTTACGAAGGGATGTTTTCAACTTCACCATTTGGAACTCTTGGTTTAATAGCTTCCTTGTGAGCAGCAACCCTCTATCAAGAAAATCATGATAGGAAATGCAAGCACGGGAATAGTGTATCAATTGGGAGATATATACCCCGTATGCAGGTGCTGCTGGAATGTTGCTACTTAGAAATGGAAAGTTCACAATTGGAAAGCTGAAATCATCTCTTTTGTCGTAAAGTTTTGTTTTCAACCGACCCTCATTGTAAATTTCTAGATGTAAGTCAAGATATGAGGCCGACTTAAATGTATCTGTAGTATCCTTTATCTCTTGTTCGATGGGATAGATGCGTTCCACATAGTCACCAAATTTTGAATTATTTAGTGAAAGAACATCATCTATATAGCGGAAAGAAGAGTTAAAGGATATTGCAGACTTCTTATCTTTCTTCCTAAGAAGTTCCTGCATGAATTCAGCCTTATAATAATAAAGACACAAGTCGTCAAGTGGAGGGGCACAGTTTGTTCCCATTGGAATGCCGACAGTCAGTTGAAAAACACGTCCTCCGAACGTAACAAATTTGTTGTCAATCAAGAAATCCATCATCTTGATAATATCAGTTTCAGAGAATTTTTTGTTTGATTCAGAGTGATCCTTTACAAAGTAGGATTTATCCCTCCCTAAGACAAGATACTTGTATCTACGTTGGCCATTCTTTTTCATGAACCAAAGAAATACCAACTCTTTCAATTTGTCTTTTAGTTTGGAATGTGGAATACTTGTGTAAAGAGTAGAAAAGTCAAATGTTTTAATACTGTTACAAGATGAAAGAGAGTTAGATTGTATGTACTATAAAAGATCTTTGGAATTTTGAAGTATCCACATCTGATTCACGCCACCTCTAGAATAGGCAGTTTCACAATAACTCTGAAACCCGTCTTTGATTGCTGATAAAATATATGTTAATAATTTAGAAAGAGGTTTCGTGGAGCACTTGGAAGCCCCAGCAATATACCGTTGTTTTTACGGACAATTATGTAGTTTAGGTACCCAATACAGTGATGGAAGATCCAGTTCTTCGTCTTTGGTTGAAATTCCAAAGGAACATAGAACAGACCTACGATTATCCAGGATTTCCTTTTTGGTAAGTGTCGTGAGGGTATATGTTGATTTTTCAAGTGAGTTGTCAATACCTAATTCGTTTATCAAGCAGTTAATGTAATGAGTTTTACACACAAACACGATGTTGTTTGGGGCTTTATCTGCGGGGACAACAACATATTTGTCATGGAGGTAGGATAGCTGTTTTGCAACATTTGGGTTTTAAAGATTGACGTAGCATCGGCATTGATAGACCCATTCAGTTTCTTAATTCGGATTTGTATCAACGACCAAACTGCCTTAATCCATTCGGAAATAGTGTCTACATCTTCCTTCTCGCGCTTAGCCCATTGTCTGGCATAGTCCTCGACTGAATCCATCAAAATTTTAAAGTTGTATTTCCAATTGATGGATTTAGGCTCACGATATTTAGGACCTTTCAATAACACATTTCGTAGACAAGTGTTATTTACAATGGTGAGGTCACCGGTGATAACGTGGCCAGCAGGATTATATGTGAATTGGGAACTAGCACAAGTGCAATCAGGAGGTGTAGATTTGAAGTCGTCAATATCGAGATCCTACAAATTTGACTGAGAATACACAATTTCAATTTTAAATGACCTATCTTTTTATTCATATATATGCAAATCGAAATTACAAAGATCCCAAAATACATGAATTATGTTAAACAGGTAGAACAACCCCAGTTTGTAGAATTAAATGTATTAAATGTGGTACAATCATAAGCATCATGATTGAGTGGCATGAAGAAAGCAATTATGAGTATTCAAAACAATTAAAATCGATATAAAGGTATTCTATGTCAAGTTCAATACTAGCAACATTCACGAATTTATGTCACACATATGTTCATTCACAGTCT
Source organism: Mytilus galloprovincialis (assembly GCA_037788925.1). Taxonomy (NCBI): domain Eukaryota; kingdom Metazoa; phylum Mollusca; class Bivalvia; order Mytilida; family Mytilidae; genus Mytilus; species Mytilus galloprovincialis. The sequence goes on from CM075340.1 coordinate 35,556,572, forward strand.
TACAATCTATCGATACCTTTATTACTTTGGTATTGCAATTGGTCATATGTTTCTTTGACTGTTACTGACTTCTTTACACTAAATCTATTGGATGTTGGATGTGCATTTTATTATAAAGCAAGACAGGTAAACATGCTTTCATTGGCTAGAGGTACAGGGGAGGGTTGAGATCTCATAAACATGTTTCACCCCGGCGCAATTTTGCGCCTGTCCCAAGTCAGGAGCTTCTGGCCTTTGTTAGTCTTTTATGATTTTTACTTTTAGTTTCTTGTGTATAATTCGGAGTTTAGTATGACTTCCATTATCACTGTACTAGTATACTTATTTATTAAGGGACCAGCTGAAAGACGTATCCGGTTGCGGGAGTTTCTCGCTACATCGAAGACCAATTGGTGGATTTCGGCTGTTGTCTGCTCTATGGTCGGGTTGTTGTCGCTTTTACATATTCCCCATTTCCTTTCTCAATTTTATGCTTATTGATTTAGTTGTTATTGGCTTTTAATTATCTGAAAGTAGCTGCAAATACCATTAGATCTGTACGTTTTGTCTTTTGTGTATTTGTAATATTTGTTATTTTTGCAGTGACCTTTGTATCGATCTGAAAAGTTTCATATTCAACTGATTTTGATAGATATGGTGAACTGTTATACCATTGTACCAGGTTAAGAGAGGGTTTGACGCAAGGAAATATATTGAAGCCTGCCACATTTTATTTATCAGGGACCTGTACATACTTCGCTGTCGTGTGTTGTAATCTTTTTGCACGTGATACATACCCTCACATTTACAAGATTTGTTTCTCGTCGGTTTATATGTTATATGGTGTAAATAGGAATCAAGCTTTTTAAAACAAAAATAAGATGACAGAGTATCTTCAAAGACCAATCTTTAATGGTGCTTTAACCAATTAGTTCTGAATATGTTCTGTGCTATGAAATTAAATTGTCAAAGTCTCATGATGGACAGCCGTTTTTTGCCTTATTGAAAATTAAATTTCTACTTGTTATATTTTAAGGACGAACTTAGGTGATCTAAGGTAAAATTAAATAAATCAAGAATTCAAAATTGATACTTTAAGCTGGAAGAGTATAAGTTAATTATTAAAATAAGCTAAAAATATTGGTAGGTCATGGAGCTCCTTTTCGAGATATTTAATTTATAAAATATGGCGGGAAAAGGCTGACTCGTACTTTTACCTTATATTTGCATTGGTATTATTTCGGTCTCAAATCAAAAGAAAGAAAATCAAGAATCTGCTTAAATTTTGTCAAAAGACATTTTATGAGCTGTTAAGTCTTATGTTAAAAGATAAATAGGTATATTGGAGCAAAATATTCTACATTGTATATTATAGAAAAACACCAAGTTTACAATTTTTGAATTTTTCAAAACACTAAGGATTTTGTTTTATCCCAGGAATAGATAAGCTTAGCCGTATTTGGCACATCTTTTTTTAATTTTGGGTCCTCAATGTTCTTCAACTTTGTATTTGTTTTGCTTTATAACTATTTTGATCTGAGCATCACTGATGAGTCTTATTTAGACGAATCACGCGTCTGGCGTATTCAATTATAATCCTGGTACCTTTGATAACTATTTATGTATTTTACTTGTAGAAATGTGTTGTAAATGATCTTCATGCTCGAAAAAGCGGGAAAATCTGATATCGTGACCACAAAAACTACTTTTATAATATTTGACCCATTTCCCATAATAAATGTCTACCATTATTTTTGAATATAGAATAATCTTATTCTGTTCAATGTAATTAAGACTTTTGCAATCAGACCTTAAGGTTACGTTGTCTTTGACCCAGTTTCCCATAATAAATGTCTACCATTATTTTTGAATATAGAATAATCTTTATTCTGTTCAATGTAATTAAGACTTTTGCAATCAGACCTTAAGGTTACGTTGTCTTTTATCAACAATAATCGTGTCTTCAATAGAAGAAATTTAAGATATAAACCTCTGTCTAAAGATAATATTCCTTACTACCTAGGGGATATGATGTCTGTAGTCGTTTAATAAAGTTAGCATATTTCACGATAACTTTCAAATTGTTTATGTTATTGTCCTTGTTGATTCATATGGTTTCGAAGGGTTAGAATTTGATAATTTTAGTATTGCGTTTTTTATGCCCCACCTACGATAGTAGAGGGGCATTATGTTTTCTGGTCTGTGGCTCCGTTCGTCCGTCCGTCCGTCCGTCCAGGTTAAAGTTTTTGGTCAAGGTAGTTTTTGATGAAGCTGAAGTCCAATCAACTTGAAACTTAGTATACTTGTTGCTTATGAGATGATCTTTCTAATTTTTAAGCCAAATTAGACTTTTGAACCCAATTTCACTGTCCACTGAACATAGAAAATGAAAGTGGGAGTTTCAGGTTAAAGTTTTTGGTCAAGGTAGTTTTTGATAAAGCTGAAGTCCAATCAACTTGAAACTTAGTACACTTGTTGCTTATGATATGATCTTTCTAATTTTAATGCCAAATTAGATAATTACCCAATTTCACGGTCCATGGAATATGGAAAAGGATAGTGCCAGTGGGGCATCCGTGTACTTTGGACACATGCTTGTTTCTAAATGTTGTCAAACACTTTTCTAAATGTTCTTTATCCGGACCGACGTAAATGTAATATAATGTTATAAATTTATAGAAATAGAACAAGTTTAATGAAAAAAAATTAAAAGTTCTTTGACAAGCAACGAACCACAATTGACAAATTTTGGGGAAGATTGTATTTTATATAAAAAAAAAAACAAAGTAAAAATGATATCTGATTAGACAATATCATACAATTTGTGAAGTCAGCGTACTGTGTTTAAGTAAAACAGGTGTCACACCATCATATATGTATGATACATATTCATATATAATTTATAAATTTTGACAAAAACAGTCTACATAATTGAAAAGCTGACAATTATAATGCAAGACAAGTATATATTTGAAGCATTGTCTAGTTTAGCAGTTGTACTTCTGCAAGTGAAAGACAATAACACCAATTGTAAATCCCTTTATATGGTATTTCACATATAACGACAGAAACCTAGTGTTATGAGTTGGTCGTACTTCAAGGTACAGATTGTAAATATGTACTCACCAGGACAATAGCCACATCTATATGGACAGTTCAGTTTGGCCCAAGGTGAATATATTCCCAAACATTTGCTGTCATCATAGTTCCAGCAGTTGCCCTTTTTATCCACAAATCCTGAAATATGTCTAAATATATACCTTGTTCGTATTACAAATAGTACAAAGAAACTGTAGTGACTGATGTTTTGATTGAGTGTTTATCAAACTTTATATATACTTCTCAAAAAAGATCGTATGGATTTGATAAATTATCAACGCTATTTAGCAATTTGCATTCCGTATAATTTAACGTAAATACATGACAGAATTTTGATATATATAACCTACATTAATTGAGCAGATTTTTACACTTACATTTCCTTTTAGAAAGTTTTATTTATATCTTTGGCGCTTTTTTTACGAAATTAAATGTATGCACTGACACTTTTTTTATATAAATTTGTTACATGCAGTACTATACAATACCCGTTACATTAGTCTGTTCTGCTGTATTTTGTGCATTTGTCTTTGTGGGGATCAACTCTGGAAGGATAAATATATGCAACATAGATACCAGGATTAAATTTTGTATTTACGCAAGACATGCGTTTCGTCTACAAAAGACTCATCAGTGACGCTCGAATCCAAAAAAGATAAAAAAGCCAAATAAAGTACGAAGTTGAAAAGCATTGAGGACCAAAATTCCTTAAAGTTTTGCCAAGTACATTTTCACAATAAAGCATACAGGTCAGATTTAATTCTAAAGCCGATTTTGTAACAAATCATTCATAAGTGAAACATTTGGAAGTCGAAATGATATACGTGAGTTTCAAAAATGAACATTACAGTCAATAAGTTAAAAGAAAATTGCGATTTCTCTTTTTTTCTTGAAAAATCTTGCAACCACCATTTCTTTTTGTTGGTATGCTTTTTACATCCCCAATTCAGCATAGTCTCCAGGTAATCTTCTAGGTGTCAATATGAATAAATATATTACCAAGGATAGGGTAAAGCCATTTTTATTTGAAGTATTTTAGAATTTGAATATAATTGTTTACAAGTTGGGATATATTTAGAAAGAGACTGTAATTAATTACTAATATCCAACGTTTAAATCCATCAGCTTCAAATCAAGCAAAACTACAAAGCAGCTTTCAAACAAGCAAAAATTAAAGTAAAACAGAGTAAACAAGTAGCGAAAAGATCGAGAACTAGTAAAAAAAAATAACAACAAACATTTCAAGCACAATTAGTTAACTGAGATAAACTCTAATGGGAACAACCAAACAACTGTTACACAAAACAAATAGCGTATTTGCATCAAATTTTCATTGCTGTCTTTGTTTCTTCAGATTCTATCTCTAAGTTAGAAATGATAGGTTCAGGATTTTATATAACTTTTTAAAGTTTTGATAAACCATGCCTAAAACGCGGAATTTATTAATCGTAAATTAAATTGTCAAGGAATAAAATTATCTTCCACTTTTATATTCTCTGGTGTTATAACGTTAACCTTTATATTGTTTATATGAATATTCCACAACTTAATACTGGTATAATTATGGACTGCAATATAACATACCTGTTGACGGTACTCGTGTGCTGTAGTTGTTAATAAAACTTAAGGCAGGAACTGAAAAATTAACTAATGTAGCATAAGAACTTTATTTGTATTAAAAATCATATGTCAGGCATATATAATGGAGGATAGAGTTATATGAAAAAATACATAAGTGCAATTTTTTAATTCATATATCACACTCAAAATATTTTGGTAACCTAGATTTTACCTGCTTTCACAAATAAATGCATTTAATATATATTCGAAACTAGCAGATATATGAATGTATTTATACACGAACAACAATGATTTAACATGTCCTCCCAATGTAACCAATATTTTTTTCAAATCCCAATTCACTTTTGTTTGTTTGTAAGGTGGTATAATACATTATAGAGAGCATATTTTTCATTCTCTAACACACCTGTGCATTTATTGCAAGTCTTTCTACAATTCAAACGAACAAATCCACTATATTGATTGTCGGAGCAGGCATCACTACCAAGTTGTTTACAGTAATCTATTTTGTCTTGACAAGGTGGAAAGTTTCCTGCAACCAAAACAAAATACTACGTTCGACAAAACAAAAAATCCATGCACGGTCAATTATTTTTACATCTTATAAATATATATATTTATACAATTCGTCAAAACATCAGCCCAACAATGTTAGATCTGTAAATTTGCTTTCGCATATTGTTTGTTCTTCCCTCGCTGGGATTTGAACTCATGCTACTGATATATCGTGACACCAAATCGCCTGCACTGTATCCAATGCGCTAGACCACTCGACCACCTGGGCTTCACATATAATAAAGCTTTCGGCGAGTGGGTGTTACCTCTCCTCGTTAGTTTTAATCCAGCGTCGTAATACAGTACATTATTTATAATGCATGAAGATGGAATTGTTACAGATCAGCTAAAATATCTGTTGTAAAGGATCCTACAAATTAATGCAAGATAGAGTCACAGAAATAACTATGTTTATAAGTACATCTGAACCAGTGACAACTGCCTCTCTTTCTCTCTCACTCTCTATATATATATATACTAGAACACACCTGTAACTGAATTAAAATAGATAACTATGTGGATTTTTAGTATTGGTATTATCATCTGATGAAGTCTTGCTGATTATAATATGGACAGTTTTCTCTGCTTTCAAAATCTTTCTGTTTGCACCCGTCAACCTGGATCTTTCCAATTATTGGTAATATAGGGTTATTGCATAAATATTAGGGAATATTTTCCCCGAGTAGAATTGTATATTGCACGAGCCTGCGAGTGCAATATATGTTCTACGAGGGACAATATTACCCAATATTCCTGCAATAACCCTTTTATTGTATAGTAATATGATATTTGAAAGTAAAACTTGATTTAAACTAAGATTTTGTCGTTGATGGCGTCATGCATTTTGAAGATTAATTGCACTAGTGCAATATTAGAATTTTTTGCACGCTAACTTTTGTTACTTTCCGTGGAAAATATTATATTGCTATGCAATAATATGAATTATTTGGAAAACAAAAGGGCCTGGAATGGAGGAATTTTTAATCCACAGCATTGTCCTATATAAGTTATAGATAAAGTTGAATTCTTTGATTCGCGGTTTTTACGTCATGCCGGCTAACAGATTGAAAACTGTACATATACGCCTTATTTTAAGTCTAGATTTTAGTATTCGTATTGTCATCTTATAAAGCTGATTAAAATACTACAATAGGAAACAATGTGACAGTGATTGAATTTAGCAGTGTCATCCCTTTGATTATGACCCGTTTATATCATGTATATAGTAAATCCAAAATTTATCGTTCGGTGGTGCGTCTGTTAGATGCGGAACGTACAGATAAGGTTATAGAAAACAAGGGTATATACAATTGGTATCGGTATCGGATTCGACCAGGAACTTGTTAATTATTGGCAATATAAATTATGTGGAAAACAAATTGGTATGGAATGGTGTAATTGTTAAACAACACCACTGTCCTATATTAGCTATATATCAAGTTGAATTCTTTGATTTCTCGTTTTTACCCAATGACGGCTATCAAGTTCGACCTTGTTATTTTATTATTATTGATATATATTTTACAATGTATTATACTTAGACATCAAAATCAAACAACAACTTCGTTAAAAAGAAAGGATGCGATATTAACTTGCTGGTGTAGACTAAAATGATATTATATATAATAAATACGTGTATGATAAAAGAACAATACAATGTGCTACATTTAAAATATGTATAAAAGATAGGGGTCAAGTATTTAAAATATGACATAAACTAACAGCTAAAACAATAGATGTTTGCATGAACTAAATGTTTGTGTTTGATAATGATCATTGTCTTGGAAACTGTAAAAATGTTTATTTATATTTCACAATTGAAAACCTTTAAGAAGAAAATAGAGTAAAGTCATTGAATCTAATAATGAATATCAAACAAGCATATATAAACCAATCATATAGTTATAATGATGGGCAATAATTATTGGTTACCTGGACAATAACCACATCTGTAAGCACAATTTATCTTTGCCCAAGGTGCATATTTGCCTACACATTGATCGTCGCCGTAGTTGAAACAGTTATCTAGTTTATCACCACATTCTGAAATACGTTTTATATGAAAGATACACATTGGCATTTATCTCTTAGCATATGAAATAGTTCTACTGTTAGTCTGTTTTTGATTTTGCATCATTTCGCTTACAATAAAGTTTGATAGTGATTAAGATTATAACACATAGTCTACTGCTGTATCCCTATGTTGACATTTTTATTTATTCGTTTGTTTTATAAACATATCGTTTTTAATATAATGGAATTTGATGCGACTGTGATAAAAGTGAGAGGTATAGCTAACTATAAAAGAAGGTTAAATCCAATTTTCATTTGAATTCAGTATTTTTTGTGATATCACTTTTTGATATCTTATAATATATGAATATGAATCCATCGGTAAATACACAAACCAATGGTGTTTATTTGTCTAGACATTGTGCGTCAATGTAGTAAAGCATAAATTTATATATTACAGAAAATAAAATTATGTTTAAAATGTACGTTCAAGTCTTCGCTGTTTTGTGAATCCATTCCTTATACGTGTTATGGTATCTGTTATAAAGTCGTTTTCTGCTCCAGGTCTCTACTGATGCGAGTTCCGAATGATATGCTCTACAGAAACTCTGAAAATATAATAATTCTTTGAATAGACATATATAAAATAAAAAGCGTTCAGTTTCAGCTATAATCATATCAATTCCGCGTATTCCTTCTTCTGTTATCAAAAGGGAAATGTTTGCTGTTCTCCTTTTTCAACACACTATTCATATTGATATCAAAGACTAAGCAAATTGAAAAGGTGACATTTTAAACGATATTCAATAACATATCTAGCTTGTAATGTAGTGTTTGGCGTTTGTTGATGAGTTACATATTCGTTTTTCGTTCATTTTTTTGTACCAAAAATAAGACAGTTAGTTTTCTTGTTCGAATCGTTTTACATTTGTCATTTCGGGGCCTTTTATGGCTGACTATGTGGTATGGTCTCTGCTCATTGTTAAAGGCCAAAGGCCATACAGTGACCTATAGTTGTTAATTTTAGTGTCATTTGGTCTCTTGTGGAGAGTTGTCTCACTGACAAGCATATCACTTTTTTTTTATTATATATAGACAGTTTTGGATGAATTTGATTGATTATTTACCTTTCATTTATGAAGATATAGACATTATACAAATTCTTACCATCGTTTGTTTATCAATTCGTGTTTTGACGACTTTCGTGCGTTTTCCTGTAAATCCTTACATTCGTTCGACATCGTTCAATCATTTTCTACAGTCATTTAATGTTTTAGTTTTTCAATGTATTTTAAGTATAAAATAGAGGCAAAGAATGTCAAAGGAAGATTATAACTCATAAGTCGATAGTACATGTATACTGTCTACGCCAGGTAAAAAAAGAAAAGTCCAAAACACTTACAAACAACAGAAAACGAAATAATAAGCAATACGAACCACATCAAAAACTATCATTGCATCTTAAAAAAGGGTTCAACTTACCGCTGCATTCGCCCATGACTTATGGCTATTACTTATAAAGTAGCAGGAATTTCCAAAGTGAAACCAGCCTCTTTGACATTCTGACTGTGCATCAGATATCAAAACTATTCAATGATTACAAAAAAAAACAAAAAAAAACGTTATGACAAATGTAAATACTAATTTAAGGAATACCATGAATTGAATATATATAATTTTATTTTGAATTTAACACATCATCTGGTTGGCTGAAATAATTTTGATTAATAGCTTCTATACAAAAATTTTGCCATGTGACCGTGATGTCATCAATATTTTTTTCATGATTGCTCCTTGAAAATATAAAATAAAATTATTAGGAATGCTTGTAATTTTTTTTGTCTATTAGAACCAACATAACAAATGTTTTGCACACTGTAAAGTAACCCGCAATGCGCGTTATTGAATTATAGATTAACAATTAAATCAGTTAATGTGTAAATACAAGGATTAAATTAACTTCAATTATTTTTTTATTAAATTTTGCTAATTTTGTTTGAAACTTAAATTGAAATAGATCTCTGTGTAGAACGCAACAAGTTTGCTACAGAGTGTGGGGGGGGGGGGGGGGGGTTGAAGCGGAGAAAAATCGGTCAAGATCAGTTCCAGTAGCTAAATTGCATTGATGAGAACTGTAAGTTCCCCGCTTCAAAACCGCCAACCCGTGTCAAATAGGTATCAAAGGTACCAGGCATATTATTTAATACACCAGACGCGCGTTTCGTTTACATAAGACTCATCACTACCGCTAAGGGAAACAACATTAGAAAGCCAAACAAATGCAAATTCGAAAAGAGCATTGAGGACCCAAAATTCCAAAAAGTTGTGCCAAAAACGGCTCAGATGATCTGTGCCTAGGCTAAGAAAATCATTAGTAGGAATATTACAGTTGTTGTCTATTCGTTTGATGTGTTTTATCATTTGATTTTGCCATTTGTTCAGGGACTTTCCGTTTTGAATTTTCCTCAGAGTTCAGTATTTTTGTGATTTTTACTTTATCTTCATACTAATTATAATATTATGGTTTTTTTTCGAAAACGTTGCAAGCCATTTTGTAACTTTGATAAACAATTTGCGTGTCCTTTCTCATATGCAACTATTCCAGTCATAATAACGTTCGATGACTCTGCATGTGACTGGTTTAATTAGGATTATGTAAAATGTACTAGTTACTCGTGTGATGATTTAAAAAAATATATATAGATATTTCATCTTTGTTACCATCCATTCGAGGTTTTGTTTTGTTAATATAAAAAATATTATAATATGATTTCATAAGCAATCGTAAAATTAATACAAATGTATATATAGGTCTTATCAAAACATCGTGATTGGGCCATGTTTTTCTCTGGTCACGTTGATTAGTATCTCCACAATCTAGCTATATCTTTGATTATCATACAAGTAACAATAACGTGTCATATGTAATTGCAATATAAACAGTTTGCATTGGCAAAATAAGTGTCGAACATCGTCTATGCTTGAAAGTTATTTTATCAAAACAAAAAGCAGGTACCCCCTTTAACAGAATGAGACAATGTTTAATTCTATGCTACTTTAAGGTAAGACAATTCTTGAAAAAACATGCATCCAATATTTTATCGATTTTCATCGTACAAATCTTTAAAAATATGTATTCACATGTCGGCCCAAGCTATCAATGTAAACTACATGGTTCATGCATATAAATCTTTATTTTCAGTTTGAGAGAATGTTTCTAATAAATATATTAAAGAACATGTGAAAAAAGAAATTTCTTAAATTCAAAAAGACACACTCCGATAAATATTTGAAATAATACTTAAATGAATACCGGTATTTCGAGTCGTTGTAACCTTCCAACAGTTGCCGCCATTTTGAAAATATTGCTAACGAATGCCAAAATATGAACTTTTCAATCAAATTTTGAAGCAAAATGTTCGATACATAAACTGATATGGTTTTCTATTTCATTTATATGAATATGTTGTCGATCTTTTTAGGGGTTGGGAGGATATAAGTAGCAATAAATAAGTTTAGAAAATTGATAATACAAAAAGGTCCCATTACAATTTTATCGAGTTTTAACGAAGAAGTCAACGGAGGCTGTGTAGTTATGTCACCTCAAATTTCAAACTTATTTCGAAGCACGAAATCATATATCTGAACTGAAACTTAAAACATTGTAAAAATTTGTATACTGTAAAACGCGGGGTTGGGAGGTAAAATAGACAATATAACAAAAAAGGTTAAGACCGTTTAATATATGTACCCCGTTAACTTTTATTGATAACCAATCGGCCATTACGTGATATACAGCTTAAGTTTAAAAGTCACGTGATGACCGAGATAGTTGGATTTGTCGTACGATTTTATACTTTAACCATTGCCATTGATGATAATGGAACAGATTATATTTGTCCAACATTGGTCTTTTATAGGAGAGAAAAATATAAATCAAATACATACCAAACAAAATAAACACAACATAATGTAGAAACGCCATGTTTGTCCCAATGATATTTGCAATGAAACAAATCACTATAGATAAGATAAGCACTAGTACTGCATTAAATATCATAATTCAGTGAGTTAAATATAGATCAACGTAAATCAGATGGAACTTTAGATTGAAACATATATGGAACTTATTTGTTTCGATATCATGCTTCTTAGAAAAGTGTGTGCCGGGTACTAGTACAAGTAATTAAATGAACTTCCCAAGGCTTTATCGAATCCAAAGTATCAAGAGGTTATTCTAAAAATTCTGACGTTAGAGTGGAAGATCTGACAAATAAGAATAGATTGCTATTTTTTTCTACACATTTATATCGTAAAATAACATCTGCGAAACACAAATAGAATCGTTTGGCGAGTTTTAAAGAAGCTAGCTAACGCCGCCGCCACCGTGTCCGCTGCCGACGCCGGATCACTATCCCTCTGTCGAGCGTCTTGCGGCAAAAACTAGAGACGTCCGAAATCCTGTATTGAACTGATCAATACTCTTCCGATACGGAAAAAAATAATTAATGGTCGAGTTATTTTGCATTGGCCGAGTTGACACTTCATATTGCATAGGCAGTTCTTATCATATTTAGCAAATAACAGAGTAGTTAATCAAAAATTTTTGTTGCGAGACTATATTAGCTCAAAATTATTCAGTGGATGAAACTCCTAAAAAATCAACAACATATGCCCAAGGCACAGATTTATGTATTCTTCAAAACTAAGAATTGAGTAGTATTTATTATGCTACTATAGTCATCTGTCCCTTATTCTATATTTTTCTACATATGAAATATGTTACTTGTCTGATCATTCACAGATTTAACAACTTCTCACATGTAAATTGAGAAAGAATGGTTGTTCATCAGAATCAATTATAACAAATTGGTAAACTACTATTAAAAGAGTGGTGAAAGATACCAAAAGGACATTTAAACTCATAGATCGAAAACAAACTGACAACGCCATGGCTACAATAGATAAAAGATACAATTTTAATAATAAGATAGTTATTACTTTCCGAACATTATACTATGATAGCATTACCATAAAAAAGATAAAGAAATGAAAATAAAAACAGGAATTATAAAATTACACGTCAAAATCAAAAATTATATTCATAATTATATTCATATTTCAGCCAAAACATCGAATCTACACATTTTAAACAATAAAAATGTTTGTCAGAAACGAATATGACATAGTTCTAATAATATTGGTTGACTGAACCACCAGACTAACCTTCAAGGCATAAGAACATTTTAACGAAACACTTTTAACAAGGAAATACTTATTCAAATATATAAGATAAGCATCAAGGAAATAAGAAAATTAGAGATAATTTTATTGGACGTTATTAAAAGTAACAAGAAGTCGTATCTGAACTTTTCTCAAATGTTCCGTCTCATTTCTATATTTATGTTGAACTCACACATGTACATTTTCTACATGTTCTAATACAGTGTTTATCTTATCTATAGTTATTTGTTTCATTGTATAGACCATAAGTACAAGCATGGCGTTTCTACAATATGCTGTAGCTATTTTATTTGGTATGTATTGCATATATTTTTTTCTACGTTTAAAAACAAATATTGGATTACATAGTTGGTCCAATTATCACCAATTATTAATGAGGAGCGTATAATATCGTGCGAAGGAAAACACACGAATTGTTTATCAAAGTTTAATAATGGCATGTAATTTTCAACTTTTCAATGAACTTTATACATAATAATTAAAACTGAGGTTTTGTTTTTCAAGTGTTATTGGCATTTGTATAAAATAAAAATATATTTAGTATTTGTTCATATGCCTTTAATTCTAAGTTAAGAGTGAACATCTGTTTTGTTTCGTCGTTTACAGTCTGTTTATAATCGTTTAACATACCACATCGAGGAACAAGTGATCAGAATGCTGGACTCTCTTATTGAGAACATATTTGATGCATTTAGAGGTAGAATTTTTCAACAATTGTCAGCATACCAATACGAACAAACTGTGCGCCTCACCTTGTCGTTTTATTTTTGTTTTCACATTAGTTGGGTTTTATTCAGACACTTGTTTAAACAGAAAAGTCACAGAAGCCAGCTCAATAAATTTCACATTCAGATATATTGATGATTTTCTCTCCATAAACATTTATATTGGAAAGCTTGAAGTTTGCTTTCCATAGTACATTTCAAACCCAGTGGATACATATATGTTTTCCATTTTTCTTCATAAACTTCTGTGTTAAAACTTTCCTTCGATCTTTATCGTGAAATATGACTGGAAAATCATTCTGATAAAGTGTTTTTCAATCTTTATCTGTGAAATAATTAAAGATACATGAAATAAATAATATCATTAAATTATTCACATATGTGCTGATTAACATGTTTATACGATTTCTCTTTACATCTGGATATCAAATTTATAATAATCCTGAAATGAGTCTTTAAACTCGCCAGTATATTCATTTTTATATTCGTTTTACAGTTATAATGTCTGCTGCAAAGTCAGAATGTCAAAGAGGCTGGGTGCACTTTGGAAATTCTTGCTACTTTTTCAGTACTAGACATAAGTCATGGTTGGATGCAGCGGTAAGTTGCATACTTAAAAAAAAAATTAATGATACTTATTAGTTATTCGGGACTGTTTGTTAATATTTAGTTATACGCATAGATGCAAAGATAATCTTATTTTACAATTCTACTACACCCTGCTGCACATACTTTACAATTCTACTACATATATGCATATGGTGCACATTCAGAAAGCCAAAAGGATGGGTTACTTTTTCAGTACTAAACATAAGTCTAAAGTTAAATGCATATTTCGATTATTCTTATATCTTCATTGATGGTCGATGCCAACGTATTTTGAAAACATTAAACCATTTGAAACGTTGAAAAAGATATATAATTGAACGAGACCAAAAGAACTGTTCAACTTAGTCAAGGAATCAGATAAAAACACGATGAAGTCCAATTCCTGTTTTTAATGAATTAATCTGAGTTTTAACCGTATCTTATTTAAATTATAGATATGCTTGGCTTTAAAATATTTGGTTGGAAGTGTTCTTGTGAAGGCAAATTCAGGAAAGCGAATCGGTGTCGCGAATAGCGAAAACTTTATTATTCAAGTCTATGGACTTTATGGATTTATTAATCTCCGCTAAATAGTATTTTACTCCGCTAATTGTCTTTAGATATTTTCTCCGTTTTTTTGTGAATTTGACTCCGGTAATTGTATTATAATGTAAAATTATCAGGCACTTCATGTGAATTTCATGCAACCAGTTTTATATTTGACTATAAAAGCAATTTCAAATTATCATTGTATCATTCTTGATACGTATGTTGATGTTCAAGTGTCGTATTAAATAAGAAAAAGGATTACTTGTTGTTATTTTTCCGATGTAAGTGTAAAACAACTATTTACACAACAATCGGACGCATAACATTTATAACGTGTTTTCATTTTTCCTACACATTAAAAACAGGGTGTTTTAAATTTCAGTGAAAGTAAACACAAAGACTCTTATGATAAACGTCGAGATATAACTCAAATACAAATGTTTCATAAACATGTTGATACATGTGGTTTAAAAAAAAGATAGATTATATGGCTATCATGCCGCCTAACATACTCCTCTTGATGATTAAACCTCATTCCTTTTCAATGCACAATTATATTAAAAAAAATTGGTAATTTTTGTTATATTATAGTGCTGTTATTAAACATAATGTCTTCAATTATCAACAGTGACCATGCCTTTTTTATTTCTACCATCAGACTTGGTACACAAAATCATTGCAAACGATTATAAGATGTGTTAGTTATAGAAGAGTGAAAACATGAAATAGACATAATAATTTCTGAACTTATAAAAAGATAGATACAGGAAAATGTGGTATGAGTGCCAAGGAAACAACTCTCCATCCAAATAACAATTTATAAAAGTAAACCATTATAGGTCAAGGTACGGCCTTCAACAGGAGCATTGGCTCACACCGAATAACAAGCTGTAAAGGGCCCCAAGACTACTAGTGTAAAACCATTCAAACAGGAAAACCAACGGTCTAACCTATATAAAAAACGAGAAACGAGAAACACGTATAAATTACATAAACAAACGACTACTACTGTACATCAGATTTCTGACTTAGGACAGGTGCAAACATTTGCAGCGGGATTAAACGTTTTAATGATACCTAACTTTCTCCCTTTTTCTGAAACAGTAGTATAACATCACAACATAGAAAAACACACTATAAAACATTAATTGGAAGGCTTAACTCAATAAAAAAACGTAAATTTACACACTATGAACGAATAAATTTGATCCGCAATGTCTATTTAAAGAAACAAAATATTTTCAGACTTTCTGTAGAGCATATCATTCGGAATTAGCATCAGTAGAGACTAGAGCAGAAAACGACTTCATGACAGACACTATAAATCGTATAAAAATGGATTATCGAAAAAGCGAGAAACTGATCGTAAATATAATATTTTGTTATCTCATAATAGGCAAACATATTTCATTTTTCAGCAAACCTGCCGATAATCAAATATCGACATATTATATCAGCATGATATTAAGGAGAAATTTGAAAGTTATTCACTTGAGTACCCTTGAAATACTGATTATTTGGTTCAAAATTCATAAAAAAAATAATTTTATAAACCTATTTGTGAATATGAAATTTGCTAGGTGTCAATTTTAGACGTTGTAAGATATTCACGTCATACTTTTGCATTTGAGTACGTTATTTTTTATGTGCAGCCAAAGTCGAACGACAGATTATTTTAACATTCAAGGAATTGATCATTTCATATGAAAATACGAAAAATATGTGCAATATACATGTATGATGTCAATAAGATGTAAATTTATATTGAAATTCATATTGGGGGGAAATATGGGCAATGTGAAAAGAGGCTACTGGTTAACGTATTGTCAACTTTCCGCAGGGGAATAATGACAATAATCCGAAATTTCCTACAGGGGAAAAATGAAATTCGTCTGCTTTGTTTTATCCTATCATTATTATTTTTTAATTTCACTTTATTTAGCTGATCGATTGTTCGGGGATTTATGGACAAATCTTGATATTTGTTTGATATAACGAGGATCAGCATCTAAAGATTATTTGTTTTAAACAATTAAATCATCTTTATTTCACTAAATACTGTTTAACAATTTACCTAGCTTACAGCATTAGGCTAAGTATACCTGTATATCAGATATTATACATCCAGGGAGAATATATAATAAAATATTATATAAATGTTAGTATAATACAATTAAACATAATACTTAATTTAAATTAACATCAATATAAATTGATTCATTCATTAATAAAAAAAAGTTGTCTGCTTACAAATCGGGAAAAATTACGGTTCTACACCGTATCGTTTTGTGATTATTATGTGTGTTTACTTTCTCACAGGCTACCTTGTATCGGAATTACTTTTAATATTCTTTTATGATTTGGTTTTGTCTAAGCTTACATGCTTGACTATGCTAATGTAAATACATATCTTGGTAAGTTTATAAAACTATGTTAAATTTAAATCAAAAGGGTTATTTGCTATGCGTTTTTTTGTTTGGCACCTCGTGGTATATTATTTATACAAGGTCAAGGGAAGTTAGCATTTGTTTATTTGTTAAAAACATACTCATTTGAACGTTATACCTTTGCTTACATGTTACAATATGCTGATGTCTTTAATAACATATTCCCGGTTTCTAAATTTCTTAACGCATTTAATCTTATAATGTCGTAAATTTTTTTGAAATTTTAAGGGAGTTGGCTTCACAGTTTCAAAATAATTAACTTTTCAAAACACCAGCATATATTGATATGAGATTAATAAAGGAATCAAAAGAGCAAAAAAAATATATATATATAGGTCACCGTGCTTGTTTTCGAGATATTAGCCATTGAAATTTTGGCAAAAAAAATGTTCTCTCTTGACTTTTCTTAGCTTTATCATTGACAAGGTTAAGTCCTCAAAAACTATTAAAAAATAATTAAAATTTTATAAGACTTTAACAGACAGCTTATCATTATACATGTAAAAGAATTATAAATAGAAAAATGGGGGTCACCGGGAAAAATTTGTATAGGCATTCAAATGGATAAAACCAGAGGATTCCGATAATCTTACCAAAATTCAAAAACATGACAAGCGAGCTTCCTTAAAGATTTCTATCTTTGTTTCTTCTTTGTTTGAAACAAAATGTGCCTTATATATTGAGAAAAATATAACTGTTATCAGGGTGTTTATATCATAATATTTTACATCTGCTATTTTATAGCCAGCTATTAAATTTTCTAGCCTTAAACTATGTCTATCTATTTGAAGATAAAGTAATAACTTATATATTTCTTGTCAGTAAGTATTATTATAAGAGCATGCAATAAAAAAAGTTTATAGTTGTCAATTTCTTTGCAAACATTGTAAGAATTGTTTTCTAATACACTCCACTGTACTAATAAGTAGTGGCATGAGTAATTTCCAATTAAACATTTTAAATTTGTTGTTATCTAGGTAATTAAATATAGAATTAAAAGTGCATTTAAATTTTATATTTAAATTTTCTTCAAAAATTCTTTCCCACTTCAGAATACCTACAGGTTTCTCTTGTTTATAAGGGACAATTAGTATTGAATATATTTTGTTTATTACTCATTTCTGGATAAATATTATGATTGAGTAGTATTTGCAGATTTTTTGTATTCTTTATATTTACTTTTGTTTTAAATGAGCTTTCTTGCTTTAAAATATTCTGCCAATGTTTTGGAATAGCTTTCTTAAATAATATTAATTCTCTAATCCAATCGCGTTTATCTTTTAATTTAATTAATATATTATTTTCTGATTTATGACCTCTTTCATCAAGTATGTCATTTGCATATAGAATATTATGTTCGATCCATTTAGTAAACAATAAGTATTTTCCTTTTGTTTGTTTGTTATGATTGCCCAATAAAATCTGCTTTCTTATATCTAGAAACGGTTGAGGTATCTTTGTCTGTCCTCCCTTAACATTAATCCAAGTATGAATCAATTACTGATAGAACTCTGGAAGGGATTAAAATATGTTTTTGTCTAACATATTAACATTTTTAATGTTCATTTGAAATATCAAGAGGTTTTTACCAAATTTGTTTAAGTAAGCTTGGAGTATGATTGACCAATAATCAGCAGAATTTTGTTTAAGTTTTAAAATCCAACATAATTGAAGAGCTTTGAGATACAATTCTATGTCGATCATTTTTAACCCACCTTCTAGATAGTCTTTACAAAGAGTTGCGCGTTTAACTTTATCTTTTTTCCCATTCCATTTAAAATTATATACCAGAGTTTTAAACTTTTGTATTATTTCCTTTGGTATGTACATGTTTGATGCAATATAAGTTAAATTTGGAAGAATTAATGATTTAATTACTATTATTTTACCTATTAATGTTAAATTTCTTTTCATCGAGTTTGATAATATTTTTTCACATTTGTTTTAGCTGTTTATCAGTGTTTAGTTTTTAACAGTCTTGATTGTTATAACCAAAGTAAAAGCCAAGACTTTTAATTTTATCTGTTTTCCAATTTGTCTCTGCTATGTTTAAGTTTTCCCAACCAAAATCCCTCTGTTTTATTTCTGTTTAGTTGTAATCCTGATAAACTTCCAAAAGTTTCAATTATATTCATTACTAAACTAACATCTTTTGGTGATTTAAGAAATAGTGTTGTATCATCTGCAAGTTGACATATTTTTAGTGAGCAATTCCTACCATCTAGTTTCACCTCTAAACCTTTGAGATTATTATCTTCTCTTAGTATAATTTCAACCACCAATATGAAGGCTAACGAAAAAAATGGACATCCTTGTCGAAAGATGTGCAGTTAGGCCTTGAATGTTTTAATGGCTGTTATAATCGTAACATCAATAATGGGGAAAATAAAAGCTTTCGTTTTTTATCACTAAAATTAATACTCTTTACATAAATATTATGACACTTTATACAATACTGTTGCCCACAATTACAGTTGCCCCCCGTAGTGGATTTTCCTGTAATATACTTAGAATCATACGGATTAAACACAAACATCATTTTGCTATTTGTTTGGGTCTGGACATCACTGAAGAGACATTATTAGTCTAAATTTTGATCTAATGCAGTAAAATTGAATCAGTTATTCTTCCGGTGAACACGAGATCACCCAAAGTTTTTGGTTGTGTTCGTTTTGCTTAGTTTTCTTTTATGTTGTGTTTTGTGTGCTATTGTTTGCCTGTTTGTCTTTTTTTAGCCATGGCGTAGTCAGATGAATATTTTCGTTTTATACGTTTGAATGTACCTTTGGTATCTTTCGTCCCTCTTTAAATGTCATTATCTAAAATACATAGATGTTGAACTAGTTTAGAAAATTTACAATATTGCCATGGTTGTTAAAGAAACAATAAAGAAAGTTTCTTAATTCTTCAAAGCAAGAAAATTGTACGTAGATGTTATCTGGCATGTCAAGAATTGCATTTGGTATCAACATTTAAAAAATGGCTGTCATTGTCATGCAAAAATGTGAAGAATTTTTCTATTTAAGGTGGTATGGGAGTCTAAAATAGAAATGATAGAATTTGTTCATACTTTGCCAAAACGTAGTATCTATTGATATATGTTGAAAAATGTTAAAAAAATGATAGGTCACCGCGCATTTTCTCAAACTACAGGGCGTGAAAAAATGACAAATTTTGTATGGATTATACAGGAAAAAACACAATTTTGTAATTAGAAACTAAACAAAATGATAGAATTGTTAAATACTTAAGGAAAAGATAGCTTTCAGACAATGCTTTGAGAATATTAAAAGAAAAGATAGGTTCATCGTATGTTTTTTACGGCTAAAATACAAAATAGGAAAATTCCATGTAGAATCCTTCAGAAAATGCACTGTTTTAGAACAACCTCCCCTTAAAATGCCAATTTAATTTATTTTAAAGAACAACCAAAAATAATCATCAGTTGCAAAAATATCAATATTTATAAGTTATATTCTTATAAATTGATTTTTTAAAATGAAAATTCACATTAAATATCTGCATTCCTGCATCAAATTTTGCAAACTTGATAGAAAATCTGGACCTTTGGTTCTCTGTTTTTTGCAATCCAAGATGGAAGAAGACACCCATACCACCTTAAATCTTTTTTGTCAGATTGAAACATAACAATATTGATGTTTATTTTCGAAAAAAAAACATCCATAATGCAAGACTAGATAAATGTGTGAAAAATGTGTATAAGCAGTATTAATCAACTATTTTATATGTCTGTACCAAGCTGAGTCAGGAATATGACAGTTGTTGACTATTCATGAGATCTGTTTAGGATTGTGATTTGCCATTTGATTAGAAACCTTGTGTTTTGAATTTTTCTCAAAATTCAGTGTTTTTGTAATGTAACTTTTTGACATAGTATAGTGAAGAAATTTCTCGAATGCCAATGAGGAATTTGTCGTTTGAATTTTCAACATGATCACCGTAACCACGACATCAAAAATGAGAAACAGATATCAGTGCTGAAATTTGTTGAACATTTTAATATGAATATAAATTGCAACGTGAAGATGTGCCATTTGACTTTTAAACTTAAAAAGGATTGTGAAACCATGCCAATAGCCATATAGATATGACATCTGCCTTTGCTTGTAATGTAAACTTTTGGTTTTGTATTGCTGTTCTTCACAATAAACTCATCATATCATAGATACCAGGACTAAATTTTGTATATACGCCAGACGCACGTTTCGTCTACAAAAGACTCATCAGTAACGCTCGAATCCAAAAAAGTTAAAGAGCATTGAGCACCAAAATTCCTAAAAGTTTTGCCAAATTCAGCTAAGGCAATCTATGCCTGAGGTAGAAAAGCCTTAGTATTTCAAAAATTTTTAAAAACAGTTAATTTATAAATATATAAATATCAATGATAATTCATGTCAGCACAAAAAGTGCTGACTACTGGACTGGTGATCACCAGTTGCATATACATGACAGGCAAACAAGCTATTCAATATTTCAACCATAATATTTAAATTGACTCTCAGAAATTTCAGTCGTCTTACCTTACAACAACAATGATGTATTTATTTAATATGTCGACTCTACAGATTTTATTTGATTGATGACACGAGGGTACGTGGTTGCTTATTATTACCCACGGCATAAATGATATTTGCGCTTTGTCTAAAAAATTCTACCAAACTTGAAATTAATATTTTTCCCTACGTTTTGAACAATAAACATGTATAAGACATTTTAAGAAATAATATATTTTTTATCAAATTTATATTTGCTTAAAACTGATTGAAAAAAATTTAAACCATATACAAACTTACACGATGTTTCTGCATTTGTTTATAGCAGATTTTTGGATAGGTGGAACAGATGCAGTAATTGAGGGCTTATGGGTCTGGGCAGCAAGTGGAAAAGCCATAACCTACAGTAATTTCAATAATAACGCACCGGAGAATTCAGTTCAAGTTAACCCTGACGGTGAAAACTGTCTCGAGATTGTCCAGTGGACAGACAAAGTGGGAAAATGGAATGATGACAACTGTTTGGATGAATCGCATTTTATTTGTGAAATGGAGTATGTATAGCGTACTGTAAAAAAATTAATAAATTAAATGAACCATAAAAACATCAGCTCACCCATTCTTGTGAAGTTAATATTGCTCACTCTCACTGTTTGGTGTTCCTGACTGTGTTTATCAAAGTCACGTCAGATATAGTGTCCGAGTGTTGAGTGTAGTTCGGGCTTTTTCGAGTGATAACACATGCGATACATTTGTTAGTTCAATTAACTGCTATTTCGTTATTATAATAGTTTTATACATTACTACCTATATAATATTGAATACTTTACATGTTTCGATCAACAAAGAAGCACAATTTCCTTGTATCTAAACCGAAAATTCAGTGTTTGTTATTGTCCGAGTTTTTTCGAAAGCAACTGTGAAATCGTCCGGGTTTTTAGACAAATGGTCCGGTTTTTTTTAGCAAAAAAAAGAATAAGAAAAAAAGTATTCTAGACCTTTAAAAAGAACTGTTCTAGTTTATACCTGTAATTTAGTGAATGAAGATATTATTTATTCTCAAACAATCATAAAAACATAATACTACATTGATCAAAACTAACCTTTTTAAATTTAATGCAAGTTTTCTGTTCGGGAAACGTTCTACCACAACTTTACAGTATTAAATTAGCAATTATTACATCGTTTATAAAAGGTATTTAAAACAAAGTGCAGGAGAATCATAATATTTTTAACTTCATTTCATGGTACTTTCATAGTTTAAACATATTTATTAATAGTTGAATGGGAAACAAGTAGTTGCAACTTACATTAATCCCTTTCCACTTTGGTCCTTTTGTTGTCAAAGTAAATAAAATGTTCGTGGTTAACCATGAAGTTTTTATACGGGACGTATTATGGTACCCCGTTGTCCATTCGTCCATCGCCAGCATGTCGGACAAAACTCAAAAACGTTGTAACCAATTTACCTGATACTTCGGTGAATTGTCTATTGAGAAATCATCCCTTTCGAATTTTTAGAAATTATTGATTTTATGTTTCCGAGTGATGGGATTTTATTTAATATTATAGATTTTCTTAAGATCCTGTGTCACTCACCTTTGTCTATTTGATGTAGTGCATGTCAAACAAAGGGCACTTCAACATTAAAGACAAGAATAGAATTCATGGGAAAATTATCGGTTTTGGTGGTGGTGGCTTGTTTTTAGATCTTATTTTATCTATAATGAACTTGGTCAAGTAGTTTCAGACGAGAAGATTTTTGTGAAAGTTAAGTTTTTGACATTGAGAAATTATTTATAGGTGTCATAACGAGTGAGAATAGATATCGCTTTTTATCAACTCGAGTTATTTAATTTCAATATAATAATAAAAAGTAAAATCACAAAATCACAATAAACGAGGCTGTGGCGAGTTTATTATTACTATTTGAATTAAATAACGAGAGTTGATTTCAAGCAATATTTCATTCTGACAAGTTATTAAACGTAGTTGTCTTAATACACCCAACACTCTCATTGCGTTAAACTAAAAATTCCGAGAATCGTTGTTCTAGAATTTTGCACACGAAATGAACGTCGTCGTAACCTTTGAAGGTCATCAATGACCTCACGAATAGCCAGTGAAAATGCCGTAATATCGTCATATGATGATATTTAAGGTGTCAGATCACTTATTAAAATGGCCTATCTTTTGTACCAAATTGTGCAATTTTCACAACTTTCTAAATATCTGACCCTAAGTTTAACTTCCTAGAAACCAGGTATATCCTGATATGTACATGTATCATCTTACTACATGCCAATACCCTTAAAGCCTTCTAAGAAAAAACTGACCTTCGAATAAAGGAAATCCAAAAATCACCCCTGGTTTTCTCGAAATCTTTAATTAGTATTTTGCGGAGCGCAATAATCCTCAATTTTTTATTTAAACTCATAGACAAGTAAATTTTGGCAAATGGTCTAAATATATTTCTCTTTCACCAAAAGTTTGATTTTTGAAAATTTGTTGGTTAGTTTAAGTAAACAAGGACATCGAAAGTACTATTTTGTGTCAGAGTAGGGCTACTTTACACATGTTCTACATAGGAGAGAGTAATTGGTGGTATGACACCAGCAGATCAAATTAATGCAGATTTTCGTATTTTCATATCACACTCTGTGTAGTGATGATACGAGAAAATTCTATTCAATCATGCAAGAAATAGATAATAAGACAATATCATGCATAAGAGAAATGAACTTTGAAAACGTGACAGGTGTATCATGCGACCATGCCGCAGCTGTTTATTAAAAAACGGATTAAGAACTCGTAGTACTGGACAGCAAATAAGAATCAGAAAAATGCTATGTAATAAAACACATTATACTAATGGAGGCCTGACCCCCGCCCCAACACCAAAAAAAAACATGAATGAAAAATAAAAATAAAACAAAACAGACACAGACATAATTAATCGGCTCGATTTTTATTCCAAATGACAAAAAACATTGAATTAGATTTTATACATAATAAACAATGAAATGAATAGCTCATCGGGAATACAAATATATGTATGTACGTCTCAATCCAAATTATTTGCGTACATTATAGTGTTGACATCACGAATATGTACTGTACATGAAAGTTATAAAATATGACAAAAGCAAAATATATACAAATGAACGAATGTTTATAACATGTGAGTGTTAAAACACCACTATCAAACTGACGAATGAATTGGTTTTTATCGTAAATACACTGACAAATAGCATTTCAAACTATAGGCAATTAATATAATCACTCGAAAAAGCCCGGACTGCTCTCGAAAAAAACCGAACATAAATAAAAGAATTTAGTCTCAAAATGTCGTTTTCAATGCAAAAACAAGAATTTTTGTAAAGTGTCTGTATTTCTTAGGATAATATAGATTCCATGAATGCATTTCTTTCAACTTTATCAGAATTAGGTGTATAAAAATGGCTTTATTCTGTATTTTGGAATTAAAGCATTTTAAAGGGATAATTCGCGATTTTTCACTTTTCATCTTATTATGTTCATAATACCATAAAAAACATATTCACCAAGTTTTATTTTGATATGAAAAGTAATAAAGAAGAAAATTGGGAATTATTAATTTTATTTCTTCAAACTTACTGACTTATGTGACGTAGTTTAAGTCTTTTTGCATGCCGGGAGTGAAATTAATATCATTTGAGTCTTGTTCGTTAACCATCTAATAACGCTATTTAAAGCGCATCAACGACTTTTGGTGTAGCTATTAACCAACGAAAAGTAAGTGATAGCCATGCAACTTTTAAAATTAGAGTGAAGGATTTATGTGTGGATTTTTTTATACGAATTTTAAAGTAAATAATACAATAGAACATTTTTATGATTTTTTTCTACAAATACTTTAAACAAACATGTGAAACTGACACGATCGATAGTGGATTAAAAAATACATGTTTGTATTCTTAACTTTTTGCTTCAAGCAAACATTTTCACTTGCTTGTACTGTGGAAATAAAATGTGTATTAATTTGTGACACTTAGTGAATGTTGAATGCGTAGTTAAACTCAAGGTAATTAAAAGATTAGCATTAGGTAATTCTAATCTGTTGATCTTCATTCAGTGACATCTGTTCACCATTTCAGGTGTGAACAACATTTTGTATGAATAATATACGGGAGTCAGTTATAGTTTTAGACACAGAAATGTAAGAAAAAGAATTAAAATTAATTTACAGGAGTAATAAGGTCGCACAATAACTTGATAGCTGTTGTATATTTTGCAAAAGCTCACTTTTAAATGAATTATGACTTCTGATTACTTTTGTAACGATAAAATACTGAATTATTTTAATTCAATAAATTTATAAATAAGAATAGCCTTCTAAACACGAGTGTATGAACTAAAAATTGTACTTTTTTTTTAAATTAGAATCCGCAACCTTTAATATTTCAAACAGATCATTAACAATTGCAATTATATAATTTAGTCCATCCAAAGCGATCTTTATTTACCTATTTAAGAATAATATTCTCACCAAAAAAGATGTTTTAAAAAATTGACAGGAAATTTAAGGATCTTCCTTGGAATGGAATCGAAAAAATTACGAATAGATATTCTTTTCAAGTGTGAAAAACGTCAACCAACTTTATTAAACGTCCTTATTAAAATAGTCTTCGTCTCACAACGTATAATACTTTAGCTATTTGACCAACGATGTTTAAAAACAAAAGACAACGAATTTAATGTCATCTTTCCCTACTTTTGAATGTTATTATAAGTCTGTTCAACTGGCAAGAATATCCCTAAAGCGGACAAGCAGTTTATTCTTTAAATTGCTGTCATTGAATATCAAGAAAGAAAATAAATCCCGAAATTGATTTGAAACATTATTACTCAATAGTTTTCCTAGAAAATATTCACATCCCTTGGGGATTATTAGCGTACGTCCAGTTGCATATATATTACATGAATGTCGGAACAATTGTGATGATGACGAATTTTTTCCTTTATTCGAGAACAATCTAATTGATATATAAATTTGTGGTTTTACTATGTTCATAACTTCGATGCACCAAAGCAAGTTATATATCGACCTGTATTTAAATCAAATTGGTTCTCTTCTTCTTCTTCTTTTGGTATACAATAGTCTATCGAATTCGTTGATTTTTATTTCTTCAAATCTTTTTTTTGGTATTATTTATATTTTCATAAATAATATTCTTTACACCAGAAATGTTATTTATAAAAAAGCGTATGAGTTAAGTAATGACTAGTATATTATATCACTTTCGGACACGCAAGATGTATATTATACACCTGATAGTTCAAAATGGCAAGTTATAAGTTATCGGCCGTGTACACTGATCAATACCTATAGAAGTGAAACGATGCATGAACTTGCAAGCCCGACAGGAAATCGCTTGAATACCTGGACGTGTCACCTCACACCCCTCACAATACCTTTGGGAGTAATACCTTTAGCCATGCTGGTGATCAGATGAGGGAAGATCAGAATTTAATTGAATAAAGTTTATTACTTTAAAGAATTATGAACACATTAGATTTTTGAAAACAATTTTCACGGAACACTTATTTATGATTTCAACTTTGACTTTTTCACTAATTCCAATATTAACAGTTTAAAAATTACAGACCATGGTAATTTGAAAAAAAACAAGAATATTTTCCGTATCAAGTTAGTTAGTCGGATAAAACAACCGTACGATTGACAAGATATCGACACGCAATTACGACTACATCGGTTACTGTAGTTTTGTTCCTTTGTGGTTTATAGACATATCGTTGTTATTAATCGGGAAAGAAGACAAAATGGCCGAACGCAGAGAACTGATACTCTAAATTTAAAATCGATGGTGATCTCTTATCTAGCGGAATAAAACTTTAATATCTATGAATTTGAGCATTTTTATACAGAATGAACATAATATCAATTTTTTATTTTTTTGCGAAGTTTCCCTTTAAGGTTTATTTTAACTTTTTTAACGAAAAAATAATGTTGGGTAAGTAATATCTTTCTTTATCAAATACTATCATACATAATATAAATTTGTATATTAAACACAAGCGACTATATCACGTCTTGTTAAAGATGAAGTCTGTTTGTTTACATTTCTGTTCATATTCACTCGAAAAAAGTGGTCACACTCGAAGAAGCCCGATCAAATCACTCGAAAACCCACGATCCTAGCCGAACAATATACCTAACGTGAAAGTAGTCAATTGATATCTTATAGTGTGTCTTTCTATGTTGCGATGTTACACTATTGTTTCAGATAAGGGTGAATTGTTGTACATAATAAAACGTTTGAATCCGTTTAAGTTGTTCACAACTGTCCAGGAATATTATGTTCAGTATTTATCGTTTATTGATGTGGTTCTCAATTTTTTAAATAAATTAGACCATTGATTTTCCCGTTTGAATGATTTGACATTAGTCTTGTTTGGGACACCTTACAGCTTGTTGTCCTGGGTAAACTCTTATTTTATCTAAGTTTACCTTATATCACATGAGTGCATCCTTAACAACACATTAATACAAAATTAATTTGTAGTTCAAAGTATTTTCAAAGTCATAAAAGGACATTAAGATAATGACCTAATAATAGAACAAAAAAACATAATGACGGGATGTTTAAAAGCACAGAGCCACTAAAAATGTACCAAAGGAACACAAAAAGTCACACGTACAAAGCTCACCAGCAAATTTTGCCTTATTCACACTTGACCACGATCGCACACCGCTAGCCGCGATCTGAAGGTTGCAGTATGTACGGCATGAACAGGTAGCTTTTTGTTGTTTTCATGTAGCTACTACGTCCTCATTATGCTTCTACGACGATTCCACTACGATTATACAACTCTCTCACAACTCTTAATCTGCGACCTCACTACGATTATCACGATCTTACTACGACCATCAAGTTCTCACTACGACCATACCATGATTTATCCGATTGCAACACGATCTTATCACGCTTCCTCTGCGTTTATAGCACGCTCTTACCACGATCATTTTGCGATCTTACCACGTTCATATCGCGATATGTCAACAATAACGTCAACATTATGTTCCATATAAATACTGTAAAATTCCTTCTTATTGACATTAATGCGTAGGATTCTCGAAAACAACACAGGCATAGCACCAACATATTTGAGAAAGTCGCAGACGTGATGGTAGGGGTAGATGTATAGTCAAAGGGCCCACTGTTACGAATCCTGATCCAGTAGAGATGTCGGATCTACCAATCCAACCTGAATTGCGACGTATTGCTGATTCATCAGACGAAATTACGATATTTTATTGAACATTAGTGGGAATGATACAGATTAGTCAAGCATGGTTGATGTGTTGGAAATTAGAGACATGAGATCCAAATTAAATAAAGACAAAACAAAACAAAACCTTGAGAGCTTTTAAATATTGTTTGTGACAATGACAATAAACATCGCTAGAAATGGTCGTACTATGGACGTAGTCAGGTCGTTAGACAAGAGTAATGTAGACGACATGAACTTGCTAGAATCGTACTTGAACATCGTAGTATAAAGTAACATGGTATGTTCGTAGAAAAGCGTTGTTTTGTGACGCAGGGGGAACGTGATGACCGTATTGAGGTCGTAGTTACCTCGATGTGAGATCGTAGCGCAATCTTTCCGACAAAAATCGTGCTTTTGCTACGCTATCGCTACGATGGTAAAGAGACATTTGCGATCCTACCACGATCTAGATACGCTCTCGACACGCTTCTTCTGCGACCTGATTTTGCCATGGACGCATCAAGATTGTTTTGAACATGTTCAAAGTTGGCCACGCTCGTCACGATAATGAAGACTTCACCTCGACCATAACACGACATTACTTCGATCTACACAAGCGCATTAAGGTTGTCAACATTTTCTTTTTTTAGAGATCGTAGGTCGATCGTGGCATAGTGTGACTGAGGTTGAAGGTTAAATAATCATAAGAGAGCAACGATGTGC
Organism: Mytilus galloprovincialis; assembly: GCA_037788925.1. Lineage (NCBI taxonomy): Eukaryota > Metazoa > Mollusca > Bivalvia > Mytilida > Mytilidae > Mytilus > Mytilus galloprovincialis. The sequence goes on from CM075340.1 coordinate 35,585,864, forward strand.
ATACTCAGATATGTCTTGGGACAGACATTATGCCATATTCGATAAAAAAAAACCTTACTTGGTGGCTGGGACCTGTTTATCGCAGCACTCTTATGGCATCATACGATTATATATGGACATTTCCATGTCCTGTGTATGTTTATCAAACATGTCTTAAAGAAAAAAAAGTTATGGGAATCTCCCTTACCTTTATTACACCTATTAAGGTTCCTTACGATGGTCTTAACTTTAGAATAAATTCTATAATTGTCAATTTGTGAACGAATACGAATTCCACGAATAAATTAGAGAGCTGTGTAATAAATTTTGGTAGCAATAGACCGCTTATAGACTATTGAAGAGACATTATGATTATCACGTTCGTTGGTCATAAATATAGTTTATTATAGTTTTAAAAGTCTTTTCTGCATACATTACATCAGATTTGTTTAAAATCACTTGTCATAAATCAACACTGTGAATAGGTATGAATAATGTTATTGAAACTTAAATATTGAGACTTGATCTGCATACATTGGTATATATCCAGAGAAAGTTAAAATAATATGAAGATGTAATCTTGTATTCTTGATATTACAAAGCTGTTGCATCATGTGAATAGAAGAATGTTTGTCCTATGCTGCGAGTTAAACATCAACATGTCAAATAAACATGTTAAACACGTTATGATCGACGTTTTTTATCACAATATCTACAAACTCGCTTTTCGAAAGATAAATGAATAAATTAACAACTGATAATAATCTGATTTTAACCAAATGTGCAGAGATAATAACAACGTGAATTATTTCTTAGGGTCAAAATTTATCCGTCGGTCATCATTTTCAAAATTGCCATACAAACATGTACACATTTAAATTCCTTTGGATTGAAACGGAATATCAGTTAATAGTTGGCCGACATTTTCTAAATATTTTCTAAATTATCAACCAAAGACAAAGCGTAAAAAATTAAATATTTACAATTTCCCTTTCCTAGCTCCTTTAATTTATTCTAAAGTTCTTGTTCTTAAATTTTTCGTAAAAATGTAGTGAAAAGTAACTGATAAAACAAGATCGTAAAGTATAGTGCAAAGAATGATGTATAACTTTATGAATACACATATATACTATATAAAGAAAGGGTACTCACTAGGTAGATGGTTTGTTAAATGCAACCCTGCAACCCAAATAAATTTTATCACAAATGTTTGAACTTACACGATAAACGCTCACAGAGAGGCGAAAGTCTAAAACGATATAACAAAACATTTGCAAAAAACACCTAAAGAAAAACGACAAAAAGACACACACCAGTACACAAAACAGAAAACTAAAGACTGAGGAACACAACCTCCACCAAAAAAAACAGGTGGATTTCAGGAGTTCTTTAAGAGTATTGGTGGGTATATTTCTTTTTTTCTTTTACAGATTTCCAGCATCTGGAGGAGGTATTTTGGGATAAACACCAACCGCTCAGATCATTATAAAAATATTTTTTAGTTTTTGCCTTTAAATATTTTGACTGGATCAACAAAACAAATTTGATATAGAGCAACACACGACAACCTCTGAACTACAGGCTCCTGACTTTGAATAGGCCCATTCAAAATTGGACGGGGTTGAACTAATTTACGGCGCAATGACCCTCCACTCACCTGGACAGTACAAAATAAGAACGTACAATAAAAATCAGTCTACTTATAACAAATATGAATAAGTAAATGAGGTGTGAGTGCCAATTAGATAATTCTTTGTCCAAGTCACAACGTATAAAAAGTTAAAAAAAAAAAATAGGTCAAGGTTCGTTCTTTAACACGAAGCCTTGGCTTAAACCGAACACGTGCTATAAAGCCTCCAAAAATGACAGGAAAAATTCAACGGGCTCATCTATGTAAAATATGAGAAACGATAAACAATTATGAACCACAATACTAAACTACAAGCACCGAACAACAGGCTCTTGGATTAGGATAGGTGAATGCAAATTTGGTACCATCTACCTCAGTTAGGTTAAACATTGCTTTGATTTACTACAATGTTACAACTCGAAAAGTCAAATACATCCTAACACAATAGATATGGGAAACTTTAAGATAATAGCAAAATTTAAAACAGAAAGTCAAAAATCAAATAATATACCAGATTAAACGCATTGGAATCAACTGTCATATTCCTTACTTAGCACAGATATTTTCTTGTGTAGAAAATGAGCATTAACCTAGTTTCAAAGCTAGTCAACATCTCCCTTGTATGGACAGGCGCAAACAATGTCATGATATTGACAAAAATGTGCAGTCCTTACTCTATCCGAAAACATCGACGTGAAGGTTTCTCATAATGAGCAGTCAGTAATAGCTAACAAATCAATGGGATCGGTAACATGAAAATTATTGCATATGGGAAATGCGTACTTCGAATTACAATTAAAGATATATGACAACACGGTCAGTTATGGATTATGCGTCAGGAATATAAGGTATCAAGCGCTATGACTCACGTAAGAGACTACAAAACAGAGCAGTACGAACAATCTTTTGCAAAAGCAGATGTGCTCTGATTCCTTCTGTCTTATGGAATATGCTCCAGAAAGTCATTTTAAAAACATTAATGATTTTAATGAAAATTAATTCTTTATTAAAATGACAAATATATATCAGAAGATGTGGTATGAGTGTCAATGCAACAACACTCCATCAAAGTCACAAAATACAAAAGTAAACCGTTAAATACATATTCACTAAACGAAATACGGAAACAATAATTGTATCTTCTGTCATACTAGTGAAAGGTTAAGCTAGCAATACTACCAGAAGTTTAATCGACCATGTTCTTAATGAGGTTATTCATATACCCAGTTAGGAATATGACTTTAGTTTGGTTTCTATTCGTTTGATGTTTTTGACCTTTTGATTTTGCCATTTGATAAAGGACTTTCCGTTTTAAATTGCATTGGAGATGTTTATGGCTTTATAACTATTTTGATCTGAGCGTCACTGATGAGTCTTATGTAGACGAAACGCACTCTGGCGTTTCTAATTTTAAGCCTAGTACTTTTGTTAACTATTTACTATTTTTGCCTCTTACAGGCTATTGGTCGATCAATATGTTTTGCATTGGGCTATAATAAGAATCTGTGTATTTTTATATCGAAGATCATTTGAAATATGTAGAACTGAGAAGAATGCCATAATATAAAAAACGACCTATTTTCTGACAGACAAAACAGAAGTTGGTGAATTAAAACAGAAGCTACTTTAATTTGTTTTATCATAGGCACCAATGTTAAATTATTTCCAAGTTACCGTGGCAACGACAGCAATTTTGGATGGCACGTCTACAAATTGATGACTTGATCACATATTTTTTTTGTAAAGTTTTACACTATACTCACATACCTTGGTTTTAATTTCAGACATACTTATATTGGTGATAGAATAATTTCAAGGTTTAACTGCACATCTGAAGATGCAGCATGGTCTTATTTATGATAAAAATTCACCAAGATTGGTACAGAAGAAATTGCTGGGACACAAAATGTGAAACTTAGAGTAATATTGAAAGGGAAAACGAAATGGAAGAATAGAAATATTATACCAGACTTTCGTTCGGGTTGCACAGTAAAACAATAATTATACACTAAAATGCTTGAAATTCATGTAAAATAATAACAATAAAATCATTCTGGTATACATTTTCCGACTGCAAACTACATATTATGGAATATCAAAAGGTGTTTGTTATATAATTTTTGAAACAAAGGATTATTATGTAAATAGTTATATAAGGTACCAGAATTATAATTTAGTATGACAGACGCGCTTTTCGTCTACATAAGACTCATCAGTGACGCTCATATCAAAATATTTATTAAGCAAAACAAGTACAAAGTTGAAGAGCATTGAGAATAAAAAATTTCAAAAAGTTGTGCCAAATACGGCTAAGGTAATCTATTCCTGGGATAAACAAAAATTAATCCTTAGTTTTTCGAAAACTTAAAAGTTTTGTAAACAGAAAATTTATAAAAAGGAGCACATTATTCATGTTATTGATATTCATGTTGGTGTTGACTACTGAACTGGTGTAAACTAGATTCATATGACTTAAATGTTAAAATGTTTGCTTAAAATCTTGTCATTTTTCAGTTTAATATATATTGAATCATAGAAATGCTTGCCGAATTATCGATAGGTTGACTGAAATATGTAAAATATCTGGCTATTATGAGTCTATTTTCTGCACAAGTCTCCACTAGTGCGAGTTCCGAATGGTACACTTTACAGAATACACTGAATATAAAATGATTCTTTGAAATAACAACAGTTATATGCTGTCAGCTATTATCATGTCGAATAAATGGTTTCATTCTTCTGTTAAAAGGCATAAAAGGCATGATTTGCACTTGATGAATTAAACTGACAGTATTTGTTACTAAAATTGAACATGAAGCAGACAAGTATAGGAAACCTATGCTAGTGATATATTTATTAAGTTATTGGTGACGTTGTAACGGTCAAGTGGTTGTTTACTATAAACACGTGTATGTGTTTATACCAAGTACATGGTGTGTGTTTATGTTCAATTTGATTGGATGGTATATACCCGTAATGCATGTTTAACGGGTATATGCCTTCATGATTTTCGAAATAAGCATGATTAGGTATTACTTAAGGGGTTAGTTTGAGAAAAAAAAGCTATTTGAAGTTTGCCTATAGTTCAACGTAGCAGCATTCGAGCCTTGGCTCACATCGAACAGCAAGCTATAAAGGGCATCAAAATTACTAGTGTAAAACCATTGAAACAGGTAAAACACCGGTTTAACCTATACATCACTGTCTAAGGTTAGGAGAAAGTTTAGCGCCAGCAAACATGTGTTACCCCACCATATATTTATATGTCTGTCAAAAGTCAGGAGACTCTTACTAGTATTCGATAGTTTTTGTTTGTTTTTGTATATGATATATGATTTTCGATTATTTTTTGTACATGAATCAGTCCATTGTTGAAAGCCCTAGGGTGACCTATAGTTGTTTTAAAACTTCTTTTTTATTTGGTCTTCGGCTAAAAGTTGTCTTATTGGAAATCATACCACATTCTAACTTTTTACATGAAAAGTTTTATGTTCTCTATCAAAAAATATTATTTTGTTTAAATCTCCTTTTTGTAAGCGAGACAAAATATAGTGATTCGACTTGATGGTGACATGCATAGATAAAGTATTTTCCTTAAATTCAAAACTAATAATTATGTTTACAGAAAAATCAACGAACTTTTTACGATTTTAATTTTTTCAATACCGATATATAAAAAGTAAAATAACAAAAAACTCCGAGGAAAATTCAAAACGGAAAGTCTCTTATCAAATGGCAAAAAAACAAAAGCTTAAACACATCAAACGAATGGATAACAACTATCATATTCCTGACTTGATACAGGTCGCACTTTTCTAGCTTTATCAAATTGTCCTCCAAACGTCATTCAGTTATTTGTACCATTGAAATGCAGTTTCCGTGATATTGACATCTCATTTAATGCAAACTCGTACTTTGAATTATTTATTGCCTTAATTGTCAACGTGTATTTGTTCCTGTTAAAGCAGTTTGGGAACTTTATTATACAATGTGATAAGATATGTTTTTATTGGAAGAAATTTTTGATACCCTTTATATTCCGAAAGGAACATATTTCATTATATGTGTTTCAGTGGTAATACTATATTTTTTCCGTTTGGAACTTTAGTATGAAGGCACCATTATTTCATGGCTCAATTATCTAATCATCTATATAATGTACATCTTAAAGTAGAGAGAATTTGTCGATATTTTATAGTAGTAATAATCCAGTAGTTATGAATGGCAGGATTGATTATATAAAAGACCAATCGTAGGAAGGTTTTTCAATGGGCAATCCTGACACCCCGAGGTGTGTTCTACAACAAGAAAAAACTTAAAATATGCATTATCTGACTTATATTATTTTCTGCAAAGATTTGCAGAATTAGCATCCTAGTTTACCGACCACACTAAAGTAGGATATTCCTTTCTGATGCGTTCAGGTTTTAATACGCCCTACGACTCATTAAGAATGTGTGAAACAAATCTCACTTATTATAGATATCTAGATATAAACGTTACAAATCATTATCCAAACAGAATAAACATATAACTGTAACTGCATAAAGAAAGAAACAAATGAAGTGTTACCACCTAATAACGGTGTATGAAAAATACATGTCAGATTGTAAGTAATCTAATGTACAAAATTAGTTTGTGGAAAGGGGTGCTATGTTTTTTTTATTTTTTTTCTATTTGTAATGACACTTTTATCGCGAAAAAGGGATTATTTGTTCAACGATTCCTAATTCCGATTCAAGGAACTATTCCGAATAATTTTCTTTGGAATGGCAATACATTCTTTAAAACAGAGAATCAAGATTTAGTTCTATACTCCCCGACCCCATTGTGAGGTACGTGGCTGTTATTCAATAGAATATAAAAATATCTTATAAGTTGATCATTTGATAGAGTTAAAGGTATATATAGATGTAAAAAGTTAAGAACTGACACGAAGAGAACACGAAATCGTGATACATGCACACGTAACACGAAAACGAATATCAATACATGTAGGTCTTAATATGATTTCCTATTCAGTGTAAAATTATCAAACTCCTACATACGAATGCGTTACATCTGGGTTGTTTTAAAGGTGTTATGAAAAGTTTAACATTGAAATTCATCTCCCATATATGATAATAGAATTTAATTAAATGAAAATTAAATTCATTTATTGAATTAACATATACATGTATTGAGACTCGACAAATCGAGTCGTCCTTACTCTTATTATGCTAATTTGAGCATGTGACAGCCGAGTAATAAAAGTCCGTGCAATTTAACGGTCTCTTTTACCTTGAAAACCGAACAGAGTGGACGTTAAAAAATTAAGAGAAATATTTTACATACATTATCAAGATAAGTATTGTTTTAATTAGTTCGTTTAAGAATTCATATTTTGAATTTAATTCGGATTTAAAGATTTCATTTATGTTTTTTGTAATAATTAAATTAACTTATTACTTCGTCGAATTTAACGTGCGGATAGGCCACGTGGTATTGAAAAATTTTAAATGAATAATTTTTACTAGTACATGCATTGCCTAAATATTTTTAATTTCACATTTTAATTTATCCTTGATGCAGAATGTAAAAGTATTATACCTGTTATAATTCGTAGAGGCAGGTATGTGTATGTTTACAGATTAAGTTAATTATTATTAGTTATATATTTTACACGTCATTCTCGTGATATACATGTACCGGTGAGACATTTATTTAGATAAGAGACAATTTAAGGAATTAAATTATTGATTTAAGATCAAATGATTGAGTTGATAGATATGAGTAAATTAATATTGAAGTCGATGCATTGATACTGTTATAAAAATAAATTAAATTAAGAGACAGATGATACTAATTATGTGATGTTAGTCAGTACTTCAATTTTTAACCTATTTCGTTTATACAAATGCCTAGAATTGGTCGACGGAGAAATGGGAATGGGCGCGCACGAGTGCCCGTTGTTGAAGCTCAACCACCAGAGAGACGACGCGGAAGGAGGAACCGTGCAGTTGCTGCACCAGGAATTCAAGATGTGGGGGCAGTTGTTGGTGAAGTACAAGCACCTCTTCCTCTACCAATCCAGGCTCCTTTGCCTATTGAAAGACAGCCTGCCTTGCAAGGTCCCGTAACACCAGCGCTGAACGTACAAGCGCCATTTGCGCAAGTTGAAATTCCAGCTCCTGTACCAATGCCTAATCAAAATGGTGAGATAAATAATGATCCTATGCTTATACCTAATCAGTCAGAATGTGATGTTTACGTATCTCAAAATTTAAAAGAAAAAATATGGAATAGAGAATACATAGATTTGTCATTACTTCTTTATCAAAACTTTATTAGTCAAATTGACAGACCTCAAAATGTTATAAGTTATGATAATGCAGCCGGTTCACTTGTAATCACATCAAACAAAAACAGCAAAGTTAAATCTATTCAAAACATTGAGTCATGGACTGATGCATTTATAAACTATATGAAAATATTTATTCAACGTTTTCCAAATTTAGCTAATGAATTGACCATTTATATGTCAATCATTAGAGGTACACAAGTGTCTTTTGAGAAGATTTATTGTTATGACCAGCAATTTAGATTAAGAATGGCAAACAATCCTACAAGATCTTGGTCTTCCATTGATGGCATTTTATGGTACACCGTCATAGCTAATGGGGAACCGGAGGGTAATACAATTCAACAGACAAGTGTAGGTAATCGACCATGTTATGATTACAATTTTAAGGGAGCTTGTCATCGACAAAATTGTTTTTACACCCATTTTTGTTTGAAATGCGGAATGGCCCACCCTTTCGCTGGCTGTCCACAACAAGCAAATAGCAACCAGGCATATGCTCGTGCTCAAAATGCAGCCCGAGGCACATATCAAAATACAGTAAGAGTTGCTAGAAATTTTGCACCTAGAACTCAAACACATTTTCAAAGAGCAGCGAATTCGAATCAAGGATTTAGACCTCGAGGAAGCAGATTCCCTGCCCTTCGAATGGCCGCACCACACACATTTAACAATTAAATTTTATATTTTTCAGAATCTTTAATTAATCCGCTGGACATATGGTGTCTTGGCTTTACTCCGATCAATGTCACAGAATTAAATAAACTCCTTTTCAATTACCCAAATCAACATGATGCAATGATATTATATAAGGGATTTTCTGAAGGTTTTAGGTTAAATTATTTTGGTCCACGATGTAGGATTGAATCAAAAAATTTACATTCAGTCATCCAAAATCCTTGGGTGGCATGGAAAAAAGTCATGAGTGAAGTAAAAAATGGTCGCATAGCTGGTCCTTTTTTGACTAGACCTATATCTAATCTAAGGTGTTCGCCTATCGGTGTAATTCCTAAGAAAACTGGTGGATTTAGGTTGATTACGCACTTATCTTTTCCGCCAAATTTGAGTGTAAATGACTTTATTGATGAAAAGTTTACTACAGTAAAGTATTCGTCTTTCGACAATGCTATTGATTTGATTAAAAGATTGGGTTCAAATGTGGAAATTGGAAAAAAGGACATTAAATCCGCCTTCAGATTGCTAAAAATTTATCCAGGGGACTTTGATCTATTAGGGTTTAAACTTAATGAATATTATTTCATAGATAAATCATTGCCTATGGGGTACTCAGAATCAAATTGCTTATTCGAAAAATTTTCAACTTTTATTCAATGGGCTGTCATAAATGAGTCCAATTCAGATAATCTTGATCATTATTTGGATGATTTTTTATTTGCCGGTAAAAGCAATACTGAGGATTGTAAAAATCTGATGAATAGTTTTGATAGAGTATGTTGCCGTCTTGGAGTCCCAATTGCTCATGAAAAAACAGAAGGCCCTACAACAAAACTTAGTTATTTAGGTTTACTTATAGACACAGAAAAAATGCTAATACAAATTCCGGAGGACAAAGTATTGGAGTTAAAGTCGAAAATTAAATGGGTATTGGGTAGGAAAAAGATCACTTTAAGGGACCTACAATCTTTGTGTGGGTCATTAGCTTTTTGTGCAAAAGCTCTACCTGCCGGCAGAGCATTTAGCAGACGAATTTATTTGGCAAGTAATCACGCAAAGAAACCGCATCATTATGTCAGAATCACAGAAGGCATGTATCAAGACTTATTGGTATGGGAATTGTTTTTAGACAAATTTAACGGCATTAGTTACATGCTTGACATTGATTGGACTTCAAATTCAGTTTTACAACTATTTACTGACAGCGCTGGTGGTTCAACAAAAGGGTGTGGCTGCTATTTCCAAGGTAAATGGGCTTTTCTTAAATGGCCTGTAGAATGGTCTGGTACTGAAGTTCTCAGGGATATATCATATTTAGAAATGATACCTATTGCACTATCTGTTTATTTATGGGGTAATCTATTTCAAAAAAAGAAAATTTTATTTAATTCGGATAATAATGCCGTGGTTGAAATTTTAAATAAGAAGACGTCAAAATCTATACGAATTATGAACCTTGTTAGACACATAGTATATTGGTCGTTATTAGGCAATTTTCACATAAAAGCACAGTTCATTCCTGGTTATACAAATATAATTGCAGATTGTATTTCTCGTAAAAAATTTCAGAAATTCAAAAGTCTGGCTCTGACAGCAGATACACATCCAGCTACAATTCCGGAGGAATTTTGGATCATTTTAGGCCAGAAATAGCAAAGCTATTGGACGCATCGAATTCTCAGAACACATGGAAAACGTATAACAATGGACTGACTTCATTTGTTTCATTTAGATTAGAAGAAGGTTTAGGAAATACATGGCCGCCCAGTATTTCGCATTTAGTAAATTATGTTGCTTATTTATCAAAATTAGGGTATGCTCCTGCAACTGTTAAGGTGTACTTATCAGGTTTAAGCTATTATTTACGAATAAATGAGCTCACAGATTTGACTTCATCGTACATTTTACAAAAAATGTTGAAAGGAATGGACAAATTATATGGTGTAGTAGATAGTCGCAAACCTATAACTTTAGAAATATTAGCTCGATTAATAAACTCGTTGCAATTTGTCTGTTCTTCAGTATATGAATGTACGTTATTTAGATCCATGTTTTCATTAGCATTTTTTGCATTTTTGAGAATTGGTGAAATTACAATTAATAGAAATACGCAACATGTCTTTAACAATGACGATGTCAATGTTTCACATCATTCACAATCTGCATATATCACGATTCCCTTTTCGAAAACAGACCAAAAAGGTTTATCTACAACATTAACAGTTGAAAGGTTTAATCAAGTAGATATTTGCCCGGTAAGATTGTTATTAAACTTTATTTCAATCAGACACAAAAACAATGGACCACTTTTTTGTCATTTTAACAAAACCGGTGTAACACGATATCAATTTTCTAGTGTACTATGCAAGACCATGAAATTTATTGATTGTAATCCAAATGAGTACAACACGCATTCATTCCGAATAGGTGCAGCTACACATTTTGCTATGAATGGCCATACTGATGAAGACATTATGACTTTAGGTCGTTGGAAATCTGCATCCTTTAAACGTTATATAAGAATTGAGCTAACCAAATAACTTATAATTTCAGCTTGTCTTAGTAATGAAATATGGATTATTGGTTCTTCAATAATATGCAGTGCTCGTGATCATTCAGAGAACAGACCTTCAGGTAGTAATTTAGGTCTTTTAAAAAATAATAATTGTTTTTTGCGATGGGCAGGCAAATCTGGTATGAAATGGGACGATGTTGTTGGCACCGTTAACAGCATAATTAATTTATGCAGCAAAATTCCACATGCGTTGATATTGCATTGTGGTGGAAATGACATAGGAAATGTACCATGTGGTGCTCTGCTATATCACATTAAATTCACAATAGCAATTCTGTCTCAAATGCTCCCAAATTGCTCTCTTATATGGTCAAGCATTCTTCCCAGGCGTTCATGGCGTTACTCAAGCGATGACCATGCCATGGAAGTTACAAGAAAGAGAATAAATAGGGGAGTGAGATCTTATATACTCAAACATGGAGGATACGTTATCAAATATCCAGATTTTGACGACCGTCATCCAGCGCTATATTCTGACGATGGAGTACATCTATCATTTATTGGAAATGATATTTTCTTGAATCAAATTCAATCAGCACTTGAAACATTCATAAAGTATCCACATTGTGTTGTATTTCCTCACGATCACATTTAATTTAAAATAAACATAGTTCATATTGACAATGGATGGAAATACATTTATTTGTGAAATTTGGTTGTTATATAAATGTTGAATTCGCAATATCTTTTATTATTTTGACTGTTTAAATGTTTTTAAGTTGATTATAGAATTTGAGATAACTGAATTGTCATGGGTAAATTTTGTGGCGGATTATCATTCTGTACTAAAGTCCAAATTATAATTTTGGCGAAATTTACTTCATTTTATGCAGACTATGGATAGCCCAGCTGCTAATTCTGAAATATTGCTGAATGGACCGCCCTTCAGTACACCAGCTTTGGATCGCCCAGCTGTGATACAATGATTAGTTCAATCGTCATCAACATTTTATTGATTGACAAATATTTTGGTTGTGTACTGTTGTTGTAACAGTTGTTGTTGTTTTATGAATGAATTTTGATTAAATGTTGCCATGACAATTCAATATCCAAACAAAATCAGTGTTTGTTATTTGTTGTAGTGAAATTCAAATCAAGGCATCAATGGCGTCTGTTCGTCAATTCTGATAATTGGTTAATTTACACCAAGTGATAATTTTGATCAAACGATATATTCAATAATAGAATTTAATTAAATGAAAATTAAATTCATTTATTGAATTAACATATACATGTATTGAGACTCGACAAATCGAGTCGTCCTTACTCTTATTATGCTAATTTGAGCATGTGACAGCCGAGTAATAAAAGTCCGTGCAATTTAACGGTCTCTTTTACCTTGAAAACCGAACAGAGTGGACGTTAAAAAATTAAGACCCATCCTCTCCCACCCTTAAGAATTGAACTTTGTTTGCTGCTGGTTTTATTTATTTTTCAGATGCTCCAGTCTTCATACAAATATCCGTCATGGTAACATGCTGAAGCAGTCACACAACCGGAGCGAAATTTACTTCATTTTATGCAGACTATGGATAGCCCAGCTGCTAATTCTGAAATATTGCTGAATGGACCGCCCTTCAGTACACCAGCTTTGGATCGCCCAGCTGTGATACAATGATTAGTTCAATCGTCATCAACATTTTATTGATTGACAAATATTTTGGTTGTGTACTGTTGTTGTAACAGTTGTTGTTGTTTTATGAATGAATTTTGATTAAATGTTGCCATGACAATTCAATATCCAAACAAAATCAGTGTTTGTTATTTGTTGTAGTGAAATTCAAATCAAGGCATCAAAGGCGTCTGTTCGTCAATTCTGATAATTGGTTAATTTACACCAAGTGATAATTTTGATCAAACGATATATTCAATAATGTCCCTTTATTGTAGCCAAAAAATTGACAAAACATCGCATTATTGTTTCTATAGTTAAAATGCTCGTCAATATCGATATTTTGTTAAACCTGTTTAAAGATGTAACTTTAAAAATAAATTCCCCAGCTGGCAAAAACAAACTATCAAACGAATTAAATGCTGGAGTAAATTACAGTTTGCATTTTTATCAAGGAATATAATGACCTCACAAAGGTCATTATTTTATGCCTTCAAGCATATTTCATTGAAATATTGAAACTGTCCGGGTTGATTCTTCGAAAGAAAGAAAATAACTCAATATAGGTATATATTTTTAAAGTAAAGATAACTAAGAATATGTCATATCAAAAATAATCGAGCAGATATTTTATAGTCGAGACAATCGTGTGAATATTTTATAGTTATAAACATCATTTAGATATTTTGTTGTAGAGAAACTATAACAAGTTAATAGAAGAGACAATTCTGTAGATTATTTTCAGCCGAGAGAGTCCTTTTGATTCGTCTAATAAAGGAAATTATGCATATAGTATTTAGGAGCGTAAATATTAAGATAGATTGTATTACTAAATTTGGCTAACAGTAAGGTTAAACAACAATTACAATAGGTTTTTCTGTAACACTTTTTTTAATTTTCAATGTGATCTGCAATTTAATTTTTAATTTTTTAAATTTTTAGCCATGGCGTTGTCAGTTTATTTTCGATTTATGAGTTTGACTGTCCCTCTGGTAACTTTCGTCCCTCTTTTGTTACTTTATATACAAAATCATTGCAATTAAATGAATATCAAAATAAGAAGGCATTTGGACGGCGCATTGGATAAACATTCTTTGTCCTTAATCATAATTGAAACTAAGGTTACGGTTTCTGTCTCACTATTAACGGATGACTTCATAATATATTATAAATTTCTACATAATGACTGTCCACATCTTTCACTTTGTATGTTTGAAGACATTAAAGTGTCATTTCAAAACATTAAATCAACGAAAACCAAAGGAAAATCTATAAGGACAGGATAATTGGATTTACATCGTTTATCTTTCAATAATTTTCTTTAAAGGTTATATCATTTTTCTGTCTATTTATGATCTAAAGACAATTTTTTTTCATTTTACTTTTGATTTTAAACTTATTTTTCATACAAAAAAGTAATTTACCAAGCATACTATGTATGTTGATTTTAATTTGTATCGATTACGTATACGAACAATTCACCTGTAGAAAGGAATGACGTATTTCCTGTTATGTATTTATAGATTACCTTCCTGGTGGATAACTTACGAAATACGAGGAAATGAAAGGAAAAAAGAAAATAAAGTTTAAAAAGATGTAAGTACAAACATTTTTCCTTATGCCTAAAGCACTGACATTAGAAAAGGTAATTTATTGGGTACAAGGAAGCAATCTCGAAAGAAATGTCTATCTAGCAAGATGAAACATTTTGGCATTCTGGTGATTACTGCTCAAATACACTTTAGCCAACTATCTTTTAAAAGCTTAGGTACGTCATGCATTGCGTACGTCATGCATTGCCTGTGACACCATACACTTTTAACTTTTTCACAGTTCAGCAATCAGTAACACATAGAACAGCAAACGGCATCGTGCACTTGACAGCATTACAGTATGGTTTTGTGGAATTGAACAAGTTAAAAATAAAATCACCAAACTCTATAGTCAAATGTTCTAGTGACAGTTTCTTATACATTGCCCTCTGTTTGTCATAAAGGTAAGGAATTCAAGCAGTAAAAACAGTAAACAAAAGGTTGACTGCTGTTTGTGTTCAGATAACGCAGTTTGAAACCTAAACATTTAACTGTTATATAGCAACTTACAATAACTTTATTCGTTATTTAAACATTAGACATAAAATACCTACTGAAATAACAACTATAATGTAGCAGATGTGTCTATCTCAATCTTGAATTAAATGTGCAAATTTCGAGAAAAGTATGTTATTCATGTGTATGACTTTTCATGTTGATATAGAAAAAAATGTGTTTTATTTCATTTGTGGCTGTATTTAACGACCTACCAAATATGTTCGTTTGATTCATTTAATTTCCAACTTTGCAATATATTATAAGATCTATATTCTCGTATTTTATCTGAAAAATTTATGGTGTACGTTTCTTTTTATCACACACATTTGGGTTTTCAATGCATAATCTTTACAAAATCAGACAATTTTGCACAACTTCTAGACTTTTTATTATCTTTTTGAAAAAAAGCATTGTATAATCATCAATTTGACAAATATTTCATCAATTCTATGGATTTTGATATAAAACCCAAATCACCTTGAATCACTTCTTGCATGGTTTCTGACTATTTACAGGTGTTGAGTTGACTCTTGTTTAGGTTAATGATAATAATGTATCGTGGAAAATAACACATATGCCATTACAATAAGACAGAACGCATGTAAATGGTTGGTAATGCAAATATCAACTATGTTCTAATTCACTTGTTCAAACGAATATAAAGTATTTATGTGCACAACGATACTTATTTCCGATAATACTTAAACCCCAAACTGTATCTCTATCATTCTCGATCAAACATTAGAAATAAATTTCAAGCACGTAGACTGTGTTATTTTTATTTCAAGCTAATTTAAGCATCATTTTACTGTCAACAAAGCCTTGGATTCACTGTATACAAATATCTTCAGACACATAATCTATCTGATATACCGTTTCTGGTTCCATAGTAGCTCCGCCTAAGAGAAAATTAGACAAGCCAAACTTTTTTTTCAGAACATCCGATAGTAAGAAGAGCCTCTTTTATTTCTTCTTTGGCTCGTGCATATAATATTTTTTTTCAATTTTAGACATGTTAGAGCGAAACATAAATATATTCAATTTTTTCTAAAAAAAAAATGACCTAAAAATGTACATATCATCTCTATTCTAACTTCCTCCAAATAGGACTTTACAAAATTTACAGGGCTAATAGGACTATCTAATTTAGCAAAGTAAACGTTATTTCCTTTTCTACAACAATCAGTTATTCACTTTTCTATAAAGATGTATCCATATTCAACATAAAAGAAACATTATTTGCCTTAATATTATATAGTTCAATATATCTGAAAAAACGGTGTAAGCTAAATCACATATATACTGTAACTGCAAATCTTCAAGTAATTTCGACTTCTTGTTATATAAAGAAAAAGTTTATTTTCATCATATCTGGATCTACTGGTGTCTTTTTCTCAATCGGTCTAGATAACATACGTTTCGATGCATCGAGCAAACGTCTTACAAAAACTGAATCAGAAGGATTCTTTACGCCTGCAATATGGTGTACCTACGTAATACCGTAATATGCGACCTCAATAACACTGCAATGGCCATTGGTATCTAATAGATGTTGCAAATATAAATTGACATGTAAATCATTACACAGAAGAACTGAAATTATTTCTGAATATGTTCGTGCCCATTGTTCAAATCTTTTGTGAATCTAGTACTGTTGATGAAAGTCCACCAATCATCAAGATCAACGGTTCGACTTACACAACCTGCTTGCTCGTTTCATTCTAATGAAATCTATTTGACGTTTAAAGAAATGCAATTTACAATACTAGTATTAAAAATTAAAAAGTCAAGTTTTGAAGCTCTAATATCTTGCTACCTTTCTGAATAACGCTCTTTGCATTCTGGTTGTATGTATAAAAGCAACTTTTCTGTTGCAAACTGCTTGTGCAAATGATATTAAACACAGCTCAATTGCTTTAACAAGGCCGTCAAAAAGGGAGTGCGTCGGGTGCGATCGCATCTACTCTTTCAAAAACAAATATATAGTGATAATTTTAAGACACAAATGAGCCCTTCCACGGGTTACAGAGATCATGGTGTCACACAATTGGACACTTATTATATAGTTAAATTGATCATCCTTGTCAATGATCATAGAACCGGATAATAACATTTCACTTGCTACTTGGAGTCGTTCGTTGATTATTTTTTTCATTGAGAATGGTTAACAACTTTTCTCTCACTGCCATCTGCTTTTGATCGTCACGTACAATTGTAATGATATCATAACGTATGAAAAAGGAGAGACTTAGGTCATTGACACGAAGACATCATTTACTTACTCACTACATGTCTTTCTAAATATTTTATTCTTAGCGTCAGTTATGAGTATTGCTTGCATCTGTCGTGTCAAATTATAAGCCTGGTACCTTTGACAGCTATGTTCTTCAATTTATCAATTTACATGAATCTATCTATCACTATGAAAACAGTGATGCAAGCAATATACAAACCAAGATGTTGATGCAACTCATTTATGATGTACATAGTTCATGAAGCAGGTATTGTCGTTGGGAAAGAGCTGCAAATAGTTTTACAATAGGTGCAATATCGTCCGACTATGTCTATAAAGGGAACAATTTGTTTTATTTTCATTCGTCGTATGGACTGTTCTAGTTCTTCATAAACTCTTCTTGTACGCATCTTTTCATTGAAAAATTTGCGTTGATCGCGGATTTATGCATTTTGATTGGGTAGCTGCATTACAGTCTATGCTTTTGCAATATGATGTTCAGATTAATATATGGTATCACCAAGTGAGTATTAAACAATCACAAGAAAACGGAAATATCTCGTGTGGACCGATCGCATGCATCAAAGTGTAAGTCATTGCGTCATTGTTATGACTTAGGAAACCAGGTTCGATTTATCCTATTTTCTTCCTTATGTCTATTATGACTTTAGGAACAAATACAGTGTATATAACAATTTCCAATGTAAAACAATGGTGTTTTTTGGTTTGAAGATTTTTTATTTTGGAGGTGCCATCAATATATACAAATGCCTCTATCCAATTCTGGCCAATAATCGTTCATAGATTCCCATTTTGCAGTTGAAGGCCATGTTATCAATAATCTGAATGTTTGATTAATAGTTTCATAGATAGCTAAATCAATGATTTCATGGAAAGCTTAATGAATTATTGTTTTGTTAACATCAAACATAAAAGCCATTTGTTAATATGGAGGGTAACATCTTTACCAAATCAAAACAATTAAAAGTTTACTTTGCTAGCTTATACGTCATGTACGTACAGCTCCTTTATTTATGTATTTTTATTCTTGATTGTATACAACTTGCGTTATTATGTTTGATATTATATACTCATTGAATTTCACTTCGCTTTTTGATAGATTAATGTAAATTTTTATGTTGAACTAATACTCCATCTAGTGTTTAAAATATAATAGAGTAACAGGGTTGCATGAATTAAACATATCACCTTACTTCTTTTCTTGGTTTCGGTATCGGTTTCGGTTTCGGTATCGGTTTCGGTTTCGGTATATGTTGAACATGTCTATTACCATTGTAATACATAACCACTCGATATCAATCAAAAAGGTAAAACTGTAAATAAGGAATGTATTTCAACATCTTCACATTTCCACGAGAAACCTAAATACTTCTGATGGGGAGTAAAAATATCAATATGATGGTACCCTGATTTCAAAAAATCAAAAAAAAAAAATCAACGGAATTGTTTGTAACGTATTGTTTAGCAAGTTTTACATCTTCGAATTGAACTTTGTTTACCGTTTGTTAGCGTGTCTCAAATCCAGTAAAAGTCTATGTTTACCTTTTGCGGTAACTGCTACTGTCAGAGGGTTCACAGCGTGTGTGGTCTGTTCGATACTTGCTTTAACTAAACCGCATTTAAGGTTTATGACCCCTTCTGTAGCCATTTTTGTACGAACTTTTTAAACTTCAATTGTATCAAAACTACTGATATAATGAATAATAGAGATAGGCCATTTGGTGCATTTTCGAAGGGGAAACTTGATGCAAAGCATTATCATTTACTGTTTCATAGCATTTAATGGAAAAAGAGCACTTTGTGACAAAGATTTTTATAGAAAATCCATACCCTTTAATACAGAGACTTTTGTTATAAAATTTGAAACATAGATTTCTCAATTGCTTTTCTATGTGTTGCTAGTGTTTATCTTTTACAAAAAATTCTAACCCACCTGTAAATTTTAAAATACCTAGTGATGAGTCCTAAAGTCGAGCACACCTTAAAAGGTGCACTTTATTTGGTCCAGATTTTTATTTGTTTATACCAATAACTACATTATTAAACTTGTTTTAAGGAAATCAATGCTAGCACTGCATGCAATAATTCTGTATCTATCAGTCTTCAAATTGCTTAATATGAGGGTACAAGGATAAGCGCTGTGGATTTTCTATAAAATTTCCATATGTTTAGCATTGAATCAACACAAGGGTACATAATCCTTAAGCAAATCTAAAATAGCTTTATGCACAAAAAATCGATTTTTTTTAAAAGCAGACATATTAGTTTTTCAAAAATACAGAAGTAGGTTCTTGTAAAAAAGGAATGTTATAACCTTCTATGATTATATTATAAACAAAATCTGCAGTACACATCTTAACTCAAAAATTTAATGAAGTTCTTAATTTGTCCTTTGCAACTATGTCTGAAACATCTTTCTCATATTCAAAATATAAAGTGTCAATATCAAATTGTTCATGTACCTCAAAAGTTTCTTTTAAATGGAGGTTTTCTGGGTACTCGGTTCTTGGTTTGTCTGTGACATTCTCTCGCCCAATGCCCGCATAATTCACAATAATAAAAGACGTGGAGAGGTTCTACTGGCATTAGAAGCCGCCGGCAGATGGGCTTGCATGAAGGGCTGAAGTTACAACTCATTACCATCGGAATTTCTACAACTATGTGCCTGGTGATACGATGAACCAGCCGCTTCTGCGGATCTTTCCCTACAATAATATAAATTTATCCGTCTCAATTGCTTGATCGTCTTAGCGGCTTTGGTCATCTTGACGGCCCTGCTTATGCGTTTCTTATCTTCCGAATCACTCGCTAGCTCGTCAGATAAGTATACACTGACAGTCTGCCAACCGCCTAAGTACCTATCCACGATCCTTAGATGTTTATTCAATTTATTCGGAATCTCATTTTAGAATTTTCAAAGAATGAAATAGGTTTATTCGGACGTTTCTTCTTAATGCAATACATAGCGAAATGCGTACTGTACAAGTAATCTACGTATACGTTGAGGTCAAACTGAACCTTGTTACCTTTGAATTTAAAAGTGGTTTCTTGCTTTCTTTTTACAACATTATATACTTGTTCACCAAATATGATTGTTACATTGTAACACCAAGAAACCAAGCTTTTCTTGATGTGTCCTGTTATATTCCACTGATTACCCTGGTTAGTAATCAGCTGCTGGTATATATGTATATATTATAATAATATGTATGAATTTCTTGAAATACAATTGTACAACATTTTTAAGCATTATGTTTTATTCTATTCAATCGTCTATAAAATTAAGAATGGAAATGGGGAATGTGTCAAAGAGACAACAACCCGACCAAATAAAAAACAACAGCAGAGGGTCACCAACCGGTCTTCAATGTAGCGAGAAATTCCCGCACCCGGAGGCGTCCTTCAGATGGCCCCTAAACAAATATATACTAGTCCAGTGATAATGAACGCCATACTAATTTCCAAATTGTACACAAGAAACTAAAATTAAAATAATACAAGACTAACAAAGGCCAGAGGCTCCTGACTTGGGACAGGCGCAAAAATGCGGCGGGGTTAAACATGTTTGTGAGATCTCAACCCTCCCCCTATACCTCTAACCAATGTAGTAAAGTAAACGCATAACAATACGCACATTAAAATTCAGTTCAAGAGAAATCCGAGTCTGATGTCAGAAGATGTAACCAAAGAAAATAAACAAAATGACAATAATACATAAATAACAACAGACTACTAGCAGTTAACTGACAGCTCCAGACTTCAATTAAACTGACTGAAAGATTATGATTTCATCATATGAACATCAGGCACAATCCTTCCCGTTAGGGGTTTAGTATCATACCATCATAATATATACGAGAAGAACATAACCCGTGTCATGCCAACAACTGTTTTTAGAATAAATGTGTTTAGTTCCGATGCAAAGACCTTATCAGTGACTCAATATTAACGCCAAAATATGCAATTTTTAATGACTTGACAACAGTATCGTAATTATATCCCTTCTTAATAAGTCTATTCAAAGGTTTTGTAAGTTTCTGAGGTGAATACTGACACCTTTGTGCGTTATAAAGAATATTACCATAAAAAATTGGATGTGAAATACCTGAACGTATTAGACGTCTGCATGTTGAGCTATATTTACGAATGATGTCTTTATACCGATGATAAAATTTAGTAAATGTTTTGACTAGTTTGTGATATCGAAAACCCTGGTGTAATAATTTTTCAGTAATACATACATTTCTCTCGTTAAAATCTAAAACACTGTTACATACACGAGCGAATCGTACAAGTGAGATATATAAACACCATAAGATGGTGACAAGGGAACGTCACCATCTAAAAACGGATAATTAACGATAGGAAATGAAAAATCATCCCTTTTATCATAAATTTTAGTATTCAGCTTTCCATTAGTGATATAGATATCAAGATCGAGAAAAGGGCAGTGGTCATTGTTAGTATTAGCTTTATTTAAAGTAAGTTCAACAGGATAAATTTCATTAATATACATACTGAAGTCGTCATTATTGAGAGCCAAAATGTCATCCAAATATCTAAAAGTATTATTAAATTTGTTTATCAGATGTTGTTTTGATGGGTCTTTGCTTATTTTTGTCATAAATTGTAACTCATAACAATACAAAAACAGGTCCGCAATAAGTGGTGCACAGTTAGTCCCCATTGGAATTCCGATAATCTGACGATATACGGAATTTCCAAAGCGAACAAAAATGTTATTTAGTAAAATTCAAGGGCATATATAGTATCAAAGCATGTCCAATTAACATAGTTTTTTTGTTTATTGCTATTAAAAAATGACCTATATATATTCACATTCTGATTTTTTGAATGCCCATTTAATTAGGTGTGTGAATTTTTTCTTAATGAGAATGTGAGGCAATGTGGTATACAGGGTAGAAAAATCAAAACTTTGAACAGATTCAAAATCACCAATATAAGCATGCAATTTATCAAGTACTTCCAACGAGTTCTTGACACTCCAAAAGTAATTTATTCCACTATTTTCGAAGGCCTTATTTGAACAATTTATTATCAGGTTTTTAATTGTACTAAGTGTGCTGGTAAGAAGAATAGACAATTTAGTAGTTGAACAATGGCTTGAAGACGAAATAAATCTATATTTGTAAGGGGTTTTGTGTAGCTTCGGAAGCCAATACATAGTTGGGGTATACTTCTTTTTAGTGACTTCAGTAATGAATTAAATTTCACTGTTCTGTTTTCTTTAAATCTTTTAATGTATTCTTGAACAAAAATTTGATAATCATTTACCTTTGTCAATTTCTGATTAAAAGTGGTTTCTGACTTCTTCATTTTTTTTCAGTAAACTGTGGGTCGAATCGTTCAAATTCTTGTGCGTCTTCATGAGCGACAAAAGATCTCTTTAGATCTTTAGAAACAATCGTCAATCGTATCTTCACCCATGTCTTCAATTGAATTATTTTCACTGTCGGACATTATGTATACACTACAGTTAGTCTACGTGGTCACCGCCCAACCTATAACTGAAAAAAGTCAGCCTTAATTATATACTACCCGCCAATTTCAAACCGATTCTAACAATAGTAACTACGTGACTAAAAGTTACTACGCATAGAGCACATTTATAAAAGTCACAGTATTCAATTGTTTTAAAAGTCCAACCTTTGAAAACTAGACTTGTTAAGATAAAAAAAAAGCGGCTTGACCTTTTATCATTAATATAAGCTTAGTATTTTTATAAATAAATTACAATATTTGTGAAATAACTTGCAGTGTGTGCAAAAATACATGAATAATGAAAATCTGGAAATTGTCAAAATCAGCTGTTCATTCTGAACTCTTATTTGAAACTGACTATATTTTCTCAAAACGTTTGAAGGTTCAAGTAAATCAATACATTTAAATAGTACGTGTGTACACAAATATGAAAGTAAACTGAAATAGCCTTCTAATTGACAAGTGTGATTTTAGATCATTCTAACATTATAAAAGGATAAATATGGATTGAATAGGATGCATCATAACTTCTGAATAAGGTTATGTGTTGTACCTATAAAAAAATCATTCTGCATCACAAGCAAGTTTACAAAAGTTAAAATACATATGACATAGTTTCGCGGAAAATATACATCCGGAAATACAGATGCAAATACATAAATGAAGGTTGTTATCAAAATAATATTGTCATTAATAGTGGTACGACAATAAAGTGTTGCTTTGGGATGTAATGATTGTCACTTGAAATTGAGTGAATTAATATAGAAAGCAATTTGGGGGGGGGGGAAGAATTAGTAGTTTACTTTCCAAAGTCTTTTATATTTTTTTTGTAGAATTGCATAAAACAGAACATACCATTAGTAATGGAGTCGAAAAAAAGACTGTACAACTTTTGCTAAAGGCATCCATCGTTTGAATAAAAAAAAGTAAGTATGAATGCATTTATTTCTTGAATCATATAAATATGAATAAATTAAAAGCACATTTGAATATCAAATTAAAGGAATCTTCTCTTTGATATCATATGACTTTAAAAGGCTAGAAGTTTCAGTAGGGGCTTATTTCGGCCTAAAATTTTAAGTACATTCGATGACAGATTATTTTATAGTTTTTTAAGCACGTTCGTGTCTTCCATACAAGTACTTTATGTTAAAGACTTGGACTGATATGGTAAAAAAGATGCCTAAATTGTATTCGATTTTTTTTAACCCAGGCATAGATAACCTTAGCCGTATTTGGCACAACTTTTTGAAATGTTAGGTCCTAAAAGCTCTTGAACTTTATACTTGGCTTTTCAACTATTTGGACCTGAGCGTCACTGATGAATCTTCTGAATACGAAACGCACGTCAGGCGTATTAAATTATAATCTTGGTACCTTTCATGTTCAGTCTCAGACTTGATAAATAATACATTTTTATGTATAAAATACAGCATATTCATAAAAATTCAAAATGAACTCAATTGCAGTCACTTATATTTTGAAACAAACCCCATCTAATAATTAGCAAAAATGCTATAATGTTTGAGATTTCAGTAATTTTGTACATACATGTAGCATATCTTTACCTATATATATATTGAATGGGAGTTTTAACACCAAACTTTGTAATTTATACAACATGTTTCAAACATAATAAATACATATCAAGCGTATGATCCAAAGTTAATACCGACACAGCAGACAAAAGCCAATAACTAATAAAACCTCAATGCGTTGACCTTAATAGACCTTTGATAAGAGAATTACAGGCGTGAAAAATGATTAGAGATGTACAAATAAATATAAATTAACCTTGACCGCAGATAATTGATAGCTTATAGTCTATAAGAACGATCACAGACAATATACCATAATTACGAAAGTAGTTATTGTTGATATAAAGCCTGTAAACGTCCAGCAGGAAGTATTTCAAGATACCCAGTCTGATTTGTTCGAGTACTGAAAAAATATAAAACATAATAAAATAATTATTGTTATTATACAAATATTTGGGCTTAAGGGCAACACGTTATGTTACAGAAAACTTCCTTGGCGTCAGGGAATAAAAAGCGATGAATGTAAACTAACTGACGCCAACATTATACTTAACTATCCGAGCAGTGTGCGCGGCACACTGTGTGAATGCTTGAGGATATTTTTTCTCTAGTATCAGTAATTCACTCAGTTCTGTCATATTGTAAATCAAGAACAAAACAAATTACATGCTATCTGCAGTTGAAACAAAACACACAGTAAGTACATAACATGATAGTGTGTTCTCAGATAATTAAGGATAATTTGCCGCTAAAATACTGTGCCTGAGCTAGCCACATATCTTTGACAGAAATGCGTCACCATAGGGGTATTTGCATACACGTGTGTGTACGACTACCAGTCTACTTGTCTCAGAGTACTTTAGCAAGCCGTTCCCGAGCGGTATAGCCTTACTTGATTTTCCACGTGGTATCGCATAAGAGTAAATCTTTGTTGGCATAGACCGACGTGAAATAGAGCTGTTGAGCAATCAAGATGAGACTATTCCTCGTTAAGGCACGTAGGCACCCTAACTACTCAGAAAATGTTCATAAATGTCTGGCCTGATCATTTAGAATAGTAACATAACGTGAACCATAAAGGCACAACATCTTCATAAAAATCGGCGGTGTTGGGGCGGCTGGAGGGTTGATTTGAATTTTGCACTTCTATACTGCTACTAACTATCAATGCAACTGACTGAATAAACCTGACAAA
The DNA here is from genome assembly GCA_037788925.1 of Mytilus galloprovincialis. Lineage (NCBI taxonomy): Eukaryota > Metazoa > Mollusca > Bivalvia > Mytilida > Mytilidae > Mytilus > Mytilus galloprovincialis. The sequence goes on from CM075340.1 coordinate 35,611,254, forward strand.
GATTGAAAAATTAACACGTGCACCAAGTCATGAGACGGTTAAGAAAACATTGCCGTCTCTACCACAGACATCATAAATCTAGTAATAAAATGTGTATCGTCCAACTAAATAAATAATGATTTTAACAGAAGCCGAGTCGGACAGAACATGAAACATTAATATAAACATCAATTAAAAATTTCTAATATAAGAGATGATTTTTCATGTTCTATCGTTAATTATACATCCTTATATTGTGACGTTTCCTTGTCATCATTTTACGGTGTTTATATATCTCAACTTGTTCGTTTCGCTCGTGTATGTATCAACGTATTTAATCAACAAAATAAACCTCTTTATTACTGCAAAAATTAAAAAAAACACTTATGTTTTCGACATCACAAACTTGTCAACACATTTACTAAATGTTATAATCGGTATATGTAAATCAAAAAGGAAAAATCTACATCGGACATATTCATGTATTTTACATCCAATCTTATATGGTTATACTCTGTACAAAAATCAAAATTGTCTTCGAACACCTCAAAACTAACTAAATCTTTCACCATACTTTTTTTTTTAGAAAGGTCCATATAGATCTTTTTTTGAATTAATATTGATTCACTCATAGGATCTTTGAATTTGAAATACACACATTTATTCTGAACCCAGTTGTTGGCCTGATACGGGTTATTATCTTTTCATTTTATGATTGTATGATGTATCCCCCTCGGTATTAGTTTTTAACCCGAATTTAATTCTCTTAAACAATATATGACCTTTGAACAATGGTATACTACTGTTACCTTGATGACAATGAACACATAACGGGAGGGACTGCGCTTGATTTTCATATGAGAAGTACTCAATCGTTTAATCAGTTTGATTGATGCATGAAGCTTGCGTGTCTGTAAATGCCAAAAGGTTTTTGAAATAGGTTTTAGCTAGTTATATGACCAAGTTTATACCCACCAATTTCTACACGAAAACATGTATGTATTAAGTCAGGAATATTACAGTTATTATCAATTCGCCTAATTTGTTTAAGTTTGGATTTTGCCATTCGCTAGTTCCTTTCAATTTAGCTCTTTTGTACTTTTATTTTATTGTCCATTTGCTAAGTTTCTTCTGTTACATTTTCTTTCATTGGACACGGACTTAATGATAACTTCGTTTATCTTACATTGGCTCAGATATATCGATAGAGTTGTGGTTTCACAAACATGTTTAACCCAACCGCATGTATAGGCCTGTTCGAAATCAGAAGCCTCTAGCTTTTATTAATCTTTTATGCATTTTCACTAATTTTTTTTAATAGGTTTCGGAGTTAAGTGTGCAATCATTTTCACTTAACTAGTACATATGTTTGTTTCGGGGCCATTTAAGGCCCGTCTCCGAGTTGAAGTGTTGAAGACCAATTGGTGGCCTTGAGATGTTTTATGCTCTTCGATCGGGTTGTTGTCACTTTGGCACATTCCCTGTTTTCATTCTCAGTTTTACAAACAGTCATTTATGAGTGCAAACCATGTATCCCAACATGCAATAAATCAGCATTTATCCACTGACAAGACATGAAACATACCTCCGTCAAACAAAAAGATTTACAAAGTTTCGTGTTGAATAAAAACATAAAAAAGTACTTTTTATGTTTTATCTATAAAAATTATAAATATATTGCGAATAAGGGGTAATGGTATCTCTAGTTAAAATATCAATTCTTATTTCAGGGAAATGGAGGCAAACGTTAATATTGAAAAACAGTTTCTTAGACTGATAATGTTTTGTCATAAGATCTCCTTGCCAGTTGTTAGAACATTTTTTGTTAGTGGTGTTCTTGGATGCCCTGATTATAACAACGACATTATTACTTTTCTTGAACATCACAAACATGAACTACTTCATCTTGTTGGAGATAATAAGTGTTGTCAATGCACCAATCTACCTGCATTGCAAACAAGTTCACTCAAATTTCGCCTTGGAAATGATCAGTTCAAGAAACTATATGAAATTGGGCTTTCACAACCTGGACATTTTATGAAAGGGTCCGGTGGACGTGTTATTCAGCAATGTTTGTGCTGCGTTACAGTAAGAAAAGAAACGGATCCAAAGACATATGATATATCTTTGTTGTTTGCCATTTTATATAACTGTGTTCAAATATCCGATAACACTAGCTTATGGTTGGATACAATTAGAAAAGGGAGAAATAGATTATGTCATCTTAATGATATAAACGACCTTTCGGAAAATGAGATTCAAACGTTGTGGGGAAACTTAGAATGTTCTGTTGTTCGGTTAGCTGAAGAGATCCATTCACTACCATATTATAAAGAATGCATAGAACAACACGTTGACACCTTTAAATATACAGACTACAACAGAGAGGCTATAACTCCGATTATAGAATCAATGAGATCGGAAATAAACAATGTAAGTTGTAACAATAATATTAAATCAAAAATAAGAACAAAACAGAATCCATTTTTTTACACGAGTCTGTGGGGGTATTGGCAATTCATGATTTAATCTGCAAGATAAATATATAAATATGACAAAATGAAACATATAATAAAAAGAATAAAGACGAAGTTGTAATGTTTACCGTGTGAACTGTTTGGAGCCATTTTTTTTTATATGTCTGAGCATTATAAAAATCAAGGATTTATTTAAATACTTTATTTCTGCACCGAACTGAATATATTGTTCTTTATTTCTGAGAGTGCTATCGAAATAAACAGCAAAATATTGCTCTACGTAGGACAAAAAGGATTGAGAGGGATGCCAATAGTGCATGACTTCAATCAATGCATTTTGCCAAGATCGCATTTTCTTACTTCGATAGTTTGGGGAGACTGCTAAATTACGAAGTGAAATTTCAATTTCAAATTAATAAAGGAACCTAAATAGCAAAAAAACATATAGGTCAATGTGCTTGTTTTCGAAATATTAGCCATTGAAATTTTTGCGGGAAGATGTTCTCTCTTGACTTTTCATAGTTTTATCGTTGACAAGTTTAAGTTCTCAAAAACTATTAAAAAATAATAAACAATTTATAAGACTTTAACAGATGTCTTATAATCATACATGTAAAAGATTTATAACAAGAAAAATGGGGGTCAATGGGCAAAAATGTTTGAGCCGTTCAAATTGATAAAACCAGAGGATTCCGAAAATCTGACAAAAATTCCAAAACATGACATGTTCTGTTGTGTGTATGTTGGTCTTTTCATTTTTGGTCATGACGTTGTCAGTTTATTTTCTGACTTATAATTTTGAAAGACCCTTTGGTATCTTTTGACTGTCCCTCTCAATTTAGTCTTTTTTTAAAGTTCACAATTAATTTCTACGACGAACTATAAATTTATTTCTCAATCATTATTTAAAATAGAGTTGCTCCTCACTGGCAGTCATATCACTGGTATCAAAGAGATAATAGTAACTGCAATTACGATTATCCCAATATGGCGACGGTAGATATAGGTAAAATCTTTACACTCATTTTTCTTAAATGTAGCATGCTTTTGTCAATAGTTACTCAGCTGCAAGGTTTATCTATACCATTACATCATATTTGAATCGTAACGGTGCACTGGAATCGTCTGAGCGCTTTGAAAATTGCCGTTGAAAAATTCGGTATGATAATCGTAACTCTATGGTATTTTTCTTCTTTGATAATCGTAATTTTCTTTATCGGATAATAGTAACTGAAACATAATAAATGTGTCTTTCAGCATTTCAATGGTATTTTGTGTGTTAAAAATGCAAATGTCAAGTTTAACGATGACATAAACGCATATAAAAATAAATGAAGAAACTTATACAGGTTAATATCTAGGACAAATTTACCTATATATATATAAATATATATATACAGTCATGGGACTAAAGTGATTTCCCAGTAAAAAAAAGTCCTATCATTTCAACTTGTATATCTATTTATAACTGACAACAATATGCATAACCTTTTAGTTTAAACATATTTTACTTGCAAAAGTAGCAAAAGGGATTGGACACAAGTTATAACAACATTAGAGACGTCCTCTCCCAATATAAATATAAACACAAAGTACATTAGATAATAGCGAAAAAAAACACAACATAGTAGTAATGCATGTAATACATACTTCAAAAAAAAATTAGAAATAAAAAGAAAAAAAAAAAAAAAAAAACAATATAATAAGGAATAATAATGAAACAACTAGACTGAAGTGAAAGGTTGCAAAGTAGAAATTTAGAATGTTAATTGACTGCTTTAAATCTTTGTGTTATTCTGATATAAGATTGTACGGACTCAAAATGTCTTTGTTTTGCTGAAAAGAAAGGTCACCGTCACCAGCTAAAAGAAGCTCAATGGATATAGCATAACTTTCTAATTTTGAAAACAGTATTTCTCTGGCTTCGTTGTGAAGAGCGCACTGTAAAAAATAGTGTATACTATCCTCAACAGGGTGGCCACAGCTGCATGCGGGACTGGGTTTAATATTAACACGATGTAAATCTGAATTTAAAGAACTGCACATATTTCTCAAACGTGTATGAATGATATTAATTTTCTATCCCCACAACTAAAAAAGGAAGGTGGCTGTATCAATTTGGACTTCATCTTTCGTTTAAAAATATTTATGTTTTGGACGTACGTATGTCGGGGGGAAGGCTATTCCATTCAAAAGTAGTGGATGGGAAAAAGGATTTTCTAGTTATGTCTAGTCTATAACCGGGTACTACATAATTATTACTGTTTCGCAAATCGTAGTTAGATACTTGACCAACAAGCGGGGGCATTAAATCACAGAGATAATCAGGGGCAGTCTCATTATGTATAGAATAGAACATATTGAGCATTCTGGATTTTCTTCTGTTCACAAGCAATTGCCAGCCAGTTTCAAAATATATAGCTTCCCGACTAGCAAACACGGGCAACCCAGTTACTAACCTCCTTGCTTCTAACTGAACATGTTCTAAATTGTCGGCTTCTTGTTGGGTACAACCATCCCATAACTCACATGCATATTCCACAACGGGTCTTATAAAAGTTAAATATATACGAGCAAGATAATTTCTATTCAATACATATTTTAATTTTTTAAGAACATTTAATCTCGTGCTTGCACACTTTAAAATATTTTCTATATGTGTATCGAATTTATCATTGGAATCAAAAGTAATCCCTAAGTGTTTATGACAGGAAACAAATTCTACTAATTGGTTTTGAAATTCTATTTCAATATCATCTGGGGAAGTATGGCAGGAGAATATCATAGCCTTTGTCTTATTAGGGTTAAAGTTAATAAGCCAATCTTTAGACCATACTGAAATTTGTTCTAAATCGCTGTTTAAGACATCCTCTATAGTGTAAGGGTTATTGCTGGAATAAGAAAGAGATGTATCATCAGCAAACAATCGAGTTAGACTTGTCAAATTATCAGCTATGTCATTTATATAAATAAGAAATAGTAGGGGACCTAATACAGAGCCTTGCGGAACTCCTGCATTAGTATTATCAAAAGGCGAATAGGCATTTGAAACGAAAACTCTTTGTTTTCTATTTGAAATATAACTTTCAAACCATTTATACAGATTTCCATCAATACCATACGCTTTTAGTTTTATTAAGAGGCCACTATGTCATACCCTATCAAAAGCTTTCGAGGTATCACATAATATAAGAGATGTTATACAGCGATCATCAAGTGACATGCATATCCTATAATAAATTTCTATTAGCTGGTGAACCTTTTGATATATACATGTACCTGTTAAAGATACGGAAAATGAAGCAGCTGTCGAGACAGCTATTGTGGTAAGTAGATATTTTGATTTTTTTCAAAGTTTCAATGTTGTGTGCGCGTTTAATCTGATGTACAGTAGTTGTCGTTTGTTTATGTAATATATACGTGTTTCTCGTTTCTCGTTTTGTTTATATAGATTAGACCGTTGGTTTTCCCGTTTGAATGGTTTTATACTAGTAATTTTGGGGCCCTTTATAGCTTGTTGTTCGGTGTGAGCCAAGGCTCCGTGTTGAAGGCCGTACTTTAACCTATAATGGTTTACTTTTTTAAATTGTTATTTGGATGGAGAGTTGTCTCATTGGCACTCACACCACATCTGCCTTTATCTATTTAAGTCCGTTTTTGTTTGTTTTTTTTAGGGGGAGGGGGAGGGGGGATTAGCTATATCCCATATCCCAAAAGTGCAATCCTTTCAATTCATTGCTCAAAATGAAAGTCACGTATACCACATTTTCATATGTCATATATATGGTTTGCCTCCAATATCACGTTTATATTAAAATTCTGCGCGAAATGAACAAAAGTTTCCGTCAATAACTTTATAACTGCATTATCGGATTTAACAGTTGATACCTTTATCGGTAGATATGAGTGTTCATATTTCCCTTTTCCTTATAATTCAATAAATATAGCCGTCCATTTTTTCCCCTTTGATTCCCTTTTTTTCTATTTTATACTGATATAATATATGATTTTGAAAATTTACTTCAAATGTTTTGATCAAATACCCATGTATTTTAGGACGTTTCTTTAAACAGTGTGTATGGTAAAGGATTTAAAATAGTTACAGTTTATTGTTACTATTGTTTATTGTTACTTTTGTTTATTGTTACTTTTGTTTATAGTTACTTTTGTTTTTTGGTTTTTTTAGCCTTACCTATAGTCTTAATACGAAGCACTTGACGGACTGAAAAAAACACACACAAATATGTATATTGATAAATTACATCAGAAGGCATAACATGTACATCATCACAGTCGGAACTTGTTTAATTACAAAGATTTTTATAGATTTTACAACAAATATTGTGTGCTTCAGAAAAATATATGACAATTAGGTTAGGCTAATTTTTGTTTTCATTTAATAGAAAATAACTTATTGTATGGCAAGTATGCAAATACAAAAATGTTCCTTGTTTAGTACCTTCAATATTTGTCTCTACAATATCTTCCATGCATATGTATGCATCATACTTTTCATATACCGAGTATTTATGAATTTTTGAATTAGTTTGTTTCTAATATTGCGGAATATGCGTTATTTCATTCTCCACTTTGCAGTCATTCTTCGAATAAGTATTCCTTGTAAGACAATTTAAAGCCACATCAACTTCAATTCTTCATTTTCGGGCTTTTTGCCAAACTATAAGAGAACACAAATCCATGTTTGTCAAAGAACTCCACGTTACTTAATTTCATAATACACAAAAAATCCCAACCTTTCTCTATTCTTATATAGCATTAACTGTTTAAAGGATGTCATATTGTTATAATTCAAAATTAAATTTGTGTTGTTTATAGTTATTTTCTGAGATATCACAATTTCAGTGACAGTCATGAAGTAGCTAAAATGCCAAAAAAATATGGTATGATTAACAACGAGACAACTTTTCACAAGAGACCAACATGACTCAGCTATTAACAAAAATAGGTCACCGTACGGCCTTCAACAATGAGCAAAGACCATACGGCATAGACAGCTATAAAAGGCTCCGAAATGACAATGTAAAACACTTTAGACGAGAAAACTAACGGCATTATTTATTAAAAAAACTAAATTTTATGATATACTAGTATGTAGATATAGGAAGATGTGGTGTGAGTGCCAATGAGACATGCAACTCTCTATCCAAATAACAATTTATAAAAAGGTAAACCATTATAGGTCAATGTACGGCCTTCAACACGGAGCCTTGGCTCACACCGAACAACAAGCTATAAAGGGCCCCAAAATTACTAGTGTAAAAAAACAATAGCATAACATCACAACATAGAAAAACACACGTTAAAATATCAATTGGCAGACTTAACTCAATCAAAAAACATAAATTAATACACATATGTAGCTGTTTTCCTAAGAACTGTTAATAATATATGCATAAAAAGAAATGTCATAAGATGTTGGAACGTTTCGTAAATAATTCATCGACATAACTTCATTATATGCTATTAGATATATGTTTTAAGTGTCAATATCAATAAAACACTTTCCAGTTACGATTATCTTTCCATTTTTAAATACCATAATTACGATTATCTTTTTTTCCGAGTTACGATTATCATCCCGAATTTTTCGACGGCAATTTTCAAAGCGCTTAGACTAATCCAGTGCACCTTTACGATTCAAATATGATGTACTGGTATAGATAAACCTTGCAGCTGAGTAACTATTGACAAAAGCATGCTACATTTAAGAAAAATGAGTGTAAAGATTTTACCTATATCTACCGTCGCCATATTGGGATAATCGTAATTGCAGTTACTATTATCTCTTTAATACCAGTGCATATCACATCTTCTTATTTAATTATTGGCGATAAACTTTATTTCAAGTTCAACGGTACATTTTTGGCAAAAAAAACCTATCAAAATGATTTTCTTGTCGTTCATTTTTAATTAACACCTCTGCTGACTGCACCGAAAATCAATCAGTTCTTGTCACATCATTTCCGGATACCTCATGACGTCATCAAAAACATCGTTATAGCTGGTGACGCATCTGAGTAGAAATACCTTGGAAATAGAATAACGTTTTAAAAGAAATACACTCCAATAATTTGCAAATACTCGTATGGAACTACAGAACAGAAGGTAACACATGATATCGTCTTAAAATAGTGAGAATTTTATGAACAATAAGTAAAAACGTGTTCTCATGAAACAGAATTATCATTACAAAACATATAAACAATCATCCCATTCTCTTGCAATAATAGAAACGATTCATATGTCCTTCTATTGAACAAAGGTGATTAACACTACAGCTCTACAAACTGTTTGGTTTTGTTAATGAAAAATTTAGAGATTCGCGGTTAGTGTCAACCATTATTGAAAAATATAATAAGTGTAGCACTTACAATAACCGTTATCATAGTACTTCAACATTACATTTTGAAACTGCTAGCATTCATTGATATTATTGAGTTATCCAGTTTTAAAAACACTCAAACACTAAATTCGAAGACAGTTCGATTTAACATACTCAGAATCTTTCTAAAATCATCAGATAAATCAGAATGAAAGGCAAAATAAGAAAATACCAAACTCCGATGAATTCAAAACGGGAATCCAAAAGGCGAAATTAAACGCACAAACACATAAAACTAATGAAAAACAACTATCATATTCCTGTTTTGATATAGGAATTTTCTTAAGTATAAATTGTGGAATAAAAATGGTTTTATAGCTAGCTAAACCGCTCGTTTGTACGACAGTAAAATTCCGTTATATTGACAACGATATGTGAACTTAACAAACAGACCTAATAGATACAAAATATTTTTAAAAAGGGGGATAGCAGTCAACAGTGAGTTATAATTTTCATCACTATAAAAGATACAATTATGTAACAAAGAAATGCAAAAGAGCATATGTACAAAGCACAAGGATACAAAAATTTACCATAGCTCAAAAATACAATAACTATAATTTATTTTAGAATTTCAATGAGGTTATACAGAATCAAATGATTTCACAAGAAGAAATAAGATGTCTGACCATACATGTCGAAAAACTTTCACAAAATTGCAAGAAAGACAACCAAAAAATATTGAATCACGTAGCAGAATCAGCGAAGACTACTGTTGATTTACATCAAGACGCGATTCTTCAGGTGTCAGCACAGGTAGCTAAATGTCATATCGAAGAGGTTGAACTTATCAAAGATCAGAATAAAACTGTCATCGAGTCATCTGAAAAAGGTAAAATCTCCTCAATAATACTAAGCTTATTTTTGGCACGCAATATCTGTTTCCGTCTAAATAATAGACATCGGTGGCACTTAAAGCAAAACGATAAAGAGACGATAAAGAGACTGAATGAAATTCGAATATGACAATTATAGACTGTCGTATTAGCAGATTTCATAGTTAATTTCTGTGTCATTTGGTCTCTTGTGGATAGTTGTCTCATTTGCAATCATACCACATCTTCTTTTTTATATCCATATGCATTGTATCTGTAGTTTAATTTGTATGTTAACAAACTGAAAAGCCCGAAACAACTAGTAAAATATCATGAAATAAGACTTACATAACAATCAGTAAACATGCAACATCCAGTGGATTTAGTTTAGAAGTAATTAACAGTCATTCATACCTATTACTGTCAGAACAGTCTCTTTAGATCACTAACAATTCTCATATACCATACCACAAAGAACAGTAGATGTGTCCTTAAAGGCAAAAATTAGTTTCATATACCATACCACATTGACCAGAGGATGTCTCCTTATAGACAATAACTAGTCTTAAGCATCATATCACATTTATCTATACTAATATAGATACTAAGATAGAAAAGGAAATGATCTACTTGAACGGAACATTTATCCTGCCATACTGGATACATGATATCATACGGAAAACTTTATAATAACTATTATAATGTTATTAACAAACTAAAATACTAAGACATCATTGTATACACAGTATACTAGTATCATTTTCAAAATCAATTATAAATCTATTGTACAGAATACATATGAAAATAATAAGAAATCCATCATTTGGCTTTCTTGGGGGTTACTCATTAAACCTTACAATAATACTAATTAAAATAACCAAATCAAAAACACTACCTACTCAACATAATTTTAAATTAATAAAAAAACAATTGCCTCAATTATGCAATTTTAAGAACCGGGTACAGTCAAGACAGGTATAAATTAAAAAAAATTAGAATTCCTGCGGTAGATCCCAACAGGTACTATTAGAACTTGACTGGTAGAGCCCAGACAAGTATAAATTTGAAAAATGATAATTCCTGCGGTAGATCCCAACAGGTACAAAAACTAACTTAATTATCAACCTCAAATAAAATAAAGCCTTGTTAATTTATAAGATGTATTAATGAATTTGGGGGAAACAATTTCCCTGAAATAAAGTAGGCCGAATTGAAAATTCCCTATCAGTCATTTGAAACAATTTATTTATATTTGCTTAAATATTTTGAATAATAAAATAAATCCCCAAGTTTTCTTTAATATTAATAAACAGTCTAATCAATTGCAAATATGTTTCCAAATTTGCGGATTTGAGCAAATAACTAGACCAATTTTGTACTGCCACGTACAATCCAAGATGGCAGTATACCATGCATCTACCGTTAAGGGGTCTGTAATCAACATCTCAGTAAAAATAAGAATGTGCTTTCCTGTTTGAAATAAGTATGTGAATATCATTGAAACACCAATTTATCTTGAATCATATAACGGACAGGGTGCACCACACTGAGAGTTAAAAAAAAAAAAAAACACGTAAAAAAAAATCCCAATAATCAGGTTTACGTGTCTTACATAAGAAAGAGGGTAATACAGATAACAATTTTTAAAAATAAGGTAAATCCGACAAAAAGAGAGTCGAATGCATAATAGTGTTATTATCATAAACCTATTTATTATTTTATTTATTTTATACTTAATATTTGGTCTTTGGTCAAGCTAATCTGTTATAAACATACGTTTTTATGTCATATATATATTTAACTATGTAAAGTATGTAAAGTACCTTTCCTTACAACCTTATATTTATCTAGTTTCAGGAACAATGGAACATGTCATGGATAAATTTAATTTTCTAGTCGATATTGCTATAGACAACAAGAAATTTCAACACACACAGAACGACAGTATTTTGCCAAAAAGTAGTAAATGTACGTATATCACATTGAACTTATTTACCTTGTTTGTTGAAAAACTATATGAGTATGATTGATGAAATGGCGTAATATTAGTTCATTTTTATTTTTGAACGACATTTGTTTTGAAAAATAAATGATTTTTTGTTAACCTCAAACAATGCATCTTTTGAACTATACTTTACTTTGCTTGTCAATGATTTTACAAACTGAGCTTGTTTTCATAAGTATCATTAACCTTAATTTTTCCTGAAACAATATTGTAATCTATGGATTAATGGAATAAACGTTGGATACTTCATTTTGGATAAATTATCACCAAAAAAAACAACCCACAATATATTATTTACATGTAATCATGTGTTTTGTTTAAGATTGTTAAACAATAATCAATAAATTATTAAAATTGTAAGTTAAAAGTAAACGTAAGAAGGAAAAATTTGAATAACACTACATACAACAATAACAATTGTGCATTACAGCTAACGAAAGGAGCACAACACCAGAGCAAAAGAATAGTGAAGAACTAGGTAAAGTTAAAGATACATCGGATGCTATGATGATTTTTCACTGAAGTCATCAGCCTAATATTTTTTACCAGTGATTTCTTTTTTAATTTTGATTGAAATACTGCATGAAAATAGGAATAAAATATGTTGAAAAATAGGAAATCACCGATTCCGTTTAGTCACTATAGCAACCCCAGTTTCGTGTGTGTCTGCAAAATGAACATTATTTGGTTTATTTTTTTTAATTTCAATTTATCCAATAATACCGAACCTACAAGCATAATCCTGTGTTCACATTAACTAGTAGATTTGTAGCTATCAATTTATGATTGAAGAGTTGAAAAATCTTTGTGGTTTGATTTTTAAAAAAAATATGATTTATTTCATTCCAGCCAAAACTATTACGCTAAAATAAAAAAGGTTTCCAGTATTGAAAAATGTATACCAGTGGTTCTTCTCTAAAATTTTAAGAAAGAAAGTGATGTATGTTATCTTTCAAATAAAAGTCACAGAAACTCTGTCACCGACCTTTCAGAAACGTTATGAGTAACTTTCATGTGTATGTTTTCATTTGTTTTTTTAGAAAAGAGTTGTTTTCTATAGAACACTGAATCTGACGTCATAGTGCATGTTTCCCGTAATGTTCGCAAATCAAAATTGCAAATTTGACGTTTAAAACACACATTTAAAATATAATACTTGCCACAATATACATCAATTATTTCATCAAACAGCTTGCACTTATCTTTTAAAACAAAAAAGATATGTATTTATGTCGGAAAGAAAAAAACGACCACAAATCCGGATTTTTAGCAAAAAGTAGCACATAACGGTATATTTTTTAAAAATTCTAGTAAAGGAAATAAAATTACCCACGCCTAAAGTAGGCATTAAATTATCTTATGAAATTATGATTCACCAGAGATAATTGGTTCACAAGAAGACCACACCAGAAGAGACTAAAATAAGAAAACATTTGTTATGCATTGTACAGTCTTTACGTTTTAATGACTTGAAATATTTCCCTAGCGTTTATTTGATGTCTTTTAAAACATAAACTTAATATTTTGAATTATTTTTTTAGACAAAAAGCGCTGTAAATTACATTGGAGGATAGAGACCCCTGGATATCTGGAACATAAAAAGGAAGAAATCGTAAAGGCAATGAAAAATGCGATTGAGATTGTGAAAATAGGTACCTCTCACGAAATTGAAAACATCCACGAAGGCTCAATAACCATTGATACGTTACTCCCTATGAGCATTCTTCAAGACAAAAACGCCTTCCATCAGTCCATTCGAAATTTTTTGGAAGAAATGGTTAGCGTTTGTGGAATAGACCCAAACATACCTTTAGTTGTTAAGGTTCAGATTACTTTAAGTGATCTCGATCAAGGTAGGTTACCACATGTTTGATATACTATTATAATAATTACATTTAGAATTTTTTGTGTTGACACCGTCTTTTATGTATATGCTTTGCAGATACTAGTAGTACTATGTATTGTTGTATAGGTGTTCGGTCCTTAATATTTCATTAGAGTTTCGTTGCATTAACATGATAAAGGCAGTTATCTTATCTTGTTTTAAATATTTGTAGTATAGTATGTTAGCATATCTTAATCATTTAAGGTAGATTTATGGTTTTATACCGCCATCTTGGATTGTACAATCACAGTACACATTCGGTCTAGTTATTTGCTTAAATCTGCAAATTTGGAGACAGATTCAATGGTTAGACTGTTTTATTCTATTTAAAGAAAACTTGTTAGTTAATTGTATTAAAATGTTTTAACAAATATCATTTTTTTTGGTTTTAAAATCATTTTTTTTAATGATCCATTTAAGGGGAGATAACTCTTTTAGTACAAAATTTATACTGGGCTAATAGGGATTTTTTTTCTATATTTACTTGTAGCAAGAAAACAAGTTCGGTGACACCATGTTTTCTTTTAATTTTCTTAAAACATATTATGAAACCTTTCTTCTCACAATTTATTTCAAAATTCTGTCCCATAGATTTTTTAGCTCACCTGGCCCAAAGGGTCAAGTGAACTTTTCCCATCACTTTGCGTCCGTCGTCCGTCGTCCGTCGTCGTCGTCCGTCGTCTTCGTTCGTCGTCGTTAACTTTTACAAAAATCTTCTCCTCTGAAACTACTAGGCCAAATTTAACTAAACTTGGTCACAATCATTATTGGGGTATCTAGTTTAAAAAATGTGTCCGGTGACCCGGCCAACCAACCAAGATGGCCGCCATGTCTAAAAATAGAACATAGGGGTAAAATGCAGTTTTTGGCTTGTAACTCAAAAACCAAAGCATTTAGAGCAAATCCTACATGGGTAAAATTGTTTATCAGGTCAAGATCTATCTGCCCTGAAATTTTCAGATGAATCGGACAACCTGTTGTTGAGTTGCTACCCCTAAATTGGTAATTTTAAAGAAATTTTAATGTTTTTGGTTATTATCTTGAATATTATTATAGATAGAGATAAACTTTAAACAGCAATACTGTTCAGCAAAGTAAGATTTACAAATAAGTCAACATAACCGAAATGGTCAGTTGACCCTTTAAGGAGTTATTGCCCTTTATAGTCAATTTTAACCATTTTTCGTAATTTAATCTTAGTAATCTTTTACAAAAATCTTCTCCTCTGAAAGTACTTGGCCAAATTAATCCAAACTTGGCCACAATCATCATGGGGGTATCGAGTTTTAAAAATATGTGGCGTGATCCTGCCAATAAACCAAGATGGCCGCCATGGCTAAAAATAGAACATAGGGGTAAAATGTAGATTTTGGCTTATAACTCTAAAACCAAAGCATTTAGAGCAAATCCGATATGGGTAAAATTGTTTATCAGGTCAAAATCTATCTTCTCTAAAATTTTTAGATGAATCAGAGAACTAGTTGTTTGGTTGCTGCCCCTGAATTAGTAATTTTAAGGAATTTTGCAGTTTTTGCTTATTATCTTGCATATTATTATAGATAGAGATAAACTGTAAACAGCAATAATGTTCACCAAAGTAAGATTTACAAATAAGTCAACCTAACCAAAATTGTCAATTTACCCCTTAAGGAATCATTGCCCTTTATAGTCATTTTTTAACAATTTTCACAAATTTTTGTACATATTTGTAAATTTTTAGAATGTATTTTCCACTGTAATTACTGGGCCAAGTTCATTATAGATAGAGATAATTGTAGCAAGAAGAATGTCCAGTAAAGTAAGATCTACAAACACATTATGATCACCAAGACACAATTTTGTCATGAATTTATCTGTGTCCATGTTTAATATGCACATAGACCAAGGTGAACGACACAGGCTCTTGAGAGCCTCTAGTTTTATTCACACTAATGTGTTTTTTCATGAACAAACTAACCAAATTTTGGCAATTTTCAACGACTCATAGCTTGAAAAATAACACGGTGACCCATACTATTTTATTAATTTTTTGAAAAGAGCATAGTAAAATCTTCATTTTGGCAAATTATAAAAACATTCTGTCTCAAAAAATATATACTTGTGATCTACCTTAACAAGAAAAAAACATACAGAAAATTTAAGAAACGTTCAATGTCATGGAACTTTCAATTGTAGCAATACATATTTTATTGGTGCACTGATACTTGCTGTGGGTTTTGCAATTTTACAACCGTTTGTCGGTTTTAATCCATAAAAATTCTTTAATGTCTTAATATGTTGTTAATAAGATGTCTATTGGTTTACTCTCATTGTTTACTATGGAAACATTAAATACAATGCAGAATTACTTTTGTGTTAACGTTAGCATTTTATTAAAAGGAATGTAATGTTAAATTACAAAAGGGTTATTGATTTAATTTTACAAACAATTATATTAATTTCATTCGTAATATGACAGATGCATTTAGTCTTAGTTGCATGATTTATTTGTTAGGTGTTATTAGCTTTGAACTAGTTGTCGGTAAATGCGATTACTATCAGATCTGTTCTGAATGTCTTTGTTGTCGGAATGTACAATAACCTGGACATATCCTATCTGTGTTTTTGTTAGATGTATTTATATCTGTGTCCATCTGATGAGTTCACCTTTTTTCAACTGATTTGATACTATGTTCGTATGTTGACTGTCCACGGTTAGGGGGAGTTGGTGGCTAACTAGCATGTTAAACCCCGCCACATTTTGTAAGTGCCTTTCTCAAGTCAGAAGCCTGTAGTACAGTGATTGTCGTTTGCTACTGTGTTACATATTTGATTTTCGTTCACTGTATTATTAAAATTGAGAATGGAAATGGGGAATGTGTCAATGAGACAACAACCCGACCATAGAAAAAAACAATAGCAGAAGGTCTCCAACAGGTCTTCAATGTAGCGAGAAATTCCCGCACCCGGAGGCGTCCTTCAGCCGGCCCCGAAACAAATATATACTAGTTCAGTGATAATGAACGCCATACTAATTTCCAAATTGTACACAAGAAACTAAAATTAAAATAATACAAGACTAACAAAGGCCAGAGGCTCCTAACGTGGGACAGGCGCAAAAATGCGGCGGGGTTAAACATGTGTGTGAGATCTCAACCCTCCTCCTATACCTCTAGCCAATGTAGAAAAGTAAACGCATAACAATACGCACATTAAAATTCAGTTTAATAGAAGTCCGAGTCTGATGTCAGAAGATGTAACCAAAGAAAATAAACAAAGTGACAATAATACGTAAATAACAACAGACTACTAGCAGTTAACTGACATGCCAGCTCCAGACTTAAATTAAACTGACTGAAAGGTTATGATTTCATCATATGAACATCAGGCACAATCCTTCCCGTTAGGGGTTTAGTATCATACCATCATAACATATATGAGAAGAACATAACCCGTGTCATGCCAACAACTAACTGGTTTTTGAATAAATGTGTTTAGTTCCGATGCAAAGACCCTATAAGTGAATCAATATTAACGCCAAAATATGCAATCTTTAATGACCTGACAACAGTATCGTAACTATATCCCTTCTTAATAAGTCTATTCAAAGGTTTTGTTAGTTTTTGAGGTGAATACTGACACCTTTGTGCTTTATAAAGAATATTTCCATAAAAATTGGATGTGAAATATTTGAACGTATAAGAAGTCTGCATGTTGAGCTATATTTACGAATGATGTCCTTATACCGATGATAAAATTTAGTAAATGTTTTGAATGGTTTGTCATATCAAAAACCCTGGTGTAATAATTTTTCAGTAATACATAAATTTCTCTCGTTAAAATAACAAAACATTGTTACATACACGAGCGAATCGTACAAGTTGAGATATATAAACACCGTTAGATGGTGACAAGGGAACGTCACCATCTAAAAATGGATAATTAACGATAGGAAATGAAAAATCATCTCTTTTATCATAAATTGTAGTCTTCAGCTTTCCGTTAGTGATATAGATATCAAGATCGAGGAAAGGGCAGTGGTCATTGTTAGTATTAGCTTTATTTAAAGTAAGTTCAACAGGATAAATTTCTTTAATATACATACTGAAGTCGTCATTATTGAGAGCCAAAATATCATCCAAATATCTAAACGTATTATTAAATTTGTTTATCAGATGTTGTTTCGATGGGTCTTTGCTTATTTTTGTCATAAATTGTAACTCATAGCAATACAAAAACAGGTCCGCAATAAGTGGTGCACAGTTAGTCCCCATTGGAATTCCGATAATCTGACGATATACGGAATCCCCAAAGCGAACAAAAATGCTATCTAGTAAAAATTCAAGGGCATATATAGTATCAAAGCATGTCCAATTGACATAGTTTTTTTGTTTATTGCTACTAAAAAATGACCTAAAAGAGTTTGAACATATATATTCACATTCTGACTTTTTAAATGTCCATTTAATTAGGTATGTGAATTTTTTCTTTATGAGAATGTGAGGCAATGTGGTATACAGGGTAGAAAAATCAAAACTTTGAACAGATTCAAAATCACCAATATAAGCATGCAATTTATCAAGTACCTCCAACGAGTTCTTGACACTCCAAAAGTAATTAATTCCACTATTTCTGAAGGCCTTATTTGAACAATTTATTGTCAGGTTTTTAAGTGTACCAAGTGTACTGGTAAGGAGAATAGACAATTTAGTAGTGGAACAATGGCTTGAAGACGAAATAAATCTATATTTTTTCATTGTATTTGGCTCTGCTTGTAAAGCGGTAGCTAGAAGTTTATGTTTTTTACAGATGTTAGATATTCACTACTTAGGCAGTTAGTTTATTCATTTGAATTGGTTAACATTTGTCATTTAAAGCTGACTATGTGGTATGGGCTTTACTCATTGTTGAGGGTTGTACGATTACTTATAGTCGGCAATTTCTGTGTCATTTGGCCTTTAGTGAATAGTTTTATCATATGCAATCATACAACAATTCCTTTTTTATTTGATCTTATGTCGGTTAAGCCAAATGTCTACCGTTTTAAAAACTGAATTAAACAAACTAATGAGTGATCTAACCGTTAACGAAACAATCTTAACTATTCCTTCATGAACCACAATTAACGTTTATTTGAACAAAGTCACTCTAGCATTACGAATAAAAGATGAATAAAGGATGCATAATTATACCAAAACCATTTTTTCATTGGGACAGATACAATTGAATATACAATGATGCGGTTCTCTGTGTATCCATACGAATAAATGCGCATTTTCTTTTTTATCAACCTGTTTCATCTATATCAATCAATGAAACAATAGCGAAAAGGAACAATACTGGGTAGCATTAATTAACACAAGCAAACCATTGTATATCCAAAGGAATTGTTGTAACGTCCAACTACCAATATGACAAAGATATTAAGGACAGTGCCACATATAATATGAATCTGTATCGCGACTGTCCGGGTCCTCAGTTGGTCTTCAAATTTATACTTATTTTGCTTTCTTACTAGTTTTGATCTGAGCGTCACTGATGAGTCGTATGCAGACGAAACGTGCGTCTGGTGTATCAAAATATAAGCCTGGTACCTTAGAAGATAACTGTTCCCTTTATGTGTTTTGTTTTTATTTCCATTTGATAAAATATTTTATATTTATAATGTAAATATTTTCAAGAGATTTTTTTTTGTGGAGGAAGGGTCTTGATTCTAAAATCTTAAAGGTATAAATGAACTAAAATTCATATGTATATTTCGAAAAATCGAACTGTGAGATATTCTTATAAGCAAGAATAATGACAATTTCAGGGTCGGTCAAATATTCGATAGAGGAGATGAAACACACAACAATGATTGATAAAGCTGTACAAGCTGTTCCAACAATGCTTGATAGAAGCACGGGATCAAGCGAACTTGAAATCGAGGAGGAATTAGATAGCACCAAAGGACCTGAGGACGGTGAGCTATAGCCAAATAAACTTTTTATATATTTTTTTTTAGAAAATTTCATATTTCACAATTATAATAACTCTTCCCTGTAGTGTTTTCCATTTAGTTTCAATTGGACTATTTTACCGTTTGGCCGTCACAAACTGTACGGAAAATTCAAAAAGAGGACACCATTAAAACTAACAATATAGTACGGCAGCTTTGTGAAAAATTGTGCACATCCTGCTACAAGCATGAAATTTGGCATAGACCTTGCTCAACTATTACTCTTTTATTTCAAATAGGGAGGTATTTGAAAAAAAATGTTTCACTTCCGGTAAAATCCAAAATGGCGGACATCATACTTAAATCAGCTCAATATCAGAGGCTAGTGTGTGAAAAGGTGTTTTTATCATGCTGCTATAATAATATTTGGTACAAACCTTTGTTATGTACTACTTTTGGATATACTATATAGTTTATATGTCTTTAAAAATCCTACTTCCGTTAAAATACAACATACTAAAATAAGCTTATTTTTTAGGGATGGTGATTGAAATGTGTTTTGACGTATTGCTACTATCATTAAATTGTGCAGGAACCTTTCTTTGATGCTGCTATTGGAAACAATGTATAAGACATATGTCTTTAAAACCCTTACTTCCGGTAATATTCTAAATGGCGGACATAGAAATCTCATTATTTTATTTTGATATTCAACTTTTTTTCAAAATGTAAAATATTTTTGTTTTTGTGCTGGTCATTAAACTTTTGGCTTTCAGTTATCTTCTTAACCAGTTATTCTATTCTATAGGTAATGTTTAAATACAAAGTAAACACTTCCGGTAAAAAAAGCCAATATGGCATAAATTTCAAAGATAAGTCCTCAGTCCATATCTTCGATGCAGAGTTTTGGATAGATTGATTAAAATAAAGTAAAATCACCTAGGTACTAAAACATCTTTAAAATTACTGATTTATGGCCACAAATACATGTTAATTCACAATCGGAGAGCTGATTTCCCTCATTTACAAAGACCACGGTATTGTTTCTTACATCAATACTGTACAAGCTCCTGATAAGGTGAAGAGGTCTCACAAAGAGTTGTCCAAAAGGGTTCCAATGGATCATATTTTCCCATTCGCCATTCATTAGCGTCTGAACTAGTAGGCATAGGAAACAGTTCCAAGCTTGTTACTCATCCACACCTGCCATGATATATTGCACGTTTTACATGCTGAATAAACTAGACCCAGTCTTCAAATAACCTCATAAGTGTCTGGGCTAGTTTGTATAGGAAAAAAATCAAAGCTTGTTACTCATCCATACCCGCCATGATATATTACACGTTTAGCATGCTGATAAACACTAGACCGAGTCATTCAAATAGCATCAATAACTCTTTCCTCTTCCAAAAACATGTTTTCTTGCTTGGTAAACCCCATCTGATAATTTTGTTCGATCTTACTATAAAACCACGTATCGTTTTATCAATGACATTATCAAATCCATATCTGGAGATGTTGACTGATCAATCATCATTCTAAATCATAAAGTCACATCTTCAAACGCCATCCATGTCAACAACGAAGTTCCCTTTCAGGTAAACGTGTATTTGAAAGGTCATGGATAGATATATATCAAAAACTCTTTCTTCACCGATATTGAAAATGGTTACCTCCGGTCAACCTACAATAAATTGGCTTATGTTACCTATGGTTACAATTCATAAATAATGAATTTGGTAAGCATCGGTTATCTCGGTTCACACTTTTTGCGCTTCTTTTATAATTAATATAGTAACTTCTGGTCGCTGTACACATGTATTGAATTATGTTGCCATTGTCAACAAATATATATAGCAATTGGCTTTTTTTAATGTGGTTACCTCGGGTCACCATACACAGGTACCTTTATTAAACCTACTTAGATGTTTATTTTGGTAATCTCTAGTCACACTACCAAGATGTTGAATGTGGTTACCTCTGGTCAACCTACACAGATATTAAATAAGGTGACCTCTGGTCACCTTACAAAGATATTGCATATGGTTATCTTTG
The DNA here is from genome assembly GCA_037788925.1 of Mytilus galloprovincialis. Lineage (NCBI taxonomy): Eukaryota > Metazoa > Mollusca > Bivalvia > Mytilida > Mytilidae > Mytilus > Mytilus galloprovincialis. Next base: position 35,632,790 of record CM075340.1, read on the forward strand.
GTCACCTACAAAGATATTGAATGTGGTTACCTCTGGTCACCCTACAGATATATTGACTATGGTTACCTTTGGTCACCGTACACATATTTTGAACATGGTGACCTCTGGTCACCCACACAGATATTGGCTATGGTTATCTTTGGTTTCCTACGAAGATATTGAATGTGGTTATCTCTGGTCACCCTACACATATATTGACTATGGTTACCTCTGGTCACCCTACACATATTTTGAACATGGTGACCTCTGGTCACCCACACAGATATTGGCTATGGTTACCTCTATTCATCCTACACAGATATTGAAAATGGTTACCTCCGGTCAACCTACAATAAATTGGCTTATGTGACCTATGGTTACAATTCATAAATAATGAATTTGGTAAGCATCGGTTATCTCGGTTCAAACTTTTTGCGCTTCTTTTATAATTAATATAGTAACTTCTGGTCGCTGTACACATGTATTGAATTATGTTGCCATTGTCAACAAATATATATAGCAATTGGCTTTTTTTAATGTGGTTACCTCGGGTCACCATACTCAGATATAGAATTATTTATCTTTAGACACCATGCATAAATATTGAATATAGGTACCTTTATTAAACCTACTTAGATGTTTATTTTGGTAATCTCTAGTCACACTACCACGATGTTGAATGTGGTTACCTCTGGTCACCCTCCAAAGATATTGAATATGGTTACCTCTGGTCATCCTACAAAGATATTGAATATGGTTACCTCTGGTCACCCAACCAAAATTTTGATTATGGTTACCTCTGGTCACCCTACACTGATAATAAATAAGGTTACCCCTCGTCACCTTACAAAGATATTGCATATGGTTATCTTTGGTCACCTACAAAGATATTGAATGTGGTTACCTCTGGTCAACTTACACATATATTGACTATGGTTACCTCTGGTCACCCTACAAAGATATTGAATATGGTGACCTCTGGTCACCCTACCAAAATTTTGAATATGGTTACCTCTGGTCACCCTACACAGATATTGAATAAGGTTACCTCTGGTCATCTTACAAAGATATTGCATATGGTTATCTTTTGTCACCTAAAAAAGCATTTGGTATTTAGTACCTTACACTGGAATTGACATTGGTTACCTCTATCACATTCATAGATACAGACTTTGGTTTGTGGTAATTTAGACTCAATGGTTCGTCAGTTTAAATCATTACTTTATATCTAGACCTTTATTCACCATTTTAATCTTTTTACCAATCTGATTGTAAACATGCACTTTACACATTAAATGAACTTTAGTGTTTTCTGGTCAAATAATAATAATAATATTAAAGGTTTGACACAATAAATTAAATGCATACATACCACTCCCATCTACATTTTCAAGATAAATATATGATAATTGTATTAGTAAATTCAATTTTATTTATCCAAAAGTATCTTATGAGGATCAATATTATTTTACTTAATTATCAACTGTCAATGATCTTGGCAATATTTGAAAGATCAAGGATTTTTCTTAGATTTGTTTGTAGATGATCGTGAAAGATAATATTCATTGTGTAAAGTTTTATCGATATGTTAAACTTAATGTAATAATATTCTATATTCTTGTTGAACCCATAATGTATATCAAACCTGTTCTTCTTCTTTTTTCTCTTTCTTTGATTGTCTCAAACTTTCTACAAATAATATGAAAAACATCAACTAGTTGTATGTAAATGTTAATTACCAGATATGACTAAATCTGAAATCTGCATAAGGTGACCAGAGGTAACCAAATCCAATATTAACATAAGGTGACCAGAGGTCACCAAATCTAATATTAACATAAGGTGACCAGAGGTCACCAAATCCAATAGTTACATAAGGTGACCAGAGGTCACCAAATCCAATAGATGAATAAGGTGACCAGAAGTTACCCCATTCTAGCATATAAAGTCCAACAGAGGTTAACAAATCCCATTTCTGGTTAAGATCACCACATGTAATCAAATTCAATATTTGTGTAAGGTAATCAAGAAACAAAAAATGATTTGTTCAATCAAGCCTAAGTGGCCATTTTACCAGAAACGATTTCAAGTTTTAAGTTCAAAAAGAATAATAGTTGCAGCATCATATAAACATAGTGTATGTTTCCATCATATTAAAGGTTTGATACAATAAATTAAATGCATACATACCACTGTCATCTACATTTTCTGGGGACTTCTGAAAAAAGAAGATTTCCTTCTAGTCTGTGATTCGAACATTTAAAAAAAACATGTCATCACAAATGACAAATCATGCAAAATGGATGAAACGAATATTTTGCTTTGAATGACTTAATTAAACTTAAGTTTGTCTTATTCGTTGTATTCAATTGCTCGGTATGTTAATTTTACTTACAGATAATACAGACGGTGACAGGCTCTAGATCTATGGTGTATTGCTAAATAGAAAGAAGAATTGTCTATTTTTAGTTTTCTATTTTTAGAACTACAATATTACTACACAGAAGAGTACTATTTATAGGGTGACCAGTGGGCACCGTTCAGCGTAACTATTATCCTTGTGCATGTTAACATGGGGCTAAACTTGAAACACCATCATGTGGCGGATAACACGGAACACCCTGAGCATGTGTTGCTACAACTTCCTCTTTCTCAAAATCTATTGAGCACGCTCCTGTGAATGAGAACTAAAACCTTCTTTCGTAATGTCGTCATCTCTCAGAAAACTTTGCCAATTTTGAGAAATTTGTTTTGACCCTGGATTCGTCTATATTTTTCCCTAAATGTAGCTCTTGTTTCTTGTAGCAGCCTTCAAACTACCGGTATTGTGTATGTACGCATCCGAGACTACTTCCACTGTTGTTACAGTTCCTGGATTGGCCTATCTATTCCCTTTCCCCTAAATGTAGCTCTTGTTTCTTGTAGCAGCCTTCAAACTACCGGTATTGTCTATATATGCATCCGAGACTACATCCACTGTTGTTACAGTTTCAAGGTGTTTCATAACGAGTATGCTGATAGGGTATTATGCCCTTACCTTAAAAAAACCTTAAACTGTTACGAGAGTGGATGAAGTCTTGGATGCATATGGTAGATGTAGCAACACATGTTCAGGATATTCTATCTTATTAAACCACCACGAGATGTATTTCATGTTAAGCACCATTTCCACATTAAAAGGCTGCCACTAGAATCATGGTGCATGTGTCTGATGCAGTATAACACGAACTTAAACGAGTCATTTTTCGAACAGTCGTTACTGATGATGCTGTAATTACTGTTTCGCTATTCAGTGACATAGGGGTAGACGAACTATGGATTATGTTTAGGAGGGGAAAAGCTTAGGATAATTATCTATCAATGCCCTTTTAAATGTACTAGCGATTAGTTATCACACAAACATATTGTGATCCATGTATTTACCGGTTTTAATACCGTTCTCTGTTTGTTTGAAAAGGGACAAAAAAGCGTGGGAGACATTGATGGCATTTGAAGATGTGACTTTAACATAAAGAATGATAATTGATTCGCCCCATGCCCTGCGTCGTTTGCATGTGGTGGTAACTGGGAATTAACATGTTTTTTGGCCAAATAGTGGTGGTTTTTAAAATGTTTTAGTATTTAAGTGATTTTATTTTGTTTTAATCAATCTATCCAAAACTCTACATCGAAGATATGGATTGAGGTCTCATTTTTGACATTTACGCCATATGTTTTTTTTATCGGAAGTGTTAATTTTGTATTTAAATATTAACTACTGAATATGATTAGCGGTTAAGAGGATAATTTAAAGCCAAAATTTAAATGACCACCACAAAAAACAACAACACTTTCTTCACATTTTGAAAAAAAGTTGAATATCAAAATAAAATAAACTGTTATCACAGAGATATCTCGCCTTTTTTTAATTTTGATTATGCAAATGTTGAAATCAAAATAGCAATACTTTAACATCTTACACAAGTTATGCAAATATTCAAGGTCAATGAACCATGACTGAGTTACATGGCTAAACAATCTCCTTGTAAATTAGATGTGCCAATGCTAATAAAACTGCAAACCAAATACCATTGAATTATGATAAGTCGTTCCCAAACCTAAATACAAACATTAACTTGTAAACTATGTAAAAATTTCAAAGTCAATAAACCATGAAGAGGTGTTGGGGCTACATAATCTCCATGGAAACAATACTTGCAAATGCCAATAAATTTGCATACAATTTAAATATCATTGACTTAACATTAGCAGTTTATCTTAAACTGATCTAATCACAAACTAATACATGTAATCTAAGATAAGTTTCAAAGTCATTAGACTGTGACTGAGGGGCGAGGCCAAATATTCTCCATGAAAATGAGATGTGCCAATGCTTATACAACTGAATACCAATTAGCATTGGCCTACCACTTATGGTTCTCCTTGAACTGACCTAATGACAAACTAATACATGATAACTTATAAAAAAAATCAATGTCAATAGACCATGACTGAGGGGGCAGGGCCAAATAATCTCCATGGAAATAAGATGCGCCAATGCTTATACAACTGTATACTGAATATCATTGACCTACCACTTGTGGTTCCCTATAAACTGACCTAATCACAAACTAATACATGTAAAATAAGCAAAAGTTTCGAAGTAAATAGACCATGACTGAGGGGCAGGGCCAAATAATCTCCATGGAAATGAGATGTGCAAATGCTTATGCAACTGCATACCAAATATGATTGACCTATCACTTGTGGTTCACCATAAACTAAACCTAATCACAAACTAATACATTGTTGACGCCGTCGACGCCGCCGACGCCGGAAACAGAATACCTATGTTCTGCTTTTTGACTCAGTCAAGGCGAGACAAAATGATATTTCTCTGTCCGCCATTTTGAATATTACCGGAATTAAAAAAATTTTGAGACTAATACATTGTATCCCCTAGAAGCATCGAAAAAAGGTTCCTGCACAATGTTATGATAGTAGCAATACGTTAAAACACATTGCAATCACCTTCCATAAAAATAAGCTTATCTTAGTACAATGTACGCCATGTTTTGGATTTTACCGGAAGTAGGGTTTCTAAAGACATCTAATCTATATAATATATCCAAAAGTAGTACATAACAAAGGTGTGTACCAAATATTATTATAGCAGCATGATAATAATACCTTTTCACATACTAGCCTTCGATATTTGGCCGATTTAAGTATGATGTCCGCCATTTTGGATTTTACCGGAAGTGAGACATTTTTTTCAAATGCCTCCCTATCTGAAATAAAAGATTAATAGTTGAGGAAGGTCTATGCCAAATTTCATGCTTGTAGCAGGATGTGCAAAATTCGTTTGAAATATGCTTGTAGCCGCAAGACTAATAGGACACGTTATACTTTAAAAACTGAACGACAGGAAGAAAACTTTCAAAGTCGTTATTTTAATACCAGCATAAGAACACACTTAAAAAATCAATTGGAAAAAGTGTTCACTTATTTGTGTCGAAACAAAACACAAAAACTAACAAAAAGACTTGAGATACAAACCATCGATCTAACCACACGTGTTTGCAGATCATGAGTATGCCAGAAAAGTGGTTCTGACAGAGCTAGATTAACCAAAAAAGAGCAATGAATCAATTATTGTCACATTATCCTATTTAATCTGTTTGGATTAGTTAATTGAACAGACCTATAAACAACTGTCACACAAGTGGCTCTTTAATTGCGCAGTCATCTGTCTTAAGATGCAAGAAATGTCGTCTAATCTTAACTTCTGTATCCTTTTCTTAATTTTGACTATTTCAATTTGATTAAGAGCAGATTTGCATGATGTGGAATGTATGAATAGCAGGAGTCTCAACTACAATCTGTTGAAGCGCAATATCTCGCTTTTTTTTAAAAAGATTTTCCTTTATTCGTCTCTTCACGATCGATTTATGTTGTTGAACATCGGTAAACTAATTTAATAAGTAGCTTACAACTTTTATAAGACACAAGGTATTAAGGATGTATTTTTCTGACGTTTCAGTCTCGTTGAAATTTCGTTCTGGTATTATTTCCAAAATATGTGATACAAATGGAAAATAACATTGAATTTAAAAAATGATAGAATCAATCTTCACACTGTTAAAAAAATTGTGTATTTACCATGGGTAATTTTTGAGTAATCAATTTTCAAATATTATTACCAATCACGTCAGTCTTTTTTTGCCAAAATTTTGAGAAAATGGGTGAAGGATACAAGAAATAATTTTAACAGAACAATGTATATTCCATATCCCTTTTTACCTTTTCAAATTTCTTAGATATGTTATAATCAATCAATTATAACAAAAAAGTTGAAAAAAATAGGAATTTTGTTCTTAAAACTGCGAAAAATCACAAATTTACAAAATTGACAGCATGGTAAATTTTACAAAAAGAGCATCAAAATATGATAAAACTTTCTTATATTAACACCTACCTAAAGTTTTGTAATTGAAATTGATTTAAATTGGTCCTATTCATCATTATTGAATGTATGAAAAACAAATTGTGGAACTGTGTGATTTTTTCAAGATAATAGCCCAAAAATGGGAAACAATTGATGAAAAAGGGGAAAATCATCAAAATTGGGTACTTTCAAAGGGTTCTAACACAAAAAAGAAGTGCACCACCATATGATTTTTTCTTCATCAATTTTTTTTTACAGTCATATAAACCCAAAAATCAGGTTAAAAAAGGTTTAATTCTAGAAATGTTTGGCTCATCCGAGGTGTACATAATTAATGAAATAAAACACTGCATTTAAATTTATTCAATTAAATACAAAACGATAACTAAATATCAATTTGTTATAACAAATTGTAAAGATTATTGATTTTTTGAAATATAAAGATAAACTCAAGATGTACCTACATGCGTTGTTTCACTAAAATGAGAATTATAACAAATCCATAATACTGTTTTTGTAAGCTCTCACACTTTATATTAGCAAATAAAGTTTAACTGAAGCAATTGAAAAAATGCCTTTAAACTGAATTTTAATACAAAACTATTTTTTTGAAGTCGTTTTTAAGATAGTTTATGGAGTGAAATATACAAATTATTGAATTATTGAAACGTGGTTAGCTCGATCAAGACATTTTAGATAGAAGAAATTAACTGTGTAACGAAATTTCTTTTCTAGTCATATTCATTGTGATTTCAAAAAACAAAATACAGTATTTGTTTCAGTTTAGGACAAAGCATTTTCGTAAACATTGTAGTTGTTTATTCAAAAATGTGTTATTATTACAGAGAATTCAATATCTTATATTGCAGAAAAAGGACAATATTCAATTTATTTAGATTTTAATGGTGAATCTGTATAGCTTTGTTTTAACTAAATTTACTTATCTATATATGCTAGCTTATATATTACTTCTAGTTGTTGTTTATGAATGGAATTAACTGGTATTATACATATATGTTAATTCATTGTATAAGATGAAAATGTGTAACCACGTTAACAAAGGTGAAATCGAAATATCTTAAACGGTTAATTATATAAATACAATGTTTGTAAAAAAATCAAAAGGAAAGTACCGTTAACCGAGAACATTTGAATGTGGTTTAGATACAGGGAACTAAATTTCAGTGATTGAATCCTCAAATCTTTTTTTCTCTAGAACACACAACCAAATGGAAATATAACTGGCAATACATGGTACAATAGAAAAACATATTGACATATAAATTCAGAAGAAGTGTGTACATTACTACATTAATTTCCGTTAATCGATTAAAGGATTCATTTGGGTGCTGTTGCTAATAAATATGGACCTTTATTGAATAAAACGTTTGTTTTCTTTCATACAGATATGATGATTTATAGTGTGAATATTAAAGACAATGTTTCGATCCCACTCTCCGAAATGGAATTTCTACAAGACGAATACGATGACACCCGAACTTATAAGGATCAAACATACATGTTACTTATGGGTTGTTCCAATGACATAAGATGGATTGAATCTGTATTAACGTTTTGCAAAAGTGTGGCACTCATTTGTCATCTAGGAAACAAAGAAAAGTCAAAAAAGCTTCTTAACAGTAAAAACATCAACACCTTCATATATATCGCGTCAAAGTCCTCGCAAAGATCTCATACTTTGAAATCGATGCTACAATGTCTCAGTGAATCTAAGCATTTGCAAAACAACGTCATCACAGTTATACGAGATGATGTTATAATATCTGATTTGTTGAAAGACTCAAAACAAATTCGTGTCAAGATCAACGAGAAAGATTGGCTACCGGACCTTATGGACGCTATTGCTAGCTCTGGTAAGTTTTGTATTGAACTTTACAGTATACATTACGTAAACCGATAGGGTTTTTGGTAATTAAAAAAAGATTGTACTAAGAAGTTTTAACAATCACTGTTATTTTCATTCGAATCTTTGAACCGATGTTGCGGATTTCATTCATGTGAGCAGTTCATGGTGAACTCTGTACGAATTCTTAATTACTTTGAATGTCTTCTAGGATTTTTCCTGTGTTGTTTGAGGTGTTTGTTTTTACAATTTAATGGTAATTTGCTTAATAAAGGCAACAGTAGTATACCCTGTTCAAAACTCGTAAATCTATGGACAAAAAACAAAATTGGGGTAACAAAATAAAACTGAGGGAAACGCATTAAATATAAGAGGAGAACAACAACACAACATTAAAATGTAACATACACAGCAACGGACTAAGCATTAGACAAAATCCGATGAGAATAACAAATATAACATCAAAACCAAATACATGAATCTGGGATAGAAAAGTGCCTTGTCACGTCTTATAGTAATGTGAATAAAATTGAGAAAGGAAATGGTGAATATGTCAAAGCGACAACCACCCGACCATAGAGCAAACAACAGCCGAAGGCAACCAATGGGTCTTCAATGTAGCGATTTCACACTCAAATATAAGAGAAAACAAACGACACAACGGAAACACAACGTTAAAATGTTACACACACAGAAACGAACTATAATATAACAATGACCATTTTCCTGACTTGGTACAGGACATTTTTAAAGATAAAAATGGTGGGTTGAACCTGGTTTTGTGGCATTCCAAACCTCGCACTTTAATGACAATGTTAAATATAACATTGAAATGACAACATAATATTACAGGACTACAATACAAATAAATAGGAGAACGTATTAGACAAAGAAACACATGATAAATAGATAACAAAAGGCATCAGGTTTAAAATTCAATACGCCAAAAACGCGCCTCGTCCACACAAGATGCACCAGTGACGCCCAGATATAAAAGATCGAAAGTGAAAAAAAGTACAAAGTTGTACAGCACTGAAGATCAAAAGTTGAAAAAGGTTGTGTCAAATACGGCTATGTTTTTATGCTTGGGATAAGAACATCCTTATTATTTAGAACAATTTATGCTATGCAAACAGTAAATTTTATCAAATGAATATAAAAGATATACATAATGAAATTGAAGTATTAACTAATTACAGAAAACAAAACCCGAATAACCACTTTATCTCGATAATTTCCTTTACATCTGTGAATGTGTCTAGAATTATTAATTTTGCCGTATATATTCGTCATTTCCATCGTCAGTTATAAAATCAATTGCAAATAAATCTTACTCAATTCGGTTTAGTTATTTTTGTTGAAGCTTTTAATGTCTTTTGTGGATCATGTATCATTATTTATACTACGCTTTGTAAATAGAATCAGTAGAACATGTATTTACCAGCTGTTCTCGTTGATATTCCATCTTCGTAGTCGTGAAATCTCAACTGTATATGTATCTCTAAGTTCGAGAGCATAATCCGTCCATTGTGCAATTACATATTCACTTATGCATTAATTGAATCAGAAATTACTCAGTAACAGTAATAGCTTTAGTAAAAGTTTTTTATGTTTTGTCTTCTGTACTATTACTTTTCTGTTTATTTTTTTTTATTTTTAACAATGACTTTGTTTGATTCAGAAGCTACTGACACAGTATTCCAGCCTTGTAAAAAGGAAACATAGCAAACAACATATTTTGCGAATAAAAAAGATAAATTGTAATTCTTTTTCGCTTTTTACATTAACAAAAAAAAAAAAAACAAAAAACATTTCATTACATCCGAAGTTGCTTAAGTGGATGGGTTTCATTTCTTGTATTTATAGAAGACCATATTAATACGCAAGCTGACTGAAAGATTTCAGTAATATAAAAAGGGAAAACAAAAGGGAAGAAATAAAACTATCAAATAGAACATTCAGTAAGGATGATAGGACTAACAATAATTTGATATACGAAGGTAGGGACCACAACCATATAGATGATGTGATGTGAGTTATTTTTTTTCAAAAATATATCACTTTGATGTCATCCTCTTTTTATCTTTTCTGGTTTATTGTTCCTAAACAAGAGTAAAAATAATCGCCACAATGATATAAATAGATGTAAGATGAAATAAAAAGACTGTTATTTATAAGTAATAAGTGTGTTTAAAAAAATTTGAAATGAGGATTTCCTTTAGAAAAATTAGGTTTTCATGAATTTTTAAAACCTGTACAATTCACAATATGAAGGTACTAATCAAAGGATATTTAAGGTTCAAATGTCGTCAACTGTTTTAACTATTCACCTCATTTATAATTTATTAAGGATTCATTTTCATTCACTCATACTTTCATCGTATGAAGTGTGATATAAGTACTTTTTAATGGTTAGAAATTAAAGCTAGCTGGTAACATGGCCACTCTCAAAAGAGCTTGTTTGTAGTATGCATATCAACCGTAATTTCATATCAGATAATAATTTAAGCCTATCCAAATAATCATCAAGACAATATTTGGTACCTTTGATAACTATTTACACCACTGGGTCGATGCCACTGCTGGTGGACGTTTCGTCCACGAGGGTATCACTAGCCCAGTAGTCAACTTTATGGTGAGAACATGAATATCAATAATGTGGTTATTTTTATAAATTTATTGTTTTCAAAACTTTGAATTTTTCGAAAAACTAAGGATTTTCTTATCCCAGACATAGATTACCTTAGCCGTATATGGCACCACTATTTGGAATTTTCGATCCTCAATGCTCTTCAACTTTATACTTGTTTGGCTTTATTAATATTTTGATATGAGCGTCACTGATGAGTCTTATGTTGACGAAAAACGCGTCTGGGGTACTAAATTATAATCCTTGTAGCTTTGATAACTATTTACAGCTATTAATAAAAAAAAAAATTCTGCCTATCTAGTTAGTTTACACAAAAGGAAAACATGCACACGAAGTAAAATAACAAAAACATTTCAAAGTCATTTAAAAATGGAAAAGTTAGAAGTTAAAACACATCAAACTAATAGAAAACAACTATTACATTCTGGAGGTATATGCAATTCCTCATGTGGGAAATGGTATTTAGCGTTTTAAACTTCTGGCTTGTTTGGCAGGCGCAAAAAATGCAATTATATTGACAACAATTTTTTCCACGTCTTGCATGTTTTCTCTGAACAAACGGGGTGTGTGCATTTTCTCATAATTCATTCGTTCATAAGCACAAGGATAAACGGAGTACACAGATAAAACGCCGTCAATAATACCTTTTTATTTCTAGCACTACAGTTTTGTAACGAGTTTGTAGTGAACATTTTTAATCTTATTATTTTCAAATATTAATCCATTTGAAAATTTTCGTAAAAATCCCGGCGTCACTTTCACCTCAGAATAGTGAGTAAAAATTTATTTGTATTGTGCAGTTAACGCACCTGGCTAACACTTTCTTTATAAGTGCATATGGAAGAGGTTTATCTTTCAACCACATGTTGATATGTGGTGTCAAGTTATTAATCTCTGACCAAAAGATAAATAATGTGGTTCTATCTTATTGTGTTCTAGTCAAAATTAAAATTATAAAAAAAGGGTGGTAACCAACGAAAATATAAAAGTGAAAAAAAAAACATAAAGGAAAAAACACGATTAGTGAATTCTGGGTAATGGGTAATAGTACCTACCTTTGAAAACCTCTCATATATTTGTCTTACTTAGGCAAGAAGAATTTGAATGTAAAGCTGACTCCATGCCAGCAACAGTTAAATCAATCTATCCTTATTTTAAACAAATTCGCCTTGTTAATATTGAATGTTGATTTTATTTCTTCTGAAATTTGCAATACATTCTTCACTTTTGTCTTCAACATTGAACTGATGAGTGACTTATGTGTATAGTAAATACACATTTTTGAGATCATTTGTTATTTTCAAACAGAAATCATGTGGAGCAGTCTATTTACATAAGGTTTTGTAAAAAATATAATCTTATATTGCACTTTATTTGAGTTTCTTTGTTCTAGTTACTTTCACAGTACCATATACTTTTTGATAGCATGATAATTATAAACTCATATTAAAAATAATGTTAACTATTTTTCATCTACAGCTTGTAATTCGTAGACGTTTTTGAAAAGGGATAAGGTTTGACTTAACTCAATGAATACATAACTGTTTTTCGTCAAATCGCAAACCCAAATACTAATTTATTGGTGTTAAGGGATGGACAAAATTATCAGAATAAGTATAAAAAGATTAAACTTGTTATGTTCTATTCATCAAATGATGATGTCCAATTACTCCTGTGTGTTCCCAGTTGAAGTTTTATGCTAACGCTGCAGTTTTTCAAATCTGATATTTAGTTTTGACGTGGTTTCTCATACAATGTAACAATTTTGTATGAATTGTTATCAAAAATTAATGATAGAAACTCTTTTTGGTATTTCTTGATATGTATGATAAAAGAAGGTATTCCTAAAAGTCGTTTAACTGTCATTAGAGTGAGAGGTATAGCGCTTTAAAACCAGGTTTAATCCATTATTTTCTACATTTGAAAATGCCTTTACCAATTCAGGAATATGAAAGTTCTTGTCCATTCGTTTTTTCTGTGTTTTGTCATTTATTTTGCCATGTTATTATGGACGATCCGATAAGATTTTCCTCTGAGTACAGTATTTTTGTGATTTTTCTTTTTACATAGAAATGAAACAAAGCAGTTGAACCTCAACTGGAGGCATAAGACAACAAACCTCTTAAGACACAGTTTTGTTTTGTGTCTTGTTTATGGTTAATTACATGGATAAAACAGATTGTTTCACATGAACGTGCTATTTCATCCAAGTTAGAAGATCACTTTTGTGACAGTTTATATTCTATCTAAGAAATGATTCATGGAAGCCATAGATTGTTGGAAATGTACACATGGCCTGATATTCGAATTTTATCATGAGCGTCATTAAAAAACTGAAGCGAGAGTGGATATGCTTCGTATGTGTCGATGTTCTTTTTTACTACCCGTTAGATAAAGCTCAAGCGTACTTATATATCTCTAGCTTGCAAGTGTATTTTCATGAATATCCGCTAGAAAAAAATCAAACCCAACATTTGCCATTTTTAATTTACATGTTTTTCTCGTAAGCTACAGTTTACCGTCAAATCATAAGTTGACATTTCGTAACTAAGGAGCCGCCATGTTGACTTGCTGAAATCAGTAAATGTGCGAATACTGCAATACAATAGAAAATTAAACAAAAACTACCTAAAAAGATCAATTTAAATACAATATTAACGAATTTTGATGGCTAACGTAACAGAAAACTTTCAACTCTAGCGTTTCCATTTATATGACTTCATGTTTTAAAATGCCTTAAATGCCCTAAAATCATTGAAGAACTTTCGCGGAATTTTAGTTTATTTTTATTTTGTTGATTTCTCCGACCTCTTGTGCATAACTTCTTTTTATTATGCATTTAAAAAGGAATAAAGGTTGATTTTTTGTCGAGCCTGCAGCTTTTGTTGCAGAAAGCTCGACATAAGGATAGTGATGCGGCGGAGGCGATGGCTACGGCGGCTACGGCGGCGGCGTAGGCTAACTTCTTACAAGCTTTATATTTAAGAAGGTGGAAGACCTAGATGCTTAATACTTTGTATATGGATCCATCACGTTATGAAGTTTTCGGCAGTCACATGTCAAACGTCCTTGACCTCATTTTCATGGTTCAGTGACTACTTGAAAAAAAAGTTAAGATTTTTTTGTAATGTTAAATTCTCTCTTATAATAAGTAATAGGACAACTATATTTGCTATGTGCTTACCTTGCAAGGTCCTCATGCTGGTCAGACAGTTTTCACTTGACCTCGACATCATTTCATGGATCAGTGAATAATGTTTAGTTTTGGTGGTCACGTCCATATCTCAGATACTATAAGCAATAGGTCTAGTATATTCGGTTTATGGAAGGACTGAAATGTGTGCATGTCCAACTGGCAGGTGTCATCTGACCTTGACCTCATTTTCATGGTTCAGTGGTTATAGTTAAGTTTTTGTGTTTTTGTCTGTTTTTCTTATACTGTGTTCAATAGGTCTACTATATTTGGTGTATGGAATGATTGAAAGGTGTACATGTCTAGCTGGCAGGTGTCACCTAATCTTGAACTCCGTTTTCATGGTTCAGTGGTCAAAGTTATGTTTTTGAGTTTTGGTCTTTTTTTTCTTATACGAATTGTAATAGGTCAACTATATTTGGTGTATGGAAATATTGTATGATCTATTTGTCAGTCGTGCAGGTTTAATTGACCTTGACCTCATTTTTACAGTTCAGTGGTCAATGTTAATTTTTGTGTTTATGTTTGTTTTTCTTAAACTATAAGCGATAGGTCAACTATATTTGTTGTATGGAAGAGTTGTAAGCTGTACATGCCTGCCTGTAATGGTTCATCTGGCCTTGACATCATTTTCATGGTCCATTGGTCAATGTTCAGTTTTTATTGGTTAGGTTTATGTGACAATTGTAATAAAACTTTATATTTAGGACTATCAACATAATATAATTGATTAGTAAAGAAGGCAAGACATTTCAGCGTGTGCACTCTTGTATTTTTAAATGCAAATTTTAAACAATAAAATCGGCAAAGGATTTACAAATAAGTTCCAATGCATGTTGATTTACGTGGGAAGTATATTGTAACATCTATTATTATACATATCTCTGAGTCTGCACTCAGTATAGATACATGTACATCAAGAATTTTATTTGATCACGGTGTTGTTTACAAGGTGCATGAAGCACGTCATATTAGAATTTTAATTTGATCCCACCAAAAATAAATTTAGCTTTAAATAAAGAGAGTTACATACATATACAAATGATCATTCCAGATGCATATATTTTAAATCTTAGAGACAAGTTCGGTTTTGCGCTTTCATTTAACCGTTAGATAAAAGATATGTGTAACATTTAAATACAATTGAGATAATAAACCAAGTACCAAGTCAGAAATGTACAATTGTTTTCAATTCGTTTGGTATATTTGAGCTTTTGATTTTGCCAAGGGACTTTCCGGTGTGAATTTTCCTTGGAGATCGGTATTTTTGTTATTTTACTTTTTAATGCTTGCAGAAGTGATTATGTCAAGATTTTCTGTTGGTGAAATCCTTTAAGAACTTTATGTCTTTATACACGTGCAATTGGTAAATTGTTGGGTTCACTGATGTATAAATATTCCAGAATATACTATGCAAATTTATAGAAATCTTCATCATTTTTTTGCAGGTGATATACTTTATAGCGTTTATCATCCAAGTCTTGTTTTGGATGATTTTACATTTGGGACCATAGAAAGCACCATTTTGATATTTGGTAATTTCAGGGATGTAGAACTAATCAACTTGTTTTTATCCGAATATTACCAGCATAAAATGCCAACAAAAAAGTATGAAATAAGTCTTCTAAAGACATCTTCAATTCTTCACAATATCGCGATGTTGGAAGGAATTATATACGTAATATCCGATGATTTGAAAGGGGATTTCTGTTTCCATCCAGACATAATTGAACTAAAGAAAAGAGCAGAAAAAGAAATAGTACTCATGATAAATCAGATGACTTTACCAAAAATGTTGAAAGGTATAAAACAAATCGATGCATCTGGCAACAATGAAGACTGGATACCAAACCTTATTGACGAAATGCAGATAATGAGTAAGTTATATATTATATTATTCTAGTTTTAGAAAACCTTTTTTAGCTCACCTGGCCCGAAGGGCCGAGTGAGCTTTTCCCATCACTTGGCGTCCGGCGTCCGTCGTCCGTCGTCTGTCGTCGTCCGGCGTCGTTAACTTTTACAAAAATCTTCTCCTCTAAAACTACTGGGCCAAATTTAACCAAACTTGACCACAATCATCATTAGGGTATCTAGTTTAAAAAATGTGTTCGGTGACCCGGCCAACCAACCAAGATGGCCGCCATGGCTAAAAATAGAACATAGGGGTAAAATGAAGATTTTGGCTTATAACTCTGAAACCAAAGCATTTAGAGCAAATCTGACATGGGGGTAAAATTGTTTATCAGGTCAAGATCTATCTGCCCTCAAATTATCAGATGAATCCGACAACCCGTAATTGGGTTGCTTCCCCTGAACTGGTAATTTTAGGGAATTTTTGCTCTTTTTGGCTATTATCTTGAATATTATTATAGATAGAGATAAACTGTAAACAGCAATAATGTTCAGCAAAGTAAGATTTACAAATAAGTCAACATGACCAAAATGGTCAGTTGACCCCTTTAGAAGTTATTGACCTTTATAGTCAATTTTTAACCATTTTTCGTAAATCTTAGTAATCTTTTACAAAAATCTTCTCCTCTGAAACTACTGGGCCAAATTAATCCAAACTTAGCCACAATCATCTTTGGTATATGTAGTTTAAAAAATGTGTGGCGTGACCCGGCCAACCAACCAAGATGGCCGCCATGGCTAAATATAGAACATAGGGGTAAAATGCAGTTTTTGGCTTATAACTCAAAAACCAAAGCATTTAGAGCAAATCTGACGCGGTAAAAGTGTTTATCAGGTCAAGATCTATCTGTCCTGAAATTTTCAGATGAATCGGACAACCTGTTGTTGGGTTGCTGCCCCTGAATTGGTAATTTTAAGGAAATTTTGCTGTTTTTGGTTATTATCTTGAATATTATTATAGATAGAGATAAACTGTAAACAGCAATAATGTTCAGCAAAGTAAGATTTACAAATAAGTCAGCATGACCAAAATGGTCAGTTGACCCCTGAAGGAGTTATTGCCCTTTATAGTCAATTTTTAGCCATTTTTTGTAAATCTTAGTAATCTTTTACAAAAATCTTCTTCTCTGAAACTATTTGGCCAAATTAAACTAAACTTGGCCACAATCATCATTGGGGTAACTTTTAAAAACAATGTGTGGCGTGACCTGGCCAATCAACCAAAATGGCTGCCACGGCTAATAATAGAATATAGGGGTAAAATGCAGTTTTTGGCTTATAACTAAAAAACTGAAGCATTAAGAGAAAATCTGACAGGGTTTAATTGTTTATCAGGTCAAGATCTATCTGTCCTGATGTTTTCACAGGGATCGGACAACCAGTTGTTAGGTTACTGTCCTGAATTGGTAATTTTAAGGAAATTTTGCCGTTTTTTGTTATTATCTTGAATATTATTATAGATAGAGATAAACTGTATTCAACAATAACGTTCAGCAAAATAAGATCTACAAATAAGTTTTCATGACCAAAATAGTCAATTGACCCCTTAAGGAGTTATTGCCCTTTATAGTTAATTTTTAACATTTTTCATAAATTTTTGTAAATTTTTAGAAAATATTTTCCACTGTAATTACTGGGCTAAGTTCATTATAGATAGAGATAATTGTAGCAACAAGAATGTTCAGTAAAGTAAGATCTACAAACACATCACTATCACAAAAACACAATTATGTCATGAATTTATCCGTGTCCATTGTTTAATATGCACAAGACCAAGGTGAGCGACACAGGCTCTTTAGAGCCTCTAGTCTTGTCTAATAAACGACAAAAATAAAATGTTTAAGATTGAAATTGCTCCATTACATCATCTAATGTAAACAGTTACTACAACAATGGAACAAACAAGATACAAGTATGTGTATCATGTGTAATTTGACTGAAGGCTACGAACAAAACCAAGATATGCTCATATATTCAATTTAAAGAAGTTAGGCTATAAAAACATGATCAAATGTATCCTGATAAAAATCGTAATCTATTCAATTCATAGAACAACCCAGATAGCAGATTATTAAAAAAAAGATATAGTTGATTATAAATTGTGAAAACATACAAAATAAACAAATTGATTGATGCTATAAAAGAAAAAGCAAATTTTAAATGATATAAAAAGATACATACGATCATGATTTGCTAGATATACAACAATTTATGATGTCTTACAGTATTTAAATTAAGTTTAACTGTTCGCGAGAACAGTCAATTAGACAATACGTTCATCAAAACAGCTGACATTTACGGTTCTTTTCAAGAGTTAAGGTTAATGATCAAAAAGTTCTTATCTTCAGAAACAAAATCGGACAAAACTACTTTTTTCCAAAAATTTTTTCTATGCTATAAGTTGAAAAACTTATAGGTTGCACTTTGTAAATACAGCTGTTTCTCAAAACACGTCTCTTTTGGGGAGAATTAGAATATTCAGAGAAAATTAATTTTCTTTACATACTGGTTGCCAGTCTCACAGAGACATAACTTGGGAATGTTACCAGTAAATTTACATGTGCATTTATACTATTCCAGGTAGGGGTAGTTAAGAAAATTAGTGTTAGTTTAAACTCTGATAAGTTCAAGGAATATAAACGTTGAAAATATGCCGCACAGCCTTATATTTTGACCTTTGAAAAAAATTGTGGTGCCTATGAACTTTCAATTCTAGGATAAGATTTTTTTTCAAAACTTCTTAGTAAAAGTGGTACAGTTTTAGCCGTAAAAGGAGTTCCTATGGGAAATTGCATTTTCAATATTTACAGAATTGCAACCTGTAACTATGTATAAATATAAATGCATCGGCTATCTTCATGGTTATTTAGTTCCCATTTATACACAGCCAATTGCTGTTGGTCAAGTAAAATGACATTACAGCCACGACAAGTACAATAAAGATTTTTTTAGGGGAAAATGGTATTAAGTACTCAAAATCGAAATAATGTATAATAATCAATAATACTGCAATATTGACGTGTTTAATCTCTACGAAAATTTAAACGCTTGAATGAGGTAAGCTCTTTAAAAGAAATGGCATTAACATTTTAATAAAATATTCTATAAAATAGAAATGTAAATGTTATTTGGTATTCATCCTTGGTACAAACTAAAAAAGCACACACACATTGAGGCCTTTTGTAGTTACTTTATGTGTTATTTTCTTGTAATATAAGTGAATTTGGTAATTATTTTATATAATAGAGATTATCAGTTCAGCTTATTGATTGACTATTATTCTTTTATTTGAGTCGAATTAGAGCTAAATGTATTACTGAAACCCCTACTAGATCTCAACCGATGAATACAGGTGTCAAAACTGATAAGGGTTTTGTTTTCCAAAATTGTAGTTTATTTAAAATTTACTATAGATATCTTGATATTTGTGTCGTACATACTGGAATTGAAATCATTATAAATAAGAGGTTATGGTATGAAAGCCAATGAGACAATTCTACATCCAATTCATAATGTGTCAAAAGTAAACATTTATTTTTTCAAAGTAGGACCTTAAGCAAGATGCTTTTGCACACAAAAAATAGTATGCTATAAATGACACTTAAGGTGGTATGGGAGTCTAAAATAAAAATGATAGAATTTGTTCATACTTTGCCAAAACGTTGTATCTATTGATACATGTTGAAAAATATAATAAAAATGATAGGTCACCGCGCATTTTCTCAAGCTACAGGACGGGACAAAATGACACATTTTGTATGGATTATACAGGAAAAAACACCATTTTGTGATTAGAAACTAAACAAAATGATAGAATTGTTAAATACTTCAGGAAAAGATAGCTTTCAGACACTGCTTTGAGAATATCAAAAGAAAAGATAGGGTCACCGTACGTTTTTTCCGGCTAAAATACAAAATAGGAAAATTTCATACAGAATCCTTCAGAAAATGCACATTTTTAGAGTTACCTCCCCTTAAAATGCAAATTTCTAAAAAAGATAAAAGCGACCAAAAATAATTAACATTTGCTAAAATATCAATATTTAGAAGTTATATTCTTATAAATTGGTAATTTTAAATGAAAATGTACATTAAACATCTGCATTCCTGCATCAAATTTTGCTAACTTGATGGAAAATCTGGACCTTTGATTCTCTGTTTTTTACAATCCAAGATGGAGGAAGACACCCATACCACCTTAAATGACTGGTGTAAAACAATTCAACATGAAAACCAACGGTCTAATCCATATAAAAATTAGAAACGAGAATCACGCATGAACCACACAAACAAACGACAACACTGAACGACAGGCTCCGTGCATGCTATTTAGTTGAAATTTGAATAACGTTCCGAACATCTGCTACCTACTAGTGCCTCTTATTTATGAGAATTAATATTTGTGTTGAATTTCACAAGTTCATTTTATGACCGAAGTGTGTAATACATCTGGTCTTTTTACTTAAAGATACGTTAATGGTATTTCATGTTATCAAAAATGTATTACTGATAGTTTATAAAATTGTTTAAAACGTGCCATTTTATCGAGAGAAAAAAATGCACAGGTTATAGATTAAACAAAATATTCTATCAAACCATGTATGTGTGTACGCAAATAAGACCAATTCGACTATGATACTTTAAACTAGTACTATTAGTTCGGTTTTGTGTACGATTTTGTAGTTAATATTATATATTGAATCATCTATATGTCATATGGTTAAGGATTTAGTGTTGTTCAAAAATCGCATTGATATTGACATATATTGATACAAAATCATGTTTCTTATATATGTTTATCTAATCTTGTCACGAAAAATGTTCAGAACCTTTTTTATCAAAGAAGCAGACAATTAAAAGAGGAGCGAAAGATACAAGAGGGACAGTCAAACTCATAAATCGAAAATAAACTGACAACGTCATGGCTAAAAATAAAAAGGACAAATAGACAAAAGGGACAATACAGATTTATTCGCCGAAGAGAAATCGCCAGTTTTAAATTTTAGAATACCTGTTCATTCAACTCTTTAATTTGTTATTCAAGGAAATAAACATATTACGTTAATTCGTGTTCACTTTTCCCTTTTTTGTTACTGATAACGTTATTGTAATGGACATTTTCATCTATAATTAAGACTGACCGCGACAATCAAAATCTCTTTCAACATATGATTCCTTTTAACAACTTAAGATTTACAGTGCAGAAGGAAGGTTAAAACGGGTTCATATAAAAAACAATTTGTAAATATAAAATAGATGTATAGCTATCCACCATATCATACAGGATAAGGATATTTGTTTCTCTTTCATTTTTTGTACATGAATTAGGCCGTTAGTTGTCTTGTTTTAATTATTTTACATTTGTCATTTAAGGGCCTTTTATAGATGACTGTGCAGTATGGGCTTTGCTCATTGTTGAGGGCCGTATGGTGATCTATAGTTGTTACTTTTTGTGACATTTGGTCTCTTGTTGAGAGTTGTCACATTGTCATCATACCACCTCTTCTTTTTTATAATGACAATCAAAAAACAAGGCTATTGACTCGGATGGTTGACCAAGTAGACTCTTTTTCTAGCAGACACTTTCTTGAAGCAGAGATTTACAATATGCATGTACATCTGGCATAAAAGTGTGATACAACGTTTGTGATTTACAATTACTACAGTTATTGCATGAGTTGAGAAAGAAACACACATGACTTTCATATGAGGTAGATTTCATGCGTATATCATACGTTTTCAATATATGCGATACACACATGTATTTACACGTGCGATAACCGCACGTTTAGAGCATGCAATTTACGCACATTCCATATATCGCATGATTTACACATGATTCAAGGATGACTTCTGCATGTAAAGGCCTTCGTGCATAAATCATGCGTTTACAAAAAAATATGCGATACACGCATGTTAAATACGTGCGAAAACTACACGTCAAGATAATGCAATTTTCACATACTTCTTTTATCGCATGATTTACGAAAGATTCACGTATAACTTTCGCATATATTGGCCTTCGTGCGTTTATCGTGCGTGGCACATTTACCTGTTTACATATAAAGACAGGTGGGGGTAAATCACCTTTAACCATAGAAAGTGGTCAGACCAAACAACTCGAGAACAATTTAATTTAAAATGATTTTGACCTATCAGATTGGCAAAAAAACCATATTTGCATGTAATGCTTCCTGAATGCTACATATCATGAAAGTAATTGTTAATCGTACAAACGTTTATTATAGATCACATGGTTTATACGATGAAACTCAAAGAAAAGAATACTTATGGTTTTCCATTTATATCCCGTTATTGCATACAAGATGACCAGATTGTGCTTATCGGGAATACCAAAGATGTACAATGGGTTTTTTCTGCTTTGTCAGAATCAAAAATGGTCGAACCTTCCATGGTAGAACTAAAGATGTCGCCTTATTGTAAACTTGATAGAAACATGTTGTCAGGACTTGTCTGTATCACAGGAGTAAATTTGGAAACCTATCTAAATCAACTTGCCGATTTGACGTCATTTAAAGCGAAGGAGATTGTCACAATAACCCGTGATGATACGTCGGTACCGGGTATGTTAAAAGAAACCAACCTGGTTGATGCCAGAGGAACCGATCGCAAATGGATCTCGGATTTGATTCATTGTTTACGTAGACTAAGTAAGTTGTTACTTTGTTTTTGGCGCTTTTTTTTAAACAATTAGAGGTATTTCAATATCAGTATCCAGTTAATAATAATTTCAATATCGAATAAGGCAACAGACAATATAATCAGGACATTACGAGTCTATAGAATATCTGTTTAAGAAAGACGACGGATATGTCCCATTTGTCGTTATCTCATACACGCGAATGTGACCTACCAAATAAGATGTATCACTTATTGTGTATTTACATGAGCCACATGACGGGTGCCACATATTGAACAAGATTTGGGTATCCTTTCGGATCACCGGAGATCGTACCCGGTTTGTGGAGATTCATGTTGCTCAGTCTTTTGTTTGTTGTTGTGTTTTTTTTTTGCCACTGCATTGATAGTTTGTTTTGACTTATAAGCATGAATATCCCTGTGTTTTCGTTCGCCTTTTTTTTTTATCTATTGTAAAAAAAATAACTAAAAATCATAATAATAACAAAATTAACAGTTAAATAGAATAATAATTTTAGGATATACAAATTATTTTTTAGTCGTTAAAATCATTAAGTATTAACTTAGATAAGTAACAAATAATTAGCAGCATATATTTAATTGCAAAAATTGAATTTAAATTTTTCCAAGTGAAAGTTACAGAAATATGTTTTGATTCAGTACAACTTGCATGTCATAGCATATGTTCTACACAACGAATATATCCTTGTTGTTTTGAAGTGTTTATTGTAATTTGGATTAAAAAAAAAACGTTGCATAACGTTTTTACCCGTCCTTTTTCAAATGTAAAATATACTGTACACCAACTTATTTTCGTGGATACTCTATTTCGCGTTTAGCCCGTTCTAGCCCATTTCCCGGCAGTTTAATTTCTCGATACTCAGACATAACCACAATTTTAACATATTCCCGACGGTTTATAATTGCAATATTTTTCTGCCTGCGAAACTCGCGAAAATAATTTGGTTTGCAGTAGTCCGCTTCATATTACATTTGTATTTGTATATTTTTTATATTTGTCGTTTCAGTAGTAATACACTTTTACATTGCTCACTATTTACACATCCCGCAATTGTGTGTTTGTGCTATGGTCATTTTTAGTTTTGCTCATGTACTTAGTTCATAAAGTGTTATATGCCATTATGTTTTCCCTAGGTGAAAAAGTTATATTTTTTAGACTATAATGTTAACACAATTTTGACTGATGTGCTTCCATATTTTACATTTGTATCTATTATGACTGCTTGATTTGCGCTCACATCGTGTAATGGCATATTATGGGACTGTCATAAAAGTGAGCTGTTCAGCTAGCTATAAAACCATGTTAAATTCACATTTTTTTACATAAGGAAATGCCTATACACGGCCGACACTCGGCTAACCGAGAGATAGATCGGTTAATCTATATTGAGTATGCGGCTATATCGGCGGTGGGTCTGTAAATCGGGTTGGCTAAAGTCTGTTAATCAGGTGTTATCGTGAAAATCAGTGCAAGATCATTATGTTTCATTGTATAACTTTTTAATTATATTTATATCATATAAACTATTCATGTCTGACAAAATGATTTGGAGTGCTGAATCCAGTGGTGTAATTCTTTTTTTTCTAGCTTCAATAAACGATCTATAAAATGAAAAGGCGAGTTACTCATCAGTAAATTTATACACATTTTACACACACAAAATGTACACAAAAATGACAAGTTGGTTGAGTTTACTTGTATGCAATCTTTTGAACATCGTAAAAAGACTGGCATTATGTTTGTTTACCATGTTAACATCAATATGTGAAAAATCTACACGAAAAACTGTATTTTGGTGACATAAATCAATTTCTTATAAAAATATGGTCTGTTAATGGGTCGGATGTTTAAAACTCGGTCTGTTAATTGGTCTGTTAAGAGTTATGAATGACATTACAAGTATAATTTAATTGCTATATGGGATGTTATCTGAATAAAGAGAATTATAATCCTGGTACCTTTGATAACTATTTACACCACTGGGTCGATGCCACTGCTGGTGGACGTTTCGTCCCCGAGGGTATCACCAGCCCAGTAGTCAACACTTCGGTGTTGACATGAATATCAATAATGTGGTCATTTTTATAAATTCCCTGTGTACAAAATTTTGAATTTTTCGAAAAACTAAGGATTTTCTTATCCCAGGCATAGATTACCTTAGCCGTATTTGGCACAATTTTTTTTTGGAATTTTGGTTCTTCAATGCTCTTCAACTTTTTACTTGTTTGACTTTATAAATATTTTGATATGAGCGTCACTGATGAGTCTTATGTAGACGAAACGCGCGTCTGGCGTACTTAATTATAATCCTGGTACCTTGTATAACTATATAGGCTCAAGATTAGTGGCTAGAATAAATGGAAACAAAACATGAACAATGGAACATAAGTTTAGACAATGAAATCTGAAAATTGATAGAAATGATTTTAAAAAGTGTAAAATCAAAGTAATATTAATTTCATCAAAGACTGGTCGCATATATCATGTGGATTCTTTTTCATTGATATGAATGGCACCCATTTGTCATTTACATAGTTAACAAGTATATAAATCAGAGATAAACTTCGTAATGTTTTGGGGTTTTTTTATCAATTGAACTGAAATATGTTTATAAAGCAAACACATATAGACAAAAACCTTTCAACATCAACCTTTCTCTACACCACCTTGAATGTCACTCGATAGAAAAACAAGCAAGTTTGCGGACTGCGAGTCGGCTGAATGACTTACGATATCATAGGAATACATCATTACTCGAAAAATAAAATTAATATTATACATCTATTGTGATTTACAGGAATATAAATTTGTATTGTTGTTACACATTAAATCAGCACCCAACACTAATATAAAAAAACTTACTTATGTCTATTTCTTGTTTAGAACCACGGTTTAGAACTTAATTGCAACAGACATTTCCTTAGGCGGCAGAAAATAAGAATGATGACTCGGTACAAAGGAAAATACATACCGGAAATAAACTCCTCATAGATACCAGGATTGAAATTTGATATTTGCGCCTTATATTTACGCCAGACACGCGTTTCGTCTACGAAAAAATCATCAGTGATGCTCGAAAAAAAATTTAAAAGGCCAAAAACAAAGTTGAAAACCATTGAGGAAATACAACTAATACCGGCGTCACACATCAGCGTATAGCTCCGGCGTGTTAAAAATCATTTACGCTGCCAGTATGCTTTAAGCGTGTGTTGGGTGTACTAGAAGCGTACCTAAGGCTAAGTAAGCGTTTATCCGGCGTTCAAGAAACGTATGTTGGCGTAACGTTGTATGCTTTTTATGCTGCATAAAAAAAAAATCCTCGGGTTGTAGCGTTCATCAAGCGCATTTACTTTCCTTCAGAGGCTAGAGGTATAGGGGGAGGTTTGATATCTCATAAACATGTTTTTCCCCTTCGCAATGTTGCGCCTGTCCCAAGTCAGGAGCCTTTGGCCTTTGTTAGTCTTATATGATTTTTAATTTTATCTTGTGTATAATTCGGAATTTATTATGACGTCCATTATCACTGTATAAATATACATATTTTTAAAGGGGCCAACTGAAGGGCGCCTACGGGTGCGGGAGTTTTTTTTTCAACATTGAAGACCATCGGTAGCCTTTGTCTGTTGTCTGTTCTATGGTCGGTTTGTTGTCGCTTTGACACATTCCCCATTTCCTTTCTTAATTTTACCTTTGTATTTCGATGTACTTCAAACCTATGCAACGCGGTTTGAACGATTGCTAAGCGTTCTTATGGCGTGCAACTAACGTATACCGACTTTGTCAGTTTTCTCTGTAAGTTTGGTGCACGCTGGTCTATCCGCCAATGTGTGACGCCGGCATAAGGTAATCTATTCCTGAGGTAGAAAAGCCTTAGTATTCAAAAGAAAACGCATGGAATTTAACCAGCTGCATTGCAACACATGACAGATTCATAGATGTTACAGATTTTGAACAGACAAAAAAATAAGGCTGATTGATAACTTGGCGTAAATAATAAATTCATGCGAATTCGAGCGGCCAATCAGTCCATATAACGCTTATTTGAAGTGACACACCCTTTTAATGAAATGCAGAGAAAAAAAAGTGCTCTTTCTATAAGGATACTGTTGCACCGTATTGTAATTTTTTCGTCACAAGTACATCTCATTTTTTTCAATGTGAAAATATAAACTCAAGGTAGTAAGACTATTGTCGTGGCTAAATAACTCTTAACTGACACGATTTAAATTGTCCAACCCATTAACAGACTGTATTCCTCTAATATTCATTAATATGTGGTATAACTCAACTTATATAACAATTATGAAATATTTATTAACGACAATTGATTTTTTAGAACCAAAGTACTACTTTGTGTCCTTTAAATCATATCTAAAAATGTTTTTTGGCCTTTATCTAAAATATTGCTATGCGTTCAAGCATAAAAACCACATACTTGCGCGACGCCTTTTCGTTTTACTTTAAATTGCGCAGGCTATGCATTTTTTTTAATGGTGGAAAATGTTATATGATAGATATCATTTTGTCAGACACTTTTCTTTTTTTGATGTGATCCTCATAATATGCCAAAAAATCTGGATATTTAACAGAGTTTGACATTAAATTTTGAGTTTTACTCTTAACAGACGTATAGCCAACCCGATTAACAGACCAACCGCCGATATAGCCGCATACTCAATATAGATTAACCGACCTATCTCTCGGTTAGCCGAGTGTCGGCCGTGCTATACAAACTTACAAATATGAAGTTGTTTTACATTCGTTTGATGTGTATGAGCTTTTGATGTTTCAATTTGATAAGGAGTTTTCAAATTCAGATTTTCCTTGGAGATTGGTATTCAAGGTCTTTCCCTACTAGAGAAAAAACCTAATTCTTATACAATTGTGCTTTGTTGTTCTACTATATTTTTACATGGCCTCCTCCTGTGTCTTTCAAAATTATCAATACCATCGAAAGACCTCATCATGCAGTATTTCTAGATTACCCTAGAAATTTAAGGATTAAATCCCTCTTTTATTTGCTTTTTCCGACATGTTCTTTGTTTTTTAAGGTATCATAACCTTATTTAAACAACAGTTTGATCTTACCATGAAGTCTAACCAGATGGCCCTGTGTTTGATTTCATCATCTTCGGTGAGAGATATGTTTTAATGTGCATATTCGTTTCAAATTATTACAGACTAGAATCGATTCCAAAATGTCAACATGGATGCACAGAAACAGATGCGATTATAATAACCATAAACAATATTTGTTATCAACCCTCATATATGTTATATAAAAGTTATTTCCCTTGAAATGTAATACACAATTTTCGAAAATTATATTTCGACAACCGCAAGTCGTTTAGACTTGATACAATTTACTGATAATCTTTACTTAATATGACCTTTCATTTTTACCTAAGGAGAAAAGTCACCGAGTGCAAAAGGTAAATTAACAAAAACTCTAAGGAAAATTCAAAACGGAAATTCCGTAATCAATTGTAAAAAATAAAAGATCA
This sequence comes from Mytilus galloprovincialis, assembly GCA_037788925.1. Taxonomy (NCBI): domain Eukaryota; kingdom Metazoa; phylum Mollusca; class Bivalvia; order Mytilida; family Mytilidae; genus Mytilus; species Mytilus galloprovincialis. The sequence goes on from CM075340.1 coordinate 35,661,000, forward strand.
AACTCATCAAATGAATGGATGACAACTGTCATATTCTTGACTTTAAACTGGCATCTTCTTATGTAAATTAAGTTATACCTAGCTTTACATCTAACTTGTGCGACAGACGCTTAACATTCAATTATTTTGACAACGATTTGTGAACAAAACAAACAGACATAATAGTTAAAAATGTAAAAAATAGAGACACAGCAGTCAATATTGTGTCATATTCCTGACTTGGTACATGCTTTTTCAACTGTATAACATGGTCGATTGAACCTGGTTTTATAGCGCTAAACCTCTCACTTGTATGACAGTCGCATCAAAGCGAGTCAAATGACTGTCAACAAAAATATCAAAAGAGCAAAAAAGAAGACAATTTTAATTATCGATGAATAGCACATCTTTATTATTTAATGTGTGAAAGGAAGGGCGAAAGATACAAGAGGGTCATGGCTAAAAATGAAAAAGACAAACAGACAAATAATAGTACACAAGACACAACATAGAAAACTCAGGACTAAGCAAAACGAACCCCATCAAAAACTGGGGGTGATCTCAGTTACTCCGGAAGTTCCTGGTCCACAAGTGGCACCCATCGTGTTGCTCATGTTATAACTTTCCAAGTAAATATTCTAATTAGGTAGATCACATTCGTGAAAAGGGTGGGATATTGTAGCTATGACGTAAGGAACATATCCGATATCATCTGTGAAACGGTTAATCCATAACGGTCTACCAACTCGTGATGGCGTCCGTTAAATTTACGAAGGGTGATTTCAACTTCGCCATTAAGAACTCTTTGTTTAATAGGTTCAATGTAAGAAGAAACCCTCTATCAAGAAAATCATTAAAGAAAATACAAACAAGGGAATATCGTATCAATTGTGAGATATTTATTCCGTATGCAGGCACTGCTGGAATGTTGCTACTTAGAAATGGAAGTTCGCAATAGGGAAGCTGGAATCATTTCTTTTATCGTAAAATTCTGTTTTCAACCGACCGTAGAAACGCTTAAACCTTGTAACATGTGTAAATCGTGATATTTGCCAAATGTCGTAAAAAAAAAATGAATTACAATATTTGATTAAAACCGTCTATGCTCGTATGGCCAGTGCACGATGCAGTGACGACATCGCCGACTTGTCAACTTCGTTCATGATTTAATATCTGCACGCAACATTGACTACATCGTCCCCTTTCCTGTCTACATCGTTCACATCGCCAAACATCGCGACGACATCGTTTTTATTGTCCCCTTTCCTGCCTACATCGTTGACATGGCCGACATCGTGATAATGAAAACATCGTGAAGAAATCGTCTTTATCGTCCCCTTTCCTGTCTACAACGTTAGTATGGCCGACATCGTGATGTTGACAACATCGTGACTACATTGTCTACAACGTCCACCTTCCTGTCTACATCGTTGATATCGCCAACATCGTGATGTTGACAACATCTTGCCGACATCGTCTACATCATTTTTCTTGCTGTCGATATCGTTGAAATTGCCGATATTGCAATGTTGACAATATTGTTTACATCGTCCCTCTTCTATGTCAACATCTTGTCATTGACAACATTGTTACAACATCGTCTAGATCGTCTTACTTGCTGTCTACATTGTTGACAACGATGACATTACTTTGTTAGTGTTATACGATACAGTCAGTATAAGTTTCATTATTAGCATTGTACGACTTCGTATTTTGTCTTTTTAGTTTATGGAACTGTAACACTAAACCCATTTTAATGGAAGAGGAATGCCGGAAAAAAGTCTAAATTGGCAATTTTGAGGACAGATTTGTTCTAAATGTATCCTTATCTAGCTTTCAGTAGCTGCAAGCTATCTTTTTCAAAACTATTTGTATTTTATGTTTACTTGTCATGTGGCTTTTCCTTTTTTGATTGGATACGTTAATGATGTATTTCTACTGTTGGTACTTTTTGTATTTTCCTTTGCATCTCTGACCAGGCAGGGAGACGGTTTGGATCCAACAAAACTCAGTTAAAAACGAGTAATGTGTTAGCAATATCGACAATGTCAACGATGAAGACAAGAGTATGAAACGATATTGACAACGTTATCCACTAATGTGTTGCTATTATCTTCTTCGCTAAATCGTCAATGTTAACGAGGTAGACAAGAGTATGAAACAATATCGACAACGGTGTACAATATCGTTTCAACATTGTCTACCTCGCGATAACGTCAAGATCAACAATGTAGACAGGAGTATGAAACGATATCGACAACGTTGTACAACATCGTGTCGACATTGTCTACTTCTCAATATCTTCAATGTCAACGATATCGACAACTGTGTACAATATCGTTTCGACAATATCGGTACTACTGTGTACACTAGACAAGCATGAACCGATCTAGCTCATTTGATAAACATATTGTTTGTTATCTTCATTTTCATATGATAGGACCATTTATGATATCTTTATTGCCTAATAAAAACATTTTTTTATTGCAGTGTCGACTGTATACATATTAAGACTCAAAAACCACATTTCTTTTTATGGTCACCAAAGATATGAGTCGATTGGTATGAATAGAGAATTCAATGCTTATGATGATGATAATGATGATGATGGCTTGATTTTGCTTATGGGGAATAACGAAGAGGTACAACAGTTTTACACTACGTTATTGAAATCACAAATCGGAAAATGTTCCAAGTTAATTTTGCAATCTGTTCCTACAGGGCGAATTCATAACGACACAATTAAGAGCGTCATATGTATAGTAGCAAAATCTTCTAAAGATGAAGACTTTGTATCGTCCCTACAGATTGAAAATTTGAAGTGCTGGCCAAACAATGTTGTAACACTAGTCCGTGAACAAACAAGTGTACCGAATATATTGCTAGAAACCAAACAAATCGTTGACACTGGGCAGGATGACATGTGGATTTCAGATGTTATGAATGAAATAAATAGAACAAGTAAGTAGCTCGATTTTTCTTTCCTTAACTCAAATAGCTATTAAACAGAAGTAGAGTTAAGCATACATGGAACTCGAACAATCCAATATCTGTCTGAAAATGTAAACTTTGATTAAATTGACAATGAAAACGGGGAATGTGTCAAAGAGACAAAAACCGAAACAAAGAGCAGGAAAAATATCACAAGGCCACCAATGCGTCTTAGACACAGCGTAAAAAACACCAGCCCCGAGTCGGGTTTTACCTGGTGCTTTGCTGGTTTACTTTACTTGTTCAACGTAATTGGACGGCACACTTAACGTAATTGGACGGCACACTTAACTACGAAATATACAAATAAACTACAATTAAAAAAACATATAAAAACACTAACAAAGGCACGAGTTCCCGAACAAATGCAACGGGGTTAAACAGGTTTTATTAAATCGAAACCCTCCCTCTATACCTACAGCCAAGTTTTAATAAACAAACAAAAGCAAGTCTTGTGACTACACTTCCACACAGTTTAATTAAACAAACGTTTTCCTATTTACGAAATTGTAGTTTTCTAAAACTGAATGCAGATGTATTTGTTCAACTCATTTAAAGCCTTCCTCCCAAATGAGAAAGGTAAAAAGACTAGCTGTTAGTTTTCTACAGAGTAAATTTGGTGTACGTTTCGGCAACAACTTTTATCGACAGGTTCATTTACGTATCAATTGCGCCTCTTTAAAGCCGAATAGTCCGGAATCTGATGTTCAGTAGTTGTCGTTTGTTGATGTGGTTCATTATTTTTTCTCGTTTGTTGTTTTTTAAATAAATTAGACCGTTTGTTTTCCCGTTTGAATGGTTTTATACTAGTAATTTTTGGGGCCATTTATAGCATTCTATTCGGTATGAGCCAAGGCTCCTTGTTGAAGCCCGTAGTTTGACATATAACGGTTTACTTTTATAAATTGTGCCTCGGATGCAGAGTTGACGCATATGCACTCATACCACATCTTCTTATATCTATTCTTCTTAATTGGTTTTAATTGATATATTCAATAACTTTTATTGAAGTAGACATGGAACCGGTTTTGCACCCAAATTAGCAACACGACGTGTGTCACATGTCGAGCAGAATCACCTCACTCTTCAATGGAGTGGTCAGTTAATTGTCCACTTAAAAGTGTGAATGGTTCTCTGGTATCATTCGCCCTTTTATAAACAAAATCAGATTACAACAGAAATAATTTCCTTGAAAAAATTGTATTCATGGACCGATTTGACCTTGTATATGTTAATTAACCTGGTCATGACCCTGTTGATTTTAACAATAATTAAGTTTTACACGGAAATTCGAAACTATACGCTAAACTTTCCGACGATTTGTGTGCTCTATTCTTGACTTCTCTATTGATAATCTTCCTTTTGGCACCATCTTATGGTGTTTATATATAACAATTTGTTCGCTATACCCGTCTCTGTTTAGACGTTTTGGATTTTAATTAACGTAATATATGTATTATTGGTACATTATATCGGGAATTCGTTACAAAAAACTACTAAAAAACATTTATTAAATACTTTGTATGTTCTCATTGGTTTTGAAGTTTGGTTGTACTTATAGAAACTTATTTAAAACGGGATGACACATATTCATTTCTATGGGGATCTTGATTACCGAGTCCGTTTCTTTAAAAACAATCTGGGTAAACTTATCGATCCTTTGAATAAACTTAATGTTACCAATTCAACACTAATATTCGATTTTTAGATATTGTTTTCATTGGTAAAAATATTAATTGCGTTATCAGTATATTAAACATGTTAAAAGCAAACACAATATAATTGTTATAAACATATGCTGATTCATAGAACTACAATCTGTCGATAACTGTATCTTTGCATTGTACAAGATCATGTTTTCTCTGATTGTTTATGACGTCTTTGTACTAAATGCATGTGTATTGATTGATAATTCAGTCTTGTATGCATTATTTTTTTAACTAATTGCTAATGGCTGTGAACAAGCTGTGAGTAACTGCAAGTACTCTCAAATCTGAACTTAGTGTTTTATTATGTTGGGATGAACAAATACCCGTCCACGTCTTTCCTGCTTTTTTGTTAAATGTATTTCTATTTGTAACCATCTGATGAGTTAAGGCTTTTTTCAATTTATTTTTATAGTTTGTTCCAGGTAAAGGGAAGTTTGGGGTTCCGCCTACATGATTAACCCGCCACATTCTGTATTTGCCTTTTTCAATTCGTGAGCATTGTCTTTCATGATAATTATCTCGAGGATTATACAGTTAATTCGAACAAGTAAAATGACTTTTAATTATCGATGAATAGGACATCTTTATTATTCAATGTGTAGAACCTTAAAACATTGTCAAATTTGCCAAATTTTGTCCACAAAATGTATTTCAATTAAATAATTTAGCAGAAAAGGCAAACTGTGTATGCGCAACCGATCTAGTTCAATTGTAATTAACATTTTTTTTGTTTATTTTCTTCTTATAGGACCATGTTTTATGTTTAACATCGGTCATTTAATATTGCCTAGTAAAATCATTTCTTTAGTGTGCATCAAAATATTGCTATCTATGATGTTTATTGATATTGTTATATACTAGGCAATAAAAGAGACGTTACATCGGTTTTTAATTTGAAAATATCACATGTATTAATTTCAAATATTGTCATGATTAAAACTAGTAACCTGAATGATTTGTCTATCAAATTTATTCATTTATAAAATATCGGAAATGACGTGACGCATACCTGTATAGAGTTGGAATCGAATTGTCCTTTTTGTCATTTATTGTGTCGAACACAATTGTTAACAAAAGGTCGCATTAAAAAATTGAACAAGTCACACGTAATACAATGCCCCGTCTACGCCAAAATGAGAGAGAACGAGCTATCGGGATGTTAAGTGGCAGCAGGAATGACTCAAGTGCAGGTTGAAAATCATTTTAATGTCTCTAGAATGTATCAAGGCTTAAGACTCGTCTTAGAGATACTGGCACAACAAATGATCGCCCCCGTAATGGCAGGCAGCGTGAAACGACGTTACGTCAAGACAGACTCATCCGCATCATTCATCTCCGGAATCGATTTGTAAACGCGTCACAAACTGCACGACAAACCCACGGAAGACATAACAACAGAATATCTGCTCAAACAGTTCGTAACTGATTGCGTCAAGTTGGTCTAAGAGCTCGTCGTTCATTGAAGGAACATATCCTTATGCAGCGTTACAGGATGGCGCGACTTCAATGGACACGGGTACGGATTCGATGGAATAGGCAAACATGGAGACAGGTTCTTTTTACCGATGAATCTAAATTCAACTTGAAATTTAGCGACGGCAGAGCCAGGGTCTACCGGAGACGCAATGAACGATTTTCTGATGCGTTGGTGCAGGAAACAGACCGGTTTGGTGGTGGCGGAATCATGGTATGGGGCGGAATTTCCTACCAGGAACGCACCGAGCTCAAAATCATCATTGGTAACATAAATGCAACAAGGTATTCGTGTGTTGTCTTGGCCAGCAGTGTCTCAAGATTTATCACCAATTGAACATCTTTGGGACGAACTTGGACGATGTATCAGAAATAGTCAAAATCCACCGGAAACGCTAGCCCAGCTCCGACCAGTACTTTTCAGGGAATGGAACAACATCCCTTAAGATTTTATTCGACGTCTTATTGATTCCATGCGACGGAGGTGTCAGGCGGTCATAAATGCAAGAGGTGGTCATACAAGGTATTGACATGTTAACCCGAATTCTCTACTCGTCCTGTTAAAATTGTCCGAAAATGTGCAATATTGTTTTCAATAAAGAAAACTTGTTATAGTTTTCTTCAAAATCATGTTAGCTAACTATTCCATTAAATTTTTGTTATCAATTTTTTGTTATAAAAAAATTGAATGATCTTATAAGCATGTAACGTTTCTTTTTTTGCCTAGTATATATATATATATATATATATTGATGAACTTGTTTTTTTTATTGTATTTTAATTGTCTCCACTTGACTTTTGTTGTCATTTATTGCTGTTTTATATTTTGTGATTCTGTCCAACATGTCATGTCTGACCCTTGTCTGTTAATGATCCTGGTACCTCTCAATTCAACATCATAGAATTGACAGTTATACATGTTGCTAGAGGAGAAGTCTGATGCCATCATTAACCTTATCAACATATTTTTTTAACTTTTTAACTTTAGACTGCTATTGAAAGTTCAACATAAATTCATGTACTAAAAATCATTTATCTATTAATGTATCACACTGCTTGGTGTTTTTTTTAGATAAAATTAAAATAAATTACAAAAACAAATAATTGTTATTGCAGTGTCGATTGTATACATAACAGGATTCAACATACTGTCATTGCCAACATCGCGAAGTTGAAAACATTGTTACAACATCGTCTAGATCGTCTTACTTGCTGTCTACATAGTTGACAACGACGACATTACTTTTTTAATTATACGATACAGTCAGTATAAGTTTTATTATTGACATTGTACGACTTAGTTTTTTGTCTTTTTAGTTTATGAAACTGTAACTCTAGACCCATTTTAATGGAAATGGAATGCCGGAAAAAGTCTAAATTGGCAATTTTGAGGACAGATTTTTTCTAAATGTATCCGTATCTAGCTTTCAGTAGCTGCAAGCTATCTTTTTCAAAACTATTTGTATTTTATGTTTACTTGTCATGTGGTTTTTCCTTTTTTGATTGGATACGTTAAGGATGTATTTCTACTGTGGGTACTTTTTGTATTTTCCTTTTTCATCCCTGACCAGGCAGAGGGGGCGGTTTGTATCCAACATAACTCAGTAAAACACAAGTAATGTGTTAGCAATTTCGACAATGCCATTAACAACTTCGCTAAATCGTCAATGTCAACGATGTAGACAAGAGTATGAAACAATATCAACAACGGTGTACAGTATCGTTTCAACATTGTCTACCTTGCGATATCGTCAATGTCAACGATACAGACAGGAGTATGAAACGATATCGACAACGTTGTACAACATAGTGTCGATATTGTCTACTTCGAAATATCGTCACTGTCAACGATATCGACAACTGTATACAATATCGTTTCGAAATTGTCTAGTTCGCGATATCGTCAATGTCAACGATTTAGACATGAATATGAAACGATATCGACAACATTGTACAATATAGTCTCGACAATATCGGTGCTACTGTGTACACTGGACATGCATGAACCGAACTACAGTACTTGCAACCTTAGGCGTTACTGTTTGACGTGAACTTGACTGATCGGTGAATGATCGGTGACGGATGTTTGACTGATCGATGAGTGATCGGTGATCGGTGACCCATAGGATCCGTCAGATAAGTCAAATAACCTATGTGGGAGTTACCCTGACAACTGTCACCGATCGATCAGTAAATTAAATTTATGCACGGATCGGACGGATACGTATATATTTAAAATTCTTATGTAAACCGAACTCGACAGTGTTTACAAACGATGACACCTTAATTTACACGTTAATTTGTAATAAAATTGGTTGCAATAAAAAAGTGAAAATAGTATATATATGCTTAGAGCGTTAAATTGTTTGTGTTGATTAATAGTTTTGTATTAAATATTGTTAACATCAGAGACATATAATACATAATTATATTATATGACTCTGTTAACATAAACTTATTCCTACGAAAATGGTTATTATTGACCGCCATTCCATTTTTGAACTTTCGAATAGGTTGTTTTTTCGTGAAATTAAAAGAATGTCAAAGAAATAATATTAAAATTTTTTTCGCATTGTTTAGAATTACCAAAATTGTTCTTCTTTTTATCAAAAATGATACTATTTTTTTTTAAATCAGTTATTTTTACCATCTTGAGACAAGTCTTCTAATCAGAATTGAGATATAATGAGAATTAAAATACTAAAACTTTTATTTTTGTGGAATAAGAATGCAGTTATTGATTTATTTTGATACAAATTATTAACCGTCATATGATTTGAGTACTTTTTGTACATCAAGATTGGCTGTTCTTCATAAAATCTGCTTACTTTAAGGAAAAAGATACTAAATTTTTGTACGCGTTGCCTAAAATGCAAATATTTCTTCATTTTACTGAAAATTATTGACCGCCATTAAATTTTTGTACTTTTTATAGTTTAGAATAGTTTTTTTCATAAAATTAAAAGAGTATCAAAAAAATCATACTAAAATTTTGTTCGCATTTTTAAAATAACCAAAACTATTCTTTTTTTTTTATCAAAAATGATACTATTTTATTTGAAATCAGTTATTTTTACCATTTTCAGACAAGTCTTCTAATCAGAATTGAGATATAATGAGAATCAAAATACTTAAACTTTTATTTTTGTGGAATAAGAACGCAGTTATTGATTTATTTTGATACAAATTATTAACCTTCATTTGATTTCAGTACTTCTTGTACATCAAGATTGGTTGTTCTTCATAAAATATGCTTACTTTAAGGAAAAAGATACTAAATTTTTGTACGCGTTGCCTAAAATGCAAATATTTCTTCATTTTACTGAAAATTATTGACCGCCATTAAATTTTTGTACTTTTTATAGTTTAGAATAGTATTTTTTCATAAAATTAAAAGAATATCAGAAAAATCATACTAAAATTTTCTTCGCATTGTTTGAAATAACCAAAACTATTCTTCTTTTTATCAAAAATGATACTATTTTATTTGAAATCAGTTATTTTTACCATCTTGAGACAAGTCTTCTAATCAGAATTGAGATATAATGAAAATTAAAATACTTAAACTTTTATTTTTGTGGAATAAGAATGCAGTTATTGATTTATTTTGATACAATTTATTAACCGTCATATGATTTGAGTACTTTTTGTACATCAAGATTGGCTGTTCTTCATAAAATATGCTTACTTAAAGAAAAAAGATACTAAATTTTTGTACGCGTTGCCTAAAATGCAAATATTTCTTCATTTTACTGAAAATTATTGACCGCCATTTAATTTTTGTACTTTTTATAGTTTAGAATAGTTTTTTTTAATAAAATTAAAAGAATATCAGAAAAATCATACTAAAATTTTGTTCGCATTGTATAAAATAAACAAAATTTTTATTCTTTTTATCAAAAATTATACTTAGTCTATTTTATTTGAAATCAGTTATTTTTACCATCTTGAGACAAGTCTTCTAATCAGAATTGAGATATAATGAGAATTAAAATACTTAAACTTTTATTTTTGTGGAATAAGAATGCAGTTATTGATTTATTTTGATACAATTTATTAACCGTCATATGATTTGAGTACTTTTTGTACATCAAGATTGGCTGTTCTTCATAAAATATGCTTACTTAAAGAAAAAAGATACTAAATTTTTGTACGCGTTGCCTAAAATGCAAATATTTCTTCATTTTACTGAAAATTATTGACCACCATTTAATTTTTGTACTTTTTATAGTTTAGAATAGTTTTTTTTAATAAAATTAAAAGAATATCAGAAAAATCATACTAAAATTTTGTTCGCATTGTATAAAATAACCAAAATTATTATTCTTTTTATCAAAAATTATACTATTTTATTTGAAATCAGTTATTTTTACCATCTTGAGACAAGTCTTCTAATCAGAATTGAGATATAATGAGAATTAAAATACTTAAACTTTTATTTTTGTGGAATAAGAATGCAGTTATTGATTTATTTTGATATATTTATTAACCGTCATATGATTTGAGTACTTTTTGTACATCAAGATTGGCTGTTCTTCATAAAATCTGCTTACTGTAAGGAAAAAGATACTAAATTTTTGTACGCGTTGCCTAAAATGCAAATATTTCTTCATTTTACTGAAAATTATTGACCGCCATTAAATTTTTGTACTTTTTATAGTTTAGAATAGTTTTTTTTTTCATAAAATTAAAATAATATCAGAAAAATCCTACTAAAATTTTGTTCGCATTGTTTAAAATAACCAAAACTATTCTTCTTTTTATCAAAAATTATACTATTCTATTTGAAATCAGTTATTTTTACCATCTTGAGACAAGTCTTCTAATCAGAATTGAGATATAATGAGAATTAAAATACTTAAACTTTTATTTTTGTGGAATAAGAATGCAGTTATTGATTTATTTTGATATATTTATTAACCGTCATATGATTTGAGTACTTTTTGTACATCAAGATTGGCTGTTCTTCATAAAATCTGCTTACTGTAAGGAAAAAGATACTAAATTTTTGTACGCGTTGCCTAAAATGCAAATATTTCTTCATTTTACTGAAAATTATTGACCGCCATTAAATTTTTGTACTTTTTATAGTTTAGAATAGTTTTTTTTCATAAAATTAAAAGAATATCAGAAAAATCATACCAAAATTTTGTTCGCATTGTTTAAAATAACCAAAACTATTCTTCTTTTTATCAAAAATGATACTATTTTATTTGAAATCAGTTATTTTTACCATTTTCAGGCAAGTCTTCTAATCAGAATTGAGATATAATGAGAATCAAAATACTTAAACTTTTATTTTTGTGGAATAAGAATGCAGTTATTGATTTATTTTGATACAAATTATTAACCATCATTTGATTTCAGTTCTTTTTATACATCAAGATTGGCTGTTCTTGATAAAATATGCTGACTTTAAGGAAAAAGATACTTAATTTTTGTACGCGTTGCCTAAAATGCAAATATTTTTTCATTTTACTGAAAATTATTGACCGCCATTAAATTTTTGTACTTTTTATAGTTTATAATAGTTTTTTTTTCATAAAATTAAAAGAATGTCAGAGAAATCATACTAAAATATTATTCGCATTGTTTAAAATAACCAAAACTATTCTTCTTTTTATTGAAAATGATACTATTTTATTTGAAATCAGTTATTTTACCATCTTGAGACAAGTCTTCTAATTAGAATTGAGATATAATGAGACTTAAAATACTTAAACTTTTATTTTTGTGGAATAAGAATGCAGTTATTGCTTTATTATGATATAAATTATTAACCGCCATATGATTTTATTACTTTTTGTTCATCAGGATTGGTTGTTCTTCATAAATTATGTTTACTTTAAGGAAAAAGTTATTATTTTTTTGTACGCGTTGCCAAAATGCAAATATTTCTTCTCATATTGGAAAATTTTGTAATTTCAATTGCAATCAGTTGTTATAAGTGATTTTCATATGATTTTTATAGAAAATGTGAATTATTCAAGAATAAATCTGCTTAAAATTATTTCTTTCTTTTTAAGGAATGTATTTATGTTTACCACCATTGGTTGATAAACATATTGTTTGTTATCTTCATTTTCATCTGATAGGACCATTTAAGATATCTTTTTTGCCTAATAAAACAATTTTATATTTCAGTGTCGACTGTATACATATTGAGATTCAAAAACGACATTTCTTTGTATAGTCACCGAAGATATGAGTTGATTGGTATGTTCAGCGAATTCAATGCTTATGATGAAGCTAATGATGATGATGGCTTGATTTTGCTTATGGGGCATTGTGAAGAGGTACAACAGTTTTACACTACGTTATTGAAATCACAAATCGGAAAAGGTAACAAGTTAATTTTGCAATCTGTTCCCTCAGGACGACTTCATAACAACTCCATTAAGAGCGTCATATGCATAGTAGCAAAATCTTCTAAAGATGAAGACTTTGTATCGTCCCTACAGATTGAAAATTTAGAGTGCTGGCCAAACAATGTTGTAACACTAGTCCGGGAACAAACAAGCGTACCGAATCTATTGTTAAAAACCAAACAAATCGTTGACACTGGGCAGGATGACATGTGGCTTTCAGACGTTATGGATGAAATAAATAGAACAAGTAAGTAGCTCGATTTTTCTTTCCTTAACTCAAATAGTTATTAAACAGCAGAAGTATGAGTGAAACATATATGGAACTCTGACAATCCAATATCAGTCTTAAAATATAAACTTTGTAAAATTGATAATGGAAACGGGCATTTAGTCAAAGATACAAAAATAATGAACAAAGAGTAGGAAAAAATTCAAAGGCCGTCTTAAACACAGCATGAAAATCATACAACCCGGGTAGGACTGGCTCCGTGAACAAAATGTGTACTAGTTCAATGAAAATGGACGTCACACTAAAATCTGCATATCTAAATGAAGGACAGTTAAAAAAAAAACGTTTGAGACTAACAAAGGCCCGAATACCTGTAAAAATTCCCCTATATTCCAAGCCAATGTAGAATAAACAAACAAAACAACTCTTTGGAATACACTTCTTCCTATTTAAATAAATGGTCATTTGGTATATTGTTTATCTTGTCCGGAAATTTCGAAACGATCCGGGTAAACTTATCGATCCTTCAAATTAACTTAATCTAAAAAGTTGTCAATTTAACACAGTAATTTAATTTTTAAATAATTTTCTAGTTGGTATCAGTCAAGATTTTGTTATTAGTAAAATAAAATATATAGTTGTTGTATACATATGCTGATCCATAGAACTACAATCTGTCGATACCTGTATCTTTGCATTGCATAAGGTCATGTTTTTCTCTGACTGTTTACACTTTATACTAAATTCGTTTGATGATGGATGATGATTAATAATTTGTCTTTCATGCACTATTGTTTTATCATTTGCTCTTGGCTGTGAACTAGCGAGTACTCTCAGACATGAACTTACTGTCTTATTGTTGTTGGGATGTACGAATACCCGTCCAAGTCTTCTCTGTGTTTTTTAATAGAGGTATTTCTATTTGTAACAATCTGAAGAGTTAAGCGTTTTCAACTGATTTTTATACATGTAGTTTGTTAATGTTGTACTGTTTTACAAATATCCCAGGTTAGGCGGAAGGTTGTGCATCCGCTAACATGTTTAACCTCCCAAGTCAGGAGCCTTTGTTTTTCAGTGGTTGTTGTTCGTTTGTTGCTGTTTTATATATATATTTTTTTCGTTAATTAATTTTTACATCAATTATGATGTTAGTTTGCGCTTTTTAATTTTATATATTTTAGATTTCGGGGCCTTTTATAGCTGACTATATAGTATGGCTTTATTGCTGAAGTCCGGCAGGTGACCCTTAGTTGTTAATTTCTGTCAAGACCCCCGATATGACAAATGTGAAACAATTCTAAAGTGAAACTAACGGCCTAATTTATGTACAAAACTGAACGAAAAACAAATATGTTACACATAAACAAACGACAACCACTGGATTACAGGCTCCTGGCTTGGGACAGGCACATACATACAGAATTTGGCGATGTTAAACATGTAAGCGGGATCCCAACCCGTCCCTAACCTGAACAGTGTTGTAACAGTACAATATAAGAACGAAGCTGGTTTAAGAAAATTATGTTTTTATTTCCGATGCAAATACCATTTGAATAAGTCTGTTTAAAGGTTAAGTTAGTTTTTAGATGAATGACGAAGTTTGTGTGCTTTGTATAGAATATTATCATTGAAAACTTGATGTGAAATAACTGAACGTCTGCACGTTGATTGGTATTTTTAATTATGCCCTTGTACCGATAGTTAATCTGAGTAAATGTTTTGACAAGTTTGTTGTAGTCTCTTTCACTAGTATGAATGTTCTAGTTTTGACACTGGAATCTTAAAAACGAAGCAATTATTTATACAATAAAAAACATATCATACATTTTGAAATGAATACATTCCATTCTAAATTTTACATTTAAAAACAGTTTCATATATACCTCTAGTAGAATATAGAAACACACAGTAATACTCACAGTAAGTCCGAGTCCGATATCAGAATAGGTAACCAAAAAAACTAAGCAAAATGATACATACATTACTAATAGAATACTAGCAGTTACTGCCAGCTTCAGACCTCAATTAAACTGTTTGCAAGATTATGTCTTAATCATATGAAAAGCAACCACAGTAGTCCCTTCTGTTAGAGGCTTAGTATCATGCCATTATATGAAATATGAGAAGATCATAACCCTATAATGTCAACAACTGGTTTTAGAGTAAATGTGTTTATTTCCTCTGCAAAGAACCTATGAGTTAATCAATCCGTAATGACCTGACAACAGTATCGTAACTATATCCCTTCTGAATACGTATGTTTAAAGGTTTGGGTAGCTTTGGGGGTAAATGCCGACATGTTTGCTTTTTAAAAATATTTCCATGATAGAGAGGATATGAAATACCTGAATGTATAAGATGTCTGCATGTTGATTTTAATTTACGAATGATGTCCTTGTACCGGTGATAACATTAGGTAAATATTTTGACTAGTTTGTGATATTGAAAACCTCGGTGTAATAAATCTTCAGTAAAACAGAGATTGATTTGAAATCTCTGATGTCAAAGGACTGTTTGTTACAAAGAGTACGTGTATTTTTCTAAATGGCTGCCGACCCTAACTTGACCTAAATAACTAATTTGCAACTGTTTATGTCTATCGTTTCAACCTACAAACAAACAAAATACAAACACTAAGTCCTACATTTCTTATAAAAAAAGTCAAATGCAAAACATACTTCAAAACAAACTAACAATATTTTTAATCTGTAAATATATTCATTGCACTCTCAAATTCATAATTTGACTCCGATTGTCAAAAAATGTTCAAATTATAAACGTTAATTAAGGTAGCACAATACAAAGATTTGTTCACTCCCAATCAGGCAACTTTAAACTGATGTAATTAATTTAATCCTTCTTTATATATTATAAATGAGGTACCAAAAGAAAGAAGAAAGATTCATCTTTTAAATTGTGATAATTTCATTATGACATAATTATTATGTAATAAGTTACTATATTGTGATGTCCACACTTGAATGAATTTAGCGTCTTTGTTCTTCATAGCATCCCAAAATATTTAATAGATTCTTGTACAACACAGCTTGACCTCCAAAACTGTGTCTCAGATTTCCAAAAACATCAATAGAACAAATTTTATACCCAATTGAATTTAGTGGTCTCTTATGAATTATTGTTGCAAATTTCATTGTAGATTTATGAGAGAATGAAATACAATAGGAAAAATCTGAGACACATTTTTGGAGGTCAAACTGTGTTGTGCAAGAATCTATAAAATATTTTGGGATGCTATGAATAACAAAGAAGCTAAATTCATTCAAGTATGGACATCACAATATGGCAACTAATTACATAACAATTAATTATGTAATAATTATGTCATAATGAAATTATCACAATTTGAAAGATTAATCCTTCTTCTTTCTTTTGGTACCTCATTTATAAAATTTAAAGAAAGATGAGTGGAATTACATCAGTTTAAAGATGTCTGGTTGGGGATGAAAAATCTTTGTATTGTGCTACCTTAAGAGTGCCATAGATTTGAACAAACATTGTTTTGATAAAAAAAAATTAAATCCTTTGTCCATATAGTGTCATTATACTATATTTAGAAATAAACTTGAGAATGGAAATGGGGAAGCTATTAACTGTTTTAAATGGTATTTCTAGAGAATACACAAGTCCACTTACGAATTTAAATCTAATCAAAACACCTCAGTTATAAGTAATAGTTATCCCATTCGGACTTGGTGTGTCAGTGTAAGATCACCCCGATGGCCGGAGTTAATCGGCCCTTATCTCCAACATTCAGCAACAACATTTGAATATTGTACATCATAACATCACCTACTTCTACATTCCTTTGTGTGGTGTTCCATTTTTGACGAAAAATTAGTGTCGGGAAAAAGTCTCGTGTCCATTTTAATTTTTTAATAAAACATGGCGCGTACCTTTATACAAACAACACAATGTTAATGAAACATGTAAAAGGTTTCAACAGACGAAGAAATTGGTGATAAAAGATTAAAAAACAATACATTCGTAAAACACCTTCAAAGCTATCAAGTTGTTGTTGTTGTTATTAAGGATTAATTCCTTTTGAAAAAAAATCTGAAGGAGTTCAATACAGAATTGTTACATCTAATGTACAATTGAAATAATTTCATATAACAAATTTAAAGCTAACAAGTTGTAATTGTTGGCATTTGTTTTTGTATAGACAAATGGAAGTAGGTTCTCTTAGTATTAAAGACTTAATAACTTAAATAGGCCGCTAGTTCGATCTTATCCCATTTGAAATTTACTGACTTCATATATATGTCGTGTAATGTTGCGATTTTGTACAGGTTATGACATGTACAAAAATATTGTACATGTTATAACTTGTATAATGCAAAAAAAAACAAGTTATAACTTGTACAAAAGTACCTCGTACACGTTATAACATGTACGAAATATTGGTTAAAAATTGTTTGAACATGTACAAAAGTTAAGATAAATCTAAATGAAGTAAAAAAGATATTTAAATTTATTAAATAATAAAAAAAAAAACAACCAATAGGTCAGAACGTGTTTTTTTCTTTAGAGGACAATGATCACGTAGTTTCAGAAATGAAAGCTTCATGACTTATGTTGGCATAATGTGTTTTCATGTAATTGTATGTTTTATGCAGTCCATCATGGCTTACATCAGTGTGAAACTATTTACTTAAAGCATACATTTCCTTTTAAAATGACAAAACACAAGATACTAGTAACTTAATTCATTTGAAATTTTTAAGAACAATGCTCAAAATTTTGCGTAATACTCGTTTTATAGCTTGCAAAAACTAAAACAATGTCTCATATGCTTACTCTGTAAAAGCAAGAGAGAGAGCTAAAATTTTTGTCATATAAATATCTTTGGATCTACTCTTCAATATTTTTGGGCTTCAGCCTGACTTATGTAAATCTATACTTCAAATTATATTATTTTTTGAAAAATTATAAGATCATTGCATGAGACGAATGTCATTTTGATGTTTGAAATATATATCCTTTACTTTGATAGCAGCTATTGGTGGCCTTCGGCTGTTATCTGCTCTATGGTCGGGTTGTTGTCTATGCCTTTAAAGTGAACACTCACAATTATAATTCATCAGAAAGGAATACTGAATAGTGTTTGTTGACTGAATGTGTGTTTTAAAAGTTAAAAAGAAAGTATTAAAACTATGCATCTTGGGCCAGTTTCACAAAACTGTCTAGGACTAAGACATGTTTTCGGATGGTGTTAGGTTATATCTTACTCCTAAGTGGGTTTTACAAAGTATTCCTAAATTAGAACATCTCTTAAAGTTGATCACAAAGTTAGGACTACAAAAGTTAGGTGTCTAATGAGGGTCTTACGATAGTCATGAATTTATTGATATAAATTACACTCGTTTATTATCTTATCATCAATTTTCGTTTTCCTGCTAATGTTTTGTAGGTTGACGGATTATTATGAGAAGAGGTTTGAGATATGTCCATAGATAGTCATAAGAGGATCATAAGACATGTCCTTAAATATAGCTAATCTAATGACAGGTCCTAGGAATGCTTCGTAATACCGACCCTTGACATTAACTGTATCAAAAAAGGACAAAACACACTAACATGAATGAATAATAATCAAGAACGATCTTTAAAAAAGATATCTGACGTATTTAAATCTGAGTATATGTTTAAAACTATCATTTCGATAACCTTCAGAAGAACAAAGATACCATTTAAGTAACGTTTTCTCTGTTTGTGTTCAGTATTCTCGGTCCTCGTATCTTTCTGTTTACATTCACCAAAACCCCGCGGAAATCTCACATGCGTAAGTGCGTTCTAAAAGTAATGTACGTTCGTACAACAAAGTTTACATTAAAAATTATATAATTGTCCAGAATAAACAGCTGTCACGGATGCAAAGAGCTATTGGAGAAACAATTATTTTAATAAAAAAATAAATCTTTGTAAGATCTAGTTGAAATATTTATAGTTTTTTACTTGCTTTCCATCACGATATAATTAACGAGACGTTTTTTCAAACACAACCAAATCACCCACCATGACAGCATTTTGTCCAATCACAGAAAGGATTTTCGAGCATGCGTATTCTGTTGCCATAGTTAAGCGTCCTTCAGTTCAAAGGGCACAAACCGAAACTATACCGACTACGTCGGAAAAAGTGATGAAAATATTATTATGGTTAATAACTTCTGTTGCAATAATTGAAACATATCTCTACTTTTTAAATTTGTACAAGTTAAAACCATTTTTAAGCAACATTTTGTTCAGGTTATAACATGTATGAGGTACTTTTGTACATGTTATAACTTGTATGTTTGCATTATACAATTTATAACATGTACAATATATTTGTACATGTTATAACCTGTACAACATCGCAACTTGTACACGACATATATATGGTATTAGGTCACTAACACCATGTAACTATACATATAGGAAAGTGCTATGGTTATTATGTTTACAGGATTATACAATGTAACGCATACATTACAACGCAAATTATTACATTTGCATGTATAATTATATTATTTATTTCATGTGAAAATATGATTTGTATATAGATGTTTGTCAATATAACATATATAGAGATAAAAAGTAAAATCACAAAAATACTGAACTTAGAGATAATGCATATGATTACATTTTTTTTACATGAAATAATGCAAAATAGACTATGAAGGATGATCACTCACCAACGTCCACTTTCACTTAATGAATGGCTATTATCTATTTTGAATTTATTGAACCATAAAATTATTTTTGACTCTTCACATTGAATAATCCGTGAAGCGGATTATGTAAAATGGGAAGAGTCAAAAATTAATTTTATGGGTCAATAAATTCAAAATAAAGTATTGCCATTCATTATAAATAAATTTCTATCAAAAATGAGGCTCACAGAACTTTTTATACTATTTATATTAACAATAACAACGTACTCACATGATGGCGTATGAATACACAACGTCAGAGTGGGCGTGTCGCCATACAAATTGACAACATTGAACATAAAACTAATACTTTTAACCAATCAGAAGACAACAAATACACCAAATTTATTTATTTTTATTTGAATCAGATTGATAATCATTCTTCTTTACACCAGTATCCGATGCTGATTTACTTGGAGTTTTGCATTCTTTTGCTTCGTTCCTGTCTTTTCCACATTTACAAACCCAATTGTTTTGGTATTTGTCTTGTTTATGTCCCTTTTTCAGACATTTATGTAGATGTGCCCTCTATTGTATATTTTGGCATTGTACTTGTCAATTCTTATGAATCTGGGCAATGTCTCCTTCCAATACCTGGACATAAACAATTCAGTTTCCAGATTGGCAGTCATTGAGAGTGCCATCTATTCTAACTCTCTTCCAAATAGCTTATAATGACTACGCAAATGGACTAAAATATTAAATTTATTATTTTAAGAGTCTGTGGCCGTATGCATAAAGCTTCTTAAGTTAAGATTTCCCTTAGCAAACACTTAAGTTAAGGAAACTCCGCCCTTTTTATCTAAGTGGTATGCATAAAAAATCTTAAACTAAGTATTTCCTAAGTAAAATCTTAGTTGTTTTAAGTCACGCCCAGAAAACTTAAGTGGTATGCATAAAACTCCTTATACTAAGGAAACGCATAAGATAACACTTTAGTCTAAGGTACCTATATAGAGCTACCTTAAATTTTCAAAAATAGTTAAAAATCAGTCGAAAGTTTGCGTTTTTGGTAGAACATTAATATGCTACATACAATTTGGTTGATTAATATATATATATATATCAGTAATAAAGTACTAATTATTTGTTTATTTATCGCTAAATAATAAGTAAATATTAAAGATCATCGTTATTTTCTTCAAATCACATATAATCAACAAATCAAGAGATAACAGTGGGTAGTTTACTATTTCCCAATGTCGCTGTTATGTATACCGAAAAGTACTCAGTTTTTACACACATGCAATTCATGCCGGTACTCTTTTTCTTTTGTTTACTCTGTACGTGCACGTTATTTTAAATTGTTAAAATACACCGCGCGGTATCAATTGTAACCGTTAGTTAAAACCGAATCAAGGAATGAAGAGAACATGCAAAACCAAATGTTATATATGTGTGTTTGTGGGGGGGGGGGGGGGTCTTTTGTTTGCGGTGCGTCGTTTGAATTTTTAATTCAGTTTTATTCTAAAGATGCAATATTTTTTTTCATTTAAACGGACAAAATCAAAAAGTTTTAAGACCTACCCAGAGGTGGATTTCTTTCATAAAGGGGGTGGGGGTTAGGGGGGTGGACCTCCATTTTGTTGAAACAATTAGGTTGATTGTTTAGAATAACTGTTATGGCAGTCAGAAGTCCCCATTGATTTCGTCAGTTATATAAGAAGTTTATTATACTTTACTCGTATAAAATTATTTTTTCATATTACCTTATATATTCCGTGAGATATATTGCGGTTTCGAAAATATTGCTAAGTACGTTAAGATGTGGTGAATATACTTACTGTAATAATTTGTTTTAGTAAAGATTGTAGGACTTTTGAAAAATACCCTAGTTTGCATATGGATTTCTAGAAAAAATTCTACCCCCCCTTTTTTTGTTGTAAAAGGGAAGTGATAAAATGTTAATTTCACATCAAAATAGATTTTTTTTTAAAGCATAAGCAAATGTAAACAAGGGGTTTGGAAAAGGAGATGGCAACACACAATAAGCTGAACGATAAGTGAACATTTTATTGAAAAAAAGTATTTTGTAAAATTGTTTGTTAGCACATGCTTACAATGCTACACTCAGTCTTGTGCTACGCCTCTGAAACCTTGATCATGTTTTGTTAGAGTTTAATCATTAATCAATAAATTTAAATAATCATAACAAACTTTTACACGGATGAGTAAATGTGATGAGCTAATATATAGCATACGGTAACTAGAGAAAGGTTCCGATTTAAGTATTCCTTAGTTAAGTGAAGACTTAAGTAAGTTTATGCATACTACTTAAGAATTTTACTTAACTAAAAAAATACTTAGTAAAATCTAAGTTTGAGGAAGACTTAAGTTAAGATGTTTTATGCAAACGGCCTCTGTTAGATAGTTAAATATATATTTTTACCATTTCTGATTATTTAATCTTTAGAATATAGAAGTTAGTAATCCTAGAAGAATATATGATTAATTGAAAAATGCTTGGAGCACGAAAAGTTCTGTGGATATCCATCGATGTCCCTTACGTCTTTATTAATTTCGTTATTTTTGGTTGCAGTGTCTATGGTATACGCATTTGAAATCCGTCAAAGTCGTCCAACAGGTGATTATCTTTATGAAAAATATCGTGCTCAATTGAATTTGATTATTGGAAGTTTTAAAGATATTCAATGGTTTCATTCTGCTTTGTCTAAATCAACCTTAATTCAAAGAAGACCTTTGATGCACTTGCGTTCAAACCATATTACCAGTACCATCATTCAAAGCATCATATGCATCGTCGGAAAAACCTCACCTGAAGGTTTTTCATGGAACCTCAATATCCAGAACTATGAATGCTGGCCAAACAATGTTTTAACTGTAGTCCGAGACACAATAAAAATACCGGAAATAATGGAAGGAACCCACACATTTGTTGTAGACGATAGAGATGAAAGATGGTTATCTGACGTTCTACGTGAAATAGATAGAACAAGTAAGTTTTTATGATTTTTTTTTATTTAAACTTAAAGTTAATAAAAACCCACAAAGAAATTGTTTATGCATTTAATCATTTAGGGGAATGCTGATTGCATAACAAAAACTCCATTCATTATTTCCAGAGAGCGTAAGATCCAAATTATTTTTTTCGAAACAATTAAAACATTGATCGTCTGAAAAATTCTCAAAAGCTGTTCTAGTGTAATAATAAGGTTTAGAACATGTTAGGTTCTCGCCGGAATTGTATTGAAAGTTCTAACTGCATAATTGTTATATGATTTGTTACATATAATTTTTTTGGCGAAAATTACTCATTGCCTTATAAGTAACTTTTTGTAGTCCATTTCTTAAAAAACAGTATGCATTAAAAAGGAATAAGTTTGTTATATTAAAAGTACATGTACACTCTCTATATCGGTCTGATAAAAAAAACTTTTTTATTGAAGGAATGTTAACTCTCATTTGGTCCGTGGTATTATAATATTTTGATTAAAATTTTGATAAAATATCTCAATCAGAAATAAGACACAATCGGTAAGGTTACAAACCATACGAAGATTTTGGAAATACAGATAAAGACCGCAACCACATGTCGCTTGTTAATTGAGACACATGGAAATCGTAATAATCAAACAGTGTGTGTTTATAAATTTGAACAGTATCTTTTTGCGTACATTCTGTATTTATTAAGCACTCCTTATGTAGACAGACTGTGGAGAATTTTAAATTAAAACCACAAATCCATATAGGATGTTCGTCTGATCGGTGTAGTAAAAAGATGACTCAACTCGAATTTCAAATCAAATGATCTGTAACTTGAAAAATATAGAAAAATGTAAAATCGCAAACATACCGAACTCAAATGTAAATTCAAAAGTAATGAGTTTAAACTGTTTACAGGCATTACGCAAAGGGTGGGAAAAGTTCGTTCTAAATTTTATGACAGAAAGGGGTGCACAGAATGGAAACCTCCTTTAGGAAAGAGTGATGAAATAATTAAAGGTAATTATCTATTAACGTGTTTTCATCCATAACATTCGAAGTATACTACTCAAAGAATTTTTGCAACATTCCCGTTGAGAGTATGGGGCCATATACATTTTACGGACGCCATCACGTCTTGGTTTACCGTAATTAAATGTTTGTCTCATAGAAAAAAACGGATATGTTCCATTAAACGTTGCTAAAATCCCGTCTCCTTTTCTTACCGAATAAGACTTATCACCGGGTGTGTACTAAAATGAGCAACACGACAAGTGTTATATGTGGAGTTTGATCTGCGTACCCTTCATGAGCAACCAGGGTTTTTTTTTGTGTAGTTCGTGTTGCCTAGTCTTTAGTTTTCTATGTTGTGTATTATGACCTGTTTGTCTTTTTCTTTTTTTTTGCCATGTCGTTAGCAGTTTATTTTCGACTTATGAATTTGAATGCACTTTGGTATCTTTCTTTTTTTCTTATTTAAAAACTTCTTTTTCTTTTTTGTAAAGGAAAAGTTATTTTCTGCTCATATATAATCAATTATGCCTTCAGATTCATCACTTCGATTAGTTTGTTTTTCAAGTTTTCTGACAGATGAGTTAGAGGGAGGACACAAAAATTGTTTTTGACATTCTGACGGCTTCAAATGTGATTTGACGATGGCATATATCTGACCGACTAGATTAGCGATCATCATCTCCCATATTGATGCCGTCGGAGCTTAAAATACAAGACATTTATTTTCTGTTCAACTCTGTTTTTGTTGAGAATTTATGTTGCTTATCTTTTTTTTTGTAGTAAAGTCTGTTCAATATAGTTTTAGATTTATTCAACTCATACGGGTGAAATATCTACTAACTCACCTGATGTAAAAGATTGTGTATTAATGCATTTGTCATCAGTTATTTTACACTATATCGTATAGAACTTCCTGTGCTGTTACCTGAGTTGATATAACATAATGTGTATTGTAACTTTCTGGTTATTATTTTGTTCGTGTGTAAAAGTTTTTTTAGGGTTTTATAATGATTTTGCCTCTCGCATCACAAAACAACATTAGTTGAAGAAATGTGTATTTAGTGCAGTAAGGTGTTGACATAGACATAGATGGTTTTTAAGATTATAACACAATGCTTACTGCTGTATTTTTTTTACATTTTTACCTATTATGTTAGATTGTTTTGTTCACACATCGTTGTCAATGTAATCGAATTTAAAGTGACTGTAATACAAGTGAGAGGTTTAACTAGCTATAAAACATGGTTTAATTCACACCATTTTCTACATAAGAATATGCCTGTACTATGTCAGGAATATGACAGACGGTTGTTATTCTTTCGTTTTATGTGTTTGAGCTTTCCGTTTTGTATTTTCATCAGTGGTCAGTATTTTTGTGATTTTACTTTTAAGCCAAATCAGATTTCTAAGCTTTGGTTGTTGTAGTTTTTTAAGACTTCTAACTGTTTTAATATAAGCGCTACTGGAAAAATTCCTGTTAACAAAATGCGCCGCTGGTAAAGCCTCTGTCGACAAGATGCGCACCCTTTATACTGTGATTAATCTTCATCAAGGACGCTATTGGCCTAACATTTGAATACATCCCAACATTTGAATACATCCCAACATTTGAATACATCCCAACATTTGAATACATCCCAACATTTGAAAACAAGGGATGTATAAGTACATAGAAAACAGTTAAATCAAAGAAATGATCAATGCTATATGACAAAAAAAAATATTATCCAAGATTGACCAGGATTAAGAAGTATGATGAGTGACAAACTTATCATTATTTGACAAGACTTCTGTTTTTTTACAACAACAAATTACAATAAAGCTTCTACGCTAGTGATACGATTGGGGACTTGACATCTTCCAGCTGAGGAATTAGCCAAAAGGGAGTATCAAATTTGAACTGTGCCAAATTTACTGTACGAGATGTGCAGTTCCTTATATACCATTAAGTGCAAGCTGTCCATACGCAGAGTTTATAGTTACATTTAACAGTGTTTATTTGTAATGCTCCGAGCATCACTAGGGAAAATAAATACTAAAGCTCACCTGATACGATAAATAAGGTATTTAAATAAAGGCAACAGTAGTATACCGCTGTTCAAAACTCACAAATCCATGGACAAAAAACAAAATCGGGGTAACAAACTAAAACTGAGGGAAACGCATTAAATATCAGAGGAGAACAACGACACAACATTAAAATGTAACAAACACAAAAACGGACTAAGCATTAGACAAAATTCTATGAGAATAACAAATATAACATCAAAACCAAATACACGAATTTTGGATAGATAAGTACCGAGACACGGCTTATAGTAATGTGAATTCACACTCAAAAATAAGAGAAAACAAACGACACAACGGAAACACAACGTTAAAATGTAACACACATAGAAACGAACTATAATATAACAATGGCCATGTTCCTGACTTGGTACAGGACATTTTTAAAGGAAAAAATGGTGGGTTGAATCTGGTTTTGTGGCATGCCAAACCTCGCACTTTAATGGCAATGTTAAATATAACATTAAAATGACAACATAATATTACAGGACTACAATACAAACAAATTCGAGATATTATGCAAAGAAAAACATGAATAATAGATAACAAAAGGCATCAGGTTTAAAATTCAATACGCCAAAAACGCGCCTCGTCCACACAAGACTTACCAGTGACGCCCAGATATAAAAGTTCGAATGTCAAGAAAAAGGGTACAATGTAGCACAGCACTGAGGATCAAAAGTTGAAAAAGGCTGTGTCAAATACGGCTAGGGTTTTCTGCTTGTGATAAGAACATCCTTATCATTTACAACAATCAAGGCTATTGCAAACAGTAAATTTTACAAATGAATATCAAAGATATACATGATAAAACTGAAGTCTTTACTAATTACAGAAAACAAAACCCGAATACATAATACAAAGACTTACACAGAAAATAGACACACCCGACTTAGTCCAGGCCTCAACGCAAAAAGTCATATCATGACGTCACATACGAAGTGGTGATAAGGCACAAAAATTACGTCACATTTGAATTCTGAAAAAGCACAAAAATGACGCCACATTTGAAAAAACTATATCTAAAAAAAAAGATAGAATTAGGACTGATTTAATATTATAAAAGAACTAAATACTGATATTACATTTAAACACAATGCACATTGCAATACTTATTAATAGCAATTAACTATATTATATATATGTCCTGTTTGTTTTGAATCTAACTTCAAACGTAAAACAGGTTACGTTGAACAAAATCAAATCTAATAAATGAAGGCGGTGATTAATTTTCTTTACCATAACACACGAATATAATAGAAAAGACGTCAACACATTTGACAAAATCCGATGAGAATTACAAGTATAACATTAAACATTTAAAGTAAATACATGAATTTGGGATAGACAAGTACCGTAACACGTCTCATAGTAATGCGAATTCACACTCAGCAAAACAGTCACAATCGGTAATAAGTCACGTTTGGTAATTAAAAGATTAGACGACGTAATGACAAACCACAATCTACCATGTGGTAAAAATGTGCTTAGCTAGTTTGGTCAAAGACACATCGTATGGATCCACCAATTCGTGATGGTGTCCATTTGAGTGTCAATTTTAATCTATCCTCCTCATAACTTTGTTGGAGCAGTTAATGTTGTTGTGTCATAAAATGTTTAAATGCAAATAAAACTTATTTTTAGTAATTTATTTCTTGACTATTTAAATAACATGTATGATGCTACTATGTTGTATTTCTTATAGATATGGTAAAGCCATCTTATACAACAACATCCTACCATACAGAGAATGTGTTTTCTGAAACATTAAGGCGAAAACATGAAAATAAAGATTGATACCAAGGTATAACTCATCGTTTTACAATAGTGCTGAAAATGAAATATCTTAATTAAGTAAATGTAAAAATATAACTTCCTACAGCCTATTCTACAATAGTAATTTCGATAAAACATTCTGAATTCATTTTAGAGTCAATTGCAATAGAAAAGAAAGCGTGGTGCATGTGCTAAAAAGTTAAACTTATAATAGAAAATATAGTTGCTGACATTCTGAATCCCATTTACCTGTTTTTTGTACGATACATTACATTTGTATGCATCTCTTCAAGGTCAATGGCGATTAATTCAATGGTTATCCTGTCATAATTATGTTATATTGGTTTTTTTTTAATTGTATGCGACTGTCATACAAGTGGGAGGTTTAGTTAGCAATAAAACTAGATAATCCACCATTTTCTACATACGAAACTGCCTGTAGCAGGTAAAGAATATGTAGGTTGGTATGTATTCGTGTGATTATTTGCGCTTTTGCCATTTGATTAGGCACTTTCCGTTTTAACTTTCCGCGGAGTTTCGGTGTTTCTGTTATTTTACTTGTTCTCACAATTTGCAATCAGAACCCTCTTTACACAACCAAATTTTCTTTCACAATGCTTTATCGGGGCGTGTAGTTTTGAAGAATCATTAGACTAACAGACAAAGGTTCCTGGTTCGATTCATGTTCTGGAGTGAAAATTTCAGACATTTAACTTTCCACTCCCCCTTGACACCATTTGCGAGTATGGTCTTGAGGAAACGATGATAGTATGTCGGAAGGGGACGATGAATGGCTTACCCGTGTTTAGAGAGAGCTATATATATCTTGCACGTGAAAGACACCATTGTAAATTTTGAAAAAGAGTAGGCAAATGCCGCTACAAGGCAGTTGCTATAACTTGATTCCCATTCCACTCTACATAAATATGTTGAACTTCAAATTAAAAAAAAATATATGCATATGTTTTTATAACTAAATGGTTTGTTTTTATTATAAAGCTTACAATTCCCAGACACGTTTTCCGTATGCACGGTTACCTCAGCTGGACCTTTCTTGTAAAATCCGGTGGTCTAAATACGCAGTTGCGTAGGTGAAACCAAACGTAAACATCGCTTGGTCATCGAAACAAATTATATCTTATTGTATATGTTATACACGTGCTTACCAGAATATCCATGCTTTTTTTGTTGATTGTTTACAAAGGTACCAATCGGTTAACTTCGGTTTCAAAACACGACCATTAATTAGCTGACATATTTACACAACAATGACCGATTGGAATATTTTTCAGACGATAATACCAAGTGGATGCGTAAAACATGATAAAATCGTGCACAAAAAACGTAGTTTATGGTATATGAATATATTGGTTCATGAATTGGATAAACATTATTTTTCACCGGTCATTTGTTTCATATGACTCTAAAATGCACATATCGCATCTTTGTTCTTTGGGTACTTCTGTTGGCACTTCTTTAAAAAGTCTTCACACATGGAAATGTTTTAAAGGACATAACGCGTTATTGAAGGACGATGAAAATTATTAAAACGGCTAATAATAGAGAAGTAATACAAGGAACACAAACTACCTCATTATTAATAAACAGCTTTTATTTGCTAGTCAATCATATAATATATAGTATCGTTTCAGTAAAATTCCACAGCGTTATCTACAATTTATTTACAAATATTTGCTAAATTTCTGTCACAGATAGTATTCAAAAGAAAAATCACAATAATACTGTACTGGAAAATTCAAAACGTTAAGTACCTATAGATTTGATAAAGCAAACAAATAATTACAAGGGCTTTGGAATAAAGAAAACACGTCTTAGTCTGGCAGCTTCAGTTAATGTATATGCATAAATTAATCAGTAAGGTATACACACAAATATATTCATATTATTCAATAAAAAAGATACACATACAAATAACCTAAACAAAACGGGCCCAACAGAAAGAACAAATTCTGCCAACTTAACATAGTAGAACAATTTAATAGAAACTTCTATTTTGTGATAAATAGGTTTTGGGAGAGGGTGAAAAATTATACGTCTAACTCAAACAATATAAAATCAAATAATAAAGGAACAACCAAACAATGTGAGTAGATATCACTAACATACAAATTTATATATTATATTCTTTTAATCTTCAGTTCAATTTAGAAGACGAATTTCAGCCGAGTATTTACTGGTTTCTAAAATTATAAAAACAAACCAATTTCTAGGTCTTTCAACTAAAGAAGATATAAACCAGTTAAAGTTTCAATTTGATATCTTCAGTTAGCATATATACTTAACCGAATAAGTATTATATACACACAAAAGATATTCATATGATACACTACAAGAGATACATATACATATAAACTAAATAAAATTAACCCAACAGAAATTAAAAAAATCCGCCAATCAGCCCGCCAAACAGCCTGCAAAAAAAGATTAACAACAACAATAAATATTTAGATACCTAAAACAAATTATACGCACACAAACAGAAGAATTGAACCAAAATAGTCAGACAACTTTGTCTATATGTCTGTTTTGATCACGCATCGTTGTAAATATAAAGAAATTTGATGCGACTGTCATACAAGTGAGCGGTTTAACGCTATAAAACCAGGTTCAATCCACCCTTTTCTACATATGAAAATTCCTTTACCAAGTCAGGAATATGACACTTGTTATCCATTCGTTTGATGGTTTTTTTACCATTTGATTTTGCCTTTTGATTAGGTACTATCCGTTTTGAATATTCCCGGGAGTTCAGTATTTTGTGATTTTTCTTTTTCCTTGTAAGTTCAAGCTAAAATAAAAAGGAATATGAATCTTTCTTTAAACGACACATTCAGAGGATAAGACGGACTCCGCCGTAATTACAATAACTTCATGTAAGCTTGTGATCCCTAATGCTGCCACACTTCTTTGTAAGATCAAAAACATAAGGGATAAGATTTACATCGAATAGACGGAGGTACACCCTCTTAAAGATTACAAAGCATACAAACCAAAAATTAAGATTATGATATATATTTACTCTGTACTTTTACGTTCCGTCATTGTGTTATTGTATTCTGATAAATTTGTGTAGTCTTGTTTTTAATTTTTACTAATTAGTTTTTATAAAATTGAAAAAGGAAATGGGGAATATGTCAAAGCGAAAACAACCCGACCATAGAGCAGACAACAGCCGAAGGCCACTAACGGGTATTCAATGGGTCTTCAATGTAGCAAGAAATTCCCGCACCCGTAGGCGTCCTTCAGCTGGCCCCTTAAAAAATTTGTAAATTAACACAAACATGAAAAGTTGAAACCTTATTATTCATACCTGGCTTATAATTGCGACAGATCACAAGTTTGTCTTCATAATTGTTAAGGACGATCTCTCTACCTATCAATTGGTTTATCAGTTATTGTTCAAATGATAATGTGGTACTCCTGTTTTGCATTGCAGTGGCATTCTTGAAAACATAAATGCATTTTTATCAACAGCCAATCATATTAACTAAAAGGTCGAAATCGTAAATCAACTTCTTACACGAACTAATAATGATTTTCACTCTCTATCTATCACTGCATCTGTATCGAGGACATTGACACAATACACCAAAAATATGAGCTTTACTATATTATATCTACAATACAGTCATTAGCGGTAATTGTCACTCAACTTAAGTATACATGTCATCAAATAAAATTCGTTCAACATAGACTGCAGTATAGATCAAACAATATCATATCTGAAAATATATAGACAAATCAGTTGCTAAAATGAACTACATCGAATTATTTCTTTCCTGGCTTTTTATTTCCAATCATTTATAATCTTACTTACAAACCTGCCCGTGCATTTTTCATTGTTATTCAACGCAAATATATTTTCTAAGATACCTGGGACGATCTTATTCCACAAAGGATTTCTATTGTCTACTTATTGTACCTCGAACTTATTTACCCGATGTAGGTCTTTAAGTTGGGGTTTAATTCAATTAAAGTTAATCGGGCATGACTAATTAGTTACGCCCTCTTAAAATCAGGGGGTCCGAAATAGGATTTGGAAATAACACCCAGCAAAATACCTTAATTTACAATTTCAAGAATTTGTTTGATTCAAAGTGCTTTTGGTTGCTTAAATATCTTCGATCAATAATCAGACGGTATTTTGTGGAAATAAATAACCTATCCCGAACTGGGAGATGTTGGCTGCAATAGGAATTAATTTATAAAAAAAAGTCCATATCACATTTACTTATAGTGGCCGTTATTGATTGTAAGTTCATGACGTTTTGTTTATGGCATTCGTCTATCGTTGAGAAAAAAGAGTGAAGGAGGGCTTAACTTACGAGTTCGATCATTATGGTTCAAATCTACATGTATTCTATTACGGCATACGTTTTACCTCTAGCGAACGCTCTGCCTTATTGTAAAAAGTGCCACTCTTAATTTGTAAACATTTGTTTCAAATTGATCCACTTTGAATCTAGTCGTGAATGTGCATGACATATTTGCCACTGGACACAAAGGAACAATAAAAACGTTTTACCTCTAGCAAACGCTAGATGCCTTATTGTAAAAAGTACCACTCTAAATTTGTAAATATTTGCTTCAAATTGATCCACTTTGAATCTAGTCGTGAATATGCATGACATATTTGCCACTGGACACAAAGGAGCAATAAATTAATCAGCTTCATTTAGTGATTCATAATCATTTGTCCTCAGTTGATTATAGTCTCAAACAGTTTTCCAATTTTTATATATTTCATTTTTATTTACATTTGAATTTTTATGCGTAAATCTTAGCATTTCTTTCATCATTTTTCTCTTTGCATTTAATCTTTTTTTTCTAATATTAAAAAAAACATTGTCGTAGTACACATCAGGGTTTACATTGTATAATTTCCAGCAAAACTAATAGGGGAGGGACTAGAACAGAAAAACAATCTCCATTGAGTGGCAATAACTCATATATTGAAGCGTACAATGACGGCTGTCTCGTCTAGGCGACAACATTTGCTGTTTTAAATTTATTCATATCCTAGACTGGTATAATAGTTGTCATAAAAGCAAAATAAACAAAAAATGATAAAAAAAAAAAGGTTGACAACAATTTATAAAAAAAAGATTCAACTTATTTTGAGCGTCTTATTTTTTTATATTGTCTTGCTGATCGGTTTTGTTATATTTTTTTCATCTACTTTTGTTCTAGCAAAAGTCACAATAATGTTGTTAAAATCAGCCATGCGACTTATTCAAACAGATTAAGCTGACCTTTCTTGTTGTTTACACATTTCAATCATTCGTGCGTAGATCGTCTTTCCCTCTAATATTTTGTTAAGGTAGAGAAAGCGTGGAATTCTCACTGCACCAGGCATCTGATATACATTCCTATTATATTTTGATCGGACAAATCTGCGTATTTATATAACCAATAAGCCAAACGAACGCACCCATTTAGCAAGGGTATACTGTGGGACGGGAGAGGTCTAGAGATGTCAATATTTCTATACCCAAGCGAATCTTGGTTTTAAATAAAAGGAGATAAATGTATACATTAATGCGACAGCAACCCAGAGACACAGATAAATAAAAAATTTAGAGTCAACATTTTGTCATTTTTCATAGAACATTCCGTTTACAGAATAATAAGCTCAAAACCGCCCCATGATTAAATAATACTTATACGGAGTTAAATATTATATATCCGAAAAGGTACATTTGATTTCATATTATTTACCGTCAAAGATAATAATCCCAACAATCACAAGTGTTCAAAAAATTTCACCTGCCATTTTTTAATTTTGATTGGTGAAAATTTAAGAAGTTTTAATATATACCAGTAAAAGAAAAACACTTCACTGTATAATAAAACGGTGAAATAAATAATGATAATGGATGACGACCAGCGGCGAATAAAATTAATATTCAGGACGATTACGTGTAAATATAATAAGAGTATTAACCCCGGTTTTTACTAGCCTGACAAGCTGAGTCGGTTTTTTTATCGTGTAAGTTCACAGGAAGAAAAGTCACCCGACCCGGACACATTTCCGACTCTGAGCCGGCCAGTCTGTGCTCTTACCCTATGATGCCACGTGTTAAGCATTGAAATAGAATACCAATTTAATTAACATCTTTGTTTGACCCGTTAGGGATTCGAACAAATTTAATGACCTCCCGCTCTCGAGGTGAACGCCCTCACACGAGACCAACCAGGAGAGCGGTAGCGATTGGTAGTACAGAATATCATACCTAGAACTAATTTAAAAGTACAATACACAATACAGTTTCACAGAATTCTCACAGTTACTAAAGCGAGCTAAAAGTATCTAACCTAAATTGGATGCGTGAAATGATATTGTAAACTACACGTAAACATGGATGATCGACTTCAGGGTAGATTTTATGGATCAAATTAAAAACTCTTGCACCTATTATTTGAGTGGTCCAAATATTGCCTGCTGTTTCAAGTCTTAATTTCTGTCCTTATTCAATATAGTACCCTCATTTTCTAGTGGTATTTTAAAGTTTCTCGTCCAACCTCACTGTCGACCTCCTATTGTACGACCTACATATTGTAAATTTATGTGTTATAGTCATTAACATGAACGAAATATTTGCTACTAGACGTAAAGAAAACAACAATCAATCAATCTAATTAATTTCTCTGTTACAGTACTAGAACTTAGCACCCAAAGACAAGATCTTGTAAAATGCTATAATTTACAATTTCCATTTAAATTTTTATGTTGTTTTCTTTTCTTTCCTTTTTTTTGGGGGGGTGGGGGGTCTCTACAGTTTATCACATAACTGACTGCTTATTCAAAAGTTTTAAATATTTTTTTAATATAATTGTTCTTATCTATGTTTAAATACGATTTATAACATATGATTTTTTTTTTGTCAGGCAAGGATAAAACTAAGAAAGATAAAAGTTTTTTTCAAGTGTTTTTGCTTTATTAGACATGAAAAGGGAATAACGGACGACTAAATTAAAGTGTTTGTTTTCATATAATATATTGAACTTGCGAATATATCTCACTCAACACGTTTTGATCGGGACAGTCAAACCTAGTTTAAATCGGTTGTATTCATTGAAGTTTGAATGCATAGTTCTTATTAAAAAAAAAACACAAATTAAGCAAGATCTATCAATTATTTGGACTGAATAGACAAATCTAATTATTTTGCATTCGTATGCATCTTAATGTAGGTAGGAAAATTACCAAATCAGAAACAAAATGAACATTTACCGGATGAATATTGTGAAGGACCTTATGCATCTAGGACTGTCCAATTAGAAGTTCTTAAACAAGCTGTTTAAAAAGCTAATTGTTGGAAGAGTTTACTTACTGTTTTCTAAGGTCTGATCTTTACGATTCTATTTCATGATTACCGGCAGATCAAAAACATCAAGTATATATAGCATGAAGGTGTTGGGCATAATATTCATTGGTCAGTTATAAATGAGGTCTGTATGGGGGTTTTGATTGCCTGATGTATTAAATAAGAAATCGTTATTTTGAAAAGTTGGCTAAAAAATTATAAATTTAACCCCTAATTTTGTAAAACTATCATTTGGTGTTATTTAGATGCTATTTTTGTTATCATAAATAAATAATTAAATGATGTAATGCAATTAAATCGGTCCGTTTTCATATCAATTTGGAAACTGTTAATTGTACATATCAGTCTGAGTACTGTTAACTAAACTATCATTTAAGTTTAACATATTTAGACTCGTCCAGTTCAGGAAAATTAGGTTTCTGCAAGTCCTTTTTTGTACCTTTCTTATATTTTTGACGGTTTGTAAGTCAGTAAAAGTTCAATGATTAAGTTAATATTGACATTAAAAGATCTCCTCACAAAAAGGGCTGTTCAAATCCCTTCGCCCTTCGGGCTCGGGTCTTTTAATATCAATATTAACTTATCATTGAACTTTTACTATTACATATCGTATCAATGAAGGTTTTTTAAATTGCGTTGTGAGGATGTTTCAATAATATGTGACCCCAAGGGTGACGAGGGTGTTGATCTGTGGCATACTTTCAAATTGCAGTATAACCCTTACCAACGTGAGCCGTCTTTTTTGTTGTGCAGGATGTGTAAATTCGCAGCCTCGTCATTCATAATTGGGACGTAAAATCTGATGTGGTTTTACAAGTAAAACTGCATGTATTAAAATAAAGATGTCTAAACTTTATGAATTGTATTGATGACTGAATTACAAGATCAAGTCATAAGTAAACGACGTTGGTTATAAAATTATAACGCGTAACGGTAATGTATTCCTCTGTGCGTGATTTCAAATAGCTACAACTACAAGACGTTCCTTTCGGGCAAACTTTCGATTTCTATGCCTATCCAAGATTCCCTTGTTATCCTGTGACCATCCAACTGTCCGTGCATTCATCACTATCCTTCTACATATCAGATCATACATATTGTATTAATTGGTAAAAGATAATCTTCATATATGTATGATTCAATCAATCTCATGATAAGTCGTTGTGATTTTTTAACATGAGAAGATCGTTTTCAAAGGTTCATGCAAAAAAAGGTACGATAAAGTATCATGACTGATCCCAGGCATAGATTACCTTAGCCGTATTTGGCACAATTTTTTGGAATTTTGGATCCTCATTGCTCTTCAATTTTGTACTTGTTTGGCATTTTAACTATTTCGATATGAGCGTCACTGATGAGTCTTATGCAGACGAAACGCGCGTCTGGCGTACTTAATTATAATCCTAGTATCTTTGATAACTATTTACTGTCTCCATATTAAAATCTGTGCAATTCAATTGATAAGTTCTTTCAAGGTTTGCAAAGTATGATGAAGTGAAAAGTGTTTTTAGTCTAGCTGTCACCTTTTCACATATTATAGAATCAATACTTCGATATGACTTCTTCAAAATATGACAGATACAGCACAGGCTTAGCTACCCCTTTTCCCAATCATATTTATTGTCGTTTCAACTGCTTATTTCATAAATATCGTTAGAGCGTTTTTTATGTTATGTTCATTTTTATCGTTATATGTCGTTTTGTAATCTATTTGTTCCACCTCGTCGCAGAATGCGAAACATAGATATTACTATCCAGCGGTGGCGGCGTATTCTAATTGTATAAAGCTTTATATTTCAGAAAGGAAGAACACCTGTATGCTTCATATCTTGTGTGCAGATACCTTATATTACGACGTTACGACGTTTTCGTCTCTCGTATGTCAAATGTCATTGGTCTTATTTTCATGTTTCAGTTTCTGGTGGAAAAAAAATAGTTTTTTTGCAAAAAGCATTTCTCACTTATTATGAGTCAGAGTATAACTATATTAGGTGTAAGGATTCCTTGCAATGT
This sequence comes from Mytilus galloprovincialis, assembly GCA_037788925.1. Lineage (NCBI taxonomy): Eukaryota > Metazoa > Mollusca > Bivalvia > Mytilida > Mytilidae > Mytilus > Mytilus galloprovincialis. The sequence continues at coordinate 35,697,624 of CM075340.1, forward strand.
CATCCTATCTGACGGACATGAGGACATTGCAAGGAATCCTTATAACAAATATAGTTATCTTGATTTCCTGCGAATCTTTTATATGAGTATCTGTATTAAATTCGCCAAAAGGCGCATGATTAGAAATAGATTCAATTTCTCAAATTAACGAAAGTTACTACCTACCACCAGCATATTATATATTATAACCTATTTCAAACGTATGCGTACAAAAAAAGACTATTTTTTATTAAATGTGCTCCAGTTTTTATTTAATTTTTTTGTATATTCATTTTCAGATGACCAGAAGAAAATGTTTTGGAAAAACAGTAGGCTTCTTAAAAGTCAAACATGTTGGAGAATTGTTCATATATATCTGTGTAAATAATAATATAAGTTTTACAAGATATTGTGTATTCTTAACATAGCTCCGGAGCTCTGGAGTTTTGACTCGGCTTATGTTGAGAATATTGTTGCTTAATCTGTAGATTTTTGTGTAGTGCTTTGTATTTAACTGTTTCGCTGATTTTTTTTCTTTCTTTCTTTTGTAAATGATTCTGATTTGTTTATGGCTTGATTTTGTCTATTTTTATAGTAATTTGAATGTTTATTTGAGGGTTTGTTTTAATGTAATCAATCATGACATATTCTCAATAATGATAACAAAAATTCCGAGTGAAATACAAAACTGAAAGTAACTGATGAGATGGCAAAATCAAACCCTCAAGCACATCAAATAAATGGATAACAACTGTCATGTTCCTAACTTGGAATAGGCATCTTGTTATGAAGTTGCCAACTGTCATATATACCCATTACCCTTGAAAACATTTTCATGGTTCAGTAACTATTTGAAACATCAGTTTTTTTTGTGAAGTGAAATACTCACTTTTTGTGAATAAAAGAATAACTATATTTGGTATATGGGTTCCTTACAACGACTACATGTCTGTCAGGTAAGGGTTCACTGATCTCGACCGTATTTCATGAATCAGTGACCAAGGTTGAAATAACGTAGTCAAGTCAGAATCTCAGATACTGTAAACAATAGGTCAACTATATTTGGTATAAGGGTACATTTTCAACTGATACATTTCATCTGAACTTGACCTCAATTTCATGGAAAATTGAAGAATGTTTAGTTTTTGTGGTTAGGCTTTCTCAAATAGGTCAACTAAATTTTGTGTATTGAATGATTGTAAATTAACTCATCAAAGATACCAGGATTGCGTATTGTATTTGCGCCAGATGCGTGTTTCGTCTTAAACAGACTCATCTCTGAGGCTCTAATCAAAAGAAGTTGAAAATGCCAAATAAAATACGACGCTGAAGAGCATTGAGGACCAAAAATTCCTAAAAGTTTTGCCAAATACTTACATCTTTGGTCTTTTTCGTAGATACATTATAACCTGTGACTTCTCTTAGTTAAGTCCACCCTCATGTATGGTCCCCATTGAATGGTATTTAATCTTGAGAGGTTGACCATTTATTGGGGTCATTAAACATAGGTGGATGTTTTATCAAATTATGTTACCTGTTGAAATTACTCAAGGTTGAAGTTTTCAGCTTGTATATTTCATTAAAATTAATCTTCACATGTAACTCATGTTTCTTCTCAATTTGACATATCACTTTTTCTTGTAAATGTAGAATAGAATGTTGTTTAAGTCTTGTTTATTTACATCATTTAGTGATTTTTCTGCCTTAAAATTTTCATTTTTTCTAATTTTTTTTTTAATTTTTGTTTGTTTTTATTTGTTATTTGTTATTTTACTTTTTTGCTTCATATTCTTTGAATTTATTCTTTGAAAGAATCTTGAGTAGACATGAAAAAAAATCAAAGATAAGTAATTGACTAGCATTTGTAAATAAAACAGAGAATCCGTTGAATAATTATTTTTTCAGTAAAAAAATATTATTGTACATGATGTACATTTGTTAACAAAGTTGTGCAATCTATTATCATGATTATTATTCAGGAAAACTACAAATTAATATCAGTTTATGGTACAGGTCTAACAAACTATTTCGGTTTATCTTTTAATTTTTTTTAAATCTCAAAACAGAATTGTGCATGAAGAATCACTTAGAGACTTAATTTTCCAAATGGATACCTAGTTATCATCAAATTTTGATAATTTTTTTTATCTTAATGCTAATCAAAATGACAAATGTTTTTTATCTCTGATTAAAGTAATTCTTATTAAAAAAATTAATTTAAAGAAAAAGATGTCTGGCTTTTGAAACAGTTGTTCACTTTTTTTAATGTTTTAAGCGTTGTGAAATTTGTTTCTAATGTGTAAATAACCGTCTCTCATAATTCTATATGAATGGCTTTTACATAAGTGTAATTTGTTTTAATCAAAGTGTTATCTATTGTTTTTTAATAGGTGAGACGTTAATAAAAAAAAAGTGTATTATGTTATCTTCAATTTGATTAATTTTGGCAGTTAACAGGCAAAACTCATCTCCAGAAAAAAATTACACTTCTATACAGAGTGTGACATTTTTATTTTTATAGTCTATTATTTAGAACACTTTTTGTTCTGTGTATTATAGTGTTGAAACTGCAGGACTGGCATATGCATAATACATATTCTTTGTATGTTTCACCTAACTCAGGACTTTTGAATAAAGTTTGATAATTGCAAGTACTTCAATGAATTAGATTCTTTAAAGCCCTTGAATTTAAAAAAAAAAAGAATATTTTTTGAAATAAAACATTTTTTTGTAAAATAAAAACTGTAAACCCAAATGCTGCACTAAGTAAAGAATTAGTGTTCATAATTTAGAAAAAGGATTGGTGGATAAAAATTCCTATAAAGGATAGAATTGTTTGTAAAATTAATATAACAACTTAGAGATAATCTATTTGAAAATTATATACCTTCAGGCTTCTCATAATAATGTCTCTGACCAAAATCTTGAATCTCATGAATAAAATCTTGAATCTCATGAATAAAATCTTGAATCTCATGAATAAAATCTTGAATCTCATGAATAAAATCTTAACAAGAACAAAAATTAAAAGACATGCTAAACCTCTATAACATAGAACATGTTTAAAATATTGGATCTTTATAAAAAAAAGTCATTATAACTGAAAGCAGAAACGTTAACATAATAGATTTTTTCCATGTGGTTTGATTTCATATAGAATTATTATTTCTTTGAATTATAATGTTTGGTTTTGGATTTTTTTGTCAGGAACAAAATATATAGATATGGGAAGATGTGGTGTGAGTGCCAATGAAACATGTTATATGTTTATATGACAATAAAAATATCATTTTTTCCTGTAATGAATATTTTGAATATACAATTTTACATGTACTTGTTCAATAGAGAAATAATGAATTGCCTAAATTGTATTTATAATTTATAAGTTCTCAAGATAATCTTTAACAATTGTCAAACGATATTAAATGCAGTAAGTATCAACAATTTTTCAATGGAAAAAGGCAGGCGTTGTAAAAGTTTGTCTAATATTAGAAGATGGTATTCATTTAAAATTCACTTGCCAAAAAATACATGTAAAAATAACTTAAATTGATATCAGTATTTAAAAGGCTTTACATCAAAACAAATAGTCACGAGAAAAATTTTACAAATAAAAATTAGGAAGCTATTTGTTCAACTAATTTTATTATTTCAATATAATTTAAGTTTTGATGTAACGCGTCTTTTGATTAGCTGACGTTATTTTGTTATCAGCCCATAGACATAATTTAGTAATGTGACCGTGACGTCATCATCGTTTTTTCATGGTTTTCATGATTTTCTACGGTTGTAAATGAAATGAAATTTAGAATTAAATTATAAGAAATGACTTTAATATTTTTACTGTGTATTCTAAATAACATAAAAAATGTGTTAAACACTGTAAAATAACCCGCTACACGCATTATCCAGTGTGCACCAAATTTTTTATGTTATTTCTTCATAGACAGAAAAAAATATTACAGTCATTCCTTAATTATTTTAGTATTTTCTTGTCATAATCACAGTTATTAAATTTGACAAACAAACACATATATATTTTTTACCTGAGACACTTTACCTGTAAGTTATATAATTTTAATACTTCAATGCATTCATGATTTTTCTTTATCCATGACTAGTTTTTGATTTATACCTTGTGTATTTATTAATTTAGCAACAGGAGGTATAATGATGGATATTAAGGGCCATCATGGTAACCATATTTTTTTATGGCCACCATTAATAAGATAATGTCACTCACGGGTAGTACTGTACTACAAACAACAGGGCCATGGTATTTAGTGTATGGATTGATTGTCAGTTTTTCATGTCTGTATGCCAGGTTTCATCTAGCCCCGACCTCATTTTATGGTTCATTGGACAATATTAAGTTTTTGTGGTTTAGTCTATTTCACAGACATTGTAAGCAATACACCTATTATATAAATGTAGGATATAATTGTTAGTTGTACATGTCTGTTTGGAAAGGTTAATATGACCTTAATCTTATTTTCATGGTTCATCTCCTAATTATAAAATTTATGATTTTGTCAGGTTAACTATATTATTTTGTATGTAATGATTGTAAACTGTAAATGTATATTGTAGATATTTTATAGTCTTTTACCAATTGGTCGTCTTTATGATGTCTGTAAAATGTTTTTTGAACTTTCCTATCCTCGCAGTGTTTGACTTTTAGCTTTTTTGAAATACCAAATGGTATTCTCAAGGACAAACGATACAGTACTAGTTACAGGGGAGGTAATGATGTTGCTAACGTTAATTGTTATTTTCGCGACGTCAAAATATTACCTATCGGGAAAAGATTCAGTTTTTGACTGATTTTTATCATTCAAACTTATTTTACTTTAAAACGAGTTCATGGAACTGTTATGATATTGTAATTATTGTATTTATTTATGTTGGCCTGATTTGTGTTGTGTTGCCTGATAGTTTGTATAGTTTGAATAATCTTAGAACTGCAGTTTAGAAATCACTGGAACAATCACAGAATAATTGGAACTTTCCAGAATGATCCTAATAAAAGATGCGTTATATAAACTTCTACATTTTACTAGAAACTTCCGTTGTAACTTTCTAGGACATTCCATTCTAGAGTGTTCTAGAATTTTCCGTGACACCTATATATATACAGACACTCAAGTTAAACTCCCAGACTTAGATTAAGACTTAGACATCGATAGACAATAGTATTCACCGCATTTGGATTGACACTTTAATTCTACAAACAACATCATACTGGATTATGACCTTAGTAGTGAACATAATATTCAGATTGGATTCCGAGAAGATTTCCGGATACAGATAAAGATAAAAGATTGGACTCATATTTTGACAGTTAGGTTGACAGTAATAGTTGTGTAATACTTCTTGTAAACATGTGTATAATAAATCTTGTTAATTTTTATAATTGATTTGTGTCTTTTGTTGAAAAGTGCTCTTGCTACATTTCAAAGAATGATCAATAATGTTATAAAAGATTTAAACTGTTGTTATGCTTATATTGATGATCTAATTGTATGTAGTGATAGCTGGGAACAGCATTTAACACATTTGTATGATACTTTTGATAGATTGTCACAATTAAATTTGACTGTTAATCTTGGTAAAAGTGAATTTTGTCTGGCCACTGTTGATTATTTAGGGCATACAGTTGGCCAAGGTCAAGTGAAACCTATTATGGCTAAAGTGGAAGCTATTTCCAAATTTCCTCCTCCTACAAATAGAAAACAACTTATGAGATATTTAGGCATGATTGGATTTTACAGGAAATTCTGTTCAAATTTTGCTACTGTTGTTCAACCATTGACTCATCTTTTACGGAAAGATTCTAAATTTATCTGGAGTGAATATTGTCAAAAAGCTTTTGAAAATAGCAAATCACTTCTAATTAATAGCCCAGTTCTGATTACTCCAGACTTTGAAAAACAATTTAAACTTGCCGTTGATGCAAGCGATGTAGGAATTGGAGCTGTTTTATATCAAGAGACAGATGATAATGTTGAGAAACTTTTATCATATTTTTCTAAGAAATTAGATAAACATCAGAAAAATTATTCAACTATTGAAAAAGAGTATTTTGCAATGTTGTCAGCACTTCAACATTTTGATGTATATTTGAATCCCACTGTATATCCTATTCTTGTTTGTACTGATCATAATCCTCTCACCTTCATACATAAAATGAGAAACAAGAATCAGAGGTTGACTAAGTGGAGTTTATTGTTACAGGAATATGATGTAATTGTAAAACATATTAAGGGTAAAGATAATGTAATAGCAGATTCTTTATCTAGAGCATATTAAAACACTTTGTATATACTATGCATTTTTTTTCATATTATTCATGATAAGTTTTTGTTACAATAAAACTTCTTTTAAGGGGGAGGTGTTATGATATTGTAATTATTGTATTTTTTTTATGTTGGCCTGATTTGTGTTGTGTGGCCTGATGGTTTGTATAGTCTGAATAATCTTAGAACTTAGGTTTAGAAATCACTGGAACAATCACAGAATAATTGGAACTTTCCAGAATGATCCTAATAAAAGATGCGTTATATAAACTTCTACATTTTACTAGAAACTTCCGTTGTAACTTTCAAGGACATTCCATTCTAGAGTGTTCTAGAATTTTCCATGACACCTATATATATACAGACACTCAAGTTAAACTCTCAGACTTAGATTTAGACTTAGACATCGATAGACATTAGTATTCACTGCATTTGGATTGACACTTTAATTCTACAAACAACATCATACTGGATTGTGACCTTAGCATGCTTAGTACTGAACGTAATATTCAGATTGGATTCCGAGAAGATTTCCGGATACAGATGAAGATAAAAGATTGGACTCATATTTTGACAGTTAAGTTGACAGTAATAGTTGTATAATACTACTAGTAAACATTTGTATAATAAATTTGTTAATTTTTATAATTGATTTGTGTCTTTTGTTGGCTACGATTTAAAGGTGATTTCAGCCGTAACAGAACCCTCTTATTTAAAATGCCATTGGTTTTATTACGCGAGAAGATAATGTGTGCCAATTTTCATTAAAACGTAAATAGTGCATTTTTTTTTAATTTGATAAATATTCAGCAAAAAATTATGTTTTTCGGCATTCATGAACATTTGATAAATATGAGTTTTTTCTAAATGAAAAATATATAAAGTTTAGGATACTTATAAAAAACAGAAACTACACATTATTTAGCAAAAACTAATTGGTGTTTATCTTTTAAAACAAAAACAAGTTATATCTTAATTCGAAAGGGAAAATATGGCCACAAATCCGAGCTTTGAGCAAGTATATAAAATTTCTACCTCATTTTACTGAAATAGTAGCACATGAAGGTATATTTTTTTCATTACATATTTGATTAAATCAGGTAAAAAATAGTATATATGGAATTGTTTATCAAAATGAAAAAAAGGGATCAAAACTGTATCGTATGTCTTTTTCTATTGATTTGTTTCATTGATGTTGACCAAGCATTCAATTTGTATACTTGTTTCTACAATAATTGACAATTATGTACCCTGGTTCTTTAATTTACCTTTTTTATTGCCGCTCGAAGGTTCACTATCATTTAACATTTTCAACAATTTAGTACTAGTAATTATTTCAATTACGTATAATGCTGTTCAATGCAAAAAAACAAAAAAAAACAGATGCAAAACTTGTATGCTTTTGTAAAGTATTGCATTTAATATCCTTTAAAACCAAAATAACTTCATTTGTATCCGATAAACAGTAAATTAAGTTGCACTTTGCTCCCTATGGAATGTTGGTTTTGTTATTGATGTCCGTCCTTCTGTACATATTATTGATTTAATAGCACACAATTATTGATAAACAAAACCTGTTAAAAATACTGCAATAGAGCTATAATTATTATGTCTTCTATTTATAAATAAGCAACTGTATATTTGAACATGCAGCTATGATACTGTGAATAAGAGTAAATATATAAATACTTTTCTGAAAATTGAAAAAAAGTAAAATCTGTCGAAATTGGCCTTAACTCTTTATTGGAAGATTTTGAAACCAACATATTGTATATATCTTCACTTTATAATGTAATAATGAAATTGCGGTGACGACATTTTTGTCGTTGTAAAGGTCCTTATGTTAGATTTATGTAAGTCCTTATCATTATTTTGTCTGGTTCCTAGATTGAAACTTGCTCTAGAACATCTATTTTATCTAGATATAATAATTTAGATAACCCTTTTTAGACAGCACATCCTGTTTTATAATAAGTATTGGACTATATTATTTACTTTAAACGATAGCAAAAATCTTATTCCTATGAGTGTTTGTAAAATACCTAAATCCTTTAGTGCTAAAACATTTGAATGACGGCCCTTAACTTTACAACAACCAAATTTTAATATTTCCGGGATTGCTTACCATAACATTACCGTTCCTGATTCTTAATATTAATTTCCAATAGAAATGCTAACACAAACCTAAACTGAAAGTAGACAAAAAACGTGCATCCTTCTTACTAAACGATTCCATATATTAAAAATGTGTTAGCTGGACAAAAGTAATGATAATTCTAATGAAATTTGGATGTAACAATTTTTTTCATTGGCTAAAAGTTGCCGTCAAATCCACAGTTGACCAAGCGTAATTAAGGAGAAACAACCATTTTGAAATGATTAAAGCAACAAATGTTCGATTACTACTATATAATCATAAATAAAACAACTCCTACCTCGAATTCGCCGTTTTGATGTTATTTTATCCGAATTTGAAGCGTACAGGTAACGTAGTATCCTCCAGTTTGTAAGTTTTCATTTGTATGACGTCACGTTTACCCATGACGTCTTTGCGCCAAAATCATTCATGAAGTTTCGCGGTTTTTTTTTATTTGTCAAATTTAAGACATTTTTCCAAGTTTTATCGTAATGATAAGTTGAACGCTAGTTAAATCAAAGAGGTAAACTATTTCGGAAATCCATAAAAAAAAATATTTGTATTGATAATTTCCTCATAGAAGACAATCTCCTGACTGAATGGGAAATCTTTTAGAGGTGGCACGGTAGTATTTACACTCCAGAACTTAGGTTTCTCTTTTGTGTACCCTACCGAAGTCAATGTATCTGTACAGTGTGATTAGAAAAAATGTACAGTATTTACTGAACATACTCAAGGGGTGAATCTACGTCATTACGCAGGGTGTCGGCGATTGAAATTGGACCACCATCTTGTCGCTTCAAGGTAAGAATCTTACTTATTATGCCAGTAATATGAGGGCTATGATTATACAAAATAGTCCAGCAAAGACTATATAAAGTAGGAAAATTAATGAGTCATCGCTCAATATTATGGGTTATCTCAATTTTGCAAACACTTCGATACCAGTTTTAGGAATTAGGTCAAACATGCAGGATATCGGCAAAATTTTTCATAACAACATCTTGATTATCAAGAACCGCCTACGTTATCAACAAATGAACATGTCCGAATTCTTTATTGTACTCGGGAAAACACTTGATACTCACAAATATCCATCATTATGGTCGAAAACTTCTTAATTTCTAAAAATCGAAAAAGGATGTCAACAACACATCGAATATCGAAGGATGTCGGGGACACACTAATATATTAACAATGTAATTGTCCTTTGATTTTATCAACAATTATAAAGATACGATTAAAAAAAAACAGGATTCAATTTTTGTAAATATTCGAGAAAAAAAAACTTTTAGAAGGTGAAAATCATCTGGCCCTTCATCTACCGGGTGTTTAATAAAGGCAACAGTAGTATACCGCTGTTTGAAAATCATAAATCGAGAAATAAAAACAAATCCGGGTTACAAATTAAAACTGAAGGAAACGCATCAAATATAAGAGAAAAACTACGACACAACAGAAATACAAAATTACAAGAGGCTGTCACAATGGTTGAATGGTTCATGAGAAAATGCACGGACACGACTGGAAACACCATTTTTCAATCTTTCAAGAACCATAAATCCTGAACGGTAAAAGTCAAAATCGTCATTATTGAACTTGACCTCTATTTTGTCATCAGTAACAACATATTAAAATTTGGGAAGATTTGGTAAAACAGTTCATGCGTAAATGCACGGACACGACTGGAAACACCATTTTTTCAATCTTTCAAGAACCATAACTCCTGAACGGTAAAAGTCAAAATCGCCATTATTGAACTTGACCTTCATTTAGTTGTCATTAACAACATATTAAAATTTTAAAAGCTTTGGTTGAACGGTTCACGAGTTAATGCACGGACAACATTTGATTGCCGCCCGAGCCCGCCCGCCGTACATCCCTATATCAATAACCGACATTTTTGTCACAAAAATCCGGTTAAAAATGTAACAAACACAGAAACGAACTATTATATAACAATGGCAATTTTCCTGACTTGGTACAAGACATTTTAAGAAAAAAAATGGTGAATTGAATCGAACAAACTTGCTGCCAAATAATATCCATCCAAGTTTCCAAAACCTTTTTGTACTGTCCATGTAACGCATTTCACAAGTGCTTGAAGTGCTGAAAAAGTTAACTAATTCATGAGAGAAATGCAATATTGTCAAGGGGAAATTTTCCGTCTGATACAACCTTGAAGAACTTAATTATGGAATCAGCACAATTGTTTTGATTAAGAACTGCAGGAGCAAGTGCTATCAATTCTTTGCAGTTTGTCATATTTTGGGGGATCCTTTATTTCATGTTCCATTTCATGCATGTAACATGTCATTTTGAAGTTGATCTGCAAACAATCGTATTCATGGCCTTGTTGGTCCTTTATCGGGACCTTTGCTCAACTCTACTGGTGATTTTGTGGAAATTTCTTCAGTAATTGACATTGAATGAAACTTATTTTTTTTGCCAGGCGTTTTTATTTTGATGACATATGAGGATTTGCATGATATTGATTTTTTTACGGATCGCGATTTAGTGGGCGATTTGATCGGCTGGTCAACATCAGGTTGTATTCGCGATCGTTTCCGCCTGCACAAGTTTAAGTTTGATTTGCGTCTTGTCATGACCATTAGTTTTATCTGAAAAAATAAGAAATCAGATCTAGTCACATGTTGAATAACATATGTGTTGAAAATAATATATGATGTGTCCCCGACATCCTTCGATATTCGATGTGTTGCCGACATCCTTTTTCCATTTCTAAAAAAATAAGACGTTTTTCGACCATAATGACGGATATTCGTGAGTTACAAGTATTTTCCCGAGTACAATAAAGAATTCGGACATGTTCATTTGTTGATAAAGTAGGCGGTTCTTGATAATCAAGATGTTGTTATGAAAATTTTGCCGATATCCTGCATGTTTGACCTAATTCCTAAAACTGGTATCGAAGTGTTTGCGAAATTGAGATAACCAATAATATTGAGCGATGGCTCATTAATTTTCCTACTTTATATAGTCTTTGGTGGACTATTTTGTATAATCATAACCCTCATATAACTGGCTTAATAAGTAAGATTCTTACCTTGAAGCGACAAGATGGTGGTCCAATTTCAATCGCCGACACCCTACGTGATGACGTAGATTCCCCTCCTTGATACTTTAAAATCAAGTGTAGAAAAATAGAATATATTTCAACATCCATGTGAAAATATTTTTTTGGGATTTTTTTAATGTTCATTCAAAAATAATTTTCTTGATGGGAGTTCTCAATATTACGCATCCTTGCACATGTTGCATTTTGAAATGATGGAAACCAGTTTCGGAGATTCATCGTTGGCTAGGCTGTGATGCAGATTTACAAAAAATACCAGCGAAACTTCTGATCTTGTACAGATTTCAGTTATACAGATATACAGGCGCCAACAGCAAATATTGATGACAACTTTTTGGAATTTTGGATTGTCAATGCTCTTCTACTTTGTACTTGTTTGGTTTTTACATTATTTTGATGAGCGTCACTGATGAGTCTTATATAGATGAAACGCGCGTCTGGCGTACTAGATTATAATCCTGGTACCTTTGATAACTATTAGTTATTTCTATTCCAGTTGGTGCAGGTAAGAATACGTAGTTTCATGTTTATATTATCAGTGATAGTGTATTACATGTTTCATATTAACAGCATGCATTTCATTTGTAGATTGTCATGCATTTACATTTAAAGACCTGTGTAAAGACTTCCTTACATGCTTATTGTCTTTCTTCTTAATATGCTAATTCTTAAATAGCGAGCGAATTTACATAGTTACGTACATTATTGGCACGAGTTGCTCATTGCTATACAATAGCAATTTTTAGAAGGGTAGGTAGGCTCTTTAATGCCCAACATGCTAGATTTGTAAGGTAATTTTTTGGTATATATATTTTTTTTTATTTCACATTCAATGTTATTTGGGCAGAAATCCACTCGTTATTAAATTTAAAACTATTCATATTGGTAAACAAAGTTTTTTTTATCTAATATATGAAGGGTTTATTAAAATCAAAATATTCTAAAGTATGATACATAAACTTCCATTCTAAAGTGTCGAAAGCTTTCGAAAAATCTATGAATAAAAGTGCTCCTTCTATATAAAACTTCTCTGCGTCATCCACATTATCTTGTATTTGGCGTAAATTAAAACCTATAAATCTGTTCTTTATGTATCCTGTTTCGTCAACATTAATTATTAATTTAATATTGGATGTAACGCGTCTTTCAATTGGCTGACGTTGTTTTCTTTATCAGCTCATAGACATAATTTAGTCATGTTACTCCGGTTTAAAATAGAATTAAGAATTAAATTATAAGAAATAACTGTAATATTTAATATGTCTATTCGAAATAGCAAAACAAACGGTGCTCACTTTAAGATAGCAAGGCAGACAAAGTATAACAGTTATTCCTTGATTATTTTTTTTTTCTTAAAGCTTAAGTGTATTACAGTATTTTGAAATAACTATTCAATAATGATATTGATCTATAATTAGCAAGTTTGGAAAGCATAATTTTTTTCTTATTAATTTGATTCAGTAAACTTTGTCTGAATTCTGCGTAAATAGCAGATGTTTATTTTCAAATCTAAAATTAAAACATTTTACAAGTTTCGGTCCAAGAAGTTGCCAATTTTTTTTATTAGAGTTAATACTCATTCCGTTCATTCCTGGTCTTGTGTTTATTTTTAGATTATTGACTGCAATAGTTAATTCTTCTAGCGTTACGTTCCCGTCACAAGACTTACTTTCTTCCTCTGACAATTTGTAATTACGTTTTGCTTCAGTATTGAATTTTTGAACATCTATATTCGGTTTATGTTTAGTGTCGTATAGATTAGCATAAAAAATCTCTTGCAATCTTTTATATTTCACCTTTCGGTATATTGATGATGTACTGTCTCTTAATAATAAAAGATTCATTGATCACTTACATTTAATTTTCCAAAGTGAACTTGAAATTAAAGATACTACCGACACAGATAAATCTGCTTCATATTTAGACCTTTTTCTCGAAATGACTACTGATGGTAGGTTGAATACCAAAATTTATTACAAACGCGATGATTTTAATTTTCCTATAGTCAACTTTCCATTTCTGTGTAGCAACATCCCAGCGCATCAGCATATGGAGTATATGTGTCTCAATTGATAACTTACTCTAGAGCTAGCTCAAAGTACGTTGATTTTGTTGAACGAGGAATACTGCTTTCTAAAAAGTTGCTAAGACAGGGCTATGAATTAATCAAATTAAGGTCATCACTCTGAAGAAATTTTACGGTCGCCATCATGAGCTGATTAGACATTATGACAACAGTGTGTCAGAAATCATATCTGATATTCTTTCTCAGTCATAATAACATTCCATCATTACCGAACTGAACAAAGAAATAACACGACGGGTGCCGTTTACGGTTCAGAAAATGTTTACCCTTCCGGAGCACCTGATTTCACTCCCGGTTTTTAGTGGAGTTCGTGTTGTTTCTTGACTTTTATTGATAACTGTTGATGTAAATGTCCTTGGTTTTGTGAGTCTTTGTTTACTCCTTGGTTTTAATTGTTATTGTCTTATCTATATTATTAATATAGATTTTTCAAGACTTAGGACATATGCGTTATTTGTTTTCCTTTTTCTACCCACCCTTGTTTTGATCTCATTTGAGCTCCTTAAGCTTTGTATTCATTATGGTTTTCTAGCTCTTTCTCTAAAGTGGATATTTTTCTTTAATAAAATCTTTTTCCTCGTGATTTTTCATATCATATTTTCAGTTGTACTTCTAAACTGCGTGTTACATTTTTCATATGATTTGCTTTACTTTTACTTTTAATATACTTAATACTGTATTCCTTTATTTCAAGTTTGAAAGAGTCCCACAGAAGTCTAGGATCTATTTCATTTTTTTTCTATATTATTACTATGTTATTGTATAATTCTATTTAGTTTGCCTTCATATTCTTGCTCGCCGAGAATACCTTTATTAGTTTTCCAATACCCCGGGGCTCTTGTTTCAGTCGATACAGATTGTAATTGTATGGATACTGCTTTGTGGTCCTTTAAAATTCAATATTTATCATCGTCATTCGACCTTATGAATCTTTACGCTCATCTATTAATTTATAGTCTAGTTTGTTATTGATTAATATTGATACTCCTATGCTGGAGACGTTCCGTGGCTAAAATTACAAGACAGATCTGATTCTATAGTTGGAAAATTTTCTAGGGATATGTCGTTCCGTGGCTATAATAACAAGACAAATCTGATCTTATAGTAAGAACGTTTTCTAGGGATGTATTGCAGTGAGTGTCTTGAACATGAAAAATATACATTTCTGATTTTTTATCAATTGATAAAATCTCAATCTTTTTTGTTTATCTCGAAGCCCTTTAACATTTGCCGTTCAAATGTGTAGGTTATTTAGCATGTTTTAAAAAAAAGTGGTTAAATTTTTATATAACGTTTAATAAGTGAGCGTACTTTAACTTCGAGTCGCATTTTAAAAGTTAACTTAATTTCTCCTACATTTAATCGTGTTTTTTTTAGCGAAGCTCGAATCCCCATATGGAATTTACTGACCCCAAATATACTGTATTACGTCACTAGCACACTATGTAACGAATTTATCTTACCGACTATCTTAACGTGTGAAATTTAGACTAGTGACCTATCAAAATGAACAAGTCTTCAATAATGGTAGCATTAAGAAACTACTTCCATTGATCCTACAAAAACAGATGCCAACAATAATAACTTGTAAGGTTTAAATGTGTTTTATGAACTTAATCAAACTTAATCATCAATTTCTTCGTCTTTTGATACCTTTAAGATTCTTCTCAGTACCGTTTTGTCTTTATAAAGGGTAACACTACAACTTATAGTTTATGAAATAAGCCCAACCTCCCTTCTTATCTTATATGGAATATAAAGTGAGGTAACACCACTACTAACCGTGTATGAAATAAGCCCCGCCTCCCTACTAACCTAATAATATGAAATGTAAACAGTCTCCACGCGGACGCTTTTAAACAATCATATTCCTAGAAATGTATAGAAGGTAAGATATTAACTCATACACAATAGCTATGTTCCGGACCATATGAGTATTTGGACCATACGCGTATGGTCATGACCATATGCATATACTAATATGGTACGACCGTACGCGTATGGTCGGATCATATGAGTATATACTCGTATGGTTATTATTTAAAAATATCCCGACCATACGCGTATGGTCGGACCATATGAGTATATACCCATATGGTCATGACCATACGCATATGGTCCAAATACTCATATTGTCCGGAACAACTACATACATAAAATATATAACACACAACGTATACATAGAACTATTATTGAAATTACAAAATGACTAATGTGTTTGCTTTATACAAACTAAAACAAATGTATGGTTTTGACTGAGAAAAAAATAATAAACCGTTTCTTATTTTCTCATTTAGTAATGTGAAAATAATTTCAAATCCATGAAGCTCTGGTGCAGTACTGCTTGTTATTGATATTTTATTTTTCATTACATTTTTACAGTGATTTTTAATTTTTGCATAACTTTTTACTTTTCTTTATTTTCAATTACATTATATGATTTATGCTGTGAAGATGTATTAAGAAGAGATATTAAGGTAGGTATATCTTTCTTTTCTAATATATTCTTTTTTATCTCTATCAAGTTCAATGTTTTGTTTTTTGGTATTATCAAATATACTTCTGTAAATAGTAACATTAACATGAAGATACAATTATGTTATAATACAATATGTGCAAATTTTACTTTTCTTCTATTCATATTTAGTCTTGTAACATTTGTTTTTGAATCTTTGTTCCATTCAACTATCTTTCTACAATTACTCAATACACACAAACATAAATACAAAAGACAAGATATATAAACATAAAATTGAGAATGGGAATGGGGAATGTGTCAAAGAGACAAATACCCGACCAAATAAAAAACAACAGCAAAGGGTCACAAACAGGTCTTCAATGTAGCGAGAAATTCCCGCACCCGGAGGCGTCCTTCAGCTGGCCCCTAAACAAATATATACTAGTCCAGTGATAATGAACGCCATACTAATTTCCAAATTGTACACAAGAAACTAAAATTAAAATAATACAAGACTAACAAAGGCCAGAGGCTCCTGACTTGGGACAGGCGCAAAAATGCGGCGGGGTTAAACATGTTTGTGAGATCTCAACCCTCCCCCTATACCTCTAACCAATGTAGAAAAGTAAATGACTAACAATACGCACATTAAAATTCAGTTCAAGAGAAGTCCGAGTCTGATGTCAGAAGATGTAACCAAAGAAAATAAACAAAATGACAATAATACATAAATAACAACAGACTACTAGCAGTTAACTGACATGCCAGCTCCAGACTTCAATTTAACTGACTGAAAGATTATGATTTCATCATACGTACATATTTTTTCGTGTTTTTATGTTTATTTGTTGTATATAAAATGTTCTATAAATTTATAGATGCACTGAATGTCTTTTCCCATCTGGCTGATTGGAAGTAGGTGGGGTTCTTTCCTTGGCTGCATTTGTTTTGTTGTTGGGGGTTAAATATTTTGAAGTGTCAGATTTCGTTGATGAAGAATCTATATTTGCTGCTGCTGGTTTTGATGAGTTTTTTTGCAGACCTTTTTGCCTTCTTTTTATTTGTTTAGTCATTTCCTAATGTTCTTTCTTTGTTTAATGACAAAGAGTGTGTCAGATTGTCTTTATCATCTCCATCTGTTAATTCCGGTTGTTCTCTATTATGTCATTTTCTGTTAGAGCTTCAACTTGTTGTCTTTCTTCATATTTTGTATTTTCGTCATCATTAGCTGTTGTTGTTTCTTGTTGCTCTTCTCTTTCTGTTTCAGTATGTTTTTCCATGTTCTATTTAACAAATGTAGGGCATAAAAGCATCTTATGTCCATATTCATTGCATAGTCTGTATTTCCATTCATTTGGACAGTTATTTATATTATGTCCTTTCAGTTGGCATTTGTTGCACAAGAACATGTCTGTGTCTTTCAGTTGACCAAAACAATATATCATTGCTGTGTATTTGCCTATTGTAAGAAACCTTCGGAGTGGTTTGAGAAACTTTTTCGTGAGACTTTTCTGTCTTCTGTCCAGCAGTGAATAATCAAATTGTCGACCCTGAATATTTCTCTGGTTGTAGTGATTCCATTTATGTTTTTGTCTTAATTGATGGTAGGATGTTTTTGAACTCTTACTGTTGTTGTTAATCACTTATGTTTTTGCTAATATGGGTTCTGGTAATGAAGAGGTTCCGACTTGTTTATTATTGTGATACCCTCTGTTAGCAACACCATTCTGTCTACCTTAGTGTCTAAGTAGATTCTCAACATTTGTTTAATTCTTTTTATGCCTCTTTCAAACTGGTTAGATCTTATGTTCAAATGCTTTTGGCAGAGTTTTGTTGCCAAAGAAGTCTGATTCTTTAATGAAGATAGGTTTGACTCCTTTAAGCTTTGGTTCATGATCACTGTAGGCCTGATTATTTAGGTCAGTTAAAAATGTACATGCATACCTCAAAAAATGATTTTGGTTTCATGATCTAATATTGGTATTGTTGATATATATCTCATTTCTACAAGAAAGTTTTAATAAAAATCTGATGTCCATTGATGAACAAAAACATTAAAAAAGAAATGAATTGATTTATTTGTAACTTGCACAATGAATTAATCTTTATGTCAATGTTGAGAACGATCTAAATTGTAAAAAAATGTCAGTTTTCAAAGACCAAAATTAGTCTTTCCAGAGGAACGTATGGATAAAGAAAAAAACACAATAGCCCTTTAGGTGTACATTTTTACTTGTCTTGACTAGAAAACTGATGGTTAATCTTGAAAACTCCGAAACATAAAAATCATGCTAAGCCTGTCATCACTTAGTTTTATGAATAAATAAAGGCAACAGTAGTATACCGCTGTTCAAACTCATAAATCCATGGACAAAAAACAAAATCGGGGTAACAAACTAAAACTGACGGAAACGCATAAATATAAGAGGAGAACAACGACACAACACTACAATGTAACTAACACACACAGAAACGGACCAAGCATCAGACGAGAAAAACAAATATAACATCATTGTCGATAAATCTAATCATCCTACATTTATTAATGTTTCTGTTATATATAGACATGTGAATGCTTATATTCAGGCTAGTTCCAGTTTTCTTCCCAATCATGTTTTCATGCCTCAAAATGCCGAGCATAATTGTTTACATAGACAGTTTTGAAACTCACAAACTTGCCAATTTCTAAACGTAATTTAGGTGAAAAGTATAAATATAAACAAAGTGAAAGAACTGTTTGTATTTTACTTTCATTCCATACCCCAAACATAGTAATTGGTAATTGGCTTTTGAGATACTGGCCAAACTGAAGAACTTTGACTAGTAACTAAAGTGCCCAATATTTTGTTCTCTTTTAATGATTTTTTAATGAGACTTGTCATTGTTCTACATTGTGGTCGAACTGATCTTAAATAATTCTGTGTTCGAGTTCTTCAAACCATTGAATTATTATTGGTTAATATAATCTTGTATTTAGCTTTTGGATTTTGACCCTCGTTTTTTTTATTTGTCTATACCAAGGTCCAAAGGGTCCAAAATTAAAGTACTATAAAATACATGTATTCTTGGATATGTCAAATATAACTGCGGAGGAAATTCGGATTTTTTGCCCTGTTTTTAAATTGGTCAACGTTGAGTCTTTAAAGGTTGAAAATCAAACTGTTTAATTTCATCAAAAATTTTAATAATGTGGATTCTCTGATCTGCCTGTGTTTTGATTTTATATTGGACTTGAATAAGATTTGGATCCACACTAAGATCCTAAGGGTCATAAATTAAACTTACTTTTGTTCTAACAAAATTTAAATTTTTGAGGTTCTTTGATATGCTGAATGTAACCACATATTTATATTTAATTTTGGACCCAGTTTTCAAGTGTTCAAATAAAAGTCCTAACCTTGCATTTAGATATTTAATATTGCACCTCGTTATCAATTTATTATATAACTATAGAATAAACAACTAGACTTGATTCGGAAAATTAAATCGTAAGTTGCATATGATCTCCTGTTTCCACTTTAAGAATGACCTAGCTATATTACATTCATCTTGTCCATCTGTCTTCTCATAGGGCAAATATATATGTCACACTTTCCACAGATAATACTGGACTGTTTTAAACAGACCAACTTAAAAAGTTTGTCTGCAGCTCTAAAGTGATGAGGCATTACAATTTTTTTATTTGTCTTACAATCATCTTTTTTTTAGTACTTTGAATTATCAGTATAAGTTTACTGAGCACAACAAAGCAGAACCAAACGTTTTATAATAAAATCAATGAACGTTTTTGTTCAGGTTTATAGCAGTCTGCACCCAAATCTATTACAATTACTTGTCATAAGACCAATATTTGGTGGTTCTCATGTGCTTAAACAAATATTTGCAAATACTTACTTGTCAGAATATAATTTTCCTGGTCAGAATCAGCAGACTGTCATTTTGCTTTGTTTGCAGTAATTTTTATTTATTAATTCAGTCAATTGTAAGCAATTAATACAAACAGATGATTCGTATGTTAATTAAAAACGTTTCTGGTATGATAAATAGAAAGAAAACTAGTATCTTTCCTTCTAAATGAGTTTACCACTTAGTAAAATCATGAAAATAAATACCCAGATCGGTATAAATATTCCATTTAAAATAGTGAAAATAATAATGTTTGAATGGTTTTAGGCTCTGTGTCCTTTTCCACAAGACCAACACATCAGTGGCAAAGTTCACAAATTTGCAGATAGTTAAAATAGAGATGCTTGCTTACAGGAGAATCAACCCAACTCAGAAAACAGCAATATTTCTACCTTTAGTGTATATTACTGTTGCGATAGAGTGTTTGCTACATCATTTAATGTTGACCATCATTTATTCCAAGAAATCATAATTACCAGAAATACACCATATTTTCTATGGATACAGCAGTTCAAAGATACTCTTCCTCTTGTATTTATTTGCACAAGTACCTTGAAAGAATTGTTCAACTAGTCATGAAATTGAAATATCTATAATGTGGAAAGACAGGTCAAGAAAAGGTAGGGCTTTAATGCTCAATGCTCTTCAACTTTGTACCTGTTTGGCTTTATAACTATTTTGATATGAGCGTCACTGATGAGTCTTATGTAGACGAAACGCGCGTCTGCCGTACTAAATTATAATCCTGGTACTTTTGATAACTATTTACACCACTGGGCCGATGCCACTGCTGGTGGACGTTTCGTCCCCCGAGGGTATCACCAGCCCAGAAGTCAGCACTTCGGTGTTGACATGAATATCAATTGTGTGGTCATTTTTATTAATTTCCTGATACAAAACTTTGAATTTTTAAAAAACTAAGGATTTTCTTGTCCTAGGAATAGATTACCTTATTTGGCACAACTTTTTGGAATTTTGGATCCTTAATGCTCTTCAACTTTGTACGAGTTTGGCTTTTAAACTATTTTTATATGAGCGTCACTGATGAGTCTTATGTAGACGTAACAATTTAAATAAGAATAAGTGAAAAATTATTTGCGAGAAATTTGTACATAATGTGAAGAAACTGACTAACATCCTGGACGTTTTGGCTTAGTTAGAACAAGGAAGGCACAAAATTAAAATAGCCAGACGCTTTACAAAATAGCAATGAATGTACCAAACTTTAATTAAAGGATATATTATTAAAGTTATTTCAAAATCAAAGTTTTTTTTTGGTAGTAACCAAACCAGCGATAAATCTTTGTGACGATAATGTTGATGACAACAAACTCTCAGAAGATGTTGCTTTGTTACAGGTGTTCAAACGGGATATTTTTGTACTGTCAATATCTCGAAAGTGATGCTATTGTAACTAAATAAAGTTTAAATAACATTATTGAATTATTTACCTATATAATATGCAAATTGTCACAAACAATGCTTGTAAAAAAGTATCGGTCGATTCCCATTTGTGTTTTTACAATTTTGATGTATGTGGTTCTTGTCTAAGAGAACCTTTAATGTCGAAAAACAAATATTTGTTGATAACATGTATAAACAAAATATCAATCCAAAAAATCTAAACATTTGTTTATAAAAAGAAATGTATATGAATAAAACATATATATTTTTGGTTACATCTTCTGCCATTAGACTCGGACTTCTCTTGAGCTGAATTTTAATGTGCGTATTGTTATGCGTTTACTTTTCTGCATTGGCTAGGGGTATAGGGGGAGGGTTGAGATCTCACAAACATGTTAAACCCCGCCGCATTTTTGCGCCTGTCCCAAGTCTCCGGCCTTTGTTAGTCTTGTATTATTTTAACTTTTAGTTTCTTGTGTACAATTTGGAGTTTAGTATGGCGTTCATTATCACTGAACTAGTATATGTTTGTTTAGGGGCCAGCTAAAGGACGCCTCCGGGTACGGGAATTTCTCGTTGCATTGAAGACCTGTTGGTGACCTTCTGCTGTTGTTTGCTCTATGGTCGGGTTGTTGTCTCTTTGGCACATTCCCCATTTCCATTCTCAATTTTATCATTGTTCATAAAAAAAAAATATTCATAAAAACAAAGTCAGTTTTTATCTCGCATCGTATGATATACAGCTGTATTAGGTATACAGATGGACTATTACAGATCAGCTGAAATATCTATCATAGATTATATTATAAACTAATGTAGGGTGAAGACCAAGAAATAAATATATTATAAGTACGTCTGAACCAGTTACAACTCTACCACATGTTAACTCTGTTATATGGCTGTTATTTAGGCGAATTATGTAATATACAAAATTAATATCAATTGAAAGCATCGTTAAATCTAAATTGCATTGGATAAGAATTGCAATTTTTATACATGTTCATTCAAAACAAATTTCTTGATACAAACAAACAACATTTTCCAAAAGATAAAAAAGTGAAAAAGAATATTTTCACAAAACACATTTGACTAACACGTCGAACAATGGATGTGATTAAACCCTGCTGGCTGCAATTAATTTTCCAAATAAATGGATCACCAGATGTAACAAAACGAATCTTAATTATAGACAGGATACATTTATTTACCAAACAGAAAACAATAAACTTGTCGAAAAGATAGATTCCCGCAAACATGAGGTGCATAATTGATACACAATATCCAGATTCGACAAATAGTGTCTCTTCATTGATGAAAGGAATCAAACGGTATTTAGAAGGCCATAACATTTACTCAATTTAGGATAGACTCTTGAATTTTGCAAAGTCGAATATATATCATCGTATAAAAAGTGTACAAAATAATACCAATATTAAAATACTATAGTAAAAGGAACATTAAATGTAATTATCTATAAATATTTCGGATAACATATTTCCTTCGTCAGTTTAACTTAATGTAAATTGAATCATATCAATGTTGTTAGCGTTTATATAATATTTATTGTGTCCATTTTAATAATATTTTATTGTCTACTGACCTGATTTTTGTGTTTTTATGAATGTACGAATCTGTGAACGACTTATTTTAAAATTTATTGATATCTATTTATATATATTGAAAAGTTTTAAATTTTGTCCACGCTGATTGAGAAGTTTTCAAATTTTGTCACTCTTTTTTTATGTTGTTCAACCAAATTTTGAAAGATGTACATTTAACGAAGAATTACTGTTGTTAACTGTGGTAACTATATATTTTTGGTAAACGAAAATAGTCTGGTGAACTTTAACTTTATTTCGATTTTTTTAACCTCATTGTTTTGACCATCTTATGTCAAATCAAAAAAATATCAACGGAACAAATTGTTTGATTTTTTTTTTTTTACAATTCTGTGATTTATGTGAGCAGCAAACTTGACGAAATTGGAGCTGGATTTAATAAATATAAATAAAACTGCCATAATTTGGGTTTTATTTATATCTGAAACATTATTTGTTTGATAATAAAAAACCAACCTTCTGAAATTATTTCAAGGCTTAAAAAATCTTGAGTTTCTACTTCAGGTATGTATATATTCATGAATGTGTTGTACCAACTTCGGTGACGTTACAATGTAAACATTTCTGATGACCTACTATTCGGAACTCAATTTTTATAGAGGCCATTGCATAATGTTATTTTGTTCATTAAAAAAAAAATTGAAGGTGAAAACAAAATATATGTAGCTATATATGTTGGGACCCACCTCAAATAGGATAACCTTTCAAAATCAATATTTTTGGTATTCAAAATTCAGCCTTTTCCTAGTACTCATCAGAAATGTTTTGTAAGGAAATCGAGGATTCAATATGGTTCTAATTGAATAATTTGTGACAATATTTTTTCTCCTCAGAAGAATGACAGAACTTGTAGAATGTTATAGCAATGTCACAAACCATTGTACAGATTGGGAGTATGAGATATCGGCAGAATGGCTAAGAGGGTACTTGAAACATTTCAACACTTGTGTAATTGACATGTTTTAAACATAAATGGTAAGCTGAAGACCTGATATTATTACTTACTATTTTCAATACTGGTAAATTTGTTAAAAATTGGTGTCAGTAGGTTCTTTGCTTGAAAAACTCAATTGTTCACCCTTAATCAGTGTATACATCAAATTTTTTAAGGAACCCATCAGAATTATTTGCAACATTAATACGTATTTCTTACCAAGTTTTCTGTATGGTATCTCAGTATACATCTGGGTATTGCAGAAATATTAATGATTTTTTTTGGTCAGATTTACATGCCGTTAATGATTGATTCTCATTACTTACCATCTGTGTTTTTCAATGTTACAAGATCGATATCAAAGAATTCTTCTTAAAACAATTAAAGTGCCCGCCTTGTACCAAGAAGCAAGCGTTTGTTCTATGATAAAGATATCCTTGTGACAATTTGATGAAGAACATCAATGCAAGCACTTTTCCTTTGCTTTACCTTATTTATTCAAAAGTGTGTAGTAGTTTTACTCATTAGTGAATACACCTTATCATTTGATTTAGTTTTTTTGTACTAATGAATAAACAAAATATAATATTATTTTTGACCGATTTATAAACTAACGTATCAAGACTGTAACGACATTAAATATTATCAATATTGCATTTTCATAAGCCAGTGTAAATTAAAGATTTTTTTTTCTTCAAAATTCTATTTTTCAGTGTTAGATGATGGATTAACGTGTCTTGGTTCACATATAAATGTGATTGACTATGTTAACAAGAACTGCATGAATCATTTAGAATCGACAAACAATCCAACGCATAGAATGACAATGCAATAGTATTGTATGTATGTACTTTTTATCGTTTATCTTTAATCAAAGTAAATTTTTGAAAGCTAATTAAAATATTTAAAAAAGAAAAAGAAAATGGAAAATGAATTTAAAACTTTATTATTTTTACCTTTACCAGAGCGTAAAGCAAATGTGATTTCTAATTCATCATGGCATTCATATAGCTAAAAACATATTATGTTTTATGTATATAAACTCTTAAAATTTTATATATACGCCAGACGCGCGTTTCGTCTACAAAAGACTCAACAGTGACGCTGGAATAAAAAAATGTTAAAAAAAGCCCAATAAAGTACGAAGTTGTAGTACATTGAGGACCAACAATTCCTAGACGTTTTTGCCAAATACAGCTAAGGTAAACTATTCCTGGGGTAAAAAAAGCCTTAGTATTTCACAAATTCAAAGTTTTGTTAACAGTTAATTTATAATTACGACCATATCAATGATATTCATGAGTGTTGAGTACTAGGCTGGTGATACCCTCGGGGAATTAAAACTTCACTAGCGGTGGCATCGACCCAGTGGTTGTAAATAAACTCGTGAAAAATAACTGGATTCAATTTTATATTTACGCCAAACGCGCATTTCGTCTTCAAATACTCATCAGTGACGCTCTAATGAAAAAATGTCAAAAAGGCCAAACAAGTACAAAGTTGAAGAGCATAGATGACCAAAACTTCCTAAAAGTTTTGCCAAATACAGCTAAGGTAATCTATTTCTGAGGTAGAAAAAACTTATGTATATTTTCACATCATTATTAGTATGGAATGTTCTGTCAATAAAACACGAGAGTTCGGATGTTCCGATGAGTTTTATGATTTCTTGTTACATTCTTTCTACGTCCATTTGCCAGAAGAGTGTTTTGAACCTAATTCGACTAAGATGAAATGTGGCATCATATGTATACAGAAATACCAACAGAGCTTCCAGAAAGACAGAACAGAACAGATAAAGAGGAATCACATACCACTACTGATGGTACTGTTAGTTCTGCAGCTTGGAATTACATGTCACACGTTTCAATACTAAAATTGAATTTGATTTTGTTCTTGTTACAAGCAGTTTGGAGTTACCATTGAAAATTAACTTTCTGATTTAAAAATCACGAATACCAACATTTGTGCACTTTTTCTAATAGACAGTTTTTGTTTTATTTGCTCTTACAGACATCATTTTGACTGCATATGTTTTAGTGTACCATGTGTTCCTGTCTAGTTTAATTCATTTCATTAATGAGCAACGATGACTTTTTAGCTCTGTCAAAGGTCTAGATTTAGATCTCTGTTCAATGGGAAATCTTTGTTTGTTGTTTTTTATTGCCGTATCATATTTGTTTCAAAATAAAAACAATGTATGGTTACTTTTTTTGAATCTCAAAAAGACAAAACATAATTCGAATACACAATCGTTAAAGCAGTTTTATCAAATTGTCTATAAATGAAAACGCATCTCTCCGTCAAGAAAAGTAAGTTTAGCAAGACATTGTTTTACCCGAAATTTACCACATTTTAAAATTAAACAAAATTATTGCGTCTCATCAAGTGGGTCTTAATGTATGAAATATACATCGGTTTGAAAAAACTAGTAATTAAAAATACAAATTAAATTTTTTAATTGACAGAACATGGATTATCTCGTGCCATTAATCATTGGGTTGCTTAAACTATAAGGTCATTAACAAGGACAGTTGTCAGTCCGTACATTTTTGTTTTTGCTTGTTGTTTGGTTGATTTATTTGTTTTATATGGCCAGATTGTAGATTGTTATTTTGTTCCGAGGGATATATTTTATGTCAGTTTTCAAAATTCAATGGGTACCAATTGCGCTCCTCTACTTGCAAATTTGTTTTTGTATTCCTATGAACAGAATTTGTCCAAGGGCTTGTACAGAAAGGAGAAAAGTCTTTTAATTTCACCTTTCGGTATATTGATGATGTACTTTGTCTTAATAATAATAGATTCAGTGATCACTTACATTTAATCTATCCAAGGGGACTTGAAATAAAAGATACTACCCACACAGATAAATCTGCTTCATATTTAGACCTTTTCTCGAAATGCTTACTGATAGTAAGTTAAGTACCAAACTTTAAGACAAACGCGATGATTTTAGTTTTCCTATAGTCAACTTTCCATAACTGTGTAGTAACATCCCAGCGGCAACAGCATATGGAGTATATGTGTCTCAATTGATACGTTACTCTAGAGCTAGCTCAAAGTACGTTGATTTTGTTAAATGGGGAATACTGCTTTCTCAAATGTTGCTAAAAGAGGGACGAAAGATACCAAAGGGAAAGTCAAACTCATAAATCTAAAACAAACTGACAACGCCATGGCTAAAAATGAAAAAGACAAACAAACAACAGCACACACGACACAACATAGAAAACTAAAGAATAAACAACACGAACCCCACCAAAAAACTACCAGGGTTGATCTCAGGTGCTCCGGAAGGGTAGCAGATCCTGCTCCACATGCGGCACCCGTCGTGTTGCTTATGTGATAACAAATCCGGTAAATAGTCTTATTCGGTAGGTCACATTCAGGAAAGGGAAGGGGATTGTAGTTACGACGTAAGGAACATATTGCTAAGACAGGGCTATTAATCAATCAAATTAAGGTCATCACTGAAGAACTTTTACGGTCGCCTTCATGAGCTGATTGGCCATTATGACAAAAGTGTGTCAGAAATCATATCTAATATTCTTCCTCAGTCATAATAACCTTCAATCATTACCGAACTGAACAACGAAATAACACGACGGGGCCATATACGGTGCCGGAAATGCTTACCCTTCCGGAGTACCTGATTTCACTCCCAGTTTTTAGTGGAGTTCGTGTTGTTTCTTATTTATTATTTATAACTGTTGTTGTAAATGTCCTTTGGTTTTGTGAGTCTTTGTTTACTTTGGTTTTGATGGTTATTGTTGTTATGATATTGTAATTATTGTATTTATTTATGTTGGCCTGATTTGTGTTGTGTGGCCTGATAGTTGTTTACAGAATAATCTTAGAACTGTGCAGTTTAGAAATCACTGGAACAATTACAGAATGATTGGAACTTTCCAGAATGATCCTAATAAAAGATGCGTTATATAAACTTCTACATTTTACTAGAAACTTCTATTGCAACTTTCTAGGATGTTCCATTATAGACTGTTCTAGAATCTTCCATGACAAGTATATATATACAGACACTAAAGTTAAACTCTCACTCTTGGACTTACTCTTGGACTTAGACTTAGACATCGATAGACATTAATATTCATAGCATTTGGATTGACACTTTTATTCTACAAACGACATCATACTGGATTGTGACCTTAGTAGTGAACGTAATATTCAGATTGGATTCCAAAAGATATCCGGATACAGATAAAGATAAAAGATTGGACTCATATTTTGACAGTTAAGTTGACAGTAATATTTGTGTAATACTTCTTGTAAACTTTTGTATAATAAATATTGTTAAATTTTACTATTGATTTGTGTCTTTTGTTGGCTACAATTTAAAGGCGATTTCTGGCCGTAACAGAAATTGGGGGCTCGTCCGGGAGCACGAAAATATCTTTTTCAAAATTTATTCAATATTTTTATTATAACTAGCCAACAAAATTCTACAAAATGGCATTTGATGCCGGTAAATTTTTGAAAACGCCAGACCTGGAGAGTTTTGATAATTTAAAGAAAGAGGAATTAGTGTTGCTTGCTAAACATCTGAAATTAGATTTTAGAGTATCTATGAGAAAACAAATCATAAAAAATTTGCTAATAGACAAATTAGTTGATGCAGAAATTTTAGGTGAAGAGGCTCTTGAACTTAAGGTCGAAACTGTTGACGCTATCAAATTAAAACAGCTTGCATTAGAACATGAACTTAAATTAAAAGAACTGGAAATGAAGGAAAGGTTGGAAATGGAGAAAATAAAAGAAAAAGAAGATGAATTTAAGTTAAAACAGGCAGAACTTGAAATGAGGGAAAGACTAGAGATGGAGAAACTGAAAATTGAAATGGTCAAAGAAGAAAGCAACACTAAAGTCCAGCAGAAATCAGAATATTTTGATGCAGCAAAAAATATACGTTTGGTTCCCAGATTTTGCGAAAAAACAGTCGATAAATATTTTCCACAGTTTGAGAAAATTGCTCATAATTTGAATTGGCCAAAGCCATATTGGACTACAATGCTACAAAGTGTTTTTGAGGGCAAGGCCGCTGAAATATACTCCGCACTTCCATCAGAAAAAAGTTCCGATTATGACACGGTGAAACAGGAAGTTTTGAAAGCTTATGAGTTAGTACCAGAAGCATATAGACAGAAATTTAGATCTTATAAAAAGTTTGATTCGCAAACCTATGTGGAATTTGCTCGGGAAAAAGAAGATCTATTTGATAAATGGCTTACTTCAAAGAAAACAGATAACAATTTTGATAACCTAAGACAATTGATGTTATTAGAAGAGTTCAAACAATGTGTTCATTTAGACTTGAAAACACATTTAGACGACAAAACTGTTGGGACAATACATGATGCAGCTGTAATTTCAGATAATTATACCCTTTCACATAAAAGAAGTTTCAAGGGTCAAAATGTTAAGAATTCAAGTGGAAATTACAAAAATCAAAGCACTGAGCGTACTGATAGTAAGCCTGTTGCACAGAATAAGAGTCAGTCCAGTTTTAATATGTCTAGTTCAAAATTTGATACTTTTGAGAAGAAGTCACTGATTTGTGCTTATTGTAAGAAGAATGGTCACTTGATGGCTGATTGTTTTAGACTCCAGAAGAAGAATGAACGAGATAATAAGCCAAAGTCCAGTGCTTGTACGACACCTTATATTACCAGTACGTTGGAATGTCCTGCGAGTCAGGCTTTTAAGTCCAGTTTTTGTGATTACATGGAGGAATATAAACCCTTTATGTCTGATGGGTCTATTTCTATTGTTGATGATACCACTCTTCAGCCTATTAAGATTTTACGGGACACTGGAGCTTCTCAGTCTTTATTGTTAGAAGGTGTGTTGCCTTTGTCCGAGAAGACTTCTGTTGGTGCCTCCGTTTTGTTACAAGGTGTAGAGTTGGGTTGTATAGATGTTCCTCTCCACCGTATTTATCTGAAGTCAGATTTGATAACTGGACCAGTTATTGTAGGTGTTCGTCCTAATCTCCCTGTAGAGGGTGTTACATTATTGCTAGGAAATGATCTAGCTAGGAACAAAGTGGTTGCTGAACCAATTGTTACCAGTGAACCAGTGGTGGATGTTAAATCACCTGAAGATGATGCTGAATTGTATCCAGCTTGTGTTGTTACTAGGGCGATGGCTAGAAAACAACAAGATGAGAATTTGCAAGAAGACCAGTTTGATTACATGGACCTTTCTGACACTTTCCTAGCTGACATTGAAGGTCCTGGTAGCTCAGAAAAGGCCATAATAAGACCACCTAGTGTTACCAAGAATGTTATTATGCCATGGCCAAATGTAAACAGCCATTCATTAGACCGAAAGAATTTATTCGAAGAACAACATAAAGACCCTGAGGTTCTTCAGCTCAACCAGCGGGCTCAACCACAGGAGGAAGCGGACAAAGTGGCCGAATGCTATTTCCATCAGGACGGCATTTTAATGAGGAAGTGGAGGCCTCCTGATGCTACCCCAGAGGAGGAATGGAGAGTAGTATACCAAGTGGTGGTGCCTAAAGTTTATAGGCAAGAAATTATTGGTCTTGCCCATGACACCCCCTTGGCTGGACACTTAGGTATAAGGAAGACTTGCCTTAAGATATTGCAGCATTTCTACTGGCCCAGACTTCGAAATGATGTCGCAGAATACTGCAAATCATGCCATATATGCCAGGTTGTTGGTAAGCCTAACCAGAAAATACCACCAGCACCACTTCTGCCTATTCCAGCCTTTGACGAACCTTTCAGCAGAGTTCTAATTGACTGCGTTGGACCTTTACCAAAGACCAAAACTGGAAATGCGTATTTATTGACAATCATGTGTACATCCACTCGCTTTCCTGAGGCTATTCCGCTAAGAAATATCAAGACACCTACTATTGTCAAAGCACTTATCAAATTTTTCACATTAGTAGGACTTCCTAAGTCTATACAGTCCGACCAGGGATCAAATTTCATGTCAGGATTATTTCAGCAAGTCGTGTACCAGTTAGGGATTGCTCAGTATAGATCAAGTGCGTACCATCCAGAATCTCAAGGTGCCTTAGAACGTTTTCATCAAACATTGAAGAACATGATTAGAACTTTTTGTCTTCAATTTGACAGAGACTGGGATGATGGAGTTCACTTTCTACTTTTTGCAGTCCGAGAGGCTGTTCAAGAATCCCTTGGATTTAGTCCCTTTGAGTTGGTATTTGGCCATACTGTAAGGGGACCGTTAAAATTGATTAAGGAAAAGTGGCTTACTGAACATACTGACTTGAATCTTTTAGACTATGTATCTAGATTTAAAGAAAAATTGTACACTGCTTGTCAAATTGCTCAGAAAAACTTAAAAAATGTACAGAACAAGATGAAAATATGGTATGATAAAGATGCCAAGGACAGAGTTTTTGAGCCTGGTGATAGGGTACTTGTATTTTTGCCAGTCCCTGGACATCCTTTACAGGCTAAATATTGTGGTCCTTATACAATAGAGAGTAAAATCAATGATTTGAATTATATTGTAAAAACTCCAGGTCGGCGTAAACAAAACAGAGTGTGTCATATTAATATGTTAAAACCATATTTTGAGCGTACTAATGAATGTGATAGTAAACCAGTTGCCACTTTAGGCATGGTTAAATTTGAGAACAATCATGACAAACCAGATGTAATTGAACCACCTTTTAGTTCTAAAACTATGGAAGAGACAGTTAGATTGAAAAAATCAGAAATTTTGTCAAATTTAGACTCAAAACTTGCACATCTGTATTTTGATCGTAGAGAAGAAATAAAAGCTTTGGTATTTTCTTTCAAAAATCTTTTCCCAGATGTGCCAAACAAAACCACTGCTGTTTGTCATGATGTTGATGTAGGAGATGCTTCTCCCATTAAGCAACATCCTTACCGGCTCAATCCACTCAAACTTGAAGCTATGAGAAAAGAAATTAAATATATGCTTGACAATGATATTATTGAGCCGAGTAACAGTGAATGGAGCTCTCCTTGTCTCCTTGTGCCAAAACCAGATAAAACCTTTCGTTTCGTGACTGATTTCAGAAAAGTAAAGTCAGTCTCAAAATC
This sequence comes from Mytilus galloprovincialis, assembly GCA_037788925.1. Lineage (NCBI taxonomy): Eukaryota > Metazoa > Mollusca > Bivalvia > Mytilida > Mytilidae > Mytilus > Mytilus galloprovincialis. Next base: position 35,729,630 of record CM075340.1, read on the forward strand.
TAATTCCTATCCGATTCCAAGGATAGACGATTGTATTGACAACATTGGTCAAGCAAAATTTGTGAGCAAATTTGATTTGTTGAAAGGTTATTGGCAAGTTCCACTGACACAGAGAGCTCGTGAAATATCAGCTTTTGTTACACCAGATGGCTTATTTCAATATACTGTAATGCCGTTTGGCATGAAAAGTGCACCAGCTACATTTCAAAGAATGATCAATAATGTTATAAAAGATTTAAACTGTTGTTATGCTTATATTGATGATCTAATTGTATGTAGTGATAGCTGGGAACAGCATTTAACACATTTGTATGATACTTTTGATAGATTGTCACAATCAAATTTGACTATTAATCTTGGTAAAAGTGAATTTTGTCAGGCCACTGTTGATTATTTAGGGCATACAGTTGGCCAAGGTCAAGTGAAACCTATTATGGCTAAAGTGGAAGCTATTTCCAAATTTCCTCCTCCTACAAATAGAAAACAACTTATGAGATATTTAGGCATGATTGGATTTTACAGAAAATTTTGTTCAAATGTTGCTACTGTGGTTCAACCACTGACTCATCTTTTACGAAAAGATTCTAAATTTATTTGGAGTGAAAATTGTCAAAACGCTTTTGAAAAAAGCAAATCACTTTTAATTAATAGTCCAGTTCTGATTACTCCAGACTTTGAAAAACAATTTAAACTTGCCGTTGATGCAAGCGATGTAGGAATTGGAGCTGTTTTATATCAAGAGACAGATGATAATGTTGAGAAACCTATATCATATTTTTCTAAGAAATTAGATAAACATCAGAAAAATTATTCAACTATTGAAAAAGAGTGTTTTGCAATGTTGTCAGCACTTCAACATTTTGATGTATATTTGAATCCCACTGTATATCCTATTCTTGTGTGTACTGATCATAATCCTCTCACCTTCATACATAAAATGAGAAACAAGAATCAGAGGTTGACTAGGTGGAGTTTGTTGTTACAGGAATATGATGTAATTGTAAAACATATTAAGGGTAAAGATAATGTAATAGCAGATGCTTTATCTAGAGCTTATTAAAATACTTTGTATATACTATGTATTTGTGTTCATTTTATTCATGATAAGTTTTTGTTACACAAAAACTTCTTTTAAGGGGGGAGGTGTTATGATATTGTAATTATTGTATTTATTTATGTTGGCCTGATTTGTGTTGTGTGGCCTGATAGCTGTTTACAGAATAATCTTAGAACTGTGCAGTTTAGAAATCACTGGAACAATTACAGAATGATTGGAACTTTCCAGAATGATCCTAATAAAAGATGCGTTATATAAACTTCTACATTTTACTAGAAACTTCTATTGCAACTTTCTAGGATGTTCCATTATAGACTGTTCTAGAATCTTCCATGACAAGTATATATATACAGACACTAAAGTTAAACTCTCACTCTTGGACTTACTCTTGGACTTAGACTTAGACATCGATAGACATTAATATTCATAGCATTTGGATTGACACTTTTATTCTACAAACGACATCATACTGGATTGTGACCTTAGTAGTGAACGTAATATTCAGATTGGATTCCAAAAGATATCCGGATACAGATAAAGATAAAAGATTGGACTCATATTTTGACAGTTAAGTTGACAGTAATATTTGTGTAATACTTCTTGTAAACTTTTGTATAATAAATATTGTTAAATTTTACTATTGATTTGTGTCTTTTGTTGGCTACAATTTAAAGGCGATTTCTGGCCGTAACATTGTCTTCACTCTTTTTATTGAATAGAGTTTTTGTTATAATTGTAGTACTAGAATCGGAAGGTTACATTTCTCACCCGGAATATGGTACATCAAGTCTATGTTACGGTCTTTCATGATGTTGAGACTAGCTACGAATGTGCATGAAAAATAGAAAATAAGCTCTCTGATCAAGACGTTCTATCATTATCATTTTCATTAAATTTGTACTACTGTTGCCTTTATTTATAACAGCAACCGGTCAATTACTGGCACACAAAACCAAAGACATATAGATATCATATGGCTAATGGAGGATTAATGAGTATTTTTATACTTCTTATTTGTAGTTTTTGGAAAGATTAGTTGATACATTGTCGAATTGAAAAGTTAATAAATATGTTTAGTTTAGCAAGTATTAAATCTATAAAATTGTAGAAATCACATTTTAACTACACCCGCCAAATCTAAACCAGAACATCAACATATTTCAGTCTTCAACTATGTATTTGTTAATCTATAAACTTTATTTATTTCATCTAGAAAGAATAGTATTCATTATTTCAATAATTCTAAATATTTCCTGAAGTGATTAATAAATTAAAACATTTTGAGACGTATTTGATGTATATAATGCGAACAAACTGAACGCCTGTTAAATCCACCCCAAATCCACCTTTCAACATGTACAATCAAAGGAATATAGAAATACAACTCATAATCATGTAACGAACAATAGCCTTATTACACATAAAAAAACAAAAGTATGTTACATCAAGAAGTAGAAATTAATACTTACACCATGTTCTTTACTCATTGTTACTAGTCCAAAGTAAGTACTGAAGATCAGTTGAAATGGGTATAAACTGACAATGCATCTGTAATTGGAAATAGATTACCTAAGCTGTATTTGTCAAAACTTGTAGGAATTTTTGGTCCTCAATGCTCTTCAACTTTGTACTTTTTTTGGCCTTTTTAACTTTTGTGTATTTGAGCGTCACTGATAAGTCTTTTATAGACGAAACGCACGTCTGGTGTAAATATGAAATTTCAATCCTGGTATCTATGGTGAGTTTATTATGTAAATGTTTTAAGATACAAATAAAGATACACATTTGTTTACGGAATATAAACATCTTTACGGGTATAAAGTTCCCATACATTTTTCAAATGAAGAGACCAAATGCACATTTATATATACAGCTATCAAAATTCACAAATAATATACTTGTAAAAATATAAATCAACATTGATTGTTAGTAGCTGTCTATATACGATAGTATAAGATGCTTTCAGATAAAAAGTATCAGTGACCCAATGTTTTTACACGTTACGAGGAGAAATCCTCAACTGTATCAGTTATCGAGACCAGTTATTCTTTTACTTAAAAGAGAGGCGAAAGATTCCAAAGGGATATTCAAACTCATAAGTCAGAAATGAATCAACAACAACATGGCAAAAAGGAAAAAAGACAACAGTATACAAGACGCAACATAGCAGATTAAAACCTGAGCAACATGAACAACAACACAAATTAAGGGTTATCTCAGGTGCCCAGAACGGATGAACATTTACTGCACCACATGTGACACCCGTCATGTTTTTCATTACAGTACAAACCTGATGAATAATTTAATTTGTTAGATATTATTCGGGAAAAAAGATGACGGGATTATGATAGCGTCGATTGTAACATATCCGTCGTCATCTGTGAAACGGATTTTGATTAATGGTCAACCAACTCGTAATGGCGTTCGTACAATTTGAAAGGGATGCTTACTACTTCAAAACTTGGAACTCTTGCTTTAATTGCTTCCTGGTTAGCATCAACACTCTATCAAGGAAGTCATAAATCATCGATTCAGAATGAAATGCATCCTGGACAATATTTTCAAAAATGTACAACAAAACGTCGTGATTGGTTAAAAATGTCATAAACAATGGAAATTAAACCAATAAAGTGACGTTATTTTCAATTTGGAGTACGAAGAATGAAATTACGCATGATTCTTTAGATTCTGAAAAGGTGAATTGGAAATCAAGGCCTAGAATAATGTTTCAACTGGATTCATAATATAAATGCAGACACTGTTTGAATGTTGGTACAAAGGAATGGAAATATGTTCAGAATTGGGAAGCTGAAATCGTCGTAAAATTTTGTTCTCAACTGACACTCCTTAAAATCAAATTTCAAAATGATAAGTTTTTTTTTATTGTAGTTTTTTGTTGAGTAAATGATTAAGGTGTAGCATATATGAAACATTTTTTCTCCCAAAGTAGTTGTTGTTTCAATTGATGTTTTTTTAAATAAATTTACATATCATATAAAAGAAAACTGTAATATATTCAAGGCCGTTTGTAATGTTTAAAAGCCTCTAAAGACTACTCTCCCTGACCCTTTGATAACAAATATGTTGTGAATCATGAAATCGAGCGTCTTGATAATATCAGCCTCAGTTCAAGAGTGTAAAATTGCTTAGGAAAATGTAACAAAAGACTTTTTATTTATTAATTTCTTTCTCTGATGAAATGCAAGCAGACATATTTCAAATGATTAGTAAAAGTGTTTACAATGGTTCAGTGCATTTACTATCAAAGGAATATATATATACAAAGATTCCTAAAAGAGACAAAGGATTTTTTTAATAATGCATTCTTGCTCTTGTGTGGGTATGATATAAGAAAAACTTATCTAATATGCTTCAAGTAAAATTCTAGTTAACTGTAAATCTATGAAATTTAACGTAAATTGTAAAAATACATGTATTACTATGAACTATTACAGCCATTTGATATTCCTTGCTACCTGACATTTTATTTGATTTAATTGAGGATATATGATCTTTAACTGAAAAAATCCCAGCTAGGCTAAGGTACAAGTTTTGTTTTCTTTTTTTTTAAATTCGCAATTTCCTTTCTTATGGGAGAACAGTATCAAGAGTTATAAGCTAATGCTTATTCTATAACAATAACATTTTTTTTTTAAATGTGCGATTCACACAAAGCAAGAAAACGAAATGATTCACAATCGTAAATTGAGACAACTCTCCATCCAAGTCACAATTTATAAAAGTAAACTAGTATAGGTCAAGGTACGGTCTGAAACACGGCGCCTATGCATAGAACAATGAAACAATCGATAAAGTTTGTTTTTTTTATAAACGAATGTACAAATGTATTTGTTATAAAAAGGAAATGGTCATTATGTTGTATTACGCCATTAAAACATCAGTTTTAAAGCTTTCAATCGACCCGTACAAACACAAAAATAAAACCGCATCCAGAAGGAAAAGCAGCCAATAAACTATTTTTGTCAGTATTTAAGCATGAACAAACTCATAGTGGCAATAATTCGTATCAACCCAACCACATTGCCTACAGCATTAACAACATGTTTTCTCTTCAATTTATTCAAATTGCTTCCCTTCATGCAGAGTTATAGGAGTAAACACCGAATAGTTTTGATTCAACGACGGCTGAAATAATTCAAATTATACACATAGCGTCATCAATGTTCATTGCTGCTAGTATTGGTTACGAAGGCTGGAATATTTCTAATCATATACCGTACATTATAGCAGGTTATTTTCGCGGGTTTAAAATTTCGCTTTTTTCATTGAATAAGGGAAATATTTTGGGTTATTATTTTATGCGGATTCAATGTTTTTATCTATACATTTACATGTGCACTTTTTAATTGGCGGAATTTATTTTGGCGATTTTGTTCTATCCGCGAAAATAAGCGAAAATTTACACCCCGTGAAAATAACCCGCTATACGGTACATTGCGCCATCAATGATCATTAGCACTAGCATTGGTTACAAAGGCTGAAATAATTCAAATCATATACATTGCGCCATCAATAATCATTAGCACTAGCATTGGTGACAATGGCTGAAATAATTGAAATCATATACATTGCGCCATAAATTATCATTACCCCTAGCATTGAATACAAAGGCTGGAATGATTCAAATTAAATACATTGCGCCATCAATGATTGATCATTAACACTACACTTGGTTACGAACGCTGGAATATTCAAATCTATACTATTAAACGAGAAGACCTCATTTTGTGTGTCTCTTCCTGCCACGATAAATTAATCATCATGCCTCTGTGTTCTATAGGTAACATGCATAGTCGCATTTGTCATCCATTCTTATGATTATTCAGATTGAGTTATTTTTTGAGAAATACGACAAAAAAGGAGTCGGGATATTGATTCCGTCATCAAACTGACTTTTAGTCATAGACAAGACTTCCGATTTGAAACATGCACAGTACAACCAATCGTATAATAGATAACAAAAACGAAAAATAAATAAGCCAATCAGAGCGTTCTCCATATCATTGTGTTTAGATCGCAAGAATCACAACTATTATACCTCCTAAGAGTTAGAGAAGACAATTATTTTTCGCATTTATCTATATGTACACTACGATTATACTACTCTAATATATAGAGACTCTTTGTATTTTGTCTACTGTTTTCTTTAAAATGTTTACTATTCAAGGGGTCATACCAGTTACATATATATTAAAATAAGTAAAACATGTAGAAACAAGAATGTGTCCATAGTAAACGGATGCCACATCGGCACTCGAGTTGATTGGACTTCAACTTCATCAAAAACTAGCTAGACAAACGGACGAACGAAGGAACAAACGCACGGATGCACAGACTAGAAAACATAAAGCCCATAAATGGGGCATACAAATTTATTGTTGAAAGTGAAAGTATTGATTTGTCAAAAATGAAAGTAGGGTAGAGATTAGAGGGAGACATGACCTTTTTCGGTACGTCGGGATAGGTGTTTAAGCTCGGGATCTGGGAATTGATCCTTACGGGAACCGGAAATATATTTTTGATATCGGGATATGAATTTCTTTAAATTCTGCATCTCGGGATTTCATGTTTTTAAGCCCGTTTTTCTGGATCAGGACCCCTCCGACCACCCCATTAAATTAGCCTTAGTCGGTCTAAGTCATTTATACAAGATTCATATCCTACCATTGACATATTTATAAGGCTCTCAAAAGAAAAAGCACTGATGAATTTTCCTAGAAGCATATTTTATTAGACTAATAATGGTCTATATATAAGCAGTTACATATATTTCATGTTTGAAGCAGTGCAAATTTTTTATTTAAATTGACTTTTACCAAAAAATTGCATTGTAGCAAAGGAGAAAAATAATTGTGGTCCGAGGCCAGAAACACGAAAATAATTGAATTTAACAGAAAGGAAACAAATATCGGACTTTGGAAAAAAGGAGAGGGCTTTTGATACCTTTTATGAAATTCTCAATACATAATATCTTTTACAAAAAATCATCCTACAACAGTTCACAAGCTGTATATGCACGCGATTTCGCGGGTTTGTTCTAGTTATATTCATTATGCAACAATGATAATTAGCAAAAGCATTCAATTTGGTGATAAAGAAGGGTGGAATAATTCTAATTATATACATTGCGCCATCAGTGATCATTATCACTAGCCTTGATTACGAAGGCTAAAATAATTCAAAATATATAAATTGCGCCATAAATGATAATTAGCACTAACATTGGTTCCCTATAACTGTCCGCTTCATGTTTCATTTTATTAACGTATATTGTACATTCAACTCGCCAAGTCAAAATTATGCCTTTTATAAAGGCCCTTATCTAATCTATAGTGATTTGATTAATTACAGAGGTCACGTGGACAACCATGGCATTTCTTCTTTATGCAGTAGTTATTATGTTTTGCACGTATTTTGTTGATATTTTCTTCAGCGTCATCAGAATAACCTTGAACATAATAGGTTATGTCATTATCACTACCAATTATAAATGGCGAATGTATAATATCTTTCCCTGAAAGTACCATGAAAGAACACAGGATTTTTTTCATATACGCGGTAGGCTAATGCTGTATTTTCAAAATAATGAGAAAATGATTCTCAAATTTCAACTTTTAATAAACAGACTTCTTTGACTCTTATTTGGTTTAATTAGCTATATTTTTCAAATTATCATGTGGTTATAACGTGACACTCAAAAAATCTATTTATTACCGTAAAAAAGCAAACTCGAAATGGCTAGCGTGTAGACAGTGTTGTTTTTCTTAGTATAGTCTGTGGATAGCTTATGTACCAAAGCAATATAAAACTGCTACTCGTTTCTTTAAATTAAAAGATAAAGTAAATAAACTGAAATTATTGACTGAACTGGAATTTGATGCGACTGTCATACAAGTGAGAGGTTTGGCTAGCTATAAAACTAGGTTTAATCCACTTTTTTCTACATAAGAAAATGCCCGTACCAAGTCAGGAATGTGACAGTTGTTATCTATTCTATTGATATGTTTGAGCTTTTAATTTTGCCATTTGATTCGGGAATTTACGTTTTGAATTTGAGTTCAGTACTTTTGTGTTGCACTTCAGTGATTCCGTTTTTTTCGTGGTTTTTCTCTTATAGCTGATGTGTTTCCATCGGTTTTAGTTAATTATCCTGATTTTTTTTCTCTCAATCGATTTGTGACTTTTGAAAATCTATAGACCACTGTTGCCTTTATTAAGGATACACCTGATCTACAATTGTAGTCTGATATTATCTTTCTTTAAAAGGATTTTCAATATTCACAAATTTATCTAATATAATAATCAAATACATAATTGATGTTTTTTTAATTTTTGGAAGCACGAGTACCATGTGATGGGGTGTAAGTGGCTTGCTATACAATTCTCTTTGAACGAAATACAAAAAAAGAATCAGATGCAATTAAAGGGATTCCTTAATATTAACAATGTTGAGCAAAATCGTTAAGAATGTTGTTAAACTAAAATATATGTAAATAATGTTTGGTATACTTTCCTGTCTTGTCACATAGACGAGCGTTTGATTTAATGTGATTAATTGTCAAAAGACAATATTAAAAATACTAGTAAGTACATACTCAATAAAGTTTACTCTGACGTCGTTTAGCTGCGGTAGACATAAATGACAATATTATCAGCACATAATAAACAATGGACTGGTCGAGAGTTAACAACGACTTGATCATACAAAATAAACAGGGATATCATTTATTAGAATTATAAATAAGTTAGGACACAGATTGTCTCTCTGTTCTACTCCTTCTCTGGTTCATTATATAGATAAAATGATAAAATATGAAAAATCTACAACAGTTTATTGATAGTTTAATTTACGACTTCTTTGTTGATAAGCACAGACAAAGCTACACATTTGTGATAACACAATTGCAAAGATATATACTCGAAATCGCCAGGGATACATAGAAAAAATAAGAGAATTTAGTATCTTTAGCTGAACGTGTACATAGTAAATATCGTATACAGGTGTAGACAAGCTGACACATTTTGTATGGATTCTACAGGAAAAAAATCATAATGTGATTAAAATCTAAGCTGAATGATAACATTGTAAAATATAGTACGAGAAGATAGCTATTTGAATATGCTTTGAGAATATCAGAAGAAAAGATGGGGTCGCCTTACGTTTTTTCCGACTTAAATACAAAATAGAAAAATTCCATGTAGATTCCTTCAGAAATGCACTATTTTAGAGTTACCTCCCCTTATTGCCAATTTGAAAACATTTAAAATCAAGCTAAAATAATCTTCACTTATAAAAATATTAATATTTATAAGTTATAATCTTATAAATTTGTCCTTTTAAGTGAAAATTTGCATTATTTATTTGCATTCCTGTATCAAATTTTGCTAACTTGCTGAAACACTGGACCTTAGCTATATCGCCGTATTTGTTTTTCCGGCTAGAATACAAAATAGGAAAATTCCATGTAGATTCCTTCAGAAATGCACTATTTTAGAGTTACCTCCCCTTAATGCCAATTTTAAAACATATTACATTAAGCTAAAATAATCTTCACTTATAAAAATATCAATATTTATAAGTTATAATCTTTTAAATTTGCCCTTTTAAGTGAAAATTCATATTAGTTATTTGCCTTTCTGTATTGAATTTTGCTTACTTGATTGAAAATCTGGACCTTAGGTTCTCTGTTTTTTTACAATTCAAGATGGCGAACGACACCCATACCACCTTAAGTATTTATTTTCGTTATTTGTTTTGCACTTAAATTAGGCTGTTAGTTTTTCTGTGTATAATGGTTTGACACTCTTCATTTGACTATGCATGCCGTAAAACATACACTTTTGAAATCATCACGCATTACAGTAAACTCATGTCTTCGTGTGTTTATGAAAATTTTTAGTTGCCCGCGTAATTCATCATCTGCATAAGTTGTTTTGTTTATTGTTGAAGGCCGTATGGTGACCTATAGTTATTAATTTAAGTATCATTTGGTCTTCTGTGAAGAGTTGTCTCAATGGCAATCATACCACATTTTCGATTTTAAATGTACCGGAATCTTCAATCAGAATCATAATGACTTAAACATTTTTCTTTCTTTCGCAAGGGAAAAAAAACATTAAATTATTTTATAAAGCAACAAAGAACTGTGGGTTAACGTATATGCTTCCTAATGTCCTTCTCCTATATGCTTGTAATCTGACAAAATGTTTTAATCAATGTTTGAAAATGTAGAATCAGATGAAAAATCAAAAAGCATGATCCATAATGTTAGAGCATGTACATGTAGATAAAAAGGTTGCAAACAAACTTGCAACAACACATTCATCCGGATTATGTAGTTTTAGACAATCATAGAAAGGGATAAGACAACTTATCTTACCTCTAATAAATTTCTAGGAATATGGTTATGTTTAGGGATGCGTGTTAGGTTATAAGGGTTCCATATAAGTTAGTTGGCAGTGTTTTTTTCGAATACACGGTTAGAAGTCGTGTTACGTCCCTTTAAAAACACACTGTGTTGAGTAAATATCTGAAAGGTTTCAACAGAAAAAGAAATTGATGATGAACGATTGAATTAAATTCATAAAAACACATTTAATGTAACAAGTTGTTTTTGTTTGCATTTGTTTTTGTATAGACAAAAGGAAGTAGGTACTTGATACTAACGGTATTAAAGACTTGATCACTTTTAAATGCCACTAGTCTAAGAATCACATGTTAAGATAGTCGGTAAGATACATAGTGTGGTAGTGACTTAATACGATATATATGGGGTCAGTAAATTTCATACCAGGTATCGAGCTTCAATTTCACCTACTACATATCGTATTAGGTCACAAGCACAATATGTAACTAATAATACTAGGAACTTACATGTAATAGGCAGATATATCATGCTTGTTTCACATGTTCCGGTATATGTCCATACATATGTTCATATTTCCCCTTACAATGTGAAGTGGAACCAACATAATTTACTCTTAAACTTAGTGTTAATGGTGCAATCTATTCGGGAAAGTTATAATTTTTCGGTACTTTGATTTTCGTAATAATATCTTTTAATGGTGGTATAGTTAGTACCATTTTGTATAATCAAAACAATATTAATAATACAGGAGAAAGTGTGAGTTTACTGCGCGACTCTAACCAGGATGTTAATCTTAATAACTTATTTAACATAGGAGATCTATTTCTTTTTTTGTATCTTATTAGAATATCTAGATTCCCTCAAGGTCCTGAAAAAATGTACTTTAATTTACCGCATGATATCAAAGGACATTCAATAACAGGTGCACCGATTACGTTACGTGACTTAACACTGACTTTTTCTCATTATGACGATTACCACCACGATCCTGGAAACGTCATGGCGGGTGACAAATATGAACCGCAAGTATCAAAATACACTTTCTTTATGAACCTTAACCATGATGTCAACCATGGTGATTATATAATGTTGCAAACAGTTTTGAAAATTACAAGCAAATTTAAATTATTTCACATTAAACCAAAACACGCTGACAGACAAAGCAAGTGTTATCATATCCAACTATATCGGTCATCACGTGACTTTTACACTTAAGTTGTATATCATTAATGGCCGATTCATTATCAATGAAAGTGAACGGGGTACATAGATAAAACGGTCATAACTTTTTTGTTACAATGTATATTTTCCCTCCCAACCCCGCGTTTTACAGTTAATATTTTTTTACAATTAAATATGTTTTAAGTTTCAGTTCAGAAATATAATTTCGTGTTTCCAAATAAGTTTGAAAATTAAGGTGACATAGCCACACAGCCTACGTTGACATAATCGTTAAAACTCGATAAAATTGCAATAGGACCTGTTTGTAAAATCAATTTTCTCAACTAATTTATTGTTACTTATATCCTCCCAACCCCTAAAGAGATCGACAACATATTCATTTAAATGAAATCGCAAACCATATCAGTTTAGGTATTAAAAACTTTTTGATTCAAAATTTGGTTGAAAAGTTCATATTTTGGCAGTCTTCAGCAATATTTTCAAAATGGCGGCCACTGTTGGAGTTTCACAACGACACGACATGCCGGTATTCAATTAGTTATAAATCAAAAAGTAATATTTCAAATATTTATCAAAGTGTGTCTTTTTGCACTTAAGAAATTTCTTTTTCACATGTTCATCAATATCTTTATTAGAAACAGTCTCTTACACTAAAAAAAAAAGATTTACATGCTCCGACCATGCAGTTTACATGTACATTGATAGCTTGGGGCGACATGGGAATATATATTTTTGAAGATTTGTACGATGAAAATCGAAAAATTGTTAGATGCATGTCTTTTCAATAATTGTCTTACCTTAATGCAGCATAGAATTAAACATTGTCTCCCTCTGTTAAAGTGGATACATGCTATTTGTTTTGATAAAATTTCGAAATTACATATATATAACAAAATGGCGACCAAATAATTTTCAAACGAAGACGATGTTCGACACTTATTTTGCACATGCAAATAATTCAATTATACTTAACTGTTTGTATTACAATCAAATATGACACGTTATTGTAACTCGTATGATAAATAAGGATAAAGCTAGATTGTGGAGATATTAATTAAGTCATCAACGTGATCAATGAAAACAAACATGGCAACGTGGCCTAATCACGATGCAAGTTTTGACAAGACCTAATATATATATTAGTATTATACGATTGTTTATGAAATCATTTTATGATAATATTTTATATTAGCAAAAGGAAACCATGGATGGATGGTAACAAAGATGAGATATCTATATAAATATCTTTTGAAATCATTACACGGGTAACCAGTACATTTTACATAATCCTAATTAAACCAGTCACATACAGAGTTATCGAACATAATTATGACTGGAATAGTTGCATATGTTTTGTTTGTTGTTATTGGTCTATTATATAAAAAAGAAAGAGCTGTCAGTTTCGACGCGGACAAAAGATTACAAAATTAGAAAGATTATACCCGTGATCACCAGGGATACATAGAAAAATTAAGAGAATTAAATATCTTCAATTGAACGTTAACATGGTCAGGATTGTATACTCCAAATACCGGACAAAGCGTTTCGTTTGATTTTACATCTTCAAAAACATAAACTTTCAAATCATCATGCATAACAGTAAACTCATTTCTACGGGTATTAATGAAAATTTTTAATTGCCCGTGTAATTGTTCACCTGCATCAGTTGTAAACAGTCTTTGAATTGTTGTGCTACTTCCGTTATGTTTTGCATTTATGTATACGATTATTCTAGTATTAAGAAACCATTCTCTTCTATAAAACATGTTGACTGACCATCCACTTGCTGAAGCACCAGCATCGCTATATTTATCTACATTTGAGCGTTCAGCAATGCCAACTTCCAATATATCCTTTGTACTAAAAGAGGTTAATAATTCAGAGTGTATGGAGTATGTATAGTTTACTTCATAATAAATCAATTCATCTTCACCTAAACATGGGTCAGAAATAGTCCCCCTGTAAGTCGATAATCGTGCTGAGACACTTCTTGAAGTATCAACTGTTTTAAAATTACTTAAGGTTGTTTCATCATCTGACATGTAGTATGAATAGTACAATTCTGTTCGACTGAAGCGCAGTCTTAAATGATCACCATTACCTGAAATTGAACAAATGTTTACTATATTATTGCATTTAATTAATTTTGTATTGCTTTATTAATTAATTATACATCTTTTTATTGTCATATAAAACAAAGGAAAAAAAGAACGTTATGTTGTACTGTCCAAGGTTAGGAGAGGTTGGGATCTTTGTAACATGTTTAACCCTGTCATAATCTGTATGTTTGTTACTGTTTCTAGTTAGAAGCCTGTAATTCAATGGTTGTTTGTTGCTGTGTAACATATTGTTTTTCGTTCGTTAATGTTTTTTACATACATTAGGCCGTTTAGTTTTCTGGCCTAAAGTGTTCTTCATTTGTCATTTTTGGTCCTTTTTTAGCTGACTATGCAGTATGGGCTATGGTCATTGTTTATTATTTTTTTATGAAGGAACGTTTTATCATTTTATCATAACTATTTATTCATTTTTGAAGAATAATTTTATACTTTTGCAAGGGTTTTAAAAGAGTTTATATTATTATAGTCGCTACAATTGTCTATTTAATCTTAAAGCTCTGGGTTGGGTGAAATATTTTTATTATATGTATTCCAATAATAAGTATAATGCAGTTTTGTCAATGTGTTAAACTACCATTGAATTCCCCCTTATTAGTCAAACTTCCACTTTTCGACAAATTTTGCAGTATTCATCTTTATTTCAAATAAAGAAATATTTGGCATGAGTAAAGTTTTTCCTGTCAAGTTCTATAGAAAACAATTTACATAACATTTCATTACATCCCCTTTTTTAATCATTGTTCAAGCTTAAGTAACCATGTCACCTCAAGTTTCCAAAATATTCTTTAGAAACGCCAAATATAAAATAATGCATATATGGTTCTTTGAAATACCAACGATATATCTTTTTGACCAATAAATGTTTTACTGAAATGAAATGTAGGATAAGTTACCTACAACTGTCAATTTCAAGGGAAATTTGTTCCACCTATTTCGTATGCAACCGGATGTGACGAACTATATTTTGGTGACACATGTATCACACCTCAAAATAAATGCTTCTTTAAGTCAAATATCTATATTTCCAGAATGCTCGGGTTTTTTTTATAGTGCCCTGCAAAAATTAACAAAACTTAATCATGTTAATGTGAACGTTTTCGAATGAAGTTTTATCAAAGGTTTAATATTTCGATCTGGTCTTATCTTAGCTCTGTATCATGTAAAACAGCTTTCTATAGAGGATATCACAGAGTTATATGTTAAAACTGATTGACCTGATTTATAAATAAGACTACTACATTTCTGTAGGGAGATTACCCAATAAAGCAACTTAATTTTTGAACGAAAACATGACTTTATGTTTTAGTTAGGTCTGCTATACTTGGTAAAATATTGCTATTGCGCTTTATAAGAGTTCCTACAAATTAAAAATCTTTGAAGAAGGTCTTACCAACGCTCTGGACCTCTAATTTATTTGGGAATGTTTTTTCTCGATCATTTTTCTATAAGAGTAAATTGTATTGCCATTTATATTTTTTCAGTAATGTTAACTTTATCGTCGGTATGGTTATATATAATTTACCTACTGAATTCCTATATAATTTGACTTTTCATTAAAAAAAATAGTAAATATTGTAGAGTAGGGTTCTCAATATCAGAAATAGGTTAAAACATTTACTATTTTATCATCAGTACAAGGAAATCATTCGTTAATATCTATCAACATGCAGACATCTTATAATTATATAAATACGTTCAGGTATTTCACATCCAATCTTTTTTGAAAATATCAATACAAAGCACAAAAAGTCGGTATTTTCGTCAAAAGCTAACCAAACATTTAAACAACTTATTCAGAAGCGATACTAGAAAGAAGTAAAATCACAAAAATACTGAACTCCGAGGAAAATTCAATCGGAAAGACCTAATCACTAGGCAAAATCAAATGACAAAACACATCGAACGAATGGATGACAACTGTCATATTCCTGACTTGGTACAGGCATTTTCAAATGTAGAAAATGGTGGATTGAACCTGGTTTTATAGCGATAAACCTCTCACTTTTACAACAGTCTCATCAAATTCTGTTATATTTACAACGATGCGTGAACAAAATAGACATAATAAATAACATAGTCAAAATATGGGTACAGCAGTCATCATTGTGTTACAATTTTGAAACAAACAATTTTACAAAAAAGCACACAAGCCTCTATCAAATTAAAAACATATTCATTACTTCGCGTGTCTAACGTCAGAAAATTTATACGTCACATAGGAAAAAAAATGTTGATTAATGTTCATGATGTTTAAACAAAACAATCTTATAATTTCAAATGGGAAATGTAGGCCAACAGGGTTAGTTTCGATACCATTGTCGGGTCATTACAGATAGCATATGTAAATGATTGTTGGTATTGATATTGATTCACTCAAAGTGTCTTTGCATCAGAAATAAACACATTTATTCTAAAACCAGTTGTTGGAATGCAATGTGTTGTGTTCTTCTAATAAACTTAATGATAGTACTAAATCCCTTACGGAAGGGATTGTGTTTAATTTTCATATGATAAAGACATAATATGTCAATCAGTTAAATTGACGACTAAAGATGGCATGTCAGTAACTGCTGATAGTCCTTTGTTAATGTATGTATTATTGTCAATTTCCTTAGTTGCTTTGGGTACCTATTCTGACATCGGACTCTTTTAAACTGAGTTTTACTGAGCGTATTGGTGTGTTTTGTTTATTCTACATTGACTAGATATATAGCGAAGGGTTGAGATCTTACAAAACATGTCTGGCCTTCATAGTCTCATATGTTTTTGAATTTTAGTTTATTTATATGTTTTGGAGTTAAGTGTGACGTCCATTTCTACTGAGCTATATAGCTAGTACACATGTTTTGTTAGGGAAAAGCTGAGGCCCGCCTCCGGGTGCGGAATTTTCTCGCTGTGAAGACCCGTCGGTGTCCTTCTGTGGTTTTGTGCTCTTTGGTTTGGTTGTTGTCGGTTTGACAATTTCCCCATTCCCGTTCTAAATTTTATTTAATATTATTTTAAGGCAGTTGTACCGCAAAAACTTGATGACAAGTAATTATACTTGTTATTTTTGATAACTTTGCTTGAGTAGTTTTGCAGTTATGAGTAATGTCTGAAAACGTAAGAAAAGTACACAAATAGGATTTGCAAATCTGTTTAAAAAATAGGTTATGAACAGCCTATTTTTGTATAATATACCAAAATTGCAGTTAGGGACCTCCCTAAAACACAAAATCCGGGGAATATAAGTGATGTAATTTCATTGCAAAATCTGTGAAGATCAAAAGACCAGGTAACTCTTGTGTAACATCTGATGTTGTCCCCCAAAAAATTTAGTTGGTTTAAAGGAGGTACTAGCTGTCAAATTCGTATTCTCCGATTTGACTCATATTCTCATATTAAATCCTTAACCATGTAAAACATTTATCCAAATTATGAAAGTCTGAAACACACAATTTACATGCCATGGACTCCATAATGTGTAGCTTCGTTGTGTGTGTATTTTAATCTTGAGACCGACTTCGAGTTGAAATCTGGACACTGCCGATGATCACATAAGCGATATAAACATTAATATAGATATAAATAGAATGCAAAACTCGTGCAATTGGATTTTTCTATGTCTGATCAATTCCACAGATAAAGTATGTGTTAATCATCGTTTTTACCTGTATACGTATGATTTTTGTGGATCGAATCAGTCAGTCAAACCCTTTGTTTCACTTTCGATTTAAAGTTGACATTCCTTTCCTTTAAATAACCGAACACGCACGATGATATGAATGCGTTATCCATCTTTAGCTAAAGGGTAAAATTGAAGTTAACACGAATACGGATTCAATGCATATATATGAGGTCGGATTATTCACTTTCAAGTAAATAATTCATCATCCTTGTTTATTGGCTTAATTTGACAAAATTGAACCATGGCTTCTAAAAGCGAATTATTATTTCATTATATCACTTTTATTAATGATTGAACAAACAAAAAAATCATACTTTAGAATTTGTATATATCTCGTAGTTATTGCCTCTTGAATGCTACATTACTTTTTTTTAACATTTAAAAAATCTTGCTTTAAAATTAAAATGTAAACGTAAATAATCACCCTTTGTTTTCCGATAAGAGTTTTTTTAGTCCTAAAATTTATTAGAGTCTCATAGTTATTTGCGAGATTCAAATAGACTGAACAAAATAGGCGGAGACTAACACAAAAGGACATGATTACTCAATAGTGTCACAGAAATAAAAATTCAAATTTAAACACGTGCGTAATGTTGATATTTATGGAAACTAAACAAAAACTTAATATGCTCTGCCTAGGCAATAAACTCTCAAACTTGTGACATGAATCTTTAATGCGATGTACCTTCTGACATAGATAAACATCGTTGCTTTATGGCCACATGCAAAAATACGTTTCCACAGCTGATATTGAATAAAAAAAATAGTGATCTTAGTCTAATTTAAAAAAAGAAAGCGGCGCCACCTAGTGTTTAAATCCAAGATAAAAGTTAGATGTTTTCAGTTGCTTCGTTAAAAAGAAAAAGAGAAATAGTCAGAAATAAATGCATATGTCGGCTATAATGGCAAAAATAGAAAAAAAGTTGGATGAAACTTTTTTTTAGAATAATTTTCTTTGCAAAATTAAGCAAGGGTGTTCTTTATTCAAACTATATCTTAACGTCCACAGTGACGGATCAAGTGAAGGACTCAGGGGGTTGCAACCCCCTCTTTTTTGGACGACCAATGCATTCAATGGCGACATATGGTTAGAACCCCTTCTTTCTCCTGGGTAAGGAATTCCCTCTTTAAAAATTTGCTAACCGCCCCTGTTCTAACACCAAGGAGTACCCTTACAAACGTTACGGCAGTATATGTGTTTCGCATTTTATTCACTCAGAAGTTTTATAAATTCTGTTTTTTTTCAACGAATTTTTTATTATGAAAATGCATTATCTGAAAATTCTACCATTGTCGCATATGAAAATGATTACCATTTATATCAAATGACACATTTGGTTATTTGTACATATCGAAGACAAAAGATTACCGGGAAAACAGTCTTGAAAGGTCTATAAATGTGTGTGACCTACCTCATCGCTGTCATTTAATTTATGATTGTCTCATTATAAATTTCCGGTTTAGTTTAATTTCTCTTCTGACAATGGCTGTTATTAAACTATCGTGAAGGAATGCCAACATGTGATCTTTTCCGTCAAAGTTTGAAGAAGAAAAAAACCAATCGTTTTCGTTATCTAAATTGATTTATATTTTTATTTCTTTACATTAAATGTATTGTGAACTCTGTAAGGGGTCTGATTGAAATGATAACCAATGAAGTTTTTATACTGAATGCTCTTTGACTTGATACTTTATTTGGCCTTTTTACCTTTTTAATTTAGTCATTGGTGAGTCTTTAATGACGGAATTGAGGCAATTACAAAATTTCAATCTTGGTAATTCTGATGAGTGTATTTATAAATTAAAGAAAAAGAATAAAAAAGTTCCTTAGCAATTCAATCGAGTATTAACGAATATACATTTACGAAGTAAGTGTGGTTATGGCACCACTATTTTAAAACCCAATCTTAAGCAAGACACTATGTTTCTTAACTTAAATTTTTGAAACACTAAATTGTAAATGAGAAAGATCTATACAACGCGAGATGGGGTAAATACACTATGTATAAACAAAATGATCGCGACAGTTTGAAATGGTGCGATTAAATTATTTTTACTTCCAACGATCATTAGTACTCCGCTACATATCATAGCACCTAGATATACATGATATAGTATATCCGCTGTATCTTCGATATCCATCTATGTTGAAGGATATGCTACGTACAAAACGGACGAAATATTTCAACAAATTATCATAGGATGCTAAAGGAACTCTGCATACGCTTATCTTTTATATCAGTCATACAAACATACCAGGGCAGAATGCCGAAGAACAAACCGGACTGTCCGTTGTTTCATTGTATCTACAAATCATTGCCTTATCTAGTTCTTGTTGGAGTCTGCCTTCTGTATCGTTGATACATGCGCTACTGCATTCTGTAAAAATTTAAATGCACAATTTAATATTACTGTATGTGAAATAAAAACTGACTTTATAATTTTGATACGTCGGACGCGCTTGTCCTATCAACGCACCTATCTTGTTCCTTTTTGGGGTTCATGTGACTCCTTTAGTTTCTGTTTGTCACTGTCTTGTGTATCTTACTTATTGATTTTTGGATTATATACATCGATAACTAATTGCCGTCTTGGTATGCCTTAAACCCACAAAGCTAAATATCTAAAGTTTAGGGATACGTAAAGTCTTTGCAACGTTATAGTTATTAGGATATTTTACAAATAATGTCAGTACATAAACCTTAACTTTTGAAAAAGTGATGATACATTTCGCGACCTGCACTTGTCTTGATGTATTTATTCTCACCTATGTTTTATTTTCTTGAATACCTCATCAAAGATTATGTTTGAAGGTATGTTAATGGTCGTTTTTAAATAAAAGATTTACTAACTCACTTACTTACAGTTACTTTATCGACTAGTGCTATGAAATGAAATGAATCGTTTTGCTTGGCGCTTTTAAACTAGTGTAAACCCGCCATATTTTATATGTGCCTGTCCTTAGTGCGGAGCCTGCAATTCCATGGTTTTCGTTTGATGATGTATATCATATTTTCATTGCTAAAGATGTACATTCCGTAGACACGCTGAAATTTAACTTTGGAAAACAAGGGTTGCGTAAATTTGGAGTAGCGTTTAAACGGTAAATTACAAAATACCTACATGTAAATAGAATATCCGAATTCATCTAGTGTTAACTTTGCCACAGTAATTTTGAACTTGAGATTCCTAGCTATGTTTAACAATCTTTTAAAATAGTCAAATACAAGAATTATGTATCAATTACTGTTCAACAATTTTAAATGTTGCTTGTATTTTCATGGTGATTTTGCGAACCTGATGTTAATCCTTAAAGTTTTGGTTATGTTCGAATTCGATGATGCATGTATAGCAGTAACCGTTTCAACACTCAGTTTCAAAATCGTTTTGAATTTCCATGATTGTAATCGTTTTCATTCCAACTTTTGTTTGTTTTATGATCAGCAGAGTAGTCAGAGTTGACACAAACTATGATTGATAATTTAAATTTATTGTTTATAAAAAGTTAACCTTTTGGAAGCACAAGGTTTTCTATTCTTATGTGGATAAAACAAATAATGTTATATACTTACGCATGCCACTCTTATCAGAGAGGTTATTTTTTGTTGCAAAGAAAGTGGCAATGGCTGTAACTAACGCTGTAATCAGAATACTAAGTAGTATAAGAAACATTGGCCTGAGTAGAGCTAATTTCTTTTGAAGATTTGAATTGTCCGATTGTTTAGACTGCTCACTATGCATTGAGTTCATAATGACGAAATCATTACTTGGGGCGCCTTTCTCTTGCGTTGAAGATAGTTGATCATAAATGGATTTGTCAACTGGAGCAAGAAATTCTTCGTATTCTAAAATATTTTCCGGTTCTGTTTTTCCTGCATCGAAGATATTATTAACATACATGTTCTGTTGCGCTCTTGACATCCTTGCAATGGCCGTTATTCGTGTTTCTAAAAAATGAAAAAAGATTGATTGCACTATAACAATAGTTTTGGAAACAGGGCATGACCTAACTCTAAAAGAAGTATAATCAAAACAAAAAATTCTAGAAAACGAAAATGAAAATGGAAAAGTTTAATCATCAATGCTTATTTATAAATCTCTTATGACTATTATAATTTGCATGTAAATGTTCAGACGATATTGAACATGACTAAAGCGTTGTTTGAATCTCATCATCCAGAAAATTGTTGAATAAGTTATAAGTCTTAAGTCTACCATGGAACAATTGGTGAACAACAAGGAATAGATTTCACGAACTCTAAAAAATGTAAATCAAAATAGATGAGGTTCAATAACTGAAATTTCGATGCACTCCTTTTGTGCTTTCGCTGTGAAAAACAAAATTCAATTCATCAACCAATGTTTCTATTCGTCATACGAAATTTTGAATTTATTCTATTTTTTAAGGTAATCTATTGTTATACAATTATGAAACCAGTGTTATCAAGTTAATTTGCTTAAACTATAGTTCATACAAATACAAGCTTACGGTTTTCAACAAAAAATTATGTTTCAATAATAACGTCAGTTGTATTTTTTTTTTTCTCATTAAATATATTTTAATTCATTATTCTCCAATGTCCAATGAAGGAAAATATTTCTTGTTTTTATTCAGATATTTTTACTAACCTTCAGTTTATGTAAAATGTTCTCGTAATCAGAATTGCAAACACCCTTTCAGACTTATAAGAGTATAAATTTAACATTATTAATGTTCTGAAAGCCACCTAACATTGTTAAAATATGAATTAGTTAAAAAGTGAATATCATTTCCGAAAACATTTCCGTGTTTAATTTCACTATTGTAAAATGTAAAAATAAAACCAGTAAAGACTTTTAATTAACCGAGATTATGAATCATATATTATTATATAATATACGCACTTGGAAATTTGTCAATAATTAGAAAACTTGAATTAATTCAGGAAGATAAAGGGACATTATTAAGAGATATATATGTGGAGAGTATCGCCCTGTATAAAGATCGTCACGTATTTATCTTTAGTGCATTATTGAAGATTTCAGTCCTATCAATAGAAAGACAAAATATATGATTACAAACATACGCAAACCAATCGGTAATTAATAATAAAAAACAGAAAAGAAAATATTGATCATAAAAGTTTTACCTTTTCGTCGTCCAACTAAATTTTCTGTATAAGCGATCTCGACAAATATTTCCATTCTCAAACAGTTATAGAAACGGAATTTTAAAATATATGCACCGCACAATTTATGCATTATTATAATCTTTATCAATGTTATGATAACGGACCATAATTATTCATTTAAAAACACATTTGATATTATGTTTTGGTTCAAAGTCGATTAAATTACACTCATTAAAACCCATAGTGTTTCAGTAAGCTAATCTAAAAAAAAAAAATAAGTATTTAGAGTAAATTTATATACCTCTACAAAATCTAAGTTACAGAACAAACTTTAAATTCAAATGCAAAATCATTTGAAAAGGAAATAATACAAAGTAATATTGAATCGTAAAATTAAAATATCACGTACCGTTATGAGTATTTTTGCAGTTATCTTTACTGGATACAAAAAATGAAACAAGATACCTTCTCGAAATTTGAAAGACCAGACGAGTGTTTTAAAAGGTTGCATTTGAAAGGTCATATACCTAACTAAATCGAAGAATTAAACACAGTAAATTCTGAAAATTAGTCGGACTCGAGAGTAAACTGACCATACCATGACAAAAACAAGAATAACGAAAAGACAAATAACAGAACACAAAATACAACATTAAAGGCTGCAAAACGCTAAAAAATCTCAGCGGCTCCGGAAGGGTAAACATATCCTGCTCCTCGTATGATACATAGATAGATAGTTTATTCTCATAAAACTATGCATCGTGTTGCTCTTGTAAGTTCAAACATGATTGCTTTACTTGATGTTTCCTTTATTTGTTAATATTTAAAATCTCTCCTCATTTGCCCAACATCTGACTTCGTAGGATTGATAATTATAAATATAAATGTAGGACTCTAAAGTGCGATGGGGACGCTAAAGTACGATGGTCACGCGAAAGTGCGATGGTATACGCTAAAGTGCGATGCTTCAATACGCTAAAGTGCGATGGTCCGCAAAAGTATAGACGTAAGAAACGTACTTGGATTATGACGTTAACAGTCGTTTATAAAAAACTGAATGAAAATGCTAGAATATATGATTCATTAACAACTTATAAACCAAGCAGTCCGAAAGCAAGTGTCCCCGGTTGATGACTTAATTAATTCAAACCAAACAGTGCTATGTCGGTTGAAGCATATGTGTGGTCTTTTTTCGGTTGATGGAAGGAAGACTTGTATCTGCAGTTATTTTAAATATACAAAATACAAAATAGTATACGCATACGTATCTTGTATCCTGCTTTTATTGGAAGCGAACGAATACATTTAAATAATGTTTACGTTAATTGCAGTTATATAAATTACTTTGCTGACCTCGTTAGAATATTGTGGATTTTATAAAAAAAAAAACCTGTAAAACAAAGGTTTTCATGTGTAAATTATAAGATTGTCCGCTAAATCACTAGTTTGTACATTGTAAGAAAATACAACATGTAATAATTAATTGTAATCGCTACGAAAATGGAGAAAACTCGATCAATATCTCCTTTCTCTCGCATTTGAATACAAATAAATGTCACTCATTCCGAAAATGAACGAACTTTGTATTTGTAATTTACAATAAAGATTCTAAGGCGAGGTGTTCTGATTCACATAATTGATAGACTGTGTGAACAGTAACCTACACTAATGATTCAAATATTCGATACGTCCGAATTGTTAAAAATTCATTACTAGGAAATATTATATTTTGTAACACCTAAATTACCTTGTTTAGCAATTAAAAAAAACGTGGTCGGTCTTCAAAATTTAGAAACAATCACTTAAGCTTACCGGTAAATTATAAAGCCTATCACATATGTATACCTTAGCTTCTAGCTTTTGCAAAAAAAAAATCATTTAATTTAATCCATGTACTTTTACGCTTTTTTAGCCCTATTATCTTACCTTTTTGGTCCATCGCACTTTAGCGTGATATACCATCGTACTTTAGCAAACAAAAAACCATCGCACTTTAGCGTAAGACTCCATCGTACTTTAGCGTAGACCATCGCACTTTAGCGTGACCATCGCACTTTAGAGTACCATCGCACTTTAGAGTCCTACATATATACATGTACATATAAATACATTAAATACTTCAAACAGTTATGAACAGCAGAAACGACCATTTTAAAACTTTATATATAAGGGAACCAAATTCCGCAAAATTCAGTTCGGGTATCTAATGTTCGGTGGTTGACGTTTGTTTATGTGGTTCATAAGTGTTTCTCTTTTTTTATAATTATGATCATGAAACTCGAATTATTTAGTTCAAACTTTGTTGCTGTACTGGTTGCAACATTTGGATGTGAAATTCAACCTGCTATAAAAATTTTGATAACAAACGCAACTCATATTAGCTTGAATAGAATTTAATCTGAATGTTTCTTTAGCTTGAATGCAATAAACCTTGATGTATCCAGAAGCTTATCAAAATATGAATACATATATCCTTATCATATTTTTGTTTGAACAAGTATTGTTAAAAGGAGACAGACGATAACACATAGACATTCAAAATTAGAAGTCTGAAACAAAGTGACAACGCCATGGGATAAACATAGAATTCATAAGAGACAAACAACATTGCCAAAAACATTAAGACTAAAGACCAAACAACACGAACCCCACCACAAACTGGTTGCTTCAGAAGGGTATGCAATTGATTCTCCATATTCAACACCCATTGTGTCACTCAGGTCTGTACAAACTTGATGATAAGTCTTATTCAGTAAGATGTATTTGGGGAAAAGGGGAATATTGAAACAAAACATCTTCTTATGGTCTTTCCGATAAGATTTTCCTCTGAATGTATTCAGCAGCTCAATACTTATATAGTAACTGTTTATTTTTCTCGTTTTATTCTTTGTTTTATTTTGTTTAATTTTGTTAAGTTAATACCGATAAGTTCAGTATTTTTGTGATTTTACTTTTTTCTCTTACACTTCCGCAACAGATTAGTGAAGATTAGTGACTTTGATTTAGGCTATTTTCTAAGGATTTTCTTACCCCAGGAAAATATTACCTTAGCCGTGTTTGGCACAACTTTTTGGAATTTTG
This sequence comes from Mytilus galloprovincialis, assembly GCA_037788925.1. Taxonomy (NCBI): domain Eukaryota; kingdom Metazoa; phylum Mollusca; class Bivalvia; order Mytilida; family Mytilidae; genus Mytilus; species Mytilus galloprovincialis. Next base: position 35,755,237 of record CM075340.1, read on the forward strand.
GATCCTCAATGCTCTTCAACTTTGTATTGATTTGGCTTTTTGGCTATTTTGATCTGGGCGTCACTGGTGAGTCTTGTGTAGACGAAACGCGCGTCTGGCGTATAGGATTGTGGTCCTGGTGCTTTTGATAACTATTGTAATATTTAAGATGGTACCCAACACTTTCACTAAAATTAATTTGGCTCGTTTAATTTTCATAAAATTTTGACAAAGTATTTACTTTGACTCTTTGACAAAAACATAAAAATTAAAAAAAAATTGAACCAACCGTTTTGTCAGAAAAATTACACTGGTTATATAGCAATTTGATAAACACCAATTTTGATCAATGAGGAGCTTAATATTCCTTTTACAAAACAACGTAATTAAAACGTTTAGCTGACTTTACAGAGTTATCTCCCTGTAGTGTTAGGTACCACCTTAATAGTAAAATCCGTTGTATTTATTTCAACTGTAGTCCTGTCATGTAATGTTGTCATTTTTTGTTATATTTAACAAAGCCATAATGGTGCGAGGTTTTGGCTAGCCACAAAACCAGGTTTATCCTATCATTTATTCTTAAAATGTCCAATACCAAGTCAAGAAAATGGCGGTTCGTGTTTTGTGTGTGCTGCATTGTCGTTTGTTTGTTTGTTGCACTTCAGGGTCTCTGTTGTTTCGTTGTTCCCTCTTATAGATGATGTGTTTTCTCTCAATCGATTTATGACTGCGGAAAACGGTATACTATTATTGCCTTTATTGTATACACTTGCATAGGAAGTTAAATGGATAATGTGAACATGACAGTATCAGATCTCCGTTTCTGAACACATTGTTTATCATTTATAACCATATACATGTTTGATTTCCTTAAAATTGAAGTGACAAGTGATCCAACATATTAGGCTATATATTCAAAAGCATTGGTTTGACAAACGAAACCAACATAACGGCTTGTTTCGGTCAAGTTTAGTTTTTCACCTGGCTTTTTACTATAATAATAATTTCCGTAATCAATATTCACCTTAGGGTAAAATTAAAGTATGTTATTCATGCTTTGCGTGTATGTAACTTCTTTGGGAGTGGAACCAAACAAGTTTTTTGTTTTCATATTTATTCAAATAGTCAAATTTTTAAGTTAAAACATAATTGTTCGAAGGTTTTGCATTTGCATTTATATCAAATATAATATATGATGAGTTCTGATAAAAAAAATCTTCTTGATACACGTGATAGTTATTTCCACCACAATTCTATAATCCATTTATCCGATATACTTTTCAATTTCCTTTTTAACAAACTGATTTGTCCTTGATGTGCATTTCAAAGACTAACCAGTTATACATGACTAATGATACATAAAACACTAAGCATAATTTAGCTAGTATACATTATATAAAAACATAATAATTTTAATGATAAAACAGAACGTACAATAATATGTACATGATGTATGCAAACAAAATAAAACAAAGAATAAAACAAGAAAAATAAACAGTAACTAAATAACATTGTGCGACTATTTAATTTTGGTTAGGGATAGAATTTTCTTTTATATCTGATGTTTTTTTTTTTTTTATAGTTATCTTGGTTGAAAATCTCGCGCGAAACAACTTCATTTCAAGTTTGATCAAAATTAGTAGCAGCATGTGATCGAGTAGATTATTCCTTGTCATCAAAGGTAAGATTTTTTATTGAATTTTCAGCCGGACAGGATATTCATTTATGTTATTATCTCCAATAATGTCCAAATAACATTTAAAGTATCATAACCGTATCGAACCAATTGATTCGGCTTCATGCTATATTGCTGGAAATTTGGACTGATTTTTACGTTTATAAAACATTACATCTCTGATTCGTTAAAAGAAAAAACGATACCGTTTGAGGTCATAACATTAATCAATTACACCTATAAGGCTCTGGAAGGGTAAACAAAATCCGATATCATTGTTGTTAAAGGTTGCTAACATTCACTAGTTTCTTTCTTAGTTGATGGTTGTTTAATTGGCAATCATACAACATATTCTTATCATCAAGATAACTCTGCAAAAAAGGCATGTGGTAAGTTTCATCAGAAAGATTGAACAAATATACACTGCAGAAATTAGACAAAAAAAGAAAATAGATGCTATGTTTCGAAAAGGAAAAAAATCCTGAAGTATGATCGCCTCACAGAAGATGCAAAAAATGACTTAAATAAGGCCGTTAGTTTTTTTGTTTGAATTTTATATATTGTCATTTCCGGGCCTTTTTTTTAGCAGACTCTGCAGTATGGGCTTTGCTCGTCGGCCGTACGGAAATAGTTGTTAATTTCTGTGTCATTTTGGTCTCTTGTGGAGAGTTGTCTCATTAGTTATCATACCAGATCTTCTTTTTTATAATAAATTTTGTTTTGAGATGTCAATTGTGATACTTCTGGTAATTAACATTGATTGACAAGAACATTGGAGTGTTAATATGTGATTGTACAACAAAAGGTTGTAAAATGTTTAAGAATAAGTGGATCGTATTTTCAGTCAGACTGTTACATCTATTGTTCACAGGAAGTGGCCTTTTGTTGAATTGTTCCATCTACAGAAAAGATGTTCCTTTTTTCTCCATCAGCTTCTGTAATTGCTGACCACACATTCAACAAACTTAAAAATATACTAGTTGCACCAAAAATAAAATTTATTATAGGGTATAATGTGTAAAAAGTAAACAATTGTAAGTATTACTACACCGAACAGCTATAAAAGAGGGACGAAAGATACCAAAGGGAAAATCAAACTCATAAATCGAAAATAAACTGACAACACCAAGGCTAAAAATGAAAAGACAAACAGACAAACAAAAGTACACATGACACAACATAGAAAACTAGAAAATAAACAACACGAACCCCATCAAAAACTAGGGGAGATCTCAGGTGCTCCGGAAGGGATATCAAATCCTGCTCCACATGTGGCACCCGTCGTGTTGCTTATGTGATAACAAATCCGGTAAATAGTCTAAATCGGTAGTTCACATTCATGAAAGGAAAGGGGATTGTAGTTACGACGTAAGGAAAATAGCCGATATCATTTATGAAACGGTTATGCCGTAACAGTCAACCAACTCGTGATGGCGTCCGTAAAATTTACGAAGGGATGATTTCACCATTTGGAACTCTTGGTTTAATAGTTTCCTTGTGAGCAGCAACCCTCTTTCAAGAAAATCATGATAGGAAATGCAAGCACAGGAATATCGTATCATTTGGGAGATATACACATCCTATGCAGGTGCTGCTGGACTGTTGCTACTTAGAAATGGAAAGTTCACAATTGGAAAGCTGAAATCATCTCTTTTGTCGTAAAGTTTTGTTTTCAACCGACCCACATTGTCAATTTCTAGATGTAAGTCAAGATATGAAACCGATTTAACTGTATCTTTAGTATCCTTTATCTCCAGTTCGATGGGATAGATGCGTTCAACATATAGTCAGCAAATTTTGAATTTAGTGAAAGAATATCATCTATATAGCGGAGCTTCATATACAGTGCACTTAAATGACTAGTGTAAAACAATTCAAGTATATGACATGTATATAAAAATCGATAAACGAGAAACACTTATTAACCACACCTACTAACGACAACCACAATTAATAGGCTCCTGATTTAGGACAGGTGCAAACACATGTAGCGTGTTTAAATGTTTTACAGGCGCCAACCCTTCATTCTAACTTATTATTATCTATACTATTAAACGAGAAGACCTCATTTTGGGTGTCGCTTCTCTTCTTTCCACGGTTAATTAATCACCATGTCTCTGTGTTCTATAGGTAACATGCATATTCGCATTTGTCATCCATTCTTATGATTATTCAGGTTGAGTTATTTTTGGAGAAAAACGACAAAAAAGGAGTCCGGATATTGATTCCGTCATCAGACTGACTTTAAGTCATAGATAAGACTTCCGGTTTAAAACAACCAATCGTATGATAGATAGCAAAAATCGATAAATAAATAAGCCAATCAGAGAGTTCTCCATATCATGGTGTTTATATCGCAAGAACCACAACTATTATACCTCCTTAGAGAGGACAATTATTTTATGCGTTTTATCTACATGTAAACTACGATAGCTACTTTAATATATAGATCCTCTCTGTATTCTGTCTACTGTTTTCTTTGAAATGTTTACTATATAAGTGGTCATACCAGTTGCATATATATTAAAATAAGTAAAACATGTGGAAACAATAATGTGTCCATAGTACACAGATGCCACCTCGGCACTATATTTACTAAGTTTCGAGTTGATTGGACTTCAACTTCATCAAAAAGTACCTCGACTAAAAAATTTAACCTGAAGCGGGACAGACGGGCGGACGTCACGAACGAACGAACTAACGCACGGATTTCATGTTTTTAAGACCGGGATTTCGGGATCAGGACCCCTCCGACCACCCCTCAAATTAGCCTTAGTCGGTCTTAGTCATTTATACAAGATTCATATCCTACCATTGGCATGTTAATAAGGCTCTTAGAAGAAAAAGCACTGATGAATCCGATCGTCATAGAAGCATATTTTATTAGACTAATAACGGTCGATATATAAATAGTTACATTTATTTCATGTTTGAAGCGGTGCAAATTTTTAATTCAATTTGACTTTAACCAAAAGATGCATTGTAGCAAAGGAGAATCATATTGTGGTCTGAGGCCAGAAACACGAAACTCATTGAATTTAACAGAAAGGAAACAAATATCGAACTTTGAAAAAAGGGAGAGGGCTTTTGATACCTTTTCAGAAATTCTCCATGATACATAGTTATCTTTTACAAACATCATCCTACAACAGTTCACAAGCTGTTACAGTATATGCCCGCGATTTCGCGGGTGTGTTCTAGTATAAATTATAATGGAACAGTACAACATAGAAAGATACCTTACAAAATAACAATTGAAATTGCTTACAAAAAGACATATCAACAAAAACAAGTGAACAAACACTGAACAAATACATGTAAATTAAATCTATGACACAATATAAATACTATACTTACAATAAACATGATAAAACAAGGGGACAAAATTGCGTTAAATAAAATAACGCACACAGGTTAATCTAAATCTAGAAATTTTGTCTATAGGAGTACGAAAATGATTACTATGATAGAAAGATGTAAAGAAGGAATCATATTGTGAAACCTTTTATTACTGTTATTTTGTTTAAAACAGAGAAACTTTCGTCTATGAACGGCTTTCATTCTAAAATATATATCAAAATCATTTTCGACTTATCAATACATTCATTCCTTAAGAAGTCCCATCATGCGAATTCCAAAATGAAAGTTGGCTAGAAGTATTTACAATTTACAATTCATGTTATGCTTAAACCCTCATCTGTTGTTAGAAGATTAAGGATATATATTTAAATATAGAATGTCTAACTCTAAGTTTCAACGTGATCAATGAATTGAACAATTTGTTTATTTGCCCGATCGGGCTAAACAAGTTCATTCACATCTAGTTGGTTATTTTATATATAACTGCACGAAATCCCGATCTGGTACCAGAACCATCAGTCGTAAATAATATTGTCATATATCTGCCTGTGGATGTTAATTCCTTTGAATAAATTGTTCCTGTGTAATTTGCTAAAGAACAACATGTAGTAGACTGTCCATTGTATACCTTTAATAAGAAAAAACCCGAATTTAGTACCAGTATACGATTAAGTTGTAATAATTTGAAATATAATCAAAACCCGGCGTAATGCATTAAAAAAGCGAATATCAAAAAGCTAAAAGAGTCCAGCGGTTGCTTCTTATCATTAAATTTTAAGTGACTGTCATACGAGCACGAGGTTAAGGTGGCTATTACTCCAGATTTGATCATTTTCTAGATAAGGCAATGCATGTATCGAGTCATGAATATAACAATTGTCTTTTTATGTGTTTGCGCTTTTGAATATGTAAGTTGATAACGGACGTTCCTTTTATTTTTTCTTGGAGTTCGGTATTTTTGTTATTTCACTTTGTATTGTCATAAGTATGTTGTTTTATGTTTTTAACGTTTATCAAAACGTTAATTATCTTTTTTAAGGACTCATTCTCGGTCATCAGTGGACTATTTATACATTAAAGACGACCATACAGTAAACGATTTGCTCATCCTTGAAGGTTGTACGATAATCTGTAGGTATTTACAAGAAAACAGATATTTCGGATCATCAATATCAATTATCAGCTGAACAGCGTTTTCATTTTTTCGGTTTATTCTGGAAATCTGCAGTTTTTATATAATACAAGTGGAACAATTTGAATTGTATCATTCATTATTCTCGAGTAAATTTAAGTATTACAAATAAATTAAAAGATTTAATGTCATTTTACAGTAGAAAAACAATTAAATAGAAATATGCGACACATTTTAAAGAAAACAATTGATATGTTTATCTGCAATTGGAAAGTTTGAATATTAGTATTAAAACGTGTAATTACTTGACTTGATTAAGTTAATTCTTTATACCTATATATGAGCGAAAACATTTCTCACACAGACGAAGATATCAGTGAATACATAGGATACATCTTAATATCTTTATTATATAATTTTGCATTGTACTTTTCATGTTTTATCGTATTTTTACTGGCAGAGGGAGGTGTTCGATGTCAAATATAGTTTTTCAGTTTAACAGTTTCATTTTCGATCTTTTTACGATTGATGTTAGTTATGGAAGAAATGTTCAGTGATTCTTTTTTTCTTTAATTATTACAATTTTTGTTGTCACATCTTTTTGTTTTATTGGCTTTTAAATAGCAGGATAGATTTCAAATCCGCCCGTCTGTTAAGAACTCATCGACGACCTAACCAATTTTATATATTACATATTTTGTATAGAAAAAACGTTTGCCGGATATAGTTAAAAAAAAATAAAGTAAAGGTTGTTCCTTTCAGTACTTTGAATCGCTTTGATAATACCGGTAGTTTACTTAAACGTACGTTTCATGCATATTGTTTTAACTATTGAGTTGGTTTTACAAAAACACATTATATTCATTGTTCCCTTCATTTGAATACTTTGTTGAATTGTGTTATGAAAAGATGCATTTTAAGATTGGTAATACTATCGTTATATTGTGGAAAGATATATTATAGAGCAACTAACTTACTTTTACAAAATCATAATTACTCTCAAGTTCAATCTGAGTAAACGTTATTCGGACGGTGTTTGAAAGTCCAACATCTATATTCCATTGCTCATGCGTGTTGTGTTTGTAGCTTGATGGATATCCAGGAGATGTGATTATTTGATGTAATATATCTGTATGATTAAAAAAGAAGGTGTTAAAAGACATAGTGTTGTCATATACTAGAGGAAAATATATATATATATTCTCAAGTCCTTTACAGTGTTTTTTTTTATTACAAACAGTATTTTTATTGGGATTGTTTCCTGAAAAAAGGACTTCTCGGCTGAAATGCAAACTAACGAAATTTTGAATCTCTAAAACTAGTAGGTTTGCTTCATATCTTTATATATTCCTCATTTGAACAACATTGAACGAGTGTAAACTAGAATCTATAAACAACATGATGATTTTATCTTTTCAGTCGGATACTCCCAAATTATCAACAATACCATATTCTCTGCACCACTGTAAGGTGTTTATCAATCTCAACTGAAACGTTACGCTTGTGTATGATCACTCAATACGGTCTTCATTAGCAGGCATGTTCCCTTTACATAAAACTGATACAAGAGTTACGAGAAAGGAATACTTGTTCGTTATTTTTGTTTTATCCAACATATATAAAATGCTAATGTGCTTTTTTTGTTTGCTATTTTTAATTTTGTTGTATTGCATGTGATGTAGACAATCCGACATTGTGTTATTGTATCATAGTAAATGTTTGTAAATATATAAGTTTGTTTTTATAGTTATTAGGATAATGACACAACTTTGACTGCTGTACCTCTATTTTTTACATTTTCATCTATAAAGACTGTTTATTTTGTTAACACAGCGTTGTCAATATAATAGAATTTCATACCACTGTCATACAAGTGAGAGGTTTAGATTGCTATAAACGAGGTTTAATCCACCATTTTCTACATAAGAAAATGCGTGCACTAAGTCAGGACAGTTGTTGTTCAGTTCGTTTGTATTATTATAGTACAAGGTGACAGGAATATTTCAAATGTTTATCATAATTATTGAAAACAAATTATTGACAGATTTCTTGTATTTCATTAGATTTGGAGAAAAAAAAACAAAGATTGAATAATTTGATATCATGCCTTAATTAACATTTCAAAACTGAAATTATTCTTTAGTATATTGAAACAAGATCAGGCCGAGGAGCGAACCAACACAAGATATTTAACATTAACGAAACTATAGTAGATACCCTTTTGAAAATCATTGGCTGATATACGTATCTTAAGTCAAAAAGATTAATAAAAACATAAGATTACAAATATTCAAAAATTGTTAAACCATTGCTTATTACTGGATATTTTAACGCTTGTATTGTTCAAGGATAAACATAGACTAGATGGTATCCTAGCAACACACTTAAACGGATATTGCTCGAAAATGTTAAAATATGTTAAAAATAAATGTTTAGTTTTGTACCAAACGTGATTCGAACACAAAATGTTTACTTTAATAATAGCAATGGTTTGGCTCCGATATTCTATCAACCATAATAAAAACGAGTATAAGGCATACCTTCACACAGATCTCCAGAAAAGCCAGGTTTGCATAAACATTGAAACATGCCTTTCAACACTTCGCATGAGCCTCCATTCAAACAGTTACGTCCAGTACAAGGTGTCACTTAAATTTAAAATGTTTGTCCTAATTATTAAAAAAATAAAAAGAATTTGAACACGTAACAATTCTAGTATTTCATTTCATTTGAAAAACGTAAACAAACAATTTTATTTTATGACCAAGTATACATTTTTGAACTGATTTAATTACCTTTAAAGTATATCGGAGACTCTGCCAAGAACAGACAATAATTTCGTGACATTTGTATTTTGCAGAGCGCATGAAAGCGAGATATATCACTTCTATAAAGAAATAGAACCTACTCTTTCGATTCCTTTGATGTTATAGATATAAGAAGATCTGGTATGAGAGCCAATGAGACAACTCTCCATCCAAGTCACAATTTTTTAATGTAAACTATAATAGGACAAAGTTCGGTCTTTATCATGGAGCCTTGACTCTCAACTAACAGCAAGCTACAACATGTATAATGGCCCTATAAAAATTACAAGACAGTGTAAAACCATTCGAACATGAAAACCAACGGTCTTATCTATATAAGGAAAACACGAGAAACACATAACAACAAAAATCAACAAATGACAAACTCTGAAATTTGGTTCCTGACTTTGGACAGGTGCAAACAAATGAAGCGGGTTTAAACGTGTTAATAGGTAACAACAGTCATCCTTATTTGAAACAACAGTGTTACATCACAACATAGAAAGACATACTATAAAATTTCAATTGAAATGGCTTACCTCATTCAAAAGACGTAATAACACAAAACAAATGAACATACACTTAACGAATAAATATGATCAATTACACAATGAAAATATAAAATCGATTAACCCGAAAGTACAATTTGAGAGTACACGCAGTTACTGAAAGCTTGTTAAAAGCCAAACAGTTAATAATATAAAAACATGTTAAACATAAATAAGTATAACGTAATACATAGATAGAATAATCTCTATATAGAAAATGAATGTGAGTGTGTATTTATACATCCCCCCTTAAAAAAAACGTCAGAAAAAAAGTACACTTTATTAATGTTTTAATTTGCCGATGACGAAAGGTGTGTCAATGTAAACTATAATCAAAGATCTAATTACAACTTTAGTAAGATTACCTTTACTAATAAATTTGTTTAAAGGTTCAATGAGTTTATTTGTACTACGAAGTGGTTTCCACGCTTTTAGCACAATACAACCTTAAAATGTAGGCTGTCAGCTACCGTTTTGAATAAGGGTTAAATAGGTACAGCCTCTACAGGTATATCAAAATTTATTAATCAAATTGATGTATTGTTGAAAGAATACATTAAAAATCAAATCAATTTATGTTAACGAAGTCCCTGACATCATAATTTACCAGTGATGCATTCATTATGTTCGTTGAAAATTAATGATATCACTACACATTCATGCATAACGAACGAGTTGGGATACATAAACACCGTATGATGGATTCAAAAGAACATAGCTGTCGAAAAAAGGAAAATTAACAAACAGGAATTATTAAATCGTCCCTTTTGTCATACATTTTAGAAATGATTTTCCCTTTAGAAATCGAAATGTCTAAACATAAAAAAGGACAACTACTGCTGTTTATATTAGATTAATTTAAAGTAAGATCGTTTATGTAAATTCTGGTAATATATTTAGAAAATATTTAACGAAAAAATATGACCAAGATTACGGTAAATATGGTTGTATGTATAAATCAAATGTTTGATTATACATATGAAAAGTCAAAATGATTAATTGAAACCCAAATTATATTATTACGACATTTTGAAGAGAAAAAGTATAAAAACTGCGTCGTTTAAAGTTGGATAAATTACGTGTGTTGTGTTAAATGATAAAACGCAAACAAGATGACATTCTGGTTCTTAATCGGATATTGCTCAGGAATGGTATATATGCTAAGACAAATGAAAAACAAATGTGGTGTTCACCAATTGATCTGAACGAAAAATGTTCATCTCAACAATAGTAAGGATTTAAGGGAGCTTTTTATTTTCAAAGTAAATAACTCTTTAAAAAACTAGTTTATATAGATAGGGGATTAATAAAGGAATTCAAAGAGCAAAAAAAATATATAGGTCACCGTGCTTGTTTTCGAGATATTTACCATTGAAATTTTGGGGGGAAAATTTTCTCTTTTGACTTTTCATACCTTTATCATTGACCAGTTGAAGTTCTCAAAAACTGTTAAAAAGTAATTTAAATTTTATAAGACTTTTACAGATGGCTTATCATTATACATGTTAAAGATTTACAAAAAGAAAAATGGGGGTAACCGGGCAAATTTTTTCAAGGCATTCAAATTGATAAAACCAGAGGATTCCGAAAATCTGACAAAAAATCTAAAACATGTCAAGCCAGCTTCCTTAATTCTGGTATTCTCTCGGCTGTTTGTATATACTCTATAGTCTTACAATACATTATATAAACGTCAATGATGTATAATGCCTGCCTTCACACAGATGTCCAGAAAAGCCTGATTTGCATGAACAGTGAAACATGCCATTCAACACTTCACATGAGCCTCCGTTCAAACAGTTACGCTCAAAACAAGGTGTCACTGAAATTAAAAATGTTTGTCATAATCATAAAAAAATATATTAATAGATTTTCCTCTAGTAATTCGTTACATTTGATAAACAGGGAATAACCAATCGATATCATGACCAAATATACATTTTTGAACTAAATATGATATCATAACGTTACATAGTATGATGTCTTTCGGAGATTCTCCCATTGATAGATGATATTTTGGCAACACTTGTATCCTGAGAAGCGCATCAACGCGAGATAAATACCATCTATAAAGATATAGTAGCTACCCTTTCAAACATGTAAGTTAGGTTGTTGGATGTAATACATATTGTGATATTTTCAAGTAAAAAAGAAATTCAAAAGATGCAAATAACTGGAATTCGACTAAATCATAACGATATTGGCGGAGAAAACGTAATTTAATAGCGTCGTTTAATTTTAGCTATATGCAAGGCATTCTTTTCTTCTTTATCTTAAACCTTGTCGGAAAAAAAATAATTCTGTTTAGTTTCGTGCCAAACGTGAACCGAAGGCAAATTGACCAGTTTCAGCGATAACAAATGTTTGAGTCCGGTATTCTGTCAGTGTGTTTGTACTTTCTCAATTATTTTTCACTAAAAATACATGATATCTTTTTTAATGATATTTATTCCTTACCTTCACACAGACGTCCAGAAAAGCCAGAATTGCATAAACAGTGAAATGTGCCATTCACCACTCCACATGAGCCTCCGTTCATACAACTACGTCTTGTACAAGGTGAAACTTAAATTCAAAATGTTTTTCATATTGACCATGTTAATGGAAAAAATTAAAAACAGTTGAAAAACATAGAATTAAAAATTTGATATCATGACAACAGCTTCCATTTTAAAATTGAAGTTTGGCTTAATTGTTTGAAAGAAATGGTAAATACGCTGATATGATATAAGGCCGTTGCATAGTTTGTTGTCTATCGCAGATTTTGTCATAGGTGGACAAAATTTGGTAGTATTTATATCCCGAGGAGCGTAGTGACGCTATATATATAACATCTATGAAAACGTAGTCACTACCGTTACAAAATCTAAGTTTGGTTGTAAGATGTAATACAGATAATATTCCAGGTCAAAAATAATATTAAACCTGCAGATTACTGAATGTCTTGTAACTTCAGACGAATTTATGACGATATTTGCGGAGAAAGCGTATTGGTATAGCGCAGTTTAATGATGGTTGTGTAAAAAGTACTGTTAAATAACAGATAAAACACAAACACTATTTCATCCCCGTGAAAATTGTCTTTATCCTTTTAGCCAAAAAAACATTTACACTGAAAAAACAAATAATTCTGTTTAATTTCAAATGGAAAATGTTTACTTTCAGCTTATTCCGGTATTCTGTAATACACTGGCAATACAATATGCATATGTTGAGTCATATGAAACTAAAAATTAAAAGATATTATGCACATGTTTTGGTTAGTTTTTATTTTAAACTTACACTGACTTATATGCATATTCTTTTTTAAAGAAAATTATTTAATTTGTCCAAAGAAATTTCCTTTTTAAATTGTTGGCTTCAAGACGACAATCCGCCGACAAGTATTCTGTGTACTATTACCTATTTGTGACCGTTCTCGTAAATATCCAGTGATAGCAGTTACGCAAGTGCGATGGGGAAAACCAAGTTGGCAGAGAGAGTCAACAAACGTAAACATTGCTCAGTCACCAAATACACTAGATCTCATTGTACATGTTATGAACATGCTTATCTGAATAGTCATGCTTCTTTGTTGATTGTTTACAAAGGTGACAATCGTAAACTTCGGCTTTAAAACACGGCCATTTATTAGCTGACATATTTTCACAACACTGACCAAGTGAATATTTTTTTTACGATTATACAAAATAGATACGTAAGAAAGATAAAATCGTGCACAGCACTTTATGATATATGCATGCATCAATTCAAGAATTGCATTAACATCATTTTTCACCAGTCACTCTTTTCATATGACTTTAATGATGTTTAAGGCTAACCTTCACAGAGACTTCCAGAAAACCCGGATTCGCATAAACATTGAAATGTGCCATTTAACACCTCACATGAGCCTCCGTTCAAACACTTAAGTCCAGTACAAGGTGTCACTGAAATTTGAGAAACACAAATTAATTAACATCGGTGTTATTTCTAACATTATATACCTATATGGCGTTATTTTCTTTCAGAACGATAGGTTATTCTTTCGAAGAATCAAGTCGGACGATACCATGTTTCAATGAAATATGCTCCAAGGCATAAAATAATGACCTGTGTGAGGTCATTATTTTCCTTGATAAAAAATGCAAACTATAATTTACCTCAAAATTATATTCGTCTGATAGTTTTTTGTTGCCGATTTGGGAATTTATTTTTTAAAGTTCAAACTATGATAGGTGTTTAAAAAAATAGTCATTGCCTGCTATGTTATTACTTACTTTTTTCAAAAAAAAAAAATAAAGTGAACTGCAGCTAACATTTTCACTTTCATTTAAAAAAAATTGCGAACAGTTCAGCTATATAGTTAAGAAGATGTGAGTTAAAAAATTATGACTCATATCGCATCTTTGGATATCTATGATAAGACAGCATACTAGTACATATTTAATCATACTCACTATTTGATTTGTCTTCAGACAATATATCTTTTGTGATAATGAATGTCACGCCATTTGATGCTACTAATATGATCACGAAGCCACTTATTAAAAACATAAACCGCAAATGCGCGTGCTTCTTTTTACTCCGACTATTATCCTCTTTTATTGACTGAATCTTTGGAATATTATCTGGTTTTTTGACATCAGGTTGTTTTGTTTTGGCGATCGCGGAAACTTCCTCATAATCATATTGATTTTCTGTATCGAAACATTCTATGTACACATCATTATCTGTTGTCCCGTCAACGAAGATATTGTTATGATATATGTTTGGTTCTGTATTCGACATCTTATTCAATTAAACAATTTTACAAAGCTGTTATTATGTTGTTTTAAAAGAAAAAATCATATCTTCCTTCAATCTTCTCTTGTTAAAATCTAAAATTTCAATCATAACGATATCAAAGATGAAATAATATATGTATTTTTGTTCAAATGATTATAAATTATCAACCTAACCACACATTTAAACCAAAAATCTGAAGATTAAAATATAATTCTAAAACAACAGCTAAAATAAGCATTAATTTCTAATACAGCTTCGAGTGTTGCTTATTCATAAACTTTATATCAATTTATTTCGCAGTCAAATTCGTTATGCATTGAGTTGTTTTCGCTATCTTCTGACCGTCTACTTCTACGGGCTGGTAAAAAAAAACTCTTACGAACGTTGTCTATGTTGGTTGCATTTGAAGAATGTCTGATTGGAATTTTCGAAGAGACCATTTAAATATCTCGCAATTCCTCCCAGCCTACCCTCTTTGCGGAAAATTCTTATCCATATATACACGAAGTATTTTCAATAGAGCGTCAAGCACAGATAAAATTGCAGTCATTGATGTATTCAAGAAATTGCTGGATTTCTGTTTAATGTTAATAATTTCGGAAATAGCAAATTTTACTACTTAGGATTCGTTAATGTTCTTTGAGTACCAAGTTGTTGGGTTTCCGAGTATTCAGTCGTAGAGCTGACAAGGGATAAAAATATTTATAAATACCTTAGTTTACCAATAGGTCAACTTTTCATCATGATTGTCATCTTAGATTTTGTCAGATTTTCTGTCGTGTAATGTTGTCATTTTAATGTCATAATTAACACTGCCATTAAAGCGGGAGGTTTGGCATGCCACAAAACCAGGTTCAACCCACCAAGTCAGGAAAATGGCCATTGTTACATTATAGTTCGTTTCTGTGTTTGTTATATTTCGTAGTTCTCTTATATTTGATACGTTTTCCTCAGTTTTAGTTTGTAACCCGGATTTGTTTTTTGTCTATCGATTTATGAATTTTGAACAGCGGTATACTACTGTTGCCTTTATTGATACGGGTAAGCTGGTTCATATTGCATTTCGGTGTTCCGAATATTTTGAACATCTGCACGTTCATTTTCATAACGTTCTAATTCATGTATCATGTAATCATTTTTTATTTAATCATAAATATCGTAATCTAAGTGTACTTTTGTAAGGCATTTTCTCTCATCCTTTGCGTGGACAACAAAGGGAAAACTAATCATGTGTTAATGATATCAAACCTCACTGCATTACCAATTCTATTTGACTTATTCTCATTGTTACACAAAAATGTACTTGAAAGATACTTTATTTCTATTAAGTCAACTTCTGTAACCAAGTGAAACCAATGAGCATTAATATTTGAATTGTTTTGTCATTAATTTATCAAAGCCATATCGACGTGTTAGACTAATTTTTGCAAACGAAATATAAGTAAAGGCATTCAAAGAAGCAAAATCAATTGTTATTTTACCTACTGTTACCAGTATAAGACTACAAAATGTCACGTTGTGATAAGTCATTAATCATCTTTTTTGTTTGAACTTCCGGGTCCTTGTGACATACATTTTTACAGTATCAACCAATTTCTCTTATGATGTAAAAATAAAAATAACGAACTTACAAAATAACTTGGCTTATTAAGTTCATAGCTGTGAGCATCACATCTACTGATCTGCTGGTGTATTTCAGTTTACTGGTTGGTACATTAATTCACACTTGTGGGAACAATCACGTTCAATATATCATAGATGCACCTTTTATTTTTCAAAAAATTCAGTGTATAATATATTCTCTTTATTTTTAGGTATACTTGTTTAATAAGGAACAAAAAAGCTTTGTATTCAAGTTTCAGATCCGTCCGTTAAAGTTCGTTTGTACTGTAGACAAGTGTTTTAGCAGTAATTTCCCACCCCTTTTCATGTGACCATAAGTAGGGAAAGATTTTAACAAGTGTTTTCCTTCTTTTAAACGGGTTGTTTCCACTACCATGTTACTTTTGATATATATATACTAAAGATAAGTTATATTTAGCCATTATACAGTAATAATATTAAAAAGCTTATATAGTTAATCAGTAAAATAAATCAGAAACAAAGTTTTCCTTGATCTTATTTTCAAACAATATCGGAAGAATGCAAAGTAAATCCATTTGTATTTCTAGTACAAATCGGGGATCATATTCATACATTGAGGTATATGTTCTTTTCCTGATTGACATGTACTAGTTGACACTGGATTTTAAATACAATCCATTATTTGTGTAGAATTATTGGGGATGATGTAAATGAATTTGCGTAAAATCTTGTTTATATCCATCAAATGTTTGAATACTTCAGAGTCAGCTGCTTATTCCGACAAGACTCATGTCACTACCAAATGTGTCTTCGTCTGTGTTCAGAATATTTCTAACGTCTACACGTTCATTTTAACAAATTCAATTATCATTTCATCAATATTTTTATCGTAAATACCTAAATCAAAATGTTCCTTTGTAAGGCATTTCCTCTCATCCTCTGTGAGGACGACAAAGGGAAGTACTTTTAAGTTTAACTTGTTTTCAAACTTGGATATATTTACAAATTAAAGCAATATAAAAATCGATGTATACACACATCTCGCTTTTAGTTGTGGACCATTAAATCATCAGCTTGGTTGTAGTCAGTGCTTTGCTTTTGACAAGTTTGATACATTTCATTCTTAAACTTTATGTTTATAAATTACATATGAAGATAAATTCAAACGTCATCAAGAGTTTGTATTTACCTTAGATGAATTTGTCTTTTATTCTTAATTCACGTTCGGTTCATAAGCTTTTATGTGTTTCAATTCATTTACATCAATTTGCTCGTTTCTTGAATTCAATACATATTACATGTACAGTGTATCGTGATTAATGTTGATAAAAAGATATTTAAGAAAACTATCATATGAGTTGCAGAAATTACTTAACATAAAAACTAGTGTTAAAAATAATTTGTTCTCTAAACTGATTTCAGCATTTTTATTATTACTCTTACAATATAATTATCATTTTAACTAATTTCAGTATAAAAATGAATATTGATTTTCTGTATCGAAACATTCCTCGTACACATTATCATCTGTTGTTCCTTCTGTCAACGAAGATATTGTTATCATATATGTTTGGTTCTGTTTTCTACATCTCGTTCAATTAAACAATTTTGCAAAGCTGTTATATCCATGTTGGTTTAAAAGTAAAAATCATATCTTCCCTTAATCTTCTCATGTTAAAATCTATAACGTTTCAATAATAACGATATCAAAGATGAAATAATATATGTATTTTTGTTCAAATGGTTGTAAACTTTTAACCTAACCACACATTTCAACCAAAAATCTGAAGATTTAAATATAATTCGGCTAAAACAAGCATTAATTTTCTAATACAGCTTCGAGTGTTGCTTATTCATAAACTTTATATCAATTTATTTCGCAGTCAAATTCGTTATGCATTGAGTTGTTTTCGCTATCTTCTTACCGTCTATCCTACGGGCTGGTAAAAAAAACTGTTACGAACGTTGTCTATGTTGGTTGCATTTGATAAATGTCCGATTGGATTGGGGGAAATTTGAAACTGTGAGCCATATTCAAGTATAATACCCCTTGTTTGTTGCATCTACCTGTATATCAGCTAAATATATGATCTAATTTTCGAAAAGATCATTTAAATATCTCGCAATTCCTCCCAGCCTACCCTCTTTGCGGAAAATGCTTATCCATATATACACGAAGTTTTTTTCAATAGAGCCTTAAGCACAAATAAAATTGCAGTCATTTATGTATTGAACAAATTGCTGGATTTCTGTTTAATGTGAAGAATTTTGTAAATAACAAATTTTACTACTTAGGATACGTTAATGTTCTTTGAGTACCAAGTTGTTGGGTTTCCGAGTGTTCAGTCGTAGGGCTAACAAGGGATGAAAATATTTATAAATACCTTAGTTTACTAATAGGTCAACTTTTCATCATGATTTGTCAGATTTTCTGTCGTGTAATGCTGTCATTTTAATGTTATAATTAACACTGCCATTAAAGCGGGAGGTTTGGCATGCCACAAAACCAGGTTCAACCCACCAAGTCAGGAAAATGGCCATTGTTACATTATAGTTCGTTTCTGTGTTTGTTACATTTCGAAGTTCTCTTATATTTGATACGTTTCCCTCAGTTTTAGTTTGTAACCCGGATTTGTTTTTTGTCTATCGATTTATGAATTTTGAACAGCGGTATACTACTGTTGCCTTTATTGATACGGGTAAGCTGGTTCATATTGCATTTCGGTGTTCCGAATATTTTGAACATCTACATGTTCATTTTCTTAGCGTTCTAGTTCATGTATCATGAAATCATTTTTTATTTAATCATAAATATCTTAATCTAAGTGTTCTTTTGTAAGGCATTTTCTCTCATCCTTTGCGTGGACAACAAAGGGAAAAGTAATAATGTGTTTATGATATCAAACCTCACTGCATTACCAATTGTATTTGATTTATTCTCATTGTTACACAAAAATGTACTTGAAAGATACTTTTAAATATAGCATATTTATTAAGTCAACTTCTGTAACCAAGTGAAACCAATGAGCATTAATAATTAGGACCCGTTTGGAAAGAACATACAAGAAAGTAGTACATATTTGAAACAAAACGGTTCCTACGCATAACTGTTAACTTGTCAAAAGGGTCAATCATTTGGGCAGTGTTGGTATCAAATGACAGCGTGGGGACTTGCAATCACTCGTAAACCCTTGTATTGTTGAAAGATTCTTTTAAATAATAAAAAAAATATACAAAATTATGATAGAAAGAGACATTTTCCCTGTTGTTTAGATCGGACGTACCTGTTTTTGTACTATCTTACTTCCGGGGCCCAGTTTGCTGTAATATGCAATTAAAGGTATGTTGAATGTATGAAGTATGTTCAGCAGCAGTCAGGATAAGGTATAATTTTAACATAACATGACTGCCACTTTATTTGAACTTAAAACAAAGTAGCCATTAATGCTTGAAAGTGTAATTTAACACAGGAAGCCATCCGGCTATGTGTGTAATTTTTCAAAACTTGTGACATATATAATTTCTTATTCAGGGAAAGCAATTAATTCTGACTTATAGGACCATAAGTAAAACTATTGATGAGAAAAAAATATATTCATTATTTTGTTAATCAAGTATATTGTTTCCGAATCCTTATGTATCACTGTATTTCATGTAAATGATTTCATGAAATAAAATATGTTTTAAGTAAGTATACTAGTAATCAGAGTTATTATGTTTAGTTATCAAAGGTACCAGACTTAAAATGTAGTACGCCAGACGCGTGTTTCGTCTTTATCAGACTCATCAGTGACGCTCATATGAAAATAGTTATAAAGTTATAAAGCCAAACAAGTACAAAGTTGAAGAGCATTGAGGATTCACAATTCCAAAAATTTTTGCCAAATACGGCTAAGGTAATCTATGCCTGGGATAAGAAAATCCTTAGTTTTTCGAAAAATCAAAAGTTTTGTTAACAGGAAATTTATATTATAAAAGACAAAGAATTTTTAGTTATCCGGAGTCTTGCGGAATTGCGGTATTAAATGTTAGGTGATGTACTTGAAAGATACTTTTAAATATAGCATATTTATTAAGTCAACTTCTGTAACCAAGTGAAACCAATGAGCATTAATATTTGAATTGTTTTGTCATTAATTTATCAAAGCCATATCGACGTGTTGACTAATTTTTCAAACGAAATATAAGTAAGTGCATTCAAAGAAGCAAAATCAATTGTTATTTTACCTACTGTTACCAGTATAAGACTACAAAATGTCACGTTGTGATAAGTCATAAATCATCTTTTTTGTTTGAACTTCCGGGTTCCTTGTGACATACATTTTTACAGTATCAACCAATTTCTCTTATGATGTAAAAATAAAAATAAAGAACTTACAAAATATCTTGGCTTATTAAGTTCATAGCTGTGAGCATCACATCTACTGATCTGCTGGTGTATTTCAGTTTACTGGTTGGTACATTAATTCACATCACTTGTGAGAACAATCACGTTCAATATATCATAGATGCACCTTTTATTTTTCAAAAAATGCAGTGTATAATATATTCTCTTTATTTTTAAGTATACTTGTTTAATAAGGAACAAAAAAGCTTTGTATTCAAGTTTCAGATCCGTCCGTTAAAGTCCGTTTGTACTGTAGACAAGTGTTTTAGCAGTAATTTCCCACCTCTTTTCATGTGACCATAAGTAGGGAAAGATTTTAACAAGTGTTTTCCTTCTTTTAAACGGGATGTTTCCACTACCATGTTACTTTTGATATATATATATACTAAAGATAAGTTATATTTAGCCATTATACAGTAATAATATTAAAAAGCGTATATAGTTAATCAGTAAAATAAATCAGAAACAAAGTTTTCCTTGATCTTATTTTCAAACAATATCGGAAGAATGCAAAGTAAATCCATTTGTATTTCTAGTACAAATCGGGGATCATATTCATACATTGAGGTATCTGTTTTTTTCCTGATTGACATGTACTAGTTGACACTGGATTTTAAATACAATCCATTATTGTTGTAGAATTATTGGGGATGATGTAAATGATTCTGCGTAAAATCTTGTTTATATCCATCAAATGTTTGAATACTTCAGAGTCAGCTGCTTATTCCGATAAGACTCATGTCACTACCAAATGTGTCTTCGTCTGTGTTCAGAATATTTTTAACGTCTACACGTTCATTTTGACAAATTCAATTATCATTTTATCAATGTTTTAAACGTAAATACCTAAATCAAAGCGTTCCTTTGTAAGGCATTTCCTCTCATCCTCTGTGAGGACAACAAAGGGAAGTTCTTTTAAGTTTAACTTGTTTTCAAACTTGGATATATTTACAAATTAAAGCAATATAAACATCGATGTATGCACACATCTCGCTTTTAGTTGTGGACCATTAAATCATCAGCTTGGTTGTAGTCAGTGCTTTGCTTTTGAAAAGTTTGATAAATTTGATTCTTAAACTTTATGTTTATAAATTACATATGAAGATAGATTCAAACGTCATCAAGAGTTTGTATTTACCTTAGATGAATTTGTCTTTTATTCTAAATTCACGTTCGGTTCATATAGCTTTTTATGTGTTTCAATTCATTTACATCAATTTGCTCGTTTCTTGAATTCAATACATATTACATGTACAGTGTATCGTGATTAATGTTGATAAAAAGATATTTAAGAAAACTATCATAACTATCACATGAGTTGCAGAAATTACTTAACATGAAACTAGTGTTAAAAATAATTTGTTCTCTAGATTGATTTCAGCATTTTTATTATTACTCTTACAATATAATTATCATTTTAACTAATTTCAGTATAAAAATGAATATTGATTTTCTGTATCGAAACATTCCTCGTACACATTATCATATGTTGTTCCTTCTGTCAACGAAGATATTGTTATCATATATGTTTGGTTCTGTTTTCTACATCTCGTTCAATTAAACAATTTTACAAAGCTGTTATATCCATGTTGGTTTAAAAGTAAAAATCATATCTTCCCTTAATCTTCTCATGTTAAAATCTAACGTTTCAATAATAACGATATCAAAGATGAAATAATATATGTATTTTTGTTCAAATGGTTGTAAACTTTTAACCTAACCACACATTTCAACCAAAAATCTGAAGATTTAAATATAATTCAGCTAAAACAAGCATTAATTTTCTAATACAGCTTCGAGTGTTGCTTATTCATAAACTTTATATCAATTTATTTCGCAGTCAAATTCGTTATGCATTGAGTTGTTTTCGCTATCTTCTTACCGTCTACTTCTACGGGCTGATAAAAAAAACTGTTACGAACGTTGTCTATGTTGGTTGCATTTGATAAATGTCCGATTGGATTGGGGGAAATTTGAAACTGTGAGTCATATTCAAGTATAATACCCCTTGTTTGTTGCATCTACCTGTATATAAGCTAAATATATGATCTAATTTTCGAAAAGACCATTTAAATATCTCGCAATTCCTCCCAGCCTACCCTCTTTGCAGAAAATGCTTATCCATATATACACGAAGTTTTTTCAATAGACCCTTAAGCACAAATAAAATTGCAGTCATTTATGTATTGAACAAATTGCTGGATTTCTGTTTAATGTGAAGAATTTTGTAAATAACAAATTTTACTACTTAGGATTCGTTAATGTTCTTTGAGTACCAAGTTGTTTGGTTTCCGAGTGTTCAGTCGTAGGGCTAACAAGGGATAAAAATATTTATAAATACCTTAGTTTACTAATAGATCAACTTTTCATCATGATTGTCATCTTAGATTTTGTCAGATTTTCTGTCGTGTAATGCTGTCATTTTAATGTTATAATTAACACTGCCATTAAAGCGGGAGGTTTGGCATGCCACAAAACCAGGTTCAACCCACCAAGTCAGGAAAATGGCCATTGTTACATTATAGTTCGTTTCTGTGTTAGTTACATTTCGTAGTTCTCTTATATTTGATACGTTTCCCTCAGTTTTAGTTTGTAACCCGGATTTGTTTTTTGTCTATCGATTTATGAAATTTGAACAGCGGTATACTACTGTTGCCTTTATTGATACGGGTAAGCTGGTTCACATTGCATTTCGGTGTTCCGAATATTTTGAACATCTACATGTTCATTTTCTTAGCGTTCTAGTTCATGTATCATGAAATCATTTTTTATTTAATCATAAATATCTTAATCTAAGTGTACTTTTGTAAGGCATTTTCTCTCATTCTTTGCGTGGACAACAAAGGGAAAAGTAATAATGTGTTAATGATATCAAACATCACTGCATTACCAATTGTATTTGACTTATTCTCATTGTTACACAAAAATGTACTTGAAAGATACTTTTAAACATAGCATATTTATTAAGTCAACTTCTGTAACCAAGTGAAACCAATGAGCATTAATATTTGAAATGTTTTGTCATTAATTTATCAAAGCCATATCGACATGTTAGACTAATTTTTCAAACGAAATATAAGTAAGTGCATTCAAAGAAGCAAAATCAATTGTTATTTTACCTACTGTTACCAGTATAAGACTACAAAATGTCACGTTGTGATAAGTCATTAATCATCTTTTTTGTTTGAACTTCCGGGTTCCTTGTGACATACATTTGTACAGTATCAACCAATTTCAAGAACTTACAAAATAACTTGGCTTATTAAGTTCATAGCTGTGAGCATCACATCTACTGATCTGCTGGTGTATTTCAGTTTACTGGTTGGTACATTAATTCACATCACTTGTGGGAACAATCACGGTCAATATATCATAGATGCATTTTTTATTTTTATCAAATTCAGTGTATAATATATTCTCTTTATTTTTAGGTATACTTGTTTAATAAGGAAAAAAAAGCTTTGTATTCAAGTTTCAGATCCGTCCGTTAAAGTCCGTTTGTACTGTAGTTAAACGGTGTGTTTCCACTACTATGTTACTTTTGATATATATATATATATATATATATATATATATATATATATATATATAGTAAAGATAAGTTATATTTAGCCATTATACAGTAATAATATTAAAAAGCGTATATAGTTAATCAGTAAAATAAATCAGAAACAAAGTTTTCCTTGATCTTATTTTCAAACAATATCGGAAGAGTGCAAAGTAAATCCATTTGTATTTCTAGTACAAATCGGGGATCATATTCATACATTGAGGTATCTGTTCTTTTCCTGATTGACATGTACTAGTTGACACTGGATTTTAGATACAATCCATTATTTTTGTAGAATTATTGGGGATGATGTATATGATTCTGCGTAAAATCTTGTTTATATCCATCAAATGTTTGAATACTTCAGAGTCAGGAGCTTATTCCGATAAGACTCATGTCACTACCAAATGTGTCTTCGTCTGTGTTCAGAATAGTTTTAACGTCTACACGTTCATTTTAACAAATTCAATTATCATTTCATCAATATTTTAAACGTAAATACCTAAATCAAAGCGTTCCTTTGTAAGGCATTTCCTCTCATCCTCTGTGAGGACGACAAAGGGAAGTACTTTTAAGTTTAACTTGTTTTCAAACTTGGATATATTTACAAATTAAAGCAATATAAAAATCGATGTATGCACACATCTCGCTTTTAGTTGTGGACCACTAAATCATCAGCTTGGTTGTAGTCAGTGCTTTGCTTTTGAAAAGTTTGATAAATTTGATTCTTAAACTTTATGTTTATACATTACATATGAAGATAAATTCAAACGTCATCAAGAGTTTGTATTTACCTTAGATGAATTTGTCTTTTATTCTAAATTCACGTTCGGTTCATATAGCTTTTTATGTGTTTCAATTCATTTACCTCAATTTGCTCGTTTCTTGAATTCAATACATATTACATGTACAGTGTATCGTGATTAATGTCGATAAAAAGATATTTAAGAAAACTATCATAACTATCACATGAGTTGCAGAAATTACTTAACATGAAACTAGTGTTAAAAATAATTTGTTCTCTAGATTGATTTCAGCATTTTTATTATTACTCTTACAATATAATTATCATTTTAACTAATTTCAGTATAAAAATGAATAACTTCTGAATAATATGTTATGTATTTTACCTGATAGTTAACAGGTTTCTCGAAGGTCAAAATCATAAAGTAAAACTATTGCAAAAGGTGCATTACCTCTTTGAACTCAACTTCAACTATCACACAATTCTATCAATTTGGAGGTCCATTCTTTCACTAAAGTATATTTTTATTTTTGAAATAATGTATAAGTGTATGGACGTATGTTTTAATGTCGAGTCTCAAATATCTCCATGGGTAATACAAAAATCATCATTTAAAATTATTCGATGTTATCGCTTTGTCATATCAACAACATTTTTGGCTTGTTTCAAATTCAGCAACACACCTGAAGCTAGACGAGAACAGTATTATAGCATAAAACCTTGTATGCATGGTTTTTCTTAGGATATATTGTCCCACAAAGCTTGCAGGTTTCAGAAATGAAGCATTGTACGGTAGTTTTTTATATATATTTTTGTGTTTGCAACAATATCAGTGTGCGTGCATTTTAACTAAAAATACGCTTAATCTTTTCTACAATTACCGGGAGTATTTAACTTCTAAAGCAGTAGTACACAGTTTGATTCTAATGATTTATTCTTTGTCCAAACTTATTTTGTGATGAGCATTCAAACATGTTTTTTGATTATCTATATACATTGTATCATACAAACAAACATAACAAGTTTGTTTTGCAATTCTGTCAAAGAATGCAACCTTAAGTTCATCACAGAATTGTTTTTGGTACATCTATTTGGATGGTCTTCATTACGTTGCAATTGTGCCTGTTGTTGCCTTAGTTATAGTTCCAGTAGTCTGTGAGACAGTAGTGCCCTCGGTGCTATATACTGTAGTGCCATTAGTCTGCAAGGTGTTTATATCTTCGTAATATTCACAAAGAAAGCTTCTGTATTTGGATCCTTGGAAAAAAATGTTTTCTCTCTTATTTGATATATAGTATATTATTCAACTGGAATAGTATTCTGCTGCGTTATTATCCTTCTTAGCAATGAAGTCATATCATCGATCACCTTCTGAACATCGAACGTTAAAGCTTTGAACGTTTTTATCATTTGTATTACTCTGAATTTAATTGATTAACAAAATGATAAAATAAACCTTTTTTTATCTTATTAATAGTTTTACTTATATTCCTAATTATGGTATAGAACCACTAATTCGGACCCGTTCGGAAAGAACATACAAGAAAGTAGTACATATTTGAAACAAAACGGTTCCTACGGATAACTGTTAACTTGTCAAAAGGGTCAATTATTCAGGCAGTGTTGGTATCAAATGACAGCGTGGGGACTTGCAATCACTGTAAAACCCTTGTATTGTTGAAAGATTCTTTTAAATAATAAAAAAATATATAAAATTATGATAGAAAGACACATTTTCCCTGTTGTTTAGATCGGACGTACCTGTTTTTGTACTATCTTATTTCCGGGGCCCAGTTTGCTGTAATATGCAATTAAAGGTATGTTGAATGTATGAAGTATGTTCAGCAGCAGTCAGGAAAAGGTATAATTTTAGCATAACATGACTGCCACTTTATTTGAACTTAAAACAAAGTAGCCATTAATGCTTGAAAGTGTAATTTAACACAGGAAGCCATCCGGCTATGTGTGTAATTTTTCAAAACTTATGACATATATAATTTCTTATTCAGAGAAGGCAATTTATTCTGACTTATAGGACCATAAGTAAACTATTGATGAGAAAAAAATATGTTCATTATTTTGTTAATCAAGTATATTGTTTCCGAATCCTTATGTATCACTGTATTTCATGTACATGATTTCATGAAATAAAATATGTTTTAAGTAAGTATACTAGTAATCAGAGTTATTATATTTAGTTATCAAAGGTACCAGACTTAAAATGTAGTACGCCAGACGCGTGTTTCGTCTTTACCAGACTCATCAGTGACGCTCATATGAAAATAGTTATAAAGTTATTAAGCCAAACAAATACAAAGTTGAAGAGCATTGAGGATTCAAAATTCCAAAAAATTTTGCCAAATACGGCTAAAGTAATCTATGCCTGGGATAAGAAAATCCTTAGTTTTTCGAAAAATCAAAAGTTTTGTAAACAGGAAATTTATATTATAAAAGACACAGAATTTTTAGTTATCCGGAGTCTTTCAGAATTGCGGTATTAAATGTTAAGTGATGTACTTGAAAGATACTTATAAATATAGCATATTTATCAAGTCAACTTCTGTAACCAAGTGAAACCAATAAGCATTAATATTTGAATTGTTTTGTCATTAATTTATCAAAAGCCATATCGACGTGTTAGACTAATTGTTCAAACGAAATATAAGTAAAGGCATTCAAAGAAGCAAAATCAATTATTATTTTACCTACTGTTACCAGTATAAGACTACAAAATGTCACGTTGTGATTAGTCATTAATCATCTTTTTTGTTTGAACTTCCGGGTTCCTTGTGACATACATTTTTACAGTATCAACCTATATTCCCAGTTACGACATAGAACCACCAATTCGGGCCGTTGTAAAGAACACACAAGAAGCTAGTACATATTCTAAACAAAATAGTTCCTACGCATTTCTGTATCTTTGTCAAAAGGGTCAATTATTTGGGTAGTGTTGGTATCAAAAGAAAGCTTGAGGTATTGGAATCACTGTAGAACCATTCTTGAAAGATTCTTTTGAATAATAAAAAAGTTTACACAAATATAATAGAAAGGCACATTTGCCCTGTTATTCAGATCAGAAGTACCTGTTGTTGTACTATCTAACTTCCAGGAACCAGTATAATCTTATGTACAATTAAAGGTATGTTGAATTGTTCAACAGCAGTCAGGATAAGTTATAATTTTAACATAAAATGACTGCCACTTAATTTGAACTTAAGTGGTCATAAATACTTGAAATTGTAGAATTTAACACATGCTATGTGTGTAATTTCTCACAACTTATGGCATACATAATTTCTTATTCAGGGAAGGCAAACAATTCTGATATACTAGTATAGGACCATAGGTAAAACTATTGATGAAAATAAAAAAAATATGTATTTATTATTTTTTTAATCAAGTTTATTGTTTCCAAATTCCTGTATCACTGTATTTTTATGTATATGTCATGTACATGATTTCTTGAAATAAAATATGTGTAAAGTAAGTATACTAGAAATCAGAGCTATTATAAAAGACAAAGAATGTTGTTTTGTTATCATTAGATTTGCGGAATCCTGAAACAATTGCGGTATAAAATGTTAAGTGATGTTTAAATTATTTTACATGATTCAAACACATTGTTAAAATTATGTTTCCCCTGAGTTACTAGCGTTGTCTTTTAGAACATGATCAACACGACGAGTGTCACATGTAGAGCAGGATCTGTTTACCATTCCGGTGCATCTGGGATCACATCCAGTCTATGGCGGGGTTCGTATTGATTAGTCTTTAGTTGTCTATGTTGTGATGTGTATTATTTTTTACCTGTTGGTATTTTTCTGTTGTACCCATGGCGTCCTCAGTTTTATTTTTCTTATGAGTTTGAGTGACCCTCAGGTATATTCTGCCCCTCTTTTACTGTTATGCTTCGAAATCATATTTTATTTATTATTTAGGATTTTTTCTCCAACTTTTGATGGAAGATAAGGCTTCAACCACCATAGAAATGTAAATATATTTTATTTGAACAATATTATAAAATAGTGTACAACAAATTTTTAAAAGTCATCAATCACATAACACAATCTAATAAATTGAAAGACAATTTAAATAGCTTAACGAATCCGATAGCTTTAACACCGTTTACAAAATACATAATTGCAATCCTAGTTTGAACGCAATATGCCTTAGATACATATGGAAGTTCAATCTATTTATAAATTTCAAGCTTCTTTCATTAAAAAATTGAAAACAACACGTTTAATAATTTCGTGCATCCGAAGCGCTTTTCTGGATTTACATTCACCAGGAACGTTCAAAGCCAAACATTTGAAATCCGAGGATGTAGAAGTACGAAACCATTGAAGAGCTATATGTCAAAAAGACCTAAAATAAATAGCCTAATTCATCTCAAGTCAACTTTGCCTGAGGGAGTTGAAACTTTAGTTTCTTAATAATTTAGAAATGTATAAACGGACAATTTTAGAAAGATCATTATAATAAATTCATCTGAATTATACCTTCATAACTATGTTTATATTCGTTTCGTTTAGATTGATAAGAGGTCTTGGCATCTATGATGCGTTTATTTACAAGCCGTAATACATTATGTTCATACCTCAAATAGGTAAGTGATTGATCGATTGATAATGTGCAACTTGTGCAGTAGATATATTTTCGCCAAAGTAATCACGTTTTCCTGTGTAAATGGAAAATGACGTTATACCAGGGATAATTACAACAAACACCTAATTTCAAAATTTTTATGTTGTTTAGCTTCCACAGATATAATGCTGAAATGCATACTATCAATTTTCTAAATAATTTTTACTCACATGCTTTATAAGACACTTGCATTCAGACTGGGAAAGCGTACTATTGTAATAAAATGATCTGAAATAAAAAAAAAAAAAGAAAAACTAAGACACTTTTTTATATTTTAACCACATTGACAGCTTCAAAAGTGTTATATTTAATAGGATTTTAGCACGACTGTTAGTATTCTTAATTTTTAATGTATATTTCCATCGGGAAAACATTGGACTTTGACCAAAATAAATTTGGTATGCAAGATGTCTATGATCAGAAATACACTTTAATAAAACACATCGTGGTATTCCACACAACCAATTTCGTTTGTAGCAGAAATTATCAAAATTTATAAAAAGGAAAATGAAAATAAAATGACATCATCAGTGTTCCAATGTGCCAGAAGTTGTTGATTTTTCATACGTCAGATAATATTAGATATATTGTCATCAGATTGT
Organism: Mytilus galloprovincialis; assembly: GCA_037788925.1. Lineage (NCBI taxonomy): Eukaryota > Metazoa > Mollusca > Bivalvia > Mytilida > Mytilidae > Mytilus > Mytilus galloprovincialis. Next base: position 35,785,023 of record CM075340.1, read on the forward strand.
TTACATTTATTACGGAATTTAAATTTCAAGCAAATATAATGCAAAAGTCGACTCTTTTTTAGCATATTCCTTTGAATGTTTCCGCTTTGATAAAAGAACTTTAAGAAACATTTTATTGGAAACAATTCCTTCAAGTTAATTCTTACTAAAGCAAAAGAAGATACACAGCTACTTTTGCATAGGTACTAGTTGTAAAATACAGGTACCTAAATATTACAATAATTTTAAAGTAATAAAATAGTACTGAATATTAAAAAGTAGATTTCGAGTACTACAGATTTTTGTTACAGAAATAGTACCTATGCAAAAGTAGCTGTGTAATTTATTTGATGAAAAAGTACTATGTTTCGAATCAATGTGCAAATTACTTGAACTATTTATCTATACATGTTAATTATTTTACAAATTGAAATTGTAAAGATATGAACAAACATGATAAGTATGGTATGAATGTCAATGAATCCTTATAACATATCAAATATTGGTCACTGATTGGCATTCAAAATAAACAAAATGTACGCTGTATAGTTGACTTAAAAGCCTCTGACAAGACAAAACTAAAACAGTTTAAGCAAACAAAACGATGACCTGATTTATGACAAAACAATAATATGAAAACTAACATAGCAGACAAAACCTATTAAAACCACTGAATGAAAGGCTCCTGTCTTTGGACAGGAACTTAAAGACTGGTGGATTAATGTCAAGTCAGGTTTCATAATGAGGTTGTTTCCTTGTCGATTAAAAAAAAATATAGTTTTTAATAAATGAATTTTTTACGTGATTGCAGTTTTGGAATTGAACAGAACATGACTGCGTATTTATACATTCCATAATTCAGTCATATCGACAAATTAAACTGATTTTTAAATAAATGTCCTCGAAAACAAAATTACTTGTTTCTATAAGTTTCACAATATCAATCTAAGTACTTTAACAAAATTAAATATAACAAACTTACAACAATGATTTGGCTAATTTAGCTCAACGTTTTGTGCAGTACATCTGGTCGACTGCTGATATTGTATTCCTGTTTTTTTATTATTTTAACAATTTATGTCAGAGTGTAAAACCCAAACAGGAAACTTTTATGAAGTTCCATATTTAATTTTATATATATATAATATATTTCATATTTTTCTGGTTATAATTGTAGAAATAGGAAGAGAGTCAATATTCGGTCATTTTCTTCCGTTTGTACTATAGATAAGTGATTTTCATTTGTTATAAGTAAAATTTTCACAAGTGTTTTCATTTCCTTTGATCTGGGCGTTCCATCTACTTTAGTTTGATACTTCAGATAAACATATTCATATATCGATTACCATTTAAAAAGAATAAAGGCGTATGAAGTTGATAAGTAAAACAAATTAATACAGAATAATATTTGTTAAATCTGTAGCAAACCATTACAAAGCAGTGTTCGTATTTATATCTCATATATATACTGTAAACCAACTTATTTTCGCGGATACTTTATTTTCGCGTTGAGCCCTTTCTTGTCCATTTTGGGGCTATTACATTTCGCGATTCTCAATTTTACTTGATGTAGTTAAATTAGAAATAATCCAACATTCGCGACGACTTATATTATTTATCTTCTCGCGAAATTCGCGAAAATAAATCGCTCGCGAAAATAAATTCGTTTACAGTATATATTCTCGTCCTGGTTGACACGTAAAGACGATTCATAAGTTTCGACGACTTTTCATTTATGGAATTTTAGAGCCCATATATTTATCAAATGAAATCTATTTTAATATGTGGCATTAGAATGCGTTCACTGTAATGTATTTTAAGCTGCTCGTTCTTAGTAAAACCTGATTTTACTGCGCAAATACGCGTCGCTGAGTAAACCGAATTTGCTACATTGAAATCTTCGATTTACGAATGCCAAGCTTAAAATACAATACAGTTAACTCTAAAAAAGTAAAGCAAAGCAAGGAAACTATTGAGTATGAAATAATAAGTTCCGTTTTGGCAACAGATAAAGGAGAGGTTATTCTAGGAATAGTCACCAACACGGTATTGACAATGGTTGGATGGATTGAGAACCGATTTCTGCCTTTAAATACTGATGATAAAATGAGTTAATTGAATACGTCTTGATATTGTCAGCTTTATAACTGACATACAGGTCTAAAACCGGAAATCACACAATCTTCGTTTAAACTTAAGCCTTATGATATTAGATTTGCAAATAGGCGCTAGCAATGTTTTCTTCTTTTCACAACGTTATTTAAACCTACGCTTATCTCACTTGGTGGCAGCTTTAACTTATCTGTACCTATGCTGTAAGACCACAACATATATAAGATTTTATAAAAAAACAAAAGTGATGCATTTCCTACGATTTTGAGGACTTTTGTCTATTTTGCATTTAAAGAATAAATTTTCTTATTGAGCATTATAATAGTACACTAAAAAGCATAAGAATTAGAAGGAAAACAGAACAGGAGTTATACTTCAAAAATAAATTTCTCATCAGAATATTTCTATTTCACATCAAAAATAGCTTCAGATATTATTGTTTAAGTTAACATTTAAACTGCATGACATTAGAAGTGACTTATTTGCAAAAATCCTAGATAGCAATTTCGTTTAAGTTAAAAAAAAAAAAAAAAAACAAGATAGTAAGCTCGCTGTACGCACTAGAACTCTTGTATTAACATCTTTAGAGGTTAGTTCGTGACAAATAAAGGTTCTTGTGGAAAATCAAATTACCACCCATCGTCCAAATAGAATTGATTTATTGCATGATTTAAGTAGCCAAAAATATGCATGAAATATTTTTCAATTGCCGTTAGGTACACAACAATATTGTGCATTCACCGTATAAAAAAAAGAAATTTTGAGAGATATTATAAACCTTCTTGCATTAAAAATATTGATCTATATATAAATTATTAAATTATCTAAAACACTAAATAATAAACTCTTTCAAAGATACATACATTTGGTTGAACCTGTAGAAATTTTATTAAAAATCGTATTTACGTGCTAAATTTTACGGTTATTTTGTTCTTGTCCGTTCGTTTTTGAAGCGTTTTGTTATTTGCTTTTGCCATGTGATGATGGATTTCCGAATGGATTGTCCTCTAAGTTCAGTATTTTTGTGATTTTACTTTTTATACTTAAAGAGCGAAAATCACTACGTGATACGTGTATGAAACTCATCGAACCTGTGAACAAACTCATTCGTAAAGTTGATCTTATTAAGGTTGTAAAAGATCTTTAAGGTGTAAAATCACCATTGATATTTCCTTAAAATAGTTAATGTAAAATTTTCCCTTTTCAAAATATTGTGACGAATTTATCTGTGTTTTGATAATAATAAAAAAAAACTTGGCATGAATAAAGTTTTATCCTGCCCGGCACTATGGAAAAAAATTCACATAACATTTTATTGCATATAAGAAAATAACCATCACTGGAAATGAATCAATCAAATGTTCACCTCTTTTGTTATCTGTTTACAAGCTTCAAGTTTAGTCATAATCAGTTCAATACTTTGAGAAAAATCAAGAAGAATGTGAGACAGCATCTTCAGCGATTCCAGCAAAATTTCTTCGAAAAATCCAACCCAAGCCGTATCATAATAGACTATAGTGTGGGCCAATAATCACAAATTTATCTCATAGACCGACTAACAGTTGAATATGATACATACGATGTTTTTAAGAAGATAAACCCCACTAATGGATCACTTTGTCTTCCTTATAAGATCTCTTTGCACCATTTATACCTCTCATTTTCTCTAAATTCAATGTGTTAGGCCAATAAATACAAGTTTAAGATACATTTCACTTATTTATGATAGTGCTGATATGAAAAATAAGCAGATGAAGTATTCAAGCTGAATGAACTATATATATAAAAGTTTAAGGTCTCAAGGAGGTTTAAGTTTGTTCTTACATAAAACTTTAATTTACGCCACCTTCTAGAGAGGGACATACAGATTTTCTCTTTCAATGAATAATTTGTTGTGACGGCTTTAGAAATATTTTACAGAATATAACAAATAAGGAGAAACAGCACCCCAAAACTCTAAGTATGGTTTCTTCTTTCTATTCATAATCATGGTAGAGTCATTTCAAGAAAAATGTCTCATTGAATGTGTTTTGGAGACTTAATTCACTTAGAATATTTCACTTTATGTAATATTTTACTTAAATAGCAAAATAAAATAACAAATGAGATTACTCACAATCAACGGTGCATGTACAACATAACCTAACTATACTTCTGCTTGTCGATACTTTTATTTGGCATTGCATAAGTCATGGTAACTTTCCATGTCAAGATTATTTTTTTAACATACTTTGAAATAATAATAATAATCATATTACAAATACTTTTATAGTCATGTGTTTTATACATCTCACAAATAAAAACATAAGTAATATGACATTGTATAAAACATAAGTTATTTTACAAAGTGAATTATACATTCAATTATTGGCTAATTATCCCTATCCATCTACATTATAGGTCCCACAATTGTCCAGTATTTTTTTAGTTTATGTCGACTTGAACACGCATAAAAACTGACATTTTCCTTTTGATGAGAAGAAGACAATTGTTTCAATTGGCATCTGTCAGTAAAGTGATCATTTTCAGGTAACGATTTGATTATGATAAAGTTTTGATTGAAGAGCATATATTCTTTTGTAGGACAATGGCCACCAACTGGAATATCTTTGGTGTTTGTGAAAATCTTCAGATAACCAAACAATCAGTAGTGTGGTGTTCCGAATGTGACGAAGGACTTTGTAAAGAGTGTAAGAAACATCACGCTGTTTCCAGAGCATCAAAAAGTTACCGACCGAAGTCCTCCAAATTGCTCAGACTTGCAAACGTCATGATGAGAAATACGAGCTGTTCTGTGCTAAACACGATTGTCCTTGCTGTAAGAAATCTTTAAAATCTCACAACGATTGTAAAGGTTTAACAGACACAAATGACATCTTTAAAAGGTTAAAACTTCACACGCCTTTCATGAAATTGAGCAAAACCTGCTGGAAGTCGTCGAGAATATTAAACGAATCAGCACTAGCAGGAAAGAAAATTGAAAATCGCTAACATACAAGAAAAGAGAAATTGAAGAAGAAATAAAAACAAACAAGGACAAATGTTAGTCATTACCTTTATAAACTTCAGGAGGACTTTATTTAAGAATTATTGACAGTTGAACAAAAAGGAAAAAAAACAACATAGAAAAACTGCTGACTACTCTGAAAAAGAAGCAAAACGAAATTACTGAATTACAAGAATATTTTGCTAGTTTTAAACAGTATTCATCCGAACTTTTTTAAACATGAAAGATATCCAAAAAGATATTGCAGGAGAAGAAAAAATCATTCAATCGATTGCTACAAATGACTCCACAAATCAAGTCACTTATTTTTGTCAGATTAACAAGTCTTTACAGCAAATAACGGCCTGGGTGCTAAAGTTTGGAAACATTAATATCAAGTCTGATCCATGTAATTTTTCTATCCGAAAACGCAAGGACAAACAAGTCCAGATTTGTTTTCAACTGCTTTCAACAATAATCAAGAAAAGGATAACTTTTGAGATTGACATACATAGATAAAAGACGTTACATGTAGTAATGAACCCATTACAAATAGAAAGTTATAATAATAGGCCCCAAAAAGATAACAATATGTCTACCTGGTGTCTTAGTTGCAAAGTGTTGAAAGAAAAATCAAATTGTACCAAAAATTTTAAAACCTTAAAGGAAGTAGTTACCAGGTATGATCTTGATGTTGTCTGTTTATTGGGTGCCTCTCTAATCTCATTATCAGTATCACTGCTGGGTAAATTTGGTGTAAATATGCTGTTTTCTCGTTTCAAGATGGAAGATTTCCTTCTCTGATCATTGACTGCCTTGTAGTTGTTGTAGGCGAAAAGTTCTGGTTAGGGTGCATCACACTTGATTCTTCAGAAATTAAATAACGAGAACTCAGACGGTAGAACTTGCCAGGAACAAAATTTTGTCGCCTAATCAAGTCCATTCATCTCCTTTTTGGTGAACTGGAAGAAATGTATGCCTACCATACATTCGTATCTTCTGTTTTTCCTGTCGTCCGTATTGCAGCCTTCCGTTTCATATTAAGACTTTGACACATTTTATAAATGCAAATTTCTCGGGTATTCAATGTAAATAATATAAACCGGAAATAGACATGCCCCAAATTCATTGATATCACGTGACTCAGCACAAAAGAATCAACGGAACGGATTAACTCGAAAGTTGTCTATTGTGCCACTTTAATAGCATATTTGGTTTTGTACTGTTAAATAATCTATGAGTATGATCTTTGATTATTGTTATATTGATATTTATATTGATTTTGTTTTCAGTAAATTAAAAGCAGACTAAATAGACAATAATAGTGCATTGACTTGACATATCAACGACATAAGGATGAGGCTTAGAAACGGGGAAATGCGAGGCTCTGTCGAGCTTTTCCCCGTTTCGGGCCGAATCCTTATATCGTTGATATGTCAAGTTAATGCGCTATTATTGTCTTTATACTGCAATCTAAAAAAAAATGTTGTTTTATGTGACAATATTATTTATTTGATTTATATATTGAGGAAAATCCGCCTTTAAAATGCCTCATGTCAGGCGGAGAAATATGCAACACAATGAATGAAATGTTCATTACCTGTTTGAAACCGGCAATCGATGGTTAACGAGTTTGTTTGAGTTTGGACAGAAATCTCAAAATTAAGCATAAAGCATAATGATTTATAGGTTTCAAACAAAAATCTGAACAAGTGAAACATTTTTTCCTCAAATTGTAAAATAAATAAGTTTGAGTCGTTCCAAGGTTCGTTGTATATAATTAAAGGCAACAGTAGTATACCGCTGTATACACTGGAAACAAGAACAGGTTGAAGATATTATATGAATAATTAAATAACTTCTGTATAAACATTCATGAGGAAAGGTGATATCGGGTCAGTGACTGTATATGACATAGAAATATACAGTCAACGCATTTTGACTACTCAAAAAAGAACGAGTACAGCATAAACAGAATTATTTTATACATATGCATTTTCATGAATTTACAATCTATCGAATTATGTATTTTGGCATTACACAAGTTCATGCTTTTCTATATCTATATCCATTCGATGTTGTATGTGAACTGACTGTTAATTTAGTTTTAGATGCATGATTTCTTTTATTAGTTGTTATTGGTTTTGAACTAGCTCTCAGTAATCCTTGTACTTTGTATCTTTTTGTTGTGTGGTTGTAAAAGTACCCGTCCATGTGCGCTCTGTCTTTTTGCTATATGTATTACTATTTGTATCCATCTGATGAGTTAAGTCTTTTTCAAATGATTTATAGAGTTCGTTTTTATGTTGTACTGTTACAACCCTGTTCCAGATTATGGGAGAATTGGGATCCCGCTTACATGGTTAACCCCTCAACATTCTGTATATATGTGCTGGTCCCAAATCAAGGGCCTGTAATTAAGTGTTTATCATTTATTTCTGTGTTACATATTTGTTTTTCGTTAAAAGAAATTGTACACTAATTAAGAAGTTAGTTTTCTCGTTCGAGTATTTAACATTTGTAATTTCTGGGCCTTTTATCGTTTATTTTGTTGTATAGGCTTTGATCATGGAAGAAGGCCGTACGGTGACATTAAGTTGTGTATCATTTGGTCTCTTGGAAAGTGTTGTCACATTGTCAATCATACCATATCTTCTATGTATATTTTTCCCAAGTGGGTGACAATACACGCACTTTCTATAAAACAGCTATTATATAATAAATTAAATTAATGATACCAACTTAAGTGAGTGCAATATTTTTTGTAAGACATATGTTTCTGCAGGTCTACACAAGAGCAAAATTTGAGGTCGAAACAAATATAAAAAGTAAAATCACGAAATTACTGAACTATGAGGAAAATTCAAAACGGAAAGTCCCTAATCAAATGACAAAATCAAAAGATTAAACACATCAAACGAATAGACAACTGTTATAAAAAAAAATTAAGGGCATTAAAACTAAAACAAAATATGATTCGAACAGCCACAATCGTCTAGGGTAAGCTTTGCCTTTTTAGACTAGCAACAGGTTTTCTAAGGACTCTTGAAAATGTGCAAGTATTTTGTAGTAATCTTTGAATAATAACTGATTTTTGTAATTCCTTAGCAAAGGGTTGCATCGAGGACTACAATTATATTGATCTAGATAGTTGACTAAAGCTTTTTCTTAGTTTATAACTCTAACCAATCCATCTGTTATCCACAGAACAGTGTAATTTGGAGACCTTAAAAGTCATTCATTTTAAAATTATCGATTATTACTTTCTATAAATCTGAAGACTCTGTTTATTAGGCATACATGTATATGCAAAACATATTCCGATAAGGCACATACACCGATATCGATGTTGAAGGCAAAACGGTTACCTACATGAGCATAAAATCGCATCATTTGGTCTCGGATCGATATATTTTCCGAGGGAAACACATCAACAATGAAAGGAAAACAACGGAACAATAGAAACATTGCAACGCAGATTTATTATAAAATGTACATTAACAATAAGCAAGATAAATAAAATGTAAAAATAGGAAAACTATTTCCACAAAATCATTATTTGCAGGATCAGTGCATCTATTGGTATGACCTTAAACAGTTGATGGGTCTAGATTGGATATTGTGTTTCAAAAATAACACATCATTCTGATGGTATTTTATAAATAACTGCACGAAATCCCTTGTATGTTAAGACACTATCTGATGTAAATGTTATTGTCAAATATCTTCCCATGACTGATACTTCTACTGGCAGAGTACGGCCAGTTAACTCTGCTACAAGGCAGTAGGATGTGGAAGGTCCATTATAGATCTGGAAACAAGTTTAAAGGAAGATCAATAAAAAGGTTGTAACTTTTACTAATATTCATTTCATCAAAAAGAACACATTATGCAACATTTAAAAATTGCCTTTTTGATATATGAAACATTTGAAGAAAAAATAATATGGTTTGGTGCCTTAAAACCAGGTTTAATCTACATTTGAAAATGCCTGTACCAACTCAGGAATATGACAGTTCTTGTTCATTCGTTTTTGACGTGTTTTGTCATTTAATTTTGCCATGTAACAATGGACTTTCCGATTGGATTTTCCCCTGAGTTCAGTATTTGTGTGATTTTATTTTTTGCTGTCGAAAAAACTTCATCAGAAATCATCAGAATAACTCCAATCAAAAATCTTAGTTTTTTACTGTTAGCCTATATGGGTCATTTTTGTTGACTAGCTGGGCTTAAAAACTCCATAAACTACCACAAAGATCATTCGAACAAGGTTTGATTGAAATCAGTTCAGTCGTGGCAGTTAAAATCTTAAAAGAAGAAAAAATACACCAGACGACGACGGACAATACGTGATCACAAAACCTCACATAACCTTTGAATAATGTAAACCCTCGACACCCTTATGTTCTAAAACAGACCATGACACAATGTTATAAAGATTTATATGCTAACTTTGAAATTGGAATCCTTGCATAGTAGAGAAAGAACTATTTATAGATCAACTGTCATACCTTCACAAAGTCATAATCTTCCTCAAGGTGAAAATCCGTAAACTTTATTAAGATAGTGTTTCGAAATCCAACATTAATTTTCCAAACTATATTCATTGAGTTGTCGTAGTTCAACGGATATCCTGGAGATGTTATCGTTTCATGAAAAAGACCTGAAATATTAAAACAAATTTAACATTTATTTACTTCACAATAAAGCAAACGATACAATCTAAAACCTATTACGTATGTGTAGAAGCACGTGTTCATCTAGTCCGTAACAATGATATTTCCTTTACCATGAAACTTTTTTTTTATAGGAAAATAAATCACAGTTTTGCTGGTGTTCCGATTAAATTATAAAATGGCCCCTTATTTTTATTTAATTCTGAAATAGTCTGCAAATAAACTTTTTATAGCTAATGCAATAACTACATAGAAAATATGTCTTTTTGTTGCAAATCGACGTACTGCGTTCTTTTCGTGACAGTACTCATTTTGATTTTGTCGCGAAATTTAATGAATACATGCTTATTTCCATTGATTTATTTGATAGGGAACATAACATAATTGATATTCGGACTTCACAGGAAATATGGGCTGTATACCTCTAACATCTGACGGCTCAGGAGATATACAACACTGACCAGAAGTATGAGCACATACACCTGTGATAATTCCGGATAACATGCAATATTTTAAAGAGTTCTTATCCTAACTTTTAGAACACACCCGAGTGGATCCTGGACAGAATAGAAAATTACGTTTATTTTAAGCACAAATTTTTATACTAGTATTATTATTTTCATTTTGTACAGTCATTTACTGAATTAATCAGATATTTTGTTCTTTTTTAAAAAGATTTCTATCTGAACCCGGTCCTTTTTCCTAGGGTTCTTATCATCAGCGAAAATCATCAGTCCAAAGTCAGGTTTGGGAAGAAATTGCTTTTGTCTCTGAAAAACATAAGTTTGTCTTTAGGGTAAATAAATTCTTCTTGACAACCGTAGTTTTATTGGTTTGCACATTTGCCACTTCGCCATGTTGGTATTTCAAATTTTCTTAACATGCTTAACCATGTATGGAAATATTATAATAGGTATGTTTGCAAAATAATTCATAATCATGTATATATTCAATTGCACCCTTAGCAATAAAAGTTTTTTTCACAGTAACTACTATGTGTATCCAATAACTGATTATTGAAGATAAAGGGTAAATTCAACGGCAATATAAAAGGATAGTTTCCTTTAAAAAAACATTTTAGCCTTATTTTAGACAAAGGTAAGTCTGAGCAAACATTGTCAATTACATTGACATTTTGGACAAAAGTTATGATTTTCTTTTCTTTTTTTTCAGTTAACTATCAGCACGGTAAAGTATCTTTTGACCTGACCTTATATATATACTTCCGAACTCGTACGCTAAATCCGTGTTTGTAGTGTCGTTTGAGAGTTTAATCTATGAATAACGGGTGTATTATTAATTATTTCCTCACCAAAAATTACTTAAAACGTCTATCACAAACATCAATTTCGAAGCTTAGCTGTACCTGTAGAAACTTTTTAACATACTAGTACTGGATTATATTATTGTTCACGGAGATGTTGTTTTTTTGAAAGGATATGACGGCCCGTAAATTAGGTAGGGTGCCAACAAACATGTTTATACTGCCATGCACCTGTAATTCAGAGGTTGAAGTTTGTTAATTTTGTGTTTGTTTATTGTTTTGTATATAAATTAGGCAGTTCGTTTTTTCGCCTTAATTGTTTATCATTTTTTGTTACGGCCTTTCACAGTTTGCTATTCGCATGGATTTTGTTCATTGTTGAAGACATATATGATGATCAACAGTTGCTAATATCTACGTGTCTGGTAAATAGTTATCTCATTGTAAAACATATCTCATCTCTTTTTAATGTAAATATTTATTTTTTTTGCTATTAAGAAAAAGTATGGCTTATTTTATTGAGTTTTCATTTATTAGTATTATTCATTTTGTTTTTGTAATGTTCATCTCACCTTGACAACGACTGCCGTGTGTTCCACTTGGACAACTACAATTGTAAGAGTTCTCTGATACAGTACAAGAGCCGTTATTGAAGCAGGGATTTGAAATGCATTGTCCAAGCTCTGAAATTTATTGAAATGAAATCTTTGACATAATAAATTACACATTGGATTTTTAATATAGTGTTAATTCATTCATCGAATTTAAATAAAAATGTCCAAAATGCTATTGAACAAATGTATATATTTATAAATGGATAAACAGACCAAAAATATCAATTGAATTAATGCGATTGAAAAACGTTGATACTTTATTCCCGTGCTTGTATTTCCTATTATGATTTCCTTGATAGAGGGTTGCGGCCCACAAGAAAGCTATTAAACCAATACACTACAAACCATTAAAGTCTGAAATGGCCTATATCTGTACTCGACTGTACTGATTTTTACTCGACCAGTCTGAATTGGTCTGACTTTTACTTGACATTACTCGACCCCAGTCTGAACCATACTTGACTGTACTGAATCGTACTTGACCCTTATCTTTGCCGTTGAAAATAGTCTGAACTATTACTCGACCAGTCTGAAACAGTCTTAACCCATTCTCGACTTGTACTCGACCTATTTTTCCAGTCTGAACCATACTTAACCAAAGGTCTGAACAGTACTCGACCAGTCTGAACCATACTAGACCAAAAAACTCTACTTTTTTAACTGTTAAAATAAATTTCTATTTAATGACATATATAACAACAGCCAACAAAATTTATAAAAAAAATTAACCTTATATTAGAAATATATCTATGATTATATTTAGGATGAAAAAAAATATTTTATATAAAACTTATATCAAAAAGGGATAATATTAAATAAATAAATAAAATTGTTTTTCTGATTAGTGGTGACATATAAAGAATAACCACTGCTTGTGGCAAACTCATAAATAAGATCACACCTGGTCAGAGGTATTAAATTCTAAATAACATTGATTCAAAATTGCAACATCCTGTTTAAGTTAAATAACAAGGCCTTTCAAATATACATGTATGTACTAGATAAGTAATACACGAATTTAAGAAAATAGCGCTTTCTTTTTACCTGTAAAACACACATGTATTGAGGTAATTAGAACATATTAAAGTGCTTTCTGTATGCCATGTTAATTTGACAAAAAAAAAATAATTAAATTAATTGAAATAAATTTTTACTGTTACTTTGGAATACATTTCTTTTTTTAAAAAGGTTATCAAGGATTGCTATGGAAATTCTATTATCATGATTACATTAAATTCTTGGTTTAATAAAACAAAACAATTAAGCTCTCATTTTTTTAAATTTATTAAGTTGTTTTATATACTATTTTATATATATATTAATAAAAAAAAACATTCACTGCATTATTAATTCAACTCAACTAAATCTTTACTAGGTTTAAGTTAATGGTGAAAATAGTCAAGTTACCATAAAATACTTCCGAAGTATTCATAAAATTTTGAATAAATATTGAAAATATTAGTCATTTGTTAGTCACAATTCATTTTTTTAGATTATGTGATCAGCTTGTTTTATTTGTATTTTAAAAGTTGATATATATTTTTACGTAAGTGTTGATTAATATTGTGTTGACGTTATATTATGATTGATTATTGTGAAATTTTAATTTCAATACTGTATTGAATACATTTTTAATTTCAATTTGTTGTTCAAATTTCATTTTTATTTAAAAAAAATCCTAAATTGATAAAATTCAGTTGATAGATACAAAGAATAGGTCTAGGTTGGTTAAGACTTGGTCGAGTATGGTTCAGACTAGGTCGAGTATGGTTAAGACTTGGTCGAGTATGGTTCAGACTAGGTCCAGTACGGTTCAGACTAGGTCGAGTACGGTTCAGACTAGGTCGAGTACGGTTAAGACTAGTATAAAATGGTTAAGTACTGGTCAAGTACACATTCAGACTGCAAAGTATGGTTCAGACTACAGTCGAGTATTATCAAGTAAATCTCAGACGAATTCAGACTGGTCGAGTAAAAATCAGTACAGTCGAGTACAGATATAGGCCATTTCAGACTTTTAATGGTTTGTAGTGATAGTTCCAAATGGAGACGTTAAAATCGTTACGGATGCCATCACGAGTTCGTTGATCGTAATGGAATAACCGTTTCACAGATGATATCGGAAAGGTTCATCATGTAGTAACTACAATCCCTTTCCCTTTTCTCGAATGTGACCTACCGAATTAGACTCTTTACCGGATGTGTAATTACATGAGCAACACGAAAGCTGTCACAAGTGGATCAGAATCTGATTACCCTTCCGGAGTACCCGACATCACTCCCAGTTTTGGTGGTGTTCATGTTGTTTAGTAATTAGTTTTCTATGTTGTTTTCTACGTTGTTTTCTATGTACTATTATTTATCTGTTTGGTTTTTTTCTTTTTTAGCCATGGCTAAGTTTATATTTTCTATCTTTTAGTTTTATGTCCCTCTGGTATATTTCGCTCCTCTTTTAGAACTATGTCAACTCCTTACCATTGATACAAACATCACTAAGTCATTTTAATCTTATTCCGCTGGATGAGTATCGATTGATATTTAGTGTTTTAATTGTAATTGGCTTTGAAATATCTTTCAGTAACTGCACGTGCTCTTATTTCGGTTTTTTCTGTCTTTTGTTTTAGTTTTTGTTTGGTTATATCTTTGTCTCGTACCGATCTTTCGAGTTAATATAAAAAAGAAGATGTGGTATGATTGCCAATGAGACAACTATCCACAAAAGACCAAAATTACACAGACATTAACAACTATAGGTCACCGTACGGCCTTCAACAATGAGCAAAGCCCTTATCGCATAGTCAGCTATAATAGGCCCCGATAAGACCATGTAAAACAATTCAAACGAGAAAACTAACGGCCTTATTTATGTAAAAAAATGAACGAAAAACAAATATGTAACACATAAACAAACGACAACCACTGAATTACAGGCTCCTGACTTGGGACAGGCACATACATAAATAATGTGGCGGGGTTAAGCCCATTGCAACTTTTTTTCTATTTGTTTTAATGGTGTGCTGTTACACCACTCACTTGTACTAAAGATAAATTCAGTGCTGACAAACATGTTTAACCCCGCCTCATTCTGTATGTGCCTGTCTTAGGTCAAGATCATATTGTTCAGTAGGTGTCGTTGATTCATGTCTGTCATATTTTGTTTTCGTAAATTGTTTATGTTATAAAATGTAAGTCTTTTCAATTACCTTTATCACACGTGTGGCGTCATGACCTATAAAATCCGACTACACGGTATGGGATTTTCTTATTGTTGAAGGTCAAATTATGGCCTATAATTGCTTATATTCAAATATTTTGTTCTACAGTGCATAGTTGTAGCTTTGTCAATCGTACCCCACCTCCTTATTTTTATTTACATAATAGTTGTTTATTCATAGAACTAATCATTATCGTGATATATGAACTGCCGAGATGACAGTGGTTTTGACTAAGACATCGATATTGACTGAGCCGTAGGCAGGGTCATTGTCGATGTTGAAGTCAATACCACTGTCGTTCGGGCAGTCCATGTATCACGATAATGACCAGTTCTTCAAAAACTATAATGTTTATTTCATTGAAGAACCATGTTTTAAAATATCTCATAAATTCAAATTGTTTAAAGCAACTCGAGTAATTGAACGTGTTCTACAGAAAAGATAGAAGACCAGTCAAAGTAATAACTATAAGTCATTGTCATTCATCTAGGTGCATTTTTTCTGTAATTAACACAAAATAAAGTTTTCTCTAATTTTGTAATTAACGAAAACATAGGGTATACAATTCAACAACTTCAATATTAAATTAAAAACAGGAAAATGCTTTATTAAAGAGTAATCTCTCTTAACAGAGAAACCACGTCCCATCGATCATTACCATGTAAAAAAGAGAAACCACGCATCACCGGTTATTAACATGAAAATGTGCGTTAATGACAGGTTTCCAGGTCCTGTTAGATGGTTAGTGACCGATGGAAATTATTACTGAAGAATAAAGAATATCATTTGGCCCCTGGTTATCCAATAAGAGAAGCTAATTCTTAACCGATATGAAGTAAATCCCAAAAAAATCCGAATTTACAGTAAAGTTAGAATAAACCAATTACAATATATTGGTGATTTACAAAACTTTAAATTTTCGAAAAACTAAGGATTTTCTTATCCCAGGCATAGATTACCTTAGCCGTATTTGGCACAACTTTTTGGAATTTTGGATCCTAAATGCTCTTCAACTTTTTACTTGTTTGGCCTTATAAATATTTTGATATGAGCGTCACTGATGATTCGTATGTAGACGAAACGCGCGTCTGGCGTACTTAATTATAATCCTGGTACCTTTCATAACTATTTACACCACTGGGTCGATGCTACTGCTGGTGGACGTTTCGTTCCCGAGGGTATCACCAGTCCAGTAGTCAAGACTTCGGTGTTGACGTGAATATCAATAATGTGGTCATTTTATAAATTTCCTGTTTACAAAACTTTAAATTTTTCGAAAAACTTAGGATTTTCTTATCCCAGGCATAGATTACCTTAGCCGTATTTGGAGCAACTTTTTGGAATTCTGGATCCTAAATGCTCTTCAACTTTGTACTTGTTTGGCTTTATGAATATTTAAGTCTCCCAAACAAAGTTTGGAGACTTATTGTTTTTGCTCAGTTCTTATTATTTTTATTATTCTTCTTTTTCTTTTTCTTTTTCTTTTTCCGCCACTTTAAAAAATGAACTTGTCCGCAGCGTTTCTCCAAAACCACTTGTCAGATTTACTTAGGATTTCATAAAATGTTAGACTAACATGTCTAGGTGAGCCATCAATCGTTCGTTTGTGCATTGGGGTCTATTAAGGGGTATTTTGGGGGCTAAAAGAAGGGAGGGGTTTACTATAGAACCCTATGGGATTTTATTTTAGAAAATTTTCAAATGAATATAACTTTAAAACTTTAAGTGATAAACACACACAGTCTTCAGAAATGATCAAGTGACAATAAAACAAATCACGTGAAATAAAGGGGGAATCTCTAGGGGGTCATCCCCACCCCCTTAAATTTGAGAATATGCTATTATCTTGTAAAGGGTCTAAATCCCCACCCCTAAACCATGTATATTCTTGAATGGGACGATAAAACAAATTTAATGAATTAAAGGAGAAGTCCCTGGGGGTCGCCCCCACCCCGTTCAATTTGAGAATGTGCTATTATCTTGTAAACGGTCCAGATCCCCACCCCTAAACCATATATATTCTTGTAGGGGACAATAAAACAAATCGAATGAAATTAAAGGGAAGTCCCTGGGGGTCACCCCCACCCCATTCAATTTGAGAATGTGCTATTATCTTGTAAACGGTCCAGATCCCCACCCCTAAACCATATATATTCTTGTAGGGGACAGTAAAACTAATAAAAAGAAATCAAAAGGAAGTCCCTAGGGGGTCACCCCACCCCGTCGTGTTTGAAAACTTGTAAACGGTCCATATCCCCACCCCTAAACCATGTATATTCTTGTATGGAACAATAAAACACAACAACTGAAATATAGGGAGAGTCCATGGGGGTTACCCCATCCCCGCTCAATTTGAGAATGTTCTATTATCTTGTAAACGGTCCAGATCCCCACCCCTAAACCATATATATTCTTGTAGGGGACAATAAAATAAATGAAATGAAATAAAAGGGAAGTCCCTAGGGGGTCACCCCACCCCCTCTTGTTTGAAAACTTGTAAACGGTCAAGATCCCCACCCCTAAACCATATATATTCTTGTATGGGACAATTAAACAAGTCAAATTAATATGGGAGCTTTGTTTGGGAGACTTCGTAACAGCATCCTGTTACAATTACTTCTTGTTTGATATGAGCGTCACTGATGATTCTTATGTAGACGAAACGCGCGTCTGGCGTACTTAATTATAATCCTGGTACCTTTCATAACTATTTACACCACTGGGTCGATGCCACTGCTGGTGGACGTTTCGTCCCCGAGGGTATCACCGGCCCAGTAGTCAACACCGAAATGAATATCTATAATGTGGTCATTTTTATAAATTTCCTGTTTACAAAACTTAAAAAATTTCAAAAACTAAGGTTTTTCTTATCCGATACATAGATAACCGTAGCCGTATTTGGCACAACTTTTTGGAATTTTGGATTCTCAATGCTATTCAACTTTGTACTTGTTTGGCGTTATAAATATTTTGATATGAGCATCACTGATGAGTCTTATGCAGACGAAACGCGTGTCTGGCGTACTAAAGTATAAACCTGGTACCTTTGATAACTATATATAACCCACTATATGTTCTGATGAATTTAAACGTGTCAAGCAATCTCTTTATATCAGGTGCAGTTAAAATAACGGAAATATTCGATATTCTATCAGTGTTATAATTTCTTTAATTAACCTGTATGTGTAATCAATATAATAATTTATAAAGTAATACCTTCACACAACTGTCCTGAAAAACCAGAGTTACATATACAATGAAATGTTCCATTTAACACGTTACATGATCCTCCGTTCAAACAGTTAAGTCCAGTACAAGGTGTCACTGAAATCAGAAAATGACAGATTAAATATTTGACAGATTAAGTATTCTTTCATAACTGACACAAATCTTGCAGTGATTGCATGAATACCTATACGCTCTCTAATAAGAAAAATTTGTTTACCTGTATTCATGCAGGCAATAGTGAGATGTAAAGCAGAGTGTACGCTACATCATTTTGTACATTGTATATACATATACATATACTTATTCGCACAGAACCTAGTGATTTGATATAAGCTATTATTTTTTGTTTGTAATTGTCTTTCTTCAAATTGCAAGCATAATAATTATTTTCTTCTGGTAACTCACAAAGCTATATTCCTTTTCATGGATAATAATAAAAAAAAATCCGATACACTTTTAATGACTCAAATGTGTATTTTAGTTCCTAAATAGTTGTTTTATCATACCTATCAACATAATTTAAATAACTGTTTCAAAATAATATTTAAAAAATTTAATTTAAAAACTACATTGTTACTAATGCTTGAGGTATCAACCTACCTTCACAATTTGTACCAGAAAATCCCCGAGTACAGCTACAATAGTAGTGTTCGTCATCATTTACACAAACGCCTTCGTGCAAACATGGGGATGAACTACACATCATATCTGTAAACATATTGATTTATAATTTTTGTTTAATTTATAGAAGACAAGCAATTATACATTTTTATGTAACAACGTACATGAAGCTTACATATTATATTGAATTTTCGCTTTGGCAATCTTCACATTTGTACAAAAATGTCAGTACATGTGTCTTGAGATAATTTGTGGCATTTGGTGATAATAATGTCTAGCGTTTGTAATACCGAATGGGAAACTCTATGATAGGGTAGCATAATACTGGTTTTGAATTAAGCAGACAGTTCAAATTTCGCAAATCGATTTAGAAAAGACATCTCAATGCAGGACACAAAAGTATGCGTTAATAGGGTGAGCGTCTCCAAGTAAACATGCATCATTCACCTTCAAATTCACAAGGAATCAAAATAACAAAAAGGACACAATCGGTAAAATTACAGGGCAGACGAATATAACGGTTTCTAGAGATATATGACTACATGTATAAACTTACGTTGTGTTTTCTTTTCCGAAAATTTATTTTTTGTTGTAACGAAGGTTGCAACATTTGATACAACTATTGTGACCAGAAAGCAAATAATGAAAAATAGTAACCGCCAAGGAACTTGTATCTCTTTACTTCGACAATTATCTTGTTGTATGGATCGATTGGTAGGTATATTATTAGCAATAGTGAAGATAGTTTCTGTAGGTCTTTCTTTTGAAACTGGTGAAAGTTGATCATAATTAGATTGATCCTCAGTGTCAAAACATTTTTCGTACATTGCATCATCAGTTGTGTTCATATTATCAAATATATTGTTTACATATATGTTTGGTTCTGCTTTAGTCATCTCGGCCATATTTCTGTTTCTTAGAAAGTAGTAAATCTTAAATAAAGGAGACAACATAATAAATTATTTCATTTAGATATTCTCTTATATATAATATATATGATACTTTCATATGGTTATACATTGAGAAAACCATTATAAGGATATACGAAAGATTAAAATGTAAAGTACTATATTTAAATGAAAGTTTCTGGTAAACTATTTTTCAATTGTCAACTTCCCATTTCTCAGCCACATGATATCCTCTATTCCATCGTTAACATATCTCAGGTAATCTTACGCTCGTTCTTGTTCCCACTTTATGGACTTCTCACACAATTACTGCGCAAACAGAGTAATGAGGAACAACAAATGAATTGGACACTATATACGTTTTACGGATTATTTTTTTGTACTTGTAATGCTTTCTCTACTGTTAATTTTGTTTGCGGTTTTTTTTTTTTACCGTTTCACATTTGTACCAAAAGTATCGTCTTTTTGCTTTAACGTATGCTGTTTCTACTTTTATCCTTTTGTTATACTTGAAGCATATACCGTTCTATTTACGCATTTCATTAAGCCATACAATGTACGACAAAAAGGCTCCTGTTATCAAATATTAAGCTTTGTTATTAAAGAACTCCTTTGAATTATTTACGCATTGCATTTACATTGATAATAAACTTTTTAAAAAGTTGTAAACTATTTCTTTTGACTGAGCGGAAAGTATCGTCTACGCTCTACCATAATTCGTAATACAGAATAATTGACCCGAACTAGCAGATGTGCTTAAATAGAAACATATAAGAAATATAAGAAGCGTTAAACTCTAACGGAAAAATTGAAAACTTTAATTGTATATAGACAATAATAGTACATTGACTTGACATATCAACGATATAAGGATGAGGCTTAGAAACGGGAAAATACGAGCTATTTCGCCGTTTCGGGACGAATTCTTACATCATTGATATGGCAAGTCAATGCACTATTATTGTCTTTATACTGCAATTTAAAAATAAAAACTTATTCAATTCTAGTTCAATGTGTTAATGCTATTTACTTGATTTAAATATTGGAAAAAATCGCCCTTTTAAAAGGCCTCATATCCTGCAGCAGAGAAATATACATCACAATAATTACATAAGATGTATGTTTCATTATAATACGTTATTTTGATTGTCTAATTAGCAATCTCGTGATATTCCTTAATCAATTGCATTACACAATGCAACTTTTCATTCATGATGACACGAGGTCCCACAATAAAGTGCACAGGTAAATGAAATAAAAACTTGATAAAAGGCGTGTTTTCATGATCCTATAGGTAAAAATGTAATTATATGTATTGAATGCTTTTTTTGTAATTTTATAGGGTTGTTAAAGCGTTGACCGTGCGCACATTTTTAGTATGAAGCGCTTCCGCGCTTCATACAAAATGTACTTCGGTCAACGCTTTTACACCCCAATAAATTTACAAAAAAGAGCTTTCAATTCTTAAATAAAATTTACATTACCTGTTAAATTCCGTAATTATGGTGAACGAACGCGTTGTAGTATGGACTTAAATATCAACAGTAAGCCTAAAAAATGTTGCTTTATAGGTTGCAAACAAAAAATATTAACAAGTGCAAAACATTTTTTTTTAAATTGTAAAAGAAACAAGTTTGAGTCGTTCCACTCATCATTGTATAGGCTTACATTGGAAACATGAACAGGTTGAAGAGGTCGTATGAATAATTAAATGTAATTTCGGCAACTTCTATTTAAATATTCATGAGAAAAAATGATATCGGGTCAGTGGCTGTATATGACATAGAAATATACAGTCAACGCATTTTGACTGCTCAAATGGAGCGAGTGCAGTATAAAGCTGTATATTATGATCATGTTTTTAAGGAAGAATAAAAATGCTATAAATATTTTATATTTATATAAAGATTTCACAATTTTTATAAATATCGTTTAATATCAATCTTATAAATAGAAAGCTTTTAGGCATTTTAATACAAATGCCAATACATTGAATTATAAAGCTATCGCATATATAAATACGGTCATTTTAAAACTGTGTTATACGGCCCCTATCATTATGATCATACACTTAGTTCTCTTTTTTAATGTCCCTGTGGTCGCACTGAAAGGTGATAAAAATAAGAAATTATAATTATAATGATAACCACCCTTATCACATACATTTTCAAATATACTGTCCTTATGTAAATTAGAACGCAAGCTCCGCCCAATCAGTTGAAAAAAAACGTAATATGGGAGTCTTCCACCATCTTGGATAGTTAAATAGTAGAACACATAAGGTATAGAATTAAATCATGCCATCAAATTTCGATGCAGAAACGCAATTTACTAATACTAATTTTCCTTAAAATGTTTAAAATTATGTGATGAACTTATATTTATTTAATATTTTATAAATGTAAAATTTGTTTGATATATTTAATTTTTCTTATATTTGCCTGTTTAAGGGGAGGTTAATCAAAATTTGTACCATTTAGAAACCAATATACAGAAATTTTTCCTGTTTTATGTTATAACAGAGAACAAAAGGACGGTGACCCCATTTTTAATGTTTTGAAATCATTTCATGAGAGCTACATTTTTACACATTTAGAATTATATTATTTAGTACACTTTCTTTTCACCTTTAAATTCCTTCCTACTTTATTATCTATGCATAATGTGTCATAACCATTAGCATAAAAGCAAGCTCGGTGAATTGTGATTTTTTTATATATTTTTCAACATGATATATAAATACTATATTAAAGCAATAATGAAAAAACAATCATTATTGTTTATATCCCCCTACCGCCTTTTTACTTTTGAAATCACTTAATTTTCATATTTATTTGATCTTACATTTCAGACTTTTATAAAGAAACAGTTGATTTTAGTCCTAACTAAACAAGGTTTATCGAAAAGCAAATCCACTCTTACGAAAAACACCTCAAAATCCAAGAAAAAAAACATGATGCCCGTTAAAATGAACTGACACTAAAAATGTTAATGATGTTACTATAAATGTAACTGCAAGGTGTATATCACTCTTACCACATCTTGAAATAAGCTATACATTTGATAACCGTATATCGTTTTGCCGTACATTCTAAGACTTGATAAACTTGTTAAATAATGCACCTGCTGTATAACCAAAAGTGTGTGATTCCTATATACTCTGTATATCTGATGGGCGAACTTCAGATCGGCCTATATGTTCAGTCCTTTCTAGTGTTACTGTTTTTGTTGTGATGGTGATCTTTACAGATTCCCACCAGGCGAGTTGCTACTACTTCTATTTCGACAATCTCCTGCCAAATGTTCTGGTTAACAACCGACAGCTAAAGCAGTGTGTGTCTACGTTTACAAGTGCCATTTTGTTCAAAGGTGAATTTGGGGACTGCTGAGTTGGTGACTTTGTCCTGTTGCTGTTCCCAATTTACCAGATCTAACCATTGTTCTAGCTTCCTCTTACCCGTCTTTTATCTTTGTCAGCCGTTGTGCGAAATTTGCGATGGATAAAGTCCACAATTCATCCAAGTGCAAACGCGCGTCTGGCGTAGATATAAAATTTTAATCCTGGTATCTATGATGAGTTTATTGATACCAAATCAGCAGGCGATAATGTTAAACATCCATCCTTAAACCTTGGGAAAGTTTCATAACAAAACTTCTTGTGTAAACCATAAGAAGATATAAATCTTTTAGTGAGAAATCAAAGTCAAAGAGACAACTCCAAACAAAAAAACAATTATCTAGATCGGGAATGGAAGTACAGACGCTATTTGGTGAAGACAGAATGTACGGCAAGATAAGAAAGGGTATTACAACTCGAACTACGAATGCAAAGGAAATAGCTCATTGTGCATTTAATGGCAAATTATAACCAAAAATAAAAAAAAAAATCATCAGTATACTTTCACACAACTTTAAATCGAAATTTCAAAGACATAATACCAAATCGGAAACGGATGATGTAAACAAAAAATCCTTTAAAGGTTAAATATTTTATCTAGAAATCTCTGACGACTGTTTTAATTCAGCATCATTTATTGATTCGTTTTATTTTTATAATGACAAACATATATAGACAATTAACGCATGTACTCATAAAAGTTATATGAAAACAGGTCTTTTTCAGCGGTGGTTGTGTTTAATATTATTTCTCGGCACGTACAAGTCAAAAGTCAGGATTTGCATAATGTTTCTATTTTACTGAACGATTTTAATTTCATTGCTGTATAAATCATGTAAGGGGCATACGTTTAACAACAACTTTTCTTTAAACAAGTTGGTTTTCACATTTTTTTATATGAAACAAACAATCTCATTAAAACAAGAAACACCCCAAAAATCCAACAGACGAAGCAAAACAAAAGCAAATAAAAACTACGACTTTGTTTGATCTTCATAAAGAAATAAAACACAATGTACATTGAAAAAGCTTGACATTTAAAATGTTGTTTATTATGAAATGTGATTTCAAGGTGTAAATAACCTTTAAATTTGTATATCTTTTTGTCGTACATTCTAAGACTAAAGAAACTCAAACAATAGTATTGTTTATACTGTTGTACCAAATGTATATAGTTGGAAATTTTGTCATTATCTCAATATACATAAGTATTTGTATAACTGTGATGTTTGCAGCTGTGAATTTTCGGTAAACCCAAACAATGACATTCTATTTTAAATAAACATTTTTAAGCTAATGTCATCTTTTCATGATCACTTAACAATTACTCATAATTATCAACAACAAGGTGTTTTATAAAGTTGTGATTATGATAACTTGGCTAACACTGCTTAGCAAGAACACTTACCCTGTCAAAACACATGATCATGAAATGATTAGAAACAAAAGACACTATATCGAAAATGAATAATGTAAAAAATAACAATGAAAAAATTATTCCTTTTACAATTGATTTTTACCTTTTTTTCTTGAAACTCTCGTGTACAGGTAATCCTGACTATTAGTTTAAATCACCAACAGTTGAAGAGATACTGAAAATACAGCACACAATAAATGTATGTACTTTGTATACATATTAAAAAAAACGAACTGTGAATTGTCAGTTAAAAAGACATCTGCTATTATGATTGGTTATTTTTACAACCGATGCATTTCATAGAGGTATTCATATATCATTTGGATTCCGAAAAAAATATCATTTGGGAATCCCTAAATCACTATATATACATTTAAAAAATTCAAATAGCAAAACAAGTTTTATTGAAATGCAAATTGAATCGACAGGGAAGTAATTATAAGGAGTACATAAACGTAACATTATACAGAAGTTAAGCGTTTGCCATAAGGAATACTTTTAGTAGTTATACTTAATAAAACCGAAAGTAATGAGGTTAGAGAAAGGAGAACTGGAATTATATTAACAAATAAAACGTTATGAAATTATAAAACCACCCAATGTCAATATTAATTGTGGAATTTGAAAAGATAATTTAAACAGGTCAATTTTGTAAAACTTATAAACTATAAACGTTTTAAATGAAACGAAATATGCAATAACGAATGTTAGATGAATTCTAGACGGAAATCATCAGGTAGAAAAATTCGTCTCCGCAGTTCAATCAGAAAAAAATATTTAACACAATGATTTTGTTGTATATGGTATTCACTTTATTAGTAGATCATTCAAAAACAGGTTGGTCAAGACATTTAAACTTATGTTAAAAGATGCCACATATAATTAGCAGATGCATCAACGGTGAGGGGAGTCTAAGAACGTTATTTCCGTGCCGATTTTATAAAATTTGTAGACGAGCCCAAATAATTTTTTGAGTATTTAAAAGCAATATACAACGAGTTGTAATAATTACACGTAGAAAGTGTCGTTTAGCTATGTCGAATGATTTCACCTTCAACCACTTAAAGTAAATAACAATTCTAACGACTAAGGATTTATAAAACACCTGAACATTGAATAGAATTAGGAAATAAAAAAACTGTTACCTGTTTTGGTTGATTTATAAGTTTATAAACTTTGGGGGAAATTCTTTGTTGAAATGTTATTAAAAAGTAAAATCACGAAAAATCAAAAAAGGAAGTCTCTTATTAAATGGCAAAATCAAAAGCTCAAACACATCAAACTAATGGATAACAACTGCCATATTCCTGACTTGGTACATGCAACTTAAACAGACATACGTATACACACAAACCCAAATAACAAACAACACGTTTCATTGAAAGCTTATGTCTGATGTACAAATTTTGGTCAGGAACATGTGAATAAAGCAATATATTAAATTCATTGAGATATTCGAAAAGTTATTATTTCTTAAGTAATGCAAGGTTAACTATCGAAACATTGTAACCAATGAAAACCCTACAAAAGATTTGCATCTGAATGATGAATTTGTTTTAACGATTAAAGTAACGCATACCCTCAAGGTATAAAAAAAATAGTAGTTTTTTTCAAAACATGTTGGTCGTTAAAGAATGTTTTTTCTTTGTTTACCACGTATATCCATTACCATGTACATGTATCAAGGTTAATTACTGGTTTTAAACAGTCGATATAATTCCGACAAATTATTGAGTCTTAAACGACAGGATAGACATCTTAGTTGTAATATCGATATCGCGATCATGATGAATGTCATGAATAGAACAACTACAATATTAATGTCTGTAGGTAGACTTAAATAATGCAAAAATGCTACTCAGATAATAGTTAAATTGTAAGGCGTCGTTATGATCATTTCATTAAGTATAAGGATCAAATTTGTCACTAATTAGATAGTCTTTGAGCGTCATTTATAAATCCAGAATTGAAATTATTAAACGTGTTGTTTTCAATTTTTTATAAGTCTTTTGTAGACAAAATTAAAATCGTCTTGCACACAAAATTAAAATCGTCTTGCGTACAAAATTATAACCCTAGTGACTTTTATGAATAGTTAAAAAACATCCTTCGACTAGTTTAAACAAAATTAAACATTAAATTTACATAGTTGCGTATTTGTAAACGTATAGTTGTATAGTTGTATCATCGCAATTATAAGTCAACAGAATATTTTTTGTGAAAAAAATATATGATTAATGGTGTTGATATCTCATAGATTTTTTTTTTTCTAATTTTCGAACGTTTGAATATCTGTACCAATGGACGAATGGTCAGTATTCATTAGAGAGAATTTTCTAGCAAAAAACAATATTTAACCGTCAATGTAAAACCTTAATACCCTATTAAACCGCACACTATGTATTCAATGTATCCGAAAAAATAAGATTGACAAAATACGTTAGTAAAATCAAATGTGCACGTAAATATCAAATTAAGAGCACAGTATCATGAATAATGATCGATATTTCTCCTATCTTGTTTGTGAATTTCAGAAACAAAAATATATTTTTTTCAACAATATTCTTCATTTGGTTTACGTGTTTTATGCCGGTCGGTCGGTCTTTCAATATATTTTTTCTTTTCTATCCGATTTGTTTTTTAATGGATTAGTAAAATCAACGATTGCAATGCGATGGTCGATGCCAAATTATTTCAATATTCAAAATATAATACAATTTTAAACGAGAGATCAATCCAAGGCGGGCCTAAAGTAAACGTATTTTACATTAATTGTAAATTGTTCTATAACTTTCCAATCCCTATTACGATATAGTCCATTCACTGGTTAATTCAAAAGTTGATTACAAACTGATTACAGCTATTCCGTCGACCTTGAACATGATATCAACGATAACACAAATACAGGTAGATCTATTTCAAACATTGATTTGCATATTGCACTACTATATCTTTGGTAATAGAGATGACCAGGATATTGACGAACGAACGTACGAAAGCGTAATTTGACGAATCGTACGAAGCGACAGTTTATACATATTAATGAATTAATCCAACTTATATTCGTCGAAGTGAAAGAAATTGCATGGTTCTGTATGTATTTTAAAGAAATATTACCTGTTTATTAGCCTACTCCAAACATTTAAAAAAAAATTAATGTTTGCTACAATAGAAAAAAGTGCACTCGATATTCAAGACTCTGTTTTAAAATTTGAGGTCTCAAAAGTTAGCCCTAGTAGTTAAGCGTAAGATACGAAGTAGTGATAGGTAATTTGTAAAAACATGGAAAATCTGATATTCAAATCAATAAGAATTACCAAAAAAGTCAATGAAAAGAACAAAGGGGTGGTGGTTCTTACTCACAAACGCTTTTGGTCATTTTGACATATACCTGTATATAAATTATATACATATTAGTACCTGCATTTATCTTATAAATTTGTTGTGAGGTTTGAAAGTGATCTTTAATGTCGTCATTTGCATTGTTAATGGACCAAGTAAGCCTTGTATGAAATCTGATGACCAGTTTATCACTAAACAGATTGCTTCGTCAGAGGTTGACAGGTATGATAAGAGACTACCATATGATTTTTAGGAGGGGGGCTAGAATGAAATTTGAAAAAGGCAGGACATGAGTTTGGAGTAAAAAAGGCTGATGACAATTTATGTAAAAAAAAAGTCAGGACAAACTTATTTAAAAGGCAGGACCGAATAGAGTTAAAAATAAAAAGGACAGAGATTACACTAAAAAAAATGCAGGACAACATTTAACATACTAGCCCCCCTCCTTTTAAAAACATTTTTGAACGGGTTAAATAAATGATATATTTTTTATAAACTGATCGATGAGATTACATATAAAACTTGAATACCCAATTAAAAAGACAGATACAGAAACGATCCCACATTATCACATTTACATATTGTTTCAGAGCATCTAAATTATGCATTCATATCTGTATGAGTATAGTAAAAGTTGTCGGTGCACTCGAATACTCCTGTGCGTGATGTACATTTCAACATGCGTTCAACAATAATAAACAACTATATAATATCGTAATATACGTAACACTTTTATACGTCTTTTGTCGAAAAATCATGAAAACCATTTAAAATTGGTATATGTAATGCATTCCTCTCTATTATCGTTATTGCATCCGAATATAATTTAAACATTTCAACCATTACATAACAACACCTTTTGACGTTAAGTAAGTTTATAAACAAACAATTACCGCTTCTAATACGTTCGTTCGTCGAGATAGGTTCGTTCGTCAATATCCTGGTCATCTCTATTAATAGGAGTCTATGTGTCACTTACAATCACGGATATAGTTAGATATTTCATCCGTAACCAGTAATCTTTTGAGACATTATTTTATTTGCAAGTGCACACGCATATATGAGTTTACTAAGGTTTTTTTTATTGGTTTCTTTTCACACTTTCTGTAGCTTTGATTTATTGTTTTGCCTTCCCTGTCTTATCTCAAACAAATATCAGTCGACATATCCCCATGAAAATGTTGAATCGACTAGATTGCGCTTTTTAAACATTTAGTTACACATGATTTTAATAGAACGATCAAAATGATTTCTTTATGCAGAAAATCATAACATGTCGGGCATTTCAGGAACATCACATGATCTATCGAGCTGTTTTTTATGGTATGAGTCCCAATGTGACAACTCTCCATCCAAGTCACACTTTAATAAAGGAAACCATTAATGGTCAATTTACTCTTCAACACGGAACAATTGCTCACACCAAACAGCAAGTTAGAAATGGCTAAAAAAAACTAGTGTAAAACCATTTAAACGGGAAAACCAACAGTCTAATTGATATAAAACACATTCATTGAGTTTATTTATGATTGCACATGTCCCTCAATCTCCGGGGCAGAGAACATACCAGTTTCGTTCAATACTTTGTATATACCCAATATTAAGTGCAGTATTGCGGAGCATGTATGGAACGGATATGAACTCTGCATCGGAGGTTGCATGTCCCTATGTATTACAAAGAAGTGCGTTACAAATGATAACATTATACAAATGATTTAAGGGGCAAAGATTGAGTTTGTACAACTGATAGCAAATTAAAATCTTGATAGCATTTCAAAATAGAACAAATATTTGTTATACTTATACTGCATTACATTGCCCTTTCAAACAATAGCAGGTTTTATATAGTGATTGTGATGATGCGGCATGTATTTGTTTTAGTTGTTCTCCCTTTGGCTATTGGATTTCTTTTGGACACTAAAAATCCTTACAATTCGAGCAATCAATTCATAACTGCGTCTGATTTTTTTGCTGCTAAATCTGGTCTACAAAATGGAATAGAAGAAAACCGTCGCGAAACAAACAATTTACGTCATGATGTCGACCGGAAGTTTATGGTATTAACATCACAGGTACAGCGGATGTTTGACTCACTCCAGCATCAGATACCACAAAAGGAAACAAATCAGTCCGACGAAATAGTGCAAAAATACCAAGAACTGTTAAAGAACTATACATTGTTGCAGAAACGATTTGATATATTACAAGCAAATCAAAAGAGTCAAGTAAATGAATTATCCAAATGCAAAGACAAAGTTAACGAACATGACAGGGAAATATTGGCATTAATGAATTTAAAAAATATTCAACCGTTAAGTGAGCTCTCATCCCTGAAGACCCAGGTACAATCTATTAGTTCGGAAGTTCATGCTCTGGGTGAAAGTGACCATGCCAGACGTGAGGATTTCCGTGCATTATATAATATGACTTTGATTTCCGAAAGACAGACAAAATTCCGGTTTGTCCAAATGGAAACTAATCATAATGTGTCATTTACTGGAATGCAACAAGCCTTAAAAGATGTAGAAACACACATAAACATTGATATGAGTAGTGTTAACAATGACATGACAAATGTAAACACAAGTATTGGCAAACTACAACATCTGATTAAAAGCAGTAGTGCTAGAGGTTTGTAACTTCGGTAATTGATTTTCTTTAAATGTTATATGTTACAAAGGCTTAGATTGGATATAAATTTCAACACTGGCTTAGAAGGTCACATTGCTTACTTGGTTATATATGAATCTGATTTGTGCTTAGGAAACTTGGTCTTGTCTGTCTCGTAAAACCATAAAGGTACATCTCCTTATGGTTACACTCATGATAATGAATCGCAATTATATTATGTCATTTTTTGTAATAAGCTTGATAAGTTTAAAAAAAAATATAAGAAAAACGTCTTCCTTATATCCCGAATGCGCGTTTGTTATGTTTTTTAGGAGGTGGCGGTGATTGGTTGCAAAAAGGCACCAACATCAGTGATTAAATTTATATATAACAAAGCACCATTTGAACTCATAATCCGTAAACAACAAGCACATAAACAACAAGCACAGTAGGATGACCGATGCTCAAGAGGGTAAATGGATCCGGTCCAACACAAGTCATCCGTCGGGTTGCTCTTTTGAGTACACACAAATTTATAAGTCGAAATCAGTAGTTCAAATTCTTTTCAAAGAGAACGGGACTGTGATAATTACAATTCGCACATATCCGTTGTCGACTGTGAAAAAGATATTTCATAACGGTCGACCAACTCGTGATGACGTTGGTAAAATTTGAAGGAATAATGATTTCGACTTCAACTCTTGGAACTCGTGTACAATAGTTTCCTTGTAAGCAGTAACCGTTTTGAATGAAATGTAAGCTCTTGAATAGCGTATCATCTTAGAGATACATCCTCCATATGCAGATGCTGGAAAGTTTCATCATAGACATAAAACGTTTCATCATTAATGAAATCATCTCTTATGTCGTTAAGTCTTGTTTTCAACCAACCATCATAGTCAATTTGAGATGCAAGTCAAGATATGAGATAGACTTCGTTGTATCTGCTGTAGTCTTGATTTCATTTGTGATATGATTTATGCGTTCAATTTGTTTAGCAAAATTTGAGTTATTTAGTGAATTAGTAAACCATTCAATATTCATTGTAAATATATATGCCATTTATAAAAATCATTGTACGTTGTTATACACTTGTTGACTTAGAGCACATTCAGACATTTGAATTTTTATTTTACAGTGGCAATGACAACATGTATTGGTTCCTCTGTTACATTATCCAGTGGTTCAATTGTGAAATTTAATAATCTCAGAACACAGAGTTGCATTGATAGTCTCTCCTCTTTTCGAAGTAGTGGCAAGTTTACAATTGAGTACGAGGGACTATATCTAATTTCTACCTGGATTATGTCGCAGACAAATCATGGCCAGTTCTCAGTGTACCGGAACGGCAATAGTATTGCAAATGCATTTGTTATGTATGGTAGAGATAGCAAAGATGGGAGTACAGCTACAATTGTCGTTACCGTCGAGTTATCAGTAGGTGATACTATATGGGTACAAACCAAACAAACCATGTATTTAGGTATCGAAGGGTCATGCCTAACATTGGCAAAACTGAAATAAATACGAGATTCGGGTCTAACGTTTTGCCTAAGTACTTGTAAGAAAAAGAACATTTATCAAAAAACGTTGAAAAGAAATTAATGTGCTTGCAGATAACGAAAACTTCAAAAAAACATATTTTTTAATGCAATAAAGTAATAATGAATTTAACATGTTTTGCAATAGCAGTTAAATGATAGTTCTTACTATTTATTAATTGATTTTTGCTACCAAAAACAAGTACATTATGTAAAGTTATCAAAATAAAACAATATGTAGGTTTTCAGTACACAAGAAAATAACATACAATTATAAGTGATACAATCACATTAAAAAAATGTATGTAAACTCATCATAGATACCAGGTTTATATATGTACGTAATCAGTAAAGCTAGATTCGAAAAAGATAAAAGGTTAAATAAGAATGAAGTTCAAGAGAATTGAGGACCCAACATTTTAAAAGGTTTGCCAAATGATGCTTAGCGTATTCTGGTCCTGGTGTATCCTTAAAGCGGAATTTGGCAGGAGAAGGAAATTTAAGCACTGAACATGATATATATTAAGTATAATATGATTAGACAATATATCAATCAACCAACAATCATCCAATTTATAAGGTTAATAACAAACATACCATATTTAAAGAGAACAACAAGTGTACAACAACAATTAAGCGAGCAACCAAAATGAGCAACATTGATATGATACCTTGTTGATAAATATTCTGTATGAACTTCACAAATAATGGTCTTGAAGTATAGCTTTTGCGTACTGATGTTTTTTATCATCTTATTAAATATAAAAAAGAAGATGTGGTATGATTGCCAATGAGACGACTATCCACAAAAGACCAAAATGACACAGACATTAACAACTATAGGTCACCGTACGGCCTTCAACAATGAGCAAAGCCCATACAGCATAGACAGCTATAAAAGGCCCCGATAAGACAACCTAAAACAATTAAAACGATAAAACTAACGGCCTTATTTGTGTAAAACATTGTTGAGACGTTATTCTATTGTTTTACCCGTTCTTTATTACAGTGATTGGACTATCATTTACCTGTAAGAAACCACTATGCTACATTTAACTGTCTTATCCTTCACGTAACTTGTTCTTTTATTTGTTTTTATACTGTTTGGTCTGTTTTTGTGATATTTATTTGACGTGGCTTTGTACTTATGCATCCCGTCATTGTGTTGTTTGTATTATCTTTTATATTTGCTAATGTGCTTTGTCCGTTTGACTTTTTGTCGTTTTTTTTATACATATGACGTGGCTCTGTACTTAAACATCTCACCATTGTGTTATTGTTCTATTATCATTCTTTTCTTTCACATTTGCTAATGCTTTGTCTATAGGCCTTTTTGTATTTCTTTGATACTGATGACGTGGCCCCCTTTATTAGAAGAAATACACAATAAGCATATAGACAAGCGACAAGAAGGACAAGACATTCC
Organism: Mytilus galloprovincialis; assembly: GCA_037788925.1. Lineage (NCBI taxonomy): Eukaryota > Metazoa > Mollusca > Bivalvia > Mytilida > Mytilidae > Mytilus > Mytilus galloprovincialis. The sequence continues at coordinate 35,818,359 of CM075340.1, forward strand.
CGTTCCCTTTTCATGAATGTCACCTACCGACTTTTTGCCGGCTTTGTATTAACATGAGCAGCACGACAGGTGCCACATTTAGAGCAGGATCTGCTTGCCTTTCAGGAGCACCTGATATCACCTCCCCCTTTTTTGCTGGGTTCGTGTTACTGGTGTACGCCTATTTGCGACATTTTTACCGATTGTGTCTGTTTGTTTTGTTCACACATCGTTGTCAATATACTGCGAATGTCATACAAGTGACAGGTTTAGCGCTTTTGAACCAGGTTTTATCCACCATTTTCTACATAAGAAAATGACTGTACCAAGTCAGGAATATGACAGCTGTTATACTTTTTCAAAAGTGGGGCGAGTCGGTAAACAAGAGTTTAGGGATTTTTTTTTATAAAGTAGCGATATGTTAAATGTTGTTTACCGACTCGCCCCACTTTTGAAAAAGTATAAAATCAAATTGAAGAATCAGTTTGACAACTCACTTATTAACAAAAAAAAGGTTTAAACCCCACTGAATAAAGGCCTGCCAACTTGCCCCACTTGTTAACAGATCTTGTTTCCTTTAAGTATGGTAAATTACCGTTAGTTCGTATCCAGTCGTCCTGGTGTAGTGGTATGTGACGTGACTTGATATGTTAAAGGTCTTGAGTTCAAATCCAAGCATATACACTGGATTTTTTCTACGTTAATTTTGATAGATAGTCATTTCCGTATAATTAATTATAAGTTTTATAGTGGATTTGACATTCCCGCCAAAATGTTACAGAACAAAGGAAAGCATGCATAACAAAGAAACTCAAACTGGGGTGATCTGGTAGGTGTAATCCGTTTCAGATCACCCCTGTTAGAACAAAGGAGCTGGAATGTAAATCTTATGATCATTCTAAACACAAAATAAGGTTGGATTATAGCTAAAGTGACCATAGCTTAACAATGACTAATGAACCATGCAAATGAGATACTTTGGATTCATTTATTTTGGTGAATATCAATTTTCGTGGTTTGGGAAGAAGTTGTATATTCGTGAATATATCATTTCGTGGTTCTGCCAAGGTCTGCATACATTCTTATAGAAAATTTGTAATTCGTTATTCATTTGAATCCGTGGTTCCTTAATAACAACGAAATCCATGAATATTGGTATCCAACGGATAATAATGAATCCACAATAGAGTTCAGATGAACACTGATAGATGGTCATGTACACCTTAATTTAAATCATTCTATTCACTAAATAATGTTGACCTGCTACTTTTAGCGTATGTGAAAAAGGAACAATATATAGAAATATTCAGTTGACCTGAACCATAAAAATGAGGCCAATTACAAAAAAATGTTTTGAAATCAAATATGTGTTTCGTGTAATTAAGGAATGACTGTTATATTTTTTTCTGTCTATGAAGAAATAACATAAAAAATTTGGTACACACTGAATAACACGCGTAGCGTGTTATTTAACAGTGTGCACCAATTTTTTTATGTTATTTCGAATAGACAGAAAAAATATTACAGTCATTTCTCATAATTTAATTCTAAATTCCATTTTAAACCGTAGAAAACCACGAAAAAACGTTGATGACGTCACAGTCACATCAATAAATTATGTCTATGGGCTGATAACAAAATAACGTCAGCCAATCAGAAGACGCGTTACATCCAAAATTAAATTATTTGGATATAAAACATAAGACTAGATGTTCATTATACCCCGAAAACGGGTTGTATGAGGATGAAAATATGAATGTTGATCCTACTTACGTTGACTGTTATATGTGTAGCATGTAATCTGTACGAAATGTGCGCCTTGCTTGTTTTCGTATGTATTTAGATTATATTGTGGCTTCAATGCAAATTGTTATATTGTAACACGCGACATTCGATTCTAACATTCAACATTCGTTTTCAACATTCAACATTCAACATTCATCATTCGATTATTTTTTTTTAAACGAATGTTGTATAAAAACAATCCTTTAACTTGTTTGACACAAATTTAAAAACAATAAAATCACAAAATTGCGTATTTGTAAATGTATAGTTGTATAGTGCTATCAATGCCATTTGAAGTCAGGATCATCACCATACTTTTTTTGTGAAAAATAGTTATGAATAATTATTGTGATATTTCATAGTTTTCCTTTTTTCTAATTTTTAAACGTTTGAAAATTTGTACCAATAGAAGAAGAATCTGTATTCATTAAAAAGAATTTTCTAGCAAAAACCAATATTGAACGGTCAATGTAAAACCTTGATACCCAATTAAACCGCATATGATGTATTCAATGTATCCGAAAAGTAAATTGACAAAATACGTAAGTAAAATTAAACGTGCACGTAAATATCAAATTAAGAGCACAGTATCATGAGTAATGATGGATATCTTTCCCATCTTATTTGTGAATTTCAAAAACAAAAATTTTTTTTCAACATATTCTTCATTTTGGTTAACGTGTTTTATACAGGTCGGTGGGCGGTCTTTCTATTTATTTTTTCCTTTCCTAACTGCGTTTTTCTCATTGTGTAAGTCTGTTCAGTGACTGTGACTGTTAACGATGTTGTAGATATCATTACCCTTTGATCATATTGAGTACTAGTATTTGGACCATTCGCATATGGTCATGACCACCTTCGTATATACTCATATGGTTCGACCATATGTACTCATATGGTACGACCATATGCGTATTGTCCTGGTAATTTACATGATGAAGTTTGAAAAGGTTTCACATAAATTTAGAGTTTTTAAAAATGAAATTTTGACTTATTCAATCTTAAGTAAGTTATGTTTACATGATTAATTTAATAGAGTGAATATTACTTAAGAGATAATTCAAGGAGGCCATAGTTTTGTTTTAAGTTTACAAATGGACTTGGTCGTGATAATTGAATTTTCTTCTGAGCGTAAACGACGGATAAAATTACCAAATATCACGACCGACGCCATGTGTGAATAAAAAATCGAATATATGGCTTCCGTGATTTATTTCGATTCAAATAGAACAAATTACTGTAATTAATAATGATATGAAACGAGGGTGGGTATGTCATGTGTGTTGGTGTTCTATCATACCTAATGTTAACATGGTTAACATGCAACCTATGCAAAGACGGTTTACCATGGCAGGCAGCGAAGACCAAATAACCTCCGTGGAAATAAAACAAAAATGCCTATAATAGGTCAACTGAATTCAAAATACTAATCACAAACTTATATGTTTACAAAAAATGAAAATTCGATGAACTATGATGAGGGGATAGAGCTACGTAATCTCCAGGGAAAGGAGAAATGCAAATACTAAATGAACTGCAACTACATACGAAATATTTGTAATTGGTCATAAGCGTTATCTTATCTAAAGTTTCTCCATAGAAATTAGATAGGCAAATGTTAACCCAAGAAATTGGCAACTATCTTTTACAGAGTTTTACTGACATTAAATATGAAAATTGATAGATAACTCATTACATGAATTTTAAAACTTTAAAAGTAGTAACATCGCATGTTAAGGTGATGCCATTTAAAACAAGAACAGTAAAAGACATGATCATAATATGCTTAAATATTCAGAGCAGAATAACTAAAACACCTAGCAAGGTAAATACTTTTTATACAGACAAATGATGTAATAAAATTGAGAATGAAAATTGGGAATGTGTCACAGAGCAACAACCCGACCATATAACATATAAAGCAAAAGGTCACAAATAGGTCTTCAATACAGTGAGAAATTCCCGAACCCGGAGGTGTCCTTCAGCTGGCCCCTAAATAATTATATATACTTGTTCAGTAAAAAATGAACGCCATACTAAACTCGAAATGATACACAAGAAACTAAACTTAAAAATAATACAAGACTAATAAAGGCCAGAGGCTCCTGACTTGGGACAGGCGCAATATGATGTGGGGTTAAACATGTTTATGAGATCTCAACCCTCCCCCTATACCTCTAGCAAATGTAGAAAGGTAAACGCATAACAATACGCACATTAACATTCAGTCCAAGAGAAGTCCGAGTCTGATGTCAGAAGATGTAACAAAAGAAACTAAACAGAATGACAATAATACATTAATAACAACAGACTACTAGCAGTTAACTGACATGACAGCTCCAGATTTCAACTACACTGATTGAAAGATTATATATATCTTCATCATATGAATATCAGGCACAATCACTCTGGTTAGGGGTTTATTATCATACCATCATAACATATATGAGAAAAACACAACCCGTGTCATGCCAACAACTGGTTTTTGTATTCCTTTTTCTTCATTTATTTTGAAGTGGCCATGACAGCATGTGTTTGTACTGTGACGAATGACTTTGGGACGACTATGCATTAACAAGGTCGAAGTCAGTAGTTACTGTCCCCTTTCCTATTTGAACCCTAAACAACGAAACACTGGAATTAAAAGGTACAGTTACAATTCCTTTATCTGACTTAATACTTATCTTAAACTTCATCGTATTAATAAGTTACATTTTATTAAAGTTACAGTAAGGTTAATCATTTGATAACTTGCATTATTTCGGATTATATTCTACTTTCAAATTCAATTAGTTATGCATATCTCTGACTATTTTATAAGCTGGCAAATGAGTGATTTTGTATGAAGAATCTTTAGCGTAAGATGTAATAACAATATAATTGGTATTTTTATTGTCAACGGGTACCATAATATCTTCCTTGAGATAAGATATTATCGTTTAATTACTTGACATCCCTTGTTACTATGATATGCTCAATATGGCACAGTCCAATAAAGGTGGACTCATCCAGGGTTGATACACCCTCGTTACTAGGCAATATAGGATAATGGTATTGTCCAAAAGTGGTATATCCCAATCATCCAGGGGTATATAATCAGCCGTCAGCAGTCAGTCGGGTCGGTATTACGATCAGATCACAAGTATACATGTAAGTGATAGGATAAATACCTGGCTGCTTATTGTTCCAAACATTGGATTCACTGCTCAAGTGTTTCCAATAACTGAAACTTAGTAGCAGAATTATCTTAAGCTGTAAGTGAGCTGTATCGAGAGAAACGGAAGAGCTAGAGAGCTAAGAGAGCTTTGTTGATTGAAAGATATAACGGAAAGAGCGACAATATTGTGAGCCAGTGGAGCTACAGCGCTAGTGAGTCTTTTGAGCAAAGAGCTACAGAGCTAGTGAGCAAGTAGATCTTGCTATTTAATTGACCTATAGAGTCAGTAAGCCATTTAGGCTGAATAATCATTGAGCTGGAGGAGCTTTAATGAGCAGAGAGAGAGTTAGAAAGAAATTATAAATAAAAAGAATATATACAAGTCTCAGATATCGAGAATCAACTCGGGTACGGACCCCAGACACGTTACATAAATTGGTGGCAGCAGTGGGATCTGAGAAAACTTAGTATATCTGAGTTAATCAATACGATTCGGAAAAGTTAGTAAGGAGCCAAAAGAGCTTTCTGAGTCAATTATACGCTCAATTATATTTAAGATAATAAAATATTTAAAATACTGTTGTTGTTATTTCTTGAAAAGTCATAATGGCAAAACTATTTCCAGATAAAATGGATGAATTCATGAGCAAAATGAACGGATTAGAAAATCTTAGTCAGTCTACACCTAGACTACCTTCGCATCGCTTATCTTATGACTTCATGGAAGAGTCCGGGTATGCTTCTGGTCGACCATCGACAGAATCTGAACTTATAGATTGTGATATAAGGAAATTGAAAGAGCAATTGGAGCAATTAGAATCCTTTAAGGAACCAACTGAGGACAGATTGTATCCAAATTTACTTGATGATAACAAAGATGATGTGCCATCAGGGGTAACTGTAAGATCAAAATATCGCTCTACAGATACTAAGAGAAATAATGAACCCATTATGAAAGACAGATGATAAAAACTTGAGACAAAACAACTCTACATCAGTGCGAGTTAAACCTGCAACATATGAAGGTTCCTCATCATGGTTAGATTTTAAGTCCCATTTTGAGGCTTGCTCAAGTATTAATAATTGGTCTGAACAGGATAAAGGACTGTATTTAGCAGTCGCATTAAGAGGGTAAGTTCAAGGCATTTTGGGGGATTTATCGATTGATAAACAACAAAACTATAAAGCGTTGGTTAATGCTCTGGAGCAGAGGTTTGCTCCACCAAATCAAACAGAGCTTTATCGAGTACAGCTTACAGAGAGGAGACAAAAAGCATCAGAGAGCCTGCCAGAGTTAGGACAATCAATAAGACGATTAATTAATCAAGCTTATCCAACTGTACCAGAGGATGTAGGAGATACACTTGCAAAGCAATATTTTATCGAGGTTTTGGCAGACTCAGAAATGAGAATCCGTATTAAACAGTCCAGGCCTCATGGTTTAAATGATGCACTTAAATCAGCAGTTGAACTCGAAACGTACAACAGGACAGAAAAACATCTTATAGACGGCCGTTCCTATATAAGACAAGCATCACAGACTGAAGAAAAGGAGAGTCATATTGACAGAAATGAAAATTCTGATCACATTGCATTAACCGAGTTAATGTCAAAGATGGAACAAAAACTTCAAGATCTGCAAAAGGACATGCGTGAGCTAAAGAATGACAGCAATAGTCGCCAGACAGAAGAACCTAGAACACAAAATAATAACGGACGTGGACGATTTAACAGAGGTGGATTTCGACAAAGAGGAGGACGTTATAATAATGGTGGACGTGGATTTTCAGGTAACACAAATGGGAATAGAGATAATTCTTATAACGGACAAAGTAATTATAATTCGTTCAATGACAGTAGAGGTAGAGGTACAACACGGATGATAAAAAGTTTACAGAACCAGAAAAATGGCTTGCATGGTAACATAGGTGTCTCGACAGCAGCTCATGAAGCTGGCATGTATGTCGACACTGACCTATATGGATTATCAGCTAGTTTGCTGGTAGATACGGGAGCCACGGTAACTATTATATCCGAGAAAACATATAATATGATACCTAGGGCAAGACAACCAGATTTGATGAGTTCAAATCAACAAGTCTTCACTGCCAGCGGTGATCAACTTAAGATTGTAGGTAAAGGTAGTTTTCATGTGGTTTTCCAACACGGGAAATCTGTTGTTGTTGAGGCCATTGTGGCTCACATCACAATTGATGGTATCCTTGGACTGGATTTTATATAGACAACCAAAGGCAAGATTGATCTTGAGAAGAACAGTTTTGAAATTGATGGTACTCAGGTTATGTTGAAATATAAAGGAATATTCGGTTGTTTCAGAGTTATGCCAAAAATAAAGACTACACATAGGAGTCAACATCAAAAGTTTCCTTCCAAAAGACTTGATACAGATGACTTAAAGGAGCTCTTAGTAGAGTGTGACATGAAGGTCACTAATAAACGTTATACTTGCACAGAAGGGGGTTGTTCGTATATAAGCAACAGAAAAAGTAACGTTAAAAGACATTAGAATGTACATACCAAAAATGAACCAAAAAGTGCAGTCATAATACCTGACATAGACTTGTCGTCAGATACAGATGAATGCCTCAGGAAAGATCCGGGACAGATAATTGGTCCAATTAGTACAGGAGAAAAAACAAATTCAGATGAAAATAACAATGAAGATGAGAGCAATAAGAATGATACTAAGATAGAAGCAAGTCAGAAAGTTAAGGAAGCTATCAAGCATGATAAAGTAGGTCAGATAATAGAAGGAACGAAACAGGCTGGTAGTGTAGCTGTACAAGAAAACAATAAGGAAGTTAAATCTTCTCCTATAGTAAGGGATGATTTAGGTAGAATGATAAGAAAGCCGACAAAACCAATCCTGATGGCAACAAAGAAGAGACCTTTTCAGCCTCTTACATCAACAGATGCATATAAATTGAGTCCGAAGGATTTAAGACATGTGATACCAAGAGCCCCTACAAAAGTGGTTAATAGCGATAAAGGAGTAGAGATTTGAACGCAGGCATCTGCTTTAACGACTGTTAGAAGAACAGTTACCACCAAAACAACATACGAGGAAAACGGAAGAAATGTTGAAATAATTGAGGTAGTTGAACAGGTCCTTTAAGCGACCAAAACAGTAGTGATTAACACTTTATTGAAGCAAGGCATGCTTAACGGATAAAGTACTTTTGCAAAATGAATAAATATAACAAAACATGTATCAATTTTGTTTTATAAATATGTATGTGTCCGGTCGGATTGGGGACGTTAACTCCAAGGCTGATGTACATTGAATGACACACTTTGTGCATCTTAAAGATCCCTTTGTAGCATCAGTGTCTTTTGGCATCGTGCTTCTTGTGAGCCGCTACATAGGCAAAATTATTTCATACCGATTATTTGGTTATATCAGTATTTCCTGTGGCAGTTAACATTATTGGATCCTGGTATCATCATTTGATCATTATCCCTTAGTTTTTCGGGCAGTGAATGTGTCGCAAATTTGGTAAAGTTGGAAAATGTATTTCTAAGAGTTCAGAAGGTAATCCCTGTTATAGGACTGATTCTGTCTTTGTAAGGAGAACTTTTCGACTGACAAAAAATAATGCGAGGACGCATTTCTCGGAGGCGTGGGTAATGTGACGAATGACTTTGGGACGACTATGCATTAACAAGGGTGAAGTCAATAGTTACTGTCCCCTTTCCTATTTGAACCCTAAACAACGAAACATTTGAATTAAAAGGTACAGTTACAATTCCTTTATCTGACTTAATACTTACCTTAAACTTCATCGTATTAATAAGTTACATTTTATTAAAGTTACAGTGAGGTTAATCATTTGATAACTTGCATTATGTCGGACTATATTCTACTTTCAAATTCAATTAGTTACGCATATCTCTGACTATTTTATAAACTGATAATAGTATTGTCCAAAAGTGGTATATCCCAATCATCCAGGGGTATATAAACAGCCGTCAGCAGTCAGTCGGGGTCGGTATTACGATCAGATCACAAGTATACATGTAAGTGATAGGATAAATACCTGCTTATTGTTCCAAACATTGGATTCACTGCTCAAGTCTTTCCAATAACTGGAACTTAGTAGAAGAATTATCTTAAGCTGTAAGTGAGCTGTATCGAGAGAAACGGAAGAGCTAAAGAGCTAAGAGAGCTTTGTTGATTGAAAGATATAGCGGAAAGAGCGACAATATTGTGAGCCTGTGGAGCTACAACGCTAGTGATTCTGTTGAGCTAAGAGCTACAGAGCTAGTGAGCAAGTAGATCTTGCTATTTAATTGACCTATAGAGTCAGTAAGCCAGTAAGGTTGAATAATCATTGAGCTGGAGGAGCTTTAATGAGCAGAGAGAGAGTTAGAGAGAAATTCTCAATAAAAAGAATATATACAAGTCTCATATCTCCAGAATCAACTCAGGTACGGAGCCCAGACACGTTACAGTACCCTCTCTACCTTATCCAGTGGTTCTGATGTGAAATTTGATAATGTCAGATCAAATAGCGGCATTTCAAATGTATCATCTTCCGAAAAAGCGGAAAGTTCACAAATGAGAGCGAGGGGCTCTATCTAATTACTTCATGGATTTTGTCGGATACAAATTCGGCACAGTTTGCAATTTACTGTAACGGCAATAGTTTAGCAAGTGCCTATGTTAAGTACATTTCTGCGGAATACAATATTAGAACAGCTACAGCTGTTATTGTCGTTGAATTAAAAGTTGGAGATACTTTATGGGTACAAACTGAACATAGCATGCTTGTAGATAGCAAAAACAGGTCGTGTCTTACATTAGCAAAACTAAAATAAATATAGGGTCTTTTAATACACTTTGTCAGAAGTTCATAGTGACATGTTAAATTAGATATATTTTAGATAAGATAATTTTAATGTGTCAGTATATTTCCAAACAATGGTGCAGTTAACAAAATTAGTTTCACTTACCGATCTTTATATACATTTTATTAACTTCAAAAAATAAAAATAACACGTTATAAATGCAAAAAGTTATAATCGATACATTATCGAACAATTTCTTAAAGTGAAATCACTGGTTTAAAAACAAGTAATCATATGTCTTTTAGCCGGTATCAGCCATATAACTATAGGGGTAAATTCAGTAAATAAATATACGTTATCAGGGACCGCCAATTTAGGGTTGAGCTTTCAGTATAGAATCGAAGACCTGTGCTGCAATGATTGGTAGATAAAGTTTTCAATAAATTTTTTTTGATTAGATGAATAAAATCTGTGGTTAAAAAAAATAATTAAATAATGCTGAATGCTTTTAATTTTTTTTTAAACAGGATTGAAAAAGTGATGGGGTCATTGTAGGAATTAAGTGCGAAACTACAGTATTTGTAAACAAAGCCATGTGGAAGGCCCGAAAATGCCGCATGACCCTATGTTTTTATGGTTGCAAAAAATGGGGCTATATTTGTACTTTGATGAATGAAATATGAAAGCTTCTAATTTGTAAAGGTAAAAAAGTTATGAATTTAATTGAACATGTAGGTTTACATTGAAGTTAATGGGAGATTTCTTACTGAATTTACCCCGTATAGGAAGAATTTGCATCCTGTCACTGTACTTTTTCAAGGACACCTGAGAACCCCAAAATTCTTTTCTGGTAAATATTAATGCAATGGAAGCCCTTTGGAATCAAATAGCACTATCTTTAATGCAAAAGTCTATTTTTAATTGCGGTCGGCATGGGTGTACTGAGTGGAATGGTGGTAGAGAGCATGGGGTCTATGGGAAGAAGTCAGTTGTGTGGCCTGATGGAAAGAAAAAATAGAAAGGGTTCACAGACTCTCCTACATGCATGCACATCATATTTTAAGGGATGAAATGCCAAATAAAAATTCACAGGGGGAGCGGCTAGATGTCTCGCACATATGCCATAACCCAATCTGTCTTAAGCCGGATCATTTAATTCTTGAGCCACACTCTCTCAATATGGATAGAATGGGATGTAGAATGAGAAATTTATGTACAAAGGATCAACATCCACATTGTTTATTATAGAATAAGGTGAATATTGTTTATTTGAAAGTCTGGTAGACTTGTGGAGTCTGCCATATGAGTGGTCTTTTGGGTACATAGGACTGTTTTTAATGATAGGAAAAGTTTATTTTTCGTATAATCTTTTTCCTCCTGATGCCGTGCATGTATATCGTACAGAGCATGCTTTCTTGCATTTCTGTGATTGATACTGTGTTCTGAGTATTCACGATTTCTCATTTGATCACTATGGTCTTCTAATTGTTTTAGAGATTTTGCCACTTTTGTACCTGGTTGTATTGGACTTCCAGCAGCCTCACACAAGATGACGATAGAATTGCCTGTGCCATGATTGACTTTGTGACATGCCGTATGTTCCCGGCCGGTAAAGTTTCTAGCATAGGTAACTTAACTGGTACAGTGCTACGTATGGATCGATTTAGGGCTTCAACTGTTTGTGTATTTGCACTTTTAGCTGTTTTAGCAAGCATGCCTGGACCCAGACGGTAATTGACACATTGGCGCAGAATATTTTCACTGTCTTCATTTAGCTAAATTTCAAAATTATGCCTCTTTAGATATGCACTTTTGTCAATCCATGATTGAGATTTTCTAGATATAGAACAAACAAATGAATATAGGGAACAGTCTGTGTTATCTCCACAGTAACAGCCCACTATGGCATCTGAAACATATGAAAGTTTGGATTTCATTACATCAGGGTATTTGTGATATCTAGTATTAGCCTGTACGAATTCTGCCTGACAACGGGCTGCCATGTCCGAAGCAAACAAACTTTGTAGTCGGGTTCTTTGCACCTTTAACCGAGCTGGCATGATGTCACAAACTGTGGATAAATTATTTACAAATTTTCTACGGTTAGATGCTACATGTCTAGTGTCAAGAAAATGGATGGGGGTTGTTGATGTTAGTCCCTCCTGAAATAAACACTCTGCCGCCCTGTACGCACTGCTGTCTGGGTCAGTTGTAACTTCATTTATTTCTAATCCATCCTCTTTTAGCTCCTCGAAACACTCTCTTGCCCACCGCTCTTCATTTCCTATACTGTCATGCATGTTGATATTTGCCGTGCACGGACCAGCATGTTCGCCTACATTTGTACTAACTGTATGCTTTCTCTTGGAACAAAGTTTAGACTTTGGTAATGTTTTTATAATGCTATGTTTATAAGTTTCATTTTCAGCAACTGTATATGCGCACTGGGTTGCTGGTTGAAAAGAGGTCTTCCCAATGCCAGAATAAATAGCATTATTGTATACACAGTCAGATTGAATGTTAACAACATCAGGATGGATTTTCCCCCGTATCTTTTTTATCCTTTTTATTTTCTCCCTTTGTCGTTGTAAATCACTCATGTTTTCTTCTTCTATCTTTTCAGATATTGCATTTGCAGTGTGTTGCATACCAGATACAGATGGAGGAGGAATATTTGACGCCATACAGATTTTACGGTAACTTGATGTACTAATGGGAGTATGATGTAGACCAACTTGTAAACCAAGATTTATTTTTGCTGCGCGTCGTCCCCTTTTTACATTGGCAACCTCTTCGTACAAGTTAAACATTTTCGATTTGTATGTGCATTGTGTACATTTTGCACACTCTCTCCAAGCTGATCCCCACTTCTTTTCCATTGACATGTCCCATTCAAGGTTGCCATTACAATGTGGGGATACATTCTGATGTTCCCTGAATACCTCGTTCCACATTTCTGTGTTTTTGCTTATTGTTACTCTTCTGTTGGTGTATTTTTCAGATCTGGAGGTAAAAAAGTAATGAAAGACTTTAATTAACTCCCTATCTTGCATCACTGTGTAGCAAATGTAGCTTATTTTTCTTTTTTATATTATGTAGTATCATGAGTTAAATTAGAATTATATCCCTTTGAGCCAGTATTTTTCAGAGCAGTGTTTTTAAAGCTGTGATGCAGATAATGTTGTAAATAAGCACTTTTCAAGTATTTTTACATTCGAATAATTATTTGGTATGTAGAAATAATATATTTATTTCATCATTCAATGCGTTTCTTCAATTCAAAAATATTCTGTATAACTTTTCAGTATTAGATACCCTTCATCTATAAACTGTTGATAAAATGTTTGTTTTTCTAATGTGATGTTTAAAATTTTCTAGTAAATACTGTAAATAGTTGCTTTATCTATTGTAATGCAAAATATGATCTTACCCAGTCTTATTTTCATTTTCTGCACATTTTTCTACTTCAGTCTTGGCTGCCTGTTTTGGACGCAGAAGCCGCCCTGATGTCGGGTGCATAGGAATTTCAGCAGAGTATTTGATATTAACAGATTTTGTCACAAGATCAAAGTCATCCTTGGATAGTCTTTCAAATTTAATCACAGGGAATACAGGTATTTTAGAATTTTTCAATTAAAGTCCTCTGTTATGTGGAATATTTACCTTCTTAAATCCGTGTTTTTTTTAAGTGCACAGCACAACGTCCCATTTTTTAGTAATTTTTCTTTATGAAATAATTATTCTTATAACAATATTTGTCACTCCCTGCTTTCATTTAACAGAAGTAAGAAGAAGGAAAGTGCAGAAACAGGACAAATTTTATTGCTAAGATATCATTTTTTATGGTTGACAGTTGAAGAAAAGTCTGTTTTTCTCTGACTCTACCAGTATAATAAGACATTCTCATCTTTGATAGTAAATGACCCTAAAGCTTATCTGTGTGCACTTTAAATGATCTATACAAGATATAAAAACACAGATTTAGTGTAGGGAAATATTAATGTTTTTTTTTTGTGTAAATTTTTTATTTAAAAGACTTGGAAACAACTTTTTGTGGTATTTTCAAGGTATACTCATTAAAACTTCCATATATGGAGACATTAATCTCAGAATATAACCTGACAGATGTTTCTAAGATTAACTGATAATATATGTTCAAACAAACACAAAAAACAGTTCATATTTATTAAACAATATATTTTACATCATTTTTTATACAACATTTAATTTACAACTTTATGTACAAAATATGCAATTGCCGCAATATGGGCTATAGTACAAATTTTCCTTAAACTTTGACAATTTAGCCACTACAGATCTTGTATTAAATCTGGAACTTTAAAATAGGCTAAATAACATAATTAATATAAAAAAGTATGATTTGAGGAAGAATTGTCTCTTATAGGGGTAAATTCAGTAAATAAATATACGTCATCAGGGACCGCCCATTTAGGGGAGAGCTTTCAGTATAGAATCGAAGACCTGTGCTGCAATGATTGGTAGATAAAGTTTTCAATATTTTTTTTTTTGATTAGATGAATCAAATCTGAGGTTAAAAAAAATAATTTAATAATGCTGAATGCTTTTATTTTTTTTCAAACACGATTGAAAAGTGATGGGGTCATTGTAGGAATTAAGTGCGAAACTACAGTGTTTGTAAACAAAGCCATGTGGAAGGCCCGAAAATGCCGCATGACCCTATGTTTTTATGGTTGCAAAAAATGGGGCTATATTTGTACTTTGATGAATGAAATATGAAAGCTTCTAATTTGTAAAGGTAAAAAAGTTATGAACTTAATTTAATTGAACATGTAGGTTTACATTGAAGTTAATGGGAGATTTTTTACTGAATTTACCCTTATATAAAAAAAGAGAAAAGATAATCATAAATCATTAATTATTACTCATTATTATTAACCAACGAAGTGCATTATTGCCAAAAGTGACTGTTTATTAAAAATTACATATTTTCTGTAATGGTCCTGTTTTTCTGTAATGGCCCTGTTTTTTTCTGTAATGGCCCTGTTTTTCTGTAATGGCCCTGTTTTTTCTGTAAATGGCCCTGTTTTTCTGTAATGGCCCTGTTTTTTCTGTAATGGCCCTGTTTTTCTGTAATGGCCCTGTAATAATGCCCAGTTTGTCTGTATTAAGCCCTGTTAGGATTTTTTTATAAAGTTAATAAAACTAAGTTGTAAAGAGTATAATACCTTTTTGTATTTTATTTAATTTAGTAACCAGCAACCAACATTAAAGAACCATATAAAGGGATCACTGTTTATCCTGTTTTTGACACATATCTCTTTCAACTTAATATCTTGGATATTTGGTATATTTAAAGCTTTATAATGGTGAAGTACAACTTCTTTTGTTCAAACTAAACTGTCATTAAAAGAGTAAGACAGTACATCAAGTTAGCAGCAACACATACACTTTTGTTCAGTTGGTTAATAAATGTATTAAGAAATGGGTGTTTTTATAATGGCCCTGTTATATGTCCTCGGTCAGTAATAATGGCCTTGGATGTCTGTAATAGCCCTCGTCGTTGCCTCGGGCCATTACAGACTTCCTCGGCCATTATTACAGACCTTGGACATATAACAGGGCCATTATAAAAACACCCATTCATTAATACTATAATCATAAGTCCAATTAAAACAGACAACACCGTGGCCAAAAATAATAACATCGAAAAGACAAAAATACGCAGAAAAACTTACCTTGACGAACCCAACAAAACAAATAGAGGATAACTCGTGTTCTAATGAATGTTTATTAGTTTCTGCTCCTCCAGTATCACTGTAGTGTTAATAAACAATATGATACATTGATTGAGTCAGATCTCGGTACTAGGCACCTTACATATAGCGTATTGGAAAGTGTATTCTATTTTTTTTCAGCTAACGGCCTCATTAGAATAACTGTTAAAATGTCAACTTAAACACAATGTGGTCCTTGTAAACTCATCGAACCTTTAAACAAAGTGATAAGTAAAGGTAGTTTTACCAATGTTGTAATTAGATTCTTGAATAAAGTTTACATTGGCACTAATATCGATTTTGTCATCAGCAAATTAAAACATAATTAAATTGTATTCTTGTCAATCCGGGTGTATAAAGACACACACACGTTCATTTTTATCTATAAAGATGTAAACTCCTAACTGTCCTACTACCTGTCGATACCTTACTTTTTAAATTACACAAGTCATGTCTTCTTTGACTGTCCATGCCGTTAAAATACTAAATCACTGGAATGTTTTCGTTGATTTTAGTCTCTGATGCATGATTTTTTATTATTTTAGTTTGGCTTTTAATTAGCTGTCAGTAACTGCAAGTACTCCCAAATCGTACTTTTTTAATTTGACCTGTCGATATTATTTGTAATGCTTTTTTGTTATTTAATGTTAACTTGTATTTGGTCTATATACCAGCTTTGATTGTTTGGAATTACTATACATTTTCACTTCTTCGTACTACAATGTATACTGTCATCTGTACACGAGGAACACGAAGATTTATCGAGCACCAACTTTATAGTTTTATCGTTGATATTGAACCCATATGTACCAATAAACTCATCATAGATACGAGGATTAAATTTGGTATTTACGCTAGACGCACGTTTTATCTACAATAGACTAATCAGTGACGTTCGAATCCAAAATGTTAAAAAGGCTAAATAAAGTACGACGTTGAAGAGCCTTGAGGAGCAAAGGTAATCTATTCCTGAGGTAGAAAAGCCTTCAGTTAGTAATTCAAAAATTCAAAGTTTTGTAAACAGTTTATCTATAAATATGACCATATCAATGATAATTCATGTCAGCACAGATGTGCTGACTACTGGGCTTGTTTTACGAATTTTAGAATAGTTTGATTGATACACAAGACATTTCTTGGTATTCCTAAACGAAAGAATATACTTTCTATGTTGTGATGGTACATTATTATTATAGATACGGAAGAAGGTTTGACACCATTAAAACGTTCAATCCCGCTGCAATAGTTTGCACCTGTCCTAACTCAGGAATCTGGTGTACAGTAGTGGGCGTTTGTTGATGTGGTTCATAAGTGTTTCTCGTTTTTGATATAGATTAAACCGTTGGTTTTCCCCGTTTGAATGTTTTTACACTACTGTCTAGTAATTTTGGGGTGACCCTTTATAGCTTGCTGTTCGGTGTGAGTCAAGGCTCCATGTCTAAGACCGTACCTTGACCTATAATGGTTAACTTTATAAATATACATAAATTGTGACTTGGATGGAGAGCTGTCTCATTGGCACTCATACCACAAATTCCTATCTAATGGCTTTTGTGTAGGCACTGAAAAAATAGAAAACATGCTAATTCGTAAGTTTTGAAATAATGATCTTAATTCAAGTCGGCAAAAAAGCAAATCTATAAAAATTGCTATTTTACCGAAACCGGCAATATGGTGAATTGGTTTCCGCCAACTTCATTTTATCTACATAAAATATTTAGGTGACAACTTTTGCAATAAGTGGAATTGCAAACATGTGCTAAAGATTGTTTTTAGCTTTTTTAACTTGGAGTGGACTGTCAGATACTAGTATCGTTTCTCTTTAAGTTCTTCTATAAAGCATGATGATATTGACTACCCAAGGCTATGTTTCCATTTATCCCCAATATATGAAATGACAGCAAGAATATGATAGCCTTGTATACTCGATCGACACTTGCAGGTTTGTTAAGAAAGGAGGCTTACAGCATAAACCTGTGTTTGCATTTTTGTGACCATAATGCCTAATGTTGTTTTAAAAGAACCGACACCTGACTATTATAAACAGTCAGCTTGACCAGAGATATGCTTGATATTCAGGTGTAAAAACTTCCAACTTTAATTTTTTCATTTTTTTTTTTTTCATTTTTTTCATAAAATATTGTAAAAGTTTCTCTATTAAAGGTCTCCAAATATAAAATTACCTTATAACAGATAACAAAAAGATACGACTATTTGAATCGTGTCTCGTCATTATCCGGCGTACATCTAGTCAATCATCCTATCATTAGTGTAACCCCAACAATAACATTTTAAAATGAGGATCAAGATGAGTTTTACAAAAAAGGGAACATACAATGCTACAGAAAATTAATATAGATGGCAAAAAAGAAATAATGAAATGAGAATAATATGGTGCTTAGATTTAAAGAAAAAAAAAACAACAAAGCCAAAACTTAAAAGAGGGGCGAAAGATATCAGAGGGGCATCCAAACCCATAAATAGAAAATAAACTGACAACCCCTTGACTAAAAAACGTAAAAAAAGACAAAACGACAAATAATAGTACACAAGACACAAAATAGAAACTAAAAACTGCGCAATACGAACCCCACCAGAGACTGGGGTTCATCTCAGATGCACCGGATGGGTAAAAAGATCCTGCTCTACATGTGGCATCCGTCGTGTTGCTTATGTTTTTACAAACCCGGTAAAGAGGGAGAGTCAAACTCATAGATTGAAAATAAACTGACAGCGCCATGGCTAAATATAAAAAGACAAACAGACAAATAATAGTACAGAAAACACAACATAGAAAACTAAAGACAAAGCAACAGGAACCCCATCCAAAACTGGGGGTGATCTCAGATGATCCGGAAGGGTAAGCAGATCCTGCTCCACATGTGGCACCCGTCGTATTGCTTATGTTATTACAAATCCGGTAAATAAATAATTGTCTAAATTTATTGCCATATATATGATGGGTTTTTTTAAACTGTCCAAATTTGTTACAATAATGTCGAGAGTAAATTAACAATATTCCTTTTGCAACGGTTAAATTTTTTATCGATATGAAAATTCTTTTAATAAAAACAAAAAAAGATTTAAAGAACGTTCTTTCTATGCCTAAGGTAAAACACAACAAGTTCTTTAATCGATTTTGATAATGTTTTTGTATACATATTCAAGAGGACCGAAAGATACCGGAGGGACATTCAAACTCAAATATAAGATTCCATACACGAATGGTAAAATCGAAATCTCGAAAACATTAAACTAAGAAAGGATAACAACAATGGTGGTTAGAATTCACAAAGAAAGTTTCTTTAATTCGTCTGTTTTGAATAGCATTAACATAGGCTTTAAATAGTGAAATTATGAAATCTTTAAGGGAACATTTGTATAATAAATCAACAAAATAGAAAATTAATTGTATGAAATATAACAAAAGTTGTCATTTAAACAGTAATTTTTTTTAATGCAAATCATAAAATAAATCATGGATTAATTGCAATAAATATGTTATGTAGATACAGCTGCAGGTAAAATAAACTGATAAGAACTGAATACTGCCTATCCGGGAAATCAGGTGTAATTGGTGGCGTTGTATTAGTTGAGTGAAGAGTTCAAACACCGCAGGTGTCAGGTAGATGAATTAACATGACATGTCGGATAATATGCAGGCCAATAATGTGTCGGCTACCATATGTCGACCCAATTCTGCATCGACCATGTATCGCAGAATGTTCTTACGAGGACTTTATGACAGTAGGTGTACATGTATAAATATGTTCAACAAACGTTACTTATATTTCATTTTCGTTTCATTTTGACCGTATCTTTCTGAAATTAGTATTGTTATATTGTAATCGGATGTTTATATTTTCAATAATTAAAGGTGAGAAAT
Organism: Mytilus galloprovincialis; assembly: GCA_037788925.1. NCBI lineage: Eukaryota > Metazoa > Mollusca > Bivalvia > Mytilida > Mytilidae > Mytilus > Mytilus galloprovincialis. Next base: position 35,837,731 of record CM075340.1, read on the forward strand.
ATTACATGTGTTACAGCCAATCAGAACACAGATCACGACAACTTCGATATTGATCAAGCCATTTTTTTTACTTCTCACACAACATTATGTATTCATATTCTATATCTTTACATGATAGCTATTTAATATTTTAAATAAATATTGATTCATTCCAACCTAGAAGTCTTTTGTTTAAGAAATGGAAATATGTACAACAATTTTTCAAACGATCATGTCATTGTCAGAACAGCCGATGTTGGTGTGGTAAAGCGTTTTGTCTATAAAAATCTATTTTTTTCTTTTTTTTTTTTCATTTTATTTCTATAACGAATGGTGCATATTTTTTGTTACTAACTTTCATTTACAATAAATAATAAGTTATGTTACAATGTTTATTATCGGTCAGAACTTTCAACACGACAAGTCGACGTTGGTCAGTTAAAATTTTCTAAACTTACTCTTTTCATTATTTTTGTTGTTTTGTTGTGTTAAATGTTATCATCTTCCGTAATACAGAATATAAATAGAAATAATTAAAATTTTAACAATGAAGATGACGTGAATAATTCCTTACAACAGAAAAAAAATATCCGCATCGCCGTTTATTTTTCAACAGATTTTGAAGTTAAAATATATATGCTTAAATCAAAGCAATGATTTATACCGAATTCATTACCTTTAAGAGGGAACACCTGCATCCTATTATGGTTATAAAGTCCCCAATTAAAGTTTGAAAATCAATAATATGAAGAAAAACAAAACCAATATACATGTACTTATGAACATAAAATCGTTAACTTTTTTTTCGTTTTAGTAGAATAATAAAAGAAGTATCATATTGTTTCCCGCAAATGTACATCTTATTATTCAGAAATATTTTAGTTTCTGATAAGAATAACCTGCTAACTTGTATATTCGCCATTCTGATGAATAACTACCTTAAACTCGTTCTCAGCCAACTCATATTTCTACTAACTCGTACCTAATATTTCTATTTTCATACGCATTTAAATTGCTATGTTCTTTTATATAATATAGAAACTTATAAATACAATAAAGTACAACTTTTTTCAGGAATCTGATGCCTTTTTTTCAAATCAGAAATGTATAAAGTTAATACTAGTAATTGGTCTTACACAGTCAGCTCTATATCCATGGCACTATATTAGATGATTCTAGAACAGAGCATACCAGCTCTTCTTCAAGAAATCATGATAAGAACTGGCACAAAAGGGTCTTACTCTTGTGCTATCCCACAAAAAAATAGCGACAGGGGTCATCCCTTCGTCAATCGAACGCAAATGCGCCAATGCAATAGTTACGCACTGAGGAAAAGACTGCAATCTCCGGATATTATCGCCATTTTGCTTGAACATGATATTTCTTTATCATTTGTTAATGATTTAGCCTACCAGGTGATTAAATTTATGTTTTGGGACTTTTTCTAATTAATGAACTGCTTTTATCGCTTCAAAAAGATTCAAATGCCTTCATATATAAACTAACTTCTCGAACACACGTTCAATGCAAAAATTATGCAAAATCTCCATAGAATAAGAGAGAAGGATATAATTTTACTCATTTTACGTTTAACTTGTGTTCAAGATGGTTCTAGTTAGTTTATATATGAATGCCTTACTAATCATTTTGAAGCGATAAGGCCTGCACAGGAATTAAACATTGTCCAAACGCTTTTAATCATTCAGTTATATAGATATTAAAACGGATACGTTCTGATTGCCTTTTACAAAGTTAATAAGTAAAACTCAAAGGACTTTGGTGCAGCAGTTATTCTGAAATCTGTGTTTTCATACTAAAACCCTTGTATGTTTACTTATCTTACCAAACACATTATATTTCTGTAGGTCCCAGCCATTTCAAAAAGATGTCTTTTGGTTTCTTATGAAGAGTTGTCGCATTGACAATCATACCACATCTTCTTTTTTATACATACAACTCACATAAAAGGGGCGGTCCCACCCATATGTCCTCATACAAAATCATTAGTTGTCAAACAAATACGGGGTTTCAAAATAATGTTGGTATCGTTAATCAATTTCATAAAATCACTTACTTTTATAGACGAATGATTTACTTTAAATATTTGATGATTAGAAACAAATTGCATCAGGATACCAATAATTAAAGTTGAACTTTACTGTACTTTGTTTATTTTACAAAATACATGATAATTTTATTGAGTATGAATAATAAAATATTGGTCACGAGATGATAAAAGAACGAGTTGGTAGAAGTACTGATGGTAAATATTGGATAATAGTTTGCTGTATTTCTTTTTTGATTTGTTAAACTTCTTGATATGTAAAAGTTCTTGATTTGTAACTTGTTGATTTTTAACTTGAAGTTTACGAAATTACATTTCACATTAAGAAATTCATGTAACGAATGCAGAAAATACATGTTACACATTAAGAAATTACATTTTACAAATAAATATATATTGCATGTTACAAATAAAGAATTGTATAATTATGGCGTATATTCCCTTCCATATTTTGTTTGTATTATAATTGACATATTTACATACATTGTATGTTGATGATTTTGCTGATATATACCCATCTTAGTTGGTCCTTAAATAGACACAATCCCCAAAATCGTTTACTGTTTACAATTTAGTCCATTGCAGTGGAATTACAGAATTTTATTAGTATCAGACAATCATACTGAATATTTCAAAGCCTAGTACCTTTTCTGTGCATTTTTAAAAAGTTGCATAACTCTGTTAATGCATAACTCTAGCACCTCTGAATTAAGTTTGTTGAATTTGAAGAATATTGTTTTCTTATAGGAATTTATTGTAACAAATGATGACGCATACAACTGGGACAGTAATATGTATGTGTTATGTGATATTAGGAAGTGTGCATGCGTTGATGTCTATCAGTAACCTTAACATGAGTAAGTTAACACTAAATCTTAATACGAGGAATGTTAGATGAACTTACTTGATCCTTACCGCGTGACAAAAATATGTGGACTAATTTTGGAATTTTGTATTTTTCTTTTTTACTCAAGTTTGTTATGTTTTGCAGAAATTTTCGATTAAAATTGTTTGAATAAATACTTAACCTACAAAATATGTAAACAAAATCTGTTATTTCTTTACTGACAAAAATATTCACTCTACATAGTGTGTCATATGTGACTCAGTCGTGTTTCATTTCTTCATAATTGGAAACACTAAACAGGGATTTTGTATCATAAAGGCAAGAAAGGGTCCAGAGAAGTTAACACAAGCTAGGTGCTGTTTGAAATCTTTTCCTGCTACATGACACGATTTCAGTTTTACTTCAATAAAATTTGAAATGAGAAAAATAGTATTTGTTAATGTCTCTAAATCGAGTAAACTCGGTTTTGTAATCATAGAAAATATTACTCGTACAAGTTTAACTTTAAATTAAGAAATATATATGGATATATATGAAATCACTTTCGCTTCAAATATTTACTGTATTATTGATTCATTTAGGCCAAATTTTCTCATAAAACATATTCAAGAAACTGTTTTTCACTCAACGTCTGTAAAAGATAGGCAAAAGATACTAAAGGGACATGCGTTCAAATGAAAAAAATATACAAGGCACACATTGTTTGTAACATTTTAAAAACTTCAAAAGCGACGAACCGTGAAACCTACAGTTTATAAGAAAACTAACTGTTCATACATTCATACATTGGGTACATGTATATTGTATAATCAGACCTACCCCTTGTATATATTATCGAAAATGTTCACAAATAAATTTTCAAACTATAAGTTGATGTTCAAACAAGCATTTCATGTAATTGATGACATATCACCACCGCAAAGAATGGATTATTATTACACACTTCAAGAAGGTTTTGTTTACAAAGTCCCTTACATTCTTTGTGAGTTGCTTTATAGCACCATGATATAAAAGCTCTTGGGAAAAACACTGCAGTATCAATACTAACACCTCAAATTGCTGATTAATTGCACAAAATTTTTAACCCACATTTGGCTTGATGATTTTAACTTCCCTCTGGTTCACCTTTTCATTGTATAAAAGACAATAAACGGTAGAAATATAATTTGCTTTCATGTGGGTTGTATAAGTAATGTTTTAATGATCTAAATTAGTTTTTGTTGCAAAATCACCAAAAAAAATAATTAACACCGAGGAAAACTCAAACGGAAAGTCCCTAATCAAATGGAAAAATAAAAAGCTCAAACACATCAAACGAACGGATAACAACTGTAATATTCCTGTCTTGGTACAGGCATTTTCTTTTGTAAAAACTTGGTTTTAGAGGTAGCTAAACCTCTCACTTGTTTGACAGTCGCATCAAAGTCCATTATATTGACAACGATCGGTGGACAAAAAAAAACAAACATAATAGGTAAAATTTCAAAAATAGGAAAACAGCAATCAACATTGTTAGAATCTTAATCACTATAAAAACAAACAAATATGTAACAATGAAGCACAAAAGAGGCATCATTTTTTATACAAATAAGGCCGTTAGTTTTCTCGTTTGAATTGTTTTACATTGTCATTTCGGGGCCTTTTATAGCTGACTATGCGGTATGGACTTTGCTCATTTTTGAAGACCATACGGTAACCTATAGTTGTTAATGTCTGTGTCATTTTGGTCTCTGATGGATAGTTGTTTCATTGGCAATCATACCACATCTTCTTTTTTATAATCAATGCATTGTTATAAACATTTTTGCAGTAACTATGGACAGTGATGACTATGGGAAGGCAATTGATATTTATGATAAGGAATATGTTATATTTGCTAAAGAAGCCATGACAACACCAAAGCCGAATTTCGGTTGTGTTATTGCGATTCGTTCTGGTTACAAAGATTCAAATTACCAAATAGAGATCACTCCGGATATGGTCGATATCACGAACTGTGAGGTAGTACTGTATATTTATGATGAAGGATCTTTACCAGCAGGAACTACTCTTGTAGGTGCTTTATTTATAGTGGTGGGATATACTATTACAAAGAAAACGGTTATTGTCTGCACATATTTAAAACAAATGTAAATATTCGTTTTTATGTCGTACTGTTACACCTGTTTGTACGATGATAAACAATAGACAACTTTCGAGTTCGATGCATTCCCGTTAAAAACTTAGTGAAAGTCACTCGTGCGTTTAGGTGCGTCGTGACTTCCGTTTCAATGATGAGCGAGTGGTTGAAAACTATAAAGCTATATTGCACGAATTATTCGGCAAATTAAATTCTCATAATTGATAATCTGCATCGCTGTCATTAGGGAATTGTGATTAAGTACCTACTGAAAAAAGTTTATTTCTAGTTTATCCTGCATAATGACGATCACTTAGACGCTTGACGAACGTTTATAGGTCAGGGATACAGGCGAGCCCCTTTATCTGGTAAATGACGTCACAAAGGCGCGTGTAATTGACGAGTTTTTTCCGGGGACGGATGAACTCGAAAGTGGTCTATTGTCTCATGTAAAATTATCAAATCTATCTTGCTATTTTGATTGATCAGTTGTGTTCAATTGTTTATTTTAAAAATGCATCGAGCTCAATTCGTTGATTCGTAATTCTATCTATTTGAATATATAAAAGTGAAACTTTTCCTGTTCATCGTGTGTTACTTATATATTGATGTATATTTCAGCAAAGATTGTCTTGCACATCCATGGGCACAGGAGATATTTTCTATTCCAAATCTGGAAGCGTTACATTTGAATTGATGAATCAGGATCCGATGTATCAACTAAACTTTGACTTCACTGTCAAAGTGAGAGCATTTCGTAAGTATTTTTTGCTGATATGGAAATATTCAACCATGCTAGGTGATGGAGTCAGCAGGGACTTACAGTCCACCAGCAGATACACAGGACAAGTAAATGAAAATAACACCTTGTATATATCAGTTAAAATATGATAAAGTGTTTGAAACCTATAAAGCTACCTATCAAAGTCCACATTTTAAATGAAAGCCAGTATTTGAGTTTTCTGATGATCATGTTCAGAGTCATACGGAATAGGAATACAAGATAGATTTAGACTTAACAGCGCAGGCAATGTATAGGAATCAGAAATACACTATTAAAACACACATCCAGGTGTCAATCTCAATGCGTTTAATATTTTTTTGCTAACTAATGTTTGCTGCCTATAATTCAGAATTTTAACAGTGTTTCGGGTTTTTTGCTTCAACTTGTTTAAGCATGGGTGACATTATCAAAATTCTCCCAACTAGTCAACTCCTTTTCAAGGTACTCCTTTATATTTTTGTTGCGTTTATATGCCTTTTTGACCTCGTGTGACTCAATTTTTTTAATGAAATATTTTGTATCTGTAAAAGTTCAGCATCTTCAATAATGGTTTTATAATTAGATCAAGTAATCTCTCAATGCGTCACGTGGGGTTGGGGTTACACTTATTGATGAATGGTTGGTTAGGAACATTATTGTCTCGTACTAGCTGACGAGTTCGTAATGCCTCTTAAAATCATTGTATATATTTTATCAAATTTTTATCAAAAAGAAAAATTTTACTATATGAAGACAAAAAGTCAAATTCTATACATTGTCAATAAATTTCTGTATGTGAAATTACTGTTTAAAAATAAATAATTTGTCAATCGGTTAGAGAGAGAGAGAGACGAAAAGGAAAACGTCGAAAACATTACCATGATTACCTAGGAAATATAAGATTAACCAGCACGAATCCAACCAAAAATCAGGTGAGGACTCGTGTTCTCCTTCTTCTTCCTGCTCCCTAGTATCACCCGTCGTGCGACTATTGTTTGATGCTTTGATTGAGTAACTAGGCATCTTACAGATATATCTTTCATTGAAGTTTGAAACTTGATGAGATTTTTTGAGCAATTTGGTATTTTGTTATATTTCTTATTTTAGAATGAACACTGCCAGACAGACATGTACCCTTTACAATCATTATATGTTTTAAATACAGTTGACCTTTTGCATATATATAGTATCAAAGAAACAAATAAAACCAGAAAAAATTCAGAATAACCAATGAACCATGAAAATGAGGTCATGGTCAGATGATAATTGCCAGACAGAAATACACACCTTACAATGATTCCATATGCCAAATTTAGTTGACCTAGTGCTAATAGTATTAGAAAAAAACAGACTAAAAACCAAAAATTTACAACATTGAGAAATGAACTATAACAATGAGGTCAAGGTCAAATGAAACATGCCAGACTAACATGTACTTCGTAAAATATTTTCATACACCAAATTTAGTTGACCTATTGCATACAGGATTAGACCAAAAACACAAAAACACAAAAACTTAACTTTAACCACTGAACCATGAAAACGGGGTCAATGTTAGATGACAACTGCCAGATCAACATGTCCACCTTACACTCATTCCAAACACCAAATATAGTAGACCTATTGCAACAGTATTAGCAAAACAGACTAAAACACAAAAGTTTAACTATAACCACTGAACCATGAAAATGAAGTCAATGTCAGATGATACCTGCCAGTTGGACATGTACACCTTACAATCATTCCATACACCAAATATAGTAGACCTATTGCTCATAGCATCTGAGATATGGACTTAACCACGTTCACTGATCCATTAAATGAGGTCGAGTTCAAGTGAAAATTGATTGAAGGGAATGGGGACTTTGCAAGGTACGCACATACTAAGTATAGTTATTCTATTACTCATAATAAGAGAGAAATAAAGAATACTAAACATCTTTATTTTTTCAAGTAGTTACTGAACCATGAAATGTGGTAAAGGACAGCGGACAAATGACTTCATAACATAAGGCATCTTTATACAAAGTATGAAAGTTCCAGTTCTTCTGCCTTCTAAAATATTAAACTTTTAAGAGGTTAGTTAATGTGTGATGTTAGTACTTTATTAATCTGTCTTAGAAATTGATATAAAATATGACTAGTGACCTTGTTTATAGAATCCATAGCAATTGTCCTTTCCGTGTTTTTCACTATGTGTATTTCAAATAAAAACTCTGCAGCTAATAAATTAATAAATGAAAAATTATAGTATACCCATAAACTCTTCAGCTGAGTAGTACACAAAAGGCTAACATAAAGCCCTGAAAATGAAATACTACATTTTTGCCTATACTGTGACAAAGATATGAATAATTCTTATGATACCTAAGCTGGCTTATTCAGAAACTACTTGCTATAAGAAATAATTCGGTCACCATCTTTTGATGAACAAAATCAATACGCATTCTGGAGCTGCATGTCGGCATACAATCGAACGAGGTAAAATGTATACATTATCAAGCCAAAGACAAAATATATATCATTCCCTTTTATTGAAACCAGGAAAATGGACAAAAAATGTTCAACAATACATTTTGTAAAGTTTCAAAAAGGAAGTGGCTGTACGGCAGATGTAGGAAAATATTTACCCGCTACAACTAAACATTATCAAGCTAAAATTTAGATATAACATTATTCCCATCCATACAGAAGCCAAGAAGAACTTTAGGAAACATTTCCTAGTGCTACGAGTGTTGTAATTTCTAACTATCAACCAAGCAGAAAGTAGCTGCACGGCAGATGACCAAATATAAAAACACAAATGACAAAAGTTCCTACCTTAGGTCTTTCGGGCGTGCATACAGAGAGATTCGCGGAACAACGTATGATTTGACGGAGGGAGGAAAGGATGAAATGACGGACAGAATGACGGACGGAATAATAGACACAGGGACAGACGGAGGCGAGTAGTTACAAGACCTTCTTTCGACGTTGGCGACGCAGATATAAATGGACAATTTCATATCCCCGTCCTTATATGCCGGTTTTCTTATTTTGTATTTCTAACAGGTAATACATGACAAACTATCTTTATCCGTCCATGTGTTTAAGGTCAAGGTCACAAATATTTACACTTTAAATTTGATATAGTGGTTTCCGATTCATATTAGTAGTCCAGTAGTCAACATTTCGGTGTTGACATGAATATCAATAATGTGGTCATTTTTATAAATTTCCTGTTTACAAAACTTTATAAATTTTTTCGAAAAACTAAGGATTTTCTTATCCCAGGCATAGATTACCTTAGCCGTATTTGGCACAACTTTTTGGAATTTTGGATCCTCAATGCTCTTTAACTTTGTACTTGTTTGGCTTTATAAATATTTTGATCTGAGCGTCACTGATGAGTCTTATTTAGACGAAACGCGCGTCTGGCGTACTAAATCATAATCCTGGTACCTTTGATAACTATCATAATCTAGAATTTTTTAAAGAAGATAAATCAAAATAAAACGTATGCAGCAATAGATGTTAGGGTGTCTGTTTACATAAAAGAATAACATGATGGTTTTAATGATATTCGCTTGTTATGTTTTGGGATATTTGTCAGGTTTTCGGAATCCTCTGGCTTTATCAATTTGAATGCCTTAAAAACATTTACCCATTGACCCCCAACTTTCTTTTTATAAATCTTTTGCATGTATAATTATAAGCCATCTGTAAAAGTCTTATAAAATCCTTGTTATTTCTTAATAGTTTGTGAGCACTTAAACTTGTCAATGATAAAGCTATGAAAAGTCAATAGAGGACATTTTCTTGCGTAAATTTCAATGGCTAATATCTCGAAAACAAACACATTGAACTATAATATTTTTTTTTTGCACTTTTGGTTCTTAAATAATCCCCTATCAATATATACTAGTGTTATGAAAAGGTTGTTGTTTTGAAACTGAGTAGTAAACAATAGCTTAATACTTGAATGGCGACATCAGTTTATAGTAGGTTTATTTTTTACAAAACTGAATTATGGATACTACGATCGTTTAAAGTTGTTTGAACATTTTGATGTTAGTTTCCGCTGAAAATTATCTAGTTGCCAGAAAAACATTTTACATTTGGATATGATCCACTTTTTGAATTAAAACGAACATATCGATTTTAATTACACATTCAATTTATCAATTACATGTCCAAAACCTGGGACAAAGATAGTTTGTAGGTTAATGTAGGTTTCGTCGCATTAAACATGTGCGTATCAATAACATGATAAACGTTTTGTATATAAAACATTGGTGTGTCAGTTATTCTTTGTATTGATGCTATACATATCGGTTTTACGAGCTGTTATAATTTTATGTAAGTATTTGTAAAGAAAACAACAAGAAATGTTTTTCAAAAAATATGTGTGTGTACTGTCATATGCTTTTACTGATATTGTTCACAACCTCTAGTAAAAGCCACGCTTTTCCAAAATCTTGGTCAAGAAATGCCTTAAGATTGATCGATATTTCTTGTAAATTGTGAATGTACGGCGATACGTTAATAATGCAACGTCATTACGAAAAGAAAACAAAATGCACGACGGACGATGACGACGGACGATGACGACGGACAACGGACGCCAAATAATAAAAAAAGCTCACTTGGCCCATTGAGCCATGTGAGCTAAAAGGAAGTCAGAGGACAATTATTTCTTGACATGCTAAAATAAAAGTGAAGCTTTAGAGAGTGCAATTGAAACATGTACATACATAATATGATGCAAAATGATTAGGGACTTTCCGTTTTGAATTTTCCTCGGATTTCATTATTTTTGTGATTTTACTTTTTTACACAGCTATTTCAATTGGTCCAGATTTCAATAGGCACAGGCCTACAACAATTTAGGCCATTGAAGTGAAAATTAAAGTAAGTTATAAGAATCAGAAGACCGTACTGAATATTTCCAAGCACATTTTTTTTCAAAGTGACAGAACTCTGTTAATGAATAACTCTAGCACATCTGTATTAATTTCGTTGAATTGAAGACATTTTTTTATCATAGGAATAAATTTCAACAACGATGATGTATACAGCTGGGACAGTGATATGGTTGTGTTCTGTGATATTAGGAAGTGTCCATTCGCAATCTACCAGTAAGTTAACGCTAAACCTTCATTGAGGAAATGTAAGATTAACTGACTTGATCCTTACACTGTGTAAACAATATATAATGAACCAATAAGTATTAAGATGTGGACTTATTTCCTTATTAATAAATTTTGTATTTTCCCTTTTAATTTTTCTAATGTTTTTAGAAATTTCAATTAAAATTATTTGAATAGATACTTATATAACATACAAAAATTGTTAAGATCTGTTAATGTTGTACTGACAAAAATTTTCTAATTATATATTCAACCTGTGTTTCACATTTTACTCAGTTGGTTTCCATTTCTTCCTAATTGGAAACACTGATTAGGGATTATGTATCATAAAGGCAAAGAAGGGTCTACAGAAGTTGATGCAATCTATGTGCTGTGTGCAAATCATTCCTGCCACATTGCACGATTTCAACTTCGCTTCCAAAAATTTAAAAAAGAAAAAAAGGATGATTTATTAATGTCTCTAAATCGAATAAACAGTGTTTTGTAATCATAGAAAATATTTCTAGTACAAGTTTTACATAAGAAGAATTTATGGATTGTTAAAATAACCTTCTTTTCAAATATTTACTGTATTATTGATTCATTTAGGTAAAAGTTTATCATGTATGAAACCTTTTTTCACTGAACCTCTGTAAAAGAGAGGCGAAAGATACTAAAGGGACATGCATTCAAATGTAAAAAAAAATATACATGACAAACTCTAGCTAACATTTGAAAATTCACAAGTGACGAACACTGAAACTTACAGTATATTAGTAAAACAACTGTTCATACATGAATATATTGTGTACATGTAGATTGTATAATCAGAACTACTTTTTGAATGAATTACAGATTATGTGTATAACCCCTTCAACAAATTTTAAATATCTTTTGGGTGATGTTCACAACAAAAATTTCTTGTAAATAATGACATATCACCACCGCAAAGGATGGATAATGATATCATAATTCAAGATGCTGTATACAATGTGCCGGTCTTCCTCTGTTCGATGTCCTATAGCACCATGATACATACACCTCGGGGGAAAACACTGCGGTATCAAAAATAACGTCTGTAATTTCTGATAATTTGAACAAGACAATTAAACCAATATTTGGGTCAATTAATTATTACTAGTAACTTCCATCTGGTTTATCTAGCTATAAAACTAGGTTCAATCCACAATTTTCTAAATAAGAAAATACCTGTACCATGTCAGTAATATGACAGTTGTTATCCATTCGTTTGATGTGTTTGAGCTTTTTATTTTGCCATTTGATTAGGGACTTTCCGTTTTGAATTTTCCTCGGAGTTCAGTATTTTTGTGATTTTACTTTTTCTATCTGGTTGACCTTTGTATAATAAACAACAAAAAAGGTAGAAAATAGCTTTAACTTTCTTGCAGGTTGAAATGTTGGGGTTTTTTTTTTTCGTGTTTTACATTTTTTATGTTTAGTGTAATGTTTTGTTATGATATATGTTTTGCAGTAACTATGGACAGTGATGTCTATTGTGGGAAAGCAATTGATCTTTATGATCAGGAATATGTTATAAATGCTAGAGCAGATATGACAACATCAATCCGGCTGAATTACCATTGTGTTATTACGATTCGTTATGGTTACACAGATTCAAATCACGGAATACAGATCACTCAACAGATGATCGATATCAACGATTGTGGAATTAAGCTGAATATTTATGAAGGATCTTCACCAGGTGGAACTGTTTTGGTGGGTACTTTATTTATGGTAGGAAGATTAGAATATATTATTACAAATATTGGAATGCTTATTATCCGTACATATTTTTAAACAAATGTATAATTGCATTTCAAATTTTACGCACCTTGAAAGATATATTTTTAAAAGATGTGCAGAATTACTGAGTACTACTTATAAAATCTATATCAATAATACCTATGCAATACACAGAGAGATGTTTCAGAGTGCTTCACTCACAATCATCAATATTCCTTGTAAAAATCACACCAGAACTAAATTCATAACTGTATTACCTTATGTGCATACATAGTTTTATTTTGATTTACTTTCTTTGTTTGATTGCTATTTTATTGATACTAACCCTTATGACGTCACCAAACATTTACGTTGTATTTACAATGATAAAAAAACTGTCTCATGAAAGTACCAAATGTATTGTTCCTGTGACATGGAAATGTCAGAAAATGTTCCTGCTATTTTGATTGTGTGCAATTGTTGATTCCATAAATTCTTCCAGCCGATTTGATTGTTTTTAATTGACAGACACATAGGTGCTAGATCAGAATTAGGTAGATTTGCTTTGGACTCTTATATAAAAACTCAAACACTCATATACTTTTATAGAACAAACTGTAATTAAAATAATCCCCTGGTTAAAGAATCTCTAAAAACAAACATAACTTTACATTCTGCAGGATTTATTCTAGCTTTCGTATGCAGATATATGTTTTTAAAGATATGAAAATAAACACAGGAAATTAATCTAATATCAATGTACCTTTTACATGTTTTAAACAATCAAAAAACGTGTTAAAATGTACTATTAAAAAGTGTGTTTCGGAGGAATATGAAAAAACGACTTTAAATAAACTTTCAAAATTGGATACTTCATCCAAAATTTGTCTCTATGGGAAATTAAAAACTAATTGTCAGTCTGAGGAATATTTAAGTTGCAATAATTTTATACATAGGCAGTTACTCTCGAAAATTTAGACTTAGTGATCATTCCCTAGACATTGAATTGAGAAGATACAGAAACATTCCAAGAGCACAAAGATTATGTAAAAAATGTGGAGTCCTAGATGACGAATTCCATTTATTGTTGTATTGTGACATTAACATATCATAATTTTTTGGCTTATCTAAAAGACTGTGTACCATCATTTCAACATTTTGTCTATCCCTAATTCATGTATTTGATTTTGATGTTATATTTGTTATTCTCGTGGGATTTTGTCTGATGTTTGGTCCGTTTCTGTGTGTGTTACATTGTAGTGTTGTGTCGTTGTTCTCCTCTTATATTTATGCGTTTCCCTCAGTTTTAGTTTGTTACCCCGATTTTGTTTTTTGTCCATGGATTTATGAGTTTGAACCGCGGTATACTACTGTTGCTTTTATTGATGCATTTAATAAACTAATACACATTCTAAACCCCATCCCTGAACTTGTTTGTCATATTGGAGTCTTCATTTTGCAGTCTTTAGAACTGAGAAGGTCAGACCCATGTCAGACAAGCTCATGATTGTGTTTTATACATAAATTTATAATTGAACTCTTAAAATATGTTCTATTATATTGTATTGTATTTCATCGTTTTGCATTGTATTTAAAATGTATAATTGCTTATTTGTATTGCTTGGCCCTTATGGGTGTAATTGCGTCTGGCGTATATATAAAATTTAGTCCAGGTATCTATGATGAGATTATTTGCAATAAGGATTACGTAACTTCATAATTTTTCTATCCATTTTAATTTCACAAAATGTATTTTTTCATGTCATCGTGTGTTAATTGTACATTGATGTATAATTTCAGAAAAGATTATCCTGTTCAACCAAAAGTACAGGTATTTTATTTTCCGAATATAAAATGGTTACATTTGAGTTAATAATTCCAGTAGCGCTGTACAACCCAAGGAATGACTTCATTATTAAAGTGAAAGCATTTTACAGTAAGTATTTTCTGTTGATAGTGAAATATTGAAACATGCAAGTGGGATTGCCGCGTATCCATCAACTGATTTCATCAGTCCACCTGCAGAGGTATAGACACAGGACAAGTAAATGAAAATAACACTTTGTATACATTAGTTAAAATATGATCCAGTGTTTCAAACTTATAAAGGCTTCTATCAACATTATGTACTTAATTATTCATTTTTTATATGATAATGCGGATCTAATCAAGGTGTCTGTGGGGGGTCCTGGTGGTCATGTTGGAAGAAATGTGTAATAAGAATACAAAGTAAAAATAGAATAAACAGCACCAAAAATGGCTTAGTATCGGAAACGTAATATTATAACACACAGTCATGTGTAAGTATAATCAACAATTCCGTTAGATGAATATATTGACCACTCATACACGTTGTGGGAAATTTCGAAACCTTTAAAATATCCAATTTCACTGAATTCAATCAGATCTAAAAAAAAAAGTGTTCTGTTTTATTTCTACATCTACATGTACATCGTACGTGGAACTGTCAATTCGGACCAACATTCAACGCTTTCGGTAGGTCAAAAAGAGTATGTTGAAAGGTAAAATCAAAAATATATAAAGCAAGTATATATGTATGATATGACCTTTAAAAAAAGGAGAAACCCGGCTTCCTTGGTAGTACCAGGGAAATAATACCCACCGGCCTACTTTAGTCCATCATTTGACTAACTTTGCAAATGGCGGAATGAACAGAAAATAGAAAGAGAGCTTTGAAACCTCCCTCTTGAGGGATGCCACGGAAGGAGTCTAAGTTACTCTTGATGGAAAAGAGTTTCAAAAGGTCACTGTTCTTGGGGAAAAGCTGTATTTGAAGCCATTAATCTAGGTTGAGTATTATCGGAACTTCTTGGTATGTGATGATCTTGATCTTGCTAATATTTGTGTTAGGTAATTGTCACATGGTATATCACAAGATCATTAACCACTTTATTTTAAGGTTAGTGTCACCTTTCTGTCTTTCAACGATTTCCAGTCAAGTTCTCCCAACATGCTATCCACACTACTGCGGTTCAAATAGCTATAAGTGGCGTAACGGGATTTTTAATTTTTTTCACATGCTCTTTTTGATAGGGGTTCCATACTTTTGCAAAGTAGCGTAATTGGAATCTGACCAATGCAACATAGGTGTTTGTCTTTGTTTCAATATCAAACGTTCTTAAATTGCGTTTTAGAACTCTTAACATACTTTTTCCTTTTTTTCGGTCACTCTATCGATTTCTGGTTTCCAGGAAAGGTTTGATTCGGTGTCAACCCTAAGTTATTTTGTACTTCTTTATCTTTCCAGCACTTGTCTCTTTTATTTATGAGCATGATCTTGTAGTAGTTTGTACAGTGCACTTCTGTGGGTAAAAGTCCATACCTTAGGATGTTCGTGTTGTTTCTTAATTATTATTTATATCTGTTGGTTTTGATTGTTATTGTCTTATAAAGATTTTCATGTAGTATGCTAGTATCAACAGGAGATGTTTTCTTTATATGCTATGCGATCGTTTTATTAGGTAGATCGTTAATAGATAGAAGGGGTAGTAAAGGTCCGAGTACAGTCCCTTGGGAGACTACACTGAACACATGAACTTTCTCTGAAGATTCTCCCTCAATGATGGCTTGTTGAATACAATAAGCTAGGAATGATTGAATCAACTTGGATGTTTGTCTTGTAATTCTGTAAGCATGTACTAAAATTCAGAAAATATTTCGAGGGTTTAATGAATGCAAATAGTGCTTAGAGATGAATAATGCAATGATAAAAACTCGCATTCTGAATTAAATAGATATATCTGTATGCAGAATTTCCTTAAATCTCATTAATTAATCTCGTATGTTTGTCCTTTTTTTTTAAATCGCAATAATAAAAGCGTGAAATTCTTGCATTTACAGTAGTTTGCTTAGCATGCGTCTATGTAGTAGCATAAACAAAATTACGGTAACCCCATTTTTATTTTGAGATCCTGACGAGCTATATTCTCATGATTTATTTTTAAATTCTATATAAAAAAGAAAATAGGGTATAATTGCCAATGAGACAGCTCTCCACAAGAGACAAAAGAACACAGTAATTAACAACTATAGGTCACCGTACGGCCTTCAACAATGAACAAAACTCATACCGCATAGTCAAACATAAAAGGCCCCGAAATGACAATGTAAAACAATTCAATCGAGAAAAATAACTAACAAAGAGAATGAGGCAGGGTTAAACATGTTAACAGGATCCAAACCCTCCCCTAGCCTTGGACATGGGTGTAACAGTACAACATAAGAACGAACTATAAACATCAGTTGAAAAGGCTTAACTTATCAGATGGATAAACAAACAAATATACAAGTGGACATGGCCGGTGTCATATGGTATTTTGAACCCCATGGCAAATTGACCCCAGGGTAAAAATACAGCTATGGTAAACTGAACCCCCCCCCCTGTATGAAAAATTGAACCCCCATGGTAAATTGAACCCCCATGGTAAATTGAACCCCCCCCCCCTGTTTTTTTTTTCATTCTAGATGATTATTAGAACATTTAACATTATTCTAAAGCTTCTCATAGATTAAGAAATCATTCATACAAGGAGGGGAATAAACATTTTCCATGCTTAGTTAAAAGAAAAATATTTGCTTGGTATAAGTGCTCTGAAGTCTTAACCAACAAAATGTCATTCAAAATACTTATTGACACATTATAACTAGACCATATATAGCTTTAATGCTATTATTATTTGTAATTATAACAAATGTATATATAATTATATGTATAAAGGGTAGTTTTGATTTTCCATGGTAAAAAAGGGGGAGGGGGTCAAAATACCATTGCAAAGCAAAATTTTAAAAATATTTTCCAGCAAGTAAAATACATAAAAACTACTTATTGGTATATTCTAACTACATAAAGAAGTAACAATTGCCAGCATTTTTTTAATTAAAGTTCTAGAGTAGGGGGTTCAATATACCGCAGAAGGGTCAAAATAGCATGGCAAAGTAATTTTCAAAATAAATTTTCCAGCAAGTTTAATACATACAAACTACGTATTGGTGTATTCTAACTATATTAAAAGAGTTAGAATTGCCAGAATTTCTGAAATTAAAGGCCTAGAGTAGGGGTTTCAATATACTGCAGGGGGGGTCAAAATACCATGGCAAAGTAAAATTTTCAAATTCACTTTTCCATCAAGTTTAATACATACAAACTACGTATTGGTGTATTCTAACTACATAAAAGAGTTAAAATTGCCAGATTTTTTTTTAAATTAAAGGTCAAGAGTAGGGGGTTCAATATACCGCAGAACGGTCAAAATACCATGGCAAAGTAAAATTTTCAAGATAACTTTTCCAGCAAGTTTAATACATACAAACTACTTGTTGGTGTATTCTAACTACATAAAAGAGTTGAAATTGCCAGATTTTTTTTAATTAAAGGTCTAGAGTAGGGGGTTCAATATACTGCAGGGGGGTCAAAATACCATGGCAAAGTAAAATTGTCGAAATATCTTTTCCAGCAAGTTAAATACATACAAACTATTTATTGGTGTATTCTTACTACATAAAAGAGTTAGAATTGCCAGATTTTTTTAATTAAAGG
Organism: Mytilus galloprovincialis; assembly: GCA_037788925.1. Classification (NCBI taxonomy): domain Eukaryota; kingdom Metazoa; phylum Mollusca; class Bivalvia; order Mytilida; family Mytilidae; genus Mytilus; species Mytilus galloprovincialis. The sequence continues at coordinate 35,855,912 of CM075340.1, forward strand.
TCTAGAGTAGGGGGTTCAATATACCGCAGGGGATCATAATACCATTGGCAAAGTAAAATTTTCAAAATAAATTTTCTAGCAAGTTTAATACATACAAACTACTTGTTGGTGTATTCTTACTTCCTAAAGAGTAAGAATTGCCAGATTTCTTTTAATTAAAGGTCTATAGTAGGGGGTTCAATATACCGTAGGAGGTCAAAATACCATGGCAAAGTAAATTTTTCAAAATAAATTTTCTAGCAAGTTTAATACATACAACCTACTTGTTGGTGTGTTCTTACTACACAAAAAAGTTAGAATTGCCAGATTATTTTTAAATTAAAGGTCTAGAGTAGGGGGTTCAATATACCGCAGGGGGTCAAAATACCATTACAAAGTAAAATTTTAAAAATATCTTTTCCAGCAAGTTAAATACATACCAACTACTTATGGTGTATTCTCACTTCATTAAATAATTAGAATTGCTAGATTTTTTAATATTAAAGGTCTAGAGTAGGGGGTTCAAAATACCGCAGGGGGGTCAAAATACCATGGCAAAGTAAAATTGTCAAAATATCTTTTCCAGCAAGTTTTATACATACATACATACTATAGACCTTGAATTTCAAAATTTCTAGCTTTTCTTACTCCTATACACAGTAATAGTACTCCAATGAGTAGTTTGTATGTATTTAACATGATGGAAAAGACATTTTGAAAATTTTACTTTGCAATGGTATTTTGACCCCCCTGTGGTATATTGAACCCCTCTAAGTTCAGTATTTTTGTGATTTTACTTTTTACTATAGACCTTGAATTTCAAAAATTGAAGCTATTCTAACTCCTAAACATAGTAATAGTACTCCAATAAGTAGTTTGTATGTATTTAACATGATGGAAAAGATGTTTTGAAAATTTTAATTTGCCATGGTATTTTTACCCCCCGCTGCGGTATATTGAACCCCCTATTATAGACCTTGAATTTCAAATATTCAAACTATTTTAACACCTTTACATAGTTATAATACTTTAATAAGTAGTGTGTATGTTTTTTAACATGATGTAAAAGATATTTTGAAAATTTTACTTTGCCATGGTATTTTGACCCCCCTGCGGTATATTGAACCCCTTACTATAGACCTTGAATTTCTAAAATTCTAGCTAATCTATCTATTAAACATAATAATAGTACATGTAATCCAATTAGTAGTTTGTATGTATTTAACATGATGTAAAAGATATTCCTCAAATTAAAAAAAATGATAGCCAACTAATTTAAAATTAGATTATCTGCAATACTATTTATCTAAAACAGGGGGGTTCAATATACCGCAGGGGGGGGTTTCAAAATACCATATGTGAAAAATTACCCCGGGGTCAAAATACCATGCGGTATAATGACCTCGGGGTCATTTTACCGCATGGTAATTTGACCCCGGGTTCACTTTTCAGGGCGTTCAAAATACCATATGACACCGGTTACTTGTACTTCCGATTCCCAACAACAGAAAGTCACTAAGTACAGATCAGAGAGAACTCGCAGTTACTGATAGCTAGTCCAAAGCCACTAACAACTTATAAAAAAAATTATGCCTCTGAGACTTAATAGTTTAGTTTACCTTCTAATTACATTCACATTATGATGGCACTTTTTTTAGAAGACAGTTTTTGGATGTTCATGTTTAAATAACAATAACTAAGTTATTTAAAAAAATATCAAGACAAGTGAGGTACTATAATAATGAAGGATTAGCAACCCAAACACAGTAAATGCACCTACATGTTTCTAATTGGCCATATCTGAAAGACGACAGAAAACAATTACAACATTTGTATTCTTAAATTAGCGTTGTCAGTTTATCAAATAATAATAAATCACTTAATAAGATATATTAATATTAAATATATATATATAAATATATATACTTATCATAGGTTTGAACGTAGTTTTCAATTTAGACTTGTATATATATATATATATATATATATATATATATATATATATATATATATATATATATATATATATATATATGAGGTGCAAAAATTTTGTTGTACACCAGATCCGGATTTCGACAATAAATGTCTCTTCAGTGATGTTAGGGATTGAAACGGTATTTGGAAGGCCATATAATGTATCTCAATTTAGGATAGACGTTTGAATTTAAAGAGTCAAAGTAGGATGAACGGATCATATAAACTGGAGGGAAAATATGATACAAGCCCAAACGAAAAAATATAAACAAGTCTAAATTGAAAACTACGTTCAAACCTATGATTGCGTTGGATAAAAACCGCAATTTTTATACGTGTGCAATTAAAATCAATTTCGTTGTAGAAGGGTCTAAATGCAGCACAAACAACATTTTCCAAAAGACCAAAAAAGTGAAAAGTACATTTTAACAAAACGCATTTGACTAACAGGTCGAACAACTGATATTCTTAAACCCTGCTGACTGCCATTGGCGATTGCCAAATAAATTGATCACAAGATGTAACAAAATGGATTTTGAAATGAATTTTATACTAAACAGAAAAACAATAATTTTGCAGAAAAGATGTTATACCACAAACATGAGGTGCAAAAACTTTTAGGCCATATAATTTATCTCAATTTAGGATAGACTCTTGAGTTTAAAGAGTCAAAGTAGGATGAACGGATCATATAAACTGGAGGGAAAATATGATACAAGCCCAAACGAAAACATATATTTAAATCAGCTCGCCATACATCAAATTTAGTTACAATATATTCAATTTTGAAACACAAATTGTTTGTGCAGCGTTCGTATAATCTTTATTAAAAATGTTCCACTTGGGTTAGTCGATTGTCCTCAAACGTTCATATAAAAATAACCGTTCGAGTTAAGTTGTGATTTCAAATGAGACAACATTAGTCACTCAACATTTCTCATAATTTGTGTCAGTCTTTACAGAACACTCGTTAAATCTTAATATTGGAAAAAGAGGTAACACAAATGGATAATGCAACATGTAAATTCCAGAATGGATGTTTTTGTGGCATCATATCACGAAGTTATGTGTATTATTTGTAGATAAACTCATCAATGATACCAGGATTGCATTAAGAATATCCTCTTTTTTACAATTATTATGTATGAGTTATTTATTCTCTCTAACAGACTATTCATATTCCCCATTTCCATTCTCAATTTTATATGACCAAATAGGCATACTTATCTATGTCTGCTAGCATATCAAATCAGATCTTTTTAAAGATAAGTTTGTCTTTTATGATCATTCAAACTATAGACATCCGTTTGAAACATGTTTGGTATTACCCTTCCTAAACCGATATCATTAATAAAAGGAGTATGTAAGAATACGAACAAATCATATTGTGTTGTTTTTTTCCAGAATATCCATGGGCCTTAAATGATTCCGTAGCTGAACAAAAACCGAACATGGATAATTTAAACAAAACTGATGACGTAAGCACACGTGTTGGTAAACTACAGCAACAGATTGTTAGTAACAGTGCTAGAGGTTTGTGACTTTAAGTAGTGTTACTCCCTTTATTCAAACTCCGTACAGTGATCGTTTCCGTTCCGGTACTATTTTCCCTTACTCCATCAATTAGTGTAGAGTAGTTTGCGGATTGGAGCTGAACTGCCGGGGAGTTTGCCCTTTATTATGTCATACAAACTTATGAATATAGGAATCGAGTACAATTTCAAAAACTCACTTTGTACTGTACAAGAATAACTTAAGGATAAAAGTATGTGACTTCCGCTTTCGAAACCTCAGTTATTCATATTTTTCATTTCAACTGATAAGCGATTTGATTAACATTATTTACTGTTGAGCTCTTAAATTATTTTTTTTTAAATAAACACAAGATGGCTAGTTCCCTTTGTGTTTGTTGTTTCAACTATCCATAAATTGGCATCCAACAAATATATTTAGTCCAAAAAAATCATGAGCTCTTGGATTGACGTTTCTAAATTAATCGTGCAAAGTATAATTGTGTAATCTTTTTTTTTCAAAAGACTTTAGATTCTTATGTTATTCAAAATGTTAATTAGAATCATATGAAGTGACAGGTGAAAAATAATGTTTATCCAATTATTGAACCAATGCATGTATATATCATGAACTTATTCTTTTGTGAACGATTTTATAATTTTTTACGCAAACATATCGTATTATCGTCAATTTTTCTTCTTCTTCTCTCTGTCTGTTATGATAAAAAAAAAATATGGCAGCTAATTAATTGTCGTGTTTCAAAGCCGTAGTTTACCGATTGTCACCTTATAGTAAACAATCAACAAAGAAGAATGGTTATTGAGAACGTGTATAACAAGTTCAATCAGATAACAGTTTATTTTAAACACATATTCATGCGTATTGTGATTTCCGGATTTTTACGAGGAGGTTACGCTAAGGTCATTTGCATACTGAAAATATGTTGGCGAATTGCTTCCTGGAAGCAAGCAATTGAAAATAATAAAATTCTTCTAAATGTGGACAAATTAAAAAAAAAATCTTCAGACAAAAGTATATGCACATAAGTTTTATAATGAACACTTTCCTTTTAGTTAGAAAAAACATATTTGCATCATTTTTTTTTTTATTTGAGGTTTCATATGACTTTAAATAGATATAATGACCGATTATAGATTATACAGAGTTCAAATTCACTTTAAACTGGTTTCATTTATTTTTCAGTGGCTATGACAGCATGTCTTGTTTCTAGTCTTTTCTTATCCAGTGGTTCTGTTGTGAAATTTGATGATATCAAAACACATACAGGCATTTCTAATTTATCCTCTTTCCGAGAAAGTGGCAAGTTTACAAGTGAGAGCGAGGGGCTCTATCTAGTTACTTCCTGGATTATGTCGAATACAAATGCAGCCCAGTTCGCAATATACTGTAACGGCGATAGTTTGGCAAGTGCATATGTTATGCATGACGGTGGTGCGGGAAGTATTGGAAGAGCCACAGCTGTTGTTTCTATTGAGTTAAAAGTAGGCGATAATGTATGGGTACAAACCAAAACACGCATGCAATTAGGTAGAGACGGGTCGTGTCTTACAATTGCAAAACTGAAGTAAAATACCAGATTAGTGTTAACCGCTTCGTCAAAAAATTATACAGACTGTTTAAGGTTTTTTTTCTTAAAAAGACTTTAATGTGCTTGTCAATTTATTAAGAAATGTTGTAGTTTCAAATAATTTTTAACAAAATTTTTCTTTTCTTTTTTGATTAATGTACACATTGTATATATTTTATCAAAAAAAGTTATTCTACTTTATGACAATAAAAAGTCATAATCTATACATTATTTCAAAATTTCTGTATGTGAATAAACTCATCATAGATACCAGGACTAAATTTAGTATATACGCCAGACGTGCGTTTCGTCTACAAAAGACTCATCAGTGACGCTCGAATCAAAAAAGTTAAAAAGGCCAAATTAGTGTATCTGAATGACAAACAATGACAAATTGTAAACATCGAACATCTTTGTTTTGGTATCACCACCTCTCTGGCTTGAGGTAAGTGTGTCATTGCTTATTTCTTGGAAAAAGATTTTCATTCGTTACAAGGATACATCTCCGTTCAGATAGAATTGGACATTATTGTACATTAGATTCATAATGTTCCCTCTTAGGTTTTATCCGTGAAAAAAGTTGTGTCATGCATGCCTTAAATTTAAAGGAGGAAAACGTAATGTTCTGAATATTTTTCACCGGTCAATAAGCTATAAGTTACGGTATCCCGACCTCTCAATTGATAATCAAACTGGTAAAAAAAATGAACGCTAAACCCTTAATGTAGTAAAGAATTCTAAATATATAAAAAGGAAATGTAGTATGATTGCCAATGAGACAACTCTACACAAGAGACCAAAATGACACAGAAATTAACAACTATAGGTCACCATAACGCCCTTCAACAATGAACATAGCCCATACCGCATAGTCAGCTATAACAAGCCCCGAAATGACAATGTAAAACAATTCAAACGAGAAAACTAACGACCTAATTTATATAAAGTATGGTTTGATAGCCAATATGCAGATGATAGTTAAAATATCGTTGACGATGACAATCAGTCGCAATTACCTGCACTGCCTTCTGGTGATGGTGGTCAATATAGAACCACGGAAAAGAACATAGAACAAAACTCCAATAAATATCCGCGAGTTAGAAAAAGCACATAAACAAGAAAAATAAATCTATACAAATTTATCAAATGAAAAAAGAACTCAACAAAAATTCTAAAGACTATGACCATGTTAAGCACAGTTATCGAAATATAAAAGAATTAAGCGTCTTACCTGATAATCACATTTTTAAACACAATTTCCACAGTTGGACAAACCTAAACAGTATTGGTCTTATGAACAAAAGATTTCGAATGGAAAGCTATGTAGATACAGAAGTTTATCAGCACAGGTCGATATTTTTCATTGATTTGGTAATGCTACGAGACATATTTTTCCTCCATATTCAATGTTTCAATTTCTACAGTGTATTTTTTCAACATGGGCCTGTCACATCAAATCAATATTTTCAAACAAAAATATGAACCCAACAATGCATAAAAAACAGACAATTTTTCACCCAGATACATACTAAAATAATCCGAACCAAGTTATGATTTGGGACTGCACAGAATTCGAAATAGATTAACCTAGTGAATAAGATCAAATTCAGGCAAAGGTATAAGTTTCTGGCTGTTGTCAAGTTATTAAACATGTCATTTTTTTAAAATTAAAATGTATTAACCCATAGGGTCTTTGCATCGGAAATACACATAATTATTCTAAAATCAGTAGTGTAACACTATATGCAGTGATTATAATATAACTTTACAGTTCAATATAATGTTCATATACAAATGGACAGTAATTTTAAAATAACATATGTCTCTGGTTTAACTCAACGAAAAATCTATTGTTATTCTAGAAAGTGATTATGTGCATACATATTTTTGCTGAAGGGAAGCTCATACTTTTGACAGATGGTTATCGTGTATAGTGGTCAGTTAATTTGCTTTTAAAGTTCTGTATTGAATCAACTTTGACCACTGTTTGTGACATATGTATATACCGCTTTTGGCTTTCTAGAAGTAAGTATCCTCAAAGATTGAATCAAACAACATGCTTTCTAAATTAAAGTCACGTTTGTGGAACAGCTTACCCTTCCGGAGCACCTTAGATCACCCCTAGTTTTTGATGGGGTTCATGTTGCTTATTCTCTAGTTGTATATGTTGTGTCATGTGTCCTATTGTTTGTCTGTTTGTCTTTTTTCATTTTTAGCCATGACGTTGTCAGTTTATTTTCGATTAATGAGTTTGACTGTCGCTCTGGTATCTTTTGTCCCCCTTTTAAAGAGATATCTCGGACGGACTGTTCAGATTATAATTTGGTCAGCTTGTTCAGCCATTGATTATCTTGTACCTGTGCATTTGGTTTATTGTTGATGTTCTGTCTTACTAGACGTATCTAAAGTCTTGTAGTATGTCTGCATGATACGAGCATGTTCTTCTCGTGTAATTTATGATGGCACAATACTAAGCCCCTAAAGGGAGGGATTGTTCTTGATTTCAGATGATGAACTCATAATCTTTGGATCCGTTTAATTTAGGTCTGCATTCACTGCAGTAACTGCAAACTTTTCTGAAAAGTTCATCGAAAGATACCAAGACCAGTTAGTAAATATTCCAAATTAACATCACAAATAATACACGATGGTCTTGAAGTTTAGATTCTAGTTACTGACGTTGTTTATCATCTGAATAACGTGTTATAGCATTCTTTCATTTTGTCTTTGTAAATTTTTACTTTTATTGTTTGTTATTTTTAGTAATATCCATTTGAGGTGGCTAGGGACTTATACATCCATCATTGTGCTATGGTAAATTTGAATTTTTGTATTTTGTTTTTTCTAATGTGTTTTTTCTAATGTGCTTTTTCTTTGTGCATTTTTTTAATAGTGATTAAGATTATTACACAATGTTGACTTTTGTATCCCTATATTTGACATTTTTACCTGTTGTCTGTTTTTGTTCACACATTGTTGTCAATATAATGGAATTGTATGCAACTGTTATACAAGTGAGGGGTTGAGCTAGCTATTAAATCAGGTTATATCCACCATTTCCTACATATGAAAATGCCTATTCCAAGTCAGGAATATGACAGTTGTTATCCATTGGTTTGATGTGTTTGAGCTTTTGAATTTGCAATTTGCTTAGGGACCTTAGAATTTTCATCAGAGTTCGGTATTTTTATTATTTTACTTTTTAGCTCACCTGGCCCACAGGGCCAAGTGAGCTTTTCTCATCACTTTGCGTCCGTCGTCCGTCGTCCGGCGTCCGTCCTCCGTAAATTTTTACAAAAATCTTCTCCTCTGAAACTACTAGGCCAAATTTAACCAAACTTGGCCACAATCATCATTGGGGTATCTAGTTTAAAAATTGTGTCCGGTGATCCGCCAAAATAATCAAGATGGCCGCCATGGCTAAAAATAGAACATAGGGGTAAAATGTATATTTTGGCTTATAACTCTGAAACCAAAGCATTTAGAGCAAATCTGACAGGTGTAAAATTGTTTATTAGGTCAAGATCTATCTGCCCTGAAATTTTCAGATGAATCAGACAATGGGTTGTGGGGTTGCTGCCCCTGAATTGGTAATTTTAAGGAAATTTTGTCCGTTTTCGGTTATTATCTAAAAAATTATTATAGATAGAGATAAACTGTAAGCAGCAATTATGTTCAGCAAAGTAAGATCTACAAATAAGTCAACATGATCAAAATGGTCAGTTGACCCCTTAAGGAGTTATTGCCCTTAACAGTCATTTTTTACCAATTTTTCATAAATTTTGGTTATCTTTTACAAAAATCTTCTCCTCTGAAAGTACTGGACCAAATCTAACGAAACTTAGCCAAAATCATAATTGGTGTATGTAGTTTAAAAATTGTGTGCGGTGACCCGGCCAACCAACCAAGATGGCCACCATGGCTAAAAATAGAACATAGGGGTAAAATGTAGATTTTGGCTTATAACTCTGAAACCAAAGCATTTAAAGCAACTCTTACAAGGGTGAACTTGTTTATCTAGTAAATATCTATCTGCCCTGAAATTTTCAGATGAATTGGACAACTGGTTGTTGGGTTGCTGTCCCCCAATTGGTAATTTTTAGAGAAATTTAGCTGTTTTTTGTTATTATCTTGAATACTATTATAGATAGAAATAAATTGTAAACAGCAATAATGTTCAGCAAATTAAGATCTACAAATAAGTCAACATTACCAAAATGGTCAGTTGACCCCTTAAGGAGTTATTGCCCTTTGTAGTCATTTTTTAACGTTTTTCAAAAATTTGGTAAATTTTGGTAAGTTTTTACAAAGTTTTTTCCTCTGTGACTAAAGGGCCAAGTTCATTACAGATAGAGAAAATTGTAAGTAACAAAAATGATCAGTAAAGTATGATCTACAAACACATCACCATCACCAAAACACAATTTTGTGATGAATCCATCTGTTTCCTTTGTTTAATATGCTCATAAACCAAGGTGAGCGACACAGGCTCTTAAGAGCCTCTAGTTGTTAATTTATGTTGGTCATTGTCATGCTTAGATTCTTTTGTTGCCTAATTCTAACATTTGACTAGAACTTCTTTTTAACTGATTTTTACTGTACGTATTACTGTGTGTACAATTCACATTGGCTAGAAGTATTAGGGGAACAGTTCAGATCTATCAAAGGAAAGGTAAGCAGTTCCTGCTTCACTAGTGACCATGAAAATGAGGTCAAGGACAATTGAAATATTACAGACAAAAACGCTTCGAAATACAAAGTATGAAGGTCTTCTTCCTTCTAAAATATCAAGCTTTTTAAGTAGTTAGTTAACACTGCCTTTGGATCACTATCCCTATTTAGTGTGACAAAAGTTAAAGGCTTGACAAAAACTACTGACTAGAATGAGGTATCTTTTTTATTTGCAGGGTAAAATGCAGTTTCATAAATACATAACTATAAATATCAATACAGCTTGAAATACTAGATAATAAATGTATGCTGTCAAAATTTGAGTAGGTAAGAATGTGAAAGTTTGAAAAAATGTATGCCATTTTAAAACAAATATCAGACAAAAAGACGTAATTGTGAGGTAATGCCAACTTAGTAGTTTTAACAGTCATAGTTCAGATATTTTCACACTAAAAGAGTATTGTCAGAAGTTTTCTAATATATGTACATTTACGATAAAAAAAAATGCATGGTAAATTTTAGTAAAAATATCCGTTAAAAATTTCCATGAAATTTCCATGATTATAGCATTTTCACAACAACTTGAGAAATCTATATATAGATTTGAAAAATTCAAAACAAAATGAAACCTGTGGGCCAAAACAAAAATGTATGTTTGGTTGACATTGATGGTAAACTGTTTAAATGCCAACTGGAAATATTTACTCATAGGGTAGTTATTGACTCAGGTTTTGGTATTTTTGTTATTTTACTTTTACCCATTATTTTTACAAATCCTGCCTGGACAATTTTGATCTTTAAAATTTTTCTTCATCTAAACTTCTTATTAAAGTTCTGCGGCAGTCTGAAAAGACCATTTTATCAGTCATAAGCTTAAGAAAACTGAGAAACCATGCCAAGTTCACCATTAACAAAAGAACTGAGAAATAACATGCATTGTTCACCATTAGCATGATTACCACAACAGCATAATATAGACACTTATAATGGCGATCAGATATGAGAAATAAAAATATATAAAGATTTGTTAACAGATATACATTTAATTTGGTCCTACAAAGGATATTGCACATTAAAATATATATGGGGTATAATGGTGTAAACTATTATCAAATAATAAGATTTGTTTAAACCAAACAAGTATATGTATTAACCAATACATTTGTATTAGTGCAACTAGTCAGCTTAATTGTATATAGAGCTATTTCAATTGTTGTTCATTATCATAAGTAATATTGTCCAAATGAAACATTCAGGTGATTTCAACTGAATTTATCCTAGTTTCACGTATTAAAACTTTTTTCAATGTTTGACAATTTTTTTTTACAAACAACTTCTTGATGAAATATAAAGAAGAGTTGACCAGTTGCAAAAAAATTGTTAACACATTTAAGGTCTAATAAGAAATGATGTAAACTACAATTATAAAAACTATAAGACTTTTTAAAAATTTACAAGTATACATTATTAAATAGAAAGATAAATGTTCAACCTTTTAAATGTAAAAATAAATACAGCATCTGCAAACTCTAAAATTTAGAATTTATTGAATGGTCTTTTTTAAATTTTAGAGTTTGCAGATATACACAATAATTTTGTTCATATCTACACAACTGTAAATTCAATTTGTCATAAGTGGTTAATCTGTAATGTTAAGATTGTTCACAAAACACAATATACAAAAACATGAATAAGATGTCAGGATAAATCAATAATTTCTGATGTAAAAAATCCACACCAAAATACATTTTCATTGGAAAAAATTAGTAAATTTATATCTTAAAACTCAATGTCTTAATGATTTATCTCTCAATTATTAGTATTACAAATGCATAACAATCCTACCTTTAAGAAGTACTTAAACTTTTATAAATATTTTAAATGCCTATGTAAAATGTGATACAAAGGCCGATTGACATTTGGTTACATCTACACCTGTTTTGAACACTTCATCCTATGAGTAGAAATATGAGTATCTTCATGGTCATATGCAAAAATTATTTGACATATTAATTCATCCAATATGTTGTAGAATGTGCTAAGTCCCAGCATTAGGGTGATTTTTGTTTCTTGTTTTACAACAGATACTTTTCATGTGCTACCCAATTTCTTACAACAATAAAGTTTAAAATAATCTATTATCAAGATCTGCAACAGAAATGAGCTGAAAAGACTTAAAGACATAAAAAAAACATGAATGGATATATATACTGGAAAAGTTATGGTATTTTATAAATGCTATTTTGTACCAAGGGGAAATAATCCAGCACACTCAATGAATGTCTAATACCTAATAGTCCTTTGCCAGGAAAAAAATATAAATAACATGTAATATGAAAAGACACTCAGTGTGGGGCTCCAAGGCAATTATTCAAGTTATATGTCAAGAATGAAGACTTTCAAAAAGGTTTAAAAATTGGGGCATTTATGCATTTAATCTAAATAAAAATCAAATATGAACAACAAATTGCATTGCATACTAAGGAACAATTCTATTAAGAGTTGCGTACATAAAACTGAATCAATTTCAAGAACAACCAAAAAAATGCACTAATTTTATGTATTTTTTCTCATTTTTTAAAATTATCAGTTCTAGAGGCTACCTATTTCTAATTGCAATGACAATGGTCATTATCTAAACTAAAAGCAAAATAGCAAATAAAGTTTCTCTATTACTGACAAAAAGACAACGACAAATTTATACATCAAAAGAAATAAGAGAAATACAAACTAGTACTTAACTTATAAACAAATACTACATTGCTAAAGCTATATTTATAAACAAACACATTAACTAGTTCAGATGCAACATGGTCCAGTATACAAGTCTTTTTATCCGTAAAAGTTGCTTTTGCTAGAGTATTTATGCTTACATTATAAAAATGACAAAATTTAAATGAGTCAAGAATTTGAAAAAAAATGACAACCCTTGCTGTTGACCCTCTTGCTGTCTAGATTTTTATAAACCAAAGTATTTCTTATTATAACATAAGAAATTTGAAAGAACTGTTCCATTGTGAAACTTCTATGTTACAGCATCATTAAGAGGCTGAGAAACTTTCAAATACAAAAATAACAAAGCACATATGTAATGCCCATTTCAATTGTGGTACATTTTCTGTACCAAGATATCAATAATTATGTTAGATGCAGAAATCGAAACTGCTCGGGTGAAACTTTGGAGATCCAATATGACACTTAGATCTATTCCATTAAAATTGAGGGTAGAAAGGAACTTAATGAATCCCCTTATAACCAACATACTTGACTTGAGCAATTTTGTAAACAACAAATGATCCATGACCAATTTTCTCTTCCTTCCCTCCCCCATTCACTTGAATAGAATAGTCCTTAACTGACTCAATCTGTATCTTTTCAAAGTAATCTGAATATCAACATTTTTCAATGAAAAGAAAAATAACAATTTCTGAAATAAGTTATAACAAGAATGTGTCCATAGTACACGGATGCCCCACTCGCACTATCATTTTCTATGTTCAGTGGACCGTGAAATTGGGGTCAAAATTATAATTTGGAATTATAATTAGAAAGATCATATCATAGGGAACATGTGTACTAAGTTTCAAGTTGATGTAACTTTAACTTCATCAAAAACTACCTTGACCAAAAACTTTAACCTGAACTTCACACTATCATTTTTTATGTTCAGTGGACCATGAAATTGGGGTCAAAACTATAATTTGGAATTATAATTAGAAAGATCATATCATGGGGAACATGTGTACTAAGTTTCAAGTTGATTGGACTTCAACTTCTTCAAAAACTACCTTGACCAAAAACTTTAACCTGAAGCGAAAGGACGGACGGACGGACGCACAAACGGACGCACGGACGAACGGAGGCACAGACCAGAAAACATAATGCCCCTCTACTATCGTAGGTGGGGCACAAAAAGACTTAAAAATTGCATTAAAATTGGTTAAAATACCAATAGTTAATGGTGTACAACAACCATACATTAGGACAAGATATTTCAAATATTCTTGCCAATCAGATTATATGGCGTTAATAAGAAGCCAAGTCTACAACAAACAAACATTTTTTGTGACCCTGAGTGTACAAAAAAAAATTATACTTAAAGGCAAGAAATTTATATTTTGTCAAAATATTACTACATAACTTATACGAAGCACATGAATGCTCACTTAAAAAATCAGCATTATGGCTAAGAATTTTGGGTAGCTTAAAGCACCTATACTTCAAGAAACAAGTACATTTTTTTATATATGAATTATTAAAACAATCAGAATATATCACAAAAACTAGGAATGGAAAGAAAGAAACTGCTACATCACTAGCTATTATAAAATGAGAATTTCAACAGATCTGTGCCTTGTATTTCATTATTCATGACAAAAATAGAAATAACAAAATATTACAAAAAGCATAGCTAAATTTTTCACAAATAAGTAAAAAATAATATTTATGAACCTATACTCTGTTCATATAGTAGATCTTTAAAGACTTTTAGTACTAAAAATAACTCTTTCTGTCATATTTTATCAAACTTTTGCAAGTAAATATCAGGTAATCTCATTAGTAAATATATATGGGTTCACGACTCAACAATCCAGATCTTTTGTGAGCTATTTTTTAAGATCTGCTTTTGGAAAAAATTTCAGAAACTAATCTTATACAATAATTTCTTCCTCCCTTTCAGGAGAGTTCCCAGGAGACTTCCTGTCCATTAATTTAGCACTTCCTGTATCATCAAGCTGATACTGAGGTCCAACATCAGATATTGCTTCAATGGCTGCTTCTCCTTCCTCGGGAGACTTTCCTTGAGCGCGGAGTAGTTCTGTCTTTATAATAATCTCATTGCTAATATAAGCCTCTCTTCTGATTTGAACTTTCAACTGTGCAGGGACATCTGGGATTAACCAAGCAATCAAACCAGTGATGAAAACGATTACATTCTAAAAAAAATATACAAGTTTAGATTATATTTAACCTGATCACTGTACAATCATCTAAAATCAAGATTGTAAGCACTGACTGGTAAAGATTGCTTTAATTTATCAGTGGGTAATACAATTAATAAATATTGCATTGAATAAAGCATTGGTTATAGTTCATTCAACTACAATTCTGGACAATGGGAGATAATTCTAATTTTTAAAGATTGCTTTAATAATGACATCATTTTTTTTATAATTTTAGAACAGATATTAGATTTTTGCTTCTTGCAAAAGTTATGTAAATTTCTTGCTAAGCGTAGCATTATTTTGTGACAGGAATATCTGACCATATATTTATACAGTGATAAGTTTCTGAAAATGTTCATGGATAGGATGTATAGAATGTTATGATCAATGCACTATATTTTGTGTAAAAAGGTAGTGATAAGCCTTGGAAGATTCAGATATCAAGTCAGTAACATAGGGTTTTGATTGCATTTCATGCAATCTTTACCCAAAAATATTTAAAATTTAAAGATTGTTTGCTTGTTAGAGCTTAGGAATGGCAGTTGGTCCTTGACAGTTTTATTGGCTATAAAAAGTCGACTGGTATTAACATTTTGTTCTTAGTTTGTACTGTCACACACCTGTCCATACATGTAGCTAGGTTCTGATGTAGTGCTCACAAACATGTTTAAACTACATTCCCCTGTTCCCAAGTCAGGATCATTGGGTGTGGTTTTATTACAAATCAGGCAATTGTTTTTGTCATTTCACATTTTGTCAAGTTTAGGCCTTTTCTAATGGACTATACAGTATGAATAGGGACTTAAAAGACAAATGTGGTCCTAAATTTGTTTAAGTTGTAATTTCTGTCCTGCCTTTTTATTTATCCCTCTATTCTGGCCTGCTTTTTTATTTATCCCTCTATTCTGTCCTGCTTTTTTATTTATCCCTCTATTCTGTCCTACTTTTTTTTGCCAAGTTGCTCATCCTCCTTTCTTTTTTCTTTTTTGCTAAGTTACTCATCCAGCCTTTTTATTTTAATCAAAACTCCTACCCTGCCTTTTTTCAAATTAAATGGTAGCCCCCCCCCCCCCTAAAATCAAATGGTAGCTCCCTTAAAATAAAAGATATAAGAAGATGTGGTATATAAACTTTTTTGTAACCTTACCTGAAATACTACAACAAATACAAATCTAGCAGCCAGTATATGCCAGTATAATTGTGAAAATTCATAGGCATTCTCTGACCATGGTGGGTTTCTAAAATCTCGGTATCTGTAAATAGAAGAAAATATTAAATATTGAGGAAAAAAATCTTTTTACAATATTCATGTCCACTCATTTAAGGGCATATGATAGTTACATGAAAGTTAATGATTTGTCAGCGTCAAATGTTATTTTCCCCCCGACGTCAAACTGTGACATATCGAGAAGAGATGCATTTCTTTTACTTTGACAAATATACCACAAAACATGCTGTTTTTTCCTATAATCCTGAAACTTTGTTAAAAATTAATAATTTTTAAAGAAATACTATGCATATCACAAGCATATTTATGTAAAGAAGATTTGCATATTATTTTTACAGAAATCTGCTTGTATCACAAGTATCTATTTGTTGAAATAAACAAAAGTTAGGTGTGTCTATCCAAAGGACAGAAATGTAAAAAAAAGCACGAAATTTTGACTAATTGTCAAAAATTTCAACCAACTTTTCTCTTAAAGTAGCACATGAAGGTATACTTCTTTGTTATATTTTTTAATTGCATAGGTGAAAAATAGCTTGTTTGCAAATTTTTGTAAAAACATCATTATGGGATTGAAACTGTATGGTATGCTCTTAATATAAAATGTATCATCAAAAATGTCAAGGCATTCAAATGTGTACTCAGGGTGTCGACTTTAGTAAGATGAAAAACAGGGGGAAAGCATCAACAAGATATCAATAAAACAAATATGAAGCAGACAAAAATGAACAACTATTTTGGGGTAAATGCAGTCCTTAATATTCATTGAATCATAAGCTAATGCATTCTGGGTTTTAATACACTCAAAGCTTACAACAAAATGCATCGATTGTGTAGGTAAGTTAATATATTTGGATAGCTTGCTTGTTAGCTGAACTGTGAAGTCATTATGAGGTTAACTATACTACCCTCCTTTCCGAGTAGTCTAGTCCTACAGACAGAAAATTGGTTATATGTCGGACTAGTCTCCTCTAAAAGTAGGGTAGTATACCTAACCTGATAATGATGATAATGTGTTCCTTTCCAACTTGTCATAGTATCTAGAGAAAGTGTATCATTTCATGAGATGCTAAATCATTTATGAAAAAAAAAGCTTTTCATTAACCAGAATTCTTTTGGAACAGTTTCAGTCTTCAATATCAGATACAATAGTTGCATGAAAATTAGGATATACCTCTGCAGGTTGGTATTTTCAGAAATTCTAATTTTATTTAGCTCTATTTAATGTTTTTTTTTAGTATTTATATGTCATAGTATAAGATTTGTTACTTTAAAAATTTTATTACTTCTAAAATGTAAAGTATTAGTGAAGAAAATATCAAAAGACAGAAAGATTAGTCCTACACTGAAGGGCGACCTGCAACTGATGAGAAAAAAATATTTTTATATAACAATTATCAGTAAACTGTTAGTTTAGTATGACCTCCATAATCACTGAACTGGTACACATTTTTGGTTAGGGGCCAGCTGAAGCACGCCTTTGGGTGCAGGAGTTTCTCGCTGCATTGAAGACCAATTGGTGGTCTTTGGCTGTTTTCTGCTCTTTGGTCGAGTTGTTGTCTCTTTGACACATTCCCCATTTCCATTTTCAGTAAACTTTTTCTTTTATTGGATAAATTCAAGACAATACCTGCAAATCTGTATGTCTTCACTTCCAGCATACGTAGGCCTATTGTCTCCCTCAAAATCAGATGTGTTGAAATATGACATTGTATGATTGAGGTATCCCTTCAGGCTATCATCTTTACTGTAGGAATTCAGATATACCATTCTAGGTATATAATCTGATGTCAGAGCAATTATAAAGGCCTGGAAAATACATATGGCATATCATTAGAGACACTAAACCTGCCTTTCACTATATTAACAATTTAATCAGATTTTTAACAAATTGGTACACAAGCTTACAATCTGCAGGATTGATTGATTGTTGGTGTTTTAACACCACTTTTGATGGAGATTTATTTCCCCGAGGGTATCACAAGCCCAGTAGTCAGCACTTTTTGTGCTGACATGAGTTGTCATTGATTTGGTTATATTTATAAATTTACTGTTTACAAATTTTTTTAAATTTTTGAAATACTAAGGCTTTTCTACCTCAGGCATAGATCACCTTAGCTGTATATGGCAAAACTTTTAGGAATTTTGGTTCTCAATGCTCTTCAACTTCGTACTTTATTTGGCCTTTTTAACTTTTTTGGATTCGAGCGTCACTGATGTCTTTTGTAGAGGAAACGCGCGTCTGGCGTATATACTAAAGGAGTAGGTTCACTAAGACCCCTTTTTGGCCCCAAAATATAGCAGTTTTAGAAAATTGTGAAAATGTAATCTTTAAGCTATATTTTTGAAAGTAAAATGCTTCTGCTACATAAATATGAGCTGTTCTTGACGATATATTGCACAACTATCGCGTTTTAGCATCATTAAGTCATGCTAAATTACTGAAATCTTCAAAATTTTACCATTTTTGGTCATTTTTTAGACGGTTTCTGTCTAAAATGAAAGTGGCCGCATTCGTGTTCATTCATAATATTGAAATATAAGTTGTATTTGATGATAATACAAAACATATATAAAGGTTGAGGATGAACACGAATGCGGCCACATTCATTTTTGACAAAAATCATCTGAAAATGACGTTTTTTGGCATATTTGATAGATTTTTCATATTTAAGCTTGAATCAGAGCGTTTTTAATGACTAAATTAGTTAAAATCTTTCACATAAACTAATCGAATCAATTGAAATAAACACTTAAGTGTTTAAAAAAACTTTAAAATCAAAATGTATTAACCCATAGGGTCTTTGCATCGGAAATACACATAATTACACACTGCATATAGTGTTACACTACTCATTTTGGAATAATTATGTGTATTATTTTTTTTTTACACATAATTATTCCAAAATCAGTAGTGTAACACTATATGCAGTGATTATAATATAACTTTACAGTTTAATATAATGTTCATATACAAATGGACAGTAATTTTAAAATAACAAATGTCTCTGGTTTAACTCAACGAAAAATCTATTGTTATTCTAGAAAGTGATTATGTGCGTACATATTTTTGCTGAAGGGAAGCTCATACTTTTGACAGATGGTCATCGTGTATAGTGGTCAGTTAATTTGCTTTTAAAGTTCTGTATTAAATCAACTTTGACCACTGTTTGTGACATATGTATATACCGCTTTTGGCTTTCTAGAAGTAAGTATCCTCAAAGATTGAATCAAACAACATGCTTTCTAAATTAAAGTCACGTTTGTGGAACAGCTTACCCTTCCGGAGCACCTGAGATCACCCCTAGTTTTTGATGGGGTTCATGTTGCTTATTCTCTAGTTGTCTATGTTGTGTCATGTGTCCTATTGTTTGTCTGTTTGTCTTTTTTCATTTTTAACCATGACGTTGTCAGTTTATTTTCGATTAATGAGTTTGACTGTCGCTCTGGTATCTTTTGTCCCCCTTTTAAAGAGATATCTAGGACGGACTGTTCAGATTATAATTTGGTCAGCTTGTTCAGCCATTGATTATCTTGTACCTGTGCATTTGGTTTATTGTTGATGTTCTGTCTTGCTAGACGTATCTAAAGTCTTGTAGTATGTCTGCATGATACGAGCATGTTCTTCTCGTATAATTTATGATAGCACGATACTAAACCCCTAAAGGGAGGGATTGTTCTTGATTTCAGATGATGAACTCGTAATCTTTGGATCCGTTTGATTTAGGTCTGCATTCACTGCAGTAACTGCAAACTTTTCTGAAAAGTTCATCGAAAAATACCAAGACCAGTTAGTAAATATTCCAAATTAACATCACAAATAATACACGATGGTCTTGATGTTTAGATTCTAGGTACTGACGTTGTTTATCATCTGAATAACGTGTTATAGCATTCTTTCATTTTGTCTTCGTAAATTTTTACTTTTATTGTTTGTTATTTTTTGTAATATCCATTAGAGGTGGCTAGGGACTTATACATCCATCATTGTGCTATGGTAAATTTGAATTCTTGTATTTTTTTTTCTAATGTGTTTTTTCTAATGTGCTTTTTCTTTGTGCATTTTTTTAATAGTGATTAAGATTATTACACAATGTTGACTTGTGTACCCCTATATTTGACATTTTTACCTGTTGTCTGTTTTTGTTCACACATTGTTGTCAATATAATGGAATTGTATGCGACTCTTATACAAGTGATGGGTTGATCTAGCTATTAATTCAGGTTATATCCACATTTTCTACATATGAAAATGCCTGTACAAAGTCAGGAATATTACAGTTGTTATCCATTTTTTTTATGTGTTTTAGCTTTTGAATTTGCAATTTGCTTAGGGACCTTAGAATTTTCATCAGAGTTAGGTATTTTTATTATTTTACTTTTTGTTAATTTATATTGGTCATTGTCATGCTTAGATTATTTTGTTACCTAGTTCTAACATTTGACTTGGACTTCTTTCTAACTGATTTTTACTGTACGTATTACTGTGTGTACTATTCCACATTGGCTAGAAGTATTAGGGGAACCGTTGAGATCTATCAAATGAAAGGTAAGCAAGTCCTGCTTCACTAGTGACATCTGTCATGTTACTCATGCAATAACTGTTTAACAATAACTGAACCATGAAAATGAGGTCAAGGACAATTGAAATATTAAAGACAAAAACATCATAACATAAGCCCTCTATATACAAAATATGACGGTCTTCTACCTTATAAAATGTCAAGCTTTTTAAGTATTTAGTTATCACTGCCTCTGGATCACTATTCCTTTTTTCAGCTTAGTGTGACAAAAGTTGCAGGCTTGACAAAAACTACTGACTAGAATGAGGTATCTTTTTTATTTGCAGGGTAAAATGCAGTTTCATAAATACACATTAAACTATAAATATCAATACAGCTTGAAATACCAGACATGAGTAATAAATGTATGCTTTCAAAATTTGAGTAGGTAAGAAGGTGAAAGTTTGAAAAAATGTATGGCATTTATAAAAAAATATCAGACAAAAAGACGTAATTGTGAGGTAATGCCAACTTAGTAGTTTTAACAGTCATAGTTCAGATATTTTCACACTAAGAGAGTATTGTCAGAAGTTTTCTGATATATGTACATTTACGATAAAAATATGCATGGTAAATTTTAGTAAAAATATCTGTTAAAAATTTCCATGAAATTTACATTATTATAGCATTTTCAAAGCAACTTGAGAAATCTATATATAGATTTGAAAAATTCAAAACAAAATGAAACCAGTGGGCCAAAACAAAAATGTATGTTTGGTTGACATTGATAGTAAACTGTTTAAAAAGACCAACTGGAAATATTTACTCATAGGATAGTTATTGATTCAGATTTGGGTATTTTTGTTACTTTACTTTTACTCATTATTTTACAAACCCTGCCCGAACAATTTTGATCTTAAAAATTATTCTAGTCTAAACTTCTTATTAAAGTTCTGCGGCAGTCTGAAAAGACCATTGTTGTATCAGTCATAAGCTTAAAAAAACTGAGAAAAACCATGTCAAGTTTTCCATTAACAGAAGAACTGAGAAATAACATGCATAGTTCACCATTAGCATGATTACCACAACAGGTTAATATAGGCACTTATAATGGCGATCAGATATGAGAAATAAAAATATATAAAGATTTGTTAACAGATATACATTTAATTTGGTCCTACAAAGGATATTGCACATTAAAATATATATGGTTTTAATGGTGTAAACTATTATCATATAATAAGATTTTTTATAACCAAACAAGTATATGTATTAACCAATATCTGTGCAACTGGTAAGCTTAATTGTATATAGGGCTATACTGTTGTTGATTGTCAAAGGTAATATTGCCCAGATGAAAAAACTGCCTCCAGGTGATCTCAAATAAAACTTATCCTAGTTCCACATATTAAATCTCTTTTTAAACGTTTGACATTTTTTTTTTTAAACAACTTCTTGATGACCAGTTGCAAAAAAATTGGTAACACATTTAAAGTATAATAAGAAATGATATTAATTACAATTATAAAAACTATTAGACTTTTTAAAAATTTACAAGTATACATTATTAAATAGAAAGATAAATTTTCAACCTTTTAAATGTAAAAAATAAATACAGCATGTACAAAATCTAAAATTCAGAAAAGACCATTCGATAAAATGTTTATTTCATATACACAATAATTTTGTTCATATCTACACAACTTTAAATTCAATTTGTCATAAGTGGTTCATCTGCAATGTTAAGATTGTTTACAAAACAAAATATACAAAAACATGAATAAAATGTCATGATAAATCAATAATTTCTGATGTATAAAATCCACACCAAAATACATTTTCAATGGAAAAAATTAGTAAATTTATATCTTAAAACGCAATGTCTTAATGATTTATCTCTCAATTATTAGTATTACAAATGCATAACAATCCTACCTTTAAGAAGTACTTAAACTTTTATAAATATTTTAAATGCCTATGTAAAATGTGATACAAAGGCCGAATGACATTTGGTTACATCTACACCTGTTTTGAACACTTCATCCTATGAGTAGAAATATGAGTATCTTCATGGTCATATGCAAAAATTATTTGACATATTAATTCATCCAATATGTTGTAGAATGTGCTAAGTCCCAGCATTAGGGTAATTTTTGTTTCTTGTTTTACAACAGAAACTTTGCATGTGCTACCCAATTTCTTTCAACAATAAAGTTTAAAATAATCTAAAATCAAGATCTGCAGAAATGAGTTGAAAAGACTTAAAGACATAAAAAAAAATATGAATGGATATATATACTGGAAAAGTTATGGTATTTTATAAATGCTATTTTGTACCAAGGGGAAATAAACCAGCACACTCAATGACTGTCTAATACCTAATAGTCCTTTGCCTGGAAACAGATATCCCCGAGGAACCAGTAATGACGCACCTAACGTTGTGTTTGTCTCTGCATTTAATCTACCATTTAAAAGAAAAAGAAATACGGAATAGAATGAAAGGTTGATCACTTGTTAATGTATTTCAATCATTAAACAGTTGATTTTTGAAACAGTAAAAGCAATAAAAATCATGTTTGCTAACATTACAAACGGACTGTCAACTTATGATGGGTACCAGTAATGACGCACTATAAACAAACCAGTAAAAACCACTTGCAGTGTACCTGGTGTTCGAAAAATTGCTTCAATCCGAATAATTTAAAGTTAACACTATTCAACAAATTTAATTTTAATAACAAATTTTGACATTTACAGTCACTTTTATGATCATGTTGATAGCAACACAATTTTTTTCATTAATTTAATTGTAACCTATATTTTATTTCAAATTTTATATAAAATTGTTCAAAATTTATCAAAGTGACATATATATTCCATATACTTGAAAATAAGAAGTAATTGCATTCATAAAACAACATTGACATTAAAACATTTATCAATGTATACTTCGTACAATGAATGAAAAAAATCGATAAACAATAGAAAATTATATAAGCGACGATCATTTGTTCTACAGTGATTCCCGCTTAAATGTAAAACTATGTCACATGACAGTCATATGATTTGAAAAACACAACCTGGGGCAGCATGTGCTTACATACTTTTGCCGGCCAAAGTGGATTTAGGACTGATAATCATTCTGGGAAGGGTCGACTGTTTTTTACCTCAATAAAATGGCGGAAATTGCATTATCTTTACTAATTCAAGCAATAATAACATTTCTGGACAGAGTTTGAGGCATCTATGTTGTAGTCATATGACCTTCACCATCATGTTATGAATAGTAATTATCGATGACGTCACAGCTTTTGTTTAGAAATATAAAACCCAAAACTAAATTGGTGCGTCATTTCTGGTCCGCGTCAAAACAGGTACCAAGACGATATAAATAACATGTAATATGAAAAGACACTCAGTGTGAGGCTCCAAGGCAATTATTCAAGTTATATGTCAAGAATGAAGACTTTCAAAAAGGTTTAATAATTGGGGCACTTATGCATTTAATCTAAATAAAAATAAAATATGTACAACAAATTGCATTGCATACTAAGGAACAATTCTATAAGAGTTGCGTACATAAAACTGAATCAATTTCAAGAACAACCAAAAAAATACACTAATATTATGTATTTTTTCTCATTTTTAAAAGTATCAGTTCTAGAGGCTACCCATTTCTAATTGCAATGAAAATGGTCATTATCTAAACTAAAAGCAAAATAGCAAATAAAATTTCTCTAATACTGACAAAAAGACAAGGACAAATTTATACATGAAAAGAAATAAGAGAAATACAAACTAGTACTTCACTTATAAACAAATACTACATTGCTAAAGCTATATATTCATAAACAAACAAATACACCAATTCAGATGTCCAACATGGTTTGAGTATACACGTCTTTAACAGTAAAAATCGCTTTTGCTAGAGTATTTATGCTTATTTTATTAAAACGACAAAATTTAAATGAGTCAATAATTTGAAAACAAATGACAACCTTTGCTGTATGAAATTTTTAAAATGATTTGCCTTGAAAATTGCATATATACAGGTATAAGCAGCTTTCAGGATGAACCCTAATCCCTAAGGCCCAGACCAAAACTCTTTTCTGGGCGTTAACATTTTCCACAAGCTATTAATTGAAAATTCACTAAAAAATTATGTTAGCCTGATTTCTATGTCAATGTTTTCGAGTAGACTATTTAATCTAAAATATAAAAAGAGAAACCTACTCTATAAATAATATCTTAAAAAAATATATATAAATAGAAATAAATTCTCTATAAAAACATGAACAAAAATCTGACAACATTTCCACTTATACAACCTTTAAATCAATTCAATTTGTTCAAATTAAATGTTCAACCTTTATCATGATGTTAACCTTAAATTCAGGAAAAAATTATCCTAACAAAGATGGATCACACTCCGAAAGTCTGAATAATAATAATACCTGCCAACTGTCACTATTTGCAGGGAATTTCCCACATGGAGGTTCACAAATGGAAATTTTGAAAGAGCAATTTTTTCCATAATTTTAAACAAAACAATTAATTTTACAATGGCTATAGGCTTGTAAAAGTATAAAGAAGCCCCAAAACAACATCAAAATGTATTTGAAGGCCCCCTTGCAGGTTTTGTGGGAATATAAGAGCAATCTTGCAATTAAAACCCCTATGGACATTTTGAAAAGTTGACAGGTATGATTTATAACCTTTTCATTTGGATATCTCCATTATCAATGCCCCACAAATGTTAACAAGTCACTATACAATGTTCACCATGCATGTATAAACCTATTTGATGGTCAAATACCGAACGTACAAGGGCTGTATGGCCAGTCAAGGTCATTAAAAACTTCCATTTGTTGATGGTCAAATCTATTTTAATTGCATAATTTCTGTTGACTCTCTTGCTGTCTAGATTTTATAAACCAAATCATTTCTTATTATAACATAAGAAATTTGAAAGAACTGTTCCATTGTGAAACTCCTATGTTACAGCATCATTAAGAGGCTGAGAAACTTTCAACACAAAAATAACAAAGCACATATGTAATGCCCATTTCAATTGTGGTACATTTTCTGTACCAAGATATCAATAATTATGTTAGATGCAGAAATTGAAACTGCTCAGGTGGAACTTTGGCGATCCAATATAACACTTAAGCCTATTCCATTAAAATTGAGGGTAGAAAGAAACTTAATGAATCCCCTTATAACCAACATACTTGACTTGAGCAATTTTGTAAACAACAAATGGTCCATGATCCATGACCCATTTTCCCTTCCTTCCCTCCCCCATTCACTTTAATAGAATAGTCCTTAACTGACTCAATCTGTATCTTTTCAAAGTAATCTGAATATCAACATTTTTCAATTAAAAAAATAACAATTTCTGAAATAAGTTATAATAAGACTTAAAAATTGCATTAAAATTGGTTAAAATACCAATAGTTAATGGTGTACAACAACCATACATTACGACAAGATATTTCAAATATTCTTGCCAATCAGATTATATGGTGTTAATAAGAAGCCAAGTCTACAACAAACAAACATTTTTTGTGACCCTGAGTGTACAAAAAAAAATTATACTTAAAGGCAAGAAATTTATATTTTGTCAAAATATTACTACATAACTTATACGAAGCACATGAATGCTTACTTAAAAATTCAGCATTATGGCTAAGAATTTTGGTAGCTTAAAGCACCTATACTTCAAGAAACAAGTACATTTTATTATATATGAATTATTAAAACAATCATAATATATCACAAAAACTAGGAATAGAAAGAAAGAAAACTGCTACATCACTAGCTATTATAAAATGAGAATTTCAACAGATCTGTGCCTTGTATTTCATTATTCATGACAAAAATAGAAATAACAAAATATTACAAAAAGCATAGCTAAATTTTTCGCAAATAAGTAAAAAATAATATTTATGAACCTCTACTCTGTTCATATAGTAGATCTTTAAAGACTTTTAGTACTAAAAATAACTCTTTCTGTCATATTTTATCAAACTTTTGCAACTAAATATCAGGTAATCTCATTAGTAAATATATATGGGTTCACGACGCAACAATCCAGATCTTTTGTGAGCTATTTTTAAGATCTGCTTTTGGAAAAAATTTCAGAAACAAATCTTATACAATATTTTCTTCCTCCCTTTCAGGAGAGTTCCCAGGAGACTTCCTGTACATTAATTTAGCACTTCCTGTATCATCAAGCTGATACTGAGGTCCAACATCAGATATTGCTTCAATGGCTGCTTCTCCTTCCTCGGGAGACTTTCCTTGAGCGCGGAGTAGTTCTGTCTTTATAATAATCTCATTGCTAATATAAGCCTCTCTTCTGATTTGAACTTTCAACTGTGCAGGGACATCTGGGATTAACCAAGCAATCAAACCAGTGATGAAAACGATTACATTCTAAAAAAAATATACGAGTTTAGATATATTTAACCTGATCACTGTACAATCATCTAAAATGAAAATTTATAGATTTGATATTCATAACCAAAGTGATTGTAAGCACTGACTAGTAAAGATTGCTTTAACTTATCAGTGGGAAGTAAAATTAATAAATATTGCATTGAAAAAAGCATTGGTTATAGTTGATTCAACTACAATTCTGGACAATAGGCGATAATTCTAATTTTTAAAGATTGCTTTAATAATGACATCATTTATAATTTTAGAACAGATATTAGATTCTTGCTTCTTGCAAAAGTTATGTAAATTTCTTGCTAGGCGTAGCATTATTTTGTGACAGGAATATCTGAGCATATATTTATACAGTGATAAGTTTCTGAAAATGTTCATGGATAGGATGTATAGAGTGTTATATTCAATGCAATATATTTTGTGTATCAAAAATATAGTAATAAGCCTTGGAAGATTCAGATATCAAGTCAGTAACATAGGGTTTTGATTGCATTCAATGCAATATTTACTCAAAAATATTTGAAATTTAAAGAGACTGTTTACTTGTTAGAGCTAAGGAATGAGATGGTCTTTGACAGTTTTATTGGCTGTAAAAAGTCAACTGGTATTAACATTTTGTTCTTAGTTTGTGCTATTACACACCTGTCCATAGCTAGGTTCCGATGTAGTGCTCACAAACATGTTTAAACTACATTCCCCCGTTCCCAAGTCAGGATCATTGGGTGTGGTTTTATTATAAATCAGGCAATTGTTTTTGTCATTTCACATTTTGTCAAGTTCAAGCCTTTTCTAACGGACTATACAGTATGGATAGGGACTTAAATGACAAATGTGGTCCTAATTTTTTTTTAGTTTGTAATTTCTGTCCCGTCTTTTTATTTATCCCTCTATTCTCTCCTGCTTTTTTGGGCCAAGTTGCTCATCCTCCTTTCTTTTTTCTTTTTGGCTAAGTTACTCATCCAGCCTTTTTTTTTAATCAAAACTCTTACCCTGCTTTTTTTTCAAATTAAATGGTAGCCCCCCATAAAAATCAAATGGTAGCTCTCTTAAAATAAAAGATATAAGAAGATGTGGTATATAAACTTTTTTGTAACCTTACCTGAAATACTACAACAAATACAAATCTAGCAGCCAGTATATGCCAGTATAATTGTGAAAATTCATAGGCATTCTCTGACCATGGTGGGTTTCTAAAATCTCGGTATCTGTAAATAGAAGAAAATATCAAATATTGAGGAAAAAAATCTTTTCACAATATTATGTCCACTCATTTAAGGGCATATGATACAGTTACAGGGAAGTTAATGATTTGCCAGCGTCAAATGTTATTTTCCCCGACGTCAAACTGTGACATATCGAGAAAAGATGCATTTCTTTTACTATGACAAATATACCACAAAACATGCTGTTTTTTTCATAAAATCCTGAAACTTCGTTAAAAATTAATAATTTTCAAAGAAATGCTATACATATTACAAGCATATTTATGTAAAGAAGATTTGCATAATATTTTTACAGAAATCTGCTTGTATCATGTGTATCTATTTGTTGAAATAAACAAAAGTTAGGTGTGTCTATCCAAAGGACAGAAATGTAAAAAAAAAAGCATGAAATTTTGAGTAATTATCAAAAATTTCAACCAACTTATCTCTTAAAGTAGCACATGAAGGTATATTTCTTTATTATATTTTTAAATTGCATAGGTGGTGAAAAATAGCTTGCTTGCAAATTTTTGTAAAAACATCATTATGGGATTGAAACATTATGGTATGCTCTTAATATAAAATGTATCATCAAAAATGCCAAGGCATTCAAATGTGTACTCAGGGTGTCGACTTAAGTAAGACGAGAAACAGGGGAAAACATCAACAAGATATCAATATGTATTCCTTTCCAACTTGTCATAGTATCTGGAGAAAGTGTATCATTTCATGTGATGCTAAAATCATTTATGATAAAAAAAAAAAGCTTTTCATTAACCAGAATTCTTTTGGAACAGTTTCAGTCTTCAATATCAGATATAATAGTTGCATAAAAATTAGAATATGCCTCTGCAGGTTGGTATTTTCAGAAATTCTTATTTTAATTAGCTCCATTTAATGGGTTTTTTTTTAGTATTTACATGCCTTAGTGTATAATTTGTTACTTTATAAATTTGATATCTTTTGAAATTGAAAAAAAAATATTGAAAAAAAAAGATTAGTCCTACACTGAAGGGCGACTGATGAGAAAAATGAATTTTTATATAACAATAATCAGTTAACTGTTAGTTTAGTAAGACATCCATAATCACTAAACTAGTACACATTTTTTTTTCAGGTGCCAGCTGAAGCACCCTTTTTGGTGTGGGATTTTTCTGCTGTGTTGATGACCCATTGGTGCCCTTTCGGTTGTTTTCTGCTCTTTGGTCATGTTTTTGTCTCTTTGACACATTCCTTGTTTCCATTCTCAGTAAACTTCTTCTTTTATTAGATAAATTCACAACCATACCTGCAAATCTGTATGTGTTCACTTCCAGCATACGTAGGCCTGTGATCTGCCTCAAAATCAGATGTGTTAAAATATGACATTGTATGATTGAGGTATCCCTTCAGGCTATCATCTTTACTGTAGGAATTCAAGTATACCATTCTAGGAATATAATCTGATGTCAGAGCAATTATAAAGGCCTGGAAAATATAAATGGCATAACATTAGAGAAACTTACCCTGCCTTTTACTATACCAACAATAAACCATTTTATAATATCAAATTTTGACTATGTAATTTATATTTTTCAACAGATAACTTTCTCTGTGGTTGGACATCCTGGTGCTTGGTCAAGCAAGACAATGTAAATAAGTAAGTTCAAGATTTAAATCAGTACAGTTTGGAGAGAACGTTTGCTGTTAAATGCTTTTTATACATGACTAAATCATCAGAAAGCAGTAAAAGTGGGGATGTCTCCAAATTGTGACATGGAAGAAGATTTTACAAAAAAATAATTTTTCTTCCCATTGTTTCTGTTAAAATAACAATTAAGGTGGTACCTAACACTACAGGGAGATAACTCTGTAAAGTCAGCTTAATGTTTTAAATTATGTTGTGTTGTAAAAGGAATATTAAGCTTCTCAATGATCAAAATTGGTGTTTGTCAAATTGCTATATAACTAGTGTAATTTTTCTGACAGAACGGTTGGCTCAAATTTTTTAAAATTTTTATATTTTTGTTAAAGTGTCAAAGTAAATACTTTGACAAAATTTTATGAAAATTAAACAAGCCAAATTAATTTTAGTGAAAGTGTTGGGTACCACCTTAAATATAATATGCCATTTACTTAAATGATTGCTTAGAACCAATTGTATGGTATCAAGGGTTTATCATAATTAAATTATACAGAAATAAAAAAATTTGAGATAATATTACAATTACAGTGTAAAATGAGTAAATGCTTGACACTGAATGCCATTGTTACTCCTCATTTATATATATTATTGTAAGGACATAAAGAAAGTTATGCCCCTTTTTTTATAGGACTTACATTAGAGATTATAGCTATTCTTGAGATTCCATACAAAACACTGTACCAGATGCCTGAAATTAAAAATCAAAGCACTGTAAGCAATATGAGCAGTTAATCAAAAACCAAGACAAAAGTATTGATGCTTGAAATTAAAAAAAAATATATTTTAAAATTAAAAAAATATTTATGGACACTCTATATCAAAGTCTGACAAACAAAGCACATTGGGTAAAGACAAAATTAACAGACAAAATTGAATCTTAAAAACATTACACAGAAAATGATGAATCAAGTATGTTTGAGGCTGCAAATCAAAGAAAATTTTTTTACATGCATATTTATGTCTTACAATCGATTATTCCTTGTTTCAATCTTAATTAAAAGTCAAACAATATATATATTAACAGCCATACTATGTGTAAAGTAATTTTTTAATTTAACTTCCATGAAAACTGTTTTCAAATTTAGCAATGTCGAACTTCTATGATACTCAGAAAGGAATATAAATCCTTTGTTGTCTACCCAATAGGTAAAGCTGTCATTTTCATATATCTAGAAAAGCTATGAATAAACAGACTTTGAAGTGTGACACACTGGTAAACAGAATTCAGCTTTGCTTATTGTTAAAGGCTGTACAGTGACCTACAGTTGTTAATTTCTGTGTCATTTGGTCTCTTGTGAATGGTTGTCTCATTTGCAACCATACCACATAGATCTCCTTTTTTTTATAAACACCCTTTCAAAAAATAAAGTTATTTTTATTTCAATAATAAACTTTTGTCCTCATATATTGTGTGATGTCATAGTCCTCAAAATGATGTTTGGGCTAATCACAATATCCAAAACAGTGAATTACCCATAATGCAACCCTATTTCTGAATTGTTCTAATTTCTGACCCTTACCTATATCAGGACTTCTATCAGCCAGTGGTCTCCTCAGATGTGTGATCATTTTGGATGAGTCCATCCTGATCTCTATAATGTTGTTTATGAGAGAAAAGAGAGGTCCCAGTGGGAAAGCTGCCACAAAAATTGTCAAAAAGCCAAACTGTAGCACTAAAAATAAAAATACATCAATATATTTCAATCCACAAAGTAGCAAAAGCTAATTTACAATATAATAACAAAATAAAATGATAAAAATGTTTAAAATACAACAGATATATAATTTTCATCAAGTTTTCAATGTTTAGCCACTACAGTTTACTTTCTTTTAAAATGAAAAATTATTCAAGTTATTTTTAGACATTAATACAGAGTTCAAAAATACATTTTCACAGTAAAATCAAATATAAAAAAAAATATTTCCAAAATTTCTGATCTAATGCAATTAATTATGATTATCATAAAAAAACTAAATAAAAACAAGAAGCCTGTGCAATGAAACCTTTATCATGAAGCTAATACATTTTTGTAATTTTTCTCATAGAAAGCTCTAAATACTAACCCATTTCTAAATACTCATAAAACAAAGAGGTTGTCTGAGCAGCCTCTAACTTGTAATCTTTCTCATAGGAGGCTCTAGAAGCTTTTTCTGCCTTTGTCTCCTTGGAAAGACATCTTTTTATCATCTTTATTAGTTTTCTGTAAAATGAACGAACAAGAAAAATAAATAATAAGAGTTCCTTTATGTATAAAAGCCAGCTTTCCCAAAATAATATAGAAAAATAGCTGAGTCGAGAGTTTTGGCATAGGAACCCTGAAAATCACTTCTCAAATAAAAATTTGCAAGTTTGAGACCAATTAACAGGGACTGATCCTGTGTTGCTGAATGCCATATTGGAGCCTTAAACTAGTCAGTCCCTTCCATTAAAGCTAAGAATACTTTGACTTAATTTTCAATTTAATGATGAGTATTGTAAAATCTCAAAATTAAAGTAACTGGAAATTGCTGTAAGATGGATGTAGGAATTGCTTACTCACTTCAAACCACCATGACCAAGAGTCATCCTAAGAATAAAATCAATCTCTTCAAACCACCATGACCAAGTGTCATCCCAAGAATAAAATCAATCCCTTCAAACCACCATGACCAAGTGTCATCCCAAGAATAAAATTAATCCCTTCAAACCACCATGACCAAGTGTCATCCCAAGAATAAAATCAATCCCTTCAAACAACCATGACCAAGTGTCATCCCAAGAATAAAATCATTCCCTTCAAACCACCATGACCAAGTGTCATCCCAAGAATAAAATCAATCCCTTCAATAGGAGCCATGAAAAGTTTGACCAAAATTTTCTTTGTAAAATGAGTGCATTATTAGCAAACGAGACGTGAATTTACTGTGGATGTTCAGTTAACTCTGGTAATGAAAGTCTTTAGAGAGATGCTTTTAATATTACTCACGGCAGAACAAGTTCTGTGAAGTTATTAACAAATAACTGTTTTCCTGTCATGATAATGGCAAGCTGTATACACAATTCTATCAAGCACCCTCCTGCAGCACACTACAAACAAAAACAGAAAATAAAAATGCATTAAAACTTAAATTCTATGTAAACAATGTATGTTCAACACAAACTAAAATAAAAAGCGCATCATTTAACAAGTTAGGGTACTGTAGATTCATTTATTTTCGTGAGGAAAACGTGTGTTTTTTTGTGGATATTTGATTTCATGGTTTTTGCCAATCACATCAAACAAAGCCTAACGAAATTTTTTATTATTTGAATGTTTGAATTTGTGGTTCATCTGTTCCCACGAAACCCATGAAAATTGGTATCCAGCGAATAATAATGAATCAAAAGTAAAATAATTTTCATGGAAGGCTTACCAGCAAAAGTAATCTTTAAATACAAAATAGAATGTCCCTTGGAGGTATAGAATGTAAAATGGGTCAATATAATTGGGTTATGATGACCTGGAAAGCCTCCATTTTACTTTCTGCTTCTTTACACTTTTTCTAGATTCAGATCCTTAGGGTTGCAATTATTATCAATGAATAAAGTAAAACAGTTCTTTCTTAGGGGGTAGGAACACATGATCTGTTTTTTGCAATACGATTAAAAGAAGAGGTTCTTCTACCATAAATTTGGCACATGACAAACCTACTTCTATAAGTTTGTTGTTAATAGATATGAAAATACAGTAAAATCTGTATAAACCGGCCAGCTACAGGACTATGAAAGAGGGCCTGTTTGGACAGTGAGCCGGTTTATTCAGGTTTTCCCTCTCCGACTTGTCAATTGAACTTTCACTTCGTTTTTCATTGTTTTCATTTGCATCAAAATACTCGCGTTGTTTCGATTGTGAGACGAAAGTTTTAATTTAATTTAAAACATTGGTATGACCGATTAAAAAGCAAGAATATTATCAAACAAAATTTCATCACTATTGAAACATTGTTGTACAGTGCACAATACCCATTGATTGTTGTCATCCGGGTGTTCTTCATTATCAGGGTCATTGGTTTAGGGGTACACAACAGGGAACTCAGGATTTCGAAAATACGATGTAAATATCAAACTCTAAGATTTATCCAAGTTTTAATGTACTAAGTTCAATCCGAAATATATTCTGTGTGTCTTTTCGTTTAATTTACACATGTATAATGTGTCAATAAACAGCTCACTACTGTACGATTGTAAGTTCACAGATTAACACCTGGCTAATTGTTTACCTTGAAAAGCCATATTGTATAAACAAATTTGTTTTGATTGCATATCGATCATTAGAAATTAATTAT
The DNA here is from genome assembly GCA_037788925.1 of Mytilus galloprovincialis. NCBI lineage: Eukaryota > Metazoa > Mollusca > Bivalvia > Mytilida > Mytilidae > Mytilus > Mytilus galloprovincialis. The sequence continues at coordinate 35,889,953 of CM075340.1, forward strand.
ACAAACCGGTTTTGATAGGTCGAGTCCGGTTTACAAAGGGTATTTTAACAAAGACTTTGAAGGGAAAAAAAATGGACTTTAATTTTCGGACGAAATGGACAGGAAACTGGTTTATTCAGGGTCCGGTTGAGTCAGGTTTGATTGTATAATTTTAAGTTTGAAATTATCAATGGCTTCAAGTGACAATCATAGACATATAAAATAGTCTGCTTACTTCTTCCTGTCTGGCTCCAAACATAGTGGTGTATTTTCCAGGCCTTCCTATTATTCTGAAAAAGAAAAAGTAATATGCTAAAAGATCAAAGGAAACCCATTGCAATATGATTTGTTGTGTCAAAAAAAAAATAATAAATAAACAAATAATAATTTTAGGAAATATAGTTTTATAATATTCTAATACTTTTTTGATATTTCATGATAGATTGGTTGATTGATTGTTGCTGTTTTAATGCCAGTATTAAGTGTCGTTTTTGGGATATTTCATGGCAGTTTTTATGGGTGGAGGAAGCCAGAGTGCTCTGAGAAAACCACCAACCTTTCATGATAGAAGATATAGTCGTGAAATTTGGAAAGGCGATTATAATCAAGACCAAAACATAGAATAACAAATTTATATCAAATATCAAATGTAAAAGTACAAACATTATCAACTAACCTTCCTTTGAAGAAAGCTATGTATATAATGGAGGAGTAGTAGTTGACAAACTGTAAGGCAAACAATTTCAATGTGATACTGTCGTCATATTCTTTCTGTGTCCTCAAACATTCCAAGTCTGTTAACCAGAAAGCAAGACGACTGTAGATCTGTAAATATATATTGAATAAAGAATCATTATTGTTAGAAAAGACGAGCTTCCAATTTGTAATTTTTAGTTTTGATTTTATGATTTTATGGACGTACATTTGGTTTAATTGGTGGAAAATGTTTCTTTGGACATTATGTCCTGAACATGTCTGTGTAAAGAAATTACTAACACATATAGTGGTTTGTGTACGTAGCTCACAAAAAAGCCAGATGGACTATAAAATATTCAGCAAAATTTAATTGCACATTTCAATTACTACAGACAAACTATTACAGAATATGTTAAGTGTAATATAACAAATTTACCATGTTAAGTGTAATATAACAAATTTACCATGTTAAGTGTAATATAACAAATTTACCATGTTAAGTGTAATATAACAAATTTACCATGTTAAGAATAATAATTATCAACAGATTGATACAAGCAGCAGTTACAGTTGTCACCAGACTGGCATTCTCGTAGATTGTCGCTGTTGTCGTAGCAACCAATGTAGAATTAGTTGATGTTGGTCGGTCTTTCGTTAAAACTTGCAGAGCAGCCAACACCGATACACGATAGGCTATCACACCAAATACAGCAGCTATGGCTAGGAAACCCTAAAGATAAATATAAATGTATATACTTAAGCATTAAGCATAAATTTGTATTCTTAATTTTGTAAAATCTGAAATTTTTGTTTTGTATTTCTTAATTCTATGAATTCTGAAATTTTGGCAATGTTTTTATTAATGCAAAACAAGTGACAGGATAGATTTTGCAAAAATTGTATTTTCAATATTGATAGCTTTTCAGCATTTTCTGAAATTGTAATAATATGAACTTGTTGTAACACTAAATTGAGACCTTTGTATTTGTTGGTGGAGCATGGTGACCAATGAAAGTATAATCTTGTCATATTCTGTTTAGTAGCTGTTTCATTTATCATTTTTCACAGTATTGTTATAATGATGTTAATTATTGCCAATGATCACAATTTTAAAACATACTGCAATCAATTACACTCAAGTGAAACAGCATGCATATCCTTAGCTGTCTTTTTTCTTTGGACATTTATGCTATGGTAAATTTTCTTGTTTTTACATTTTTGCTAATGTGCTTTTGTATATGCCTTTTTTAGTTTCTTTGTTACACATTTCTTTTTTTTTTATAGCACTTGATTAAGATTATAAGCTGACTACTGTACCCCTATTTTTGACATTTTTACCTATTATGTCCTGTTTGTTATGTTCACACATCATTGTCAATATCAGGGAAATTTATGCGACTGTCATACAAGTGAGAGCTTTAGCTTGCTATAAAACCAAGTTTAATCCACCATTTTCTACATAAGAAAATGCCTGTACCAAGTCAGGAATATGACGTTCAGTATTTTTGTGATTTTACTTTCTATTAAGATTTGTTTACAACTGTATGACATTGGTTGTTATACTTACCAGAAAAAACATGATTGAATAAGACATCAAGAAAATTGGTACTCTCTTTGTCCAGAACGGCAGATGAGGTTCTTTTAACTGTAAAGAGAAAGGGCAACTTTGGGAGGATTATTTTCTAACTAACGAAAAAAGTAATTTTAAATATGTTTAAATAAACTACAGCATTTACAGAATAGCTGAATCGAGAATAAAACTCTTATAAAGTCTTCATGGTTTTGGAAACCGTCATAAAAATTCATTTCTCCCAGTTATAGGACTTTCTGGAAAATCACTTCCAAAAGCCTGAATCTGATTTTAAAATTACAATACATGTATAAAAAAATTCCTTCCCTTAGTAAACTGGTATAAAACTGGTTGCCTGTAGTGGATAGAAACAGTGGAAAGTAAATAGAAAACAATATGTAACTTTAATTTCAATAATTTCCAGCTTTATAATCATGTTTAATTACAAGGAATTCTTTGGTGAGTATAGATTTCACTGACCCCTGTAATTTGATGTACAAATGTATTCTGTAATGAGTACAGGAGAAATATTGGTATATATATCCTCAAATAGAATTTTCCAATACTTTGCCAGAATGTAGATCTTTCCATGCTTTTTTTCAAAAAATATAATTAAAAGTATAAGTCACCTAGCTAGGGTCACCATGCTTTTTTCCGAGCTACAAGTCATGCAAAATTGCCCAAATTTGAGTAGATTCTTTATATTGTCCATGAAAAAACAAATTTGTGTAGATAAATAAAAATCTATGAGAAAGAATTGAAATAAAACATGAGAAGATAGGTTTTAAAATATGCTTTAAGAAATGAAAAGAAAAATTGGTGGCAACGACCTGTTTTTTTCCTACAAGTAAAATTTGGAATTTCTCTATCATTCCTTAAAAAAAAAATCTATTTCAGTTATCGCCTCTTAAATAGCTAAGTTCACAATTTGATTTGAACAATCACAAATATTTGGTATTAGAAAAATCAGTCTAAAAAATGCAATGAATCACTTATTTTTTTTTTTCAAATAAAAAGGTCTAACCGATTAATTGCCAATCTGGCTAAAAATTTGCAGATTTGGGCAAAGAACTAGACCTGTTGTGAACTGTGATTTTACAATCCAAGCTGGTGATATACAGTAAATCTACCTTTAAGAGAGTATAGGTTGCATTTACCCCTGTGATTGGATGTATTCTATGATCAGTACAGTTTTCTATGATGAGTATAGGTTTCACGCACCCCAATAATTGAATGTATTCTAAACCTAGTAAAGTTTTCTATGGTGAGTTTAGTTTTCTATGGTGAGTATAGTTTTCACTTACCCGAGTAAATGGATGTATTCTATAATAAGTAGTATTCTACCCTGAGTATAAGTTTCACTTATCCCAGTAATTGCATTTATTTCTTAAACAAGTACGGTTTTCAATGGTCAGTATAGGTTTCTATGGTGAGTATAGTTTTCTATGGTAAGTACAGTTTTCTATGGTGAGTATAGTTTTCTATGGTGAGTACAGTTTTTTGTGGTTAGTATGCCTTTAACTTACTCCAGTGATAGGATGCATTCTATAATGAGTACAGTTTTCAAGTCTTGCCAAGTATTCAGGTCTAGGTGGTTGCTGAAATATAAAACAGGCAAAGGTATGATTTTACCACCTATTTCTAATTGAATTCCAAAATTATTAAAGTATTATACATATTTTATATAATGTCAATCAATGTTCACAAGATGATCCTACCCAATTAATTGCATGCTTGTAAGGCCAGATATGTTTTCAAACAGTTTCAAGTCAAATTGACAAACTCCAAAATAATTAATAGAAAAACAAAGGATATGAGGTATCTATCTATCTCTGACACAAAACCAATACATGCACAACAACAAAAAACACAACAAGAGTGCACACGCTGAAATGTCTCGCCTTCTATACTAATCATTGATATTATGTTGATAGTCCTAAGTATAAAGCTAAGCTTTATTACAACTGTCACATAAACTTAACATTAACCAAGATAACTAAACAAAGACCAATGAACCTTGAAAAAGAGGTCCAGGTCAGATGAACCATGCCAGGCAGACAGGTACAGCTAACAATGCTTCTATACAACATATATAGTTGACACATTACTTATAGTTTAAGAAAAATAGACCAAAACACAAAAACTTAACACTGTGCAATGAACCGTGAAAATGTGGTCACGGTTAAATAAAACCTGCTCGACTGACATAAAGATCATAAAATATTTCCATACACCAAATATAGTTGACCTATGGCATATAGTATTAGATAAAAAGACCAAAACTCAAAAACTTAACTTTGACCACTGAACCATGAAAATGAGGTCAAGGTCACATGACATCTGCCCACTAGACATGAACACTTAACAATCATTCCATACAACAAATATAGTAGACCTATTGCATATGGTATGAGAAAAACAGACCAAAACACAAAAATTTAACTATAACCACTGAACCATGAAAATGAGGTCAAGGTCAGATGACACCTGCCAGTTGGACATGTACACCTTACAGTCCTTCCATACACCGAATATACTAGCCCTATTGCTTATAGTATCTGAGATATGGACTTGACCACCAAAACTTAACCTTGTTCACTGATCCATGAAATGAGGTCGAGGTCAAGTGAAAACTGTCTGACTGACACTAGGACCTTGCAAGGTACGCACATATCAAATATAGTTATCCTATTACTTATAATAAGAGAGAATTCAACATTACAAAAAATTTGAACTTTTTTTTCAAGTGGTCACTGAACCATGAAAATGAGGTCAACAACATTGGACATGTGACTGACGGAAACTTCGTAAAATGAAGCATCTATATACAAAGTATGAAGCATCCAGGTCTTCCACCTTCTAAAATATAAAGCTTTTAAGAAGTGAGCTAATGCCGCCGCCGTAGCAGCCGCCGGATCACTATCCCTATGTCGAGCTTTCTGCAACAAAAGTTGCAGGCTCGACAAAAAGCAAAGGAGCAGTGCTCATAATGCTGTTCTTCATCTCAAGGTCTAAGATTATTAGTTCACACTAGCATTCATTTTCTTACTCTCAGTAACTTATGGTTCTACTGTGAAGTTTCATTGCTGCTACGTTATACATTAAGGGGGTACAGAAAACCTAAGGTAATTAACTCTTAAAATTCAGCTGAATGTTTTAATCACATACTAATAGTAAGGAGAAATCAAGCTTTACAACTATCAAAATAAGTATTGGTCAAACTCCTATATATCCAACTAAATTATTCCTGTAAATTGTGTGGTTCAAATTTCTAAAATTTTCATATTTTTCTCAAATGATCAGAGTAAATATTTTGTCAAAAAAAGTCAAATCTATTTTTAGTCAAAGTGTATGGTACCCCTAAAATGATGGCCTACATCCCTTTTCATTAATTTTAAAAGAAAAAGAAATTATATGAGGTATCCATCCATCCATGACACAAAATCAGTACTTCAATGTTTTTTATATCATACTTTTGTAGATAAATTAGCATAGAAAACATGAATAATGAATATATTTACCTCTTCTCTAACATAGTCCAACAAGTCCCATTTATACTGCATGGAAGCCTGCCTTCTCTTCCAAAATTCCAAGAATAATGTACCTGTCCAAAATATATATTTAATCATGTAGCAACACAATATCACAAAATAATAGTTCAAAGGATGAGTTCTTAAATGTTGTGTGTTATTATAACTATTGTTTAACAATGGACACAAATGCACCTTTATTTAACTTATGCAATTTCAAGAAACCTTGCATACAAAATATGTTTTTATATATTTTCGAGACACCTTTCTAGTCGCAAAAATAATAAAATATCTGAATTGACAGTTTACATTTATGCTTAGGATAACATGTTAATGACATATGAATATATTCTTCTTTGCTCTAGCTAAATAATGGCAACAGTAGTATACTGTTGTTAAACAAGAGTGCACACGCTGAAATGTCTCGCCTTCTTTACATATCATTGATATTATGTTGATAGTCCTAAGTATAAAGCTTTATTACAACTGTCTTATAAACTTAACATTAACCAAGATAACTAAACATTGACCAATGAACCATGAAAATGAGGTCAAGGTTAGATGAACCATGCCAGGCACACATGTACAGCTAACAATGCTTCCATACAACAAATATAGTTGACCTATTACTTATAGTTTAAGAAAAATAGACCAAAACACAAAAACTTAACACTGAGCAATGAACCGTGAAAATGAGGTCGAGGTCAAATAAAACCTACGCGACTGACATATAGATCATAAAATATTTCCATACACCAAATATAGTTGACCTATGGCATATAGTATTAGATAAAAAGACCAAAACTCAAAAACTTAACTTTGACCACTCAACCATGTAAATGAGGTCAAGGTCAGATGACATCTGCCCGCTAGACATGTACACCTTACAATTATTCCATACAACAAATATAGTAGATCTATTGCATAAAGTATGAGAAAACACGACCAAAACACAAAAACTTAACTATAACCACTGAACCATGAAAATGAGGTCAAGGTCAGATGACACCTGCCAGTTGGACATGTACACCTTACAGTCCTTCCATACACCGAATATACTAGCCCTATTGCTTATAGTATCTGAGATATGGACTTGACCACCAAAACTTAACCTTGTTCACTGATCCATGAAATGAGGTCGAGGTCAAGTGAAAACTGTCTGACGGGCATGAGGACCTTGCAAGGTACGCACATACCAAATATAATTATCCTATTACTTATAATAAGAGAGATTTCAACATTACAAAAAATCTGAACTTTTTTTTCAAGTGGTCACTGAACCATGAAAATGAGGTCAAGGACATTTGACATGTGACTGACGGAAACTTCGTAACATGAGGCATCTATATACAAAGTATGAAGCATCCAGGTCTTCCACCTTCTAAAATATAAAGCTTTAAAAAAGTTAGCTAACACCGCCGCCGCCGCCGCCGGATCACTATCCCTATGTCGAGCTTTCTGCAACAAAAGTTGCAGGCTCGACAAAAATCATAAGTTGATTGAGAGAAAACATTATACTGATTCTCCAAGATTTACCTGGATACAGTTTAAAAAAAAAAGGCACTCTCACATTTCATCTGCATAGAAGGACTAAAATTCAGTTTTATAAAAAAATATACATGACAGATTTAAATAGAAATTATTTTCTGAACTAATAAAATTTCAGGATAGTTAAATACAGTCACTTATCAAATTAAAATACTTAAGACCAACTTACCCCAGAATGACATAAATATAGCAAAGAAGACTGTTCCACCATTATCAAACATCCGACTAGCTATGGCATTAGAACATGACTCATACAGGTTCCAATATGGACATTGAAAATCACATAATGGACACATCGTGAAGTTATTTTTTGGATCACAAATCTCCTTCCTAAAATAAAATAAAAATATTAAAAAGAACCACAGTAGATTCATCATTATTATTTGTTTGATACCCTGGATTTTGTGGGGGAATGTAACCCATAATCAAATATTCAATAAAATTCAAATTTTCTGTATGCTTGTATGCAGACTTTGGAAAAAACATTGAAAAATAAATATCCACAAAAATATAATTTTTCCTTGCACAAAATTAAATAAATCCACAGTGATCAAACAAGAATGCATGTGATATGCATATTGTTTTCTTTATCTTAATTTGTTTGTAAAAATGGGTAAGATATCAGTGTATAAAGAAATAGATAAAAACAAACTTACGCTGGGTAGCTGTCTGGTGCCACTGCTATTCCATATATGAATACCACCAAACCAACAATAGAGGCTGGTATCAACATCATTGTGTAGAATCCTAACCAAGTAAAGTATATTCCTATCTTAGCTCCAAAGTAATTCCTGAAAATAGGGAAAAAAATGAAAAGTCCTGTGTGTACCTTCAAAAACTTGCATTTTTTGTCATTAAAGTCATTTCCAATTCTTAAATAGGTACAAAATGTTCATGTTTGTACATTTCTGTTGATGCTGATGCCTTAAGGTGGTATGGGTGTCTTCCTCCATCTTGGATTGTAAAAAACAGAGAACCAAAGGTCCATATTTTCTATCAAGTTAGCAAAATGTGATGCAGGAATGCAGATATTTAATGTGAATTTTCATTTAAAAGAACCAATTTATAAGAATATAACTTACAAATATTAATATTTTTGCAAATGTTGATTAGTTTTGGTTGTTTTTAATTTTTTTTTAAATTGGCATTTCAAGGGGAGGTAACTCTAAAACAGTGCATTTTCTGAAGGATTCTACATGAAATATTTCTATTTTGTATTTTAGCCGGAAAAAACGTACGGTGACCCTATCTTTTCTTTTGATATTCTCAAAGCATTGTCTGAAAGCTATATTTTCCTTAAGTATTTAACAATTCTATCATTTTGTTTAGTTTCTAATCACAAAATGGTGTTTTTTCCTGTATAATCCATACAAAATGTGTCATTTTGTCACGTCCTGTAGCTTGAGAAAATACGCAGTGACCTATCATTTTTATCATATTTTTCAACATATATCAATATATACTACGTTTTGGCAAAGTATGAACAAATTCTATCATTTTTATTTTAGACTCCCATACCACCTTAATGTTGTTTATACATCAGAATTGGAGATTTTATCAAATAGTTTGCCTGTACCTCAGGAATAGATTACCTGAGCTGTATTTGGCAAAACTTTCAGGAATTTGTGGTCCCCAATGCTTTTTAACTTCATACTTTATTTGGCCTTTTTAACATTTTTTAATTTGAGTGTCATTGCTGTGCCTTTTAAAGATGAAACGCTCGTCTAGTACAAATATAAAATTTCTGGTATCTATGATAAGTTTTTTGCATGTTTTTGTGTTTAATTTGATCATAACCTTTGATGTCATTGATTCTATGATCACTTAATATCAAATTGATTCAAAATAAAAAGAAGACATTCTGACATGGAGCCTTCACTTACCTCACATGTTCCAATGGCTGAACTTTAAACATATTCCTCCAGTTTCCCCAGTGGTCGAACAGCAATTTTCTTTCATTAGGTGCTGAGCCCGGCTTCCAATGACCCTAGAATGTGATAGTTAAAATAAAACCTGTATTAGTGTCAGAAAAGAAAACATGGAAACTACAGTTGTATAGAAATTTTAGTTGAAGAATCTAGTGTGTTGTGTTTGGAGACTTCCATGCTCAGAGAATATTAAAATTCCTCTAAAAAATGTCTGAACAGAAAAGTCATACTGTGCAACAAAATGTCAGATTTATGAAGGCTCCCCAATTTTAACTATTTTTCCATCAAATTTCAAAATTTGTTTGCCCCTTTTCCTCATCCCTCCCTCAATTTCAACCTGTTTTATATTTTATTGGATGCATGGATGTCTGTAATTATTATTTTCAAGTTCAGTCCCTACTTAGAACTTCAAAATTGTTCTTAGAAAGGACAATGTTTATTCAATCAAATTATGGGAATGTGTTTGTACTTTCAATTGGTAATACAGGGACTAAACTTAACTGTTTTTGTCTAGGGGCCAGCTTGGCCCCTAAGATATTTTTTTCAGGGGCCCAGTTGAAATTTTAGGAGCCCAACCAATCTTTATACAAAAAGACTAAATGAAAATAAAACTGAAAATAACTTGTTATATACTTACTAACAGTGTTCCAGCTTGAATCTCAGGGAAGAAGGGTGCTAGTGCTCCTAAGTAAGGAGTTTTATAAATAAAACAGGTGAAATTTGAGAGGATTATATTATTTTGATGCAACAATACATTGCATATATTGCAGAAGCTTAGAACTGTTACTTTTTTCTCCATAATTGTTCAAATTAAAAGCAAATTAAAAGCATTTTATGATCCTCCTTACATGGGGGGCCCATGTAAGGAGGATCATAAATACAAGAAGAAAACAGGAAGAACAGTCTTGTTTATGTTCAAATACAAATTTCTTTGATTCTTCTTTAAATGTATGTTCATGGTATGAAACAAAACAGTTTTTTTAATAAAGCTTTAAATATTTAAATTATTGCCACCAGAAATGTATTATAAGATTTGACAATATTTATTTTAGGTTATTTCCTGCCAAAATTGTCTCCCTTCAATTTTTTTCAACTTCCTGTTGACCTGACAATATGGCTGTTTTTATTTTTAATAAATACTATCTCAATCCAAGCCATCCCCTAATAGTGTTTATCAAAACATATTTTGCAATAAGTTTAAATTGAAGATTGGATATCAAACTTAATATTGGGATATTTATTTACGAGACTTTACGTTTCGTTTTTACATTAAGTATTTTTTTGTAAATATCGATTCAGGGACAAGTTACCATCTAATACAGGCTTGTAATGACTCCGAGGACAATTAGAAAACATCCCTTTCGCGATGCTTATTGAACAGTTTAGAAGAAAACACTATTCAATAATGAAATAATCGTAAAAAAATTTAGCAGAGTTAAGAAAACATGCTGATTGAAGGAGGTATATGACATATCGTCACTTCGGATTGAAAACATAGCTGTTCGACTGGGTTTAGGTTATTAGAAAGAACCTACTGGTTTTTGGAAATATTCTATATTACTATATCGCTTTGAAAAGACAAAACAGGTTTCCTTTTGGGAACAGTCTTCGTTAATATCGCGGGGGAAAGGGTACAAATGGGATTTACTTCAATTTTTTTACAGTCGCCAGCTGGGCGATCAGGATGACTAAATATATTCGCCCAGTCGAAAATCTGGTCGACATGGGCGACTGGGCGAGCGTTATGTTTAGTCCCTGTAATACAAGTCTTTTCAAAATAGACCTTAATGATCATACAACTTTTTTTTACGAACCTCGTGTAATGAATAGGCTGCTGTGTAAATATTGTCGTTTATCATCTTGTTGATGCCTGAAAAGAAAAACGAATATTATGTACATTTGAAGTTACATAAACAGGCTTCGACAAAGCACCATGTTACTTTCAAATTTTGTATAATTGTTACTTAGTTTTTAAAAAAACATGAGATAAAATGTACAGTTTACATGTGTATGATTTGTTCGTAAAGAATTCGACAATAGTCGCATTATATATAAATCTGCCTTACTTTGTCAAGTTCCTAACTACATTATTAGTAATAAGGGTTACTTCTGTTATTCTCTAAAAAAAATTCTTTTGATCTTTTTGCATGATAATTTTCAATCTCATGTTATTTAATTCTGTGATTGGTTTTTTATCAGTAAGTTAGTGCCTGTATGAAAACATGACAACGTCATAAGCTAAACTTCATTGAGATTGCCTAGAAAAATAGTGATAAAAAGAATTCTGTGGTCTTTAAAATTAGAGGATATTTTTTTTTTATTATTACATCTCATCTAAGGGGCCAGGGATATCGCCCAGATGAGATTGCAACCTAGAAACTCTCTATTGTTTTAGAACCATTGATAATCTAGTTTATAGCTATTTTACAAAAATTTTCTTTCATCTTACTGACTGATAATTTCCTTTCACAGTAGAGTGATATGAAAAAATTATTGCTAGAAACTTAGGGGGCACGTGCCATTGTCAATGAAATTAACAAGGTCGTCATAGGTAAAATAGCGATAAAAAATTATCGTTGGTCATCTCAACTCGATTGCTTTTCTCACTTTTGTCGTACCGACTCAAATGAGAAAATCAATCTCGTTGAAATGACCTACGATAATCTATAAACACATGCAAAAACCTAACTAACTTGCACTTACCAAAAGAATAAGCATCATTCTTATCAGTACTGAATGATTTTCTCCTCAGAATAAAATTCACGATACGACTTCTTGTAGCATTATCAAAAAAGGTGTCTCTATCTTCTGGTATGTCAAACCTGAAACACAGAATAGAAAGTATGGGTGTCAGATCACCAAGTACTCCCTCCAATTTAGAATGTATGTAAAAGTAGCCCTACTCTGACACAAAATTGTGCTTTTGATGTCATTTTTACTTAAACTAACCAACAAATTGGCAGAAATTAAACTTTTGGTGAAAGAGAAATATATTTAGACCATTTTGAGCCAAACTTTTCTTGTCTATGAGTTTGCATTGAAAAATCAGGATTAATGCGCTCCATAGAATTTTAATTTAAGATTTCGAGAAAACCAGGAGTTATTTTTGGTAGACCTGTGTTTTGAAGGTCAGTTTTTTTTTCTTTAGGGTAGTTAGTTTTTCAAGTTTTGCTATACAATAAAAGGGTCATGGCATGAATATTGATGAAAATTGACCCTGACTTTTGTATAATATTAAAGTTGTCCTTTGGACTTGCAATAAATTAAGCAGTTTGAAACTTATATATAAGGTCTTAAAATATAAAAATAATATACTCCAAACAATACTCACCAATACTCATGCAATAACTGTATAATATCTTAACTATAAAGGTCTTATTTAATGAAATTTGATGCCACTGTCATACAAGTGAGAGGTTTAGCTAGCTATAAAACCAGGTTTAATCCACCATTTTCTACATAAGAAAATGTCTGTGCCAAGTCAGGAATATGAGTTGTAATCCATTCGTTCGATGTGTTTAAGCTTTTGATTTTGCCATTTGATAAGGGACTTTCTTTTTGAATTTTCCTCGAGTTCAGTATTTTTGTGACTTTACTTTTAATTGACAGGTTAGGTACCATTGTAGGTTAAGTTTTTCCCCCATTAATTCATTTGTTGTTGCAAATCAAAATCCTTGAAGCAAGGCATGTTTTTTCATATGAAGTGTTCAGGCCGTGGCAAGTGGGAGAGTCAATCATGGGAGGTATTCAATTATTTAGTATACCGAATCTTTAGTTTTCTGTGTAATTTTTATTGACTGTTGTTTGCCTTTTTTCTTTTTGGCAATAGCTATTTAAGCCCCCTCAGTATCTTACTATTTTTTCATACTCACAAATATTCCTTGTCTCTGCTGTACACCAATGTAAACCTCCTTTTGATATGTGGCACCTGGTCTTCATTCAGTTGGAATGGTGTATAAATTCTCTTAGCTATACCTGTTACTTTGGTCCATAACTTGGTGGACACCGATTTCATTGGATTCTGGAATAGTAAATATTGTTGTAATGTATTATCTTGTAGAGTTTTGTTATCATTATCAGAAATAAGTAAATGTAGCTAAAGTTGAATTTATAAAATATTCATTTCATATTGAAAATTAGTTGATGCTTCTTTTATTCTTAAATATTTAGTACTTAAAGATGATAAAAAGAAAAGAAAATACTTCAAACTGTACACCCTAGTGAAAATTCTGTAAAATAAATTGTAGATAGCATGCACACTTTATTTTTATACAATATAACGATGTCAAAATGTTATCAATAAATAAGAAAGTCTTCTGTACTAATCCACTGCAAGACAAAATGACCTGAAATATTTTACAGTTTAATCATTTAACCTTTACAGTACTTACATATAATAAGATAGAAGAATATTTTGATTATGATTAATTACCTGACAGTAACTTAACAAATTTAAAGGAATCACCTACCTTTTAAAGCTGTTATCCTAATGCTAGTAAGATAATGGTTTGGTTGACTTGCTTGCTTTGTTTGTAAAAATGTTTACTCAAGCGTTGTAATTAAGATTGACATCTGCTATCAATAGCTAGGTGGGTCTTCAACTTGTATACATTGCTTACCTTCCAATAAAATTTATAAGTATAATGTATACAAGCTGAAGCCCCGCCTATATATTGATAGCAGATGTCAATCTTTTAAGTACAACGCTTGAACATTTTTACAAACAAAGCAAGATAGTCAACCAAACCTTTAACTTGCTGGCATTAGGATAACAGCTTTAATTATCATTTTATTTCTATTTGATTAAAACTTAAAGAAAAATCCATGCACAACTTTAGTTTGAATTCACATTTAACAAGTGACATTATTTACCAAAGCAATATTTGGTTAAACACTTAAAGGTAAAAGACTCAAACAGCAAAACACTAAAAGCTACCATTGCATTAAGGCGGGCCAGATAAACCAATAAGAAAGAAAGCATGATCTTCCTTGGTCTCTCCTGATTTACATACTGTTTCAACGAATGTTTGACTTTCAATCAGACTTGTTCGAATGTTGGAAAAGTTGCACTAGGAAATGCTAGATACATTAATTTTCATGTTGTCCGTATAAAATATAAAGCTCCATCAAATATCGTGTGTCCCTCAAGGCCCCTCAACCCCTAAATACACCTCTGGAATCTATAATATTAAAGCAAAAACAAATTCCGGAATTGAAAAAAGAAATCAAATATTTACCACTGCAATAACTTGACTTATAATCTAAAATTAAACTGCTTAACGTAATGCAAGTCCTATGGACAACTTTAATATCATACAAAAGTTATATATTACATGTAGATTGAAAGAACTGTTAAGTGTACAGTATATACGTATTTAGCAGTATCAAACAATGCAATAAGGCTTCAAAATAGCAGCAGTAAAGACATTTAAAGACAATTTGGCAATTCATTACCTCTTAGGGAAAATTAATTGATTGCAGTTATAATTTTTAACCCAAGACAGTTTTTACAAAATTAATGCAACAACTTAGTCTGTTTTAACAATGTTTGAATAATTCAGAGAGAACTAATTTCTAAAAATATCTGTCAAAATCACAATGCTACTTTTGGATGTGCTATCTATAATAATATTCAAGATAATAACCAAAAACAGCAAAATTTCCTTATAATTACCAATTCAGGGGCAGCAACCTAACAACAGGTTGTCCGATTCATTTGAAAATTTCAGGGCAGATAAATCTTGACCTGATTAACAATTTTATACGTGTCAGATTTGCTCTAATGCTTTGGTTTTTGAGATATAAGCCAAAAACTGCATTTTACCCCTATGTTCTATTTTTAGCCATGGCGGCCATCTTGGTTGGTTTGGGGGGTCACCAGACACATTTTTTAAACTAGATACCCCAATGATGATCTTGGCCAAGTTTGGTTTAATTTGACCCCGTAGTTTCAGAGGAGAAGACTTTTGGAAAAGATAAAAAAAATATTACAAAAGTTGTTAAATAATTACTATAAAGGGCAATTACTCCTTAAGGGGTCAACTGATCATTTTGGTCATGTTGACTTTTTTGTAGATCATACTTTGCTGAACATTATTGCTGTTTACAGTTTATCCCTGTCTATAATAATATTCAAGATAACAAACCAAAAATGGCAAAATTTCCCTAAAATTACCAATTCAGGGGCAGCAACCCAACAATGGGTTGTCTGATTGATCTGAAAATTTCAGGGTAGATAGATCTTCACCTGATGAACAATTTTACATGTCAGATTTGCTCTAAATGCTTTGGTTTCTGAGATGTAAGCCAAAATCTACATTTTACCCTTATGTTCTATTTTTAGCCATCTTGGTTGGTTGGCTTGGTCACGGGACACATTTTTAAAACTATATACCCCAATGATGATTGTGGCCAAGTTTGGTTAAATTTGGCCCAGTAGTTTCAGAGGAGAAGATTTTTGTAAAAGTTATCGAAGACAACGGAGGACGGACGCAGGACGACGACGGACGACGACGGTTGCCAAGTGATGAGAAAAGCTCACTTGGCCCTTTGGGCCAGGTGAGCTAAAAAGCGAAAGAATTAATTTCAATTGATCCAAGCCTGTTAAGTAGAACTTTTTGCGGCAATATGATTAAAAACATATCCTGTGTTCAAGTTTGCTTACAAGGATATGACAACATCATTTCTACTTTCTTTTCTCATGATTATCACATTAACCAATGAGCTTCCAGTGTACTCAATTTTGAAGGTGTGAGTCATAACAATAAAACCAGAGGATTCCAAACGGTATTTAAAACAGAAAGTAGAACTGAACATGGTCAAATCCTTGTAAGCTGAGCATGGGCACAGGAACTATATTTTAATTAAATTGAACTTTTCACTCAACACTAACTTACTGATTAATACACCAAGCCTGAAATGCAGACAAATTTCATGCAATCACATTGAAAAACAACCCAATAAAAACTTAAAATATGAACGGGAGAACACTCAGACATTCTGACTTAATTTACCAAACACCAGGCACAGGGATTTTCCGTCATCTCAACAATGCGATTCTATAGAAAATACAAAATGTCATCCTTATATTAAATACCATTGACATTTTTCATCCAAATGTCAGGTTTAGTAGCATTTTACAAGGTTTAACTAATCAAATTGTTTATAAATAAATTTTCAAAGACATCAAAGAAATTATTTTACTAGTGTTTTCTCAGGTGTTGCAACCTTTCTGATTAAGTTCAGATTTCTTCTGAATTCATTCTGAATATTGTCTTAATCTATTCTTACATAATTCTGATTTTTGTCTGAATGTTCATATAAAAATTCTGATTTTTTTCCCTTAAAAGTCTGAAATCCAGCAAAAATTCAGATATTTGTGTAAATGTACATTATAGTCATTCAGACATTATTCAGAAAAAATTAAGAAAAATTATGAATACTTGTCAGGCAGAATTCAGACACCATTTTTTCATGAGGGTGGCATGGTTAATTTCAAAATTGCAATCAAGATAAATCAATCCTTTTGCTATACGGTGCAGTCCGGTGTATCTGCGCACCTAAGACTTATGACTTCACTTCATTCAACTGATAAAACCAATAACTGGATAATATTGTGTGAAAATATTCATAACATACTTTTATTTCGTAGTTTGTAGGGTTTCACCCCCAAGATTTTGTGTAATGTGTGTCCAATATTGGGGAAACCCATGTTCTAAGAGTTCATCCAATGTCCGGTGATTTCGTGCATGCCTTCCAAAAATAGCTAATTTTGAATAAAGGAAAGATTTGCTGCTACGAAAGGTAGCTAAATTCCAACCAAGCACTCTGCCAAGGATGCGGAGCAAAAAATATTTCAATCTGATAAAAATTTGACTTAAATAAAACAAATTTTATCTGATGCTGTATTTTTTTTTTCAATGGACATTGGCCAAATATTGTAAATCACGGGATTGCAGTTATTATTTCAATCTGCAACTTATCAATTTTATTCTTTTTTATCCCTTTCGGAATGCTAAAACAATAACAAGAACAATTTTATTTGCGTTACGGTGTTGATATAACGAAATCAGCTAATTCGCGATATCACCGGCCGCACAGACATTGGGGACTTCACTGTAATTAAATATCTTTCTTATATTCTGTTTATTTCTTTCATATTTCTGTTAAAGTTCATCTGACATGGGCATTAAACTTGTGGATTAAACAAAACAATCTAAAATTGAATTTATCAAATATTGTATTTATATTTTTGTCTCTATTTCTTTCATATTTGTAAAATGTTTATCGGACATTCGGCATTATAATTCTGGATTAAACAAAACTAAGTATAAGCTGGATATTCTATGTTTGATTTCATTAAAATCATAGTGAAATCTTTATAAATTCCTGAATAACAATTGTAAATTTTCTTTAGAAAATTTCATACATTAAGGCTGTTGTTAGTAGTTAAATAGGTAGAAGCACACATACATTAGAAATATTTCATTTGTGAATTCAATCTTTAATAGCTCATACATTATTTCACTCACTAAAGTTTCAGAACTACAGATCAAGAAATCTGAAAATATTCAAAATTTGAAAGGGGGGTAACCTGTACTAGTTGCAAGATATATTATCATAAAATTCATTTCCAAGGTATAAATTTTACACAACCTTTATTATTTTTATTAGGGATAGCCTTTGATATTGCTTTTTTGGACACTTTTTCTATATCTTAACCACATAAAATTAACCATAAAATAAATATAGATGTTGACTTAACCAAAATTTCAATTGAAGAGACAAACCCCTTTGGCCTTTGCGTTAAATGTTTTTGGGCACTACGTTCGGACCTACACAACAGAAAAGTAAGAAAATATAAAAATGTGCATGATGACTATAGACCAAAATTACAGAAAGTGTGATTACAACAGTATTTATGACATCAAACAAAGAAACTCAGAATAAAGTGAAAATGTGGAAAGAGGTATAAAATCTCCATTATTTTTTGTCAATTAAATTTTTTACCTATATGTCAAGAATTTTTAATTATCAAATGAATATTCATGACAAATAGATTTATAAATTTACAAAATGAAAAACTATAGTAAAACAACAACTGGTTAGAGAATAGTTTTTATCAAGTAAAAATTCTTGCCTTGCACTACATGGATTTAACGAAAATGATAATAATTGTATGTGAAAAGTCTAACCATATCTTTCAAATATTATGAATTTTCATGGTCATTTTCCTGTTGCAAGACAGCACAAATGTGCTCAAGTTATATCTTAAACCTAATTCATTTGCTATTCTAAGATGATTGGCAAGTATTAAAGATGATAGGCAAGAATTAAACTTGATGGGCAAGAATTAATTCTTGGCAAAAAATACTCTCGCCAGTTTGTTAAAAACATATAGGACAACTATCTATACAACGTATACCAACATAAGATAAAAGTTTGTGAAATGTTAAAATAAATATTACACATAACTGGAAATGGAGGGATAAGACTCAGAAATCACGGGGAATCTCACCTGCATTCGGAGGGACTAAAAGTACAAGCATAATTAACTGTTAATTTTAAAAAAAAAGGAGATTGTACATGTCTTTTTGATATAAACTTCAGGAGTATGCAACACTTACAGCAAAATGCATTGAGATTGAAGGTACAGGTAATATCTTTGGTTAGCTTGCTTGCTAGTTGAACCATGAAGTAATTATTATGTTAGGTAAACTACCCTCCTTTAAAAGTAGACTAGTCTGACATATAATTAATCTATCTGTTTATAGGAGTAGTCTACTCTGAAAGGAGGGTAGTATACATAACATAATAATGACTTCACAGTTCAGATAAAAAGCAAGCTAACCAAAGATTCTACCTTTACCTACACACACAATGCTTTTGGCTGTATTTCTGGTAAAAAAAAAATTATTATGCTTTTTCAATAAATGTCATGACACAATATTGTATTATTACTGTCGTCACTGCAATATTTGTGATAAAGAGTACTTTAGGTTAAAAATATTTGATAATATCATTAGGACTGGAGTGATGCTTGATTAAATTAATGTGACATGGAATTAATTTACCAAACTTATCATTAAATGAATTTCAGATACAAAGACTGTTTGGGGATTCAAAGATTAATAATGACAAAGGGTTCAGTGGTTCAGTGAATGGTTAATATTTCTTTTTGTGAACCACTTCAGTTTCAGTGTAGTACTCACTATACTCCAATACGTAGAAGGACCAAATATCGTCTGACATAAGAAATACCACAAGCAAATATTAAATATTATTTTCACACACATACACTTTATTTGTATAACTAAGTCGATTAAACATGTTAGAAATCACTATCACTTACATTTTGACCTTTCTGAATAAAACATCCATAAAGATATATACATTAAAACCACTCCAAATCTGGTACTTTTTGTTTTGTTCTTATCATTGTTTAAATACAAAACTAGACTTTTTTTTTTGAAAAGTCTTCACCCAAAGGAATTTTCAAATTTCAAATTTTAAAACAGAAATGCAATGCTTGCGTTTTCTACTTTTTAATGTTTATCTTCTACAAGTGTTAGCATGTGTTTCAATTTGTTAAGTGGTGAACTTCTGATAAATTACAAATCTGTTATCTCCTTATAAATTAATCCATCCATGCTAAGTGAGGATGGATATCCAATATTTTAAAGTTAATCAACTTCATATACTTGTCAATTTCTTAACTTTAATATTTCCATGATAACATACCATACGAACCAATTTACTGACAACTTGTTAAGAAAATCTATAATTAGACCCCTTTATGATACTTTAAGAGACAGATGCTACTATTCCTATTTTCATGCCACTTTTTCCACCTTGCCCCAACATTTAACACATCAACAGCACATTACTCTATACCTCTAACTGTGAATACTTCATCTGTATTTTGTCGAGTACCAAGTTCTGTCGATAAATTAGTTAAAACATAAAAAAAATATATCCATAATCCCTTAAAAAGTTTAATATAGTTACTATGAATAATACAACAAAAATGTTCAGCACTGCTCTTTGCCAAAGTACAAGTAACAAATGAGAGAACTTATTTCCAAATTTTGCCTTTATTTTGTTAAAACAAATCCAAGCAGACTATGCAATCATAGTTTTATACCTATACTTGTTAAAGTGCATTTTTTATTTCTAACTTGAGGCAAATTTAACATAGTTGAGGCACTGGGAAAGAGCAATGCTGACCAACTTAAATGAGCATTTGTTTGTTTGCCTAAAATTGTGAAAGCAAGTTGTTTCTTTTAATTGATATCTATTTTTAGTACATCTGTGCACACCCTCTAAGTCTTCCATTGCATAAACCTCCAACTTTGAAGGTGTAGTAGTGTATGCAAAAGTTTTAACATTAAAAATAAATAAAAAATGCAAAGTTTCCATAGGTAAACAAACAAATTTTATTGTTATACAAATGGCAGTGTAATAGATTGTTCCAAAATTAGGACAATTTGCATAGTTTATTTTTTTTCTATATTACTTCCTGTTTTCTTTTGAAGCTACAAACACAGCAAACAAACTAATACTTCCTTAAACCTAACACTGACATCTATATATAGAATGATAATGTGTAAATAATCAACTTATTTGAAAGAGAAAGTACATGCCAATTCACCGTTTCAGAATCTAATGCATCCTGTGTAACATTTTCAAAAATGTACACCAAAACGTCGTGATTGGTTAAAAATGTCATAAACAATGGAAATTCGACAAATGATGTGATGTTATTTTAATTTTGGGGTACGAACAATGAAATCACCAATGATTCTTTACATTCTGAAAAGGTCAATTGACAGAACAAAATTTCAATTGATTTTAAAACAATCATAGTTTTATTTTTAGAAAGATTGGCATTTTTCCGCAAGTCAAATAAGCTGATTACTTGTGATGATTAATGATTGTAATTTTATAAAAAATCTGAAGACATCAAAAATCTTACAACCAACCTCCAAATTTCCCAGCTTTCCATATTAGATTAAAATGAAAATTGTTAGTTGTGAATATAAAAATTTCTGTAATTAGTTACGCTTTGGCAGATACATGTATGCATTAATGTTGTTATATGTGAATAATTGATTCATTCTTTTTATAGTACTTTATTTCATTACTTAATATAAAGTGTGGTTTCATTTTGTTTCATGAAGGTAATTTTTCAAGGTTTAAAAAAAACACTTTACAGCAAACTGCCTTGAGTGTGTAGGTGACTTTTTATATTTTTGTCAAAGGGTCAAAGTAAATACATTGTCAAAAGTTTATGAAAATTAAACGAGCCAAATTAATTTTAGTGAAGGTGTTGGGTACCACCTTAAGGGTACATTATCATTACAGAATAAATAAAACATTGCTTTGATTGCTAAGTACTTCAATTTCCGGGTAGATAGTCCATGAAAATTAAAATCCATGAAAAAAACAAATTCCACAGAATGTGAAAAAAAAAGCTATTGCGCAATACATCATTAAAATGCTTTAGAAGCGACTCCTATATTTATATTGAATCATAATTGTACTTTCTATAAAATCTAGTGTAAAAGCCAATACATGTATGTGACAAAAATATATATCTATATCAGTCTTTTGCAGAAATCTGTTTCTTGACTGATATGTATGTGTGTGACAAACCTGATATGACTGCATATTCTTGAAAGACTGTTGGCAAATTATACAAATTTTGTTAAGTAAAGTACAATCACAAGAAAACTGAATTCAGAGGAAAATTCTGAGGAAATTCAGAACTGAAAGTCCCTAATCAAATGGCAAAATCAAAAAACTCAAACACATCAAACAAATGGATATAAAGTGCCATATTCATGACTAGGCATTTCCTAATGTAGAAAATGGTGGATTAAACATGGTTTTATAGCTAGCTAAACCTCTCACTTGTAATATACTATATGCAAAGAAGCAAAACTTTCAACAAACTGTACGATGAAATCAATAACAAAAATCTCTCATATCAGATTGAATTTTCTTCCAAATGCCATTCGATGACACTGAATGGTTTCATCTGCAGTGAATACATCCCCCTCTGTATGTGCCCGTCACAAGTTAGGAGCCTATTGTTCTGTGAAAGTCGTTTGTAGCTGTATATCATATTTGTCTTTCGTTTATTTTTTTGTACATAAGCATGAAAAGGTTGTTAGTATTTTGGTTTTAATTATTTTATTTTTGTTGTTTTGGTGTCATTTATGGCTTGCTATGTGGTATGGGTTTTGCTCATTGTTAAAGGTTGTAATGCGACTTATTATTGCTAGCTTTTACATCATTTTATCTCTAATTGTGAGTTGTCTCATTGGCAATCAAAGAAAATCATCTAGTTTTCATATTGTTCGGTTTATACGGTAATGTTAAATTGTCTCACTTCAATGCCATGCATTAAAATTTTATAACTTTTTTTAATTGTCATTCATATTATTTATTTAAAGTTCATACTCTTTAAAAAAAAAATATACATGTAAATACCTTCTTAACAGGCATTTTCAGTTTTAGAATCTCAGCGTATCTTGTTAGGACTTCATATGGAGCATGGACTTTCATAAAATCTGCTTCTTCATCTTTAGAAACAGTCTGAAAAAACATATGTAATAATATTGAGATAGTTCGTAAATAAGAAAAAGATTTCAAATGTGAATACTAGGCAAATATTTAGCCTTGAGTAGGTTTCTGAAAAAGGGGATGTTTTCTGTATGTTCACATAGTTTTCTGTCATTTTTCAGATCCAAAATTGTACCAAGAAAAAAACATATATATAGAAAGTCAGGAGAATATTCCTGATTGTTCTATGGTAACAGCAGTTGGGGATACAGTTTGTCCTACACAAGTGCTATTTCACATGGTAATTATTATTTAAACTGGAAGCAGTCAGTCAGTCATTAGCATATAAACTACCAGGATTGTAAAACATATTCTTTAAACTTAAAGACCAAGTCAATATACATCTTAATGGCATCGATATATATATATAATTAACAAATGATTAAAGTAAGTAACTGGTACACACTTAAGAGAAAAAATAGCAGAGTAATGTTAATCTATACAAACCAGATCTTCTTCTAACTGTAGACCTTCCTCTCTCAGATTTTTCTCAAAGATTTCTCTAGCCTCGATGTTTCTATTCTTATGTTTATCATCATCGTCATCTAATTCCCAGGCCAAGACATAGTCTATCCTTCTTTTTCCGTCCTTGAAGTACATATTTCTGCCCTGAAATTAGTTCAAAATATTATCATTTTCAAGAACAACTAGATTTGGAAAAAAATTGCTACAATGTTCTAAATATATATATTGATATGTATACATCTGTGTATATAAGTCAGCAATGCATAAGATATAGAAGCTGAAAACTGTTCTAAATTATTGTTGGAGTGCCAATACAACACTGTACAACTAATGACCGTCACTGGACCTATCTTTTTTTTGTGAGTACCCAATTTATTTCAGGGATAGAGAATTTGATTACAGGGTTTTGTCCGAATATGCATTTTCATGTTTGTGTTTTAGGTCTTTGTAAAATAGTTAACTACATAGAAATCATACCATAAAATGATAACTATCTTTTTTCAGTCCCTTCAAATAACCTTTCATACTAAAATTACAATATGATATTTTTATTTAACCCACTTCTTCTTCTATGTTATTTCTTGGTACATTGTTTTCTATCAAATATATACCAGCATGCAGGCAATGATGCAAGCAGAGCAATTCCATCATGGATTTGAAAGATGGCATGCTAAGTTTTAGCAAACATGACATCAAAACACATGATGCTTTTAAGACACTATCTGTCCGACAAATATTTT
The DNA here is from genome assembly GCA_037788925.1 of Mytilus galloprovincialis. NCBI lineage: Eukaryota > Metazoa > Mollusca > Bivalvia > Mytilida > Mytilidae > Mytilus > Mytilus galloprovincialis. The sequence continues at coordinate 35,914,035 of CM075340.1, forward strand.
TTCAAGAAAATTATATTACACCATGACCTGCATGCAATCAGGATCACCAAATTCAATATGATATCTAACATAAACATTAAATTACATTTCATTCAAATTTTGAAATTTAAATTTGATGCAATCTGGATTATACAAATCAAATCTTATATCTAACATAAACATGCAATATTGCTTCATTCAAATTCAGATATCAAAATTTGATTATTACTGTCACTATATACCATTAACACATTTATAATATGTTCCTGTATGAAATTTTCAAAGAACTGAAAAATGTAAATTAAATTTAACATTATAGAGATAATAGTTGTGCTTTTATCACAAATACATGTACAACCAAAATCTTAGAATCAATTTTCTAGCAAGTTTTTATCAATTTATTTCAATCCAAAGAAACTTTTCCACAGAGTTATCTCCTATTGGTCAATCTATTTAAACTTTTGCCAGTTCTATTGTCCCATTGAGAAAATACAATAGCTATTGTTCTCTGTGTAGTTTATTCACCATGTTCACCAAGGCCATTAATTTCTTCTACAAGAAATCCATTGCTTATAGACTAATCTAGCTGAGTAATAAAATTATTATCTAAATAAATGAAAATATGTGTTTCAACTCACTAAACTACATGTCATGTTGTATTTTTTTCAATATCAACAATAAATTTCTGATCTGTTCAATAAAAACACTGATTTAATCATAACAAGAGGCTGTCACAACGACAGCAAACCGGATTTTTTAATATTTATTTGTGTCCTGGCAATATCACAAGAACCATTACTGATGAATGGTGAAAGTGAAAATCGTCAATATCAAATTTGACCTCCATTTTGTCATCAGTATCAACATCTTAAAATTTGAAAAGCTTAGATTGAATGGTTCATGAGTAAATGCAACAACGTGAATGGAAACGCCATTTCACAATCTTTCAAGAACCATAACTCCTGAACAGTAAAAGTCAAAATTGTCATAATTGAACTTGACTTTTAATTTGCCATCAGTAACAACATATAAAAATTTCAAAAGCTTTGGTTGAATGGTTCATGAGAAAATGCACGGACACGACTGGAAACACCATTTTTCAATCTTTCAAGAACCATAACTCCTGAACGGTAAAAGTCAAAATCGTCATTATTGAACTTGACCTCCATTTTGTCATCAGTAACAACATATTAAAATTTGGGAAGCTTAGGTAGAACAGTTCATGCGTAAATGCACGGACACGACTGGAAACTCCATTTTTCAATCTTTCAAGAACCATAACTCCTGAACGTTAAAAGTCAAAATCGCCATTATTGAATTTGACCTCCATTTTGTCATCAGTAACAACATATTAAAATTTGGGAAGCTTAGGTAGAACAGTTCATGCGTAAATGCACGGACACGACTGGAAACTCCATTTTTCAATCTTTCAAGAACCATAACTCCTGAACGGTAAAAGTCAAAATCGCCATTATTGAACTTGACCTTCATTTAGTTGTCAGTAACAACGTATTAAAATTTTAAAAGCTTTGGTTGAACGGTTCATGAGTTAATGCACGGACAACATTTGATTCCCGCCCGCCCGCCCGCCGTACATCCCCAAATCAATAACCGACATTTTTGTCACAAAAATCCGGTTAAAAAGTAATGATTCTGGCAAAATTTTCAACATTCCTATTGAACTTTTTTTAGTGTGTTTGACATGATAAATGACAATGTGTAATAATTTAAGGCCTTTTTAAATGTGTTCTTTAACTAAACAAACACAAAAAATACAAAATTTCAATAGGAACCATGCTAATAAAATAAAGGGCTGCGCTTTAGCGCATAATACACCCGTTGCTCTTTTAACTTGTTTTTGAAAGTGTTAGTTATTGTCCCAAAATTGAAAAATCCCCCCTTTTTTAAGCATAAAAATTCATAACACAGAAATGTAAAATCTGAAATTTATAAAAATTGAAAGGTAGCTTACATCAATAGATGTAAACAATTCACCAAAGTTTCATGGACATTGGTGAAAGAGTTTTTGAGTTATTGTCCGAAGTGTGGACGACGGACCCCCTTTTTTATGAATAAAGCCCCATAAATCCAAAACTTAAATTCTGAAATTAAAAAAAAACAAAAGGGAGCTTACGTCAATAGATATAAACAATTCACTTGAGTTTTATGGAAATTGGTGAAAGCATTTTTGAGTTATTGTCTGAAACGTGGACGACGGACCCCTTTTTTATGAATAAAGCCCCATAAATCCAAAACTTAAAAAAAAACAAAAGGGAGCTTACGTCAATAGATATAAACAATTGAATTAAGTTTCATGGAAATTGGTGAAAGTGTTTTTGAGTTATTGTCCGAAATGTGCACGACGGACCCCCTTTTTTATGAATAAAGTCCCATAAATCCAAAACTTAAAATCTGAAATTAAAAAAAAACGAAAGGGAGCTTACGTCAATAGATATAAACAATTCACTTAAGTTTCATGGAAATTGGTGAAAGCCTTTTTGAGTTATTGTCCGAAGTGTGGACGACGGACCCCCTTTTTTATGAATAAAGCCCCATAAATCCAAAACTTAAAATCTGAAATTTAAAAAAAACGAAAGGGAGCTTACGTCAATAGATATAAACAATTCACTTAAGTTTCATGGAAATTGGTGAAAGCGTTTTTGAGTTATTGTCCGAAGTGTGGACGATGGACGGACGGACAACGGTATACCATAATACGTCCCGTCTAAAAGACGACGGGCGTATAAAAATGAATACCTGGTAAACTGAAGACAGAACAATCATGACAATAGCTATTGCATTTATTCAATAGGACAATAGAGCTGACAATAGTTTGAAAATGTGTCTAGTTAATCAACACCTTTCAATAGTACATTAGCTGGTAGAGTAATCAGGATGGATAGCTGTTAGTATGCTGCAGTTGTCTTAAAACCTCGGGAAAATAATGATACACAAAGACAACAACCTAGATTACTGCCGTGGTCTTGTTTGGATCTTGAGTGGTAGTAACACCATATGCACTGCATTTTATGTACTTCAGTGTTTGTTTCCTTTCATAAAGTTGGCCTGAGTGGCAAAGCATGTAGACCAGAATAATGAATTTCCTTGCAGTAATATAGGATGTTGTTGTTTTTGTGTATCAATAGTTTAAAAAGATTGACCAATAGATGACTCTGTGGGAAACTTTCATTTGGTTCACATTATTTTTAATAACCAGCAGTACAATATACAGATTTGCATTCCCTTTTCACTCAAGCACACACTTTATGGGCCATGTGTGTTAATACATAGCTAGACATAACAGATGCAGGAGTTTGTTTAATTTACAGACCTGTTACCAACCCACAGTGACCATTCCTTTTCACTTAAGCACAACCTTTCTTGGACATGTGTGTTAGTATACAGATAGACTGTAAGACATAAAGATGCAGGGTCTCGTCTACTTTACAGACCTGTTTCTAAACCCACTGTAACCATTCTTTCTTACTTAAGCACAATCTTTTTAGGACATGTGTACACAGATAGACATAACAGGTACAGGGGTTCATTAAATTTACAGAACTGATCCCAACCCACAGTGACCATTCTCTTTTCTTGATATATGATAGTGCAGATCTAACCAAGATGTCTTATTAGTATACAGTTAAAACAAGAAACACTATCAATCATACAAGTTTCACAATGCACTGATCTATGCCACACATTTTTTACCTGTTCCCCTTTTTCTTTTTTCCCCTGCCAGAGATAAAATAAAGGCATTCAAAACCCAATTTTCTCTTTCCTATGAAAATATGACACCTGATACTTCTAACTAAGAAGTATTCATTGTCTTAAACATTTTAAAATGGTAAACAAACTCAACTTAAAAACTGGTAAATAACAGAATACAAATACAAAACAAAACAGGCAAACTAGCTGTCAACAAGACACAAACAAACAAACAAATTACAGCCAGTTGCATTGAATGTAGGTAAAGGTAGTATCTTTGGTTAGCCTGCTTGCTAGCTGAACCGTGAAGTCATTACTAGGTGTAGTAAACAACTGTTCTACTCTATGGTCGGATTGTTGTCTCTTTGACACATTCCCCATTTCCATTTTCAATTTTACCCTCCTTTAAGCGTAGACTAACCCGAACAATAACCAATATATCTGTTTGTAGGACTAGGCTACTTGGAAAGGAGGGTAGTATTTCTTACCTAATAGTTACTTCATGGTTCAGCTTGCAAGCAAGCTTACCAAAAATATTATCTACACACTCAATGCAATTGGTTGTAATGCCCTACAAATTATCAGGGTTATAGTTTTATCATTGTCTTTTAAACCATAAATACCCTGTTTAAAAACATAGTCATACAATAAATAAAATAAATATGGTAGGCAACACATTTTTTTTTAATTTGAAAGAAAAGATAAAAAACGAAAAATAATATACAGGAAACTAATGTCACTGAAAAGAATTCACAATGAAACGTTTAATCAACAAACTTTTTTTTCTCCGTAAATCAATGCCATATATATGCATGCTATTTTTAAATACAGCAGCCATGTTGTTTATTTCTGCAGCTTCAATCAAAGCATCAAAACATTCAGACACATTTGAGTGATGATTCATGTAAATTCCAAATCTTATGAATTTTTGTAGATTATTGAGATTTAGTTAGTTTTCTTTCATGTTGTTAGGGTTGTCATCGTAATGAACTTCATCCCCAATCTCATTTTATAAGTACATGTATATGTATCTAGTAAATTCAGGTTGTCTCTAATTATGTTGATGCTTTATTTTACTCATTTATGTGTGTCACATTTTTGTCAGAAGCCTCTGGCCTTTGTTAGTCTTGTATGTTTTTTTTAATTTTAGTTCATCTATATGGTATGGGGTTTAGTGTAACATCCATTTTCACTGAACATAGTAAGTACACAATTTTATTTAGGGGCAACCCCTTGGTGCAGGATTTTCTCACTGCGTTGAAGACCAATTGGTGGCCTTCTGCTCCTTGACATATTCCCCATTTCCATTCTCAATTTCACTTTTGCATTCTAGAGTTTATTTCAGATTAAGTTTATTTGTACTAACAATAAAAGTGTAACCAACCTGTGCACTTTTATCTTGAACATCAGCATTGCCTCCTGAAACTTTGACTGCCGTGTCTGCTGTTGGTTTGACCTCATCTTCAAAACCATTTGGTGCTGTTTCATCTAAATGTATATCTATAAAAGAACAGAGAGATCAAAAGTATGGAAAGCCAACGGGGTCAAAATCTAAATCCATAAATTGTCAATTTGTATCTTGTAATTGCGTAATTTCAAAATCCTTATTTCGAAAATTGTCAGGTTGTAAATTGTTTCTTTGTAATTTCTAAATTCTTTTGAGATTTCTATGAGCAACCCCTTATTAAAATATTATTTCATATATTTATTGGTACATTAAATTTAGCATTATTTCAATAATTTCAGTCAGAATTTATTGTGCATACAAACATGATTGTAGAAGGTTCAACTTGGAAATTATCAGATTCAGAATGTTTACAATAGGAAGTCTTATGATTGTCAAATATTATAACGATTACACTTTGTATTCAATGAACTAAAATTGAAAATGTTCATATTTTTTTGCAGCTAAGAATAGACTTCAATGAAACAGTGGTCCCCAAGCTTAGCAATACATTTGTTTTAGCAAAAACGCATCGAGAGCTCAGCATATGGTTAAATGTTTGGAGCAGACGGACAGACACAGAGAAAGGATGGACAAGGCTGTTAGTGCAACAGGGCCAGAGGGCATTCAATAATGTCATACACTCTTTGTAGGATTTGGTATGAAATAAAGCAGCTTTTCATGTCTGTCTTAATTAAAAAATAATCATGTAATTATCAGGAGACTATTTTAATAATAGTAAAAGTTAGTGAACATTATTAATGTTAGTATAATGTTGTCATGGTTAATGTTTTTAAATACTGAAAAAACTAGATATCATTGAGATGGGAGCCATCTCTGTGGGCCCCGCTGTCAATAACGTGGGTTAAATAAGTTGTATGGATAATCTGATATGAAGCATTATTTGAAGTTATTACATAGTCTCATGTGTGATTTTGATCTAAGATTTTAAGTTAAAACTGATAAATATTCTCATCTTACTTTCATAGTATAATAATGATATGACTGCATGATGTGGACTCATTGTTTACTACTCTAAGGTGACTTCTGGATATATGGATTGATGTTTGAACAATATGTTTAAAGGTGCTGCCCAATTGATATTTGTCACATATTTTTAGAATTATGCCTTCAATATATTATGACCCACCAAGTATAAAGTATGAAATATTAATGGTTCTCGAGAGGTAGAGCGGACACAATTTGTTAAGAACAACGAACGGATGGACAGACCGACAGACTGATCTTAGACCTAGGATGCATACATTATGACACATTCTCTTGTGTTGGTTAATATATATATGTTAAGTTGAAAATGTTTGTCAGGTATAAAGTATGAAATAATAACAGCTGTCCTCTCAAAATATAATGTGGATCAAATTTGTTAGCGATGGACAGACCAACAGACAGACAGACCTTTGACCTAGGAAGTGGTACATACATCATGACACACCCTCTGGTGTTGGACATACATCATGACACACCCTCTGGTGTTGGTTAAAATGGATGTCAAGTATAATATTTGAAATCATAACGGTTTTCAAGATATAGAGCGGACACAATCTTCACCACAGGACACAGGGTTGTCAACTGAAACCAAAGTTTTTTTGACGTTGACCTTTGACCTAGGAAGTTGTACATACATCATGACACGCCCTCTGGTGGTGGTTAAAATGTATGACAAGTATATACTTTGAAATCATAACGATTATCTAGATATGGAGCGGACACGATCTTCACCACAGGACACAGGATTGTCAACTCGAAACCAAAGTTTTTGACCTTGACCTTTGACCTAGGAAGTTGTACATACATCATGACACACCCTCTGGTGGTTGTTAAAATGGATGTCAAGTATAAACTTTGAAATCATAATGGTTATCTAGATATGGAGCGGACACGATCTTCACCACAGGACACGGGGTTATCAACTGAAACCAAAGTTTTTGACCTTGACCTTTGACCTAGGAAGTTGTACATACAACATGACACACCCTCTGGTGTTGGTTAATAATCATGTTAAGTATTAAGTATGAAATCATAACGGTTCTCTAGATATGGAGCGGACACGAAAGTGTTACGGACAGACAGACGGACGGACGGACAGACTGATCACTATAGGGCGACCCGCTGTCGGCGGGGCCCTAAAAAAACATTAATCACATAAAAATTAATAATGTAATTCTGTATCATTATAAGCAATACATGTCTTAACCAATTTCTTGCAAATGACGATTTTCACCAAACTGTCTGAAAAGTGTTGGGTGCTGAAATTAAAAAATTCCTGAGACAGATGTTTCACCATATATGCCATAGAAGTATTTATTTCAATACAAATAATCATACTGATGCCTCATTCACAAGTACCTTAAATGCGTTCACACACTCTTCTTTTTTTAATTTGAATTGATTCGTTAATACAGTAAAGCAAATTTGACGAGCATTCCAATTAGAATTGACGTTAGGACATTAAACGTTTCGAATGTGAATTAAACTAATTCGAATTAATTAATGCGAATTGAATTCGAATTACGTGTGAATGCAGCATATTCTCTTTATTTTTAGATGCATCAATATTGTTCCAAATATCCCTTCATCAAATTCAGATTAAACTGACCAGTTGAAAGAAACTGTTAACACATGTATTGTGTACAGTGTAATAAACAGGAAAAAAAATGCTTGTTTGTACCATACATAAACAAATGTATAAATGATATTAGTAAATGAAATTGAAGAACGCTGAATAGTTTCCATGACCTGAATATGACGGTTTACATAAATAAGATATATATATAAACAGCATTATAATTATAATATTATATAAATATATATATTGTATATTTCTTTTTGGAAGGGATGCTTCAATGGAAATTATATAATGCAATCCATATGATTATTATATTTACAAGTACAGTAAATAACAAACTAAAATCATGAAAATTGAGAATGCAAATGGGGAATCATTGATAAAAGGTAAGTCTTAAGTAATCACATTGAGTCTACAAGCAGATCAACTTGGAAGTCGGTATCTGAAAATTCCAAGCCACAAGCAAGATCGACCATCACAATCTGAATCTCCTTAGCTTTGTGGTCATTAGATATAGAATTTTGCAATAGACTATGTTATGAGACAGGAAAAACCTTTATGAATTCTGATAGCATTTTAGTTGCTGTTGTTTAAGCATTAAAAAGTATTAGCCTTACACAAGAATAAAAAGGTTCTGTTATTATCAGAAAGGTTAAAATACTACAAACAAAGCATTTTTGAGCTGATCACAACAAGTTACCAGTGTTAAAACAAAATACCAATTAGACAATGCATAAGCACATCACTTGTTTTCCTGTTCAAAGCTTTCTTATCAATTCATACAAATATCAGCTTTTAAAAACAACCAAAAACTTCAAAATCGACAAGCGTAAAAAGTGTGACGAATACAAAAGAAAAGTAGCAATATTGGGCCCAAATTAGAACAAGCTATTTTCAAAGCATTTATATTTCAATAATTCATCTCTTACTTATTCTTCCTGCATTTTGAAATCAGAAAATTATTAAGAAATTTGTGAGTATTTAGTATCTGAAGCTTTTAAACTCTATCTTAACACAAGAGAGAAGTTTGCCGGAAATAAGTTTGCTATGTTATACACCATTACTACAAAGTACTACACAAAAACCACTTTACAGCAAAGCCCCTTGCATATGTACCTGATATAGTAGGATTGTACGATTCAACATAATCTGGAAATCGTGACATCTGAGCGTAGGAGAACCGACTTGACGGAGGCCTCTCAACGAGTCGGTCAGTACCGCTGTCCATGTTTTATAATTATGTAGCCTATTTTGTCCAGTTATAAAGTGTGTTTATCTGATAAAATATAAAAGATATAGATATCTGACAATTTTATTATTTACAAAAGGTAGCTATATATAAGGAAGATATTTATGATGCAATTTGCAAAAGGTAAATTACATTGAACATGTTGAAAGTTAAGTGTTGTGTTGGTGGTTGTGTTTATATAGTATATGTGGGGATTAGGTTACAATCAAGCAGAGGGCTGAAGACACATTATGCAATTTTACTGAAGATTCTTTAAAATTTATCAGCAAAATAAAAACTATTAATAATTGCAAATTGAAAATGAAATTATTTATTCAACACTTGATAATTTCAAGAGCAGGATTAAACTGCATTTAAATATATTTAATCAAAAAATCAATATTTTCAAAAAGTTTTTTTAACTGGTTTTACTATTACAGTAAATTCATTCATTGCAAGGGTCTACCAATAGCATATCTCAATATATGCAATTGAGGAAGGACTGTTACAATTTTCTTTCTATCAAACTTTCATTATATTTGAAACCATCTTACTTAAATTAATTCATGTCTAGGTGTGGGATGATTTGTAAAAATCTTTTATATCAATTTACACTTGTGAATTTAAATTTTATTCTTGATACATGGATGAGTGCTCTTACTATCCAAACTTCCATTCAGATTGTTATTTTTTTTCCACAAGACTTAATTTAAGGTATTTTACAGTTAGCTAATGTCATGTATATATGCTGTAAATGGATAATGTAAATCATTAAAGTTCTGTCCTAAGGCTGTCGTATTTCACATAAAAAATTATCATTGTCTCATCGCAAGAATATTGATATTTTCAACAACCAATACATGTTAGAGTGAGGAATCTGTGAAGCTAATATATATATGTCCTTGATGATCTACTAGCTAATTAAAATTTCAAACATTCTAGGACAAAGTTGCGGTCATTTTTCATCTGATAACATTAACCTAATATTTCATGACACTGGACACCAGCTACATTATGACAGTTTGTGGAAATTTAAGGAAGATACATTTAGGGTGTGTTTTTATATGAATGAAATATAAAACTTACTTTAAAAACTTGACATGAAAATGATATTTCACAAACCTATTTTCACCTTAAATAAGTCACCTAGAAAAATATCCCTTGCATAAAAAATGTAAAATTTACTATTATTTCCTACATATTTGTGTGAGAGTACAAGGTCAGAGGTCAAGATCCAGGTAAACATGGTAAACATTTATATTGATACCTGGATGATAAAATAAGAAATTTGACAAGGTGTGCATGGGGAAGCTTCAGGTGTAATTGGCTTAACATTATAATGTATACAAACCTGAAGTGATCACAAAATAAAAGCAATATTGATATATTGAAATATCATAGTCAAAACTACTTAAATTTTTACATAATTCTCAATCTATTTAACATTTACAGATGTTGACTTTTTGTTACGAAAACACATTAAAAATGCAGTGTGTGCTAAGTTCTTAACCAAAACTTGCAAATAAAAGTTCTAATGGTATAGCCTCATGACTGATTTATGAATGACTACAATTAATGCAGTATATGTTTTTTCAATAACTCATAATGTTCTGCAAGTTTGTTGCATTTCATTAGAATGTCCAACAAAATGACCAACTCAAATACTATAGAAAGACTAAAGAGTCTTAATGTGGGCTTCAAAAAGTTTTAAGTTTAATTAGGTAACAATACGGTTAGAGAATTGAGTTGGATTCCTTTTTAATTCAAATGACCCTTTTATCGAAAAGCTTCCACTATGTTAGGATCCGCCCCAGTCAGATCCTATAGATACATGTACAGGGTCAGAATTTTGCTTTACTCCTGTACTGCTTTTACACAGTGTCTTCAAAAGACTGGAAAAAAATCTTAACTTTTATGCATGTATTTTAAAAAAATACCATAACAACAGACTGCATGGTGCTATGGTACTACCTTTGTGTTAGGGTGGGGATTGTATTTATAAATATTATTGTTAATATATGTTAGTGACATAACTCCATTAATCCTGATTGGGAGTGTACACAGATTCGACTGTACCCTCACAACTCTTGAGGGGTGCTTCAAATAACGGAGGAATCTACATACATGTATATACATACAGTAACACATATCGTGCAAGATTTTCAAAATGATAAAGATCGATAGGAAAGCAAAATTGTCTAAAGCAGATTTATTCATACTAATTATAGACCTACATGCTATTTAGTCCAATCCAGAGTAAATGATGATAAGCTAGGCCAATAGAAACGTAACATTTGTACATCCATTAAATGAAGAAGTCTAATTTTTTCACTTTAGTTTGAAAAGTTCATCCAATTTTAAATTAACATGAACAGTCCAAAATGTATCTAATGCCTCGTTCACACTGGCATTTCCTTCGAATTCAATTTGAATTGAATTCCCTTATCGCGTTCACACACTCTCCTTTTTTAATTCGAATTATCCAATTCGCATTAAAAATACACTTTTGTGAATACGAATTAAAATTAACGTTGTTTGGACAGTAAAGCGAATTTGACGCGCATTGTCATTCGAATTATAAAATTTTGACATTAGGACATTAAACGTTTCGAATGCGAAATAAACTAATTCGAATTAGTTAATGTGAATCGAATTCGAATTACGTGTGAACTCAGCATAAATATAACATTATATGCTCAACAACAATCAACTTCAAGAACTATAAGATCGTGTAACGCTTGAATATGCATGGCATTAAATACATTGCAGTTATAGCAATTAAAGCTCTTCTACTACACTGTGAAAACTACTTATTTGTAAAGGCAGCTGAATTATCATGGTTTCTAGAAAAGGAGATATGGTCACTTACTGAAGTCGTTTTTAGATTTGGAAATTATATTCGTATTGTATTATAAATCTATCCGCATAAACAAATTCTTCAGATCTTATCAAGACATCAATTGTCAGTGTTTACACACATTTCTAAATTTCTATTTTAACTTTTAGGTTCCAAACATTTAATGCAATACAATGTATTGCAAACAAAAACTGTCAAAATATCCTGGTTAAGAGATTTTGCCATTAATATTTGGTTACTTAACAAAGACTTACACTGAAAGATATGTTGCTACAAGTTGTATTATACAAAGATATTAATACATAATATAGACAAATTTCATTCAAAGGGTTATAAGGGTTTTTGCTCAATCTTATTTTGAAATTTACAAATCACTATATATACAAATATTTGTTTGTTTGCATATTTCAGGTCAAATATGTCAATTGACTGACTTTACTACACTTTACTGTCTAGATTACATTTCCTATCAATTCATCACTAAAATCAGCTTTATTTTGAAAGGGTTGAACAATTCTATATTTTCTGTTATTTCAGAGGCTAAAAAGGGCTCTCATATCATGTGACATATCATACAAAATGTACCTCCTCCCATTTAAAAAAGCTTGAACATAAATGATATCAAACTTTCAATTCCACTTAATCTTAATTTGACCTTTCTACACTAAGGATTCATTTAAAATTCACAGTATAGTACCTAGAACTTTTGCATCAGTGAAGAAAAAAAACATCAATAGAATTCACCTACCTTTTTCCATCCCAATAGATTCCTAGATTATAAAAAATTATGAATCACAAAAGCTGGTATTCCTGGTATAAAAATAAAATCTTTGTGTATCTAGAAGTCCAGCTTCATTTATTTAACTATTCCTACCAAAAATTATAACACATAATAAATGCCTTTCAGCTTCATTTACTGTACAAATTGTTAATAGATGTACAATTATGTAGGTCTTGTGACATTTACCATATATAAAATACCATATTTATTGCCCTATAAACAAATACTTATATTTTATAGACAAATGATACAGCAAGTGTACATTCTATGTATGTTTTTACTATTTCACTACAATAAAGATAAAAGCATGTAGCATACATAATTTTAACACTTCAAAATAAGATTAGGTCAATGGGCACTAGAGTCTTTTTCAAAATGTAAAGGACGGAACAGAATACAAGTGAGTTAAGTAATTTTAAAAAACATCTATGCACAAAGTCTGTAAAATAATGATTAAATGTCAAACTCCACAACATTAAATACATGTACATGTGTTGGTCTATGTTTAATTTTATTTGTCTTTTAATGTATACTTCAGTTAAGTTTTTTTCATTTCTAATTATATATATATATATATCTTTATTTACAGATCTTGAATACTTTGGACAAGTACCATATTTATAATTATTATTAATGCTTATTATTGGAAGTATATCCCACAAAAAAAATACTTTCTGATTGTATATCTACTTTTTTTCAGACTGACAGACCAATCAACAGACAGACAGAGATAAAAGAAGAGGAACTGGATATGTTAGTTTACAGACAGACTCAAATATATCCCACCAAACTGTTTGGGAATACTTTCTGATTGTATACCTACTTTTTTCAGACCGACAAACCAAACCAAAGACCGACCAACTGACTGAACCAAACAGAACAGACAGACAATACCAACAACAAATGGAAGTTTTTAACGACCTTGACAGGCTATAAAGCCCTTACACAGTCAGCTACAATATGAAATGACTGTATCCCTCCTTTTTAATGCAGGTATTGCATATTCTCTTGCAATATAAATTATATATACATCATGTTACATGTATCTCAATTTGAATGTGACATGTAAGCCTGAGGGTAAATGACACCTTGTCTCATTAGATATACATGTATTTGATTAAACACTTGACAGCTTTAACCAACAATGGCATACTCTCCTTTTGTTGAACTTGGAGCTTTTCAAAAGATTAATATAATTTATCTGGGATGCATGATTACAAACTTTTATAATTATCTGTTTTTAACCAGCTTAGAATAGTAAAGTCACAAAAACATAGTGATTGAATGGTATTCTTTAATAAATTTGAGCCTTGGTAGTATAGAGAGGTCTTATTTCTGACTACTTCATTTACAGCATCACTACTCTGTCACCATTTAGGTTGTGAGTTCAAACTCTGAATGTGGCAGGGACTTTAATTAATATTAATTACTTAAAATTTAAAGAAAACACCAGACTCTTTGGCATGTACCATACATCTTTAACATCATGGAGTTTTTTTTATGGAGGTCTCCATATTTTCTGGTACCAGAACGATAAAAAATTGGAAAGTGAAAAAACCTTCAAAAAACAATTTACACCATATATTTTTTTTTTATTAAAATTATGTTTGTTTGTTTGTAATCTGATGCAATCATTTTATGAAAGAAAATCAGTACAAATCACACCAATATCTGCCATTTAAATTATAGAAGACAATAAGTGTGGAAAGATAAAATTGAGAATGGAAATGGGGAATGTGTCAAAGAGACAACAACCCGACCAAATAAAAAAACAACAGCAGAGGGTCACCAACAGGTCTTCAATGTAGCGAGAAATTCCCGCACCCGGAGGCGTCCTTCAGCTGGCCCCTAAACAAATATATACTAGTCCAGTGATAATGAACGCCATACTAATTTCCAAATTGTACACAAGAAACTAAAATTAAAATAATACAAGACTAACAAAGGCCAGAGGCTCCTGACTTGGGACAGGCGCAAAAATGCGGCGGGGTTAAACATGTTTGTGAGATCTCAACCCTCCCCCTATACCTCTAACCAATGTAGTAAAGTAAACGCATAACAATACGCACATTAAAATTCAGTTCAAGAGAAATCCGAGTCTGATGTCAGAAGATGTAACCAAAGAAAATAAACAAAATGACAAGTCTATTCTTTCATTAAGTACTATGTCTTTCATCTTTAGTGAGGGCCCTCATGGGGTTTTTGATTATGTGATTACTTGGCCGTTTTTTTAATGATTATTTGATTATTAAGCCAAATATTTCATGATTATTTGATTACCTAGGACTGTATTTTTAGTTTATGATTATTTGATTACTAAAGATAAGCAAATATTTAATGATTATGTGATTATATTGGCAAAAAAATGGTGATTATGTGATTACTAGGACCCCCCCCCCCCCCCCCCATGAGGGGCCTCTTTAGTCACCTTGCTTTTAAATGTTCCAACCCAATACCCATCATAAAACACAGAATACATTTACATACAAGACGTCCACTTGAATTTAAATTAATACTTATTGTAAACAAAGAAATTTTTATATTGTTACAGATATACCTACATTGATATAAGTAACTACTTTCAAGAACCCCATTACCATAAATAAATCATTCATTAATTTCATCAAATGTATACTATGTTCCTGATTTAGATTGATTTATCAGTATTTTATAGTAAACTGATTTGGATTGAATTAAAGACATATTGATATTAGTTTTCACCATGTAACTACTATTGGACAAAAGTGAGTTCCCACTCAAAAGATGTCCTATCATTTCAACTAAATTCAATAGTTTTCAAAAAAATATTACTAAGTAACTACATGGCTTATTGATATAAAATAAATACCATAAGATGGAAAAATGTTTAAAGTTTTCTTGTTTATTTGACTATGATATTATTCATGCACATTTTAATTTTCTGACAAGGGGATCACATAGAAAAATATTTCTGGAAAAGTTTGCTATGTATTCTAACCAAATTAAAATTGTAAAAATTTGCATTTGGGTTTAACCCATCAATAAAAGAAAACAACTCATGAAAATTATGGCCAAATAAACAATAAAACTTCAGACATTTCTACATCTAATGGTATCTTTTGTATGAAAATCGCTCATAAAGTCACTTGGTAATATTTTTTTGAAATATATTGATATTAGTTGAATTGATAGGACATTTTTTTAGTGGGAACTCACTTTTGTCAATGTACATGTATATATATGATAAATGCTTAGCATCATTTTATTTTCTGTTGATGGGATGAAAATCTATTGAAGAAAGAGGACTCTCCGTATGTATACAATTGCAAGCTGTTAAAATCTATTGAATTTGATTCAAGAATTCCTTGGCTTATGAAACCCCTTCATGTTTGATTAGACTAGGGCTCAAAGAGACAACTGTACAAGAACCAATACATTTCCTTTAATATATATAGTAGCCTTGTGGGCACTAAATATGTTTTAAACATTGGAATCTCTACCTTAATCAAACACAGTTTTTAATTTTTGAATTACAGAAACATGTTATATACATGTATCCATAGAAAAGAGTACTGTAACTAGTGGACTACTGTGTATCCTTGTAATTTATTATAACTTTTATCAACATCTTGCATGGTTTTATGAGAATAAACTATCTATCTATCTATCTATCTATCTATCTATAAACCAATAAGAGAATTATATTTACAAAATGTATTATCATCAAAGTATTTCAAAAACAGGTACCTGTACATGTGACATTATAACTGATGATATTTATTCATGAAATGAATAAAATTAATGTTATAACAGTGACATAAAACAATATAATAATGTCTATTTTATGAAGATTTCAGATGAAAATATACAAATTACAATAGCAATAAGTTAGTTAGTGTTAGTATGCAATATCAAATATATAAAAGGAGTCAACTATCAGGTCTGCAGAATAAATACATCTACTTTTTTGTTCATAAGAAAGCTAATCAAAACTGATTGCCGTCCAAAGGCATCCTCTAAATCTGAGACTTAAAATAGTTCCATTTGTTTTTCGTTAAAACAAATGGGAACAATTTACATATATATGTAATGCATGTGTGTCCCTCTGTCAGAAATTCACAAAATTACAATGTCCTGAGAGGTTTTATAAAAGTAAATACATTTACAATGTAATGGAATCGTCTAATTAAGGAGCTGCAAATAAAGGTTCATGTCCAAAAAGGTACATCAAATTGCATGCACTAAATGTAAAGAATCTTGTTATACAGTTTTATAAGTATACATACTGTCCTGCTGATCTTCAGCCAACATGTGTAGTTTTACATCATCTTTTTCTGATGCTGCCATTGTTTATAAACTTCAAATGCTCAAAAGAAGATATTTTTTGGGGATCTCTGTAATGTAAATGTACATGTAAATTAGTATGATACAATTCTGCATTCACAGACTCCAAGAAGAAACTTTGCATTTGAAATTCAATTAAAAATCCTACAACACATGTACAAGTAACAAAACAAAGTTTTACTTTTCTAGGTGAATACATCTATCCAAATGAAAGACAAAAGCAAGAAATCTTAATTCAAAAATTGTTTTTACATTGTAGCTATGAACAAATTTAGGAGAGGATGAGAGTTATCTATGAACATTTCTATTATGGCCTTACTAGTATTATGCATTTTATACACAGTAGTTACATGCACATGCTTTAATTTACTCATCAAAATCATGTATACATATTTGTTCAACATTCCAATAGGAACAACATTAAGTGCCTAACAATCATTATCACACCGAGGGTAAATTTTCACGCTTTGATTGGTTAAGGGTGTCACATGGCGACACCCTATGGATCAGTGAGGGGGTTAGTAAATTTCATAGGGAGTTTATGACGTCAGGTCTACTGTTAATGGTGACATCATCTATTGGAGTTGTGGGGTTTCGTTGTTTATTTTTCTACAAAACACAGCCAGAAAAGTCCTGCGTGCGATAAAATCGTTATACAGTTCACTACTGCCCCCGTACGAATCCATAGAGGGTTAGTAAAATCCATAGAAGACTCAGGTTACGGCCTCACCCCCTATGGATTTAGCTAACCCTCTATTGATCCGTAGCCAACCATATAACTTGTAGAGGCATCACCGCTTGCCTTACTATTACTTTAAATCTTAGATTCTATGACGTGAATTTCAATTGTCCTGATTTATTTAGACAATGTTAGAAACTTAGATAAATTGTATTGCTCATTTTTCATTATTTTTTAATTTTGAAGGAATTTAAGAACAGCAACTCAGTTACATGTATGTTATTATTACCATTATTATTGTGGAACAGCCTTATATGTAATTTATGTGATGTGAAATATGGATTTTTCAACCATAATTTTGGACCCCAATCCCAAAGAGAAATATGCCCCTTTTTTCCAATATGTATATAGACATTGTTGGGAGATTTTTTAATTCAATTTTATTTTAATAGGCATTTTTTTTTCACTCCAGCAGAAGGTGTAAACTAGGTCATGTAGGTTGGGATACAACTCTTGAGATGCTCCCTCTCAGGTAAAAACTGTTTTGTATTGTATTGATTGGCACGGACAATAAATATCTACACAACTATAGCAAAGTTGAAGGGTGTAATATATTTGCTGAGTGGACAGTATCAAATACAGTTCAAGAGGGGTTTTTTTTAAACCTTCTGCAGGAACGATTTTTTTTTAAATGCCCATCAAAATGTCAAAATCAAAAATTGATTTTAT
This sequence comes from Mytilus galloprovincialis, assembly GCA_037788925.1. Taxonomy (NCBI): domain Eukaryota; kingdom Metazoa; phylum Mollusca; class Bivalvia; order Mytilida; family Mytilidae; genus Mytilus; species Mytilus galloprovincialis. The sequence goes on from CM075340.1 coordinate 35,932,350, forward strand.
CTTTTGGAAACACAAAATGCATTTAAATCGTATATATCTAGTGGGTGCTAGGCACAGGGGCGGATCCAGCCATTTTAAAAAAGGGGGGTCCTAACCCAGGACAAAAGGGGGGGGGGGGTTCCAAATCCATGTCCTCATTCAAATGCATTGATCGTCCAAAAAAAAAGGGGGGTTCCAACCCCCGGAACCCCCCTCTGGATCCGCGCCTGTAGGCATTAATACTTTCTAAACTGCACAGGTATTTAATTTATACACAGAGTAGTTTTTGAGGTGTCAATACAGCCATATTTGTCCATTTGTTTAAATATGATCAAGGTGTCTGACAAGGATTTGTATATAGTATTTGGAGCGTAACTTTATCATTACCTTCTCAAACAAGATAATCCACATTACATACTGAATAACTCAGTCCCAGATCAAAAATCAGTGTTATCTTACTATACAAATCCTTGTTATGATGAACCTTAAACAAATGTTTCATTGTTTGCAATATGTGTGTTTTGATTTTCTGACAGAACAAATGTCATGCCGGTCGAGTATGTGTTTGCAGAGCCAGAGAAGTGTAAAACGAAAAAGTTTCATTATCTGCAGATAAAAAAAAACTCTGGATTCATTTGATTAATTGAGAAAAATTTACCTGATTCTAATAAAATATAAACATAACCAAGCCCTTTGCCTTGCGTCGGCGACTTCAGTACCAAAATTTAAAGAAAACAATAGAGAAAACCCGAACGAAGGTATTCCGATTGACAAAAGAAAAAAATGTATGGAGCGCAACTTTATCATTATTTTCACAAACATATTACCTGTAAGTTGCGTTTTCTTTGATTTAAAGAAGGAAACGGTGATGTATAAACTTTTCACAGACACAGAAGACAGGGCAAACATTGAAAAAAAATATGTATTTTCTACCGAAATCACATGATTATAATCCGGACAAAGTTATTTAAAAAAATCAAAGCAATGATCTCAGCTGGAAATATCGAATATGTAATGTTATCTTTTCATCAGCTTTGATAAAAACAATGAGTACAACAAGCTATAGTAGTTTTAATTTGAACTGAATATTATTAGGTCCTGACATCTAAGTCATGCTCTATAGGATTTAACATTTGCTCAGTTTTCCTGTCAATTAAGTTTGAATTTAACGACGATCATCTGTATGCATTTGTATTTGCATTTGTAAACCCCATTTTTTTATTATGTGATTACTAGGCCGTTTATACAGTGAATATATGATTACCAGACCCAATATTTCATGATTATTTAATTATTTGATAAACAAGATTTTTTTTTTATTATTTGATTATCTTGTTGAAATAAATAATTAATGATTGTGTTATTATAATGGCAAAAAATGTGATTATGTGATTATTTGTACACCCAAATGAGGTACTTCTCTCATATCTGTAGAGAATATTTGCATGGCCCTGTACCTTTCCTCACGGCCGTTCGTATGCCTTGTATGTATAACAGACTCACTTACTTTGTCACGGCCGTTCGTATGCCTCTAAGTTGTATAGTATAACAAGACTCACGTACATAAGATAATTTAGACTGGCTTCAAGGATGTGTTCAACCTCACTGTTACTGTATATAGAATGTATAGCACAAATTGTTCACTGTATTTTAATAATATTCGAAATTACAAAAAGACGAGACATGTATCTGTGTCAACAGTATATTGTTTAAATACACGATCAGAATATTTATTTTGGGATAAAACTTAAAGACCTAAACATGTAAAAACGGAAAAACCGACAAATTTGTCAAAAGTACCTCTATTTCAAATATAACAATACTGATTGTTCATACGAAACTGACAAAATTGCTTGACTAAAATTTGAATAGAGTCAGATTTTATTATGAAATTTCCGAAAACGCCTGCCGGTTAAATTTGTCAAATATATAGCGAAGAAACGGATTTTTGTCACTGAATGCTTTCTAAAAATAGTTTTAAAATTCTCTCTTAGTGAAAGACTCTCTTAAAGAGTCACAAGAAAATGAAAAGTGAACCAAATGTTTATTATGATTTTGTCGAAACCTCAGTTAAGACTTAAAAGCTTTTGTATAGATATGTACAGAGACACATGTACAGATATGTGTTTATATGTCTCTAGCATATATTATTTGTTCCAGAGCCTATGACAAAAGCAGTAGGAAAGAATTGCTGATATAAATTAAGGGGAGTTATTGGCTATCAGTGGCGTAGCTAGGTCATTTTTACGTGTACGCCCGAACCTCGGTAAGGGGCCTGAATGCCCAAGCGGTTCCAGGCCAAGAAAAATTACTTGAAGTTGATAAGCAGGGACAAGCCTACGGAAGTTTTAGAGTAATAGAGAATATCATAAAAGTCCTGTCATTGAATACACAGCAATACCAACATTTTTATACGACCGCAAAAATTTTAATTTTTTGGTTGTATATTGCTATCACGTTGGCGTCGTCGTCCTGCGTCGTCGTCGTCGTCGTCGTCGTCCGAATACTTTTAGTTTTCGCACTCTAAGGGAGCTACCATTTAATTTTTATGGGGGGGGGGGGGGGGGGGGGCTAGGATGAAATTTGAAAAAAATAGGCAGGACAGGAGTTTTGAGTTAAAAAAAAAGGCAGGATGAGACATTTGACAAAAAAAAAAAGTCAGGACGACAATTTATGTAAAAAAAAGTCAGGATAAACTAAAAAAAAAAGGCAGGACCGAACAGAGTGAAAAATAAAAAGGCCGGACAGAGATTACAGCTAAAAAAAAAGGCAGGACAAAATTTTTCCTCCTAGCCCCCCCCCATAAAAATCAAATGGTAGCTCCCTAACTTTAGTAAAAGTGAATAGAAATCAATGAAATTTTAACACAAGGTTTATGACCACAAAAGGAAGGTTGGGATTGATTTTGGAAGTTTTGGTCCCAACATTTTAGGAATTAGGGGCCAAAAAGGGCCCAAATAAGCATTTTCTTGGTTTTCGCACTATAACTTTAGTTTAAGTGAATAGAAATCTATGAAATTTTGACACAAGGTTTATGACCACAAAAGGAAGGTTGGGATTGATTTTCGGAGTTTTGGTTCCAACAGTTTAGGAATTAAGGGCTTAAAAAGGGCCCAAATAAGCATTATTCTTGGTTTTCGCACAATAACTTTAGTATAAGTCAATAGAAATCAATGAAATTTTAACACAAGGTTTATGACCACAAAAGGAAGGTTGGGATTGATTTTTGGAGTTGAGGTCACAACAGTTTATGAATAAGGGGCCAAAAAGGGGCCCAAATAAGCATTATTTTTGGTTTTCGCACCATAACTTTAGTATAAGTAAATAGAAATCTATGAAATTTAAACACAAGGTTTATGACCATAAAAGGAAGGTTGGGTTTGATTTTGAGAGTTTTGGTCCCAACAGTTTAGGAATAAGGGGCCCAAAGGGTCCAAAATTGAACTTTGTGTGATTTCATCAAAAATTGAATAATTGGGGTTCTTTGATATGCCGAATCTAACTATGTATGTAGATTCTTAATTTTTGGTCGCGTTTTCAAATTGGTCTACATTAAGGTCCAAAGGGTCCAAAATTAAACTTAGTTTGATTTTAACAAAAATTGAATCCTTAGGGTTCTTTGATATGCTGAATTTAAAAAAGTACTTAGATTTTTAATTATTGGCCTGGTTTTAAAGTTGGTCCAAATGGGGGTCCAAAATTAAACTTTGTTTGATTTCATCAAAAATTGAATAAATGGGTTCTTTGATATGCCAAATCTAACTGTGTATGTAGATTCTTAATTTTTGGTCCAGTTTTCAAATTGGTGTACATTAAGGTCCAAAGGGTCCAAAATTAACCTAAGTTTGATTTTAACAAAAATTAAATTCTTGGGCTTATTTGATATGCTTTATCTAAATATGCACTTTGATTTTTGATTATGGGCCCAGTTTTCAAGTTGGTCCAAATCAGGATTCCATATCAAGTATTGTGCAATAGCAAGAAATTTTCAATTGCACAGTATTGCACAATAGCAAGAAATATCTAATTGCACAATATTGTGCAATAGCAATTAATTTTCAATTGGAGTTATCTTTCTTTGTATAGAATAGTAATTGATAATATATGTTGGAAATTTGCCAGACATGACTATGATGTCATTTTCAATTTTATTTGCCAATAACTTTATGTAAATAACTTCATTGGAAATTTGCCAATATAAAATGTTGCTGATGAAGCTTTTTTTCCTTATCTTATCTAAAATGTTTTTAGATAATGTATGTTGGACATTTGCCAGACATGACTATGATGTCATTTTCTATTTTTATTTGCCAATAACTTTATGTAAATAACTTCATTGGAAATTTGCCAATATAAAATGTTGCTGATGAAGTTTTTTTTTTTATTGTTTTATACAATAAACAATGTATATTCACTTTTACTACCAACCAATCTTTACCATTCAGTGATAACAAGCACTTTATTTTACATTTTAATATTTTATGATGTATTTAAAAGAGTAGTTATTGTTGCAAACTCCATTAGAAATTTGAATTGATATCAGTTTTGGAAAAAGGGAAACGGGGATGTGAAAAAAAAGGGGGGGTTTAAATTTTTCTCATTTCAGATTTCATAAATAAAAAGAAAATTTCTTCAAACATTTTTTTGAGAGGATTAATATTCAACAGCATAGTGAATTGCTCAAAGGCAAAAAAAAACTTTTAAGTTCATTAGACCACATTCATTCTGTGTCAGAAACCTATGCTGTGTCAACTATTTAATTTTAGATTTAAAAAGTTTGAAGAAATCTTTAATTGATTTGTAAAATCTTGACATTTGTTTTGTGTAAAAAAAAAAACATGTAATGTCAAAAATTTGATCACAATCCAAATTCAGAGCTGTATCACGCTTGAATGTTTTGTCCATACTTGCCCCAACTGTTCAGGCTTCTACCTCTGCGGTCGTATAAAGCTGCGCCCTGCGGATTACCTGGTTTAGATTCAATATAATTTATTTTTGTGTTTAAAATCTATTTAGAATGATTCTAATGACGGTCATTGGTTTAAATTGGAGTAAACGTCCAAACCAGTTACCTTAAACTATGATTAAAGGGAGCCGTGGATAATCTTCAATCATTACCGAAGCAGTATACGTGGTCTTTCATTTAGGATTATTTTACTTTATGAAAACAAGATGGATCAATCGCAGAAAAGTGTTCTCGACTTCTTTCGTAAAATGTTTTCATCTGAAATTGAACCTAGCAGAGCGATGGCTCCTACATCTGTCGATCTGATGTAGCAACGTAACTAGATCTTACAAGTATTTGAAAGCTTGCAATATGTTATTAAACGGTGACCAGATTGTCTGACTGAAATCGCGCAAAAAATAATATAAAATACGGGAAAACTCAATATATATAATTTCGTCATTATGCTCTGGATACTCGTTTGAGCATAAACAGTTTTTGTCCAGCTACCAAAAATTTCACAAATGTTTGACAAAGTTATTTATATCTTAAAACTTAAACAACGTAATGAAATCGAACCTGCATATACATAGTTATAATATTGGCACTGCCGCCGAAATTTACGATCAAAATATAGCTCGCTTTCGCGACATAAATGTCAATGGCTCGACAAAAAATGAAAACCACATATCGAATCTTAGCTCATAATGAATTGCTTTAAAAAAATAAAGGAGAGAGAGTATAGAATTAACGGTAGATTTAGAATTTGACAGAAATAATATGAAACTAATTTTCGTCACAGAGACTTTTATTCGCAATTACAAGCCATTGAAGAAAGAATTAGAAGGTTGATGTACTGTTAACGTTTACGTAAAAATTCCTTTATTTTTATTTATATGAAAATATTTTTTTTTTTTTTACCAAATTCAAGTGTACGCCCGGGCGTTTTGACGTAAACGTAGCTACGCGCATGGCTATCCACACAGATAATAGTTACTATTGGTAGATTCAGATAAACGGGGTGACAAAATCAGACCAATGCCGGTCTGCTTATTAATCTGTTCGTATATAGAAATAAGGAGACGTGATGTGATTGCCAATGAGACAACTGCATACGTCAGAGTCAAAAACACGTTGATGTCAGCAACACTGTTTAGATAACCGTACCGTGACGGGTCTTTACTAACAACGAGCAAAACCCATACCGTATAGTCAACTATAGAAGGCCCTGACATGACAAATTGTGAAACAATTCAAACTAGGAAACCAAAAGCCTTTGTTTCGACAAAATAATAAGCAAATAAAAAGTATGAGACGCAGCCTTGAACGACTACAACGGAATAATACAGGCTCCTGACTTGGGACAGACACGTCCATATAAGGACAAGAGTGGAGATTGGTGCCTATTAAAAAGGACCTGACATGTCAAAATGTGAACACAATTCAAACTACGGAAACAATAGCCTGTATTTTGAAAAAAATATTTTACAAATAAAAAGTTTTTCCCGTTTCTCGTTATTTTATATAGATTAGACCGTTGGTTTTCCCGTTTGAATTGTTTTACATAAATCATTTTTGGGGCCCTTTATAGCTTACTGTTCAGATCGAGTGAGCCAAGGCTCCGCGTAGAAGACCGTACTTTGACCTATAATGTGTTTTTTTTACAAATTGTAACTTAGATGGAGGGTTGTCTCATTGGCACCCATACTACATCTTCTCACATCTATATATTATTATATATACAGAACGTGGCGAGGTTAAACATGTTTATGAGCGCTCAACTCTCCTCTAACCTGGGACACCTAGTGGTGTAGTAGCACAACGTCAGAAAAACTGAAAAAAAGCCTCACCAAATAAAGTTTGAAATAACTTGATATATATTATTGACACGAAGCACCAAAAACAAAAATATATATACCGCGAGACAATAGACACAAAGTACATGTAGTTGCCGAAAAGGTATAGTTTTAACGATCAATTACAGCTAAATGCATTGAGTGTGTAGGTAAGTTAATATCTTTGGCTAGCTTTGTTGCTTGTTAGCTGAACCGTGAAGTCATTAAGGTTAACTATAATACCGTCCTTTTGGAGTAGTCTACTCCTACACAGACAGATAGATTGGTTATATGCCGGACCAATCTATACTCTTAAAGGAGGGTAGCATACGTTATGGCGGATCCAGAACTTTTCCTAAGGGGGGGGGGGGGGGCGCTGACTGAACTAAAAGGGGGGGGGGGCTCCAGTCATGCTTCAATGATTCCCTAAATAATCAACCAAATTTTTCCCACAAAGGGGGGGGGGGGCCCGGGCCCCCCCAGCCCCCCTGGATCCGCCTATGATTATTATTAATTTAATTTAATTTAAATTTATTTATTAACATGATAATGGCTTCACGGTTCAGCTAGCAAGCAATCTAACCAAATATATTACCTTTACCTACATACTGTATGCATTCTGCTGTAAAACTAACAGATAAATCATGCTCTCCCGACAAATTCCAATCAGGACACATCCAACATCTATTAGTATTTGTTAGTAATATGCATACAATATTACAATTTTTTTTGCCATTGATTTTATCAACAAATGTGTGTACAATCTTACAATTCCAACATACAAAAGACATGCACGAAGTTATCAAATATGAAACAATTCAAACAATAACCCAATGACCGGATTTCTGAAAAGAAAAACAGAAAATAAACCAAAATCAAGAATTACAGACTGCCACTACAAATGAATTACAGGCTCCTGACTTGGGACAGACACATAAAGGACCCGGTTATGTTATACTTGTTTATGGGCGCTCTATTCTTATTCATAAGGATGTTACGGCACAATATCAGAAAAACTGTAAAGACAAACAGTTGGTAGTAACAGCACAAACAAGTAGTTGCTGAAAGGTATACTAGTAGTGCAATGTAGTGCAAAGTCAATTACAACTAATATATAAATCATGCTCTCTCAGAAAAAACGAATCAACCAGGAGTTCAGGACACATCCAACGCATTTAGTAGTAAGACGTTATATATAGATCTATATACACAGTCTGAGAAAAGCATGACCTTATGCGATAACAAAACGTAAGTACAAAGTACGTTTTATAGGATTTAGGACCATAATTTTTATGACTATAACAAAATGTAAAATCACTGAATATTACTACCTGAAAAGCGATATCCATTGACAAACGAATATATTAATGAGATTGACGGGCATAAAGTTACTTGTCTATGTATTCAAAAGACTGTGACACACCGTAGTACCCGACCGTGCGAGGGTTGTTTCTAGACAGTCATGATGATCAATATCGTTAAAAACAATCATCATCATCATCCATCATCATCATCATCCATCATCATCATCCATCATCATCATCATCATCATCATCATCATCATCATCATCATCATACGCATTTTTTTTAAAACTTTTTATGTTCGAAGGTTTTCTTTATTATTGTCAAATAAATTAGTTAAAAAAGTATCTATGCAAATCTTCGATTTCAATTTCTACTTCCGCACAGAATTTTGCATTGATAAATATTTATAGTTCGAATAAAATACGACAACATTTCTAAGGTTTTATACAAATTTCTACAAAAAGTGTCCAAATGAAAAGATTGAATTTTCTACACTGACAAGATAAATGATTGGCTATTTGATTCTAAAATCTACGAAATTTCATAAAACGTTTTAATATTTGCGTATACTCTTGAATGCTTTTGGAACAATTATCTTAATTGTATGGCAACTTGAAACCCCTGCATCTCTTGGCTGACTGCCATTTGTATCAATCAATCAATCAATCAATCAATCAATCAATCAATCAATCAATCAATCAATCAATCAAATGGTGTAAAAAAGATCATTAGATTATCTTTGGTAGGGCTGCAAACATATTTTTTAAGCATATGTTCCTCTTAAGCTAAGGGAAGAAATGAACACGATGGAGATAAAGAACAACAATTTGGAGTCTTACTCGGGTTTGTCACTATACTTTTAGCATTACTTGTCCGGTTTCATTTGCTTACTTCCGCTTGTTGTAGCAACAACCGAAATTCCTTGTTCTCGAATTTCATAGCCTATTTAAACTACAATGAACGTTTTAAATTCAATTTCAATAGTTCATTTATGGAAAAGTAAATAACAGCACAACAGCTGACAATGTTAACACGAGGATTTTTGATTGACTTTTGATTTTGTAACGGAACAGTGCACCTGCTGAGAGTTAAAAATAACTGACAGAAATTTTAGATTAAGCTTGATATTGTGTACGTTTTGAATATTTGTATAGTTAATTCATTACTTCTCACTTAATTTCTTTTCTTCTTGGCCAGTTCTAATTGCTGAAGGTTGTTATCATAGCCAGAACGAAGTCACCAGTTCGTACAGAATGGTCATATCACTTTATTTGTAAATCTGCAACACTTCAAGAATGGTGGGCACAAACTTTGACTATTTTTTTGTTTGTTGATAAATAACAAGTATCTTAAACTAACTGTATGAGGTTTAAAGCTCCTACCTATAAAGTATTAGTCTACGGTACTCTCGTATTTGGAAGAAAAATGATATTTATTTATCTGACCCTATTCAGAATCCAGCTACATGCAGGGAGTATAAAAACATTGTGTCTGCTGATCTAGCAGACACAATGTACACATTTTTACTAGTTTTACACTCAAGTGATGATCTGTATTGTGATGCATAGAAAATTGTCCTGAAAGTAGATTACCTTGAAAAGAAAGCTCTCAAATAAGGAATAAAAAATCAGACATATTCACGATTCTTTTGAATATTTCAAATAATTTAAGAAATGATTAACTTTGTTAAGGTTGACATACAAGTGAAGTACCAAAAAAAATCATATATAAATACAAATTACATTATTTGCACGTTAAACAATTACACTATACTTACATGTTCATACTGAAAACACAAAGTTTGACCTGCTGATCCATATTTCATTAAGCCCACAATCTTTATAATACATGTATGTCATATACTTTTTGAATGTTACAAATTAAGAACGTTACAGGAAGTCTTAAAAGAAGGAATGAACTGATTGTTATATTTTTACATGGTGATGAACAACTTGTGAATGATTTTCAGTGCTATAGTAAATGTAATAATGTAACTAGTACACAGACCCAAAAGGTTCCTGCTATCATTTTAGCAGCATTTGGAGCTTATGATGAACAAATTTGACTTTTTGGTGTTCAAAAACATATATACATGTATATATATTTATAATTATGGAGAATTGTACGAGTCTCTAAATATTATTTTGGTAAGCTTGTGATGTTTTCACAACCTTTATTACATTTCTTAAAATCCATAAAGTTATTTTTATATTTGAGGTTAAAATATGGAAACTTCAGTGTTATATCGCTGCGCTGGTGACATAATTTACAATGATCAGGAACCAGTACCAGGTCATATTAGTGATGTACAGCTCAAGATGTACTCAGAGACCAGTAACTTTCTACAGTATCTCAAACCACTAACACCACAGAATCCTTACTTCTTTGGACAGATTAGATCATTGTGTAAGTACAATGTACATGTATGTGGACAGTTCTAATAGAAAGAAATTATTCTTCTGGGTTTGTTGCTCATGCTGTGTGGATGCAGTAGAATGTGTCCCCTTGCTTGTGGTGTATGTCCTTATATTTTATAATTATGGGCTGTTTGGCTGTGAGAGTCAGCTTTCACAAGTTTATTGACTTGAATGGAGAGTTGTCTCATTGGCACTCATACCACATGATCTTCTTATTTCTATGACACAATATCTTACTGCTTGTCAACTTTGAGTTTGATTGACTGAAAGGGGCTTACTTAATAACTTGGGGCAAACATTGCATATAAAAAAGAAGATGGGGTATGATTGCCAATAAAACAACTCTCCACAAGAGACCAAAATGACACAGAAATTAACAATTATAGGTCACCATATGGCCTTCAACAATGAACAAAGCCCATACTGCCTGCATGTTCTGCACAATTATCAGTTTGAAATGGAGGAGGTATGTTGAGAGTGATTTAATTTGAAGGCTGCAGTGGTCTCCCCAGATATTTTATTTATCATCCTGGTTAACATGAAAATTTGAAATACAAATGTACCATCTTGTTTCTAAAAATTGTAGCATCACATCCATAACATAATCTATAAGAAAAACCAATTCAGAGAGCATCATATCAAGAAATATAGCATCACATTACCATGATGCTAAAAGGCCCTGGGGAGAACACTGGCCGCTGAAATTGCAAGAAAAAGTATTGTGAAAGCCAGAAAGGCAGATTTATTTTGAGTTCTTGGTGTCATTGGTTGCTTTACAATTGAAGTGTATACTCTACAATCTATTCATAAAAAAATTATTTCACCTGGATTGGAAAACAAATTGTTACCATGAATAAATTTAAGAGAATCATCCTTACAAGTTTAATTCTTTAATATGATGTGAGATTTAAAAGTTATTGTCAGTTTTATCTGTCACTGATTATTCCTATTTTTTTCATAGCAACCAAAAGTAAGGTTACAATAGGTATTGCTGGACCAGACATCAAAGATGATGCTCATCCAGGGAACTGGAACAACACTGTTGGTTACCATAGTGATACTGGAAAATGTTACACATCGCACAAAGAAATTGCTAATACATATGGAGAAAAGTTTGGTATAGGTATGTACGGCAATAAAATGTTTTAAAATAATAATAATGTGGTTTCAAAAAGTAAAATCACAAACATACTAAAATCCAAGGAAAATTCAAAATGGAATGTCCCTAATCAAATGGCAAAATCAAAAGCTCAAACACATCAAATGAATGGACAACAACTGTCATATTGCTGACTTGGTAGTTGGTTCAGGCATTTTCTTATGTAGAAAATGGTGCATTACAGCTAGCTAAACCTCTCACTTGTTTGACAGTCATATAAAATTCCACGATATTTACAAAGATGTGTGAACAAAACAAACAGACATAATAGGTGACCATAAAAATTTCAAAAATAGGAAACTGGAAAAACACTTACCTACAAATTATCGATATGAAATTTAATGGTGAATTAATTAGTCAAGCTGTTAATTGGCCAAGTACACATCACTTTAGAATGTGTGATCTTCTTTCAATGAATATGTTCATATATTTTTCAATTTGGGGAACATATTTAGAAGTAAATCAAGAATTTGTTTTTAGAATTATGGATCAGCCTACAAATTCTGTCATCTATTGCTAAAGCATGATTTGACTCCAATTTTCTGTTTCTGACAGGTGATGTGTTTGGAGTATGTGTAACCTACTTCGGACAACAAATGTCAACAGTTACATTTGTGAAAAATGGAAAACCTGTAGCTACAAGGTAAGACAAATCTGATTAAATATAAATATTTCAAAAAGAACATGAGTGCTAATGTAACAACTCTCCATCCAAGTCACAATGTATAAAAAGTTAGCAATTATATGTCCAAGTATGGCCTTCAATGTGGAGTCTTGGCTCCTTTCTACTTTCTATTTTGAAGACCTTTTTGAATACTCAGATTTTGAAATTGAAAATACTTCCGTATTTTTTTTTTAAAGGGTTCACTGAAGCTAAAATACATTGCACAGATCTACATTATATGTGTCCTTTCTTTTTACTAGTGAGCAAACTTTCATTGATTTACAATGAAAACAGATAAATGCATGCAATATTTTATAAATTATTAGCATCATTGGAAAAATATGATTTTATCTGTCATTTATATAGATATTTTCTTATTTTAAACACGTTTTAAAGTACTTAATACTATGCATTACATATATGAATATAAGGATATATCAATGAGTCAACAATCAAACAACATAACATAACCACAAAGCATAGTACATAAATTTCTGTTTATACATATATTTCTCATAGACTTAAGTTTGGCTTAGACATTTTTTTGTACAATTCATGCCCTTATTTTGGCAAGCTATCAGTAAATATTGCAGCGACTACTACCCTTTTCCTGTGAATGAAATATATATATATATATATATATATATACGAAAGCTCTTTTATTGAGAGCCCAGGTAGTCGTGTGGTCTAGCGGGACGGCTGCAGTGCAGGCGATTTGGTGTCACGATATCACAGTAGCATGGGTTCGAATCCCGGCGAGGGAAGAACCAAAAATTTGCGAAAGCAAATTTACAGATCTAACATTGTTGGGTTGATGTTTAGACGAGTTGTATATACATTATGTACACAGCCATGTATCACCATCATTGATGGCGATCCGATGGATACATCTGTTGTAGGGTTGTCACTGACTCAGACGTACTTATGAATATAATTATTTTCTGTGACTGTATCTTACATTAATTTGTAGGATCCTTTACTATAGATAATTTAGCTGATCTGTAACAATAACATCTTCATGCCTTATATATCATGTACTGTAGTACGCCGCTAGATTAAAACTGATGTGGAAAGGTAACACATGCCCACCGAAAGCTCTTTTATTGAGAGCCCAGGTGGTCGTGTGGTCTAGCGGGACGGCTGCAGTGCAGGCGATTTGGTGTCACGATATCACAGTAGCATGGGTTCGAATCCCGGCGAGGGAAGAACCAAAAATTTGCGAAAGCAAATTTACAGATCTAACATTGTTGGGTTGATGTTTAGACGAGTTGTATATATATATATATATATATATATATATATATATAACTTCTGTTATCATTTATATGCAGGTATCACTTTGAAACAGACCACAGTAAGTTCCTGCCTACAATAACACTTGAGAATGGACCCATAGATTTAGGGATCATGTGGCCCCAAGCAGTATTTGGAAGTCCACAGTTTGATGAAGTATGATTTTTTTTTGTATTATGAATGTAACTATTTATAAATTATTAGATTAATTGAATAATCATTGGTGTTTAATGACACTTTCAGTTTCAGCACTATTGGATACATCTTTCTAAATGTATAATTTCATGTGAAAAGTGAATTTAAATGTTTAACATAGGACAAGTTTTCTATTGAATACCATGCGGACTGTAACAAAACCATGAAATCATATATCTATATACTATTTTTGTTCAAACGATGAAACTTACAGTACCCTTATCCATAAAAATAAAATATTTCTTTAAACTGTGAATTTTGGCACATGTACAAACGAAAATAATTGAATAAAATTGAGAATGGAAATGGGGAATGTGTCAGAGAGACAACAACCCAACCATAGAATAGACAACAGCAGAAGGTCACCAACAGGTCTTCAATGCAGGGAGAAATTCCCGAACCCGGAGACGACCTTCAGCTGGCCCCTAAACAAATATATATACTAGTTCAGTGATAATGAACGCCATTCTAAACTCCAAATTGTATACTAGAAACTAAAATTGAAAATAATAGAAGACTAACAAAGGCTAGAGGCTACTGACTTGGGACAGGCACAAGAATGCACAGTTACTTTGAAAAATTGCAGCTACTTCTTAGATTTAGCTTAATTTACTTATCAAAAACTCCTTATTGATTATTTTTTTAATTTGATAAGAAATCATTTACATGGTCTCTTTTGTTTTATTTCTACAGAAAAATATGTTACATTGGATGTCTGACCCCTCAGTAAACTTTGATATGTCAAAGACCATGTTTATACTGGACAAGGCTAAAGATAAAATTATCGCTACAGCACCAATACAGAGTCCTATGCCATTGTGTTCAGGTAAGTTAAGAGTAAAAAAAAATAATTCTTTTTTGAAATGCGACATCATTAACGACATTTGTGTAAAATAAGTTCTTATAAATGATGAATTTTGTTTCAGTCGCTATAGACATTTTTTTTAATAACACATTTTTTTTAACAGTAAAGGAAAGATTTTTGTTAAAGATTCTTGAATTTTGCAAATGTTAAGTTTTTTCAGCCTGCTTCAAAAGCTTTTTAAATATGTCAGGTTATGCAATTCAAATTGCTAAAAGGACAAAAATTTAGATAAATTTACCTTAGACTTACCTTTTGATAAATCTTAAATTAAGTGTCTTTCTATTTATTTATTAGTTGTATGCAAACATTTAACTGACTTTCATTAATAAACATATATCAGATTTTAAGGGGGGATAATTCTGTGATTCAATTGTGATTTTTTTAATTTTTGCTAAACCTGTCCTGTTGCAATTTTGTCAACAATAAAAATACCAAATTTACAATACTTTTTGCATTTCTTGAAAGTAAATCATGGATGATAAGATTTTGTCTGTACCAGTAATTGAATGTTCTATTTGGCAGGTTTTTCTCATTTTGAGGTATATATCAAAGAAACCACTGATGGGGCTGCAGCATCTGTAGGGATTGGTGATTGTAGTCCTTTAAAGCCGTCACCAACCTGTGAAATATTACGGGACTTCATGACATGGACAGCTGATGGCAAAGGTGAGTTGAAATATAATCCTCCTCCTTCAACAGTGAAGGGTTTATTAAAATTCTCTAATTTTTGTTCTATTTCCACATTTCCTGATCGGTGTGAGAAAAATATTTCTCCTTACTAGTGAAAAATCTGTTCTCGGGAAATGATTGGTTGAAATTTAATTGTGACGTTAAATTTTCTTGTTTTCTTCTGAATTTTCTTATTGTGACGTCATGAAAAAAGGCGACCATGACTGATGACGTCACATCAAAAGTACACAACTTTTCTCAAATCTTTGAAAAGGAAGGATAAAAATCATTAGAGAAACAGATTCCACCACTGTAACTTGTGTGTTACGATATTTCTCCACTTTTAACAGTTAAATTTTAATTACTACTTTGATAAATGATCCTTCATTTTTGACGTTTTGTCTGACTTATTTTATTTTGTAATAAACTAAAACTAAGTGTTAAAATATTTTAGTAAACAAAGTAGAAGAAAATGATCGAGTTGGTATGGGAGTACACTACCATCCAGATTCCAGAGATAATCCAGGATACAATGACAAAGAATCACAGTTGGTGTTGTGTTTTGTTACCAAAAACACTGTTACTATCTATGCAAAGATGATCATACAACCAGAGGGGGGCTTCTATCCTCTAGTGCTGCTGGACCAAAACTGTAAGAATATGCTTATTTAAAAAAAAATATATATTGTATTAATTGGTTTCAATTTTCCTTTTCTTTCAAATTAATAACTAACTAGTCTCTTAAAAAAATTATACACCTGGTACTATTAATTTAGAAATTTGTGCTTTTTTTTATTCTGTGAAAAATTTAGATTGGGACAGGGTATTAAAATGGAAAAATCAACTGTTTTATGTTTTTTTTATACACAACAAAATTATCACAAAAACACTTATTTTTCTCAAAATTTCACCAATCGTAAGTTTGATTTTTCTTTGTTTATTTGATATTATTTGATTAAGTACAAACATATATCAAAATAACCACTATGTAGGTAACCTGTTGAATAATCAGAAATGTCAAAATAGTCTATTGACAGCCGCTTCACTTCAATTACAGGACTGTTTTTACAGATCTAATGCAGTACAAAATAAAAATGGTACTTCAGACATGCAAAAAAGTGCAAATTTGAAATGAAGTAAAATTCTGCCATACTTCATGAATGATTTGGTTCATACATTTTTATAGCTAAGCATGATTTTATACAAATGAAAAATATCAACCTGAAAGAAATATTCCTTTACTTATATGATTCTAATTTATATTGAATCACATCAAAACAGCTTTTTTTTGTTAAAGATGTCTTTTCTCTTTGATTATTATAAAAAAAATCTATCACTTGTTGTTTAGGTCGAAAAGTTTCAGTTGATGTTGAGTCCAACAGAACTATAGAGGTGTATGATAATTTAGACAGAGTGTTCAAAGAGGCTGTAGAAGAGGCTACCAAACATATCATTGAAGATTGTATAAAGAGAGGTTTGTTTACAGTAAAGTGAAGAAATTTAAAATTGCTCGTTTTTTGCAATTAAAGATTACTGTAGATGTATATGTAGAATAGAGATATGATTTTTGGCAGATAATGCAATGCAATAGACAGCATTTAAATTTGTTGCATTTCCGTCAAAACTTTGGTATTAGTGAACATCACTCCTGCGTTTAAGGGGCGTAGTCACTTCTGTTTTTATGTTGGGTGATTGGTTGAAAAAAGCTAATGCTATATTGCTCAAATTAAACAGCAATTTAAATTCTAATTACTAATATTCAGCACTGGTATCATAAGAGAATTGTGATAAAGTACTTACCAAAAAAAAAAGATATCTAGTTTTATTCTGCATAATGACAATCTCAAAGATGCTTGATGAACTTTAATGGAGCAGGGATACAGGCGATCTGCTCTATCAGGTTAATGACATTAAAGAGGTGCACAAAATTGACTAATTTTTTCAGTGAAGGACATAACTCAAAAATGGTGTATTCATCAGGTATTCTTCAAGGTCAAAAGGATGAATACATAAAATCATTTACAGTTTAAACCCAAAACGATTTGAAAAAAAAATAGATAGTAGTGATCATTGATGATTGAGAATAATTCAGAACTATTCAAATATATTAACAAAGAAATGTGTAATGACTTCCAAAGAAACCAATACCATATAGTTAGGTGTAAAAGGCTCTAGATTAACAAATGTGAAATAACTTTTAAAGAGAAAACAAATGTCCTGACTTACACTAAAACAACAAAAAAAAAACAAATATGGCAGACAGAAAATATCAACAACTATTTATGTTTTAAAACTTCTCTTTACAAGCAATTTGAATTTTACTTTTAATTGATGATTTTAAAAGAATTTTATTTACAATTGATATGTTATGAAAGTAGAGAAAATGGAACAATCATTTAAAAATAACTAAAAACAATGCTTTTTTTCGTTACAGAAATTCATATAAAAATGTTCCGTAAGTCTGATGCTTTAGTTTTGGATGTTCCAAAAGAACCGTCAACAGACATTGACCTGAGTAAACTGTACTGTAGAATAACACTACCTGCCGAGACTATGGGAATTCATGCCATACAGTTTTGCAAGCCTCTAACAGAAGACAACTCTTACTTCTGTTTAGATATAAAAACTCTGAGTATGCAATTGTTGATTTTATTTGAAGTTGTAACTTGTTTTCAAATAGCTAGTTTTCTTAAATTTATTATTAATGACATCAATGAAAGTTTATGGATAAGTTTAAAGAAGAATAATTTTCCATCAAAACAGAGTTGGTTTAATTTTATTTGTTAATGTATTATTTTAGTTTCGCTTTAACCGTTCAAAATGAAAATGAACAAGAAAACAATAAACAATACTGAAGTTCCAAAATAGTTTTTTTTTCAATCTGGTTGAGGGAGTCAAAATAGAAAAGTATGGTTGAAGTGTTACTTGAGAATTTACTTTTAGTCAACATTTTGCACCTTAATCATACTATTAGAATAAATATATTTTTTAAACCGAATTAAACATAAAAATTATTTTCAGATGAGGATTCTGTTGTAACTACTGGCGTTGCCGATAGCAATTTTGACTTGAGTAAACATCCTGGTAAAACAGAAAACACAGTAGGCTGGATGTCACAAAATGGTCGCATGTTCTACAACACCAGATATGAAGGCAATGTAAATGGGCAAAGATATGAAGAAGGTATTTATAACATGAATGAAGGGGGTAGACCTTGGTTCAGGGAGATAACTCTTAAAATCAGTTATGCATTTGTAGAAGTCAAGTTTCATCAATGTATTTTAAGCATTTACCTGAAACAGATGGGAAATAATCTATGTAACCTAGAAGTTAAGACTGTATCAATGGAATTGGTTGACACAAACATACTTATGATTTTAAGAGTTATTTTCCTTCAACTTAAGGCAATGCATTTATCAAAACTGAAACATTCTCTGGCTTGTATCCAAAACTGAAATAAAATTAAGAACTTCTACATTTTTTTGTTTTTTTTCAAATTTGAATCAATTCGAGAACCTAAACATATATTTGAGAAATCACTGGTTGCTTGTTCTGAAAACTTGAATAAATTCAAGAACCTAACTGTTTAGTTTAGATATTGGTATGTTCTTACATTTTGGGTCTTGTAAAAGTATTAATTCTTTAGTTTAAGCAATGTATACCTTTTGCTACAAGAATTGGTCTATTGTAATCAAAAAGCTGAATAATATTTTAATTTTAAAGGGAGATAATATTTAAATTTTATGCAAGGGAGATAACTTGTTGACACTATTTATGAAACTGTTCTGAATTTAACTTTTTTAGAGTGGGTCTCATTGGGGTCTAAGCGTGACTTGGGATTGCCGATTTTTTTGTAAGCATGACACGTGAAAGTCAAATTATTGTGAAAACGGGAAATGAAGTCTAGTGGGAAAATTACAAAAAAATGAGAATTGCTTACATACATAGTGTAAGCGGGATACGGAAATCATACACAACAGTTAGCGGGATCCGGCATCAGAACCCCCCAATGAGACCCCCCTATAGAATAGTGATTATATACATGATATAAGATGAACGAATACCTGAAGTAGTGATAGAAGGTAGTGATAGGGTAATTTACCAGTGGATCAGAAATTTGAATGAATTGCAAAAGGTTGAGTGAAACACTTAACAGTAATTTTACAGGAAATAGAAAGATTAATTCAAAGATTTCATGGACTTATCATACATTTTTATGCATACTTTCAATTTCAGGTGATACAGTTGGACTAGATTGTTCAGTGTTTGAAAGTAGTCTTCCAGTAGTTTTGTTCTCAAAGAACTATCATCCTATAGGATTAAGATACCTGATGGCTAATGATCCAAGTCAATATTTTCCTACTATTGCCCTCTGTGGGAATGGTTATGAGGTTGTGGTTGATGTTTTCTGGCACACTAGACTATGTGTTGGACCTACATTTGAAATTGTGAGTTTGTGTATAAATTAGAATTGTGACCTGACTACCATTGTGTCCTATTATATAAATTCTGTTAAGTTTACAACCAAAATTGTAAGGCGGTTAGTTCTAAGATTACTCAGCTGGATTTGTTTTAAATACAGCACAATTGATTTAATAAATAGTACTCAAGAAAATTTATTCAATTCAACTGATTATTTGCTAGAAAATTTGTTAACATGTGTATAGTTTGCAATGTTGAATTTACCTGTATTGTCTGTATTACAATGGATTTATGACTTACAAAATTTAAATGTAAATTGTGGAAAGTTAGACGTACCAATAGTTTTAAATTGCTATTAAATTGTCAAATTTTGAATCGTTGGAACCAAATCGTGGATTAAGACAAACTTGCATTTTTGTGATTACTTGATCTCTTGGTTTTGCTATAAATGTCTGCATATAACCTAATGCCGTTGTCACACATTGGCGTGAAGACCGGCGTGCACCAGACGTACAGAGAAAATTGACAAAGTCGGTATACAGTAGTTGCACGCCAGAGGAACACTAAGCTATTGTTAAACGTGCGTTGCATAAGTTTGAAGTAAGTCAAAATGCAAGGGTATACCCTTGGTGAACTCCAGGAAAGTTTTATGCAACATAAAAATTTTCATCCAACTCAAGCGTTTGTCTAGCATATACCTGTACGCTACATGCAGGTAATACACATGCTACAAGCGTGTTGAAAAAACCCTACAAATAAGTTTGAAACACGTTTAGGGCACGTTATTTACGCTTCAAGATTGTTCGACTTTCACTTAAATGTATGGTGGTATGTTTGTAACAAACACTCCATAATAAAACGTCACAGACACATCGAAAGCATGGATTATCGTCCAAAATACAACAGAGACGCGGCTCATATATGTTCCAGAGCCTTTTTTTCCTTCGTAGCGTGCATTCCATCTACATTACACAAACGCCAGGCATACACCAACATATGTTACTTGAACACCAAATAAACGCTTAGGTATGCTTCTCGTAAGCCCAATACAGGCTTGTGCACACGATACAGGTATGATTGACAGTTGAATGCATCCAAACTTACTAGCGTATTGAGGGTGTACATAATGTTTACCACGCCCGGCGTATGTCAGAGCTATACGCTGATGTGTTACACCGGTATTATAGAAAATGTGTAATTCATACTATCTGTACCCATGAAAATCAAAAATTAAAACCTGTTGGTACAATGTAATACACTCAAGGAAACAAAACTGTTTGCTAAACTATTTTTAATTAGGATTTAATGGTTCTATATATTCTTTTTAGGATAATGTGAACTATTGGATTATCCCAGAAGGGTCAAAAGTTAATGAGAAAGAAAAGATGGTAACAATACCAGAACATACAGATGCAGAAGTCCTGCAATGTCCATATCCACTCAGTGATGAAATAAGTAAGACTTTCTTGAGGGTCCTAATTGGGGTACCTTCATGCCAAATAACAGTAAAAATTCTTGCCAAATCACATTGATGGTGCCTGACAATAAATGAAGACTTTCTTTTAGACGATATCATAATTGAATGATTTTGTCGTTATTGCCCAGGCAAAATAATCACAAATATAATGCCTACCCATGTTAAAACTACAATAGAGTATGGCTTGCATTAATTATTTCTTAAATGACTATTTTCATCAAAATTGAAAATCAACAATGCCTTTAGGTTAAATCCACCATTTTCTTCTTAAGAAAATGTTTTTACCAAGTCTGGAATATGACAGTTGTGGTCCATTTCATTTAATGTGTTTGAGATTTTAATTTTGCCATTTATTAGAGACTTTCAGTTTTGAATTTTCCTGTATTTTGGGGATTTTACTTTTTATGTATTATTAATGGTTATGTTTTTAATTACAGAATTCAACTATTTTGAGATACAGATTGTAGATAAATTTGGCTCCAATGCAGATGGAATACCACCACCTGGGATAGCTTTGTCATCTCCGTGTTTTCAGGATATTAGTGTTACCATGTCATCTAACTTTAGACAAGATTTCATCAGATTTTTAGCAAAAGGAGAGGGTATGTAAAGGAAGAAAAAAAATTTATGCCCCATTCATGGGCATTACGTTTTCTGGTCTGTGCGTCTGTTCGTTCGTTCGTCTGTTCATCCGTCTGTCCCGCTTCAGGTTAAAGTTTTTGGTCTAGGTTAAAGGTTTTTGGTTGAGGTAGTTTTTGATGAAGTTGAAGTCCAATCAACTTGAAACTTAGTATACATGTTCTTTATTATACGATCTTTCTAAGTTTAATGCCAAATTAGAGATTTTCTCCCATTTTTACTACCCTCTGAACATGAAAAATGATAGTGCGGATGGGGCATCCGTGTACTGGGGACACATTCTTGATTATAATTAATTACTGTAGATAAAAAACTAATGTGTATCATTGAAAGTTAATTTAAACAAAATCTTTCAACATGACAAACTCATTTAGGTTGCCAGGCTTACAGTTTTGTACTCCAAACATCCATTTAGTTAACAAATTTCCATTTTCATGGACAAATTTCCATTTTCACTGAATTAGTGCAAATTTTATTAGGGGCCATTTCATGGACAAATTTTCATTTGTTGTTGTCTCTTTGACATATTCCCAATTTCCATTCTTAATTTTATTATTCCTTTTTTTAGAATGTACATAATAATAAGAAAAATATTTCTTTTTAACATAATACAATTTGAAACAGGTCACAATTTTTTTTTCAAATCTGTTGTTTCCACCTTATTTCTTAGCTGATTGAAATCAATATCGGTGTATCAGTCTAAAACAATGCAGGGTTTATATCAACATCCATGTGACAGGTTCTTGTCCTGATATGCATATAATTGCATATATTTGCATTTTAATTTTAACAAAAGTAATGTAAACGAATGCAAACTATCATACATTTAACATATTTTTGAGAAAATTATTTTAAACAATCCCGATTTTTTTGTGAACAAGCTGCTCTCATATTTTGCATAGGTTCATTAGTAAAATTAAAATGTTTGCAGGTCATCATCAATAGGTGATGCAGAAGTTTTACAACAAAAGTTTTGTTACAATAATGTATCAGTAGTAGAGGATTTGTATCAATATGGCAATCAAAATACAATAATGGTCAACTATACTGAAGAAAAATAATCAGTTTTAAGGGTTTTTGGTACTCTTTTTCAAAATAACAAGATTTTTAAAAGACTGTCACAAATTGATATTATATATTCATGTATATATATATATATATATATATATATATATATATATATATAAAGGAACTTAAAAGCAGAAAAAATAGGGTTTGTGTGCTTATGTTTTCAAGATAGAAGCCATAGAAATTTATTGAAAATTTGGTGGGAAATTGTTCTCTCAAGATTTTACATAAATTTAACATTGACACCTTTTTTCTTTCAAAAGATTTTCAAATATGACTTTTTAAACTAAATGTTATAAAATTATGAAAAGAAAAGTAGGGGTTAGAGGGCATTTTTTTTAAGGCAATACATTGATAAAACCAGAGGATTTCCAAAAAAAATTCTGGCCAAAATTCAAAAAGGAAAAGGAGCAAACATCCTTTATACTAATTAAAATTTCGAAAGGCAATTCTGACTAATATAGTTTCTTTGTTTTGAATTTTAGCTGAATCATCCGTGTCAGTTGGAGATACACTAGGCTGGGGAATCATTGTACCAAAAAGTGAACAAGAAAAGAAAGAAAATAGACTTGTGATCTGCTATCTGTGTATAAACAGGAACATAGCCCTTACAAGAGTGTCATATGAACCACCAGGCGGATTTTATGCAACAGTTTTACTTTACCCAGGAGGTAGGTTTTATGCTGTGCCATAATATATCTAAAAGTTATTATTACCTATGATATAGCTATAGGTTTTATTCAGTGTCTTACTATGTCTGTTGTAGTATGTAGTACAAACTTATAAATGAGGGGGGCAGAACCTTTTTCGGGACGTCGGGATCAGGTGTTTTTTAAGCTCTGGATTTCGTGATTGACCCTTTCAGGATCCGGTATTTCTTTTTTTATAAATTGGGGACCTTGAGATTTATTTTTTATAAATTTCGGAACCTTGGGATTTCATGTTTTAAGCTCAGGATTTTGGGATCAGGACCCATCAGACCCCCCTCATATATGGATGGTAATAACACTACCAGGTGGTTTTATATTACAGTTTTTTATCTATAATTTTTAAGTCACTATGTGGCTCTTTATTCATTCATACACCTTTGATGGTTACATGTACAAGCATGTGGTTTAATACTACAGCTCAAGTTGAGGGAGGTGTTCTCATTTCCCAAAACCAGCTTATATTCAGGGATCTCCATGACCTGTTTAATAATGGTGGGGCGCCATCGTTCAAATATCTTCCGCCATTGTCAAATGACCTGCGCCATCGTTCAAATTTATTTCAACAGACGCCATTTTATTTAGCAATTATAATCAAATGCATGTAATTGCATAATCCTTAGGCTTTTTGTATTATAGTCCAATACAGTTCTAACGCCTGAGGGATATCGGGATTAAGATCGCTAATCACTTGTACCTGAGCTTGTACAGGTAGATCGACAAACCTGACAGGAGAACACTTTCTGAAGATTTATCAAATTATTCAACTAAGTTTCAGCAAATGCTGATGATGATTTAGATTAAATAAATAACTTTATAATCCAGTTACAAAGAAAACAATTAAACAAGTCGAACAGGTGCTTGCGCAATCTGCATCCCCTTTTTTTGAGAAGTACAAAATAAGACGTAAAACATCGACATTATTTCATCGCAAATAATTAGAGTACTATTGTAATGATAATATGGAATTACTTAAAAAGTTAAAAAGTGAAAACTTAAAAATATTTACTTTTCACCCAAAGAAATAACGTATCGTAATTCCAAATTCATTTAGTAGTTTACAATCAAATTCATACATCCGCCTTTCAGGTTACATATAGACTTGAATGATGCATGTTGCATAGCATCAACTTGCTAGATAAGTCATTAAAAACCTTTTCATTTGTCAATGTTTGCCCTAAGAATCTCTTCAACTTTTTCATAACCCATACAAATCGTTTTGTTGTTGCTGCAAATCAGCAAAACCGGTAATTGGTTCATGACTTCTAAATTTGACAGTGCCATGAAAAATTAGCTCCATATGATTTCAGTGTTCTCCTCAGGCCGTTTTAGCGTCGCGGTACCGCAACGCTATATCTTTTCACCGTGATGCTATAATAATTCCCGCGACGCTATAATTATTTTGAAGATGCTATTTTACTTGTCCTCAATTTTGAACTTTCATCTATTATCGATTATGATCATAAAAATTATATCACCTTTAATTGTAATCCCTTTAAGTCGGACACTAAAGGCAATTAAGAGATTAAATAGCTAGGTGTTAATTGCCCTCAGGGTGATAACTGTTTGGATACGAATATCCCAAGCTGACACTTGTGACATGACTAATACCACGTGTCTGCAATCACCAATTTCGACATGGAAAAATGCAATCACAAAACATTTCGAAATCTACGTTTTGTAATATGAAATTTCAAAGATTGAAACGATTTTTATTTTTTTTTAAAAAAGGTCTTTTATTTGTGCATCTCTCCAAAAATTACTTCTCTTCCGGTAATACAAGAGCGAGAATTTTGGTTTAGAGCTAAACTAAGTTTAATACTTCTTTAAAAAGTTATCATTATTGGCTTAAGTCTATGTTTAATCCATTTAATGCATTAAAAGCATCTTATTCATTCACAATCTCTTGTCAAACAATGTTTATTCTCGGACTCATTTTCGTAAATTTTTCTACGGCCGCCATTGCACATTTTTGTGTAAACTGCGGATCGGAACCTGTCCAGATATGACAAAAATCCGCATTTTCATGATAATGACAACAGATGGACAGTAGACAGAAAAAATATACCAAGAGAGAAAACTACGCATTAACAGACTATTTGTTAGATAACTTTGTTAAAAATACATATCATTTTGATGTAAAGATAAGAAACAACTGGGACTAATTTATTGAGTGCCATGAAACAATGAATTTCATAAACATGATAAAAAAAGTTTTTAAATTGATTTTTTTTTGCTACTTTTGCTACTTTATCTTTACTTGATATAATATAAAAATAGTTAATTTTGTGTACTAGATATTTAGTTTTGTATATAAACAGGTTGATCTATAATGAACCATTCATTCATTTGACTAATTGTTGGGTAACTGAAACCACATATTTATTTTTATTTGGCACAAGAGAAAAAAAATAATTCTGTAACAATAAATGAATAAAGAAAACTGAAACTGATACAACTGTTTTTGCGGTTATAGTTTAATTGTATTCTCAGTTATGAATTGAACAATATAAACTAAAACATATAAAGGAAATAG
This sequence comes from Mytilus galloprovincialis, assembly GCA_037788925.1. NCBI lineage: Eukaryota > Metazoa > Mollusca > Bivalvia > Mytilida > Mytilidae > Mytilus > Mytilus galloprovincialis. Next base: position 35,958,525 of record CM075340.1, read on the forward strand.
AGTATCAACGCGACGCGACAAACGACATTAAAAAAAATACAGTTATTTTTTTTACGCAAAATGTGATGCAAAATCCAAAATTTCTGGGGAGAACACTGATGATTTTTAACCCACATAACAATTACAAAAAATAGCAAGAAATCTATATATGGGAATCTTAATGACAGCTTTTTGTCATTCTCAACTAAGGGGGGACCATGAAGGCTTGGCATTTGAATGGTTACAAATGACAATTAATGAAAACATTGATACTTCAATAATGAAATAATTTAAATAAGCAATGTATCAGTCTGTTCACCATTCCTTACATGGAGGGATGGAATACTTTCGATCATTCTACACTTAACGGCGTAGACACAGTTTGTGATTGTGAAAGTTCCTCCATCATTCAATTTTCATCCATGGAGATCCCTGTAATATTGACAACATTTTTACTGGTAAATTACATTTTTGTAGTTCTTTTGTATTGAAGTTTACTAAATTTATTGCACAATGAAGTCAATTCTTATTTATACAATTTTATAATAAATTGTAAAGTTGTTAGTTGAAGGTGCCTGTGAAAGAAAAGGAGTAAAATGTATTATTTTTATTACTTGCAGTAAACAGAGCGAAGATAGGGAGGATTCGATATATTCATACTCATCCAATCACAGAGGATAAGATTAAAATATTACTCAAAGAGGCTAAAGACATAATAGCATTAGAAGAAGCTGCAAAACTTGAAGGTAATGATGCCTTAGACGTGATAGAAGACAAAAATTCTTTGTTCCGTCAACTTCCAGGAATCATTGATGAAGAAGAAGAGAAATCAAGCAAGCAAAAGATGGAAAATGTTGCTTTTACCGCTAATGCAATTGATAAACAGAAAAAGAAAATGAAACCAGGTGGAAATGAATCCAAAGCTTGTGTAATATTATAGAAAAGAGTGCAATGTTGATTTGTTGACAGTGACTTGTACATTTTACCTACACATACATACACAGATGTATAAATAGTGCAATTGGGTGCGGGATATTTTTGCTATTGCCAAAATAGTCTTTAGTGCTTTCTATTTTGATATTGTTGTTATTGTTAAAAATATGTCAAAAACTTGTCATGTAAGACTTGTCATGTAAGACTTGTCATGTAAGACTTGTCATGTAAGACTTGTCATGTGAGACTTGTCATGTACACCATAAATTGTAAAGGAGTATTCATGATTATCAATTCCATTAGAATGTGGAATTCGAATGTGCTCATAGTTGAAAAAAAGTGCCAAATATTTTTGATGTGTAATATTCCTTTGATTTTGTCAGATATTAGTTAGAACTATTTTCATTTAAATATCACATTTTGTGGCATATCTGAAATATCTATATTACAATCAAGGTAGATAACTTGTTTACTCACCCCATCCCAACTATTTGAAGTTAATGTGATTTATTTGGTTCTCTAGGTTAGTCTTCTGGAATTACTATAGAACTCATTAAACTCTATATTATCTGCATATAGTATGTTTGTGTGTGCCAGTTGTTGTTGAATTGAACTGTCTTTTTATATTTTTGTTCATTTAAAGAATTTTGAATTTACACCAAATCATATGTCATCATTTTTATATACAGTCCAAGACATGTCTATACTCAGGGTTATTTAGAGCTTGCTGCATAGTTTTGATGTTTGTCCATTAGGGACCTACCATTCGATTTTTATGTGGGGCTAGGATGAAATTTAAAAAAAAGGCAGGACAGGAGTTTGAGCAAAAAAAGAAAGGTTTGATGAGCACCTTGGCAAAAAAAATGGCAGGATGACAATTTATGTAAAAAAGTCAGAATGAGCTAATAAAAAAGGCAGGACCAAATAGAAATAGAATGAAAAATAAAAATGCAGGACAGACTTTACAACTTTAAAAAAATCAGGACAATTTCTTTTATCCAAAACCCCAATAGTAGCATCATTATTGACAGCATATTACATTAAAAAACTCCATTTTTATAACCAGACATACACTGTGAATTAAGAAATTATTGCAAGGTTTTTATTAATGCAAATAATGCGACTAGGTGAGGTTTTGAATTAATAAATACTTGCATTCGGATATTTCATACATAGGTCTGTGTGCTGATTTTCTATAAATCTTGATAATTAATCTCTCATTTTTGTTCATTCTTCAAAAATCGCATACGTAAATGCACACAATGATTTCTTAATTTACAGTTTTGTGTATTTGAAACACAAAAACTCATAAAAGACCATTTTAAAACTTACAGGGAACTAGATAACACATGTAAGATTTTGTTAGAACTAATTTATATAGTTTGTTTAGTACCGGTATTTAAAAGCATCAGTGAAATATCGTCATTTTTAATTTAGACTATTTCTTTCCATCCAATATCATAAATTTATTAACATTAAGGTTATTTGAGATTTATTGAAATACATTTTTTGTTTGTCAAAAATGGATACATGTTTTAGTGTTAACGGTGAAAAATGTTAATGGGGTAGGATGTGTGGTGAAAAATTATAAAAGATGGTGTAGTATGTGTGGTGAAAATTTAGTTTAAATGGTATAGTGTGGATTTTGAAAAATGAAAAAAATAGTGTTGTGTGGACGCCGAAAAATGAATAAACTATATGGTGTAGTGTGTGTGGTCAAAAATAAAAAATGGTGTAGTGTGGATGGTAAAAATTAATAAATTATATGGTGTATGTTGTGAAAAATTAATAAATGGTAAAGTATGTGTGGTGATAATAGTGATGTAGTGTGTGTGTGAAAAAATGATGAAGTGTATGCATGGGAATGCTATTATTAAAGTTGACAGTTACATAACAATGAGTGCAATGAAACTTAAAGGTAATTCTCCAGTTCAGAATCTAATGCATTCTGGGTAATATTTTCAAAAGTGTTCACCAAAAAGTTTTGATTGGTTTAAAATGTTCTAAACAATGGAAATTCAACCAATGACGTAACTTTATTTTCATTTAGGTGTACAAACAATTAGATTACCCATAGTCCTTTAGATTCTGAAAAGGAGAATTATAAATAGTTAGATTAAGTACTATTATTTGAAAAAATTATTTCAGCATTATTCGTCATCATGCAGCATGTTAAAACCTATCCAGCTTCTCAATCACAACTACTGGTTCTGTTAAAACAAAATCCACTCACTTTCAAGATCTGTAAATTCAGAAACTATTGCATGCATTTATAATTGTAATTTTGTCATTTTAGACTTAAGTTACGATTTGAATTTTTGCAATATTGATGAAAATCCTGTTTAATGCATATATAAAAAAATGGGATTATTACCCTGCTGCATTTTTGAAATAATAAAATCGTTGCAATAATTTCTGAATTTACAGTATTGATAATTGTGATTTGTTCCACAAAATCCAAAAATATTGGTTAACCATAAATATAAATGAAACCACAGTATGTAATGTACTGTGTTATTTATTGGATATATAATTAGTTATCAAAGGTACCAGAATTATAAATTAGTACGCCAGACACGCGTTTCCTCTACATAAGACTCATCAGTGACGCTCATATCAAAATATTTATAAAGCCAAACAAGTACAAAATTGAAGAGCATTGTGGATCCAAAATTCCAAAAAGTTGTGCCAAATACGCCTGTTAATATGGCTAAGGTAATCTATGCCTGGGATAAGAAAATCCTTAGTTTTTCGAAAAATTCAAAGTTTTGTAAACAGGAAATTTATAAAAATGACCACATTTTTGATATTCATGTCAACACGGAAATGTTGACTACTGGACTGGTGATACCCTCGTCCACCAGCAGTGGCATCGACCCAGTGGTGTGTAAATAGTTATCAAAGGTATCAGGATTATATAATTCAGTGATGTGGTTGAGTAGATGGACAGGTTATTGTGTTTGTTATTATTCTAAATGTTGTAAATGTTTAATATAAGTTTTTTTATTGATGCAAATTCTTTTGTTGTTATTTTGGTTGTTTTTTTATTATAATTGAAGTTCAGATGTTCAGGGACGAAGATAAGTTTTGACAAATACGTTTTAAATAATAATTATCAAAAAGTTAGTTTTTGATGAAAATGTGTCAGGAAAAATACATGAAAATATTGTTTTTAATCAAAATATCAAAGTGTGTAAACTGTGCTTCCCCTATTGTAATGCATTGAATTGGCTAGAATTGTTGAATTGTGAGTTTTGGAAACCAAAATACTTCCTCTCATTTTAAACAACAAACGTGATCTATTCTAATCTACAAATTTCAAAAGATAATTTATCTAGGAATCATCAGTTTGGTGTTGATTTGGTGAGTTTAATTTTAATTTAACAATATATTAAAGTTACTGTCCAATAAATATTGTGATTATTTACTTTAATTTGAATGGATTTATTTATTTTGATCATATATTTTGATAGTAGAAAATCATATTTGCTCAAAACTAATTATACCAAATACAAAATAATTAACAATAGGAGAAAATAAGTTATGTCTTCCAAGGCATTGGTTTCATCAGAGTTATCTCCCCATAAGCATCATTTATTATCAGGTTAACCTGCTTGTATATCTCTGTTTACAAATATTTCTTGAATAATAATTAACGAATTTGTGATGTATTTTTTTTTCATTGAAAATTCTAAAAGTACTTCTATTTTAAAAAAGGCATAATACTAGTTGTTAAAGTTTAAACATGATCTTTAAACAAGGAGTTATAGTTGGTTTTTTTTTTATCTTTGTCTGTTTATTTAATTTCCCAGGCAAAATTTTAATGATGTCTTCCAAATATCTTGCCTTTTGATGATTATTTAAAGCTAGTGCTAATTGTTGAAAGAGTGATTTTGAAATAAGAAAAATGTATCAGGTCTCAGCATTAAAAGATGTTTAAGTATGATTATGATTAATTTAATCTTGATTTTCATTAAACAAACGGTCACTTATTCACAAATATGTTTTTTTTTTAATAATATTGATTAAGATTTAGAGTCAAAAGACAAGCATCTACTACTGATCAATTATTACACATATATAGAGATCAAGAGTTGTGTAATACACAAATTTATCACTTACAATTTTGCACAAAAGTTCAAACATGTAAATTAAATGAATATAAGTATAAACTCTTTGAATGCACCAAATAATCTGTTTTTGTTAATGTTTGAAATGCACAATGGGCCAAGGTTTTTGATAAATTTAACACAGTGCAACTTTGTTTTCATTGAACATTCAAACAGTATCTCAGATGACAAACACAATTACTTTAAAAAGAAAATGCTTTTTACAAAACAGAATGAATTTTTGAGTTTTTGTGTGGAGATGATTAGCAGAAGGTCAATATAATGGTAGTAGGTAAGAGTTAAATGAAATTGAAACAGAATTTCCCATTCTACTGAAAAACAAAGTTGTTCTGTACTGTAAAGTATTTAAATTATTATTTTGGTTATTGGGATTAAAATTTTGAATTTACATATATGCATTTTTTCCTGAATTCCAGTTTTTGTTGAAGAAATAGAAATCAATATTGCTCAGGTGAATATTAAGAGAAAAAATCACTTGATGTTAAAATGTACTCTAACCTCCTAAATTGAAACAAACCTGCTTCATATAAAAAAAAAAACACACAACGTTTAAGGTGGTACCCAACACATTCACTAAAATTAATTTGGCTTGTTTAATTTTCATAAAACTTTGACAAAGTATTTACTTTGTAACTTTGACAAAAATATAAAAATTTGAACCAACCATTTTATCAAAAAAATTACACTAGTTATATAGCAGTTTGCCAAACAATTTTCATCATTGAGAAGCTAGATATTCCCTTAACAAAACAACGTAATTAAAGCGTTTAGCTGATTTTACAGAGTTATCTCCCTGTAGTGTTAGGTACTACCTTAGGAAAGACCATTTATGTTTTTGAAATTAAAACTGACTCAATGAAAAAAAGATGAGAAATAAAAATTGAAAAATAATTAGCAGTAGATCTTTTATAAAGTTAATATTACTGTGATAATAATGATCTCTTTTAATTGTTCATGTGATTATATATTTTTATACACTATTGTTAATAAAAAAAATGCATGATTTGTTTATGTTGTTATTGAGCCAAATTCCTTGAATTGATGTAACTGACCATAGATGAACTCTAGTCGCTCCTGAAAAACAAAACACAATACATTCAACACAAAGTGACAAAACACAAAACAAATGAAACATTATTATACATTGTTTGCCCATTTAATTTTCTATTTTTTGGGATATTTTAGCACTCTGTTATAATAATTATAGTCACAGATAATTTCTAGGCTAATTGATACAATTTATGTAGTAAGGTGTCATGCTAATGTCAGTTTCTTAATTAATATAAATGAAGTAATAGGTCACTTACATTTACCTTAATAATATAATCATTTTCAATTTGCCATTTCTGAAACTAAAGACCTATGGGTAAAACGATTATTCTTGAATTTTTGGTGTAAGAACAATGGATTTTGGCTAATGACTCTATGTTATTTTATTCCTAAACCAATTGAAATATTTTGGTGTACATTTCACCCCCAATGCAATAGATTCTGAAATGGCGAATTCTGCAGAGTAAGGGTACCTGAGTATTATATTTTTAAGGCTGTTCTTCAGTCAGTTGAACTTGTTTTTAGGTGATTATAAAGCTAGAAAACCATACATATATAGGATTTAAATCTAAAAAGGATATATATGTGTTCATATTTATTGAGAGAAGGTTCAAACTGTGATTCTGATGTCAAGGGGTGTTTCAGATATTAAAAATATATCTAAATTACTGTTGGAAAGTTCTATGTTTTCGCATTATAAAGACATGTAATGGTAATTTGAGAACATTCATTTTGTTGGAAAATAAAAAACAAACGTTTATTTAAGGACATAATGGTAATGTATTACTTAGATCACATTTAAAGAGAAGATTATGACTTGATTTGGGTTCAACATTTTCAACTCTGATCAAAGTCACAGACACTAAAAAAGAAAAGCAAACTTAAGTTACATAGAACATATTTATGAAGAAAACAGAAAAATAAAAAAGCGAAATCGTTGGAGATAATTTTAACAACCAATCAAGGTGCCTTTTCAAGGACATATTTTAAAATTACAATATAGTTTAATACTTATAACATAATTAACAGATAATAATGGTTCATTCGAATTATATTAAACACGTTAAAATTAATTAAGACATATGTGTGATAGTGTCATAGTATGGTACAGTCTGAAAAAATATGTACAGGAAGACAAAATTATTTTAAAAGCTCTTGTTCAATGCTCATAATCATATTACACTTGAATCATTTTTATTATTATGGTAGAATCTATATCTTCATGTGTCTTATGTGAGGATTGAATTGGGGTACCTTCATGACGAATAATGATAAAATTGAGGTTAACAGTAACTATTGGTGCATGACGATTAAATTTACACTATAGACGATAAAAAAAAAATGGACAGGACGAATCACCTTTATTTAAAAAAAAACCAATGGTAATAGATTGTTATTTGAGACCTGTGACGAATGATTATAAGGATATTGTGACAAATCACAGTAAGATTTTTACCAATTTGACGCTAATGGTAGCCAAAAAGGTTGTTTGACACATACCAGATATGTCTGTTTCTAGCTAGAAATTAACAAATCAAAATTCATTAATATAACATCATTAGATGTAATAATTGAACAATATTATGAATGTTCATAAGATGAAAAAAGAATAATAAAGGTATATTTCCAAAATATGTTATTGAATACAAAACTGTATTCCACTGTAAAAAAAAGATTGTGAAATGTGATTTTTAGATAAAATTCCTGTAGAAGAAATCAAGTCCTCATAATTCCAGATTGAAGGTTGTCATTACAATTTTACCAATCTACCCTAATTTACCATTGCTTTATTTAATTTTAACTGAGTTAACGATATATTTCATTAATGAGGACCCTTGTATTATATTAATGGACCATACTCGGAAATTGTAGTACGCATTTTGTATATATGTTTTTGGACGCTTTAAAGTACTTCCGTAAACAATGCACTCTGGGATAAAGTTGCGTCCATCTTGTTGAACACTGAAACGTGCACCAAAGTTTAAACATGACAGACGCCGGCTTTTTCAAGGTCTCGACTTAGCACCAAGAACTGTTTTATGCTTCATTCAATGATCAGCGTATATGCACACATCTAAAGTCAAGGGGGTTAATCTTACACATTGAGCTTGCTACAAACAACCAGACGGTAGCTGCCGATCGACCAACTAGCGACACAAAATATAGAAAAAAATGTCACTGCCATTTACTTCTTCGTCATACAAGGTCAGAATAAAAACCACCCAGATATTATTTATCAAAAATTAATAGCACTGATTGCATATTTACCTGAAAATGCCAAGTACTTATCACTGATTTCTAAAACGAAAGTAAACATGCTAAACTGAAAATAAATCACAGAAACAGATCTAAATTAATATTAAACTTTGCATAAATTTCTTGATTGTATTGGAAAGGCTAGTAAATATTCCCATAATCCTGCTTTATTTGCAAGGTAAATCCATTCTAAAATTTCTTTTAAAATTCTGCATCGAGTGATTTTCTGAATTGCCATCATTTGGAATCCCTTAGCAAGATCTAGGGACAAATTATTGCAAAGGCATTTTAACGGATTCTGAAAGGCGGATATGTTTTCTAATCAATTCTTTTTATGTGTAAAAGCTGCTGGTTCAAAGTGAAAAAAAGATTCTTGACAATGCATCAAACCTTAGGGTTCATTTGTAGGAATTGAAAAATATGGTTGTTTTTACACCCCAAAATCTATAAGTACAGAAAAACGAAAGTATTTAGGAAAGTTTTTAGACTCAGCACAGTCTTCAGGATGAACTGTTCAGGGTTTGACACTAACTTTTGTAGGCACCCCGTAGGGCTAGTAAAAATTATATTCAACTAGCCCTGTTCTGTGTCAGGTAGCCCGGTGAGTGAGGCCTTTAAAGAAGATGTTTTCAGTCTGAAAAATAACTATTTCATACTTGTTTATATCTTAATAAAAAAAAAAAAAAAAAAAATGAACACCAAAGAAATCTAACGGCAGGAATTTGTTTGTCAGATGAATTTTGAAATATAGTTCAAGAAGACACTATTTCATGGGACACTTTTTTTGCTTACAAAAAACTCATCAACTAAAATAATCAAATTAAAAATAAACAATGTTTTTGTTTAATTTTATTTACATGTATTAATAAGTTGACTTGTCCCCTATTTTACTTTTGGTTTCTGATGTTGAGTCTTCATGTTCCAACTGATTTGTCTCATGACTAGTTTTAACCCTGTTCTCGTTAATGCATTATGACATGCATACATCCCGGTATGTGCAATGGACGCTTTCTGATACCAATGGCGTAGTCTTGTTATCAACACCCCTCAGCTCTCAAAATGAAGCTAATCACATTTAATATTATTAACGGAAATTTACTTTCGTTTCAGTCCATTGTAACTATAATGATAAATCCCGAGCAATACGAAAAGAATTATGACGACATGACAAACGCTAACTCGATAAAGACAGAGAAGATCGAAAAGTTTTCATCACCACGTGTACCGTCGGAGTAAAGGAAAAATTCAACAGGAAACCTTTCAACACTCTATTTTAAGAACGAAAGGACATTACCAATTTAAACTATTTACCCGTCGACTATGTAATAGATAAGGCTAAACTATGCACACGATTTATCAGGATCTCTGATGTGATTAATAATAAAATACAATAAAACCAAAATGTATATGCAGTATAATTAAAGTTTATTTCAAAACGGGTTATCTTGAAACGTGGTGCATTCTTACTTTATGGGCCGAGTAATCTTAGACCGAGTTGACTATATATAGCGACTGGTTTACGGTAGAAATTTTACCCTCCAGTATCTGTATGTAAATAAAGAGGTCGTGGAACCAGTGTAGACAATATTCGACGAAGTTGTTAGATATGACCGGCGTTTGGACTGTACTTTGCCGAAAGTACAACAGATTGATGTTCAATGACAAATAAATTTACTAGCCCCTCGGGCTACCGAGCCACGGACATTTACTAGCCCGACACAAAAGTTACTAGTCTCGGGCTAGCGTTAGTGTCGAACCCTGCTGTTAAATCCACAGGCCCAGAGCTCAATTTTTGAAATTTTTTAGTTAGATTCTGTTGGCCTGTATATACATGTATGATTTTTACAGCCCCGAGAGCAATTTTACAATCCTTATAACTATATTAATGCCTCTGGGAGCTATTGGCTAATGATCGCTAATCTCTTTACCTCTGTTTTTAATTCACACCCGGCTATTAATCACAAGCTCTAAACTAATATTATAAAAAGAAATTAAAATTCTGTACCAACTGCCTTCATTATTTAATTACTTTTCAGCTAAATCAATTGTCAATTATGATTTAAAATTAATTAAAATTTGATTTAGTTTACGTAGAAAAAAAATTGTTTTTTTTACTACTAACACACATGCTTTGTTTACTATGTAATACGCATGCTTGAAATTCTCTTTCGCAGATTAGACACTAAATTGTAAATTTAAAATGATTTCATGCTTAATAAAGCAAGTGCAACTATTTTCATTAATATTCTTACACTATTAAAGGTATATAATATTAAAAAGCCAATGATATCCTATGAATTTGATAAACAAAACAGATCCCAGAAATGAGTACGGAATTGCTTGTTTAAGTATTGTCACATAACATCCGTTTTGAATTTCGACTTCAGAATTGGGCCTAAAAAAAAAAGATATGTGTTTCCGGTAACATCATTTTGAAAAATAGGGTCAGTAGGTCGGAATTTTTTTTTTTTTTTTTTTTTTTTTTTTTTGACATCGTAAATGAAATCCGGAAAATTATCATGGTTTTTCCAAGTCCGGATCCGTAATTAGTTTCAAAAACGGGAAGTGTGCCATTTGCAATGTTTTTGAAGCACCTGCTGTGCAAATTTCTTGGATTTTAACCTATTTGGAATACCTTTTGACATTAATAAAATGTTTTACTGGCTTTCTATGCAAGTAGAAGCAAGAGAGAAAAAATATTATGTCATCTATCAGAAGCCTGTGTCAAAAACGGGGTCGGTTGATACAATTTTTTTTTTTTTTTTGAAGATCCAATAAAAAAGTTAGGGTCGGGGGGGGGCTAAAAAACAGGGTCGGTCGGGTTACCGGAAACATCGATCTTTTTTTTCTCGGCCTTGATAGAAACATAAGCGATGCCTGAGAAAATTATCATTTTGAGTCATTAAAATTGTTTTATTTTTAAACTGTTGCCTTCCCTTAACTGCTCTTGATTGATTGATTTTACGAAAAAAGAAAGAATAAATCATGAAGTAAATGCGATGCAACAGTGAAATGAGTTTCTTGATGCAATGAGTATGAGCATACTCATGCAGTAATGAGATTTTGACAATCTGTTTTTGAAAAGGGACATCAATTTTTAAGTTATATGAAAATGACCAAAATTAGGTAAAAAAATTCCGGATCCTTGGTTGAACATGTTGAAATATTATTTATGTTAAATTCTAGGAACAAACAGCTTCAAATTTTTTTTACAGCCAATGAATATGAACATGATGAACATGATGAAGATTCAAAACAAGGATCATACAAAGTTATTGCGTTTTGTATTTTAATTTATCAGTCTATACATTTTTATGTAGTTTACAATCTGACAGAACTTTTACATGCAATATATGGGACGTCACAAGTCATTTACTTCCGGTCAAAACGGAAACCTGAATAAACCGGCTCACTGTCCAAACCAGTCCTTTTTCATAGTCCTGTAGCCGGCCGGTTTATACAGTTTTTACTGTATATTGAATTAATGATAATGATTCTCAAGAGTATTAAAAATAGATGATGCAATTGATCACAGGATAGGCGAACGTTAATATAAATTATACAGATGAATAAAAAATTTGTTTACCCCAAAAAATGTGTTCATATAAGTTTGAAATGGTTTGGTCCGCTACTTCAATTTATGAACTTCAGATGTTAAAACAAATTGTTTTTAAAAATCTACAGAAGATTTCAGTTGTATAACATTTGTCAATGTCTGAAAAAAACAATCACATTTGTTACACTTGGCCTCATCAATGTTTAATTAACCATGGAATAAAGAAGTATTAATGGAAGGGTTTTGTTTTTTTTATTTCAGGGCACAAGTGCCGACCAGGATAACAGATTCTCTGACAAGAAGAAGAAGTTAATGAAACAGATGAGATTTGCTGATGCTCTAGAATCTAAGGTACATATTTCTTTTACTTGAGTTCCTGATGTACTTGTTTTATTCAATGACACTGAAACAGCCATATATTGCAGTTTCATGTAATGTTTGATGGTCCACCTTTCGTTGATTGATTCTATGGATACACTGAATTTTCTTCGATATTTTTTTTTATGTGGTCTCATTCAAAGCTACAGAAGATATGTACTTCCAAGTTCGTAGACCATATAAAATTGTTGATAGCATAAATAGATTATACCTTATTAAATCCACAGAAATTGATATATGTTCCTAAAAATATTCAATAATATTATCAATGTTATTTCAACTGATCGGGCGGAGCTTATGTTTTAATTTTCATTAAAGGACAGTCTATTTGAAGCTGTGTGTGATAAGGATGATTGCTTTATGATTATTATTGAATTCTAATCGCCTATCAGTGTCACCAAACGCATATACAAAAGAACTGAGTGTATGATATGGGAAGAATAACTGGACACTTCATTGATGAGTTTATCCCAAAACTCCTGTCTATAGATGGAATGGTCTTAACCAAGCAAACTTCTTAAACTCCACCCAGTCAAGTGAAATAAATCTAGTAATAAATCCAGTGTATTCTCTCAAAAATAAGGACTGTTTTGTAAGCAGATGAGATGTTACATAAAATTGAGAATGGAAATGGGGAATGTGCCAAAGAGACAACAACCCGACCATAGAAAAAAACAACAGCAGAAGGTCACCAACAGGTTTTCAATGTAGCGAAAAATTCCCGCACCCGGAGGCGTCCTTCAGCTGGCCCCTAAACAAATATATACTAGTTCAGTGATAATGAACGCCATACTAATTTCCAAATTGTACACAAGAAACTAAAATTAAAATAATACAAGACTAACAAAGGCCAGAGGCTCCTGACTTGGGACAGGCGCAAAAATGCGGCGGGGTTAAACATGTTTGAGACATCTCAACCCTCCCCCTATACCTCTAGCCAATGTAGAAAAGTAAACGCATAACAATACGCACATTAAAATTCAGTTCAAGAGAAGTCCGAGTCTGATGTCAGAAGATGTAACCAAAGAAAATAAACAAAATGACAACAATACATAAATAACAACAGACTACTAGCAGTTAACTGACATGCCAGCTCCAGACTTCAATTAAACTGACTGAAAGATTATGATTTCATCATATGAACATCAGGCACAATCCTTCCCGTTAGGGGTTTAGTATCATACCATCATAACATATATGAGAAGAACATAACCCGTGTCATGCCAACAACTAGTTTTTGAATAAATGTGTTTAGTTCCGATGCAAAGACCCTATAAGTGAATCAATATTAACGCCAAAATATGCAATCTTTAATGACCTGACAACAGTATCGTAACTATATTCCTTCTTAATAAGTCTATTCAAAGGTTTTGTTAGTTTTTGAGGTGAATACTGACACCTTTGTGCTTTATAAAGAATATTTCCATAAAAAATTGGATGTGAAATACCTGAACGTATAAGAAGTCTGCATGTTGAGCTATATTTACGAATGATGTCCTTATACCGATGATAAAATTTAGTAAATGTTTTGACTAGTTTGTGATATCGAAAACCCTGGTGTAATAATTTATCAGTAATACATAAATTTTTCTCGTTAAAATCTAAAACATTGTTACATACACGAGCGAATCGTACAAGTTGAGATATATAAACACCGTAAGATGGTGACAAGGGAAAGTCACCATCTAAAAATGGATAATTTACGATAGGAAATGAAAAATCATCTCTTTTATCATAAATTTTAGTATTCAGCTTTCCGTAAGTGATATAGATATCAAGATCGAGGAAAGGGCAGTGGTCATTGTTAGTATTAGCTTTATTTAAAGTAAGTTCAACAGGATAAATTTCTTTAATATACATACTGAAGTCGTCATTATTGAGAGCCAAAATATCATCCAAATATCTAAAAGTATTATTATATTTGTTTATCAGATGTTGTTTCGATGGGTCTTTGCTTATTTTTGTTATAAATTGTAACTCATAGCAATACAAAAACAGGTCCGCAATAAGTGGTGCACAGTTAGTCCCCATTGGAATTCCGATAATCTGACGATATACGGAATCCCCAAAGCGAACAAAAATGTTATCTAGTAAAAATTCAAGGGCATATATAGTTCACTGTACTGGAAAATGTAACTTAAATATTAACATTTATTTTCAGGTTGGTATGTCAAACTCCACCCAGTCAATTGAAATAAATCTAGTGATAAATCCACTGTATTCTCTGAAAAATAAGGACTGTTTTGTAAGCAGATGAGATGTTAAATGTTTACTGTACTGGAAAATGTAACTTAAATATTAACATTTATTTTCAGGTTGATATGTCAAAAATAAATGTAGACAGCATAAAACCATGGATTGCAAAAAGAGTTACAGAATTATTAGGCATTGAGGATGATGTTGTAGTTGAATTTGTTTACAATCAGCTGGAAGAATCTAGGGTAATTTTTGCATACTGATAATTTCAAAATGGCTTTACTACTTAAACAATTTGTTTTGATTTCATTTGTCTATGTTAGAATTAATAATTGGTAGGTAAGGTAAATGTTCTAATTAGGTAATAAAGCCACAGGGTCTTTGTTTTGTCTGTATTTTTTCTTATTTATACTGTATGCAATATGTAGTTTTGAAATTTTTCCGTAGTCCGAGTACAATAAGTTTTCATGTTATGTATGTAAGTCTTTGTAACATAATTCTCACCTGACTGAATGCTGTGCTTTCATTTGGCATCCATTGTTGATTAGACTTAACCTTTAACCAGTTGCATTGATAATAGTTTCTTTATTTTACGCCCTTTTTATGAAGATTTGACCTTTTAAAGTTCGACTTCTGTGAACAGATCTTGTTTTTTGACGAACTAAATTATACGATTATTATCCACATAAAAAAATAGACCATTAAGTGATGATATGTAGAGAATTTATTTCATAGTTAATTAAATTTTTTATTTTCATCTTTTTCCCCTCGACATTAATATCCACACATCTTAAAGATGTCATATGACATATAGCATAAATCACCTGCTGTGGATTCATTATTATTCATTGGATACCAATGATTGTGTGTACCGGTGAACCACGAAATTAAATGTACAAAGAATAACAAATATCCTATTGGCTTATATGCAGACTTTGGCATAAACACGAAATTAAATATCCACGAACATGCAAGTTTTCCGTAATCCACGAAAAATTGGTACCCACGAACATAAATCAATCCACAGTATTTAAGTTATTTTAAAAGAATAAGAAGCAGATGTTTTTTCTCTCTATTAAATGGGCTCACAAGGAGCATAGTACGATAGAAAAATAAGTGGTGAGCGACAGTCCTAGTACTCAAAAGCTGTTATGAGCCTTTTCTTTATGCTTCCTATCTGCTACTTGAATAACTGCATATAGAAAGTTTGTAGAAACATTTAATTAAAGTACAAGAAGGCGTTTTATCAGTAATCTAAGTTAAGTTTGTAAATTTTTATTCAGTGTCAGTCACCAACAAAGAAAACTGAATCACAATGCAAATATCATTTATGGAAATCTCTTTAATATTCCAAACAAGTTCTTAGTTTCTTGGACAATAGAAAAAATGCAAATTGTAAGTAATTTCTAATATATTTTATTAATACAAGAAAAAGTACACTTATTTCTTAAAAAGATATTCTGGTTAAAAAAAGTATTGTTTTTGTTGATTGTCTTTTTCATGGAAAGTTTAACTTATATTTTGATGTTTCCTCTCTTAACAATCAGCGATGATCATATAATTACCTCCCTTCAAGTCCAAGAATTAAAGGGCTACGACACATAAATCTTAAGGAGGCAAAGACTGCACGCCGATGGCAAATCGGTTTGTATTGAATAGTTCAAGTTAAGTATACCTATCATTCCAAATTATGTTTGTATTGTAATGTAATAAGTGTTCTACGCGGGAAATCTCGTTGATTGTGCTAAAGAAATTGAGGATAACAATGAATGAGGTTGTTTATAAAGTTGACAAAAATTAACAATTTTTCTTTCCATGCTTCTTGTGTTATATTGTCAAACTATTCATATTGTTATTTCTGATACTTATTTTATTATGGTTAAAGGATTTTCTCGTGTTGGAAATGAAAGAAAAATGAGTAAAATGGA
Organism: Mytilus galloprovincialis; assembly: GCA_037788925.1. Taxonomy (NCBI): domain Eukaryota; kingdom Metazoa; phylum Mollusca; class Bivalvia; order Mytilida; family Mytilidae; genus Mytilus; species Mytilus galloprovincialis. The sequence continues at coordinate 35,974,931 of CM075340.1, forward strand.
TTTGAGGTAGACGGAATGATATATGCACGAAAGATGTATACCTTTAAAACATTCATGCCATTTAAACAAAATGTATTCATGGTTAATGTTGTGTGTATTGTTATTCGTGTCTATGGCAAATTAACAACAATTTGATGACTCATATTACGCTGTATTGTATTCATTGAACCAATTTACAATTTACGATTGCATGTAAAAGTTTGAGGTCTTTATAATCTTATTTAACAAATCACTCTACAAGTTCTTCATTTTAGTTTTCTTTGTTAAGATTTCATGGCATTAAATATGAAAAAGCATGCTTCATTGGTTTTCTTCCCAATTTGTCTCGCTGCAGCATCCAGATCCGAAAGAAATACAGATCAACTTGACTGGTTTTCTGAACCCTAGAAATGCCCGTATATTCTTGGGTGAGCTATGGGAGCTGTTGGCCAGCGCACAGGCTCATGTGAGTGGTATACCTGAACAGTTCATTGAACAAAAGAAAGAAGAAATAAAGAAAAGACAGGTGAGTTTTCAGTTATAAAAGATCATTATTAATTTTGCTTTTCATGCACTCCATATATGTGTTTGTTCAGTGTTACTTTGGATTCATAATATTCGTTGGATACCAATTATTGTGGATTTTGTAGGTATGAGGAAGCACTTAGTTAATTGTTCAACGAATTACACATTTTCTAAAGGAATGAATGCAGACCAAAACCAGGAAATTAAATATCCATGAATATGCAAGTTTTCCTCAAACCACGAAAATTGGTATCCATGAAAAATAAATGAATCCACAGTATATGGACGCTACTGTATATTTAAATTGTCTAGTTTAAAACCTGAAAGTAAAAATACTTTATAGATTGCATCTATAAAGTCTTTTACAATTGGTGCTGTTAATATCACATTCAAGAAAGTTAAGAGAAATATAAAGTTTTGTAGATTTTGTAAAGCGGCAATGTTTGTGTGTATTGTAATTTATATTCAGTGAAAGCTTAACTATTTTATACATTGAAAAAAGTGCAATGATTCTCTTTCAGTACATTAATTTTGAAAATTTCATTTTTAACCACAGATAGAGCAAGAAAGAATCCAGGCTAATCTGAAAAAGCATGAAGAACAGATCAGAGAACAATTAAGTAGAGAAAGGAAGGAACAAGAAAGGAGAGATAGAGGCTCCCCAAGGTAAGAAAAAGCATAATATCACAGTTTTAAATCACTTTTGCTTAAGGGTTAGTTGAACAGGGTGAATGCTAGTAAATAAAGGAGATAACTTTCTTTGATTTAAGACTGTTTCTCAACTGTTGCCATCCTTAACAGAGATTGACAGCTGAAAATCTGACTATATGTACTTCCCTGACATATAGCATAGATTTCTTATTTAAGTTGTATCAAAAGAATAAATTTGGTGAGCGACAGTCTCATGCACTCCAAAGCTGTAATGAGGCTTTCCTTTATGCTTTCTATCTGCTTTCTATCTGTATCTAAGAAATTGTTGGAAAAGTTTTTAACTATTAAAGTGGGAGTAGAGGAAGACAGGGGTCATGTGTGTTCTATTCAAATTTATTAAAGAATATTTTCAATGTTTGTTAGCAAGTGGGTTAGCCTTCCTTTATCCAAGGCAAGTGTGTGAGGTACTTTGCTCAGCAAAAATAATTTTACTCCAAATGGTATTTTAGTTTATGCTTGTTTTCGATGATAAGTGTTGAAATAAAGTTGAAAAATTTCTTTTTGGTGGTTTTGATAAGACCACAATACCTTTTAATTTATGTTTATGTTCAAACAGAAGGTCAAGAAGTAGATCAAGAGAAAGAAGACGAGACAGAAGGAGTAGATCAAAAGAGAGAAAAAGAAGTAGGTCTAAAGACAAAGATTCAGCCAAGGATAAAGCCAAGTCTGATGATGAGCAGATTGACGAGGAAGATGAAAAACCTAAAGACACCAATAAAGAAGAATCAGATGTGAAAGAAAAAGAAAATGGCACCGATGTGGAAGCTGGGGATACAGAGAAAAAAGAAGAAAAGTCTAGTTCACAGTCACCAGAAAAAAAGGAAGATGATAAAGATGAGAAAGAGTAGGTTTTTATACAACCGCAAACAAATTTTGGGGTCGTATATTGGTATCATGTCATATTCGTCCGTAGCCATTTTGTTTCCAGACAATAACTTTAGCTTTAGTGTATGAATCTCTATGAAGTTTTACCAACAGTTTAAATATCACAAAATGAAGGTCTGGATTGGTTTTTGGGGTTATGGTCCCAACCGTTTAGGAATTTGGGACCAACAAGGGGGCCCAAAACAAGTATTTTCTAGTTCAGGACAACTTGTTTATATAGAGATTAATACATGGCCTTTTCCATATCAGCCTTGGTATCATCCGGAGACCCCCATATCAGCCTGAGACGGAGTCGAGGTGCTGATATGGGTCGAGGGATGATACCAGGCTGATATGGAAAATGACATGTATTAATCGCTTTATCATATACTTCCGACAATAGTTTTATGTAAGGCAAATAAACAAATGCAATAACTAAAACAGTCAAAAACTTTATAAAGAAGTTGAATTGTGAATCAAATATACTATAATTGTCAAACAACAGCATCAGTACCTCCATATATATGTATAGGTACATTTCCTAATGAGGCATTTTGAAACATTGAAAATTTGGACGAGTTTTATGATCATTATTACTCCATGTTTGTTGTACTATAAAATTATTCTTAATTGTCAATGGCATTTGTTAGCAAGTACTAAACTATCCCCACAAAAGTTCCCGTAAATTTTGACGTCGTCATAAAAAAAATCTGACGTCACAATGAAAAAGTAAACAATCACCGGAAATAACTTGCACGAGAAGCACTGTTATGGGTTTTTGCACGAGACGCCCTTGATATGGGTTATCAGCCCGGGCTGATATGGGTTATCAGCCTGGGTGGAAAATTATGGCTTGTGTACTTCCGGTCATTACACATATGCAAAAGCTATCATATCAATGCTAAATATATGATAAAAGTATTTAATTGCTTTGATATTATACCATCGCATATTATGCAAAGGTTCGCTTATTATAACTACAGCAATTCATTAGTGCAATGGTACTTTTGCAAATGTTGATAAGTTGTGCAATTTTTATGATAACTTATTTTGTGCTGATTTATATTTCAGAAGGAATTCCCTATCTAAAATAAATTTGATTTGACATTACAAAAAATATATGACATTTATGATTGGGGAAAAAAGATTAATTTGAATAAATTATTAACTGTTTTATCTGAAATATGGTTTAAGAATGATTATTCAAACATTTTTTTTCAATATACACATTCGTCTCTTCTTATACCATTATTACACAAATTCGTCTCTTCTTATACCATTATTACATGCTAAATGTTTGTTGTTACAGTAAGTGTTATGTATGATTGTAGAGAGAGTGATGAAAAGAAAAATGAAAAAGATGAGGAAGATGAAAAGAAAACAGATGACAAAAGAAAAAGGTCAAGATCTAGGTCACCAAGCCATGATCGACAAAGGAGAAGTAGATCTAGATCAGATTATCGTAGGAGACGACGGTCAAGGTCAGGGTAAGCAAAATTTTTCATGGAATCTTTCTTCTCTTAGATTAAGTGAAATCTTTACATTTTGTGGGTGTGAAATAGTTAGTCTTTCAAAGTGACCTTGTTTCATAGTCATTGTGTCTGTATACATTGCTACTATCAAATTACTGAAGTTTTCAGGTCCATTTCATAATGCTATATAATTTTAATATGGTGGATCTGGTTAAAAATAAATAATTAAAAATTATGAAATAATCACCATGAGAACAATGTTATCACTGATATAGCTCACATTTATGTTTTATAGGTCAAGAAAAAGATCCTATGCAAGGAGATCCAGGTCAAGAGAAAGATATAAAATACCATCAAGGAGAGGTGATCCAAGAAGGAGATCAAGGTCACCAAGATATAGACGATCAAGAAGTCCTAAAAGATCTAAGAGAGAACAGTCGCCACCAAATCGTAGACCTAAGAGGTATTTAGACACCCTTAATAATAGGCAGGCAGAAAACTTGATTTGAGGTTGTATGCATCTATCATAATTAAAAGGGGAAAAAACATCGCACAGAAAGCTAGATAAGGGTGACCACATGTGTGCTCTTCTGGCACCCTCTCGATAAAAAAAAAATTGGTAGCGAGTCATTTATGTGCATGCTTTAACTTATGAAAACTGTAACAGCACAGCAAACAAGGTTAAGAATATTCATCATTTGATAATGATGTAAATATATGGTCAGATCATATGTTTTCGTATGTCATATGAATTTGTATTATGCATGCTTTTTGAATGGAAATTGTGATGTCACAATGAATTCTAAATAGAACGAAAACCTTTATGATGATAAATAATTCAAATACCAAAACATGATCTTCAATACTTCTAATATTATTTAGCAAATTGCAGATAAAACACATTTTCTATGGAAAAGTTAGATGTAAGAAGATGTGGAATGAGTGCCAATGAGACAACTCTCCATTCAAGTCACAATATGTAAAATAGGTCAAAGTACAGCCTTCAACACAGAGCCTTGGCTCACACAGAACAGCAAGCTATAGAGGGCCCCAAAATGACTAGTGTAAAACATTTAAAATAGGAAAACCAATGGTTTAATCTACATAAAGAAACAAGAAAAGAGAAACACTTATGAACTACAGAAACAAGCGCCAACCACTGACCGACCAACATATTTTTTTAGAAATAGTAATTAAATTTTTACATTATCTCTTTTATAGCTCTTCGAGTAGTGGCTCAGATAGTTCTGATTCAGATGATAGCAATGCAGATAAAAGACCGGTGGTAAGAATTTCTGTTAAACAATATTTTAAATATCAAGTTAGATAAAAATTGTACTTCAAAAAATTGGAGCCTGCAAGTATTTCTTAATAAATATGGTAAACTTTGGTGCAAGGGTTAGGATCTTTTAACTTTTTAAGACTTTTCATCTTGAAATAGTAGAAGTACAAATGTATGAAAGACCTTTCTCAATTTTTGAAAACCTGTTTAGTTTGTGCACATTTCAGTTGAAAAAAGTATAGCATATGTTTTAACATGCTTTTTAGCATGTCATGTCTTATCATGACATGATTTTCTGATTTTGATAGTTAACAATTTTGTCAAAATTTATAAACAAATTTCAAGTGAAAGTTTTAATTTATAATTTTTTCCCTAGGAGCTTCTAAGTAAGGATTCAAGAATGAAATATGTTTGGAGATTGATTTAATTTTTAATGTTTAAAGAATGATAAAATATACCGGACGCCTTGCTTACACAAGTTGTTTTTGTATCCTTTTCAGACAGAGAATAGTACTCAGGATTCACCAGAGAAGACGGGTGTCCAGGCTAAGAGAAACTATCGTAAGCACGAGGAAAGTGGCGATTCTGACTCGTCGTCAGGTTCTTCTTCTTCCTCTTCAAGGGGGTCAGTTGGTAAGTTTTACCTATGGATTGCATTTTTCCCCTTAAACAAGTTGGGCAGCACATCTCATTTAAACTGAAGTTTTATAAAAAGTATCTTATTGAGTAGAAATGTTAATATTAAAATAGAAGTACTTAATTTGTTCAGTAATACACTGAAAATATGGAAATTATTGTGATGTTTTTATCAGACCGAAAATCATATTAGGATATTGTCACAAAAAACAAAACTTGTATTTTCATTGTAAAAATAAATAGCTTGATAGTATGTTGAAGTTCCGAACATTTTTTGATGACATATTTATTGTTTATTTTTTAGTTATTACATTTCAAACGGTGTTATTTGAATTTCACAATGAAAAAATGGATTTTGTCTTTTTTACAGGACGTAAACCACCTCCAAGAAGAGATAGGCGATCTCCCCCACCTAGATGGGAACCACCAAGATATAACAGATATAATGACAGAGGTGACAGAGGGGATAGAGGGGGAAGATACTTCCCTGATCAAAGACAAAGGTACTATTTTTAATCTTTAATATTCAAATTCACCACTTGTACACTGAAATCAATATTGAAATATCAATTATTAATGTGCTTATATAATTATTTGCTTTGGTAATCTGCAATATGCACCATTTTTTTTGCAAACTAATGTTTCTTTACAATGTTAACAAAAATGCAATTTCTGTATTTTATAACTTCTACCAATCTAGGCACACCTTCAGAGACTGTTTATTTGTAAATGTTTTAATTTTCAACTATTAAAGTGAAAAAAAATTTAAAAGCATAGATGTATAACGCACACTCCATCATTTTCACTGAAACTAAACATTTATTGCTGTTTAAAATCGCAAGTCAATGACCAGCTGAAAGAACCAGAAAACCACAATCCACAAAAACACATTGACAACTAAACACTGACCAGCCAGTTTAAAATTCAGAAAAGTTCATCTAAATAAATATATACAAAAATTGATATTGATCATCCATTTTATATCAATCAATATCTAAAGATACCACATTTCGAATACTAAAATTAAATCAACAACCACATGAACACATATTATCTAAAATTAGGATAGAGTGATGCAATCCACAGCTTTTTAGATTTTGTTTAGAAAACTTATTTGTCTAACTTTAATTTCTCATTGTTAAAATTCATTTGTGAAAATAAGCTTTTGATTGAATTTTTCAGGATTGAAATGTTAGTGTTTAAGTTTTTATGTTGAAATTTCTTCCTCATGAACTTTAAGGTTTCTTTTTATTATCTTTCAGATATTCTGATCCTAGGAGAAGTCCACCACGTCATTACAGTCCTCCACGGTTCAGGAGATCCCCTCCAAGGTATGATTCACATCAAGGGCTCTAGATCTTTTTGTCCTGTTTTCTTGTGTTGATCAGAGTTATACAACAGAGAGCAGAATATCCTTCTGTTAGATTAAATCTTATCTCATGTAGAAACTTAAACAAAAATGTATATCTCTATCTCCCCTTCCTTTCACAGAGACAAAAAACCAATAATGCAAGCATTCAACAATTGCTTCTTGAATATACAGCTAACCTAATACCCAACATTTAAGATGGTAAACAATGATGGCTAACTATTGACTGCCTGAAAGGTGGATTTAACTGAATCAACAGAAATGAAATATCAAAATTTTGTAAACAAATGTTCTTACAAGTAGTCAGTTCTAAATATTCTTTATCAATTCTGTTATGTCCCAGTCAAAGGCAACAGGGGGATGTAGTGTTACCTTTGACCATCTTTCTGTCGGTCCCATTTTCATTGTATCATTCTAACTTAAGTTTGACTCTTGCAAATTTTATGTAACTTATACACAATCCTAATAAACAAAAGTCAAATTCGAGTTTTGAATTTGGGTAGTGATTCAATTACGGTTCTGAAGTTTTCCCCTTTATCACTTGGAAAATTACTGCACTTGTAATAAAGTTAGTCTCATCCAAATTTTATGAAACTAATACACAATGATAAGAACCACCAAACAAGTACACAGAGTTCAATTTGGTTTTTAGGAGTCATTTACTGCTCTTAGAGTTATACAACTTTTTAATTTGGAAAATTTTGAAGCTTGTGATAGAGGGATTAGTGTCCTCAGAAACATTCTTCTTTCCTGCGAACCTATAAAAAAATGACAATTTTTGTGCTGAAAATATCTTTTCTTTGATGCTTGGGATAATTGAAATAATGATTTGTAGTTTAAATTCAGCTGTTGAAATTTCAGATATATCTCTGTTGTAGTAATCTGAAAAATATTATCAATATCATATCCATACAAATATTGTTATAAAAATGGAAATATTTGCAAATACCTGGTTCGTATAAATTTGTTTAAAACAATATTTTATTTTTGTAATTTTTTATGCAGAGGAACATTAAGAGTTTTATAAAAAAAAAATGTTGTTTATTTTAGGAGGATGCGAAGGAGATCAGGGTCTGAATCTCCACCACCCCCCAGGCGAAGAATGTCTCCTCCAGATTTCTATAGGAGGAGGTCTCCAGGAAATTTTGAACGCAGACGTCCTTCAAGGGGTTCTCAATCTCCTCCACCAAGGAGACGTTCCCCACCTCCGCCAGCTAGACGCTTCAGAGAGGAATCTCCTGACTTCAGACCAAGGAGAAAAAGAGATGAAGTTAAACGTCCTTCACCTTCTGATTCTGAAGAAGAACAAGAACCTGAAAGAAATAATAAAGTTCCCAAAAAAATGAACATGTCTGATAGTAAAAAGCAGTCTGAATCAGAATCTGAATCTGACTCTGGTTCTGAAAATGAATCATCAGGCGAAGAGTCCCCAGCTGCTAAGGACAGTCGTCCACAACAAAAGAAAGATTCACCACAGAGAAAACCTCAGCCTCCAAGAAGAGGACGTGAATCTTTTGAACAGTCTCCCCCTCCGAAAAGAAATAGACAATCAGAGGATCGGCTGTCACCTCGTAGACCTAAACGTGATTCTGAATCCTCTTATGACTCACGACAGAAACGAGGAAATGACACAAGGCAGAGACAGCATTCAGAATCTTCTCCGGAAAAGTTAGCAGATATAAGAGACTCGAGAGAAAATAAGTTACGTCAAAGAGATAGACGATCACCTCCTCCCCCCTCTCATAGACATAGATCACCATCACCCCGCAATAGAAAACCATCATCTTCACCTGCACAGTCTAGAAAACATAAACATGCCAGCCCGAGTAGTTCATCTGAGGGTTCACAATCACCTCCTCCATCGAAAAAAGTGTCCAAAGATTCAATACGTCATCCAACGCCACAAAAACGTGGTCGTGGCGATGTCAGTCCAGATTATGTGACTGGTTCTAAACGATCACGATCATCACCTAGTCCTGATAAGAGACAACCTGCTGAAGAGGAATATCATCGAGTTGTGTCTGTAAAACGAAGTCCAGTTCGAGAGAGAGAAAATTCAAAGCCAGATGAAGAAAGGAGAGAAAAGGTCAAAGTGAAGAAAGATATTTCTCAAAGTGATTCAGAGGTATGGTTATTGATAATAAAAAGTAATCATATTAGTTCAGCTGCAAACTAACTTTTTTCCCATAGAAACACTTAAAAAATTCTGTTAAGAGTTTATGGGAATGATCTCTGCTTTACAAGGTGGAACAACTTTTTTTCGGAATTGATAATAGAATCAGGCAAAAATGACTGAAATTTCCAACCAGCTTTTAAAAACTCTTGAATCTGTGGTTGCTTCAATAGGTTATAATGCATTTGCAACACAAAAGTGCATATGTGCAAAAGCTTAAAAAAATATTTCTTGAATTTATTAAAAAGTATCCAATAAATTTTTAGACATGAGTAAAGCTTTGATTTTATTATGTCCTTAATTTGGCAAACTTCTACAGTCAAACAAAAAGAAGAGGAAGTCATAGAATCTGGACAATAATATTCAACTAATTTGAATTTCAACTTTGACATCCTAGGTTGGGGTTGTTGTCATAAATTTAGAATGCATGAAATACTATCAATAACACACACTAACAGATAAAAATAAAAACAATCCATAAATATTTACCAATGTGAGTCACAATAATTTATTGCAAAAAAACAAGTCCTAAAAGAATACTGATAAGGGTCGTCAGCTTTGTATACAATTATTGTAAATTTTTCATAGCTTTCTTACTCCTTTTAATTCTTGCAAATAATATACCTCGTTTATGGATTCATTGGAGGTAAATTTGCATTTATAACCAGGAATTTTAACCAGTACATAGTAAATCTGAGTTTTAACACATCAATGCTTGACTGTATTAATCTTTTATTGGTCATGAAAGACCAAATCGCTTTTTTCTAATCAGATCGCTATAAATTGCACTCTAAACAAATTTTAAAAAAATGATGATTTACCATTATATTTTATGAAATCTTAATATCATCTTTTCGATGCAAAAATATGTGTATTGACATTATTTAGAGCTTTCGAAATCCCTTTCAGAATATTTTTTAAAAGGGATGTTTATTATTGATTTATTCAAGAATTGCAATGTAGAAAAGGTATATAAATGAATATAACTTGTTGATTGTTTTAAAAGAAACATATTAAAACATATCATTGAAAAATTTTTGTTTTGTAGGATTCAGAATCAGATGCAGCTCATAAGAAGAAAAAGAAGAAAGAAAAGAAAAAGCACAAGAAGCATAAGAAACATAAGAAACACAAGCATAAGAAAGACAAGGGACAAGGAGATGAGGTAAGAATATCTGTTGCCAAATGTGGAGCAGGAGCTACTTACCCTACTGGAGCACCTAAGATCACCCCCAGTTTTTGGTGGGGTTAGTGTTGCTTAGTCTTTAGTTTTCTGTGTTGTGTACTGTTGTTTTTCTGTTACTTTTTTCCCATGGTGTTGTCTGTTTTGATCTATGAGTTTGAATGTACCTCTGGTATCTCTTGCCCTTCTTTAATAGCAGATATCATGTCATGATCGGCCCCTTTTCATGCCTTGCTACATGTATTAGATTGGAAGTCAAATAACCAAATTTAGTATTAACTGGCCTCATAATTTTTTTTAGATATCTTTTGGAAAAATGTAACTTATTCACCATTTTTTCAAAAGAAACAAAAAACTGATAAAAATCGTTTTCAAGTTATGACTCAGGAATGATATAAAGCCTGATTTGTTATCATTTACAAAACCTATTGTATTTTTAATTAAAAAGGCTTGGATTGAACAGTTTTTAAGAGTAGCAGTGAAACAACTGGATTATCAATCATACTATCCTAAGTTTTTAAGTGAAGATCCGATTAAGAAAATGTATTATATATGACAGAACATACTTTTTAGATTTTTGGTCTTTTGAGCAATATTCTATCATGTCTATTGAACAAGTCTGTACTCGAATCAGGAGTTGATGTGACTGTATAATATGGACCAATACAGGAATTGCACCAGAAACAATTTCAGATATTTTTGATGAAAGATTGGTCTTCAATGCTCTTCAACTACTTACAATTTGTCCTTAATTTTAATTAGAAGTTACTGAGTCTTTTGTATACGAAACAGATATTAGCGGTACTAAAGTTTAATCTGGGTATCTATGATCAGTTTATTTCTACACGTTTGTCAGTATTTATATCTTAATGTATGTATATATATATATTTCAGAAGTCTGGCAGTGAGGACGACGATGAAGACGATAATCCAGAAGAACTAGAGCGTAAATTGAGAGAAAAGGCATTAATGTCAATGAAAAATAAGGCAGCTCGGTCCCCTTAGTAATTTTGTATATATGTTTATTAAATTGTAAAAATTAAATTTATAAAAATAAACTTTTGTAGATTGTGGTTCAAAATATTGTGTATAAACATGTGAACAGGTAAGGAAATGATAAATTACAAACTTGTGTTTAAAATTTGTAACCTATATAGTTTTTTTTATATCAATAAGCAGTTCCAAAATAATATATTTCTTTCTAAAACTGTTCTAATTACATTTTAACCTAAGTATTCAGTGATTTTCAAATGGTCAATTCAGTTCTTATTTTACTTAGAAACACTCATAACTGTTTTTTTTTTTGTTTTGGTAATAAACTTGTATTGTTCTAGCCTGCTTTAGGCGACTATTTTTATTGTGCTGAATTCCACTTTTTATAGCAGTTTTGTTTTGATTTTTTTTCTTCATAAAGTTAACACAATATGACACTTGCAAGAACATTGGTTTACACCTAAATGATTTTGGTTGTAAGATATGCACATTAAACTACACATGTCTCTTATAAATAGGGATTTTTTTTTCTTGTTTCTTCCATTTAACTTTATTTTATGGAGTGATTATACAGACAAAATGGTGAAAAAAAATGGTTGCATTTATAAATAAAACTCATTAGAATATACAGGCAACTAGCAAGATTCAAAAAATAAATTGAGAACACTTGAATCATAACCAGTTCACATTTTGAAATTTTAGAAATTGTTTCTCATTGGAAAAATGTTTAAACTACAGTCTACCGAAGAAAATTTTGATACATATATATATATATAGTACCAACAAAACCAACTTGGAATAATGTCTATTTAAAAGGGCAGATAGTTGTATTTAGATTCTGTAAATTCAGAAATTATTGCGTGCATTTATGCATTTATTATGTGATTTTGTCATTTTAGAGTAAAATGCAATTTAAATTTTTGCGATATTGAAAAAAATACTTTAAAATTCATATAACAAATCAAGAAATGCGAGTTTGAATTATTGTCACATTTAATTTTTAGCTATAATAAAAACCTCTCAATAATTTCTGAAATTACAGTAGCAATTTTAAAAATTGTGTTATTGAATTCCATGAATTATGTAGTAAATCCCTCTCTATTTGATATTACTTGGCACTTGAATTGATTTAATTTTTGATGTACAAGTTGAATGTTGCATAGTATTTCTAGTATTTCAATTTTATAAGTTGTCAAGCCATCTGTTATGGTAGTGTGTATGTTGATTTTTAAAAGTATGATTTTGCATAAAGATTGTATACAGATGCACATCATGAATCTACCATGTTGAATAATGTCAATTAAATTAAGTATAGTGCTGGAATGTTAAATAATGAAGTTAATTTAAATATGATTTTTACTATATTTAAACTCCCTTAATGTGAAAATAGATATTTTCCTTATCCAAGATGCTGATGAGAGACTAGTAATTTTCTCCTTGTAGTCTAAGGGCAAAAGAATGTATAATGAGAAATTATCTTAGTTACTAGGGAAATGTTTTCATGGTTATCTTGAAAAATTTGTTTTGTGGGGTTTTATTAATTTGTGGTTTCAGACTTTTCCCATGGCAAATTTATGGTATATGTGTGCTGTTAAATATTAAAAGCATGACTCATTTAACAAAAAAAATAAAATCATAAAATGACATTGTGTCAGTATTTGTTATCTCCCCTTAACTTACTCAAATTTTAGCATAATTACTTTAAATAATGTCACTTTGGTTTCCTTCTCCTGTCTGTTAGTTCAATAGTTCAAGAAATAAAGTCAATTCAATGGAAATTGTAAAATGAAATAGTGTGCAGATAATTGAACAATTTCTATTTATAGCATATTTATTCAAATGAACAATTTCTATTTATAGCATATTTATTCAAATTGTGCTTATGTTCAATAAACCAAGAATGAAACAGAAATAACCATTTAAGTTATGGTTGCAAATGCTACATCCATTTTGGATATGGTAATATTGACCTGATTCTGAAAATGGACAGTACTTCAGTCAATTAATCTTCTAATCAGTTGAGATTCAAAAATAATATTGAAGGAACTTAATGGTAATTTTAACAAATTGTACCAAACATTAACTGGATACTGTAGGTGCATAAATATTTCAGTTTGCATGGCACCGGCAGATATTACAAAGACTACCAGTTATGATTAAGACATTTATAATGGCAGTCTTTTTATGTTGAACTAGTTGCCATTTTTCTAGGTTCCAAGTACAGAAAAAAAGAGGAAATATTAATTATTCAATCAGATTGTTATCTTTTAAATATTTAGAAAATATTGTCTTTATCTATTTATAATTCACCTATGTAGATATATGTATCTTTGTCATCTTCACTTTTCATTAATTGAGTTTTTTTTCATTTGATTTTGTATTTTCACATCATGCTGTTACTATGAGACTTGCTTGTTTTTGAACCGTTAGCTTGTTAATTATAAATTAATTGAGCCAACTTCTGTATATGATTATGTACTTGAGTACAATAAAGCTTATACAAGTAACTGTTTGTTAATTATTTATAGCATGTAAAAACACAGTGGTCTTTTAAAGTAGTTCTACTACTGAAATGCTAGCCAGTCAACACTGAGGTTGCAAGTTTGAATCCCCTACGTGTAGGTCACTTTGACTCCGATCTTAATTGACTAGCTTTGTCAGATTTCCTACTGAAGGTTGTGGTTTTCTCTGGGCACTTCGTCATCCTTCAATTAAAACTGGTAGCCATGAAATAGCCCAAAAGAGGCACCTGAAAGTGGCGTTAAAATACCAATAATCAATCGGCAATCAATAAAACAGAGAATTATGTCAGAATAGTTTCAGAAACTTCTTTTCAAGAGGTTTTTCGTTTTTATTTCTGAGAGAGGAAAGTAAATAGAAATTCAAATATTGCAAAGTGAAAAACTGATTCCAACAACCAAAAATTGAATGCACTCTTAAAAATACATGCACTCTGAATGAATATTAAACCAACTGTAAAACAAGTTTTACATTCCCAACCCAACTTGCATGGTTTTAAACCATTTGTCATCAATTTAATTTCATCAATAAAGCTGATTGTGATTGAACCAAACTTTAAAATGGGCAACATTATGGATGACACTAGAGCAGTTGAGATCATCTCCAAGTGTTGGTTATGTTCCTGTTACTCAGTTTAGTTTGGTTATTGATTTGGGGATGTACAGTGGGAGGCAACGAAATAGCATTTCCAGTTGTGTCCGTGCATTTACTCATGAACCATGCAACCAAATTTTTTGAAATTTTAATATGTTGTTACTGACAACAAAATGGAGGTCAAGTTCAATAATGACGATTTTGACTTTGAATGTTCAGGAGTTGTGGTTCTTGTAAGATTGAAAAATGGCGTTTCCACTCATGTAGCATTTACTCATGAACCATTCAACCAAAGCTTTTAAAATTTTAAAATGTTACTGTTCACAAAATGAAGGTAAAGTTTGATTGTAACTTTAACCATTTAGGAGATCTGCCCTTGTGATATTGATAAATTCCAGGACACAAATAAATGTTAAAAAATCCTGTTTACAGTCATTCTGACAACTCTTTTCTATGTAGTGTTATTTAGGTGCTGTCCATACAACCTATACACCTTAAAACCATACCATACAGCCTTAAATAGTGAGCCTACTGTTTATATCATCTGAAAGAACACAACCCTAATTATACCCCACGCAACGAAGTTGCGGAGGGTATAATGTTTTTGACCCGTCCGTCAGTCCTGTTTCTTGTCATCGCAACTCCTCTCAAACCACACAACAGAATTTCACGAAACCTTTTCAGATAATAAGGACATACTATGTAGTTGTGCATATCGACGGGAAATTGCGTTTCAATTTTTTTTCTAGGAGTTACGCCCCTTTGAACTTATTTACTTTAATGTACTACTGCAACAGTTTGTCATCGCAACTCCTCTCAAACCACACAACAGAATTTCACGAAACCTTTTCAGATAATAAGGACATACTATGTAGTTGTGCATATCGACGGGAAATTGCGATTCAATTTTTTTTCTAGGAGTTACGCCCCTTTGAACTTATTTACTTTAATGTACTACTGCAACAGTTTGTCATCGCAACTCCTCTCAAACCACACAACAGAATTTCATGAAACTTTGTAGATAATAAGGACATACTATGTAGATGTGCATATCAACAGGAAATTACGGTTCAATTTTTTTTCTAGGAGTTATGCCCCTTTGAACTTATTTGCTTCAATGTACTTCTGCAACAGTTTGTCATCTCAACTCCTCTGAAAACACACAACAGAATTTCATGAAATTTTATAGATAATAAGGACATACTATGTATATTGACAGGAAATTATTATTCAATATTTTTTCTTATACAATTTTTTTTTCTTATACTTATTTAATTTCTCCAATGACAATGTGGGGACGTGGGGTATGTGAGCCTGCTCACTAAGGTTCTTTAATTTCATAAAGTGAACATTGCTCAATGAATCATGAAAGGTCAGATGAACCCTGCTTGTCAACATGCTAATGAAATATTTCACACACCAAATATACTTTACTAATTGCTAAAAGTATCTGAGAAACACAGAACCATGGATTAAATAACATTCACCAAGGAACAATGAAAGAATGTCAAGGTAAGGCAGCAACCATTTGATTTTCAATTTTAGCATTACATATAGTGGCAGCTGAGGGTTAAACAAACAATTTTTTTCTTTCAATTTTAGCATTACATATAGTGGCAGCTGAGGGTTAAACAAACAAACGTATTTTCTCAGAATCCAAAACAAATTATTTTTTCTCTCCAAAAACTGGAAACGAACTTTTTTTTCCAAAAAAATCCATAGCCCCCCCAGAAAATCAAATGGTTGCTGCCTAAGATGAACCCTGCTAGACAAGACATTCACTTTACAATCATTCAATACACCAAATATAGTTGACCTGTTGCTTATAGTATCTGATAGACTAACAGAAACACAACAACTTGATTCACAAATGAAACATGAAAATAAGGTCAAGGTTAGATAACCTGCAATACAGACATGTTCACATTGCAATCATTCCATACACCAAATTTAGTTGACCTGGAGTTTATAATAGTAATTCATAAACCGACAAAACCACCAAAAATTTACATTTATCAATGAACAGAGAAATTGCAATCATACCATACACCAAAATAGTGGTTGTATTGCTGGTAGTGTCTGAGAAACAGACCAAACAATAAAAATTTGACATTGTCCAATGAACCAGTAAAAAAAAAACAGGTCACGGTCAGATGAACCTGCAAGACACACATGTACTCCACAATTATACCACTTTTTATATGACCGTAAAAATTGAAAATTTTTTGGTCGTATATTGGTATCACCTTGGCGTCGTCGTCTGCGTTGTCATCGTCTTAGTCCGAAGACATTTGGTTTTCGCACTATAACTTTCGTATAAGTTAATAGAAATCTATGAAATTTAAACACAAGGTTTATGACCACAAAAGGAAGGTTGGGATTGATTTTGGGAGTTTTGGTCCCAACAGTTTAGGAATTAGGGGCCAAAAAGGGCCCAAATAAGCATTTTCTTGGTTTTCGCACTATAACTTTAGTTTAAGTAAATAGAAATCTATGAAATTTTGACACAAGGTTTATGACCACAAAAGGAAGGTTGGGATTGATTTTGAGAGTTTTGGTTCCAACAGATTAGGAATTAGGGGCCAAAAAAGGGCCCAAATAAGCATTATTCTTGGTATTCGCACAATAACTTTAGTATAAGTAAATAGAAATTTATGAAATTTAAACACAAGGTTTATGACCACAAAAGGAAGGTTGGGATTGATTTTGGGAGTTTTGGTTCCAACAGTTTAGGAGTTAGGGGCCAAAAAAGGGCCCAAATAAGCATTATTCTGGGTTTTCCAAAAACTTTAGTATAAGTAAATAGAAATCAATGAACCTGCAAGACACACATGTACTCCACAATTGTACCACTTTTTATATGACCGTAAAAATTGAAAAGGTTGGGGTTAATTTTGGGAGTTGAGGTCCCAACAGTTTAGAAATTAGGGGCCAAAAAGGGGCCCAAATAAGCATGTTTCTTGGTTTTTATACGACCGCAAAATTTGAAAAATTTTTCGTCGTATATTGCTATCACATTGGCGTCGTCGTCGTCGTCCGAATACTTTTAGTTTTCGCACTCTAACTTTAGTAAAAGTGAATAGAAATCTATGAAATTTTAACACAAGGTTTATGACCACAAAAGGAAGGTTGGGATTGATTTTGGGAGTTTTAGTCCCAACATTTTAGGAATTAGGGGCCAAAAAGGGCCCAAATAAGCATTTTCTTGGTTTTCGCACTATAACTTTAGTTTAAGTAAATAGAAATCTATGAAATTTTGACATAAGGTTTATGACCACAAAAGAAAGGTTGGGATTGATTTTGGGAGTTTTGGTTCCAACAGTTTAGGAATTAGGGGCCAAAAAAGGGCCCAAATAAGCATTATTCTTGGTTTTCGCACAATAACTTTAGTTTAAGTAAATAGAAATCAATGAAATTTAAACACAATGTTTATGACCACAAAAGGAAGGTTGGTATTGATTTTGGGAGTTTAGGTCCCAACAGTTTAGGAATTAGGGGCCAAAAAGGGACCCAAATAAGCATTTTTCTTGGTTTTCGCACCATAACTTTAGTATAAGTAAATAGAAATCTATGAAATTTAAACACAAGGTTTATGACCATAAAAGGAAGGTTGGTATTGATTTTGGGAGTTTTGGTCCCAACAGTTTAGGAATAAAGGGCCCAAAGGGTCCAGATTTAAACTTTGTTTGATTTTATCAAAAATTGAATAATTGGGGTTCTTTGATATGCCGAATCTAACTGTGTATGTAGATTCTTAATTTTTGGTTCGGTTTTCAAATTGGTCTACATTAAGGTCCAAAGGGTCCAAAATTAAACTTAGTTTGATTTTAACAAAAATTGAATCCTTGGGGTTCTTTGATATGCTGAATCTAAAAATGTACTTAGATTTTTTATTATTGGCCCAGTTTTCAAGTTGGTCCAAATCAGGGTCTCAAATTAAACTTTGTTTGATTTCATCAAAAATTGAATAATTGGGGTTCTTTGATATGCCAAATCTTACTGTGTATGTAGATTCTTAATTTTTGGTCCCGTTTTAAAATTGGTTTACATTAAGGTCCAAAGGGTCCAAAATTAAACTAAGTTTGATTTTAACAAAAATTGAATTCTTGGGCCTCTTTGATATGCTGAATCTAAACATGTACTTAGATTTTTGATTATGGGCCCAGTTTTCAAGTTGGTCCAAATCAGGATCCAAAATTATTATATTAAGTATTGTGTAATAGCAAGAAATTTTCAATTGCACAGTATTCAGCAATAGCAAGAAATCTTCAATTGCACAGTATTGTGCAATAGCAAGAAATCTTCAATTGCACAGTATTGTGCAATAGCAAATATTTTCAATTGCACAGTATTGCACAATAGCAAGAAATATCTAATTGCACAATATTGTGCAATAGCAAGAAATTCCAATTGGATTTCAATTGGAGTTATCTTTCTTTGTCCAGAATAGTAGTTGAATCAACTTAAATCATTGTTTTATACAATATACAATGTATATTCACTTTTACTACCAACTGATAGATTAAAACAATCTTTACCATTCAGTGATAACAAGCACTTTTTTTACATTTTAATATTTTATGATGTATTTAAATGAGTAGTTATTGTTGCAAACTTCATTAGAAATTTGAATTGAGATCAGTTTTGAAATAAGGGAAAGGGGGATGTGAAAAAAAAATTGGAGGGTCAATTTTTTTCATTTCAGATTTCATAAATAAAAAGAAAATTTCTTTAAACATTTTTTTGAGAGGATTAATATTCAACAGCATAGTGAATTGCTCAAAGGCAAACATTTTTTTTTTTAAGTTCATTAGACCACATTCATTCTGTGTCAGAAACCTATGCTGTGTCAACTATTTAATCACAATCCAAATTTAGAGCTGAATCCAGCTTGAATGTTGTGTCCATACTTGCCCCAACCGTTCAGGGTTCAACCTCTGCGGTCGTATAAAGCTGCGCCCTGCGGAGCATCTGGTTGCATCATAACTTTAGTATAAGTAAATAGAAATCTATGAAATTTAAACACAAGGTTTATGACCATAAAAGGAAGGTTAGGATTGATTTTGGGAGTTTTGGTCCCAACAGTTTAGGAATAAGGGGCCCAAAGGGTCCAAAATTAAACTTTGTTTGATTTCATCAAAAATTGAATAATTGGGGTTCTTTGATATGCCGAATCTAACTGTGTATGTAGATTCTTAATGTTTGGTCCAGTTTTCAAATTGGTCTACATTAAGGTCCGAGGGTCCAAAATTAAACTTAGTTTGATTTTAACAAAAATTGAATCCTTGGGGTTCTTTGATATGCTGAATCTAAAAATGTACTTAGATTTTTGATTATTGACCCAGTTTTCAAGTTGGTCCAAATCAGGGTCCAAAATTTAACTTTGTTTGAATTTATCAAAAATTGAATAATTGGGGTTCTTTGATATGCCAAATCTAAATGTGTATGTAGATTCTTAATTTTTGGTCCTGTTTTCAAATTGGTCTACATTAAGGTACAAAGGGTCCAAAATTAAACTAAGTTTGATTTTAACAAAAATTGAATTCTTGGGCTTCTTTGATATGCTGAATCTAAACATGTACTTAGATTTTTGATTATGGGCCCAGTTTTCAAGTTGGTCCAAATCAGGATCCAAAATTATTATATCAAGTATTGTGCAATAGCAAGAAATTTTCAATTGCACAGTATTCAGCAATAGCAAGAAATCTTCAATTGCACAGTATTGTTCAATAGCAAGAAATTTTCAATTGCACAGTATTGCGCAATAGCAAGAAATCTTCAATTGCACAGTATTGTGCAATAGCAAGTATTTTCAATTGCACACTATTGCGCAATAGCAAGAAATATGTAATTGCACAATATGGCACAATAGCAAGAAATTTTCAATTGGAGTTATCTTTCTTTGTCCAGAATAGTAGTTGAATCAACTTAAATCATTGTTTTTGTCGAGCCTGCAACTTTTGTTGCAGAAAGCTCGACATAGGGATAGTGATCCGGCGGCGGCTACGGCGGCGGCGGCGTTAGCTAACTTCTTAAAAGCTTTATATTTTAGAAGGTGGAAGACCTGGATGCTTCATACTTTGTATATAGATGCCTCATGTTACGAAGTTTCCGTCAGTCACATGTCCAATGTCCTTGACCTCATTTTCATGGTTCAGTGACCACTTGAAAAAAAAGTTCAAATTTTTTGTAATGTTGAATTCTCTCTTATTATAAGTAATAGGATAACTATATTTGATATGTGCGTACCTTGCAAGGTTCTCATGTCTGTCAGACAGTTTTCACTTGACCTCGACCTCATTTCATGGATCAGTGAACAAGGTTAAGTTTTGGTGGTCAAGTCCATATCTCAGATACTATAAGCAATAGGGCTAGTATATTCAGTGTATGGAAGGACTGTAAGGTGTACATGTCCAACTGGCAGGTGTCATCTGACCTTGACCTCATTTTCATGGTTCAGTGGTTATAGTTAAATTTTTGTGTTTTGGTCTGTTTTTCTCATACTATATGCAATAGGTCTACTATATTTGTTGTATGGAATGATTGTAAGGTGTACATGTCTAGCGGGCAGATGTCATGTGACCTTGACCTCATTTTCATGGTTCAGTGGTCAAAGTTAAATTTTTGTGTTTTGGTCTGTTTTTCTCATACTATATCCAATAGGTCTACTATATTTGTTGTATGGAACGATTGTAAGGTGTACATGTCTAGCGGGCAGATGTCATGTGACCTTGACCTCATTTTCATGGTTCAGTGGTCATAGTTAAATTTTTGTGTTTTGGTCTGTTTTTCTCATACTATATGCAATAGGTCTACTATATTTGTTGTATGGAATGATTGTAAGGTGTACATGTCTAGCGGGAAGATGTCATGTGACCTTGACCACATTTTCATGGTTCAGTGGTCAAAGTTAAATTTTTGTGTTTTGGTCTGTTTTTCTCATACTATATGCAATAGGTCTACTATATTTGTTGTATGGAACTATTGTAAGGTGTACATGTCTAACGGGCAGATGTCATGTGACCTTGACCTCATTTTCATGGTTCAGTGGTCAAAGTTTTTATCTAATACTATATGCCATAGGTCAACTATATTTGGTGTATGGAAATATTTTATGTCAGTCGCACAGGTTTTATTTGATCGTGACCTCATTTTCACGGTTCATTGCACAGTGTTAAGTTTTTGTGTTTTGGTCTATTTTTCTTAAACTATATAAGTAATAAGTCAACTATATATGTTGTATAGAAGCATTGTTAGCTGTACATGTCTGCCTGGCATGGTTCATCTGACCTTGACCTCATTTTCAAGGTTCATTGGTCTATGTTTAGTTATCTTGGTTAATGTTAAGTTTATGTGACAGTTGTTATAAAGCTTAGCTTTATACTAAGGACTATCAACATAATATCAGTGATTAGTATAGAAGGCGAGACATTTCAGCGTGTGCACTCTTGTATACAATATACAATGTATATTCACTTTTACTACCAACTGATAAATTAAAACAATCTTTACCATTCAGTGATAACAAGCACTTTTTTTACATTTTAATATTTTATGATGTATTTAAATGAGTAGTTATTGTTGCAAACTCCATTAGAAATTTGAATTGAGATCAGTTTTGAAATAAGGGAAAGGGGGATGTGAAAAAAAATAGAGGGGGGGGGGGGTCAATTTTTCTCATTTCAGATTTCATAAATAAAAAGAAAATTTCTTCAAACATTTTTTTGAGAGGATTAATATTCAACAGCATAGTGAATTGCTCAAAGGCAAAAATAAAATTTTAAGTTCATTAGACTACATTCATTCTGTGTCAGAAACCTATGCTGTGTCAACTATTTAATCACAATCCAAATTTAGAGCTGAATCCAGCTTGAATGTTGTGTCCATACTTGCCCCAACCGTTCAGGGTTCAACCTCTGTGGTCGTATAAAGCTGCGCCCTGTGGAGCATCTGGTTAATAGTTTAACTATTGCTTGATTTCTGAAGTATGGACTTAATAAAGTTGAAGTGCACGTGGACGTAATTAACTACTCCACAGAACCTGAAACACTGTTCCATGAACTGAGGTTGAGGTCAGATCAACCTTGTCTGACAGACATGTAAACAAATATATAGTTATACCATTACTCATTTTAAAATCTGTGAGATTCTTGAGATTTTTTTCACATATATGAATCCTGATTTTTGCATTAAAAACCAAAAATGTTAAATGAAGGAATGTTTTATTCACTATATTTCAACATTATGTAAAAAAAATTACCAGTACCTAGATTATGGCAAATTTGTGACAAGCACACATTATTATACAACTAGCAATTTTAATAAACAGTTTTATCATTTTATTTAAAAAAAAAATCACAATGATTACATTATTGCACATTCTTAGTAACCTTTGAAATCTTCCTACACATACTCTTAATACAGAAATTATAGTGAAAATGCGACATTTGGTCTCTTATGGAGAGTTGTCTCATTGGCAATCATACCAGAGGGTAGTAATGGGGGTACCTTCATGATGAATAACTGTAAAAATTCTTGCCAAATGACCTTAACAGTAATTTTTGGTGCATACTTATAAAATTTACACTTTCTTTTAGGCGATAAAAAATTTGACCGATTTTGACACATCACCATATTAAAGTTTTTTTTCGTAAAATGACGCTTACAATAATTATTTGAGACCTCTGACGAGTCAGGATAACAATATTTCGACAAATCACATTAAAATATTACCAATTTAATGCTAATGGTAGACAAAATGACCGTTTGATGTCTGATAGTAAAGGGCATTACTACCCTCATACCACATGTTCTTATTTTTATATCATTTTATTAATTTCAGTGGGGATTTTACTTCTCAAAATTTGTTTGCAATCACATTTATCGGACCAAACAATTATCTATGATTCCCAATAATAACGTTAACTGCACTCAATAATTTCTAAATTTACAGTACACTACAGTTATTTGTTCTTATATTGACTAACTATTATGTGGGCAATATTATGTATGTGAAGGGCTCATTTTCATAAACTATTTTTACAATTAAAAAAAAAACATAACAAAATACACACATTAAATTTTGAATTTTCAGACTAGGATTCTAGTTACTATATCATACATGTAATATATAATTCCGTAATAAGACAACTGTTGAATGCATGCTAAAATTGCATGGGTAGAAAACTATCCAATGCACATTAAAAATATATCAATAGAAAATAATCCAATGAAATGTCCAATGCATGTTAAAAATACAGCGGTAAAAAACTGTCAAATGCATACTAAAAATATGTTGGTAGAAACCGGTCCTATGCATTCGGAAATATGTTCCAGATAAACACTTCATATATTCTACCAAAGGTATTATTCATTTCAGCAAAATTGAATTCAAAGTTTCCCAACATAGTTTAGAATAAAATACATATTTAAAAGCAGAAGCCAGCAAAAGCAGATAAGAGTAGAAATTCTAGCATCTCTTTTTTCACATTAATACCTGGCTCCTGACCCATATTATATATATACATTTGTATCATAAAAAAGGTACTTGGATTTTGAGTAAATTGTCTTAAAATAGAAAAAAACAATATAATACAATGAAGGCAACGGTTAAGTATACCACTGTTAAAAAGTCATAAAGTGATGAAGAGAAAACAAATACAGGTTACAAACTAAAACCAATGGAAACATATAAACTATAGAGGATAACAACAGAAACATTAAATTTCAAAAACAAACACAAACACAAACAAATAACTTAAAAAAAAATTTGTAAAATGTTGACAAGCTAGCTTACAAAAATATTTTATACAGGAATGTTGACAGTAACAAATAATAGTCTATGTATAACATAGATGACATAATAACAAAACAAAAAATATACAGGTAATCTTCCTCTCTCAATACCTTTTGAAATAACTATACCAAATATCAGTACTCAGGAACTAGAAAATTCATTGTACAATGCCTTCTTTCATAAATGCATATTTCCAGAAATATTAATTTAATATTTTTTGGCGAGTTATTGCTTCTAATTATTTAAGGAATGACTGTAATATTTTTTCTGTCTATGAAGATATAACATAAACAATTTGGTGCATACTGAATAACGCACGTAGCGGGTTATTTAACAGTGTGCACCACATTTTTTATGTTATTTCGAATAGACAGAAAAAATATTAGTCATTTCTTATAATTTAATTCTAAATTCTATTTTAAACCGTAGAAAACCATGAAAAAACGTTGATGATGTCACGGTCACATGACTAAATTATGTCTATGGGCTGATAACAAAATAACGTCAGCCATTCAGAAGACGCGTTACATCCAAAATTAATTTTTTACTGATGTACTTCTTTACTTATGCTCAACAAATAAAGCAGCAGATCATTGGTCATATTATATTATTTCGAAAGGAATATTACAAGCAATTTTCAAAACATAGATTTTTTTATCAAAAGTCTAAAATTTTCTTCAGAAAAATTGCCTGCAAATATATTACAAATATTCTCACTTCCATGTCATCAAATTGCTTTTAACTGTTCCACAGAATTCTGTACCAAATGTAAAAGCATAAAAATTATATACCTCAAATACTTTGGAATAATGAGACAGCAAAAATAAATCAATTTTAAAAAAGTTTGTACAACATTTTCAATAATGCATGACTCTTTAGGCCAAATAGCAGTACAAACGTTTGACCATCTTTTTACAAAGAGTTATACAGCGCTCATTATTGTGATTTTTGTATTATATAGTAAACATACAAAAGTAACAATAATATCCAAATGATAATATCATTGTGTTGCAACTGGTTCCTTGTTTGTCTTATCTGGTTCTTCTATCTGTCTTTCTGGTTCCTTTGTGGCATAAATAGCTACTCCTATTAAAATTACTGCAAATGATCCAAAATATAAACCATGGAACTGAAGCAGAAAAATAAATTGTTAAATGTTGATTATATAATTA
Source organism: Mytilus galloprovincialis (assembly GCA_037788925.1). Lineage (NCBI taxonomy): Eukaryota > Metazoa > Mollusca > Bivalvia > Mytilida > Mytilidae > Mytilus > Mytilus galloprovincialis. The sequence continues at coordinate 36,000,200 of CM075340.1, forward strand.
TGAGCAAATATTAAAGCTTGTTCAAAAGTAACAAAAAATAGAAAATAAACTTACAAATAAACTTGAAATGATGTGATACATTGTATCTGTGTGTGTTATCAATAAATCTTTTCAAGTTTGAGGTTATAAAATGTTGAGAATAAATAAACCATTAAAAATCAATAAATTTTCAAAGCAACAGGATTACAAAAAGCAAAGAAACATATTTTACATTTATCCTGCAATTGGGTGTCCTACTATACAGATACAGCCCTACAGATATCGCTATGCTGTATCTGTATACTATACAGATATCGCTTTAAAGCTCCGCCCACTGCCGGACTGAGTATTGTTTGAACCTGTGTGACCTCAGAATGTGTATTCCAGTTGCATTCCAATGAGGATGACAATTGTCGATTTCAAAACTTGAATGTGTATGATTGTGTTACAAAATCAACCATGTCAATTTCAGCATGTATGTTTAGTGAATGTCAAGTCTGAAGCGTAGGACAACTCGTACACTTCTGTTTCATTTGACAATGTTTTGTTATTTGTTTTTACTGTTGAAATCAGTTGTTATGTTAAAATAGATAATTATTCACCTTGAGCAATGTATTATTGTCGACCATTCGAGATTCTTTTTTGCGAACCCGTCTTCAGCGTAATGTGTGATTTTGATATTACTACGCCAGCCTCAAGGGATTACAAATCGAAAATAAATGCTAAATATGTTAGTTTTTGTGTCTTTCAAAACACAAACAATATACAAAATTAATTGCAGGATAAAGACAATAACTGTTTAGTGTCTTTAAATATCCGCTGTATTTGTACTCGGCTCGAAACAGGTGTAGTAGCTCACTAAAAGTTTGCATACACCTTGTTTCCTAGCCTCGTACAAATACAGCGGATATTTAAAGACACTAAACAGTTATTGTCTATGTAAATGCATTATCTAATGGCTGTGGCAAGATGATATAACTGTTTATTCCATATTGATAGAACTTTCATAGGGTTTTCTATATGAATTGAATTTTGAATAAAAAGGCATATTCACCTGCAGAAAAAGTATGGTCAGAGCACAAAACGTCACATGCTTTTATGTGTATTATTTTGGTAAAAAAACATTTGATGTACATTTCGTTTTAGTAAATATTTTCTATAAAATACATTTCTTGGAATATGGAATAAAACGATTACTGTCTTTTGTTTCGGTAAACATGTATTGGCCTCAGTGAATATCCGTTTTTCAAAAGTCAATAAAACCACACATTCACCTCATCAAAAGACAGTAATTGTATAATATTAAACATGTTAATATTGATAAATATTATGTCTCCTTGACCTTACCTGATATTTAAAAAGGAACAGTCCTAAGAGCAATGTATAAAAGTCAGCTGTTAGGAGTGAAATGTTGACTGTTGTGGCACTGGTCTGTTGTATAACTATAGTCATACATGTATACAAGGCAAACTGACATATTGTAAAACCAACAAAACATATAACTGAAAAATACCAAAGGAAATTACTATTATTACAGTAAAATCGGGCAAAACATAATTAATTATAAATTGGAACCACAATTTTTATAAATATTTTGTTTGGGTTATTTTTAGAAATCAGATGATTGAGAGCTCAACATGTTTATTCTTGTTTTATGGCTTTTAAATATTGTCTCCAGTATTTTCACTCAAATGAAAAATAATGCAAACGGAATGTAAAAAATAAAAAGAAAGGCTTGGGGCAATGAAAAGAATTACTATTTTTTTCAAAATGTCTATTAAATATAAGATGAGGTTAGTATGCTTTTTTTATTTTACTTTTTTATCATAGCTTACTGATGAGCTGAAAGAGTGAAACATGGAAATGTGTGAAATTAACCCCTATATTGAGCTTGACCGTAACCCTAATAAGGGAGACTGGATTTTCTTTATAGAAATAAAACATTGGACAGTAGTGTGACATCACAAACAAAAGGACAAAGTTGAATACTGTGGATTTATTTATTTTCATTGGTACCAATTTTCGTTGTTTGGGGAAAACTTTCATGGATATTTAACTTCGTGGTTTTGGTAAAGTGTGCATACATTCCTTTAACAAATTTGTAATTTGTTGAACATTTAAATTCATGGTTCCCCTGTACCCACGCAATCCATGACATTGGTAACCAACGAATATTGATGAATTCACTATCTTCAGTATTGTTTTCAAAAAGTGGTGGGTAACAATTCTGCATGTGCTTTCTGGACTTGGAATTTCATAAGTTTTAACCAAAGTTTTGTTGTCTCTTCTTCAATGAACAAAGTTAAAGGAACAATATATTGTGGCATGCCAATTGATTTAAAAAAAAAACTGATTAAATATATTTTTTAAAATACTGATTAAATATACAAATAATTACCAATTTCTGCTGAATAAAAATCCACACTTTCAACTTCATGCCTTTCAAATACTGCACTACAATATTAAATGAAGGTCATAATTTGGCACATAAAATATTGCCTAATGATCAATTTATGTTGTGTTATATGTTGTCCTGGAAAATGTTTATATAATAATATCATGCTGTATATGTATATATATATTTTGTATATATAACTGCTGATATGTTTTTGGTTGGGTTTGTTTTGTATGGTCTTTAGATTTACATGTACCAGTGATGTTTCAGAACTTGTCTTGTTTTTGTTTTTTTTTTTGTTTTTGCCATGACATTGTAAGTTTACCTTTGACTTATCATTTTTGAAAATTCCACAAGCATATAGCAAAATCCTATGAACCTTACTCTTGTTTTAAGAGAAAAAAGTGTAGGACACATAAACAGTTCTTGGAGATGATTATAAATTCTTACATTCTAATTTGATTTTTCCTGTATATTTTTTGTAAACTGAAACTCAGTGGTATGCATTTAATTGCACCTGTCCTAAGTCAGGAACCTAACATTCAGTAGTTATCATTTGTTGATGTGGATCTCGTTTCTCGTTTTTATATAAATTAGACAATTGGTTTTCCAGTTTGAATGGTTTTACACTAGTCATTTTTGGGGCCCTTTATAGCTTACTGTTCAGCCCCTGTGTTAATGACTGTACTTTGACCTATAATGGTTTTTCTTTTACAAATTGTGACTTGGATGAAGAGTTGTCTCATTGGCACTCATCTTATATTTATTTAAATTCAGTGAAGTGAACTTACAACTGGACTCCATTTATAAGACTTCCAAACAATCCAAGCATAGCCAGAAACTCCGTTCTATCAAAGTTCTTCACAACAAATTCTTCTGCCACATTTGACACACCATATAAAAAAGCACCACCCGCACAAAAAATATCACCAAGAACTTTGTTGGAAGCTGAAATCACAAATTAAAATTGTAATATTAAAATTTTAAATCAAATAGTTTGGCTTTTGTTCAAATTCCATGTTTTCTTATTTTACGTTGCTTTTCATAATTTTTTTAAAAACTAAAATATCAAATATTGGCACAAAATATCATGTGACCATTTTTTAGCTTTCTTTCTGCACTTTATTAGAGACAAAGTTAATTTTTTTTGTTTCTAGTATGAATAATTGAGAAATGTAATAGAAAATGTAATTTAAAAATTATCTCCCTTTGTGTAATTCTTGTTTGGAAGTTAAAGGATTATCTCCCTGTAATCAAAAACAATTCATTTTATCTCTATTTATTTACAAATTTACAAATATACACTACATCTATTTTAAAAGCAAGTTTTTATATAATAACATGCAAGGAGGTTCAAATAACAAGAAATGTCAACTATAAGAATGGATTAACCTGAGCTGTATTTGGCACAACCTAATCTTTGATCCACAATGCTCTGATATCAATTATGTACCGATTTATTTGGCCTTTTTCATTTTTTGTTTTGAGTGTCACTGATGAGTATTTTGAGGAGAAATGTGTGTCTTGGTATAAAATATAAGCCTTTTTTTTTTTAATTTTTTTTTTTTTTTTATCTTTGATGAGTTTTTTAAACAGTCAATAAAATTTATATTATCCAAGGTATGACAACAATTTTTTGCAGTAATCCAAAAAAAACTTAATGACAAAATCGTGTTTAAATATACTGTGAATTCATTGTTATTCTTTGGATACCAATAAAGTTAATTTAGTGGGTACAAAAGAACCACAAATTTAAATATTCAATTAATTACAAATTTTACATAAGAATGTGTGCAGACGTTATCAAAAGAATGAACTTACATATCGACGAAAATTGGTACCCACAAAAATAAATGAATCCACAGTATATAAAAAAAAAACTCTCTTTTTTTTCTTGAAAAAAAAAATGTGGCCATACCTTGCATGGTGGTTCATAATTATAAAACAATATTAAAATGCAGGTCTTTTGTCTACACTTGGCTTACAATCTATATTTGACTTAATTCTGCTCTAGTTTCTGTTTGAATAATATCAAGATTTGATTGTCTTCTGCCCAGAACCGAATGCAAAAGGCAGCTATGTAAGATCTTTGTTATGCATGGAAACACTGATTTTCTTATTGTAATCAGATTGATGACTATTTCTCTCATGAATAAGATCCAGGGAAAATTATTATTAAGTCATTCTTTTATTCATTTTATTCAACAGGAATGCATTTTACCAGTATTATACCTCCATCATTATCTTTGTTATTCCCCGTTAATGAATCTGTCAAAACAAGCGCTATCAGTCCTAGGAAACACGTCACTACACCTACGCCATTCACAAAGTGGTATCTCACACGCAACACAAAATACGACAACAACAGTACAGTAACAATACTAAAACAGTCCAACAACTGAAATATATATAAGAAAGAGTACAGAGTTTATCTCTTATCTTTATAAATAAACAATATTAGGTCAATGTCAGAAAAATATAAACTTTTTTGTATGAGGCTGAGAAACTGGTTAAGGTCTGGGTTCTACCGAGCCCTTCCCCAGTTTTGCGCAAATTAAAAACTCAAGAGAGAATATTTTCCCGCCAAAATTTGAATGGCTAATATCTCGCAAACAAGTACATTGACCTATATATTTTATTTGCTATTTTGATTCCTTTATTAATCCCCTATCAATATAAAGTAGTGTTTTGAAAAATTAATTATTTGAAACTGATTGATTGTTGGTTGCTTAACGTCCAGTGTATTTGAAACTGAGAAGCTCCCTTAACAATGACACAATTCCTGCACCTTGCAAAAATGATGTAATTTTCTTGACAAATAAAGCATTACTTTGTAACTTGAATATCTGAGCATATATTTCATTGATAATTTCTGGAAATGTCAATTGATAGGGTGTATAGAATGTTATCGTCAATGCATTTTTTTGTGTATCTCAAAAGTAATGTAAGTATAAGAATTTAATGCTTCTTTTCATAATCTTATAGGGCTTTTATTGTACATTTTTAAAATTAAGAGCTCCGTGCTTAAGATAGATTGTTGGTTGCTTAACGTCCAGTGTATTTGAAACTGAGAAGATCCCTTAACAATGACACAATTCCTGCACCTTGCAAAAGTGATGTAATTTTCTTGACAAATAAAGCATTACTTTGTAACTTGAATATCTGAGCATATATTTCATTGATAATTTCTGGAAATGTCAATTGATAGGGTGTATAGAATGTTATCGTCAATGCATTTTTTTGTGTATCTCAAAAGTAATGTAATTATAAGAATTTAATGCTTCTTTTCATAATCTTATAGGGCTTTTATTGTACATTTTTAAAATTAAGAGCTCCGTGCTTAAGATAGATTGTTGGTTGCTTAACGTCCAGTGTATTTGAAACTGAGAAGCTCCCTTAACAATGACACAATTCCTGCACCTTGCAAAAGTGATGTAATTTTCTTGACAAATAAAGCATTACTTTGTAACTTGAATATCTGAGCATATATTTCATTGATAATTTCTGGAAATGTCAATTGATAGGGTGTATAGAATGTTATCGTCAATGCATTTTTTTGTGTATCTCAAAAGTAATGTAATTATAAGAATTTAATGCTTCTTTTCATAATCTTATAGGGCTTTTATTGTACATTTTTAAAATTAAGAGCTCCTTGCTTAAGATAGATTGTTGGTTGCTTAACGTCCAGTGTATTTGAAACTGAGAAGCTCCCTTAACAATGACACAATTCCTGCACCTTGCAAAAGTGATGTAATTTTCTTGACAAATAAAGCATTACTTTGTAACTTGAATATCTGAGCATATATTTCATTGATAATTTCTGGAAATGTCAATTGATAGGGTGTATAGAATGTTATAGTCAATGCATTTTTTTGTGTATCTCAAAAGTAATGTAATTATAAGAATTTAATGCTTCTTTTCATAATCTTATAGGGCTTTTATTGTACATTTTTAAAATTAAGAGCTCCGTGCTTAAGATAGATTGTTGGTTGCTTAACGTCCAGTGTATTTGAAACTGAGAAGCTCCCTTAACAATGACACAATTCCTGCACCTTGCAAAAGTGATGTAATTTTCTTGACAAATAAAGCATTACTTTGTAACTTGAATATCTGAGCATATATTTCATTGATAATTTCTGGAAATGTCAATTGATAGGGTGTATAGAATGTTATCGTCAATGCATTTTTTTGTGTATCTCAAAAGTAATGTAATTATAAGAATTTAATGCTTCTTTTCATAATCTTATAGGGCTTTTATTGTACATATTTAAAATTAAGAGCTCCTTGCTTAAGATAGATTGTTGGTTGCTTAACGTCCAGTGTATTTGAAACTGAGAAGCTCCCTTAACAATGACACAATTCCTGCACCTTGCAAAAATGATGTACCGGTAATTTTCTTGACAAATAAAGCGTTACTTTGTAACTTGAATATCTGAGCATATATTTCATTGATAATTTCTGGAAATGTCAATTGATAGGGTGTATAGAATGTTATCGTCAATGCATTTTTTTGTGTATCTCAAAAGTAATGTAATTATAAGAATTTAATGCTTCTTTTCATAATCTTATAGGGCTTTTATTGTACATTTTTAAAATTAAGAGCTCCGTGCTTAAGATAGATTGTTGGTTGCTTAACGTCCAGTGTATTTGAAACTGAGAAGCTCCCTTAACAATGACACAATTCCTGCACCTTGCAAAAGTGATGTAATTTTCTTGACAAATAAAGCGTTACTTTGTAACTTGAATATCTGAGCATATATTTCATTGATAATTTCTGGAAATGTCAATTGATAGGGTGTATAGAATGTTATCGTCAATGCATTTTTTTGTGTATCTCAAAAGTAATGTAATTATAAGAATTTAATGCTTCTTTTCATAATCTTATAGGGCTTTTATTGTACATTTTTAAAATTAAGAGCTCCTTGCTTAAGATAGATTGTTGGTTGCTTAACGTCCAGTGTATTTGAAACTGAGAAGCTCCCTTAACAATGACACAATTCCTGCACCTTGCAAAAGTGATGTAATTTTCTTGACAAATAAAGCATTACTTTGTAACTTGAATATCTGAGCATATATTTCATTGATAATTTCTGGAAATGTCAATTGATAGGGTGTATAGAATGTTATCGTCAATGCATTTTTTTGTGTATCTCAAAAGTAATGTAATTATAAGAATTTAATGCTTCTTTTCATAATCTTATAGGGCTTTTATTGTACATTTTTAAAATTAAGAGCTCCTTGCTTAAGATAGATTGTTGGTTGCTTAACGTCCAGTGTATTTGAAACTGAGAAGCTCCCTTAACAATGACACAATTCCTGCACCTTGCAAAAATGATGTAATTTTCTTGACAAATAAAGCATTACTTTGTAACTTGAATATCTGAGCATATATTTCATTGATAATTTCTGGAAATGTCAATTGATAGGGTGTATAGAATGTTATCGTCAATGCATTTTTTTGTGTATCTCAAAAGTAATGTAATTATAAGAATTTAATGCTTCTTTTCATAATCTTATAGGGCTTTTATTGTACATTTTTAAAATTAAGAGCTCCTTGCTTAAGATAGATTGTTGGTTGCTTAACGTCCAGTGTATTTGAAACTGAGAAGCTCCCTTAACAATGACACAATTCCTGCACCTTGCAAAAATGATGTAATTTTCTTGACAAATAAAGCATTACTTTGTAACTTGAATATCTGAGCATATATTTCATTGATAATTTCTGGAAATGTCAATTGATAGGGTGTATAGAATGTTATCGTCAATGCATTTTTTTGTGTATCTCAAAAGTAATGTAATTATAAGAATTTAATGCTTCTTTTCATAATCTTATAGGGCTTTTATTGTACATTTTTAAAATTAAGAGCTCCGTGCTTAAGATAGATTGTTGGTTGCTTAACGTCCAGTGTATTTGAAACTGAGAAGCTCCCTTAACAATGACACAATTCCTGCACCTTGCAAAAGTGATGTAATTTTCTTGACAAATAAAGCATTACTTTGTAACTTGAATATCTGAGCATATATTTCATTGATAATTTCTGGAAATGTCAATTGATAGGGTGTATGGAATGTTATCGTCAATGCATTTTTTTGTGCATCTCAAAAGTAATGTAATTATAAGAATTTAATGCTTCTTTTCATAATCTTATAGGGCTTTTATTGTACATTTTTAAAATTAAGAGCTCCGTGCTTAAGATAGATTGTTGGTTGCTTAACGTCCAGTGTATTTGAAACTGAGAAGCTCCCTTAACAATGACACAATTCCTGCACCTTGCAAAAGTGATGTAATTTTCTTGACAAATAAAGCATTACTTTGTAACTTGAATATCTGAGCATATATTTCATTGATAATTTCTGGAAATGTCAATTGATAGGGTGTATAGAATGTTATCGTCAATGCATTTTTTTGTGCATTTCAAAAGTAATGTAATTATAAGAATTTAATGCTTCTTTTCATAATCTTATAGGGCTTTTATTGTACATTTTTAAAATTAAGAGCTCCGTGCTTAAGATAAATTGCGTTTCGTTCAATGCTTTTACACCCAAATAAAAAATAAAATTGCAAAAGAGAGATGTACTTTACCTGGCCCCTAAACAATAATTCATACTATAGGTATACTTATTGGTTATGCTGCAGAGGAAATTTAAAAATCCTACATAACATATGAATACTGTAAATTCAGAAATTATTGCATGCATTTAAGTACAGCTCTTTATAAGAACCAGGCAGAGTGCCATATACATGTGATATATGGGGGGTTCCAGATTTTATCTATAATTGGACAAATAGAAGCAATAAATGAATAAAGCTCAAAAAATAATTTTGAGTGTGAAAATATGAGTGGTTGCCATGGTAACGGACACACTATTTTGGGGTTGTGAAGCATTGCAAAATCATTAAAAAATCAGCTAAATCACCACATTTTAGAGCCTGATTATGAATAGAATCATGCATTTATCATTAATGTTCATATGTAACATTTATACAACTTGGTTTAAGCTTCATTTTAGTGAAGATTGCATGTCAACCAAGTTTGTATATTTTTTGAAAAATTTTGCGAAAAAATGCATATTTTCAACATTTCTGAAATTGGGATTTTTTCGAAATTTTCAAATTTTCTCAGGTGTTTTTAAAAAAAGTGCAAATGTGTACAGAATAGTTAGCACTGTAGTAATGAAGATTGGATACTACTTTACCAAATTGAATAGAAAAATGCGTGGGATTTTTTTTAGTTTTATCACCATAGCAACCGATTTTTTCCTTGGAAACAGAGTTTTTATTTGCAGAATATTGCAGTTTTAGAGCTTAAATGTCCTGAATTGTTTTATAACCAATAAGAAAATACATAAAAACCAACTCAAACTTTAAACTACTATCGTCAAGTGTTGTTGACTTCAATTGTTACCACGGAAACACATATTATCCATAGCAACATCCACTTAAAAACTGCAAAAATAGAAATTTATGTAAAAAAATACATCAGTAGAGGGTGTTTTTTTTCAAATTGGAATATGGCTTCATTCTTTGCTTCACTCAAAGTCTTGTCTGGGTTTTTTTTTTCCTTCAGATTGTTCAATAAATGTAATATATAATGTAACATTGGGGTTGGAGGGTGTAGGGGGGTATGTTGATTTTTTAAAATGTTGCATACAAGTAGATACTTAAAAAGATAATTACATTTGGTCGGACTTTGTTCCGAGTTCATCATCTGATTATCAATTTTTGGAAGTTAGCAGATGATGAACTTCATGGGTTTACAATAACTGGGCCAACCTGGCTTATGGCCAGGCAAGATAAATATGGCCCTAACAATTGTAAGAAAATTCTTAATTTCTTATGGCACACACCCGTCTAAGATGTTATTCCAGCATAAATCACAAAATTGACCTGTAACATAATATTAACAAACCAATAATAGAATCATTTGGTCAAAGCATTTCTAAACTGAAACTTAAGTGTGATGGACGGACGGATAGACAGACAGGCAAATTGAACACATTTTAAGTTGGTGGTGACTTAAAAAAAATAATAATAGTCAATTGTTGATCACCAATATCAGAGGTCCAGTATAATGGAATCCTCTTTAAATATACATGTAGCTATTAACATATCATTAATAACTCCTTTTATGTACTACTATCCTGCTATTAAAATTCAGGATCTCCGAGATAGACAAATAGAATACATCTGCTAAGTTGGAATTGTGCTAATCTCGGTAAAATAATTATGCTATTACCGGCAAGATTATCATATCAAAATTATCAAGCAAAATAATTGTATCAATTATGAATTATGCGTCGTTCTACATACATCTCATAAGTTCAAGATTCTGATAACATTATATCTTGTTTTGTGTGTGTGTGTGTAGGTGTGTGTGTGTGTCAAAAGGAAGGTTGGGATTGATTTTTGGAGTGTTGGTCACAACAGTTTAGGAATTAGGGGCCAAAAAGGGCCCAAATAAGCATTTTCTTGGTTTTCGCACTATAACTTTAGTTTAAGTAAATAGAAATCTATGAAATGTTTACACAAGGTTTGTGACCACAAATGGAAGGTTGGGATTGATTAAGGGAGTTTTGGTTCCAACAGTTTAGGAATTAGGGGCCAAAAAAAGGCCCAAATAAGCATTATTCTTGATTTTCGCATAATAACATTAGTATAAGTGAATAGAAATCAATAAAACTTAAACACAAGGTTTATGACCACAAAAGGAAGGTTGGGATTGATTTTGGGAGTTGAGGTTCCAACAGTTTAGGAATAAGGGGCCAAAGAGGGGCCCAAATAAGCATTTTTCTTGGTTTTCGCACCCTAACTTCAGTATAAGTAAATAGAAATCTATGAAATTTAAACACAAGGTTTATGACCATAAAAGGAAGGTTGGGATTGATTTTTGGAAGTTTTGGTTCAAACGGTTTAGGAATAAGGGGCCCAAAGGGTCCAAAATTAAACTTTGTTTGATTCCATCAAAAATTGAATCCTTGGGGTTCTTAATTTTTGGTCCCATTTTCAAATTGATCTACATTAAGGTCCAAAGGGTCCAAAATTAAACTAAGTTTGATTTTAACAAAAATTGAATCCTTGGGGTTCTTTGATAATTATGCTGAATCTAAACATGTACTTAGATTTTTCATTATGGGCCCAGTTTTCAAGTTTGTCCAAATTGTGGTCCAAAATTTAACTTTGTTTGATATCAACAAAAATTGAATCTTTGTGGTTCTTTGATATGCTGAATCTAAACATGTACTTAGATTTTTGATTATAGGCCCAGTTTTCAAGTTGGTCCAAATTGGGGTTCAAAATTAAATTTTGTTTGATTTCAACAAAATTGTATATTTGGGGTTCTTTGATATATGCTTAATCTAATCATGTATTTAGATTTTTGATGTTTGGGACCGGTTATCAAATTGGTCCACATTGAGGTCTAAAGGATCCAAAATTGAACTTTATTTGATTTCATAAAAAATTGAATTCTTGGGGTTCTTTGATATGCTGAATCTAACCATGTATTTTGATTTTGGATATTGGACCATAATAGGTAATGTCCAATTTAAAATTTAAAGCTTTTAAGTTTAAGTTCTGAAACCACATTCATTATGTGTCAGAAACCTTTGTTGTGTCAACTATTTAATCACAATCCAAATTCAGAGCTGTATCAAGCTTGAATGTTGTGTCCATACTTGCCCCAATGTTCAGGGTTCGAACTCTGCGGTCGTATAAAGCTGCTCCCTGCGGAGCATCTTGTTTTAGGTTCAAATTTCAAAAAAAATATTTTGCTATTCTCAACGTTTTTTTAACCTTTACATGAATTACGCCCCTATTTTCTGTATCTGTCTCTGTAACCTTTATAAAAGACTGCATTATAATCCCGAGATTTGGAATGAAACCACTAAGCTGAGAATATTTGCATGAATACAAGATTAATAACAGTAATAATTTGAAGACAAATTCCACACATGGTCTTATTTAATTAAATGCAACACTAGAAACAGCGCAGTACATACCAATATTATTTTTCTTTGTAATTATCAATGTTTTCTAGTCCCAACAAGTTGTAATCATTCAACCAAAATGCAATTTTATTTTTTGTAATATTGAGAAAAATCCTGTTTAATTCATATAAAAACTAGAATGTGTCCCCAGTACACGAATGCCCCACTCGCACTATCATTTTCTATGTTCAGTGGCCCGTGAAATTGGGGTAAACCCTCTAATTTGGCATTAAAATTAAAAAGATCATATCATAGGGAACATGTATACTAAGTTTGAAGTCGATTGGACTTCAACTTCATCAAAAACTACCTTGACCAAAAACTTTAACCTGAAGCGGGACAGACGGACGGACGGACGAAGGAACGAAGGGACGAACGCACAGACCAGAAAACATAATGCCCCTCTACTATCGTAGGTGGGGCATAAAAATAAAATGCATGTTTAAATTATTGCGATTATTTCCCTATGGCATTTTTCACAATTATAATAACATCGCAATAATTTCTTAATTTACAGTTTATTACATTACCTGAACACTAGTGACAGTTGTATAGGAGTATGCTTTAACGACTAGATAATTTGCTTCAACATCAGCTAATGAAATGATGAAATACTTCCATCCAGAGGTCTTCAAAATGTATACTAAAGATCTATCTCCACGGCGACAGGCAAGACTTACAGTAAATATCAGGCATAATAAAACATAATTCAGAAATGACTGGGCTGAAAATAGATGTATAAACAGATTTAATTAAGGTAACTCTGCTTTTTTTTTAATTTTCTGATCCAAAGGAAGAAAATCAAAACATTAAAAGTGTATTTTTCACTTGTCATCTATTGGGATTTTTTTTTTTAAATATTTTGAGAGGGTAAATTGCATTATTGAATTCTTGTGAATTGCTTTAGTGCATTTTCATAGAAGAAATTTATAAGTCCCAGTAAATTAACTACACAGAGTTCAATAGCTGTTGTATCTATTTAATAGGACAATTGAATTGACAAAAAATTAAATACCCTGACCAAGATGAGATGACTCTGTAGAATTCATGTGGTTCACAATAATTCTTTTGATTCAATTACCATTAATGAGGCTCGTTTAATTATACAGCATTTAAGGGGGGTAGACCTTGGTTCAGGGAGATAACTCTTTACATCAGTTATGTGTTTGTAAAAGTAAAGTTTCATCAATGTATTTTAAGCATTTACCTGAAATAGATTGGAAATAATCTATGTAACTTATTTAGCTAGAAGCTTAGAATACATTTTTGAAAATGGTTGACACAAACATACTGATGATTTTAAGAGTCATTTCCCTTAACCTAGGTCTACCTCCTTAAATCCTCCTTTATAGAAGAACAAGAATGTGTCCCCAGTACACAGACGCCCAATCCGCACTGTCATTTTCTATGTTCAGTGGACTGTGAAAATGGGGGAAAATCTCTAATTTGGCATTAAAATTAGAAAGATCATATCTTAGGGAACATGTGTACTATGTTTCAAGTTGATTGAACTTCAACTTCATCAAAAACTACCTCGACCAAAAACTTTAACCTGAAGCAGGACAGACAGACGAACGGATGACGGAACAGACTGACACACAGACCAGAAAACAGAATGCCCATAAATGGAACATAAAAACATCCTGACTAACCTGTAGGAGTGTGGACCCCTTTACGAGACAACAGTCCACTAGTCACAGCTGTTCCACATAATAACAAGGAAATAAACTGTCCAAGTAATAAACATTTCCAAAAATATCTGAAAAATTAAATATTACAAATTAGTTCTGTATAATTTTTACAAATATGGTTGTTAAGAAACACAAATGTAGATACTTAGATTTAGTTTTAAATCATATCAGCTCTATTTTATTATTCAACATGGTACTTTTAAAAAAAACTGTTGATTTCTGTGATATGCAAGACAAAGAGAACTGTTTTTTTAGGAAAATATTAACAATTTTGTGAAATAAATGATACTGATGTATCTGGTAGGCTATACATGAATGATGATACATTTGGGAACAACCTTAGCAGCCTTACATAATTCACTTACTGTAAATTCAGAAATTATTGCAAGGTTTTTATTTTTGCGAAAAATGTGACAGAGTTATAAACTAAAACGCAATAATTTCAACTCGTATTTAAAATATTTAATATGAATTAAACATGATTTTTCTCAAAATCGTAAAAATTAAAATCGCATTGAAGTCAAAAACGACAAAATCGCAATAATAAATGCACACAATAATTTCTGAATTTACAGTAAATTGATCATTATTGGAGAACTTGGTGTTGGATGTTGATCCTAGCTAGTCTCTATTGAATCTATGGATGGAAAGTGGCCTGTATGCAATAAATATGTTCTTGCCATTTGTTATAGAAATTCTATAGACATGAAAGATAATCAGGACAAATTATCTGTATAACATATACAGGGAGATAACTCATGTATATCTACCTTTCCTTAAATTGCTATGTGTTAGAGGTTTTGTTCATTGTTGAAGGCTGCACCATTACCTATAGTGTCTTACTCCTACTTTATTGGTTTTAGTGTCAAATTGTCTCAATGGCAATTGTACCACTTCTTCTTATCTATACATTTAACTCACTAACACCACATACTTTGTTGACAAAATGCTTTTTATCTTTATGCAGACAAAGGTATAAACTTGTGAACACAGATTTTGTTTCTTGGAGTCGGGATCATTTATTGATATTTCTGAAGCACCGATTGTGAGCTCATGATGAGGAAGGAGAGGTTCTGTATCTGTTTCCTGAACATCACTGGACATTCTGAAATAAGACAGGAAAGCACATGTAATTTCAGAAATATGACAGGAAAGCACAGATTATTTTCAGAAATATGACAGGAAAGCACATGTAATTTCAGAAATATGACAGGAAAGCACAGGTTATTTTCAGAAATATGACAGGAAAGCACATGTAATTTTCAGAAATATGACAGGAAAGCATAATTTTTTTTATGTAATTTTCAGAAATATGACAGGAAAGCACATGTAATATTCAGAAATATTTTAAGGCCATAAGGTTAAAATGTGTTTTTCAGACACCCTTTTTCAATACATTACAGTTTACATCTATCTATGATAAAATTCAAGATTTTAACAAAACTGCAAATTTTCCTAAAAATTTTCCAATTTAGTGGCAGCAACCCAACAATGGGTGGTTCAATTCGTCTGAAAATTTCGGGGCTGATAGATCTTGACCATTTAAACAATTCTACCCCTGTCAGATTTGCTCTAATAGCTTTAGTTTGTGATATTTAAACCAAAAACTGCATTTGACCCCTATGTTCTATTTTTAGCCATGGCGGCCATGTTTATCAATGGATTAGAACTTCACATACAATTTATAAACCTGGATACCCTAAAGAACATTTGTTAAAGTTTGAAGGTATTTGGCCCTGTAGTTTCAGTGAAGATTTTTTAAATAGTTTACGATGACAGACGACGACGGAGTCACCAAGTGATGGCAAAAGCTAACCATGCTAACATGGGGCAAAGGGCCCCTGTCAGCTAAAAATACAAATTGACACAAATCAAAACTTTAAGAGGCTATAAAAAATAAAAGAAATATATGTCTGAGGTCATGAAAGCCTCCTCTTTTCAAAAGTGATTGGGTCTGAGGAAAAGATGGAATGACAGAAGACAGAAGTGAGAAAGACAAAAGGTCAAAGGTATCACTTAATGCCTATGACCAGTATATTTCCGATGCCAGGAATGTGGAATTCTTATAACTCTTATATTTCAGTATTAAGTAAAGATATTTAGCATTATCTTAACTTGATAAATAATTAACATGATTAATATAAATCTTAACAATATTAGATAGACCTGTTTAAAGTAAATTATTATGTAATCCCCTGAGGGTTAAATGACAATATAGAATTAAGGATTAGAGAAGTGCTATATACAAAAGTGATTACTTATACTTTTTCAGATAGATTAGGTTATGTTATTTGGTAAAATAGATCAATTAGCATTTATCATCTAAACTACATGTACAAATATTGAGTATTAAATGTAATTGTAAATTGAATAATGAAAAACAAAATATATATTAGTTGACCATAGTAAGGCATGTTAAGAGGGTAGTAATGCTCTTGACCCTTTGGCATCAACCAGTATGTTTTCTGCTTCCGTTTGCATCAAATTGGTTACAATTTTATTGTTTCGTCAAAATATTCTTATTGTGATTCATCATTGAAGAGGTCGGAAAATAATAATCATGATAATTGTCACCGTTCTTTTGGAAAATATTTAATGTGATTGGACAAAATCAGTCCATTTTTCTATCGGCATGCACCAAAAACTACCATTAACGTCATTTGGCAAGAACTTTTACCATAATTCGTTATGAAGGTACCACCAATACAACCCTCACAGAATTTAGCTAGGGACAGGCACATAAGGAATAGACTATTAAACATTTAAAAACGACTTAATCAGATCGATATTTCAGTCTGATGTCTTAGGGCCAAATGTTGTCATATTTACCTGAATATAAACATGTATGTGCAATGACAGTAAATATCTTGAAATCCAAAGTTTATATTTTCATCACTGTAAAATATACATAGGTTTATATATTATACCCTTTGACTTAGATCTTCACCAACTTTACTATACAAATCCTTGTGTAAAACATGAAAGAATTCAAACAGTTGTATATTACCGTCCTTCCTACAAGATTGCAGATAGCTATTTCTGGTTGATAACAGAGACATATATGTAGTACTCAAATCTATGGTAGGTTCCAAATCTATGGCAAATGTGACCTCATGACATCCCACATCAGCTCGGTATTGCGCATAGCACATTATTTCATCGCTTAAAATACATCTTTTTATTTGGTGACAATTTAAATGAAAAAGGTATCCGTTGATTTTTTTCTTTCACTTAATAAACTTTGACAGCGATAGACACTTGAATATGTGGTACTGAAAAAAAACCATGTCCTTCCTTGTTCATCGCGGGTTTTGGCCGGTACAGCACATTACGCCCCACTTCTTAATAATATGTATGTCATATCTTCCTTTAAACCATCTGCAAATTGTTGTCGAGTGAAAAACCTCCGTCTGCAATCGTGTTCAAATCTATGAGCTGTGCAATGATTTGTGGCAGCGAAAATGTAATATTACTTTATTCTATTGTGAGGCAATTTAAAGATCTGTCATAGATTTGGAGAAAACAAAAATCTGACATAGATTTGAGTTGTTTGGCATTTAAACGTCACATTTGCCATAGATTTGGAGTCCACCATAGATTTGAGTCCTACATATATGTATATACTTCTCTGCTGATATTAAACAAGTATAAAGTCAGTTATCTATACTATTAAACGAGAAGACCTCATTTTGTGTGTCGCCTCTCTTCCTTCCACAAAAAAAAAATCATCATGCCTCTGTGTTCTTTAGGTAACATGCATAGTCGCATTTGTCATCCATTCTTATGATTACTTAGATTGAGTTATTTTGGGAGAAAAACAACAAAATAGGAGTCCAGATATTGTTTCCGTTATCAGAATGACTTTTAGTGATAGATAAGACTTCCGGTTTTAAACATGCACAAGAACAACCAATCGTATAATAGATTACAAAAATGAAAAATAAATAAGCCAATCAGAGCGTTCTCCATATCATGGGTTTTAGATCGCAAGAACCACAACTATTATACCTCCTTAGAGACAATTATGTTTTCGCGTTTATCCACCTTTAAACTACGATTATACTACTATAATATAGAGACTTTCTGTATTCTGTCTACTTTTTTCTGAAATATTTACTATCTAAGGGGTCATACCAGTTGCATATATATTGAAATAATTAAAACATGTGGAAAAAAGAATGTGTCCATAGATATCGGGATATGAATTTCGTTAACATACGCACCTCAGGATTTCATGTTTTTAAGCCCGGGATTTCGGGATCAGGACCCTTAGGACCACCCCTCAAATGAGCCTTTGTCATTTATACGAGAATCAAATAGCACTGATGGGTTGTCCTAGAAGCACATTTTATTAGAATAATAATGGTCTATAAGCAGTTTCATTTATTTCATGTTTGAAGCGGTGCACATTTTTACTCTAATTTGACTTTTACCAAAAAATGCATTGTAGCAAAGGGGAAGAATAATTGTGGTTAAGGCCAGAAACACGAAAAATAATTGAATTTAACAGACAGGAATCACATAACGGACTTTGCAAAAAAGGGAGAGGGCTTTTGATACCTTATATGAAATTCTCCAGTCATAATATCTTTTACAAATTCATCCTACAACAGTTTACAAGCTGTATATGCCCGCGATTCTGTATCTGTATCTGTATTAGGAAATCCCTCCTTCAAAGGAGCACTTCACAATGAATATATATGTCTATACACACTTAGTTTGAAAATATAAAAAATAAAAAATAAAAATGTACGCCCCGTGGGGTGTACGTTGGCTACAGTCTTTGACTCTTGCTCTTGCTAGACGGTAAGGTCTTTAAGAGTTCGTTTCTCTTGGCATGTAAAGCATAGCATAATTTTCTGGATATGTATTCTACCATAAAACAATTGTCAGTGCATTTGCATCTGCAACCACAAGCACATAATAAGTGACTCGGATCTAAAATGAGCTGTGCGTCTATTACAACGTTGGTAAGATTAAAGCATTTGGTACAGTTTCTAAAGCTACAAAGAAAGCTTTCAAGTTCATGCAGGTATGGTATGCGGATATCATGCAAAGTCTTACATTCCAGAAGGAAGTGATCTACCGTTTCTGCGGATTCTTTGCATAGTAAGCAGGTTGGATCTACGCTATTTTGATTAAATGAAGCTTTGTTGCTTTGAAGATAGTAGGTGCCTGTAAGAAGCTTTAGTTTTGTTTGAAGACGACTTATATCCTGAGATGATGTGCCTACACTTGCAAGACAAGGATGAGTGTTTCGCCAGAGTATATTGTTAGTGGATAGATAATTGAGAGAACTATATAGGGATACTTTTGTTCTCAATTGATCATGCCAGACACTGTCAACTGCTTTTTTTACTTGTGTTTTCCATCGATTTGTATTGATCGGATTGAGCATTAGATCATGAGCTGAAGGTAGATTATATTGGGCTAGAATGCATCTTGCTTTTGAGAACCAGCTTTGAGAGTTGAAACCAGACATAAGTAGTTGTCGTTCAGCTAGATCCTTTTCTATTGAGGATTCCATTCCACATATTTTGTTATAGATATTTATGACAGCTTTATGTATTGTTCCTTGTATTTGAATTATTATTAAACAAAAACTTCCCATTTTCTTTGTTTAAATCTGGATTGTGTCTTTATTTCTGTATTCTTTAAAGAACATGTTTATCAATTATTTAAAAATTTACCCAGTTTCCGTGTTTATTTACAAGCAGTATTTTCTTTCATTGACATTGTTTTGCTCATTTTTTTTTCTTTTTTTTTTTTGTCAATTCTCAATGTTTACATAATTTTTATTCCCCATTCCGGGCCCTCTGAATATATCCTTACACAAAATATTTGTGTACAATGATGGATGTTATGCGCAGGATACATAGTAACGAGAAAGTTTAATCAATCTTAAATACAGTACCTCTATCAGTGATTAAAAACACCACGTTCTTTTCCAACTGATCATTTTCTCTGACTTCATGTGGCTATGACCTAGTTTTCCTACTTTCTCTTTCCCTTTCGTTAATTTTTAAAAACACTTCGGTGACGGGCAACATTCCGTGAATATAAATCCAGAATACGACACACACCAGTTTCAGAAACATGGACGTGCCTGTGCTGCTGCAAGAGGGTCTGGATGGGGAATTAAGTTTTCAAATTCTTAATTATTCAAATTAAACTTTGTTCAAGGAATTATCACATTATAATTTATAGTTAAAAGGAACGGAAATCAATCCCGTGGAGCGATAATTGATGTCTGTTTTGCTCGGAAGTTTGATAAATAGTACAAAGTATCATAACGGAGGTCCATTTCCCGTTGTATTTATCGGTCATCTAAATACGAAGGGTCATCTTCCCCCAGGAGATATAAACAAGAAATTGTATATTTTCAAAATATACAATTCCTTGATATATTTTAAAGGAGGATACACACTAATTTAAGATAAGTAGAAATTACTCTTCCGGCGTGTAAAAGAAAATCCATATAGGTGCCATTTCGACATATGTTGGTTCAGAGACATATATAATACATTATCGCTATTTTTTGCATTTTTCCTTTGATCTTCTTTTGTGATAATTTTCATATCATGCTACTCACTTGAGATGGAAAAATTATCGCTATATATATATAGAAACTAAGGAGGCCACGTGGCGTTGCTAACGAAATTGACATGAAATTGACAACTTCGTCATAGGTAAAATAGCGATAAACAGATTATCATTGGTCATCTCAACTCGATTGCTTTTCTCACTTTCGCTGTACCAGCTCAAGCGAGAAAATCAATCTCGTTGAGATGATCAACGATAATCTATAATTAATGTATTATATGTCTCTTGTTTGTTTAGATCAGATATTTTAAAATTATTACAACCGATTTCAATGAGTATGTAGCTAAAGGTAATAATCTAGGTTATAGGTAAACTACTCTCCTTTTAGAGTAGACTAGTCCGACAGATAACCAATGTATCTGTCTGTAGGACTGGGCTACTTCGAAAGGAGGGTAGTTGATCGTAGTTAGCTTAAAGCTACATACTCATTGAAGTCGGCTGTAAATTCATCTTAATATTTCCCCATTCATGCAGTTTTAAATAATTAACCGTCCATTATATACTTTATCAATTTGATTCAAATATTTTCAGAACTATAACGTAATCAGCCGTATGTACACAGGAAATAGTATAATTAATAATATATATATATATATATATAAAGATTTTATTTTTTTTAAACGCAAGCTCATTAAAAAAAAACTACATTTAAATCGATCCTTGTTTTACGAAAATAACTTTATTGTATGGTATCGATAATTTATCATTCTTTATATATCCTTTAATTGGTATTCTTTTAATCATAAAAGACAATTAGATATTTAGCAACCTAGCTTGATAATCCTTGATGTACAGAAAACAATGAAAACTAGAGGCTCTAAGGAGCCAGTGTCTCTCACCTGATATTTTTATTTACAATTGATGCATGAAATAATGCAACTGTTAAACGTTTTGCTTAAGTCATATTAGTTTCAGAGATATTTCAACAACTGCATCCCCCCTTTGTTCTATTTTAAGCCATGCCTGTCATGTTGATTGGCAGGCGGGGTCATCGGACACGTTTTTAAAACTAGATACACTAATGCTGATTGAAGCCAAGTTTGGTAAAATTTGTCTCAGTTTATTCAGGAAAAGACTATTGTGAAAGATCACAACAATTTACGAAAATTTGTTAAAATTTACTTTAAATATTACTCCTGACCTTAAGCTGGGAACAGTATACCTAATATGTATGTTCCTGCCTTAAGCTTATGGGGTCAATTGAACATTTTGGTCATGTTTGACTTATTTGAAGATCTTACTTTGCTGAACATTATTGCTGTTTAAGTTTATCTCTATTTATAATAATATTCAAGATAATAACCAAAAACTACAAAATTTCCTTTAAAATACCAATTCAGGGGCAGCAACACAAAAAGGTCTTGTCTTATTCGTCTGAAAATTTCAGGGCAGACAGATCTTGACCTGATAATTTTTTTACACCAAACGCTTTGCTCGAAATGCTTTGGTTTCGGAGATATAAGCCAAAATCTACATTTTACCCCTATGTTCTATTTTTAGCCATGGTTACCATCTTTGTTGGTTTCCTGGGTCATCGGAAACATTTTTTTAAAACTAGATACCCCAATGATGATTGTGGCCAAGTTTGGTTAAATTTGACTCAGTAGTTTCAGGAGACGATTTTTGTAAAAGTGAACGACGGACGACGGACTCCAAAAGATTAGCCCATAGGGCCAGTTGAGATAAAAAGGACAATTTAATTGCAATTGAATTTTCTGTTTTAAAGTTAGATAAAACAAAATTGCAATATTAATATATACCTATATCGATTATTTAGTTTGAATAACCCGCCACGGAAACAACTCACTGCAGGTTAAAAATATCTTCCAATGAAAAAAAACCAGTTCATTATTGACGATTCATCACAAGTGCATAATATGTACATGAACGTGGTTTATTTGATTCTTCAACATTGTATAAACTTTATAATACGATAGAAATTAAAAAAAACCCACTTATGTTTTATAATTAATCATATATTATATAAACAAAATTAAAGTAAACATGCGGTAAACTATGAAACTGATTTATTCTCCGCGTTCGAAACTGCTGTAAACAAACGTACAAATGACCACGATCGTTTTTGTTTCAAAATGATCAAAAATGGAGTCATGTACTCTTAGCAGCTTAGCGAGGACAGAATAAAGGGACAGAAAGGATTACAATTGCTCGATAAAGGTAAGTTTTGTTTGTTTTCCTTAGAACATAAGTAGGTTGATTTAATAACAATTATAGATTTTATGAAATCTTTAAACATGTTAAACGAATCGTAAGGCGCACTAGGTAAACAATGTCATACTCTAACAACTTTACAACACCTGGTACAGCACACAACTTTTATATTAAGACATATATGAGCATATGTTGCATAAAATTACACCGTACACGACAAATGAAATACTTAGCTAAGTTTTATAAGTTTATAAACAGCTAAAAGGTATTTGGATATATGCACCGCTTGAACTATTGACGTCATTCAACAGTCGCTTTTCCATTGTGGCGTCAGTTATTTTCTATTGTGACGTCAAAATTGTAAGGGAAGCTTTGTTCAGATGTCCTAGGCCTGTAATGATCAAAGGGAATAAATAAAAAATAGATGCTTTTGTGTTCTGTTGTGGTCTGTTAAATTGTTTCTTTTAAAATTGTAACACGATGATGACTGCTGTACCCATATTTTGACTATTTTATTTATTATAGATATAGGAAGATGTGGTGTGCTAATCAGCCTAATGAGACAACTCTCCATCATCCAAATAACAATTTATAAAAGTAATTTAAACCATTATAGGTCGATGTACGGCCTTCAACACGGAGCCTTGGCTCACACCGAACAAAAAGCTATAAAGGGCTCCAAAATTACTAGTGTAAAACCATTCAAACTGGAAAACCCCGTTTTATTATGTCTGTTTAGTTCACGCATCAGTGTTAATATATAACGGAATTTGTTGACGCTGTCGCACAAAGTGAGAGGTTTAGCGCTATAAAACCAGGTTTAATCTACCATTTTCTACATTTGAAAATGCCCCAACCCAGTCAGGAATGTGACAGTTGTTGTCCTTGCGGTTTTTATGTGTTTTGATTTTGCCATGATTAGGGACATTCCGATTTGATTTTTCTCCGAGTTCAGTATTTTTTTTATTTTACTTTTTTTTTAACATCACGAACTACACACATAAAAAACATAGTTCAACAGTATATCCCTCCTTCTCGGTTACATCCCAATATGAAAAAGTTTCTATTAAAAAATAAATTGGCAATGTATTGGATATTTAATATTCATCGCTCATTCATTCTGTTTAATAAATACTTTAATATAACAGTCACTATCAATAGATCATAATAACTCTCCGTCATCATATACATTAAGGGCATACGATACAGTTACAGGGAAGGTAATGCCGTTGCTAACGCTAAAATGTTATTTTCGCGACGCCGTACTGTGGCATATAGGGAAAATATGCATTTATCGACATTTTGTTTCTGATTATTTAAGGAATGACTGTAATATTTTTTCTGTCTATGAAGAAATAACATAGAAATGTGGTTATTTTAAAGCGTGTACCACAATTTTTTTTTATGTTATTTCGAATAGACAGACAAAATATTACATTTACTGCTTATAATTTAATTCTAAATTCCATTTTAAACCAGAGTAAACCATGAAAAAACGTTGATGACGTCACGGTCACATGACTTGATTGTCTATGAGCTAATAAACAAAACGACGTCAGCTAATCAGAAGAAGCATTACATCCAAAATTAAATTATACTGATTTAACTTTAAAAAGAGTACACAGACCCCTCTTTTTAAAATGGCTTTAGGTTTGATTACATATGAAGATTATTTGTACCAATTTTAATGAGCCAACATTGAATTTCTTTTTAATTTGATAAATAAATCTCAAAAAGTGCAGTGTTTTTCCTACAATCCTTAAGTTTTGTTAAGAACTGAATATTTTCAAAGAACTGTTGTACATATTAAGAGCATATTATATAAAGAAAATTTTGCATAATGTTCCTACAATATCCGCTTGTGTTTATCTGTTGAAACTAAGTGTAAGGTGTGTCCAAAGGATATCAAGGTAAAAAAAAAACATAAATTTTGAGGAAAAGGCTAAAATCCTGACCCCTTTAAGGGCAGACGATACAGTTTTGATCCCATATTGAAATTTTGCTGACAATTTGCATATAGTCTATTTTTGACTGATTAAATCAGGTCCAAATTTTATATATTTTGCTAAAAATTCGGATTTGTGGACGTATTTTTCCTTTCGACTGAAATACATAACATTTTTTGTTTTAAAAGATAATCATAAGCTGTTTTTTTGTTTAATTATTTGTAAACTCTGTTTTATAAAAAATGTCCTTTAAATCTGTGCAATTTGTTTTTCAAAAAACCTCATATTTATCAAATGTTCACGAATGTATTAAAAAACCATCAATTTTTGTTGTATATTTATCTTTAGAAAAAATGCACTATTTACGTTTTCATGAAAACTGACTCACATTATCTTCTTACGTAATAAAATCAAATGGCATTTTAAAAAAGAGGGCTCCATGAACTCGTTTTTAAGTAAGATGAGTTTGATTGAGAAAAATCAGTCGAAAACTGAATCCTTTCCCTATAAGTCATAGTTTGACGTCGCGAAAATAACACCATTTACTTTAGGAACGTCATAACCTCCCCTGTAACTGTATAGATTGCCCTTAATCTTATAAGTAGCACACGAAGGTATATATTTTTATAACATATTTGAACTGCTGAAGAATAGCTTGTATGCAAATAAACTCATAATAGATACCAGGATTGAAATTTTATATTTACGCCAAACACGGGTTTCGTCTACAAAAGACTCATCAGTGACACTGAAATAAAAAATGTTTAAAGGCCAAATAAAGTTCGAAGTTGAAGAGCATTGAGGACCAAAAATTCCTAAAAGTCTTGCCAAATACAGCTTAAGGTAATCTACTCCTCAGGTAGAAAAGCCTTCGTATTTCAAAATTTTTGTTGTTGTTACCTTTGATAACTATTGTTAACAGGCAATTTATAATCATGAACATATCAATGATAACTCAAGTCAACACAGGAGTGATGACTAATGGGCTGTTGATACCATCGGGGAATTAAAACTTTGCTAAAAAAATATCATTGGACTAAAACTGTATCATATGCCCTTAAATCTATGCGTTAACTGAGATGCTCTTAACATTTCAGGTGAAAAAATATCTTTGGCATTGGAAAGATACAGAGTTGGAATAACAAAGGACTTAAACATGGATTCAATAAACGGAAATGCAACCAATATAAAAGAAGAAACTGTCGATCATAGTTACGATTTAGGACATGGAATTTCTTCAGAATTGACCAATAATTCAAATAGTGAGATAATAAGACCTTTGCATCTTTTTTCTCATCATGATGCACGTAATCTCGCGCGGTCTAACGATATATTAAACAATGCATCTAAATTATCAATAACTGCTGGTAATTATTTTAATCAAGAAGATATTGATAAAATCAAAATCAAAACTGAACAAAATAGTGATGCTATATGTAGAAATCTAGAACAGGAGGGCATCTTTAACAATGATCAAAACATTAAAATTGAGAAAATTACAAATACAAATGCAGCAAAAACATCTACTGATGATACACAAACTGATACGAAAACGACAGATTCGTTTCAGGATCTTTCCGTATCTGGAGTTGATGGGCAAAACGAAAATTCCACTGGTTCAACATCTAACGTATTTCTGGAGATTTGGGAGGTCGACAAATCAGAAATGTCATGCAATATTGTGAAGGAATCATCACAGCTCATTGGACACAAAGTGAATGAAAATGAGATCAGCCTTGAAACAAAACAGAAAGAAAATGTAACATCAGCATCGGACATTTTGAAAAATAGAAGGACAAATTTAAAACAAAATCCTCCAAAAAGTACAAGTGCACAATATTTGATTAAGGAAAACACAGGAAATAATGAAAGAAGTCAACGATATCTTGGTTTTAAAGGGTCCGATAAAACATCGTCGACACCTGACAAATGTACTTCGGAAACTCTGAAAAATACAACTGAGAAGCTCTTGTCAGAAAAGGCACTGCCGTCAATTCTTAAACATCGACGGAAAGTCAATATAATTTATAAAAACATATCGGAACCAACTCAAACAAAAGTACCGAAGGGTAGTTTTGCCCCAATGATAATAAAAGCAATCACGAAAGAAGATCAACGGATTTTTCAAGGTGGTTTAGGAAAAGTTCAAAATTACCGGGAAACTGATAGTTTATTAATAGATAAAGCTAATAGAGGGGCTGTCAATCAAGAAGTGAACCAACAAACTGCATCGGATCCTTTTGTCCCTGAAGGAATTGTGCTGTACTCAGAAAGTTTTGATCATGCCACTCCTAGGATAGTACAACAAAATGATATGAGATCAAAAGGTTTCAAACCAATGACGAAAGTAGAACAACAGATTTTACAAAAAGGTATAGCAATAGTTCAAAATGACCAAATGACTAATAAGGTATTGTTGGATAACGTGAGTAGAAGTGCTGTCAACCAAGAAATGAGCACACAAACGTCATCGGATTCTTCTTTTCCATGTCATGCACGAATCGAAATGTACTCAGAAAGTTTTGATCGTGATACTCCAAGTATAGTACAACACAATGATATAAGATCAAAAGACCCTAAACCAATCACGAAAGTAGAACAACGGCCACTACAAAATGGTTTAGGAAAAAGTCAAAATGACCAAATAACTAATGAGGCAGTATTGGCCATTGCTAATAAAAGGGCTGACAACAAAGCAGTGAGCCAACAAACTTCATCGGATTCTTCTGTACCATGCCATGAACGAACCGCAATGTACTCAGAAAGTTCTGATCATGATACTCCATTGATATATCAAAATAAGGATTTAAGATCGAAATGTTTCAATCTAATCACGAAAGTAGAAAAACGGAATTTACAAAATCGTTTGGAAATAACTAAACAGGTTTTATTAGACAACGGCAATATACATGCTGTCAACCAAGAAGTGAGCCAACCCACTTCATCGGATTCTTTCGTACCGTCTCCCGAACGAATCGAAATGTACTCAGAAAGTTTTGATCACGATACTCCTAGAATTGTACAACAAAATGATATAGGATCAAACAAATTTAAAAGCAATCGAATTTTATATGTCGAAAATAAAACATTAAAGAAGGATATTGGAGACAAAAATAAAAGAAAGGATTTACAAATTGCTCGTTCAGAATTTGTAAACTTACCACCTCGGATACCTGATTATAAAAAGAAAGTCCTCGTGAGCATACTTCCTAAACCAGGTTCAAATATCTTGCCCGAAAATGCACCAGCTAATGCTAACAAAACAACTCTACCTATTCAAAATTTACCAGAAGCACCTGCAACTAACTTGTTGAGTCCAATAAACAATTCTTTCCAGCAGGCCAATCTAGACAAACACACTGCAAACCAAGATGCAAATCAGTCTCCATTACAATTTTTACCGTCTGCTTTATCACAAAGCTCACTTCAGAATTGCATAGTTCTTATGGACCAAAACCAATCATGTAGTGTGATACCTGACAATTCATTAACAACAATGCAGCCGATTACGTATATTCCATTGATTGTTCCGCTTGAGTCCGTACCATTCGCAACATCTTTAACACCGTTACCTCTAGGCAGTATACCATTTCCAGTATCGTCAAGTCACTCAAATACTGTACCAATTTCTAACGAAAATTTACAACAGATAGCAGTTGAACAAAGGTTGAATACGGCATCAGATGTTATGGTAGTAAATCGTTCACCTGTTAACCCAACTATACATGATGTTGCAGTCCGAGAGTCTTCCACTCAATCTTCATTATTTAAAGCAGGCACGAATACACCAGAAGAAAATATTGGCGATTTAAGCGTATGTGAAATAGTGGGAACTCCACAACACACAAACTGCGAAACACTACAAAAGATAAAAAATAATGGTATACAAGAACAGCTGTTACGACCAAAGATAAATTGGAAAAATCTGAGGCGTTCAAAATATTTAGGGAATACAGGGAGACCGTATAAACCAATAGAAGGTATAAGCAGAGTACGCGTAGACGAAACAATGGGAACTGTGCAACAGATAAACTATGAAACACAACAAAAGGCAAATAAAAATCGTATACAAGAGCCTCGACCGAAGATAAATTGGAAAAATCTAAGGCGTTCTAAATATTTAGGGAATACGAGAATGCGGAAAACGCCTTTTTTAAATCGTATTCCAGGAAAGAAACGAAAGTACACAATAACAAACCCGCTTGTTTTAGAAAGGTTAAGGAGATGTTGTGCTGATAGGTATAAGACTCCGATGCCCTCCGATGTTATACTTGATGGGTCTGAGGTTGAGTCCCCGGACTTAAATATTGTGGTAGAATCAGTGTATTCATTATCTCATGAAACTGACAGGGCAAAAGACGACCTTTTACATAGTAAATGGTTTTTGAAAAGACAACATTCATATTTTATGAATAAGTTTAAACGAAAAATGAAATTGTTTGGCATTAGTAATCGTAAAGAATTTACAGACCCAAAACTAAGTGCTCCATGTTTAGTTGTCCTGGATTCCTTACCAAACTGTCAGGAAAGAACATTAAGAAAGTGTCGACAGACAAGAAAGATATATACAAAGAAAATAGAGGCTTGCACGCACCAATGCCGCGACAAAGTAGTATCCGATTTTTGCTATAAAATATCCAAAGGAAAGATAATTAAGCATTACAAACAAGAAATGGAACGAGACGAAAAGGATAAATATTTGAACCAGATATATGATTGCGATAAAAAAGGATCGATAAATCTTGATATTTCGACACATGAGATTATGATGTTATTAAAAACAGCTTTGGTCGTAAATATGGTTCATAACTCAACAGGGCAAACGAAAACACCCCTACCAACAGATATCAAGGCCTTGATTCAGATGTTTCCGCGAATAGTGGATGCAAATGATAATGCATTCTGGCAAGTCAAAATCGCGAATAATTCAATATTGATAAATGCTACAGAATTAGAGAGTGATAATTTATCGGCGATTGTTAATGAGAAATTAAGACAAGATCGCCAAATAGAATCTTTGCGAAATGAATCAAATACGCAACCACCAGATTCAATTTTTAATTTATCGGATGATTCATCTGTAATCTTATCAGAATCGTCTGATGAAGAAGACGAAATTTTGATGAAATTGGATAAAGGCGAAGAATGTGAAAAGAGGAACGACAATGATGATAATGACCCCACTACCTTAATTACAAAGTATACATACCACAGAAGAAGTACGAGTCCGTGGTCAGACGTGTCTGATGTTGATGATCGCAACTTAACAGTAGAAACAGCTGCTAACATCTATTCCTCATGTTCAGATGAACACATGGATTTGTCTGCAATTTCAAATAGTAAAGAACATACCGTACCAAGAGCAATACATGCAGAGAAACGTAGAAATAGTGTTCAATCTGTCACCCTAACCAGAAAACGAAAGAGAGATCCTTTAAATGATAAGGAAATGTGTAAAAATGACGCGAACTGCACACTTCCGTCTTATTCTGGAGAAGACTTTTCGGATGATATATCCAATGTGAAGACCTCTAATACCGAAAGCATTATGCAACACTTGCAATGGAAGGACCTACTTTCCGACAGCATGCAGCACTATCCTACAATTGAAAAAGTTGTCCCGAAGCTACAAGAATTTAAAAGCAGTCTTAACGGAATGTTAAATAAAATTTCGTATAAACGTAAGAAGAAAACAGTAAGAGAGCCATCATATCAGAATCAAGTTGATAGCTCAGATATAGATATTGAAATAGTTAATGACGAGACTGACAATCGCACAGGTAAACGCTTGTCCGCGCATGATATAGGTACACACAAGGACTTAACTGATCGGTTGATCACGGATATCTTCCAAGAATCACATACAATAGATTTAAAATGTTCAACCGAAAGCAACTTGGAGACGATCAGTCTAGAAGATGACAATGATAGTGAAAAAGATGACTAGTAAACTATTGCTAATATCACAGTTACAATGGATACGATTATTTCATCAAAGAATAAAAGAAAAGTCACTACTTCAAATAGTTCTTGTATTTGATTAACGCAAGAAAAATACTTATGCAGGAGATATGTTACCGAAGAAGCAACTATCTTGTGTAACCGAAAAAATGGGAAGTTTGGTTTGAGTAAGATTGAACGATGTTTTACATTTTTTTTTTATCAATTATTAAAATTGATTTTTATGTCAGAAAAGCATTCAATGACACAATTGTCTTTAATGGATATGTTTATTTGTGACTTTATCTCAGCATTATTTTAACAACTTATTTTGTTAGTAAAGATGGTAAACACTCGAATACTTTTCTTCAATTATGATCCATGGGTTCTAGTAAAAAGTGTTATCCCACAAATGTTCAGAAGACCATGCTGGTTTTACTCATTGTTGAAGGCCGTATGTTGACCTATAGTTGTTAAATGCTACATGTATGTCATTTGATCACGTTTGGAGAGTTCTTTCATTGTCAGATTTGCTCTAAATGCTTTAGTTTTTGAGATATACTGTGGATTCATTTATTCGTTGGTATTAATTTTCGTGGATCGATATTTGAATTCATGGTTTTGCCAATCTCTCTGCATCAAAAACGTATTAAACATTTTTTTAACTCATTGAACATCTGAATTCGTGGTTTAAGTGCAACCTAGAAATCCACGAAAATTGGCATTTAACTAAAAATAATAAATCCACAGTAAGCCAAAAATTGTATTTGACCCCATGTTTTATTTTTAGCCATGGCGGCCATATTTTTTGACGAAACAGAATATAAAACACAAGCTTTCTTTTAAATGCCATAAGGATCATCGATTAACATGATTAAGCTAAAGTATGCTTGGAATTGAATGGGTTCGCATCAACTCAAAGAGGAGACTTATTATGATATTCTGCTATTGATCCCTCACCCGCCATGCAATTTATACTCAGTCAAAATGTAAAAATCTGGAATAGTTAACAATCGGTAAAATTACAGATCTGACTACGTTACTGATATCTAAAGTTAAGAAAAATCAAGCTCCTGTGATTTCTTGTTAGGTTCAGTAGTTTTCAGGAAGACGATACTTGAAGTAGTTTACAACATACGGACGACGGACACCAAGTAATGGCAACATCTCACATTTCCTTTGCAAAGGTGAGTTAGAAAAGCAGTTGTGACTAGTCACGAACTAACGGCAACCACTAAAAGAGGGGCGAAATATACCAGAGGAACAAACTGACAATGCCATGGCTAGAATTAAAAAGACAAACAGACTTATAATAGTTCTCATGACACAACATAGACAACTAAAGCCAGCCTAAGCAACACGAACCCCACCATAAAATGGGGGAGGGGGGGGGGGGGTGCTCCGGAATGGTAAGCATATCTTTCTCCACATGTGCACCCGTCGTGTTGCTCATGTTATTACAAACCCGGTAAATAGTCTAATTCGGTAGATCACATTTCATAGGAAGGGGATTGTAGTTACGACGTAAGGAACATATCCGATATCATCTGTGAAATGGATATTCCATAACTGTCTACTAACTCGTGATGGCGTCCGTAAAATTTACGAAGGGATGATTTCAACTTGGCGATTTGGTACTCTTGGTTTAATAGCTTCCTTGTGAGCAGCAACCCTCTATCAAGAAAATCATGATAGGAAATACAAGCTCAAGAATATCGTACTAATAGGTTAGATAAATACTCCGTATGCAGGCGCTACAGGCTCCTGACTTGGGACAGACACAGAAATGTGGCAGTGTTTAACATTTTTGAAGGAGCGAGCCTACTCCTAATCCAGAGCAGTGGTTTAATAGTAAAACATAAAACCAAACTATAAAAAACCCAGATCAACACAAAATAGGAAAACATCAAATAAAACAAAGACCGCACTACATAATTTATATGTTTCATTAAAAAGTAAACCAAAGATGAAGAACTGGAATTTTCCTTCGTTGTACTGGATACAAAAACTACAAAAGTATCCTTATTTTTTTTATATTGATGGGTCTCCCAAGTGATCCATGAACTCGTTGTAATAACTATTAACAACAATTTTAACGTAAATCAAAACCCTTTCCGAATTTCTGTAAAACACAGGAGAAATATCCCAAAATTAAGTATCGATACTATCAAATTTCAAAGATCTGTTTGAGTACATACAATCCTATCCTCTTTCCTATTTTGAGCTTTCCATTTTTATATGGCATCCTTTGTATATGGTGTTTATACGCTATACCAGCCTGGGTTTTCTTTAAGGATATCCTTGAAAAACACTTGCTGTTTACAATGAAGCTATTGAAGAAAGGGTGTTAAGTGGTAAAGTGATGGTGAAGCTGTCTCTACAAAAGTTGTACAGATCCAGTACGAGTTAATTTGCCATTTTGTTTTGACATCTGTTTGACATCTGTTTTACTTATTTGTCTTTCTGTCTTTTTCTTTTTTTGCCACGGCATTGTGAGTTTATCTCAACCTATGAGTTATGAGTTACCAAAACAAGATTAGTGTTCTTAAAGGGGCACTTGCTGTCAAATTCATGTTCACCGATTTAATTCAAATTCTCATATTTTATTTAAAACAATATACAACATTTATTCAAACTATTAAAAGTCTAAAATAAATAATAAACAGGGCACGAGCAGGAGAATACGTATATATAGCTTCGTTTCGTGTGTATTTTAGTCTAGATGCCATCTAATTAATTATCGAGTTGAACTCTAAAGTCATGCAATGACCATATAAGCAGTGTAAACATAAATTTAGATATAAATAGATTAAGCAAACTCGTGCTGTTGGATTATTCTATCTATTTAATTTCATTTTATAGATGAAAAATAAATGTTAAGCTCGCTTATGTAACATCGTTTTTTCCTATAAAAGAACGAATTTTGTGGATCGAATCAGTCAATCAAATGATTTACCTTTGTTTCACTTTCAATGCTTACACATTCTTTTCCTTTAAATAGCTTTACACATACAATTCACGTGTTATCCATCTGAAGCTAAGGGGTTAATTTGAAGTTCACATGAATACAGATTCAATGAGGTCGAACTATTCACTTGCAAGTGAATAATTCAAAATCGATGATTTTTAGCTTATTTTGACAAAATTGAAACATACTGGCTTTTCAAAACTAATTATTATTTCACTATTTAATTATTGATTGAGCAAATAAAAAAAGAGATATCAGATTTTTTATAAATTTTGTAGCTAGTGCCCCTTTAACGTTTCAGTTAAATGCATGGAATTTATAACGTGTCTTCGTCTGAATTAGTATTGTCATCTCTTCAACAATTTTATGGAAGTCATGAGTTGTTAGATCCCTATAGAATGTTATCTGCGGTCTTTCATCTTATGGTTTCGGCGGGATCATTTTATTTATTCTGTCTCTCATTTTAGGTTGATAGATTGTGATAGTTTTTGTCGAGACTGAGACTTCTGTGACAGAAATTTCAAAATAGGGATAGTGATCAGGTTGCTGCGGCGTTAAAAGACTTAATAAAAGCTTGATATTTCAGAAGTTGGAAGACATGTATAGATCCTTCATACTTTTTATATATACAGATGTCTTGTGTTATGACTTTTCTGTCTGTGATAAACTAAGGATTTTCTTATCACAGGCATAGATTACCTCATCCGTATTTGGTACAACCTTTTTGGAATTTTGGATCTTCAATATGCTCTTCAACTTTGTACTTGTTTGGCTTTATAAATAATTTGATTTGAGCGTCACTGATGAATCTTATGTAGACAAAACGCGCGTCTGGCGTACTATATTATAATCCTGGTACCTTTGATAACTATTATGTCCATTATCTTTGACCTCAAATTCATGGCCAAGTGACTATTTGAAAAAAAGTTGAAGATTTTCAGTATTCTTAATTTCTCTCTTATTATGAGTAATAGGATAATTATATTTGGTATGTGTGTACCTAGCAAGTTCTCTGTGTCTGTCGGACATTTTTTGCTTGACCTTGACCTCATCTCATTGATCAGTGAACAAGGTTAAATTTTCATTGTCTCGTCTATATCTAGGATACAATAGGTCTAATGTATTTGGTGAATGGAAAGATTGTAATATGTACATGTCCAACTGGAAGGTGTCATCTGACCTTGAACCCATTTTCATTGTTCGGTGGTTATCGGTTAGTTTTTGTGTTTTGGTATATGTTGCCCCACCAACGATAATAGAGGAAAATCATGTTTTCTGGTCTGAACGTCTGTTCATCCGTCCGATCGAGCGTCCGTCCGTCAGTATGTATGTCCTACTTCCTATAAAAGTGTATTGTCAAGGTAGTTTTTGGTGAAGGTAAAGTCCAATCTGAAACTCTAATATAAATGCAAAATTAAAATTTTTGACCCTAATTTCACGGTCCATTGAACATAGAAAATGATAGTGCGAGTGGGGCATTCGTGTACTATGGACACATTCTTGTTTTAAGTTGAGTTTGTTTCTTAGATACTACATGTATATGTAATATCTTAACTTAATAAAAAAACATGTAATTATTTTAAGGTGTACATATCTGTATGGAAGCGTTCATCTGACCTTGAACTTGTTTTCATGGTTCGTTTATCACTGTTTATTTTCTTGCTTAGGTTTGTTTCTTATATACTATTCGCAATATGTCGACAATATTTAGTACATAACATTATTATAAGGTGTACATGTGTTTCCAGTTTGGTTTAACTGAGTGAGTGACCTTAACCTAAGTTTCTTGAATCATGTTTAGTTTAGCTGACAGTTTATTAAAGGGGCACTAGCTACGAGATATATAAAACATCAAAAGTATGATTTTTTTGTTCAATCATTAATGAAAGTGAAAAGATGAAATAATTATTTGCTTTTATCAGCTAAAATGGTTCAATTTTGTCAAATTAAGCTAATAAAATTGATACACGAAACGAAGCAACATCTTATTGAGACCATGTCCTGTAAATTGTTGATTTGATATTTTTTATAGTTTGGAAAAATGTTTTACATTGTTATGAATAAGATATGAGAATTTGAGTCAAATCGGTGAACATGAATTTGTGCCCCTTTAAAACATTATATTTAGGAGTTCAAAATAAAATCAATGGTCAGTAAAGAAGGTGAGAAATCTCAGCGTGTGCACCCTTGTATGCATGTGTGGAAAGGATTTTGATACCTTTTGTACATGTAGGTTCCTAATGGCAATACCGTCTATATTATTTAACCGTGACGATATTTACAATATGATGTAAGGGAGCAAATCAATATGAAGACTTATTTCAGGTGCAGTTGATGGCTGTATGTATGTGTGTGTTCAGTTGATGGTATATTTGAGGCAAGACTTCCCAGTTCACTCAAATTCAAAAAAGTCGTGTTTCAACATAAGTTCACTTCATTAAGATGAAGGGGACTATGCTTTGTATAGTTAAATTAATTCAATTTCGTTAGCTTGTGTCTTAAGTTAGGTAAATGCTACCATTTAAATTCGAAACCTTATAATAGTAAGATCATTCACTTGTCATTTCTTTATTTAATACATCTGTGTATGCAATATAATCTGAAATCAAAAATAAAATAGTATAATAAATTTATCAAATAACAAACTGGATATCTTAGTAGTTTTTGTTACTGCCGCTTCTTCCAATTTTTATAAAAATACGGATTCTGAGCTCGCTTCGTCAACAAAAAATAGAAACGATCCCTTCAACTATCTGTTTGAAAAACTATAACGTCTACCAATGGAATTTATGTCAGCCAGATGTTGATTTCGGCAAATGAAGGTAGATGAATGCTTATGAATGAGACCGTAATCTGTTACATTGCTCTAGCAAATGTTTAATATTAAGGCTTTGCATATGAATCCCGATTTATCGACCTTTCTACTACACTTATACAGGTGTATATCTAACACGAAGCGATATTGGTATACTAGACGTTTGTCATATTAATGATCTTTAATATTAAGTCTCAGTCATCATTGCGGTCTGCGTTTAAGTCCTGTCGATTTCTTTCAAATAAATTCAACGATTGGGATTGAAGATCGCATTACACCTGTTTTGAAATATTTATAACCATTGGCAAATCAATTTTAAACTGACACTGAATTTATGAACATAAATGAAGTCTATTCTACATAAAACTGTTGAACAATCTTTGCTCATCTAATCAGTAAAGACGGAAATTCAATGCATTGGTTCATTGCCACAAGGCCTTTGTATCATATCATAACCATAATAACATTATGATTTCTAGGTTTAAACTGTTATGATTTCAGGAAATATCTAGATATCTAGAAGTCTGAAACTGCTAAAACATGTCGCTATTGAGTTAAGACACATATATACATATTATACATGTTATATCAGTTAACCAATTCGTGATCGTGCACATACAACTTATGCAGTTTTAATTTCGGCTTTTCTCCCTTATAACTTAGTAAGTCATGTTAATAAAAATCTGTATTGTGTGAATATGCGCAGTCGTAATGTATGAATTGTATTATGATAACACGTTCATAATTACTTGTTATTGCAATAGAAAGTGAATTTTGATGAAAAAGAAGTATTTTCCCGCCTTACTTTCCTTGTTGTGGTACAGTAACAAAGCGTAAACTTGACATAAAGAGAATAATAATATACCTAATTGTATTTTGAGAAACACGTCTGCTTCAATTTCTAGTACCTCGACAAGGACAACGTCCAAAGCATTTAGTTGTTGTTCTCCTTAAATAAAACAAAATACTACAATATTAGAATCAGATATTGTTATTTTGTTAAGCAATAGCTATAGGTTTCATTTCTGTAAATATTGACAATGCAATTTCCCAAAGGAACCCCTTTTACGGCTAAAACTGTACCACTTTTACTATGAAGTTTTGAAAAAAAATCTTATCCTAGAATTGAAAGTTCATATGCACTACAATTTTTTTTCACAGGTCAAAATATAGGGCTGTGCGGCATATTCTCAACGTTTATATGCCCTGAACTTTTCAGAGTTTAAACTAACACTAATTTTTTTAACTTCCCCTACCTCGAATTAAGGGTTACCACAGATTTCAATGTAAACAATATGCACATGTATATTTACTGGTAACATTCCCAAGTCATGTCTCTATGAGATGGAACACAGAGAGCATAACTGCGTACCAGTATGTAAACAAAGTTGATTTTCTATCAATATTCTAAATCTTCCCAAAAGAATCGTGGTTTGAGAAACAGCTGTATTTACAAAGTGTAACCTATAGTTTGTTTACAAATAACTCCTTTATTGTACAGAAAATTATAGTTATTATCGTCAATATGCAGTTGGCAAACATTCAGCAATCGCATAGTTTTACTCAGTATAATGATTTTGATTAGATAAATCTGCAAGCTTATTAAATTGCTGAAGTCTTCAATTCGTTAGTACACCAAAAAAAAAAATATACATACAATCTTCTATTATATATATCAACGACCGGCATTCATCATATACTATTTTCATATGACCAACTTTTGTCTCTAGAGTTTATAATTTGCGACAAGTTACCTTTATTAATCATTAGTAGTTCATCCTAGTACTCGGTAAAGAAAGAGCGACTTAAAGAAGTAAAATAAAGCTTACGATCGATAAAATTGGGGATGGGGAAGTGTTTTATGTTATCTATACACAACAAAATTACATTGTATGTGTTTGATTTTACTTCTTTTGACTGGTCTTATTTGACAGAGTACTAGTATTTCATACCATATTGTAGGTAACCCGTCGAAAGTTTATATAATCCAAGGTTTGTGAAATGACATGTTACCGAAAATGGCTTCAAATAGAATATTGAAACTACTATATTTGTCTAAAACAATACTTAACCCTGCATTATGTTTTTTTCTCACAGTACTTTTAAAAAGTGATAAAAGTAAAAAAAAAACCTTTTAGGTACCTCTAGGTAGTTGAAATAGTTTCCTCTGAATTGCTCTTCAAATAAGATGACACATTTGTTTTTGAATATATGTCTGATGACAACAATTTCAGATAATAAACTGACATAAATAGTTATCAAAACATTCGCATAAGTTACAGATTGAATTTCTCCTTCTTCTGTTTCACAACAACATATGAGTTATAAAGACACACATCTACCTTGTGGCAGAATCGAACAAAATCTTTACTTTGAAAAACCTCTCTGGCATGCGATAGTTTTCTGTACCATCGTATAATATGCATTCTTGCAAAAAGGAAATTTCCTATCCCATGAAATGGAACATTTTTTAAATATATATATAAATACTTACGCACACCCTGCTTTGCAATTATTATCATAGGTCCTACCATTAGAGCCACAAACAGGAAACTTCAATTTCGGACATGTGCATTTTCTGCACGGACAACGACCAGTACATGCTGCTTTGACATTCCTAGAAGTGGTCATGATGATTAGCTTGATTAAAAGTACATTATTAGTAAGATGTATGGTTTACTGTTATAGTTTTAATCAAAGCTAAAAGGAACAAGATTGGAACCAATTACATCTGTTCAAAGTAATGTCTTGTCACATTTTCATATGCCTGTGATACTTTAAGGCAACAGTAGTTTATTGATATTATTTAAATCTCATAACCCCATCAAGAAGGTCAAAATCATGGTAACAAAGAAAACCGAGGAAATTGCAATGAACTTTATTTTTTTGTACATAAATTAGGTCGATAGTATTCTCGTTTGATCTGATTTACATTTGTTATTTCGGAGCCTTTTATATAGCTCACTATGCGGTATGGGCTTTTTTCATTGTTTAAGGCCGTCTCCATTTAGTCGTATTTAAAATTCATTTTAATGTACACGTGAAAAGAAGGAATGAACTGATGTTGTACCTTGTGTATAATTTCCATGTATGACAATGAGAATAAGGCTTTGTACAAAAACATTTCAACTATCTACAGACAAAGTAACTAATTTGTTATATACTTCAATTCTATATAAACCTTAATTTGCGATAGAACTATAAATGTCAGAAGAAGGATAAAAATGGTATCCCTCATCATTACGACACAACAAAAAAAAAAAGATAAATGATATATATAAAAGACTTTTTCTAATCATATATTGAGATTTATATTTGTTCTTCACTTTATGTATAAATAAAGGCAACAGTAGTATACCGCTGTTCAAAAAGTCATGAATCGATTGAACACATCCGGGTTACAGACTCAAACCGAGAGAGACATATCAACCATCAGAGAAAAACAACGCAAAAGCACAAACACTGTAGTTCAACAAAATGAATATAACATACAGAGAAACGAACAATTAGATAACAACTACCATATTCCTGATTTAGAACATAACATTTGGAGAAAAATGATGGGCTGAACCTGGTTTTGTGGCTAGCCAAACCTCGCGCTTTATGATATCCCATTTTTTCATTTTTAGCTTTATGATTATAGTTATTTTTACTCAGTTGTGATTGTGTAACAATCAAACCTGCCGCTTTTTGAATAATGGTACCTCAGGCACAGTCGTCACAACGTATCGGAATTGTCAGTTGATTTAACTGTGCAAATGATTTTATTATAGCGCCACTGCTGAGTAGATTGTAGACGAAACACGCGTCTGGTAACCAATGTATAAACCTGGTATTTTAGACGAGTCTTTTGTGCACAGTTTGTTTCCATATGGTTAAATTTAATAGCATCATTCTTATGATTTCTTGCCTTTATACTATTTTAAGTTGAGTTCATTTATATCTTTGGATACCAAAAACATGAAGACACGAGTGTTAATGTATCTACAGAATGTGCAACTTAACGTTGACTCACTTGCACTTAGATTCACATATAGTATCATATGTTCTTCCATTTACACCGCATACAGGTCTACTGAACGGACAATCACGTTTGGAACACGTAGTGGAAACACATGGACACTTTTTATTGCATTTAATCTTTACATTCCTAAAAAACAAAAAATTTCAAGCACAAGAGATACCTTTGGAAAAAAAGAGTATATTTCCTTTATCAAAAGGAGGTAGAAGATGAACATAAGTTTGGTTCTGAATATCAAATTATGAAAAAAATTGGCCAAAACTTTTTTCAGGAAATAGAGAGTATAGTTCCATCTTTTAACAAAACGTCTGAAGAGGAAAAAGTTACATTTATGTTTACATTTAATGAGTATGACGGAACTAAAATTATTGTCAAGGGATTTAATGGTCTATATGTATTAAAGAAATAGCCTAGCTGATAAGCAAACCCAATTATGTAACACATATTTATGAATATTTTATATTTTTATTATATACTTGTCATGTTATATCTAATAAAAATTTCAGTAGGAATATCGTACTTTTACTTTCAAATTCACAAACGTAAAACACCCTCTAAAATATCTAAATTGATGAAATACTGATATCATATCAATGTCACTTAAATTAGCCTATTTTATGTATCTATTCATGTATCTTATCATGCTTGTCTTGGTAGCAATCCAATATTTGGATTTTACACTTATATAATGATTTGAATTGATTTGAGTTGATTTGTTTAAATAGTTTACTTGCTAAATCAGTTCTACTTTATTACTTATGAGATCATTCTAACAACAGCTCTGAATCTCATCTTATATTCACTTCTTGATTTTCCACACTCAGATTTCAAATATACATAATGATTGATCATGCAGATGTGTTTTTTAACTCTTGAAAATTGAATTCAAGTTATTCAAGTTTTCAAAACCTATGCCCACAAAACAAGTCACCAATAATGATAATTTATATATTGTTTTAATCATGCAAACAAATTGAGAGATTTTAAAACTGATACTTCTTACTTACGCACATTTCGCCTGACATTCATTAATATATGTTTGACCATCTTCTCCACAAACACGGTTCACTCTCTTTGGACATTTATCATTGCAGTTCCCATTCCCACATGGACATTTTCCTTTGCATTTAACTTGAACATTTCTGTAAGAAAATGACACACTTTTAATAATTAATATCATGAAAAACACTCTTTCGTTCAACAACCATTCCCACAAAGAACATCTTTTGAAATAGAATCTGCTTAGCAAAAACTCAAATCTAGCAATCTCAGTTAGGAGAGATAGCGAAAAAATATCTATGAGGACGAAAACCAAATTCCCATGGACAAAGAAGTGCATATTCTGTGGGGTAATGAAAAACCATAATATGTAGACATACCAAAAACAAGTAAAACATTGAGCAAACATTAAAACTGGTGCTCCGGATAGATATTCAGTTTCTACTAGGAAGATAAGACCCTTTTCAGAACATGCAGAAGAAAAAGGAATTAAAAAAGATTAAAAAGTAAGGATAGATACATAGCATTTTGACTTTTTTAACAATCCGTTTGTTAATTTATACACATTTTATAAAAACCTTTATTTTACATACCGACACCTCATCGCCACGCAACTGTTATCATGGGTTCTGCCGTCCGTTCCACACACAGGGTCATTTATTGGAGGGCAAAGTTGGAAGCAACGACAAGGACAGGGCCCTTGACATTTAATCTCTGCTTTTCTATAACGACAAATTACAAGTTGAAGCTTTCAAAAATTCTTGCCAAATAGAAGGAATTAATTTTCTTAACGGAAATTTCAAAACAAACTTGTTTAGTTGTCAATGAATCTATATATTTTCCTAAGAAGTCGATAAATGATTACAGTCAAATTGATTTCAGAGGCCATGAAAGCGTTTTGAAAACGTTTGCATTTATTGTATAAATTTTTGATAGCCATTTACACGTTTACGGGTAATCTAATATGGAATTTAGAAAAAAAACTGTCCATTAGTACCAAAGGGCAGAGGTTTTAAAGGTCGAATGTAATTTTGGTTAGTTAAAATGATTATATCCTATAATAGTTTTGCCATTAACAAAAGCAATGTAGATAAATGTTCAGAGAATAATTATCAATATTCAACTTCCTAACGGTGGTCTTATTTAAATTAATCGTTATTGCTGAATACGTTAAGACTGACTTTTTTATACTTGAAAAATATGGTTTTATTATCATTATGGTGGCAAGAAATTTAATCGATTTTTTTGCATTTTATGTAACCTAAAACAATGGTTACATTAAAATATTCATTAATGTTAGACACTCGAATAAATGAGTTGTTCCTTTGTTTAGAGCTGATTTACAAATGTTTGTACAACAAACATATGATTGACCTGCTTGCTTTGTATAGGTGTTTGCTCAAGCAGGATTTTGCACACGAATTTTTGTATGAAGAATATGTGGATACAATATGTTTTAAAGCTAGCTAATTCAATTTGACATTTGCTTGCAAAAATGAAATGTGTACAGATTACCAATATTTGATTAGATAATGAATATCTACGTCCATGACTAACTTAAACTTGAAAAATAAGATCCCAGACATTACGCACACTTGTTATCTCCTCTAAGGGTAATAGTTCGTACGTACTGACATTTGGCCCTACATTCGTTGTTGTATGTAATTCCATTAGATCCACAGACAGGGTCTCCCCGTCTAGGACACTTTCTACATTGTTTTTGTTTGCATGGACACCGTCCTCTACACTGCATCTTCACTTTCCTAAAAATAAATGAACAATTAATAAGTAAATCCATTTACCGACGAAAGGAGTTTCTTCAAAGAAAAATAAATAAAAACGACTGTCGAAATAATCCCCTTGAGTATTTGTTCCATACGTAGATAAGATTTTATAATGCTTACAGCAGATTCCAATGAGTATGTAGCTAAAGGTGATATCTTTGGTTAGCTTGCTTGCTAGCTGAACCATGAAGTAACTGTTAGCTCAGGTAAACTACCCTCCTTTGAGAGTAGACTAGTCCGATAGATACCAAATGTATCTGTATGTTGGAGTAAGCTACTTAGATAGGAGCGTAGTTTACCTTACCTAACAATGACTTCACGGTTCAGCTAGCAAGCAAGCTAACCAAAGATATCACCTTTAGCTACATACTCCTTGGAATCTGCTGTAAAAAATATTTAGTTATAGTGTTGTTTATTTCAACTTGTAGCTTATTTTTGAAGTATGATTTTAAATTTTCATTTGTCTTTTAATTGGTTAATTTTAAAAATTGCTTAAAAACTGTTTTTCCTTTGGTTTGAACATATTAGTTTTCATTTGCATAATATTTATAAGTGATGCATTTCAGATAATGCTACATATTAAACTGTAATTTATATATGCATTTAAATAAAAAAGAGAAAGGAAATTGGGAACCCGACCATAAAGCAGGCAACAGCCGAAGGCCACCAATGAGTCTTCCTAAATCCTTTATATTCATGCTTTCAATTTTTATTTTATGTATATACGTATCTAATGCGATTTATAAGCCGTTTAATATATTGTTTGTTTTGCTATATGAATCAGAATTAAAAAAAAAATCTTATTCGTTAATGTGCATGGATATCACAATGGGAAAAATATTCATCAATGTTTGAGGAAACGCTTTTTTTGTATAAAAGAGGGACGAAAGATACCACAGTATTTCAGGTGCTCCAGAACGGTAAGCAGATCCTGCTCCACATGTGGCAATCGTTATGTTGCTTATACAATTGAGTAAGTGCACCTTTACATACATCTTAACGCAAACGTTATACCGTAGTAGGTCACATTTTTGCAAAGGGAAGGATATTGTAGTTACGACAGAGGAACATTTCCGATATCATATAACTTAACATTTGAAATAACAAATACTCTATGTTTCAATGTCATTGTAATATATAATTAACATGTTTG
Organism: Mytilus galloprovincialis; assembly: GCA_037788925.1. Classification (NCBI taxonomy): domain Eukaryota; kingdom Metazoa; phylum Mollusca; class Bivalvia; order Mytilida; family Mytilidae; genus Mytilus; species Mytilus galloprovincialis. The sequence goes on from CM075340.1 coordinate 36,044,653, forward strand.
AACTGAAACTGGGTATTAAGACGAATAAAAAATTAGAAAAAAATTAAGGAGAGTTCACATAATGGCCCTGGCGATATCAGATTACTCAGTCGATATACCGTTGTATTTTATAAAGTTCGTTAAAGAATATAAAATTTAGCATAAATCTTACTTGCATCGTTCAGCTATGCATTTATTGGTATAATTTCTGCCATCCACTCCACACACTGGATTATTGTTGGTTTTGCATCTACAGTCACAAGGACAGGGCTTTCTACAAAGTACTGGTATTCCTCTGAAAACATAGCGAATAAAAAATTTATATAGATCCAAATTTCCAATTGTAGATGAGACACAATAATAACTTATAATGAAACATGACGTGGTTTCATTCAAATCACGTTTGCAGTTTATTCATCTAATCTACAAAAAATATTTTGAAGTTTTAATAAAGCAAAAGCCAACATCCAAATAATGTCTTTTCATCTTCAAACTATTGTAGTTTTTTCAACTTATATGTTCTACAACCATTTTAACAAATAATCAATAACTTTGCTTATAAACAGATTGATTCCTTCTAGAATAAATTTTCATATACATGTATGTATCAATTATATTTGCTTTTTTTAAATTATATGTTTGCATCAAATACATTTAGGTGAATAACTAGTATACAAATTATGTTTGTGTATTTAGTAAATGCACCTTTACTTACTTTTGAACGCACAAATATATACTGTAGTAAAAAATGTCAGAAAAATATCAACTCTTTTGTATGAGGCTTTCAAACTGGGAAGGACGAGGGTTTCCATCCCTTAACGAGATTGTGGAGAAAAGTGACTTGACATGAAATCGATGTTACACGAAATATCATTTGTTACTATATTTGATAGATGAAGACAACAGAAGGTGTTCGAGCTACTGTTTGAAAACTCGGTTTGTACCAATTCTCGCCTAATTTATTGACTGCAATCACAAAAAGTTATAACAGCTAAATCAGTCATGGTCTACCTTGATATGAAACCTTTTTTGAACAGGTGCACAAATCGTTTATTTCGAGGAGTTTCTTATTTGTTGTCTGATTGCATTCTTTGATCGAATTTCAGGTGAGCACACTTGTTTACTTTTCAAAGTTTTCGATACCTGTAAGATCGTTGTGGGTCTCATATGGAAGGATACTATCCTTTTTAGCCCACCATATTTTCGTACACTTTCAAAACTGATACAATCATCAACCCTGTATGATTTGGTGCAATATTTCACACAATTAAAAAGTTATATAGAAAACTATTTTTGTCCTCATCAATTGCTTAGCTGATACATGACTGACTTCTAATGACTGTCTATACTAATTCTAAAAGCTTCCACAGTTTTTGATGAAATAACTTCAACTGGTAGGTTATTCCAATCATTAATAATCCGTTGTGAGAAATGTTTTAATCGAAAAGAAGTGTTACATCAAGGTTTTGCTAATTTCCAATTATACGATCTAATGATTTCTAATTCATTTTTTTAAAGCCGTATGAAAACTGCTGAATGACCATTTTGTGTTTGCTGTCACCTGACGTTTACATACATCTCTCTTTATATTCCGACGCAATTATATATTACCGATATTCATTAACATATGTACATGAAAAGGCAAAGTGTTTACACGAGACAAATCCACTACACACAATTGACAAAATATTAAGCAAATAAATAGCTCTCGTGTTGCTGTTCTGTCTCTCAATGACACAGTGAGGCCTCCAACATAGAAAACATGCAAAGACACCACTGGAAGATAAAGACGGATCATACAGCACCGGTTTTAGCAAAAACGTAGCTAGATGTCGATAATTCTTTATCTGTTTATACATCTGCTATTCAAAGTAAAAGAGTATGGTCACATCATTATTTGCTCTTCTCTGATACATATAATTTGATTTGATATCGTAATACTATCTGACCGGAATAATATATTTGTTATAATCCGGTCACTAGAACTCTATCTTGCAATGACATGATGGCGTGATAAATCTGGGTTCACAAACTAACAACATTTGTATCTGTCCACGGGAAAGGTAGAGTGAATCTGAGACGTCGAGGGATTGAATTATTCTAGTAATTTTCTACCTTACACTATTCCTTAGTAAATATGAGGAATAAGCTTAAGAAAACACACCGTAATGTTTATATGTTGTCATGGAAGCTGTTAACGCATGATAAAATAGGTAATAGGGTGAAACAAAAGTACCCGTATATAAAACACTTACAATCGTCTGGCTATGCATAGATTAGAATGTGTGATTCCATCAGCACCACAAACAGGTCGGATATTTTTAGAACATCTCCTCACTGAAACAGTAAATATATAAGCATTAGAACTATGTGGTTAGTATAGACAATAATAATATCAAACGGAAATGCAGGTTTAACGTCAAATAAACATCAACAAAATCTATAAAATTAATACCCTCCACCCATTGCACAGTGAAAAATGACAAATAATGAGGCGACGAAAAAAGGCAGAAAATAAAGAAAAAGGAGAAAAAAGAAAGAGAAAAGATCAGGAAAAGTAAAGAAAAACTTAAAAAGAAAAGAACAAAAGGGAAAGAAAAGTCAAGTAAAAAAGACAAACAAAACAAAACAAATAAAAAAAAAAGGAAAAGAAAAGAAAAGAAAAGAAAGCGAAAAAAGGAAAAGAAAAAAACACAAAAAAAAAGAATAAAGCAAAAAAAAAGTAAAGTATAAAAGAAAAACAAAACAAAACAAATAGGGACAGGGAAAAAATAAAAAGAAAAGAAAAGAAAAGAAAAAGAAAAAAAAGAAAGGAAAAGCAAAAGAGATGACGAGAAAAGAGAGAATTTGAAAGAAAGAGAACACAAAAAGAAAAGAATAGAAAAACAAAGTAAAACAAAAACTTAAAAAAACCCAGAAAATATGAAGAAGAGAAAAAGGGGGGAGACAGAAAGAGGAATGACAAAGAAATAGAAATAAAAAAGAAAAAAAGACAAGGTGAGACAAAACAATCATCGAAACGCAGTAATATACACATGAAAGCATAAAAAACGGGTAATGACTACAATGATTTGGAATTGAACTTGAAAGGAAAAAGTAAACTCGTACTTCACTTTAATACAATTCTAAACATTCGTTACCCCTTATCATACTTTTTTAATTTTATTTTAGCTAATAAATTATTTTTTCAACTTATTTGAACGTTACAACTTTAATTTGACATTTAAAAGCACAATTTTTCGATTTTTTTTTTAGAATTGATTGAAAATCACAAAAGATTATACTTACGGGGAGGTGGAAGACCTATCGGTGGACCTGAAATTACAAAGAAATATCACAAATATAATGCTTCAATCGTTACTTGAATAATAACAAGTACAACAAATTATCAAAAAGAATAAAATATTGGTTTGAAGGGAGGTCTTTATCTCTATATTCTTTAATTATTATTCTCTGTTCTATAAAAATGAAACAGGCCGCCAAACTTCCACATTTTTTCATACAAATAACTGATACGTGAGTTAATATCAAAATGAATATACTTTTCAAATTTCAATTGCCAAAATATATATCTATAGACAGCCTTAAAATTCAATATGTTCCATTGAGCAAAATAGTAGCAGAAAACAATTTTAACCCGACGCTCGACCAGGAGGCAAACACAGATGCTATCACGAAATCATAAAAGAAAAATACATTTTTTTCCTTGATTGAATGCACATTGGATATTTGATCAATTAATTATAAGTAAACTAGAAAGCTACAAAAAAGAAGATTCTAACATGTCTAATGTACAGCAAAGAAGACCGTATAACAATTGCGCAGAGCATATTCTTAAAAATACAAATGGACGTGAACCAAATGATTGTTAGGTAAAACTTTTGAATTTAATTCCATTATGCTTTAGCTGTCTAACCGTAAGCACACAAAGTAATAAAACAAAAATAACGAACTGAAAGGAAAATTCAAATCAGAAAGTCACTTATCAAATGGCAAATTCAAAAGCTGAAACACAACAAACGAATGGATAACAACTGTCATTTAGATATAGGAAGATGTGGTGTGAGTGCCAATGAAACAACTCTCCATCCAAATAACAATTTATAAAAGTAAAACATTATAGGTCAATGTACGGCCTTCAACACAGAGCCTTGGCTCACACCGAACAAAAAGCTATAAAGGGCCCAAAAATAACTAGTGTAAAACCATTCAAACGGGAAAACCAACGGTCTAGTCTATATAAAAAACGAGAAATGAGAAACACGTATAAATTACATAAACAAACGACAACTACTGTACATCAGATTCCTGACTTAGGACAGGTGTAAACATTTTCAGCGGGATTAAACGTTTTTATGGTACCAAACATTCTCCCTTTTTCAAAAACAATAGCATAACATCACAACATAGAAAACCACACAATAAATACCAATTGGAAGACTTAACTCAATCAAAAAACTTAAATTAACACACTATGAACGAACAAATTTGATCTGCGATACCTGAATGCAAATGCAGAGTTAATAAAATATTACAGTAGGGACAAACATTCAAGGCCAAAAAGCAAACAAACAAGTCCAGACAGCCATGGCAAGACACCACCGCGAAATATTTAACCCTTCAAAAATAATCACTTTTGAAAAAAAAACGGTTTTAATATCTACAGGTAAATGAAAAATAACTTTGTCGTTTTAGTTATACTACTTATGTGTATAAAATTCTTCCAATAATTAGGAATACCAAGAACTTTCTGTCATATAAATACATTATTTAACAATAGATACAGATTGGGGTGAATATCAACAATAAGCCTATACAATTAGAGCTAGCAAAAACTTCACTGTACAGATTTATGGAGAATAAAATTGATGTTCATACAAATGTAGTACGAAGAATTGAAAATTAGTAGATATTCCAAATAATCAAAGTTGGTATATAGAAAAGATCCATATTAATATAAAATAACAAAAAAAAACCCATTATAAACAGTATTACCAGGTCGAATTAACAAGAAAATACGATTTGAGAGTACTCGCAGTTACTGACAGCTAGTTAAAAGCCAAAAACAATTAATAATAAAAAATCATGCATCAGAGACTAAAATCAACTAAAACACATCCCAGGGATTTAGTATTTTAACGTCATGAACAGTCAGAGAAGACATGACTTGTGCAATGCCAAAAATAAATGTATCGACAGGTAGTAGGATAATGAGGAGCGACTACTTTAGAGATAAAAATTAACGTGTGTGTGTCTCTATACATACCGCCTCAAAAGAAGATACAATTTAGTTATGTTTTAATTTACTTATGACAAAATCGATACTAGTGCCAATGTAAACTATATTCAGAGATCTAATTACAATATTGGTACGATAATCATTACTTATAAGTTTGTTTAAAGGTTCGATGAGTTTACACGGATCACATAGTTGTTTCCTCGCTTTAAGTACAATATTACCGTAAAATTTAGGATGTGAAATACCATTTTTAATAAGAGTTCTACAGGTACAGCAAAATTAACTAATGAAATCTTTGTATCTATGAAAGAATTTAGTAAAAATTTGAAGTAATTTATGGTATCGAAATCCCTGACACAATAATTTCCCAGTGATGCATTGATTACGTTCGTTAAAATCTAAGATATCAGAACACACATGGGCATTTCGAACGAGTTTGGATATATAAACACCGTATGCTGGAGCCAAAGACACATCGCCGTCTTAAAAAAGAAAAATTAACAATAGGAAATGAAAAATCGTCTCTTTAGTCGTAAATTTTAGTATGTAGTTTCCCGTTAGAAATTGAAATGTTTAAATGTAGAAAAGGACAACTGCCGCTGTTTATGTTAAATTTAGTTAAAGTAAGTTCTTTTGGGTAAATTTCGGAAGTATATTTAGAGAACTCTGGATTATTCAACGAAAAAATATCATCCGGATAACGGTAGTTTTTTTTGAATGTATCCACCAAATATAACAATGATGGGACTTTCTGGAGTTTGGTCATAAAACTGAGATTCATAGCAATATAAAAATAAATCTGTTATTAAAGGGGCAAAGTAAGTGCCCAAAGGAATACCTATTACAACTGAATATACCTGAATTGGTACAGACATTCTCGAATGTTTCAAGTGGTGGGATAAACCTGGTTGTTAGTCTTGCTAAACCTCTCACTTATATGACAGTGGCATAGAATTCCATTATATTGACAACAATATGTAAATAAAACAAACAAACATAATTGGTAAAATGGCAAAACAGAGGTACAGCTGTCAACATTGTGTTATCATCTTAATCACCACAAGCTTCTTCGTAAAGTATCACACAACTGTTTTTCAAATACCACGAGAGAGAGAAAAAAGAGTTAGGTGGTATCGCTATTCTACCAGACGATTGTTAAATATAAGCAGCAACTCAAAAGGACGGAATTTTGGCAATAACAATTGGAACATATCTGTGGCCATGTTTAATAAAGTTAATACACAACGGTCCACCAAAGTTAAGAAATATATATATATAAAAAAAGAAACCAATTTATGTATATACTTATACATGTCTGTAAAAAATCTCTTTGTATTAAAAGTAATCGCTTGTCAGTTTATCATTCAGAAACAAATATACTTACCGGGACCGATCGGTGGACCTGAAATTACACAAATAACAACAATTTTCTCATTTGACCACTATTGAATGTGTTATGCATTCTGATTATTCTGATCATTACATGCCTATACAATATATACAAAAAAATGTTCCCCAAAAGTTAATGTTAAATTATTAATTTAAATCCCGAGGCAAGCTGGAAAATAAAATTTTAAAGATTTAATAATAAATGAAAATCAAGGCCTACTTGTATAATTATAATGAACAAGCGATAGATTATACCTACGCATCAAAATAATAAAACCATAACAAAAATTGTCTCCTCCCCAAAAAGAAATAAAAAGAAGAGTAAACAAAGACAAAGTAAAAAGAGGGAAAAAAGTAAAGATAAGAAAAGAAAATATAAAAAAAGAAAAAAAAAGAATAGAAAATAAAAATAAATTATATAACAAGGATCATCGAAGCACACTAATACAAACTTAAGCTTGTCAAAGACAGCACAAAACTAGAATGAATATGAGTTAAATTATAAATGAAAGTAATTACATTCAATTTTAAACTTTTAATCTTGAATTGCTCTTTTTTTAATCTACTTTCAACAAAGAAATAAATTATCCGAACATATTTAAAATTACATTTGAATAAAAATAATTATTCTATTTCAAAATTTAAAATTGCGACTTCTTGAAATTGATGGGACAAACACAAAAGATTAAACTTAGGAGGAGGCGGAATACCTATCGGCGGACCTGGAATTAAACAGATACATCACACATATAATACTGTTGAATAAATACAAGTACAAAACAATATCAAAAAGAATAAATCATTGGTCTGAAGTGAGGTCTTGATCTCTGTATTCTTTGATTATTATTCACTGTTCTGTAAAAATTAAACAGACAGCAAAACTTCCATACTCTTTCAAATAAATTACTGATACATGACGGGTGTGTGATTTTCTCGCTGTATTTAAGACCCATTGGTGGCCTTCTGCTGTTATCTGATCTTTGGTTGGTTTGTTGTCTCTTTGACAAATTCCCCATTTCCATTCTCAATTTTATTTATGTCAGAATAAATATACTTTTTCAATTTTCAGCCAGCACCCATATATACTGTAGACAGTTATAAAGTTCTTCATGTTGCGTTTAGCAAAGAGATAGCAAACTGCAATGTTACCTGACACTTGATCTATACGTTTATCTTCGTTCGAAGCGAACACGCAGTCTATCAGGAAACCATAAAAATTACATTTTTTTCATGGTTGAATACAAACTTAATAATCTTTCAAGTAATAATGATAAGTAAACTAACTATTTAAAAAGTAGAATCAAACACGACTAACATTCACAGAAGAAGGCCATATAGAAATACACAGACTTGTAGCGTATTCTTAAATATGCGTGAATAATCACAGAAAAAAATTCTTTAAATTCAATTTAGAAAATTAATTATCTTTTCCAATATTCTTATTGTTCAATTAACGCAAAAGTGTTTAATTACCACATCATTCAAAAGAGATGATAATGGTGAATTTCGAAATGTAGTCCATTATTCTTTAGCTATCAGTATATAACACGTTTCTCCGTGAAGTATCGAAAAGACACATACATGTTTGGAAAAAACCACGATAGACAGAATAAAGAGCAAGATAATGTCTCTATTCATATACCATTATTTTAAAATATGAGCTTTAACTCACTCAACTGCGGAAAAGATGATGGAGTTTTTGCAATGACAGTTGGAACATATTTGTGGCCATATTTGACAAAGGTTACAGTGATTATTCACGCATAACGGTAAACAAAACTACGAAATATCTAAAAAAAATCCAAACAATTTCCATATATACTGATACATGTTTGCAATAAATCATCATTGTTTAAACTACAATCGACTGTCAGTCAAATATTAGGAAACAAATATACATTACTTACCGGGACCGAACGGTGGAGCTGAAATTACAAATACAAACAATTTCTCATTTGAACACTGCTGAAGATTTAATTACATTTCATATTAAAGATCTACTTGTAATATTATACCTAAACTGGGTGAGGAGATGCTGTTTTGGAACATGTTTTGTGTTTTTAGAGATTATTAGTTGTTAAATACTTTCTTTGTCTAAATCATTTTCGTTCGACAGCTGGTATTTCTTCAACGTGACAAAAAAGTGCATAGTTTAGAAAGGTTATTTTCACTACGCGCATTTTCCGTGTATTTTGATAAAAATTTTGTCAATGGTAATTATAGTTAAGTTAAATTATAATGATTATGAAACTCATAATGACTTATTTCTTTAAGTTCGACTTTATTTTTTTCAAATCATTTAAGAGTATTGACACAGTTTTGCTTATACGCGAATTATTCAGAAAAATATACTAACTAGAATCGACATTCAGGTCTGAAATCACGACACAAAAACGTGGTCTGTTTTTGTTAACACAGTCTAGATATGGAATGATATGAAATGGTAATGTTGACATGATAAAAATACTGACGTTGTTTTGCTATCTCACTTTGAAAATTTCGAATTATACTTCACTTAAGGTTAAAACCTTTTTTTTTTAAGGAAAAGTTGACAATGTATTGTTCATTGTTGTATTGATTTCAACAATTTGTTTTGATCCAATTTGCTTTCATTCGCGGCACACATTTTGCTTTTGAGCCACAAATAAGATATGAGCTCAAACAGTACTTACGCTGTGAAAGACAAAATCTACAGCTTATAATCAGAATTAAGCCGATGTAATACATTATGTTCTGCAAGGTGCTGCTAGTTATAACAGTCTGGAATATAAAATGTATATAAATAACATCATTTTGAAAAAAAAAAAAATAAAGCTGTGCCTTAGAATAAAGGATATATAGATAAAAACACATGAGAAAGATTTGAGGGTATACTGGGTATGCCTTTTAAAAAACAAATTTACATGAGAAGCGTCATGTCCTATTCTGAAAATGGATACATTATAATAAGTCACACATTTATCTACAACTACAAAATAAAGAGTTTAACCAAATAGCTCTTTATGAAACTATTTATTCTTAATGATAAAAGAAAAGAAATATTCAGAATGATTGCCATTACATCCAAATAATTTTGGGATTTTATTTTAAAACAGATCAACTAAAGACAATTTCCAAAAGTTTCTGTTCCTAGTTTATCTAATTTTAATTGAAGTGACCGCATATTTATACACAATAATTATGTTATGCTTTTAATAATCTCGTTTTAGTTCACTTTTTTAGGGGAGTAGATTATAAAGATGAATTAACAAATCACTTTTTATGGCTGTAAGACAAGTTTTCCAAAGTTATGACTGAGGATTAGTGAAATGAGCTGTATGTCATTGCTTGTAAGGGGACATTAAATGATTGGCAGAATGATAAAACAGTGTTGTTTTTCGGATTAAGATATTGCAAACACTTCGCATAATAGGAGATACGACATAACTCTATAACCTTGACTGTATTTTATAATTATATTTATTTTGTTGGGTTATTGTATCATTGGAGTCTAACAATATCTCCATTTAATCAAATTCATGATGTATATTCACAAGTCCATTTTCCAATCATATAAATGCATGAAAGTTACTTTCATATAAATATACAATTTTTATAATCAGCTTTGAAAGATAAATACAATATAAACTAAAGTTAATGCAAAACCAATACCAATAAGATTTTATTGAATAATCATTCGGTCAAATTGACAAATGTTGCAAATTTAATGCACTTATCATTAGGCGTTGCGAAATGACATAATTACGATTATATGCTAATTCTTTATGGAAAAAAGACGAATACCTACGTACCACCAGGCTACTATATGATGGTCTTCAATAATCAACAAAGACAAAAACAGTTGAGTATGTTATTTCTAATGTTCAGTAAATATCAGTAAAAAATAAGCTTATAAAAGACAACAACATATCGATTTCAAATATCAACAAACCGGCCACCCCTCAACACCAGTCGTATTCCGTGAAGCGTTGAGTTGTCGATTTTGAGAAGTTTCACTGTACTTATAAACTGCCAATACATCAGCACTGATGTGATATAGAACATAAACTAAAAACCAGATTAAAATTCATCCGTTTTTATTAATACGTTCTAAGCTTAATCTAGCAAAATAGATATTAATCGTCAAAATTTTAACGCTTTAATTATCTTTTTTGTGATATATTCTTCAGGCTCGAAGCTGTTAACAGAAAACCACAAATTTTGTCCCTTTTTTTTTAATATAAATTAGGCAAAGGAATCTCAGGTTTATTACTGTGCACCATAGATATTTGATCCACAATGCTCTTCAACTTTATTTGTTTTTGTACCTTTTTTATTCGAGTGTCACTGATGAGTCTTTTGTAGACGAAACGAACGTCTGGCGAAAATACAAAAATTCAATCCTGCAAACTATGATGAGTTTGTTTGTACTTTTATCTGCCATGAGTAACGCCATGTTTTTTGTAAACAAGAATGATCCACACTAGCATGTGGTGAGTGAATCAAATGCAGGTTGAACACTTATATTTACATTTATATCAGCCTACCTCAGAAAGATGCTTTTCCCTGCAACTGTTTTACATAAAGATCAGAGTTGTGTAAACATTCGTTTAAATTTCTCCCATTGTAATTCGCAATTGTTATACAAGCGAATGGGTCTAGCTTTGCATGAATCTTATTAAGTATTTACATCTGTCGTCTATGTAAAAAATTTACATTTTTATAAATATTTATTTTATTAATAATATTAGTTTTTCAGAAAAGCTTATAAGTAGTTGCATTTATAATGCGGAAGTTCAAAATATAAGTTAATCGTTTTAGATAAAATGTAAAGACATTAGTGCAGCTCATTTTGAGGTCAGTTTAAGATTCTAATAATGAAAACCAAATGATAAATTAGTTCATGCGTCCGAATAACTTTTCTGGATTTACTTTCTCAGAAACGCTCAAAGCAAAATATTTTGAAAGCCTAGAATGCATAAGAACCGAAACCGTTGAAGAGCTATATGACAAAATACACATTTAAAAAAAAAGCAAAGTCCTTCTTCGGTCAACTCTGCCTGAGAGATTTTTTTTTAATAATTTTAAAATTAATAAACGGAAAAATTTAGAAGGGTTTGTTATAAATCTTGTTAGTATGGCAGTACTAACTACTGAGCAAATGATACCATTGGGGACTGTTAGTCCACAAGTAAAGGTATCGGCCCAGTGCTGTATCAGTGAAGCAGTTATGAATTGTGTTCCTTATTTTAAAATTTCAACTCAATGAGAAAATGAAAATATTGCTTTATAAATAGCATGCATCCGGAGAGCTTTTACTAATATCCATCATTAGGAATGCTTAATGCTGAATATTTGAAAGTAAATGATATATAAGTATTGAAACATTTGATGAGTTGTATGGATTAAAAGGACATACAATAGTAGCCAATCTATCTAAGGTCAAATTAAAAATGACCATCTTGCGTTTTAAACATTCTTTTTACTCCTATAATCAATTGAATATTACAAAAATGTATGTGTTTATTTAATATTAGCAAAAATTTTCCCCTGATTGTTGATACATATAAGATGTTGATAGTGGCTAATCTACATTAAAACGTCGCACTGAATTTATAGAAACACACCACAACGTTTAACAGTTAACACATTTACAGTTAAAATAATTGCTCGATTGATCATTATTTGAAATCATATCGAAATATTTAAAGTTCTATAGTTTGCTTGTAACCCAATACCATATATGTGAGGTCAGTAAATTTTATATGAAGTGAGAGAGAAATTTACTGACCCCTTATATATCGCTTAAGGTCACTAGCACACTTTTAAACGAGTTTATCTTACCGACTATCTCAACATGCGACATTAATAAAATTGAGAATGGAAATGGGGAATGTGTCAAAGAGACAACAACCCGACCAAATAAAAAACAACAGCAGAGGGTCACCAACAGGTCTTCAATGTAGCGAGAAATTCCCGCACCCGGAGGCGTCCTTCAGCTGGCCCCTAAACAAATATATACTAGTCCAGTGATACTGAACGCCATACTAATTTCCAAATTGTACACAAGAAACTAAAATTAAAATAATACAAGACTAACAAAGGCCAGAGGCTCCTGACTTGGGACAGGCGCAAAAATGCGGCGGTGTTAAACATGTTTGTGAGATCTCAACCCTCCCCCTATACCTCTAACCAATGTAGAAAAGTAAACGCATAACAATACGCACATTAAAATTCAGTTCAAGAGAAGTCCGAGTCTGATGTCAGAAGATGTAACCAAAGAAAATAAACAAAATTACAATAATACATAAATAACAACAGACTACTAGAAGTTAACTGACATGCCAGCTCCAAACTTCAATTGAACTGACTAAAAGATTATGATTTCATCATATGAACATCAGGCACAATCCCTCCCGTTAGGGGTTTAGTATCATACCATCATAACATATATGAGAAGAACATAACCCGTGTCATGCCAACAACTGTTTTTAGAATAAATGTGTTTAGTTCCGATGCAAAGACCTTATCAGTGACTCAATATTAACGCCAAAATATGCAATCTTTAATGACTTGACAACAGTATCGTAATTATATCCCTTCTTAATAAGTCTATTCAAAGGTTTTGTAAGTTTCTGAGGTGAATACTGACACCTTTGTGCTTTATAAAGAATATTTCCATAAAAAATTGGATGTGAAATACCTGAACGTATTAGAAGTCTGCATGTTGAGCTATATTTATGAATGATGTCTTTATACCGATGATAAAATTTATTAAATGTTTTGACTAGTTTGTGATATCGAAAACCCTGGTGTAATAATTTTTCAGTAATACAAAAATTTCTCTCGTTAAAATCTAAAACATTATTACATACACGAGCGAATCGTACAAGTTGAGATATATAAACACCGTAGATTAAGACTAGCGGCCTATCAAAGTAATAACGTTTTAACATATGGAAACTACTTCCATTGGGCTCTAAAACAAATGCCAACAATAACAGCTTGTTAGCTTTTAAGTGTTTCTGCATTCATATCAATGTTTTTGCTTCTTTGTTTAATATTTGTTTTGTTCTGATTGAGATTGTGACACGGTGATGTCTGCTGTTCCCCTATTTTGAAAATGTTACCTATTATGTCTGTTTTGTTCGCGCATCGTTGTAAATATAAAGGAATTTGATGTGACGGTCATACAAGTGAGTAGTTTGGCGCTATAAAAGCAGGTTCAATCCACCATTTTCTACATTTGAAAATGCCTGCACCAAGTCAGGAAACATAGCAACAATACTAACCCATATGAAATATACACCGTCTCCACGCGGTCGCTTTTAACCAATCATATTCCTATAAATTTATATGAGGTAAGATAAGGTAAATATCAAGCTCGATTGCTCATTTTTTGTCAATCCTAAATCCAATATTTATAAAAACGCATCTGCAATAATCTACAATAAGACTCACTTAACAAATGTTCATTGCACCAACATCTGGAATATGAGCCTGTGTATGTGGACAAACGAAAGTTTCGACTGCAATGCTATTACCCGTATATATTTGAATGCTGCTTGCAGACATTCGTAATCATCTTATAAAGATATGCAAATATAAAACAAAACATTAAGTGCAGTGAAGTATATTGCATAATGTTGCAATAAAATACGTAACAGTCTGTGAAATTAATTATCATTGACGGTCAATGATATTATGCGTACAAAAGATCAAAGTCATGTGATGGATTATCATAGAATGTTACGTAATAAGTCTAATATTATATCAATTTTTTTTCTCATAATTTTTCAATTAACGTAGAACCTGTGGAATATTTGTGAGTTGATTTGTTAGTTTATTTGATATATTCAGCAGTAGCCCTTACTGCAAGAAGAAGCAACTGGTTACTTTGATATCTTTTAAATAATGATGGTTTTTTTTGGTGAAACGATATTTGTATTTTGTTATAGATATAGAAAAAAGGAGAAGAAAAAAATGGACATTCAAAATTCCGAACGACGTGTATGTGACATGGACAAAGACAACACGAACCTTAAAAGGGTGATTTTTGTTCTCCGGACGGGTAGGCACGTCCTTCTTATGGTAAGAACAGATTTAGTTGTATATAAGTCTCATTCGAATGCTATTCAAATCAAAATTAGTGTTTAAGATCAAAATTGGTTTGCTGGTTATGGTTATCGAGTTTGCCTTGATATAATCATTGAGCAATCTATCGTGCAATGATTTGAATGGTCAAATTTAATTAACTTATCTGGCAATCGATGAACTTTAGCTTTTCTTTCATATTGAAAGCATGTCACCTTTTCATACTTCCATAAAAAATACCTCAAATTAGCGTAATATCATCGTCGGTATTTTGTATTTTGTCTTTAAATTTACAGATTAAACAGTTCAATGCCGACCCACTTGTTCATAAAAACCATAGTCCATGATTATTTGGAAGTCAAAACCGCGTGCGGAAAAAATACAAAGACGTAAAGAAACTGATGTCTAGCAAGATATGCGTAAGTAGATTATATAGTTTAAAATGGTGCATTATGGCTAGATAATGATATCTTTAAGAATGTTATCTGTTGGTTTGATGTCGTTATCAAATTATTAGATACATGTCCCAAGTTACATAGCTGATACAATATATGAAACTGGAAATAACTATTTACGGAAGCCGTTGATAGTTTATCTATTCATTGGGGTTTATTTATTAAATGTTTTTAAATTCTATGTATCTAAAGCCATTAGTATTTTTTGATTTTCTTCAAGAGGTTCAATGTCTTTGGAATACTTTCCCTAATTGCCTGTATTTGTCATAATTTAAAACATCTGATTGAACTACATGTTCACTTTTAAGAGATCATATTGCCCTTGAAATGCATTACTACTTTTCTCGATTAAATAATTCTGTTTCTGTTTATGCACAACACTGCTATAACAGATACAAGAGGATAGAGTTATATGTTTTGCTGTAACCGTATAAAATTGATTGACCGAAACGATGAGTCTATGTATAAAGTTGGTAGATTAAATTGCTATATGAACAATTGAGCAAATGTATCCTATCATGTTCCTCCTTAACATGTATGTCAAAATCATCATTGAATTGAAATTGTATCGATAAAGTGGGTAACTTTCATTCTAAGTTACTCTGTACATAATTTTACAGTACAATCATCATTTGTCATATTAGTTTTCATTATTATCACTTCAAAACGCTATTTTGCTGCTTAAAAATGTGACCCTTTGGACTTAAACAATAATGACTGGTTTTATGCAATATAATTAGCTCTATCACGCCTAGGGTTTGACTGGAAACTATTTTAAATCAATATAGTATGAAAGATTGTAATAAAAGCCTGAAACAGAAATGGAAATAAAGAGTAATGACATAAACTCACTTATTTTTTGTAAAAATTTTGCTACTATTAATCTATTCTATGTAAACTAAATTATTATTACTAGGTTTTTTATGTAATAAACATATGTAGACCTTTTATGGTTAAATCTGCATATAAAAATGATTTACGTTTAGATCGGCTTTAATAATCAATCAATCAATACAGGAAATTCTTGGACGTTTTTTGTGTACCATAGCTTTGCATTTATAAAACAGTTTTTTATAAAAAAAATCTAGCAGGTAAGAAAGTTTTAAAATTATATATATTCCATAGAAAGCGATATGCTTTTGAAGTCATCAATTACACTTTAATCATAAAGTATGTAAATACATACAACTATTTAACTTTGCAATATTTCAATTTGTACAGCTCACAACACTCAGGTTGAGGACGGCCACGAGTATCTATTTCAACAGAAGGTATCTTTAGTCTTAGGAGTATTTTAATATATATGTTAGGTCTATCTGACTTTATTCAGTGAATGATATGTTTTCTGTCAAAATAATAATTTTAGAAGGTTTGCTATTGAACTCTTCAAATACTGTAGGTTAAGAGGGAGAATATAATAAATTTTACTGTTTAAATGGCAAATTCAACGCGAGAAAAGTGTTATACTGAATTAACATAGTCAAATGAAGACAATATTTTACCAATATTAAAAATGCATTGTCAAATTTATTGTATTTATATTGTTCCTCAGTCAATAAACCATCAACCATTACCGAACTGTACAAAGAAATGACATGGCGGGTGCCGTATACGGTGCAGGAAATGCTTACCCCTCCGTGGCAAATAATTTCACTCCCGGTTTTTAGTGGAGTTCGTTTTGTTTCTTATTTATTATTTATAACTGTTGATGTAAATGTCCTTTGGTTTTATGAATCATTGTTTACTCCTTGGTTTTGATTGTTATTGTCTTTTTGTAACTAAGAGACATAGTTCGTTGACCTTTGTTCCAAACGCTTTGACTAATTAGAAATATAACAATAAGTGAAGAACCTAGACAGATGAAGTTTCGTAACTAATCGATATATACATGGCTTGTCGACATTGTCATCTGTAATTAGTTGAGCTCAGACAAACAGTGTCGTCCAATAGTTATCATAGGTACAAGGCTTATAATGAGATACGCAAGACGTACTTTTCGTCTACATAAGATTCCACATTGATGCTAAGATCAGTTCGTAATGGCGAAAGTCAAACTTGTGTGGTTTCGATATCAGGTTGTATTCATCCAAAGGTTTTTAGGAGAGTTCTGTTTAAGGTAGATGGGGTGTCTAAATTATAATCCATAGAATCTTGTAATAATTTGCCAAAATGTAGTTCATATCCTGCTTGTTTAAAAACATTAATAAAAAGAATGGGTCACCGGACTTATTTTCACGCTACAGGTTGTTCAAAATTGTCAAGATTTTGTATAGATTATGCATGGAAAACCCACTTTTCCGCCATAAAACGCAAACCACACCATAGAATTTTGAGATAAAATATGAGAAGATATCTTCAATATTATGCTTTCAGATAAGAAAAAGAAAAAATGGGGTCACCGGACTCGTTTTCTTGCTACATGTAAAAATGGGTAAATTCCTAACACATTCTATTGTAAAAGTAACACTATCTGAATTATCTGCCCTTGCATTTGAGTTGCCTCCCCTTATTTCACAAAGTTGGGAAAAAATGACTCAAACAAAAGAATTCTTTTTTTTGT
This sequence comes from Mytilus galloprovincialis, assembly GCA_037788925.1. Lineage (NCBI taxonomy): Eukaryota > Metazoa > Mollusca > Bivalvia > Mytilida > Mytilidae > Mytilus > Mytilus galloprovincialis. The sequence continues at coordinate 36,062,348 of CM075340.1, forward strand.
AAAATACAATCATAAATATGATCAAACATGGCATTTTCTATATTATAATGAAAATTCTTACACATGAATTACCTACTACTATAAAAATTTGCACATTTCATCAAAAATCTAGACCTTGTTTTCTAGTATTTCAAAATCCAAGATGGAGGAAGACACCCTATCTACCTTAAGAAGAAAATTCTAGTCAATATTGCGTTCACGAGTTAGTAACGTGTCAATGAGATATATAAACGGACGTATCATAAATTAATAATGGCCAATCGAATATGCTTTTAAATTGACAGAAAACTAATTTTATTGATTAATAACCTCCCTTTACTAATACAATAAGTCAATAAGTAGGTCGGGCACTTCAGTAAAGGATACACTATATCGCAAATATTAACGTCTTCATTACAACTTTTTATGACCGAAACTTTAAATCTATTTCATTTTATACATTTTTATGATAGGCGTCGTCAACATGTTCAATGAACATAAAAAATGTTTGGCCTTCTAAATTGAAAAACAAAGAAAAGTCTTGCCTAAGGGTTAGGGTTAGGGTTAGGGTTAGAATATGACAGTTCTTGTCCATTCGTTTTTGATGCGTTTTGTTATTTGATTTTGCCATGTGATTATGGACTTTCCGATTGATTTTCCTCTAAGTTCAGTATTTTTGTAGTTTTTACTTTTTGCAACATCTTTTAAAATGTATTCAAATTTCATGTAAATCCATATGTATTTGCTCGATATCATCAAGCCTACAATGCAAATTCTAACGGTTAACATATGTTTTCACTATACTAGGTATGTGAAGTTACATATTTGTTTCCAATGCATAATTGGTGCAAGAAGCGATCGTTTTGATCATACGGTTTATTTTAAATTCTTTTGTAGGAACTGATTCATCCATAATGATGAATAACCCGTGTGCCGTCATGTTAATTCTGTGTTTATGTTTTGTAAATATATCAGCTCAACTTCGTTGGCCACGTGAGTAGATATGTTGTTCCTTTAATATAATCGGCACAGAACGTTCCGCATGATTAACAAAAAAAAAACAAATTTATAAAAAAAAAATGTTTTTGAGTATGGCTGGATATTGAACAAATTCTTCACGAGATAGAAAAGTGGCATAATCTTTTCTTCTCTTTTCTTTGTGTTCCAGGTGACAAACTACTATGAATGAAAGTTGAATGTCCCTCAGACATCAATGGAACAAAACCAAAGCCCACAAAAACAGCAACGAAAAGCAATATCTGATAGCACTTCATTAAAGAATAATTGGGTCACAATCATAAAAAACAAGCTTCATAGAATACTGAATTTGCTTATATCTGTATATGTAAATCATTCATTTTTATACTCTAATAACAACCCTTCGTATAGCCGACAATACCGTATGGATTTTCATCATTGTTGAAACTATATTTTGTCTTATAATTTCTTTTCTTATACTTCATTTTTGTCTCTGATGAATAGTTGTCTCATTTCCTCCATTTTCTATATAATTGACATCAATATCAGTATTAACCTAAAACAAATTTTTATAGTAAGAAATTTAAACAGTACAAAAGTGAAATTTTATTGAAATTTCGATCGCCTTTTTTTAAACAATGGCATACTTTAATCACATTCTTGTTCTTTTAAGTGACTTATCATCAAAGTTGATATGAATTACTTTTACAATGTTATTAAGTCAGATTATTCGGTGCTTGAAACGGTTGTGCCAGATGTATCTATCTTTATGCGAATTCCTCTACACTTGTTTATCAGATATGACTATCTTTGAAGACGGTCAACACATACTAAGGCCGGAACCGGATATTTTTTTTAAGGCGGGGTCATCTTTGACGGAAAGCTAAGACAATTCAAATCACAAAGGCATGCATGATTTTTACATATATTAAAGGTAAGTCAAACAGCTGTAAAATAAAATGGTTATCTTACTCTTATTAACAGATCGTAATCTATGCTTTATGAGTTTGATATATATATATTTAAGCTCCATTAACATGTCCATCATCGGTAAAATTTGTTTGCGGTGAAGACGGCAACTCATACCGTAATGCCTGCTTTGCAAGAAGAGCGTAAGTAATCTAATGATTTTTATTAATACTTGGTATTCGTCCTCTGTTCTGTTTTTCTCCTTTTTTTTATCTGCTTCCTCATTTGAAATAACAAGTTATATAGCATGAGTAACGAATAAGGACAGAGAAAACTACACTCGATAGATTTCCCACAATAAATCTTATAGAGTTTAGTTTTCTGATTTCGTGAATGCCTATATCAGTAACATGATTACCTACAAAACATGAAAACTACACGTTATCAATTGCATGCGTCCAACGAGCGTTTCAAGATTTACCTTCATCCGGAAAGTCCAAAGTCGAATATTTGAAATCCAAGGATGTATGGGAACAGACACAGTTGAAGATCTATTTGACCACAAAATGGCGGGAAAAAAATGGTCAAATCCATCTAAGGTCAACTTTGCCTTTCATTTAAGCAATAAATTCGCTTTCAGGAACAAATACATTGCAAACATAGAAGTATAGATTATAACATGGCCTTTTCCATATTGGTCCTGGTATCATCCCGAGACTCCCATATCGGCCTCGAGGCTTTAGCCGAGGGTCGATATGGGTCGAGGGATGATACCAGGGCCAATATGGAAAAGACATGTTATAATCTATTTATCACATATCTAAGTTCTGCAGAATAGAGACACAAAGTTCAATTATACCAATTTAATGAAACATAACAGGTAAAATTTTAAACTTTGTATCACAAGAGTGTCGTCAAGGACGCAATGACGTGACGTCATTTGGAATTAGGGCACAATATCAATATCGTTTTTTTTTGCCCCGGGCAATTTTGAGGTTATTGCATATGCAAAACCCAACGTATTCGTAACAAATATGTGATAAAGAAAATTAGTCCATTCAGTTAGGAAGATATCCAGCACTTAAGTAAAAGAAGGAAATTAATAGCTTTGAATATATCAAAATGTTATCATTGCTTTATTTGTAAACACTGTTTCAGAAATAGTTTGATCTATTTCAAAAACGTTTTTTTTTTTGAATATTAGTCTTATTTCATATGTAATGCAAAATCATACATATTCCTGTCTTTGTCTGTTTCCCTTAGGACGTTTTGCTTTATCTGATATTATGATATTTTTGTCTTGAAAATACTCCATTGCTTTTATTCTATACATTTCAAACATTTGTTTAAGTGTTAAGGTTAGACCTCTACAATTGCCAATGGGTTATTGATTTGGTAAATACTAGGATAAAAGTAAAACAACTTACTAATCTCCTTCACAAATATGACGTATAAACGTATTTATCAGGAATAACATGAATGATGTAAATTTAGATAAGCCGATTATTTTAGAGCAACCAATTTAATCCAAGTTTATTTTCCCGACCAATGCCTTGTCATTTTTTTTTTTATTCAGGCGTATTTTAAATTGAATGTTATATGACTGTTGTCTTTATATTTTTCTTTTGTCAATGGTGATATGAGTTTTATTTTGATTTCCAACTGACATCAGATATCTTTTCTATTTTTTATTTATTTTTTTAAAAGAGATATTGAGTGACAAATTGTTTACTTTAACTTATGCAAAACATATAAAGTTGACACTAAAATTATGAAACATCGTGTCATTCCGAAATATGTATATACTATAATTGTCTCCATGTTTCAAAGTGTATTGCTATTCAGTGTTTACTTTTTTCGGAAGAATACATTTGTTTCAATTTGTTTCATTTGATGATAGAGCCGACCATTTGCATTTATCTGTATTATGAACATTTAAAAGCCAGAAATACATACACATGTTAACACGCTAAAATAGTTATCAAAGGTACCAGGATTACAATTTAATACGACAGACGCGTGTTTCGTCTATATAAGGCTCATCAGTGACACTCAGATCAAAATAGTTCAAAAGCCAAATAAATACAAAGTTGAAGAGCATTGATGACCCACAATTCCAAAAATTTAAGCCAAATACGGCAAAGGTCATCAATGCCTGGCAGCAAGAACAGGGACATCAACAGATCAACATAATTCAAAAAAGGAGATTTGCTTGAACGAGTTGAAATCAGTTTCAAACTAAGTAAAAAACCTCTCAACGGATAATTTTTATATATTATTATTCACTTATTTTCAGAAATACAAGAATAGAGTGTAATAAGAAATGCCCCTGTAAATCATCATGTACATCATCATGCTCAAATACTTACCAACCAGTTTGTGATAGAGATGGAAAAACATTTTTTAACGAATGCTATGCAAGATGTGCGTAAGTATAAATTTTGTTGATAAAAAAGAAAAACAAAAACATCATATATTTATAATATCTTTACTACTTTAATTCAATTTTTGTCCTGACTATGTTGAGTTATTTCCCACAGAACAAGAACTCAATTTTCAGTCAGTTTTCGTAAATATATTTTGACCCCAATTGGCATCTACAAATGACTAATTCATTAAGATCTATTAAACAATGTGTATACTACAGTGTAACCTGCCTAATCCGAAACCTGAATATCCTGCTTTAACCGACATATTTTCATGGTCCCAATATATGCCTAGCTTTGCAGACAAAACTGAGCATTTCGACACCCTACTTTATCTGACATTTTTATCTTGTCCCTTAGTGTGTTGGATAAGACAGGTTACACTGTAATTATAATATTAGGTGACAGTACAAAACTCTTTCATATATCACATACATGTACAAAGCTGCTTTTCTAAATTATCAAACAGTGAATTTCTTTCTTTTTATACTAACGAATACACGTTTGACTATTTCAGATTTGCTACAGTGAAGTGTCAAAATCGATGTCCATGCGAGACATCTTGCAAATCCTTTTGTAAAGACAATTATAAACCAGTGTGCGGAAGCGACGGAACAACCTACAACAACGAATGTTTAGCTAGATGTGCGTAAGTATATACACTTATTTAAATGAAACATAAACATTTATGGTATAGAATCACTAATTCAGGCCAGATCGGAAATAATATACAAGAAAGTGGTACATATTTTAAACAATTTGAAAATAGTTCCTACGCATAGGTGTATCTTTATCATGGTATTAAATGAAAGCTTCGGGACTTGGAAACACTGTAGACACTTTGTTGAAAAGTTTATTCAAATAATAAAGAAGAATATGACATTTTTATAGGAGGGCACATTTGGCCTGCTGTTCAGATCAGAAGTTCCTGTTTTTGTACTATCAAATTGCCGGTAAAATAGCCATTAATGCTTGAAATAACAGAATTTAACATAGAAAGCAATAGGGCTATGCATTGGTGGTTTTAAACTGAAGTCTTTTTTGTTGAGGATACGGTTATCACGATAAGTTAGTTTTAATATGGAAGTTTAACGCTGATCAGTTATAATTTTTTCTCGCCGTCTAATTCAACAGAGTTGGGAAGGGGGTGTCAAGAATGTTCAAATGAAAGACAACAGCTGACGGTCGAGATTTCCTAGTTTGAAGAATCAAGACATGTCAAAGTGTGTTATACCACAAAAAAAAATCCATTTCTGACTTTTATACCGTCAATAAATATTGTTTTTCTCAAAATTTTGAAGGAAATTGTTTTCTATTTTACTTTAAAGGTGGATGTTCTGTTCTTATTTGTATAGGTATAGCGACACACATAAGCTTTATTGATCTAGATATACTAGTAAACAGAAACCAATGCAAAACATTTCGAAAAAATTAAATTTGAAATATGAAGAAAAGTATGAACTTTTTATATTTGACTTCATTACTGAAATTAGGACATAATATGGCAAGCTTATTATCCTTCTGCAGTAGTTATTATTAGTTTAAATAGTACACGATTGATGGATTTAACTCTATGATTAGTTTTGTAGACGAAAAGCGCATCTGGTGTACTCAATTTGAAGCATGGTATCTTTGCTTAGTTTATGGTTTTTGTTTTTGTTTCGAAAGTCTGTTGCTGTTATGATTATTTATTTATTCACCTCTAATTACACATACAATGCTTTCAATTTAAGAGGTGTGACCATTAAATGTGACAAACCCTGCCCATGTGAAGCATGCAAGTGCCCAAATCTACCATTTCCAGTGTGTGGTGCTGATAACAAACAGTATAAAAACATGTGCTTTGCTAAATGTGCGTAAGTATGAGAGCGTGATTGCACCACATTTACACATAAACCTAATTTTTGTAGTTTGTCGAATCTTTGTTTATTATGATAATTTCCCATTCCTAGATGCACTCCAACAAATGTTAGGCCAACCAGATAAAATAGAAAATGATTATGTAGTCTTTATATTGAAGGACGCCTCCGGGTGCGGGAATTTCTCGCTACATTGAAGACCTGTTGGTGACCTTCTGCTGTTGTTTTTTTCTATGGTCGGGTTGTTGTCTTTTTGGCACATTCCCCATTTCCATTCTCAATTTTATTTATATAAAAAACATTTGTTCACATTTCAAAGTTTACGCATTCATGCAGTTCTATTTTTACTAAATTTCTATTTTGTGTAAGATGCCTGATTATGTTTGGGAGTTTGAATATTAACCCTTAGTGTCTAACGTCAACACTCATCGGTAGTTTGACAGTTTAGCTGATTGATTAGAACGCCGACTTTTTATTATCTAATAGTGTTTTGTAATGGGCATATGATAGTGCAGGTATCTATGATGAGTTTATTTGTAACTCATATTTTGTATATTAATATTTTACAGTTTTACATAAATTATTTTAAAAAGTCAGACGATAAAAACAAATTGTTTTTGTAAAAATATATTCATATATTTGTATTTTCGTTCCAGAAATGTGGATGTGTCTTGTATTCCTAATTGTCCATGTCAAAGATGGTAGAGACAAAAAGAAATTATATAATGAATATGTGTACACTCTATTGATAGTAAGGTTAATAATAAAATAAAAGCGTGATTTAATTTACACATAATGAATTCTCTTTATTTTCATTTCAATGATAAAAAGTAAAATCACAAAAATATTGAACTCCGACGAAAATTCAAAACGGAAAGTCCATAATCAAATGGCAAAAGCATGTGATAAAACACACCAAACGAATGCATGGACAACAACTGTAATATTCCTGACTTAGTACAGGCATTTTCGAATGTTGAAAATGGTGGATTGAACCTGGTTTTATAGCGCTTAACCTCTCACTTTTACGACAGTCGCATCAAATTCCATTATATTTTCAACGATGCGTGAACAAAACATACATAATTGTCAAAATAGGGATACAGCAGTCATCACCTTGTCAAAAGACAGGTTCACGACAAGACATTCAACCGAATTATAGAATTTAAAAGTCATTACCAGCCTGCTTTATTTGTCTCGGAGACACGATTCAACGATGTCGCAAGAGTTTTTATATTACCTAAAAGAAACAAGCTGTCGAAATTTTATGGTAGCATATTCAGAGATATTCAAGATGCACACAATAAACCAGATATATTATTCGGAGGCTGTAGAAGTCGGTTAAAAAAATCTAAGGTCATTTTCAGTAAATATGACGTATTGTTTGCGAATGATTGAGATATCAATTGGCTATCCAAAGCTATCTCCTTATCCAAAGCTATAAAATTTTTGTAGACATTAAGTTGAACATCCAATGTTTGTAATTGTTATCAAATTCATATTTTGTCCGAAAGGAATATTTTGAAAACTTCAAATTTAGAAATTAAGTAAATATAAAATCAATACATTCTACACGATTATGAACTTGTTATTACTTTTATGCAAACTAAAAATATCAGACCAGTCATAATATGTGGAAAAACAAGGGCACATCTGAAAATTAAGGGAAGAAATATGACTGCATGGTTGTGTCAATTTAAGGCGGAAGAACTCTACCGATGTTCCAATGTCGTGTTCGATGAGGAAAACAAATTAAGGTAATTACACAGACACTGAAGAATTATATGAACCTCAAAAGGAGCAATATCGGGTGATTCATACTTTTTAAAATGGAACTATCAGCAACAGAAACAAACGTAAAAACCCCCATATCAGACGACTAAACTGTTACATTTGTGTATCTAAATATCTAAGAACATAAACACATATCGCTAGTGAGTTGAGACATAAGCACATCGTAAGAGTTAATCAATTCGGAAAGGTGGCTGCAAAACTTATAACTCCTTCCTCGTGAATCTATAACAGTAGTTTGGTTTATAAAAAAAACTTAGTTAGTTTTCCTTATAACTCAGGTATAGCTTTTATTTCGTGTACGTAAAATGATATTACCAAATGAAAGCTGAAGGACTGCAGATCACTTTAGAACCTTGTTGAAAATTACTTTCAGATACTGAAAACATATATGAAATATCAGATCAGAACATTTTCAAAGTCACAACTTCAAGCAACTAGTAGGCTAAAATTTGCAATTAAATGTATGTTAATTTGTTTAAGCAGAAGTCAGGATATTACTTTATTTGAATTAAAGACAAAATGGTATGCATGCTTGAAAATCAGATTTTTAAATAGACGGCAATACGATTCGTGGTTTATTTCATAAAAACCGATAACAGCATCAAAAGATGATTGAATGATTGTGTAAATTGTAAAGAAAGTTATTCAAGAAATAAAATCGATAACTTCCCTGGCAAAGCAGCGATAACATGGCCAAAAAGTCAAACGTTTACCAACAGTTACATTCAGATAACTTTACTTTAGGCATCAACCACCGTTAAAAAATAAGAAATAACTTAGGTTAACTAGTAGAGGCAGCAGTAACCATAGGGACATTCTTGATGGTTTTATTGTAAACATCAGTGTTACATCAACCTAAAAAAAGTCAGTCCAGTCAAAAAACATTCCAATATTATGAATTAACATATCCATGCGACTGTAACATTTGATGGTAGTTGAACTCATCAATATACGGGAGACGCAGGATATAAACTAATCATAGATACCAGGATTTAAACTGTGTACACCAGACGCGCGTTTCGTTTTCAAAACTTCAATTGATTCATCAGTGATGTACAAATCAAACAGTTTAAGATGGTCAAATAAAATACGACGTTGAAAATCATTGAGGACCCAAATGTAATGTATACAGTTAAAGCAGACATTATTTTGATTAACAATTTGGCCGCTTTGTATATTTGTATTTCCCAAGTTGTGCTTCAACTACAGCCCATCAGGTTGCGGTACTATTCGCTGTGTTTAACATCCATTGGTAGCGTTTGGTTGTTTTCTGTTCTTTGGATGGGTTTTCATCTCTTTCACACATTCCCGTTCCTATTCTCTATTGTATATTCCGAAATAGGATATGTTTTTGTAACATACCTATATCATAGGCCGACACGCTAAGCCGCATTTAAAAGTTTTAGTTCGCGACCGCTATAAGACATTTCCCCCTATCCACACACATTATTCTTAAGACTATTATTTGCAATATTCTTTCATGCCGATTGTTTAACAGAAAATCAGCATTTATCTATTGTGAAATATTAGGTTGAACCCAACCGGGGTTACGATCTACTACACTCGAGTGTGATACGCTACCCTTAAGAATTTGACCAAACGCAAATAATATTCTTCGATTGACTTACTGTTTTTTTTATAGTGCTTGACGCTTCTTTCAGCATTATTGAATTGAGGAAGCCGGAGTTGATAGAGAAATTGCGGGGAACGTATTAAGCATTTATAATTTTAAGTTGCGAAATGTTTTCAGTAGATGGAAGATAACCCTGAAACATGTCCTTTATACATTTACAATGACATGGTAAAATACATATGTTAAGTACATTCAAGCATGAATTATCTGGCGACTTTGTTAATCATCTTTTTTCATTGTTTGGCCAAATTAATGTTTGCTCGAAAGCTCGTCAATATGTCTCCTATTATAGGGAATATATAAAACAGATTGCAATGGGCGGTGACAAAACGAGCACTTTGTCATACAATTGTTAGATATTTGTTGTGTTTGCCCGGAGATAATTGCAATGGTAAGAATCAATTATATAGAGTTTTTCCTAGTACATGGGAGATAACCCTGTTTTAAACACGTCGCATTTATAATTTCAAAGGCATGTTAAATACTATAGTTATTCCAAGTTCAATTATGTATGATTTATCACGCTTTGTTAGATGTCTCTTTCAGTGTCTGTCAAATTAATGTTTACGTTTTAATTAGTGCAAACGTCTTATGATGGTAACGGCGGATGTACATGAGACAAATGCAAAATGCTACAATGGAAATTTTAAAGTTTAATATTTGCTTTATATTTCGTTGGAATGTTATGCAGATTTGCAAAAATCTTTATGCTTATACCCAGTAGGTGAAAACGCGGAAGTAACTTGAAATAATCATTGTACTTGAAGAATGTAAGTACTGTCTATCATTTCTTCTACTCTGTAGTTTATAATTACGGTTGAAGTTATAAAAAAATGTCATTAGTTAGCTCCTTAAACAATAAGGAAGAAGTAAAAAAAAATATCTTTTTACAATAATAAGCTAAAAAAACTGAACTATTAAAACTGTTAAACACTGACGTCATGCATAATTCATTTTAGTTAAAGCGTTTTTATGAGAAATTGGTATACGTTCTATAACTCACGAATATATTCAAATGTATGTTGTTGTTAACGTAAAATATTATTTTCGCGACGTCAAACTGTGACATATCGGGAAAAGAGGCATTTTTTGACGGATTTTTACCACTTAAACTGATTTAACTTGTAAACGAGTTAATGGACCCCTCTTTTTTTAAAATGCCATACGGTGTAATTACGTAAGAAGACTATTTGTACCAAATTTTATGAAAAATTCAACGATGCAATTTTTTTAATTTGATAGATATACTGCATAGGATACTTATATAAAAGAGAAATTATGAATAATTTAACAAAAACAGCGTGTGTTTATCTTTTAAAACAAAAATGTTATGCATTTCTGTCGGGAGGAAAAAACGTCCACAAATCCGAATTTTGAACCAATATCTGAAACTTCGACGTCATTTTACTCAAAAAGTAGCACATGAAGGTATATTTTTTTTATTACATATTTGATTTAAGCAGGTAAACATAGCCTATATATCACAAAGGGAAATAAACAGTTGGATATGCCCTTAAGAAATAACGAAATAATATCCGTTAATTGTACTCAAAGTAAACAATTGTTTAACAAATTCAATGATGAAGCGTTAATTTGCATTCTTCGTTCCATCCAAGCAATAATGTGTGTTACACTTATCATCTTGAATTATTGAATCAATATTGAGGTTTGAATAAAGCTCGTTAGGTTGCAATTCGGTAAATATAGACAAAGTGATTTCCTATAAGAACTCCTTTTACGGCTAAAACTGTGGCACTTGTGCTATAAAGTTGCGCAAAGCATTATATCATAGAATGGAAAGTGCCTATGCTCTATTCTGTTTTTCAAAGCCTAAATATTGGGCTGTGCGGAATATTTTCAACATTTATATATCTCGCACTATTAGTGATATAAACTTTTAATAAAATTATGTTATGTCCCTCCCTTCACTTCGGTTCTTCCTCAGAATTTAATTTGACCGCTATCGATGTGTATTTGTACTTGTTAAATTCCAAAGTTGTATTTCTATGAGATAAAACATCTTTGGACATTTTATAACTCACAAAAGATGAGTGGTGCATGTTTGAATCAGCTGTTTTTATAAGTGCAAGTTGTAGTTACCTTCGTTTTTCATCTACTTGTACTGTCAATTAATGAACTCTTCATCTTTGAAATCTGCTCAGCATTACACATCTTTTAGAATGAATGATGAGATAGATCGATTCCAACAGAGTTTTAACACTGATTTTTGTTTGTATTTCTTAAAGAGTTAATATCAATTAGATTAAAACACAACGGCACAACAAAGAAAGGAAAATCCATCAACAGCTGACCATAATAGAAGGTTTCCTTTATTTTTGTCTAGGTTAAAGTCAATGTTGGAAAAAATTTATATATATGATGAAAGATCTGCAATTAAGAATGACGTCCCATAAATGTAATTGTATTCTATATAAGTTATTGCATAAACGTTTGTGCATAGACTCATGTATAGTCATAGTCTTATTTTTTGACTTAAGGATGTACTTAGGTGAGGTTAGGTGAAAATTAATAAATTAAGAAGTTAAAATTGATACTATAAGCTGGTAGAGCATCAATTAAGGATTAAAATAAGCTAAACATATTGATAGGTCATGGACCTCCATTTTGAGATATTTGAGATTTAAAAGGTGGCGGGAAAAGGCTGACTCGGACTTTTACCTTATATTTGAATTGGTATTATTGGGTCTCAAAACAAAAGAAAGAAAATCAAGAATCTTCTAAAATTTTGGTAAATGACCATTCATGAGCTAATAAGTCTTATATGAAAAAAATAAATGGGTGTTATGGGGCAAAATATTTTACATTGTATTGCATGGAAAAACACCAAGGAGTCTGAACATTTGACACAGATTCCAAAACCTCACCTAAGTACATCCTTAATCGCTTATACATTTTACTATTTAACATATTAAAGATTCGGCCAACTCGTAAACAATTTTTAAATGAACTACTTGTAAAAAGACAACAGTATATAAATATTACATAGCTGAGAGGGTGATAGCTCAGATTTTGTTATAATAAAACACCCATGCAACCACGCATCCCATAACAAAATGTATTTAAGGACGGCTGTCCTACTGCACCTTACCGAGAATCGTTTTCTGCATTGAGAATGATCCGCATTTCCTGTTTGATGGGATACAGTGTAAATTTATTGTTCCGGTGGACAAAGCTTTTAGCCTTGAGTTAAAAATACTTGATGGCCTGATTTACTTTGAAAAATTCCACAAAACTATGTGACTAATTTACACATCACCATCATGGACAATTTCTCACTGCTATCTTATCCCCGCCTATCAACCCACGTGAATGGGGACGGATCTTCTTTCAAGGTTTATAACATGTTTAAACCTAAAAATTCTTCAGCCACCCAATGTGAGCTCAACAAAGGCACGTAGATAAGAGAATCGCCCAATGTGAACCCAAAAAAGGCACTTCGTTTTAATAGAAATGCTAAAAAGCAAAAATTCTGATTCTACAATAAAAAAGAACGGAATGAATACAATATGCAGTAAAGGACTGCACATGCGGAAAAGCATGTAATTAATCTATCAAAACACAGATTATCAAATCAGGAATATATCCTGTTGGAGAAAGGCTTGAAATTTATACCAACACCATCAAGCAAAAACGCGAAAATGTCTATACTGAAAGACTACAATGAATTTGCTAGAAAAATACGATGTAGGTATATGTTCAGTCAAGAAAAAACTGACCTTCATCTATTTCGTAGCAATACCGGATATAAACCTACCTCTACGTGCCATACGTTGGAAAATTATATAACCAAGCTTGAATTGTCTTTTCTACCAATAAAAAGAAATGTAAAAAACAATCTTACTAAGGGCGAAAGAATAGCGCTACGCAATTTGAAAAATGATGAAACAATAGTAATAAAAAAGGCTGATAAAAATTCAAATGTGTTATTTTAGACAGGCTAGACTACATAACAGAAGTCACAAGACAACTAAATACTCAACATAACTGCAATTAGATTCATTTTACATGGCAGAACTGAAAATCCAGGTCATTGAGTATGTTAAATCATTATACGACCGACGCATAATCGACAAAATGTCATTTAAATTTTTAACAAATGGTCAAAAATGAAGAGATGCACGATTAGGGAGAATTTATATTCTCTCAAAAATTTATATTCTCTCAAAAATTCACCGTCTTGGTTGTCGTTGGTTCATGTCTCGACTCATATTTGATATTTTGTAAATTGTTTTGTTATGTATAATGAGGCTGTTCGTTTTTTCGTTTCAAATGCTCACACTTTCCATGGCGGGCCTTTTATAGACGACTTTACATTACCAGGTTTTTGTCATTGTTGAAGGCCTTACGATTGTCTGTAATTGCTTATATCCACTTCATATTGAACTCCGTTGGATAGTTGTCTTATTAGCAATCATATCCAATCTCTTCGTTTTTATATTATATACCTGACTTCTAAGCACGAACTATTTGTCACTCGGCGTTACAAATGACCAACAAACAATCAATCAATTTAAACTTGTGTTAAATAAGTGAAAAACCATTTGATATTTATTTATTTGTTGGGGTGGGTGCAGAAGGATTTCATATATGAATATGGTTGCCTGGTAAAAGCTGCAAAATAGGCATGATTAGCGACAGATAAAAAATGAATAATAATGCCATCTCTTCTCTTCCCAATCCTTCATCTATGAATTAAAACTGACCACTACAGAATAGCCCAATAGTGTTGAAAGTAGCGATAAACACCAATCAATCAAAATCCCTTCCCTAGAATATCAAATAATTGTCCCTTAACTGTTATTGTCCGACGGTGTAGTTCTTATATCTATTCAGCTTATCGTCCTACATGGATGTCATACTAGTTAAGGCTGTCATACCATAAAAACGTTTATAACACAGCTCACATTCTAATATATCTGCATTCATAAATTCATTAATATCATTTAGGCTAAACGACACTATATGTTTGTTATGTGTCTCTGCCGTCTTAACAATCTATCAAAACAGAAAAGATGGAAGAGAGCAAGAAGAGAGCCATGCAAAAACAAAAATGGACTACGTCTGGCTCACTACCGAAGAACAAAAAACGCGCACCATTAATATGTTTTAAAAAAGCCTTGCCCCTACCCTTTTTCCCAAAAAATGGCATTGTTATATATATAAACATATATATATTCAGCATTAAAATGCTACTGTATTTTTATAATACCTACTTTATTACATGATCTGGGACTAATGACATCTATCTATAAGTCCAGGCATACTTTAAATTATTATAATATGATCATGTTTCTTGTTTAAATAACCACATATGATGCTACAAATTAAGAATAGAAATTGGGAATGTGTCAAAGTGACAACAACCCGACTTTAGAGCAGGCCATCAATAGGTCTTCAATACAGCGAAAAACTCCCGCACACGGAGGCGTCCTTCAGCTGGCCCCCTAAACAAATATGTATATACTAGTCCAGTGATAATGGACGTCAATCAAAATATGGCATTTTAACTTGAAGTATAAAAATATGAAATATCTACAAGCAAGCAAGACCGTGTGATAAATTGCATAATCGGTCATTTTTCAGTACTTAAACTTTCAGTCACATTTCAGTACTCAGAGTTTCAGTCACTTTTCAGTACTGAAAATTTCAGTAATTTTTCTGTACTGATAAAATACATGGTACAAATTAAGAAATTACATTTTACAAATTAAGAAATTGTGGGGGGAAAACATCACTTATCAATGTCAATCTGGCATAAATATTACAAGCTGAATTTGTGCAGCACCCCCAGAGCTTGCTTCCATTGAAAATTTGTTCTCAGTTATCATGAGGGACTACCTAGAAATTGTCAAAAATTTCCAAACAAATTGATTTTTTAAAATCCCCCCTTTTTACCTTTTGATCGCAATTATCAAAAATCTGAACCACTTTGGTATCTACGACATGCCTTAATCAAAGGATATTATATTTATCTTCAAAATTAGACCAAAATTAGCCGTGAGGTATTTCGGTCCATTAATTTTTTTAATTTATCTTACTTGTCACCGTACATACAACAAGGACATTAATGTGTTGGTCAGTCTTTCGTATGTGTGTAGTGATTTGCAGATGTTTGTTGGTCTTTTCGTAGTTTTTATGTGTTATTTGCCATGTTTTTGTTTATTTTTTTTTCTTTGACTTATGTTGTGTTTTTTCTTCTTCTTTAAGTATAATCCACCTCTTTTAACAAATAAAAGTATTCGAAAAAGAGTTGCTCTTAATTCATACATTTCGGTCCCTATCTCCCTGAACGAAGTAGGTTTTATTAAAAAAAAAACTTTAGTAATCACTGTGTATTATCGCCACCGGAAATTGGGTACTAACGAAGTGGAGAGAAATGTAAAAAAAAAAAGGCAAACAAGGTAAGAATTCATTCACTTAAAGCATTTCTACTGATTTGACGATGGTACCGCTTTAGAAATGATTTTCTGATATATAAATCTTTAAATAATTAGGCTGATAAGTACAAAATAATACACGATTTTGTGTTATACTCCAAAACTTGCCACTTAGTACCCGACAATTTCGAAGTCTATCGTCCTTTGTCGCCCCATAGGCAAGATACCTAACTGTTTTTCATTATTTTTCCAGACACGTTTTTAGATTATGATAATGTGACATGATATTTACTGAGATTGCATAAAGATGTTTTTTTAAGAATATGGATCAAAATATTGTTTGTTTATTGTACGGCGAAATGCAGGCCGTTTTACGGCGAATTGCAAAATAACAACTTTTGTCTGTACGTCATCTTGCAATATATTGTAATTTAAAGATGAAATTAATCACTGTTAAGATAATATGAAGTAACGATATTTTGTCCATTTCAAAACTTTACCGGATACCAAAATACAAAATAAACTACATATCAAATAATATATAATATATGCCGATAATTTCGTTCAGAAATCGTCGTCGCGTACCTCTATTCGACTTAGTGTTTTTAAAGACAAAAAGTTTTTTTTTAAGCATACAAGTGTGGACACAGATCAGTGTGGATAGCATATTTGAATGTTTGACAGTGTTTTCTGACATAGAGAGTTCTCTGGTTTTTTTCTAGTAGGTTTCTATGTTGACCTGTGGTGCACAATGACAGCCAACCTGTACCAAACACTAATCTAGCAGTGTCTTTTTTATATTTAGTTTAAATGTTCAAGACTGTCGTGAAGGAGACACTAATTTAAATCAGCGCCAACCGTTCATAGATTTTATTTAGATAAAAAATGCGATTAATATCAAATTTGATACTTGTATCCTTAAACTGTTTTGATTTCATTGCCACTGATGTGTCGTAAGAAGATGAAACGCTCGTCTGACATTCTAAATTATAAGACTGCTATCTTTTGTTTGTCGTATAAGATGGAAACAACTAATTAAATAAAAAAAAATGGCTTCGAAAATTGAAACGCAAAATTTTTCTAATCCTGAACTGTACTCTACAAAAAGCACTAGACCCAGTACACATGACACGTAATTCGTTTGTTGATATTTCAGCTGAACTTCAGTATGATCATAAGATCTAGTATGAAGTCTGCCATTATTCTAGCTATTACCTTGTATGTTCTTTTTGCAGGTAAATGTTACAGTACAAATGTCACATATTGTCTGAAATATTTTTCTTGCCTATGACAGTTTAAGGTGGAACCCAACACCGGAACTAAAATTAATTTGGCTCGTTTAATTTTCTTTAAATTTTGACAAAGTATTTAGTTTGACCCTTTGACAAAAATAGAAAAATTTCAAAAACTTTGAACCAACTGTTTAATCAGAAAAAATACACTGGTTATATAGCAGTTTGACAAAAACTTATTTTGATCATTGAGAAGCTTAATATTCTCGTAACTACACAACATCATTAAAACGTTCTGCTGATTTTACAGAGTTATCTCCCTGTAGTGTTAAGTACCACCTGAATTTTTCAGAAGTACAAACTTCTGAAAAGGAACGCTTTTAGTAATTTCAATACAACCTTAATTTTGAGAAAGAATTTCAATCATGTTTTTATCTAATTACAAGTAAATCTAACCTAAATCATTTACATTCGGGATATGTTGTGGCTGTCAGTGTGTATCTGTGGAGAAATTTTGTAGTGACGGAAAAAACCCCAGCGACCAGGAGGATTACATAATTAAAAAGCCTGATTTATATTGACAACATATGGGAACAAAACGTGCTTTTCTTTTTGCCGACTTGCCGCTCACACGTTATTGATCACAAACAACATGTGTTTTTTTAATTTGATATGCCATAAGTCATGAACTGTTGAATTGAACAACCCTTTTAAACGCATCGGCATATATACTAAATTTAGTCCTGGTATCTATGATGAGTTTAGTTAACTTTCGATGCTAGTTGTCTCACCGACAATCATATCACATCTCGTGATGTAATTTATATTCAACATGGCGTCCACATGGTTATGTGTGTCATTATTTATTATTGGCAGTGGCTATTATGCCGGCACTTCAAAGTTATTTTAAAGGCTCCGGCAATATAGTGATCTATACAAAGTTTTGCTACTTTGCAAGTCTTAATTAAGATTTTCAGTATATTAATTAGGAATTGAAAAACATATAGAAACAAACAGTGTAAACGAAATAAAAAAAAACTCATTTCATCTCACTGTCTGATAGACACTTAGTATGCCTCTACCTTTTCTCTCTCCTCTTCTTTCTCTCTCCTCGCCTCCCTCACTCACACACTCTCTCTCACTCACTCACTCTTTCTCACTCACACACTCTTTCTCTCACTCACACACTCTCTTTCACTCACACACATACACACACACACTCTCTCACTCACTCTCTCTCACTCACACACTCTCTCTCACTCACTCTCTCTCACTCACACTCTCTCTCACTCACTCACTCTCTCTCACACTCACACACTCTCTCTCACTCACACACTCTCTCTCACTCACACACACACACACACACACACACACTCTCTCACTCACACACTCTCTCTCTCTCTCTCACTCACTCTCTCTAACTCTCACTCAATCTCTCTAACTCACACACACTCTCTCTCACTCACTCTCTCTCACACTCTCTCTCACTCACACTCTCTCTCACTCACACACTCTCTCTCTCACTCACACACAGTCTCACAGACAGAAATAGTCACATTGTAAGAGAGTGAGAGAAAGTAAGAAAGAGAGTGAGAGAAAGTAAGAAAGAGTGTGAGAGAGATAGTAAGAGTGTGTGAGAGAAAGTAAGAAAGAACGTATGAGAGAAATTAAAGAAAGAGTGTGCGAGAGATCGAAGGAAAAAAAATCCGTGTAAGAAAAAGAAAAAAATGAAAGATTGGAAGATTGAGAGAAAAAGAAAGAGAAAGAGCGAGAGAATGAGAAAGATTGAAATATAAAAAGCGAGAAAAAATGAGGATTGAAAGAGAGTTATAAAGAATGAAGATAAGAAGAGATCCATTCCAAAATAATTTCTTCGAAGTTAGAAGAAATTACACCTTGAAGAGGTGCACGGCTACAGCAGTAACGGGTTCTCCTCCGTCGGTGTTATAAATTATAACAGTCCATTGGCGAGAACACCACTGCCTACCAGGATTTTGGAAGGGTTGGCGCTCTAACCTTCAGTTCCCTTCATTAGGTAAGAGCGCACCCAACATCTTGAAATTAATCATTTTATCTAAATAAAAATAAAATGCAATTTGCGGTGTTTTTAATTTCTAATTCTTGCAATTAAACTTTTGGAAAGGAACTCGTAGATATGTTAATTGCATTTGTATATGAATAGTTTATCACTCTATTGAATTTATAAGTTTGATAGAGTAAAAAATGTTTTGTTTTTTAAATTTTTCAAAATAATTCAAATGAACATAATTATGGATGATAACTCCAGTTGTAAAATATATGTACTACAAATAAAACATAACACGTGCTGTCCAGTCCAATCACGTGAGGTAATTGAATAAACAACAAAAAACACAAACTATGCTCACTTTTATCTATCTATTTAAAAACAAGAAAATGTAGTTTGAATAACTATGAAATAACTATCCGCCAAAGTGCATACGAAATGGATGTAAATAGTTGACTATATTTAATGTCAAAGGGATTTATTAGAATTATTTACTCAGCCGATTTGTGTTTGTAGACTAATATTTTTCTTTTTTTGTCATTTCAAAGCCTTGTCAAATTGTCTTTGACTTATGAGTTTGAATATCCTATGAGTTTTTAAAAAGCAAAGGCTAATATACCACATAAAATGCTACGAAAGTTTTCGTGTATTTTAATACAGTAATGAAAACATGAGATAGAAGCCCAATATTTTCAAGATTTGATTTATTCCGCAATCTTTGTTAAGATTGATATATTATACTTCCAAAATATTCGATAAAGTCTCCAGTTGGTTTACCAGCCCACCAACCACGTCAAGGTCGGAGACCACTGGTAGGTTTGTTTTTTTTTAATTTTTTTAAATTTTTTTTTTTTTTTTTTTAAATTTTTTTTTTCTCAAAACTTTATTTTCAAGAGAGAAAAGGCTACTAGCTTCAAACACATGAAATATTGGAAATTGGTGTTCATTCTTTAATTATCATCCTCATCGTTGTAATCTTCTAAAACAGTCTGATGAGTAAACTGGTTTCTACAATCATCACTGGCCTGACAACCACAAATGCTTGTTTATGATGAAGTTTTGTTCATAACATACATACAATTTACCACAAATAGTTTTGCCTTTGCATGTGCAAACAAGATCTTGTAAAAAGTCAGAAGACATTGGCCCTCAAAATATACTGGAACTATCGATCTATTCCCAAATGTCCATCTATATTCAAGATGTGATCTGGGTGGTGGTTTTTGCGGTATGGGCATTCATTAAGACGTACACTTGTAGGGAGACTCTAAATATGTGTTGTCTGAAGGTTGGTAGTATCACTAAGGAAGCATCCTTAGATAGCGCTGACTTCACTCGCAGTATATTTAGATCACCATGTACAGATTGAGCCTTGCCTTTAGGGTCATATAGATCAGCGATAAATTGTCTTCCCACTGTTACAGATGTTTCGATATCAGAACCAGCTAGATTGATAAAACTTTGATATCTGAATTAGTGTTGTTTTAATGCCTTGTATAATGCTATTTTGCCTATTCCAAAGAAAGAAGACGTCGTGTCGCATCCCGTTAGTGCGTGATCAACTGGTAATGTGCTAGAAATCACTGGTCCAATGGCATTGTATATATCGAGTTTACCGCCGCTTCCCTTCGAATCCTTTATTATAGTCTTTTCTGTTGCCATATCACTCCATATGTCATTGAATACTACAGGCTTTTGTCTGACTGCAAACTTTCCGGACATGAAAGATGAATAAGTTTCTTCTGGGAGATTCAGCAAGTCAATTAATTAATAAGCTGGTGTCCACCTAGCATAATTTGTCTTGTTTGCAATGAAGAAATATGGCAACAAAGAAGACACGGATTGGAGGTGTAAAGTCCAATCTGCATCACGTTCTGCTTTCACATTCATAAGAATAACTTTAACGGCTATTAAAAAATTTCCCCAAAATTTAAAAGTTGGAGATGCTTTATAAGAAATCTCTCTGAACTCCAAAACCAAAGGGGAAAACTATTCCTGGGAAAGAATTAAAAATTCAGAGATCTACAACTTTTGTAGTAATGTCACTGAATGCATCATGACAAGAAAGCATTGTTTGAACGAACTTTTCGTCTATGTTAGCAATTTTCCGTTGGCTTGAACACAATTGAAAAAATTTCTTGAACCATAGTGCCATCACAGTTTCATATGCTAATGTGTAAGCTCTAACTCCGCGATTAAACTGCTTGTCTTGGAGAATCTGATCTACAGTACATCCTTCATATGCACCTGAATCGACCAGTAAATCACGAAGCCCAGCTGATGCCCATTTTTTGCCTATTGCTGAAATGTAACACGAAGCCATGTGGAATCCACCTAATCTCACAACGTGCGGGTGAAAAATCTGAGGCATAGACCACTTTACTTGTTGGGCTATGGCATAAAGCTGTTGGTCGAAAGTCTGTTCTGGGTTATTCTGACCTGCGGCCTTTGACATTTCTAGGCATTTCAGCATTGTCGTATACACTGTCGTCATGTCAGCAGGTTTTGCGTTTATGATTGGGGGATATGCAACGACGACATGAATTGCTTTTCGGTCGGAAGTCTTTTGTGGAAGCCTGCCCGAAAAAGGTATGATTTGTTTTTTTATCATTTTGAAACCCAGGTATTTCTACAATGTCGCGTGTAGGTGATCGGAGCAATACCCAAGCCATATCAGACACGTCAGATTTATTGGTTGTACATGCTTAAATTTGGCTATATGGCTCGGTACATCTAGGCTTACAGAAAGGCAAACATGACATGAGAGCAGAAGTGTTTTCATCCAGAGCGACGGATCTTTCTTGGCCGCGTTTTATTTTGACATTATCTACGTCTGTCTGAAAAGTCGGATTGTTCACAACCTGAAAACTGCTCGAGCCATAGAATGGAATGTGTTTTTACCATCAATAGTTTCTGCATTGATATCAACATTGTCAATGCAAACCCTTCATGAATAAAGTCTCCACCTGCAATTTTAGGACATATGCCATTGAGAATGTATGTTCCATTTTGGGATCTTATAATTTCATGGTTTGCTGAACTAGTCAGAAATTGTCTAACCGCAGTGTAAGACGTACAAAAGCAATGTGAATGTAAAGTTTCAATAAGATTTTTCGAACCATATTCATGATGCAACTGAACAGCCAATGATAAACTTAATGGGGTGAACTGGTTTTTATGCAGAGATATCACATACTCGGCTAAAGCAATACATTTCCTTACTGTATCACCTGGGAGTGAATTGTAATCATTCTACATATGTAAATAGTTGTCATCTATTAATATGGCAAGAAAGTTTATCAAAGAGGTAGGTATGAATTGTAAAGCCGTAGGGATAGAAACTTCCGTAGGAGATGGATAAAATTCAGCAAAATTTTTAACGATTGTAAACTGCTTCTCAAAATTTTTGCCGCATCATGTAGGGTTGATCTTCTTGATGTATGTAATCTTTTACAAAACTGGTTTTCATTTCAGACAATTTTAATTCTGCTTTTAAACTACTTCCAGCGCAAAAAGCCTCGGAAACACTGATAGAGCTACTGAAAATCATATTTGATTTACCCTGTCCTCTTTGAGTCTGAACAACAATGAGATCACCGTAGTGATTTTCTAGTTTGTGTTGCAGTTTAGTAGTTGTATATCTACTTCTAATTTCTTGTTGAAGAAAGGAACAATATGTGTCTAGTAAGTTCGATAACGAAAATGCTTTCTTATTCAAAAACAGATCATCGTGTAGAACTTCCGTCAAGTTCTTGAAAACAATGTCATGCTCCGACTCATTTTAAGCATCATCATCAGGTTCCTTTTTTCCAGTTCAGCATGTAGTTAGCAATGCATGTTAATTGATACAGTGCCTTGTCCTTGAAGTTCTCCATAGAGAGTTAACTTACCATTGGATAGTCAAACTTGTCTTTTGCGGCATTTAATATATTATCAGCACGTTAAAAAGACTCGACTCACCGCAATTGCTTACCTCGCTTGTAGGACTTTTGTCTACAGAATACACATTTAGACCAGTCTAATTGTAATACCGTTGAGCGTGTTATAACGCAAGTTGATTCAAACACGGAATGGTTTGCACTCGATGTTGAGCATTGTTCTTTCCCTATTGAAATGTTTCTAAGTTTTTTCTACTTGTATAGGCTTTGTAACACGACCTATGATATTTTATTTGTTCTAATAGAATCATTTTCGTTGACTCAAATTTATAACAAAGGCGGCGATAAATAATACCCTATCTGAAATGTATTGCGTCTAAATGAGTAGTTTTCCCTTTTTCTGTTGCATTTGACAAATTTTCATCAGTAGATATTTAGCAAATAACGCATAATTCCCAATTACTCTTAAGCCTACTCTTTTTTGGAACTGAGTGAGCAAACTTAACAGGACTCGTGTCCATTTTCCCCGGGTTATTTCGGGGGTGTAGCAATGTGGTTTAAAATAAGTTTATTCAACAAAATCAACAAGAAATAAAACACCTAAAAAAACACTAACACATAAAATCTGTATACTCAATCAAACCTAGTCACAGACATTGATACAAATATGTCTTACTATAAACGAAAATAAAGAAAATACACAGTTTTTTTTCTGTAAAACACAGCAAGTCGGGGGGAAATAGGAAAAGGGAAAGCAACAAGACTTATTGAAGTGAAAATCGAATAGTAAAACTGCTGTATATGATGAGTATTATAAAAAGGCCCGAAAAACTTAATTTGCATGTTTTTTCGAAATTTTAGATAAAAACTTCTTGCATATTGAGTAATGTACTATTTTTTGTGAAAATGTACCACTGATGATATATGTAAGAAATGTTATATACAGGCGGTAACATTGTAAAAAATGACATAAACTTTTGAAAATCGTTCAATTCACTTAATTTTTATGTTCATATGATAAGTAAGTTTGATATCAAATTAAAGCTGATACATGACTCTTTCATCTGATAACAACTTTTGTGATGATATCTTCATTAGGTAATAAGTTATAAACGTTCCTGTTTTTGAAAATGAAAAAGAAAAAAATCGGAAAGTCGCACTTTATCGCAATTCTACAAAAAGAAATGCACCGTGGGAAAACTCTACGACAGAGCTAAAATGCATAGGCGGATCCAGCCCCCCCCCCCCTTTCGTGGGAAAAATTTGGTTGATTATTTAGGGAATCATTGAAGCATGACTGGAGCGGGCCCCCTCTTAGGTCAGTCAACGGGCCCCCTCCCCTTAGGAAAAGTTCTGGATCCGCCACTGAAATGAAAGTATAATGTTAACTCTATCTTAATGTGCATATTCAGCCGTGAGGTATTTCGGTCCATTAAACTCCTTAACTAAGCGACTTTTCCTGATTTGTCACTCCACTAGTATTGATCATTGTCGAATCTTTTGTCCTGAATAAAAAAATACAACTTGCAATCGTATTTTCATTTGAACTTTCACATTCTATTTTAGAGCTCGACAATTCAAGCGTATGGATGTATTAGAAATTTGGTATTGCTTTTGCTTGAACTTCATATCTCGTAAGACATATGACATGAAACCTAACCACAGACTTTCAATTTTAGTAAAGTTGATAGAAAAAATTGTTTTCAGTACAGAAAATCTATTTTTTGTACATTAGTGTATTCTCTCTTTGTAAACCCACTTCCTGTCCTGATAAATTGTGACTCAGACTCAAAAGACTTGTTAAACCCCGCCGCATTGTTGCGCCTGTCCCTTAAAAGTACTATTTATATAGCGGCATTTAATGTACATGTAAACGGTAGGCAAATTGTTGGTAGTGTACTGAATGTCCTATTATTACAGTCTTTTACAGATTAATTTTATTTTTAAAGTATTTTCTATGACGTCACGTACATAACAACGTTACAGGTATTAGAACAAACAACAAAAGTTAAGCAAGATGATTTTTTGTATTTTGACAGTCAAATAATAAAATCTAAGCCAAAAACGTAGAACTTTATCATTGTATTTAATAACTTGATTTAAATTCAATTCATTGTCCTTTAAATTCTCGAGTTTTTATTGGTTTAAAAATTAAGTGACATAATTTGTGCATTAGTGAAAGAAACAGACAAAAAACCCTTGCTTGTACTAACGAATTAAGAACGTCTGTACGAGGATAGCATTCGTCTGATTTAACAACAGCTTTTTACATGATAGTTAATATTGTTTATTCTCTCTTAGTTATTCAATAATTCTTTTCTAATTCCATATCACAAATAACATTGTCAAATCCGGATTATACGAGAAGGGTACAAGAAGATTTCAATATTATATTCAGTGCAAAAAGTTGAAAAAATGTATCATATGTGAAAAAGACTAAAAAGAAATGAAAGTTATAAATATAAGTGGGATTAATAAACATGATTTCGATGCTCCAACATATGTATGTCACATCCAAAGTAAACTTCTTTGACCTTAGTTGTCCATTATCATATTTTATCGGTTGGTGAGGAAAATTTGGTAATCTTTAAAACTCAATGTGAGATTCGTCATTTAACCTATATACGTAACAATTGAAAAAAATATACTATACATGCACACATCTTAGGTTTCGATATCGTCGATTTATATGTCCGTATTACGTTTTGTTGATTTGTTTGTGTTATGTAATCATACTCAACATCTTTCTATATTGACATCTAAATAACTGTTATATGAAGATAGGGTTATATGGTATGCTTAGACAGTTAACCAAAATTCCTTTAGGTAAAAAAAGGTAATCCTGATCTAATGGTGTTAACCAGAATATAAGTTTCGATCTTAATGTAAATTACATGATCATTGCATTATCACAAATACTTTGATCTCAATGACCGGAACAGCGGAATACAAATTGCAATAATTAAAAATTTGTCTAATTAATATTTGCATATATGACTGAATGGCTGGATGAATGGATGGATAAATGGATGGATTGTATGCATGTAGGTAGATAAGTAGATAGGTAGAGGTAGGTAGGTAGGTATGTAGGTAGGTAATAAGGTAGGTAATTAGGTCAGTATGTAGATTGGTATATAGGTATATCATGAAGGTTTACTTGTAAATAAAAATAATAAGTAGGAAGAAAGGTCTATAATTTTTTTTATTTTAAGTTGCATGTAGTAAGCTTTTTATTAAGATTGCAAGGTTATCTTAGGCTATGCAAGGATCTCCACTGAAATCTGTTAACAGGATGTGCAATATTGTTGCCGAATAAAAATAAATTGTTATGCGTTTGCGTGTCAGAAAGATCCCACTTATTTCGATAGTTGATAAAGTCTTTTTGAATTTGTCAATTTGCTGGGCTTTCCCTTTTAAAATTAAATAATATTGGTGTTTGGCGCAATTCTTTTGTTCTTAAAAATTCTTTAAAGGTAAATGTCTTGTAAATACACATGGCAGGTTTTTGTTTATATATACTGAGTCGCATTAAAAAGATGAAATACATTAAATCAAAGGAGTGTTTAATATAAATATGATTTCATGTGCATTTTTACTATTCCACAATTCATATTATGTAATTTTTTTATAAGGATTACATTCACTTCATTACATTAGTTGTGTTTACATAAGCTTTCAGGTTTGTTTTGTAAATTGTTATTCAATTAAAGTTATTCCTAACTTGTTTATGACACTCTTCTGGTAATACAGGATTACAAATAAAAGTTAAGATCGTCGAATAATACGAAACTATATAACTTGACAGCATATGTTACCGGATAATGTTAAATGCTTGATTGTTCGTATTTCATTTAAATAAGAAGCAATAATATTGAAATCATTCATATTGGATAGAATTGACAAGCGGTTAGAATCCACGGTAAGATACGATTCGTAATAGAATAGTTACACTTGATGAAATTATTGATTGATTGATTGTTTAATTTCACTTTTAGCACTATTGTGTTATTTTGTGGCGGTCAAGTTTTATTGGTGGAGGAAGACGCGGTGCCCAATCAAAGACCTTTGAAATATTTACTGACTATCCTTAACAATTAGGAAGTAAAACTACAAAAATACCGAACGCCGAGAAAAATTCAAAACGGAAAGTCCCTAATCAACTGGCAAACTAAAAAGCTCAAACACACCAAACGAATGGATAACAACTGTCATATTCCTTGCACGGAAAAGGCATTTTCTAATGTCGAAAATGGTTGATTTAACCTGGTTTTATAGCAAGCTAAACCCCTCACTCGTTTAGAGAAAAGTATCAAATAAGAAATTAGAAAAAAAAAACCCACACGGTATGGTTTATATATCTTATCTCATAAAATTACTACACAAATGA
This sequence comes from Mytilus galloprovincialis, assembly GCA_037788925.1. NCBI lineage: Eukaryota > Metazoa > Mollusca > Bivalvia > Mytilida > Mytilidae > Mytilus > Mytilus galloprovincialis. The sequence continues at coordinate 36,089,847 of CM075340.1, forward strand.
CATCCTTGAAAGTACGTTTTTTGATTGAATGATTGATTTTTGGTGTTTTAAAGCCACTTTTAAGCACCGCATTTAGGCTATTTCGTGGCTGCCAGTTTTCATTGGTTTAGGAAGCCCGGAGAAAACTACCGACCTAGGATAGGAAAACTGACGTTTATTTGAACAAAATCGATTGAGATGAATATAATACAATATTATCATGTTTTGAAAGTGCCATACTATTTTGTTTTTATAAATATAAAAAAGAAGATGTGGTATGATAACCAATGAGACCACTGTTAACAAGAGACCAAAATGACATCATTTTTTATCATAAAGAAATGGGAACTAATTTCAAAGATAAACACTTTATCATAAACAATAGCCATGTTGAACAAATTATCATCATACACCTCTAAACCGACTAACACGTTCATAGTTTGTAATTAGGAACATGCGGCAATGTTTGCAATGTTTTTCTTTTTCAGATCTGTCCTAAGTTGTGATTGAGAAAATAATGATACGAATGTGGGTTTTCCTGTTTATATTTTTCTGCCATGTTTTCGAATCCTCTCAGACGCATGCTCGTAAGAATCTACATCTAAGATATTGAGTTTTAACTTACTTGTTTTTTTTTATATTCTCTGATATTTGATACTATATCAACTGAAAGTTTATTTTTGCATTTCCGACAACTTACGCAGACGAATCAAATGAAGATGTTTAATATATGTTATTTGACTTATACAATACCATCGAGCTCGAATGTGTAGATGGCTATCTGTTAATCATAACATCAGATATAAGCAAATACATGGAAACACTCAAAGCCAATGGTTCTTTTTTTAATACATTTGATACATACCAAGAATATTGGTTTATATTTTAAGTAGACAAAACTGCTTTTGGCAATAATTTCGTGTAATCAAATGTCGATTTTTATGGCCAGTGTAAAATTGATTTCATAATTATTAGATAAGATATTTATTAAAATGTAGTATTTTATTTATTTAAGGAAGTTCGCTACTCTGTTTCAAAATAACAAGCTTTTCATAACACAAGTATTTATTGATAGGGGATAAATAAAGGAATAAAAAAAACATAAAAAATATATAGGTAAATTTGCTTGTTTTTCGAGATATTGAAGCTTTGGCGGGAAAATATTCTCTCTTGATTTTTCATAGCTTTATCATTGACAAGTTTAAGTTCTCAAAAACTATAAAAAAATAACAAAGATTTCATAAGACTTTTACAGATGGCTTATAATTATACAGGCAAAAGATTTATAAAAAGAAAAATGGGGGTCAATGGGCAAAAATTGTTAAAGCATTTAAATGTTTAATCCCAGAGGATTCCGAAAATCTTACAAAATCACAAAATATGACAAGCGAACATCCTTAAATAATGTCATTCATTAACTTTATCTGCATTATTATTTTAATTTAAGCCTGAGAAGTGTTGACGATTTAAATATCTATTTTTGAGATATAAATGATTATACAGAAATTGAAAACTATCATGCAATAAAAAGAATGTATTACCGAAATATATCGAAGTTAATCATAGAAAAACACGTAAACATGTAATATTCAAAAACGTAAAAAGTAAAATCACAAAAATACATGAACTCCGAGGAAAATTTCAAAACGGAAAATTCTTAACCAAAATGTCAAAATCAAAGGATAAAACACATCAAACGAATGGACAACAACTGTCATATTCCTGACTTGGTACAGGCATTTTCAAATGTAGATACGATCAATTAAACAATAACCCATAGATACGTTCAAATACGTCAACGTATCAGATGCAGAGATCATACGTCTTTAATTGCTCTATTAAGAAGACCTTCTGTAGGGTTTTATGCTGGCACGACAAATGTGAATTAAAAAACAAATACGTTGTCTTTTATCCCTGACTACAGTCGTTTATTTTCATCAGTTTTTGTTTTAGTCTGATTTAAATATATGAAGTTAAATTAATCATATCATCTGCAAACTGAGCTGACAATTTTTATAATGATTTACAGCTGCTCCTATATGTCACTGTAAACCTCAATACTCTCCTGTTTGTGGAGATGACGGCAAAACATATAAGAGTGAGTGCAGAGCTAAATGTGCGTAAGTAATACTGTACTTAAATATTTAACCAGGTCTTAATGGAATAATTCTGGTTTTAACAGTGTGTCTATATTCGCAAATAGTTTTTAAAAACAAATTTTTCGTAAATGCTGTAATAACCTACGTCCTGAATGTTCTCTTCTGAAAGAGGGGCGAATGATTCCAGAGGGACATTCAAACTCATAGATCGAAAACTTAGAACGCCATGGCTGAATGATAAGACAATTGGTAAAAATCTTACAATAAGTTATCTGTCGAAAATAACTAGGAATTAGTCTTTGTATAAGAAGGATGTCTAGTTATGAACTGTTTAACAACACAATTACATACTGGATAATAGTTTATGTGTCATGACTGTAAATTAAAATTTTCCTATTGTTAAATTATCTGTCTTTTGTATTACAATGGCTATACAGGTATCTCTTTACAACAATTGATTTTGATCATGTTGATAAATCACTATTTGTTTTAACTTTTAGCTTTGCGTTCTGTTTAAGTCTATTCAATCAACAAACAATGCTTATTTAACTTTCACCCTTATTTGTTAACCATAATCATTGTTCCACGAGGCAATTGGCCGTTTCAGAATCTGTAGAAACCATGGGTAATTTCATTGCTCGTACCCCAAAATGAAAATAACGTCAGGTCATTTGTTGAATTTCCATTGTTTATGACATTTTTAACCAATAACAACGTTTTGGTGTACACTTTTGAAAATATTCCCCAGGATGCATTAGATTCTGAAACAGCGAATTGCAGGTATGCTCAATATGACCAAAGGAAATTGAAAATTCGAAATTTATTTCAGTGGAGTAAACATTAAATGCAAACATAAATGTCCCTGTCCTGATGATGGTTGTAACTGTCCAAAAATATATAGGCCTGTTTGCTGTTATAATGGAAAAACATACTACAATGAGTGCAAAGCTACATGCGCGTAAGTTTTAATGACGTATCATATTTACTCTGAAGGGGAGAAATATTATTTGATTTCACAGTTACACAGATCTAGATATATTAATATGTTTGGATATGTGTAACTATCGGCAACTTTACTCATAATAAAAGTGTAGGCAAAGTATCTGACTTTTATCCAAAGAAACACTGATCTTTTTTTTCAAAAGAAATCGTTGTTGACCTTTTCATTTTATGAAAAAAATCTTTTAATCATACAATGCTACGTTGACTTTCATTGCATGTTTCCTTTACATATTTATCGATTAAATGTTACAACAAAGATATTTAATGTTCAATTTTGGTACAGGAACTTGCATTTATTTAAATACAAAATGTCTTGTAAAAATAATATGCACTGTGGCCCCGTAATTTACAAATAAACTGCGCTGTTTCCTGATTTTATGACGAAACATATAGGAATGAGATTTTTTGCTAAATTTGCAGCATATATCTAGGTTCCATAATATTCGACTATTCGAAACGAAAATTTTGTTCTTTCGCTACTTGACAGATATCGAGGCATTAAAATGAAAAAATCATTCACACCCAATCGCTTAAGAAAAATAGACAGCACATTGAATTTAAGATAAGTTCTAACAAAATGTCAGTCTTTCAGTTTGACCCACAATTATTTCAATTGATACATACAAGGTCGTCTTCAAAGAAGTAAACTTGTATATATTTTGTGTTGGGTCATGGGACATGCCGGTCTTTTTCAGTTGACATTGAGTAATTGGCCTTCAAGTGGAAACCAAGTTTAAATTAAACAAAAGAAATGGGACTCTTTGTGAGAGAAAAAAAGGCAAGGTTGGGTAATTTGAATTGTGTATACCTTTTTATATGGGCTTAAAAAGTTTAATGAATGTGCCTTATTTAGGATTATATGCATTTTTTGTGTGCGGGTTTACTTAAATTATTGAATTAAGTTTCCAGATATTTGTACACTTTTAAGTTATAGAAAAATTTTCACGAAGAAGTCGATTGTGGTAGGTCCAAGTTCTAGTGGATCTTTTTGGTGCCTATGCATAAATTCCTTCAAACAGAATTAGAGAGAAAGATAACAGGTTTATCTTTTTAAATCATCAAGTTGCAACTCTGCACTCTCCTTATGAGTAATAAAAACAGAGTTGTTATGCTCGAAAAGCACATTTGTACCAAAAGTACATGACGACAAAAATTTCTGGTGGATCTTAACAATGATAACTTCAAAAAAAAAATCTCTTCTGTGCCTTTTCACAAAATTTTCAATTCGAATTTAATTTTTTTAATTTCTTTTTGAATATCGAAAATCCCATCTGACAATAGTTCCGACAAAAGTACATTAATGATGCGCAATAGCCAGTAGAATCATTGCTTTAAAAATACAACTGGCATATACGGATCGTTATGATGTTATGTAGATAACTTTATAGGTTTTCAGGAGCTAAATTGACAGATTGTCAAAACGACAATGTCTTCCATTATGACGATTTTAAGATTAGGTGCCGTAATATGGAAATAATTTTGACGAAGTAGAATCCTGACAGCATAGTTTAATAACTTGAATCATTAAAGAATAAACAATATAGGATTTGACGATACATGTCTTAGTAGAATAACGTCATATGCGGACTTCATCGAGCCCCTTAAGAAACATGTATGCTAGTTCAGTGAAAATTATCTGTTAAACAACATAATTAATGATATAATTGATTATATGGCCTGACTAAAAAGACGATTTCGATACTGTTACACTGCTGTCTTTTGTCGTACAATTGAAATTTGTATCGCTTTGTAATTTTTCTGTTTTAATAACAAATCCCCATTTTTCAGATTTTACCTTTATGATTTGTTTTGTTAAATTTTGTTCAATCAACACAACGCTTAATCGAAATATCATCTTTATTTGTTTTTCTATGTATTGTCCAACAAATCCATTGCAGTTATGCTCAATACGACTAAAGAAAGTTGAAAATTTATTTTATTTCAGTGGAGTAAAGGTTCAATGCAAAAGTAAATGTCCTTGTCCCGCTGCTGTCTGTAACTGTCCAAAAATATATAGCCCGGTTTGCGGAAGTGATGGCCAGACATATAGTAACAAATGCAAAGCTAATTGCGCGTAAGTACTAATGTATTTTAATATTTGACTTGCTCCAAAAGGAGATTAATTATTTTCTGTCCGGGTTTCAAACATCTACAGTGTTATGCTATTCAAATATCTTATACTATTAGCAATTTAAAAAAAATAAACAAATAGGTTTTTTTTAGCAAAGTACCAGGTTTTTATACGAAGATACACTTTCTTCTCCAGATGATATTAACATATATAATTCGTTTTTAACTTTTTTCAGTTTTGTGGAAATTCATCCATTTTGGACATTGCTTAATTGACTTTTATTGCACATATGGTTTAATAATTTTTGTTTAAATAGTACAACCAAGATATTGAAAGTACAATATTAGTATATAGAATATTAGAACAAACAATGTCATTACTCACACTGAAGTTGGGTAAAATAACGTCATACCGTAGTCTAGGATGTTTGTCAGTGCAGATACGTCAATAATTCGGTTTTATAAAATTTCTAAATTGTACATCATGGTATATATTCGCAAATATTTTCTAACATAAAAATTTCTCAAAAAGTCCTTATATATTACGTCCTGGTTCGTTGAATGATATTTCAATTCAATATGTCTAGTTCTGTGTATGAATAGCATTAAAACCCATAGAATCTAAGATTTGAAAGAGTGGCCAAGGAATTGATTAGAAGCAAACATGAATACAACCAGTTATTTGTTGAAAGTAAACTAAATTTAATATGAATATACGAAGAATAATCAGATATAAACTGTGACACCGGATCATATAAACTGACTGAAAAAGTTGATTTTTTCATAATGTCAAAATATCTGTTTACAATGGCTATAAAATTACAGAGAAAATGTATGATTGACAATTAAACAATTATCCATGAAAGTTAAAATGAAGCGAATGTAAGCAATTTTTGGCAACCGTATGGTCATCAACAAAGAGAATAATCACATACCGAATGATCGGCAATAATGTCTATTTTTTTGTCATTGTCTTTTTTATCAGGTTTAATAATACGTTACCTTTTTTCAGTTTTAGCCTTTGTTTTTTGTTCAATCAAGATTTGATTTTCATTATTATTTTTCAAATGGCACAACAGATGTAATGCTGCCTAGCTCAATATTACTCAAGGAAATTGATTCTTTCTAAAATTATTTCAGTGGAGTAAAGGCTAAATGCAAAAGTAAATGTCCTTGTCCTGATGATGGTTGTCTCTGTCCATTAATATACAGTCCCGTTTGCGGAGGAGATGGCAACACATACGGTAACGCGTGTGCGGCTAAGTGCGCGTAAGTATTAATTATGTCACCCGATCGACAATGTCGGGTGACATATTGCTTTTCCTCCGTTTCTTTTTATTATTATTATTATTATTATTATTATTATGGCACCCTCAACGGAGTTGGGGTGACATATTGTTATTGTTCGTTTCTTTTTGTCTTATTATTTTTATATTTATTCTTCCACACTTTTTTGTCCATACTATTTCTCAGAATTGGCTTAAACAATATTGATGGAACTATACCATAATGTTGACCACCACATTAAATAGTGCAGTGAGGTATGGCATCATCAAGATGGCTGCCGTTGCCATGGAAACGAAACAAATGTGAAAAATTTCTGTTTTTTGTTTTGGTGAACTGTTTGAATATGCTTACACTCAGAATCATCATATTTTAATACAATGTAGGTGCCCACTATATACAGGTGTTGGATGATTTTGGCACTCATTGGACCTACTATGTTGCCATGGAAACTACACCAAAAATTTCAAAAATATCAAAATGCTCCAAACTTCATGAAACTTCACAGTAACGATGAGCAACATTGGAAGATGTGGCATTTGGCGTTGGAATTTCCAAAATATCTGTAGTTACCATGGAAACAATGCAAAAAGGTCAAAACTTTGAATTTTCACAGAACATTCCAGAACATCAATGTTAAATTTACTCTAGAGACATTAAATGGTATATATGATTATGGAGTGAAAAAATTGCAGCGGGGGTTTGACTTTGGAATATTCAAAATGGCCGCCGTTACCATGGGAACAGCAAAATTATGAAAAACTTCAAAATGCTTTAAATTTAATGAAACTTATAACAAATTTTGCCTAGCTTCTGTAGACTTAACTTTTGAGTTTCGAATTTTCAAAATGGCCGTCGTTGCCATGGAAACAGCAAAATTTTTCTAAATGGCTGCCGCTGGCCTGGCAATGGGGAAAGGGTGCCATCCGCTATTGCTTGCAATGGCAAATCTAGTTATATTTGATATCTTACTTGCTCCGAATTGCTTTAACAGTTAAAAACACCTCGCGGGATCGCACTGTTTGAATATTTTTAACTATCGGCAGTTTTATCTAATAAAAATAATGTAGGTGTAGTACCAGCTTTGTATCCGAAGATACTCTGAAATTAATCCATTTATTTACATATAGGATGCGTAGTTAAACTTAATTGACTTTCGAATCATTGCACATATGTCCTTCATAAGTACAGTTCAAATTGTGGAAGAAAGATACCATATATGCTCAATACAATTATAAAATTTGTTCAATTTTAGTGTTAACAACTGCATTATGTTTAAAATAGTTCAAAGGTAAGATTCACTGGCAGTGACCCTGCAGTTTTTGTCTTTGTCCAAAAATATACAAAGCTGCTTGCAAAGAAAAATTACAACACATATGGTAATGTGTTTGACATTAAATGCACTGTAGTATTAATGTTTTTCGATATTCGACTTTTAAGGGCGGACAAAAATTGTTTTTGTGCGCATGGCATAAGATAAAAATCGAGGTTAATGATTTTTAACAAACATCGATGTATTCGGATGATTTAAAGATTAACCTCCATCCATCCCCCCTCGAAAAAAACCTAGCAATTCATCTAAAAAGTGGTATAAACAAGATAACTTCAATGTAACATTTAATGATTTTGATTAAGGTCTTCTCCGAAAAAGTATATCTCGTTGAAATTTATTTACCAGACCATTAGTTTTGCCAATGTCTTTCAGTTTACATTCAATTTCATTAAAAGCTCAATATAATAACTTTCCTCATTATAATGAACAAACAATGTCATTACTCACACTGAAGATGGGTAAAATAACGTCATACCGTAGTATAGGATGTTTGTCAGAGCAGATACGTCCATAATTTGGTTTTATAAAATTTCTGAATTGTACATCATGGTATATATTCGCAAATATTTTCTAACATAAAAATTTCTCAAAAAGTCCTTATAAATTACGCCCTGGTTCGTTGAATGATATTTCAATTCAATATGTCTAGTTCTGTGTATGAATAGCATTAAAACCCATAGAATCTAAGATGTGAAAGAGTGGCCAAGAAATTAATAAGAAGCAAACATGAATACAACCAGTTATTTGTAGAAAGTAAACTAAAATTAATATGAATATGAATATACGAAGATTAATCAGATATAAACTGTGACACCGGATCATATAAACTGACTGAAGAAGTTGATTTTTTCATAATGTCAAAATATCTGTTTACAATGGCTATAAAATTAAAGAGAAAATGTATGATTGACAATGAGACAATTATCCATGAAAGTTATAATGAAGTGAATGTAAGAAATTTTTGGCAAACGTACGGCCATTAATAAGCAGAAAAATCACATACCGAATGATCGTCTATTTTTTTGTCAATGTTTTTTCTTTATCAGGTTTAATAATACGTTTTTTTGTCAGGTTTAACCTTTGTGTATTATAAATCAATATTTGATTTTCATTATTATTTTTCAAATGGTACAACGAATGCTGCCTTCTCAATATTGGTTACGGGAATTGAAAATTCTAATTTATTTCAGTGGCGTACAGGTTAAGTGCAAAAATAAATGTCCTTGTGAAGATGTTTGTTCGTGCTCGAAAGAATTAAGTCCTGTTTGCGGAGTTGATGGCAAAACATATGATAATAAGTGTATAGCTAAATGCAAGTAAGTTTGACGTCACTGACAATACGACGTCGACAATAGACATGTACAATAGTTGGAACGTTATGTTCCCGCGATAATCTCAAAACCTGGTTTATCATAGATTTATCATTAGTTTGTTTGAAGCTCACACCTAATTTGTACAACTCACAACGATGAATAGATGGCTCACAAATCAAGAAACTATTTGGTATATCTTTAACTGTTTAAGGAAGTTCGCTACTCAGTTCCAAAATAACAAGCTTTTCATAACACATGTAACAGTAGTATATATTGATACGGGATAAATAAATGAACCAAAAAAGCGAAAATAATGTAAAGGTCCGTGTGCTTCTTTTCGAGAGATCTTTGCTCTCTTGAATTTTCATAGTTTTATCATTGACAAGATTAAGTTCTCAAAAACTATTAAAAAATAACAAAGATCTTATAACACTTTTACAAATGGCTTATAATTCAACAAGATTTACATAAGGAAAAATGAAGGGTTAGTTGGCAAAATATATTAAGGCATTCAAGTGGTCAAACACTGAGGATTCCGAAAAATCTGACAAAACATTCAAAACATGACAAGCGAACATCCTTAACATCAGTTACATGGAATTTCTCGGGAAAAGTTAGAATGTTAGCAGTGGTTTTCGTTTCTGTGAATTATTGTTTTTCTTTTAATTATTTGTAAAAGTATGACATGTTTTCTACCGAATGCATTTGGATTTGCTCAATTTTGATATATATATATATAAACAATACGTTATAAACAAATGATTAATTTGTGTTAAATTCTTTTTATCAAACGTTACAAAAAATAAATTGTATATTTGATATATCAAAAAGAATTATGAATATTTTTTTCCCAGTGGCGTGAGATTTAAATGCAAACGAAAATGTCCTTGTAATGCATGTGCATGTCCATCTGTATTGGCACCTGTGTGTGGAGATTATGGTCAAACGTATGACAATGCATGTGAAGCTGTGTGCGCGTAAGTACTAGTATAAAATGCATGAGAAAATTTTGAACGTTTATCGGGAGAAGATTAATTATGTGATTCCTTAATTGCAAAAAGATATGCAAGTAGATATATGAGATAGCAAGTGTTGCCGGGCTCCCATGAAGAGTTAAATGTGCATAGACGTTTGCAGAATAATGCGTATATACACCAAGTTAGTTGTGGTAGTAAAACAAGTGTCAGAATCCCCTTCCCTTTCATGAATGTGACCTACCGAATTATACTATTTACCGGATTTGTTATCACATAAGCAACACGACGGGTGCCACATGTGGAGCAGGATCTGCCTACCCTTTCGGAGCACCTGAGATCACCCCTAGTTTTTTGGTGGGGTTCGTATTGTTTATTCTTTAGTTTTCTATGTTGTGTCATGCGTGCTGTTTGTTTGTCTTTTTCATTTTTAGCCATGGCGTTGTCAGTTTGTTTTAGATTTATGAGTTTGACTGTCTCTTTGGTATCTTTCGTCCCTCTTTTATAAAAATAATGGATTATTGCTATTCTTTGATCTAACTGACTGATTGTTTTCCCCTACAGTAGAGTGATATGAAAAATTATCGCTAGAAACAGAGGGTGCACGTGCTGTTGTCAATGAAATTAACACTTCGTCATAGGTAAAATAACGGTAAACAGATTATCATTAGTCATCTCAACTCGATGTCTTTTTCTCACTTTCGCCGAGATCGAGAAAATCAATCTCGTTGAGATGACCAATGATAATCTCTTATTATACGACACGACGGAATATATGATTCTCATATCAAGTATTGTATTATTTTATGTAGTCAATTGGCCCTGCGTTTCTGGAGTTAAATTTCTAATTAATGTTCAAGCATTTTCATCTTATCTGTCAGTGCCTTTGTGCCTTATCAAAGTTTTTACAATTCAAACGACAGAGCATAAACAATATAACTAAATAACATTGTTAATATTTTTTCAGTGGGGTGACACCAAAATGCAAAGGTAAATGTCCCTGTAGCAAGTGTGCCTGTGAAAAAACATACCGACCAGTTTGTGGAGATGATGGCAAAACGTATGATAATAGATGTGCTGCAAAATGCTAGTAAGTTTTTGTGAAAAGTAAAATCACAAAAATATTGAACTTAGAGGAAAATCAATTCGGAAAGTCCATAATGACATGGCAAAATCAAATAATAAAACATATCGAAAACGAATGAACAAGAACTGTCATATTCCTGACTTGGTACAGGCATTTTCAAATGTAGAAAATGGTGGATTAAACCTGGTTCTATAGTGAGTGATTTTCTTTAATTCTTCTGATTGGCTATGTGTATGTCATACTTTGAATAGTATAAAATTTAGATTTATGTTATGTCGAACTCCGTTATTTGATTATCTTAAATAAGTTATCATGAGTTTGACTGTCCCGCTGGTATTTTTCGTCCCTCTTTTATAGTACCTTCTCGTTAATGTGTTTAAATACTCAAACTTATCCGACGTTTCGTTGGTTTTTCTAAATTCAAAATAATTCAAATAAAGTTTGTCCGACATTTTAACATTTTTTCTTATAATATATACTAGTCAAATAGTCAAACAATGATCGTGCATTCTCTATATTAGTATAAGAATTCGAATATTTGTGCATAGGGATTACAACAAAATGCAATGATAAATATCTGTTATGATTTCTAATTTTTTTCCTGCATAAAACTGGCTTTCAGATTCTGTTAAATAGTGTGTCATCTCTATTACTCTGTTGTGTGTTATTATTCAATTTTAAAAAGCTGCAATAATCACTTTATTCCTTTTTTGTGTTTATATCTTTGGCTCGAATATTACAACTAATATTTTGCATATTCATAACTAATTTATGAAATTGAGATATGTTTTCTTCTGTAGTGGAGTAGACGTAAAGTGTAATCGTAAATGTCCCTGTAAATCGTGTCACTGCAATAAAAGATACCGTCCTGTTTGTGGAAGAGATGGCACAACGTATAGTAATAGGTGTAATGCTAGATGTGCGTAAGTATTGGAATACACTTATCATAGATACCAGGATTGAAATTTTGTATATGCACCAGACGCGCGTTTCGTCTTCAAAAGACTCATCAGTGACGCTAGAATAAAAAAGTTGTAAATGCCAAATACAATACGAAGTTGCAGAGCATTGAGGACCAAAAATTCCTTAAAGTTTTGCCGAAAACAACTAGGTTAATTTATTCCTGAGGTAAAAAGATTGCATTTTAGTACTTTTTATTGTAAAGCAGATTAAACCTATTTTTCTCATTTTTTTAACGGAAGCTTTATGCACCAGTTGCGCGTTTCGTGTTCAAAAGACTCATTAGTGACGCTAGAATAAAAAAGTTACAAATGCCAAATAAAATAAGAAGTTGCAGAGCATTGAGGACCAAAAATTCCTATAAGTTTTGCCAATTACAGCTGAGGTAAAACGATTGCATTTGAGTAATTTTGATTGTGAAGGAGATTAAAACTTTTCTCCAATTATAAAGGAACCCTTGTAAAAAGATGTTTGAATACTATTTTAACCTCATCTTAAAATCTGTGTTCACCTTTTTTAGTGACGTCTTATTCAAATTTCTAATGGCACAGTACGAATTTGTTATCTTATGTAATCCTGTAATACATGTATTTTTCTTTCAAATCCATACTGACAGTCAAAAGATATAACAGCTGAAAAATCATAAGGAACCTAGAAAATTTATATGTTCCTCGTCACTATTCGTAAAACTCGTAAATTCATGGTCCAAACCCTCTAAATTATTAAAATAACCACAAATTAGTTTTTCCGTAAATAACTAGTTTAGTTCGGTATCATCATTATAAATTTGTCAACTCTTCAAAGGTATTCTACATTGACCAAAAAACAACAACATACAAGACATTCTTTATTTTTTTTTGTTTAGAAGATAGTTATACATGTTAAACTGTTTTCGGTGTTGCAAACTTCGACAAACTAATAGACTCGTGTTAAAAAACATTTTTATTTTGACATTTTGCAAAGTCATTTCAAATATTGCAAGATTGACAAATTAGTCGCTTTTATTTTCTGCGTTGCATATCTGCATGTTTTGTGCTATTTAAAGAAACAGTATTTCTTTGCAGTCGAGTAAAAGTAAAGTGTTTTGGCCAATGTCCTTGTGGTGGTCATGGTTGCAGATGCCCATATTGGAAGCGTCCAGTGTGTGGTGATGACGGTAAAACATATGTTAATGCATGTTTCGCTAAGTGCAAGTAAGTTTTCTAATTTCATATATCGTTCTATTACTGAGAAAAGCTTTTGTTTGAACACAAACTATATCTTAACAACAAGATACTTCCCTCTTATCACAGTTTGGGATATCAATAATTACATTTTGTTTTTACATTCTTATGTATATCAAAATTAAAGAACTTAGACAGAATAAAATCCCGATTTTAACTTTAAACCCAAGATTTAAAGTCACCATAACGGAAGAAGGCACTGAACGAGAAAAAGCAAACAAGATGGTACTGGACAGAATAAGAACTTCCTGTCGAGAACAACCTATGGTTAATTGTGATAGTTTGACATTTTAAGAAACTATAGGAAAAAGAAAATCATATATGGAAAAAGGAATAAAGCATAAATCTTTTACCATAGCCTTGGTTTATATTAAGGAGGAATAACTTAGAATGTTTTATCTTAAACGATTTTGACATGAAAATAAAAAGAGGAATTGTCAAATGGTGAAACCAAGTGTGTACATAAAAGATACAACTAGCATTTAGTCTTACATGGTACATTTGCAAATGAGGCGATAAAATATTAATCAACAACACTTATTTACTATAGTGTAGTCTATTCCCCTAAACTCCATCAATCTAATAAACAAATAGATCATGTGCTTTGACAACTTTTTAACAGAGAACGAAACTATAACGGTGATGGTAGATAATTATAGTTTGTCAAAAGTAAAATAACAAAAAATACCGAACTCCTAGGAAAATAAAACGGCAAGTCTCTTATCAGATGTCCTTATCAGACCTCAAACAAATTATCCTAATGTTTTTAATCGTTTCAGGGGCAAAACTGCTGTACGTTGTAAAGGAAAATGTCCGTGTTTTCATGTAAGTATTAATCAAATCATTTTTAAAAAAATAATTCTTCATTTATTACCATACGTATACATAAACATACTAACGCTGTGAGACCAGTACTGCAGAGGTACTTTTTTTGTGTAGTACGTATTTTTCTGATAAACAATATAAAATTTACATTTTCACAAATATCTATGAGTAAAAAAAAAACAAAAAAACAAATAAATTATGTGTGCAGATCTTAAAAACAATTCATAACGACTTTGACAGAACACATATCAGTTTTAATCAATAAAGGCCGATATTCCTCCATTACTCAAGACCTCTTTTCCAAATATCTGAAGGATAATATACAAATGAAGGCAACAGTAGTATATACATGTCATTATACCGCTGTTTAAAGTCATACATCGATTGGGAGAAAACAAATCCAGGTTACAAACTTTAAACAGCGGAAACACACCAATTATTAGAGGTAAACAACGCAGGAACAGAAACAATGAAGTGCCACAAAAACACAGTCAAACGCAATATACATAGAAACGAATTATTTGATTAAAACTGCCATATTCCTGACTTGGTTCAGGAAATTTGAAGACACAATAATTGTTTACAACATCAATGCTTTCTTTTAATTCACTTAAATCTTGTTATAGTCAATCAATTCTATCAATAGTACAGCTAGTGTATGTCGCACGAACTTATTGATATGAATCATTCATTCAAAAATAAAATAATAAAGCTCTCAATGGAATACTGGTATAACTGACAATTGATCACAGATTTTGTGAAATATTGTCAGATACTATAAATCTGAATCAAAAGGGAAAACTCAATGAAAATTCTACCTATGTTGCACATTGTAATGTAATCCATAGCGGAAAATAACATATTAGAAAAGAATGGCATACCTAAGATCACTAGGATTTGCCGAAATTCTTAATCCGTACAAGGTATACATGCACACAAGGCAAATGAGGCACAATAGTAACCATACTTGGCTTTGCCAAAATTCTTAATCATACACGTGCAATGTTCAATAGGATTAAATCATATATACACTAGGTTTGTATAAAATATTTTTTTTTTGTTATCATAAAATTGAGAATGGAAATGGGTAATGTGTCAAAGAGACAACAACCTGACAAAAGAACAAAACAACATCCGAAGGCAACCAATTTGTCTTTAACACAACGAGAAAATCACACCCCCAAAGGCGTGCTTAAGCTGACCCCTTGACAAAAAAGAATACTAGTTAAGGGGGCTCGCGGGTCTAAATCAATTTTTTTTATTTAATATAAGATTTCGCTATATTTTTCTATAAATGAACTTTATCTTATACTTAAAAGAAAAATGAAATAAAAAAATGGGGTCACCGTTCATTTACGCTCACAATCTGCTTTAGAAAGAAGCATACATTTTTGTCAATGTCCTTTTTTTCTGTTGAACTAAAAGGAGAAATAACGGTAATATCGAAAAAAAACTAAATTACAGAAATCGCTTAAATTTTACAATTATTTAGTTTATGTACAGCTTATTCGAAAACAACAATAAAAAATATAGGTAACCGATGAGTTAAAAAAGATATTTCAATTTTAATGCCTAAAAATGGCATTTTTGCACCAAAGGGAGATAATTTGGAGCTTTTTCAATGAAATTTACATTTTAAAAGTCACCTGGGGCCAATACCAATTGATTTTTTAGAATGATTTTTGTACCATATGATAACGTAACAACTACTAAAGGTAATTAATAAAATTTGTAATGAAAAATAAATGTTACATTTTTTTCGGAAAATCCTATACCCGCGAGCCTCCTTAAATGATAATGGAGGAAACATCAAACTTATAAATGAACTAAAAGAAACAAAACCATTTATATTTAATATCAACAATGTTGTTTATATTTTCAGATTGGTTAAAAGTCTATGTAGCGATTATTCTGTCCGTAGAAGAGTTTATGCTTACGTATCAGAAATTTCTGTTATATATAGAAACGCTGTTCAGATGTTAATTTAAAACCAAATATCAAATGTACAAAATACATATTTTCTTTTATATAACGCAAATAGTTCAGGTGAAGAAGGATATGCCTACCCTTTCAAAAAACCTGATATCCTCCCAAGGATTTAAAAGGGTTCGTATTGCTCATTTTTAGTTTTTTTTCTGTTATTTGTCCTTTTTTCGTTTTTCATTATTTGCCATGACATTGCCAGTGTGTTTTCGACTCATGCGTTTGAATATCTCTTTGGTTTATTTCGCCCTCTTATATTGTAATAATTTAATTTTGGATGTAACGCGTCTTCTGATTGGCTGACGTTATTTTGTTATCGGCCCATAGATATAATTTAGTCATGTGACCGTGACGTCATCAACGTTTTTTCGTGGTTTTCTACGGTTTAAAATGGAATTTAGCATTAAATTATAAGAAATGACTGTAATATTTTTTCTGTCTATTCGAAATAACATAAAAATGTGGTGCACTGTTAAATAACCCGCTACGCGCGTTATTCAGTGTGCACCAAATATTTTATGTTATTTCTTCATAGACAGAAAAAAGAGTACAGTCATTCCTTAAATAATTATATATAGTCCAGGATTTTAGTGTAATCTTTTCCTTCTACAAATGAACAAATGCATTTTTAACAATTGGAGATAATAAGGTTGAGTGTGTATGCAAAACAAGTGAACATTTATACTGTCTCATATTTGTATGTCCTTTCAGTTCAGTCATATAGAATGATATTAACTTAAAAAAACAATGAAAACCAAACAACCCATAAATAATCACAAAATGACAAAAAGACTTACAAATCAGTGGTTATTGTCTCCAGCCAAGTCACAAGACACAGCCTTGACGACTTATGAGTGTTTGACACTATTTGCATATCCTCAACAAATGCAGAACATTGTGCACACATATCTTGGAATAGAGTTAGTTCATTCACTATATCACATAGTTAAATACATAACCAAAATATCTGACTTGATTAGGCGTCTTCATTTTCACTAATCTATATTAAAAAAGCAAAAAGGAGATATTTTCATTATTTTTCTTCCAAGTGAAAACTAGTTTCCATGCGGTCTGCTTATCTTCTTTAAAATGTATATAAAAGTATTCATATCCACATGTATATACATCTAGATATTTTCATATTGTTGTCTATGTATTACAAAATACACTATATCAATTGAATTTAGCTTCAATTCGTAAATTGATCAGATGAAGTTTTGGTTTGTAGCAAGGGTCAGTTTAATTATTATAAATTTGATTAAGTCTTTCAACTGATGTCATTTGAATTTAGTATTCGCAATAAAAATGTATATAGCCAAGGCTCTGGGTAGAAGACCGTAATTTGACCCATAATGTTTTACTTCTAAAAATTGTCACTTGGATGGAGTCGTGTCATTTGAATTCATACCATATCTTCTTAAATCTATTTAAACAATTTATGACTCGACACACCCGGTCTTGCATCTTCTGCATTTCAGGCGATGTACTAAGTTTGGTGTTTCCTTGATTGGATATAATTGATATTTTAGACTTAAACATCAGCATACAACTGTTGTTTTAATATACTTCACATCGGAACGCTAAATCAATCAGTAATTAGTAGGTAAAGGTCACCATTACTTCAATTTTCCTTACGGTATTTGTTTTATTGTATTTGAAATTACAGTATTATTTTATAGAAGTATTGTATATCTATAGCGGGGATTGAGCATAAACAGCACAAAATCATACATCTAATACCTACTTTTGCTTCTTTAGATTAAAGTAGAAAAAAGATGGCAATACTATTCTATATAAAAGAAATTGATCAAAATACAAACGAAAGTGTACAAAACACAACATAGAAACTCAAAACTGAGCAGCACGAATATAAATTCATTGCAATAGTTCAAAATTCAACATTTGGACATTCAAACATGAATTCATACATTGCCCATACTTGCACCTATAATTCTTATTATACAGTACAAGAATAAGTTTAATTGAGTTAATTAAGAGAAGTTAATTAAGTATTAAAAGCTTCTGTCGTGCAACCTTGTTTTTTTATATGTAATACCATTTGTCCGACAAACAGGTTTGTATTTATATATGAAGTCCATGATCAACTGGTAAAATGTAGAATGTTAAGGAATATGGATAAGTTAAAACGAACTAATAGTGAGGACAATGTGATATGTAACAGATTGAATACTAAGTAGTTTAATACGATTGGTGTCTAAAAAAATAAACCTTGTATTCATGATGTGATTGTGGACTTCAGAATATAAAAACAGATAGACTAAAAATGCCTAATAAAATAAACATAACAAAATAAAGCTATAAAACCAGGGTTTACATGTTCAATCCAACATTTTCGAAATGAAAAATGCCTGTACCAAGTCAGGAAAATGACAGTTGTTATCCAATTGTTTGGAGTTTTTGCGTTTTTGAACTTGCCATTTGATAAGGGACTTTTCGTTTTGAATTTTTCCTCGGTGTTCTGTTTTTTTGTGATTTTACTTTTGAATAAAATGCCACTTACTTAATACGAAAAAAGGAAAAAAAACCCAACTAAAACCTAGAGATAACCAAATTTTGTGCTTAATCGATTTATGACTATGAACATAGGTATTCTACTATTGTTTTTATTTTGTATCTTTGTTATTATTTAGGATCAAAGTTATAACACCTAAAAAACGTCAACAATTAATATTGTTATAATAGTTTAAATAAAACTAATATGGATACAAATAAAACTACTACTAGTACTGATAGAAAAGTTAAAAACAAGAGTAATAATAGTGAGAATTCTCTTATGTTTTTTTGGCTGTTTGATTTGATTGGCTTAGCCTGCATCATGAGACGATACAGCGACATTTCCATTGGCAAATCGTTAAGTCATTGATAACTTGGAAAGGTAAAGATGAAGTACGTTTCGTTCATAGCAACGGGCAAATGTGATTTGTCCATAATATAGGAAACAATAAATAAAACCAAAGATACAAATGTTTAAGTTAAATGAAACTTCAAATTATAAAAAAAAAAAAAAAAAATGATGCATATTTGTTTTTCAACTAAATGGCTATTTTATATCATAAATATGTATTTCTCAAGAAAATTCTATAAATTGTCTAAATTTAGAAGAAATGACTTTTGTTTAATTGTTTGTTTCCAGTAAAAAAATCGTCGATATGTTTTCCGTATGCAGTGAACTCAGCTTAACCTTTCCCGTAAAAATCCGGTTATCTTAAAACGCATAGATCTGTCATTGAAATAAACTATTATCTTATTGTACATGTTATACCCGTTCTAAATATCCATGCTTTTTGTTGATTGTTTCCTAGGGTGATAATCGGTAAAATACGGCTTCAACACACAGACCGTGAGATTTTTTTTGACGATTATATGAATTTGATCCGTAAAAGATAAAATCCTGCAGAAGACACCGTTATAGTATACATATGTATTGGTTCGAGAATTGGATAAACATTATTTTTCACCAGTCACTCGTTTCATATGACTTTGATAAATATAGGTTTCATAACGAGAAGAATTGAATATTGCTTGATATCAACTATCGTTATTCTATTGAAAAATTATCATAAATTCACCGAATGCTCGTTTATTACAAAAAAAAAAAAAAATAATAATAATAAAATTAAGATAAAATTATATTGCCGGAGTTGATATCAAGCGATATCAAGTTCTCACTGGTTATAAAACCTATACTTATCATTATTGTATCATAATCAAAAATTAATACTACCATTATCTTCTTACAATTTAATTTTGGATGTAACACGTCTTCTGATTGGCTGACGTTATTTTGTTATCAGCCCATAGACATAATTTAGTCATGTGACCGTAACGTCATCAACGTTTTTTTTCATGGTTTTTAACGGTTTAAAATGGATTTTAGAATTAAATTATAAGAAATGACTGTAATATTTTTTCTGTCTATTCGAAATAACATAAAAAATGTGGTGCACACTGTTGAATAACCCACTACGCACGTTATTCCGTGTGCACCAAATTTTTTATGTTATTTCTTCATAGACAGAAAAAATATTACAGTCATTCCTTAAATATCTCATATAATAATGATTACAACTATGTTTAGAAGATATATGGCTGTCTCTAAGCTATTGAACAAAGGTATGACAATAAAATTGAAGATACACTTACAAAACGAAATAGATGAATGTAAAAGTTTTGATTTGAAAAAGACAATCAAAGTTTGTATGTTGTTGTTCTTTATCAAACCATGGCGTTATCAGTCTATTTACAACTATCGAGTATACTACCATTATCTTCTTACAATTTAATTTTGAATGTAACGCGTCTTCTGATTGGCTGACGTTATTTTGTTATCAGCCCATAGACATAATTTATTCATGTGACCGTAACGTCATCAACGCTTTTTCATGGTTTTTAACGGTTTAAAATGGATTTTAGAATTAAATTATAAGAAATGACTGTAATATTTTTGCTGTCTATTCGAAATAACATAAAAAATGTGGTGCACACTGTTGAATAACCCACTACGCGCGTTATTCCGTGTGCACCAAATTTTTTTATGTTATTTCTTCATAGACAGAAAAAATATTACAGTCATTCCTTAAATATCTAATATAATAATGATTACAACTATGTTTAGAAGATCAATGGCTGTCTCTAAGCTATTGAACAAAGGTATGACAATAAAATTGAAGATACACTTACAAAACGAAATAGATGAATGTAAAAGTTTTGATTTGAAAGAGACAATCAAAGTTTGTATGTTATTGTTCTTTATCAAACCATGGCGTTATCAGTCTATTTACAACTAACGAGTTTGATTCGTACCTCTGTTATCTTTCATCTCTTTTCAACAAACAAAGTCTTACACAGCTACTTTTGCATAGGTACTATTTCTGTACTAACAATTTGTAGTACTGGAAATCTACTTTTAATATTCAGTACTATTTTGTTACTCTAAGATTATTGTAATATTTAGGTACCTGTATTTTACAGTACTTTACGTGTACTTGAAATTTAGGTACTATAGATGTTTGGTTACTACCGTTATATTTTCAGTATTTTGAAAGTTTTTCTATTTCAAATCTCTTAAAGTTATGATTTTCAAACATGGAATATTGTATTATTTCTGTACCAAAATATTTAGTACAAATCAAGTACTGTAAAATACAAGTACCTAAATATTACAATAGTTTTAAAGTAAAGAAATAGTACTAAATATCAAAAGTAAATGGCCAGTACTGCATTTTTTTAGTACAGAAATAGTACCTATGCAAAAGTAGCTGTGTAAGGAATCCAAAAGAAGACCGTATGCTCCACCAGGGTAAGCGCCAGTTTAGTTCAGATACCAAAACATATAATCGGTCAACCAATCGTGATGATGACTGTTGTACCTATGTATGTCGATTTTATTCTTTCTCTCTATATATATACCTTGAAATCAAGAGGAAAATTTTAAGAATTTTTAAATATATAATACTGTTTAAATAACAGCATGGACATGTTTAACCTACACGAAAACCAACACTTTCATATCAAAATATGTCATGTTTAATGAAGAGGAAATATTCCATCTTTATTGAAAAGGAATTTCATTCCATTCTTTAAAAAAGGCTTCGTAATGGCCGTTTCAGAATCTTAAGAACCATGGGTAATTTCATTATTCGTACCACAAAACTTAAATAACGTCACTTAGTTTGTTGAATTTCCCATGTTAATGACATTTTAAATCAATCACGACGTCTTAGTGTACACTTTTGAAAATATTACCCAGGATGCATTAGATTCTTAAACGTCGAAATAAGAAAAGATTGCATACAGCAACATCGTATACATGTAATAACATGTTTAACCCCGCCGCATTTTTGTGCCTGTCCCAAGTCAGGAACCTCTGGCCTTTGTTAGTCTTGTATTAGTTTAACTTTTAGTTTCTTGTGTACAATTTGGAGTTTAGTATGGTGTTCATTATCACGAACCAGTATATACTTGTTTAGGGGCCAGCTGAAAGACTCCTCCGGGTGCGAGAATTTCTCGTTGCATTGAAGACCTGTTGGTGACCTTCTGCTGTTTCTGCTCTATGGTCGGGTTGTTGTCTCTTTTGGCACATTCCCCATTTCCATTCTCAATTTTATGTATACGATGTTGCTGTATGTCGAAATTAAGTTAAGTACAACAGTTTTAACTGATTAAGAATATTATCATATGAATTATCATTAAAAAGAAAGTAAAGAAGTTGTTGGATAATTGTCAATGTGACAATTCTTAACCAAAAACATAGAAATTAACAACTATTGCTAAAGCAGAAATTTTCGTGGGTGATTTAATTTCGTTTATTTCGTGGATAAGAATTATTTAACTGTAGATTAACATTATTTTATGATCTCACAAAATCGTATTGCCGTTATATAAATGATGAAAATAAATGCATACGATGAACTAAATAGGCTAATTGATTAGACAACGAAATTTAAATTTCTTAAAGTCAGATGATAATCCCAATCTTTTGTTTGTACAGTAATAATTAATGACCAAGAACTGTCAATCAATGTCATTGAACAGTTTAATGTGGCTGTAATTACCTCAAGTCCTAATTGATTTATTACATTATCATTGTCCTTGGATGAAACTTCAAAGGTGTCTAAAAGCCAGTTAGGCTGTGCAGGTCACAACACTGGAATAATGCTCACTGCTACTATGAAATGCAATTATTGATTTTTCTCAACTGCGAAAGTTAAGATCAGTTTTGAGTATTGTCAATTATAAAGTGAGATTTTCATTATTGTTTTCTTAACTTAAAAACCACGAAAATCAATCCCTACGAACTTACTTTTGGATAAAAAACCACGACATTTTAACCCAACGAAAATTAATGTTTACACAGTATTAGTAAGCTTATTTATCCAAAATCATTATTTACATATAATAATAATAAAAATATTAATAATAATAATAATGATAATTAAGAATATAATGATAATGATAATGATAATAGTGTGCCAAGCATGTATCCATGTTTTAATGTGTAAGTGATAAGTTTTTTTAAAACACTTAACCATAACTAAATTCTTCAAATAAAAACGATAAGTGCCGATTCAGACTAAGGATTAAAACAATTCCTCTTAAATTGCATGGGGAATAT
Source organism: Mytilus galloprovincialis (assembly GCA_037788925.1). Lineage (NCBI taxonomy): Eukaryota > Metazoa > Mollusca > Bivalvia > Mytilida > Mytilidae > Mytilus > Mytilus galloprovincialis. Next base: position 36,113,114 of record CM075340.1, read on the forward strand.
GCGATGTCTGGCAAATAAATCATTCATAAATCATGACAGACCAATTAAAAAATCTCTGTGACAACATTTAGTAATTGACAGTCGATTATGGTTATGGCTGTTGATCCTGCTTTATGACAATAAAATTACTGAAATAGTATCTTGTATTGATTAAGCCATTGTATTATACAATAATGATGTGAAAAACTTTTTCACAAATATATAAGAATGTTTGCTACTTTGTTTAAAAAAAAGCTATTTCAAAGGCTGTAATAAAGTAATAGTATATTGAATACGGAATAAATGAAATCAGTCGTTATTCTTAGATATATGATTTCTTTTTGTATTGATTGTGATTGGCTTTGATGTAGCTGCTAGTTACAGCTGCAAGGGCGCTGTAATATATTTTGTTGTTGTCATAGACGTACACATATCCTGCCACGTACGAACGGTTTTTTTGTTTGATGCTTTTTCTTAAAGTGAGATTTTATGTTATGAGCAATATGGATTTATTTGAGTTTGTAAACGATGTAAAACGATTGAAGTTGACAATTGGAAAGGTGAAAACTACACATTTGTCTTAGATATTTGTTTGAAGTAACCTATATGTGCTAATATCGAATTATGAAGCAAATATTCTGCTGTCGGTAGTATCATAAACACCCAGTTTACAAAGAAACCCCAATAACAGACAGATTTATAAGTAACATATGTCAAGCTCTTTATAACCCGAACTCTAGCAAAAGTAAAATAACAAAAAATAACCGACTACAAGGGAAACTCAAAACATGTTCTTTATAACATGGCAACATCAAATGCTCAAATATATCTATTCTCTAATTCTTATTTATTTAATTCAAAGATACAAATGACACCAACACATATTTGGTAAACTCTTTTTCTTCTTTGTTTACCATAGCTCAAAATATAGCGATAACCTGATTGAGACCGCTTAAATGACAATGAAACCTCTGGTCCTTCAATGCCAATGAAATTAAATGATCTTTAAGACTAAAAATATAAGAAGATTTGGTATGAGTGACAATAACACATCTTTCCATATATAAAGATCGTATCAACATGATCAAAAGATTTATCAGAATAACATCATCTTCCATATCTAGGGAGGGCTTACATTGTCATTTTTCAGCGAAAGTATCAGGTAAAATGGCACAGGGCTATTTTTCTTCAAATTTTGAGAGTTGCGTTAGGGTAATATATTGAGTTTGTGTCTATTAATAGTTTGTTTTAAATTATTCAGATGAACAATACACTTTTCTGTGACATAGTAGCCATACTGCTGTCGAATATACAGTGTTTTTTTTAAGTTGTTAGCTGTGACAGCCCCTCAAACAAACACACACATGGTACGTAAACGCACAAACACATAAAAAGAATTATAACTGCGTAAGTGAGAAATTGTGATTGAAACTAACATAAAGCATTTGAACGTTTTGAAAAAAGACTTTATATAAAAAGCGAATTGTATTATTTACTTCTAATAATAAAATGTTTGTAAATTTAACCACAGTTGTCTGAATTTGAGTATAATTTAGTTTAGAAAAAAAAAAATCCGAAAACAATATTAGTTTCTTTCTTTAACTATAGGGACTTAGTAAGCTACTTAATGTAATTGATATTTTGAATTTTCATGACATGAGATACACATTCTCAAATAGTACTATCATGCTTTAAATGTTTTCGAATGTTAAATTTTATCATATTCAGCTAAGAAAATTTGAAAATCGATCCGACTGTTAGCATGCAGTTCGATATTGAATATCGAATAACGAAAAACAAATCGGCCGCTTACATTTTGTACTTCACACACATTTAGGAAGTCACCAGATTTTGATTTTGAAAAGATATATATGAATTATTTAAAAAGTTTTCTTTATTCGCTGAAATGTATAAACTTTTCACAAATTATTCGGACGTTTATAGATACTAGTATAAGAATATATGGTATGAGTGCTAAAGAGACAACTCACAAACCAAATCACAATTGATAAAAGGAAACCATTATAGGTTAAAGTACGGTCTTCAACACGGAGCCTTGGCTCACACCGAACAGCAAGTTATAAAAGCTAAAAACACTATAAAGGACTAAAAAAATAAAACCATTCAAACGGGAAACAAACTAATGTCTAATGTCTGTGTCATTTTAGTCTCTTGTGAACAGTTGTCTCGTCTCATTGGCAATTATACCATATCTTCTTTTTTATATCAACGTTTTTTTCACTGTCTTGGTAGATCTTAACTCATTCATAGAAGACTGAATATTGTCTGACTTTTAAACAAACATTTGGGTAAATTTTCTACAACTGCAAAGATTCCCATCGCCAACATACCTTAGTAAACCTCAAGACTTAACACCGTTTTTATAGAGTCGTAATGACTAATTGCCTTTTTTACTAGAAATATATATATATTATTAATTAACGGTGTTTCGGGATTTTTCAGTTAAGTTCTATTTTAGCAAGGGTCCCTTTTCAAAAGTCTCCTTATTTAAAAGTCTTGTTTTTGCTAGGTGTTCTTTTAAATTTTTACTGCGTTTATACGCAATGATAGGCATCTGTTTTAATATTGTTTTACAATATTCATCTCTTTGAAAAATTGCCAATGTTTCTTAATAGCTCTTTTAAGATTTATAACTGTAGGGTTATATTAAGTTACTAGTGTAAGTGGAATTTCCCTTTGTCTAAAATTATCTGACAGAGTACTGCGTCTTTTAATCTTGTATTTCACATCTTTTATGTTTTTTGCAGTTTCCAACTTATCATAGTCAGAAGATGTTTGTTAAGATCAGTTTCGTTACTATTGTTTCTGATGTAACGAATTGTTTCACCTGTTTTAATACTTCTATATGTAAACTTAAGTAGAGGGTCAATGTTGATTGCAATTGCATAGAATTCATCAATTTGTGATTTGTTGCACTCTGTAATCATGAAACCATCGCCACGATATTGACAAATCATGCTAATGCTATTTTTAAATTGAAATATGTCTTAGATTTTTGTAAGTATTGTTGACAGATGCAGATCGGTGGCAGTGGGTGATAATATTCCACCTTGTGGCGCCCCTATAACTTGTTTATATAAACATGATAAAGTCCCATTAAATTGGAACTCATTGTTTTCCAATATAGTTTTTGCAAAAGATATTAGATCTGATTTGTTTGGTACTTTAAACTTATACTTTGTTCGATCAATTTGATCTAAGAAATTCTTGGTTGTATCTAGTAAATTGTCAATGTTCATGTTTGTATACATTGAAGTAATATCATAGGCAATTAGTGTACAGTTACGTACACTGGTCTTTGACTTTGATAAAATCTGTTGCGTCTTGAATGTAAAACTCTAGTTTCCTCAATAAAGGTTTTTATATTAAATCTAAAAAAACTGTTCAATTCTTCTGGTTGGAGAATTGAATTTATTGATTATAGGCTTGAAAGGCACAGCTAATTCTCCTATTTTATACCTATCTATTTTGATAGCTTCTAATGAGTCTTGCCGAATTTTATGTATCTTAAGAAGAAGGTACATGTATCCATGTTTAGGATTTTTGCAGTCACTTAAGAAGTTATAAGTGTGCTCATCACTTTCTTTGTTTGTTTAAGGCATTAGTTCCTGCATTAATATAATCAAGTGTGTTTACTACCACAGTTGTGTTGTTTTTATCTGCCTTAGATATATAGATGCAGTCATCTTTTATAAGAGAATTGAAAGCTGTACGCTCTGCTAGTGTTAGGTTGTGTTTGAACTGTTTAACCTTTAATCTAGAGATTTCAAGTTCTGTATCAGTTATGTAACATTCAAGGGCATTGTTTCCGTTAGGAGGAATATGCCCTGTTTGTAAGTATAAAGGATGAATTTCTCTAATTGTGTTCGTAGAGTAGTGAAATCTCCATCTCAATTTTCTAGCTAGTTCAAGAAAATCCTTCAAGATTTGTTTACGTGTGTAAGTACCTGAAACTTTAGGAGTAGGAATAAACTTCATCCCTTTTCCAAAGAGGAGGTATTCCTCATTTGTCAGTAGTCTACTGGACAAGTTCAACTCAAACTTTTTGCAAGATTCTTCTCGAATCTATCTTGATTTGTACTTGTTATTTAGTTTACGGGTTTTAAGTTTTTCCCGTTTTCTTTTGTTCCTATATCTACAGGAACTCCTAAATCTTTTGCAAACCATCCTAACAGTAGGAGTAAATTGGTAAGACTGTTTGCAGAAGGTAGAGCAGCATATGGCAAGCATGCGCAATGCACAACAAACTATTAACCAATAGACGCTTAACACACAGGTGAATGAAAAGATTTAATATTTCCAATTTTAAGTTAAACACATAAAATCCAATATTATAACAAATCCAAGTGAGATAACGCACACATATTAAACTGACAACCTAGAAATTAAAACTAGATTCACTGAACTATAGTAACTAAAATCCTACACTATATTTATCAAATTATTGTATGCAAAACAAAATCTTAAAAATTTCTAAATCTGTCCTTTGGTTTGAAACCACTGCTGTATGTTTGGATTCGTGGAAGATTTCCTTTGTATTTAGCCAATTTGGTGGCACATTCCTCCTTGATGGCATTAGCTGTTTTAAAGAAACTGTTTCTTTCTTCAAACTGTTCACCTTTTAGGAACTGTTCATCTACCTCTTGGACGATGCTGTCCATCTCTTTGCCAACTTCCGTAATGGCTTTTGTAGTAATGCCAGACAGTGAGGAAAGCACGTCCGTTTTGATTCTGGCATTTAGTTCCCGGACTTGATCTTTAACACTATCTTTTGTTTGATGTTGCAGCATTCTAGGTGTAAAGTTCACTGTTATGTTCATATATGGGGGTAAGGCTTTCGACTTTTTAGCCAGATTGAGTCCCTCCATAATCGTGTTATAATTGAGTTTAACATCACTCAGGAATCTCAGTTATTTAACAATTCCATCGCTTGTTGGAATAGAAGTCCTAGATTCATCATCTGTGCTTAACACACTCTTACTAAATATAGGTTTCTTTACTTCTTTTTGTGAGCAAGGTATTTCAAAACTACTATCCTCCATTTTTTTAAATTTTAGTTTAAGCTTAGATCTACTTGATTTCATTTGAAACAATGATGGCTCGGACCTCCGAAGAATGAGACCTTAAATTAACTGTCACTGTGTGAGGTTTCTGTTTTTACTTTTTCATTTTCATGTAGACAGATTTATAGTTTTGTTTTTGGTAACTTTAGATAATTCTCGTTGAGGTTACTAACTTGTCAACAGTGATAATGTCTTGGGCAAAGGGGAGCGTTTTAAATTGAGTGGTGTCATTGACATCAGGTTACATGTCAAACCAACTGAAACGTATCAGTACCTCCCAATTACAAGTGCACAACCTAAACATACTTTTAGAAGTATTATAACAGGTGAAACAATTCGTCACATAAGAAACAATAGCAACGAAACAGATCTTAACAAACATCTTCTGACTTTGGAGAATAAACTTATAGATAGAGGCTATGATAAGTTGGAAATTGCAAAAAACATAAAAGATGTGAAATACAAGATTAAACGATGCAGTACTCTGTCAGATAATTTTAGACAAAGGGAAATTCCACTTACACTAGTAACTAAATATAACCCTACAATTATAAATCTTAACAGAGATATTAAGAAACATTGGCAAATTTTGCAAAGAGATGAATATTGTAAAACAATATTGAAACAGATGCCTATCATTGCGTATAAACGCAATAAAAATTTAAAAGAGCACCTAGCAAAAACAAGACTTTTTAATAGGGAGACTTTTGAGAAGGGACCCTTGCTAAAATAGAACTTAGCTAAAAAATTCCGAAACACCGTTAATTTTAAATTATATATATATATTTCTAGTAAAAAAGGCAATTAGTCATTACGACTCTATAAAAACGGTGTCAAGTCTTGAAGTTTAAGAATGAATGTTGGCGATGGGAATCTTTGCATTTGTGGAAAGTTTACCCAAATGTTTGTTAACACAATCTTTACATTCGGCAAATGATAACTGTCTGAAAAAGTCTGAATACGTATACTTGATCTTGCTGAATAGATGACGTAATTCAGAAACTATGAATGCATCGGCACGTCCTAGCTCGTTTCTGCATGTTTGCTTTGTACAGACCAATAACGATTAAAAAAAAAGTAAGAATGACCTGAATCAAATATTACTTCTAGTGAATATTGTTGAATTCGATGATTAAAAACTCCCTTTGATTCTATGAAATTCTGACAATATATATAACTATGTAACATGCATTCATTTGATATATGTATTGACAAATTTTGTCAGACAAGTATTCACAAACACTTCGAAATTTGAAACATCGAACAACAAGGCAGTTTAATCTATGCAAAGACTCCAATTTGAAAGCTTGCAATTTATTATAAAAAAAAGTTCTTCTGAAATGTTTAAAATTCCAACAAGACAATTATATGTACTTGTTAAAACGTATACTTTTTTGACGGCACAATCTATTCCAATTTTGTCTTGATTATTTTTGCAAATTTATCATTCAAGAATAATGTGCTAATATCATTACTTCCCCGTTTGAGGGGAAATGAAAAACAACAGGTTACAAATGTCATGCGTCCAAAGCGCTTGTCTGGATTTACATTCATCAAGAACGCTTATACCCGGATAATTGAAAGATACGGGTTTACAAGGACCGTAAACGTCGAAGAGCTATAAACCAAAATTGACATAAAAACATAGCGAACTATAGTAACTAAAATCCTACACTACATTAATCAAATTATTGTATGCAAAACAAAATCTTAAAAATTTCTAAATCTGTCCTTTGGTTTAAAACCACTGCTGTATGTTTGGATTCGTGGCAGATTTCCTTTGCATTTAGCCAATTTGGTGGCACATTCCTCCTTGATGTCATTAGCTGTTTTAAAGAAACTGTTTCTTTCTTCAAACTGTTCACCTTTTAGGAACTGTTCATCTACCTCTTGGACGATGCTGTCCATCTCTTTGCCAACTTCCGTAATGGCTTTTGTAGTAATGCCAGACAGTGAGGAAAGCACGTCCGTTTTGATTCTGGCATTTAGTTCCCGGACTTGATCTTTACAAATTACAAATTTACCATCACAAATTTATAAAAAAGTCATTTCAGAATTCTTTGACTTCCTAGTAAACCGAACGCCTAGTGTTGCAACCAGATAATAATAGAGATATTATTAACTTAAGCAATTAAAGCTTATGTAAAGTCTGCAGGGTAAATCGATCTGGCTTAAATGGAAATGCCTTAATAAGTACTATTAATATAGACTGACCTAATAAGTCTAAGCAGAGTTGACACCAAACGCCATGTGGAGTAAACATGTTTAAAATCAGTTTAATATAATGTACACTGGTTTCACATTAGATTTGTTCACAACAATACACCTAGTTTAATTACCTGTGCTTGTAAACTATATGTCATTTTAAATGCTGATTACATCGAATCGAATCCAAATTTCACGGACACCTTTTATGAGGTTAGGAAACGACCATTTGACATACAAGAGGGGTGTGGTTATGGTTTTCTTCATAAAGATATTCTGATCCCCAATTTAATAAAAAATATTATTATGGTCAAGCAGAAGACAGAGGAAATTATTTTGAATCCAGATTTTCATCATACATTATAGTGTCAAATATTAAAAAAAACACAATTTGATTGATAGCGTCGAAAAAACCTATTAAAAAGTTCTCAGAAAAAAATGACCCCTACCCCTTTGAAGTTTAATGGTTGTTCCTTTATAAGAGCATTTCGATGATTTGTAGTACATGAAGATACTGAAGATGTCACTTTTATGGAATGAAAAACGTAGGTTGCAGCAAAGTGCTAACAGACGAAGAAAAAGGATTGAGATGTTTAGGATTACTGCATTAATTTATTTTCTGTTTGTTTCAAATACCATATTTCCTCCAAGGAGTATTAAGAACAAAGGAATGATAACAATTTCACATTTTTTTGCTTTTAGCAGTCGATGTGTTGCAATCCTACAAAATGAACCAAGAGCTATGACCAAATACTACATGTCAATGCTTCTACAAAACTACGACTTTTGCTTTAAAATATCAGTTCGTACAGTGAAAATTAACGCTGTTTTATTTCTCAGTGCCTTTTACCGGATCGGAGGTGCTTGCTAAACGATACAATTAATCGCACACTCTTTTAAGTAATGCATTTATGAGTGAATCTTTGATAGAGTAAAGACCAGTTACAAATATTTCTTTGAACGTCCAGTCGATTCGGGAAGACATTTTTAAAGGAATTATGTGTTTGTCAAAGATGATGATTGAGTCTTGAAAAGAGTTTATAACTTTATAAAAGCTATATAGAGTAGGTTTTATTTTTATAACATATCAAATTATGTAAAGAGTGTTATTAATAATTGTTATAAATATTAATTTTATTCAAAAAAAGTTTCTTCTTTAAAAATACATGGTAAAATTCCTGTTCTAACTACTGTGAAAGTACTTTAATTCGTGGGTATCAATTTTCGTGGTTTGAGCAATATTTACATGTTCGTGGGTTTTTAAATTCGTGGATTTTAGTTTTCAAAAAAAAATGAAAAATTAATGCCTTTAAAAAGGAAGGTAAGAAATACTTAGTAGTCTGGATTGAAGGAAATTGCAAAATAAACATTGACCCGTGTAAATCGTAGTCTGGATTAAAGGAAATTGCAAAGTAAACATTGACCCGTGTAACATGTGTAAATCGTAGTGATAACACTAATTAACCCATGATGAAGTGATCAACAGATTGAAGACCATCAAAGGTGGTAACTAGGCCATAAACATGTCACCTAAAGAAAACAGTAACATAAACAAAAGCTATAAACGTATCTTGAATTGTCAAATAATTCTTATCAAAATCAAGCCCAGCATGAAATTATTATTTCCCGTATGCACGAGAACTATGAGGATATAAAATGAACACTTTATCATACTAGCATATCAACACCGGAAATCTGACTTTCATCGATCAAAAATATTTTTTATGAGAATTAAAAAATCAAAAGTTGTACAGTTTGGATTATTAAAAAATAAATTGGTATAGGCGGTTTTAGTTCTGTGACTGCTATTAAATTTTTCTCAGATTTGGCGTTATTCAATATATTCTTTAGATCATAGTCAAACCAACTGATGGGTATCTTTCAATGTTTTGATTTGGACGATGGTTGTTTTATTTCGTTGGACACTTAAATTCGTGGATAAAGTCAACCACGAAAACCACGAAAATTGGTACCCCACGAATAAAAGTACTTTCACAGTACCTAGTTTTATGTACACTTAACCTACACAAGGCCTACTTTGACTATTGACTGCATGTAGACTAAACATGATTTAAACTACATGTATTACTCGATTTATTTCACTTGACTGGGCGGGGTTTAACCGGTTCGCTCATAATAAACCAGTCCATCTATAGATAGGTGTTTTAGGATAAACTCATCAATGAAGTCTCCAGTCATTCTTTTGTAAATTCCTTTGAGGACACTGATAGGTGATTAGAAATCAACAACAATAATAACGGCAATCATCCTTATCACACACATCTTCAAATAATTCTACTTTCACAACACCGAGTTTATGTCAATGTGAACACGGCCTTAATGTATTCACAATAACTAGTGATTTTGTACATCAGACAGAAATTTAGTCTACACAAGACACATCGGTGTTTTTTTACTGGTGTTTGTCCTTTAGTCCTTTTTTGTTTGTTTGCCATGTCAGTTTGTTTTGGACATATGACGTGGATATTTATGTTGGTATATTCCGTCTGTCTTTGAACGAGGGTTGATCTTATATAAACTGATTAGGTATTATCAACACAATCTGTAGCTAATCGGTTTACTTCCAGTTTAAACGAAACATATAAAAGTGTTCTATCATAAATGAAACAGTGACAACACAGATGATTGCATGTCTTGATGATCACTTTGGTGGTATTTTATCACAAAAGAGAAAGGTAAGGATTGTCTTATTTTTCCATGATCATATCTCCATATCAAATATTAGGCAATTTGATTAAAAAATCATTCATATTAACTGTGAGCATTTATTGAGAGTGTCAAATAGTTACAATAATTAAATTTGAACTTGCATTCTGACATTAAAATCACTTTTCAAAATGAAATGTCACAACTGCATCCATTTAACCGAAAACATTAAGTTGAAATACCACCAAATTATGGTACGTCACATCAAATTGCATACGAAAAATGGTGAAAAAACATTCCCTTGAATTTTACAGTTATAGATAATTAATCCTACATTTTATTGAAGTAAATAAAGGCAACAGTAGTATACCGCTGTTCAAAACTCGTATATCTATGGACAAAAAACAAAATTGGGGTAACAAACTAAAACTGAGGGAAACGCATTAAATATAAGAGGAGAACAACGACACAACATTAAAATGTAACATACACAGAAACGGACTAAGCATAAGACAAAATCCGATGAGAATAACAAATATAACATCAAAACATTTCTGGGTCATTAACATATATCTTTGGTATTTCGAAAAAACATATCTTTTTCATTTTGGGTTTCTATAGAATATTTTGGAAACTTGAGGTTACATGGTTACTAAAGCTTGTACATGTACACAGGTCAAATAAGGGGGACATTTTGATTGGTTAACTTCCAGTGATTGTTTTTCTCTTATATACAATGGAATGTTATGTGAATTTTTTTTATTTAGTACTAAACAGGATAAACCTTTACTCATGACAAGTATTTCTTTATTTGAAACAAAGATAAATTCTGCAGAATTTTTTAAAAAGTGCAAATTTAACAAATACCTTTACAGGAAAATCAATGGTGGCATTCCTCCTTAAGATTTAAAATACAATTTTAAGTTCTTGATTGATTATTTTCCAAATTATCTACATCAATATGTTTTTATCTAAATGACTTGCCTATATTCAACTTGTGTTTGTATGTTTTTTGTTAATTTTCCGTGTTAATTTCTTAATTGACTTTGTTAATGGGCCAATAAATTTAATATAAAATTGAGAATAGAAACGGGGATGTGTTAAAAAGACAACAATCCTATCAAGTAGCAGAAAACAGCCCAAGGCCACCAATGGTGTTTCACCACACCGATAAAACCCCTTTACCCGGTGGCGGCCTTCAGCTTTCAATGTTTTGTATATCTTGAAAATACCGTTTCGGTATGCCCAACCCAAATATATAATGTATATAACAAGTTAATTAGCACTCGCGTACACAGATCATTTACGTTCGTCGGTTAAAATCAATAGTTTATACAAATATACAAATTGACAATCTAAATTTACATGTTGCATGGTCGATACGGATTCTATTTAAGGTAAGCCATGTTTTCTTTAATGATTCTATTTTCGTTGCTTATAAATATTCCTTATGTATATTACAATCTTTTGGTGGTTTTCGAATAAAATACGATTCTTCACTTTTTTCATTTCGAATAAATAGTCTTAAAATCTAGAATGAAGAGACTTTTCCATATTGCAAGTTTGTTTTGATTTCGTTATACCAAAAACAAAACTTAATAGTTTAAAACATAAAATCAAACGCAAACATACGATAACGACTATTCAAATCACAACTTAGAATTCAAACAGTGTATACATAAATTATAAACACAAAAGCGATACCAATTTCACGAAATAAAACTATACATAAATTATAAACACAAAAGCGAAACGAATTTCGCGAAATAAAACTAAACACAATCAAAAGGAAATGCAAAAACTGTGGTTGACACGATGAAAACGTTGCTGTATTTCCCCAAGCCTTGTCCCAATTGAAAAAGCAGGAAAACACTGTATGCTTCGATTATGAAATCTGACTTTTTCACAACACAATCTTTACATTCGGCAAATGATTACTATCTGAAAAAGTCTGGATACGTATTCTTGACCTCCCTGAATAGATGACGTAGTAAAGAAACTATAAATGCATCGGCACGTATTAGCTCGTTTCTGCATGCTTGATTGGTACAGACCAATAATGATAAAAAACAAGTAAACTCATCATAGATACCAGGATCAAAATTGTATATTTACGCCAGACGCACGTTTCGTCTAAAAAAGACTCATCATTGACGCTCGAATCAAAATATGTTTAAAAGGCCAAATAGAGTAAGCATGACCTGAACCAAAAATTACTTCTAGTGACTATTGTTGAATTCGATGATTGAAAACTCCTTTTGCTTTTATGAAATTCTAACAATTTATATATATAGAATTATGTAATGTGCATTCATTTGATATATTGAGAAATTTTGTCAGACAAGTATTCACAAACACTGAGAATTTGATACATCGAACAAAAAAGCAGTATAATCTATGATAAGAAATAAGTTTTAAAGCTTGCATTTTATTATCAATAGTTCAAAATAAATTCTTCTGAAATATTTAAAATTCCAACAAGACAATAACATGTATGTGTTAGATTTTATACTTTTCAGACGATACAATCTATTTCATTTTTGTCTTGATTTTTTTGCAAATTTATCATTCAAGAATATAATGTGGTGAAAGCATTACTTCCCCGTTTGATGAAAAATAACAACAAACAAATAATAAAAACTACAGGTTACAAATGTCATGCGTCCGAAGCGCTTTTCCGGATTTACATTCATCAAGAACGCTCATAACCGGATAATTGAAAGATAATGATTTACAAAGACCGTAAACGTTGAAGAGCTATAATCCAAAAATGGCATAAAAACATAGCCAAATTAATCTTACCTACTTTGCCTCAGGGAGGGATAACTTTTACCATTTCAAATTTATAAAAAATTGGTCATTTTAGTATTCTTTGACTTTCTAGTATACCGAACGCCTAGTGTTGCAATCAGATAAGGATAGGAATACAGATAACATTCAATTAAGAAATCAAAGCTTATGTAAAGTCTACAGGGGGAAATTCGATCTGGCTTAAATAGAAATGCCTTAATAAGTACTATTAATATACACTGACTTAATAAGTCTTAGGCAGTGTTGACACCGAACGCCATGTACAGTAAACATGTTTACAATTAGTTTAATGTAATGTAGACTGCTTAGCTTCATTTTATATCACATCGTCTTATTAAAATTTATACTAAACATTCAATAAGCTTTTTTGGAATCTCTTTGTGAACTATTTATGTCATAATACATGTTTGATAAAGGACTCTGAACGCAACAATGAAAGCTTTGTCATTTTAAGCAGAGTAACTATCTCTCCATGACAAAACAGCTGCTATACTGATTTATCTTTTAAGACGTCCTTTTGAAATGATAGAAATGTTATTTAAGATGTTTTGTTGTTGTTTTCATTCTATGACATTCATGTCTTCGCCTTAAACCATTATAAATTCTTGAAAGGAATGAAACAAATCTTCAATCCCAAAAGTAGATTTCTCAATAACTTCAATATTATTTAAATCAACAACATATTAAATGCAATAACATCTAGAAATCAAATTGATATTCAAATTATATTTCATCTACGAAAATTGTTTGTAATAAGACCTAAAGAGACTACAAAATGTTAATATCCGGAACAATGTTCTATTCTGATATAATACACAAGTATATCGTGTTTTATGATATGAGTCATGCTCAATTGATACATCTATTCCAATTAACTGAATAACACTAATAACGAATTCAAAAACAAAGCTATTAGTAAACCAACACTGCAGATTACCGTATATTGGTCGTGTTAAATCAAATTCAGATTAAAATAGTGTCCGTAGTGAAGTATTGATTATTCAATCTAGCAGTATTTCAAATATTTATTCAAACGAAATAAAAAATTACAGCTTTAACCATTTCGTTATAATTCCATGTTTGTAGGACCATTAAATTGTATATCTGTTTTCAAAGGAAACTTTAATGGTGAAAGCTTACAACGTAATGCATTTTTTCGATATGACTCTAAAAGTTTGAGTTGAAGTATTATCATACAGAAAGTGCTTGGGTTAATTAAATTTTTTTACTTAGAGGATAATAAAAGCAACTAGTACATATTACAACACAACGTGATTATGTAAAATTATGTAAAATAAGAAGACTTGTACTGCAAATAGCTATTAACGTAAAAAATAAATCCGATACAATTGACTAAACGTCATCGTGCAGCTTTCAACAATGTGCCAACCCCAAACGAAAATCAGCCTTTAAAAGGCATCGACAAAACAAATGCAAAACGATTAAAAAAGCACGTGCTGCAGACTAATTTATGACAATAAAGAAGGTAAAATACATAACATCAGCAACAAGCGACACTTACATACTTACAGTATCCTAGTGACTTTGGACAGAGACTAGATGTATAGGGGGACACAACATTATATTCGGAACAAGATGTTGTTTTTTTCAAAGTACATCCAATCTCAATGATAACATCCATTGTTTAGATACTTATGCAAATATGATAACAAATATGAAAATGAGAAACAAACATAAATAATGTCAACATGGTAATATCTATCATGTCTATATTTAATTAGTTTCTATAATAAATCTTTTTATCATCTAACACAAAGAACACACTCACAATAGATTTGTTCTTTGGATTTTAGTGTAGGTCTTGTTATCCATTCGTTTGATGTGCTTGGACTTTTGATTTTGCCTTTTGATTTTTGATTTTCCTTTTTGAATTTTCCTCGGAGTTCAGTATTTTTGTGTTTTTACTTTTTTCTAATGTTGGCTTTGTTTACTATAACAAAATAAAACACCTAATGACCGATATCTTTTTATAATGAAGGGCGTAATAAATTAATCATTGATGTCTTGTTTAATCCTCATTACATACTTATTTGCTAGGAAGATTAGTTATATAATTATGGCTGTCAAATCCCTAATCATGTAGATAATGTGAATATATATAGATTTGTATAAATTATTTAATTATGACTTTCATGCGAACTATAATAATATCTATATGTGTCCATGATAAGCCGATTTTGTTAACAGAATGAGCATAATGAGCAAGTAAAGAAATGTCAAAATAATTTAATTTTGGATGTTACACTTTAAAAATTATCTGATTGGCTAAAATGTTTCGTCTTTCAGCTTATGAACATAATGCTGACATGTGACCATGAAATCAATAACATGATTTTATGATTTACTGGAAAATAAAGGCGAAAGATACACGAGGAACGTTCAAACTCCTAACTCGAAAATGAACTGACAAAGCTATGATAAAAAAGCAAAAAAAGACCAACAGACAAACAATAGTACACAAAAAACAACATAGGAAACTAAAGATAAAGCAACTAGAACCCCATCAAAAACTTGGTGGTGATCTCGAGTGCTCCGTACGGGTTAGAAGATCCTGCTCCACAAGTGGCACCCGTCGTGTTGCTCATGTTAGTATAAACTAAGTCACATAGGTCACATACGATAAAGGGGAACGAAATTATAGTTCATTAAGATCATTTCATTCCGACAAAGCAAAATATTGTCAGAGTATTCGATTAAAGATCGCTAGAACGAATGTCGAAGAACACACATTTAAAGTAAAGCCATATCAATGTTTAAATTTATTTTAAAAATACAAAATCAGTACTAGATGCAAAAACAAACCCCAACATATCAGATAATTATTCTTCATGCGTGAGTTTATTAAAGAATGATGAGTTTTTTTTTTGTATTTTACTTTTCGGGTGGGTTTATAGACAACATTAACATAAAAACAAGGATGTAAAGCCATGGTTTTTGTTATCAAAATCTAAATATATTGAAGCACAACTAAAAAAAGCAAAATACATTGTATTTGATTCTAAGAAGAAATCAAGGAATAAGGAAAATAAGGAGAGCCGTGGTGCAGTGGTTAGCGCATCTGACTACTAACGCAAAGGTTCCTGGTTCGATCCCAGTTCCTGGGTGAAAATTTCAGGGACTGAATTTTCGGCACTCCCTTAACACCATTTGCAAGTATTATCTTGAGAAACGATGATCGTCCGTCGGAAGGGGGCGATTAATGGCTTATTCGTGTTAAGAAAGAGCCATTTCTCTTGCAAGCAAAAGATACCCTTGTAGATTTCGAAAAAAAGACTAGGCTAATACCGCTTCAAGGCAGCACTCGCACCCGCAAAGTTGAAAGGGATTAATATTAGTTACAATAACTGGTTTTCCAATCCAATATAAATAAATATGTTCAAACTTAGAAGAAATTAAGAAAATTAAGACAACAACAGTTTCATTGATATGTTCCTATTCATAAATCAACTGTTAACAAAACTTTGAATTTTTTAAATACTAAGGCTTTTCTACCTAAGCAATATATTTCCTTAGCTGCATTTGGCCGAATTTCTAGGAATTCTTGGTCATCAATGCTCTTCAACTTCGTACTTTATTCCGCCTTTTTAACATTTTTTTTATTCGAGCGTCACTGATAAGTCTTTTGTAGACGAAACGCGCGTCTGGCTTACATATAAAATTTCAATTCTGGTATATATATTGATTTTATTTACCAATGTTCAAATCTCGGAAATAGATTAGAAGACAAACAGATATAACTCAAAATGTCAAAATCGGAAAGGGGACTCAAAATATATAATTACAGATAAGTCAACAAGTCGTTTGTCTAAAGATCTAAGACTGCCAAAACGTGTCATTAAAGATTCTAAAAATAGCTATAATGTTACAGTCAACGATTTCGCGATGTTGACTGTAGAAGAATATGAAGAGTTAATTTTAGTCGTTCTACAACATTGGTTTGTTTAAGCAGTTTTGTGATAAACCGAAGATACATGTATGTTTGCTGTTTAGAAAAAGGAGTTTGATATCAATAGAGTGTCATAAGTTTTACTTTGATGACGTCCAACGTTGTCAGTATATATCGAGGGGGATGGGGTGCGGGTGCGGGTGCTGAGAATTGAATAAACAATCATTTAGTTTCGCTTCATTCAAACTACCGGTTCGGTTCAATCTAGTAAGGCAAAATTTTGCCCAGGAGATTGAACGCTATTTGACGGTATTTTGTCACATATCAACGTACAATATCCGAAAATTTAAACAAAAAGACGAACTTTGTTGCTGTATATAATAGTATATATTCATTGCGTAAAATTTATACCTATTTTAAATTTCAACAAACGAATTCAATTCCGCTAAACTTCATAAATAATTGCGGCACATCAACGTCATGATACACATGACGGTATATTAATGAAAAAAAAATCCATAAAATTGCTGGTTTAAAAAAATTCAATCTTTATTATTTGATTTGTGATAAAACTTTTTATAATAGTTATCAAAGGTTCCAGGATTATAATTTAATACGCGTTTCGTCTACATAAGACTCATCAGTAACGCTCAGATCAAAATAGTTGTAAAGCCAAACAAGTACAAAGTTGAACATTGAGGACCACAATTCCGCAAAAAAATTGTGCCAAAACTAGTAAAAAGGGCCTGTGAAAATATAAGTTTTATCACTACAAGTTTATAGCTTATGTGACGGAAAACTGTTATCATACGCGTAAACTAATATAGTAAACTGAAAAACGATATTCTACCACACTCGCCCGACCGGGTTTAACTATAGCTTTGGGTACCCTTTTGTTTTATCAGCTGTTCAATTCTTTAGATTTTTCAAACGTTGTGGCTTTAAATATTACAGAAGAGAAATAAATAGTTTAAAAGCAAAAACCACATAACATCAATGACTAAACATCATTAATTACTGATAATTTGGTAAAGCCATATAAGAACAGTGACATTTGTTTTAAACCCATTGCTAAACAAATGCAACAAGTAAAATATATAGGTAGCGTAACGAGATCAGTGGATACATGAAGGGCATTAAAAAAAGCATAACAGTTGTATATAATTGTTTTTCTTTCATTTGAGGACAACCACAGTGAGAAGCCCTACAACCATTTAGGAATAAAATGAATGTAAGTATCTTTATTGTTAAGATATTAAAACATTATAAATATTATATACGGTTTATTGTTAATGAATAGTGGGTAAATGATGGAACGTAATTACGAAAATTTGTGCAAAGAATTGTATTGTTTGTTGACAGTAATACTAATGATTTTTTTTCAATCCCAACTGGAAAACCGTAGCTGTATTTGATGAATCAGACTTCTAGTGTCCAAAATTATAAGCATACTATCTCTGATAAGTTTATTTGCTTATTGTTTAGTTGTTTCATTACAATATCCTATATATTCTTAAATGCTTTTTATTTTAATGTCAACTTACAGAATACGGTTTTTACATATTTTGGAGAGCAGAAAAGAAGTAAAATTCACTTAAACAATAGCATGCGTTATGTTACGCATATGAATGAATGAATACTTTATTTTTTTTCTCTTTAAACAATTGTTACTAACACCCTCTAATATTTCTTCCAATAAAATAAGCACGGCACTAAGAAATTGTGCAAAGAATTGTATTTTTTGTTGACAGTAATACTGATGATCTTTTTTAATCCCAACTGGAAAACCGTAGCTGTATTTGATGAATCAGACTTCTAGTGTCCAAAACTATAAGCATACTATATCTGATAAGTTTATTTGCTTATTGTTTAATAGAATTTATAGAATAAAGCTTTATATTTTCTTTTTTTTACCAGGCAACAGATATCATACTAAAGGAGCCAAATGTAAGCAATGCGATCTCGACAGTATTTTCTTCTTTAGCTGCAGTGACAGTTTTAGTGGACATCAGTTATATCATTGTCTGTTTCAAAGCACTGAAGAAAACTTTTCACACTCTTACAATTTTAGCTAAACAAATCACCTAGTATAAAAAAAAGAAGCAAAAACAAAAACAATCAAATTTCTAAGTAAAGAAAAGGAGTTGAAAAGGGGGATGGAGGGAGGGAAATTGATAAAATCCCAAATAAAATCTTGTTTACATAAATATCGATCGTGTTGCTTATCAAGGATGTGTAAACTGTGACGTGTAGTGTAAATACTGACACACATTATCTAGTGCAGGGGCTCTCCAAAGGGAAAGGCAAATTAACTTAGAATAAAACTAAAGATTTCCGTCATCTGCATAAAATAAGTTATTAAAATAACTTGCCTATATTTTCTTTTTTTACTAGGCAACAGATATCATACTAAAGGAGCCAAATGTAAGCAATGCGATCTCGACAGTATTTTCTTCTTTAGCTGCAGTGACAGTTTTAGTGGATATCAGTTATATCATTGTCTGTTTTAAAGCACTGAAGAAAACATTTCACAATCTTACAATTTTAGCTATATTTTTTAGCGACATTATTTTGGGTGTTTCAGCAGCGCTCTTTTCGCTAGGATCTGTATTTAAACATGAAACAGTTGGATCTTGTGTTCTACAGATATTTCTTTTTTCATTTGGCATTCAATCAAACTATTGTTTGATATTTCTGCTGTGTTTACAAAGATACTTAGTAGTGAGGTCATTCAACTTTGGGACCATTGGACATTTTGAAAAGAACAAATTTATATATATTGGAGGATCAATGGGCTTCACATTCATACTTTCGCTTTGTGCATTGATACTGATACCACAAGAGGAAAATATACAGGTTTGCAGACCCCAGACTGTATATGGAGATAGATTTTACATTGTTGTACTTGTTATATGTTTACCAGTTACCGTAATTATATTTCTGTTATTTATAATGTCTATTATCACTAGTTGTCGTTTATGGAAAATATATTTCAAAGGAACGATTGCACCGATGCAAGGAATAAGAGAGGGACCAAATATAACAGGACAGGTAAGGTCCCCTCACATTACAATAGGACAAAGTTGTCAGACTTTACAGAACAATATTTCACTTGTTCCAAGACAAAGGAACAGCAAGGAAGAAATTACTTCAATTCATGATATATTTATTCAACAAATTAATTTGAAACCCGCAAACAGGGGAGATAACATTAACAAGGAAAAAGGAGAATCAAGTAAGATGATTTGCAGTAAATCACGCCGTGCCTTTGATGAGCCAAAATGTTCGAACTGCAAAAGAGCTGAAAAAATAGAAAGTGTCCGAAGTGAAAGTTTACGCGTTGAAGAAAGTAACTATATAGCGTTTCAAATGACAAAAGAAATTCCAACAAATCCATCGAAGTCAATATCTACGAAAAATGATTGCATTCGCGAAGGAAATATGGAAACAGATACGGTTGGTTTGAATCACAATGTTTCGATAGTATCCACTGAATCCGTGAATTCATTTGATGTCAACACACATTTCAAAAAAACGTGGGAGATGCGTGCATTTCTAACAACAATCATTATTGCTATTCAAACTGTAATATTAACCGGACCTTTTGTGGCGTCGTATTGGATAGAGATTTTATCGAGTTTATCTTTAACATTGCAGACAAAAATTATACTTTTGATTCCATTGCTTCTCAACTCATTTTCAAACCCTTTTCTATATGCTTGGAGAATTCCAGAAATTCGACAGGAATTCGGTAAACTTTTTAGAGTAAACACCTAATCATGTAAAAATTAGAAAAAGACAGTAAATGATTTACTGCCTTGAAATGTTTAAAAGGTATTTACATTTTACAAGGTTGTCTGTTTTGAACACTCAATCATGTTGAAATTAAGGTAAATCATTACAGTACATGATATACTGCCTTGAACTGTTTAAAAGGTATTTACATTTTACAAGATTGTCTGTTTTGAACAATAAATCATGTTTAAATTAAGGTAAAACATTACAGTATATGATGTACTGCCTTGAACTGTTTAAAAGGTATTTACATTTTACAAGGTTGTCTGTTTTGAACACTCAATCATGTTGAAATTAAGGTAAATCATTACAGTACATGATATACTGCCTTGAACTGTTTAAAAGGTATTTACATTTTACAAGATTGTCTGTTTTGAACAATAAATCATGTTTAAATTAAGGTAAAACATTACAGTATATGATGTACTGCCTTGAACTGTTTAAAAGGTATTTACATTTTACAAGGTTGTCTGTTTTGAACACTCAATCATGTTGAAATTAAGGTAAATCATTAAAGTACATGATATACTGCCTTGAACTGTTTAAAAGGTATTTACATTTTACAAGATTGTCTGTTTTGAACAATAAATCATGTTTAAATTAAGGTAAAACATTACAGTATATGATGTACTGCCTTGAACTGTTTAAAAGGTATTTACATTTTACAAGGTTGTCTGTTTTGAACACTCAATCATGATGAAATTAAGGTAAAACATTACAGTATATGATGTACTGCCTTGAACTGTTTAAAAGGTATTTACATTTTACAAGATTGTCTGTTTTGAACAATAAATCATGTTTAAATTAAGGTAAAACATTACAGTATATGATGTACTGCCTTGAACTGTTTAAAAGGTATTTACATTTTACAAGGTTGTCTGTTTTGAACACTCAATCATGTTGAAATTAAGGTAAAACATTACAGTACATGATATACTGCCTTGAACTGTTTAAAAGGTACTTACATTTTACAAGGTTGTCTGTTTGGAACAATAAATCATGTTAAAATTAAGGTAAAACATTACAGTATATGATGTACTGCCTTGAAATGTTTGAAAGGTATTTACATTTTACCATGTTGTCTGTTTTGAACAATAAATCATGTTAAAATTAATGGAAAACATTACAGTATATGATGTACTGCCTTGAAATGTTTAAAAGGTATTTACATTTTACAAGGTTGTCTGTTTTGAACAATACATCATGTTAAAATTAAGGTAAAACATTACAGTATATGATGTACTGCCTTGAAATGTTTAAAAGGTATTTACATTTTACAGGGTATCTGTTTTGAACAATTAATCACTTTAAAATTAAGGTAAAACATTACAGTACATGATATACTGCCTTGAACTGTTTAAAAGGTATTTACATTTTACAAGGTTGTCTGTTTTGAACAATAAATCATGTTAAAATTAAGGTAAAACATTAAAGTATATGATGTACTGCCTTGAAATGTTTAAAAGGTATTTACATTTTACAAGGTTGTCTGTTTTGAACAATTAATCATCTTAAAATTAAGGTAAAACATTACAGTATATGATTACTGCCTTGACATGTTTAAAAGGTATTTACAATTAAGAAAAGTTGTCTGTTTTGAACAATAAATCATGTTAAAATTAAGGTAAAACATTAAAGTATATGATGTACTGCCTTGAAATGTTTAAATGGTATTTGCATTTTGCAAAGTTGTCAGTTTTTAACACTTAACCAAGTAGAAATTAAGGTAAAAAAAAAAAATACAGTACATGATTTACTGCCTTGAAATGTTTTTCCATTTTGCAAAGATTTTTGTATTGAATGTATTATGACTTCAGCATATGTGATCATTGTCTGTTGATCAATATCAGAAGGGAAAGTATATATCATAAAAAATACACAATACAGATATAAAAATTATTATACAACACAAAACAAATTCAGAGTGTGGCATCAATTGAAAGATAGTGTTAAACCTTTCCAACGATGTATGTGAACCACTGGAGTCGGAAGAATATTAATCTATAAAGTTACATATAGCCAAACAAGAACAAATTTAAAGAGCATTGAGGACCCAAAATTCAAAAAAATTGTGCCAAATACGACTAAGGTTATCTATTCCTAGGATAAAAAAATTCTTAGTTTTTCGAAAATTCAAAGTTTTGTTTCAGAAAATTTATAAAAATGACCATATTATTGATTTTCATGTCAACACCGATGTGCTGACTACTGGGCTGGTAATTCCCTCGGGACGAAACGTCCACCAACAATGGCATCGACCCATCCAGTGGTGTAAATAGTTATCAAAGCTACCAGGATTATAATTTAACACGCCAGACGCATGTTTAGTCTACATAATACTCATCAGTGACGCTTAGAAAAAAGTTATGAAAATATCAATTCGAAAATCATTTCATGTAAAAACAAAAAGAAACAAATTTCAAATCTTTCTAAATTTATATTTGAAATACATGCAAGCCTCTATCTTTCTTATTTTTAAGAATTTATCAATTATTAATCACATCATTTTTCTAATAAAGACGTTAGCATTATGATTTTGTTTATCACCCGTTGAGCTGAATGTGGAATATCTTTATTATTTACACTCATTAATAAGAAAATAATAAACAGCGATTAAAAGCATTAACTTACAATAATAATGTATCCCAGCTCCCTTGCGGGGCTTTGGCTATATTGGTTTTTACTTTTTTGGTTAAGACGGTCTTCATCTGTTTATCACCTTTAAGTTTTCAAAACGATTTGCCTAGAACATCATTGAAAAAACATTGAATGTCGAAATGCGCATCTGGTGCAGAAAAAAAATGTTATTGTTTATGTAACGCGCTTCTAGCGTATCAAATTATAAGCTTGACACCTTTGATTACTTTTATGTTATTACTCCAGTTTTAACTTATTTTATATATTTGAGACCTTTTTCCTTTGTAAGTTATTTTTGATTTTGCAGTATACCTGTACATGTTCCATGTATTGCTATGAAATGTTCATCGATAAAATGTTTTAAGTGTTCCTTGTTTTATTGTATTAAAATAGGATGTCTCATGTTTAATTGTTAATACTAGTATTATGGCTTTCGTACATATTGTCTTGACTTGGTTAATTCGATCAATCAAAACATGTTCAAACTAAACTGTAAACTTTACAGGTAATATGGAGAAGGTTTTTTCAAAGACCAGGAAGGTACAGTTTGTATGTCAAAATGACTATGCTAACTAATAGTATGTTTTGGATACGCAGGTACAACCTGTAAGTTATATTTTTTTCACTCCGAAAGTATGTCTTTTAAACTTTAAGCTTACTGTTAAAAACTTCAATCCCTCTCTATCGAGGTAAGTGTGTGGACTATAAGTTACACGCCGTTTCTCAAACCATGCCTCTTTTGGGGAGATATATGATCTTCATAGATAATTTGATTTGTTGACATACAGGTTCCTAGATATGATCTCTATTTTTTCATCTCATAACATAACTTGGGACTGTTACTACAATAAAACATACTATTGCGGTTAAAAATGAATTCTTAAGTGGCAAAAAGTAAAGGTAGGCATATTACATAATTGTAGTATAAGTTTATACTCTAAAACGTTCAGGGCATATACATGTTGAAAACATGCCGCACAGCCCTATTTGTTGACTTCTGTATCAAATAGTAGTGCATAACCATTTCCTATTCTATGATAAACATTTTCACGAAACTTCATAGTAAAAATGTCACAGTTTAAGCCGCAAAGGGAGTTGCTATGAGAAATTACATTTTGTCTATATTTTCAGAAATGCAACCTATTATGTGTTTATTTATTTTACATTATATCGTTATTTAACATTTAAGGATGTACTTAGGTTAGGTAAAGCGATTTTTTGTCAGATATTCGGACTCCTTGGACTCTGTCATACAATGCAGAGTTAAATATATTGCCCCCTAACACCCATTTTTATTTTCATATAAGACTCCAAAAGCTCATGAAATGTTATTTACCAAAATTTAATCAGAATCTAGGTTTCTTTTCTTTCTATTTGAGAACACAATAATACCAATGCAAATGTAAGGGAAAAGTCTGAGTTAGTCTTTTCCCGCCATTTAAATCAAAAGTTAAAAACATCTTAAAAACGTGCACCATAACGTTACAATATATTTAGCTTATTTTGTTCCTAACTACTTGACTTCTGACTTAAAGTATCAATTCTAATTTTTTGGTTTCTTAATTTTTTCTTAGCAGATTCTAAAGTGAGTATTGTTTCATACCTGTCCCAAGTCAGGAACATACTTTCCGGTTGTCTGATATTAAATGTTAAACAAAGATGTAATTTGTATTATGAATCTTTGTATTGCTGTAACACGGATAAGAACATGAAAACCTTATTTGACAAGGCATGCTACCCATTATGATTATAAAAAGAGGTAAGTAAAGAACCAATTATGGGAAGGATACTGACAATATAAAATACTTTAACAGTTCCTTTCTAATTGTGAAAACATTTTTTTAACAAATCGATTCACAGTATTGCATATGTATTCGTGTTCTTTTAAGACAGGCAGTTAGTTATTTCAATAAGCAAATAAAATAGGTATAAAAACGAAGAGTTAAATACCATAAACATACTTATGTTCAGAGGCAGTATTCTGAGCTTGTTTTATAAAATGATATAAAAAGCTAGATTAACGAAAAAATCATAAAATAAAAAAATAGCGTCTGCATATAAGATTTTTGACACACCAGGTCATAATAAAAATCCAAATATAATAGGTAATCAATACAAAATTACATCATCTAAAATCATATTAGTTTAATAAACGATAAAGAATATAAAAAGTGTGGATATAAATCTGCCACAACTACACTCTTTGATTGAGAGAGTGGACCCCCCTTCTTTTTTAGCTCAATTTTCAGTTATCAAACTAAATTGGTTATGTGAATGTAGGTCTTCAGAATCGACGTGTTGAATCCTGTGAGAAACATATAATTTTATATTGCAGTGGAATGTGGTCAATGGATTTTCCTATTGAGGGTAATAGTAATTTGAAGGACAAATATCTGTCACTTCCACAAGTAAAACTCAAAGAAAATAAATAATAGAGGAACTGCTCATTTAGTCTGGCGATTTTAACTCACAGTTAAAATATTGTTTAACTATGAGTTGTGCTTACAATGATTGATGCCTTAGTATTATAACATAACCACACATATGTATGAATAAAGGCAACAGTAGTATACCGCTGTTCGTAATTTATAAATCGATTGAGAAAAAAAAATCCGGGTTACAAACTAAAACTGAAGGAAACACATCAAATATAAAAGGAGATCTACAACACAACAGCAACATAACACTAAAATGTATCACACACACATATGAAGTTATGTTTTGTAAGAAACGGATAATACTGTCCGTATTTCTACAAAATTGTCATAACAATGTTGTGCAATCGTATTTTGTCTTGTGTACGTACATCATAAACGTCATCTTTTTCATCGAAAATTACATTTAGAACAGAATAATACAACAGACAGGAGTGATTTTAAGTAAGTGAATTAACAAATGCTGTCTTACATGCGAGAGGTTTAACTAGATATACAGCCAGGTTTAATACACCATTGTCAACATAAGGATATGCCTGTACCAAGTCTGGAATATGACAGCTGTATTTTGTTCGTCTAATATATATGTTAGAGTTTTTGATTGCTCGATTTGATAAGGGTCTTTCCATTTTTGTTTTCCCTAGAATTTGATATTTTGTTATATTTAACTTAAATCTTTTGCTGTGTGTATTTCTTATATACTATTTTACAGTTTAGTAGTATTCTTTAATATAACAGAACTATAAACAACTGTCATACATATATATGAGGTTAAGCTAGCTGCAAATCAAGGTTTTATTCTAATAATACCTGTACCAAGTCCGGAATAGGCCAGCTGTATATCTGGTAGCTACCTATGTCTGGAACGACTTAAGCGGTTGTCTTCTCTCATGATTTACTGTATTTTCAATTTCCTGCATAGGTTACATCCGTTTCATACGTGCTTCGCAATACGGGAGTAGGGTTATGTAGTATAGAAATGAACGGATATGTGATCTCTGTGCCGGAGATTGCTCTATTTGTTGTATTGAACATTGATGTGTGGGTGGATGGCAAATCTTCGATCGTTTCTTTTTATTATAATAACACACATCATTATTAGACCTTGAACGATTTATAACAGTTTAAGACATATGGTAAAGTACAGGTCTTTTATCGAAGACGGTATATTGCCCACTTAATGCTTTCTGGATTCTCCGTTAAATGTGTTTCTATATCACTGAAATATAACACAAAACTCGCTCCTGCTATTTCAAAGTTAAGTATCCTCAAAGTCTTTGGTAGATTGATGTATCATGCAATACAAAATATCACGTTTTATAAAAGCTTTTCCACATTTAGATTTACAGTTTTTAAAGATAGTCAGACAAAGTGTGCGACATATATGGTTAGTAATGTATGTACAATATCCACATCAACAACACATGAAGTAGAATAATTGGGTGTTTCAAGTACTTCAAACATCGTCAGTGTGTAAACCAGGAGACTAAACATGAATTATTTCATATAGATTTTTTTGTCATCTTCGTGTTCTGCTGTTCAAACTTTAATTCTGTTTATAATTATGTGTTTGTCGCCACCCATTATAGGTAATATTAAAATTCGGGATTTAAATAGGGAATGTGTCAAAGGAACAACAACCCAAACAAAGAGCAGAAAACAAACGAAGGCCATCAATGGGTCACTAATACATGTGCAGCGAGAAAATTCCGCACCTGGAGGATAAATGTGTACAAGTTCAGTGATAATTAAAGTCATAATAAATTCCAAAATATATAAAAGAAACTAAAATTATACAAGACTAACAAAGGCCAAAGGCTTCCGACTTGGGACAGGTGCAACAAAAATGCAACATAAAACGAATATCATTTTTAAACCATTCATTGATAATTTAGTCTTAGATGCATGATTTTTTTATAAGTTGTTAGTGGCTTTGAACTAGTGGTCAGTAAACTGTGAGTACTCTTAGATCTGTACCTAGTGTCTTTTTGTTGTTGGGATGTACAAGTACCTGGCCACGTCCACTTGTATTTTTGTCAATCTGATGTGTTGAGCCTTTTGCAACTGATTTTTATAGTTCGTTTATATGTTGTACTGTTATACATAAAGGCAACAGTAGAATACCGCTGTTCAAACCTCATAAATCCATGGACAAAAAACAAAGTCGGAGTAACAAACTAAAACTGATGGAAACGCATTAAATATAAGAGGAGAACAACGACATAAGATTAAAAGGTAACACAAAAACACACAGAAACGGACTAAGCATTAGACAAAATCCCATGAGAATAACAAATGTAACATCAAAACCAAATTCATGAATTTGGGATAGATAAGTACCGTGACACGTCTCATAATAAACAAACGAAACAACGGAAACACAACGTTGAAATGTAACACACACAGAAACGAACTATAATATAACATATATTACCTACAATAATCTATACCTTTGCAAACAGTAAACTTTATATAATGACTATACAAAAGATGTACATGATAAAACTGAAGTATTAGCTAATAACAGGAAACAACCGAAATACATTGTATAACCCGACAAAATGCAACAAATCCGAATAAGTTTAAACCTCAACGCCAAGTGACGTCATATTAGAAATTGTAAAAGAGATCGTCAAAAAATGAAAAATGACGTCACATTTGAATGAATAAGATAGAATTAGCATTGATTTAAGATTATATTTGAACTAAATACTGGTATTACATTTAATAACAATGCCCTTTCAATACTTATTAATGGCAAACTAAGGTAGCAATTAACTATATTATCCGGTTTGTTTTGAATCTAACTTCAAACGTAAAAGATCGTACAGATTACGTTGAACAAAATCAAATCTAATAAATGAAGGCGGTGATTAATTTTCTTTACCATAACACATGAATATAATAGAAAAGACGTCAACACATTTGACAATATCCGATGAAAACAACAAATATAACTTTAAACATTTAAACTAAATACATGAATTTGGGATAGACAAGTACCGTAACACGTCTTATGGCAATGCGAATTCACACTCAGCAAAACAGTCACAATCGGGAATAAGTCACGTTTGGTAATTAAAAGATTATACCACTGTCCAAGGTTAGGGGAGTGTTGGGATCCCACTGACATGTTTAACCCCGTCACATTATGTATGTTTGTGCCTGTTCCAAGTTAGGAGCCTGTAATTCAGTGGTTGTCGTTTGTTTATGTGTTACAAATTTCTTTTTCGCTCATTTTTTGTACTCAAATAAGGCCGCTAGTTTTCTCGTTTGAGTTGATTTTCATTGTCATTTCGGGGCCTTTTTTAGCTGACAATGCGGTTTAGGCTTTGCTCATTGTTGAAGGCCGTACGGTGACCTATAGTTTTAATTTCTGTGTCATTTTGGTCTCTTGTGGAGAGTTGACTCATTGGAGATCATACCACATCTTTAATATATATACATAAAAATAGAGAGAGACTTGCGAGTGACTATCTACAACACAGTAATAAAAAATGCCAAATATGTCAAATATTTCATCACTTGGACAGAAAGGAAGAACACATTTCGCTATAAATAACTTACAACAGTTGAACCATCAATTACTAATGTACAATGGAAACACTGAAACAAAGGGACAAGCTTGTTTTATTGTTTCCTGAATATTTTTCTGTTTCTTAGACAGGCGGATATAGGTAGTTGGTGTTGTCTAATCTGATATCAAATGATGCTGGTATTTCATGTAATTTTTTCCTGTTTTTCTTTTAAAATGATTAGCCATGAACATTATTTCACGTTTTCTGAAATATAACTCCGTATTTATAATCTATAATCATAATAAGCTTTTGTTCTTAAAGGGACATTAATCAGAATTGATAAGTAATTTCTTCGTAGATGCATGATTTTCTTCATTAGTTGTTATAGGATTTGAACTAGTGGTCAGTAACTGCGAGTACACTCAGATAGTCAGATCTGTACTTTGTCAAAAAATATGTAACACAAAATCAAAACTCAAGCATTTATTTCTACAAAACGACCCGGTCAATAACATAAATAACATTTGGAAAAGTGTTTGAAATAACCAATATGACATAAAAATTGAGAATTGAAATGTAAGTTATTCAATGGTACCTACATGCTCCTAAGTACTAGGGAAAAATTTAGTTGAATTACTCTGCTATCGTATTACACACTATGCATGGATTCCGACGAAACCATCTCACATTTCCTACTGGATTGTATGAGTGCTAGTGATGTAAGACAACTACAAATGGAGCAATTATTCAAATAACAACATACTAGTACCAAGATACATGTTTTATACTTTTAATTTAGCCTTTGTAGGGCAATTATCGACTATAAATGACTAAATTGTAGATAACATGTTTGATCATTGTTGTGAATCATTATGCCACAATTGTGCTGTGTACATGCTTCTTTATATATATATATCATTGTATATTTGAACGAATCAAAGACTTTTAAATTTTTTTACTAACTCACATTAAATACGTCTCTTTGTTCATATTGTAAATTTCAACATGATAAAGACATCCGCCTTTTTAGTTAATCTAGTAAATATTAATTGCTCAGTCAATCAGTGAAGTTCTCCGAATTAAATAGAGGTACATATCTTAACAGAACAGAAAAGATGTGTTGCGCATTGTACTCATCTGATGATTCAAGACTTTCAAATCGATATTAACTGTTTGGTTATATGCATATGCCTAATAAATCTGTAATTTTAAAACTCCGCTATAATTGTAAAATTATTTCTTAATTGATTTGATATAATGTTGTCATGCTGTGATATTTATGAATTAATTGTTATTTAATTTTTATAATTGATTACATATGTATCTATAAATAGTTCTAAATTTTGACACATGACTTTGGACAAATACGTATATGTCTATTACGTCGTAACATAATGTTTGAAGCTCATATGTTTCATGCCGTCGGTAAGTTATTATTTGTGTCTTAAATAAGGGTATACATTCTTATAAGAAAATAAATCAAATTGTAATTGTAATTATATGTGCTGTTATCTGTATTTCAATGAAGTATTACAGCTGTCATAGGCAGGTGTTGTAAATAGAAAGTACATGAGCATTTCAAAATGAAACTATAATAAACATTATTATTACGAAAAACTCACTATATGTAATCTGATCAAGAAAACTATTTACGGAACTAACCAAGTGTAGCAGCGTGTTACCTGTATATCAAATTTGATTAAACGTGTTACAAAAATGTGTATACTGGACGCTGAGGTTGACAAATACTATTTTAAATGTTGAGACTGTGTTAAAAATTGGTTATCGATTCAAACTGGCAAAATTTCAATCCTTTGCGTGTTATTCTATTTATAGTTTTTGGAAAATTTAAACTATCACTAGAATAATATATAGCACTATAATCTGTTTGATAATTTTTCTGCTTTCATATTTCTCCAAAAGCTTCAAATGATTGAGAATCATTAAGCACTTACAGCTATCTATCACTCCAATAATCGCATGTTTTTCATTTAATCTGTCTGCTGCATTGTAGCTTTAATTATATAATTTTATATGTCAATAGTGTGCGTTCTTTGTCTTTTATAGTTTTAAGCTTCGAATTGATCATATGAGTTAATCCATTTCTAACTATTTTTCACAGTTTTTTCCTACGTGGGGCTGTCACACCACTGTATAAGGATATGGAAGGTTAAACACTGACAACTGTGTCTCAATCCGAAACTTTCTATATGGACTTGTCCGAAGTCTGGAGTTTGTTATGTAGTACTTGACGTGTGTTTATGTCTGTTATATTTGTTTTCTGTTTATTTGTTTAAAAAGTCCAGACCGTTGTTGTTTTCGTTTAAAACTGTTCACGTCTTTCATGTCGGGCCGTTTACATTTTTTTATGGTTGACGATTTTACGGAGATCAATGATTGACTTTAAAGATAAGCTTAATTTTTACTCTGCTGGACATTTGTCTCAGCGATTATACTTAATTTTCTTTTTATATAAACAAAAAATGAAAGGTACAAGATGGCTAAACCGCTCTGAAACTGAAATGCATCGAGTTTCAAAACACGAATTTCGTAAAACCTAGAATAGATGTTCTGTAATGTTATCTACAATGCAGCATATTTCACGTTTTAAAACATTTACAAAATATGGAGAGTAGGTCCTTAAACATGAACAGAATTCACGTACAATCAACTCTTATAAAAACATATCTCAGGTAGTAAATGAAAAAAAAAAACAAAAAAAAGATAGCTGACATTTTCCCCGAATAGGCATTTAACTGTTTATTATACTTAAGATCTTTTTCAAGGTATAGTGATGCCATGGTTTCAATCTCTTGAAAATCTGGATATTATATTCAGCAAGAATGTGGGCATGCATGCTCTCTAAATATAAAAGTACATACAATGTGTAAAATTTAAAAGTCATTCCATGAAAAATTGTGAAAGGATATTACTACACTAAATAGAGGTCTTATTTTACTGCTCGACTTACTATCAATAGGCCAACCAGCAAATTCTACTTTCATCATGATATATAGGAACCCATTGTTAAATAGCTTCGAATTCTCAGTGAGCAGAAACCCTCTACTCAAGGATAATGCATCAACTGTGAGATATTTATAATGTAGGCGCGTCTGGAATGTTGCTACATAATTGGCAAGTACACCATTTAGATAATGTCATCAACTCTTATCAATCAGTATTCTACTTTGTCAAAATTATATCCCCATAAAGCCTTTTCATTTTTACAATCGTAGAAATAAAAGCCATTGTAGGGATGACGCGCTGCCAATTAAGCTCTTGAAAATCGATTAATTTATCCACATATCACCATTAGGATCCTTATATGTCAGTTGTATTTTAAAAGACAAATGTATCTACTAGCTAATGAACATCAGTTAATGTTTTTGTCTGCATTGAGTCAACTTAAAACAATTGTCTGGTCGGTTGTCAGGTGGAATTTTTGAAAATTCATAAACATTTAAAAAAAGTTCTATTTAAATATTTTTTGGAAGGAATTATCAGTGGTTGAGGACTATAAACCCTAATTATCACACACACAAATAATGTTTTTTTTCGAAGATATGCATTTTTACCATCCAACCAAAAGACTTGTCGTTAAGTACTTTTAAAAAAAAATGCTATTCGAACACGCCTATTCTGTTTTTGTGATTCATTAGAAAGGTATTTCACTTGACCCATGTGTTTCATCTTTTAGAATTTCTTATTTTATAAAGTCAACCTATAGCTTTGATATATTAAAATGATAGAATCTGAAGCGAGATGATGTATCAAATACTCTTTCAAGACGTATTCAACTCAAACACGCCCTAACATAAAAAGGTACACTCGATTTTCTCTTTTCGATACAATTGTTACCCATTTTTTGGAATTTCGCTTGAGTCACATAATGGAAGGGCAGACACGAAAATATCTGAACTAAGTTTGATGTGCTCTCCGTCCAAGCATATGTTTCTTCATACTGATTCAATGAGTAAATATATTTTTCTATATATTTTTGGTTTAAAAATGTCAATTCTTGTCTCAAATGAAAGCATTATTCACATTGATTCCTGAAAATATGGTTTCTATATTCTTTTGTCTGTAATAAGGAATATTTAACTTATTCCGATTTGGTGAAGGTCAATTGTCTGTCTTAAATGATAGGTTTATGTATGCCTATTAACAGAATATAGTTTCTATGAATTTTTCTATGAAATAAGTGCAAAAAGGCTACTTCTGGTTTACCCCAAGTCACTTTTGTATAATATTTTTCAATGCTATAAGTCAACAAACATTTTGAAAAAGATCCCTTAATCATTTACCAAGTTGGGGTAGTAACCATTAACCTTAAATTTAACTTTGCAGGTACAATAACTCCTATAAGAGGTCTTTGGATTGTTTTTGGTCCAATGTATTATATCTTCATCACAATAAGGCTAACATTTTGCACTTGTTATTATATGTATATCTGAAGAAAAAGTTTTACAATAAAAGGTATTTGACTTAACAGAGTCAATTTTTAAAAGCACAATAACTGTTCAATTTTATATCCTAAATATATAAGCGACAATTTGCGAAACCACTACAAAACGTAAGAAACAAATTTAGCGGAAGAAGGACAAAACATTATCAGAACAAATACAATAGGTATTTCCAAGTGAAAAGACATTATTTAATTCTAATTGTAAAATGATAAATCGGATTTCTAATATGAATATACTTTTATCTCAAGACTGTTAAAGTCATTATGTTTTGTTAAACAGGATAATAATCTGCATGAATCACTACGAGCATTACAGTAACCAATGCTAGGTTCGTACCAAATGGCAAAATATCTATGGATAGCCATTACTTGTTCGTACCTTGTTAAAGGATATTACAGAACAGGTAACATTCTTTTGTTTGTCTAATTTACAAGCACCAAAAAGACGAATAGAGCAATCATCAAATACTTCCGATAATGAATACATGAGCATCAGAACACAAATTGCTTTAAAAAGTTGTCACATTATAGAGGTACTACAGAAACTCTCATTGCACGTTATAGACTCAAAGTGACATTGTTTAAGGGGTATGCATAGGACCTGCTGCATTTTAAAATGTTTGCTCAAATCCGACACACATTCTTTTAGCAGTCACTGTGGTATTTTCATTCACAATACAAGGAATGTTACATTACTTTAAGTCCATTCTAACTAAATGGATAACTAAACAACCATACATATTAAAAATAATCATATTGATTTATAATGAATATCAATATAAACAAATGTCTACAATAAAGTGTATTCAATCTAATAATAACAAAAAAAGGGTCTAACTAAAGCGCAGTTTGAATAAGAGTATGAATCGTACATGTTAATGAAACACTAACCCCAAAAGATCTAAAAAAAAACATCTACTAGAAAACTATTTATTTCATTTCTTATTTCTAATTTGTTTGCTAATAAAAGTAATTCGTGTTTCTAAAACATTTTTTTTTTACAACCAACATTATATGTGTCAAAGCCTTAGTTGAGCCTGAAATTCAAAAATTTGTAATCAGGTTAAAATTTTATGAAATATTTATACTTACCAGTCAGAAACATACTTTTGGATTATCTTTCTTTACTACGTTCATAACTCGCAAACACACAGATGATCTTGATTCAAACATTCCCTGAATCAGATCGTCCGTGTAGCCATGCTTCAGTTTATCGGCGTGTACAAAACACACGCACTGAAATTAAAGCATGGGGTGGTGGTGGGAATATTGACTGGTAAGTATAAATATTTCATAAAATTTTAACTTGATTACAAATTTTTGAATTTCATTTCAATTATTTATACTTACCAGTCAGAAACATACTTTTGGATAGATTCCAAAGCAATACTTCTACTGAACTGGAGGCGTATGCTGTATAAATTTCTGTCATCTAAATTGTACCATATGTACAAATGTCTATATATAACACATCAATAGTTCAACACAAAATAATGTTCATCATGAAATCATCATATTTAAAATACTTCCACCAATAACAAATTCTCCAACGCAACTCGCCGAAAAATTTAACATATTTACACATTGTCTAATACATCGACTGACAAATCTCTCAGATAGAATTTTCCAAATGTGGATTCTGAACTCCAATCAGCTGCTTCTAAAATAGAATTTATAGAAGCACCTTTGTATAAAGCCTAAGAGGGTCCAATTGCTCTAGTTGAATGTACCTTGATATTTTTCAATGAAGAATCAGGGTACGCTAATTTAATAACTTGAACGATCCATTTAGAAATAGTTTGTGACGTTACAGGCTTATGTGGTTCACATGTAGAAAGGAATAGTTTTCCCTGTTGGTCTTTATCTAAACTACTTCTAAATTTCTTTGTTCTTTCTATATATTGTAACAAACATGTAATAGGATCTAGCTTTTTATTGTCTGTGAATGCAGGAACAACAATTTTTGAATTTCTATGGTTTTGTCGATCCTGCTTTGCCAAACCACATCTAATAAATGTAATGCCTTTTGTTGTATCCTCATACAGGAATGGTTCACTCTGAGAGACTGCAAATCGCTACATCTCCTGAAAGTGGTAATAGAGATTAGAAAAACAGTTTTAAATGACAAATGTTTCAAATCAATATTTTCAATAGGTTCAAAGGGTTCTTTCTGTAATAGATTTAGAACCAACTGTAAATCCCATTCTGGTAATAATTTTATGGTAGGCGGTCTAGAATTAAAAACCCCTTTTATAAGTCTTGTAATATATGGATGTTGACCTACTGCAGCATTATCAACCTGAGGTAAAACATTGGAAAGCATAGATCTGTATCCTGCAATAGTCCTATATTGCAATCCATTTTCAAACAGATAGGCTAATCTGATTTAAAGTTGCATTAAGGGGATTAATTTCCCTTGTACCACACCAGCTACAGTACTTTTTGAATTTTGCACTATAGTCTTTCTGAGTTCCTTTCCTCCATGAAGCTGAGAGTAAATTTCTAGCTTCTTGAGAAAAGCCCTCTGCTTGGAACGATCTGTCGATAGAAGCCAAGCAGTCAGACTGAATACCCCCGGGTCCGGATGAAACACTTGGGACCTCGGTTGACAGAGAAGGTCTGATTGTATCGGGAGACTGACTGGGTAATCTATCAATAGTTGAAGTAATTCCGGGTACCAGTGTCTCCTGGGCCACAAAGGAGCTATCAGGAGAATCTGACACTGGAACTGCCTCATATATTGCAATATCTTGGGTATAAGGCAGATTGGGGGATATGCATAGGCATACATTTTCTCCCAAGATATTGTCAGGGCGTCCAAAGCAAAAGCTTGAGGATGTGGAATCCATGAGCAAAACACTTTCGTCTGACGATTCTCTGACGAGGCAAATAAATCCATCAGAGGTTGGTCCCACAAGAGAAAAAGTTTCTGTACAATTTGAGTGTTCAGTGACCACTCTGTGTGCAGAATTTTCCTCCTGCTCAGGTAATCTGCAATTATGTTTTTCTTTCCCGTTATATGAGCTGCTTTCAGGGTTATATTGGATTGAATTGCTAAAGTCCAAAGTTCCCAGGTTTTGTAACAAAACTGAGGTGATTTGGTCCCCCCTTGTTTGTTGATGTACTGGACCACTGTTGTGTTGTCTGATCTTATCAGTACAGATTTCCCTATCAGATATTTTAGAAAATGTTTGATTGTAAGCACTACTGCTTCTAATTCTAGGTAATTTATGTGTTTCTTGCTCTCTGAAACAGACCATTCCCCTTGAAAAATTTTCTTGTCCATTACACCCCCATAACCTGTTTTTGAAGCATCTGTAGTTATGGTTATACAAGTCGGTTGAGGTTGCAAAGAGCGGCCTTTCAGCGTGTTCGCTGAATTTAACCAGCAAATTAGATGAGATTTGAGATGTTGTGTCACTGGGACAAATATTTTGAACTCTTGACATGCTGGTCTCCAAAAGGAGAGAAGATGGAGTTGAATTGGTCTCATGTACAACCGAGCATTCGGAATTAGTTCTATACATGAGGCCATTATCCCCAGAAGATGAAGAAAATCTAAAGCCGTCACTTGGATTTCTTTCATTATTTTTTGAATGACTAGATTCAACTTGTCTATTCGTTCCTGTGTTGGGAAAACTAGCCCTTTTTCCAGGTCGAACAGTGCCCCTAAATAAATCAATTTCTGACTCGGAACTAGTTTGGATTTTTCTTTGTTTACTATGAACCCTAGTGATACCAAGAGATTGAGACATTCCGCTCGATCTAGGCATAGATGCGCTTTTTGTTGATTTATTATTAACCAGTCGTCCAGATAGACTACTAATCTTATATTTTTCGTTCTCAAGTAGGCTGCCACTACGGATACTATTTTTGTAAAGACTCGTGGGGCAGATGTTGGACCGAAGCACAGAGCTTTGAATTGAAATGCTTGATTTTGAAGGTAAAATCTTAGATATTGGCAATGACTTGGAAATATTGGGACATGTAAATATGCATCGCTCAGGTCGAGCGTTATGGCCCAATCTCCTGGTTTTACTATATTCAAGACTTTGGTCAGTGAATCCATCTTGAAATGTTTTTCTGAAGATACCCATTGAGTGGTCTCAGATTTATGACTGGTCTCATCTTCCCATTTTTTTTGGGGACCAGAAAAAATGTGCTGTAAAAACCTGATTGAATTTGTTCTTTCTGAACCGATTCTATTGCATCTTTTTCTATTAAAATATTTACCTCTTGAAGTAAAAATTCCACATTTTTTTGAGATACTATTGTTTGTTTTATTCCTTGCCAAATTCGTTTCTTTATGAACTCTAATTTGTAACCTTTTTCTGTTACAGACAAAACCCATTGGTCGTTTGTAATCGTTTTCCAATTTTCTAGAAAAAAATCTGAGACGACCCCCTACTGGTATCTTGTCTTGATTTTGAAATAAAATTACCTGTATCTCTGAGTCAGCTGGACTGTTTCTTGGGGATACGAAAAGAACCCCAGGAACCGGTACCACTGTTTGATGTCTTGGTATCTTTGTCTTTCTTGTCTTTATTTCCAAAGCCACCTCTCTGTAAAGACTTATGAGACGAATTTATAGAAGACTGTCTATTAGTATTAAAAGACGGTTTCTTATAATTGTTATTGTAATTATTATAAGTTGAGTTCCCTGTAAACTTTGATTGTTTATTTGACCAACTATCACGACTATCGTAGTCCAACTTTCTTTTGTTGTTTTTGTGAAATTCGGGTAACAAATCTTCCAATTGTTCCCTTTGCTCTTTCCTTTTCTCAAGTTGTTTTTCAAGACCTTGTCCAAAAACACCATCATCAGAAAGCGGTAAATAAAGAACCTTAGCTTGAATATCATTTAAATTATTTATGCCTGCATCTGTTGCAGCACATTTCCTTCTAATCATATGATGAAAGGCTCCAGCTCGATCCACTTGGTCAAGTGATTTGGTTGACATGGCAAATAAATCTTTAACTAATTGACAATTCTCTTCACTAGCATTGTCATTTTCTAAATTACCCAACAAAGTGCCTAAAGCTTGTTGCATGTAAGAAATGGATATAATTCCCATTCTGGAAGCTACCTGTCCAGAATAGGCTAGCTTCTCAATTTGTTTCACAGGTTGAGAAAATAATTGTTTTTGTTTGTCCCAAGATTTCACAGTTTTATTTGTATGCACACGTTTAATCATAGGTTCAAGCATATCATCTAAACTTGGCACTTGTAATACAGGTAAAGATTTTTCATGCACAGGAAAACATGATCTATATTCATCCTTATAAGCAGACAAACGTTCAGGATGTTGAGTTCTCCAAGAATAAGATAAAATCTTAACTTGAGAATCATCTAAAATTAAACCTACTGACTCATCACTATTGTCACCTGGTAAATCATCTTTAAAAATTTTAGCTAGTCTATCAACTTTATTGACATTGTTGCATATAGTGTTAATATTACCTGAAGAATTTTCATCAACAGTAGATATATTCTGTACACTTGAATTTAAGTATTTACTAAACCTGTCAGTTTTCTTAAAATTACTGTTTTTATCAAGGAAATGACTACTCACTCATTGAGTATCACTCTCTTCATGATATGAAATCAGACCCAACAGATCTCGTCTCTCTCGACGGTCTACTTGTAAAGATATTTCTGAGCGTTCATCAAAATTTCTTACAATTCTTGGACTACCTAAATCTTCATTCAAGTTAGGTTCCAGAGGTATTAATGGTCTACGTTCCCTCTGTACAGGGACGTTATCCATTCTCGTAACCTCGTTCTCCTGCGTGGCTGACCCACCAGTATGAGAACTATCTGCACTTTTATTAGCTGCCTGTAGCAGACCAAAAAGTTTATCAAATATTTTATCAAAGCTTTCTTCCAAGCTGAAGAGCTTCATTTCTCATGATAAGAAAAGCAAAATGAGAATGTTAAATTTGATGTATGCCTTTTTGTGCTACTTTGTTACATTTGTTGTTTATGTAGTGATATTAAGATGATAACACAATATTGACTGTTGTACCCCTATTTTTGACATTTTTACTCTTTGAGTATGTTTGTTTTGTTCATGCATCGTTGACAATGTAATGGAATTTGATGCGACTGTCATACAAGTGAGAGGTTTAGCTAGCTATAAAACCAGGTTCAATCCACCATTTTCTACATTAGAAAATGCCTGTACCAAGTCAGGAATATGACAGTTGTTATCCATTCGTTTGATGTGTTTGGACTTTTGATTTTGCCTTTTGATTTTTGATTTTCCTTTTTGAATTTTCCTCGGAGTTCAGTATTTTTGTGTTTTTACTTTTTTCTATGTCCGCTGTCTTGGACGAGCGTTTCTTTGACTTACTTGTTTTGTTGCCAGTTCTGGCCATTTTTTCCCGGGTACCTGTACTTCCGGTAATACTAATACCGACAGTGTCACTTTCTTCTTCAACTTCTGATATTCTATTCGTTTCTTCCATAGTTAAACAATTAAAAGTTCATTGTCAAACGACAAAATAAATGCGGCAGTATTTACTGACCAAATGCGAACTGAACGTGTTTTGTACACGCCGAAAGATAAACTGAAGCATGGCTACACGGACGATCTGATTCAGGGAATGTTTGAATCAAGATCATCTGTGTGTTTGCGAGTTATGAACGTAGTAAAGAAAGATAATCCAAAAGTATGTTTCTGACTGGTAAGTATAAATAATTGAAATAAAATTTGAAATATGTCTCGACAATTCAATAATTGTTTCCTTCACAATCAAACTGATTTTTATTAAAGACAACGATGAACTAGCGGATAGAGAACATTTATGTGTGCACAATGTGTGTGGTTTCAAACATAGTTGAACCCCAGTCACATATTCATGAGCATGCCTAAAGTCAGGACTTTTGTTGGTGGTATCATAATAATTTTTTGATGTTGATAACAAATATTTGTCTTATTTTTGGGACATCACAGAAGTTGAAAGATTAAACAGACACACGTTTAGTGTAAAAGACTGTATCTTGACCACAACTTGTCTTTTTAGTTGCTGGTGGCTATCTAATTGCGGATAGCCCCCATTTCCTTTTATTCATAAACACATAGATATTCTGGGGTCAGCTACAACAAACGAACACAGCATTGTTTGATACATTACATATTCGTACAATTGTCTTGAAACTAATTAAAGAAAAACAAAGTCGACTTTTGTATCAGAAAAAAAAACCATTTGTTTATATAGTAAATGTCTAACACAAGGTCCAAATATAGACTAACATTCCGCATTTGTCATATATATGTGTAAATATATTACGTGATCTTTGTTGATTTGATATATTGAGCCATATCAAGCACATTCAATCTGATCTGAGTTTCCGATCTGAAACAGAGATCATATTATAGAAGTACCAAAAGTATTGGTGTGTACAGAAATGCTACTCAAGAGCGATTACATATTTAAGATATAATTTCATTTTATTTAAATATACCTTTTCTACAAGCAAGCGTGTACACTTTTTTTATTATATGATCTATTTAAATTTATAGTGTTTTTGGAAAAAATATCAGGCCCTATTACCTTCGGTGATAGTGTCGTTCTGAGATGCTACGTTTCAGAAGATATTTGTGATCCAGTCATACGGAAAGCATGGGGCATTGGTCCAAGCAACAGAGTTATTTGTAGTAATGGACAGTCGTATGTCAAGAACAAATACAAGATGATTTCAAATAACATCAGTGGAAATTATGACTTAGAAATCTTTAAGTTTAATGAAACAGACATGGTCAATGTTTACACCTATTCGTGTGGAGCTAAAAGATTTTCTAAAGTCCTCATACCAAATAATTATATATGTAAGTATACAATAATTGATATATTTTTTTTACGTTTCAATAGAGTGACTGCATTATTAAATATTTATCTAAAGTGTGTGTAGATTTTAAGCCTTGTACTTTTTATACCCATTGACACCACTTGGTCGATGACACTGCTAGTGGACGTTTTGTCCACGAGGATATCACAAGCATAGTAGTCAACCTTCGGCGTTGACATGAATATCAATTATATGCTCATTTTTATAAATGTCCTGTATGCAAAAGTATGAATTATTCGAAATACTAGGGATTTTTTTTTTATCCCAGGTATATATTACCTTAGACGTATTTGGCAGAACTTTTGGATTTTTGTGTCATCAATGCTCTTCAACTTTGTACTTGTTTGGCATTATAACTATTCAGATCTTAGCTTCACTGATGAGTCTTATGTAGAATAAAGGCGCGTTTCGTGTATTAAATTATAAGTCTGGTACCTTGGATAAACATTAACCAAATTGACGACAACAACGAAGAACAGGGACAATATGTATCTCACATGCATAAACTTGAAGTTCGTTTTTATACGTATTTACGTATTTATTTTGCAATTGTTAGCAAATATATATTATCAATTTGTATTTGCTTTTAGGCTATCCATCGTCATTTTATGTATCAAAAGTACAATTTGATATAGGAATTATAAGAGGAAGTGTAAAAATGAAAAATGTTTTCCCAATTCCAAATTGTACTGTTATTTCAGGCGTAAGTATTCATACATTGCTCACATAATAGAAATTGACAAATTTACCTGTATATGCTACATTCCTATGATAAAAATACAATGGTTTGTTTTCGTTGGGAAAGCAGCAAAGTTCATTCTAGGTAAAACTGATTAAAACATGAAGTTTAAATAAAGTCTACAGTTGTATACTACTGATCAAACGTCAAACACTGATTAGGAGAAAACTAATCCGGAATACACACTTAAACCAAGAGAAACACAAAAATATATTATCTGCATATTTTAAATATCCAAGCTAAACAAATGGCCGTACACACAATGTTATTTTGCTGTGTTTTCTATGTGGTTACAGAAACTCGTTTCTAAGTTATTAACGTAAAATTTATAATCAAGGATAACCGAGCATTTGTACTTTCAATTTGCCGCAAGAAGCCCCTTTCTAAATAATTTCCATCAATTTCATCACCAACGAAAGATAGGCGTATGTGTTTTCAAGGTGCTCCGAGAAACCCCTATCTTAATTATTATCATAAATTTTGCCAACAAGCAAATCAAGGCATTACTATTATTGCAACTTCGTAGGAAGAACCAAAAAAGTAAGCAGTTTCCCTTAACTTCACTTTCCACTGAAAATTTCAAAATTTTGTAACTATGTTGAACGCATCTGTTCCATCGAATTTGAGATTAAGATGCCACAGGTATCATTTAGTCTTTCACATATCTTGATTTACTTATAGAAATATACAATGAGGGTCGTTAACATGTAGTAACAAAACTGTACGATAACAGATCTTCCTAATTTTGAACTACTGTGGATTCATTTATTTTCGTGGGTAT
Organism: Mytilus galloprovincialis; assembly: GCA_037788925.1. Taxonomy (NCBI): domain Eukaryota; kingdom Metazoa; phylum Mollusca; class Bivalvia; order Mytilida; family Mytilidae; genus Mytilus; species Mytilus galloprovincialis. Next base: position 36,155,989 of record CM075340.1, read on the forward strand.
CAATTTTCGTGGATAGAGAAAAAAAGGCATTTCGTGGTATACGTAAATTCGTGGATCGCTGATTACAACAACAAAAAATCAGATACGTAATTCGTGGATTTCTGATCATATAACCTGCTTGGTTTGATCAACAATAAAACAAAACAAAAAAGAAGGAATTCATTGAAAAAGTTTTGAATTGTCAAAATCCTCGCTTGGTCATTCTAGTTTAAAGTGTTCATTGATAACTTCGATTACAATAATGGACAGAGACAACTAATTATGTGTTTGTTTTACAATTAATAAATTCTTGTCTGAATTCTATAAAGCATTCAAAACTTTATGATTGAAAGCTCATTTCCCTAATCACGATATAATAAACAGTGATATAAGTATAAGGTGTGAAAATAAATGTTCCTGTCATAAACAATATTACCTAGGGCAATATCCCCGTACTTAATCCTATTGATTTTTAATCACTGGTAAACCAAACTATGACACGGTAATTAACAACTTACAGTTATTTTCCATGAACAGTTTTAATCAATTTCAAAAAGTAAATTATCACTGATATTCGATATATTTATTATAGAATTAATCAAAATACTTGTATCTTCTTTCAATAAAAAACACGTGTTATGTTACAATGTTTATCGCTAATCAACACTATACTATAACTGCATAACATGACCGGAAATAAACATCCGACTCCATACACATTTCTCGGGATTATTCTTCGTTGAATTCTTAAATTCGTGGTTCGCTGTGACCCACGAAACCCACGAAAATTGGTATACCACGAATAAAAATGAATCCACAGTATTTATTTCTCTGTCATCGGCATTCTAGCCTGTATACGTTGTATATATCTCCAAAGTTATAGGTATTTCAGGCTTGTATTTCTTATCATGATTTTCTTATGAGGGGATAATTTCTCGCAATGAAACTATCAAACCAAGATTTGGAAAGGGTGAAATTGATTCATTTCTTTGTAAATTTTACAGGTGCCTTTCTCGAGTTGATTGATCATTATGCAAAATATGTTTCACAGAAGTCAATAGGTTTGTTCCAAATGTCGTAACTACAATCTCGTTCTTTTCCCCCAGAATATCACCCACAGAATTGGGCTTATTACCGTGTTTTTTTCTGAAATAAGCCACACGAAGGATGCCACATGTTGGACAGGATCTACTTACTACTCCAGAACACCCTACGTTTTGCTCAGTCTTAATTTTTTTATGTTGTTTTTTGCCAACTGTTGGTTGTCTTTTTACTTCTTTCTTTTTAACCATAGCGTTGTCTGTTTATTTTTCATTTATGAGCTCGAATCTGTCGCCTCTCTTAAATGACATGTAAGAATTCAATACACAAAAAAACAGTTAGGAACTCCAAATTATCAGGTTAGAGGAGAAATGAGCACTCACAAACATGTTATATCTGGTCACATTAAGCATGTGCTTATCAATATTAAAGAACATGCATTTAAGGGGTTGTCTTTTGTTGTTCTCAGCAAAATATGTTGTTAGTCATAAAGCAGGCTGTTTCTTTTTGTTTGTTTGAAGAATGTCATATTTGTGTCCTGTCAGGGACTTTTAAAGCTGAATATACGGTATTGGTTTTGCTCATTGTTGGTGATCGTACATTATCATTGCTTAAATGTCTGTCATCTGTTCTCTGTTGGGTAGTTGTCCTACTAGCAATATATACACATCTCATTGTATACTGTGGATCGTACATTATCATTGCTTTAATGTCTGTCATTTGACCTATGTTGGGTAGTCCTTTTAGCAATATATACACATCTCATTGTATACTGTGGATTCTAATTACACTGATCATTTGTAAGGACTATTTCTTCTGGTTAATCATTTATATAAACATATTGCGGCACTAGAGAATTAGAAGTTATTATGGTAGGTCAAATACATATGTCGAAAACGACCTGACAATACCATGTCAAATACAATATGATTTTCGTTCTGTTTTCAGCTTATTCACCAGAATGTTGTTTTTCGTGTTTCTGGTGCCTATGCAAGATTCAAGTACACAGAGATACGTGCGCATTATAAGATAAATGCTGTAGGGAAAAAGTGTGACCATACAATAACTGTAGTGTGCCAGCTTGGAAAAAAAACATACAAGGAAGTGAGGGAAACACAGATGTATTGCAATAGTATGTTCTATAATTTAAAAGTTATAACGTTCTCTAAATGAGCAAAACCGGGTTCAGTAAAATAACAAAAGTGAATAGGTGACACATGTAGCAAATGGCGCTTACCTAGTGTTTCGATTTTGTTCTGTTTAGAGTATGCACAACTTAGTTTTTGGTGGGGTTCGTGTTGTTTATTCTTTAGTTTTCTATGTTGTGTCATGTGAACTATTGTTTGTCTGTTTGTCTTTTTCATTTTTAGCCATGGCGTTGTCAGTTTGTTTTAGATTTATGAGTTTGACTGTCCCTTTGGTATCTTTCGTCCCTCTTTTAAGTGCGTTTTGTTGAAGCACTCGATGTCCAAAGTTTAAAGCACGTTTACTGCAGAATGTTCTATCTTCATTATGTCAACAGAATGTGGTTTTTCTTAAATGAGACAAAATATGTCAAATAAAAATAAACGTATCCAAATTTATATACATAGATAACTCAAAGGTAAAATATTTGCACTTGAATGAATCCATTACCTCAGTTTCCCAATCATTATTTTGTGCCATTTCACATGTAACATCAATAAAAGGGGAACGAAAGATACCAGAGGGATAGTCAAACTCACAGATTGACAATAAACTGACAACGCCATGGTTAAAAATAAAAGACGAACAGACAAATAATAGTACAGAAGACACAACATAGAAAACTAAAGACTTAGGAACACGAACCCGTCGTGATGCTTATGTTATTAGAAATTCGGTAAATAGTCTTATTGAGTAGGTCACATTCGTGAAAAACGAAAGGTTTTGTAGTTACGACATAAGGAACATATCCGATATCATCTGTGATACGGTTATTCCATAACAGTCAACCAACTCGTGATGGCGTCCGTAAAATTTACGAAGGGAGGATTTCAACTTCACCATTTGGAACTCTTGGTTTCTTGTGAATAGGTACCAGGTTTCGAGTCCAGAAGCAGACAATGTGATTTTCTATATAGAAACACGTTTTCTTGTACACATGTCTAAAAAATGGCACAAGTGTTAAACATCGCTAATCTTTATGCCGATTTAACACTTGCAAGTCTTTTACTAGGTCTTTCCACTTTTCTGTGGAAAGACCTACTGTATTTGATCTGATTTTTTTTCTTCCACCTTATTTTGTTCTTGCGATAAATATTTGTTTCGCAATATGTCGCTTAGATATTTCTCATATTGTATTGTATAGTTCATACGCTTTTAAATTTCACCCTGCTAAGACGAACATGTTTCTTTGTAATACTGTGAAAGTACTTTAATTCGTGGGTATTAATTTTCGTGGTTTCAGGAATATTCGTGGGTTTTTAAATTCGTGGATTTTAGTTTTCTAAAAAAATAAAAAACAACTAAAAATTAAAGCCTTTTAAGGAACGAAGGTTACGAATAGTCTGGATTGAGGAAATTGCAAAGTAAACATTGACCCGTGTAAGTCGTAATAATAACATTAATTAACCCATGATAAAATGATCAACAGCTTAAAGACCATCGAAGGTGTTAATTAGGCCATAAACATGTCACCTAAAGAAAACAGTTACATAAACAAATATCAAAACCCAGCATGAAATTATAATTTCACATTGTACGAGAACTATGAGGCTAAAAAATGAACACTTTATCATGCTAGCATATCAATACTGGAAATCTGACTTTCATCGATCAAAAATACTTTTAAGAGAAGTAAAAGATCAAAAGTTGTCCAGTTTAGGTTGTTAAAGATTAAATGGGTATAATCATGCATGCGGTTGTAGTTCTGTGACTGCTATTAAAGTATTCTCAGATTTGGCGTTATTCGATCATATCAGTAGTCAAACCTACCGATGGGGATCTTTCCATGTCTTGATTTGGTCAATAGTTGTTTTATTTCGTTGGACACTTAAATTCGTGGATAAAGTCATCGTCGAAAACCACGAAAACTGGAACCCCACGAAAAAAGTACTTTCACAGTAGTTATCTCCCCGATCAATTTTTTCCATGAGACTACATCTCAACAGTAACCATAAAAGAAAGCGACAAATTTATTTAATAAAATTGCTCGTTATATCCTTCGCATGATTTGTCCTATTTTAACCGCAGCGATATGAACCATCCATATAATAGTTATTTCCCCTTATGCATGTGCTATAAGTGATATGCATTTCTATCTTGTAAACCATAAGTAATAGAGACCTAGGATCTTTTGATTTGAGGTTCTTGATCCAACAATAAAAAAATTAGGTCAAGGTCACAGGTCAAGGTCGTATTTTAAATTTTGGTCAATTCCTATCAAAACGGTATAAGATATCGACAAAATATTTTTACTAAATTGTAAGTTGCGACATGCCGTAACACATGAATATTTGTGGAAAGGGTACGCTAACATTAAATTGGGAGTTTTCTACACTTTTTTATTATAGATTAAACTTATCGTGATATAACTCATTAACAATATATAATTGAGACCTATGGTATTTTGATTTGAAACCCTTGGTTTATGACCTTGAAATTGAACTCAAGGTCGTAGATAAAATTGACGTTCTATATTTTGACCTTTGCTTTCACCTCATATGTATACATGATAAAGCCATTAGACTTTTTGCATTATTTTGCAAGCCACTCGACCATGGAAAAGCCAACCGGATGTGACCTGGTGTAAACCGGAAGTAGCTATTTTGTACTTATTTTATGTAAAAGTATATTGAACAATATATTTTTGGAATCAGTATCAAGTAAACTATAAAAAAAAACCAGGAAGTGTCATATTTCAAACCGGAAGTAACAATTTATGTCCCTTATTTTGAAAAAAATGTATAGAAACCATATATTTTTGAATAAGTGTACAATAAGCTATCATTTTACGCTGAATATGATATTTCAAACGGTTTTTTCAAAGTTCTACATCAAAATTGATTTTAATTGTTGAAAAACCTTCAATTGTACAGAAAGAAAGACAAACTTAGTTTGACATAAATATTATGACTATCTAACATTTGTTTTTAAATATATCATGAAATAAGGCATGACATTTTTTAGTGCCAACACTTGTAGAGTTCATATCCATCCGACTTTTGTCGGCATCCCTTCTTTGATGATTTGTAAACTGAGATAATGTATTATCTATCAAAGAAAACGAATTACCAATCCATTAACATGATTAACACATCTAAGACAATGGGTAATTAATTCGAGACCACAAATTTGGAACCAGATAACTAATTTGAATTTCGAGATTACGGATTGGAAATCTGATATAACGTATTGTTTATTCGAGATCACTAGTTATTTGTCCGGGATAACAGACTACCCAGCTATATATCCTAAATAATGGATTATCAATCCGTGATGTCAGATAACGTTGTTTTCTTTTTATCGATTATCGTTATTTTTTTTATATTAATAATCAATACGAGATCACGAATTCGGAAATAATAATTAAGTATTTTTGATCAACAATAACGGATTAGATTATGGAGAGTATTTATTATCAATCTGATATAACGGATTGTTTATTCAAAATCACGGTTCGTGAAACCAAAATAAGTCATAACAGATTATTATTTCGAACACACAAAAATACGAGATAACGGGTTATTTATTCGAAATGACGGATTGTTAATCCGAAATAACAAATAACCAGTTATTTAGCCGAAATAGTGGAAGATCTAGTTGATCTTATTGTGTGCTTCTGCCCTGTTAAAATTAATATTGGAAAAATATCAGATTCATTAGAATCTGATATACAAGCTTAGAGTAAATTATCTGAACAGTCAACTTTAAGTGAAAATTCAGAATACTTCACTCACATATCAGTGTTTGATTTATATTAAAGGTGACTATATTATTCCTGTCCTCATTGTTACCGGTGTCATTATCACATTTATTCCAGCGATCTTCTTCTATAAAATTGGTAAGTTTTACATATTCGTATATTCTTATTTCATTTGTGTTTTCTTTTAAATATTTGACCGATCTTAAATGTATTCTAGTAAATATAATGTCACATGAAGAATTGTATAGTAAGAAGTGGTCGAAATTAGGAAACTATACAATCAGACCTTATTACAAAAAAAAAAAATCAAAAAAATTCGTGACATTACCAATTACTTAAAAAAACAAACTTACATAAACCAAATGTTTGATAACACTTAGGAGAGAAAGGGTTATTATTCTCCTACCTGAATTTTAATGAAAAAAAGTTTCTTCTAGTATTAACTATAGTGTTGACACTATATACATTTCTCTTTCATATGATAAGAATATTTTGTTTTCAATTCTTATTGACACTTTACAGTTAAACCATTGTGGTGACGTCAGCCTATTCATTTACCGTGGATTCTTTTTCTAGACTCAACGCTTCCTAAATCCGTCGCTGAAATGGACTCACCAAATTATTTTCAATTGTTTTCTTTGTGTGTTTAATTTCAATGGCCAAATTACTGATGTTTGTTCGCTAATGGAATTATTATTAAAACTTACCTTTAATTTTTGTAAATTCTATATGCCTTCACTGGGAATCGAACCCGTCCATGAAGTCTGTTACTACCATCAGCATATCAACGAAACCTCTCGGCTACCAAAAGGTTACGAATCAATTGTCTTATTGATCTATATAAATGAATATATGATATACATAGGTACAACGGACACACAGGGATTGTACCTTGATATAAACAATAATAGACAATCCTATGAGTTGGTAGCCGCAAGGTTTCATGGTTGTGCTCAATGAATTAGAATTTGTCGGTTAAAGTTCGAATCCTTGTATTCTTTTTGTTATACCTATTCTCTAGTTTTCCTGTTTTTATTCCTTGTTTTTGTAAGTTATTGTGTATATTTTGTTTAATAAAAGCGAGTTTGATCGTTGTTGGCTATTCCACATGTGCGAAAATAAAATGTTTACATTCTAGGTGTCCATTTTTGTTTTAAAAATTAATATAGTATGATTTTATCTGTTTATTTGCAAATTCCTATGCTGGAAAATCGTGATTGGCCTAGAATAAGGCTTCTTGTTAGAAATTTCGGACACATGATTTATATGTAAACTATGTATATGTTCTTTGTCAAGTTGTTGTCCCCGTCTTTGACACATTCCCTATTTTTATTCTTAATTTTATTAGAAATAAGATCGAATATGACTCATTTTATCGAAACAGATATATTCAGATGCCTGATAAATGAAGATCTTTAAGTGCAGACGTGTTGTTTTATATTTGTATTGTTTTACAATTTAATTGTGATATATAATTCATTGTAATGCATCGTTTGTCACGATAACATGGTTATTTAAACTCACTTACAATACCTTCTAATTAAGAATAGGCTTAAATTTGGAAAAGACATTAACACAATAGTTTAAGTTATAGTTACCATGTATAGGCGTTGATTCATGAAAAACAAACCATTCGCACTCCGGGCTATGGTTTCTTTTTGAAGAATCAGTGCTTCTCCATTGTATCTATATCACTTAACTGACAATGAGCAAAATTAAAACAATTAATCTGAAAACAGTACAATATTTAAGCGGCACATGAAAATAATATCGGATTTGAAATCTTGTTTGCCCCATAAAACTGGTTTGTGTTCACAGATGTTAAGAAATGAAGGCTAATTTTTATTCCTGAGACAAACCAGTGGGGGTAGATAAATTGACATTACTTTCAATTAGCGTAGAATTTGAAACCTTTAGACAAAAACATGTAATCGCAACTACAGGTTTTAATCAAGAAAATGTATTAGTGTCGTCAGCAAATTCGCCTGCATGCATCAACATCCATTTCTATCATTTGTGAAATTTACTCAGTAATAACAATAAAACATAACAAAACCACGTGTAAAAAAGCAAAACAGTATTCACTTTCGACATGATAAACCAGATATCCTCCCGGATTTTATGATTTCTAAAAATGCTATAAAAAAAGAAAATTTGCTTTGAAAATAATTTAACAGGAAAACAAAAGAATTTTCATTGCATCAGCTGCCGAAAAACAAGCAGACTTTCTTTTCTCTTTTCTCTTTAGCAAGTGTCACTGGGTGAGAGTTCCACAATAGGATTCAGAGGGACAATTAAATATATATTTAATTTCAATTGATTAAGTGTTCACTATTTCATTTTATTCATCTAATTTTAATAACATTAATCTGTAAAACGGAATAAAAAATTTGAAAAATTTTTGTCCAAAATTAACTCCATATGGTTCAAATACATGATATATAAAAATAAGATGTGGTATGATTGCCAATGAGACAACTGTCCACAAGAGACCAAAATGGCACAGACATTAACAACTATAGGTCACCATACAGCCTTCAACAATGAGCAAAGCCCATACCGCATAGTCAGCCATAGAAGGCCCCGATAAGGCAATGTAAAACAATTCAAACGAGAAAACTAACGGCCTTAGTTATATAAAAAAAATGAACGAAAAACAAATATGTAACACATAAACAAACGACAACCACTGAATTACAGGCTGCTGACTTGGGACAGGCACATACATAAATAATATGTGAGCGGAATCCAAACCCTCCCCCTAACCTTGGACAGTGGTATATATGGTTCATATACATGATATATATTATATGATCTAGTTCGTACTAGACTGTGTGAGTATTATTAGTTACATAGTGTACTAGTGACCTTATACGATATATGTGGGGTCTGACCCCATACATACCGTATGACGTCGCTAGCACACTATGTAACGAATTTATTTTATCGACTATTTTAACACGTGGTATTAATCCTAGTGACATATCAAAGTGAGCATGTCTTCAATACCGTTAGCATTAAGAAACTGCTTCAATTCCTCATACACAAAGAAATGACAACAGTAACAACTTGTTAGCTTTAAATGTGTCCAAAGAATTTATTTCAATCTTTCATCATCATATAAAAAAGAAGATGTGGTATGATTGCCAATGAGACAACTTTTCACAAAAGACCAAAATAACACAGACATTAACAACTATAGGTCACCGTACGGCCTTCAACAATGAGCAAAGCCCATACCGCATAGTCAGCTATAATAGGCCCCGATAAGACAATGTAAAACAATTCAAACGAGAAAACTAACGGCCTTATTTATGTAAAAATTGAACGAAAAACAAATATGTAACACATAAACAAACGACAACCACTGAATTACAGGCTCCTGTCTTGGGACAGGCACATACATAAATAATGTGGCGGGGTTAAACATGTTAGCGGGATCCAAACCCTCCCCTAACCTGGGACAGTGGTATAACAGTACAACATAAGAACGAACTATAAAAATCAGTTGAAAAGGCTTAACTCATCAGATGGACAAAAATACAAGTAGACGTAGCCGACTACTTACACATCCCGACACAAAAAGACGCAATGAACAGATCTGAGAGTACTCGCAGTTATCTGACAGCTAGTTCAAAACCACTAACAACTAATAAAAAAATCACGATCTAAGACTAAACTATAAATCCGTACACATCCAACATCCAATGGATTTAGTGTAAAGACGTCATAAACAGCCAGGGAAAAACATGACCTTGTGCAATGATAAGTTCTTTTGTCTGTTGAAACCTTTGAGATGGTTTCTCAGTACCTTTTCTGACGTAGCACCACTAGTACTACTAACCGAGTATTAAAATGAACCCCGTCCATTAACCTTATATGGAATATACACGGTTACCACGCTGTTGTTTTTAACCAATCATATTCCTAGAAATGTGTAAGAATATGGATAAATTTATATTATCCGACCATACGCATATGCGTAAAGTGTTATATTTTTATACTTTATATACTTACAGACGATATAAGAAACACGTGTGAACGCTTATTTAAGAAGATGGAAGAGGAAAGATAAACATTAGGGATATATAAGGTTTAAGCATGGACTTTATTAAAAATGTATATTCCGAGTATAAACAATGTATAATGGTGCATTATTATTGTTTGTTTGGATTTTCTACCTGAGATATAAATAAACTTAGCTAAATTTGGTAAAAACTTTAAGGAATTATGGGCTGTCAGTGCTCTTTAACTTTCTTTTGTACTTTTTTTGTCGTTTTTTTAACTTTTTTCTCGAACTTCAGTGAAAAGTTTTTTGTATAGGAATTGCGTGTTCTGTGTACAACATGTCAATTTATGTATCTTTGATGAGTTTATTTTCATAACGGAAAGATGTGTAAGAAAGAGTCATTTGACTTTGACCTACTCAATTATTGTTTGATTGATAGTTATGGAATGTCTAAAACACAAATCACGGGTATTAGCAAAGTGTCGTATTTACAATTACGTCCACGATTCTAAAACCAGCGAAGCCATACTTGTCATACGCAGCACCACTTGTTTTAGCTTGTGGCGCATGATATCTTTGATCTCTTTAGTGTTTATAATTTATTTGTGGAATATTAGTGACGCCAGTTTCAGCCAGGTTAATAGATTGCACTTTTGTTTTGATATAAAATATTATTTATATGTTTTAATCTTCTGTAAATTTACTGTTAACATTATATTTTTTTTTATACGCAAAAGTTTTGACTACTCCCAGCAATAGATTGAGGTTTGTGGAATAACTTTTCCCGTAATTTTCTGTCTTTGTAATCTTCATTTTTGTTGATGATTTGGCATCCGACTGGTAAGATTCAAGCTTAAATTCTACTGTAAAATAATACGCATATGGTTTCCTGAACCATACCATAGGCATGGATTTTTAATGAGTCTTATTAATTTGTTTTCCCTTTTTCTTTATATATTTTGCAATAACTTTTCATTATTGATAATTTGCTGAATCTCGAGGTTCACATGCTATAGATCTTTACTCTTATGTTTTATAATTTTTGTGTTTTTTTTATTATTAAAAAATGTATAATCTTAGTTGTTTTTCGGTAATTTTAATGTTATCCAAATTATTGACCCAATGCAAGCACACCCCTTTTTAGCTATGTCATGTGAGCCAGTTCTGATTTAAATATTACTTATGAATCATACTAGACGTTTTATCAATAAATTATATTTCAGCAAGCGATTGTTGATTGCAAGCTTTTAAACTTTCGAGTTTGTCACCGAGGTTCCTGAATCTTCACATTGATATACAATCATCACAATAACGCAGGGAACGTGACTAATAAGTAATTTTTGTTGCGTCATGAGAGTTCACATTTGTCAATCAAATGTATGAAAAATGAAAGGTACAGACTTATCCTAGATAAAAGTATCGAGTCCTTTGTCGACAAAGAAAAGTTTCGGCAACAAATATTGCTTATACAAAAGAGACGGCTTTTACCTTTGGAATTTCCCTATTGGACGATTATACTGGATTAAACCAAAGCATATTCAAACACATACCACTGTTGAAGGTACACTCTTTGATAAAAAATATCCGGTCTTCTATTACAGATGAGCACACATCATCTACAATGTAAGGATAGAAAACTCTTACTCATTTATACAGTCAAAATTACAACCTTTGTTATATGTATATATTACGGATTACAAATGTGTCGAGGTTTGTGATTGGATAACAACACAGAGATGTCAGTATATATTCAGGAAACTGCCGGGGTATATACAACGTTTTTATCCCCAATTGGAACCTCAAAAACGTCATCATAACACCGGTTACTATGTGACGTAGTCAAAAGCTATCAGACTGTCAGAGGCTCACAGAGGGAAAATAATGACGTGCTTCAGTCAATAATACATTTTTGATACAAAATCACGCATTTTACACTTTTAATACTTAAATTTAATGTTAAAAGTGTTATTATAAATTATTACATACACGATAAAATTATGTTCACAGCAAATTAGAAAATCCTTCACGTATGCCGAACATATCAGGTTGGGTTTTTCAATATATATATGACAGTGTTGTCAACAAATACCTGCACTGGAAAATAACATTAAGTCAGGGGTAATCCGTAATATATGTGTAATTCAGGTCTCAGAAAGGGTATATACTGTGACATTCCCGGCTTAGGGCTTATATCCCCTTCGCCTTCGGCTCAGGGGATATAAACTCTAAGCCGGGAATGTCACAGTATATACCCTGTCTGAGACCTGAATAACATATAATATATATAACATGTAATGTAAACAAATCGAAATTGAATAAAACATATGATGTTGGATTTGAAAAAGTTTGTCATGACGAGGAAGATATAATCTTTAATAAGGTCATAGGTGTCAAATTGAACATTAAAATAATTAAACCTAAAACATTACAGTCTATGTAAACGAAGAATTTTCAGAAGTCAGTAATGATTTAAAAATAGAATTAAACATAAAAATAACCTCGGCATAACCAAACTCGTTATTTGAAACTTTTATTATTGAATTTAAATTGATTTTTAGAACGGATTTCTACATTGATTATTACACTTTACTACTATGAACATAAGACATCTGCTTATTTGGTAATTTAATTGCCAAGGGTTAAATAGGAAAGAAATAACACTACAGACCAACAAAAGTGCAACATCTAAATGGCATAGGAAACCTATTTTTTTTTAAAAGATATTATAACGAAAATTAATCATGAGTTTCCTGGCAAACATGATATTTTACTTATATGTAATATAAGTTTTGTTTATACAAACAAGACTATAATTAATATCAGGTGAAAGATGCTGACATCATTGATACTTTTAAAATCATTGACCATCTGTTTAAGAATAATTTCTATGGTATTTGACACTTTGAGGGTTTGGAGTCTCAACAGGGAAAACATTAAAATCTTTTCCTAATCAGATATATGTCACAAGCAATTACAATTGGTGAGGAAATGCAGATTATGATAACAGATATTATAAATTTATTGCACAGCAATTAATATATCATTCTGAAGGCCAAGTGAGGTCAGTCTTCTCCACTGTCTCCCTTTAACAGGTTCATTATTTTATAATTAAGTATAGGTTTCTGATACGATTTTGAATAATTACAAAATGTAACAATTCAATATATTTCAGTTTTTGTTATTGGTGTATCAAAAACATTGATGTACGAATATAATTTCATAAATTTGAAACGTTTAAAATGATTACATACCAATATAAAGAACCGTTCATCATTTTTGAAAAAGACTATAAATAAAAGTCGAATTATTTATCTCCCCTTCATGATAGATTGATTTGGAAATTAGCCAGATTTATCTAATATGAATCACAGGGAGGGACTAGCAAGCAAATTTTAATAGTAACTTATTTAACGTTAAAACAATTGTCTACTATACACAAATGTTACTTTATACAAATATAAGGACTTTGTTAGCTAAATCTACAAATTTTATTAGATATTATGAATTTTTATTACAATAGATTAATTTGCTATGTGAAGGAATTGGAAATCCAACCGCTGATGTTAAAAGAAAAAAAGAGATTTTTGAAAACAAATATATACATGTAAAGCATATAATTGAAATAATGAATAAATATTTTCAAACTGTGATAATATTGTTTATAAATGAGTGTATATGCATTTAATATTTGTGTATATAAAAATTGTCGTATACATTTATGAAGTATGATCAATAGAAATAAAAGAAAAAGTAGTTACTACTGTAATCACTAGCCAGTCAACACTGAGGTTATGAGTTTAAACCCCGCTAGTGCGGGTATACTCGACTCCAATCTTGGCTGACTAGGATTGTCAGTTTTTCCATCGAAGGTCGGTTGATTTCTCCTGTAAACCCGGTTTCCCTCCACCAATAAAATCTGGCCGCCACAAAATAGCCAAAAGGATGCTTAAGGTAGCACAATACAAAGATTTTTTCACTCCCAATCAGACAACTTTAAACTGATGTAATTCATTTCATCCTTCTTTATATTTTATAAATGAGGTACCAAAAAAAGAAGAAAGATTAATCTTTCAAATTGTGATAATTTCACTATGACATAAATATTACATAATTAATTGTTATGTAATTAGTTGCTATATTGTGATGTTCACCCTTGAATGAATTTAGCGTCTTTGTTCTTCATAGCATCCCAAAATATTTTATAGATTCTTGTACAACACAGCTTGACCTCCAAAACTGTGTCTCAGATTTCCAAAAACATCATTAGAACAAATTTTATACCCAATTGAATTTAGTGATCTCTTATGAATTGATGTTGCAAACTTCATTGAAGATTTATGAAAGAATGAAATACAATAGGAAAAATATGAGACATGGTTTTGGAGGTCAAACTGTGTTGTGCAAGAATCTATAAATTATTTTGGGATGCTATGAATAACAAAGAAGCTAAATTCATTCAAGTATAGTCATCACAATATAGCAACTAATTACACAACAATTAATTATGTAATAATTATGTCATAATGAAATTATCACAATTTGAAACATTAATCCTTCTTCTTTCTTTTGGTACCTCATTTATAAAATTTAAAGAAGAATGAGTGGAATTACATCAGTTTAAAGATGTCTGATTGGGGATGAAAAATCTTTGTATTGTGCTACCTTAAAAGTAAAAAATGAAGAGAGAATTGCTTCCCGCAGTCTTTTCAATTGCTTGAGCGTTATTTTTATTTTTGTACCTCAAATACAAGAGAACGGATCCCTTTCTCTGCTTTTTAAGTTCCGTTATTTATATCTTATACTATCAATTATAAAGAGATTTTCATTTTTTTGGTTATTTTGAGACAGAACAGCGAACATCCATAATAAAAATGTCAACTAAAAAATTCTGGTGTTTTCCGTTTACCGTTGTTTTTTTTTAATTTTTTTTTTAATTTTGGATATCCTGCTGATAAATATAAATGAAACGTTATTTTGCCCTTTTCAAATCATTACGATCCCAAACGACCTAAACGACCATCGGCTGTAGTCCAAAGATTGATTTATCTATAAATACTGCGTTATACTAAGGGTTTAAACTCCTTCAAGCACAAAATTGACTTCAGATTGACATGGTTTTTTATCTTTGTGTCAAAGTTTGACAACTGTTTCTGTTCTGATAAATCCTTAGCAGACTATCAGCCTCTGACGTGATCATCAGCTAAGTAGCCAGTGCTTCGATACTTACAAGATTTATAACAAACCTTTCGAAAATAGTCCTGTTATAGATTTAGAATTTCGGACCAACGCCATTCCAAGCAAGGACATTTTTTAAAACCATATGAATAGTTCAAACGATGATAAGAGAAATAGGTCAATTCGAAAACATACTAAGACCACGATATTATTTTGAAGTGATCATCAAAATGTATATACAAACATATATTCTTGTTCATATTTTTTTACATTTTTATTAAATCTGTATCGTGTGATATAGATTACAACAATTGTTTTTCATGCCGTATTTTTCTCTGGTGATCGGTTTTAAGAACACATAGTCTAAGTCAATGCAAGTTAGTTCACTATTATTGTTGCCAATAAATTGCATTAGCCCACATAGGCTGTTGGCAAACGGTTATCTGTAAAAAAAAAAATCAAAATAATGATTTTTGATGATTATTTTTGTGTAACCTGACTGTCTCAAACAACTATATAAGCAGTATTCTGGTGGTCCGGTTAAAAAATTAAGGTGTCAAGTCTTTTAAACATATTATGAACAGTACATGTATGCACACGCTCTATCCGTATGAGAAGAAGAAGCACTGTTTTAATTATCACTATCTATAACAGTGACTGTATTGTGCCATTCTACTGCATGATAATATGTACTTCCTATATCACTAGATATTTCATCATAATGGTCTTCAGTTGAAACTATCATCTCTCTAATTTGAACAGGAGTATGATCAGGTTCTCTGTTTTGCCTGAAGAGTATACTTATACTTTTAATATCCCGTAATGATCTCTCTCTTTCTGCTTTTACATTTCTATTTTAAATGTGTAATTCAATTAATACCAGTGCAAAAATTATTATCCAAAATTGTATTTTGTTGTTAACTAACATAAATAAAAATAAGACACATTCTAAAACATTTCCATCCTAATCTTCTTATTTCGTGGATCTGACCTATGATTTGATATTATTTTAACGTTATGATAAGACGTCTTTATTCACAACATCTTGCAATAAACTTAACCAACTTGGAAAGTTGTCTCAATTTTTTTTTATATCGATCTACAAACAGGTTTAAAACAAATCTCAAAATGTGTTACTCTTACTTAACTGAGAGATGTTAATCTGTTATAAAACCAAATAAAAACAATGAATCATAGTTCATTAAAATCATAAAAGTTGTAAGTTAATTGTTTTACCGGTGTCACAGACAATTCATTGGTACATGTGTATTTACTGTCTCGTATTCATATTGTTTCAAAATATTTTATCTGCAAATATCTCATTGTGATTCAAATCTTGTTTTATACAAATATATGACTTAATGAACTTACATTTCTATTTGTTGTAGGATTTTTTCTAAACCTTTAAAATAAAGAAAAGTCACGATTTGTTAGTTATTTTGAGTAATTTTGCGTTGTTAACGAACTGACTGCTGTACTAATATAACTGATAAGCCTTGCTGAAATATACACAAAATTAATTATTCTTAGTGTCAAAATGTCTACGGTTTTAAGATAAATTGTATTATGTTCACAATAGATGAAATTACATACTTCAAAAAGCGAACCGCATAGAAATATATGATTGTATGTTCTAAATTCACTGTGTTCAAACGAACACAAAGTATTTATGTGCTAAATCTCTCTCTAGATTTTTGTAAAGCATACATATCTGAGCACATTCAGATAATTATGTACCTTTATACGCTAAAGGCATAATAGAAAACTAAATACATATTTAGGTACTGTTAGGCGCAATGACCATCTCGACGCACAAAGAAAGCAAACTTTATGTTAAGTACATATTATATACCAAGATATTGAGATACTGACAAACGCTTCTGTAAACTTTCTAATACATAGCCATCTTTAGCTTGGTCGGATTTCCACCGACCATGTATTTTAAATAACCTATCTGAAATATTGTTTTGAGCGGCAGCTGTTGCACCACCCGATCTAAAACTATGCAGACCAACATCTTTAGAGTTACAAACAATCTCTGATAATGCACATTTAATCAATTCTCTCGCTCTGGTATACGACAAACTATCGTTTTTCTTCCTAAGAACAAAATTATTTGATTTCTTCAAAAATGACAAAGGTCTTAATATATACATATATCTGAAGACAAATCAATATTTGCTTCTTTTAAATAACAGTCTAATATTGTACATGGACATTGTGGAGTATCAAGCTTTGATATCAATACATGTCTGCCTTTCCTGTAACAGTCTGTTTTACTCTTCTCAATAAAAATGTCTATATATTGATTACAAACTGAAATGTGCTTTGCTTTTATACTACAAAGTTCTTGATACCCTAATAATCCGGTAGAAGCTAGTGCACACATTGTTAATAGGCGTAAATCTTCAAGAGAACGACCAAATGAATTGTACTTCGAAAATAGTTTGATCATAATATCAGAAGTAACTGGACTCTTTTTCTTTATAGGTCTGGTCAATTTTTCTTATTGATGCTTCTACGATCAATCTAACCATTTCAGAATCACATGGATTAGCTACCCAAGCAAGATTATGTGTCCATTTAATTCCATAAAAAACGGATTCTATAACGCTATAATGATTAGGCGATTGAATTAAATTTTGTAAAGGCAGACCTACATATAATTCTTGACAGGGTAATACACATTTAATTTCAGAGTATTTTTGTGTCCATTTAACGAATCTTTTAAAATATGCAGCATATTTTTCTACTGTAGATTTTGCACGAGCATCAAGAATGATTGAAAATAAACTATAAAACAATGATTTAAGTTCAGGATGTTTAATCTGGTCGTTCTGTGACCAAAATCTAACAGAAAATACTGTCTGCAAAATACATATACAAAATGAAGTTATAAATATAAAATACAGTACCTTGAAACTATATCCATACTAGTCCAGTGACTTGGTAAAACAATGCAATCTATAACAATAGTCCAGCGACCAATAAGAGGAGGGTCCAGTGACCAAAAAAGGCAGTCCAATGCGTGTACACAGTAACAACATAGCAAAATGCAATACCCAGTGGTAATATAAATCTGTAAAAGAAATCTACATATTACACAACCGAAACATTTAAGCGTACAGCTAATATTTTCCCGTGAAATTGGCAATTAGCAAACAAAGAGTTTAAATTGTTACCAGCAACAAAAATTCTTTCCGCTTATTGAAATTCTAAAACATCAACAACATAACAAGCGTATTCTGAGTTCTGTTTTAAAATCAAAGGCCAAAATGCAGCAGACTGTCATTTAGGAACAACAAGTGTACCCTCTGCTCCACAAGAAACTAAATGGTTAATACAGTTACTAACTAGACTAATTGGCGGAACTAACCAGTTGTTTTCGCCATGCCAGTTGCAAGTGAATTCATCTATCGCTGATGTTGTAGGATTCCAATATTTCGAATTAAACCTAGTCATCTTTGTATTATGCATTTAAGCAAACCTATCAACAGTGAATGGTCCCCAGATGCTATTAAAAAAATCGAAAAATTCAAAAGATATGCCCCAATCATCAATGTCAATAATTCTACTCAAAGCATCAGCCTTTTCGTTTTCCTCTCTAGGAATCCACTGTGCATATAATGAAATATTGCACGACACACAAGTATTAAAAATTGATAAAGCTAGACCTTGCAAGTGTGGTAATTTGCTTCCTTTCTTAATAATACTAACAGCATTTTGATTATCTGTGAAAAAAGTAACTGAACTGTGTTCTAATACTTTCGCAAAGCTATCTAATGTTAATTCAATTGCTTTGATTTCTCTCCAAGTGGAGCTTTTTGTTGCTTCTGTCACAGACCACTGTCTGTGTGCAATATAATCAGTACGTTGCAAATAACCTCCTGCACCTATATTACTAGCATCAGTGAAAACATTAAATTCAGAATTATTCCGTAATAACGGTACACCGGCTTCAAACAGTGAATATTTTGCTTCCAAAACATAATTTCTTGAATACTATCTGAGTGTTGTCTCAAATCAACGTACTGATCCCAGTCTTGTCTTAAATTTATAACAGAAAAAGTACACCTGGTCATAATTTGAGTAACATTTCCAATAGCTGGTGAAAAGGAAATTATTTTTCCACATAATTTAGCTAATAACATAATTTTAACTTAAAAAGCGTAAGACAGAATTACATCAATCAAATTGATATAATTTTCTATTTTAATTAACGGCAACTCCATCAAAGAAGTTTTCAAATTCCAAGTGAAACCAAGCCAAACTTAATTTTGAACAGGTGTCTATATACACTTGTCCTTGTTTGAAACAAAACCTGACAATATCAAATCGTTTTTGACCCTCACAGATTGTTCACAACATAGCTTTTCAGTCTCCGCTAAACATAAATCATCATCTAAATACACTGTAATTTTGATACCGTCCTTACGCCAGTGAGCAATTAAAGGTCTTACAACTTTAGTGAATACGAACCCCGCTGAACAGAGGCCAAACGATAAAACTGTAAAAACAAAATATTTTACCGTTGCACCAACTTCCCAGAAAACCCCAAATATTTCTGATGATTGGGGAAAATGTTTATGTGATGATATTCTGCTTTTAAATCAAAGGCAAATCCAAAAACAATCGCTTGTCAAAAACTCAATCTGTTAATCTTACTATAAACAACTTGTTTGTTTACGTGTCTCAAGTCTAAAATTAGACGACCTGTACCTGATGAATTAATCGATACAGTTAACGAGTTAGCAACATGCGGTCTGTTCGATACCTCTTCTATCAAACTAGCATCAATACTTCCTGAACTGCCATTTCTACAAAATCTTTATGTTCTAAACTGCTAAAGCAGATTTATTATTTCTTAGCAAAACGCTCTCTGGTTCGCTAATTAAAGTTATTCTATAACCATTCTCAATTAAATCTAAAATAAATTTTGAATTCTGGAAGCTGCTGAATTTCCCCCTTTTTACAGTTCTTTGCCCAAAGTCCATACAGACCACAGTTGTAACAGATGCCCAAACCTCGATAGTTAAATCTCGTGCAAACTTTCATTATATTCTGACCGCCAAAACCGGTTTACAACTATTGTGAAAACACAATAGAATAAATTATATACTTCAAAAATCATACGCGAACCGCACATAAATATATTTACTGTAATGTTTACTATAGTGACACAAATTTTAAAAGTTAAAAGAAACAAACTAAATTACGAAGTGTTTTATTTTGAAAACACCATTTGCATAAGTTTTCAATTTATCTAGTACATAGATAAGCAGAACAATTAGATATCAAGTCGACGACATGGGTAACTTTCAAGTTGGATGTCTTTTAAGTGGATGTAGAAAATGCATAATCTCCGATTTTTTAATTTTTTTTTACCACGGACGGAGAACATATCAATCTATTAGTTCAGTAATTTTCGTGTCTGCCCTTCCATTATGTGACTCACAAAAAAAATCAAAAAAGTGGGTAACAATTGTATCGAAAAGAGAAAATCGAGTGCACCTTTTTATGTAAGGGCGTGTTTGAGTTGAAAATTTTGTCTTGATATCGTACAAAGCAAGAATATTTCATACATCGTCTCGTTTCAGATTCTATCATTTTTATTTATCAAAGCTACAGGTTGACTTTATAACATAAAAAAATCACAGTACTAAAAGATGAAATATATGGGTCAAGTGAAATACCTATCTAATGAATCACAAAAACAGAGTAGGTGTGTGCGAATAGTTATTTTTTTTACTGAAAGTACTTGACAACAGTCTTTCAAGTTGGATGATGAAACTGTATATCTTCGAAAAATTGTAATGTTTTGTGTGTGATAACTAGGGTTTATAGTCTTCAACCACTAAAAAAATCTAGTCTGCCCTTCCACGAAATATTTAAATGTTTATGAATTTTCGAAAATTCCACCTGACAACCGATCAGACAATAGTTTTAAGTTGAATCAATACAGACAAGATCCTTAACTGATGCTCATTAGCTAGTTGATACATTTGTCTTTTAAAATACAACTGACATATAAGGATCGTAATGGTGCAATGTGGATAAATTCATCGGTTTCCGAGAGCAAAATTGGCAGCGCGTCATCCTTACAATGGCTTCCATTTCTACGATTGTGAAAATGAACTGGCGTAATTGTGAGATAATTTTGACGAAGTAGAATCCTGACTGCACAGATATTAATAAAGTTGAAAAAAGTACCCTTATTCATCACTGTGCAGCCATTTTTGGTTCAGTAGCAACGAAAGGTCAATCCGGGTCAAACAGCTTGAAGAGCGCGTTATGAAAAAAGCCGAAGGCAGTGATTAGTGAGAGTAGTATGCGGACCCGTATGCGGACCAGTATGCGGATCGGAGCTGGAACTGCCGGGGAGTTCTGGAATGGAAAGTTTCATTGTTCGGAGTTTGTTCGAACGCATCAACGACCTGATTCATTTGTATCTGGGTTATTCAGGATGGTACGGGGATCTGCTAAAAGCTGTTTTACTTTGCTGTTTTATTGTGAAGCCACCCCTGTTATTGCTGATAATATGTCTTTGACTAATTATCAAAATTGAGAATGGAAAAGGGAATTTGCCAAGCAGACAACAACTCGACCAAAGAGCAGACAACAGCCAAAGGCCACCAATGGATCACGAACGCAGCAAGGAAATCCCGCACACGGGGTCCTCAGCCGGCCAAATACAATTGTGCTTTAGTTCATTGAAAATGGACGTCACACTAAACTCATAAACATATAAATGAACTAATATTGAAATAAAAAGATAAGACTAACAAAAGCCAGAGGCTTCTGACTTGGGACAGTTGCAAACACGCGGCGGGGTTAAACATGTTTTTAGAGATCTCAATCCCCGCTATACCTCTATCCAGTATAGAATAAAAAAAAAACACACATACCAATACGCACAGTAAAACTCAGTTTAAAAGAAGTCTGAGTCTGATGTAAGAAAGGTAACAAAAGAAACAAAGCAACATGACAATGATACATAAGTTAACAAAGGACTACTAGTAGCTAGTTACTAACATGCCAGCTCCAGACCTCAATTAACTCTTTTGTGTGCCTTGTGAAGGATATTATCATACAATATTTGATGTGAAATACCAGAATGTATAAGATGTCTGCATGTTGATTTATATATACAAATAATATCCTTGTACCGATTATAGAATTTAGTAAATTATTTGGCTTCTTTGTTATATCGAAAACCCTACTTTTTCAGTAATAAAGAGTTTCTTTCGTTGAAATCAAATACGTTGGTACATACACAAGCAAATTGAACAAGTTGAGATATATAGACACCAAAAGATGGTGACAAGGGAACGTCAACATCACCAAATGGATAACTAACAATAGGAAATGAAAAGTCATCTCTTTTATCATAAATTTTGATATCGAGCTTTCCGTTAAATATATAGATATCAATATTAAGGAAAGGGCAGTGTTTATTGCTAGTATTACCTTTATTTAAAGTCAGTGAGGCAGAATAAATCTCTTTAGTGAACATACTTAAGTAAAAATTGTCATTATTGGGCGCAAATATATCTGTTGACAGGTCTACTCCAAACCTAGACCTGTGGACAAGTCTGCTTTTGACCAGTCCTGATGACAGGTTAGTCCCAGACCTGACCTGTGGATAGTTGTGCCGCTGCCGGGACCTGTGGAGAAGTCTGATACTAGGTCAGGTCTGCTTATGGCAGATCACCGTTACACTCTATGGAAATTATACGCATTGAAAAAAAATAACCTTTGTTTCATTTCATATTGTTATATACATTAAACAATGGCTATCAACATCATACATCATTGTCGACGTTGCTTCATTCCACATTTTTTACAGCCTTTCCTACATTTAACTTTATGCATTATATGGATATTCATCGTATGTGAGTCTCACTTATAAGCGACAAGAAGCGTCAAGAAGCGACAAGAGGACAAATTAGAGACAAGAAAACTTAAAATAATTCTAATAACGCTAGCTTATTTCAAATGAATACATATCTAAAAAAAATTGCATTGACATTTGTTTTTATATATACGGGAAGTGATTTTCATTTGTTTTATTATATTGACAAGAGAGGGATTGTCTAGTTTACCGAAATACCAAACCCCGAATAAATGAATGGAGATAACAGTACATATACAATATGAAACATCAAACGAAAAGACTACTTATAAAAATTGGTAATAATCAAGGATTTGTATAGTACTATACATCCAATTAGCACCTTGAACTTTGTACACGCGTCAAATGATACAATTACACTCGCCAGAATATACAAGCATTGTAGGCTCCGTGTTGAAGACCGTACCATGACCTATAATGATTAACTTTTATAAGTTGTGAGTTGGATGGAAGGTTGTCTCATTGGAATTTATTATACAATATTTTCCTATATTTATTGTCAATAGTGAACACCTGTTGAAAACTCAACTTCGTCTTTAATTACCTTTTATCTTCAGTTATTGCATAAAAATGCCTGTACGAAATATTCCATATAGAATGTACACGGAATAAAGTAGGAATATTGCTCTGAATTCCTACAAGAAAACGGTGATATTCTAGTCGGACAGTAGTAGGAATCACACGGAAAATAGCGGAAAATTTTAATTAGCAGGAATGTCTTAGTAGGAATATTGTATATTCCTACCAGGATTTTGCAAATTAGCAGGAATAATTTGGTAGGAAAATAAAATTCCTACTAGAAAACCTGGTAGGAATTTTTCAAAATTCCACCCAGAAAAAGATATTTTCTGTTAGAAATCTAAAAGTTTACAAAATGTTAGTGTATATTCACAAATACACAACTGGGTCAATGATTTAAGTTTGAATCTCAAAAAAGAAATACATAGAAAACATTCATTTTTAAGAAAATGGACTTTGTAAATGCATAAGGAAACTGCAATATATGCAAGCTAGAAATTTTGTCATACATAAACATGAAGATTAGCCAAAAATAGAGCCTAAATGAAATAAAGAGTGAATAAATAAGTGAAATTATACACTATTGTTTAATTAATTGATTACTAAATATTTTTAGCAAGCAGATAAAAAAATCATTTTGAATGTATAAGAATTACCTTCAGTCTTCATAAGCCATATGTTCTTACATTTCTATAATGTAGCTGTGTGACCCTAGCTTGCAGCATTGTGTTCCAACACAACTTTTCATTCTTTTCACCTCCAACTTTTGATTTGTGAACTGGAACTTGCTCTCATTTAACACTGCAAAATTTGTGTCATTAGCAAACAAGAATCAAGTTCAAGATAACTAAAAAGATTCTAGGTAGAAAGATTTTCTTGAAGGAATCTTGTACATGCAGTAGGAAAATATATAATCAAATCAGATATTCAAAACAGAAAAAAATCCATACAGACTTTTAAAATTCCACCTAGGTAGTAGGATTTTGGTAGTAGGAAAATACAAAATGTCAGTCAGAATTTTGGTCATTTTCCATGTCCGCCTACTTTCTATATAGAATATTTTATTCTAGGTAGATTCTTACTTCACCCCTCTTCTAGTGTCTATGTGGATTCTTACTACTCATTTCGTACGGGTGATAATATCGTTTAATGAAGCATTACACATAATAAAATGATGGAAAATAATCACGTTTTACCTACGTTTTCCTTTTGTTTGATTTCATTGATTTCAGTTAATTCTACTAGAAGAATAGTCCCAGGTTCATTCAAACAATTGTATAAAATTGTATAGTAAATCTTATTATACAAATCCTTGGTTTATTGTTTCTCACAAATTATTTCTGTATTGTCTAGACAATGATTCACGAATAAACAGATATTTTGGTAAATACAAGACCAGCGGGGTCTCATCGTCATTTCAGCGGTCTCCGGTAGGTTTTCACTATATATATTTTGAATATCCAACTGGCACTTTGAGCCCTCCGGAAACATAAAAAAGGAAGTCTACCCAGATTCTCGTTAGTCACGTGTGCATCTATTAACTAACTGTCTGCTTGATATTAGGCAGATTGAGAGATCAGTGAGCTCTAACCATTACCCTGTGCCCTTTGTCCTGCAATTTTGACATCTTTTAGCGGAAGAGTGACAATTTGGTAGCTGAAAAGTGACAATCTAAACCCTCCGTAGATACAATGTATCGAAGAAGACATTATTCTGAAAATCCTTTTGATACAATTTTTACATATACAGAGTCTACTATTTCCTCGAATTTTATGAACACTAAAAGACCAGGGGCTGGGGTTCTCATCGTCAATCTTCATTTGGCAGTCTCCACTAGGTTTAGCTACATATTTTTTGAGCTTTCCATAAACATTTCTATTTCTATTTTTAAATGTTTCTATAGTGATCTGTTTTTGTTTTTGTATCATATATCAAATGTAAAATTATATCTTTGATGGCGTTTTATTTATAGAAATCTAGATTACATAAAGACAAAATATGCAAGCAGTCGGTTGGATATTGAATATCGAATATCGTATAACGAACCGGCTGCAAACTTCACATACATCGGAAGTATTAGTTTTATTTTATTTTTCTATGTTTATACCCAGGCCGAAACCGGGTTAAAATAGAACAAACGAGAATCAAAGCTCTGTGTTAGAGAAGACGATAAATGCTTACTGTCATGTTTACTATAGTGACCAAAATTTTAAAAGATAATAGAAACAAATAAAATGACAATTTTCTTCTCAATTACGAAGTGTTTTATTATAAAAACACCATTTGCATAAGTTTTCAATTTATCTAGTACATAGATAAGCAAAACAATTAAATATCAAGTCGACGACATGGGTATCTTTCAAGCTGGATGTAGCTTAAAAAGATTACTACGGCCGGAAACATATCAATCTATTAGTTCAGTAATTTTCGTGTCTGCCCTTCCATTATGTGACTCAAGAAAATAATTCAAAAATTGTGTAACAATTGTATCGAAAAGAGAAAATCGAGTGCACCTTTTTATGTTAGGGCGTGTTTGAGTTGAATATTTTGTCTTGATATCTTACAAAGCAAGAATATTTCATACATCGTCTTGCTTCAGATTCTATCATTTTTATATATCAAAGCTACAGGTTGACTTTATAACATAAAAAAATCACAGAACTTAAAGATGAAATATATGTGCCAAGTGAAATAATGAATCACAAAAACAGAGTAGGTGTGTTCGAAAAGTTATTTTTTTTACTAAAAGTACTTGACAACAGTCTTTCAAGTTGGATGATGAAAATGCATATTGTCGAAAAATTCCTTATTTTTTTAAGTGATAACTAGGGTTTATAGTCTTCAACCACTAACAAAATCTAATCTGCCCTTCCACTCAATATTTAATTAGTTTGTTTTTTAAATGTTTATGAATTTTCAAAAATTGCACCTGACAACCGATCAGACGATAGAACTTAAAAGTTGACTCAGTGCATAAACTGATGTTTATTAGCTAGTTGATATATTTGTCTTTTAAAATACAACTGAAATGTAAGGATCCAGTCCGATATGCAGTTTAAAGAGAACAAAAGAATTCGACCTCTTGTGTTTTGAAGGTAGAAAAGTGAAATGAACTTTGTATACGGTTGTCAAGATGTCACAAAAGTTATTTTCCGTAAAGTCATTATAAATATTTGCATTCACGTTGTTTAATTTTCAAATTATACAATTGTTAACAATGCAACTTGCAAACATTCGTTTTTAAAACAACCATAAGTCAAGTTGTTACGTCATTTAGGGGGTCTCCTTATAAACTGCTACTTTTTTTTGCCCGACATAGAAAAATCTGGGGAAAATTACAAAAATTGAGAAATGAATTGTCAATCGTTTAAGACCATTCCCAAAGTGGCACACCTAAATTTGACATTTGGACGTAATTTCAAAGTTGGATGCTATATGACGGGGTTTTGTTAATTAATTTACGCATCGAACACATGCGTCCTCTATATATAACATCACATGACTTTTTTTTAAAAATATTTGCATGTTTGACATGTTTTTTTCTTAAACAATTACAATTACACCGACAGTCATATTTTCTGTATTATTTAAAAAAAGTTTTGTTACACATTTTGTTACACCTGTTATACAGTAACCCGGATTGGTTGACCTTTGTGAAGTTGAGTTTTTTGGGGTAGCATAGATTTATATCGTTGTATTCCTTTTGTTTGTGTTAACCAATTATCGTTCGGAATTATTTTTTATACATCATTTATTGATCTTGCAATTTCTTGTAATTTAGTTTGCGTCTTATTTCTTTGGTGTCATATTTTGGCTTTGTTTGTGTTCGATCATACAGTATAATAAGTCGGAAGTTGCCCGCGAATGGATTTTTTTTATGGTGTGATTTTCTTTTTCTTTTGATGTGTTTGCATCTTAAATTGGAATTGCACTGAGTTGTTTTATGATTTCTTTTGTGCTATATTTTCGATACATTTTTAGTCTATCTTATAGCATCTTACAATTGTCCGACGACATAATGTGATACTTTTTTTGTTCGCCAATATTATTCATACGATTTAAATTTACTATTTATATCTTTTTCTTTTTTATTAGTTTACCTACAGTCGAAGATTTGCAAGACATTAAGAGTCTTAACTTATCTAACAGTTTTACATTAGACTCAATTTTATTATCGTTTATCACATAAAGACTCGATTGCATTATAGTACTTTACTTGAATAACCGTTAGTTGTATGTTAGTTCTTCAGAACTCAGAAACAAATTCAAGAATATCAAAGTTCCCTTATATTGATTTTTACCGTATACGGTGGCTCACTCTATTTTTCACATACTCACTATTACAAGTCAAGTACTATAGAATTACACCGGTATCTTCATATTTCATGTACTACACATGCGTAAATATTACTCGAGTGTGAAACATGCAACAATACTCTACCAAAGCAAGCCAGGAAACAATTCATCAACAAGGAAGTAAGTTAATCATTTAGCTTCAAAGGGGGTATGGTTTTCCTGTCTGAGCGCGAGCATTTATTGTCCGCCTCCATCAATCAAATATTTTGTTCTTTCAAAACTTAACATTATAAGTTTTAGAATCTTGATCAGAATTCATAATATTTTTTTTGGTTTTAAATTTTGCCTGACAACAATATTTTTTCGAAAAAATTTTGAGTCAGACTATATTTTTTTGGAATGAATCTTACCCCTCACTCTTTTTCATATTTTGAAGTTAAATTTTCGTTCCCGTATGTAAATAACCAGCACAGACTAATTATCTTTTTATCTTTTATACATTTGAAGACTTTCATCGCACTGAGGGGGGGGGGGGGGGGGGGGGCGCTAACTGAGCTAAGGGGAGCTCCAGTGATTCCCTATGTTTAATCAAGCATAGTTTTCCGACGAAAGCCGCCCCCACCCCCGGCTTGGGTTAGAATTGTACGTACTAAGACAGTCTTTGATAGTCTGTTACGGTTTTTTACAAGAGTTAGTCCTTTGTTGTTTTAATGATAAAACGGAACTATTATGATGTTATGGAAAATATCGAGCTTGATATTGACAAATCAAAAACTCAAGTCACATGGTAATGTTTGGGATGCTTAAACCTTTGACATATTTTGTAAGTTGAAAAATTAATATACTAAAGACCTTTTTTGGGTGTTAACATTTACGGTTGACTGGCATATTTTATGTAGAATGTACAACCTGTTTTATTTAAAAAAAATAAATGGTGATTCTAAAAGATAAAGAAAATTAAGCATATGTTCTTTTAACTGTTCAACAGGGCTCCAATTAAAAAAAAAAAGTGAAGAGTTCAGATGATCAAGTTCTTTGAAGAAGGAGACAGAGGAAACCAATGGCACTGCTATATCATCTCAGAAATTATATAAATTATTACAAAACTATGAAGGATGCATTCACATCTCTTCTGTTATGGATACGTTTGACAAATTCTGTATACAAAAAAAAAAAAGTTTCGTTTGTGGCATAACTTTATTCATATTGATTATTTCTCCTACATATCTTCATATATTGCTTTCTTTAGTTCAGATTGGAATCTCAGATAAGCATCTGGTACTTTAAAACCTCTCCTCTTTGTTCCATGCCACTGGTCGACATGTGTACTTCAGAATAATTCCTGACTGTCAGATGTATAGCAGAACTTTCACATAACTTCTTGATAAAACTTCTGTCTATCTCCTTTTTCGACATTGCAAACAAAAAATTTAATAGGCAATTAAAGAGGGGGTTGCAACCACATGTTCCCCGTACAAACGGATCAGAACCAAGAGCTCTTTCCCGAATCTGCCACTGGATTCATACATCAGATACATCACAAAATGTAAACAGGTTATTAAATATACTAGAATATGAAATGAAGATAAATATAAATCGAAAATGTTGAATTATCATTTATGTCTACGAGTACGAATCCACAAGATCCTACTTAATTGGCCATGTTTTCAAATCATATCAAATGTTTTCATTGGTCTTAACTTGTTAGAAAAATGTACTGAATTTATTGTTTATATCTAAATTATCAATGTTAGGTTATTGCATATTCTTCAGAGCTGTATCTTGAACTAATGAATTGAAAAAGAGGGGATGAATATACGTACTAAACATTAAGTGTGTCTGTATTTTTAACATATCTAACAAACATGTGTGAAAAATTAGTTTTAGAATACGAAATAGCTCTCTCATTCTGCAAACAGATATTGTAGGATTGTTAAGGTATTTTGGTGTTTTTAAAAGCCCCCCTCCTCATTTTTTTGTAATATACGCCACACTAAAAACATTTATTTAGGATGAAGAACTAATAAACGGTAGTCCTATAATGTAAGGCTTCAGAGTTTCATATCAATTACATTCAACATGTTTATCGGATTTTGTTTTCCTATCAATGTTGAACGTTAATTTTTAACTACAAATATTGAACCGTTGAACCGCTTAACATTGATAGTAAACAAAAATTCGATAAAAAATGTTGAATGTAAATGATATAAACCTCCGGTCTTATATCAAAGGACAATATATAAGACTTCTGAGGTTCATACCATTTACATTCAACAGTTTTGTCGGATTTTTTTTATACTATGAACCGTTCAACATCAATAGTAAAAAAAGAAATAATTTATTTTTTAACTACAAATATTGAACCGTTGAACCGCTCAACATTGATAGTAAACAAAAATTCGATAAAAAATGTTGAATATAAATGATATAAACCTCCGGTCTAATATCAAAGGACAATATATAAGACTTCTGAGGTTCATACCATTTACATTCAACGGTTTTGTCGGATTTTTTTTACTATGAACCGTTCAACATCAATAGTAAAAAAATTCCGATATAAAAACGTTGAATATAAGTGATATGAACCTCCGAAGTCTTATATAATAGCTCTACGGTATACGTAAAAAGAATAATTGAAATTCAGTTAATTGAGTGTGGGAGGGTATTTTAATCCACTTTATGAGTGTGTATTATGTAATGTTACAATGTAACAAACCTATCAAACACACCGTGAAAAATAACATTTTCTCCCATGAAAATGCTTAACAACAAGACACAAAAACTGCTACCTTTTTTGCCCTATATCACATAATTATGAAAACACATTACATAGATAGGGAATACTGTGTTTGTGTACACGTTTGAATGTGTAGGTGGCACACTCAGAACGATCGTCTCCAGATTTTTTTTTAGTTCGTCCCGGCCTTTCCGGGTTAACGTAGCAACACGTTTCTTTCCTTTTCAGTTTTTCCTGATTATGAATTAATCCAAAACATGCATTTATCACAAAGCAACAAGTATCAAACAACTCACCTATACCAATGGTGATCGTCTTATTCCTAGCTGATTCCATTAATCGTACCTTTCTTGACGACACCCATCGTTGTAGCGTCTACCATTGGAGGTAGCGAAATTACATGATTTGACAGGGGAGCGAAATAAACAAGGGGAGCAATTTTATCGAACCGCATTCCGGACTGGATCGTAATGGTGCAATGTGGATAAATTTATCGGTTTCCAAGAGCAAAATTGGCAGTGCGTCATCCCTACAATGTGTCCTATTAGTAACGGACCTGTTTCAAAGGTAACTCTTTTGGCAGACATAAAAACAGTCCTAAGACCAAGTCCGTTTTATAAGTTAACTAGATTGTGGTTTTGGACGGGTTAGAGGAGTCCTAAATCTTAAGACAATATGGGTAAAAAAATCAAAACTCTGAACAGATTCGACCACCAATGTGAGCATGCAATTGATCAAGTACTTTCAACAAATCTTCGGAATTCTTAAAGTAATTAATTCCACTATTTTCAATATCCATATTTTAACAGTGTATTACCAAGTTTTTGATTGTAACAAATGCACTTGTAAGTAAAATAGATAGTTAAGTAGCTGAACAATGGCTGGAAGACGGAATAAATCTATATTGTAAGGAGTGTTTTGTAGTTTTAACATTCATTGTATTTGGTTCTGCTTGTAAAGAGGTAGCTAAAATCTTATGTGTGTTACAGATGTCATTTTCCGAAAACGGAGTCAGTTGGATTGTTGGTGAACTTGTGATTTACTTTTTTAGAACGTCAATGTAAAATTTACGTCAAACACGTATAAAATTATAGGCAGCCATATCAGCTTGGACAAAAACAAATTCCTTGGCGAGTTCTCGTAGTTTAAGTTTGATACGATTTTTGTCACTGATATTAACATCTTAATATAATACAGATTATAAAAATGTTATGTTTTCAATAATCTGGTTTAATTCAATCAAATATTTGTGTGGGTGAGTGGGTGTTGCAGACTGTAGCTCATTGCCATATTCGGCATGGCCATAGATGGCGCTCGCAGCTTGAATAAGAATTTTGGAATTCCCGTATCAGCTTGAATCAGAATTTTGGAATTCCCGTTCCGGGCACTTGTTAATTTGCTGTCGACTAGAAAGCAGGTGTTACACAAATTAGTTAAACTATTTTAAAGAAAAAGAAAAGATGCCAAACAAGAGAAATGCCATAGGATTGCCATCAAGGGCCATGGGAAAGAAGAGAAGAACGGCTAGCAGGACAGGACAGAGAGTGCAGAACGAAGAAATCCCCCAAAAGAACATGAAGAAGGACGGAGCTGGCCGGAAAAGAACTGTTTAGAAAACACAAGGGGTCGGACACGTGGTGGCAGAAGGACCGGTGAAAACTACTAATATTTCATCAGCTAATGAGTCGGAGGAGTATGCACGAGCGTTCCCCGCTTTAAGGCACGTTCCGTTACACCAAAAATCTAGCATTCATGACACAGTTGGGAACACGTACTTTTTAAAATTAAGGAAACAATTTGGGAGGGAAAGTTTATAGAGCTTCATTCAGTTTTGAGAACGCAAACAGCAATGGAAGAGGTGGACGAGGGCGATTTAAAATTAAAAAGGGGAAAAATTTGCATTGAAAAAAGATCGTCGGGTGTTTATTTGTCCATAAATAGTCTCTTTAAGATTTGGACTCCCTACTGGATGCCAACAGATTTTTTTTTAAATTTTTTTAACCATCTCCTCATTTTATTATTATTCACTGTGGACATGGTGGAGCTAATGATTTGACAGATTTAGAATTGACAGGTGAAGGTGTTTTTTTTTACTGAAAATGTAAAATAGTCTTTACCATGCTTTATTTAAAAAGGTTATTATAATATGGCCTTCAATGCTACAGTGCGATACTGGCATTTTGCAGCCTTGAATGCGGGTGCAATAATATAACAGAACAGAAAAAGAGTGATCTTAGTGGTCAAAAACTTTGTTATAAAAATGGGGGAAAGCTATATTACATGAGAACGTTAGGGCAAGTGAAGTGTCTTTATACAGAACAGATGGAACTAATTTGTCACAAACTGGAAATAAGCTTTTCTTAAATAATATACAGGGGGGGGATGAGAACCCAAGTCAGATTTGGGAGCTGACTTGGGCTCTCAAATGGCGGCCCAGGGAGACTGGTAGAGATTTGGGGATTATTTCACTCGGCCCTTGCTGTGGGTTCGTCAAGTTCTAAAATTTGCAGGTTTGGAAAATGTGGTTAGTGGTAATGGTGGGGTCTACAGATGGGTGACCTTGGGACCTCCTCCACCTCATCTTATAGAGGGGAGGCCTACACCTGCCAACAGGTGGGGAACTAATAACCTGGTGCCTCAACAAAATAATATAGAATACTCTGTAGCCAAAGTAATGCCACAAAGTAAAAATGTATATTCTAGTCATGAAAATGTAAATACAAGTTGGTGTAATAAAATGTATGTTTAATTCAAAAGATTGTTTTTGTATAAGTTGTAAATGAAAAACAGAGGATGGAACCTCTACACAAATGAGTATAATATACAGAAAGTCTGTTGTGTTTTAATTTTGGTATTTGTGAATCACAATTAACAACAGACAAAGACAGACAACTCTAGATCAATTTCTAATCACTTTGTGATTAAAGGAAGGACTTCAACATAATTTAAAAAATACGTCAACAACTCAATATCGTTGTTCTGCATCTTATTGTTATTCGTTCAGTATTGATATCGGGTCTTCTTATATGAGTATTGCAATAAATTGAATGTATTATATTTTGTATATTTTGTGCATATGTATTTCGCTATACCTTGTCAATATGATTGTTTATTGAGAATAAAGATATATACTATATTCAAAACTACCGTGTCGAATAAAGTATTATAAAACAGATGGTTTATTTGATCTTTCATAATAGTATAACAGTCAGATAGGTTTAAAGAGAATACTTAAGGGAGAGCAAAAAAGTGGTGTCCAAAGACAGGTTAATTTTATATAAAATGCACTACAGAGGGATCTTAATTTGGTGGTCTTTGAAAACAGTTTTTTTTATGAATACAGGCGGTCTCTTCAGCAGGTTTGACTGAATTTTATTTTCCACCCGGTAAAGTTTCCTCTCGTGTTCTTAAATCTTGTTTATGTTTATTAAACATTCTAAAGACAATAGGTTCGATATACAATGGACGATTTATTTTTAAATACATGAATGGATATTCGGAATGTATATTTATAATATTATCAAAATCTCGTCTAGCTCTAACTTTTAATGCTTCCTTAATCATTGTTGATTCAGGCATATAAATAGATTTATCTGTTGGTATTGCACAACTTTTTTGTTTCGGTAAGTTGTATTCTATTTGATTTCAATTATATGTTTGTGGGTATCAGTCTGTATAAGTATTAAAAGATTAAATAGAAATTGTTTGATGATTTTTCAATTGAA
The DNA here is from genome assembly GCA_037788925.1 of Mytilus galloprovincialis. Taxonomy (NCBI): domain Eukaryota; kingdom Metazoa; phylum Mollusca; class Bivalvia; order Mytilida; family Mytilidae; genus Mytilus; species Mytilus galloprovincialis. The sequence continues at coordinate 36,190,267 of CM075340.1, forward strand.
AATTAGTTAAAATATAGTTAAATTCAAATAAAAAAAGTCTTACTTGTTCCTTGTTTGTTTTTTTCTCTTAAAACTTGAAACATATGCCACTATAACGTGACTTTTTTTTTTAATCATTATAAATAACGTAAAAAAATTTTGTTCTGTAGCATATATAGAAGAAGTTTTTATACAGATTCTAGTTTTTCACATATTCATGCATAATATGCTGAATTCTTTGTCAAGTTTTAATGTTTCATATGTTCGAATTCTGGTTCCATTTTCTGATTTTTTGATTGATAGATAATTCCGGATATGAAAGTAGCTACGGTAATTAAGAAAACTAACTTTATCGTGTAAAGGCGTCAAAAAGTTTTTTTTATTTGTTTTATTTCAAAATGACATATCTTTATTCTATCGCAAGTATGTTAAAATCATGATATTTTGTTGAACAGGACAATAATCTGGATGCCTTACTAAGCACATTACAACTTTCAATGCCAAGTTCGTTCCAGTTGGCAAAATGTCTATGGTGTGCAATTGCTTTTTCTTACGTTGTTCAGGGATATAACAGAAAAGGTAATACACTTCTAGTTGCTTAATGTCCAGTTACTATTCGAAATGTTCACTCATATCTTACATGCACTGTCTGTCTGTCTGTTTGACCATCGTTAACTTGTCGGACGATAACTATAAAAGGCTTTAACGAATGTTTTTAAAACTTTAAGAATGAATTTCAGATTTTAAAGTTCGAGTTCGAGAATTTCATGAAAAGGAAGGATTTTCCAGTTCATGGCCAATAACCCAAAAATGCTCTGAGCAATATTTTTGACACTTCGATGTTTTTAATGTATTGACTATTTTAACATCAGCTTCTGTAAGTTTTTTATTATAAATTTCTGAAATGACATTGCGGAGTTTTGTCCGTTGACAGATCGACGGAAGTATCACTTACTCGCGGTAAGGGTCTTTAGTAATTTCAATTTGTTCGCAAAAAAAGTGTTTTTCATGTTTTTAAAACAAACAAACGTTTATGTAGCGCTTCTAAATCTTATTTAGAAATATATATAAATACAAAACGGTTTATATATTGAGGCAGGAGCAAAATATTTGATTTCAGACTCCCAATATAGACTAAAATATTCATATGAGACAACAGTTTGCATACTGAGTGATCTGTAGTGACTTAATACTGTTTACTATTTTGCACTTCTAATTTGAAAATTCAGATCTCAAACAAAGAACACATAAAAGCAGTTTCAACATCTTTGGTTTACATATTTGAAAAAAATGATATAATTTTATTTTATGTATAATTTGTATGCCAACATGTGAATACCAATGTTTGAATATAAAAGCTATTTTAATTTTATAGTGTTTTTTGATGTGATATCAGTCCCTATTATCTTTGGAGATAGTGTTGTTCTAAGATGCTACGTTTCAGAACATAATTGCGCCAAAACCGCACGGAAATCATGGCATATTGGTCCACGAAAGAGACTTATCTGTAGTAATGGAATGTCGTATGAAACGGAAAAATACAAGATGGTTTCAAATAACTCCGGTGCAAATTTTAATTTGGAAATCTTAAATTTCAACAACAAAGACATGGAAAATGTTTACACTTGTTCCTGTGGATTTAATTTCTCTACAAAGAGCCTCATACAAAAGAATTATATAAGTAAGTATAGTTTTACTATAAATCGGTGAATTTCATTTGCATATTTGTTTTAACTTAGCTGTATTTTTATATATTAATCACAGGTTCGTGCAGATTGTAACGTTATGGACGACTGCAATTAAGAACATTTAAAATATATAATACACACGAATGTCGTTGCCTATGTATATTCTGTCGTTTAAAAAATACAATTTGCAGACATTTAAAGTGTCGTTTTCCCCTAGCGAAGTTATGTCTTTTAATGTTATCTCAAAATGGTTGTCAATTGATTTATACTTCTCAGTTTAAGGGTTTTTAATACCAGCATAGTTGACTTATTTGTATTTATACCAATTGTGTCCGTTGAAATTTAAAAACGTTTAGGCTAAGTGTAGGTTTGCGAAACGCGTGGTGCGTGTATAGAAGAATATGTTAACCCTGTCAAAACCCTTGGTCTCTCTTCTTTTGGAGTTCATGCGATTCTTTTAGTTTTTGTTTATAACCTTGATGTTTTTTTTTTAATTAACGAATATTGTCCAATGCAGTCAATGTAATTTTGAACATACACTAGTAAACCAATTTGTTTAAAGAATGAACAATAGATTATGAAGTCATTTTCAATCTATATACATGTTTCATACTTATCACTTCATTAAAGTAAGTACTATTCATCATTTGGCTTACAGTCAGTTAAGATCTGATAAGTTTCTGCTCAAAAGTTGTTATGTGCATATATGCATCAGCTATACACTGGTTAGTCTGTAAAATCTTTTACATGTAAACATGATCACATTGACTGAAAAACAATGGTCTGAACCTAAATGCATTTATAAATAATGATATATTTCTTAAGTTCGTATTTTGATACATTCATAGCAATTTCAGTAATATCAATTTTCTAATAATTTTCTTCTTAGAATATCCATCGTCAATCTCTGCGTTAAAAGTACACATTTATAAAGGAATGGTTAGAGGAAGTATTAGAATGGAAAAGGTTTTTCCAATTCCAAGTTGTACTGTTATTTGTGGCGTAGGTTTCTGCAGTTTGTACATAAAATTAAGGCATGTCAATTTATCCTGAATTTGTATATATCATTCTCATACTCAAAGTTTGAATATTAGTAGTCAAAAGAATTGTAGAGTTTATATATATATATATATAATACTGTTTATCGTATAAATGTATAAAATACAACTTAAATTTTACAGTTCAATAACATTTAAAAATATTGAATGGCTATGAAAAGATTGCTATGTTTATTAACACAGATTCCTAAGAATTTGCTCTGCTGGCTGTTAAAGGAAGCCACATTGACTGCTTCCGGAATGTTATCACATGCCTGTCTGGTAATGTCCGTGACGTTTATCACATGTTTAGTTGTGCGTTTCCAGAAATTTGTTTGCAAACATGATAGACTGCGTTTATCGAGTATTTGAAAAACGACCACACGGTGCGAAAAACCGCAAGTGATAGTATACTTTTCACCAATTGGTTAAGGAGCAACAACGAATTAAGATTACACATGATTTTATGGACATATACCGTTTCTAGACGTTTTCAGTCCCAATAACTTTAGGCAAAAATAAAATGTCAGAAATTGTACATGTCATTTTTCATTTCAGACCCTTTATCGGCCTGCGGCTCTTGAGCTGATATTATGACCTAGGGCAAATAAAGGTTCTGATATGAAAAATTCCCTGAAGGTTATTTCCATTAATAGCACACTCGCAATACTATCTAAATAGACAGTAATAAAGTGGTTCTCATTATCTGTAAACTTTATATTTGTTTACACTAGTAAATTAATTTTAGTCTGAAAAATTCAATTTATTCTTAACATTAATTATCTAAAAAGTCTGAACAATGACTTCTTGTCAGACATGTTCAGCTTGTCAGTCAATGTTCAGACTTTCACTGCGGACAATTGAGACATTCACTTGCAGTTGATTCAGTACAGTTCAGTAGCATTTTAGACATTTCAGTGTAATGATGATGTGTACAGGAAAACATGAGCTACACAAAAGTCTGAAAAACAACCAAAACAGATCGTGATTGACGGCACGCATAATGTCTGAACGAAAATGATCTACTACCGTGGATAAATTAAGAATTGACCATACCATTGGAATCGGGGAGGATCGCATATGCTCAATCCTGTCCACTTGTGGTTTCCACGTGTTGCTTATGTCAGTACAAACTCCGTGATAACACTAATTCGATACACCATCTTCGAGAAAAGTGTACTGTCATAATTTGATTTCCTTTATTATCTTTAGGAAATTCACCAAAATATTGTCTTTCACACGTATGATACTTTTGCAAATCTAACATACGCAGTGATAAGTGCTAATTATACGATAAATGCAGAAGGAGAAACGTGTGACATTAGAGTTACTGTTGAATGCCAGCTTGGAGAAAATACATACAAGGAGACGAGGAAAACAAATAAAAATGTGCATTGCAAAAGTAAGTAATCAAAATTCACTTAATTTCAATTTCAGTAAAATAGAGCAAATCGAGTCAGAGGTGGTGTTCTTATTTCTAGTTGTCGAGAGTAAATTTAGAACTGCTCAAGCTATAAAACTCAAAATTTAAAATCACATTAATTTCAATACGTTTTATCAATATTATGCAGACAGCAGATAGTTTGGAATAAATGTTTCCGTTATGATCAAACTATGTACATGTAGGTGAAATACTGTTTGAGGTATTGTAGCATTAAGATATATGACCACCTTTTTGTGCATCAATTCTCAACTCCTCAACTCGATGTTTGAAAGCTTAGGTTCTAATGATAACATTTGGAATAAACTATGTATCAAGATTCGTAATATTTCATGTGACAGTTTTTTGTTAAATATATTCATCGGACTGACTAAAGTCAACAAAGTGTAAGTATGTTTGCTTTAATGCAATTGTGTTCACATGTAATGCATTTATCGTGATTTTGACTTTATTATTTTTATTTTTTTCCATTTTGGATATTAAACCTCGAATGCAATATTCAAATTAAATACTTTTTCTTTGTTTTTTTTTAAAAAGAATATCCACTAGTTTCGAAGCTAGAGCCAATTGTTAAGGGGATCAACTTGATATAAAAATAAGAAAAAAAATCGTTAATTTACCTGTGTGTGATATATATTTTAGGTATCTTCATGTTTATGGTTCTTTTTGTAACCGGTGTTTTAATGACAATTGTTGTTCCAGTGTCTTTGCTAACCTTGTACTATGGATGTTGTAAGTTTTAATCATATTATGTCGTGGTATAAATTTTATTCTATTCATTTACTGATTTAAAATTAACCTAAGTGAATAGAATGTTAAATGAAGAATTGTAAAGACAGGAGTTATTGCGTTCAAGAAACAACACAATCGTAAATTCTTAATAAAAAAATTAAAGTTTTTGCTATTATGAAAAAAATTAGATAACCAAAGCATTTTATATCCTAAAGGAGAAAAAACAAGCGTTATTTTTATACTACCGTTAGTTTTTTAGTTAAAATATTTCGATTAGTTCTAACGTTAACACTGTTCATCTATCTTGAATATAATGAGTGTATTTCATGTTCAATCGTTATTGATACTTTACCAGATATGAGTGTCACTGATGAGTCTTTTGTAGACGAAACGCGCGTTTGGCGTACTAAATTATAATCCTGGTATTTTTGATAACTATATACTGACGTAGAGCAAAATTTAAATGTTTTTTAATAGAACCTGCTTCAACACTTTGAACAGTACAATCTAACTTACTTCATTTGCATGAGCGAACGACATAACATCGGATTTGACAACATCAATACCGGTTTGCGTTCATATATATTTCGGACTGATTTCTTATTTATCAATCAAGATACATATATACTACTGATGGTAGGCATTCGATTTAGATTAGAATCAATCGGATTTAATCTACATATATTTGCCGATTCAGAATATTTCATTGCGCGTACTTTTGAAACACGTATTTTTGTCCTGACAATTGCACCATTCAGTGCCCTAAACCATTCAAACGAATAGGCTTCATACACATATAGCTAGTGGTCAATGTAATGCTTAACCTCGTCGGCTTTATCTAGGGTTGTAACACAGCCCATGATGTTTAGTGGATGTTGTACCGTTCAAAGCTGTTTTTTCCCATCAACTTGCCAATATAAATATGATATACATCATGAACTGTGCTATTATGAGAACATTGTTGTTCATTATGCATTATATACTTACAGGTTCTATCAGAAAAACTTGCAGAGTGTATAACCCATTAAACGGGGAAACAAACGGTCTAATCTAAATAAAAACGAAAGAAGAGAAACACGTATGAACTACATAAACAGAGGACACCCGCTGTATATCAGATTCCTGACTTAGGACTTTAGTTCTTATATCGATGAATAGTTAATGAAACCGTTTTACAATCAAGTACCTATGGTATCAATATTGGTGGTATATCATTGACAGCTATTTATATAATAATGTTGTGTTTAATATTGACTATGCGAAAATATTAGCCAGGATGAAAAAAGTAAAATCAAATGACAAAACACATAAAAACGAATGGACAAGAACTGTCATATTCCTAACTTGGTACAGGCATTTTCAAATGTAGAAAATGGTGGATTAAACCTGGTTTTATAGCGCGAAATCTCTCACTTTGATGACAGTCTCGTCAAATTCCGTTATAATTACAATGATGCATGAGCTGAACAGACATAATAAATAAAATAGTCAAAATATGAGTACAGCAGTTTTCATCGTGTAACAATTTTAAAAGGAACAATTTAACAGAACACAAAAACATCTATCTACAAACACATTCATTGATTCGCGTGTCTGACGTCAAAAAATTGTATACGTCACATATATTTGTCGTTCAATGTATATACAAACAATTTTAAAATTTCACATGGGCAATGTAGCATACAGGGTTAAAAAAATCAAAAGTATTTAAGAATTAATTTCAGACATAGACCGAGATTTAAAATAGTCCAAAATTTATAGAATTTATAAGAATCCACAAATAGTTCATTCCACTACGCGATAGAATAAATTTGACGTTTGTGGTTCAACGTAATTTCTATTTCAAAACAGAAATATATCATAATGACATATAATAGAACAATATCATACTGACAGGATCTTTTAAAGTACAGAGTCACGTAATAAGAATCAAATAAACACAAAAAGTCGCATATACAAAACACACCAGCAAAAAATGAAAGATAATACAAACACATTGACGGGAAGTTTAAGTACCGAGCCACGTTAAATGGATATCACACCAAACAAACCAACAGTAAAAGAAATATTAATAATAGAACAAAGACAAATGAAAGAACAACATAACACGTTGTTTAGAGTAGTATAGTATGCGTTGTATGACCCCCAAACCTCGGACACGGGACACGAGCTGCGCGCATGCGCTGACGCTATATTTGGGCCTTAGCGTGGACGCCGTAGTTGACTCTGAAATCTAAGGGTATGACTCACAGGCCGACGCCATATTTGGGCCGACGCCATATTTGGGCCTTCGCGCGGACGCGAGCGCTATAGTTGGACCTGAGCGCGGACGCGAACACTATATTTGGGCCTTCACGCGGACATCGGGACACCAACTCCATATTTGGACCTGAAATCGGGACGCGAGACGTTATAGTTAAACCTGCGCGCGTACATGCATACCTAAGGATATGACTCACACGAACACCTTATTTGGGTGCAGAGGCTATAATTGGGCTTAGGCGCGGGCGCTATACCTAAATATTGGACCAAGCTACCCTTCAAGGTGGACGTTACGTCACACCCTTAAAAGTGGACGGTATACCCTCCAAAACGGACGCGAATTTTTCTTTGCTAAACGCTTACCCAACCCCTAGATAATAAGTCTGTGGTAATTCTGAAAAAAAAAAAAATTCTACCTTTTAAAATAGTTACCGCTTATACATGTTTATAACAACTGTAAGAATTCTCCAAGATATCCTATTTATATTAATCAGATAAAATGTCACTCAATCCAGTAGGCGGTACTATAAGTAAATGCACGTGTAAAGATAATGTGGATTCAAATGTTTGATATCAATACATAAAATATTTATCTTCTTATTTCTAGTTTTTGGATTACTGATCTTATTAACATGACAATCGTGAAACATGCAGTCGTATTGCTTTTCTATTTCTTTCAACCATTTAATTAATATCATATGGTGCTGATTAAGATGACACCATAAATAATTAGATGAAGAGATAAAGCACATCTGGTGATTAAAAAATCAGTATCTTTATACACTTTCTTTCAATAACATGTTTACAGGTGTACACAGGTTTTATCTGCTCCTAATTAACAGACATAAGCAACAGTTATAATAATATCGTCTGTGACATGAAATATTTATCGTTTTTGAAGTTTTTCGATTTCTTATCTCCGTGAAACATTCAGTATTATTGCTTTTATACTTCTTTGAACCACTTTATTAATATCATATGGTCATGATTAAAATTTTACCCCAAATGATTAACTAAAATCCACACTTTGTCATTAAAAATTGTTTCTCATTTGTTAATATCTTATCGTCAACGGCCGTAATTGATTTTTTATCTTCACAAATACACGGATAATGTATTTAATCTATCTATATTTATATACGAGGTTTTGATGGAGTTTATAATAATGGGCATAAATAAATAAAGAATATAAATAAAAAAATAGAGAATAATGGACAAACAAATAAAGAAATAAAGAATAAAGAAAGATTAAAAAAAATATTAAGAATAAATGTTGCATGCTAATCTGTATGGAATAGAGAAATATACGGCTGCTAAACTATAAGGAATAAAGAACTATGGGCTGTAAAATTATATATAAAAAAAAACCAAACAAATATGAATAGTATGCTGTAAGATTTCTCTTTACTTATCCTTTTAGTTGTTGTGCACGTGAAATAATTATGTCTGTGCAGAGAAACCAGAACCGGTTTGAACCGGTTTAAATGAGACGATACTGGCTCTGTAGTTGGGCGGCTCTTAGCATACGGTCCAATTAAACAATTTTGATCTCTATATATTCCTCTACATAAAACTGTGTTGAAGATAACAAAATGTAAAGGAAGAGAGATAGGTCAGGACGAGTACAGAAACCATAAAAGTTGTATTTATAATTTTTTTCAATCGTATAGAAGCTAAATTCGTCTACTGTACTAATATATTTATCCACAACGCGATTTTCTATCCAATGTATTAACAATATTGTTAAACCAGGCATGCGCAGGAAAGTAATCATCAACCAGTTGATGTTTTTCTGTATATATAGAAGAAGATCCTCATTTACCGGTAGTCCAAATTTCCCTCGCTTTATCACAAGACCTATACCTATTGTATTTATTGTTAAATTGCATGAACTATTTGCCACTGGACGTTCAGCAACCAACTACTTTTTACGTTTTTTTCTTAACTACGGGATTGGGTTTAATAAAGCTATAAGAGAAAGACTAAAGGTTAAACTGAAATGAACATTATGGACAAGTTTTGTTTATTTATTAATAGCGAAGACTCGCTTTCAACGTTTGCAAACAATGTAGGTGGCAATTTCAAAGTGCGGCTGCCCAAACGCTATACGTTAGATGGATCGTGGGAATGTGCATTATTGGAGGTGTCGTTCATACCGGAATTAGAAGCCTCAACGAGACGTATGTATTTCTGCTTCGATTTCGTGCACCAGTCGTACGTGAGGGAAACGGCTCTCCCTATTCTCCAGTCGATACGGTTATTGAATGAAGATATCACGGACGTGACGTTTGAGAAACCAATCTATTTTCCGGTCAACAGGAATGAATTGTATCACATCAAATTTGTGTTGAGAGACGATCATTTGCAAATATGTCGTCTAAAAGATGACCACGTATTTCTCTTGCTACATTTTCGTAGGAAGAATCTATAAGAGGAACTACACATTCATATTTAGGACATTACGAATATGTTTAATTGCAATATTTGCCGTAAAGTATATGTGTGGCCGCACGATCTTCAAAGACATATGAGAAGTAAGCATTCTTCCGATGAGTCACTATATTGAGATGTCGAGAACTCGAGATGAAGGACATTATCAGTACCTTTTCATCCACTGACTTGATTAAGAATGACAGCAAACTCGTAGCCCTATTTGGTTAAAAAAAAAAAAAAAAAAAAAAAAATATACATAAAAAAAAAGAAAGAAAAGAAAAAAAGAAAAAAGAAAAAAAAAGAATAAAAAAAAAGAAAAGAAAAGAAAAAAAAATGAAAAGAAAAGAAAAAAAAAGAGAAAAAAATCTTAAACCACCTACATGTATATGTAGCAGGTCTCAAGTCCTGAACCAGATCTGGTATCTGGAAGTGTGAGAGAGATTTATCCGAACACCACTTTCTAGAGTGTGACGTAACGTCCACCTTGGAGGATAGCTTGGTCCAATATTTAGGTATAGCGCCCGCGCCTAAGCCCAACTATAGCCTCTGCACCCACATACGACGTTCGTGTGAGTCATATCCTTAGGTATGCATCCCCATGTTGAGTCCAACTCTGATGTCCGTGCTGAGGCCCAAATATAGCGTGAGTGTACGCGCGCAGGTCTAACTATAACGTCTCGCGTCCCGATTTCAGGTCCAAATATGGAGTTGGTGTCCCGATGTCCGCGCGAAGGCCCAAATATAGTGTTCGCGTCCGCGCTCAGGTCCAACTAAAGCGCTCGCGTTCGCGCGAAGGCCCAAATATGGCGTCGGCCTGTGAGTCATACCCTTAGATTTCAGAGTCAACTACGGCGTCCACGCTAAGGCCCAAATATAGCGTCAGCGCATGCGCGCAGCTCGCGTCCCGTGTCCGAGGTTTGGGGGTCATACAACGCATACTATACTACTGTTTAGATGATAAACATATATCAAGACCATCATGTATTATATGCGAAGTTGATAAGGAATATTTATCAACAAGGTCTTGATACCTTCCGATGAATTTTTTTTAGAAAAAGCACGAGACGTTCTTTGACATACCCCTGGTTCATCAACTTTCTGCTCAGACACTGGTGACGTTTTACAAAGTCTGAGTAGGAGCTGCAAGCTCTTGAATATCGAATAAGTTGGGAAATATATATCCCATATGCAGGTGAAGTTGGTATTTGCTACTAAGGTGGGGGAAATTTATAATTGCAAAATTATAATCGTCTCGTTTGTCATAGATTCTGGTACTGAGATGACTATGTAAGTCAAATTCAAGATATAAGTCTAAAAATGAGGCGGAGGAAGCCATGCCTGTTGTTTTGGGGAATATATTAATGAGAGACAATAGTGCACGACATTTATGTAATTATTATACTGACTAGTTACTATTTTGAATAGTGACAGTAGTGTATTTTACTGTAAAACCAAATTCCCTTTATGTTACTCTGCATATACATGTATTTATACTGCAACTAGTTGTATTTATTTCCTAAATATAGTAACATAGCTCTATTTTGTATAATGTCAATTTCATCATGGAACACCTTCTCCACAATCAGAGGTTCATAAAAGGATGAAAATATGTTTGATTAATTTAAGTTGCTGTATAAAATAATATTATGTCAATGTCATTAAAATAGAGACTTTTTGTACTCGTCGCAAAACTGCGGAAGGGTTCGGTAACACACAAACCTCGCCCTTCTCCAGCTCCTCAGTTTATATTTTCCTGACATTGACATAATATTATACATACATATATTTTATAAGACTTTAACAAATGGCTTATAGTTATACATGCAAAAGATTTATAAAAAGAAAAATGGGGGTCAATGGGTAAAACATTTTAAAGCATTCAAATGGATACAATCAGAGGATTCCAAAAATCTAACAAAAATTTTAAAACATGACAAGCGAACATCCTTAACTCTAGAAACGAGAAAAAAATACACCGTTACAATGTACTTATAAAATACACAATACTAATTATGGAAAAAAGATGATGTGTTATGATTGCCAATGAGACAACTCTTCACAAGAGACCAAAATGACACAGAAATTAACAACTATATGTAACTGTACGGCCTTCAACAAAGAGCAAAGCTCATACCGCATAGTAAGCTATAAAAGGCCCTGAAATGATAATTTAAAACAATTCAAACGAGAAAACTAATGGTCTTATTTATGTTAAAAAAAAATAACGAAAAACAAATATGTACCACATTAAGGGGGTTCGCGGGTCTAAATCATTTATATAGGATTTCTCTATATTTTTCTACAAATGAACTTTATCTTATAGTTAATAGAAAAATAAAATAAAAAAGTGGGGTCACCGTTCTTTTGCGCTCACAATCTGCCTTTGAAAGAAGCATACATTTTTGTAAAGGTGGTGTTTTTCTGTTGAAGTAATAGGAGAAATAAAGGTAATATCGAAATAAAAAAAAGAAATTTATTACAGAAATCGCTAAAATTTTACAATAATTTAGTTTAAGTACAGCTTATATGGAAATTATATTAAAAAAGATAGGTCACCGATGAGTTGAAAAAGATATTTCAATTTTAGAGCCAAAAAATTGCATTTTTCCACCAAAGGGAGATAATTTGGAACTTTTTCAATAATGTATACATTTTGAAAGTCATCTGGAGCCAACACGAATTGATTGTTTTGAATGATTTTTGTACCATATGATAAAGTAATAACTACAAAAGGAAATAAATAAAATTTGTAATGAAAAACAAATGTTTGATTTTTTTCTGAAATTTTTATACCCTCGAGCCTCCTTAACAAAAAATAACCACTGAATAACAGGCTCCTGATTTGGGACAGGCACAAACATTCATAATGTGGCGAGTTACACATATTAGCGGGATCCCTTAAAGAAATAACAGACAAAAAAAGTGAGCTTATGAATATAAAGAGCTGTCAATAACTTTTCTAGATAACGAAATGTCGGGATTTGTTGAAGTAAAAATCGTTTCAAGTTAGAATATTACCTAACTATTAACATTAATACTACGTCCAGAAGTCATATCAGCTGTATTTAGTTTTCTATATAAATGGTTACTTAACATTTTTTCTTTTTTTTTAATTTTAAAAAAGAGGCTTGCCTATATCAGAAATGTACAAGAATCCGTAACTAATAAAGTATGAGTAAACAATTGTCATCTAAAAAGTATCTCAACTTGTTTAAGAAAAATCACACTACAAATTACAACAGTTACATATGGCTATAAGATATGTTAAAGCCTGACGCATTTTTTAGCCTGTCTCACATCAAGAGGCTCTGGCCGTTGCTAGTCTTGTGATTTTTTTTTCGATTTTGGTTCATTTATCCGTTTTTGAGTTAACAGTGACGTACATGTTCACAGAAATAGTACACATGTTTTTGAAAGAGGTTTCAAGAAGCTTGTGTCCTGGTAAGGAATTATGTTGCTGTGGTGAAGACCAATTGGTGGACGTTGGCTATTTTGTGTTTTTTTGTCTGCTTGTTGTCTCTTTGACACATTTGTCTTTTCCATTCACAATTTCATTACTTTAAGGTGGTATGGGTGTCTTCCTCCATCTTGGATTGTAAAAAACAGAGAACCAAAGGTCAATATTTTCTATCAAGTTAGCAAAATGTGATGCCGGAATGCAGATATTTAATGTGAATTTGCATTTAAAAGAACTAATTCATAAGAATATAACTTAAAAATATTAATATTTTTGCAAATGTTGATTAGTTTTGGTTGTTTTTAAAAAAAAATTAAATTGGCATTTCAAGGGGAGGTAACTCTAAAACAGTGCATTTTCTGAAGGATTCTACATGAAATTTTCCTATTTTGTATTTTAGCCGGAAAAAACGTACGGTTACCCTATCTTTTCTTTTGATATGCTCAAAGCATTGTCTGAAAGCTACCTTTTCGTGAAGTATTTAACAATTCTATCATTTTGTTTAGTTTCTAATCACAAAATGGTGTTTTTTCCGGTATAATCCATACAAAATGTATCATTTTGTCACGTCCTGTAGCTTGAGAAAATGCGCGATGACCTATCATTTTTATTATATTTTTCAACATATATCAATAGTTACTACGTTTTGGCAAAGTATGAACAAATTCTATCATTTTTATTTTAGACTCCCATACCACCTTAAGGGTTTTACCAAAGAATTTTGAAGGCAGTATTTAATTTTAAAAAATTATATCATTTTTAAAATAACCAATATATATGCCGTGTATAAACTGAATTAACTAGTCAGCAAATGCTAGTTGCAACAGGAAAGAGTTACTTGAAACGGCGACAAATTGTAACATGATTTTTGCGTTCATAGCAATACAACAATAAAACAATGTATCATATACAAGGAAGCTTTATGATAAAATTTTCAATTGCAGTAAATAGGATGAACAAATTAATTCTATAAGGAAATACGCAAAAAAATTTCCGCAATAAAATCATTTTATCAGTGTTTATATATGATTGTTTCTGTTTTGTCATTTTCAGAATGAACTCTAAAAATAAGAACTTGTGATTATTGTCAAAAACAGGTAAATGCTACTTAATAATCTATAAAAATAACTAGCAATGATTGTTGGAATAACAACAAACAGAACAAACAATAAGACAGATGTTGAATAAACAAGATTAATCGAGAAAAACATCGGTGTTCAAATCCCAAAACGAATTGTGTTATCAAAGTGGGGAATGACTTTTTTAAAAATAATGCAGTTGTCAGTCCTTCTTTATCGGATTTCCTATGACTATTGTATTTGCATGTGGCTGTTCATAATAACCATCTGTTTACTTCATATCTTTACAAACTAAAGGTGTACCCTTGTTGGTTTAGGTTCTAATACCTGTAGCAAATTGTAATGTGCCAATAATAAGGGTTCTTTCTAGAAATTTTGGAAACATGCTTATTGTATAGGCTTAAAAAATAAATTCCAACATGTTTTATTTTGTAAACTAAGGATGCATAATATTTCAAAGATGGATGTGTTATGTGATATTCGTATTCCCCTGACTAATTCAAAATTTTTTTTTTATGTATCGTTGCACATGGTAACATGCCTATTTATATTCTCTTGCATTCCCTTTTAGTTTAGAAAAGGTTTTGATTTTGAAAAGAAATCAACACAATAGTTTAAGTATTAGATACAATGGTTAAGAGTTGATTCATAAAAACAAACCACTCGACCTCCCGGTTCATGGTTTCTTTTTCAAGAATCTATACTTAGCCTTTGTATCTATGTCACTTAATATATCCTATAATTGAAAGTCAAACTAAAATTCATGTTATTAGATATAGGAAGATGTGGTGTGAGTGCCAATGAGACAACTCTCCATACAAATAACAATTTAAAAAGTAAACCATTATAGGTTAAAGTACGGCCTTCAACACGGAGCCTTGGCTCACACCGAACAACAAGCTATAAAGGGCCCCAAAATTACTAGTGTAAAACCATTCAAACGGGAAAACCAACGGTCTAATCCTTGTTTTATAAATTTTTCGTTTTCTATCTTGTCTTCTTCAGGATACAAAAAAATCTGAATACAGTAAATGGACACAATGGTTTATTTATTTACAGCGTGTGTAGCCTTATCTATACTACAACAAGGTACAATTTATCGGCATTTTTTTTTTTTGATAACAAACATACTATTATGTTATAAGGTTCGTAAATAAATGAACGATTGTCTTCTTATTGAACCTTATTTTTTTCTGAATTTCTTAGAAGAATTGTTTTGTTTAAATAACATTTAATCCAGAAAAGCGCTTCGGACTCATGATTTATATCGTGCTGTTTTCATGTTTTAAATCATATGCAGTCTTCAACATTGTTTACAAATTCACAGATATATCTTTAAGGCTTATAATTTTGAACGCATATGGCAAAATTTGGGGTAATTTTCTAATTTGCATAGCGACAATTTTGCCTTATCATTAAGGCTGTCATTACAATAGGATTATATAAGCCCCCCTTAAATAAAAATGCCAATATGCCAATACCTATCTCGAATGAACGATTTGTTCGCATATAGGTGAATTATACATGTTTTTAGGATTCTGTCCGTGTACAAATGGACATTGTCTACTCTGAAATCTTTCGGCCTTTTTAGTTTAAAAATTGGAAGCGTAGTCATAGTATAATTGCTATATAAGATCATATAAAATGACGTAAATTCGTAAAATAGCAAGATTAAAAACAGAAATACATATGCAAGAAGATATTGTTCATGATTTGTTCGCATATAGGGAAACACCTTGTAGGTTGAATTTTAAAGTTAAATAATTTTTAGCTTACCTGCTTTCTTAAGTTTCGGCCAAATTCTTTTAAAAACATTCAACCTTCCCATTTCATAAAAAGTTAAATTTTAAGCATTTTCTCTTAGAATTAAACAGCATTTTTGTAAATTTCCACCAAAGGAAGTTTTTAAAGATACAATAATTTAAGATAGATGACGGAAAAGGACGTGATTATCCGCAAATCTAAAATAAATTATATTTTCAATCTTAAGCTAAGGGAGGTAATTTTATCAAAAGGGACAAAGTCACGTGGTGCAAATCATTTGCACAAAGTATCATTGATTTTGCCATATGGCTAGACGCACATATTCGTCTAAATGCTACTCATCATACAACACAAGTATAAAATGAGGGACGAAAGACACTAGAGGAACATTCAAACTCTTAGATTAAAAATAAACTGACAACGCCATGGCTAAAAAGATCAGGATAAACAGAAACACAATAGTACACAAACCACAAAATAGAAAAAAACAAAAAACTAAGCAAACTCCATCAAAACTGATTGTGATCTCAGATGCTCCGGAAGAAAAAGCAGATCCTGCTCCACGTGTTTCATCCGTCCTGTTGCTTATGTTATTGCAAACTTATCAAATGATGTAACTCGGTGGGACTCGTTCGTGGAAAGGGGACGAGATTGACGTTACAACATAAGAAACACATCCAATTTCATATGTAAAACGGATGTTCGGTCACGGTCAACCAACTCGTGATAGCATCCATAAAATTTATGAAGGAGTATCAACTTCATCATTTGGAACTTTTGATTGAATAGCTTCGTAATGAAGTTTAAAAAACTTATCATCAATCCTAGCGTTATTACATTGAACTTGGCACATTGTGTCATGGTTGCAGTACCATGATAGGCTTTTTCTGCTTTAAATGCATCACCGACTATTTGAATTCCAATCCTTAACAACTAGATAATAAGTGTCTCTATTTTAGGTTACGCTTTAGATACACATATACAATGATTTTTTTAAATTAAGATTGATTGTGAAGTGATGACCATTTCATACTTTTTAAGGTCGATTATAAAGTTACGAATTCGAATTCGAATGAATAAATTAGATTGTTTCTTATTATAGTTTATGCAGATACAAGTTTGATGGTATATGTGGAAGAAGGTTTAACAGCTATTCTTGAATGTCCAATGAAACCTGTTTTATATTGGAAAGACCACAAAGGAACAATATATTCCTTCGATTTGACTGCAAATGACATGGAATTCAAGAAAATTAATATAACGAATGATTACAACTTGGTTATTCAAAATGTATCCTTAGTAGATGAACGAACGTATACATGTGAAACGCTGGATGAAAACAGTATCGTCAATTTTTTTTATATTTCACTTGTTATAAGTAGTATGTATTTATTATGATTATGGTTTCTAAAATAAGTTGCCTCCTGTTTTTAACTGCTGAAAAAGGCATCGACAGAAAAATTTAAAAACAAAATATTTATTTGGCTTACCTAAAATCAACAAGATCCGATAATTATTTACGCATTAAACTTGACACGTCTGGTTCTTTAACCAAACACCCTTTTTATACATGTTTTTCAATACAAATTTTTAAACCATATCAATCGAATTTAAGATCATTTAGAGGAGGTGTTCCAGAGAAAAAACAATTGGTGTCTCAATAAAGACAACAGTAGTAAACTGCTCTGAACAGCGACAAAAATAAAAAAATTAAAATTAAAAGAAGTATAATCTCTACTTTTGTGGTATTTCTACGCCAGACTTTATATTGGTAACATTATTGCGACTGATATTTCCTTGTCGTTTAAAATTGACTTGGACTACAAAACCTATTTGTTTTTAAATTACTTTCAGAGGAACCGACACATATGAGAATTCAAAATAGCACAAATCTAAAAGAAGTTTTTGCAAACGAAGGTGAAAAATTCAAGATAACATGTACAGTAAACACTGGTACACCAGCAGAAGCATTAAAATGGTTTTCAGATCAACGAATGATAGCAGTTGGTGGACCTAAAATGTTAATATACGAGTTTACTCCAAACAAATCTAACGATAGACAAAACTTCACATGTCTTGCAAGGAACAACATTACAAATACATCTTTGAAACAGACAATCATCCTTCGCCTTTATTGTAAGCGGCATATCATTTATTTCATATTATAACTTTATGAATATTTTACATTGAAAATTCCTTGTCTCTTGTTCACGATTTAGTATATTGTCAATAGAGATAAATACAGATATCTCACTAATGGTAACAACAAACACATAATTATAAGCCTGGTACATTTGTCCTTAATGCTCTTCAACTTTGTATGTACACAAACCAAAACAGGTATCAATCATACTTAAATATATATAGCAAAAGTCAAATGATACGATGCACAGAATGCATTGATCAAAATCATATATACAGACAGTATATATCACCAACATGAATATCAAAGACCAAGTAAACGAAATAAATACCTCGATGCATTGAAGTGCATGGTTGTAACTATGCTAAAGATATAAAAAAAAATCACACTACATACACCAATTTCATACAAACTGGAGTTAAGCTTGCTATAAAACCAGATAAAACCCAGCACTTTCTTCGGAAATGTATGGTATATGTCAGGAGTAGGACAATAGTTTTTTTCTTCTTCAAAAATTCAATTGGTTAAAAACGTTTGATTTTGTCAGTTTTTTTATGGAATTTCCATTTTTGAATTCAGTTTTGAGTTCGTTTTTTGGTAAACATGTATTATTTGTATTTTCAGTAAAACCAAAGGTTTATATCAAAGCATGTCCATCAACAAATGTAGACGAAGGAAAGCAATTCAACTTATCATGCCATTATGAAAGTAATATTGCACATGACAATGTGTACTGGTATAAGTTTCTTTACAAACAAATTAATGTTTCCACAAATGGATCCTTCAACTTATTCATATCTAATTCGTCCAAAGACGACAGAGGAACTTATTTTTGTAAGGTAAAAAATAGAGTTGGAATTGGAGTTGCTAACATAACAGTAACCGTAAATTGTAAGTATGATATCATATCTTATCTTGAAACTTTGATAAAATTGAGAAAGGCAATGGGGAATGTGTCCAAGAAACAAGAACCCAACCGAACAGCAGAAAATAGCTACCGATGGGTCTTCAACACAGCAAAAAAAATCCCGCGCTTGAGCTTGCCCCCAAACAAAAATGTGTAAAAGTTCAGTGATATTGGACGTAATACTATTGTTAATTGTTCAGTTTGTGGAAATCGATTACAAAAAACTCAAGATAACAATAATCGCATGAACTTAAAAGGGGAGTGAGACCAGCTGTGTGTCAATACAGTGTGTGCCGACAGCGTAAAGAGTACAAAGATACCAAAGTGATATTAAAATTCAAATGTCAAAAAAAAAAACGAGCCTTAGACAAAACACAGAAAAAATAAAAACTGATCAATACTTGAAATTCCCCCATATCAAAGGGTTGATTTCAGGTGCTCTGTAAGAGTTAGCATATCCTGCATTATAGGTGGCATTTGATCGGCTTCGACATGTACACGTGGGTTGCTATGCATAGATCCGCCGACATGCGTATTCACACCATTCAAAATGTCACAATGGGGAACAGGATACGGACACAATTAATCGAATATTTTGTGATAATGGCCGTACAATTTATCAAGTAAAGATTTCAGTTGTTTTTGTTCTTAGTAAACCAAATCTTATTTCGATGTCAATCAACCCTTATAATAACTTCTAGTTTGGCTGTTTGTGAGAATGACAACACAATGAAATAAAAAGATATAAGAGAAGGACACTGTTGCATTTTGTCTACAGTTAAAGTCATATGAAAACTCAAATTAAAAAAAAATATGCATATGTTTTTTTAAAACTAAATTGATAGTTTTCATTATACAACTTATGTACATATACTTATTTCTGAGGAAAATTCTTTAATTTGTCCACATTTAGAAGAAGTTTACTTATTTTAAGTTGCTAGCTGCCAGGAAGCAATTCGCCGACATATTTTCCGTATGCATAGTGACCTAAGCGTGACCCTCTTCGTAAAAATCCGGTGATAGCAATACGCATGAATCTGTCATTAAAATAAACAATTACCTGATTGTATATGTTAAACACGTGCTAAATACCCATACTTTTTGTTGATTATTTACTATAAGGTGACAATCGGTAAACTTCGGCTTCAAAACACGGCATTTAATGAGTAGCCATATTTGTTAAATCATAACAGACAGATAGAAAAAAAATTGACGATTGTACGATATATTTGCGTAAAAAATGACAAAATCGTGCACAGAGGACTAAGTTTATGATATATACATGCATTGATTCAAAAATTGGATGAACATTATTTTTTACCAGTCACTCGTTTCTTATGACTTCAAAAAAAACCCGAGAATTTGAAAATACAACATATACAGTGAACAAAAAACAAAAACACCGAAAGGACAATATCATACGGGAATCACTATGGTAATTACTAAGCAACTCAGTTATTTCACATGAGACATCCACCGTGTTGATAATATAAGTAAGAACCCTGTGGAATGTTCAATAAAGTATTCTCTATATGGAAGAAGGATATCACTAACGGACTAGTTTCACTAATTCAGATGCATATTTCGACAATAAAGAACTTAACAAACAATATAGCCAGACCTGGACAAGGAAGCAGAGCTATGTACGAAGGAAATTATTTTTCAATAAAAAAAATTTATAAAATTTAAGATATCATATTTTAATGAAACTATTATTTTTCTATGATCAAACGTAAAAGTTCATAAAACAACGGATATCTTTAAATATTACTGATTTATTCCTCTCTGTTTAATGATGTGTTACAACATATTCACTGATTTTCCGTTTCGTTTAAGTTCGACCAACAATAATAGATCATCATAATAATTATACAACTCATTTGCAAATAGCAAAGCGAATTATACTCAAAGTTGAATCCTACCCAGAACCGTCCGCGTCATGGGCAAAATCTGCAGGAGGTAAACTCGGTGTCTGGAAAGTATCAAAATACGATGATTTTCAATTGTTTAACACGTGTAACAGTAAGTTTTATTTAGAATCAAGCATACAACTAACAAATGAAGAACATTTTGGACTTTACATTGTGGCTATCAGGAACGACATTGGAAGTATAGAATTGCCTGTACAGTTGCATGTTGAAAGTATTTTAGGTGAATAATCAGTAAAAAAAGTTCTTGAATATAAAAAATTATATCAGTTTGAAGATCAAATATTAACTGTCAAATTTGATCAGTACAACTCTCAAAAGACTGAAGAGTAATAGTAAAGTAATTTTCAATCTTTTAGTTGATTTCAGCCTCTAGAAGACTAAATAGGACTAACTGATTTAATGTAGATTTGCTAAATAATTTTAATTCAAAATAACCGTTTGAAACAAAAATTTTTTTACTTTTACTATGTTTATTTCGTATTGTCGCATTCTCCATATCTCATTTTAGTAATCTATAGATAAAATAGAGGATGTGGTAAGATTGCCAAAGAAACAATTTTCTTACTAGCGAAAAAAAACGTATCTGTATATAGTTATCATAGGTACCAGGATTATAATTTAATACGCCAGACGCGCGTTTCGTCTACATAAGACTATATATACAATGGTATGAGCACCATGTAAGAAACAAAAATTGAACAAAACATACTTCACTCCCAGGTAAATAAAAAGGAAAAGTTCATAAAACCTGACAAAACCATAAAAAAATCAACCAACGGAACAAACAAAAAACAACTGTTATATTGCTAAGGTGTGACTGGAATTTACATAAGATGTAGGATTTCTATCCATTTGTTTGTTCACCTGTGTATCAATTGATACATTAATGCATTCTATTTTAAAATTCTATGTCCCAGGTTTAACCAGAATTGTCAAGTCTTTTATTAAACGATGCCTCTTGAAAGTGGTAAATATATTCCGTTTAAAGACTCAATATAATGATCGATGTATTCCTTTGATTGATTGTTGTTGATTGTTGGTGTTTTAACGCCACTTTAAAGCACCGCATTTAGACTATTTCGTGGCGGACAGCTTTTTTTAGTGGTAAATGAAGCCGGAATACCCGGACAATCATAGTCAATTCAGATTTGAGTCAAGTGCACCCGCACGAGCGGGATTCGAACTCACAACCTCACTGTTGACTGGCTAGTGATTACAGTAGTAACTACTTATACCACTCGGCTAACGTATTTCTTTTAAGATAAGTCGCTCAAACCAATTGATATGCCTTAACTAAATATATAATAGTACTAAATTGCAATTTTGTGATATACCTTAATTTCCCCTGTCTAAAGGCATGTCAAAAGTTGCCTGTTAAACCAAACGATATAAATTGTCTTCGTCAATCCTTTTCAAAAACTGCTAACAACAAGAATGTTTTATATCTAAGACCATTTTTTAACACATAACCAAATCAATAACATGTGATATTCTCTCTTTGTTTTAAATGTCCTGTACCATGTCAAGAATATGGCATTTGTTGCACTACTGTGTTATTTCGTTCTTTTCCTTTTATAGTTTATGTGTTTCCACCGGTTTTAGTTTGTATCCCAGATTTTTTTCTCTCAATCGATGTATGACTTTTTTGAAAGGCGGTATACTACTTACATTTGACTTATGCCATTACTTTTATTTGACCACAATTCTTAGGCAAAAAAAAGATTTTTTTTTTTTATCAAATTTCTTTTTTCCTTTAGAATATAATGTCTCTGTTGAGACAGGAAGGGCAAAATGCATTGCTTCGTCGTCCGTAAATATCACATGCAGTTCTTTAAATGTGGATAACAATACCGTGGATGTGAAATGGAAACATTACTTTCATGATGAACTTGTACAAACATTCCAAGGAAAATCTATGTTAGATATTAGTCATTGTGATTATCGAGATGAGGGAGATTATGTCTGTGAATGGATGTCAAATGGTACAAGATTGTCTAGAAGGTCATCTTTAGTCATTATTGGTAAGACAATTTGAGGAGGACATAATTTAATACAAAGATGTTGTTAACACACGTGAAATCAAATGGTTATAGATTGATATTCACCTTCAGTGCAACATTAAAGTAAATGTACATCGAGTTTGTTCCTGTTTAGGTCTGACAATTATTAAATTGACTCTTCAAAATTAATTGGTTTACATAGAATATAATGTATCAAGATATCAAATGTATCGCATAATTGTTCAAGCTTTATATATTTATTTTCCAATACTTTTTGTTTTGTTTCAAAGACCTTTTAAGTAAGCTCGTTTATCTGAGAGAGAAATACTGTTTCTGGTTGATGCGGTTGACACATGGTGACCAGGTTTGTTTTAAGTTACATTGTATCTCTATAAATTATCGGGACCAGCTTGTTATTCAGTTGCAAAACATGTATTATTATCATAAAATGTAGTTAAATTGAATAACGCTTACTGTACATTGTAAATCTAAGAATGAGTTTTTCTGTAGCAAATATTGTAGTTGATATAACCTAAAAATTATAATATTATTCACATATTTCAGGTCCCCCAGTTATTTCTCAACAGACTATTTCTATTCGAGATGAATTTGTTTTTATATCAATTGATTTTTACTGCGAAGGAGGTGCTCCCGAGATAAGTTGGTATATGAATGACGTAATATTAGATTCCAACAATACAGACCACCGGACATCCATAGAAGAGGCAACCATCAGTGTCCAAGTGCATAGACATGCGATAAATATTACAGGCTTTATTGCAGCATTGGTTTTCACCAGGAATCAAATACCCGCCATAAACAAGATTAACTGTCTGGTTCGAAAACATTCGTATAGTTCAGAGGTCGTTGTCAGTAAGGCAGAGTTACTGGAAAACCTGTACATTTCAATGTCAAACAGAACCGAAACAAACATCTATCAAGACGTCACCAATGTCACGTCTTCGTCAAACAATGTTGGTTTGTATATTTATAAATCAAGTGAATAATTTTGCAATTTAATTGAAAGCTCAATACAGAAAATGAAATATCAAAAGTTGCCGAACGTTAATTATAAGCATGGATTCGTCATTCATAATGATTTTGCATAGTGAAAGTAGTTATACTTAATGTGACCTCAGATTAATAAAACACGTTTACAGGTTGCATTGAAGCGAAATGAAACACACAAGTACACATACCAAATTTCTTGAGTAAACATACATAATATATCTGAATTTTCTTAATCAATGAATGCATGGTGTATGTGAAATTCCAATTTTAAACATATTGAGAGCTAAAATTGTGATTCCGATCATGTTAGACTTATTTTAATTTTATACATTAATTGAGAATAACATCCGATTATATATCCAATTCACTTTTACTTTTTTTTGTTGCTGTTTCTTGTTTAAAAACATATATTACAATGTATTATGAATTCATCTGTTACAGGGAATTCGCGATCTACCTTATATATTTCTGTCCCAATGACAACGGCGTTCTTATTGATATTACTCTTTGGAGTTGGTTATCGGATGTGGCATTCAAATAAAGGTAATTACTTAGAAAAAAAGAATGGAAACATTTAAAAGCAACACATACGTATCTAAAGGTTTTTTACCTTAGAAATAACATCAACTTAATTAAATTACTGTGTACACTGTACATGGAATAATTGCCATGTAATTCAAATTATCAATATAACATAAGAATGTTGATATCTGTAATTTCCAGTCACCTGATCTGTCCACTTACTGATTGTATTGTGTTCTCTGATGTGATCATTTTATTGCGTGTTGTTCGGCATAACAGGAAGTGCATGACAATCTGGAATCACTCACCTATTTGACACTACCAGTCTTGTTACGTTTGAAGTTTGTGGTATTACTGTTTTGGTTGTTTTCTGTATTTCTTACTAGTATTTTGAAATACAGATTCTAGGTATTGAGTTTGTTTATCATCCTTATTACGTGTAATAGTGTTCCTTTATCTATCTTTCTTTGTTAATGATTACCTTAACTGTTTAGTCCAGTTTTTGGTTATATTCCTTTTGCTTGGTTTGGTACCTGTACATCACGTCATTGTGTAAATTGTGCTATGGTATGGTAAATTTGTGTATTCCTGCATTCATTTTTGCTTATGTGCTATATACCATTTGGTTTTATTTTTTGGAAATTGTTTAGCTTTAATCGTGATAAAGATTATAAAACAATGATGACTTCTGTACTCCAAATTTTGGCATTGTTACCTATTAAGTGTGCTTGATTTGTTCACACGTTATTGCCAGTATAATGTACTTTTATGCGTCTGATATAAATGCATAATGAGAGATGTATCAAGCAGTAAAACCAGGTTTGTAAACCATTTTCTACATGTATATGTATTTGTTTTTGTCTCTCTAGTGTATATTTATGTTTATGCCCCACCTAAATAGTAGAGGGGCTTTATGTTTTCTGGTCTGTGCGTCCTTCCGTCTGTCCGTCCGTCTGTTCGTCCGTCCGTCCCATTTCAGGTTAAAGTTGTTGGTCAAGGTAGTTTTTGAAGAAGCTAAAGTCCAATCAACTTGAAACTTAGTACATATGTTCCTTATGATATGATCTTTCTTATTTTAAAACAAAATTAATCTTTTGACCCCATTTTCATGGTCCACTGAACATAGAAATTAAAAGTGTGAGTTTCAGGTTTAAGTTTTTGGTCAAAGTAGTTTTCAATGAAGTTAAAGTCCAATCAACTTGAAACTTAGTACACATGTTCCCTTTTGGTTGATCAATTTACTTTTAAGGCCAGATTAGATTTTTTACCCAATTTCACGGTCCATTGAACATGGAAAATGATAATGCGAGTGGGGCATCCGTGTACTTTGGACACATTCTTGTTATATTTTGTTAAGCATTGGATATATTTTATAAAGACAAATACAGTGTGCAATCTTTACTTGTTTTTTATAACATTTTAAAAAATCGAACAGCTTTTTTTCTTGCTTCAGCAATAACTATAACATTGATTTAAAAGGATTAACAAACAACTTCACATAGAACAAGCTTATACGACGATTTCGAAAGACCAACAGAAAAAATAATTCTTAACACATTATTCAAGCTATGGAATGAATAAACATTCGTTAGCCGTGTTTCACACAAACCTTATAGATTTCAATTAGATGAGAAGTTATTTGTACGTATAGTCGTTAGTACGTCGGTATTGACATGACTTATACATGCAAACAAATCATTTAAATTGTTTTATTTTACTAAATTATAAATTATGAAGAAACTAAGTTTCGACTCAAGAACAGATTATCCTAAATTATTCTGAATTTTTGAAAAAAAAGTCATGATGGTTACAATAGGTGTTGTCTTTCATTGTTTCAACTTTCAATAAAGTTTTAAAATAAATCTTTTCTGACATTCTTTTTTCATGAACTGTGATTCATCAACATACAAAAAGTCTGTCATAAACTGTGAGAACAATGTATTGCCGAAATAAATAAATAGCTATCAAAGGTACTAGGCTCTGATCAAAATAGTTAGAAAGCCAAACAACTATTAAGGTGAAGAGCATTGAGGACCAAAAATTCCAAAAACATTGTGCTAAATACGACTTAGGTAATTTATGCTTGGGATAAGAAAATCCTTTGATTTTTGAATAATTCTTAATTTTGCAAAAATTACCATATAATTGATATTGATGTTAACACCGTAGTGCTGACTTCTGGGCTGTTGATACCCTCGGGGACGAAACGTTCACCAGCAGTGGCATCCACCCAGTGGTGTAAATAGTTATTAAAGGTACCAGGCTTATAATTTGATACGCCAGACGCATACATGTTGTCAAAAAAGGAGAAACACTCAAATCCTAATTATTTCAAAACACTACCAGTACATTTTAAAGAACATAGTTACCTTTTTCCTTACGGAAGTAGATTACAGGAGATAATTTTGCAATTAGATTTATTTCGAAGGATTATTCAATTGAATATAAAAACTTGTATTTGATAAGATTATATGGAAGTATAACATAGATAGTCTGAAGACAAAACGGTCCGAATTGAAAGGATCAGCAAAATATAACAAATTATTTTATAACATCCGGACACATATTGAAGATAAGGAATTTTGTGTATTTTCAGCAATGCTATATTTACATTAGAACAGCAGTTCGGTCGTTGACAACGCCAAACTACCCAAAAATTACAAACAAACCGTAACTTTTCTTTATTTTAAAGGTTTAGAAAAAGTCCTACAACAGATGGAAATGTAAGTACATATATATTAACTTATTAGGTCAAATAAAATAAGAAACAGAGTTTGAATCACACTTGGATATTTGCAAAAACATTATTTATATAAATATGAATACAAGATAGTAAATACCAATTGATTCCCTAGGGCATTTAGACATCGGTAAAATAATTAAGTTACAAGGTTTTTATTTTAACGAATTATGATCATTGTTAATTAAGGGGTGCTAATGAATTATCGAACCAAACGAACAAATTTGAATGCACGATTTGTTTTATTACATTTGCTATTTAAAAATCAAGTCTAAATTACAAGATACTATACTTTTTACCTTGGTGTTCTTTTTAGTGTTCGTATTACAGATTAAGACCTCTCAGTAACGTTCTTCTAACACATTTTGAGATTTGGTTTGAAAATATATATAAGAAGATGTGGTATGAGTGCCCATGGGACAAATCCCAAAGTTGGTTTAGTTTACTTGCAAGATGTTGTGCATAAAGACGTCGAAACATATATCGTCAAATTAATATCAAGTCATCGGTCAAATCCAAGAAATAAAAAGTTAAGTGTGGAAAATTTTAAGAATCTATAATACTAAAATTACGAGGT
Organism: Mytilus galloprovincialis; assembly: GCA_037788925.1. Lineage (NCBI taxonomy): Eukaryota > Metazoa > Mollusca > Bivalvia > Mytilida > Mytilidae > Mytilus > Mytilus galloprovincialis. The sequence goes on from CM075340.1 coordinate 36,217,970, forward strand.
CCAATTTGTCAGCCGTCATCACGTAAAAACGACGAATCAAAGAATTCAACTTTATATACAACTAATATAGTACAAAGGTGTAGATTAAAAATTACACCACTCCAGGCCCTTTTGTTTTCCACGTAATTAATATTGCCAATAATTAGGAAGTTCCGGGTCGAGTCCGATACCGATACCAATAGTATAATCACCTGTTACCTATTACCTTATCTGTACGTTCCGCATCTGACAGGCGCACCACCAAACGGTGTATTCAGGATTAATATGCTATATACACGGGTCATAATCACAGGGTTGACACTACTAAATTGTCAAATTGTTACCTATTGTAGTATTTTAATCCGTAAGACTTTCTAAGATAACAATACGAATACTAAAAATCTGGACTAAAAATAAGTTTCAATTTGTTAGCGGGCATGACGTAAAACAGCGAATCAAAGAATTCAACTTTATTTATAACTAATATAGGACAATGCTGTTGATTAAAAAATACTCCATTCCAGGACCTTTTGCTTTCCAAATAATTAATATTACCAATAATTGATAAGTTCCAGTTCGACGGGTTCAAACAGAAAGATTTGAAAGCAGAGAAAATTGTGTATCTTATAATCGGCATGACTTTATCAGATGACAGTACTAAATTACTAAGATAAGGCTTGCGCATAGTTATATACTTTAATTCAGTCACGGACCCGCGATATCACGGGTGTGTTCTAGTGTTTCTTATTATAATTTATTTTAGTTAACAACCAAATACATGTATCATTTTGGATAATATTTTTTCAAGAAGTTTAATAGCAGACAGACAGGGAGAGAGATAGAGATCTTAAGCAAAATATCAAAGTAATTGCTATTACGAGAAATTTAAAGAATATGTTTACTCTTCAGGCAAAACAGAGAACAAGTTAATGTTCCTGTTCAAATGAGGAAGTTGACCATTGCAACTGAAGACCATTATGATGAAATATCCAGTGAAATAGGAAATACATACAATCATGCAGTAGAATGACACAATCCAGTAACTGTTACAGATAGTAATGATTAAAACAGTCCTTCATCGTAACTGGTGGAGAGTGTTCAAACATATACTGTTCATGATGTTTAATAGACACCTATATTATGTATTGAACTATGCCACCTTAATACTGAAAATGAAAAGACAACACATCTGTTTTAAAATAATCGTTTGAGACAGTCAGGTTACAAAATAGTCAACAAAAAGTAATGATGTTAGATGTTCCGTTTAAAAAAAAAAAAATATATTTGTACATTTGCAATTTTTGTAGATAACGATTTGCTAACATCCTCTGTTGGCAAATGCAATGTATTGGCTTTCATCATAAAAGTCGACTTACTTGGCTATACTATAAAATCTTAAAATCACTTACAAGAAAAATATGCGGCATTAAAAAAATGTTGAAATCTAAATCCCACGATACAGATATAATAAAAAAAAAATCAAACATATTTGTTTGTCTTTACATTTTGATGATCATTAACACGCTGTTACCGTGGACTGAGTATGTTTTCAAGTTGCTCTGTTACTCTTATTGTCGTTTGAAGTAGTAATATGGTGAAATTGTCCTCGCCTGTATTGGCCGAGGTGTCATGCATTTGTATAAGGTAAGCATCGTTTATTACATAGGATATCATAAATAGACCAATGCACATAACACGTTATAAATTTCATGCGTCTGTAGCGCTTTTCGGGAAAAAGCTTTGACATGATCACCAAAGCACAAAAGTGAAAAACAGGATGTACCGAAGCACTGACTACTGAGATGATGATCACCGCAGAGCCTGGTAGTCCACGAGTCCTCCGTGCTTTTCTGGATTTACCTTTATTATGGTCGCTCAAAGCCAAATATTGAAATCCAAGGATTTGTCAGAACCGAAACAGTTGAAGAGCAGCTATGAGACAAAAAAAGTATACAAAGATAAAAACTATATCAATATGATGTACACTTTGCTTGATTGAGTTTAAACTTTAGTATGAAGAGTAATTTATATAGACAATAACTGTTAAATATCAGCTGTATTTGTACGAGGCTAAGAAACAGGTGTAATGCGATCTTTAGCGAGCTATTACTCCTATTTCGAGCCGAGTTCAAATACAGCTGATATTTAAAGACACTATACAGTTATTGTCTTTATCCTGCAATTAATTCTGTATATTGTTTGTGTTTTGAAAGACCCAAAAACTCACATATTTTGCATTTAGTTTCGATTTGAAATCCCTTTATTCCCGCGTAGTAATATTAAAATCACACATTCAGTTGAAGACGGGTTCGCACGCTAAAAAAGAATCTCGAATGTTCAACAATAATACATCACTCAAGGTGAATAATTATCTATTTTAACATAACAGCTAATTTCGACAGTAAAAACAAATAATAAAACATTGTCCAATTTAAATCAGAAGTGTACGAGTTGTACTACGCTTCAAATTTGACATTCACTTTACATGCATGCTGATTTTGACATTGTTGATTTTGTCGACAATCATACACATTCAAGTTTGAAATCGATAATTGTCATCATAGAAAAGACTGATGTTCAAATGTGTATGTTATCAGAAAATTGGTGCGATTCTTATTGCTCTGAAGAAATGTTTGAAAAAAACCCAGAACGTATAAAATTTATGGTTAATTCACATAAGGTCAAATAATACGTCACTGGAATGCGACTTCAATACACATTATGAGGTCACGCAGGTTCATACAATACTCAGTCCGGTAGTAGGCGGAGCTTTAAAGCGATATCTGAATATTATACAAATACAGCATAGCGATATCTGAAGGGATGTATTTGTATAGTAATAGTTATCAAAGGTACAAGGCTTATAAGACATCCAATTGCAGGATAAAGATATATAAATCCTTAAAATATAGACGGTGGTCGTTTAGTTAGTTCGGGATCGTGTGAATTTGAAAAAAAGCAAAATAACTTCTTCTTGTATATATATACAGGAGGTCAGAAATCATCCGCATTAAAAAAAAAACACACACAATGGTATTGGAAAATTACAAGATATTTTCAACTGGTATTTTTATTAAGGATGTTATCTGGTCTGTTCAAAAATAACATTTAAAAAAAAATTGTTTTATAATTGATAGTATATAAATAACGAAACTTAAAAAACAGAAACAAAGAAGGGTCCGTGCTGTTGTGTATGAGATACAAAAAAAATATGATTGAGGGTGTTCGTGTAATTTTTTTTAAATAAACAACATGGTTAATACATGAAGAGGATCATCTAACGAAAATACTAAAACCAGAGTAGCAAATACCCTTAATATAACAATATGGAGATGTGGTATGATGTGTAATGAGAAAATTATACGTGAAAAGTCAAATGAAATAGATGTAAGCAACTATTAGCAAACGTAAGGTTATCAATAATGATAAACAATATATAAGACTCGACATAAAACATATGAAACTATTCAACTAAGAAGGTTAAAGGCCTAATCTATGAAAGAATAATTTACGAAAAATAAATATAACACACATGACACAACGACAACCAATAGACTACAGGCTCCTTACTTGGAAAAAGTACAAAAATAATGCAAGTGGATAATAATTGTTCGATTTTCCCCATTAAATACATTACTGTAGTAATGACATTCTACAATACTATTCGAATAAACTTAGCTTGTTTCCAACTTATTAAAAATCAATATTTTTTTTTTATCTTATTTGAAAGATTGATATTAGTATTTTGATATTGCAATTGTTGTATCATGTGTTTCCAGTAATTTCATTTATTAAAATATATATTCCTGATGAGCATTGTAAAATTTGTTTATGTTTTGAAAATTTTTGTAGCATGATTAGATAAATCTATAAATACAACAAACATATCTCTAGAATCAAATTATCAAATAGAGAGAAAGAGAGTCTATCGTCTTTTCAATTGTCAAATAATACTGAATTAATTTCATGGTAAAATTATATATTTAGGTTGATCCATGTAGTCATAACCGGAAGTTCGATTTGTCTCATAATTGGTCTGACTTTGTATGACCAAGTAGTTATGTATACGTATTGAACTAGCATCTTTCAATTTCTGAATAAGCTCTTCTACAGTGAGAATCACGATGGGGTAGATAATATGTTATAAACAGAAAAGAAAGTTATAGGAATTGTAATATAAATAAGCATGACGAAATTATCGAACAAACCAAGTTACTTGAGCACCGGTGTTATTGCTATAGCATTGTATTATTGGTGTGGCTGTATAATCTCCCCATTGCAGATACCTAAAGAAAGTACTGCTGCCACAGCCGATATCGTGAAATATACCAATGTAGTCAGTAATTGGTGTCCAACCTTTACAGCATACAGATGCAACCGTGGTCGACTCTGAGGTGACAGATGTGATCTGATAGAAGACTTGAGACCCGAAGGAACCGGAAATCTCTGTGGGTGACCTAGAAAATACAGATAAAATGAAATATTCGGCACTGCTCAGTATCATTTTAGACTTTTCGGTATGATGGTGATGTGTTCAGGGAAAAACGTCTACAGATTTGAGTTAAATGCAATTGATTTATCTGAAGAAAAAACTCAATCAACCTTAGCAAGTAAGTCTGAAATTTGAAAGAAAGAAAATATTAAAATAATTTATTGTTCACTTTTCGAAGAGCTTTCAAATTAATATTAGGGTTTTTTTTTTTAGATCAAAGTGTGTTTCCAATGTATTATTTGACTTATAAGAATACTTGATTTGAATAAATTAAATCAAATATGAATGCGTTACTGTTATTATTTTATAGAACTTATTGTGGCGACTTTAATATGTCATAAACGGAGTTCAAAATTGTATGCTTCCGTGTGATGAAAGAAATCTGTATTGTTCTTTTACTTGGCCTATGATTCATAAACAATGTGTAACATCCTTAAAAAAACTTACCGACACTGAGCACCATAGTTAAATTGTGGCGCATGGCATTGAAATCCCTTGCTAAATACAAGTTTATAACTGGAGCCGTGAAACATTTGCAACATAATAGCAGCTGTAAACAGGGATACGCATGTCTTTGTATGACTCATTTTCCTAAATAATAATAGACAAAAATGAACATCTTTAGTTAAAGCTTTCTTTATAAAAATATTGAAACAATTTTCACAAAAGTTCAAATGAAGTGGATGTAACGAAGATATGCAACCGTACGGCCCTCAACAAACTCATACCGAATACTTGGCAATAAAAGGCCCCGAAATGAAAAATTTGAAACAATTCAATTGAGAATACAAACGGCCTAATGTATAACAAAACAACATACGAAAAACGAACATGACAGACATGAAACACCGACAACAAATGAACTACATTCCCCTTTCTTGGAATAGGCACATAAAGGGTATGTCAAGGCTAAAGATGTTCAAACTCTCCTCTACACTGGAACAGTAGTGTAACAGTACAACTATTGAAAAAACTATAAAAATCAGTTGAAAAGGCTTAACTCATCAAAAGGATACAAATTAAATTATAACCAACTAGAACACATGATGCACGTGGACTGGTACTTATTCATCCCAAAACCAACAACAAAAAACCCTACTAAGTACAGATCTGAGAGTACTTGCTTTACGGACAGCAAGTTCAAAGCTTATAACAACTAATACAAAATCATGTTTCTTAGACATCAATCAGTACACGTCCACCATCAGCTTGATTTAGCAAAAAGAAGTTATTAACTGCCAGAAATTGTTTTTACCTTGTAAACTGTCAAACGTGTATTGACAGATTAAACATGCTAATACCGTGAAGGAAACATATGTGCAATATTCAGTTTGGTTTTAATTTACCGACAACAAATTCAATAGTTATATCAATGCAAACATTATACTAGTTTGTTTGGTAGTGTTTTTTTTCCATTTTTAGATGGTGACGTTCCCTTGTCACCATCTTATGGTGTTTATATATCTCAACTTGTACGATTCGCTCGTGTATGTAACAATGTATTAGATTTTAGCGAGAGAAATTTATGTAATACTGAAAAATTATTACACCAGGGTTTTCGATATCACAAACTGGTCAAAACATTTACTAAATTTTATCACCGGTATAAGGAAATAATTCGTAAATATAACTCAACATGCAGACATCTTATACGTTCAGGTATTTCACATCCAAAATTTTATGGAAATATTCTTTATAAAGCACAAAAATGTCAGTATTCTCCTCAGAAACTAACAAAACCTTTAAATAGACTTATTAAAAGGGGATATAGTTACGATACTGTTGTCAGGTCATTAAAGATTGCATATTTTGGCTTTAACATTGATTCACTGATAGGGTCTTTGCATCGGAACTAAACACATTTATTTCTAAAAAAACAGTTGTTGGCATGACACGGGTTATGTTCTTCTCATATATTTTATGATAGTATGATACTAAACCCCTAACGGGAGGGATTGTACCTGATATTCATATGATGAAGACATAATATTTCAATCAGTTTAATTGAGGTCTGGAGCTGGCATGTCAGTTAACTGCTAGTAGTCTGTTGTTATTTATGTATTATTGTCATTTTATTTATTTTCTTTTGTTACATCTTTTGACATCGGACTCGGACTTTTCTTGAACTGAATTTTAATGTGCGTATTGTTATTCTTTTACTTTTCTACATTGGCTAGAGGTATAGGGGGAGGGTTGAGATCTCATAAACATGTTTAACCCCGCCGCAATTTTGCGCCTGTCCCAAGTCAGGAGCCTCTGGCCTTTGTTAGTCTTGTATGATTTTAAATTTTAGTTTCTTGTGTATAATTCGGAGTTTAGTATGACGTCCATTATCACTGTACTATTATGCATATTTTAGGGGCCAGCTGAAGGACACCTACGGGTGCGGGAATTCTCGCTACATTGAAGACCCATTGGTTGCCTTCGGCTGTTGTTTGCTCTATGGTCGGGTGGTTGTCGCTTTGACATATTCACCATTTCCTTTCTCAATTTTATTGAATAGAAAAAAGTAAAATTACAAAAGTTCTAAACTTTAAAATTTAAAAAGGAAATTCCCTAATCAAATGCTAAGATCAAAAGCTCAAACACATCAAACGAATGGAAAACAACTGTTATATTCCTGATTTGGTACAGGCATGTTCTTATGTGTAAATAGTGGATTAATCCTGGTTTTAACGTATCTTGCAGTTTAGTTTGCAGCCATCTGATTTATAGTGTTTATGGACATGCTATACGTAGAACTACGAAACGACAGTCAGTCAAGTTAAGTTTAAAATATAAACATTGGTAAATCAGCTGATTGCACAGCCCTTCCCAAGCACCATAGTCCATTTCCACATTCTGACATCAGAACAAAAAATAGAAAACAACACGTTTATAATGTCATTCGTGTGAAGCGCTTTTCTGGACTTACCGCCAAACATTTGAAACAACCCATTTTGATTTTTATAATTTTACCTTTTGATTTGGAACTTTCTGTATTGATTTTTCCTCAGAGTTCGGTGTTTTTATTTTTTTACTTTCATATACGTTATATCTCGAAAGAAATTTTAGCTAACGCACAATATCAAACACTGCTGAAAAATGTTGAACACATTCGAACTTAAATCAAGCTTTAATAGCATTATCAAATATGTCTGAATGAATAAGAGCATTAACTTTCTGGTACTTTTTAATTTATAAACGGGGAATTTAAACAAGGTGCGATTGTCCATAATAAAAAGTCACTCCATTTAAACTGTAGTGGATAGTTGTCCCATTGGCAATCATATAACATCTCCTTATTTTAAAAGATTTTCGGAAGACAGGGAAAGCTTTTTCTATGTACAACAAAAAGTGTAAAACTTAGTTAAAAAATGCAAGATAAACTTTTCCTGACAAATTTATACCCCATTTTGTAAACTTTACGGAGAGTTTCAAAGTAAAAAATATAAATAATGGTGAGTTCAACACACGATAATATTGTATATATGTTATATTTACAATGAGTTTCACAAATTAATAGAAAGAGTATAAACAAGACAACATGATATCAGGTACAATTAACGGTAATGTTAACTTACCTGATATAAGTAATTAGGCGTTATAACTACTTCAAGTATGAATTAGTTTTCGTTATAGATTTGATACAGGTATGCGGATCTTATATTATCTTATAAAATTCTATATTTAAGGGAAGTCTTCCTGGTGTATTGTCATTCGTTTAAAGTTGAAGTTATAACTTCAGTGTTTGATTTTATTACTTGGTGGATAATTTATTGGACATCATAAAAGATTAAATAGGATCTTCATGGGTGATTTATAAAATATCTCCATGCAAAAGATAGCAGACGAAACGACCTCATGTTCATAGTACTATTCCTTAACATACAGTTTAGAAAGTTATACTTTCAATCTCTTAAATGTAAAAGCGAGTGTCTTTTTTCAAAAAGATGACTTTAATACACCCGCTTAACATAGGGCTATATAACATTTCATTCGAAAGATAATGTTCTGTACTTTCTGTTTTGCCCGGTCGTCAATTCGTACGGTACAGGTTTTGTTAAATATAGTTTCAAAGGTTAATAATGAACATTTCAAGCGATAATCAAACAATATAGTCTATGGACTATGATCAAACTGAACCATTACAACAGAAGTGTACTGTAAGTTGTAAATTAATCTAAACAAACTCTTGCGATAGTTTTTCTTTTGATAGATACATGCCAGATACGTGTCTTGTTATTAGCCTCACCGTATAATCTTTTCTGTGTGTGTTTACGTTAATGACACATGGTCGTGGACGGAAAATCGGTAGGAGTGCACGATTAATTGGTTAGTACCCACTACATATTGTTATTTCTAGCTATCTTGATCGTGCTTTCCTTATTATTTTTCTGTCATTGTCTATTTTTATCGCAGACGTATGTTTCTAATGTGGTCTATTGTTCTGTACAATATGTTTGTTGCTGTCATACCTTTATTTATTATAAAAGGTGTTATGAATATCGGCTCTCGTGTTTGTATCTATTTTTTCTTCTTTATGAAATGCATCACTAATATCAATGTTGCATGCTTAAAATTAATGTTGTTTTCGATAAGTAATGAGAATATTGACTATATCATTTTCCACGTTTTTTCAGTCTTATTAAAATCACTCGACTTTTAAGTTTTAATCAAGTACAATTTAATTATTCTGTTGTTTTTATCTTTTTTAAATATATCATTTGAAATAAACTAGATCATGACATTTTGTTTTAATTATTTACTTTGTCATACATATCGCTTGAATTGTGCATTTTACATTGATAGCTCTTTATCTTTGTTAACTCACAATATGATTTTAATTAAATGTTGAAATGTTTGTAATTTTATCGTTTATTACAACAATTTTATGTAAAATGATTTCTATTTTAGAATATAATGTTAACATTACAGTTAATTATTAACCATATACAATTTATCTTATATCTGTTAAAATCATAAACACTGTTAATTTGGTCACAATTATGAAATGTCCATATTAGTCAAGTGCGATACATTATGTAGTTGTTGGAGACAAATGACATATTCTACTTATGATATATAACAGTTGACGACAAGAAAAGGGGGTTCTAGTTTAATTTCATGCAAAATAAAGATAAAAAGATATGCTGTATGATAGCCAATGAGACATCTATCCACCAAAGTATAATTAAAGTGGACGAAAGTAATTATAAGTAACTGTACGGCTTTCAACAATAAAACATAAATCCGTATCGAACATGCATATGTATAGTCGGCTGTAAAAAATCCTGACATGAAAAAGAGAAAACAATGCAATTGAGAAAACTAACATAATTAATATTGTTCAATCATTATTCGTTACTGAACATATACATGTGTATGTGCATGTGGTGTTTTGTTATATTGTACTATCTTGGACCTCGTTGTATGGATAGACATGTCACCCTAACTGGACTTATAAATCTGAAACCAAGCTGGCCAGCGTTTGTTGTTACTTTTGCGCGTGCCTCACGCCTTGAGGTAAAACCGACGACATCTCAAAATAGAAGCTAGCTACAAAACCATCAAAATGGTTAATATTGAAATGACATCAACGACAAGAATTGTGATACAACTCGAGATTCTACTGACGAGGAAAGAAAACACTATGCCACAGAAAGATCTAGCATGAGTTCAAATCCCACCGAGGGAACCTTCCAGAACGAAATTGCAGATTTAACATGATTGTGCTTATATTTAGAGTAAGCATGGATACTTGTTTTGCAAAATACGACAGGAGGGTAAAAACAGAGATATCCTAGCGGATAAAATACATATATGAATAACATTAATCAGAGAAAAGGAAATACATGAAATTTAAACAAGTATACCATCAACATAAGATATGGCTGATCGCAAATACATAAATATGTAGAATTCGTTTCGATGTACTAATGAATAGTCCTTTAGTATAATACAAAATAGGTAGGTAAAAAGTTTCGTGCTACTTTTTGAAACTTTTGGTTCTCGGAGATCTTCAACTTTGTAGTTGTTATGGCTTTCAAACTTTTCACATCTGAGCATAGTTTTGTGTTAGCGAAGCGCGCGTCTGGTGTATAAAAATATTTGTTAACCTGTTACCTTTTGATGGCTATTATTCGTTTGTTTCTCTGTCCTATATTTTCTCCCATTTATTTGTTTATTTATTGTAATCCTGTCGTGTAATGTTGTCATTTTAATGTTATAATTAACACTACCATTAAAGCGGGAAGTTTAGCATGCCACAAAACCAGGTTTAACCCACCATTGTTTCATAAAATGCCCTGTACCAAGACATGAATATGGCTATTGTTACATTATACTTCGTTTCTGTGTGTGTAACGTTTCGGTGTTGTGTCTCTATTGTGTCGTAGTTCTCTATTTATGAATTTTGAACAGCGGTATACTACTGTTGCCTTTATTTATGATTTTGTTTATCTTTATATGTTTATTATTTTAATTTTAAAGATAAAACACAGTAAAATATTAATGTAGTTTCGCTCAATATATTCGTGAGATTTTTGTCTCAATATTTCTTGGTGTTTTCAACCATATAACTAAATGCAACATTATGATAACGGTGTTCAAAAGTCATTAATCGATTGAGAGAAAATCAACCCGGATTACAAACCAAAACGGAGGGAAACACATCATCTATAAGAAGAAATCAAATAACCAACTGGAACACCGAAAAGCTATAAAACGCCAAACACACGTATGAACGAACTATTTAATAACAACTGCCATATTTCTTACTTGGTACAGGACATTTTAAGAAAAAATGGTGTGTTGAACCTGGTTTAATGGCTAGCCACACTTTCTGCTTTGTGACAATGTTAAAAAAAATCACTAAAACACTGCGAATAGAAATACATCACAAATAAATGCAAGAACATTCAAACCAGAGAAACGCACAAACAAATAATATTATGTCGACACAACATGTAAACCGCAGAACCACAACGAATATATTATATCAACGACAAACACAAATATCAAGATATCAAAAATAGTGACGCGCTTACGTAACTAACATGCAATCTCGAAATTTATACAATTATACACTATATTCGTTTAAATAATTTTCATGTCAATGATGGTATGGAAAGGCAATTTTGAAATTATTTGGAATTCAAACAAAAAAACATTAAAAGCACATAGATGAGAGGGTAATAGAGCCGATTGTTTCCCCGTGAAAACATGGGGAAGCCAAGGTTGACAATGCTTTTTGAGGGTTACCAATTAACTCTATCAACCTCTCAGCTATGTGTTATTTAATTTATTATACTGAATGTCTAATCATTATTGTCTTTTACAGCTGAATTTTATTTAAAAGTAATTTCTATGACGTCACGTACATAACATCGTAACGGGTATTAGACAATCAAAAGAAGTGAAGCAAGATGTTTTATTCTTTTATTTTGAGAGTCGCATGATAGAATCTGAGCCAAAACATAACTTAAGCATTGTCTTTAATAAAGTTACGTAAATCTAATTCATATATGGCATTTTAATGTGAAGTATAATAAAACATGTTATTACGAAAACGAAACCATAACAGATACATCAAAAATAACACGGGGTAACTATGATTTGTTTAATTACAGCTGGACCAATGAACTGACCGCATAGCTCCATTTGAGACGAATCTAAGCTTTGTCCGACATGAATAACCATTTTCTTAAGTCTACCACCTACAACAAAGAATGTTCATTGTTACGGAATTGAATCTTTTTTTCTGTACTAACCAATATATCTCACTCTATAAAGATTTTCTAAACATTGCTTTTACTCCCATTGTCATTGTCTTTTACTGAAGGGAGGCAGACAAAAACCTTTGTCGAGGTAACTAATATGTATCTGAGTTGGCGTGTCTTAAAATAAACATGACTATTAAAAGCTGGTTATCTTAGATGTTCCGGAAGAATACACGGATCCTACTTTACATGTGGCATCCGTCGTGTTGCTCGTGTTAGTATAACAGAGTAACAAATCTAATTCGGTAGGTCTCTTTCGTTAAATTTCGTTTCTGTTGTTCAATTTACGAATTTAAAAAAGACAAATAAAGGTTGCAAATCTCAGGCAATTTTGAATCTAGATGATCGACTTTTTGTGGGGCCATCATCCGGTTCATTTGTATTCATGTGTATCTTTTACGTTGTTTAATTTGAAAACAAATCATGAACACTTATTGGACGAACAAACGATATAAAGGTATTTTTTTATATTCTGAAAGGCCACAGAAAATCCGCCTATAAAATATATCAACTTACCACAATGTCTTATCCCAAGAATAGATTACCTTAGCTGTTTTTGGCACAACTTTTTGGAATTTTGGATCCTCAATGCTCTTCAACTTTGTACTTGTTTGGCTTTACAACTATTTTGATCTGAGCGTCACTGTTGAGTCTTTTGAAGACGACACGCGCGTCTGGCGTATTAAATTATAATCCTGGTACCTTTGATAACTATCTACTAACCACAGCTTGGACAATTCATCCGATTCGTACTGACCACCTTCTGTATCTTATATATTTGGCCGAGATTGACCCACCAGAAAGGCTCCAGTTCCCAATCTGTATGAAAATGATTGATTGGTACTTTAACTCCGTCAACGCCTAGGCTTGCTATGTTACTATAAATGATAGTACTCTGTCCAGTTGTCTTGAATTGAGATACAATAGATCCTTTTCTTATAAGTAACAATGAACATTTAGGAAAAAATTATCACATATTTCTCCCCAAAATTGTCATAAATAGAATTTCAATCACTTGCAATAATACCTTTTCTAAAACTGTTTATATATATCTATCAAGAACTCCAATAAAAAACATATGTCTTTCATCTATTGTTTTTGTTAAATTGCGTCAAAAACTTTGTGTAGAAAAAAGTGTTTGTAAACATAACATTAATTTCTTGACCTATGACCGGTCTAGCTATGAAATACAGTAAGTCAAACAGATACTAGCCCATAAAACATGAAAAAAATAATCTTGATGTTCTTATAAACTATCTTTGAAAGCTAAGTTAGTACTCAGCGGTCTAAAAACGAATTGAATGGCACAATAACTTTCATATTTGAAAAATCCACTGGGGCTTAAATGTGAAACAAAACTCTAAACTATGTATTGCTACTTGAAGCAAAGGTCAAAATCTACAACTTCAAATGCAATTTTGACCCTGACCTCAATTTCAAGGTTATAAACCAAGGACATCAATCAAAGACCAAAGGTCTTTTTAATAGTTGGTTAATGAATTATATCACCTTGAAAGTAATTTTAAAAATAAACTAGAGGCTCGATCAAAGGAACCTAAGTCGCTCACCTGATATGTTTATAAACAATTGATACATGAAATTATAATACCGTTATACTTTTGCTTTAGCTTCAGAAGACTTTTGTAAAAGATTACCAAAAATTTATGAAAAATTGTGAAAAATGTACTTTAAAGATCAATAATTCCTTATAGAATCAATTGACCTTTTGGTCATGTTGACATATTTGTAGATCTTAGGGACGACATCAAAAGTTCAATGTAGGATAACAAACTTATTTCACATAGTATTTTCACTGACACCCCCCCCCTTTTTCCCCATCCCCTCTCTTAAACTTAATTTGGGAAAATTGATTGACCAATATGGATATATGTAAAATCGATTTTGGATTAACAAAACTTGCAGCAATGTTTGCTCTGAATGCTTAAATTTAAGAGATATAAGCCAGAAACTAAATTTTACCCCTATGTTCTCTTTTTAGCTATGTCTGCCATATTGGTTGGCAGGCGGGATCATTAGACACATTTTTAAAACTACATACCCTGATGATGATTGTAAGTTAAATTGTATTTGTTCCAGTAGTTTCAGAGGAGAAGAGTTTTGTAAGATTATAAAAATTTACGAAAATTTGTTAAAAACTATTATTAAGGGGCAATTACTCCTGAAGAGGTCAATTGATCATTTTGGTCATTCCGACTTATTTGTAGATATTACTTTGATTAACATTATTGCTGTTTCAAATTTATCTCTATCTATAACAGTTTTCAAGATAACAAAAAACTTCAAAATTTCCTTAAATTACTAATTCCGAGGCAGCAACCCAACAAAGGGTTCTCAGATAAGTCTGAAAATTTCAGGACAGATATATGTTGACCTGATGAACAATGTTATTCCATGTCAGATTTTTTCTAAATATTACATCCCCTACCCCAATGATGATTGTGACCAAATGTGATAAAATTTGGCCAAGTAGTTTCAGAGGAGAAGATTTTTGTAAAAGTTAACGACGGACGATGGACGCAACGTGATAAGAAAAGCTCAACTGGCCCGAAAGGGCCTGGTGTGCTAAAAAGGGAGAACTCCCATTGAAAGTCAAAATCTACATGTTACGACATGTCGCAACTGACAATTTAGTTAAATAAAATTTTCAATATCTCATACAGTTTTTGAAAGGAAGTGGAAATCAGCAAAAATCAAATTATGAACATGACCTTAACCTTCGACCTTCACCTTTTTCATGTTTTTTTTATTTGGCTCAAGAACCTCAAATCAAAAGACACTAGGTCTTTATCACTTGTGGTTTGTCAGTTACAAATGCATATCACTTATTTTAAATGCATAAGGGGAAATACCTCTCATATTGAGTCTCCGGATCTCTCCGATCAAAACTATTCTCCATATCCAGAGGATATAATGTGCAACTTAGGTAAAAAAAAATGTAATAATTTTCTACAATTTCGAAGGAGTAGTGCGTACAATAAAACAGTGATCGGGGACTCTTACATAGTGAAGTGTTCGGTTCAACAGTGTCCGTTTTAAAAGCGTATACACTGTTTGCTATCATTCACCGAATATATCCAAGCAACATCTTTTGAAACAACAATACCTCGCAAGAACAATAATTGGTGCCATGACAATAAGAAAAAAAGCAAAAGGTCTTTCTACGTAAAAAGTGGTGTGACCTAATAATAAAAAACAAAAAAATAGCATGGGTCTACCAATAATAATAAGAAGCCTTGCAGTAAAAAAAAATGACATAAAGAAAAATACAGGTAAATTCAACAACCACTACAAAAAAGAAAAAAAGACGTTATAAAAACAAAAAACCCTCTGATAAACCGGGAATGATATCAGATATTTTGAAATGGTAGGAAAATACTTTTAAACTGGTGTCTTTCGTTTTGTGGCTAATAACAATTGAAATTGCATTGTTGATAAAACTAATTCGGTTATGTCATCATCAATAAAAGTATGTCATCACCTATTTTGCAACTTATGTAGACGAAACGCGCGTATGGCGTAAAAAATTATAATCCTGGTACTTTTGATAACTATTGCAACTTAATAAGATGCAAAAAAAATGAAACAACGATGATAACATTTTACACGCTGTAAATAAAACAGTGATATACATTGACATCCTATTTTTTCATTGTTGATTTTTGCTTATATGCAGCTTAAATACGTCTCGATGTTGAAGACCAACACGTCATATTCATTTTCGGTTTCATACGTTTGAATTGCTTTCCTGTACACCGGTTGTGGTATTATTTTACTAGATACATATAAAAGATAAGACATATAAATATCCTACCACAACAAAGGATAAGCAATACAACAGTAGATTCTATTGTAGTTAAAAAAATACATGACTAGCAATTGCCAGAGCCTCCATAATTGGGATAGGCCCAAAATGCGGCGGGTTTAAAGATGTATTGTCAGTATTCAACCAACCCCTATACTTCTAGACAATGTAGAAAAACAAACACAAAGCTGTACGTATAGTAAAATTCAGTTTAAAAGAAGTCCGATGGCAGAATAGGTAACAAAATGACAATAATACATAAATTTACAGAGGACTACTAGCAGATACTTCCATGACATCTCCAGACCTAAAATAAAATGTTTAAATGGTTATGTCTGCATCATATGAAAATCAAGCACAATCCCTCCCGTTTCAGGTTAAGTATTATACAATCATGAAGTTTATGAAAAGAACATAGCCCGTATCATAAAATAAATGTGTTTATTTCCAAGCAAAGACTTTAATCAATACTAATACCAAAAATATGCAATCTTTAATGACCTGACAATAATATCGTACCTATTTATTTACTTAATAAGTCTGTTCAAAAAGTTTGGTAATCTTTAAGTGGAAACATATTTTACTAATTAAAATCAAGTGAAATAATGTACCCTATTTGGCATTTATATATATAAACCATTGATGGTAATCTTTTGTGCTAAATGCCGACTTTTTTGTGTTTTGTAAAGAATATTACCATAAATTAGAAGTGAATACCTGAACGTTTAAGATATCTGCAAGATGATTTATATTTACGAATTACGTCCCTGTAACGATGATAAAATTAAAAAAATGTTTTGACTAGTTTGTGATATCAAAATCCCTGGCGTGCATATTTATTCATAATTATGTAAGAAATCATTAATTACAATTAACTATGGTCACATTCAATAGAATTGAGAAGAGACTCCAACCCAACCAAAGGGTAGAAAAAATCCCAAGGCTACAACTGGGTCTTCAACACAGTAAAGAGTCTGACAATACTTCATTTTAATTTAAAAATCGCACTCAAAGAACCTCCAATTGAATTGATAATGTGTCTGCTTTCTATATATGTAGTTGTTAAAATCAACTATTCATGTACGTTATTCATGTGTGTATTATTCATTTAATTACTTTTGTTAAGGCACTCGATCAATTTGTAGGAAATTTAGTTTATCCACCAAAAAAGCTTAAAGTCAACAATTACTTGCTGGATAATGAAAATTAACGTATGCGTCCATCTATACTGCGCAAATGTAAGTCTACCATTTATGCCATAAATCTACATTGGTCGTACTAAAGTGGATCGCGTGAAAAAAATTGTATACAATAGAAATCCGGCTGATGCCGAAGTTAAAGGTAAAACGAAAAATAAAAACAATGTATCATGATAATTCTCCCACGGGTTTATTCAAATAATGCAAGATAAAGATGTGTTTATTTGATCAAAACATCTATATCACAAAGTCCCAATTATCAGTTCTACCTGAAATCAAATATAAAACAGCATACAATGTGTAATGTAAATGCCTAACTGCAATTCATAAAACCGTAAAAAATGGCAAAGAAGGAAATAACGATGGATGCTTATTCTATGATTCATAACGCTTTCTTCCCTTTTGGAGCCTTTTCTTTCTAATTTTTTATGTATCGCTAATAGTTTTTTTTTATTTTGCGTCTCTTATCTGGGTGTTATAACAGTTTCATACTTTTATTTCCAGATTAAACTTTTTTTATCATAATGTTTTGTTTTTAAAATTAACAATTTCTCAAACAATTTCTGAATTTCGTAATAATCTTGTTCATGTTCGTCTTCAACTGCTTCTTATCCATGTTGAAGTTATCATAAATTTTTAATTTGTTGACAACTACTTATTGTTTTTATTGTCTGGTTAAAACACTTTGCTCAATTCTCTTCTAATGCGTTTCTGGTCTTGTTATATTTATACTCTTTTATATTTCTTTTTCAAAAACAGTCCTTTCCACTTATTTCTATTTTTGAAAAAAAAAATCCGCATTTTGAAAAGTGAATTCATATAAAGGTGGACTCATCAGACAATGCAAAAACTTTTTCTGTTTCTGTTTCTTTTTCAGTTTTAGATTTGTTTAAATCTTTAATCTCCTTTCACGCCTACGTATGCTAGTTGAATGTGATACCCTACATAGGATAAAAGATATGGTTCTGAATTACATGATTGTACAAATCAGAAATCAACGCAATTTGATCGAAAAATATGTTTAATCTAAAAAGTTTTGATTGATATAACATGTATAAAATTCATCAACTGAAATTTTTTTTGTGTGTCTCGATCTTTAAATTAAGCTACTGTATGAAATGTTTTTATCTACTGGTTGTATTGTGATTAAATTAGCTGTATGTATAAATGTGTTCTTCTCCATTATATTACTATTGTAAGAAGTGAAGTAGAAATATATTTAAAGATCCGCTGACAGGTTTATAAAATCATTGCGGAACCTGCTATTGTTAATTTTCATAATTTGTTTTTACTAAATTTAGTATCTTGCAGAACTTCATAGTCTAAATTAGCTTAATTATATTTACTGTTAAATATTCAATTGTTAAATATCTCTGAAATACACAAAAAGATCTGTATAAAGTGAATACATTTACAATGTCTATTAATGATCCTTTTTTATGTGTAACTATCATCAAAACGGCAATGCAAACATCCACAAAAAACTTGATCTTTTAAGTGAAATATTTTCCTAATAAAAACCAGATAAGTGTGTTGGAAATCGAGATTAAAACTAATACAGGAAATATACATGGAATCTTCTTTTAAAATTAAACAAGGTGATCGAGATATCGTATTCAAATGTTTAAATCACCAATTTAATATTTGAATGAAGTTTTGTATAGAGTTATGTTTTTAAACTTTGTTTACTACTTGTAGTATACAATACCTCTTTTTAAATGCATATTTTGTAATCATAAATGAACAATAGTAACGTTAGCAACAGTAAATACACACCGACATTATTTACCAGTAAACATTTGCTAGATTATACAGCTATCGACAAAGACATGGATTTTGCTCTTGTTATTTTCTGTACATATTGTTGTATCGTTAAACTGATTGCTCATAACATTACTGATGTGAGATTACTAACGAATGATTTATTTTATAACCATAACAGACAAATTATTCCTAAACTGGATATGAAAGCACCTGTAAATGTGTCAATGTCTTTTTCACTGATATCAGTTTATGAGCTCGACGTGAAGAATCAATTGCTATCCACGTCAGCTGCATTTAAAATAACATGGAAAAATGAGATTTTGATATGGAACCCAACAGACTATAATGGTCTTGATCAACTGACAGTTACATTAGCTTCAATATGGAAACCAGATGTCATAATGTTAAATTCAGTCAGCTCACAGAAAACACTTTCACAAAACGATGATGACGACAATTATGTCACCATAACTCGTGATGGATTTATTGAATGGTGGGTTTATGTAAATTTAAAAACGCACTGCAATGTTCATATGACAAATTATCCCTTTGAAACTCAAATGTGTGACATAAACGTAACAAAATCCCATCTTGATGATCAGTCCGAAATATTACAAAGTGTGGACGATTCTTTAAGCCTTGACAATTTTGTACCAAATGGTGAATGGAAAATTTTCCCAATACATTCATTTGACCAAATCTTTTTTCGATCAAATAAAAAAATCTCGGGTTTGAAATGGATAATAAAAATGAAACGTGAAAAAACGTTTTACATTTGGAATTTCCTGATGCCATCAATTTCGTTGTCAGTTGCCGATTGGTTTTCATTTTTGTTACCAGCAAAAAGTTCGGACAAACTTGGCTTATCAATTTTTGTTTTTCTGGCAAATGCAGTTTTAATTCGACTTTTCAATGATTCTATGCCGGCAATATCTGATGATATATCTCTTTTTGGAGTATTACTTTGGGTTAATATATTGGTAAGTGGACTTGTTATTGTTATGAACATCGTAATAACGTCACTTTTTTATTGTAAGTCACCAAAGATTATATGTAAGTGGTGTGATGATTTCACCGAATGCTGTAAATGTAAACTCCTCACCAAATGCTGCAAGCCTTACTTTGAGCAGGAAGTAAAAAAAAAAGGAAAGAAGAACATTCGAATTGAGTGAATTTCAAAATGCACAGAAGAAAAAGAAGGAATATGCTTCAATCAAACATGGGGATATATCCATCAGTATAAATGAAGGAATTGATCAAACATTTATTCATTATCGAGGAATGAAAATACAACGTGGAACGATCGGTGACTTCTTAGATGTTAAAGGACGTATTGAATGGTCTGACGTTTCGAGAAATATTGATATAATGGCAACTCTTGTGATCTTTGTAGCATATGCTATATTATATGCAGCTACTCTGTCGGAATTACTACATGAATAATGACATGTTGTTTTTTTCATCAAAATATTGTACACATCTACTGACAACACATATAAGTTATTATGTTGAAATCAGACAGAGAAATACACAAATAAACAATACTATAGTACATTTCGACATTGTAACCGGAGAATAACTACGAACACGTAAAACATCAACTATTAAAGGAAAACAACGAAACAACAGAAACACTGAAGTGCATTAACAAAAAAACAAACGACAATGTAACACACTCATAAACAAACAAGAAGATAACAACTGCCGTTTTCCTGACTTGGTAGAGGACATTTTAAGAATGAGACAGACCTACCTGTATCTGTTGTAACCTTTATCTCTAGTTCGAATTGCAAGCGTTGAACTATTTGAACAGTCAATAGTTTCAAACTATTGAACCTCGGTGAAATTATTTGACTGCAAGCCTCATTATAATTCGCAGCAATTTTAATTATGCTACGGGATTAGATAATTTTAGCAATACCGCGGGAGTTGAGAAGTCGCGTTGTATCTATTGTATTTAGTGACATGCCTTGCATTCAGAGTATATATAATATATACGGGACACAATATGGCTGTGTTTCTGCTTTCTATATAACAATAGATATTTATTGTCTGTGATCTTTTTCTGTTTAAAAAACTTATAAAATGACTACATATTCTTGGAATAGTAAGTGTTTTGTCCCCTCGGATAAACTGTTGTCCTCGGCAACGCCTTTGGGCATTAGTCATGTTAGTAGCACCTCTCGGACAATACGCTTATTATAGTCAATACACGTCCACTTGTATTTTTGTCCATCTGATGAGTTAAGCCCTTTTCAACTGATTTTTATAGTTCGTTCTTATGTTGTACTGTTATACCACTGTCCCAGGTTAGGGGAGGGTTGGGATCCCGCTAACATATTTAACCCCGTCACATTATTTATGTATGTGCCTGTCCCAAGTCAGGAGCCTGTAATTTAGTGGTTGTCGTTTGTTTATGTGTTACATATTTGTTTTTTGTTCATTTTTGTACATAAATAAGGCCGTTAGTTTTCTCGTTTTACATTGTTTTACATTGTCTTATCGGGGCCTTTTATAATTCACTATGCGGTATGGGCTTTGCTCATTGTTGAAGGCCGTACAGTGAACTATAGTTGTTAATGTCTGTGTCATTTTGGTCTTTTGTGGATAGTTGTCTCATTGGAAATCATACCACATCTTCTTTTTTATATGTAAGTATCAATCATTTCGATTATAAATACTTTAACTTTATAATTTTATTTTATTGCTATGCGTATAAAATTGATTTGTAGCTTCATATGATTTAAGACGCGATGTGTGTAAAGACCATTGGCAAATTACTACCACCACCTGTAATTCAAAATTTATGTTTACCTACTTCGTATTCTTCGAATCATGTTTAAGCCTTTTATCGACATAAACAATAGACACATCTGATTATCTACAAGTGATCTCATCTGATATGTATTTATAACTTTTTGAATACATGTAACGGTTCAAAGACACTTTCTCACAAAACATGAATGCAAATTTAAATCACCTTCAATACGTAACCGATAAAGCTATAAAAACCGAAATTAACATGATAAGTAGTTGAAAATGAAACTAGAAATAAATCCTGAATTACCTTAAAAAAAATAACAAACAGCAGTGTGATCACTTTATCCTTTACAAAATACTTGCAATAATTCATTCAACATTTCAATGACAATTGTATAGGTTTGTAAAATTTTTTCAATACAATCAACGATTTTAATTCTTTTTGAAATGCACTTTTTTGTTATTACTACCGTTCGATGGCAACTTTGAAACCATCCAAAACACAAGCTTAAATTACGACTTTAACTAATTAGATGGTATACCAATATAGAAGGAACATGGATTCTATTCTATTTATTTTCTGTGCATATTTATTTGTCGTAAAACTGATGGCCTACAATATAACTGATGTCATATCATTAAAAAAACATTTATTTAATAACTATGACGGACAAATTATTCCTGTTACGGACATGAACACATCTGTGAAAGTGTGGATGTATTTTTTGATTTTATGGGTTTACGAGCTGGATATGAAGAATCAATTGCTGTCTTACGTCAACAGCATTTAAGATATTTTGGCGAAATGAGCTTATGGTATGGAACTCAACAAATTATAACGGTCTTGGTAGATTGACAGTTAGCCTGACGTCTATTTGGAAACCTGATGTTATAATTCTTAATTTGCAGAAGTACACAGAAATCGCTGACAAATGATGATGATAATGATTACGTCACCGGCAATCATTATAGATTTCATGAATGGTGGGTTTATGATTATTTAAAAACTTACTGTAAAGTTAATATGACAAATTATCCATTTGAAACTTAAATATGTGACATTATTGTAACAAAATCCTATCTTGATGATCAGTCTGAAATATGACAAAGTGAAGGGGATTCGTTAAGCTTACAAATTTTGTACAAAACTGCGAATGGAAGGTTCTGCAATTTAATGCATATGACCAAGTTTTTTTCTAGGGAATACATAAATTACGGGTTTGCGATGGAAGATAGAAGTGAAACGGAAAAGACTGTTTTACACCTTGAATTTCTTGATGCCGTCAATTTCGTTATCAATTGCTGATTGTTTTTCCTTTTTGATACATGCAAAAAATTCTGAAAAACTTGGTTTATCAGTTTTTGTTTTTCTGGCCAATGTTGTGCTAATTCGCCTTTTCAATGATTCTATGCCTGCAAATTCTGACGATGTATCTTTTTTTGGAAGATTGCTGTGGATAAATATCTTAACTAATGGACTTGTTATTATAATGAATGTTATAATTAAATCATTATTTCATTGTAAGTCTCCAAAATGCATTCCTAAGTGGTGTTTGAAGTGCACTGATATGTTTAAATGTAGAGCATTGACGAAACGAAGCAAATGTTGTGAACATGATCATTCAAAGGAAAAGAAAACTAACAACAACATTAAATCTCCAACAGAGGGAGCGAAAGTAAAAGAAAATATACAGTAATTACAAATGGAAAAAAATCTTTTGGGGTAAAGGAAGGATTCGATTAATTATATATACCTCACAGCGGAATGAAAACACATCTCGGAGCAATAATGGACTACATGGATGTTAATGATATTGCATGGTCAGATGTTTCGCGAAATATTGATACCATTGCAAGTACTATTATCTTTTTATCATATATTATATTATATGTTGTGCACATAGACATATTGTCATTAATCCAATAATGATTTACATACATTTTACATTACTATAGTAGGAATCAAGATTACAATTCAAAACATTGATTAATAAATAATATGATAAAGCTCCAATAGTTTTCCTTCAATTCAGCCTTCCAGTAAGGGACGACATCAAAAGATCAATGTAAGATAAAAAACTTAATTCAAATAGTTTGGGGGTCGGGGGGTTGAACTGCTGATAGATGTGGTTATCCGACATTGATTTTTACATATATTTATATGGGTCAATCAATTTTTCCCAAATTAAGTTAAGAGGGGGGTGGGGGGATAAGAGAAAAAACTATGTGAATTAAGTTTTTTATCCTTCATTGAACTTTTGATGTCGTCCCTAATTGTATGTCAGATAATATATATCGTTTTATGCATTGTATAGTTTTAATATATCCAAACTTGTGTGTGTGTCAGGTAACTTTTCTATAGATAAAAGAAGATTTGGTATGAGTGCCAACATGACCAATGAGACAATTCTCCTTCAAAGTCACAATTTGTTATTTCAAAAGTTTCCTATTATAGATCAAATAACGGTCTATAACACAGAGTCTTCCTCAAACCGAACAACAATATAAAACGGGCTCCAAAATGACAAGAAACCCAACAGTCTTATCTATACAAAAAAAAAACCGCTTATGAACCACATCAGCAAGCGACAATCATAGAACGTCAGGTTCCTGACTTAGGACAGGTGCAAAGAAATGCAGCAGTTTAAATCGTTTTGATAGGTACCAATCTTCACTCTAACATGAATAATAGTGTTACATCACGCCATAGAAAAACGCAATATAAAATATCACCAATACGTATGCTCGAACAATTGGGACGCTTCATTTTTCTTCTAAAAGAATAGTAAAACTTTACTTTAGGAGCTACAAAGGACTTCATAACATTCTATCTATTGATAACCAACCGAATTCGGACTGTACAAACAATCTTATCTGCAGGAGCCGATCAATAATTAACTTTTGACTTTGACAAATGTGTGTACAAAAGGGATTATAAGATTTGTTTTACTTCCGGTTACAGAAATTAAAACAGCATGGTTCTGAATAGCAATCCCTTATCAGTGCTACAGATAATACTGTTAACTTAGGTGGTAAGATGCAATGCTCAAATATTAAAACACCATACACATGATCCAATAAATTATATATCGTTACTACATAAAAATAACTGCCTCCCATACACAGGCATATTGCATATTGCAGTGGAAACAAACTTCACCGGTATCTAGTTAAATTGAGTGTGATCTATAACTCCAGCCTATATCAAACAATTATTTTAAATCCAACCCCCGCAAATCTAAGTATACATGGGGGACATGCTAAAGAGCATGTAAATGCGGGGAGAAAGCCTAATTCTGATTCTGAGTCGAACAAGTCTTTGATTTTACTCCTTGATTTAGCAGGGAAGCAGCAAAAACCAATTTTAAATTCTTTGGTTTTGAACCTGCCGGAATTCGAACCTACGACCAGCAACACTAGAGGCTAACATGCTACCATGAAAGCACCGCCACTAGACAGTTACCCGTAAAATAAAAGGAAAGCTGTTTAGATATACAACTGCATAAACAGGGCTAACATACTGACCATTGATTTTTTGGGGGTGATTGCAGGGGAAATGGGGGCATGTTTTTTTGTAAATGTTTGATTCCAAGTTTCTTGAAAGCTATTTTATCTTTTTCAGGAGGGAATCAAAATAATTGTTTCCATTGAAAATGAGAGAAAACATAAAACAATAATGAAATTAAAAAAAAAAACTATATTATTTTTAAAAAAGAGTTTTTTCATTAAAGTCTAAAAAATATGTTTGTCCTGGAACAAGGAAGTACACGTCCTTATGAGAACATTCCGATGTATTGTCGCAACAGAGATTTGACTTTCGATTTTGACTGGTACATATTTGATCGTATAAAAACGCAGACATAACCGAGTGCAAAATAACTTTATTTGTCGCTTCAAGTAATACTCATAAAAACATTTTTTTTAGAACATATTAAATTAATAATATGAAAATGTTGTGTCGTTAGAAATGTATTTATACATTTGTAAGTAATATATATGCACACGTACAGAACAATTGTGTTATCGCATGCGGAAATAATATCTCAAGAACGTTTATGCTGGGAAAATGAATGCCTACATAAATCCAAACTATTAGAAAATCCGAATTATTACAGAAGAGTTTTCACTATGCACTTGCACTGCACTATTATTAGAATAGTAGAATAGCATTTGGATCAAAATTATGAATATATGTAACTGTTATATACAAATTTTAATTTAATATATAACAACAAACCAGAGTATACTGATTTGTATCACTACAATATAATTATGAATACGGTGAGGTTGAATTCCCTGTTGTTTATTCATCATCCAAGCACAAACTTGTCTCACAACAAAATATATCTCTTTGAGTTAACCTCACTTTCAGGTATCGAGATGTGATTTTCTTTACGACAAGTGCTTGTGACCATCCACGAGAACTTGCATTCATCCGATGGCTCCCTTAATTTCTTCCTATCCCCTCTTTCTGGGGGTTGCAAATGATCGGTCCATTGTATTGGTCATTACCCATTTTTATGTCTTTCTTCAGAAAAGTTATATGTAAAGACAAACTTCCACAGCTAAAATGATCAGCAAAGCAAACTTTACAAAACAATGATATTTAACATGGTATTCATAACAAAAATGTTATAACCTGTTTAAAGAATATCGCTCATACATTACAAACAAACAAATAAATCACCTGTATTAAAGCATTTTAATTTTAATGCAATTCAATGGTAAATATATGTGTGCACAAATGTAACTTAACTATTAAATAATAATTTAATCAGTATAAATGCTATCCAAGTAAGCGATAAATTGAATGTATGAATCAAACTATTTGCAAGAAATAACTTTCAAATACAATTTAATCATTCTTATACAAATTACAGATATAAAATAATTCGGAAAATTAAACTGCAATAACTATATTTATTGTATAGCAATATAATATTTCCCACAGAAAGTAACCAAAAGTTAGCGTGCAATAAATTCTCATGACGTCATCAACGACAAAATTTTAGTTTAAACCAATTTTTACTTTTAAATATTATATTGCTATACAATAAAAGGGTTATTGCATGAATATTTGGGAATATTGTCCCTCGTAGAACATATAGTGCACTCGCAAGCTCGTGCAATATAAAATTCTACTCAATATTCCCCAATATTCATGCAATAACCCTATACTATTAATCAATAAAACATATGTACTTATCTTATGTCTGAATCAGCCTATCCTTTTTGTGTTCCTTCAGTTCAAATCACGCAATGAACAAATGACGAAAAGCATGCAATTTTATACCAAATAAAAGCGGGAAAACCACTTATGAAATTATGTAGGTAAATGAAAGACGCTCTAAAATCCTTCAAAATTAAAGAAAAGATAACTCTAGTTTAGCAAACGATAATCTCAATTTATTAAATTGAATTAATGCTTAATGATTTAATCTTATTATTGTCATTTTATTTATTTCCTTTTGTTACATCTTTTGACATCGGACTCGGACTTCTCTTGAACTGAATTTTAATGTGCGTATTGTTTTGGGTTTACTTTTCTACATTGGTTAGAGGTATAGGGGGAGGGTTGAGATCTCATAAAGATGTTAACCCCGCCGAAAGTTTGCGCCTGTCCCAAGTCAAGAGCCTCTGGCCGTTGTTGGTCTTGTATGATTTTTAATTTTAGTTTTTTGTGTATAATTCGGAGTTTAGTATGAAGTCCATTATCACTGTACTAGTATACATATTTTTAAGGGGCCAGCTGAAGGACGCCTACTGGTGCGGGAGTTTGAAGATCCATTGGCGACCTTCGGTTGTTGTCTGCTGTATGGTCGGGTTGTTGTTACATTCCCCATTTCCTTTCTTATTCTTTTTATTTGTGTATATACCTGTTGTTTCTTTTGGTTCATCTGGCCCACATGGCCTAGTGAGGGTTTCTCATCACTTGTCGTCCGGGGTCGTCTGTAAACTTTTACAAAAATCTTCTACTCTGAAACTACTGGTCCAAATTTATCCCAATTTGGTGTATCAAATTATAATTCTGGTATCTTTGGTCGATGCCACTGCTGGTGGACGTTTCGCCCCGAAGGTATCATCAGCCCAGTAGTCAGCCATTCGATGATGACATGAATATCAATTATATGGTAATTTGTATAAATTTCCTGTTAACAAAACTTTGAATTTTTCGAAATATAAAGGATTTTTCTTATCCAGGGAATAGATCACCTTAGCTGTATTTGGCACACCTTTTTGGAATTTTGGGTCCTCAATGCTCTTCAACTTTGTATTTATTTGGCTTTATAACTTTTTTGATCTGAGCGTCACTGATGGGTCTTGTGTAGACAAAACGCGCGTCTGGCGTATTAAATTATAATCCTGGTGACTTTGATACCTTTAATTTTGAACAGAATCATCATTTGGGTGTCTTTTTAAAAGAATGTGTCCGATGACCCGGTCAACCAATCAAGATGGACGCCATGACTAAAAATAGAACATAGGGGTCAAATGCAGTTTAAGTTATATCTCTGAAACTGAAGTATTTAGAGCTAACCTGACATATGGGGGGATAAAATTGATTATCAGGTCAAGATCTATCTCCTTGAAATTTTCAGATAAATCATACACACTGTTGTTGGAATGCTGCCCCTGTATTGATAATATTAACAAATTTTGCAGTTTTGGGTTATTTTGAATATTTTTAGATACAGATAAACAGCAATTATATTCAGCAAAATAAGACCTACTAGTAAGTCAACATGCCCAATTAATCAATTGACCCATTAAGGAGTTATTGCCTTTTATAGTAAATAGTTATGATTGAAAGCCGACATGAGATAGCAATACAAAGTTAAGAGTGTGGTTTCGCGTTTTGGTCCTTGTGTAGTTTTCTAAAATGAAAGTTATTGTACTATTAAATTTATTGAATACAGCTTAGAACCAATTCAACTTTCAAAATAGGTTTAAGAACATCAAGAATATTTTTTTCTATTTTATGGGCTATTTTCTATTTGACAGTCCGCATTGTCATAGCTATATCGGCCATAGGTCCAGAAATTAATGTAATAATACAAACACTGTTATCTACACAATATGTTTTAACCAAAACTAAATGAGACAAAAGACACGATTTTCAATTGGTTTCCTGATTATGTTAACAGTTTCAGAAAAAGGTAACACTCCAAGGGAATGAAATTCTACTTCAGGTCAAGGTTTTCGGAAATATATCATATATCTTTACACCCCTTTGCGCATTATTTCATAGCAAATAAATGCAGATTGTTGTCATCGATACAACATTTTTTTTAGGTACTTTAACATATTAACTACTGGGTATCAAATCTATGGAAAATACTGATACCAAACATATGCACGTTTATGACAGAAACAGATAGCTTCCTTTCAACGAAAGCAAGGACAAGGGGATGGTTAACGACAAAATTAACGACAACAAATTTTTACATGGTTTTGTAACTGTGTACAATTAAGGAACAGACGTCAATCTGGACTAACATATTTACCTAAATCAGACTTTATAATTAGCATCGGATAGTTCTGATGAGTTTAAAAACGTTTTGCTTGTTTGTTGAATGCTGTAATGTACCAGTGTCTCATGTAAGAAGGAAATTTTGAATCCAGCAAATTCGTGTAACCTCACTGGATAATTATATACTATATGTACCTGTCCAAAGTCAGGAGCATGTAATTTCAGTGTTTGTCGATTGTTACTGTATTTCATATTTGTTTTTTGTTTATGGATTTTTTATATAATTTGGCCGTTGGTTATATCTCGTGTTAATTACTTTACACTGGATATTTTGAAGCCATTGAAAGCTTACTTTGCGGTGTTAGCCTATGCTCCACGTAGTCCGTACATTAATGTTTTATAGTTTAAGATATATTGTCTTTCATAGAGATTATCTCGTTGGCAATCATATCACATCTTTTTATTCTCATATTCTCAACCAAGCATATCAGCAAAAAATATAGGTCAAAGCCACATGCATTGTAGTGTATGTCATCCCCTCTATGTAAATGCATACCACAACAACTGTATTCGATTTTCCTGTAAGCAGAAATTTATAACAAAAATCTTTTTTTTACCAAATTATCTACAAATACCTTTTTGTTCACTATTAACAAAATACCCAGCATGGTATCTCAAAGTAATAAATTTAAAGCGTATGCTACCAATTGACTGTTGAAAATAATTATGGATTATTCCTTTTGGAAGAATTTTCAATTTTACATGGGGAATTGTGGTATACAGGGAAAAGTCAAAAGTTTTGAAAGAACTCATTCCTGAAAAGATCTAGATTTAAGATTATCAAAAAATTCTTTAGAATCCACATATGGTTAATACCACTGTGCAAGTAAACAGTTTCCCAGTATTTCTAAAGACTCTTTTTTACTGCGAACATGTGTTTTTATCAATCTAACATTCAGATAAGTCGGCAATGTACCGTTGTTTGTACTGAAATTCTGTTTAGATATCCAATACAAACAAGGTATATCATCCGACTGGTTGTTCAATGTAATGTTCATTGAAGCCATAAATTACTTTTGAAATATCATCCTTGTCAAATGATATGTTTTCTGTGTGGGATTACCTGAGTGTTCATTTATTTCTTATGTGTAACAAGACACTCGTAGTAGTACGATTTACATACAAAAACAATAGTATTTGAAGTCTTGTCTGCAATTTGAGCCCAATGACGTAGCAGTTGAATTTAAAATTTGCGACAGTCGCCATTCGATAGCCATACAACTGTAATTGGATAAAACTGAATAATCTGTAGTATCTAACTACTTTTATCACATTGAATCAAAGTTCAGGCAATGACTAGATTGACCCATGACTAGCCCTTTTCTAATAGATTCAGTTGTCCCTATAGCACATACATTTAAATATATGTAGTTCCTGTTGAATTTAATCATTACTCATCAGACCCAACTCATAGGCTCTTGCTTTTGATATGTCAATCAATTTCAATTCCTTTACTAGATCTCTAAGTGTTAAGGAATGTCTTGTGATAGTGTCAAGACTTGCTTAACAAAGAGCATATGCAGGTTTCTATGATGAGTTATTACTATTTACTACAATTTTTTGTTGACGTCTTTGTTAGATTTATTTTTTATGTTTCTTTATATCAGACAATATGATTTGAATCCCAATTTTCGTCACATTGACCTATTTCGATGTTCAGGTTGCTTCAAAGATTTTGTCAATATAACGGAACTACAAACCGTTGTTTTAGTAGAAGGGGATTGGCAACAACAACAACAACAACAACAATAAAAAAATATATAAAAAAAAATATTATATTGAAAGCAACAATTTTCATCACTATAATAATAACTATAATGATATTGTTATTTCTATAAATTTTTCCTGAACAACATATTGAGTTTGAGAAATAATGTTTTAAAAAATTGTTGATAGTAAATCTTCATAAAATTGATCTTAATAATATACATTTTCATATTTGTTTGCTCGATACGCATTCCAATAAAAAAAAGTATACATCATGAGCAGATTTTGGGGCAGAGTAACAGAGGGCCCGGTATCCTCCTTACGGAGCTATATATATGGTACATGAGCATACTTTTTGAATACTGTACTCATAACATTTTTTTGAAATCCTTGTTCCACATCTGTGCATGTGCAGTGATATTTTGTTAAACAATTAACTATGAATATGTCTGAAAACAATTTCAGGCATTATGATTTTGGTTTCTAGATTTCCTAACATAAATTCCAAACGAAATTAAATTTAAGACAATATCAAAAACAATAACGGGTATCATCAAATTTGTTGTCAATTGAAATCTCCAACGGTCAGCAAACAGATTGTATATAAACAGCAGAATGTCGAAGATAATGTCCATTATTCGGTAAACAGTAATAAAGCTTTTGAAATATCCAAACAAATCTTCTCTTGTACTTATGGAGGAAAATCCTTTCAATAAAGCAAATGTCATTACACCATAGAAAAAGACGTTATACAACAATATTATACTGAACATCGTAACAGATAATCCACTTTCTCTATAGCCAGTTCGGTTTATTCCACATACTACAAGAAATCCACAAACATTAATCAATAATCCCATTGCAGTACGGATCATTAGAACTTTCAACTTTTTCTCTTCTATTCTATCATTTGGAGACTTCAGGATTTCATATAACGAAAGAAGAACTGCACACGAAATATCCAAATAATCTTCCGAAAAACACATTTTTACAACAATATCCAACGACTTTTCGGGTCAATAATAGTATGCACATCTATAACAGCGAGTGTTCCGAGTGTATACGTACAAACATTTAAATATTAAATACCTGTTTATCTTTCAAGGATGAACAAAAGTCCACATAATACCAAGAAAAACGATACTTGATAATATCACTTGTTCATTTAACTGGGTCACAATATTAATATTTACAAAATGTCTCGATAGGTGTATTAGCAGTGAATCGTTTCGTTGTCGTGGTATTTAAAGGGACACATTTCTTACATTATTTGTACCATTTCAAGTTATATTTTGTATTTCATCGAGTATAAAGAACTTACACTTACACGACAGACGGGACAGTGAAATCCACCAAAGAGGAATATTAATTATTCGGAATCAGTTGTGGAATATGTATGCTGTTTGATTTGAGATCTGTTCTATTTGGATAGTAGCGATGTGTTGCGGGCGTATCTGTGCATTTTATGTAGATTTATTATGTTCATTCATGCTTAGTAATTATGACAGTTTTGTACATTATTTAGGAACAAAACATCAAAATCAAAAGGAAACAAAAACATTAACTAAAAAAGTAAGGATCTTACTACTTCGGCTAGGAATTGGATATTTGATCAACATAGCATTATTTCTAATTGTTTGTTTTGTCAACAGAAAAACTAAGGACGAAGGAGAAGGCGGGTTCCTGCTATTTTGTTCAATCGTAATTTTCGCAGTATGCTTTTATGCGTTTATAACTTTTTCTCTAGTATACAGACTTTCACGGTTTTCAAGTAATGTGGACGATCCTAAAGCCGAATATAAAGTCTTAAAATATCAAAAGTTTATGATGGTATACAAATGTTTGGATGTCATTTTCGACACAGCGGTGTTGCTTTATAGTTTTATTTTAGCAGATTGGGATTTAACAAAATTTACTATTGCGGCTACTGCGGTTTTATGTACCGATATAGTGCTGAATTTAATTGTGCTGATGAAAAACTGTTGTTCCGACGAGGAAAAAAGCAATCAAGATGGTTCAAGTGAAAATAATCAAGCGTTTGAAACTGGTGAAATACAAGAGGTAAGAATGAAGTAACAAACATATACATTGTATATTATTACCTGGAAAACTTAATATTGATGAAGATATTTTAAAATCTTTTTGAAATGTATTAAAGATAGCGTTCTGCAGCTGCATGGTAATACTTTTATTATATTTTAACCTCTAAATGTTTTTGTGTATTTGTTTTGTTCCGTTTCTTTCTATGGACTTTTCAGTCCTTATGTATGTGTCTTTAAAATCATATTAACACATACGTGCAAGTAGTAACACTATTTGGTTTGCATATATATTTTAGGAATGGTGCGTCAAATATAGAATCTAACTTGATGTGCATATGATAGTTCCACGGAAACTGCTATAAATAACAATTATTCAACGATAGTAATGTGATATCATTAATATTCGTTGGATACCAATTTTCGTGGATTTCGTGGGTACAGGAGAACCACGAATTCAAATGTTCAACGAATAACAAATTTTTTAAAGGAATGAGTGTAGACTTTTTAAAAAGCACGAAATTTAATATCCACGAATATGTAAGTTTTCTTCAAACCACGAAAATTGGTACCCACGAAAATAAATGAATCCACAGTAATTTGAAAGAGACTCATATGTCGACTCGAACATCATATTGACTTTAAAAAAAAGGTTGTTTTATGCCGATGTGCTTTTTTTTATACCTCTGTTGTTATTTTTTTTTATATATATACATATGTTATGTTTTATAGTGGTCAACATTATAACACATTGTGGACAGTGCTGTACCCTATTTTTGACATTTTTACCTATTTATCTGTTTGTTTTGTTCGCACATCGTTGTTAATATAATGGATATTTGATGCGACTGTCATACAAGTGAGAGATTCAGAGGTTAACCAGGTTCAATTCACAACTTTCGATTTGGAAAAATGCCAGTACCAATTCAGTTATTTGACAGTTGTTACCTGATCTTTTGATATTGCAACTTGATGAGGGCCGTTCCGTTAAGGATTTTCATCGGAGTTCAGTATTTTTGTGAAATTACTTTTTATTTGATTTCATATTACAGCACAGATCGGTGGTTATAGATCATAGAAATGTTAATATGGAAGAAAGAATGCAACAGAAAGGTAAAATGTATACTATGAACCTATTATTATGCCGTATGTGTGGTTTATACGCAAATGAAATAGCAACCCGTCGACAAAAAGAACCTGCTAGAAAACAAATAGCAAATGCCATCAATAGACGGTAAATGTAGTATTCAACAATAAAAAGAAGTTTATACAATATATCAAACTATAAATAGCAAAAAGTATAGAATCATACAGATAAAGGATACTACAGATACAGCAAAGTCTGCCATATATCTTGACTAACATCTAGAAATTGAAAATGAGGGTCGGTTGAAAACAAAGCTTTACGACAAAAGAGATGATTTCAGATTCCCAATTGTGCACTTACCATTTCTATGTAGCAACATTCCAGCATACGAAGTATATATCTCCAAATTGATACGATATTCCCGGGCTTGTATTTCCTATCATGATTTTCTTGATAGAGAATTGCTCCTCACAAGGAAGCTATTAAGACAAGAGTTCCAAATGGTGAAGTTGAAATCATCCCTTCGTAAATTTTACAGACGCCATCACGAGTTGGTTCAATGTTATTGAATAACTGTTTCACAGATGATATCGGATATGTTCCTCATGTAGTAAGTACAATACCCTTCCCTTTTCACGAATGTGACCTACCGAATTAGACAATTTACCGGATTTGTAGTACCATAAGCAACACGACGGGTGCCACATGTGGAGAAGGATCTGCCTACCCTTCTGGATCTCCTGAGATCAAACCAAGTTCTTGGTGAAGTTCGTGTTGCTTAGTCTTTAGTTTTCTAAAGTTTATGTTGTGTCTTCTGTCTTTAGTTTATGTTGTTTCTTCTGTACTATTATTTGTCTGTTTGTCTTTTTATTTTAGCTAAGGCGTTGTCAGTTTATTTTCTGTCTATGAGTTTGACTCTCCCTCTGGTATCGTTCGTCCCTCTTTTAAATCATTTAAGAGATCATTTATACCAGATTTCTAAAAAACAATAAAAACACTAAAATATAGCATGAGAAAACTTTAAAATCACTGACGACGTTCCAAACTCTGGAAAGCGTGACATGAACAATCGAATGGTGATTTTTCTTTCCTTTTATTTAAAACGTCTTTTTAGAAACAGGAACGTATTTCTTCGGAAAATGTATGATAACATGCCAAACCATCTTTAATTCTATATTGACATACATAAAACTGTCAACAGTGACCGGGAAAAAGATCCTTTTCTGACAGAAAAAAGTAAATAAAAATTTTAAAAATTATAATATAGTCGTAGTTTTAAACACATCATATAAGAACGTCTTTAGCTGTTTGTCCGGTGTCAAAATTTACCAAGTTTATGTTTACTTTAAATATTGTCGATGCAACTGCATCCATTTATCTTCGTTTGGAAAATCTAAATATGCATGCATTTACACACGGTTCATTGTAAGTATGCAAACGTATCTTGTTCCATACAGGTTTCCTCACTCAATACATTAAAAACATGTCTTTTATTATTAGATATGGAAAATTCATCGGAAGTGGAAAAGTCTTCTGATTTTGTCCCAGAACCAGTTGCAACGTCCAATTTAGATACATCATCAGATTGGGTAACATTTTATAACTCTTATACATCATATATAAATTTTCTATATAAATGATTCACACCTGTGAAAATTTGTTGATCGTACAAACAAGAATTATAACAATATTTTGAAAATTAAGAAAAGTACTTTTGTATACAAATTGTCTACACACTGGACATAACGAGATGTTTAATATATGATTTAACAGTCTTTTCTAGCGGTTATTGATGTGTTAACTAAAGCGATTAACTAACAAACTGAATAAAAGTCCGAAGAATTCATCCTTTGGACTTTTATTCAGTTGGTGAGTAATCATTTCAATTCTTAGCAGAACATTTGCAATTTTAATTGATATGTTTTTATTCATTGGCTTATATTTACTATTAAATTCTCAATAGACATGTCGTTACTAAGGAGTAAGCCGCCATATTGACTACATTTATGTGCGATTATAATACAATATTATCGAAAATGTGATGGCACATATATTTATTCCAAAAACGATCTTTTGATGAGATATTTTCGGAATTTGAAGCGAACAAATAACGAAATAACACGAAGATTGGGAGTTTTTATTTGTATCATGGCATTTTTGTCATGACAGTAACTCGATAAGATTTATCATACTATTTTGGGGATTTTATTTTATTGAAATGTCATGCCTTTTTCTTGCTTCAGTGCACTGGTTATTTAATTTGGTTTTCAATTTCAATTAGCTTAGAACCCCTAGATAACATGCATGTATATAGCGCCTGAATAGATAACATTGAAAGTAGTTTCGATAATATGGTTTATGGAAGTGTAAATTAAGTGAAAAAATTTCTAATTGACCGATCCAATTTAATTATCTTTAGATATGCAGATCATATTTAAATTAAAACGTTTTGCAACTCAAAGACTTTCATGAGCATCATTTTGACAAATGTTTTGTGCATATTAGCGATAATCGTTTTCATCGATAAGATTTAACTGTTGTCGAAAGTTACTCTCACTATTCTATATATGATTACTTCAAAGTCCATTTTAAATTATGTCTTTCGATACAAAATACATGTAGAACATTTGAGTGCATTTTGTTTAACATAAATAGAACACAATAGTAAAAAAGATGACTAATCATGCTTTAATGAATTTCAAGTTTACCAACGGAGTAGTGTATATGTAGCATATGAACCACATGAATGATATCAAGCGAATTTTAAATGATATAATAACAAAAATGAATGAATAATTAAATTCATAGCCCTCATACACTTTAAAAATATCCCTCGCATGCCTTCAATTTCTAAAAAAGGTGTTATTTTTTTCAGGTATCAGAATCGAATTAATAGTATCAGATGCAGTCAGCAAAGTCTTTTGAGAATTGTGAAGTTAGGAAACAAGGAAATCATATCAACTAATCATGTATCTATTATTTTGTCAAAAATTCAAGAGAAGTCTTGGTCATATCTTCAAACGGCCATTGCCTTTAGATGAAACGCAGACGTATAATCTCCAGAAATAAACCCATCATAGATTCCAGACGAACGATGCGTCTGTAAAAGACGCATTAGTGACACTGCATTAAAACAGTTTAAAAGCCCAAATATGTTACGAAAATGAACAGCATTGAAAAACCAAAATTCCGAAAGGTTTGGTTATATTTAGCTAATGGAGAATTTAGCAGACCATATACATGATATATGAACTGAAGATACAAATAATAAATGTCTGTATAGCATACAATCTCCATAACTTAATTACGCTAATATTGTCATTTTTTTCTCTCTTATTGACAGAGGAAAATACAATCACTGTTGGGTATCTAGTGATTGAATTTTATCATACATAGAGATCAAGGACATTTTTATGTAATATCGTTTCTTTAGCAATTAGTCAAATTTGTTTTAAAAAGGTTATGCTCAATCTCAAAAGATTTTAATTTATCATTGGAAAAGCAAATCAAATATATCACAATTCAAATATATATAAAAATCAGAAGGATTTTTCACATTAATTTTCGTGCATGAGGGAGCTATGAAGATTCGTTTTATCCAAGACAATTCATATTTCACGAGGGAAATATCCGTGAGCATTTTAAATTTCCGAAGGTGAAGAAATCTGCATATCTCCCAAGGCCAAAACAAATTAATGTTTTATTCCTTTTTTACTAACTGAACATTAAATATTACTTTAAATAACTTGCTCTTTTCCATTTGGTTTTTATAACTAAACACGACATTACAAATATATATGTATTATAATTCAGAGCTTGTACGATATGAGGTGTAATTTAATGTAGATTTTCTTGGCATCAAATAGAAACGTTTGGAAAAAAAAAACAGCATTGAATCCCTCGATCATATCCCAAAGTTTTGATGTTAAATAATTAATATTATGTGTGAATTGTTAAGGCCCTCAATTTTTTTCTATATTTATGATCTATTTCCAATTAAACGTTCTGTGAATATTGAGTAATTAGTGGTTGCTTAATGTCCAGTTGGTCTCTTATACATGCTAAATTAAACATGCATTAATGTCCAGTTGCAATAATTACATGCATGTTTAATTTAGCATGTATAAGAGACCATCTTGACAAAAGTCGGGAAATCTTTGAAGGTCACTTTAAGATGAGAGTATAGTAAATAGGGACAGAAACTTTGCCTTGCAACGGGCCACCTACAAACCCATCAAAGATTGTTACGAGGTTCCTTTACGTATAAGACTAACAAAGGCCAGAGGCTCCTGACTTGGAACAGGTGCAAAGGTGCAACGATGTTAAGCATGTGTTGTGAGACCTCAGACAAACCCCTTATAACTTTAACCAATGTAGAATAAAGAAACACCACCAATTAAAAGTCCCTATCTGTTCAACCAAATTTTGCAATTGTCATAGCTTTCTAAATATTTTACCTGAAGTTTAACTTCAAAGAAACCAGGTATATCCTGAATCGTGCATGTATCAGCTTTCTACATGCCAATTTTCAACAGATTGTAACGGAAATCGGCATAGTTCATTTGTTTTGATGTGAAATACCAGTTGTCTTTTCCTGTTAGTTGTGTTTCTATATGTATATACTTTTCTCCATAGTTGGAGCACCATCTGATACTTAAAACACCCCTTAAGTTGGTAAAGTTATAGGGATTTTCACCCCTTTAAGTTTGATGGATTGATCCAGATGGAAGTATATCAACCAGCTGAAGAGAGAGTAACTTTATCAGTTTTATGTGGACCGTTGAAGTGATAACTAAAGGCAACAGTAGTATACCGCTGTTCAAAACTCGTAAATCTATGGACAAAAAACAAAATCGGGGTAACAAACCAAAACTGAGGGAAACGCATTAAATGTAAGAGGAGAACAACGACACAACATTAAAATGTAACACACACAGAAACGGACTAAGCTTTAGACAAAATCCGATGAAAATAACAAATATATCATCAAAACCAAATACATGAATTTGGGATAGTAAAGTACCGTGACACGTCTCATAGTAATGTGAATTCACACTAAAATATAAGAGAAAACAAACGACACAACGTAAAAATGTTACACACACAAAAACGAACTATGATATAACAATGGCCATTTTCCTGACTTGGTACATGACATTTTTAAAGAAAAAATTGGTGGGTTGAACCTGTTTTTGTGGCATGCCAAACCTCGCACTTTAATGGCAATGTTAAATATAACATTAAAATGACAACATAATATTACAGGACTACAATACAAATAAATAGGAGAACGTATTAGACAAAGAAACACATGTATAATAGATAACAAAAGGCATCAGGTTTAAAATTCAATACGCCAAAAAACGCGCCTCGTCCACACAAGACTCACCAGTGACGCCCTAATATAAAAGTTCGAAAGTCAAAAAAAGGTACAAAATAGTACAGCACTGAGGATCAAAAGTTGAAAAAGGTTGTGCCAAATACGGCTAGGGTTTTCTGCTTGTGATAAGAACATCCTTATTATTTAGAACAATTTATGCTATTGCAAACAGTAAATTTTATCAAATGAATATAAAAGATATACATGATAAAACTGAAGTCTTAACTAATTACAGAAAACAAAACCCGCATACATAATACAAAGACCAAAAAATACAGAAAATAGACACACCCGACTTAGTCCAGGCCTCAACGCAAAAAGTCATAAAAATGACGTCACATACAAAGTGGTGAAAAGGCACAAAAATTACGTCACATTTGAATTTCTGAAAGAGCACAAAAATGACGTCACATTTGAAAAACTATATCTCAAAAATAAGATAGAATTAGGATTGATTTAAGATTATAATAGAACTAAATACTGATATTACATTTAAATACAATGCACATTTCAATACTTATCAATAGCAATTAACTATATTATATATATGTCCGGTTTGTTTTGAATCTGACTTCAAACATCAGGGATTATTTTCCTGGTAAGTAGAGTGAATAAAGTGATTCCAAAGGATATATATATAAATAGTGTTCGGATTTATATGTGGATATTGCAATAGTGACTGTGATACAATGTATAAAGTGAAACTTATATATATAATAAGTTCCCTTACCGAAAAAATCAGCCTCCTGCAAATAGTTGCTGCAGGTCTGCTGCGAACTTGCTGCAGACTTGCAGCGAACACAGAGTCTGTGTTTGCAGCGTGTTTGCTGCAAATACGCTGCAGGTCTGCTGCAAACAATTTACCATGCAAATGAGTGTTTGCTGCAGACCTGCTGCAAACATTTATATGC
Organism: Mytilus galloprovincialis; assembly: GCA_037788925.1. Lineage (NCBI taxonomy): Eukaryota > Metazoa > Mollusca > Bivalvia > Mytilida > Mytilidae > Mytilus > Mytilus galloprovincialis. The sequence goes on from CM075340.1 coordinate 36,258,402, forward strand.
AAATGAGTGTTTGCGGCAGACCTGCTGCAAACATTTTTATGCAAATTACTCTTTCTCCTGCGTGTTTGCAGCAGACCTGTTGCGTGTTTGCTGCAGACCTGCTGCAAACATTTTTATGCAAATTAATCTTTCTCCTGCGTGTTTGCAGCAGACCTGCTGCGTGTTTGCTGCAGACCAGCTGCAAACATTTATATTCAAATTATTTTTTTCCCTGCGTGTTTGTTGCAAACTTGCAGGAACTACATAAATGATTATACAATATTAACCAATTAAGTCATGTTGTGTATACACATCATATTATCTTTATTACACAGTAAATTCTGAAAAGTTTGGTTACATACATACATACATACAATAATTTGAATAATTTATCATTTGCATAATTATCATAGCAAAGGTTTATTCCTTTTAAAAATAATTTAAAGATTTCTTGTTGTTCAAGTACATGTACGTGCTAAAATGAATTGCAGGCATATCAAAATACGAAAAAAGGTTTATTTGAAATTTATTGTGTGCATATATTCTGCTTTTTAATTAATATTTTTACATAATTCAACTTGAATTATAACAACACAATATTTTAAAATAAGTTATAATCTCCATGCAAACATTCTTAATTGTGTGTACTGTATAGTTGTTACATGTTTGAAAATGTTTTTCAAAACTTCATGCAGGTATTTATTGAGGGGACGAATTTCATATATTTACACGTCTATGAAGAATCAATACTTACAACAAATGTCTTTGAAAACTTTTCTTTTAATTTCCAACCTAAAATACTCCCTGAATACTAATACATTGTATGATAACATGACTTAAACACCTTCAACATTTTCAAATTTCAAATCTGTATCTTCCAGGAAGTTACCAATGGGCATGCTCATTCGTTTTATGTAATTCTTGCAATGCTCTTGCAAACATATAGAATTGTCAAAGATTCCTGCAATCTAGCTGCGAACATCCCTTAAATTCTAGAGTTTCCTGCAATCTTACTGCAAACATAAAAGTTTCTGCAAACTTGCCGCAAGCTTTCAGCAAAAAGCTGCAATGTTTGCAGGAGGTTCGCAGCTAGCTGCAAACTTCTGCAAACATTATTCAAAGGGTTCCTGAAAGCTTTTTGTTTGCAGCAGACCTGCAGCAAGTATGCTGCAGACCTGCTGCAAACATTTCAGTTCTGTAAGGGTTATTTTATTAATGAGAACACAAGGTGTATACTTGCTGGTGTTGCAAGTTGTAATATGTGGAAGTGTGAATACTTCATAGATTTGTATTAGTGAGCATACAAGGTACATACTTGCTGGTGTTGCTAGTGGTAATATTGTGAAAGTGTATTAGTAAAAGTGCACTGTGTTAAATCTTACCAGTTTGGAGAATATTCATTGTGTTGGAACTCATAGGGATAGTTAGTGCGTGAGTTCAGCTGTGTTAATATATGTATATATATTCTTTGTGCATTGAAAGGTTTGTGCAAGTGTAATTGTGTCAATGTGATATTGTGGTTAGTTGCAGACATACAAGGTGATACTACTTATTGGTGGACGTTGTAAATAGAAGTTGTATATATGTGATTTTGTGTTCATACGTTTTGTGTGATACTTGCTTGATGCAGGTTGGAAAGTAATCTGTTGGTGCCATGGTGTAATAAAGGGCCGTATGCATTTTGCATAGTAATCTGTTTGTGACATTGGGAATAAATCGGTCTGATACATGTACATGTTGCATATATAGCGATTGCATAGTGACATTGTGTATACATATTTTGTTATGATACAATGTGTTTATGAATTGTGAATGAGGTACTTCACTTTGCATTTTGATTTATGTGCATTGTGCTGTGTATATATTTTTCGTTGTGAATCCAGTTTTGAATGTTTTGAATAGGACAACTGGTTGTGGTGAAAAATTGAGTTAAACACTTCACGGCCGACACTCGGCTAACCGAGAGATTGGTCGGTTAATCTATATTGAGTATGCGGCTATATGGGCAATTGGTCTGTTAATCGGGTTGGTTATACGTCTGTTAAGAGTAAAACGCTTAATTTAATGTTAAACACTATTAAATATACAGATTTTTGGCATGTTATAAGCACCAAATCAAAAAAAGAAAAGTGTCTGACAAAATGATATCTATCATAGAACATTTTGCACTTGTAAAACATTTCTTAGTCTGCGCAGTTTTCAGTAAAACTAAAAGGCGTCGCGCAAGTATGTAGTATTTATGCTTATACGCATAGCAATTTTTTTAATAAAAGGCGAAACAAACAAATTTAGATATCATTTAAAGGACAAAAAATAGTACTGTGGTTCTAAAAAATAAATCGACATTGGTAAATATTTCATAATTGTAAAATAACGTGAATAATACCATGTTTTAGTGAAAATTATGGGAATAAAGTCTGTTAATGGGTTGGACAATTGAAATTGTGTCAGTTAAGAGTTATTTAGCCACGACAATAATTTTGCTACCTTTATATTTTACCCTTGAAAAATTTAAGAATGAGATGTTCCTGAGTAAACAAAAATGACAATACGGTGCAACAGTATCCTAGAAAGAGCATTTTTATTTTGACTTTCTTTGCATTTTATTGAAGGGTGTGTCACTTCAATATAGCGTGATATGGATTGACCTCTGGAATATGCATGAATTTTTTTATTGACGTTTTCAATCAACCTTAATTTTGTGTCTGTTCGAAGTAGCACGTTCTCAATTCCGACTGAAAATGTCTTTCTAATACAACACGGGGTACATATAACGTGTTCTCGTTCACATATGAACATGATATTTGTCACTGAACGTTAAACCCTAATTCGTCAGCATCATCCAATTGGTTCTTTTCTTCTATTACTTAATCATGTGTTGTTGGAAAGGAGCGAATGCAGCTACATTTGGTTATTTTAAGTTTCAATTTTCACATAAGTGCAGAGGAGAACTACAGTTGTCTATGGTGGCCGGTGAAGTCCATTTCGCGTTTTCGCGATTTCGCCTTTCATATTCTATAGGGCGAAAACACGAAATCGCGAAAAGGCGAAATCGCGAAGTCGAAAACGTGAAAACGCGAAGTCGAAAACGAGAAATCGGCGCAAACGCTATAGCGCTAAAACGCAAAATGGCATTAACCTGGCACCATAGATGTCCGCATGTAAACTTCTAGAATTTGTCACCAATATAAATACATCGCAATCCGTTACTGTTTCAACAGCCTTCGGTGTTTCATGTGTGTATTCTTTAACAAGTATTATTTTTCTCTCGTTTTTAGCAATGTATCACTCTCTACTGTCCTTACATATTATTCTATATTCTGCGTTTCCATCCAGATTCTCGTGTATACCATGAGGGTCCGGATTGGGGGTATTGTTTATTTCTGTATTCTTTAAATTGTTATGTCATTTTTTCTACATTTTATTTATCTTACTCATTATTCTTTCTTTATTTTTCATATTTTATCATCCAAATATATTTTACTTACTGATTTTTAGTTACATTACGACGTTTATCTCTTATTTATATACTGGTTACCAATGTAGATGACAAATTTGTGTCATTCATGACAATTAAACAGAATCAACATGATATATGCGATCATTCTTGGATGAAATTAATATTACTTTAATATTACACTTTTTGAAACCATTTTTATCAATTTTCAATGTCATGTGTTGTTTCCGTATATGTTATGTTTCATTGCTCATGTGTTGTTTTCGTATATTTTAGCCGCTCGTCTTGAGCCTACTCATTTCATCCGATAACACCCCATTCCTAACTCTTAACAGACCAATTAACAGACCGAGTTTTATACATCCGACCCATTAACAGACCAGGTTTTAAATAAAGATTGATTTATGTCACCAAAATACAGATATTCGTGTAGATTTTTCACACAATGATATCAATATGGTAAACAAACATAATGCCTTTCTTTTTTCGATGTTCAAAATATTGAATGCAAGTAAATTTAACCAATGTGTCATTTTGTGTACATTTTATGTGTGTAAAATGTGTATAAATTTATTGATGAGTAACCCGCCTTTTCATTTTATAGATCGTACATCGAAGCTAGAAAAATAATAATTACACCACTGAATTCAGTACATTGAATTGTTTTGTTAGACATGAATACTTTTTATGATGAAAATATATTTAGAAAGTTATACAATGAAACATGCTGAACTTTCAATGATTTTCTCGATAACACCTGATTAACAGACTTTAGCCAACCCGATTAACAGACCAACCGCCGATATAGCCGCATACTCAACATAGATTAACCAACCAATCTCTCGGTTAGCCGAGTGTCGGCCGTGCACTTGAAATCCTGATTTATTCAGATACGGATCCATTGATCGCCCGGTTACACGTTACAAATTTGGATGCAGCGGTGGGATTTCATGTGTTTACTTCGTTACTGTAAATTCGCATATGATTGAAAGTTGTTGATATATTTCAAAGTTATTTGTGTGTTGCGTTTGTAGTTAAAGTATAGTACATTTTTTAAGTAATAAAAAAATATTAAGTCAGTTGATATTGAAATGGCAGAGAATTTGTTTGATTCAGAATTTGCAGTTTTAACAAGTGAAATTGAAAAATTAGAATACAGCTTAAAACAAAGATTTAGGCATTCACTGCTCAATATTGATCATGTTAATTTATCTACGTTGAAAAGTGTAAATTATTCTAGAGATACAAGTGTGATGATTGCAGTAATGATGAAAATGAGGTAACCAGAAATTCTTTTTAGTTTAGGGACATAGGAGCACTTTTCTGAAAACATGTTTGTTGAAAGTGAATATTTGGTTGACAAAGAGACTCTGCCTTTAACACATACAACTAGGCAAATTGAAAATTGTAGAGCCGATGATAAAAGAGGGACGAAAGATACCAAAGGGACAGTCAAACTCATAAATAAGATGTATCATATTTGTATATAAACAGTTGTGTCGTATATATAGTGTACATAGAGTTAAATTTGTTTATTTATGAGTCCGTCGGATGGGGACATCAAATCCGAGGCCCCATGTACAGGAACATGTCACGCCCTGTGCATGTAAAAGACCCCTCCTGCAGATTTCGTTAAGAGTAAGCTCCTAGGGGCCGCTGCAGAGGCACAATTTGTTAGGGACCTTTTAAATTTATTCTTTGGCAGTGACGCTCAAAATTACACACGTTAATAGGAGAGAGGTTAGTGTTGGAAACAGGGATATTTTGAAGTAAGAAGTTTTTAAAAGTTTTATTCGAACAAAAAAAAAAGAAGTCCTGTGAATAGTGTTTGTGTATAAGAAGAAAGATCCATATGTTTGATATGGCTGACTGGAATTTGAACATATAGGTAGACTGTATCTACGGGTTGTGCCTTGTGATGTCATCATTTCAGACCTGTTACTTGTGTTTCTATATGTATATGATTTAATGTCCGAATTCTAACAAGACGTGGCTGAGTATTTGTACATCCCGCACAGCTAAACGAACAGCCCTTGTAGGCAAGGGTTAAACAGCCGATCGGAAGAAGAGCCAAGTGACCCAAGTCACTCATGGGTTGATTCTTGGAATGTCTAGTCTTGACTAAATTGAATATCTATTGTACGTTATCAACACCTGTTTAAAACTACATGAAACGATACAAGGCAATGTACTTTAAATATATGATGGAAATGGATAGAAATGCATGGTACATATACCAAGCTAAATAATTGCACAATTGGTATAATAGTTAGAGTGTAATTTTTTGTCGCACCTATATTTATTTCAAAACCATAGCTTTTAAGACAAATACGCGATTTTGTATGTAATTTCAAAAATTCAAACATCGATATTAGAACTTCAAACTTAAGACTAAAACATGGACTGCATAATGTCTTTACAGGTATTTAAATGGGCGTTTTTCAATAAAAGCGTATATTTCAGACCTAAAAAAATGGAAAATCAACTTGTCTAAAATTTAATTTCAAGAGTTATTTTGAATACCTCTATTATAGACCTGTTTGTAAACAAAAAGTGCAATCTTAAATACTCCTTAAAATGATATTTTTTTCATAATTTGAGTACTGTTTCGTAGGGGACTTTTGTCCCCTACGAAACTGCTTCTAAACACACATATGTTTGCAATTTTAAATGTTTCCTATAGACATTCAAGTTTGTTTACTTTATATACTAGGAAAATCTATTTTTTTTTTTTCTGAATTGGAGAACCATTTTTTATCGATAAAGATTAGACAGTACTTCACATATGAAGGTACAACTCGTGTTACGTAGTGGACATTTTGATGCGTTTCGTAGGTGACAAATCCGTTTCGTAGTGGACAAAAAGTTTCGTAGTTGACATCAACCCTATTCTATGTTAATAAAAACATAATAAAAATTACATGAAACTAACCCTTGGTATTTGCTTTGCACGAATATAATTGAAAAAAGAGTAAAAAAAGACTGCATGGTAGTGGTAGTGTCCCCTACGAAACGTTTTTCTCCCATACTTGTTTCGTAGGTGACCGCATGTATTAAGCTGTACACTGATATTTTTTTCATAATTTTAAAACCAGATACTGATGGAGATTTGACCCGTTTCGTAGTGGACATTTACAAAAATACGGTATCACTCTGGTCCATTTGATGTGCTCAATTATTTTTACCAACAATTTAATTGCCGTTATAAAAGCATCACTTCTTTTGTAAGACCCTAATGTTTATATCTCTTGCAAACAAAAATTACATTGATTTTATAAAACGGTTTATTAACAAATTTTAATGACTTCGTTTCGTAGTGGACATTTTGTTAGGGACACACCTTCTGAAATTAAAAATCCTATGTTAAAAGCTGTTTATTATAATATGTTGGCTCTAAACATACTTTTGAATTATTAAAGAACTTATATTAAGTAAAAATAACATTTATTTCTACATTTTTTTACGATATTTTAGAGTATGAATGTTGAACAGGCGGTCTAGGGACATGCCGTTTTGGTTGTTTTGGACCATTCAGGAATCAATAAATTAGCAATCCCTTAAAAAAATTAACTGTTTCTTTGCTTAAAAATGTTAAATTTAATTCAATGTACTGACTGCACAAAAAATTTCTTGCAAAGACCAAACACATTTTTTTTAAAATGGCTAGGACAAGAAAATACGTTTTTATTGAAAAACGCCCAAATACTTAATTCTCATTTTCCAAATTAAGTGCCGATTTTGTCATCCTTTTCCGCAAAGTTACTGAGTTCAACAAAAAGTTTTTTTCTCACTGTCTAAATTGGCCAGATTTTTATAAATCAAACGCACGATTCTACGTCAGAAATTCAACCATATGTTTGTTATATACGGTAAGGATTTGGTCCCATTACAATCTTTCAATCCTAATGGTCGGATTTACAATAGATTGATAAAACCGTACAATAAAAAAACAAAATGAGGTTGTTTCATTTGGAGTATGCCTTTTGTGCTTCTTTAATTTTTGTTTATTTTGTTTATTTTTATAGTGATTAATTTGATAACACAATGTTGACTGCTGTACCCCTATTTTTGACATGTGTATGCCCCACCTACGATAGTAGAGGAGCATTGTTTTGTCTGGTCTGTGTGTCCGTCCGTCTGTCCCGCTTCATGTTAAAGCTTTTGGTCAAGGTTGTTTTTCATGAAGCTGAAATCAAAAAAAATTGAAACTTAGTACACATGCTCCCTTTAATATGATATCTCTAGTTGTAATGCCAAATTAGAGATTTTCACTCAATTACACGGTCCACTGATCATAGAAATTGATACTGTGAGTGGGGCATCCGTGTACTATGGACACATTCTTGTTACCCATGGTCTTTTTGTTTTGTATACGCATCGTTGTCAATATAAATGAGTTTGATGCGACTGTCATACACGTAAGAGGTTTACCTAGCTATAAAAGAAAATGCCTGTACTAAGTCAGAAATATGACAGTTGTTATACTTTCGTTTGATGTGTTTGAGCTTTTGATTTTGTCATTTGATTAGGGTCTTTCCTTTTTGAATTTTCCTTTGAGTTCAGTATTTTGGTGATTTTATTTTTTTCAATACAGTCTAGTATGGCTAAGACTTTTGCTTACTGCTTAGGGAGGGGGTACACTTATACTCTACGCGTATGGTTGGACCATATAAGTAAACGCATATGGTAATGACCCAAATGGTCCAAATACAACAACAACAACAATACTTTGTTTTAAGAGGGTTACACAGTTAGCTATATAACTAATCTTCCCTGAGGCCCTCATCATGAGAAATCAAACAAAAAGCAAACTATTATACATTGCATACATTAGTATAAAAAGTAAGTATGATAATATAGTCCGGCGGCTACAAGCATATTTCAGACGAATTGTGCACATCCTGCTACAAGCATGAAATTTGGCATAGACCTTCCTCAACTATTACTCTTTTATTTCAGATAGGGAGGCATGTAAAAAAAATGTCTCACTTCCGGTAAAATCCAAAATGGCGGACTTCATACTTAAATCAGCCCAATATCGAAGGCTAGTATTTGAAAAGGTGTTATTATCATGCTACAACCATAATATTTGGTACAAATCTTTGTTTTGTACTACTTTTGGATATATTATATTGTTTAGATGTCTGCAAAAACCCTACTTCCGGTAAATTTTAACATGGCGGACATTGTACTAAAATAAGCTTATTTTTTAGGGAGGGTAATTGAAATGTGTTTAAACGTATTGCTACTATCATAACATTGTGCAGGAACCTTTCTTTGGTGCTTCTAATGGATACAATTTATAAAAAATCTGTCTTTAAAACCCCTACTTCCGGTAATATTCAAAATGGCGGACATAGAAATATCAATTCATTATTTAAATATTCAACTTTTTTTCAAAATGTAAAAAAATGTTGTTTTTTGTGCTGGTCATTAATATTTTGGCTTTAAGTTATCCTCAAAACCCCTAATTCTATTCTGTTATAAATGTTTAAATACAAAGTTGACACTTCCGGTAAAAAATATGGCGTAAATTTCAAAGATGAGTTCTCAATCCATTTCTTCGATGTAGAGTTTTGGATAGATTGATTAAAAAAAAAAATCAGTATAATACTAAAACATTTTTAAAATTACTACTATTTGGCAAAAAATACATGTTTATTCACAGTCCCTACCACATGCACACAAAACAGTGCACTGGAGACCCGATTTTCCACTTTAACAACGACCGAGACATCCTTTCTTACATCCACAATGTACAAGCTTTTGACAAAATGATGAGGCCTCTGAAAGAGTTTTTTAAAAGGGATCCTCTTTGTTCCTTCGCCATCCATTAGCGCCTGGACTGGGTAGAATAAGAGCCAATCCAATGCTCGTCCCCCTAAACACCTTCCCTAGGATATTGCACGTTTTACATGCTGGAAAAGAGTAGACCAATTTGAGGAAATAGCCTCACTTTCCTTTTGTGCAAATAGTTATTTTCTTGCTTCGTTAACCATGTTAGTCCCATCTGATAAGTTTGTGCGATCTTGCAGTAAAACCCCGGTAATTTCGGTTAATCATCATTCTTTATGTTAAAGTCACATCTTCAAATGCAATCAATGACTCCCACGCAGTCTTTTTTCTTTCCAAGCAAAGAGAGAACCGCATCACAACCGGTAACTTAGGCATTGATCACAATAAGTGTGTGTGAACAATTTGGCCTTTTTAACTTTTTTGGATTCGAGCGTCACTGATGAGTCTTTTGTAGACGAAGCGCGCGTCTGGCGTATATACTAAATTTAGTCCTGGTATCTATGATGAGTTTATTTATTACCTAGTACATTTGATAGACCATTGATAGATAGTAATCCAAAGTGTTTTGCCTTCCCAAACACAATCCATAGTTCCATTACCCCTATGTCACGGAATAGCGAAACAGTAATGACAGCATCATCAGTAACGACTGTTCGGATCATGAATCGTTTAAGTTCGTGTTTCACTGCATCAGACACATGCACCATGATTATAGTGTCAGCCTCTTAATGTGAACATGGGGCTAAATTTGAAATACATCACGTGGTGGATAACACTGAAAATCCTGAGCATTTGTTGCTACAACTACCATACTCATCAAAAATGTCATCCACTCCTGTTACAGTTTCAAGGTATTTTATTAAGGTAAGGACATAATAATCAGCATACTCGTTAGGAAACACCTTGAAACTGTAACAACAGTGGATGTAGTCTCGGATGCGTACATAGACAATACTGGTAGTTTGAAGGCTGCTACAAGAAGCAAGAGCTACATTTTGGGAAAAGAGAATACACAGACGAATCCAGGGTCAAAACAAATTCCTCAAAATTGGCAAAGTGTTCTGAGAGATGACGACAATAAGAAAGAAATTTTTGGTTTTCATTCACAGCAGCTTGCTCAATAAAATTTTGAGGAAAAGGTAGTTGTAGCAACAAATGCTCAGGATATTCAGTGTTATCCACCACTTGATGATGTTTCAAGTTTAGCACCATCGAACAGTCGATACTGATGTCATTGCTGTTTCGCTATTACGTGACATAGGGGCAGACAAACTTTGGTTTGCATTTGGAAATGGGAAAAACTTTAGATATATATCTATACATGACCTTTCAAATTCACTAGGCATTGAGATATTACACGTTTGCTGGAAAAGAAACTGCGTTGGTGACATGGATGGCGTTTGAAGATGTGACTATAGCTTTTAGAATGAGTGCAAAGCAAGAAAACATGCGTTTTTGGGAGAGGAAAGACTTATTGAGGCTATTCCCACGACTCGGTCTAGTCTTTTTCAGCACGTAAAGCGTGCAATATACCATGGCGGCTATGAATGAGTAACAAGCTTGGAATTCAGGGTTCCTATGCTAACTAGTCCAGACGCTTATGAATGGCGAAGGAACAAATATGATCCATGGGATCCCTTTTGAACTCTTAGTGAGGCCTCTTCATCTTATCAGGAGCTTGTACATTATGGATGTAAGAAACAATACCAGTCTTTATAAATGTGGAAAATCAGCTCTCCGATTCTGAATAAACATGTATTTGCGGGCTAACGAGTATGCTGATTGGGTATTAAGTCCTAGCTTACCTCAAGAAAATACCTTGAAACTGTAACACGAGTGGATGAATTCTCGGATGCGTATGGTAGTTGTAGCAACAAATGTTCAGGATATTCTATCTTATCCACCACGTTATGTATTTCAAGTTTAGCACTATGTTCATATTAAGAGGCAGACACTAGAATCATGCTGCGTGTTTCTGATGCAGTTAAACACTAACTTAAACGAGTCATGATTCGAACAGTCGTAACTGATGATGCTGTCATTACTGTTTCGCTTCTATGTGACATAGGGGTAGACGAACTATCGATTGTGTTTGGGAGGGCAAAAAACTTTGAATTAATATCTATCAATGACCTTTCAAATGCACTAGGCAATGAGTGATCACACACACTTATTGTGATCCATGCCTTTACCAGTTGTGAAACAGTTCTATCTTTGCTTGAAAAGAAAAAAGACTGCGTGCGAGACATTGATGGCATTTGAAAATGTGACTTTAACATAAAGAATGATGATTGATCAACCTAAATCGCCGGGGTTTTACTATAAGATCGCACCACAAATTTAACAGATTGGGTTAACATGGTTAACGAAGCAAGAAAATAACTATTTGCGCAAAAGCGAAGGCTAATTGAGGCTATTTCCTCAACTTGATCTAGTGTTTTCCAGCATGTAAAACGTGCAAAATACTAAGGCAGGTATTTAGGGGGACGAGCTTGGAATTGGCTCTTAGGCTACCCAGTCCAGGCGCTAATGGATGGCGAAGGGACAAAGAGGATCCCTTTTAAAAAAACTGTTTCTGAGGCCTCATCATTTTGTCAGAAGCTTGTACATGTGGATGTAAGAAAGGATGATGTGAAAAATCGTGTCTCCCGTAGACTGCCTTGTGTGCATGAGGTGGTGATCGTGAATGAACATGTCTTTTTGGCCGAATTTTAGTAGCAGTTTTAAAAATGTTTTAGTACTTGTCTTAAGTAATTTTATTTTGTTTTAATCAATCTATCCAAAACTCTACTTCGAAGATATGGATTGAGGACTCATCTTTGAAATTTACGCCAGTGTTTTTTTTTTTACCGGAAGTGATAACTTTGTATTTGAACATTTACAGCAGAATAGAATAAGTGGTTTTGAGGATAACTTAAAGCCAGCACAATAAACAACATTTTCTTGACATTTTGTAAAAAGTTGAATATATAAAAAAAAGAAATTGATATTTCTTTGTCCGCCATTTTAAATATTACCGGAAGTAAGGGTTTTAAAGAAATATGTCTTATACATTGTATTCATGAGAAGCACAAAAGAAATGGTTCCTGCACAATTTAATGATAGTAGCAATATGTTTAAACATATTTCAATTACCCTCCCTAAAAAATAAGCTTATTTTAGTACAATGTCCGCCATATTAGATTTTACCGGAAGTAGGGTTTTTCAAGACATCTAATCTGTATAATATATCCAAAAGTAGTAAAAACCAAAGGTTTGTACCAAGTATTATGATACTAGCATGATTATAACACCTTTTCACATACTAGTCTTCGATATTGGGCTGATTTAAGTATGAAGTCCGCCATTTTGGATTTTACCGGAAGTGCGACATTTTTTTCAAATGCCTCCCTATCTGAAATAAAAGAGTAATAGATGAGGAAGGTCTATGCCAAATTTTATGCTTGTAGCAGGATGTGCACAATTTTTCACAAAGCCGCCGTACTATAATGTTCAATACAACTTGATAAAATGTGATGAAAAAAATTAACATAATGACATGATCAGTTTTTAATATAATTGATACAGCTAGGTTGATTTCAAAAAATGATCTGTTATTTTGTATTTGAAAGAACTAACATTTGTAATATTTCTTAACGGTATTGGCAAATTATTCCACAAGAATGGTAAAGAATACATAAATGATTTTTTGAACAATTCTGTTTTTGGTTTAAGGAGTATGAGGTTTCCTTGAACAGCATTTCTCAAGGTGTATGGATTTCTGTCTGAAACATAATGAAACTTTTTAGTAAGATATGATGGGCCACCATTTTTAATGCACTTAAATATTTTATTCTCTGTTCAACTGTCATCCAGTTTAAGTGTTTGAATAAGGGTGCAGAAGGAGCGAATGGGTCTGTTTCTAGTATTAATCTAGCAGCCCTCTTTTGTAATTTTAATATCATTTTTAAACCCTCACTGCTACAACTACTCCACACTATACAACAATATTCAATTAGTAGCAAGATATAACCATTATAGAATAATTTTCTGCAGTCTAGATTTAGAAATTTGTTAATCTTTAATAGTAGGTATAGTCTAGATGATATTTTTGAGCAGATCACATCAATTTGGTTTGTCCATGTAAGGGAAGGGTCAATTTTAATGCCTAAAAGACTTTCGCATGTGGAAGATTGTATCACTTGATTATCAATAGTTAAACAACTCTCATTGTAATGTGGCATTGCTATTTGCTTCGTTCCAATAATCATATATTTTGTTTTATTTTTATTCATGAACATATTGTTATCATTGTACCATTCCTCTACACCATGTAAATCTTCTTATACTTTTGACTGTAGAGTTTGATAACAATTACCAGAAAGATGTAAAGTTGAATCATCGGCATATAAATCAGTGCAACAATGTTTCATATAAATAGGAAGGTCGTTTATGTATAATATACACAGAAGGGGGCCTAATATGGAGCCTTGTGGGACACCATACTTGATATAAAGTTTTTCAGAATGAGCATTACTAATTTGTACTTGTTGAGTTCTTTCATTCAAATATGATTTAAAAAAAGAAACAGCAGTATTATCAAATCCATATGGTACGGAACATAGATATTGTTTTAATGTAATGATTAGTGTCTTAATCTAAACGAAGTATTTTCAGGGTCGTCGGGCAAGCATGCACTAAGTATAGAACTTGAAATGGTTATTGTAGATCTTTTTTGTTTTTCATTAACTGCTTTTGTAAATAAATCAGGCTGTTAGATTTCTCTTATCATGCATTATTTAAAATTTGTCATGTTGGTGTATTTTAAAGCTTGCTATGATGTATGGAATTTGCCCATTGCTGAAGGCCATTCGATGACTATTTGTATCTAAAGTCTACGTTATGATGTTTATGGTGGTCATTTGTCTAATTTAAAATAATACGACACATTATTTTAAATATTGTATACACTGTAGCACTCCAACATGCACACAAGTTTCGAATTTCTGCTTAATTTTACTTCAAATAATTTTCGTGTGTATGTTTCGTTGTCAAATGACAACTTTGGACTAATTAAATTAAAAAAAATACATATTGTTTCCCTTCTCTGTCTCAAAAAAATCGTGTTAGTATGAATTAAAAATCCAGCTTGATAACCTCAATTATTGCTTGATGCCAAAACCTCTGGTATTGACCTTGTATATTGTTCAAAATGGGCAACTGCTTCATTTTCTATTTCTTCGCATCCTATGTTATTGAACCAGTCCATTTCAGAAATTTACTACAACATTAAGAAGGGATGAAATTAAGGACAAATTGAACCAAGAGATTTTTTCTATACGACTGGTTGTCGCGCTTTGCGCCATTATAGTTCACCAGTGATTTGTGACAGGTAGATCAAAATTTCAAATACCATCTATTTAAATTATAATAGTAGTTCAAATTTCAAAATAAACTGGCTTTTTAGATGAAATTTTGGTTTATTATTTATTAATCCGACATCACAGTTTACATCTTTCAAAATTGTTACCTTAATCACGCAGACGGACGGACGAACGCAAAATTGTTAGACCCACGGATGCATAGATCAGGAATTTTATTGCCCGAATACTAATTTTAAAGTGGTCGGGATATGAAAAAGGAGGTTTAAAAGGTTTTATTTTGAAAGTTATTAGTTTTCGAAATACATGTACACATGTATTATGCAAATGTTTCCCTCTATCTTTCAATTTCTAAATAGAAATGTCATTGAACATAAATTACACGCAAAACATTTCTAAATTTCTGAATAGATAAGAACAGATAAATTGCACGCAAATAGTACAAAAAATCCACCTGGAGCACGTCTTGGTCTTTGTTTAATATTGTATATTTGTGTTGTTGTTTCTTTTTAGATTTTCCAAAATGCAACGGTACAATGATATGAATAACTTTTGACTTAATTTTGTTTTTGCGTGTGTCACTGTGTGTAGCAAAGTTTTGCAATACAGCACAAATTTCGTTTTAAACTACCCGGGAGAAATAGTTTTTCAGATGACGGTTCCCAGATAATTTGGAAATGTTCTTGTCGGACCGGATAAAGCGGTTTCCGTGAAAGATTATCGGCATTTTTTACTAAACTTATCAGAAATAATATACTAGTTTTGTCCTATATGTATGGAATACGTTAGCTAAAGGCCCGATTTAATCAGATTAACAGTGTATGGTTTCCCCGTATATTTTTTTTTACAAATTTCATATAAAACCCCACTAAAAAAAAAAAAATTGTGAAGGCATATATGTTGGATTTTCACAAATATGGAGTTAAAAGACGCAAAATCGTCTAAAGTATACTAGTTTAATTTGACATAGTTTTGTCGTCCATTACTTTTGTTTCTCATGTTATGAACATGTATAACAGTTTTTACAATTTAATTTCGTTGAAATACATAAACAATTTCTGAACAAAAACAATACTGGTTATATTACCAAAAATTGAAAACGTTTTACAACAAAAATCTATCCAAATAAACAATATAACTGTGACAATTCTGCTTCTATTAGTACCTAGTACATTAAAATTCGACAAGAAATGTCCCCACAATAATTTTTTGAAAAAACGTAGTTTTGTAAGATAGCGACATGTTTTTTGCATGAACCCCCTGAGGGGTTCATGCTTATATATTGGCGAGTTTTGGATGTGTCTATGGGCCACTCGATATCTCTCGGCCGGAAGTTAGAATAAAATTCCCGGAACGTCTCGAAAGTTTTCGGTCATTTATACAGGTCTTAACAGGTTGTTATCTACGTCTTTGATATGGTCCCTTGATGGCCCATGACGACGCAATTATATTTGTTTTAAAACGACCACTGTACACTGTGTGTATCTGGGTCAATTATAACGTGGTATTGTCTGTTGTCTCGATAAAATGTAAACTAATTATGTTTGAAGATTTAACCACGGGATGCTGTGTATTTCATCATAAACTTACGGGAGAAAACATTCTGGTTAAAATATTAATATTAGATCGGAAAACAAAAAGATAAAATTCTTATCAAAACTATTTAATTCAATCGGAATCAAAGAAATATATACAAATTACTGTATTTATGTTTCTGAAGAAACTACCAATGATTGAAATCAGAATATTTTCAGAGTTGCAATTAAGAAATAAGTATTTTATATGACAAGATACTCTGCTTTGGTATTTTTGAATATTCATTTGTAAAGGAAACATAAGAAATAAATCTAGATAAATTCTTGCATCCTACAAAAAAAGTGTTTATAAACAATAATCATTATATTTCTACTTTAATTATTTCATACCGTTTCAGTATTTAGGTTTTATGAGTAATTATTATTTATTTTTTTGTATTGTAATATATCCATAAAAACGGATAGTAAGATAAATTTATTAAATATCTAAATTTAAAACGGTCGTGGATAAAAATACTTGCGTGTTTTCAATTCATAAAGCATGATTTTAAATCCTTGCAGCTCACAAAAATCGTAAAAATAATTAACAATAATTACAACAAAATTCATTTACAACCATAATGTTGATGTTTTATACTGTTTTAGTATGGATTTAGAAGTCTTTGCTTATATTTTGTATAGTAATATATTCACATAGTGGAATGTTAGAATTTAAAAATACATTCATTCGATAAATAAAATGTCCATCCGTAATACCTGACGTTCGTGTTTATTGATATTATATATATATTCAAAATGAATTTGAAAAAAAATACTAACAGGAACGTTAGTTTATTATAAAATTTTAATTCAATTTTTGTTTGTTTGTTTTAATAGTTTAACCTTATACCATCTACATATTTGTACTATGGTAAGGTTTTGAAAATTGTATTCACTGTGTTGCCCAACTATCCTACACGTCTTGATTCATTCACAATATAGATCACATTTCAAATGCACACTATCGGTTTGCGATCTAAAAATATCCCTATAATACTAATTTCACTCGTGAATGTGCATTTCTGTTTTTCTTATCTAAATTTAGGACATGGCTGTAAGAGATTGACATTTGACTTCCATGCACGGTCATCATTACTTACGGTATCCTGACCTCTAGCTGTTTCCCTTTCGTTTCTTATTTGAGTCACTGTCCTATAATAACGTTTGACCTTTTCGAAAAGCTATGGATTGTCGACCCAAGGAATAGATTCCTTAACTTTGTAATTTATTTGGCATTTTCACTTTTTTCATTCGAGTGTCACTGATGCTTTTTTGTATATTGGCGTCTGGTGAACATTATTTTTAATTCTGGTATCTTTTTATATCTACATACCTTTTTATATAAATTGGTTATTTTGAGGGTATAATATACAGGTATTCATAAAATTTCTGAATTAAGATATTCTTCGGCAAAACCAAGTTTCCCTGTAGAATATTTGAATTGATTTAAGTAAAATCAGGAAATCCTTAACATTTAAGACCGAGAAAGTTTCTTTATAAGATGTCCCAATCAGTTGCATGCCACAGGTTTCATTGCACATGGAAAATGGACTTTAGATTTATCTTAACATTTAAATCTACCATGAGTACATACAGCTTTAATATCGAGTTGAGAACATGCACGATGAAGGTCGATGCAGGAAACAAAATATAAAGATATGTTATATAAAATAAATGCATGCAGAATTCCAGATTATAAAGCAAAATGAGTGCATAAATTTATATTGCGATTGGTTTGTTCAATTTGCATAAGTCATCCGGTTAGGAGAAATTGGGATTTGCAAAAGGGTTATCATTGGGAAAATTAATGTACCGTGATTCCAAAGTACTAAATAAAATAGTGTAGCTTTTAAATGTAAAAATATTTAAAGAGTAGATGTAAATATACACTTTCAACTGACTTCTTCTAAACACAGTCAATTATTTCAATTCAAAAGCAAACACAAATTCAGCAACAATCTTTTGGTGAACCAGCAGTCAGCAGTTTTAGGTTTATGTATTGTTTTTCTTTTTTTAAAGAAAGCAACTTGCCGAAAGGTCGATTTCTATCCGACGCGCAATCTCCGGCGCAGAGATCACATATCCGTTCCGTTCAATACTTTGTAACACTACACTCAATATGAAGTGCAGTATTGCGGAGCATGTATGGAACGGATATGAACTCTGCGCCGGAGATTGTCCGACGCGGCTCATTTGTATTCTTTACAAACGGTATAACTATATACACTCACGTTCATTTTCTTTTTATATAGAACTAAACTTTCCAAATAATGCCTGTCGATAATTTTATTTTTGGCATTGCACATATCATGTCTTCTTAGAACGTCAATGACGTGAACATACTAAATCCCTGGGATGTGTTTTAGTTGATTTTAGTCTCTGATGCATGATTGTTAACTATTAACTGTCTTTGACTTTAAACTTGCTTTTCGTAACTGCAAGTACTCTTAAATTGTATTTTTGTGTTAATTTGACATGTTGATACATTTTATAATGTTAATGTTTACTTATATAATCTCCTCTCTATTTGTAATATATATACATATGTACCAGTTTTGATAATTGCTTGGTATGACTGTACATTTTCACTCCTACCTCATAAACTATGACATTTATGAACAACCAAATTATTTATTTTGTGAAAAGTTTCTATTCACCATTACTTTACAAAACTATTTTCATTTAAACGGTTTATTTAAGAATTGACTGCTGTTTTTTCTAACTTCATAGGGTTGAAAAAGCGTTGACCGTGCTTAATACAAAATGTACTTCGGTCAACGTTTTTACACCCCAATGAAGTTACAAAAAGAAACATTCAATAACTTATAATTATATTGTTTAGCTAGGATCATGAAAACACGATTTTTATCTAGTTTTTATTTCATTTACCTGTGCACTTTATTATGGGACCTTGTGTCATCATGAATGATAAATTTTAGTGTGTAATGAAGTTGATTAAAGAATAACGCGAGACTGCACAGTAGCCAACCAGAATAACGTATTATAATGAAACATACATCTAATGTAATTATATAATAATAATAATACTTTATTTCTGTCATCAAATACAGCTTATTGGATTTACACAATATAAATATCCAATAGATAATATACAGCATAATATAACATTTATACACAAATTATACAAACCAATGAAAGAATTAAGCGGAGTATAACATATAGACATATTAAACTAAAAATAAACATTGAATAATTAACCATTACGTGCTTTTTCTGCAGAAAATAAATATTTTCCAAGGTTGTTTAGCTCTTTGACATTTCTTACAGATAACAGTTGTACTAATTTAAAAGTAGATGGTCTCTCATAGTAATAACTCTTTATATATTTACATCTGATGTCGTTATATTAATCACATTCTAAAATAAAATGATACTCATCTTCAATAGCATTTTCATTACACATACTACACAAACGTTCATTTCTGGCTATACTATCGTATCTACCTGTTTCTATACATAGTGCATGAGCATTAATTTTATATCTAGTAATATAAGATCTATACAAAATGTTTAATGGACGACTAAGGTAAAATTGCATAGTGTGGTCATCGTGTAAATACTGATACAAAGTACATTTCGGCGAATTTTCAAAATATGATAAACCTTCAGATATATAATTATCTATTACTCTAATACTTTGTTTAAATTCACTCAAAAATAATTGACTGTTTCTAACTCTCTGTGAAAACCAAACATCCCTAAAACCATATTTACATAATATATCTCGTACTTTACAAGACCAATTTAGCTTGTCATATGGCTTCACACAACTAGATTCGTACAGATCTTTATATATATGAATTAAAATACAGTTCTCTGTGTCTAACAATCTCAACCACGGTAGGTTACCATTTTCACATATCTATTTACATACAAGGGCACTCTGCCTAACTCAAAATATACCATGTTATTAACAGTTATATAACATGTACTCTAAAACATCTAATAAAACGTTAAAACCCGCAGCATTAGTTTGCACCTGTACTCAGTCAACAACCTGATGTTCAGTAGTTGTTTTCTCGTTTTTTATATAGATAAGACCGTTGGTTTTTCTGCTTAAATGACTTTACACTTAGTCTAGTCATTTTGTGGAGCACTTTATAGCTTGCTGTTCGTAATGAGCCAATGCTCCGTATTTTGACTTAAATGGATTACTTTTACAAATTGTGAATTTGATGGAGTGTTGTCTCATTTGCACTCACACCACATCTCTTATATCTATTTCCTATGTCATTGGCTTGGCAGTTTTTCAAATTTTAATAAAAATGGATTCACGTTAACTGCGTTAGTATAGAAATTGTATTTTAATTAAGTTTCAAATGTTAAATATGAATATTTCTTACAGGTCTAAATAGTTTGAATTTCCATTTTTCCCCAAAATTGCTAATTTTTGATTTAAGAATTAATTTAATGCGCAAGTGTGAAAATAGTATTATGTTGTTTTACATTTTTAGCCTTTTAGACCTTTGATTAATGCTTCAGACCTTTTTTCATCCTTTCTTTTGAGTTTGTCTTGCATTTTTTTAGCAGTGTAAATGCTTGCACCCGCTAGCCTTTTTTTTTTGGTACATCTGATTTTGTCCTAGAACTAGATTATCATAGTGGCCCTTATCCAATTCTTCCTTTACTTATGGGTTTGTTACTTATCTTCCAGATGTTTTACATGTGTCCTTTTTGAGTGACGTATCAAAGATATTCTGTTTTGAATAGTTGCCCTTGGATTGAGTCTAATAAATGTGGGTCTCATTAATGTCTAAGCGTGACGCGGGATTACCGTGTAAGCTTTACACGTGAAAGTCAAATTATTGTGCCGTGAAAACGGTATATGAACTCTAGCGGGACACAGGAAATAACAAAAATGTTAGATTGCGTACTTACATGGCGTAAGCGGGATATGGAAATTTGACAAAACTGTTAGCGGGATCCGGTACCAGAACCCCCCAATGAGACCCCCATAAATGGTTTATTAATGGCACTGCTGATCTAACAGACAAACACAATCTTTCTAAACCCTTTCCGATCGATAATCTTGAGTCAAATGTATCATGTATTCTTCTGCAATCACCATGTCGGCTTAAACTTATCCAAGTTTTAATGCAAGATCAACGGCCAGGGGAGTATAACAAATATAATTGTTTTTGCATGAAATCTTAAATACTAACGAATCCACCACTTCTTTTTTAGGAGCTACCTCCGCTCAGCAATATATAGATAATCAATCACGTGTACCATATAAAATCCCCCCTTTCCAGAGTCAAATTCATAAAGATAACGTCAATCGTGTATACATGGGGTTTGAAATACAGATTGAAAGTAGAGGAGAGAAAAAAAAGTATGAACGTATTCCAGTGTGGTCAGGATCATATATTTATTTTTCGTCAACGATTACGTACAGTCAGTTAGTGTCATGTGTCAAATGACCCGCAAAGCGAAAGTGGACCCTGTTAAACAAAATTAGCGAAATAGGTCTACGGCGAATATGGGAACCCGACTATAGGTTTGCCAAATGTAGGAGGCAATTAATTAACAAACATATGTGCATGCATTCTATATTTTTTGCGATCGTTATTCTTATTCGTTAATAGTTTTAGATTCATACAATATGTCTTTACATTAATGCAAACTTTGAATGACAAAGAGAAGATACGCCAAATGTAGAACATTCATTATGTTGAGCTAAAAGGACGATGAGGATAGACCCTTTTTTTGTTTCCAAAAGAAATTATAAATACATACTAATCGGTTAATACCTATATATACCTATGGATCTTCAGAACGCTGTCACTGTCATACCATTATATTCTGTTCTACGCCATCATCGTTGTATTTAATCGTACGTTTCTCACTTCCGGATAAAATTTCATATTCTGCTTCGAAATCATACATTAATAGTTGGTTGGCCCAAAATTTATCTAATCTATTTTTGAAAGTGTTTAAGTTTTCCTCCAAACACAAAAATTTGGTATTTGAAACAGTCCGTACGCAGGCGCTGTTGGATTGTTGCTACATAAAAATAGAAAGTTCACAATTTGGAAGCTGAAATCATTTCTTCTGTCGTAAAGTGTTGTTGTCAACTTACCCTCATTGTCAATTTCTAGGTTGGGTAATATATGAATGAATTAACAGTAGTATACCGTTGTTAGAAAGTCATAAATCGATAGAGACAAAAACATATCCGGGTTACAAACTAAAACCGAAGGAAACACATCAACTATAAGAGGAAAACAACGAAACAACAGAAACACTGAGGTGAACAAAAAACTAACGACAATGCAACACACACATAAAAGAACTACAAAATAACAACACCGATTTTCCTGACTTGGTACAGGACATTTTAAGAATGAGGCAGACCTAAATGTATCTACTAGTATTGTAACCTTTATCTTATCTCTAGTTCGAATTGCAAGCGTTGAACTATTTCAATGGTCAATATTTTCTAACCATTGAACCTCGGTGAAACTATTTAACTGTAAGCGTCATTATAATTCGCAGAATTTTTAATTCCGCTACGGGATCGAATACATTTTAGGATTACAGCAGGAGTTGCGACATCGCGTTTGACCAATTGTATTTAGTAACATGCCTTGCATTCAGAGTATATACGATGTAAACGGGACACAGTATGGTTGTGTTTCTGCTTTCTATATTACGATAGATGGTTTAGTCTCGACATTTATTGTCTGTTGTCTCTTTCGGTATAATAAAACATTTACTTAGCACTTGATATCCTTGCGATAACAAGGGTATTGTCCCCGCGGATACAACCACTACCCTAGGTTACGCCGTTCGGAAATAGTAGCACTTCGGGACAATACGCTCACTATTTGACTCAAACCCAGTTAATAAGTAAAATTATTTCGATTATATATACAACTTTAACTTTATTACTATAGTTGTCTGCTATACGTATAAAATTGATATGTAGCTTCATATGATTGAAGAAGGGATGTATGTTAAAACTATTGACAAAGTACTACCACGACCCGTAATTCAAATTAATGATTACCTATTACGTATTCTACGAATCATGTTTAAGCCTAGTAGTCAGCACTTCGGTGTTGACATGCATGTCGATTGAATGGTAATTTTTATAAATTTTCTGTTTACAAAACTTCGAATTTTCCGAAAAACTAAGAAATTTCTTATCCCAAGCATAGATTACCTTAGCCGTATTTGGCATAATTGTTTGGAAGTGTGGGTCCTAAATGCTTTTTAACATTGTATTTGTTTGGCTTTATTAATATTGTGATTTGAGAGACATTGATGAGTCGTATGAAGACCCGACGCGCGTCTGGCTTATTAAATTATAATCTTGGTACCTTTGATACTTATTTATCCTTTGTATCGAAATAAATTGATAATACATCTAATAATAAATCTACAAGAGATCTCATCTGATGTTTATTTATAACTAATTGAATACATATATTGGTTCAAAGACAACTTCTCACAAAACATAAATGCAAAATTAAATCACCTTAAATACGTAATCTATAAAGCTATTAAAATCGTAAATATGAGAAGTAGAAGAAAGTGAAACTAGAAATATACTCGGAATTACCTTTACCAAATCCTAACAAACAAAGTGTGATCAATATATCCTTTTCAATAAACTTTCAATCATTCATTGGACATTTAAACGAAGTTTGTATATGTTTTTTTTTACATTTTTCAATAGTTATATAAAACAACGATTTTAATTCTTTAGAAATGCATTTTTTGTTATTACTACCGTTTGTTAGCAACGTTTAAACAATCTAAAACACAGGATTACATTACTAGTTACATTAGTTAGATGTATATATAGAAGGAACATGGATTATATGCTATTTATTTTCTGTGCATCTTTATTTATCGTAAAACTGATGGCATACAATATAACTGATGTGATATCATTAAAAAAACATTTATTTCAGAACTATGACAGACAAATTCTTCCTATTGTGGATATGAATACACCAGTAAATGTGTCAATATATTTTCAGCTTTTATCAGTTTACGAGCTTGATTTGAAAAACCAATTACTGTCCACGTCAGCAGCATTTAAGATATCTTGGAGGGATGAGCTAATGAAATGGAACCAAGCAAATTACAGTGGCCTTAATCGATTTACTGTTACCCTGGCGTCTATTTGGAAACCTGATGTCATAATTTTGAATTCTGAAAGCGCAAAGAAAACACTAACAGAAACAGACGATGAAAATCATTTTGTAACTGTCAATAATGATGGATTTATTGAATGGTGGGTGTATGTTAACTTACAAACTCACTGTAAAGTTAATTTGACGAATTATCCTTTTGAAACTCAAAAATGCGACGTAAACGTTACGAAATCCTACCTTGATGATGAGTCTGAAATATTACAAAATGTGAATGATTCTACAAGCATTGGAAATTTAGTTCCTAACGGTGAATGGAAGGTTTTTCCTCTGCATTCTTCCAAGCAAATATTTCATCGCTCTAATAGAGAAGTCTCGGGGTTAAAATGGACAATCGTAATGAAACGTGGAACAGAGTTTTACCTCTGGACTTTCCTGATGCCATCGATTTCGTTGTCGATTGCTGATTGGTTTTCCTTTTGGTTACCAACAAAAAGCGCTCAAAAACTGTCCTTATCAATTTTTGTGTTTTTAGCAAATGCTGTTCTAATTCGCCTCTTCAACGATTCTATGCCAACTATTTCTGAAGATATATCTCATTTTGGAAGATTGCTTTGGATTACCCTTTTGTTTAGTGGAATTGTTATTTTAGTGAATGTTATAATAACTTCACTGTTTTACTGTAAATCTCCAAAATGTATTTTTAAGTGTTGTAATAGTTACACCAACTGTTGCAAATGTAAATGCTTTACAAAATGCTGCAAGAAATGCAGAGAACCTCCTCTGGACACGAAAAGAAAAAATGTCGAATCTTCACGAAATTGTGTGGAGGAGAACCAAGAAAGTGCTTTAATCACGCATAGGGATATATCTATAACTATAAAGGAAGGAATTGATCAAACATTCATTCATCATCGTGGAATGAAAATACAACTGGGAACGATAACTAGTTATTTAAAGGAAAATGACAACGAACGTATTGATTGGTCTGACGTTTCGCGAAATATTGATATTTTTGCAAGTCTTGTGATCTTTGCGGCATATACTACATTATACGTTGCGCACATTTTTATTTTAGATTTGAATTAATTGTACTTATATGATGTTTTGTGTATAGAATGGTAGACTTATACCAAAATATTTACTAAATAAAATGAGTAATAGCGGAAGTCACATCGGTCCCCCATTTCCAACTAAATGGCAGCCATTTTGAAACTCAAAAACAGTGAATGCACAAAATGACAAATTTAAACATTTGTTTGTAAATTTTAAGGATGTTTAGAGCATGATATTTCTCTGACATTTTAACTGATTCCATGAAAAAAGCAGCCATTTTAAAATTTCCTAAGCCGAAGAGCAACTGTACACATGTGATCAGTTGACCTTTTTATAAGTTTCATAGGTTTTGAGAATTTTGAAATTCTATGACATATTTGCTGACTTTGCCGGACACCATTTTCAAAACTAATTCAATATCTATACATTGAAGACAACATCCACATAATATTTCGTTAGATTTGATTAAAATATATCATGGAGAAAATGCTACTGATGGGTTTCCCAAAAGGAATCTATGTAAAACATGTTCCGAAATAAAGTCGTTGCCATGTAATAAGTGTAGTTCAAACGATTCTCAAAATAGCCAAAAACCGTATACAATTGACGCATACGTTGCAAAAAAAACCCCATAATATGCTGCTTAGGTATACATGATTTATGCTTAACAAAATCCATGCGATCATTTATCATTACTTGGCGTCCATCATCCATATCCATCTGTAGACGTAAACTTTAAAATAATGTCTCATCCAAGGCTACCATGGCCTTAGGGTATAAAATTTTACCTAAATGTTATTTTTTTTTTTTATTAAAAGTTGTAAACGGCAATTAGATCCCTTGATAAATATGTAGCTGAAAATAGAAATTGAGGGAGAAATACTGTTTTTTACGTACTTTTCAAAAACTTTAGTAGTTATTGCATAACTGAATAAAAAGTAACAGGGAGTGGTCTATCAGCTTCAAATTGTCAGACAAATCGGACAACTTGTTTTCGAGTTTTTGGTTCGGAAATGTAATTTAACGCTCACCTGGCCAAAAAAAAAACGGTACAAAAATCTTCTCCTCTGAAACTAATGACACAAATTTAACCAAACAATCATTGTAAGGGTTTTAGTTTTAAAAATGTGTCCGATGATCCCGCCTGCAAACCAACATGGCTGACATGGCTAAAAATAGAACATAGGGGTAGATTGCAGTTTTTGGTTAATAACTCTGATAATAAAGCATTTAGAAAATTTGATTGTAATTCAAAATGATCATCAGGTTTAGACCTATCTGTCCTGTAACTTTCCAACGATTCAGACAAGCCGTTGTTGCGTTGCTGGATGTTCAGATAAGTTAGATCTACAAATAAGTCAACATGACTAAAATGGTTAATTGGGCGTATAAGGAAATATCGCCTTATTTTTTTGAAAATGTTTGTAATCTTTTACAAATGTTATACTCACGAAACAACTAAGACAAATTTAACCAATTTTGGCCACAATAAGCATAGGATATATAGTTTAAAAAAGGTATCTGATGACCCTGCCTTCTTACCAACATGGCAGACATTGCTAAAATTAGAATATAGGGATGCAGTTTTTGACTTATATCTCTGAAACTAAAGCAGAAGTATAACGGATTATTTCAAGCATCAAATGTAGATACAAAATAATATATCAGGTGAGCGACGCAGGCTCCTTGGATCCTCGCTTTTAGTAAATTTCCAAGTTTTAAGCTGCTATCTCAAAACTAATACAATTAGAACAATCTCAGAAAGGGTATGATTAACAGACAAGTAAAATTTCCCATTTTGAAGTAATTTCACCTGACATTTAGTTTACCAATTTCGCAGTTTTGGGTTCTTTTCTTGAACACTTCAAACAGATAGACATTTTTTTATGAAGTAAAAAATAAAATCACAAAAATACTGAACTAAGAGGAAAATCTAATCGGAAAGTCCATAATCACATGGCAAAATAAAATGACAAAAAACATGAAAAACGAATGGACAAGAACTGTTATATTCCTGACTTAGTACAGGTATTTTCAAACGTAGAAAATGGTGGATTAAATGTTCTTAGATATGTTACTGTTGTTTGTTATGCTAAATAGACAAGAAAAAAATATTGCATATTTGATATGAAGTAAATAAAAGCATATTTCTTTTTAAATCATTTGATTAATTTGATTAATGCACTTTTGATTCTAAAAATATGATATTTTTGATTTATGAAGTATATTTACAATTGTACGTTATTTATAAAACTTATCTGAAATATCTATACGAGTTTTTGAGTAAATGCAATAATAATGCATGCAATTTAACTTTTAGCCATGGCGTTGACAGTTTGTTTTAGATTGATGAGTTTGCCTGTCCCTTTGGTATCTTTAGTCCCCCTTTAAAAAAAACGTATAAATTCTTCACGAACTTGTTGATGGAGATATGTTTCCAACAAGTGTTTGCAATGTTACAAAAAAATGTACTAGGGAAGTCAGAGACATTGAAACGACATTCTCTGCACAAGACAACATATTCCACATAACTTAACAAGTATAGGCCACCCTCCGGCCCTTAACAATAAGCAAAGCCGATACCGCATAATCAGCATGAAAAGGATTTGATATCAAAAATGTATAACAATTACAATGAGAAAAAACTAACGACCTAATTTAGGTACAAAATAATGGACGAAAACAAATATGTTACACACCAACAAACTACAACCACTAGTTAATAGCCAAATTGGAACATGCACGTACAGAATGTGGCAGGGTTAAATGTATTTGAAGGCGTCAACCCTGACACTAACCGGAGACATTGGTGAAAAAGTACAACACACAAATAAACTATAAAAACGGCTTATCTCATCAGATGGGTGCAAAAAGAAGTACATCTAACGAAAACAGAGTGGACATGGGCATTAACTACTTATCTTAGGGTACTCACAATTACTGACAGCTAGTTCAAAGCCAACTAAAACTTTTTTTTTAAATCGTGCATCTAATAAAATTGAGAATGGAAATGGGGAATGTGTCAAAGAGACAACAACCCGACCAAATAAAAAACAACAGTAAAGGGTCTGACTGAAATTATACATTATATTGCATGTTTGATGGTACGATATGTTAATACAATAATTTGTGAAAGTTTTTTTCATATATCTTTAAATTATAATTTGATAAGTAACCGGTAATTTACTGCTACATGCTATAAAAACTAATTAATCTCTATCATAACAATTCCTAAATGTCCTACAATTACACCGCTAGATACATGTTAAGATAGTCGGTTTCATATCTTGACTTACATCTAGAAATTGACAATGCGGGTCGGTTGAAAACAAAACTTTACGACAAAAGAGATGATTTCAGCTTTCCAATTGTGAACTTTCCATTTCTAAGCAGCAACATTCCAGCAGCACCTGCATACGGGTCATATATCTCCCAATTGATACGATATTCCCGTGCTTGCATTTCCTATCATGATTTTCTTGATAGAGGGTTACTGCTCACAAGGAAGCTATTAAACCAAGAATTCCAAATAGTGAAGTTGAAATCATCCCTTCGTAATTTTTACGGACGCCATCACGAGTTGGTTGACCGTTATGGAATAACCGTTTCACAAATGATATCGGATATGTTCCTTATGTCGTAACTACAATCCCCTTCCCTTTCATGAATGTGACCTACCGAATTAGACTATTTACCGGATTTGTAATCACATAAGCAACACGACGGGTGCCACATGTGGAGCAGGATCTGCTTACCCTTCCGGAGCACCTGAGATCACCCCTAGTTTTTGGTTGGGTTCGTGTTGTTTATTCTTTAGTTTTCTATGTTGTGTCATGTGTACTATTGTTTTTCTGTTTGTCTTTTTCATTTTTAGCCATGGTGTTGTCAGTTTGTTTTAGATTTATGAGTTTGACTGTCCCTTTGGTATCTTTCGTCCCTCTTTTGGTACATTTGTAAAATAAATTCATTAACCAGTGTTGCTAGTGATCTACTATACATTTATTATCTTTTGTTGGATACCAATTATCGTGGACTGCGTGTGTCCAGAGGATCTACAAATTTAAATATTCAATGTACTAAAATTTGTCATAGACGGTTATGCAGACTTTAACAAAACCACCAAATTTAACATCAGCGAAAATGTAACTTTCCCCTAACCACGATTTTCGGTATCTACGAAAATAAACGAATCCACAGTAATATGATATATATGCTCCCTTCCCATATTGAATTTACTGACCCTATATATATATTGTATTTGGTCACTATTACACAGTGTACCTAATAATATTAATACATTTTATCTAAGAAAATACGTTTAAAAACAATAAAGAATTGTTAAAGGTTGCATTTCTGTAAATATTGACAATGCAATTTCCCATAGGAACTCCTTTTACGGCTCAAACTGTGCCACTTTTACTATGAAGTTTTGAAAACAAATCTTATTCTAGAATTGAAAGTTCATTTGCACCACAGTTTTGTTCAAAGGTCAAAATATAGGGCTATGCGGCATATTTTCAACGTGCCTATGCCCTGAATTTTTCACAGTTTAAACTTACACTAATTTTCTTAACTACCCCTACCTCGAATAAAAGGTCACCACAGATCTAAATGTAAACAAAATGCACATGTAAACGTACTGGTAACATTCCCAAGTTATATCTCTGTGAGATGGAACACATAGAGCATAACTTGGAACCAGTATGTAAACAAAATTAATTTTCTATGAACATTCAAGATCTCCCCAAAAGAGGCGTGTTTTGAGAAACAGCTGTATTTACAAAGTGCAATCTAAAAATACCAATAGAACTTTTAGATAAAAGTAGTATTCATTAAAAGTTCAATGTTGTTTGATAAGAAATTTTTCCCTGAGAAGCCAATCCAGTTTTCATATTTATAAGCATGGATTATACAGGTATAATTGTTTGGCGTTTAAAAAAGGTCCGTTTGAATTTAAAAAATGCAATCAATTACAAAAAAAAATATATTGACAATTTAATAAAAGTATAATCCTCTTCAGAAGTGTTGTTAATGATCTAAGAAGCTAGCTTCAAGCATGGCTGATATTATCAATATAGGTTCAGACAGAATTATAATCCATGAATTTAAAACTTCATTAACAATTAAAACTATTTTCCAGAATAGCAATATACAAATATTTGTCGTTGCTGCATTTATCATGTTTCGATATAATTTCTTCTCCTCTGAAACTACTGAGCCAAATTTAACCAAAGTAAGCTACAATCATCATTGGGGTATCTAGTTTAAAAAAATGTCAACCAACCAAAATGGCCGCCACGGCTAAAAATAGAACATAGGGGTAAAATGCAGTTTTTGGCTTATAACTCAAAAACCAAAGCATTTAGATCAAATCTGACATGCGGGTCAAATTGTTTATCAGGTCAAGAACTATCTGCCCTGAAATTTTCAGATGAATCAGACAACCCGTTGTTAGGTTGCTGCCCCTGACTTGATAATTTTAAGAACATTTTGCTGTTTTTGGTTATTATCTTGAATATTATTATAGATAGAGATAAACTGTAAACAGCAATATTGTTCAACAAAGTAAGATTTACAAATAAGTCAACATGACCAAAATGTCAGTTGACCCCTTTAGGAGTTATTGCCCTTTATAGTCAATTTTTAACCATTTTTCGTAAATATTAGTTATCTTTTAGAAAAATGTTCTCCACTGAAACTACTGGGCCAAATTAAACCAAACTTAGCCACAATCATCATTGGGTATCTTGTTTAAAAAATGTGTATGGTAACTCGGCCAACCAACCAAGATGGCTGCTATGGCTAAAAATAGAACATTGGGGGTTAAAATGCAGTTTTTGGCTTATAACTCAAAAACTAAAGCATTTACAGCAAATCTGACATGGGGTCAAATTGTTTATCAGGTCAAGATCTATCTGCCCTAAATTTATTAGATGAATCAGACAACCCGTTGTTTGGTTGCTGTCCCTGAATTGGTAATTTTAAGGAAATTTTGCTGTTTTTGGTTATTATCTTGATTATTATTATAGATAGAGATAAACTGTAAACAACAATAATGTTCAGCAAAGTATGATTTACAAATAAGTCCACATGACCAAAATGTCAGTTGATCCCTTTAGGAGTTATTGCCCTTTATAGTCAATTTTTAACCATTTTTCGTAAATCTTAGTTATCTTTTAGAAAAATGTTCTCCACTGAAACTACTGGGCCAAATTAATCCAAATTTGGCCACAATCATCATTGGGGTATCTTGTTGATAAAAATGTGTATGGTAACTCGGCCAACCAACCGAGATGGCCGCAATGGCTAAAACTATAACATAGGGATAAAATGCAGTTTTTGTCTTATAACTCAAAAACCAAAGTATTTAGAGCAAATCTGACATGAAGTGAAATTGTTGATTAGGTAAAAAATGTATCTGCCCTAAAATTTTCAGATGAATCGCATAACCGGTTGTTAGGTTGCCGCCCCTGAATTGATAATTTTAAGGAAATTTTGCTGTTTTTTGTTATTATCTTGAATATAATTAGAGATAGAGATAAACTATAAACAACAATAATATACAGCAAAGTAAGAACTAAAAATTAGTCAACATGACAAAAATGATCAATTGACCCCCTAAGGAGTTATGGCCTTCATAGTCAATTTTTAACAATTTTCATAAAATTTGTAGATTTTCACTAACAATTTCCACTGAAACTACTGTTTCTACAAGTTCATTAGAGATTGAGATAATTGTAAGCAGCAAGAATGTTTAGTAAAGTTAGATCTACAAACCATCACCATCACCAAAACACAATTTTGTCATGAATCCGACTGTGTCCTTTGTTTAATATTCACATAGACCTAATATTCACATAAACCTAATATTCACATAGAACTTATATTTACATAGTCCAAGGTGAACGACACAGGCTCTCTAGTTTGTCTATATTTCGATATCACTGTAGAATATGACAAGAGGGTTCATTGCCCTTAAAAGCTGATAAAGGTTTTACATCACAAACTACAACTAAAATAAATGTATCATAATATTGAAAAAGTAAAAACATTAGTAGCTTTACAAATCATTTGATTCAACGAAAACATATATGAAGAAAAACAAAATGAGTTGTCTCATGGGAACTCGATCAACATCTTCTTAAATCTTACTGTTCGGTGTGAGCCAAGGCTCCGTGTTAAAGTCGTATTTTGACCTTAACATGTTTACTTTTTACACATTGTGACTTTGATTCTGAGTTAAATAATCGTCTTATTTCTAAGCATTTTTTTGTTTAATCATTCTTTTTTTTACTTTTCAGAAGTGAACAAAGCATTTACCGACGTACTGTCTTGTGTAACGATCTTAATTAAAATTGTTCAAACTAGGTTCATAAAATGATAAAGCAACCACAATCCAGTTCGCAATTCAAACACTGTGACTCGGTTTCTATCGATTTTGCTCGACTATATAACACAATGCAACCATTAAAAAATTCGAACGAGCAACATCATCTTGAAAGTTTCTTAAATTATAGGTTAGCAACTTGTTTTCCCATTTAAAAAATAAGTTAATATCATTTTTTTTAAGATTGTCAAACTTCATATTTTATCAAAAATGTTATTGTTAATTTTTAGAAAAGGCATTTGACGTTGAGGAAAGCAGTCAACGCAAGTGTTTAGGAACTAAAAATAATATTTTGACATATCAAAATCTCATATATACGACCTGACTGTCTGAGACAGTATATAGACACAAACTTAGCATATCAGACCGTTTTAAAGTGTACTCAAAGTATCAAAACATACCATGTTATTTTACACTAATTATATTGAGGCCCTTTATAGCGTGTTATTTGGTTCCAGCCAAGGCTCGGTGCTAACGGTCGTCCTTACACCTATACTGGTTTGATTTTTACACCTTACGAATTGGATGGAGAGTTGTCTCGTTGGCAATCATATCACATCTTTTAATTTAAATACAAGAGTTGTATTAATGTCTTTTACAAAACAATAAAGAAATTTTTATGCTATTTTTTTTATGCGAAAAACATATACTAGTAATTCTTTACCTCAACTTTTTTCTTCTACGGTATGATGTTTTTCTTTACTATATATGTATATATATATATATGCGAAATACAAATGTGTTCAATTTTATGTTTCAAGGACGTTGATACAAAATGCAGACCATACTTTTTGTCTTGATGTCTTCGATTAATTTGGTGTCGTGTGTTATTAATGATTGTCAAAAGTACAATAAACCAACAGTCAGTACCGGTGGTTCTACAGCAAGTTCATTTCTGGCATTTAGTGCAAAGTTGATAGATAAATTTGAGTATAAAGCTGGCAGACTTACTGAACTCCCCGGTACTTTACTGAAAGAAGATGCTGATGTTGTATGTCTGAATGAGGTAAGTTTAAGGTCGTACCTCACACTACAGGGAGATAACTAAATATTGTAAACGCTTTAATCACATTGTATTGTTAGGGAAATATTCAGCTTCTCAAAATGATCAAAATTAGTGTTTGTCAAACTGCTATATGCGCAATGAAATTTTTCCGTGAAAGTGTGTGGTTCAGGTTTATTAAGATTTTTATATTTTTGTCAAAGTAAATATTTGTTAAAATTTTATGAAAATTAAACGACCCAAATTAATATTTTTTTATAACAACCCAAAACTTGTTATATTTACTTGTACTTTAACTTATTCTCCTTCGAAAATCTGTTGCTAGAATAGACATAAACAATTAAGGCGTTTGTCGAAACACTTTTACACTGAATTCATCCTCAAATTGGATAGTAGTAACACATACGTTATACAAAGGGAATTCCAAATATATGAATAATAATAGTGACTAGTATGTATCCTTAATAATGTTTTCTAGTTCTTATTCTAAAAAACAACCGTCCAAACAAAATGTCTTATTTTTATCAGAGATTTTTTCATTGATTAAATGGTCGAAACGTTTCGTTTTATTAATAATTTTGTTGAAAAAAGTGATTTCTAAATAAAATACACTCTCGTGTAGAAATATTGATCAACAAGATTAATTCATTTCTGTATTTTAAGCAAGACAAACTGTTATATACTACATTTCAAGTGAAATTTGAAATTCCATTACGCGCATTATTTTCTTTGATTTAATTCATAAACTAAGAAACAAATTAAAACATAAAAACTCATTCAATATAGCAACTGCTGACTAAACTTTAAATTTTTCGAAGTATTCCGGATTTTCAACCAAAAAATAAGCTGCATTTGCTCACCAATTATGTACTTTATTTAAAAAAGATATTTTATATTAAACCGTCATTGGAGAGTCTTTTGTAGACGCGCCTCTGGTGTACACAGTTTTAATACTGGTATCTTTTATGAGTTTATAATGTGCGGAAATTATTTTGAAAGATTCAAGTCTAAAATTTTAAATCGTACATTTCGTCATGCAATATATTGTGCTTTAAACTAATATGAACTTTAAATAACAGTTTGAAAAATCAAAGTTAACTGCTTTCGGCAATAAAAAGCTTAAAGATCATGAAGAAGTAACCGATTATGTGTTATGCGGGAAGCAAAGGGGTTGCAAACCCCTTGCTTTCTGAGTGACGATGTAATCTGTTTTAATGACCAAAATGGTCGAGACCATATCATATTTCTCTTATTCGCCATTCTGTCATTTGCAACTAACAAATACATAGACTTTTTATTTAAACACCTTCTCAAATTAAAATGATTTTGAGTATGCGAGTCTTTAATGGTGAAATATGATCTGGCTTACGTTTGATTCCGCTACTTTCGTTTTGCCAAAATCAAGGGCTTTGTAATTTGGAAACTACTTCATGAAAATAAGTTAAAAAAAAACTAAGATGTATGGGTTTTGCTAATTGTTGAAGACCGTATATCTATTTATTTCTACGTCATTTTAGTCGCTTACAGGAGGTTTACTTATTTGAAATCAAACCACATCTTCTTATTTTTATACATACAGATTTATTTCTTAACGAAATCACATATATTGAGTTGATGTTGAGTATGTTAAAATTAGAATTACAAAAATATCGGTCTCCAAGGAAAATTCAAAATGAAAAGTAGTTCATATTCAAATGGCAAAATCAAAAGCACAAACACATTTAACGAATTAGTCTAGCAAAGTTCGGTAAAGGTTCTTTCTAAAAGAACTATATGGGATTTATCCTAACAGCTCAACGCGAAGAATGTGGAGTATGATATAATTGAGGTTTTGAATTAGTTATTTTACAAATATTCAGATGTTCTACTTTTCGACAGGGATTTTTAAATTCACTTAAAATGTTATAGAGATGACTGCTAACATATGGATTTTGCATAGCTTCCAAGCGTAGTTATTGTTTTCTATATCAAGAACTTTAAAAAAAATCATAGCATTTACAAGTTATATTATTTGTTTTATGACCCAGAGGGTAGGCAATTTTTTATGTTTTTTTGCCCCTGGCTGTTTCTAGCAAATCGGAATATTTAGTACATATTCAGGATAGAAAACACTATTGTTAGTTTTGTTCAGATATTTTTGCATTTCTAGCTTGTATTTATACCGTACTGACAAAAAGGCAAATTTAGGTGTTACGGTTAACTTTTGGGTTATCGGCAGGATACAAACACCCTATATTTAATATTCAGGAGGGATTGATGAGTTTCAATCAATGCGAGTAGTAAATATAAGCACTTCTTAACAATTTAACTTACATACATACAAATATTATGAATTAATTTTATATTCAGGACTTTAAGTAAATTATGCATACTTTAAACTGTGAATTTTTGCTGAGTCATCATTTCTAAGGCCAGGGATTCTATAAATCTTCATGAAATATTTGTAAAACTTTATTTGAGTTAAATTCTTTAAAATCTGTGAAATAAAGCAAATTTGGTCAAATTCTTAAAATGTTCTCCTTTTTTCACCCCATATAGAAGTGTTTTCGGTTGTAAAATTCATTATTAGGCATTATCGTATCAAATGTCAAATATGATAAAGGGGCAAAAGAAACCAAAGGGACATTAAAACTTTTAAATCGAAAACAAACTGAAAATGCCATGGCTAAAAAAGAAAAAGACAATAGAAAATTGGACACAAAACACAACATAGACTAAGCAACAATTGATTGATATATACTCATTATTTAGGAGCTGCTGGAATGTTGATACATAGAAATGAAAAGTTATGAATAAGGACGATGACAGACATCATCTATTTTATTTCCAACCGACCTCATTGTCAATTTCTAGATGTAATTCAATAAATGAGGCAGGTTGGGACACCGCTAATATGTTAACCCCGCCAATTCTGTATGTATTTGTCAGGAGCCTGCAATTCAGTGGTTGTCGTTTGTTGATGTGTTAGGTATTTGTTTTTCGTTTATTTTTTGTACATCCATTTCTCGATTGATTTGTTTTACATTTAGCGGTTCGGTGCCTTATATAGATGACTATGCAGGATGGGCCTTGCTCATTGTTGAAGGCAATGCGAAAACCTATAATTGTTAATTTCTATGTCATTTGGTCTCTTGTGTAGCGTTGTCTCATTGGCAATCATACCACATCTTCTTATTTATATTAACTTTATATGTTTTATCCTTTACATCTATTCCAATGGAATAGCTGCGTTCATTAGTGGCCACATTTTTTAATTATTTAGTTCAAGAACATCATCTTGATAACGAAAAAAAAAAGATAAACGATACTGCTAGCTTCTTTTTCTTCTTCTTAAGAAGTTCTAGTTGGAAGGCAGCCCCATAAGAATAAATGAACAAGTCGGCAAGAAAAATGGCACATTTAGTTAACATGGGAATGCCAATAGTTTGTTGACAAAACACGTCCCCAAACGTACCAAATATGTGGTCAATCACAGGTAACAGTTTAAGGGTGTAAAATGTAAAGTTCAAAACTCCCAGGATTTGTCTAGTATACAACTCCTTGGAACTCCACACCTTTATTTCAACTTCAACACGAAGACCATATTGTTTACATTCGATACGGCAGATTTTCCTTTTTGACTTTTTGACCACTCTATTTAAAATGACGTACAAAATGTAAGTGTTGATACAAATATTTTGCGAGGTTGACTCTGAGTGACCATTTAATATCGTTCGTCTCTCTTTAAAAATGGATTTTCACCCTGCGAATAAATAAACAAAGTTGAAATGTGCCTGTCCTCGTTTGATTTGCAATATGTCACCTGTTGATCTCTAATCGATTGATCTCTAGTGATCTAAAACGAGAACTTAAATTCTTCATTCACACTGGACTTTGTTGCATGTTTACAAATTCCACGAAAAGTCCAGATTAAACATCAAAATGTGCAATGGATGTTATCGTAAAGTGGTTTTACTAAAACTGCATGTAATATAGCAAAGACGTCTAAACTGTATGAATTTGTATTGATGACTAAAGTACAAGATAACGTCATAAGTAAACGACGTTGGATATACAATAATGCCGCGTTATGTTAAAGTTCTCTTCTGTGCGTGATTTCCAACATTCTCCGTCCCACGAAAAGTGAACATGAAATAAAAATTAACTTTAAAGTCCATCATTAAAATTAAATCTTTTAACCACAGTTTGTTATAGTACGGTGTCACATTTATTTCACGTTCTTTTTTCTTGTAAGTTTCTCCCTGTATTCGAATTTCTGATATAAGTTGAGCTGTTTGAACTGAGATTTTGATTTTCCCATTCCTTGTAAATCCTCGTAAAAGCGTTTGTTTTTGTTACTGTCTCTTGTCCACATTAAAGCTGAGTTGTCTGTTTCATTTACTTTCAACGGATCAGTGGTTCTTTGTTTTGTCCTTGAAGTGTCCACAATTGTAGAAATATGTTCAATGTTAATAGTATTCCTCTCTGTTTCATCATCGGTAGTGTGCGTCTCTTCTGTTTCTCCTAAATTTGTAGAACGAAAGTGTGTTTCGTTGATTGAATTGGTTCTTTTGAGTGGTCCTGAGAGTAGGTATCCTAGTTTGGACTTTACTGCTGTTGGTCCCTCACCCCTAATGATATCATCCTCGACAATATCCCAGTATTGGTCAGCTCCAACAAGCAGTCCAATTTCAAATGATGTATCCTCAGTTACGGCGTGTGCTAATTTTACATTTTGCAAATATGGCAACTGTTTTGCAGTTTCAATGTTAGTCTTAAATGGTGCGGCGATTTTAGGTACAATCAAAACATCGACTGGTATTTCTTGACCAGAGATAGTTTGTATCTTCACTGTTGTTGTGTTTAGCTGTTCAATAGAGTTGTTCTCATTATCGTCTCCAAATTTAGATAGCGTAATTGCTTCACTTCCTGTGGTTTTTAACTCCAATTTCTCTGCTAAATGTCTTGTGATAAATGACCTTGTTGCGCCTTCGTCAAAAAGAATTTTTGCATCAATCTGTTGTTCTTTGTAGGTTAGTGGTGCTATTGCGGTCTTTAATAAAACATTTGGGCGAACACAATTTAAAGATGAATATAAAACAGAAGTCTCCGATTCCTCCGCGTTGTGTTTTTGTACTGTACTTATACTACTTGTACTTGTAGTTTCTTTATTGCATAGGCTTGTGTGGTGACGTCTATCACACTTCTTGCAGTTAGATTTTGATTTGCAATCTACTACGCGGTGTCGCCCTAAGCAATTATAGCACAATCTATCTTCTTTTTACAATTTTCATGCGGTCGTTGTGGTCTGTAAATTTGGTACATTCAGACGAAAAGTGTGATTCCTTGCAGTATGCGCAGCTGACTTGATAAGATTCCTGTGGTGAATTAGTCTTTGGCCAGTTTTCTCGAGATTTTGTGTTTGTGTAGAAGGTAGCTGTAGCGCTCGGACTTTCAAATGATTCTGTACTGTTACCAGACTCTAAAATTGCCAGTTCCTTAAAAATAGATCTCCTAAGATCACCAAGATACCAATCTGTTGAACCGTGCTCACGTGTTAAGTTTTTGCGTATTTCACTGGGCATTTTGTTGAGTATGACTGGTACTAATAACGAGCCGTATGAGTCTTGAACTTGTCCGAGAGATCAAGGCCACGTATGTATGTTTCTGTCCTGTCGTAGTAGCTTCTAAGGTGCGTAAGCGTATTCTTTGGTGCGGGTATGTCTAGTAGTGCTTGCATGTACGATTGAATAATCTTATGTTTTTGTCCGAATCTTTCATGTATGAGTTCAATAGCTTTGTTGTAGTTTGTGTGCGTAAGAGCAAATCCGGCAATTGTGTATGATGCTTCTCCTTCTAGTAACAACTTTAGGTAATTAAACTTTTGAACGTCGGTTAGAGTGTTGTTGTTGTGAATTGCGGAATCAAAAGAATCCCAAAAGGATTGCCATTCAAGTACGTTTCTGTCAAATGTAGGTAAATTCAATTTCGGTTGTTTATGAAAGTTGCTGCTATTGACGCTTGAATTTGAACGTAAAGACGTGAAATTGAGGCCAGTATTTTGTGAGTCATCTCTTATGTTATATACGGGGCCAACATTTTGAATGGGCTGCAGTGTCTCATTGTGCGGCGAAAAACTTCTAGCGGCTGCATTTAAACTAGATGTATGAACGTGAATAAATTTACGAATTTTACGTATTTTCGTCTCTAAATTAAACTTATACTCATCTGTGTCAAGTATCTCTTGCTCTATATCCTCCTCTTGTACACTATCTAAAATGTTCTTATGCAAATCCTTCAGAATATCTTGCTTTTCCTTTAATGTATCCAGCATTGTTTCCAGCTCGTCCTCTTCCGGTTTTTCTTCTGTTTCACTTCTCTCCTCAAATCTTCTTAAAATCCTAGAAACTGCGCTTCTGTGTCCCGCTCGTATAGATTTCAGCTTTGAAGTCATCTTCTTCTGGTCACGGTACCAATATCGTAAAGTGGTTTTACTAAAACTGCATGTAATATAGCAAAGACGTCTAAACTGTATGAATTTGTATTGATGACTAAAGTACAAGATAACGTCATAAGTAAACGACGTTGGATATACAATAATGCCGCGTTACGTTAACGTTCTCTTCTGTGCGTGATTTCCAACAGATGTCTTCTTGAATCTTAGATTTTGAATTAGCAGATAACATTGGGTCTAGATCGTTAATAACATGTACAAATTTTGAAAGCAGTATGTTATTCATGTGCAAGACTTTTCGTTTTGATATAGAAAAAAAACAACACAGTATTATGATTTGATTTTATTATTACTTTCAACTTTACCACATCATCAGTTCAGTACATATTCTAGTTGGCTTTAGATGGATTTGACTTCTTTTTAAGTTATTTTTTCTCATAAAGCTCTTCAATTGTTTCTGTTCTAAGAAATACTTGGCTTTCAAATACTTATTTATCTTATTCTACAGATCTGATCAGAATCATACTTTTTTTCGATTTTTTTTTTTTTTTTTTTTTTGCTTCTTGGGCATGTTTGCCATGTTAAACACCCTCTTCATTTACGTTTTGTTTTACATCCTTTCTTTTTAAGTTCGTCGTGCTTTGCTTGACTGGAGCAAATGCGTGCATCTGTCTTTTTTTGTTGGTTTGTCTGATTTAGTTATGCATGTATCCTTTAGAACCAGGATATTATAATGGTCCTTATCTATTAAATCATCCTTGTCTAATGGAATTGTATTAACTATGTTTGTTCATAAGTTTTATATGGTTCTTTTTGAGTGGTAAACGTTTCCAAAAAATATTATTTTGTGTTTGAAACGTGCTGATGGGATACTCTGAGGAACCTCATTTTGATCCTGGCTTCTATGATGAGTTTAATGGATTCAGTGTAATAAATGATTCATCGATGGTAATACTAATCTCGAAACAAGCTTCATTCTCAACTTTTGTTAAAGAACTGCAGATTTATGCTTTTGATATCGTCATGTCGTCTTTAACCAATTTTTTTTCCAAGTTCACCAATCTGGGAAGTTTATACAATATTGTTGTTTTGGCATGCAGTTTATCTCTGCGGACAATATCACAATTTTGCTGGTAACTCGGCTCGTCTTGGTTTTTTCCAAGCCACATCCCAACCTTCGATCCTCCCCTGATTTAAATATAATCAATTGCAAGATACATAATTATTTGTTTCTAGTCATTTCATATTGAATACATTTTAACTTAAAAAATAGCGTCAATCGTAATCTCTGGCGTCTAGAAATACACGTGGATGAATTGTGTATGTATACAAGTGTTTTCCAAATCATGTGTATATTTTTTGTTCTTGTTTACCTACAGTTATTTCGGAAATTACTTGCAGATCCACATTAGCATTTGTTCGATATCTGATGTTTTCATCTATTTTTTTGTGATTCATTTTGTATCATTATCATCGATGAGATCTTGTCTTGTCTTACTTACATCATACAACAGAAAAAAATGATAAAATTTCACCTATATTTAGGTATTCAATTATGTCACTATTCAGCGCCTATTTTTCTGTTATCACCTGGTAGAAAAACTAACAAGAATGGAAAAAATGGGAACAAGGCGACTATGGTTCTAATTTTTGCGAATTTTTTTTATTCAATAATATTTTAAATTCATTCAATATCTTTATATATTAATGCATAATTTTAAGTGACAAAGATGAGATTCGTGAAAAGTAGTAGATACCCTAAGTTGAATTCAAACAATGGTGAACAAAGAATTGTTTTTCTTTTCCCTGGAAAAAAAACTAATTGTTATGCTATATACATCGCTTGATCATCACTCACCCATTAACGACAATCAGATCTCATGTCAAAATAAGTTTTTCCTTTTTAATAATTAACCGTGCACGAAAAGTTAACTGACAGGTATAAATTTCTTCAATCAGGAAAAAAATATATACCTGTATATTTATATTTCTAATTAAAATATTTAGTAAAATTAAAAAAAAAACATGAAAAGAAATAAAATCTGACATATTGTTTTCGAAAAAAAAGTGTGATATAAAAAAAGAAGATGTGTTATGATTGCCAATGACACAACTCCAAACCGCATAGTCAGCTACAAGAGGCCACGAAATGACAATGTGAAACAATTCAAACGAGAAAACTAACGGTCTTATTTATGTAAAAAAATAATTACTCTGCTGTTCAAGACAGCGTTTTAAATTTATCTTTTTTTTTCATTTTGTTCCAAGAGGGTTTATACTTTCGCAATATTATACTAAATCAATGATTAGTTTTGAATTATTCATATATATGGAAAGATAAATGTCAAAAATTTCTTATGCATTTGGTTGAATTTGAAAAGAAGGCATAGGTAAATTATATTGAAACCTAACTTATTTCATAAATATGACAGACAAATTATTCCTGTTATGGACTCTAAAACACCTTATGAATGTGTCCCTGTATTTTTTGCTTTTATAGGTTTACATGTTGGATATAAAAAAACAAATGCTGTTCACGTCGGAAGCTTTAAAGATATTATGGAGATAAGCTTATGATGTTGAATTCGGCAAATTACAGCGGTCTTGTTCATATTGCATTGACCTCAGCCTCAATTTGGAAACCAAATATCATAATTTTGAATTCCGTAAGCACACAGAAAACGCTGACAAATACGGGCGATGATAAACAATGTGTTACCGTTAATCATGATGGTTTCATTGAATGGTGGTTGTATATTAATTTACAGACTCAGTGTAAGGTGCAGTTAAGATGTCATCCTTTTAAAACACAAATATGCAATATATCCAAATCCTGTCTTGATGACAAATTTGAAATATTTCGAAGTGTGGATGATTCTTTTACCATTGACAGTATTGAACCAAATTGTGACTGGTATGTTGACTTATTTAAGTTTTCGTCGAGAAATCTCGGGTTTGCAATTGGAGAACAAAATGACACGTGGAAGCCCATTTTAAACTTGGAATTCCTTGATGCCATTGATTGAGTTGTCAGTTACCGACTGTTTTACATTTTGGTTACCTGTAAGAAGTTTCCAAAAACCTACCTTATCAATATTTGTTTTTGCAGCAAATGCTGTTCTCCTTTGCCTTATCAATGATTAGTTGCCACGA
Source organism: Mytilus galloprovincialis (assembly GCA_037788925.1). Lineage (NCBI taxonomy): Eukaryota > Metazoa > Mollusca > Bivalvia > Mytilida > Mytilidae > Mytilus > Mytilus galloprovincialis. Next base: position 36,301,723 of record CM075340.1, read on the forward strand.
ATTCTGATGATATATTAATTTTTGGATTATTGCTTTGCTCAATATTTTTATAAGTGAACTTGTTTTCGTGCTGAATATTTTGATTACAATAAAATATTGATGGCATTTTGAGTGTTGTGGTGATATAAAGGAGTGTGCAAATAAACCCTTTACAACATGCTGCAGGTCATACATAAAAAATTGAGACAGAAAAAAGACAATTTACAAAAAAAGTAAAATCACAAAAATACTGTACTCAGAGGAAAATCCATTCGGAAAGTCCATAATCACATGTCAAAATCAAATAACAAAACACATAAAAAACGAATGGACAAGAACTGTCATATTCCTGACATGGTACAGGCATTTTCAAATGCAGAAAATGGTGGATTAAACCTGGTTTTATAGCGCTGACCTTCTCATTTTGATGACAGTCTATAATCAAATTCCGTTATATTAACAATGATGCGTGAACTAAACAGACATTATAAATAAAATAGTCAAAATATGGATACAGCAGTCATCATCGTGTAACAATTTTAAAAGGACAATTTAACAGAACACAAAAATATTTATCTACAAACACATTCATTGATTCTTGTGTCTGATGTCAGAAAATTTTATACGTCATATATATTTGTCGTTCAATGTATATACAAACAATTTTAAAATATCACATAGGCAATGTTAGCATACAGGATAAAACAAAAGTATGTAAGAATTAATTTCAGATTAATAGACCGAGATTTAAAATAGTCCAAAAGTTATATAGAATTTATAAGAAATGTGTGAACTTCCAACAAAAGATGCCGAAGAGAAGCGAGACTGTTCTGAAAATTGAACATGGTAATTTGTCTATAAAATTTAAAAGAAGGAATTGATCAAACGTTTATACATCATTGTGGAATGAAAATACAATTGGTGGCGATTAGTGACTACATAGATGTTAAATGATGAATCTAATGATCTGACGTTTCCGAAATATGGGTATTATTACAACTCTGGTGGTGTTTGTTGCATATTGTATATTAGAACTATTATAACGGGAAATATATGGAAAAACTTACAACCTATGCTCTGATGAAAAATGAGAAAAAAACTCTGATATTATGGCAACACTAATGTAAAAGAAGTCAAAATGTTCTTGGCATATATTGACACATCTAAGAAGCGTCTGCATTCTATATATGGACAACTTATGAGATAACTGTGTTGTTTTTTTAGCTTTAAAACAGTACAAGTATGTAAAATGGGTACATAATCATAGGTTTGTTTTACTGTCGCAAACTAAGTTTACCTAGCGATAGTTCCAGCAGTGCAAACGTTTTAATTGTTTGTTTAGTCTTAGCGATGTGGTTTTAAAGAATGAACACCTTCGTAGTTTATTTCTTACAAAATATTGTTATAATTTATTTACGAGATGTTAATGATAAACCTCATATACTCTTTCAAATAATCCATTTGTTTTCTACTTCTGAAACATCAATATATAATCACGTAATTAATTCAGACCTGTATAAATAAGCGCCTGGTTTGCCCTGTGCTTGTCCGTTTTGGTCATTCTGCTTGTGTTAATTACCTTTAACTTTTCCCACTTTTGGGCACCCTTCTTCTGAAACATCTTAATGTTAAACTCTTTTATCTTATTTCAATAATCCACAAAATCTACAGTTCGACAATCACTTTATTCTACGTTTTACTCACTGGAATCCAGGAAAAATCTCTAAATTAATAGTTTCAAAAATATTACAAAGGTACGTTTCGCTAGCGCTATATTGACAATTATACCTATTATATCTATTTGTTGTGCTCACGTCAATATAAAGGAACTCTATTCGACTGTCGTTAAAGTGAGATATTTAGCTAGATATAAAACTATTTTTAATCCACCATTTTTCTGCTTTAGGTAATACCTGTACCAAATATGGAATATGACAGTTGTTTTCCATTCGTTTAATGTGTTTGAGCTTTTGATTTTGACATTCGATAAAGAACTACGTTTTGAGTTTTTCTTCGTGTTAGATATTTTTGTTATTTTACTCTTTGGTAGTAAATAAAAGCAAATCCTTATGTTATAATGGAAATCTAGGAAAAAACAAAATCAATAAACCACGACTTATGCAGTGGAGGATACTGTGGTAGCAGTAGTCAAAGAGGAAGATTTTATTCGGATGTTACACTTTAAACCGAAATTGAACTTAAATGCTTTCATCTAACCGGATTAGGACGACACAACGTATAACCCGAATTTTCGCTACGTTACCCTCTAAAAAATTTGTATAAAAGGTACAAGGCTAATAACTGTATTCGCTAGACGTGCCTCTCGTCTACAAAAGACTCATCAGTAACGTTAAGTAAAAATTATTATAAACAGTTAATTAGTAAATATGACAACAGAAAGCGGTTACAACTATAACCATGTTTTTATTTTTAATTTAGCTCAGCTTTTGCCTTCACTTTGTGTCCGTCGTATTCTCTTTTTATATACTAAGATTATCTCATCTAAAGCTACTCGGCCATATTAATCAAACTTGCCACAATTAGCAATGAAGTATATATTTAAAAAAATGTGTACGCCTGATCCTAGTTAGATATGACCGACAAGGCTAAACATGGAACATTGGGATTAAACGCAATGTTTGTTTAATCTTAAAAGCTAGATAGCAAAAGAGAAAATCTGCAACCATATACATTCACCATAATCTATCATCTGTCGATTGACATATACATATCAGACAACTCTTATCGGGGTATAACCCTTAAACGACAAATTTTACCGATTTTTTCTTCATTTTAGCCTATTATTTTGAAAATTATGGTAAACTAGAACACACCCGCGGGTCCGTGAATAGATAAAAGTACTTATGCCTTAGTTATGGCCTGGTATTTTAGTCTTCATTTTGTATGCTGTAAGGTGCACAGTTACATTTCTCTGTTTCAAAATCACGCATTCATTTAAATCACATCCTGGTTTCTTACTACATAGAAATAAGAAAATGCGAATGAGTGCCAATTAGACAACGGACCATCCAAGTCATTATTTGTAAATGTTAACAATTAAAGGTCAAATCACAGTCTTATGAACGGAGCCTTGACTCACATCGAACAGCAAGCGATAAAGGGCTAGTGTAAAACCATTCAAACAGGAAAACCAACGGTCTAATCTATATAAGAAAATAAGAATTTATCTTAACGACTATCTTCACATATGTTGTTTTTTTGCAAACGGCCTATCAAAGTGATCAAGTCTTTAATACTTAGTATTTAGATCCTACTTCAATTTGCGTATACAGCAAACAAATGCTGACTTTTAAGCTTAGAATTTGTTTAATGAATTTATTTCATTCGTTCATTACATGTATCAATTTTTCTTCTGTTGAATCCTTTCAGATTTCCTTTTTTCTGTTGTTTTGAAAACGGAATTTGAATCATTTTGACAGGCACATTTTTTTCTAATTTGTTCCAACTTTTGAAACTACAGCAGTTTGTTTTATAGATTTTGAAGTAAAATTACACTTAATTGCATTCATGATCCGACACCAGATCTTTCACGATCTGATCGCAAAGCTGGACCAAGGTTAGTCATTCTTTCACGATCAATTCTCGCGATAAACCGAATGAAACCCGTGTTTAAATTAATAAAAGATCACCTAGAACGGATGTTTCCTGAGGTAACATGTATACATATTGTTTCAATTTTCTAAACATTCATCACACGGGTTACTAGTAAATTTTACATAATCTTAACTACACCTGTAACATGCAGAGTTATCGAACGTAATTTTGACTTGAATAGTTGCATATGAGAAGAAATGATAAGATCTACTAATACGTCAACATGACTTTAAATGTCAGTAATCCCTTGATAGAGTTATTCCCCTTATTAATAATTTTACTAAAAAGTGACCATTGTTGAAATGTGGGTGAGCAACACAGGCTCTTCATAGACTATAATTTCGTATTGTTTTTATTGTTTTATATGTATATAGCATATATTTTTACCATTAATAATAACTCATTTAATTTTGACGCATGACTGCAAACATGTGCGTTTTTAACTACTTACATATGTAGATATGTAATCTCTTTACAATTTTTTTTAACCTTGCTGTAGTGTACATACAAGTTAAATGTCTCTTGTTGAAGATTATATGTTGACGTGAAGGTATGATTAGAATTAAACAAATAATATTTAAAGAAATATTGATCTAAAGTTTTTCAATGCGTTTTAAATTGATATTCTCTTTTTGAAGCATTTTAAAGTATGTATTGATTAATTTAAAATCATTATTGCATTTTGAAAGCCATAGAACAGGTATATGTTTTATCATAAATATACTGTATTGTTTGTTATTTATACATACTATTTAGGATTGAAGCTTCAAGGAATATATTCTATTTGATCTGGCCAAAAAGTAAATTTAACAAAGTGTAACATGGAATTTGCTGTTTCTATTTTTTGTATACATTTATTTATCGTTGAAGTAGCTGTTTATACCATTACTGATGTGAGATTATTAAAAAAGGATTTATTCAATAATTATGATAGGCAAGTTTTGCCTAAAACTAATACGGAAAATCCTGTGAGCGTTTCTTTATCTTTTTCGCTTTTATCAATGTACGAGCTTGATATTAAGAATCAATTACTGTCCGTGTCTGCGGCATTTAAGATATCTTGGAAGGATGAACTATTGACTTGGAATTCAACAAAATACGGCGGTCTTGATGAACTAACTATTAATCTAGCCTTAATTTGGAAACCTGATGTCATAGTTGTGAATTCTGCAGGCATACATAAAACGCTGACAAATGATGATACTTATCACTATGTCAACGTCAATCATGATGGATTAATTGACTGGTGGGTATATGAAAATCTAAAAACTTACTGCAGAGTAAGAATGAAATATTACCCGTTTGAGACTCAAACATGCGACATAAATATAACGAAAGCTTATCTTGATGATAGGTCTCAAATTTTACAAAGTGTTGACGATTCTTTTAGTCTTGATAATTATGTTCCCAATGGTGAATGGGAAATTTTACCAATAAAATCCGATAAGCAAACCTTCCTCCGATCTAGAAGAGAACTATCAGGCTTGCAATGGAAGATAGAAATGCAGCGTCGACGATTATTTTATTGTTGGAATTTACTGATGCCATTGATTTCGTTGTCAATAGCAGATTGTTTAACCTTTATCTTACCCACACAAAGTACTGAAAAACTTCAATTATCAATTTTTGTCTTCGTGGCAAATGGAATTCTAATTCGACTCTTTAATGATGGTATGCCGTCAATTTCTGAAGAGGTATGTTTGTTTGGTGCATTACTTTGGGCGAATACTTTGATAAGTGGACTTATAATTGTTATGAATATTTCAATAACGTCACTGTTCTTTTGTAAATCTCCGATATGTATTTCAAATTGTTGCGTTCGCATAAAGAATTTGTGCAAATGTAAAAAGATAACCCATCGCTTTAAGTGTTGTTTAAATGAGGACCATCCAGAATGCACAATGAATGAAGATAAGAAATGTTATGTTCTGCATGAATTTCATGAGCAGAAAAAAGTACATCCATGGCTCCAAGGTGAATGCAAACAAACATATTTTTATTATGGTAACAGTAATGACGACAATGGCCCAAAAAACAACGCGAACAATATTGGATGGGACGATGTTTCACGTAATATTGATATTTATGCATTTTTTATATTCCTTGTAATCTATGCTATAATATACGCAGTATTTTTATCCCTTATGTTAGTGTGAACGGTTATGCATTTTTTCAAAGATTACTACGAAATACATATTTTAAACTAAAAAGAATGCTAACCATGGTTTTTGGTGTGGTTTGTGTTGCCAAGTCTTTGGTTTTCTATGGGTGTGTTTTGTTCACTGTTGTTCGTCTTTACGTTGGATTTTTTTTTGTTTTTCGCAATAGCATTTTTATTTTGGTTTCGCCTGTTTTTAAACAGCATTCAACTAAAGTACTAAAATGGAATAAATTATATTTCTACAGTATTACATTAGCACTTGAAAAAAAAACATCTCTCAACACTCTACCTCGCTTTATGTACAACAGAATATTTTTCGATTTAAATTTGATTATTAAACAGTTTTCTGTTAAAAGCTCATCTGGATTTAGGTCAGTTGTATTGCTAAGTCTTTAATTATTGATGTCGGTTTATGTTAACAGTTGTGTTGTCTTTTGGCAAGTTCTTCGTTTTTGTTGTGGTTGGATTTTAAGTTTGTTTTCGACTCTTTTTTTACACTAATATCTGTTTTAGGATAGCATCCAAAAAACATTTAATTTGAAATCAATCATCATTTAAGACCGACAACAAATATTTTAGGTCAAATAGTAGTTTAACACAAGATTGACTGGGGAATAAAAATATTGTCATTGTTGGTCTTCCGACAGGAAGTTAGACCTCTACTTAAAGGTGTAACACCACTAATTCGGGCCCGGCCAGAAAGCACATACCAGAAAGAAGTACATATTTAACACAAAATAGTTCCTACGCATGGACATAACTTTCAAAATATTTAGAGTATTTTATTAATTTTGGAATCAAATGAAAGCTGCATAACTGGTGATCATTGTTGAACAATTTTTGACTGATAAATTTGAATAATAAAAAAATGGCATGAAATTTAAAAAGGAGGGTACATTTTGCCTTTTTGTCAGATCGGAAGTACCTGTTTTGGTACATCCGAAGTTCCGGGAACCAGTTCTTTCTTATATGCAATGTAAGGTATGTTGATTTTTTCAGTACAGGACACCAGAAGGTGTTGCTTTGACACGCAATGATTGTCACTTTATTTGAACTTAAGATAAAAGAGCTGTGACCAATCGAAATTGAGGAATTTAACATAGAAAGCAATGGGGCCATTAATTAGTGGTGTACTTCCTAAACGGAGCGTCAGTTCGGTTATGTAGGATATAGTAATACATAGCCACGTCTGGTCAGACTGGTAACGTTAATTCCGAAGTCTCGTGTATAGTGAGTGACACACTTTTTTCATGTTATTACCCTTACAAAATCATTTTGAGCTATCTGTAGTTTGGCTGTTGCAAGACCATGTCTCTCCCTCTATACCATTCATCCCAATCGATCGTAATTACAGAACCTTCCTTTGGCATTTAATATCAATTTGTTCTCGTCCAGAACATGCATGAAATATTTGACACTGGATGACGTATAGCAATCTTAAAAAATGTTTATTAAAATAATAGTTTCAGTCATGTCTTAATTTTTTTGAATAGCTGATCACTTGTTAACTTTAAAATAAAAACCTTCATTTGAAGCATTAATTCTTAAATGGAATCAAATGGATAGTTTTGATAATCTTGTATTTCTAATTATCAGCTTAGAACAGCATATCGGTAATGATAAGTGTGTTTAGATTGTAGGTAATTTATTATTTTATTTGTGTAATTACATTTTTCTGTAAACTGTTTAAAGACCATCATTGTCGTGAAAATTGTTTGGACTGGGGTTGTGAACATAATTGTGTGAGTTCAAGGTTATATATTCGTTTCAAAGATGCGTCACTGTTTGTTGTCTGTGTCGTTAATGGAAGATTTTCGTTTGTTGTTCTGGGGTTTACATGTTTTGTCGACTATTATATTATGTGTTTGTGCGTTTCTCTGTGATGAGTGTTCCTGTGTGTGTTTATGCTGTGCCTCAGTCACGTATTGTTGTCATTTTAGCGATTTTTTTAACATTGTCATAAAAGCGGGAGGTTTGACTAACCATAAAACCTAGTTTAAATCACCATGTTTTCTTAAAATGTCAGAAATATGGCATTTGTTATCAAATAGTTCGTTTCTATGTATGTTGGCGTTTGTTTTGGTTGTACTTCCGTTTTCCTTTTGCAGTTGATGTGTTTCCCTCGGTTTTAGTTTGTAACCCGGATTTGTTTTCTCTCAATCAATTTATGGCTTTTAAACACCGGTATACTACTGTTGCCTTTATTCATAATGCACACTCAAACAGATTTGCATGATATATGTTTAATTTCAAAGGCATTAATATCTTATAAATGCCTCCTGATGCTAGTGTGTATTATCATTGATATAAAATTGATTTTTTTTTTAAATCTAGAAGAACATATAAAACGTTTCAGCGCTATTGTGAATGTGCATGTTAAACGTGGTTCTAAAGTATTCGTGTACATTCTTAAATTTCATATTACAATAGATATAGTAAAGATTATTGTTTACCTCTTTATATTTCATTGGTCTTTACAATATATTGTCCACAACTCATCCAAAAACCAACTACATTTCTACCTAATATCAAAAGTCATGTCAATCTGCCAGTGTTTTATATTCTCTTATATGAAGAGACCTAGAGGGTGACAGCTTGTAATACATAGCACATTGTGGCCTTGTTTTCCAATTTATGTGCCATATTTTATTTATTTCTTCAAGTCAGTAGTGATAATGTGATTATTCATGTCAAGTTATCTGAACCATTCGTTGTGTATTTATCTATCGTTGGTCTGTTTGTAATGTGCAGTACGTTTGGTGTGTACTGGTTTCGGTGTTTTTTTATGTTTTATTTAATATGAACATTAGATTTCAGTATTCATCAATCACCATTTTACATTCTATTTTCAACATTTAATATTCTATTTTCACTTTCAATATTGAACCTGTCGACAATTAACCATGACATTAATATTTTTTAACGATATCAACGATAAATAGATAAACGACATGATCCCTCTACTAAATGAAAACAACACTTTACAAATTGCATGCGTCCGAAGTGCTTTTTTGAATCGACCTTCATAAGAAAATCTCAAAGCCGAATATTTAGAAGCCAAAGATGAATACGAACCGTTACTGAGTACAGTTGAAAATCTGTATGACCTAGAAGGACACAAAATAAAGCCAGATCCATTAATTGTTGTATATGTTTTCTTTTATTTATAAACGGACAATATAAGAAAGGTTTGGTGAAATCATTTCAGTACCGAAGTATAGTCTACTGATGAGCTCGTGAGTTTCTATTCCAAATGGCTTCTTCTATACGAAATTCAGCAAGACTATTAATATATAAAGTACTTTACAGGTCTGGAATTAAAAACACATTTAGGAATTATTTCTTTACAATTTTACCAGTCTATGAATCAACACATTATATAACATAAAATTGAGAATGGAAATGGGGAATGTGCCAAAGAGACAACAACCCGACCATAGAAAAAAACAACAGCAGAAAGTCACCAACAGGTCTTCAATGTAGCGAGAAATTCCCGCACCCGGAGGCGTCCTTCAGCTAGCCCCTAAACAAATATATACTAGTGCAGTGATAATGAACGCCATACTAATTTCCAAATTGTACACAAGAAACTAAAATTAAAATAATACAAGACTAGCAAAGGCCAGAGGCTCCTGACTTGGGACCGGCGCAAAAATGCGGCGGGGTTAAACATGTTTGTGAGATCTCAACAATATACCTCTAGCCAATGTAGAAAAGTAAACGCATAACAATACGCACATTAAATTTCAGTCCAAGAGAAGTCCGAGTCTGATGTCAGAAGATGTAACCACGAAAATAAACAAAATGACAATAATACATAAATAACAACAGACTACTAGCAGTTAACTGACATGCCAGCTCCAGACTTCAATTAAACTGACTGAAAGATTATAATTTCATCATATGAACATATGATGAAGGTTTTAAATTAAAGTCATTAGAAACCTCGAATTAAAAAAAATATTGCACATGTTTTTTTATAACCCAATGGATACTTTTCATTATAAAACTTATATACATATACTTTTTTCTGAAGAGAATTTTATAATTTGTTCATATTTAGAAGAAGTTTACTTTATTCTAATTGCTTGCTTCCAGGAAGCAATTCGCTGACATATTTTCCGCATGCAAAGTGACCTCAGCGTGACCCATCTCGTAAAATTCAAGTGACCGCAATACGCATGGATGTCCTTAAATAATCTATTATCTGATTCTACATGTTAAACATGTGCTCAATATCCAAGCTTTTTTGTTGATTGTTGACAAACGGGTGACAATCGTTAAACTTCGGCTTCAAAACACGAATTTTAATTGCCTGCCATATTTTCAACATTGTTTTTGTTTTCAAGAAACACTACATTGACTGCCTGATTAGGGAACTGGGGATAAATAACACACTCGGAAATCCTACATATACACAAAGTACGTTTACAAAGCAGGAGATCCTTGAAAACCACAAATCGGTTCTAATTTCCTTTGGTGTCAATCCAAAAGATGAAGACCAGGATATTCTATCCTGATATTGGATTCCTAAGCTTCAAAAGAATCCTTGTAAGGAAAGGTATATTGCGAGTTCTTCCAAGTGTTCTACTAAACCCCCTTCTAAAGTTCTTACAGCCATACTCACTGCAGTTAATGGGTACCTATTGCGCTCCTCTACTTGGAGATTTGTTTGTATATTCTTATGAAGCAGAATTTATGCAAGGGCTTGTACAGACAGGAGAAAAGAAATTAGCCCTGTCTTTTGATTTCACCTTTCGGTATACTGATGATGTATTGTCCAGGCCTGGGGTAGTGGTAATTTGTAATTGTAATTGTAATGCATTGTAATATTACTTTTTTTATGTAATCCAAAGTCATTTGTAATGCAAATTTTCTGCATTACATATAAATGTAATGTAATGATCACTTTAGTTAGAAATCAATATAATGCCTTTTTTACAAATTGGTAAAATGCATAAAATTGAAGAATATAGTAAAACAAAATAAAGATATTAACAAATTAAAGCAAAGGTAAATTTTGAATACAAGTATTGTCAGTTAATTACTGTATTTAATCATCATAGATTGTTTGCCTCTTCAATTTTTCTTCAAGGCTCTATAACCAAATCCCCGAGGCCAACTGTTCTTTAAACTAGCAAATGAAAAAGTAGTGAGCTGTTGTTAGTAGAAAAATTATTCTTAAATTTCATTTTCTTGTCATTTTCGAATGAGATTTTGCAAGGACAACATGGTAAATAATTTATTAGACCAATTTGAATTACCACCTGACACTGATGGAACATTTAAAGCAAAATGCAGACATTGTCTAGCCTTGATTTCTGGAAGTTTGAAATTGCATCAAACTTTGAGACACACATTAAGGTAAGAAATATAAAACTTCTTTAATTGGCAAAAGGGTGTGTGTAAATTTTCAAGTCTTGATCTTGGTTTCTGATATTTGTATAAAATGATATTTGGAATTTTTGGTGTTTAGTGGTCCATGAAAAATCTTTTAAAAGAATATTAAAATATATTATTAATAATATTACCCTGAAGATTGGTCCTGTCTGTGTTGTTAATTCACCAAGTAAGTAACATCAAATGTTTTTATTGCAATCAAATCCTCTCAACTTATTTTTGTCCTAACGGAGCCCTTGGGCATTTAACAAGATAAGCCTTTAATGACACATTTCTTATATCCATTTGAAATCACTCTATGATGTCTTAATGATTAAGTGCTCAATGTTAGAAACAAAATTACATGTCAATTAATTTATTTTTCAGAGAAAAAACAGAGAAGTGCTAGAAATTAAAGAAACCCAACATAAAACTTTTTCAGCTAAATTAACAATTTTTACCAACCAACATCCAACAACAAATACCATAGTAATAATGTGATGCAGAAAATGTCAACTGATGCACTAATAATGTTTATTGCGGGGGATAATTTACCATTGTCAATTGTGGACAGTTCAAATTTTAGGCATTTTGTTGAGAAATTAGACCCGAAATACCAATTGCCAAGTAGAAAACATCAGTCAACAAAACTCTTAGTTGAAAAAGCCAGTGAAGGTCAGATTAATTTGAAGGAAAAATGTCATCAGCTAAAAGGGTAAATTTGACAATTGACCTTTGGTCAAACAGGCAAATGAGAGCATTTATGGGAATAACAGGAGATTTTATCCAAGACTGGACAGCTCATTCCGTTATGCTTTTATGTAAACGCTTTAAAGGGAAACATACAGCAGAAAGTATTCGTTACGAGTATGAAGAAACTCTAGCAGTATTTGAAATTGCTGACAAGATATGCACAATTGTTACAGATAAAGCCTCAAACATGGTGAAGGCGTTTAAAACATCTTTGCCAGGATTCGAGGACACAGATGATGGTGACAGTGGTAATGATAAACCAGAAGATATAGGTTGTGTTGATGAAAACGAAGATGAATTCGAACATTTACCAAAAACACTCCAGGTGTTATGCCCATACGCTTCAAGAGAGGGACGAAAGATACCAAATGGACAGTCAAACTCAGAAATCTAAAATAAACTGACAACGCCATGTTCAACTGATTATAAAGGTTGGCTTAAAAGACTGTACATAGCATATGTGTACTGTCATTGCAAAGGCATCCAAAATTGTTAATTTTGTTAGAAGATCAATTCATGCAAGTGAAAATAAGTTACAAGCTGCAAATGTTACGAGATGGAATTCCCAACTAACAATGATCAGGTCTATTTTGAAAATTTCAGAAGAGAAATTAAACAAAGTTGACAGTCCAGTTAAATTGTCAAGTTACTAAATGAAAATTTTTCATGAATTATGCTTAATTCTTGATCCATTTGAATAATTATGTGACACTATTGGTTCAAAACAATGTAAGTGCTAGTCTTACAATTCCTGTAACTCTGGGTCTAAAACACACAGTGAATCAGCTGTCAAATGTGTACAACAATAAGATGGTGACAACATTGAAGAGCTCAATAGAAACCAGACTGACTCAGTTTGAGGAGGTCAATGACTTTATTTTGGTTGCTATACTGGATCCCAGATTTAAACCTAGATGGAGTGAGCTTGAACAGGTTGCCCCATATACAGTATTACTGAAAAACATGACAAGTGCTCTCGAATCACATCTAGGTGATACTTTTGATCAAGAAGATGGATGTTCACCACCTCTTAGAACCTTAAAAGTGTCTTTTTCAGTTTCATGCCTCCAACTACTCCATCAAAGAGTAGACACAGGCCTGGTTCAGTACATTATATTGACATTTACTTGTCTGAGCCATGTGAAGAAATGTCAATCAATCCACTGGAATACTGGAAGTCAAATTTAGTGCGCCTTTCTTCTTTGGCTAATACAGCTATCAAGTATTTAGCCATTCCCTCAACATGAGCTTCTGTAGAAAGGCTTTTTAGTATTGCCGGAAAGGTGTACATACCTGATCGTTGTTCTTTTAATAACAGCACCTTTGAAGGACTTATGATGATAAAGTGCAATGGACATGTTAATTAATCAGTATTTGAAGTCTATATATGTCACTAACACTGTATATATATATATATATATATATGTACATATACCCCTGTAATATTTATCAATTTCTTATAAAAATCTGTTTTTGAAATGTTTTTAGTTTTTATATTGAAAAAGGTAATGTTTAATGTAATGCATTACACAAGCCAAGTAATAGTAATTTAATGCATTACATGTTAGAAAAAATGTAATTGTAATTGTAATGAAAGAATCACAAAGTAATAATAATAATAGATCCAGTGATCACTTACATTTAATATATCTAAGTGAACTTGAAATTAAAGATACTACCGACATAGATAAATCTGCTTCATATTTAGACCTTTTTTCTCGAAATGATTACTGATGGTAGGTTGAATACCAAAATTTATGACAAACGCGATGATTTTAATTTTCCTATAGTCAACTTTCCATTTCTGTGTAGCAACATCCCAGCGGAACCAGCATATGGAGTATATGTGTCTCAATTGATACGTTACTCTAGAGATATCTCAAAGTACGTTGATTTTTTCGAACGAGGAATACTGCTTTCTCAAAATTTGCTAAGACAGGGCTATGAACCAATCAAATTAAGGTTATAAATCAAGAAATTTTACGGTCGCCATCATGAGCTGATTGACCATTATGAGAAAAGTGTGTCAGAAAACATATCTGATATTCTTCGTCAGTCATAATAACTTTCAATTATTACCGAACTGAACAAAGAAATAATACGACGGGTGTCGTATACAGTGCAGGAAATGCTTTCCCTTCCGGAGCACCTGATTTCACTCCCGGTTTTAAGTGGAGTTATGTAAATGTCCTTTGGTTTTGTGAGTCTAAGTTTACTCCTTGATTTTGATTGTTATTGTCTTTCACAACTACACTGACCGATTGAAAAAAAAAATTACAACTACACGAAATTTATGCGAAAAAAAAATAAAATCGTGCACAGAAGACTACATTTATAATGTATGTATGCATTGGTTCAAGAATTGGAATAACATTATTTTTCACCAGTCACTCGTTTCATATAACTTTAAATCATGGGGTATTATTTTGACAGAAATAACAACAATGCCACTTCAAGTATTTCATATGCGTTTCCGCCTTTCGTTCGATGACTCGTTATTTGATTTGGCATATGGATTGGTAATTGATTCTCGACATTTAATCAATTAAATCGTTGACACTTTCCGGTCTTGAAGGTGTTCACGGTAATATACGAACAGGCCAGTTATTACAAATATACTACAGAAGTAACCAGAATAATTCACTCGTTTGGCACTGAACTATGATGGTCACAATAACCTCTTCTTGTTTATTTTCTGATTTCCAACCAAACTGATTACAAAAAAGAAAGTTGTGCTTAATATTCAATTATTATGTCAAAAGACTTTTTAAAAATAAATACAAAATTTAACGGCTGTTCTATCCCCATTTAAATATTTTAATACAGTAATGATTTTTTTTATTTATATAAATCCACCTGACTAATAAGTAATTCCAGAGGCCCTTTTGTAACCGCGTGTTTACAGATAGGAATCAAAGAAGTCTTGTTGCTGCGAATAATTAGACAAATCAAATGGATTTAGATCAGAGATATGCAGGTTATTAATAAATACTAATTGACTGTTGTTATTCCTCTCCTGACAGTTCTCTTGTGGTTAAAGTACCAAAAGCCAAGGTGAAATAAATAAAATCGTACTTCAAATTTCCGAATATGATTATCAAGCTGCATACTATCTGTATCTCTATGCGCACGTTGATGATACCAATTCTGGCTTTTACTCGACAGGAGAAACAGAGCAAATAGAGGCAACAGTAGTATACTGCTGTTCAAAAATTGACGACATTAGTTTCAAGTTCTCGACTAACTTTGCGCACTCTTTATCATCCACCTCTTTAGCCAGTAAATCAGAGTATGAACGAATAAAGATTACTTAAACTGTCCGGTTGTATATTGAATTGTAGGAACTTGAAGCGCCTTTGATTTATTCTTTAGTGAATTGTTCACTGTATTGGCACTTCAAAGACGACAAAACGTTTAGATTGGTAATCGCTATAGTTTTACATAAAAAAGAAGATTTATAGCTGGAACCAAAAAAATCAACCTACTTGTAAAGAAATACCAACCGCTTGGTTGTTCCTCCCGGCAGTAATGTAGATTGCCTAATTCTAAGTCAGTTAGTATTTTTGTGATTGATCTATGTTTGCTTGATTTGTAGTTCCCTGTTATAAATCTTGCAGATCTACGGTGAATCCATTTAAGTTGGTTTATGTCGTAAGTTGTAAATCGATCCCATACAATTGTTCGATTGTTAGTTTTACTTATGAAATATGAGCTGTTTTCTTGTTGTCATTTAGGCAGAATCATAGATTGCGTTTGGGAAGTCCGAATCAAATGATGTTATTACATTTTGTCTTGTGTCAATTACATCAATTTTGCCATACCCCAATGTTTACTTAGGTGTAGAAATATAGTCAATTTGCTAAAGCGTTTCATCCGTTTTTTTTGCGGGATGTATACATGGTAATGTCTTTGTCATTTTGGTCTCTTGTGGACAGTTGTCTCATTTGCAATCATACCACATCTTCTTTTTTATATGTAGATACGCATCCACAACCGGTCAAAGTGTGCACTTGAAATATAATGCCTCACTAAATGAGCTACGCTTTTTTGTGCACGCTAAAACATTTGCCACAATTCTTTTTCTATATGTGACAAGTTGCATGGAATCATTAGCGGCTAAATATCCTACATAATTAGCTGGACCTTGCTATTTGTTTTCATTTTTTGTAATCTGTTTTAGTCCTTTATACATGGTATATGCATGAAATATCTGCAACTGTATCATGTGTATGTTAAGCAACCAAAAACAATGATTTTAGTTTTTCAATTTAAAAATACAGTCGATTGATAACAACATTGTTCGACGATCATTACGTCTATTACTAGGCCAAAGATCGCTAATTGCTAATATCCAAATCGTGTTTGGAGCGAAATTAATTATTCAAAGGAGCTATTGACAGCTATATGATGGTGACAAAAAAAATGCTAAAAATGACGATAATGAAGTTGATGATTACACAATATAATTAGCATGAATCGAGTAATAGACTTTTATTGACAGTTAAAAGGAACAAGCGATCAAATTATATTTTTAAATGAATAAGATCAATGTGAGGCAATTATATAAACTATTGAAGAACAAGTAAGGGCTCTGTTCTCTATGGTACTTACACATGAATTAGACTGGGCATATAATAACAAGAACCATGTATGAACAAACTAAAAGAAAATACTAAAAGGGAAGGATAAAATTAGTTATATAATGAAAAGTTCTCATAACTAGTCATAATAGATATACATACGAGACCAATACCGTATTGTTTACCTACACTAGTACATTCAAAAGTATTAATGTATATAAATGCTTCCTTCTATTCAAAGTGACCTGGAACCTGTATTCACATACCACCTGTATTAAGATACAACGTTTGCCTTCTCCCTTGAGTGGTGTCTTAATAAATGTTACACTGTATTCATGAAGTGATAAAAGGGGAACAATCAAAGGAATGTCAAAGTGAGGTGACTGTAGAGTATTTTGTTTTTGTACATCTACCTACCACACGGTTTATTTCCACTTCATTCAAAAGAAAATTTTTTTTATAGAGAAGCAGGACAATGAAGATTTAAATGTTACACTAAAAATATACTTTTTTTTTATTGTGTATCTTAAAGAGAAAGGGATTATTTACTAATATTTTTCACTAGCAACGTGGAAAAGAGGTAAAAGAGTAGGTACAGTAAGACCCCTTTTTGCCCCAAAATAAAGCAGTTTTACAAAATTGTTAAATTGTAAACTTTCAGTTATTTATTGGAAAGTAGAATACTTCTGCTACATAAATATGGGCTGCTTTTAACAAGACAATGCACATATATCGGGTAATAGCATCAATAAGTCATGCTTAATTACTGAAATCGTCACAATTTTAGCATTTTAGTTAAATTTTAGACAGGTTTCGACTTTAATGGAAGTGGCCGCATTTGTGTTCATTCTTAATATTTCAATGCAAGTTATGGGAATAATACATAACATATATAAAGGTTTAGAGTGAACACGGATTCGGCCACTTTCATGCTTGACAAAAACCATCTACAAAGTGACATATCATGGAACATTTGAAATATTTTTCATATTTAAGCTTGCATTATCATGAGCGTCTTGAATAAAATGGGTTCAAGTCTTTCACATAAACTAAATTGAATTGACTGAATTAGACAAGTGTTTGAAAAGTGTTCACAATCTTTTATCAGATGAACCTGAAATTTGAGGCCAAAATCGGCGCTTATCTGACCTACTCCTTTTGTAAAAGTCCAGTGCATACACTGGTAGCATGACATAAAAGCGCTTGTTTCATGATATTCATAATCAAGGACATTAATTGCAAATACAATTTATGAACAACATAAGATATTTTAAGCAAATAATTACCATACCGTGGAAAAAAAATGGGACACCTCTTTTGTCGTATTCGGATAAATGTAAAATCTATTTACGTTGTAATTTTTTGTGCCACAAAAACAGGTCATTAAATATAGGTGAAAACAAGGGGAAACATAAAAGGGTAAATAACAATCCACAATGAAGATTTGAGAAAGATTGCACTAGAACGCAACAGTATGTATTCCACAAATGCGAAAAATAACTTTTGAAAGTTAATTGACTTAAATTTGGGAAACTTCGTCTCTAAAAGAAAAAAAGATAAAGGACAACTCACTTACTTAACTTTAAAAATAACCGAACCCAAAAACTATGTGCTATCGGTTGTCAACAGTAGCAGTCTATTTATATCTCAAAGCCATTATTTCTTTATAATGAAGGTAATAACGGTTCCTTTTTATGGAGGTGTAACATTCCCCTGGAATTGATCTTGCGATGTATACGACAAAAGTTTATCAAGATATTAAAGGGGATGAATATCGTTGATTCAAAAAGCTGAATAACACGATTGCGAACATAAAATATTCGATCACGCGATGGAATTTTTCTAAATGTATTTTTCATATGTTTTTAGGAGATGTTTTGTTCAACAAATCGTTAGCTTTAGATTTTTTTTATTATCAGCTGAGTATACAAATACAAACTTTAAACGATTGAATTGGTTAATAAGCAAAATATTCCAACCTATCCAGTTGCAAAATGTCTATGGTATTAAGTTGCTACAAGCAACACAAAATGTTTAATTAAATTTAAAAATAACAGAACCTAATAAAACTTTGATATATTAATTAAATTACCACGCAAGAGCAAGTTTAATTTAAAGATATATTCTTCTGATGATTCAATCTCGTTGAAATCTCGTTCGGTAATTATTTTCAAAACATGTGATACAAGGTGAAAATATCAATGAGTTTTAAAAATATTATAATCAAACTAATGTTTGTGAAAAAATTGTGTACTTGTAGTAAATAGTTTTTGAGTAATAATATTTTCAATTTTTATAAGCAATCCTTTAAGTGTGTTCAGAAAATATTTATAGTGTACAAAAAATGATTTTACCAATAATGTTTACGTCCCATATTCATTTATTACTTTTCAAATTTTCTTGCTTTTCTCTGAACTTTTTATGGTGACGTAATGGAAAAAGGCGACCATGTCTGATTATGTCATAAAGAAAGAAAACATCTTTTTGTAGGTATTCGAAAAGATGAATTGAGGATGTCTGCATATCGTTTTAAATCATTAATTAAAAATTAAATCACTATAACAGGAGTGATTGTTCTAATTTTTACATAAGGAAGACATAATCTTTACATCAGTTCAATTGAGGTCTGGAGCTGGCATGTCAGTAACTGTTAGTAGTCCTTTGTTATTCATGTTGATCATTTTAATTCTGCTTAGTTTTTAATGTTACCTTTTCTTATATCTTACTCAGACTTCTTTCAAACTGAGTTTTACTGTGCGCATTGATGTGTGTTGGTGTATTCTACATTGGTTAGAGGTATTAATGGAGGGTTGAGAATTTCAAAAGATGTTTAAACCCGAGGATTTTTTATCATGTCCCAAGTCAGGAACCTATGGCCTTTGTTTGTCTTTTAATGTTTTGTTTTTTTTCATTTTTATGTTTCGAAGTTTAGTGTGACGTCCATGTTTGCTGTACTAAGCTATTTCAATTGATATTTATCGTGTATCTTTTGTGTTGTAATGTTACACTACTGTTTCAAGTTAGGGTGAAGGTTGACGCCTGTTTAAACCCGCAGTATCTGTTTGCACCTGTCTTTAGTCAGGAACATGTTGTTCAGTAGTTGTCGTTTGTTGATGTGGTTCATAAGTGTTTCTTGTTTCTCGTTTTTATATAGATTAGACCGCTGGTTTTCCTGTTTTGATTTTTTTTTACACTAGTCATTTTGGGGACCTTTATAGCTTGCTGTTCGATGTGAGCCGAGGCTCCGTGTTGAAGGCCGTAAATTGACATATAACTGTTTACTTTTTACACATTGTGACCTTGATGGAGTGTTGTCACGTTTGCACTCATACCACATCTTCTTATTTCTATATAGTATGCATTTTTGTTTTCGGGCCAGCTGAAGCCAATCTCCGGTTGCCGTTTTTTTCTTTTTGTTAGGTACACCCTTTGGTGTCTTTTGTCTGTGTTCTGATCTTTTATCGGGTTGCTGTCTCTTTAACACAATTCCCGTTTCCATTGTAAATTTTATTTAATTACCAGTAAAATTAATTAGATGTTATACCAATCTGGAATGAACATAGATTTCACTCTGGTTATTTTAGTGCATACTTATTAATCGTAAAACTAATGGTCTAAAAAAAAAATTATATTCTAAAATAATCTTACTATAACGGATAAATTATTCCTTATAAGGACATGAACACATCGGTGGAAGAGTCGTTGTTATTAACGCTTTTTTCGGTTTACGAGCTTGGTATGAAGAAATAAATGTTGTCCACTTCAGCAGCATTCAGGAAATCTCGGAGAGATGAGCTTATGGTATGGAACTCAACAAATTACAGTGGTCTTGATAAATTGGCTGTTAACCTGGCGTCTATTTGGAAACCTGATGTTATAACTTTGGAATTTTGAAGGTAAACAGAAAACGCTGACAATGATGATGATAAACATTACGTCACGGTCAATAATGATGAATTAAATGAATGGTGGGTTTATGTTAGTATACAAACTACCTGTAAAGCTGATATGACAAATTATCCCTTTGAAACTCAAATATGTGAACTTAACGTAACATAATCCTACCTTGATGATCAGTCTGAAATATTACAAAATGAAGGGAATTCTTCAAGCCTTGCCAATTTTGTATCAAATAGCGAATGGAAGGTACTGCCATTTAATTCATATGTGCAAGTCTTTTTTCGATCGAATATCAAAATATCGGGTTTGCAATGGAAGATCAAAATGATCCGTGGAAAAACATTTTACATTTGGAATTTCCTGATGCCGTCCATTTCGCTGTCAATCGCTGACTGTTTTTCCTTTTTGTTACCTGTAAAAAGATGTATCTTATTTCGGAAGATTGCTGTAGATCAATAACTTAATTAGTGGACTTGTTATTATAATGAATGTTATAATTACGTCATTATTACATTGTAAGTCTCCCAAATGTATTTCTAACTATTGTTTTAATTGTATCGATATGTTCAAATGTAGAGAATATACGAAACGATTCAAATGTTGTGAACATGATCACACACAGAAGAAGGAAGAAAATAAAACTGACATCAAAATTGAATCTCCAACAGACATAGCAAATGGAAAAGAAAGATATACTGTAATAACAAATGAAAATATATCTATTGAGGTAAAGGAAGGGTGTGATGAATGATTTATTCAACAAAGCGGAATGAAATTACAACTCGGAGCGATAATCGACCACTTGGATGTCAATAAACTTATTGAATGGTCAGATGTTTCGCGAAATATTGATACATGTATCATTGCAAGTACAATGATCTTTTTAACATATTATATTTCTACATTATATTATGTGCACATAAACATATTATCATTATAATTTAATTTGACCAATGATGTACATTGCAAGTTATTTGTTTAAGAAATTACATACTAAACGCAAACCATTTTTAAATAAACGAAAATATGGAAATTGTATTCTCCTCCCAAACATTTCTTCATTCCTTTCAACCTTCCAATAGTGTCATTTAAGAAAATATTTCGTTACAATAATGCATATATACTAAAATTTCTTCTGTTTTGGTTCATTGTGATATCTTTTTTATGTGTCTAGCTGTTGAATAGATTAAAGTTATGCATAATCTCTACAAATCTACAAATAGTCACTTAATGTCATTGTAGTGTCTCCATTATTTGAAGGTATCTATTGTCACTGTAGTTTGAACGCATAGAAATTAAATGAAAATAATTAACGCTGACAAATTACGAAAGAGATCTGTTCGTCGTGTCTTTAAATTAGATCAGCTGTCACCCCTACTTATCCGATTTTGATGTTATTTAAATGAAAGGTTTCTATCAGCTAAATGACGTTATAAGAGGTATGCATATTCAGCTGGTTTAAAAGTATCAAAAACTCAGGGTACATCGAGACATTTGACGATGAAGTCTCCTGCTATAAATGCATCTCACGACATACGAGTTCACAAAAGGGAGTATGAATAACAATCGGTAAAATTACAGATCAAATAATCGTGTTAGTATGATTAAAATCAAGCTTGCTAACCTATAGTAATAATCTATCAAAACGAAGCAATAGTAAAGGCTCTTTTCTTTCTCCTTGTCTTTCAGGACACGAGTTTCAATTCGATTTATCATCTGGAAACATGTTTTCTTAAATTATTTTTTTTGTTTTTTTTACCATGACTTTTGACCTTAAGACCTTAAAATCAACAGGGTCTTTAAAAAAAACCAATTCTATACAAGAGTTTAATTATAAACCATAAACAGATATCAATATTGCAGTTCAGAAACTATTTGCATTGGACCCACAGTCTGACTGACAGACGCTGTATACTCCTGAAATGGTTTTGAGAAGTAAAGTTAGCTACCAAAAATTTTCTTTCAAAATAAAATTACATTGAAAGAACACAATAGTTATCAAAAGTACCAGGATTATAATTTTATACGCCAGACGCGCGTTTCGTCTACATAAGACTCATCAGTGACGCTCAGATCAAAATAGTTAAAAAGCCAAACAAATACAAAGTTGAAGAGCATTGAGGACCCAAAATTCCAAAAAGTTGTGCCAAATACGGCTAAGGTAATCTACTCCTGGGGTAAGAAAATCCTTAGTTTTTCGAATAATTCAAAGTTTTGTAAACAGAAAATTTATAAAAATGACCATATAATTGATATTCATGTCAACACCGAAGTGTTGACTACTGGGCTGGTGATACCCTCGGGGACGAAACGTCCACCAGCAGTGGCATCGACCCAGTGGTGTAAATAGTTATCAAAAGTACCAGGATTATAATTTTATACGCCAGACAGATATGTCAATAACCTAATCACTGATTTGACATTGAGAATGTTACAGCTGTTTTGAAAACATTTCATAACCTTGAAACAAATTATTTTATATACACTTACAATGGAGAATATACCCGAAGGATTAAGTCCCTTCCAATATACATTTCAATCTTAGTCGTTAAGAATATTAGAGCTAGATCAGCATATTTGGCAGGTTAAGAAATTGAAAGTGTGGAAATTCAACTTCATCTCAATAATACAAATATAAAGACACATTTAAAGAGGCTACAATTTTCTTTTTTTTTTTAATTTAACTGACCGGATTCAATGCCACCAACTATTTAAATATCACTCTTTAGGCAGTTGGTTAGTTATTTACATATTCATTGAGGTTTTTAATGCATCAGTTATCACAGCTGTATTAATCTTAAGTTGTTTATCTAATACTACCTTTATTGTAGTAAATTGACCACAGATATTTGATTGACCCAAACTATATGAATTGGATGGAAATTGTGGGTTTGTTAAGGATGTATTCTTCTAACGTTTCAGTATCGTTGAAATCTCGTTCTAAAATCATTTTAAAAACATGTGATATAAGTGAAAAATATCAATGAATTCTAAAAGTGTTATAATCAAACTTCACTGTGTGAAAAAATATGTATTTTTACCATTAATAGATTTTGAATGATACATTTTTCAAATTTTATAACCAATTAAGTCAGTCTTTTAGCCAAAATTTTGAGAAATGGGTGAGGGGTACAAGAAAGGGTTTTACCAGAAACATGTACATCCCATATCGCTTTTTTCTTTCTAAATTTGTTAGATATATTTGTTTTCAAACATTTATAGCAAAGAAGTTGAGATAATATGCATTTTGTTCATAAAATAAAGAAAAATATAAAACTGACAAAGTTGACGGCATGGTAAATTTGACACAAAAAAGCATTGATATATATTTAAACTGTCTTTTATTAACTATAGTTTTTTAATATTTATTTAGATTGGTCCACTTCATCGTTATTGAAAGTAATTTTTTCATGAAAGTAGCCCAAAAATGGGTAAAAATTTATGAAAAAATGGAAAATCATCAAAATTGGGTACTTTCAAGGGACGTAGCCAAAAAAGAAGTCCACCAATTATTTCTTACCAGTCATCTTAACCTAAAAATCAATTTTTGAGGGCAATTAACCCTCTGGTTATATTCGTAATGTGTTAAAATTATTGTATATCAAGGTTATAAATACAACATGTATTAACACAACCAAATGTCACATCATGTCAAATCAGTCTCACATATTTTCCCTGCATGATTTCTTTAAAAAAGAATAACATTATTATCAGACCTTCACTGAGAAGGAAAATGGGTCATCTGAATTTCATTTTTGAATGTCTTTGAACTGTTCATACATGTACATAAACATCATGCATTTTTACAGAGGTCCATGTCCGCACCTATACTTATTTCAAAAACATAATGCGATATTCATTTTAATAAATAAAAAAAAATAGTAAAAAACTTGATAATAAAATCAGTAGGAAGGGGGGAAATGTAATAGCAAAAACTTAAGTGCGACGCCAATCTAGCTTTCTCAAGCTTTAGTATATAGTTATTGTTTTAGTTTTGGGTAAAACATTTTTTAAGCTAAACAAGAACAAAATGAAATAAAAGAGAATAGTACCGACCTTCAACCTCGTTAAAGATAGTCACCACCTTTATTGAAAATAGAGAAAAAAATATTGATGACATCTTTTTTTTTTATACCTTGTGGTGAATTATAGTTTATGTCAGGACATGCCTTTCAACAAGATTATCAACATCAACTAAAATTCAAAATTCAAAACAATGATATGTCAGATATACAAGAATACACCAAAAAAGAGGCTGCACATTATTCCGGAGCACCTGAGATCATTCCCAATTTCCGGTTGAACTCGAATTGTTCAGTTTTTGGATACCTATGTTTTGTTTTGTGTATTTTTGGTTGTCGTTTGATCTTTCACTTGTTTGACTTTGGTGTTGTCAGTCTATAATCGTCTTATGAGGTTAGATGTCCCGTTGGTATTTTTCAGTTCTCGATTTCAAAGAGAGTATTTCTCTTACAAAACGATGTTTAAATAATGAAGTTGATTAGTCGTGTCGGTACCTTTTATAATTTACCAAGCGATATATATTTTGCTCATTGGTGAAGGCATACGTAGTTTGATAAATCTTTACTACTACGTCATTTGGTCTCTGGTGGTCAGTTGTCCCATTATAAATCATACCTTTTTTCTTATTTCTGTAAGCACTCTGTTTTATTGTCCAACATTGAACAACTTTTGTTCTGTTCACATTAACTATTATCTGTATGTATACTTGTTTTGTAATGACACATTTTGACTTATGGATTTCAATTTCAACAGGTTGTGTCTTTGTCCAACCAATACTTCTCATGTCAGTCGTATTAAATGCACCATGCAAAACTCAAGTAATCAACAGTTAAATCAGAAAAAATACTGAATTCCGGGGAAAATTCAAAACTGAAAGTCCTTATTTAAATTGCAAATTTAAGGAATGGACAACAACTGTTATATCCCTGACTTGGTAGAAGAGAAAATCAACTATTTTTAGTATCTGCGACTTTAATCTGTGACCTTAAAATCACATACTAGGCGCTCTCTTCTTGTAATCTGTTATCGCACGAGATTTGTTTAAATCAAAGAATCATCTTTTTATCCTAGTGACGACACTATCCAGATGCTTTTCTTATGTAATCTTCTTAGCTGGGTAATTGCTTCATTTGCAATAATTCGCATCTCCTTTTTGTATTGATCTTCCATAAATGTTCCTGCAATGAAAGAGTTGCATTAAATCCTATCAAAGGGATCTTTAAGTTTAAATACATATACCATTTGGTCCACATCCTCGGACAAACTGACTGAAGGATATATACATAAGAAATTATCTAGAGAAGCATAATACTAGTTATTTACAAATATGATTCTCTAAAATGTAAATATATATATAAAAACTTATGAGACTGATTTGACATGATGTGACATTTGGTTGTGTTAATACATGTTGTATTTATAACCTTGATATACAATAATTTTAACACATTACGAAAATAACCAGAGGGTTAATTGCCCTCAAAAATTGATAAAGGGTATACATCGCAAACTAAATCTTAAAGAAAGAGATCATAATATTGAAAAGTAAAAACATCAGAGGCTTTAAAAATCATTTGATTCAACTAAAACATATATAAAGAAAAAAAATGAGTTATCTCTTAGGAACTCAAACAACATCTTCTTAAATCTTACTGTTCGGTGTGAGCCAAGGCTCCGTATTAAAGCCGTACTTTGACCTTAACGTGTTTACTTTTTAAATATTGTGACTTAGATTGAGAGTTAACTCATCGTCTTATTTCTATGCATATTTTTGTTTAATCACTCTTTATACTACTTTTCAGAAGTGAACAAAACATTTACCGACTGTCTTGTGTAACGATCTTAAATAGAATAGTTCCAACTAGGTTCATAAAATGATAAAGCAACCCCAATCCAATCCGCAATTCAAACACTGTGACTGGTTTTAGTATTAGGAAATGTGGAATGATTGCAAATTTGAAATCTAATCAATATCATAAACTCAGTGGTTGTAGTTGTTTGCTGTCTGTCATGTTTGATTATTGTTGAATAAATCTATCTATGACTTTTCCCTTTTGAACTGTTTGACATTTTGTCACGGACATGCCTTTTATAGCTTATAATACATTTTATGCGTTGTTCATCATCTTTTAGTTCCCTGTGTTTTAGTTTGTAACTCGGATTTGTTTTTTTCTCGATCGATTTACGAACACTGGTATACTACTGTTGCCTTATTTGGTCCCCTGGGTAGAGTTGTTAAATGGCAATAAAACCTTCATCGCCTCGTTTTTGTTAAACAGAACTACATGTACGATAAGGTGGATGCGTTAAACGACCACATTTGGTTTAATCGAATCCCAACATTATTGTTTGCTAAAAATAACTTACTAGGAATGAAGGATAACTCAAAAATCAAAACAACGAGAGGTTAATAAAAACTGGCATACAGAGAACAGTTTAAAATTTAGTTAACAAATATATCTATTTGAAACTTTTCCTGAGAAATAGAAACTTGGTGACCTTCTCTGACATAAAATTATTAACAAACAATATGAAATACGCTGTTGCCCTTGAAACAATGCGTTACTCATTTACATTAACATTAAATCAATGTTAAAAATGTTTTAATTCTTTTGTTTTAAGCTTGTTTACTGAAAACCAAGGACTTGTCGAAGCAGCATTTGGATAGGTGAGTTGTTTTTATCGATTTTGCTCGACTATATAACACAATGCAACCATTAAAAAATTCAAACGAGCCACATCATCTTGAAAGTTTCTCAATTTATAGGTAAGTTACTTCTTTTCTCATTTAAAAAAGAAGTTAATATCATTTTTTTTAAGATTGTCAGTCTTCATATATTATCAAAAACTCGAAATCGTGAGTGTATGTTCTGATGTTATTGTTAATTTATAGAAAAGGCATTTGACGTAGAGGGAAGCAGTCAACGCAATTGTTTAGGAACTACAAATAATATTTTGGCGTATCAGAATCTCATGAATACGACCTGACTTTTTGAGACAGTATATAGACACAAACTTAGTATGTCAGACTATTTTAAAGTGTACTCAAAGTATCAAAACATACCATGTCATTTTACACTAATTATATTGAGGCCCTTTATAGCGTGCTATTTGGTTTCAGCCAAGACTCGGTGCAAAAGGCCGTCCTTACACCTATACTGGTTTGATTTTTACACATTGTGAATTGGATGAGGAGTTGTTATGTTAGCACCCATAACACATCTTCTAATTTAAATGAAAGAGTTGTATTCCTTTCCTTTTACCAAAACATAAATTAAATTAATTAATACAATTGCTGAAAAAAATTCTTTACAATGGTTTTCTTTATAATGGGAAATACAAATTTGTTCAATTTTATGTTTCCAGGACGTTGATAAAAAAATGCAGACCATAATTTTTGTCTTGGTGTCTTCGATTACTTTGGTGTCATGTGTTATTTATGATTGTCCAAAGTACAATAAACCAAAAGCCAGTACCGGTGGTTTTACAGCAAATTCGTTTCTGGCATTTAGTGCAAAGTTAATAGATAAATTTTGGCAGACTTGCGGAACTCCCCGCTGCTTTACTGGAAGAAGATGCGGATGTTGTATGTCTGAATGAGGTAAGTTTAATGTCGTTCCTAACACTACAGGGAGATAACTCTGTAAAATGGGTAAATGTTTTAATCACGTTGAATTGTTAGGGAAATATGCAGCTTCTTGAAATGATCAAAATTAGTGTTTGTCAAACTTCTATATGTCCAATGAAATTTTTCCGAGAAAGTGTGTGGTTCAAGTTTATTGAAATTTTTATATTTTTGTCAAAGTAAATATTTTGTTAAAATTTTATTAAAATGAAACGATCCAAATTAATATTTTTTTATAACAACCCAAAAGTAGTTATATTTACTTGGGCATTAATTTATTTTCTTCGATAATCTATTGCTAGAATAGACAAAAACAATTAAGGCGTTTGTTGAAACACTTTTACACTGAATTCATCCTCAAATTGGATAGTAGTAACACATACGTTATACAAAGGGAACTCCATATATATGAATAATAATAGTGACTAGTATGTATCCTTAATAATGTTTTCTAGTTCTTATTCTAAAAAAACAACCTTCTTAACAAAATGTCTTATTTTTATCAGAAATTTTTTCATTGATAATAAATTAATCTTCGAAACGTTTCGTTTTATTAATAATTTTGTTGAAAAAAGTGATTTTTAAATAAAATACACTCTCGTTTAGAAATATTGATCAACAAGATTAATCAATTTCTGTATTTTAAGCAAGACAAACTGTTATATACTTCATTTCAAGTGAGATTTGAAATACCATTACAAGCATAATTTCCTTTGATTTAAATCAAAAACTAAGAAACAAATAAAAACATAAAAACATAAAAACTTATACTATATTAACTGTTGACCAAACTTTTAATTTTTCGAAATATTCCGGATTTTCAACCAAAAAAGTAGACATAAGCTGCATTTGCTCTCCAACTTTGTACTTTTAAAAAAAAAAGTTTTATATTCGACCGTCATCCAATATATTGTGCTTTAAACTAATATGAACTTTAAATAACAGTTTGAAATATCAAAGTTAACTGCTTTCGGCAATGAAAAGCTTAAAGATCATGAAGAAGTAACCGATTATGTGTTATGCTGGAAGCAAAGGGGTTGCAAACCTCTCGCCCTCTGTGTGACGATGTACTCTGTTTTAATGACCAAAAAGGTCGAGACCATATCATATTTCTCTAATTCGTCATTCTGTCCTTTGCAACGAACAAATACATAGACTTTTTATCTAAACACCTTCACAAATTAAACTAATTTTGAGCATGTGAGTCTTTAAAGGTGAAATATGACCTGGCTTACATTTGATTCCGCTACATTTCGTTTTGCCAAAATTAAGGGTTTTGGAATTTGGAAACTACTTCATGAAAATAAGTAAAAGCAAACTAAGATGTATGGGTTTTGCTAATTGTTAAAGACCGTGTATCTATTTATTTCTACGTCATTTTAGTCTCTTACAGGAGGTTAACTTATTTGAAATCAAACCACATCTTCTTATTTTTATATATACAGATATATTTCTTAACGAATTCACATATATTGAGTTGATGTTGAGTATATTAAAATTAAAATGACAAAAATATCGTTCTTCATACTCAAATGGCAAAATCAAAAGCACAAACACATTTAACGAATGAGTCCAGCAAAGTTCGGGACAGTTTCTTGCGAAAAGAACTATATGGGATTTATCCTAACAGTTCAACGGGAAGAATACAGAGTATAATATAATTGAGGTTTTGAATTAATTATTTACAAAAATTCAGATGTTCTACTTTTCGACAGCGATGTATCAGAACGCAGCCACGTTTTCGGCTTTCAAACTTTTGTATCTAGGCGTCACTAGTAAGTCTTGTATTGACAAAATGCACTTCTGGCGTATTAAAATTCTAAACTTGTTGCCTTTTGTTAGCTATTATTCGTGTTTTTCTTTGTCAATTGTGTTCTCCTATTTATTTATATTGTAGTCCTATAATGTTGTGTTGTCATTTTAATGTTATATTTCACATGGCCATAAAAGAGGGAGGTTTGGCATGCCACAAATCCAGGTTCAACCCACCATTTTTTCCTTTAAAAATGTCCTGTACCAAGTCAGGAATATGGCCATCGTTATATTATAGTTCGTTTCTGTGTGTGCTACATTTTAACGTTGTGTTTCTGTTATGTCGTTTGTTTTCTCTTATTTTTTAGTGTGAATTCACATTACTATAAGACGTGTCACGGTACATATCTATACCAAATTCATGTATTTGGTTTTGATGTTATATTTGTTATATTTGTTATTCTCATAGGATTTTGTCTAATGCTTAGTCCGTTTCTGTGTGTTACATTTTTTGTGTCGTTGTTTTCCTCTTATATTTAATGCGTTTCCCTCAGTTTTAGTTTGTTACCCCGAGTTTGTTTTTCGTCCATGGATTTATGAGTTTTGAACAGGGTATACTACTGTTGCCTTTATTTATGTGATGAGACCTTGTTTCCTGTATGAGTAAGCTTGTGTTTTACAAATAAATGCTATTTGCTTCACTTGATAAATAAACATTTACTTTGATGAAGGTACATGTAACTTGTTGAACCGAAATATTTGTCGATACGAATTTATTACACCTTGTTTGTAAATTAGTATCGTTGACCCACTTAAAAGACTTTTATATACACATATATACACTTTTATTGGTTGGTTGGCCGTTATGGAATAACCGTTTCACAAATGATATCGGATATGGTCCTTACGTCGTAACTACAATTCCTTTCCCTTTCATGAATTTGACCTACCGAATTAGACTATTTCCCGGATTTGTTATAACATGATCAACACAACGGGTGCCACATGTGGAGCAGGATCTGCCTACCCTTCCGGAGCACCTGAGATCACACCTACTGTTTGGTGGGATTTGTTTTGCTTATTCTTTAGTTTTCTATGTTTTGCCATGTGTACTATTAATTGTCTGTTTGTCTATTTCATTTTAGCCATGGCGTTGTCAGTCTATTTTAGATTCATGAGTTTGACTGTCCCTCTGGTATCTTATGTCCCTGTTTTACAAAACATGTTTGATTGATTTGATATTTATATATTCTTCCCTCTGTGTACTTTCAGGTGTTTTTAGAAAGGGATATATCGACTATATTTAGCCAGGTAAAGAAAACGTATCCATACGTTTACAGCTCCATTCACGATGGAACAACAAATAACTTATTAGCGGCGACATCATCTCCCTGTCCACTTTTCAAAACATTTCATCTTATGTTTTGCTTGAGAAAATGCAAATGACTAACGGACATTAAAGGAATAATAGATTGTGACATCCAATATAAATGCGGAGCTTGGGAATCACTAAAACAAGAGTGTATCACTTGTGGGGGAGCTGAAGATGCTGGCGGTGTATCATCATGTACTAAAACACAACGAGTTAATGTTGCTGGTAATATGATTCTTAGTAAATATTCAATAACAAAAGCTGAATCGACATTTTTTGTGACCGATAAACAGGCCAACAGACAAGGAAAACTTATTGTTGAAGTATGTATCACATTTTATAGCATCTTTCTTTGCTTTTAATTATTGACTAATATACTGACACAATTAAAACTAAACTGACACTGCCAAACGGTCTATCAAGGCCACTGTAATCTTCATTGTTGCTATTCTTTTTTTCTATTTTTTTTTTTTTGCAATGTTCACCCTTTGTTTATAAAAAAAATCTACGTATGTTAATGAAGAGCTCTGTAGGTGATTGGCTGAGTTAAAAGTTACCAACCTTAATTTGCTGGTGAATCAAATTGTGCAAACAGTTGTTGAGAAATACACAAATATGTGGTTGAAATGGAAATCAGGAATGTGGAAGACACTCGAAGGTGTTTTTGTTTTTGTTTATCAAAAATGAAATTTATGTTGATGATCGTTTGAGAAACAGAAGCTTGCAAAGCTATTCTTGTCATGCCGGATTCGTTCGTTCGGGATAGCAACATCAATGAATTTAAAGTTCTCGTCGAGGTTCGGACTTTTTTCATCGATAGTTTGAATATTCGCTTGGAATAATTCGCTGTTGCCAATGTAAGATACTATATTTAATATATGCATATCATTCGATTTGTATAATTTAAGTTGGGAGCACAAAGTTCATCAATAATGCAGTATTTCTTTTTAAATTACCGATGATAAAAGTTCAAATCGTTTGAAAACCATTTTTTTTTCTTTATCTTAAGGCAGAAACGTCCTGATCAAGATTTCGCACAAATGTTTCAAAAAATTTTGTTTCATAATCGTCTTACGTATTTTATTGGTTTTCAACTGTCTTGATGCTAACCTCCACTGACAAAATTCAGGTATAAGACTAAAACTGTGTCCGGTATAGCAAAATTATAAGCCTGGTATATATATTTTTATTATTTGTCATTCAATAATGACTTACAGCGTTTAATTTAGCATTGATATATGTCAAAATTGCAGATGTTAAAGACATTTTAATATTTTAGCTGCCATTGAGTATTTTTGTGATTAAATGGATAACGAATGGACGAAACATCTGAGTTTTTAAAATTTAAAATTTGAATCAACCAACAGACATATGACAAATAGAAAACTTACACTTTTCGGAGGTTGTCATTTATTAGCTAAAAGGTGAGTATATTGAAGTGCGTATTTATGTGTGTATGTGTAAAAGGGGAATAATTGTTATACCATATTTTGTATCGGACTTGCCATCCTTTCGCCACCAAGTATCCACCACTTCGTGTCATTAATATCCTGTACATATGTTGTTTTTTTTTCATTTCATTCAAGACTGCTGGACGTACCATTGCTTGTACAAAAATGACGACCGCTTTGAATGATGATTATTATGAACGTAAGATATCTGCATTTATTTTTTGACACATTTGTAATAAGAAAAAAGCTGTCTACGAGACAGAATGCAAATTAACCTTAGATGTCTGAAATTTATATGTGTTTCACCCGAAGCAAAAAATAAGAATATATAATAGGACTAGCACGACCCTTGTGTACATAATCTATAGAAATAACATGCTTACTTAGTATTGGGGTCTGTAAAGGGTTTGAAGAATAGAAGGTAAAAACTGAAAAATAAAGAAAAAAGAAAAAATTAATAGAAATTTTTTTTAAAAAATACGGAATAAAGAACAATGGGAAGCGAAAATAAAAAGAATAGAAAAAATTGGGTAAAAAAGACATTGAATAAAAAATGAATTATCAAAACAATTTAAAGAACTGAATGACCGGTACCCCCTAATTCAGACCCTCTAGTATTTTAAAATATTTACTGTTGTACTCTGAAAATTGCTTTTGTACTCTGAAAATTAGTGTAAAACTTTGATTTAAATATATAACAATGGATAATCCATATAACTCATAGGTTAACATTATATAGGTTAGTGACTCAATCATCAGTAAATTTTCAGTGACACAAAACAAAACCACAAAAGGAGACATGACACATTGATATGTTTATTGTTTATCTTCAAATAGCTGAAACGAAGGAACTGTTTTCCTCATCTTGGGCTGTTGAGAATCTCTCTCAAGCTAAGTGCATAATGTCAAACTTCCAACAGCAGGACAAGGCCATACTGATGGGCGACCTTGAGTGTGGACCAGCAATTCTTTCAAATAACATAAGAAAAGAACACGAACGTGAGTAGATTATCGATCTTCGTGTGCGCCAGTTTGTTTTCTTATTAAATTTTTTAGTTTAGGATGAAAGGGTTTTGTCGTCATGTTAGGACCAGAAAATAGCGTTTGCAAACGAGTTGGTTTTTACATTTGCCAACATATTTATCTTTTTACTCTATTTAAATAGTTCATCAGCACACATACAACCAACACTTGAATGTGTTTACCGAACAACCAAAACACTTGACTAATGAAGTTCACAAAGTACATAATAAGCCTTTGGTGATTCACATTTTTCTTGTTTGGGTTGAATGTTGTAACACATTTCCTGAAGAGGACTTCAGATGACAAATGGTTGAACAATTGCATACTCAGTGTATGTTTTGCAGTTTTATGCTTATGCATAATAAAAAAATATATAATTTGAAAAATCATTTTAATGATTAATGAAAAAACATGATTTTGTTTCAGTTTCATACAACAACTTGACAATCCAGTTTGATTCTCCATATGTACGTGATGTTGGTCATCAAACAAGTAGGGGTGCAAATATCATCACTACACACGTGATGCAGAAAGGTTACAACGGTCAGCATACTTGCAAGGTATGTTTTTATCAGCATAAATAATAATCATGCAAGCATGAGCACATACACACACAGTAATTTGTATTGACAAAATCATTGAAAAATGCAGACCAGTTATACATTAATTGTTGAGTTCACATAAAATGGACATACATTTTGTAAAGGCAAAAGTAGTGACACATGCTTGTCCGTCGTGGAATAAAAATACTTACCTGAATATGTCAGTTTGGTCTTTTACTGACCTCGCTAATAATTACACCTTTTCTCTAATATACATTCGACACAAATTATCAACTAGTTGCGTAGAGTCCATATTGGTGAACAAAGTACAAACCACCAACATTAACACATTAAATTACTATCCTAGTATTTAAATTGAAGTTAATCACACCTGCTACGTGCGGGTTTCACACTCACAAGTTTAATGTTGACAAACTAGTGATAGAGAAGATTAACCTCTGAAACATCTCTACCACCGATGACCTTCCATTTCACGAATTTGGATACAATATATGTACATTGTCGGAAAATATAGAATTATTTTGTATGAGCTTAAGAATCTGATCGAAAAGCGAGACTCAGTGAGGTTTTTTCCTGTTTCAAAGCGAGTACAAATATACTTTAAATATCCCAACAATGAATATATATTGTTTTTTATCCTGACATTTACTCCAAAATAAGTCATTGTCTCTTATCTCTCAAACAAATCGAAAAGGTTTAAACGCGAACCATGAAAAGGGTGCCAATATGAACTGGTACAGAAAAATTAACATTCTTCTTACCCCTTGCTAAACATTGAAGCGGGATAACAGGATACGTAACTTGTTCAAGTATCAATAAAGCAAAACTTTATATGCATTACTACGGTTTGTACAATAGTTGACTCATTGGAGGATAAAAATATAAATAAAAAGCTTATATTGTGTATGTTAATGCTAATCTTATTATATTTTTATTTTAGCGAGTTTTTGGTGGCACATACAATGGAATAAAACTTTCCAACCAGTACGGTGTTAAATGTACCATACCATCGTAATGATGTTGATTGATAAAAGCACGTGTTATGTCCACCATGACAAATAAAGTCTTAATCAGCAAACATATCTTCGTTTTTTCTTCTTCCAATGTCACATACGATTATTAACAGTTATTATCAACAAACCATACAAAGCTATGCAAAAAGACAATCTAATAATTTTTACCCTGCCACCTAGAGAATATCAATGAATACGAAAACAATTTTGCCCCCCAAAAAAGGAGAAAAGCAATTGATGTAGCTGTAAATCCGACTGCTGATATTTAATTCGAAAACCCGAATGTTTAATACGAACTGCTTGCCATGATGAAACATGCATTTAGGGCTATGTCAGTTCAGGTCAGGCCAGAAAGAACAAATGTTTGCTATGAATTTCACCTTTTTATTGCTTTCCCTCTGAATGATATCATGTACCAAATATAGTTCAACTTTATATTTGTTTGGATTTCTAACTATTTTGATCTGAGCGTCACTGAAGGGTCTTATGTAGACGAACGCACGTTTGGCGTCTCAAATTATAAGCCTGGTACCTTTGATAACTATATTCAACTACCAAACAGTTCAATTCATACAAAACATTTGGAACAGAATGTCTTCGTGACTTCTGCAAAAGAGAGGCGTAAGATACTAGAGGAACATGTAACTCATGAGTCGAAAATTAAACTGAAAACGCCATTGCTAAAAAATACAAACATTCAAACATTTGTCATGTAACAACACAAAACACAACATAGAAAAAAAAATTGAGACTGAGAAACACGAACCCCACCTAGAATTGGGATGATCTCAGGTGATACGGAAGGGTAATTTTATTCTGCTCCACATTATGTCTACTATGAAAAATAAGTCTTCTTCGTATGTCACATACGATCATTAAACAGTTAGTATCAACCAACAATACAAAGCTACAAACGTAACTTACATCTTAATCATTTATATCCTTCCTACTTGAAAAATGAATAAAAATATATTTACCCAAAAGGAAAAATAATTAATGCAGTTGTAAAATCAGACTGCTGGCTGATAAAAAAATGAAATCCGACTGCTGGCTGATAAAAAATTGAAATCCGACGGCTGAATAACAGTTCGAAATACCTGATAATAAATGCGAAATGCTTACAATGCCGAAACGTACATTTATGGTCTGTTCGGAACAGAAAGAATAGCTTATTATATATTTCACCTATTTATTGGTATACTATATAGAAAAAGAGTGCTAATATATTCAACTGCAAAAGAGAGTCGTCAGATACCAGAGCGACATTCAGTTTTATTAGTCGGATATAAATTTACAACGCTATTTCTAAAAACAAACAGATAAATATTAGTCATGTAAGTACACAAAACACATTATAGAAAATCATAAAGTTTAAGCAACAAGAACCTCAAAAAAAATGGGGTGATCCCAGGTGCCCCGGAAAGGTAAGCAGATTCTGCTCCACATGTGATACCCGTGAAATTATTGTGATACATTGGAAACTCATTCTCAAATAAAGGCAACAGAATTATATCGTTGTTGGATAAATAAAAAGTTGGTAAGTTTAGCTTTTTCAGTAATACGCTACTAGATCAAAGATGGAAGATCAAAAGTTGATTCCTTGTTTAGGATACACATTATATATCTAAAATTATAAAATTATGAGATTCTGGATTAGGGGAATATTGATTCATTTCTACATTCTTATATTCTAAAAGCTATTTTACTCTATTTTTTATACTTTTTGCTTATTATTCACTGTTCCTTATATTTCAGAACCTCAGCATACTAGTATTTTTTTCTTTGTTTTTTTTTTTTGGTCCGTGTTTCTCTATTCCTTATAACTTTGCCCATTTTATATATTCTGTAAAGACCTATCCACATCTTCTTTTATTCTTTTCGACAAAAAATAATTGACAACAATGAATATATGAAGTACAATTCTAAATCCCAAAATTAGATGATGTAGTTTGATTGCAAATGAGACAACAATCCACCAGAGACCAACGAAGTAAATAAGTATGTCATCGTGCGGCCTTCAACTACTACCAAAACACATAGCGTAAATTTAGCTATATATAAAGACCCGACAAGAAAAAAATCGACTTGGTTTATATACAAAGCGATATACGAAAATGTACACGGGGTTAAACGTGTTTGCAAGTTCTCATAAAATCCCACTAACTCGGGAGAGTTGAGTTATAGCACACTATACGAGCAAACTGTAAACATCTGGAAGAACAAGAGCTAAATTGAGAAGATCAGGAAAAAAAGTTTTACTAAGGAAGTTCGCTACTCAGTTTCGAAATAAATAGCTTTTCATAAAATTAGTATACATGTATATTGATAGGGGATTAGATAAGGAATCAAAAAAGCAAATAATATATAGAGGTCAATGTGCTTGTTTTCAAGATATTAGCCATTATAAATGTTGCGGGAAAATGTTCTCTCTTGATTTTTCATAGCTTTATCATTGACAAGTGAAAATTCTCTAAAACTATTAAAAAATAAATAAGATTTGATAAGACTTTTACAATTGTCTTCTTATTATACATGCAAAGATTTATAAAAAGAAAAATGGGGGTCAATGAGCAATTTTTTGAAGGAATTCAAATTGATAAAACCAAAGCATTCCAAAAAAAAATCTGACAACAATTTCAAAACATGACAAGCAAACATCCTTAAGTTTGGTTATCATAATATATCAACTAAAGGTAACTGTGCATGTCCATCCTTAAAGAAAACCTTACCCTTACATTTTTCAATGAACAGCTTTAGACAATAAAACGTGATACAATAAAAAAACGAACACAAACAGCTTGATCCAATAAGCTAAAAGAAAATGATTCAGACCGACAACAACTATTGGACTGTTCGAGACAACATAATAAAGTTATCTTATTTTTATTCACTTGCATATATGGTATTAGCCAAAATATTATATATATTGTGTACTAACAAAAACTAATTTTACCACTGATATGCTACATGTATATACTAACGTTAAGGAGACCAGGAATAGGTATCGGTCCTTCATGTATCTGTAACAAATGTAAAATTCAAACAAAACAATATATCATTAAAAAATAATAATGGGGCTAAATCTTTAAGAGCTCATACTCTCCCGAAATGAACTGAATGGTATAGCAAGAAAGCCTAACAGTACACAGTAAGAGTGAATTCCACAATGCTTGTAGAGTGAGACATTGGTTGGCTTGCTTGCAATGGTTGTATATATGTTTGCATTAGCATGGTAATTAAGATTGACATACGCAAACAATATAGATAGGTGGAGTTAAACTTAGAAAATCCATTGGACTGATTGTTGGAGACAACCTTATAATGTGGCAACGCTAATCTTTAGAGAACTCACCCTACCCGAATTAACTCAATGGTGTATCAACAACGCATCTATATTACTTGAAATTGGGTGTCGTGTTTTTTTCTTTCACATCAAATCAAAGAATATTGTCTTGTACCGAAAAAAGGTAATGACCTGTGTAATTTATTATGTGTTCATTTCAAGATCCTTTGCAGGGTTTTAAGGGGTTAAAATCAGAAAGAGCCAGGTTGGATCGACCGCCCGTCACGACGTTCGGCTCAGAAACTATACGTGTCGTCATCATTTCCGTCATTGCACTCCTGTCAGGCAAAATTAAATTTTATTTCGTAGTAGATACGGTAAATATTGACCTTACACTGACACACTTTGAAATACACATTCCCTTAACGCTCTCAGCAATTTAACAACAGATGTTTACACGTCCAGTGCTTTTCCTTTCGGGGACCGCATCAATTCAACATGGAAAGTGTGTGGGGGGAGGGGGGATTATTTCAGTTTTCGATTAAAAATGAATACCGAAGTGCGGCTGGAATTTATATATTCATATATTAATGCATAAAATTTTCAGCCCACATTTTTTTTACCTATAGGTAATTTTTAAAAAGAATTAACCCGGGCGATACCATGTTTCAATGAAATATGGTCCAAGCTATAAAATAATGACCTGTGTGAGGTCATTATTATCCTTGATAAAAATGCAATCTATAATTTACTTTAAAATTATGTTCGTCTGATATTTTTTGTTGCCGTTTGGGAATTTCTCGCTATAATACAGAGACATTAATTATCATATATGTGAGATTTATTTAAATGTGAAACTTTATTTGAAAATAGTCAGATTTGACATATTCGTGTGAGTAAGATTTTGAGAATCTTATTGATTCACATTGAGTAGGAAATCACACTGTGACCTACATATATTGATATTCGTGTTTGTGTTACGTATACATGTATCCCGATTTTGTGCTTCCTTCGTGTCAGATCTAAACTTTTTTTTACATTTATTGATATCATTTACTCTACTATTAAAAGAGAGACGAAAGATACCAAAGGGACAGTCAAACTCATAAATCTAAAACAAACTGACAACGCCATGGCTAAAAATGACAAAGACAAACAAACAACAGCACACATGACACAACATAGAAAACTGAAGAATAAACAACACGAACCCCACCAAAATACTAGGGGTAATCTCACGTGCTCCGGAAGGGTAAGCAGATCCTGCTCCACATGTGGCACCCGTCGTGTTGCTTATGTGATAACAAATCCGGTAAATAGTCTTAATTCGGTAGGTTACATTCATGAAATGGAAGGGGATTGTAGTTACGACGTAACTAATAAAACTAATGATCAACTAATAAAATAGTCTTATATTTTATTGAATATCATTCACGTACCTCAAAATGGGGTCGGGCGAGGGGAGATAAGGAATAGAATTATACACTGATTATCTGTTCAAAAATGTAATGCTATTGAAATCAGGTGCATATCCTGGATTAAATGTTAGGGGTGCACACAATATTGCTGTGTGGAGCGGAGCATGTTGCGAAATATTTTTGGGTAAATCAGCAAATATTTTTGCGTGTCGTCATTATTTGCGCTTTGGCTGTAAGTATTATGGGCTGCTAAGCAAAAAGTATACACTAAAGAGTGTAGGGATTACTTCAAGTTTCGGTTAAAAATGGGTACAGAAGTTTGGATTGAATGTGACCCATTCATATATTCTCAGCAACTCAACAACAGATTTTTACACATCAAGAGCGTTTCCGTCCGGGGAACGCATCAATTCACCATGAAAAGGGTGGAGGGATTACTTCGGTACCGGTTACAAATAGGTACAGAACTGTGGCTCAAAAATCTAATATCGCCTTACACCAAAACTTTATATCTTCAAATAATGAACCAACATATATTTCGCGGGTATTTTCTTGTACCAGTACATAGTTCATGAATTAAAACTTATTTCATAAATTGTAGAGTAAGACTTTGGTTGGTTTGCTCATATGGTATGTATAAAAATTAGGAGAAAAGATATAATTGCTTATCGCTAAAGTTCAAATTACGCTGATCTTTTCAATTATAGGCTATCGTACGGCATTCAAAATTGTGCAACGATGAGAAAAACCCATACTTTATGGTCGACTTATAAAGACACCGACATGGAAAATATAAAACAGTTCACCTGAGAAAACAAAAGGCCTAATTCACAAGTAAACATTGTTTTCTTTGCTAAAGCATTGTAACTAAGATTGACATCTGCAAACAATACAGATGGTATAGAAGTACACGATATTCGAATTTGATTGGATTTTATCCTGGAGGTAAGAAACACCCAATTGTACATGTAAACATTACATAACAAATATTACTCAGACCTATATAAGCTGGTTTTTTTAACATTACACTATTATCATTCTTTATAGATTATCGTTTGATCATCTCAACGAGATTGATTTTCTCGCTGGGGCTGGTACGGCGAAAGCGAGCTTGGGTTGGTTCGGCGAAAGCGAGAAAAGCAATCAAGTCTAGATGACCAATGATAATCTGTTTATTGCTATTTTACCAATGACGACGTTGTCAATGTCATGTCAATTTCATTAGCAAAGCCACGTGGCCCCTTAGTTTCTAGCGATAATTTTGCATATCACTTGATTCCGCTGAGAAAGGAAATTATCAGTCAGCAAGATCAAAGGAAAATTTTGTAAAATAGCGATAATAATACTCATTATGTATATAGGTTTACCTAGTCCTTCTATTCATATTCTTTGCAGATGCTTTTATTTGTATTATTCAAATTTCTTTCTTTCAAAAGATTATATGCAAAGATTGGAAAAAAATTGGAAAATTGTCATTTATGACATTACAACAGCTGTATACTACTGTTCCCTTTATAATTCATTTAAGGACAATAAGTTCAATGAGATGACGACTTACAATTTTAGCCATCTTAAAATTATTTGAAAATCTTGTCTTTTTGGTTTTTAAAGTTTCTTTTTATCTATTATATTTTTTAAGGTATTAAAAAAAATGATAAAAATCAGTTTCTGCATGTGGTAGTCATTTATTTCTAAATTTCGGGGATTTAAATTCCTCATTATCGAAAGAATTAGACGAAAAAAATATAACGATTTGAATTTTCTGACTTTTCCCTGATTCGACAATACTGAATAATCCACCTTAACCTCGTTACGATTTTGATAGAAACACAAAATCAACTGATTGCTTTTTGGAAGCTATGGGATGTGATTATTTAAGGTGTTGTAGTATTGTTTAATGAAATGAAATACCCACGTCGGTCAAAGAGGAATTCTAGCTAAGTTATGTGTGTGAGAGCCATATTAGTATTATGCCTCTTGGGGTGGGGAAAGTGTGGTGGGATTGCTGACCTTAGTAAATGTGGTTAACATTTTGTCAGCCGTAATCGGTGGATTTACGCTCAGCTCAGTCAATATATGCCTTGTAACACAGAAATCCC
Organism: Mytilus galloprovincialis; assembly: GCA_037788925.1. Classification (NCBI taxonomy): domain Eukaryota; kingdom Metazoa; phylum Mollusca; class Bivalvia; order Mytilida; family Mytilidae; genus Mytilus; species Mytilus galloprovincialis. Next base: position 36,343,712 of record CM075340.1, read on the forward strand.
GGGTTCGAGTCAAAGATGTGTTTTCAAGATGAACCAAGCTCTTCCGTTACAGATTAAATTTCATCAAATGTCATTCATAAGATTTATTAAAACATTTATATTTAAAATCATTCATTTGAAGTGGATCATTAACACATTTATGCGACGTTTGAAGCATACATTTACGTGTTCTCTTTTTCTTTTAACCATGAACAGAAAACGAAAAGAGCAAAACAAATTCTGACCTTACTGTATTCTTTAACTTTGACAAATTTCATGATCGATATTACAATTTACTGTATGTTTAAAATCGTTAAAGGATTTATATATGAAATAAAGATATTTGGCAGCAAAATGGCCAACTTATTATTTTGTTTTTATTAAAATTGAAACATTTGTTCATATAAGTTATACTGTTTCTGGCGAAAGAGGTTGTGAATGAGGTGACAAACAAGACAATTGACCATGTGGAAACCCTGGTAAAAATCATCATCAAAGCGCTATAACTCTAATAGACAGTTACATGACGATTTTTGTCATCTGATTTATTTGAAGATCTTGATACGGATAAGGTTTTCTGTTGAAGGTTTCTGTCTATCTAATATAATTATATAATAAATGAGATGGGTGTTTTGGGAATATAAAAAAGAAGATGTAATATGATTGCCAATGAGACAACTGTCCACAAGAGACCAAAATGACACAGACATTAACAACTATAGGTCACCGTACGACCTTCAACAATGAGCAAAGCCAATACCGCATAGTCAGCTATAAAAGGCCACGATAAGACAATGTAAAACAATTCAAACGAGAAAACTAACGGCCTTATTTATATAAAAAAATGAACGAAAAACAAACATGCAAAACATAAATAAACGACAATCACTGAATTACAGGCTCCTGACTTGGAACAGACACATACCTAAATAATGGGGCGGGGTTCAACATGTTAGCGGGATCCTAACCCTCCCCTAACCTGGAACAGTGGTATAACAGTACAACATAAGAACGAACTATAAAAATCAGTTGAAAGAGGCTTAACTCATCAGATGGACAAACATACAAGTGGACGTGGCCGAGTACTTATACATTCCAACACAAAAAGAGATCTGAGAGTACTCGCAGTTATCTGACAGCTAGCTCAAAGCCACTAACAACTAATAAAAAATTATGCATCTAAGACTATCAATCCGTGCATATCCAACATCCAATGAATTTAGTATAAAGATGTCATAAACAGCCAAAGAAAAACATGACCTTCTGCAATGCCAAGTAACAGGTATCGACAGATTGTAGATCCATGAATATGTATATGTATATAACATACTAGTAAATTTAGTAAGCTTTTAATTTACTGATAACAAAATCAATATTTATACCTATAAAAACAATATTCAATGATCTTATTTCAGTGTTAAATAGGTAGTCTTTTAGAATAAGTTTATTTAAAGGAGCGAAAAGTTTACATGGATCAGTTTTAAATTTCCGGGCACGGTTAACAACATTTCCGTAAAATTAAGGATGTGCTATCCCGATTGAAATAAGCATTCTGCAGGTACAACCAAACTTCAAAACCAAATCTTTATATCTATGGAAAAAATTAGTAAAGGTTTTAAGTAATTTATGGTAACGATATCCCTGGTTTAATAATTTACCAGTAATACATAGATTGCGTTCGTTAAAATCAAAAACGTCACAACAGACACGGGCATAGCGAACCAGCTGTGAAATATAAGCACCGTAATATGGTGCCAAAGGAACATCACCATCTAAAAATGGAAAATTAACAATAGGGAACGCAAAATCGTCTCTTTCGTCGTAAATTTTAGTGGGGAGTTTCCCGTTTAAAACCGAAATATCTAAATCCAAGAAAGGACAGTTAGTACCGAATAAATTTGATTTATTTAAAGTAAGTTCCTTGGGGTAAATTTCAGCAGTATATTGAGAAAATTCTTGATTATTGAACAAAAAAATATCATCAAGATAACAGTAGGTGTTGTTGAATTTATCAATTGAATGCAATTTCGACAAATAGACTGTTAATTCAAAAACTTTCAAAGTTTATGTCCATGTACCCATAAATATGAGTGATTCCAATGAGGTATATCCAAGACACGATATGAATATTGACTTAATCACAATATACCCTCGTGTATCTACTTCATCAGTTGTCCTCGTGCATCTGTTGATGTGGATATCTACGATATCGCCGACATTGTATCAATATCGATGTTCATGTAATTACTATACGAATTACCACGTATATGTGTAATCATCAGTTAAGTGATAGATAATGCATATTTTAAAGGTTTTCTTGTCGTAGAACACACCGAGGGAGGTCTGGATTGATCAAACGAAAGAATGACCGTAGGGAGGTCTTTATTTGTGCAATCCTGACACACCGGTGTGTGTTTTAGGACAAGAAAAAACTTTAAAAATGCATTACCTGATACTATACCGTCAAAAGAATATTATTTTTTACAAAGATTTGTGAATGAGTATCCTATATTACCAACCACACTAAATATAAAGTTGGATATTTTTTTCTGATCCGTTCAGGTTTTAAAACACCCTGCGGCCTATTTAGAATGTGAAATAAAACTCACTAGTTAGGCCACACCAAATTAATTAGTAGTTCTTTGGAAAACCCGCACCTAAATTGCCGAAATTAAAATAAAAAAATAAAAATAAATTTCCCGCACCTCACCTGCCAAAACCAAAAAATAAAAATAAAAATAAAATTCCCGCACGTCGAAAATAAATCCGCATTTTCGACGAACTCGATTCCGGTATTAAAAAAAAATCTTTATCAATTAGGCGTTTGAAAATATGCAGTGTTTGTCATTTGTCAAGCATATTTTTGATTCTGATCAAAAAAGTTGCAAAGATGGAAAACGTGCTGATTGTTTCTGTGGTGAAACATTCAGACAAAAATAACAACAAGGCATACATATTAAAAAATACGGCAACACAAACAAAATGTCGGACATTCAGGGAACTATATCAAGAAGCCATTGAACGATGTAGGGATGCACAAAGTGAGATTATTAATATTAAAACCATACAAATAAGTAAGTCGAACAGTTTCGATGATTCTAGTATCGAAATATCTGACGAAAATATGGTATGGTCAATATGTAATGACCTAAACTTTAAATATGTGCAGTTCACAATTGATGATGGATCTACTGCTACTAAAGATGCATCAAATTCAAAACCAAGTGGAATTAATGCATTTTCGGTACTCATGAGCTCACAAAATGAGTTACACATGCCTGATAAACCTGTCCCCTTGTCTGGGAAACAGCTCACTGGGCCACAAAAACTTTACTCTGATATCATTGATTGGGCCTCAAACATTGATCTGATATTTAATTGTAAAGTAGCACTAGCTAGAACCCCCAGTTTCCACTGTGCTTGGATTGACTGATTAGTGATCCATATGCATAAACACAAAACACACACCATGCAGTTATGTTACAAGAAGCTAGCTAGCATACTACAGAGGGTGTCTAAGGACCAGAAGGTGCATATACTACAGATGAAAGCAGTGCATATTAAAAGCAGATAGCCATATAAAGTTCATAAAAAAATATGTTCAAAAGTGTATATTTGTGCAGTGTTAATTATACAAACAACAAAACAAAATGAAAAAGAATGCAGAAAGTTGAAATACATATAAAAAGGGAGATAATTTAATTATATCAAATTATGTCCCCTCTCAATTAAGTGAGTTGAAAATTCAGTTGCTTCTTTAAGGTAAAAGATATAAAAATTGAGAGAAAAAAAATATCGCTCGCTCCATATTTGTTCAAAATTTGAGGCGAAGAATTTAAAAATATAAATTTAAATTTCGCTCGCTCGCCCCATTTTTTTTGGGTAAAATCTCAAAGAACTATTAATTAATTTGGTGTGGCCTTAATCTAGATATACATTTTCAAAATCATTATTCAGAAACAATCAATCTATTACTGTAACTGCATGAAGTAAGACACTAATTAATAGGTACCAGCCGATAACGGTGCATGAAAAATACAAGTCACTTTGTAAGTTGTACCAACTTAGTTTATGGAAAGGGGTGCTTTGGTTTTTTTCTATTTGAAGTGAAATATCCAGTAACTTGCGTAAGCAGGTACTGACTGCCATAGAGGGGGCTTGCTTCAGTCATGTCTCAGTGACTCCCTATATAATCCACCATTTTTTTTCTCACAAAAAGGGGTTGTCGGGCTAACCCCTTTAATTCACCTTTGATTTGTAATGACATTTTTATCGCAGAAGAGAGATTATTCTTCAACAATCTTTCACGAATGAACTATTCAGAAAAGATTTCTTTTGAATGACAATACATTTTTTTAAACAAAGAATCGGGATTCAAATCTATACTCCCTGATCCCAATATGAGGTACGTGGCTGTTATTAAATAGAATATAAGAAATTTAATATGTCCATTATTTGATAAAGTTAAAAGTAAAATATAAATGTTAAAAGTTAAGAACTGATACATCAGTACAAAGAGAGTACGAATTCGTGATACATGAACGGGGGGAAGGGGGCAATAGGTGGTCCGTTAACATGTGAACAACATCTTGATTTTAGCAAAAACAGTTAACAACAAATGCAAAAATGCTAATAACAGTTGACAAAGTAAGTTGAAAACAGTTAACAGTTTACATTTATCTCATTAAACAGTTAACAACACATAAAAAAGGCCAAAACATGTTAACATAAAAGGTTATTGCCCCCCTCGTGTACAGGTAACACGTATACGAATATCAAGGCATGTAGTTCATAGTATGATTTCCTATTCAGTGTGAATCAATAAGATGTTTTAAAATCTCACACATATGATGTCCATTTATTGCTGCAATAAATTAGCAAAACTTCACATTACTTGTTTTTAAAGTTGAAATGCGCGTCAATGAAATTTTTTTTTAAACCTATTAAAAATGGAACTTTAAAAAATTAATTCACCAATTGGCGACAACAAACTTTCAAACAAATTAGATGTTGAAGTTATATAAGTTATAATTTTCATTTTTATCAAAGAAAATATTGACTCACACAGGTCATTATTTTATTTTATGTCTTGAAGCATATTTTTTTGAAACATGGTATCGTACGGGTTGATTCTTAAAAAGTATAACATATCGTTCTGAAAGAAAACAACTACATATAGGTTTATAAAAACATATTTTTTAACCAGGTTACCTTTTTACATGTTTTTTTATATTCGTCCATTAGTAGATATCAAAGGGGCACTAGCTACGAGATATATAAAAATCTAATTTATTATTTGTTTTTGCTCAATCATTAATGAAATGCAAATAGTGAAATAATAATTCGTTTTAGCAAACCGTCAGGTTCAGATTTGTCAAAATAAGCTAAAAACATTGATTATGAATTATTCACTTGGAAGTGAATAATTTGACACCATTGAATCCGTATTCATGTAAACTTCAATTTAACTCCTTTGCTTAAGATCGATAACGCATGATAACACTGAGCAAAACTCATAACGCGTAGTAAACTATAAAAGCCCAGAAATTACAAAAGTAAAGTAGTTCGAACGTGAAAACAAACGGCCTACTTTATGTTTAAAACACCAGTCACTAAAATACAGGCTCTTGATTTGGTATAGACACGTACAGAATGCGGGCGGGGAGAAATAAGTTTGAAAGCGCCAACCCCCAACCACCACCACCGATACCATCACCACCACGTTTTCCATAAAAAGGGGATCAGCAGTGTCATCAAATCAATATCAAGCATGTATACACATAAAAAAAAAAACACAAATTAAATAAGGTGCACATCTGAAAGTAGTAGGCTAGCAGTTACTGAAAGCTAGTCCAAATCCAAACTAATAATTGATGTGTTTTCAGGTGAATGGCTCTTTTCTGTTGTAGTCTCTGTTATTAGTTTTTTTTTTAAAGAACTTTCCACATTTTTTTTTTTTAACTTTCTTTTCTAACCCACTTTTTTCATGATGAATTAAATAACTTGTTTAGTAAGATTCTAGATATCAACTATTTCTAATAAAAATATGAAAAATATATTTTGCATTAAATGATTTATAATACGGAAATAAGTTTTCCTTAAAAACAAATTCCGTTATTGCGACCAAGACCTTTGACCAGGTGATCTTGAAATCAACAAGATTTATCATCTTCCATGAACGAGTTTCATTATAATCCACCAGATTACTGGGCTGGTGATACCCTCAGGCAAATTAATCTCCACCAGCAGTGGCATCACCCAGTGGTTGTAAATAAACTCATCATAGATACCAGGACTAAATTTTTTATATACGCCAGACGTTTCGTCTACAAAAGACTCATCACAAATGTAAAGTATTATATATTCAAAACTAAGATGCTAGAGGGTAAACCTCATATACAGGTACTTAAAAACTCTATCAAAGAAAACTTAATTTTAGAAAAGCATATTTCCTCATAAATTATGAGAGCGAAAGATTATAACATGTACTGGAGCCCCTGGGATAAAATCATTAATTAATTTAATAGGGAATTATTATGTAAACATGTGCTTGAAATGTAATTTCCAATATCACTATATTATTTGATGACAATGTTATACTTCATTCATATATATATATCGTATTCTGTTATATCATATCGTATTATTATTACTATTTTTGTTTACTCTTTTTTGCTTGATAATGCTTATTCTTTTCTTGCTTGCTTTATAATGTGCCACTATAGATGATATATGTAAATACCTGTCAATCCATGATAAATTAATAAAATATATAATAAAAATCCAAGAAGAGTTTTCATGTGGAATCATGTTTTCCAAAACCATCTTTTAAACCTAGTGACAACAAAATCAAGATGCTTTTCTTACATCAACTTCATTAGAATTTAATTGGATAATTGCCTCATTTGCAATAATACAATATCTCCTTTTTATGTTGATCTCCCCTAGATTGTCCCTTTATGAGTTAAATTAAATTCTATCAAAAAGATTTATAATTTTTTATACAAATGTTATGTGTGTCACACCCTCGGATAGAAGGATATATGCTCCAAATTTCTTTTTTGGGAATCAAAATACTAGTAAAATGTACATATTTTCCCCTAACATGTAAATATATATATATATGAAAATGATTTGACAAACAAGCTGATCACTGCTGTGACAATTGCGTTATGTTAATACATATTTATACCCTTGAAATAAATTTATTGAAACACAGTAATAATATAACCAGAGGGTCATTCACCCTCAAAATATGAAGACGGATAAACATCTCAAACTAAAACTTTAAGAAATAGATCATTATTTTGAATAATAAAAAAAATATCAGAAGCTTTGTTAAAGAATCATTTGATGTGACAACAACCATAGATGACGAAATACAAAAGTAGTTGTCGCAACGACACTCATGCCACATCTTCGTATAACTTACTGTTCGGTGTGAGCCAAGGTTTCATGTTGAAGGCTGTATTTTGAGCTATAATTGTTTACTATTTAGCATTTGTGACTTGGATTGAGAGTTGTCTCATTGTTAACCATACAACATGTTCTTAATTCTATGCATATTTTTGTTAAATGTCTTTCAGAAAGTAAACAAATTACTTACCGACAGTCTTGTGTAAAGATCTTAATAAGTGAATTTTGATGTTCCAACTTATTTCAAAAAATGACAAAGCAACCACATTCCGATCCGCAATTCGAACACTATGACTGGTATTAGAATATGAGAGGGACGAAAGATACCAGAGGCACAGTCAACTTAAAAATAAACTGACAACGCCATGGCTAAAAATGAAAAAGACAAAGAGATAAACAATAGTACACATGACACAACATAGAAAACTGAATAATAAGCAACACGAACCCCATTAAAAACTAAGGGGGATCTCAGGTGCTCCTCAAGGGTAAGCAGATCCTGCTCCACATGTGGCACCCGTCGTGTTGCTCATGTTATAACAAATCCGGTAAATAGTATAATTCGGAAGGTCACATTCATGAAGGGGAATGGGATTGTAGTTACCACGTTAGGAACATATCCGATATCATCTGTGAAACGGTTATTCCTTAACAGCCAATCAACTCCTGGTGGCGTCCGTAAAATTTTCGAAGGAATGATTTCAACTTCACCATTTGGAACTCTTGGTTTAATAGCTTCCTTGTGAGCAGGAACCCTCTATCAAGAAAATCATGATAGGAAATACAAGCACGGGAATACCGTATCAATTGGGAGATATATACCCCGTATGCAGATGCTACTGGAATGCTACTCCGAAATGGAAAGTTCACAATTAGAAAGCTGAAATTATCTCTTTTGTCGTAAAGTTTTTTTTTTTAAAGACATGCGGTGTGATTGCAAACGTGAAATCTGACCAAAAGCACTCTGTCAATTTTGTTTTGATTCTGAAATTCATTTGAAAGAGCCTGTAATTCAGAGTTTGTCGGTGTTTGCTGTCTGTATTATTTGATTATTGTTTTAAGGATAAATCTCGCTATGAATTTTCCATTCTAAAATGTTTGACATTTTGTCATAGCAATTCCTTTTATATAGCTTTTAATACATTGTTTGTGTTGTTCATTGTTGATGGCCGTAATGTGATATTCATCTGGTCAATCATCGTCTATTATTTCCTTCGGTTTTATTTTATAACTCGGATTTGTTTTCTTTCAATCGAGTTATGACTTTGGAACACCGATATACTACTGTTGCCTTAATTTTGTCTCTGGGGAATATTTGCTCATTGCCAATAAATTACACAAATCCACATTTCTCCTATATAAAACTACTATTATGTGAATCTAACAATCAACCACATTGGGGTACTTCGGACACAAACATTATTTTTTTGGACGGAAAATAACTGACAATAATGAAGAATAATTCTTGAAAATAAATCAAAACAACGACAGTAAACCTTGCACACAGAGAACATTTTAAAATCAAGTGAACAAATTTATTTATTTGAAACTTTTCCTGAGAATTAGAAATTTGGTGACCTTCTCTAACATGAAATTATTAGCAAACACTATGACATACGCTGATGCCCTTGAAGACAATGTGTTACTCATTTGCATTAACATTAAATCAATGTTAAAAACGTGTTAATTCTTTTATTTTTACTTGTTTACTGAAAATCAAGGACTTGTCGAAATAGCATTTGGCTGGGTGAATTGTTTCTATCGATTTCGATCGACTATATAACACAATGCAATCATTACCAAATTCAAACGAGTACCATCATCTTGAAAGCTTCTCAAATAATAATTAAGTAACTTATTTTTTCATTTAAAAAAGAAGTTAATATCCTTTTTTCAAGATTATAAAACTTCATATATTATCAAAAACTTAAAATCGTGAGTGTATGTTCTGATGTTATTGTTTATTTATAGAGAAGGCATTACAGGTGGAGGGAAGAAGTCAACGCAATCGTTTATAATATTTCGTCGTAGCAGAATCTCATGTATACGACCTGACTTTCTGAGACATTATATAGACCCAAACTGAGTATGAGGAGTTGTTATGATGGCACCCATAACACATCTTCTAATTTAAACGAAAGAGTTGTTTTCCTGTCCTTTTACCAAATAATAAATTAAATTAATCAATACAATTGCTTAAAACATTTTTGTAAAAAAAAATTTTATAATGCCAAATACAAATGTGTTCAATCTTATGTTTCAAGGACGTTGATACAAAATGCAGATCATACTTTTTGTCTTGCTGTCTTCGATTAATTTGGTGTCATGTGTTATTAATGATTGTCCAAAGTACAATAAACCAACAGTCAGTACTGGTGGTTCTACAACAAATTCGTTTCTGACATTTAGTACAAAGTTGATAGATAAATTTGCGAATAAAGCTAGCAGACTTACCGAACTCCCCGTTGCTTAATGGAAGAAGATGCTGATGTTGTATGTCTGAATGATGTAAGTGTAGTGTCGTACCTAACACTACAGAGAAATAACTCTGTACATTGTGTAAACGCTTTAATCATGTTGTGTTGTTAAGGAAATATTAAGCTTCTCAATGACCAAATTAGTGTTTGTCAAATTTCTATGTGTCCAATAAAAATTTTCCGTGAAAGTGTATGGAAATTTTTATATTTTTGTCAAAGGGTCAAAGTTAATATTTTGTCAAAATTTTATGGAAATTAAACGACCCAAATTATTTTTATATAACAACCCCAAAATTTCCTTCGATAATATATTTCTAGAATAGACAAAAAGAATAGGGCTTTTGTCGAAACACTTTAACACTGAATTCAAGCTCAAATTGGAATGGTAGTAATACATACGTTATACAAAGGGAACTCCATATATATGAATATTAATAATGACCAATACGTATAGATTTTGTTTTATTTTTTCTGGTTCTTTTTTGTTAATATCTTCTCAAATAACAACCGTCTTAACAAAATGCTCTGATTTTTATCAGAGATTTTTTCATTGATAATAATTTGAATGGTCGAAATGTTTCGTATTATTAATAGTTTTGATGAAAAAGAAAGTGATTTTGTAAATAAAAAATACTTTCATGTAGAATATTGATCAACAAGAATAATCAATTTATGTATTTAAAGAAGGACAAACTAGTTGTAAACTACATTTCAAGTGAAATTTTATAATTTCATTACAAGTATAATTTCTTTTGAATTTAATCATAAACTAAGTTACGCATTAAATCATGAACTAAGTTACGAATTAAAACATGAAAACTCATAAAAATATATCAACTGTTAACCAAACTTTAAATTTTCAACCAAAAAAGTAGACATAAGCTGCATTTGGCAAACATTTTCGGACATATTTTGGTCCATAATGCTCATTAACTTTGTACTTTATTAAAAAATTAATATATTCGAGCGTCATTGGGGAGTCTTTAGTAGACTCGCCTATGGCGTACACAATGTTAATCCAGGTATCTTTTATAAGTTTATAATGTGCGAAATATTTTGAAAAGATTCAAGTCTGCAATTGTAAATTGTACATTTCTTTCTGCAATATATTGTGTTTTAAACTAATATGAACTTTAAATAACAGTTTGAAATATCAAAGTTAACTGCATTCGGCAATGAAAAGCTTAAAGATCATGAAGAAATAACCGATTATGTTTTATGCGGGAAACAAAGGGGTTGCCAACCCCTCGTCCACTGAGTGACGATGTAATCTGTTTTAATGACCAAGTGGTCGAGACCATGTCGCATTTCTCTTATTCGTCATTTTGTCATTTGCAACGAACAGATACATATTTTTTATTATCTTAACTCCTTCACATATTTAACTGATTTTGAGTATGTGAGTCTTAAAATATAAAGTTCAAATTTAAATATGTAATCATTGATTATCATAGTTTGATTTCAAAAATTCTATTTTACTCAAAGTCACTAGATCATTAGTAAATGGTTAGTAACACATAAGCAAAACCACTAAAGGATGCATAACAAACTTCTATGCTTATTATTTATCTTCTAATAGCTGTAATGAAGGAACTATTTTTCTCATCTTGGGCTGTAGAGAATCTCTCTCAAGCTAAGTGCATACTCTCAAACTTCGAACAGCAAGACACGGCCATACTTATGGGCGACCTTGAGTGTGGACCAGCATTTCCCTCAAATAACATAAGAAAAGAACACGAACGTAAGTAGATTAGCAATCTTTGTCTCATTACAGTGTGCGCCGATTCTAATTTTCCTACTAAATTTGTTAGTTCGGGCGGAAAGGAGTTTGTCGTGATGTAACGTCAAGTAAGGTAACGTCGTCAACGTCTAATTTATCTTGTTCTTCTATAAAAATAGTTAATGAGCACACAGACAGCAATCACTTGAAGATGTTTTCTAAGCAATCAAAAGGCTTGATTAAGGCCACACCAAATTAATTAGTAGTTCTTTGGAAAACCCGCACCTAAATTGCCGAAATTAAAATAAAAAAATAAAAATAAATTTCCCGCACCTCACCTGCCAAAACCAAAAAATAAAAATAAAAATAAAATTCCCGCACGTCGAAAATAAATCCGCATTTTCGACGAACTCGATTCCGGTATTAAAAAAAAATCTTTATCAATTAGGCGTTTGAAAATATGCAGTGTTTGTCATTTGTCAAGCATATTTTTGATTCTGATCAAAAAAGTTGCAAAGATGGAAAACGTGCTGATTGTTTCTGTGGTGAAACATTCAGACAAAAATAACAACAAGGCATACATATTAAAAAATACGGCAACACAAACAAAATGTCGGACATTCAGGGAACTATATCAAGAAGCCATTGAACGATGTAGGGATGCACAAAGTGAGATTATTAATATTAAAACCATACAAATAAGTAAGTCGAACAGTTTCGATGATTCTAGTATCGAAATATCTGACGAAAATATGGTATGGTCAATATGTAATGACCTAAACTTTAAATATGTGCAGTTCACAATTGATGATGGATCTACTGCTACTAAAGATGCATCAAATTCAAAACCAAGTGGAATTAATGCATTTTCGGTACTCATGAGCTCACAAAATGAGTTACACATGCCTGATAAACCTGTCCCCTTGTCTGGGAAACAGCTCACTGGGCCACAAAAACTTTACTCTGATATCATTGATTGGGCCTCAAACATTGATCTGATATTTAATTGTAAAGTAGCACTAGCTAGAACCCCCAGTTTCCACTGTGCTTGGATTGACTGGTTAGTGATCCATATGCATAAACACAAAACACACACCATGCAGTTATGTTACAAGAAGCTAGCTAGCATACTACAGAGAGTGTCTAAGGACCAGAAGGTGCATATACTACAGATGAAAGCAGTGCATATTAAAAGCAGATAGCCATATAAAGTTCATGCATAAAAAAATATGTTCAAAAGTGTATATTTGTGCAGTGTTAATTATACAAACAACAAAACAAAATGAAAAAGAATGCAGAAAGTTGAAATACATATAAAAAGGGAGATAATTCAATTATATCAAATTATGTCCCCTCTCAATTAAGTGAGTTGAAAATTCAGTTGCTTCTTTAAGGTAAAAGATATAAAAATTGAGAGAAAAAAAATATCGCTCGCTCCATATTTGTTCAAAATTTGAGGCGAAGAATTTAAAAATATTACCATTTTTTTTGGGTAAAATCTCAAAGAACTATTAATTAATTTGGTGTGGCCTAATGAGGTTTATTTAATAACAAAGTACAATATATGCCTTGCATGTTTTAATTTTGTTTCTTGTTGGGGCGGAATGTGATAACACCTTTTCTAAGGAGGACTTCAAATATGAGATAAAAAAAAAAGTGGTTTTGATCATATATTTTTTTAGCCGTCGTTTAAACAATCTCACAGTATGCAGTGCATCTGTGTGTATTTGTGTATCATGTCTATCCATCTGTAAAACCTTACTATAAATAAATTGAGTTCGTTTGCTATATGGCTATGGAATACTTTCATATAAAAAACGAATGATAAATTTCCATAGAAATACATCCGTACACACAAAAGAATCGGAAAACTACGTTGACAATTGGTTGAACGCTTGCTTTTTAATCAGTGTATTTTTTGCAGTTTTTTTATGCATAATGAAATATATATAGATTAAAAAAATAAATTTAAATGATTAATGAAAAACATAATTTTGTTTCAGTTTCATACAACACCTTGACTATCCAGTTCGATTCTCCATATGTAAGTGGTGTTGGTCTACAAACTAGTAGGGACGCAAATATTATCACTACACACGTGATGCAAAAGGTTACAACGGTCAACATACTTGCAAGTTATGATTTAATCAGCATACATAATGATAATGCAAGAATGCACATATACATACAGGGCAATTTTATTAACAAATTTATTAAAAAATGCAGATCCGATATACATTAATATTTAAGATAACATAAAACTGACATTAAGGCAACAACCTGATTTTTAATTTTAGTTCATGTTTTTATACCAGGAACACGTCATGCATATGGAAGAAGGGAAATTGGTTTTATAGTATATATAACTAATACCGATTCGATAAAAGTCTCCATGAGCACAATGACGGGTGCCACATGTGGAGCAGGATATGCTCACCTTTCTGGAGTACCTGAGATAACCCCAGTTTTTGGTGGGGTTCGTGTCAATTAGTCTTTAGATTTCTATGTTGTGTCATATGTCTGTCTTTTTCAACTTCAGCCCTGGCGTTGTCATTTTATTTTCGTCCAATGAGTTTGACTGTCCCTCTAATATCTTTTGCCCCTCCAAAGATGTTGTCACTTACCCTTTTTGCTATGCCAGTATGTTTACAGTTCAGTTGTTTATTGTTTAAACAAAACAAGTGTGTTATTGAACTTAAACGAATGATGATTTTGAAGTACTAGGCTAAAACGTTACTAGTGAAAGTAAATCAAAGAAGAAAGTTTCATGCGCATACCTTTTATAATGTGATGTTTTTCTTTGAAACGATATTGACAAACTGTTTGCCTGTTCTGTTGAAGCCCGTTTTGTTTTAATTGTCTTCTTCACATGCATTTAGCTTTTCACATTTTTAATCATTAATGAAGGAAACAATTGTCGTATGCACTGTTATTGATATCTACCGTGTACAATATTAATAAATATGATAGGGCACATGAGTTGTGCCAATGTTAAGATGATATAATTTCGGGTAAAATCAGTATTTTATAAACACATACCTTTAATTTTGGTTAAGTGTGTGAGACATCAACAAATTTATACAATGTATAAACAATTGTCAAAACATCTGATAAAATTTGTACCGATACATTATGAACACTAACAAGAAAAAATCAATGGACAACGTTTCTGTGTCACAAACAGATACTCTTCCATTTCACGAAAATGGCCTTAGTTTGTTAAGATATATATATATATATATATGAATAGTAAATAGGTTATACAATGAGTATTATATTGTAAATGCTTATATTCATCTAATTTCATTTTAGCGAGTTTTTGGCGGCAAATACAATGGAATAGAACTTTCTAACCAGTACGGCGTTAAATGTACCATAGCATCATAATGTTGTAGATTGATAGATGAACGTGTTACGTCTACAATGACAAATAAAGTCTTAATCAGCAAACATATCTTCCTTTTTGTTCTGCCAATGTAACATAGGAATATTTAACAGTTATTATCATCAAACCATACAAAGCTATGCAAACAACCTTCGTCTAAGTTATTCATACCCGCCACCTAGAAAAATAACTGAATTAGAAAAACTCCGACTGCTGGTTGATAATCAAGTCAAATTTGATTGACATGATGCAACGTGTATTTAAGGTCAGGTCAGACCAGAAAGAACAAAATATTGCTATATATTTCATCTTTTCATTGCTTTACCTCTAACTTGATATCCTGTATATTGTTATACTATCTATTAAAAGAGTTCAACTTTATATTTATTTGGCTTTCTACCAATTTTGATCTGAGCGTCACTGAAGAGTCTTATGTAGACGAAACATACGTCTGGCGTATCAAATTATAAACCTGGTACCTTTGATAACTATATTCAACTACCAACCAGTTCAATTTCATTCAAAACATTTGGAAAAGAACCACTCCGTCACTTGCACTTAGAGGTTTCCCGATTTGCTACCGTACCAACCGTGGTACGAAGTGGGAGCCGTCATTTAACTTTTGGAAAGTATTCATGTATACACTAAATATCAACGAATGTTTTAGGAATCATATGCAGAACTGTTTTGAGAATTTTTAGCTGTAATTTGGGACTAATTTCATGTGGTTACTTCTTGTATTCATAGGAAACAATATTGTGTGCACTCGATTATGCTTTCTTGCAACTGTTGCAAGTAACCGTTGGTGCAAAAGGTTTATAGTTAAGAGTTATTTCCCCGTGAAACTACATAGACACAAAGAAGCTAAATTACAAAACAAATTTAAAACCTATATAAATATTGTTCGTAATAACTTTATGTATCATTATGAAACGTTAAAGTTTCGTATTTATTTTTTAGAAAACATGAACAAATAAAATGTATTTCAACAAAATAAATTGACCTCAATAACAAAAGAATAATGATAAAATAAATTTAAAACCAAATCACATTTCAGCCTGTCCGTGAAAGATCTGTGAAATTAGTCAAGGTCGTCCGGAATAAAGTTATAAAAAAGACAAGGTCGTTTAAAACTTCAATTTGAACAATTCCGCATAGAGCTATGAATAATATCGTATTTACTTGGCATCCTTCCTTTTTGGACGATTATCTTTACCATCGGGCTAAAATTTTTTCTTTAAAAAAAACTCCTAAAATCACTATGCTATATAAATTTTAGAAACATGTCCTTTTTAAAACACAACTGTTCATATATCTATTTCGCAGTAAGCCGAGACAGAAAATTAAGAAAAACTGGAGTTACCATTTTAAGTAACATCGTATTCATAATACTAGTACATGATAAACCTGAACAAATTACATAGAAACATTTACCAACCGATAAAAATGATCCTGAATTTTGAGTCCATAAATCAGTTGTAAATGGTGCAAAAGACATTATATAGCAACATAGTATTTTCCGTTGAACATTACAAAGAGTTAGAAAGACATATTCATATTGCATTAGACTAAGTGTAAATATAGCGTAAAATTATTGCAGTTATCAGTGAACAAAATACGCTATGTTGTAAGAAGTTTTTCAAGCATTGCTGTACGACAAAAGGATTAATGGATGGATCTACCCCTCGTAGATTATATCATACTACTCGCAGGCACGTGACGTGCAATACACAAATTTACTCGCAACAATATTTACCAATATTAATGTAATAACAATATCTAGTGACATAATAATAATAATGATCGAAAAGATAGCTTAATTAATAGAAAATGATTTTAATGAGAAGAACCAATTTTGAACACATTTTGCCATTACCACGTGTACAAGTTCAGTGGCGGATCCAGAACTTTTCATAAGGGGGTCCCGCTGACTGACCTAAATGGGGGGGGCTCCAGCCATGCTTCAGTGATTCCCTATATAATCAACCAAATTTTTTTCCCACGAAAGGGGGAGGGAGGGCTCCCAGGCCCCCTGGATCGTCTATGTAGTTTTGACGACACCAGTGATGTACAAGTAAGATATTATTAATAAATAATTTCTAATTATTCCAAATTATATTTAAGTATTAGAAAACATTCTTTATTCTTATCTTTTTCTAAATATATAGAAAACACAAACATAGCCATACAGAAACACAAATCTATATTTAGAATATAAAGGTCGAGGCAACTCAGTTCCAGTAAGGACTGTTTGATTCATTCTTTTTTTGCACAAAATAAATTTTATCGTATAAAATCACGAGCAAGGTTTTCTAGAAGCAGTGAAATCGTAATAAAATAAAAGATTAAGGATTTTATCGCTGATATGCAATTCGATTTCTTTTTTTTTTTTCATCATGATGAATACAATAATCTCATGCATTAAATGATACCTTCAAAACAGCACCAACGGTTGTGTTACGTACCAACCGTACCTGATACGTAGCAAATTGGGAAACCTCTATTAAGAGAGAAGTACGATACCAGAGGGACTTTCATACTCATAAAAATAAATTGACATGGTCATAGCTCAAAATGAAGAAGACAAACAGACACACATAAGCAATGTTAGTACACAAAATAATAAAGACTGAGCAACACCAACCCTGAAGGGTTCGCAAATTCTGTGTCACATGTGGTAACTATTAAATCATTAAAACATACGCGAAACACATTGCCAAATAAAGACAACAGTAGTATACCGCGTTTCAATAAGTCATAAATTGCTAAAGTATAGCATTTTCAGAGTACACCTTTCGATTAAAGATGGAAGATCCAAAGTTGATCCCTTGTTTAAGACACACCGACATTTATATAAATCACAACATAAAAACTAATATTGATGTGAGGTACTGGATTTGGGGTACATGTATGTTTCGGCATTCCTCAGTTCATTAGGCTATTTAATGTCTATTCCTTATACTGTTTATAAAAAAAAGAAGATGTGGTATGATTGCCAATGAGACAACTTTCCACAAGTGACCAAAATGACACAGATATTAACAACTATATGTCATCGTACGGCCCTCAACAATGAGCAAAGCCTATGCCGCATAGTCAGGTATAAAAGCCCCAAAATGACAATGTAAAACAATTTAAACGAGAAAACTAACGGCCTAATTCATGTTTAAAAAATGAACGTAAAACAAATATGAAACACAAAAACAAACGACAACCACTGAATTACAGGCTCCTGACTTGGGGCAGGCACATACATAAAGAATATGGTGGGGTTAAATATGTTATCGGGATCCCAACTCTTCCCCTAACCTGGGAGAGTGGTATAACAGTACAAAATAAGAACGAACTATAAAATCAGTTGAAAAAGGCTTAACTCATCAGATGGATAATATTCTGTATTCCTAACATATAAGAAACTCAGTATTATCTTTTCTTAAACATTTTTTTTTTTCATTTTTTTCTATACTTTATATTTATTGTTCATGATTCTCTGTTCTGTAAACCCAAATCACACCCGCTTGCATCCTTTTCAACAAAAAGTCATTGACAACAATGAAAATACTAGTATCTATAAAGCCTCGATTGTACTTTACAGGTTGGGGACAACACACAAAATCGAAAATAGTTTCCCAAATGAGTAACTAACCTTCAAATACTTTTCTAATGTTAATATATATAAGAATATGTGGTTAGAGTGCCATTAAGACAACTCTCTATTCAAGTCACAATTTGCAAAAGTAATCAATTATTGGTCAAAGAACGGTCTGCAACAAGGAACCTTGGCTCATTTTCTACATCTGAAAACGCCTGTACCAAGTCAGGAGTATGACAGTTCTTGTCCATTCGTTTTTGATGCGTTTTGTTATTTGATTATGCCATGTGATTATGGACTTTCCGAATTAATTTTCCTCTAAGTTCAGTATTTTTGTGATTTTACTTTTCACACCGAAAACAAAGCTATTAAGGGCAAAAAAAAGACTAGTGTATAACCATCAAATAGGAAAACCAAGGGTCTAATCAATATAAAAAACGAAAAACACTTATGACCACACCAACAACTGACAACCACTAAACATCAGGTTCCAGTCTTAGAGCTGGTGCAAACAAATGCAGCGGGTTAAAATGTTTTCATAGGAACCAACATTCACCCTCATCTAAAACAATAGTGTAACATAACATCATAGAAAGACACAATCAATATCAAATGGAAATGGATTCAGAAAAAAATGGAAACACCCAGACACATATTTACACCTGTAACAACAGGAAAAATACATAGTCATAGTAATGGATACTACAAAAATGTTAACATATAATCATATTTATTACAAATCACCGAACGCAATCACTCACAATAACAAGTGAACATACACTGAACGAATAAAATTAGTGACACAATATAAATACAAAATCAGTAAAGGGTGATATGTTAAACAATATTAAAAAGGCAACCATAACTTTGGACAAAATGACGGCAAACAAAATAACGTACACAGGTAAAAATAAAAAGGTAGTGTCATGGAGAATGGAAATATGATTTTACTGAAGAGATAATTTTGTTGTTTATAGTACGACAACAGTCATATCAAATACTTATGAAAATTGGTAAAAAAATAGGATAAATTGAGTCTTCAAAGCTACTAACTTTTTAAAAAGCCTACATAATAAGTTTATTTAAGTATTCACCTTTTGTTTCTTTTTTTTTACACCTCTGACTGTATATTTGGTATTTGGTACTCCACTGCTGAGAACGTGGCATTACGGAGTAGGATAGTGGTCGGCTTAGATCCGAACAAAGTGTCTACATAAAGCGATATATCTAAGATGTAAGTCAAGATATGAGGCCGACTTAACTGTATCTTTGGTATCCTTTATCTCTAGTTCGATTGGATAGATGCGTTCCACATAGTCACCAAATTTTGAATTATTTAGTGAAAGAACATCATCTATAGCGAAAAGTAGAGTTAAAGGATATTGCTAACTTCTTATCTTTCTTAAGAAGTTCCTAGATAAAGTGATATGTCTAGATTAAGTGATATATCTCTCTGCAGACTGGTTACCTGCTGAACTACCACTTTAGACATCTCACTGTATATTTCAGCCTAGTAAACAGCAGGTTTCATAATAATATTACACTAACATGGCCTTGTCTAGAATATGCATTTACTTTGCCCTACTGATCGAGATTTTCAGTACTTGTGATGATAAATTGAAATCACTTTGTCATTTTTTTCAGCACTCTATCAAATGAAAATAAACATACATGTAGTTTTAGCAAAATGAAAGATAAAGTTTTCTGTTTTTATTTGACACATCAACGAGTTCATTTTAAAGTGTGAGAATCATTACATCAGGTTTTAAATAAATCAACCATCGGTTTTTCATGTAGAAAAGTAAACATCAGTCAATGTTTTTTGATTGAAGTTTAAAATAGAACCCAATACTTTCTAATCTTATACATGTACAATGGAAGTATATTGTAAATAATCTTGATAAATGATGTTTTAATGAACGATTATTTTTATTATTATGATGTTTTTACATCATGAAAAGTATATTTAACGTATTAATAGTATCTATTTTAATTCAAAACATTTATTGTTTTAACAAATTGACCATATAAATCTCCATCTTGTGGTGTATGCTTTAGTATATAAACCACTAAAAATACAGATCTTCACATTGCAAAGTCGCAAAAGGTAAGTTATATATCTTGTATTCTGTTTAAGGTTTTAGGTTTTTCTTCAATCTTTTATTAAAAAGAAGTTGAAATGCAGAGTATCATAGTTAGTCTGTGTCCAATGTTTGTTCAAATCTAATCATTGCTGATAAAGGTTGGGTGAAAACTTAACTTTCTTGCAAATTTCTCTGTACTTGGTTGTTTGTTACTAAAAAGTCATCGAATCAAATGCTTGAAATTGTACCATACAAAATTTATATTGAAGATAAAAGGGTAAATAACGAGGCATTCAGTTGACTATTTGCATGGTTTTGAAATAGCAAAACAAATTTAGACTATATGAGATGTATTTTTTAATTATCAAGATTGAAATAATCATGATGACAAACATCGACTTACACATAATAATAGTTTTCTATTATGTACACAATGAGGACTTTTATATATAATTGTAAAGTGTATTATAGTAATGAATTCAAAATTGTTCCCTTTTTTCGCAAGAGTTGCACATTACTCTGCTCCTATTGTGGCGATTGTGCTTGACATTACTTAAATCACTCATTCTTTGTATGGTTCTATCGCGATGACCTAGTTTATTTTATACTTATTGATAATAAGAAGGCATTGAATTTTCGAAGATATATCCTAAATAGTGTTTTGCCAATCCAGATTTGTCCTCTACCTGTATAAGTCATAACAAGGATACTACGTCACACACCAGGATACGTTTTATTTTGTAGATAATGTTGAAGAATTGTTAATTTTTATTTGTCTTGAATACTATTGAATGTATATAACTTATCTGGGAAACAACTGTTTGTAAACGTTTTTAAGGCCATAAATAGTATTAAGATTATTTTATGTTGACTACTTTTCATCTTGAAAATTGCCTTCCCTTAAAAAATTATAACGAAAATCGGCTCAAATCGTTTATATAAAGATTTTCCTACTTTAACGTCATAACATGTAACTTATGTTGTTGGTTAATTAAAGAAAAACAATCCGTAACTACCTACCACACCCTAGAAAATATAAAAATCCTACTTGAATTTGAATAAAAAAAGTTAATATTGATGGTATACCAAAATAATAAATTCTCCAATCTGAAAATTTTTTTCGTTGCTTAATGTTTCTGGAGCTATCTTTAGGCGTTGGTAGTTTGATAATCCGATTTAAAATAAACCTTAATATTGTTAGTCACACCAGGTCAGTTTTTGAGCTGTGCTTTTGAATTCAAGTAAAGATTGAAGACCATTTGCAGCTTTGATATTTTATTTTTTAACATTTTTTTATTTATTAACTGTAACAACGAAACATATTTAGTAAATTATGCGTCAGCACTTCTGTCTCCAGAAACACGATTCCTGTGAGGCATTCAAAGGACCGAACACAAATATCCAAATAATTTATAATAATTCAATGAACACTACACATGCTACAGTAAATATATCAAAAGTCCTCTCGATTCTAAGAACATGCTTTAATAAATTGCTGTTTATTTTTCACTTGAATTTATCATCTTAAAATTGTTTTTAGCTAAAAATGAAGCTCGCCATTGCTCTGCTTATCCTTTTGTCAGCCGTGTACACAAGTCATGGATACGCTCTGCGAGGTGTAAATTATGGTGGTAGAGATAAAGTTGCATATGGTCAAGGTGGTAATCAAGGTGATGGTGGATATAACACTAAATACGGTAGCAAATATGGTTATTATCATGGTAGCGATTATGGTGGCAAGACTGGCGGCAATCGTGGTGGCGAAGATAATGTTGGATACGGCGGAGGGTATGTTGCCCGTGGCGGAGGAAATGGTGGGCATTGTTAAAGATAAGTTGGGCATGGCGGAGGATATGTTGCACGTGGTGAAGGATTGGTAGAGTGTATGGTGGATAGAAAGATGATAATGAAAGACACAATGATCTTATTTTTCTCAAAATCGTTAACGGACCTGAATTTAAATAATTATTCACATGTATATTTCTATATATATATACTGCAATAAAGACAAAAACTGGCACCTATGCTTTGTATTTATTATAGGCAAAAAAAAAAAAATAACATACGCATTGTGATTTTGGTATGTTAATATTTATATGTTTAGTTTTTATCTAATATTCAGAACGAAAATTGAGAATTGGGAATATGACAAAGACATAACAATTTTTTTAAACCGACCAAAGTGCCAGTAACAGCCGAAGTCCATCAACGGGTCTTCAACGCAGGGAGAAAATCTCGAGCCCGGAAGTGGGCTTCAGCTGACCCCTTGATATAAAGTAAAAAAATAAAAAAATAACCATACGAAACTAACAAAGACCAGAAGCTCCTGACATGGGACAAGCGCAAAAATGCATCAGAGTCCGATATCAGAATAGGTAACAAAACAAAAGCAAAATGACAATAATACTAGTGTATTAATTAACAATGCAATACTAGCAGTTACTGACATGCCAGCTCCAGCCCTCAATTAAACTGACCAAAAGATAATTTCTTCTTCGTATGAAAATCAAGTAAAATCCCTCCCGTTGTTGGTTTAGTATTATACCAACATAAAATATATAAGAAAAACATATCCCGTATCATGCAAACAACTGGTTTTACGACACATTTGTTCATTTTCGATGCAAAGACCCTATTAAGTATAAGTGAATCATTAATACCAAAATATGCCATATTCAATGACATGAAAACAGTATCGTAACTATACCCCTTCTGAATAAGTCTGTTTGAAGGTTTTGCTAACTTGTGAGGTGAATGCTGATATTTGCTTTGTAAAGAATATTACCATAACGGATTGGATGTGAAATACCTGAACGTATAAGTTGTTTGCATGTTGATAAAATTTACCAATTATGTCCTTGTTCCGATTTCAAAATTTAGTAAATTTTTTTACCAGTTTCTGATATTGAAAAACCTGGTGTTATAATTGTTCAGTAAAACATATATTTCTTTTGTTAAAATCAAGTACTTTGCTAAATACACGACAGAATCGAACTAGTAGAGATATATAAACACCATAAGATGGTGACAAGGCAACGACATCATCTAAAAATGGATACCTGACAATAGAATATGAAAAATCATCTCTTTTATCATAAAATTTGCTATTAAGCTTATCGTTAAAGATATAAAGATCCAGGAAAGAACAGTGTTCATTGTAGTATTAGCTTTTTTGGAAAGATAGTTCGGCAGGAAAAACATCTTTAGTGTACATACTGAAGACATCATTATAGAGAGCCAGTATATCATCCATATATCTAAAAGTGTTATTATTTTTTTATTGAGATGTTTTTTTGGTGCGTCTTTGCTGATTTTAGTCATAAATTGTAGCTCATTACAACAGAGAAACAGGTCTTCAACAAGTGGTGCACAGTAAGTCCCCATTGACCATATACGGAATCTCCATAGCGAAAGAAAATATTATCTAGGAAAGATTCAATGAAATTTATATATTGACGTTATCATTGATTTTTTTTTTTCAAATTAATCGTCTATTTCAATCTAATTATTGAAGGTATTTTTTCGATTCTCGTCAGATGATTTATTTTTTTTAATTATTTTTCAATATCTATGTCCTATTGAGGGTCTGTTTTGTCATAGTGTAGTTCAATTACTCATTATCGATACTTCCTTAGTTTTGTAACTAACAAATGCAAGTTATATTTATTAACAAATATTTATTACAGTTATCTTATATATACATGTAAATATTAAACAATAATATATTATAAAATGAGTTAGATTGTTCATCTCGTTGCTGTCCTTTCATTTGTCGGGATTTTTGCTCGGCACGACTTTTAAACCCTTGATTTAAATCGAATCATGGAGAAAACAGATCATCTATACACGCAATGTTTTTAGTTCAACAGACGAAGAACATGTTTTCGATTTTAATGATATGAAAGAATTATATGGAAATGCGGTAAGATATTTAGAATGGTAAATAAAAGTAACTTCTGTTTTACATTAATGATGACAATCCATTCACAATAAAAGAGAGAAGACGGATACCAGAGAGACATTCAAACTCACAAGTAGAAACTAAACTGAGAACGCCATGGCTAAACAAGACAAAGACAAACAGAAAAACATTAGTATATAAAACAGAACATAGAAAAAAAACCTGAGCAGCACAAACCCCACCAAAAACTTGGGGTGATCTCAACCAAATAAAGTAACAACAATCATTAACATAATAATCTAACACCATACAAATGTTATAATTGTGTATCAAACATGTCTACGGCTATTGTACACTAGCATTACCGTAACTTCAAAAATCTATATCAATAGTATTTTTAGTATATCAGTGTACATGTATATAGAAATTTAACCTTCGAATACATAAATTAATGAATGAAAAATTTAAATGAGAACTAATATATTATGTAAAACTAGAAGAAGCGAAGTCATTTACAAAAGAGGTGAAATTCATCAAATATCTGTCTTTCTGTCTCAATGTACAAGATTTCACTTAGCTAAACATGATAAACGCCCCTGATATTTAACATGGTATTCATAACTGTTATATAGGAATGGTCTAACAGAAGAATATCTTTTCAAATACATTGTCGTGTGTTTTTGTTGCACTTCAGTCTTTCTGTTGTTTCGTTGTTTTCCTCTTAAATCTAAAGTGTTTAAGTTTGTAACCCGGATTTGTTTTCTCTCAATCGATTTATGACTTTTGAACAGCGGTATTCCATTGTTGCCTTTGTCTATCCTAGCATTTTTTTTTATAGTTCTGCCCTTGAACAGTTGTAGGGTAGAACTGTGTAGGATATATGTAACTATTAAGAACAGTTATATGACACATCAAAATGGAAAGAAGTTATTCCAAATTAAGTCTTATATTTGACTCAACACTTACATATGTTCCAAATGTGAACACTGAAACAAATATAAAAGACACGTATAAACATTCATTACTTTTGCTGACCTTTTGTATGGAAAACAAGTGCTACCTAATGCGGAAATTTGTTTTTTGTTCAAAATGTGGTTGAATCTGAATTTCTAAAAGCTTTGGTATTCGCTTCAAGTGATCTTCTGAATGCATATCATACGAAACATTCAAATTTCAAAACGAATGGTCAACTTCTTTCTATATAATGTATATAAATATATACAGATATTCCACTGTTAGTTTAATTAATTATCAAATGGATGATACATGTAGGACTTGCTCATCGAATATCACTCGGAGCTGTGATGACCAAATTATCACAGTACTTTTGATTGTCTTCATTTTTTTTTTATTTCTATGCTTGTAATACATGTACAGTTTTGTTAAAATTTTGCCAAAGGAAAACGTTCTGTTATAATTCTTTATTTCAGTCTAGTTTTATTTTTGTGGTAGTTTTAGTTTTGTTGCAGATAAGTGTTTCTGTTGTTTTCCTTATAAAGTTACTGCGTTTCCTTCTCTTTTAGTTTGTAACCCGGATTTGTTTTATTTTAATGGGTTTTTGACTTTTGAACAACGGTATACTTCTGTTGTCTTGATTAGTCATCTGTAACATTGACCATTGACCGAAAAAGTATACATGCTATTTAGCTTCTTATCTTATTTGAAAACATGGGTTTCATAAATAGGAATCCCAAATCACATGTCTTTAACAACTTTTTTTAATTCTTTTTTAGAAACAGAGGCCATGACCTAAGATATACTTACCCTTTTAATCAACAGGCATATTTCTTAAATGTTCTTACATTTTTTTTAATACTATCATAAGATGTTCAAGTTTTTGTTCATAAACTATTAGTTTAAAAAAATATAGAATATGATAAGTTACCAATAGAACACACTTTCAATCCTTGAATCTATGGCGAGTTTAATTACAACAAATAGATCGATGCCAATGCTTGTGGTGGGTTCCGTCACGCTGGTATTCCAATCCTATTGTTAGCACTTCTGTGTTTAGCATGGTTTATCATTGATATACTCATAAGTAGGAATTAAATAAACTCATCATAGATGCCAGGACTAAATTTAGTATATACGCCAGACGCGCGTTTCGTCTACAAAAGACTCATCAGTGACGCTCGAATAAAAAAAAAAGTTAAAAAGGCCAAATAAATTACGGAGTTGAAGAGCATTGAGAACCAAAATTCCTAGAAGTTTTGCCAAATGAATTAACTGTTTACGAAACTGTATTTGTTGTAATACTAAGGATGATATATCGGAGGATTGTTGTGGTTTTTATGAGCATCTTCGGTGAAATAACAGCTCAACAATTTTATAAGTATAAAGGAACCTTAACCTTTAAACCACCAAAGAATTTTATATGTTTATATTACCTAAATGGTTTACAAGTGTTCTTACTAGTTTTGGACAGATAAATGGGCAATCACCGTACAGTGCTCGTTTCTGATCCGGATAACACTAAAAGGTCATATTTTTGTGAAGATGACCAGATTTAATCAATTCCACTATATGTATAGGGTGACCAGAGGTAACCAAAGTCAATTTCAGTGAAGAGTGACCAAAGGTAATCAAAATGTTTAGTTTTATAAGTTGACCAAAGGTAGCCATAGCAAATATCAGTGAGAGGTGATCAGAGAAAACCAAAGCTTTTATCTAAGTAAGTTGACCAGAGGTAAACAAAGCCATTATTTGTGTAAGGGGATCAAAAGTAACCAAACTACATCCTTCTAAAATAACAAAACGTATCAAAAGTCTCTTGCTTTATAAGGTGATCAGAGGTAACCAAAGCCAATAGCTGTGTAAGGTGACCAGATATAACCAAAACCCATATATTTGTAAGATGACCGGAAGTAACCAAAGCCAATATATATAGTAGGGTGAACAGAAGTAACCCTCATCTTTAATATCTTAGAAAGGTGGCGACCAGAAGTAACCAAAGCAATATCTGTGTAAGGTGACCAGAGGTAACCAAAGCAATATCTGTTTTAGGTGACCAGAAGTAACCAAAGCAATATCTGTGTAAGGTGACCAGAAGTAACCAAAGCAATATCTGTGTAAGGTGACCAGAAGTAACCAAAGCAATATCTGTGTAAGGTGACCAGAAGTAACCAAAGCAATATCTGTGTAAGGTGACCAGAGGTAACCAAAGCAATATCTGTTTTAGGTGACCAGAGGTAACCAAAGCAATATCTGTGTAAGGTGACCAGAAGTAACCAAAGCAATATCTGTGTAAGGTGACCAGAAGTAACCAAAGCAATATCTGTGTTAGGTGACCAGAAGTAACCAAAGCAATATCTGTGTAAGGTGACCAGAGGTAACCAAAGCAATATCTGTTTTAGGTGACCAGAAGTAACCAAAGCAATATCTGTGTAAGGTG
The DNA here is from genome assembly GCA_037788925.1 of Mytilus galloprovincialis. Classification (NCBI taxonomy): domain Eukaryota; kingdom Metazoa; phylum Mollusca; class Bivalvia; order Mytilida; family Mytilidae; genus Mytilus; species Mytilus galloprovincialis. Next base: position 36,371,660 of record CM075340.1, read on the forward strand.
ACCAGAAGTAACCAAAGCAATATCTGTGTTAGGTGACCAGAAGTAACCAAAGCAATATCTGTGTAAGGTGACCAGAGGTAACCAAAGCAATATCTGTTTTAGGTGACCAGAAGTAAGCAAACCCAACATCTGTGTAAGGTGACCAGAGGTAACCAAAGTCAATATATGTTTAGGGCAATAAGAGGTATCAAAAGTTTATAGCTTTATAAGGTGTCCATCCAGAGTTAACCAATGTCAATATCTTCATAAGGTAACCAGAGGTAACCAAATCATATATCTGTAAAGGATGACCAGAGGTAACCATCATCATTAATATTTTAGTAGGGTGAACAGATGTTGTCAAAACAAATATCTGTGAAAGGTAACCAGTGGTAACCAAAGTCAATATATTCATAAGGTTGCAAAATGTATCGCAAATATAGACGTTACAATTTACTGTATGTTTTAAATGATTATGATATTGATTAAGGTAAAGGTATTTGGACAGCAATGCGGTAAACTTATTGTTTTGTTAAAAAAGAAGGAATATTTTAAATGAAACATTTGTGCATGAAACGTGTGGAAAAATAATTGAAACTGGCGAAGATATGTTGTTTTATCGAATGAGTAGCAAAAAAATAATTGACCATGGAGAATTACTCTCATAAGGAGTTATCTGACAATTCTGGCCATATGATTTATTTGTAGATCTTGACATACTGATCAGTTTTTCTGTTTAAGGTTTTTGTTTATCTAATATAATTTTGAAATAAATAGAAGAACATTTTTAAAACGGAAAGTCTGACAGCTTTGACTTAATTGGAAAAGAGTTAGCGCGCTACATTTCAATCGTTATTGGTACTGACAGAATTTCTCTGTTTACATCGGTTTTCAAAATAATAAGCAAACCTTGATTTCAGCCCTTTGTTTTATTTCTAGTTATGTCGATAACGTTTGAGTGGACTGATTTGTATAAAAGCTAAAAGAGGACGACGCCGAACGCCAAGTCATGAGAAGTGCTCATTTGACCTTTAAGAAAGGTGAGCTAATTTAGTCATAACTATTTATAAAGGTTTGTCAAATTTATTGATGTCTAGAAATACTAAACCCACAGACAAAACCTAAATGTTGCACCGTCGCTTCAATCTGGGACTGTTTTGTCTCACTTTCACGACGTCACTGGCTTGACAAAAACACCCTCAGTTCTAATATCTGTAAGTGTCGATCATGCACTTGATTAGTCTTCCATGAATAAAAATATTTTTTTCTTCATTGATATCATCTCTGATTGTAGATGTGTTTGTCTTTTAATCTTTTTTTCACTAATCGTCATTGCACTGCATGTCGGTTTGTTTATGATTTATGAGTCTAAATATAACTACTAGTATTAGCAATTAACATTTGCCTACCACTAATGGTTCCACTTATACTGTCCTAATCACAAACTTATATTTGCAACTTAGTCTAAAGCATTGGTTGTACTTTACAAGTTGGGGACAACACTCAAAATCGAAAATAGTTTCCCAAAAGAGTAACTAACCTTCAAGTACGTTTCTAATGTAAATAGATATCAGAAGATATGAGTGGTATGAGTGCCAATAAGACAGCTCTCCATTCAAGTCCATTTGTAAAAGTAATCCATTACAAGTTAAAGTATGGTCTGCAACACGGAACATTGGCTCACACCGAACAGCAAGCTATGAAGGGTAAAAAAATTGCTAGTTCAAATAGGAAAATCAAAAATGAGAAACAGGAAACACTTATGACCAAACCAACAACCGAAAGCCACTGAACAGGGTTTCTCACTAAGGACAGGTGCAAACAAATCCATAATGTAACATAACATCATAGAAAGACACACTTTAAATATCTACTGAAACGGTAAAAATGTATATCAAACACTGGTATAAATTAGGAAAAATTTAGTTTTCAAAGCTACTAACTTTTTAAAAACCCTACATAAAATATGTTTATTTAAGTATTCACCTTTTGTTTCTTTTTTTACATTTCGGACTGTATATTTGGTATTTGTTGCTTCACTGCTAAGTATGTGGCATTAAGGGGTAAGTCAGTGGTCGGCTTGAAGTCCGAACAAAGAGTCTAGATAAAGCGATATACAATGTTTCTCTCTGCAGACTGAACTAACACTTTAAAAAACCAACTCAACGTTTTAGCCTAGTAAACAGGGGCCATAATTATATTACACTAGCAAGTCTTTGTCTAGAATATGCATTTACAGTGACCTACTTGTCGAGATTTTCAGTACTTGTGATGATAAATTGAAATCACTTTTTCATTTTTTTTCAGCACTCTATCAAATGAAAATAAACATACCTGTAATTTGACGCTAAATGAAAAAAAAAAATAAAGTTTTCTGTTTTTATTTGACACATCAACGAGTTCACCTTAAATAGTGGGAACCATTACACCATATATCAAAAAAATGAAATTAATTGAACACGCTGCTTTTCATGTAGAAAAGTAAACGTTGTCATCATTCAATGTTTTTGATTGAAGTTTAAAATAGAACCCAATAGTTTCTAATCTTATACATCTACCATGGAAATTTATTGTAAATAATCTTGATAAATGATGTTTTAATGAACGGTTATTTTTATTTTGATGTTTTTATATCATTAAAGCTATATGTAAACGTATAAATAGTTTTTATTTTAATTCAAAACTTTTATTGTTTTGACAAATTGACCATATAAATCTCCATCTTGTGGTGTATGCTTTAGTATATAAACCACTAAAAATACAGATCTGCACATTGCAAAGTCGCAAAAGGTAAGTTATATATCTTGTATTCTGTTTAAGGTTTAAGGTTTTTTCTTCAATCTTTTATAAAAAGTAGTTGAAATGCAGAGTATCATAGTTAGTCTGTGACGTTTGTTCAAATCTTATCATTGCTGATAAAGGTCGGGTGAAAACTTAACTTTTTAGCAAATTTTTCTCTACTTGTTTGTTTGTTACTAAAAAGCCACCGAATCAAATGCTAGAAATTGTACCATACAAACATTTTATATTGAAGATAAAAGGTAAATAACGAGGCATTCAGTTGGCTATTTGCTTGGTTTTGAAATAACAAAAACCAAATTTAGACTATATGAGATATATTTTTTAATTATCAAGATTGAAATAATCATTATGACAAACATCGACTTACACATAATAATAGTTGGCTTTTATGTACACAGGGACGACTTTTATTTTCAATTATAACGTGTGTTATAGTAATAAATTTAAAGTAGTTCTCTTTTATCGCAAGAGTTGCACATTACTCTGCTCCTATTGTGGGGGTTGTGCTTGTCATTACTTAAATCACTCATTTTTTGCATGGTTGATGATGATATACCAAAATAATAAATTCTCCAATCTGAAAATGATTTCGTTGCTTAATGTTTCTGGAGCTATCTTTAGGCGTTGATAGTTTGATAATCCGATTTAAAATAGACCTTAATATTGTAAGTCACACCAGGTCAGTTTTTGAGCTGTGCTTTTGAATTCAAGTAAAGATTGAAGACCATTTGCAGCTTTGATCTTTTATTTTTTAACATTTTTTTTATTTATTAACTGTAACAACCAAACATATTTAGTAAATTATGCGTCAGCACTTCTATCTCCAGAAACACGATTCCTGTAAGGCATTCAAAGGACCGAACACAAATATCCAATTAATTTATAATAATTCAATAAACACTACAGTAAATATATCAAAAGTCCTCTCGATTCTAAGAACATGCTTTAATAAATTGCTGTTTATTTTTCACTTGAATTTATCATCTTAAAATTGTTTTTAGCTAAAAAATGAAGCTCGCCATTGCTCTGCTTATCCTTTTGTCAGCCGTGTACACAAGTCATGGATACGCTCTGCGAGGTGTAAATTATGGTGGCAGAGATAAAGTTGCATATGGTCAAGGTGGTAATCAAGGTGATGGTGGATATAACACTAAATACGGTAGCAAATATGGTTATTATCATGGTAGCGATTATGGAGGCAAGACTGGCGGCAATCGTGGTGGCGAAGATAATGTTGGATACGGCGGAGGGTATGTTGCCCGTGGCGGAGGAAATGGTGGGAATTGTTAAAGATAAGTTGGGCATGGCGGAGGATATGTTGCACGTGGTGGAGGATTGGTAGAGTGTATGGTGGATAGAAAGATGATAATGAAAGACACAATGATCTTATTTTTCTCAAAATCGTTAACGGACCTGAATTTAAATAATTATTCACATGTATATTTCTATATATATACTGCAATAAAGACAAAAACCGGCACCTATGTTTTGTATTTATTATAGGCAAAAAAAAATAACATACGCATTGTGATTTTGGTATGTTAATATTTATATGTTTAGTTTTTATCTAATATTCAGAACGAAAATTGAGAATTGGGAATATGACAAAGACATAACAATGTTTTAAACCGAGCAAAGTGGAAGTAACAGCCGAAGTCCATCAACGGGTCTTCAACGCAGGGAGAAAATCTCGGCTGACCCCTTAATATAAAATAAAAAAATAAAAAAATAACCATACGAAACTAACAAAGGCCAGAAGCTCCTGACATGGGACAAGCGCAAAAATGCACCAGAGTCCGATGTCAGAATAGGTAACAAAACAAAAGCAAAATGACAATAATACTAGTGTATTAATTAACAATGTAATACTAGCAGTTATTGACATGCCAGCTCCAGCCCTCAATTAAACTGACCAAAAGATAATTTCCTCTTCGTATGAAAATCAGGTAAAATCCCTCCCGTTGTTGGTTTAGTATTATACCAACAAAAAATTTATAAGAAAAACATATCCCGTATCATGCAAACAACTGGTTTTACAACAAATTTGTTCATTTTCGATGCAAAGACCCTATTAAGTATAAGTGAATCATTAATACCAAAATATGCCATATTCAATGACATGAAAATAGTATCGTAACTATACCCCTTCTGAATAAGTCTGTTTGAAGGTTTTGCTAACTTTTGAGGTGAATGCCGATATTTGCTTTGTAAAGAATATTACCATAACGAATTGGAAGTGAAATACCTGAACCTATAAGTTGTTTTCATGTTTATTAAATTTACCAATTATGTCCTTGTTCCGATTTCAAAATTTAGTAAATTTTTTTACCAGTTTCTGATATTGAAAAACCTGGTGTTATAATTGTTCAGTAAAACATATATTTCTTTTGTTAAAATCAAGTACTTTGCTAAATACACGACAGAATCGAACTAGTAGAGATATATAAACACCATAAGATGGTGACAAGGCAACGACATCATCTAAAAATGGATACATAACAATAGAAAATAAAAAATCATCTCTTTTATCATAAAATTTGCTATTAAGCTTATCGTTAAAGATATAGCTATAAAGATCCAGGAAAGGACAGTGTTCATTGTAGTATTAGCTTTTTTTTAAAGATAGTTCGGCAGGAAAAACATCTTCAGTGTACATACTGAAGACATCATTGTAGAGAGCCAGTATATCATCCAAATATCTAAAAGTGTTATTAAATTTTTATTCAGATGTTGTTTTGGTGCGTCTTTGCTGATTTTAGTCATAAATTGTACTTCATTACAACAGAGAAACAGGTCTTCAACAAGTGGTGCACAGTAAGTCCCCATTGGCCATATACGGAATCTCCATAGCGAAAGAAAATGTTATCTAGGAAAGATTCAATGAAATTTATATATTGACGTTATCATTGATTTTTTTTTTTCAAATTAATCGTCTATTTCAATCTAATTATTGAAGGTATTTTTTCGATTCTCGTCAGATGATTTATTTTTTTTTAATTATTTTTCAATATCTATGTCCTATTGAGGGTCTGTTTTGTCATAGTGTAGTTCAATTACTCATTATCGATACTTCCTTAGTTTTGTAACTAACAAATGCAAGTTATATTTATTAACAAATATTTATTACAGTTATCTTATATATACATGTAAATATTAAACAATAATATATTATAAAATGAGTTAGATTGTTCATCTCGTTGCTGTCCTTTCATTTGTCGGGATTTTTTCTCGGCACGACTTTTAAGCCTTTGATTTAAATCGAATCATGGAGAAAACAGATCATCTATCGTGCAATGTTTTTAGTTCAACAGACTACGAACATGTTTTCGATTTTAATGATATGAAAGAATTATATGGAAATGCGGTAAGATATTTAGAATGGTAAAGAAAAGTAACTTCTGTTTTACATTTATTTAATGATCACAATCCATTCACAATAAAAGAAAGAAGACGGATACCAGAGAGACATTCAAACTCACAAGTAGAAAATAAACTGAGAACGCCATGGCTAAACAAGACAAAGACAAACAGGAAAACATTAGTATATAAAACAGAACATAGAAAAAAAACCAGAGCAGCACAAACCCCACCAAAAACTTGGGGTGATCTCAACCAAATAAAGTAACAACAATCATTAACATAATAATCTAACACCATACAATTGTTATAATTGTGTATCAAACATGTCTACGGCTATTGTGCACTAGCCTAACCGTAACTTCAAAATCTATATCAATAGTATTTTTAGTATATCAGTGTATATAGAAATTTAACCTTCGAACACATAAATTAATGAATGAAAAATTTAAATGAGAACTAATATATTATGGAAAACTAGAAGAAGCGAAGTCATTTACAGAAGAGGTGAAATTCATCACATATCTGTCTTTCTGTCTCAATATACAAAATTTCACTTAGCTAAACATGATAAACGCCCCTGATATTTAACATGGTATTCATAACTGTTATATAGGAATGGCCTAACAGAAGAATATCTTTTCATATACATTGTCGTGTGTTTTTGTTGCACTTCAGTCTTTCTGTTGTGTCGTTGTTTTCCTCTTAAATTTAAAGTGTTTTAGTTTGTAACCCGGATTTGTTTTCTCTCAATCGATTTATGACTTTTGAACAGCGCTATACCATTGTTGCCTTTGTCTATCCTAGCATTTTTTCTTATAGTTCTGTCCTTGAACAGTTGTAGGGTAGAACTGTGTAGGATATATGTAACTATTAAGAACAGTTATATGACACATCAAAATGGAAAGAAGTTATTCCAAATTAAGTCTTATATTTGACTCAACACTTACATATGTTCCAAATGTGAACACTGACCAAATATAAAAGACACGTATAAACATTCATTACTTTTGCTGACCTTTTGTATGGAAAACAAGTGCTACCTAATGCGGAAATTTGTTTTTGGTTCAAAATGTGGTTGAATCTGAATTTTTAAAAGCTTTGGTATTCGCTTCAAGTGATCTTCTGAATGCATATCATACGAAACATTCAAATTTCGAAACAAATGGTCAACTACTTTCTATATAATGTATATAAATATATACAGATATGCCGCTGTTAGTTTAATTTATTATCAAATGGATAATACATGTAGGACTTGCAGATCGAATATCACTCGGAGGTGTGATGACCAAATTATCACAGTACTTTTGATTGTCTTCATTTTTTTTTCTATGCTTGTAATACATGTACAGTTTTGTTAAAATTTTGCCAAAGGACAACGTTCTGTTATATTGATTTCAAAACTTCTTTTTATCCATTTCTGGTGTGAGTGGAATTGAAATTTACCGTGCTAACCTAAAATAATAATCCAGTTAGAAGCAACTGCATCTTATATTTCTTTATTTCAGTCTAGTTTTATTTTTGTGGCAGTTTTAGTTTTGTTGCAGATAAGTGTTTCTGTTGTTTTCCTTATAAAGTTACTGCGTTTCCTTCTTTTTTAGTTTGTAACCCGGATTTGTTTTATTTCAATGGATTTTTGACTTTTGAACAACGGTATACTACTGTTGTCTTGATTAGTCATCTGTAACATTGACCATTGACCGAAAAAGTAAACATGCTATTTAGCTTCTTATCTTATTTGAAAACATGGGTTTCATAAATAGGAATCCCAAATCACATGTCTTTAACAACTTTTTTTAATTCTTTTTTAGAAACAGAGGCCATGACCTAAGATATACTGACCCTTTTAATCAACAGGCATATTTCTTAAATGTTCTTACATTTTTTTTAATACTATCATAAGATATTCAAGTTTTTGTTCATAAACTATTAGTTTAAAAAAAATGTAGAATATGATAAGCTACCAACACACTTTCAATCCTTGAATCTATGGCGAGTTTAATTACAACAAATGGATCGATGCCAATGCTTGTGGTGGGTTCCCTCACGCTGGTATTCCAATCCTATTGTTAGCACTTCTGTGTTTAGCATGGTTTATCATTGATATACTCATAAGTAGGAATTAAATAAACTCATCTTAGACACCAGGACTAAATTTAGTAAATTTAGCCAGACGCGCGTTTCGTCTACAAAAGACTCATCCGTGACGCTCGAATCAAAAAAAAGTTAAAAAGGCCAAATAAATTACGGAGTTGAAGAGCATTGAGAACCAAAATTCCTAAAAGTTTTGCCAAATGAATTAACTGTTTACGAAACTGTATTTGTTGTAATACTAAGGATGATATATCGGAGGATTGTTGTGGTTTTTGTGAGCATCTTCGGTGAAATAACAGCTCAACAATTGTATAAGTATAAAGGAACCCTAACCTTTAAACCACCAAAGAATTTTATATGTTTATATTACCTAAATGGTTTACAAGTGCTCTTACCAGTTTTGGACAGATAAATGGGCAATCACCGTACAGTGCTCGTTTCTGATCCGGATAACACTAAAAGGTCATATTTTTGTGAAGATGACCAGATTTAATCAATTCCACTATATGTATAGGGTGACCAGAGGTAACCAAAGTCAATTTCAGTGAAGAGTGACCAAAGGTAATCAAAATATTTAATTTTATAAGTTGACCAAAGGTAACCATAGCCAATATCAGTGAGAGGTGATCAGAGAAAACCAAAGCTTTTATCTAAGTAAGTTGACCAGAGGTAACCAACGCCATTATTTGTGTAAGGGGATCAAAAGTAACCAAAGTACATCCTTATAAAATAACAAAACGTATCAAAAGACTCTTGCTTTATAAGGTGATCAGAGGTAACCAAAGCCAATAGCTGTGAAATATATGTGTAAGATGACCGGAAGTAACCAAAACCAATATATGTAGTAGGGTGGACAGAAGTAACCCTCATCAATAATATCTTAGTAAAGGTGGCGACCAGAAGTAACCAAAGCAATATCTGTGTAAGGTGACCAGAGGTAACCAAAGCAATATCTGTTTTAGGTGACCAGAAGTAACCAAAGCAATATCTGTGTAAGGTGACCAGAAGTAACCAAAGCAATATCTGTGTAAGGTGACCAGAAGTAACCAAAGCAATATCTGTGTAAGGTGACCAGAAGTAACCAAAGCAATATCTGTGTAAGGTGACCAGAAGTAACCAAAGCAATATCTGTGTAAGGTGACCAGAGATAACCAAAGCAATATCTGTGTTAGGTGACCAGAAGTAACCAAAGCAATATCTGTGTTAGGTGACCAGAAGTAAGCAAACCCAACATCTGTGTAAGGTGACCAGAGGTAACCAAAATCAATATATGTGTAGGGTAATAAGAGGTATCAAAAGTTTACAACTTTATAAGGTGTCCATCCAGGGTTAGCCAATGTCAATATCTTCATAAGGTGACCAGAAGTAACCAAATCATATATCTGTAAAGGATGACCAGAGGTAACCATCATAATTAATATTTTGGTAGGGTGAACAGATGTTGTCAAAGCAAATATCTGTGAAACGTAACCAGTGGTAACCAAAGTCAACATATTTATAAGGTTGCAAAATGTATCGCAAATATAGATATTACAATTTACTGTATGTTTTAAAAAGTAAAATGATTAGGATGTTGATTAAGGTAAAGGTATTTGGAAAAAAATTTAGTAAACTTATTGTTTTGTTAAAAGGAAGGAATATTTTAAACGAAACATTTGTGCATGGAAGTTATGGAAAAATAATTGAAAATGGCGAAGATATGTTGATTTATCGAATGAGTAGCAAAAAATTAATTGACCATGGAGAATTACTCTCATAAGGAGTTATCTGACAATTCTGGTCATATGATTTATTTGTTAATCTTGTCGTACTGATCAGTGTTTCTGTTTAAGGTTTCTGTTTATCTAATATAATTTTGGAATAAAAGGGGGAACATTTTTAAAACGGAAAGTCTGACAGCTTTGCCCTTATTTGAAAATAGTTACTGCGCAACATTTTAATCGTTATAGGTACTGACAGAATTTCTCTGTTTACATCGGTTTTTAAAATAATAAGCGAACCTTGATTTCAGCCCTTTGTTTCATTTCTAGTTATGTCGATATGGTTTGAGTGGACTTATATTTATAAAAGCTAAAAGATGACGACGCCGAACGCCAAGTCTTGAGACGTACTCATTTGACTTTTAAGTAAGGTGGACTAATTTGATCATAACTATTTATAAAGGTTTGCCAATTCATTGATGTCTACAAATACTTAAACCACAGACAAAACCTAAATGTTGCATCGACGCTTGAATCTGGGACCATTCTGTTTCACTTTCACGACATTAATGTCACTGGTTTGACAAAACACCCTCAGTTCTACTGTCTTTAAATGTCGACCATGCACTTTATAAGTCTTGTATTAGTAAAAATATTTCTTCTTTCTTAATATCATCCCTGATTGTAGATGTTTTTGTCTTTAAATATGTTTTCACTAACTGTCATTGCATCGCATGTCGGTTTTTTGTGACTTATGAGTTTAAATATAACTACTAATATCTAAAGGTTCGGGACAACATACAAAATCGAACATAGTTTCCCAAATGAGTAACTAACCTTGAATTACTTTTATAATGGTAATAGTGGTATGAGTTCCAAAAAGACAACTCTCCATAAAATTTGTAAAAGTAATCCATTTAAAAGGTCAACGTACGGTTTCAACACGTAACATTGACTCACACCCAACAGCAGGCTATAAAGGGCACAAAATGACTAGTGTAAAACTATTCAAATAGGAAATCGAAACAACGAGAAACGAGAAACACTTAAGAGCTTGTCTCACAGAAACCCATGCAAAATTAGAAAAATCGTCCAGGAGGTTGGTTAAAACTTTTCCAGCAAATGAAGTTTTTTCATATCTTAGGTTCAATGGAAACCAGAAAATATATTTAAGACTTCTCTGAATTGTGTCTTTTTTTAGTAACAAGCTAATTTGCATAATTGGACAAAATTAGCCAAAAATTCCTTCAAATATATGTTTATTTGAAAGTACTTTAAAAGTCACTAAATTAGTTCTATTGGGGTTCTAGCCATTTATATTGTGGAAATATATGTAAAAGATCATAAATTACGCATTTATAAAGCATTTTCTATTTTTTTGCACACTTAAAGGGTGCTCTCTTTCATGCCTTATTTTGTATAAGTCATTTACTAGCCAAGTTCAAGTCACTGGTTTTCGAAAAGGTGAAGACAGAAATACATGAAATAAATTTCTTTCCACAAATTTTCATTGGATTAAAAAAATATAAAAAATCCACCCTTGGCAAATTAGTAAAAGTATCCTTATTTTTTGTTCTAAAACACCACCTCAAGGCTTTTCCCGCATTTTTTACTAAACCAATTTTGGGCATATATCAAATAAAACATGATGTAATTATCAATTTAAATGTTCAAAGGTATAACATATAAATAAATAAGATATTGCAGCTTTCACTGAATGATTGTTATCAAGAGTTATCTCCCTTTATATTGTTCTCCACACTACTATAAAGAAGGTAACTGCTCAGATCATGAGATGCAGACTTCCCTGAAACTAGCAACTAAGCCTTTTTTGTGATAGTAGGACCTTACATAAGCTGTTTGAGTGGCATAAAGATACATCACACTTTGTATTGATGTCAATGCTGCAATGTGAAGAGACCAGTCAAGAGTTTTCTCACATTTTGTCAGCTCAGAGCTTTGCCATGTTTGCACGAAAACGTCCTGTCACTGAGTGTCAGATAATGAGATATTACAGAAACGTAGAACTGACACCAAGAGATAATGCTGAGGCTAAGTGGAGAAGGAATTTAGTTTGCTGTTGCTATTATGACCACAACGAACGTCAAGTTTAAAGCAGGTCTTGAACTACCGTACAGAAAACTGAACAGAAAACTGAACAGAAGCATACAGCATGTACATCAGGTAAATAATAATAATATATAAAATACAACAAACAAATCATTGGATGCATATCTTTTATTAAGAACTAAAGAAGGGTCAGCCGATACACACCCAACATAGCCAGAGGGTATCAAAAAGGGGGGGGGGGTTCCGTTCATATAAAAGTAACCCCATCCCATCCCTCCTGGATGACTGTATCGTGAGTCCATGTAACCTCCCAGTGGAAATTTCTGTTAAGGGCCAAAACCTGTGATATAACATGTACAATATCTATAATTATAAAGAAATTTAACTGCAGCTGTAATCCTTTTACAGCGTGGGATTACAAATGCAAGTCCATTGTCTGTGACGAACCTAATTTATAAGAAAATCACCCCTAGGAAGAGGGGGTGATTTTCTCGGTAACAGTCACCAGAAACAGTCTATACTTTGTTTTATAAAAAGTACCTGCAGTCACAATACATATTATACCATCTGACATATAGATATAGAAAGATATGGTATGAGTGCCAATGTCAGAGACAACTCCCCATCCAAGTAACAATTTATAAAAGTAAACCATTATACATGTAGGTCAATGTACGGCCTTCAACACAAGAGCCTTTGCTCACACAAAACAGCAAGCTGTAAAGGGCCCCAAAAATAACTAGTGTAAAACTATTAAAACGGGAAAACTTGGAACGGTCTGATCTACATAAAAACGAGAAATGTTTGTACATAAATATTTATATCATGAATATAATATTTGCAAGATATATAATAACACATGTAAATTTACATTGTACATATATTTCAATAGTTAATACTTTTTATACCCGTTAATGGGACTTATTATGGTATAACTTTGTCTGTAGGTCTATCATTCTGTCAGATATGGCATTGAGAAGTTATTGAACTTTCATTTTTGAAACAGCAACATGCGCTCATGGCGAAGCTGATCAATTGTCTCTTACATAGCAAACTACATGACATACAATGTACAAATGTATGTACCAAAACTCAATTTTAGGCATTATATTTCAGTAGAATTTTGGATTAATAATTTTATTTGGTAAACTAAGGGCTCAAGTAATTTACTATCAAATACATAAATGGGGCATATGAAAGTCAATCTAATGATAAAGGTTTCCCAAATCAAAAACATTGGTGATATATATATACATGTATATATCCTTCATATGTATTATCAACATGCAGATTACAGTAACAGGTGTAGTACATGTATCATCTATGTCAAGCTCTAAATTGTTCCTTATTATTTGTATAAACTGGGAATGAATTTAACAAAAACAGCGGTTGTCATTTATTCTTGTCTGCCAAATATTTTTTTTTGTAAATTGTTTTGATATGAAAATATGCTGTATGTCTGTCTGTCTGTTGTCATTGATTCTTGCCTGTCAAATCTTGTTTTTTTGAAAATTGTTTTGATATGAAAATATATTGATTCTTGTCTGTCTGTCTGTCTGTCTGTCTGTCTGTCTGGTCTGTCTGTCTGTCTGTCTGTCTGTCTGTCTGTTCTGTCTGTCTATCTGTCTGTCTGTTCTGTTCTGTCTGTCTGTCTGTCTGTCTGTCTCTCTGTCTGTCTGAAAATATATTGATTCTTGTCTGTCTGTCGGTCTGAAAATTCACACAAATAATCTGTTTTCCACCTTTTTTTATGATTGGTACAAGTACGTGTATGTACTTTTATAATGACAGGTTACATATCAAGTACAAATTTTAATATGTCTGATTCAATCAAACATGTCTAATACTCAGTTTTTATATATATGATTTTTTATCATGCTTGAAGATATTGATTTGATATGCATTACAATGCTCCATGCCAAGTTATAGATTATTTTAAGTATATAGCATTTTGTTCCAGTATGAAGAAATTTTAAGCAAGAGGGGACTATGTATTTCTATGAAGGATACTATACTCCGTCACTCTCATAATTATTCTCATGATTTAAATTCGTTATTTTGAAAATGAGTAAAGTAAATTGGAAATTAAATTAATCAATTTTGTTTACATTCCAATTTTAACCATGTAAACGAAATAGAAATTGTTCTCAGGGCCGGAATACATATATTTTTAATGTTAAAATTTGGAATAGCTACATCATTGTTTTGTTCACATATCATGCACATGAGTAAAAGGAGGTGTGGATTATATGTCAATGGGACAGCAACCCAACATTATTGTTGATTGTATTAAAATTGTTTTTGATTATATATAAGATGTTTTTTTCTTTCTGTCATAACTTGGGTTTCTGTTCAAAAGGGTTATATTTTTATATTTAACAATGAAATTTTTTCATATTTTAGGTTGTCCAGGCTATTCAGTGAGCACATACTTCTAAAGCTATTCGTTGATAGAGCAGTATAACCCATATGTACAAGAAAACAAGCCGCCTATAAATGAAAATTCAGCAGTTGAAGCTACTTACTGTTAAGCATGACACACATGTTAATTTTTTTTCTGTTCATGTCCTGATCTGAACAAATCATGATAGAAGTTGTGGAGAAATTTTAAACTTGATAAAACATGTACAAAATGTTTCAAATGGATAGAAATTAAAAGTACATATTTGATAGGACAGGACATAGGACAAGGCTGAATTTCCAGATTGTATAGTGCAAATTTCATGTGTGAATTTGGTCGGTATATTGAACTTGTAGTTACATACATGTAAGATACTGAATAAAATGTCAGCGAAATTCATAAAAAAATGGAGTTGGAAAGGGTACATTGCAGTAAGAGAAAAGTATTAAGATTCACACTGCAAGTCCTAAGCTACCTATACATGTATCTGTGAGGCTGGAAAAATTCGAAATTTTATGTAATCATGGTAATAAGTCAGAATGAAGCTCCAAATTACATAAACTACAATAGTTACTCAAGTTGGATACTTTGTTAAAAAGGAAACCGATTAACAACTTAACAAACTTAAAAGAATCAATGCATGTTTTCTGTAAAAAAAAAATCAGAGACCTCAACCACCAAAGTGTTAGTTTCTGAAAATGAATCTATAGTGAATAAGTGAATATAGAGAGAACCTACCAAAAATAGGAATTATGCTATTTAGGGTAGATATTAGATGTGTTGATCTTGTTTTTGTAAATATGCAATGAGAATTATAAGCCAGAATAAAAGTGACCATTCATAGAATAGTACAAGGACAAAGATATGGCTACTTTTGCTGTAAACTGAAAGTTGATATGTTTTTGCCGAGTCATCTGCTATCAATGATTTTATGAACTATAAATTCTATAATCATGATAAAAAGACATGTAAAGGATTCAGTGTCTTATTGCATTAAAACAAACCAAAAAAGCTAAAATTTTGAGTAATTCACACTTGAAAAAAAGATCATGATGGTTTTTTTTTCGTTAAAAATTTATAACAAGTTATTCTGTCTTTCAAACCTGACCTACATGTAATTAAACTTTTTCGTTGTGACTAGGATTTGTGTTTTTTTCTAATTTTACAGCCTCCATATCAGGTACTATTGGACCAAAATACCGAATAACGGGCATAATTACAAACAAATGAATGTTCATGAGTAGCATGTACGATTTCCAATAACGTTACATTTGCATAAATATGCAGATCCGGCACATGTCCGTGCTTATATTTCATTTTGAATATTAAAGTGCATATAAAAGCAAGTGCCAGATATAATAATGGAAACAGTTTAAAGACAAAACATGCTATGAGCAGTTTCAAATTGGAGGATTTGGATTTTGAATCAAACCATTTTTTTTTTTTCATTTTTGAAATGGAGCTTTCCGTGAGAGCTTTTAGTACTTTGATTACTGTTTTCACTATGATTTTGCTTTGAATTAATAAGAAACAGCAGCTGAAGTATAAAATCACTCATTTTGATAAAAAAAAATACTATAAAAAGTAGCCGTACAGTGATATATAAAAAATATATTTCTAAATATTTGCCGTGGGTGGATTTTTTTATATTTCTTTAAGCTATCATAGTAGTTCATTTTGATATATTCATCTTTTAATTACAGCTTCACCTTTTCTATATTTTAGCATTTCTTCAGGTCCTAAATTTGGTAAAATAGCCAAATCCTTAAACACCTGTTTAATAAACATAGAGATTCTACTATAAAAAATCCAATATATATTTATTACTTACATATTTTTATTTCCTTAATAATGCTTTATCATATGCATTGAACGAAATAGATATTTTTCATGGCTAGAACTAATTATTTGGTGGATTAAAATCAATAAAAAACCCTTGAATTTGGAAATTTTCCCGTAAAAAAAGGGTGAAAATAGATGGCGCTACAAAACTCGGCTATGCGATAAAATTTAAGCAAAATATTTTGCAAGTGATATTGGCATGGCCTAAGTGTTGTGTGTTCCAAATTTAAAGAGATTCCACAAAATTCACTCCTGGACACTTTTGCATGGTTTTCTGTGAGACAAGCTCTTAAGACCACACCAACAACCGACAACCACTAAACATCAGGTTTCAGTCTAAGGGCTGGTACAAACAAATGCAGCAGGTTTAAATGTTTTTATAGGCACCAACATTCACCCTTATCTAAACAATAGTGTAACATAACATCATAGAAAGACATAACCAATATAAACTGAAATGGATTCACAAAAACAATAATTGAGAACACATAGAGACATAATTACACGTGAAACAAGAGGGAAAATACATATTCATAATTAGAGATACTACAAACAATGTTAACATATAATCATATTAATAACAAACCACTCAACGCAATCACTCACAAAAACAAGTAAACATACACTGATCGAATAAAAGTGGTGACACAATGTAAATACAAAATCAATAAGTGAACATACACAAAGTGTGACAAATACAAAATCAAAAAGGAATGAAATGTTAAACAATATAAAAAAAACCATAACCTTGGACAAAATGACGATACACAAAATAATGTACACAGGTCAAAAAAAGTGCTTTAAGGTATAGTGTCATGCAGAACAAAAATTTTGTTTTTTTAACCGAAGAGATAATTTTGTTGTTCATAGTACAAAAACAGTAGAATAAATTTATAGTCATATGAAACACTTATAAAAACTTGTATAAATTTGGAAAAATTGACAGTTTTCAAAGCTACTTTTTTAACCCCACAAAAATTTGTTTTTTTAAAGTATTCACATTTTATCTATATTTTTAAACCTCTTATATTTGGTATTTTGTGCTTCACTGCTGAGTATGTGGCATTAAGTAGTACGCCAGTGGTCGCCTTGGAGTCCGATAAAGCGATATATCTCTCTGCAGACTGGTTACCTGCTGAACTACCACTTTAAAAATCTCACTGTATATTTCAGCCTAGTAAACAGCAGGTTTAATAATCATATAACACTGTCCTTGTCTAGAATATGCATTTACTTTGCCCTACTGGTCGAGATTTTCAGTACTTGTGATGATAAATTGAAAACACTTTTTCATTTGTTTTTCAGCACTCTATCAAATGAAAATAAACATGCATGTTGTTTTAGCAAAATGAAAAATAAAGCTTTCTGTTTTTATTTGACACATCAAAGAGTTCATCTTAAAGTGTGATAACCATTACATCAGGTTTCAAATAAATCAACCTGCTGCTTTTCATGTAGAAAAGTAAACATCAGTCAATTTTTTTGATTGAAGTTTAAATTAGAACCCAATACTTTCTAATCTTATACATGTACAATGGAAGTATATTGTAAATAATTTTGATAAATGATGTTTTAATGAACGGTTATTTTTAATATTATGATGTTTTTACATCATAAAAAGTATATTTAGCGTATTGATAGTATCTATTTTAATTCAAAACTTTTATTGTTTTAACAAATTGACCATATAAATCTCCATCTTGTGGTGCAAGCTATAGTATATAAACCACTAAAAATACAGATCTGCACATTGCAAAGTCGCAAAAGGTAAGTTGTATATCTTGTATTCTGTTTTAGATTTTATGTTTTTCTTCAATCTTTTATTAAAAAGTAGTTGAAATGCAGAGTATCATAGTTAGTCTGTGTCCAACGTTTGTTCAAATCTAATCATTGAGGATAAAAGTCGGGTGAAAACTTTAACTTTCTTGCAAATTTCTGTGTACTTGGTTGTTTGTTACTAAAAGCCATCGAATCAAAAGCTTGAAATTGTACCATACAAACATTTTATATTGAAGATAAAAGGTAAATAACGAGGCATTCAGTTGACTATTTGCAAGGATTTGAAATAACAAAAAACAAATTTAGACTATATGAGATATATTTTTTAATTATCAAGACTGAAATAATCATTATGACAAACATCAACTTACACATAATAATAGTTTTCTATTATGTACACAGGGACAACTTGTATATATAATTGTAAAGTGTATTATAGTAATGAATTCAAAATTGTTCCCTTTTTTCGCAAGAGTTGCACATTACTCTGCTCCTATTGTGGCGATTGTGCTTGACATTACTTAAATCACTCATTCTTTGTATGGTTCTATCGCGATGACCTAGTTTATTTTATACTTATTGATAATAAGAAGGCATTGAATTTTCGAAGATATATCCTAAATAGTGTTTTGCCAATCCAGATTTGTCCTCTACCTGTATAAGTCATAACAAGGATACTACGTCACACACCAGGATACGTTTTATTTTGTAGATAATGTTGAAGAATTGTTAATTTTTATTTGTCTTGAATACTATTGAATGTATATAACTTATCTGGGAAACAACTGTTTGTAAACGTTTTTAAGGCCATAAATAGTATTAAGATTATTTTATGTTGACTACTTTTCATCTTGAAAATTGCCTTCCCTTAAAAAATTATAACGAAAATCGGCTCAAATCGTTTATATAAAGATTTTCCTACTTTAACGTCATAACATGTAACTTATGTTGTTGGTTAATTAAAGAAAAACAATCCGTAACTACCTACCACACCCTAGAAAATATAAAAATCCTACTTGAATTTGAATAAAAAAAGTTAATATTGATGGTATACCAAAATAATAAATTCTCCAATCTGAAATTTTTTTTCGTTGCTTAATGTTTCTGGAGCTATCTTTAGGCGTTGGTAGTTTGATAATCCGATTTAAAATAAACCTTAATATTGTTAGTCACACCAGGTCAGTTTTTGAGCTGTGCTTTTGAATTCAAGTAAAGATTGAAGACCATTTGCAGCTTTGATATTTTATTTTTTAACATTTTTTTATTTATTAACTGTAACAACGAAACATATTTAGTAAATTATGCGTCAGCACTTCTGTCTCCAGAAACACGATTCCTGTGAGGCATTCAAAGGACCGAACACAAATATCCAAATAATTTATAATAATTCAATGAACACTACACATGCTACAGTAAATATATCAAAAGTCCTCTCGATTCTAAGAACATGCTTTAATAAATTGCTGTTTATTTTTCACTTGAATTTATCATCTTAAAATTGTTTTTAGCTAAAAATGAAGCTCGCCATTGCTCTGCTTATCCTTTTGTCAGCCGTGTACACAAGTCATGGATACGCTCTGCGAGGTGTAAATTATGGTGGTAAAGATAAAGTTGCATATGGTCAAGGTGGTAATCAAGGTGATGGTGGATATAACACTAAATACGGTAGCAAATATGGTTATTATCATGGTAGCGATTATGGTGGCAAGACTGGCGGCAATCGTGGTGGCGAAGATAATGTTGGATACGGCGGAGGGTATGTTGCCCGTGGCGGAGGAAATGGTGGGCATTGTTAAAGATAAGTTGGGCATGGCGGAGGATATGTTGCACGTGGTGAAGGATTGGTAGAGTGTATGGTGGATAGAAAGATGATAATGAAAGACACAATGATCTTATTTTTCTCAAAATCGTTAACGGACCTGAATTTAAATAATTATTCACATGTATATTTCTATATATATATACTGCAATAAAGACAAAAACTGGCACCTATGCTTTGTATTTATTATAGGCAAAAACAAAATAACATACGCATTGTGATTTTGGTATGTTAATATTTATATGTTTAGTTTTTATCTAATATTCAGAACGAAAATTGAGAATTGGGAATATGACAAAGACATAACAATTTTTTTAAACCGACCAAAGTGCCAGTAACAGCCGAAGTCCATCAACGGGTCTTCAACGCAGGGAGAAAATCTCGAGCCCGGAAGTGGGCTTCAGCTGACCCCTTAATATAAAGTAAAAAAATAAAAAAATAACCATACGAAACTAACAAAGACCAGAAGCTCCTGACATGGGACAAGCGCAAAAATGCATCAGAGTCCGATATCAGAATAGGTAACAAAACAAAAGCAAAATGACAATAATACTAGTGTATTAATTAACAATGTAATACTAGCAGTTATTGACATGCCAGCTCCAGCCCTCAATTAAACTGACCAAAAGATAATTTCTTCTTCGTATGAAAATCAAGTAAAATCCCTCCCGTTGTTGGTTTAGTATTATACCAACATAAAATATATAAGAAAAACATATCCCGTATCATGCAAACAACTGGTTTTACGACACATTTGTTCATTTTCGATGCAAAGACCCTATTAAGTATAAGTGAATCATTAATACCAAAATATGCCATATTCAATGACATGAAAACAGTATCGTAACTATACCCCTTCTGAATAAGTCTGTTTGAAGGTTTTGCTAACTTGTGAGGTGAATGCTGATATTTGCTTTGTAAAGAATATTACCATAAGGGATTGGATGTGAAATACCTGAACGTATAAGTTGTTTGCATGTTGATAAAATTTACCAATTATGTCCTTGTTCCGATTTCAAAATTTAGTAAATTTTTTTACCAGTTTCTGATATTGAAAAACCTGGTGTTATAATTGTTCAGTAAAACATATATTTCTTTTGTTAAAATCAAGTACTTTGCTAAATACACGACAGAATCGAACTAGTAGAGATATATAAACACCATAAGATGGTGACAAGGCAACGACATCATCTAAAAATGGATACCTGACAATAGAATATGAAAAATCATCTCTTTTATCATAAAATTTGCTATTAAGCTTATCGTTAAAGATATAAAGATCCAGGAAAGGACAGTGTTCATTGTAGTATTAGCTTTTTTGGAAAGATAGTTCGGCAGGAAAAACATCTTTAGTGTACATACTGAAGACATCATTATAGAGAGCCAGTATATCATCCATATATCTAAAAGTGTTATTATTTTTTTATTGAGATGTTTTTTTGGTGCGTCTTTGCTGATTTTAGTCATAAATTGTAGCTCATTACAACAGAGAAACAGGTCTTCAACAAGTGGTGCACAGTAAGTCCCCATTGACCATATACGGAATCTCCATAGCGAAAGAAAATATTATCTAGGAAAGATTCAATGAAATTTACATATTGACGTTATCATTGATTTTTTTTTTCAAATTAATTGTCTATTTCAATCTAATTATTGAAGGTATTTTTTCGATTCTCGTCAGATGATTTATTTTTTTTAATTATTTTTCAATATCTATGTCCTATTGAGGGTCTGTTTTGTCATAGTGTAGTTCAATTACTCATTATCGATACTTCCTTAGTTTTGTAACTAACAAATGCAAGTTATATTTATTAACAAATATTTATTACAGTTATCTTATATATACATGTAAATATTAAACAATAATATATTATAAAATGAGTTAGATTGTTCATCTCGTTGCTGTCCTTTCATTTGTCGGGATTTTTGCTCGGCACGACTTTTAAACCCTTGATTTAAATCGAATCATGGAGAAAACAGATCATCTATACACGCAATGTTTTTAGTTCAACAGACGAAGAACATGTTTTCGATTTTAATGATATGAAAGAATTATATGGAAATGCGGTAAGATATTTAGAATGGTAAATAAAAGTAACTTCTGTTTTACATTAATGATGACAATCCATTCACAATAAAAGAGAGAAGACGGATACCAGAGAGACATTCAAACTCACAAGTAGAAACTAAACTGAGAACGCCATGGCTAAACAAGACAAAGACAAACAGAAAAACATTAGTATATAAAACAGAACATAGAAAAAAAACCTGAGCAGCACAAACCCCACCAAAAACTTGGGGTGATCTCAACCAAATAAAGTAACAACAATCATTAACATAATAATCTAACACCATACAAATGTTATAATTGTGTATCAAACATGTCTACGGCTATTGTACACTAGCATTACCGTAACTTCAAAAATCTATATCAATAGTATTTTTAGTATATCAGTGTACATGTATATAGAAATTTAACCTTCGAATACATAAATTAATGAATGAAAAATTTAAATGAGAACTAATATATTATGTAAAACTAGAAGAAGCGAAGTCATTTACAAAAGAGGTGAAATTCATCAAATATCTGTCTTTCTGTCTCAATGTACAAGATTTCACTTAGCTAAACATGATAAACGCCCCTGATATTTAACATGGTATTCATAACTGTTATATAGGAATGGTCTAACAGAAGAATATCTTTTCAAATACATTGTCGTGTGTTTTTGTTGCACTTCAGTCTTTCTGTTGTTTCGTTGTTTTCCTCTTAAATCTAAAGTGTTTAAGTTTGTAACCCGGATTTGTTTTCTCTCAATCGATTTATGACTTTTGAACAGCGGTATTCCATTGTTGCCTTTGTCTATCCTAGCATTTTTTTTTATAGTTCTGCCCTTGAACAGTTGTAGGGTAGAACTGTGTAGGATATATGTAACTATTAAGAACAGTTATATGACACATCAAAATGGAAAGAAGTTATTCCAAATTAAGTCTTATATTTGACTCAACACTTACATATGTTCCAAATGTGAACACTGAAACAAATATAAAAGACACGTATAAACATTCATTACTTTTGCTGACCTTTTGTATGGAAAACAAGTGCTACCTAATGCGGAAATTTGTTTTTTGTTCAAAATGTGGTTGAATCTGAATTTCTAAAAGCTTTGGTATTCGCTTCAAGTGATCTTCTGAATGCATATCATACGAAACATTCAAATTTCAAAACGAATGGTCAACTTCTTTCTATATAATGTATATAAATATATACAGATATTCCGCTGTTAGTTTAATTAATTATCAAATGGATGATACATGTAGGACTTGCTCATCGAATATCACTCGGAGCTGTGATGACCAAATTATCACAGTACTTTTGATTGTCTTCATTTTTTTTTTATTTCTATGCTTGTAATACATGTACAGTTTTGTTAAAATTTTGCCAAAGGAAAACGTTCTGTTATATTGACTTCAAAACTTCTTTCTATCCTTTTCTGGTGTGAGTGGAATTGAAATTTACTGTGCTAACCTAAAATAATAATCCAGTTAAAAGCAACTGCATGTTATATTTCTTTATTTCAGTCTAGTTTTATTTTTGTGGTAGTTTTAGTTTTGTTGCAGATAAGTGTTTCTGTTGTTTTCCTTATAAAGTTCTGCGTTTCCTTCTCTTTTAGTTTGTAACCCGGATTTGTTTTATTTTAATGGGTTTTTGACTTTTGAACAACGGTATACTTCTGTTGTCTTGATTAGTCATCTGTAACATTGACCATTGACCGAAAAAGTATACATGCTATTTAGCTTCTTATCTTATTTGAAAACATGGGTTTCATAAATAGGAATCCCAAATCACATGTCTTTAACAACTTTTTTTAATTCTTTTTTAGAAACAGAGGCCATGACCTAAGATATACTTACCCTTTTAATCAACAGGCATATTTCTTAAATGTTCTTACATTTTTTTTAATACTATCATAAGATGTTCAAGTTTTTGTTCATAAACTATTAGTTTAAAAAAATATAGAATATGATAAGTTACCAATAGAACACACTTTCAATCCTTGAATCTATGGCGAGTTTAATTACAACAAATAGATCGATGCCAATGCTTGTGGTGGGTTCCGTCACGCTGGTATTCCAATCCTATTGTTAGCACTTCTGTGTTTAGCATGGTTTATCATTGATATACTCATAAGTAGGAATTAAATAAACTCATCATAGATGCCAGGACTAAATTTAGTATATACGCCAGACGCGCGTTTCGTCTACAAAAGACTCATCAGTGACGCTCGAATAAAAAAAAAGTTAAAAAGGCCAAATAAATTACGGAGTTGAAGAGCATTGAGAACCAAAATTCCTAGAAGTTTTGCCAAATGAATTAACTGTTTACGAAACTGTATTTGTTGTAATACTAAGGATGATATATCGGAGGATTGTTGTGGTTTTTATGAGCATCTTCGGTGAAATAACAGCTCAACAATTTTATAAGTATAAAGGAACCTTAACCTTTAAACCACCAAATAATTTTATATGTTTATATTACCTAAATGGTTTACAAGTGTTCTTACTAGTTTTGGACAGATAAATGGGCAATCACCGTACAGTGCTCGTTTCTGATCCGGATAACACTAAAGGGTCATATTTTTGTGAAGATGACCAGATTTAATCAATTCCACTATATGTATAGGGTGACCAGAGGTAACCAAAGTCAATTTCAGTGAAGAGTGACCAAAGGTAATCAAAATGTTTAGTTTTATAAGTTGACCAAAGGTAGCCATAGCAAATATCAGTGAGAGGTGATCAGAGAAAACCAAAGCTTTTATCTAAGTAAGTTGACCAGAGGTAAACAAAGCCATTATTTGTGTAAGGGGATCAAAAGTAACCAAACTACATCCTTCTAAAATAACAAAACGTATCAAAAGTCTCTTGCTTTATAAGGTGATCAGAGGTAACCAAAGCCAATAGCTGTGTAAGGTGACCAGATATAACCAAAACCCATATATTTGTAAGATGACCGGAAGTAACCAAAGCCAATATATATAGTAGGGTGAACAGAAGTAACCCTCATCTTTAATATCTTAGAAAGGTGGCGACCAGAAGTAACCAAAGCAATATCTGTGTAAGGTGACCAGAGGTAACCAAAGCAATATCTGTTTTAGGTGACCAGAAGTAACCAAAGCAATATCTGTGTAAGGTGACCAGAAGTAACCAAAGCAATATCTGTGTAAGGTGACCAGAAGTAACCAAAGCAATATCTGTGTAAGGTGACCAGAAGTAACCAAAGCAATATCTGTGTAAGGTGACCAGAGGTAACCAAAGCAATATCTGTTTTAGGTGACCAGAGGTAACCAAAGCAATATCTGTGTAAGGTGACCAGAAGTAACCAAAGCAATATCTGTGTAAGGTGACCAGAAGTAACCAAAGCAATATCTGTGTTAGGTGACCAGAAGTAATCAAAGCAATATCTGTGTAAGGTGACCAGAGGTAACCAAAGCAATATCTGTTTTAGGTGACCAGAGGTAACCAAAGCAATATCTGTGTAAGGTGACCAGAAGTAACCAAAGCAATATCTGTGTAAGGTGACCAGAAGTAACCAAAGCAATATCTGTGTAAGGTGACCAGAGGTAACCAAAGCAATATCTGTTTTAGGTGACCAGAGGTAACCAAAGCAATATCTGTGTAAGGTGACCAGAAGTAACCAAAGCAATATCTGTGTAAGGTGACCAGAAGTAACCAAAGCAATATCTGTGTTAGGTGACCAGAAGTAATCAAAGCAATATCTGTGTAAGGTGACCAGAGGTAACCAAAGCAATATCTGTTTTAGGTGACCAGAAGTAACCAAAGCAATATCTGTGTAAGGTGACCAGAAGTAACCAAAGCAATATCTGTGTTAGGTGACCAGAAGTAACCAAAGCAATATCTGTGTAAGGTGACCAGAGGTAACCAAAGCAATATCTGTTTTAGGTGACCAGAAGTAAGCAAACCCAACATATGTGTAAGGTGACCAGAGGTAACCAAAGTCAATATATGTATAGGGCAATAAGAGGTATCAAAAGTTTATAGCTTTATAAGGTGTCCATCCAGAGTTAACCAATGTCAATATCTTCATAAGGTAACCAGAGGTAACCAAATCATATATCTGTAAAGGATGACCAGAGGTAACCATCATCATTAATATTTTAGTAGGGTGAACAGATGTTGTCAAAACAAATATCTGTGAAAGGTAACCAGTGGTAACCAAAGTCAATATATTCATAAGGTTGCAAAATGTATCGCAAATATAGACGTTACAATTTACTGTATGTTTTAAATGATTATGATATTGATTAAGGTAAAGGTATTTGGACAGCAATGCGGTAAACTTATTGTTTTGTTAAAAAAGAAGGAATATTTTAAATGAAACATTTGTGCATGAAACGTGTGGAAAAATAATTGAAACTGGCGAAGATATGTTGTTTTATCGAATGAGTAGCAAAAAAATAATTGACCATGGAGAATTACTCTCATAAGGAGTTATCTGACAATTCTGGTCATATGATTTATTTGTAGATCTTGACATACTGATCAGTTTTTCTGTTTAAGGTTTTTGTTTATCTAATATAATTTTGAAATAAATAGAAGAACATTTTTAAAACGGAAAGTCTGACAGCTTTGACTTAATTGGAAAAGAGTTAGCGCGCTACATTTCAATCGTTATTGGTACTGACAGAATTTCTCTGTTTACATCGGTTTTCAAAATAATAAGCAAACCTTGATTTCAGCCCTTTGTTTTATTTCTAGTTATGTCGATAACGTTTGAGTGGACTGATTTGTATAAAAGCTAAAAGAGGACGACGCCGAACGCCAAGTCATGAGAAGTGCTCATTTGACCTTTAAGAAAGGTGAGCTAATTTAGTCATAACTATTTATAAAGGTTTGTCAAATTTATTGATGTCTAGAAATACTAAACCCACAGACAAAACCTAAATGTTGCACCGTCGCTTCAATCTGGGACTGTTTTGTCTCACTTTCACGACGTCACTGGCTTGACAAAAACACCCTCAGTTCTAATATCTGTAAGTGTCGATCATGCACTTGATTAGTCTTCCATGAATAAAAATATTTTTTTCTTCATTGATATCATCTCTGATTGTAGATGTGTTTGTCTTTTAATCTTTTTTTCACTAATCGTCATTGCACTGCATGTCGGTTTGTTTATGATTTATGAGTCTAAATATAACTACTAGTATTAGCAATTAACATTTGCCTACCACTAATGGTTCCACTTATACTGTCCTAATCACAAACTTATATTTGCAACTTAGTCTAAAGCATTGGTTGTACTTTACAAGTTGGGGACAACACTCAAAATCGAAAATAGTTTCCCAAAAGAGTAACTAACCTTCAAGTACGTTTCTAATGTAAATAGATATCAGAAGATATGAGTGGTATGAGTGCCAATAAGACAGCTCTCCATTCAAGTCCATTTGTAAAAGTAATCCATTACAAGTTAAAGTATGGTCTGCAACACGGAACATTGGCTCACACCGAACAGCAAGCTATGAAGGGTAAAAAAATTGCTAGTTCAAATAGGAAAATCAAAAATGAGAAACAGGAAACACTTATGACCAAACCAACAACCGAAAGCCACTGAACAGGGTTTCTCACTAAGGACAGGTGCAAACAAATCCATAATGTAACATAACATCATAGAAAGACACAGTTTAAATATCTACTGAAACGGTAAAAATGTATATCAAACACTGGTATAAATTAGGAAAAATTTAGTTTTCAAAGCTACTAACTTTTTAAAAACCCTACATAAAATATGTTTATTTAAGTATTCACCTTTTGTTTCTTTTTTTACATTTCGGACTGTATATTTGGTATTTGTTGCTTCACTGCTAAGTATGTGGCATTAAGGGGTAAGTCAGTGGTCGGCTTGAAGTCCGAACAAAGAGTCTAGATAAAGCGATATACAATGTTTCTCTCTGCAGACTGAACTAACACTTTAAAAAACCAACTCAACGTTTTAGCCTAGTAAACAGGGGCCATAATTATATTACACTAGCAAGTCTTTGTCTAGAATATGCATTTACAGTGACCTACTTGTCGAGATTTTCAGTACTTGTGATGATAAATTGAAATCACTTTTTCATTTTTTTTTCAGCACTCTATCAAATGAAAATAAACATACCTGTATTTGACGCTAAATGAAAAAAAAAAAATAAAGTTTTCTGTTTTTATTTGACACATCAACGAGTTCACCTTAAATAGTGGGAACCATTACACCAGATATCAAAAAAATGAAATTAATTGAACACGCTGCTTTTCATGTAGAAAAGTAAACGTTGTCATCATTCAATGTTTTTGATTGAAGTTTAAAATAGAACCCAATAGTTTCTAATCTTATACATCTACCATGGAAATTTATTGTAAATAATCTTGATAAATGATGTTTTAATGAACGGTTATTTTTATTTTGATGTTTTTATATCATTAAAGCTATATGTAAACGTATAAATAGTTTTTATTTTAATTCAAAACTTTTATTGTTTTGACAAATTGACCATATAAATCTCCATCTTGTGGTGTATGCTTTAGTATATAAACCACTAAAAATACAGATCTGCACATTGCAAAGTCGCAAAAGGTAAGTTATATATCTTGTATTCTGTTTAAGGTTTAAGGTTTTTTCTTCAATCTTTTATAAAAAGTAGTTGAAATGCAGAGTATCATAGTTAGTCTGTGACGTTTGTTCAAATCTTATCATTGCTGATAAAGGTCGGGTGAAAACTTAACTTTTTAGCAAATTTTTCTCTACTTGTTTGTTTGTTACTAAAAAGCCACCGAATCAAATGCTAGAAATTGTACCATACAAACATTTTATATTGAAGATAAAAGGTAAATAACGAGGCATTCAGTTGGCTATTTGCTTGGTTTTGAAATAACAAAAACCAAATTTAGACTATATGAGATATATTTTTTAATTATCAAGATTGAAATAATCATTATGACAAACATCGACTTACACATAATAATAGTTGGCTTTTATGTACACAGGGACGACTTTTATTTTCAATTATAACGTGTGTTATAGTAATAAATTTAAAGTAGTTCTCTTTTATCGCAAGAGTTGCACATTACTCTGCTCCTATTGTGGGGGTTGTGCTTGTCATTACTTAAATCACTCATTTTTTGCATGGTTGATGATGATATACCAAAATAATAAATTCTCCAATCTGAAAATGATTTCGTTGCTTAATGTTTCTGGAGCTATCTTTAGGCGTTGATAGTTTGATAATCCGATTTAAAATAGACCTTAATATTGTAAGTCACACCAGGTCAGTTTTTGAGCTGTGCTTTTGAATTCAAGTAAAGATTGAAGACCATTTGCAGCTTTGATCTTTTATTTTTTAACATTTTTTTATTTATTAACTGTAACAACCAAACATATTTAGTAAATTATGCGTCAGCACTTCTATCTCTAGAAACACGATTCCTGTAAGGCATTCAAAGGACCGAACACAAATATCCAATTAATTTATAATAATTCAATAAACACTACAGTAAATATATCAAAAGTCCTCTCGATTCTAAGAACATGCTTTAATAAATTGCTGTTTATTTTTCACTTGAATTTATCATCTTAAAATTGTTTTTAGCTAAAAAATGAAGCTCGCCATTGCTCTGCTTATCCTTTTGTCAGCCGTGTACACAAGTCATGGATACGCTCTGCGAGGTGTAAATTATGGTGGCAGAGATAAAGTTGCATATGGTCAAGGTGGTAATCAAGGTGATGGTGGATATAACACTAAATATGGTAGCAAATATGGTTATTATCATGGTAGCGATTATGGAGGCAAGACTGGCGGCAATCGTGGTGGCGAAGATAATGTTGGATACGGCGGAGGGTATGTTGCCCGTGGCGGAGGAAATGGTGTGAATTGTTAAAGATAAGTTGGGCATGGCGGAGGATATGTTGCACGTGGTGGAGGATTGGTAGAGTGTATGGTGGATAGAAAGATGATAATGAAAGACACAATGATCTTATTTTTCTCAAAATCGTTAACGGACCTGAATTTAAATAATTATTCACATGTATATTTCTATATATATACTGCAATAAAGACAAAAACCGGCACCTATGTTTTGTATTTATTATAGGCAAAAAAAAATAACATACGCATTGTGATTTTGGTATGTTAATATTTATATGTTTAGTTTTTATCTAATATTCAGAACGAAAATTGAGAATTGGGAATATGACAAAGACATAACAATGTTTTAAACCGAGCAAAGTGGAAGTAACAGCCGAAGTCCATCAACGGGTCTTCAACGCAGGGAGAAAATCTCGGCTGACCCCTTAATATAAAATAAAAAAATAAAAAAATAACCATACGAAACTAACAAAGGCCAGAAGCTCCTGACATGGGACAAGCGCAAAAATGCACCAGAGTCCGATGTCAGAATAGGTAACAAAACAAAAGCAAAATGACAATAATACTAGTGTATTAATTAACAATGTAATACTAGCAGTTATTGACATGCCAGCTCCAGCCCTCAATTAAACTGACCAAAAGATAATTTCCTCTTCGTATGAAAATCAGGTAAAATCCCTCCCGTTGTTGGTTTAGTATTATACCAACATAAAATATATAAGAAAAACATATCCCGTATCATGCAAACAACTGGTTTTACAACAAATTTGTTCATTTTCGATGCAAAGACCCTATTAAGTATAAGTGAATCATTAATACCAAAATATGCCATATTCAATGACATGAAAATAGTATCGTAACTATACCCCTTCTGAATAAGTCTGTTTGAAGGTTTTGCTAACTTTTGAGGTGAATGCCGATATTTGCTTTGTAAAGAATATTACCATAACGAATTGGAAGTGAAATACCTGAACCTATAAGTTGTTTGCATGTTTATTAAATTTACCAATTATGTCCTTGTTCCGATTTCAAAATTTAGTAAATTTTTTTACCAGTTTCTGATATTGAAAAACCTGGTGTTATAATTGTTCAGTAAAACATATATTTCTTTTGTTAAAATCAAGTACTTTGCTAAATACACGACAGAATCGAACTAGTAGAGATATATAAACACCATAAGATGGTGACAAGGCAACGACATCATCTAAAAATGGATACATAACAATAGAAAATGAAAAATCATCTCTTTTATCATAAAATTTGCTATTAAGCTTATCGTTAAAGATATAGCTATAAAGATCCAGGAAAGGACAGTGTTCATTGTAGTATTAGCTTTTTTTTAAAGATAGTTCGGCAGGAAAAACATCTTCAGTGTACATACTGAAGACATCATTGTAGAGAGCCAGTATATCATCCAAATATCTAAAAGTGTTATTAAATTTTTATTCAGATGTTGTTTTGGTGCGTCTTTGCTGATTTTAGTCATAAATTGTACTTCATTACAACAGAGAAACAGGTCTTCAACAAGTGGTGCACAGTAAGTCCCCATTGGCCATATACGGAATCTCCATAGCGAAAGAAAATGTTATCTAGGAAAGATTCAATGAAATTTATATATTGACGTTATCATTGATTTTTTTTTTTCAAATTAATCGTCTATTTCAATCTAATTATTGAAGGTATTTTTTCGATTCTCGTCAGATGATTTATTTTTTTTTAATTATTTTTCAATATCTATGTCCTATTGAGGGTCTGTTTTGTCATAGTGTAGTTCAATTACTCATTATCGATACTTCCTTAGTTTTGTAACTAACAAATGCAAGTTATATTTATTAACAAATATTTATTACAGTTATCTTATATATACATGTAAATATTAAACAATAATATATTATAAAATGAGTTAGATTGTTCATCTCGTTGGCTGTCCTTTCATTTGTCGGGATTTTTGCTCGGCACGACTTTTAAGCCTTTGATTTAAATCGAATCATGGAGAAAACAGATCATCTATCGTGCAATGTTTTTAGTTCAACAGACTAAGAACATGTTTTCGATTTTAATGATATGAAAGAATTATATGGAAATGCGGTAAGATATTTAGAATGGTAAAGAAAAGTAACTTCTGTTTTACATTTATTTAATGATCACAATCCATTCACAATAAAAGAAAGAAGACGGATACCAGAGAGACATTCAAACTCACAAGTAGAAAATAAACTGAGAACGCCATGGCTAAACAAGACAAAGACAAACAGGAAAACATTAGTATATAAAACAGAACATAGAAAAAAAACCAGAGCAGCACAAACCCCACCAAAAACTTGGGGTGATCTCAACCAAATAAAGTAACAACAATCATTAACATAATAATCTAACACCATACAATTGTTATAATTGTGTATCAAACATGTCTACGGCTATTGTGCACTAGCCTAACCGTAACTTCAAAATCTATATCAATAGTATTTTTAGTATATCAGTGTATATAGAAATTTAACCTTCGAACACATAAATTAATGAATGAAAAATTTAAATGAGAACTAATATATTATGGAAAACTAGAAGAAGCGAAGTCATTTACAGAAGAGGTGAAATTCATCACATATCTGTTTTTCTGTCTCAATATACAAAATTTCACTTAGCTAAACATGATAAACGCCCCTGATATTTAACATGGTATTCATAACTGTTATATAGGAATGGCCTAACAGAAGAATATCTTTTCATATACATTGTCGTGTGTTTTTGTTGCACTTCAGTCTTTCTGTTGTGTCGTTGTTTTCCTCTTAAATTTAAAGTGTTTTAGTTTGTAACCCGGATTTGTTTTCTCTCAATCGATTTATGACTTTTGAACAGCGCTATACCATTGTTGCCTTTGTCTATCCTAGCATTTTTTCTTATAGTTCTGTCCTTGAACAGTTGTAGGGTAGAACTGTGTAGGATATATGTAACTATTAAGAACAGTTATATGACACATCAAAATGGAAAGAAGTTATTCCAAATTAAGTCTTATATTTGACTCAACACTTACATATGTTCCAAATGTGAACACTGACCAAATATAAAAGACACGTATAAACATTCATTACTTTTGCTGACCTTTTGTATGGAAAACAAGTGCTACCTAATGCGGAAATTTGTTTTTGGTTCAAAATGTGGTTGAATCTGAATTTTTAAAAGCTTTGGTATTCGCTTCAAGTGATCTTCTGAATGCATATCATACGAAACATTCAAATTTCGAAACAAATGGTCAACTACTTTCTATATAATGTATATAAATATATACAGATATGCCGCTGTTAGTTTAATTTATTATCAAATGGATAATACATGTAGGACTTGCAGATCGAATATCACTCGGAGGTGTGATGACCAAATTATCACAGTACTTTTGATTGTCTTCATTTTTTTTTTCTATGCTTGTAATACATGTACAGTTTTGTTAAAATTTTGCCAAAGGACAACGTTCTGTTATATTGATTTCAAAACTTCTTTTTATCCATTTCTGGTGTGAGTGGAATTGAAATTTACTGTGCTAACCTAAAATAATAATCCAGTTAGAAGCAACTGCATCTTATATTTCTTTATTTCAGTCTAGTTTTATTTTTGTGGCAGTTTTAGTTTTGTTGCAGATAAGTGTTTCTGTTGTTTTCCTTATAAAGTTACTGCGTTTCCTTCTTTTTTAGTTTGTAACCCGGATTTGTTTTATTTCAATGGATTTTTGACTTTTGAACAACGGTATACTACTGTTGTCTTGATTAGTCATCTGTAACATTGACCATTGACCGAAAAAGTAAACATGCTATTTAGCTTCTTATCTTATTTGAAAACATGGGTTTCATAAATAGGAATCCCAAATCACATGTCTTTAACAACTTTTTTTAATTCTTTTTTAGAAACAGAGGCCATGACCTAAGATATACTGACCCTTTTAATCAACAGGCATATTTCTTAAATGTTCTTACATTTTTTTTAATACTATCATAAGATATTCAAGTTTTTGTTCATAAACTATTAGTTTAAAAAAAATGTAGAATATGATAAGCTACCAACACACTTTCAATCCTTGAATCTATGGCGAGTTTAATTACAACAAATGGATCGATGCCAATGCTTGTGGTGGGTTCCCTCACGCTGGTATTCCAATCCTATTGTTAGCACTTCTGTGTTTAGCATGGTTTATCATTGATATACTCATAAGTAGGAATTAAATAAACTCATCTTAGACACCAGGACTAAATTTAGTATATACGCCAGACGCGCGTTTCGTCTACAAAAGACTCATCCGTGACGCTCGAATCAAAAAAAAGTTAAAAAGGCCAAATAAATTACGGAGTTGAAGAGCATTGAGAACCAAAATTCCTAAAAGTTTTGCCAAATGAATTAACTGTTTACGAAACTGTATTTGTTGTAATACTAAGGATGATATATCGGAGGATTGTTGTGGTTTTTGTGAGCATCTTCGGTGAAATAACAGCTCAACAATTGTATAAGTATAAAGGAACCCTAACCTTTAAACCACCAAAGAATTTTATATGTTTATATTACCTAAATGGTTTACAAGTGCTCTTACCAGTTTTGGACAGATAAATGGGCAATCACCGTACAGTGCTCGTTTCTGATCCGGATAACACTAAAAGGTCATATTTTTGTGAAGATGACCAGATTTAATCAATTCCACTATATGTATAGGGTGACCAGAGGTAACCAAAGTCAATTTCAGTGAAGAGTGACCAAAGGTAATCAAAATATTTAGTTTTATAAGTTGACCAAAGGTAACCATAGCCAATATCAGTGAGAGGTGATCAGAGAAAACCAAAGCTTTTATCTAAGTAAGTTGACCAGAGGTAACCAACGCCATTATTTGTGTAAGGGGATCAAAAGTAACCAAAGTACATCCTTATAAAATAACAAAACGTATCAAAAGACTCTTGCTTTATAAGGTGATCAGAGGTAACCAAAGCCAATAGCTGTGAAATATATGTGTAAGATGACCGGAAGTAACCAAAACCAATATATGTAGTAGGGTGGACAGAAGTAACCCTCATCAATAATATCTTAGTAAAGGTGGCGACCAGAAGTAACCAAAGCAATATCTGTGTAAGGTGACCAGAGGTAACCAAAGCAATATCTGTTTTAGGTGACCAGAAGTAACCAAAGCAATATCTGTGTAAGGTGACCAGAAGTAACCAAAGCAATATCTGTGTAAGGTGACCAGAAGTAACCAAAGCAATATCTGTGTAAGGTGACCAGAAGTAACCAAAGCAATATCTGTGTAAGGTGACCAGAAGTAACCAAAGCAATATCTGTGTAAGGTGACCAGAGATAACCAAAGCAATATCTGTGTTAGGTGACCAGAAGTAACCAAAGCAATATCTGTGTTAGGTGACCAGAAGTAAGCAAACCCAACATCTGTGTAAGGTGACCAGAGGTAACCAAAATCAATATATGTGTAGGGTAATAAGAGGTATCAAAAGTTTATAACTTTATAAGGTGTCCATCCAGGGTTAGCCAATGTCAATATCTTCATAAGGTGACCAGAAGTAACCAAATCATATATCTGTAAAGGATGACCAGAGGTAACCATCATAATTAATATTTTGGTAGGGTGAACAGATGTTGTCAAAGCAAATATCTGTGAAACGTAACCAGTGGTAACCAAAGTCAACATATTTATAAGGTTGCAAAATGTATCGCAAATATAGATATTACAATTTACTGTATGTTTTAAAAAGTAAAATGATTAGGATGTTGATTAAGGTAAAGGTATTTGGAAAAAAATTTAGTAAACTTATTGTTTTGTTAAAAGGAAGGAATATTTTAAACGAAACATTTGTGCATGGAAGTTATGGAAAAATAATTGAAAATGGCGAAGATATGTTGATTTATCGAATGAGTAGCAAAAAATTAATTGACCATGGAGAATTACTCTCATAAGGAGTTATCTGACAATTCTGGTCATATGATTTATTTGTAAATCTTGTCGTACTGATCAGTGTTTCTGTTTAAGGTTTCTGTTTATCTAATATAATTTTGAAATAAAAGGGGGAACATTTTTAAAACGGAAAGTCTGACAGCTTTGCCCTTATTTGAAAATAGTTACTGCGCAACATTTTAATCGTTATAGGTACTGACAGAATTTCTCTGTTTACATCGGTTTTTAAAATAATAAGCGAACCTTGATTTCAGCCCTTTGTTTCATTTCTAGTTATGTCGATATGGTTTGAGTGGACTTATATTTATAAAAGCTAAAAGATGACGACGCCGAACGCCAAGTCTTGAGACGTACTCATTTGACTTTTAAGTAAGGTGGACTAATTTGATCATAACTATTTATAAAGGTTTGCCAATTCATTGATGTCTACAAATACTTAAACCACAGACAAAACCTAAATGTTGCATCGACGCTTGAATCTGGGACCATTCTGTTTCACTTTCACGACATTAATGTCACTGGTTTGACAAAACACCCTCAGTTCTACTGTCTTTAAATGTCGACCATGCACTTTATAAGTCTTGTATTAGTAAAAATATTTCTTCTTTCTTAATATCATCCCTGATTGTAGATGTTTTTGTCTTTAAATATGTTTTCACTAACTGTCATTGCATCGCATGTCGGTTTTTTGTGACTTATGAGTTTAAATATAACTACTAATATCTAAAGGTTCGGGACAACATACAAAATCGAACATAGTTTCCCAAATGAGTAACTAACCTTGAATTACTTTTATAATGGTAATAGTGGTATGAGTTCCAAAAAGACAACTCTCCATAAAATTTGTAAAAGTAATCCATTTAAAAGGTCAACGTACGGTTTCAACACGTAACATTGACTCACACCCAACAGCAGGCTATAAAGGGCACAAAATGACTAGTGTAAAACCATTCAAATAGGAAATCGAAACAACGAGAAACGAGAAACACTTAAGAGCTTGTCTCACAGAAACCCATGCAAAATTAGAAAAATCGTCCAGGAGGTTGGTTAAAACTTTTCCAGCAAATGAAGTTTTTTCATATCTTAGGTTCAATGGAAACCAGAAAATATATTTAAGACTTCTCTGAATTGTGTCTTTTTTTAGTAACAAGCTAATTTGCATAATTGGACAAAATTAGCCAAAAATTCCTTCAAATATATGTTTATTTGAAAGTACTTTAAAAGTCACTAAATTAGTTCTATTGGGGTTCTAGCCATTTATATTGTGGAAATATATGTAAAAGATCATAAATTACGCATTTATAAAGCATTTTCTATTTTTTTGCACACTTAAAGGGTGCTCTCTTTCATGCCTTATTTTGTATTAGTCATTTACTAGCCAAGTTCAAGTCACTGGTTTTCGAAAAGGTGAAGACAGAAATACATGAAATCAATTTCTTTCCACAAATTTTCATTGGATTAAAAAAATATAAAAAATCCACCCTTGGCAAATTAGTAAAAGTATCCTTATTTTTTGTTCTAAAACACCACCTCAAGGCTTTTCCCGCATTTTTTACTAAACCAATTTTGGGCATATATCAAATAAAACATGATGTAATTATCAATTTAAATGTTCAAAGGTATAACATATAAATAAATAAGATATTGCAGCTTTCACTGAATGATTGTTATCAAGAGTTATCTCCCTTTATATTGTTCTCCACACTACTATAAAGAAGGTAACTGCTCAGATCATGAGATGCAGACTTCCCTGAAACTAGCAACTAAGCCTTTTTTGTGATAGTAGGACCTTACATAAGCTGTTTGAGTGGCATAAAGATACATCACACTTTGTATTGATGTCAATGCTGCAATGTGAAGAGACCAGTCAAGAGTTTTCTCACATTTTGTCAGCTCAGAGCTTTGCCATGTTTGCACGAAAACGTCCTGTCACTGAGTGTCAGATAATGAGATATTACAGAAACGTAGAACTGACACCAAGAGATAATGCTGAGGCTAAGTGGAGAAGGAATTTAGTTTGCTGTTGCTATTATGACCACAACGAACGTCAAGTTTAAAGCAGGTCTTGAACTACCGTACAGAAAACTGAACAGAAAACTGAACAGAAGCATACAGCATGTACATCAGGTAAATAATAATAATATATAAAATACAACAAACAAATCATTGGATGCATATCTTTTATTAAGAACTAAAGAAGGGTCAGCCGATACACACCCAACATAGCCAGAGGGTATCAAAAAGGGGGGGGGGGTTCCGTTCATATAAAAGTAACCCCATCCCATCCCTCCTGGATGACTGTATCGTGAGTCCATGTAACCTCCCAGTGGAAATTTCTGTTAAGGGCCAAAACCTGTGATATAACATGTACAATATCTATAATTATAAAGAAATTTAACTGCAGCTGTAATCCTTTTACAGCGTGGGATTACAAATGCAAGTCCATTGTCTGTGACGAACCTAATTTATAAGAAAATCACCCCTAGGAAGAGGGGGTGATTTTCTTGGTAACAGTCACCAGAAACAGTCTATACTTTGTTTTATAAAAAGTACCTGCAGTCACAATACATATTATACCATCTGACATATAGATATAGAAAGATATGGTATGAGTGCCAATGTCAGAGACAACTCCCCATCCAAGTAACAATTTATAAAAGTAAACCATTATACATGTAGGTCAATGTACGGCCTTCAACACAAGAGCCTTTGCTCACACAAAACAGCAAGCTGTAAAGGGCCCCAAAAATAACTAGTGTAAAACTATTCAAACGGGAAAACTTGGAACGGTCTGATCTACATAAAAACGAGAAATGTTTGTACATAAATATTTATATCATGAATATAATATTTGCAAGATATATAATAACACATGTAAATTTACATTGTACATATATTTCAATAGTTAATACTTTTTATACCCGTTAATGGGACTTATTATGGTATAACTTTGTCTGTAGGTCTATCATTCTGTCAGATATGGCATTGAGAAGTTATTGAACTTTCATTTTTGAAACAGCAACATGCGCTCATGGCGAAGCTGATCAATTGTCTCTTACATAGCAAACTACATGACATACAATGTACAAATGTATGTACCAAAACTCAATTTTAGGCATTATATTTCAGTAGAATTTTGGATTAATAATTTTATTTGGTAAACTAAGGGCTCAAGTAATTTACTATCAAATACATAAATGGGGCATATGAAAGTCAATCTAATGATAAAAGTTTCCCAAATCAAAAACATTGGTGATATATATATACATGTATATATCCTTCATATGTATTATCAACATGCAGATTACAGTAACAGGTGTAGTACATGTATCATCTATGTCAAGCTCTAAATTGTTCCTTATTATTTGTATAAACTGGGAATGAATTTAACAAAAACAGCGGTTGTCATTTATTCTTGTCTGCCAAATATTTTTTTTTGTAAATTGTTTTGATATGAAAATATGCTGTATGTCTGTCTGTCTGTTGTCATTGATTCTTGCCTGTCAAATCTTGTTTTTTTGAAAATTGTTTTGATATGAAAATATATTGATTCTTGTCTGTCTGTCTGTCTGTCTGTCTGTCTGTCTGTCTGTCTGTCTGGTCTGTCTGTCTGTCTGTCTGTCTGTCTGTTCTGTCTGTCTATCTGTCTGTCTGTTCTGTTCTGTCTGTCTGTCTGTCTCTCTGTCTCTCTGTCTGTCTGAAAATATATTGATTCTTGTCTGTCTGTCGGTCTGAAAATTCACACAAATAATCTGTTTTCCACCTTTTTTTATGATTGGTACAAGTACGTGTATGTACTTTTATAATGACAGGTTACATATCAAGTACAAATTTTAATATGTCTGATTCAATCAAACATGTCTAATACTCAGTTTTTATATATATGATTTTTTATCATGCTTGAAGATATTGATTTGATATGCATTACAATGCTCCATGCCAAGTTATAGATTATTTTAAGTATATAGCATTTTGTTCCAGTATGAAGAAATTTTAAGCAAGAGGGGACTATGTATTTCTATGAAGGATACTATACTCCGTCACTCTCATAATTATTCTCATGATTTAAATTCGTTATTTTGAAAATGAGTAAAGTAAATTGGAAATTAAATTAATCAATTTTGTTTACATTCCAATTTTAACCATGTAAACGAAATAGAAATTGTTCTCAGGGCCGGAATACATATATTTTTAATGTTAAAATTTGGAATAGTTACATCATTGTTTTGTTCACATATCATGCACATGAGTAAAAGGAGGTGTGGATTATATGTCAATGGGACAGCAACCCAACATTATTGTTGATTGTATTAAAATTGTTTTTGATTATATATAAGATGTTTTTTTCTTTCTGTCATAACTTGGGTTTCTGTTCAAAAGGGTTATATTTTTATATTTAACAATGAAATTTTTTCATATTTTAGGTTGTCCAGGCTATTCAGTGAGCACATACTTCTAAAGCTATTCGTTGATAGAGCAGTATAACCCATATGTACAAGAAAACAAGCCGCCTATAAATGAAAATTCAGCAGTTGAAGCTACTTACTGTTAAGCATGACACACATGTTAATTTTTTTTCTGTTCATGTCCTGATCTGAACAAATCATGATAGAAGTTGTGGAGAAATTTTAAACTTGATAAAACATGTACAAAATGTTTCAAATGGATAGAAATTAAAAGTACATATTTGATAGGACAGGACATAGGACAAGGCTGAATTTCCAGATTGTATAGTGCAAATTTCATGTGTGAATTTGGTCGGTATATTGAACTTGTAGTTACATACATGTAAGATACTGAATAAAATGTCAGCGAAATTCATAAAAAAATGGAGTTGGAAAGGGTACATTGCAGTAAGAGAAAAGTATTAAGATTCACACTGCAAGTCCTAAGCTACCTATACATGTATCTGTGAGGCTGGAAAAATTCGAAATTTTATGTAATCATGGTAATAAGTCAGAATGAAGCTCCAAATTACATAAACTACAATAGTTACTCAAGTTGGATACTTTGTTAAAAAGGAAACCGATTAACAACTTAACAAACTTAAAAGAATCAATGCATGTTTTCTGTAAAAAAAAATCAGAGACCTCAACCACCAAAGTGTTAGTTTCTGAAAATGAATCTATAGTGAATAAGTGAATATAGAGAGAACCTACCAAAAATAGGAATTATGCTATTTAGGGTAGATATTAGATGTGTTGATCTTGTTTTTGTAAATATGCAATGAGAATTATAAGCCAGAATAAAAGTGACCATTCATAGAATAGTACAAGGACAAAGATATGGCTACTTTTGCTGTAAACTGAAAGTTGATATGTTTTTGCCGAGTCATCTGCTATCAATGATTTTATGAACTATAAATTCTATAATCATGATAAAAAGACATGTAAAGGATTCAGTGTCTTATTGCATTAAAACAAACCAAAAAAGCTAAAATTTTGAGTAATTTACACTTGAAAAAAAGATCATGATGGTTTTTTTTTCGTTAAAAATTTATAACAAGTTATTCTGTCTTTCAAACCTGACCTACATGTAATTAAACTTTTTCGTTGTGACTAGGATTTGTGTTTTTTTTCTAATTTTACAGCCTCCATATCAGGTACTATTGGACCAAAATACCGAATAACGGGCATAATTACAAACAAATGAATGTTCATGAGTAGCATGTACGATTTCCAATAACGTTACATTTGCATAAATATGCAGATCCGGCACATGTCCGTGCTTATATTTCATTTTGAATATTAAAGTGCATATAAAAGCAAGTGCCAGATATAATAATGGAAACAGTTTAAAGACAAAACATGCTATGAGCAGTTTCAAATTGGAGGATTTGGATTTTGAATCAAACCATTTTTTTTTTTTCATTTTTGAAATGGAGCTTTCCGTGAGAGCTTTTAGTACTTTGATTACTGTTTTCACTATGATTTTGCTTTGAATTAATAAGAAACAGCAGCTGAAGTATAAAATCACTCATTTTGATAAAAAAAATACTATAAAAAGTAGCCGTACAGTGATATATAAAAAATATATTTCTAAATATTTGCCGTGGGTGGATTTTTTTATATTTCTTTAAGCTATCATAGTAGTTCATTTTGATATATTCATCTTTTAATTACAGCTTCACCTTTTCTATATTTTAGCATTTCTTCAGGTCCTAAATTTGGTAAAATAGCCAAATCCTTAAACACCTGTTTAATAAACATAGAGATTCTACTATAAAAAATCCAATATATATTTATTACTTACATATTTTTATTTCCTTAATAATGCTTTATCATATGCATTGAACGAAATAGATATTTTTCATGGCTAGAACTAATTATTTGGTGGATTAAAATCAATAAAAAACCCTTGAATTTGGAAATTTTCCCGTAAAAAAAAGGTGAAAATAGATGGCGCTACAAAACTCGGCTATGCGATAAAATTTAAGCAAAATATTTTGCAAGTGATATTGGCATGGCCTAAGTGTTGTGTGTTCCAAATTTAAAGAGATTCCACAAAATTCACTCCTGGACACTTTTGCATGGTTTTCTGTGAGACAAACTCTTAAGACCACACCAACAACCGACAACCACTAAACATCAGGTTTCAGTCTAAGGGCTGGTACAAACAAATGCAGCAGGTTTAAATGTTTTTATAGGCACCAACATTCACCCTTATCTAAACAATAGTGTAACATAACATCATAGAAAGACATAACCAATATAAACTGAAATGGATTCACAAAAACAATAATTGAGAACACATAGAGACATAATTACACGTGAAACAAGAGGGAAAATACATATTCATAATTAGAGATACTACAAACAATGTTAACATATAATCATATTAATAACAAACCACTCAACGCAATCACTCACAAAAACAAGTAAACATACACTGATCGAATAAAAGTGGTGACACAATGTAAATACAAAATCAATAAGTGAACATACACAAAGTGTGACAAATACAAAATCAAAAAGGAATGAAATGTTAAACAATATAAAAAAAACCATAACCTTGGACAAAATGACGATACACAAAATAATGTACACAGGTCAAAAAAAGTGCTTTAAGGTATAGTGTCATGCAGAACAAAAATTTTGTTTTTTTAACCGAAGAGATAATTTTGTTGTTCATAGTACAAAAACAGTAGAATAAATTTATAGTCATATGAAACACTTATAAAAACTTGTATAAATTTGGAAAAATTGACAGTTTTCAAAGCTACTTTTTTAACCCCACAAAAATTTGTTTTTTTAAAGTATTCACATTTTATCTATATTTTTAAACCTCTTATATTTGGTATTTTGTGCTTCACTGCTGAGTATGTGGCATTAAGTAGTACGCCAGTGGTCGCCTTGGAGTCCGATAAAGCGATATATCTCTCTGCAGACTGGTTACCTGCTGAACTACCACTTTAGAAATCTCACTGTATATTTCAGCCTAGTAAACAGCAGGTTTAATAATCATATAACACTGTCCTTGTCTAGAATATGCATTTACTTTGCCCTACTGGTCGAGATTTTCAGTACTTGTGATGATAAATTGAAAACACTTTTTCATTTGTTTTTCAGCACTCTATCAAATGAAAATAAACATCCATGTTGTTTTAGCAAAATGAAAAATAAAGCTTTCTGTTTTTATTTGACACATCAAAGAGTTCATCTTAAAGTGTGATAACCATTACATCAGGTTTCAAATAAATCAACCTGCTGCTTTTCATGTAGAAAAGTAAACATCAGTCAATTTTTTTGATTGAAGTTTAAATTAGAACCCAATACTTTCTAATCTTATACATGTACAATGGAAGTATATTGTAAATAATTTTGATAAATGATGTTTTAATGAACGGTTATTTTTAATATTATGATGTTTTTACATCATAAAAAGTATATTTAGCGTATTGATAGTATCTATTTTAATTCAAAACTTTTATTGTTTTAACAAATTGACCATATAAATCTCCATCTTGTGGTGCAAGCTATAGTATATAAACCACTAAAAATACAGATCTGCACATTGCAAAGTCGCAAAAGGTAAGTTGTATATCTTGTATTCTGTTTTAGATTTTATGTTTTTCTTCAATCTTTTATTAAAAAGTAGTTGAAATGCAGAGTATCATAGTTAGTCTGTGTCCAACGTTTGTTCAAATCTAATCATTGATGATAAAAGTCGGGTGAAAACTTTAACTTTCTTGCAAATTTCTGTGTA
Organism: Mytilus galloprovincialis; assembly: GCA_037788925.1. Lineage (NCBI taxonomy): Eukaryota > Metazoa > Mollusca > Bivalvia > Mytilida > Mytilidae > Mytilus > Mytilus galloprovincialis. The sequence goes on from CM075340.1 coordinate 36,415,560, forward strand.
CTTGGTTGTTTGTTACTAAAAGCCATCGAATCAAAAGCTTGAAATTGTACCATACAAACATTTTATATTGAAGATAAAAGGTAAATAACGAGGCATTCAGTTGACTATTTGCAAGGATTTGAAATAACAAAAAACAAATTTAGACTATATGAGATATATTTTTTAATTATCAAGACTGAAATAATCATTATGACAAACATCAACTTACACATAATAATAGTTTTCTATTATGTACACAGGGACAACTTTTATATATAATTGTAAAGTGTATTATAGTAATGAATTCAAAATTGTTCCCTGTTTTTCGCAAGAGTTGCACATTACTCTGCTCCTATTGTGGCGATTGTGCTTGACATTACTTAAATCACTCATTCTTTGTATGGTTCTATCGCGATGACCTAGTTTATTTTATACTTATTGATAATAAGAAGGCATTGAATTTTCGAAGATATATCCTAAATAGTGTTTTGCCAATCCAGATTTGTCCTCTACCTGTATAAGTCATAACAAGGATACTACGTCACACACCAGGATACGTTTTATTTTGTAGATAATGTTGAAGAATTGTTAATTTTTATTTGTCTTGAATATTATTGAATGTATATAACTAAACTGGGAAACAACTGTTTGTAAGCGTTTTTAAGGCCATAAATAGTATTAAGACTATTTTATGTTGACTACTTTTCACCTTGAAAATAGCCTTCCCTTAAAAAATTATAACGAAAATCGGCTCAAATCGTTTATCTAAAACTTTTCCTGCTTTAACGTCGTAACATGTAACTTATGTTGTTGGTTAATTAAAGAAAAACAATCTGTGACTACCTACCACACCCTAGAAAATATAAAATCCTACATGAATTTGAATAAAAGGAGTTAATATTGAAAATAAATTCTCCAATCTGAAAATGTTTTTCGTTGCTTAATGTTTCTGGAGCTATCTTTAGGCGTTGCTAGTTTGATAATCCGATTTAAAATAAACCTTAATATTGTTAGTCACACCAGGTCAGTTTTTGAGCTGTGCTTTTGAATTCAAGTAAAGATTGAAGACCATTTGCAGCTTTGATATTTTATTTTTTAACATTTTTTTAATTTATTAACTGTAACAACGAAACATATTTAGTAAATTATGCGTCAGCATTTCTGTCTCCAGAAACACGATTCCTGTGAGGAATTCAAAGGACCGAACACAAATATCCAATTCATTTATAATAATTCAATGAACACTACAGTAAATATATCAAAAGTCCCCTCGATTCTAAGAACATGCTTTAATAAATTGCTGTTTATTTTTCACTTGAATTTATCATCTTAAAGTTGTTTTTAGCTAAAAATGAAGCTCGCCGTTGCTCTGCTTATCCTTTTGTCAGCCGTGTACACAAGTCATGGATACGCTCTGCGAGGTATAAATTATGGTGGCAGAGATAAAGTTGCATATGGTTATGGTGGTAATCAAGGTGATGGTGGATATAACACTAAATACGGTAGCAAATATGGTTATTATCATGGTAGCGATTATGGTGGCAAGACTGGCGGCAATCGTGGTGGCGAAGATAATGTTGGATACGGCGGAGGGTATGTTGCCCGTGGCGGAGGAAATGGTGGGAATTGTTAAAGATAGATAAGTTGGGCATGGCGGAGGATATGTTGCACGTGGTGGAGGATTGGTAGAGAGTATGGTGGATAGAAAGATGATAATGAAAGACACAATGATCTTATTTTTCTAAAAATCGTTAACGGACCTGAATTTAAATAATTATTCACATGTATATTTCTATATATATACTGCAATAAAGACAAAAGCCGGCACCTATGTTTTGTATTTATTATAGGCAAAAAAAATAACATACGCATTGTGATTTTGGTATGTTAATATTATATGTTTAGTTTTTATCTAATATTCAGAACGAAAATTGAGAATTGGGAATATGACAAAGACATAACAATGTTTTAAACCGACCAAAGTGCAAGTAACAGCCGAAGTCCATCAACGGGTCTTCAACACAGGGAGAAAATCTCGAGCCCGGAAGTGGGCTTCAGCTGACCCCTTAATATAAAATAAAAAAATAAAAAAATAACCATACGAAACTAACAAAGGCCAGAAGCTCCTGACATGGGACAAGCGCAAAAATGCATCAGAGTCCGATGTCAGAATAGGTAACAAAACAAAAGCAAAATGACAATAATACTAGTGTATTAATTAACAATGCAATACTAGCAGTTATTGACATACCAGCTCCAGCCCTCAATTAAACTGACCAAAAAATAATTTCTTCTTCGTATGAAAATCAAATAAAATCCCTCCCGTTGTTGGTTTAGTATTATACCAACATAAAATATATAAGAAAAACATATCCCGTATCATGCAAACAACTGGTTTTACAACAAATTTGTTCATTTTCGATGCAAAGACCCTATTAAGTATAAGTGAATCATTAATACCTAATTATGCCATATTCAATGACATGAAAACAGTATCGTAACTATACCCCTTCTGAATAAGTCTGTTTGAAGGTTTAGCTAACTTGTGAGGTGAAAGCCGATATTTCCTTTGTAAAGAATATTACCATAACGAGTTGGATGTGAAATACCTGAACGTATAAGTTGTTTGCATGTTGATAAAATTTACCAATTATGTCCTTGTTCCGATTTCAAAATTTAGTAAATTTTTTTACCAGTTTCTGATATTGAAAAACCTGGTGTTATAATTGTTCAGTAAAACATATATTTCTTTTGTTAAAATCAAGTACTTTGCTAAATACACGACAGAATCGAACTAGTAGAGATATATAAACACCATAAGATGGTGACAAGGCAACGACATCATCTAAAAATGGATACCTAACAATAGAAAATGAAAAATCATCTCTTTTATCATAAAATTTGCTATTAAGCTTATCGTTAAAGATATAGCTATAAAGATCCAGGAAAGGACAGTGTTCATTGTAGTATTAGCTTTTTTTTTAAAGATAGTTCGGCAGGAAAAACATCTTTAGTGTACATACTGAAGACATCATTATAGAGAGCCAGTATATCATCCAAATATCTAAAAGTGTTATTATTTTTTTATTCAGATGTTTTTTTGGTGCGTCTTTGCTGATTTTAGTCATAAATTGTAGCTCATTACAACAGAGAAACAGGTCTTCAATAAGTGGTGCACAGTAAGTCCCCATTGACCATATACGGAATCTCCATAGCGAACGAAAATGTTATCTAGGAAAGATTCAATGTTTATATATTGACGTTATCATTGAATTTTTTTTCAAATTAATCGTCTATTTCAATCTAATTATTGAAGGTATTTTTTCGATTCTCGTCAGATGATTTATTTTTTTTAATTATTTTTCAATATCTATGTCCTATTGAGGGTCTGTTTTGTCATAGTGTAGTTCAATTACTCATTATCGATACTTCCTTAGTTTTGTAACTAACAAATGCAAGTTATATTTATTAACAAATATTTATTACAGTTATCTTATATATACATGTAAATATTAAACAATAATATATTATAAAATGAGTTAGATTGTTCATCTCGTTGCTGTCCTTTCATTTGTCGGGATTTTTGCTCGGCACGACTTTTAAACCCTTGATTTAAATCGAATCATGGAGAAAACAGATCATCTATACACGCAATGTTTTTAGTTCAACAGACGAAGAACATGTTTTCGATTTTAATGATATGAAAGAATTATATGGAAATGCGGTAAGATATTTAGAATGGTAAATAAAAGTAACTTCTGTTTTACATTAATGATGACAATCCATTCACAATAAAAGAGAGAAGACGGATACCAGAGAGACATTCAAACTCACAAGTAGAAACTAAACTGAGAACGCCATGGCTAAACAAGACAAAGACAAACAGAAAAACATTAGTATATAAAACAGAACATAGAAAAAAAACCTGAGCAGCACAAACCCCACCAAAAACTTGGGGTGATCTCAACCAAATAAAGTAACAACAATCATTAACATAAAAATCTAACACCATACAAATGTTATAATTGTGTATCAAACATGTCTACGGCTATTGTACACTAGCATTACCGTAACTTCAAAAATCTATATCAATAGTATTTTTAGTATATCAGTGTACATGTATATAGAAATTTAACCTTCGAATACATAAATTAATGAATGAAAAATTTAAATGAGAACTAATATATTATGTAAAACTAGAAGAAGCGAAGTCATTTACAAAAGAGGTGAAATTCATCAAATATCTGTCTTTCTGTCTCAATGTACAAGATTTCACTTAGCTAAACATGATAAACGCCCCTGATATTTAACATGGTATTCATAACTGTTATATAGGAATGGTCTAACAGAAGAATATCTTTTCAAATACATTGTCGTGTGTTTTTGTTGCACTTCAGTCTTTCTGTTGTTTCGTTGTTTTCCTCTTAAATCTAAAGTGTTTAAGTTTGTAACCCGGATTTGTTTTCTCTCAATCGATTTATGACTTTTGAACAGCGGTATTCCATTGTTGCCTTTGTCTATCCTAGCATTTTTTTTTTATAGTTCTGCCCTTGAACAGTTGTAGGGTAGAACTGTGTAGGATATATGTAACTATTAAGAACAGTTATATGACACATCAAAATGGAAAGAAGTTATTCCAAATTAAGTCTTATATTTGACTCAACACTTACATATGTTCCAAATGTGAACACTGAAACAAATATAAAAGACACGTATAAACATTCATTACTTTTGCTGACCTTTTGTATGGAAAACAAGTGCTACCTAATGCGGAAATTTGTTTTTTGTTCAAAATGTGGTTGAATCTGAATTTCTAAAAGCTTTGGTATTCGCTTCAAGTGATCTTCTGAATGCATATCATACGAAACATTCAAATTTCAAAACGAATGGTCAACTTCTTTCTATATAATGTATATAAATATATACAGATATTCCGCTGTTAGTTTAATTAATTATCAAATGGATGATACATGTAGGACTTGCACATCGAATATCACTCGGAGCTGTGATGACCAAATTATCACAGTACTTTTGATTGTCTTCATTTTTTTTTTATTTCTATGCTTGTAATACATGTACAGTTTTGTTAAAATTTTGCCAAAGGAAAACGTTCTGTTATATTGACTTCAAAACTTCTTTCTATCCTTTTCTGGTGTGAGTGGAATTGAAATTTACTGTGCTAACCTAAAATAATAATCCAGTTAAAAGCAACTGCATGTTATATTTCTTTATTTCAGTCTAGTTTTATTTTTGTGGTAGTTTTAGTTTTGTTGCAGATAAGTGTTTCTGTTGTTTTCCTTATAAAGTTACTGCGTTTCCTTCTCTTTTAGTTTGTAACCCGGATTTGTTTTATTTCAATGGGTTTTTGACTTTTGAACAACGGTATACTTCTGTTGTCTTGATTAGTCATCTGTAACATTGACCATTGACCGAAAAAGTATACATGCTATTTAGCTTCTTATCTTATTTGAAAACATGGGTTTCATAAATAGGAATCCCAAATCACATGTCTTTAACAACTTTTTTTAATTCTTTTTTAGAAACAGAGGCCATGACCTAAGATATACTTACCCTTTTAATCAACAGGCATATTTCTTAAATGTTCTTACATTTTTTTTAATACTATCATAAGATGTTCAAGTTTTTGTTCATAAACTATTAGTTTAAAAAAATATAGAATATGATAAGTTACCAATAGAACACACTTTCAATCCTTGAATCTATGGCGAGTTTAATTACAACAAATAGATCGATGCCAATGCTTGTGGTGGGTTCCGTCACGCTGGTATTCCAATCCTATTGTTAGCACTTCTGTGTTTAGCATGGTTTATCATTGATATACTCATAAGTAGGAATTAAATAAACTCATCATAGATGCCAGGACTAAATTTAGTATATACGCCAGACGCGCGTTTCGTCTACAAAAGACTCATCAGTGACGCTCGAATAAAAAAAAAGTTAAAAAGGCCAAATAAATTACGGAGTTGAAGAGCATTGAGAACCAAAATTCCTAGAAGTTTTGCCAAATGAATTAACTGTTTACGAAACTGTATTTGTTGTAATACTAAGGATGATATATCGGAGGATTGTTGTGGTTTTTATGAGCATCTTCGGTGAAATAACAGCTCAACAATTTTATAAGTATAAAGGAACCTTAACCTTTAAACCACCAAAGAATCTTATATGTTTATATTACCTAAATGGTTTACAAGTGTTCTTACTAGTTTTGGACAGATAAATGGGCAATCACCGTACAGTGCTCGTTTCTGATACGGATAACACTAAAAGGTCATATTTTTGTGAAGATGACCAGATTTAATCAATTCCACTATATGTATAGGGTGACCAGAGGTAACCAAAGTCAATTTCAGTGAAGAGTGACCAAAGGTAATCAAAATGTTTAGTTTTATAAGTTGACCAAAGGTAGCCATAGCAAATATCAGTGAGAGGTGATCAGAGAAAACCAAAGCTTTTATCTAAGTAAGTTGACCAGAGGTAAACAAAGCCATTATTTGTGTAAGGGGATCAAAAGTAACCAAACTACATCCTTCTAAAATAACAAAACGTATCAAAAGTCTCTTGCTTTATAAGGTGATCAGAGGTAACCAAAGCCAATAGCTGTGTAAGGTGACCAGATATAACCAAAACCCATATATTTGTAAGATGACCGGAAGTAACCAAAGTCAATATATATAGTAGGGTGAACAGAAGTAACCCTCATCTTTAATATCTTAGAAAGGTGGCGACCAGAAGTAACCAAAGCAATATCTGTGTAAGGTGACCAGAGGTAACCAAAGCAATATCTGTTTTAGGTGACCAGAAGTAACCAAAGCAATATCTGTGTAAGGTGACCAGAAGTAACCAAAGCAATATCTGTGTAAGGTGACCAGAAGTAACCAAAGCAATATCTGTGTAAGGTGACCAGAAGTAACCAAAGCAATATCTGTGTAAGGTGACCAGAGGTAACCAAAGCAATATCTGTTTTAGGTGACCAGAGGTAACCAAAGCAATATCTGTTTTAGGTGACCAGAGGTAACCAAAGCAATATCTGTGTAAGGTGACCAGAAGTAACCAAAGCAATATCTGTGTAAGGTGACCAGAAGTAACCAAAGCAATATCTGTGTTAGGTGACCAGAAGTAACCAAAGCAATATCTGTGTAAGGTGACCAGAGGTAACCAAAGCAATATCTGTTTTAGGTGACCAGAAGTAACCAAAGCAATATCTGTGTAAGGTGACCAGAAGTAACCAAAGCAATATCTGTGTTAGGTGACCAGAAGTAACCAAAGCAATATCTGTGTAAGGTGACCAGAGGTAACCAAAGCAATATCTGTTTTAGGTGACCAGAAGTAAGCAAACCCAACATCTGTGTAAGGTGACCAGAGGTAACCAAAGTCAATATATGTATAGGGCAATAAGAGGTATCAAAAGTTTATAGCTTTATAAGGTGTCCATCCAGAGTTAACCAATGTCAATATCTTCATAAGGTAACCAGAGGTAACCAAATCATATATCTGTAAAGGATGACCAGAGGTAACCATCATCATTAATATTTTAGTAGGGTGAACAGATGTTGTCAAAACAAATATCTGTGAAAGGTAACCAGTGGTAACCAAAGTCAATATATTCATAAGGTTGCAAAATGTATCGCAAATATAGACGTTACAATTTACTGTATGTTTTGAAATGATTATGATATTGATTAAGGTAAAGGTATTTGGACAGCAATGCGGTAAACTTATTGTTTTGTTAAAAAAGAAGGAATATTTTAAATGAAACATTTGTGCATGAAACGTGTGGAAAAATAATTGAAACTGGCGAAGATATGTTGTTTTATCGAATGAGTAGCAAAAAAATAATTGACCATGGAGAATTACTCTCATAAGGAGTTATCTGACAATTCTGGTCATATGATTTATTTGTAGATCTTGACATACTGATCAGTTTTTCTGTTTAAGGTTTTTGTTTATCTAATATAATTTTGAAATAAATAGAAGAACATTTTTAAAACGGAAAGTCTGACAGCTTTGACTTAATTGGAAAAGAGTTAGCGCGCTACATTTCAATCGTTATTGGTACTGACAGAATTTCTCTGTTTACATCGGTTTTCAAAATAATAAGCAAACCTTGATTTCAGCCCTTTGTTTTATTTCTAGTTATGTCGATAACGTTTGAGTGGACTGATTTGTATAAAAGCTAAAAGAGGACGACGCCGAACGCCAAGTCATGAGAAGTGCTCATTTGACCTTTAAGAAAGGTGAGCTAATTTAGTCATAACTATTTATAAAGGTTTGTCAAATTTATTGATGTCTAGAAATACTAAACCCACAGACAAAACCTAAATGTTGCACCGTCGCTTCAATCTGGGACTGTTTTGTCTCACTTTCACGACGTCACTGGCTTGACAAAAACACCCTCAGTTCTAATATCTGTAAGTGTCGATCATGCACTTGATTAGTCTTCCATGAATAAAAATATTTTTTTCTTCATTGATATCATCTCTGATTGTAGATGTGTTTGTCTTTTAATCTTTTTTTCACTAATCGTCATTGCACTGCATGTCGGTTTGTTTATGATTTATGAGTCTAAATATAACTACTAGTATTAGCAATTAACATTTGCCTACCACTAATGGTTCCACTTATACTGTCCTAATCACAAACTTATATTTGCAACTTAGTCTAAAGCATTGGTTGTACTTTACAAGTTGGGGACAACACTCAAAATCGAAAATAGTTTCCCAAAAGAGTAACTAACCTTCAAGTACGTTTCTAATGTAAATAGATATCAGAAGATATGAGTGGTATGAGTGCCAATAAGACAGCTCTCCATTCAAGTCCATTTGTAAAAGTAATCCATTACAAGTTAAAGTATGGTCTGCAACACGGAACATTGGCTCACACCGAACAGCAAGCTATGAAGGGTAAAAAAATTGCTAGTTCAAATAGGAAAATCAAAAATGAGAAACAGGAAACACTTATGACCAAACCAACAACCGAAAGCCACTGAACAGGGTTTCTCACTAAGGACAGGTGCAAACAAATCCATAATGTAACATAACATCATAGAAAGACACACTTTAAATATCTACTGAAACGGTAAAAATGTATATCAAACACTGGTATAAATTAGGAAAAATTTAGTTTTCAAAGCTACTAACTTTTTAAAAACCCTACATAAAATATGTTTATTTAAGTATTCACCTTTTGTTTCTTTTTTTACATTTCGGACTGTATATTTGGTATTTGTTGCTTCACTGCTAAGTATGTGGCATTAAGGGGTAAGTCAGTGGTCGGCTTGAAGTCCGAACAAAGAGTCTAGATAAAGCGATATACAATGTTTCTCTCTGCAGACTGAACTAACACTTTAAAAAACCAACTCAACGTTTTAGCCTAGTAAACAGGGGCCATAATTATATTACACTAGCAAGTCTTTGTCTAGAATATGCATTTACAGTGACCTACTTGTCGAGATTTTCAGTACTTGTGATGATAAATTGAAATCACTTTTTCATTTTTTTCAGCACTCTATCAAATGAAAATAAACATACCTGTATTTGACGCTAAATGAAAAAAAAAATAAAGTTTTCTGTTTTTATTTGACACATCAACGAGTTCACCTTAAATAGTGGGAACCATTACACCAGGTATCAAAAAAATGAAATTAATTGAACACGCTGCTTTTCATGTAGAAAAGTAAACGTTGTCATCATTCAATGTTTTTGATTGAAGTTTAAAATAGAACCCAATAGTTTCTAATCTTATACATCTACCATGGAAATTTATTGTAAATAATCTTGATAAATGATGTTTTAATGAACGGTTATTTTTATTTTGATGTTTTTATATCATTAAAGCTATATGTAAACGTATAAATAGTTTTTATTTTAATTCAAAACTTTTATTGTTTTGACAAATTGACCATATAAATCTCCATCTTGTGGTGTATGCTTTAGTATATAAACCACTAAAAATACAGATCTGCACATTGCAAAGTCGCAAAAGGTAAGTTATATATCTTGTATTCTGTTTAAGGTTTAAGGTTTTTTCTTCAATCTTTTATAAAAAGTAGTTGAAATGCAGAGTATCATAGTTAGTCTTTGACGTTTGTTCAAATCTTATCATTGCTGATAAAGGTCGGGTGAAAACTTAACTTTTTAGCAAATTTTTCTCTACTTGTTTGTTTGTTACTAAAAAGCCACCGAATCAAATGCTAGAAATTGTACCATACAAACATTTTATATTGAAGATAAAAGGTAAATAACGAGGCATTCAGTTGGCTATTTGCTTGGTTTTGAAATAACAAAAACCAAATTTAGACTATATGAGATATATTTTTTAATTATCAAGATTGAAATAATCATTATGACAAACATCGACTTACACATAATAATAGTTGGCTTTTATGTACACAGGGACGACTTTTATTTTCAATTATAACGTGTGTTATAGTAATAAATTTAAAGTAGTTCTCTTTTATCGCAAGAGTTGCACATTACTCTGCTCCTATTGTGGGGGTTGTGCTTGTCATTACTTAAATCACTCATTTTTTGCATGGTTGATGATGATATACCAAAATAATAAATTCTCCAATCTGAAAATGATTCCGTTGCTTAATGTTTCTGGAGCTATCTTTAGGCGTTGATAGTTTGATAATCCGATTTAAAATAGACCTTAATATTGTAAGTCACACCAGGTCAGTTTTTGAGCTGTGCTTTTGAATTCAAGTAAAGATTGAAGACCATTTGCAGCTTTGATCTTTTATTTTTTAACATTTTTTTATTTATTAACTGTAACAACCAAACATATTTAGTAAATTATGCGTCAGCACTTCTATCTCCAGAAACACGATTCCTGTAAGACATTCAAAGGACCGAACACAAATATCCAATTAATTTATAATAATTCAATGAACACTACAGTAAATATATCAAAAGTCCTCTCGATTCTAAGAACATGCTTTAATAAATTGCTGTTTATTTTTCACTTGAATTTATCATCTTAAAATTGTTTTTAGCTAAAAAATGAAGCTCGCCATTGCTCTGCTTATCCTTTTGTCAGCCGTGTACACAAGTCATGGATACGCTCTGCGAGGTGTAAATTATGGTGGCAGAGATAAAGTTGCATATGGTCAAGGTGGTAATCAAGGTGATGGTGGATATAACACTAAATACGGTAGCAAATATGGTTATTATCATGGTAGCGATTATGGAGGCAAGACTGGCGGCAATCGTGGTGGCGAAGATAATGTTGGATACGGCGGAGGGTATGTTGCCCGTGGCGGAGGAAATGGTGGGCATTGTTAAAGATAAGTTGGGCATGGCGGAGGATATGTTGCACGTGGTGGAGGATTGGTAGAGTGTATGGTGGATAGAAAGATGATAATGAAAGACACAATGATCTTATTTTTCTAAAAATCGTTAACGGACCTGAATTTAAATAATTATTCACATGTATATTTCTATATATATACTGCAATAAAGACAAAAACCGGCACCTATGTTTTGTATTTATTATAGGCAAAAAAAAATAACATACGCATTGTGATTTTGGTATGTTAATATTTATATGTTTAGTTTTTATCTAATATTCAGAACGAAAATTGAGAATTGGGAATATGACAAAGACATAACAATGTTTTAAACCGAGCAAAGTGGAAGTAACAGCCGAAGATATAAAACAGAACATAGAAAAAAAACCAGAGCAGCACAAACCCCACCAAAAACTTGGGGTGATCTCAACCAAATAAAGTAACAACAATCATTAACATAATAATCTAACACCATACAATTGTTATAATTGTGTATCAAACATGTCTACGGCTATTGTGCACTAGCCTAACCGTAACTTCAAAATCTATATCAATAGTATTTTTAGTATATCAGTGTATATAGAAATTTAACCTTCGAACACATAAATTAATGAATGAAAAATTTAAATGAGAACTAATATATTATGGAAAACTAGAAGAAGCGAAGTCATTTACAGAAGAGGTGAAATTCATCACATATCTGTCTTTCTGTCTCAATATTAGGAATGGCCTAACAGAAAAATATCTTTTCATATACATTGTCGTGTGTTTTTGTTGCACTTCAGTCTTTCTGTTGTGTCGTTGTTTTCCTCTTAAATTTAAAGTGTTTTATTTTGTAACCCGGATTTGTTTTCTCTCAATCGATTTATGACTTTTGAACAGCGCTATACCATTGTTGCCTTTGTCTATCCTAGCATTTTTTCTTATAGTTCTGTCCTTGAACAGTTGTAGGGTAGAACTGTGTAGGATATATGTAACTATTAAGAACAGTTATATGACACATCAAAATGGAAAGAAGTTATTCCAAATTAAGTCTTATATTTGACTCAACACTTACATATGTTCCAAATGTGAACACTGACCAAATATAAAAGACACGTATAAACATTCATTACTTTTGCTGACCTTTTGTATGGAAAACAAGTGCTACCTAATGCGGAAATTTGTTTTTGGTTCAAAATGTGGTTGAATCTGAATTTTTAAAAGCTTTGGTATTCGCTTCAAGTGATCTTCTGAATGCATATCATACGAAACATTCAAATTTCGAAACAAATGGTCAACTACTTTCTATATAATGTATATAAATATATACAGATATGCCGCTGTTAGTTTAATTTATTATCAAATGGATAATACATGTAGGACTTGCAGATCGAATATCACTCGGAGGTGTGATGACCAAATTATCACAGTACTTTTGATTGTCTTCATTTTTTTTTTCTATGCTTGTAATACATGTACAGTTTTGTTAAAATTTTGCCAAAGGACAACGTTCTGTTATATTGATTTCAAAACTTCTTTTTATCCATTTCTGGTGTGAGTGGAATTGAAATTTACTGTGCTAACCTAAAATAATAATCCAGTTAGCAGCAACTGCATCTTATATTTCTTTATTTCAGTCTAGTTTTATTTTTGTGGCAGTTTTAGTTTTGTTGCAGATAAGTGTTTCTGTTGTTTTCCTTATAAAGTTACTGCGTTTCCTTCTTTTTTAGTTTGTAACCCGGATTTGTTTTATTTCAATGGATTTTTGACTTTTGAACAACGGTATACTACTGTTGTCTTGATTAGTCATCTGTAACATTGACCATTGACCGAAAAAGTAAACATGCTATTTAGCTTCTTATCTTATTTGAAAACATGGGTTTCATAAATAGGAATCCCAAATCACATGTCTTTAACAACTTTTTTAAATTCTTTTTTAGAAACAGAGGCCATGACCTAAGATATACTGACCCTTTTAATCAACAGGCATATTTCTTAAATGTTCTTACATTTTTTATAATACTATCATAAGATATTCAAGTTTTTGTTCATAAACTATTAGTTTAAAAAAATGTAGAATATGATAAGCTACCAACACACTTTCAATCCTTGAATCTATGGCGAGTTTAATTACAACAAATGGATCGATGCCAATGCTTGTGGTGGGTTCCCTCACGCTGGTATTCCAATCCTATTGTTAGCACTTCTGTGTTTAGCATGGTTTATCATTGATATACTCATAAGTAGGAATTAAATAAACTCATCTTAGACACCAGGACTAAATTTAGTATATACGCCAGACGCGCGTTTCGTCTACAAAAGACTCATCCGTGACGCTCGAATCAAAACAAAGTTAAAAAGGCCAAATAAATTACGGAGTTGAAGAGCATTGAGAACCAAAATTCCTAAAAGTTTTGCCAAATGAATTAACTGTTTACGAAACTGTATTTGTTGTAATACTAAGGATGATATATCGGAGGATTGTTGTGGTTTTTGTGAGCATCTTCGGTGAAATAACAGCTCAACAATTTTATAAGTATAAAGGAACCCTAACCTTTAAACCACCAAAGAATTTTATATGTTTATATTACCTAAATGGTTTACAAGTGCTCTTACCAGTTTTGGACAGATAAATGGGCAATCACCGTACAGTGCTCGTTTCTGATCCGGATAAGACTAAAAGGTCATATTTTTGTGAAGATGACCAGATTTAATCAATTCCACTATATGTATAGGGTGACCAGAGGTAACCAAAGTCAATTTCAGTGAAGAGTGACCAAAGGTAATCAAAATATTTAGTTTTATAAGTTGACCAAAGGTAACCATAGCCAATATCAGTGAGAGGTGATCAGAGAAAACCAAAGCTTTTATCTAAGTAAGTTGACCAGAGGTAACCAACGCCATTATTTGTGTAAGGGGATCAAAAGTAACCAAAGTACATCCTTATAAAATAACAAAACGTATCAAAAGACTCTTGCTTTATAAGGTGATCAGAGGTAACCAAAGCCAATAGCTGTGAAATATATGTGTAAGATGACCGGAAGTAACCAAAACCAATATATGTAGTAGGGTGGACAGAAGTAACCCTCATCAATAATATCTTAGTAAAGGTGGCGACCAGAAGTAACCAAAGCAATATCTGTGTAAGGTGACCAGAGGTAACCAAAGCAATATCTGTTTTAGGTGACCAGAAGTAACCAAAGCAATATCTGTGTAAGGTGACCAGAAGTAACCAAAGCAATATCTGTGTAAGGTGACCAGAAGTAACCAAAGCAATATCTGTGTAAGGTGACCAGAAGTAACCAAAGCAATATCTGTGTAAGGTGACCAGAAGTAACCAAAGCAATATCTGTGTAAGGTGACCAGAGGTAACCAAAGCAATATCTGTGTTAGGTGACCAGAAGTAACCAAAGCAATATCTGTGTTAGGTGACCAGAAGTAAGCAAACCCAACATCTGTGTAAGGTGACCAGAGGTAACCAAAATCAATATATGTGTAGGGTAATAAGAGGTATCAAAAGTTTATAACTTTATAAGGTGTCCATCCAGGGTTAGCCAATGTCAATATCTTCATAAGGTGACCAGAAGTAACCAAATCATATATCTGTAAAGGATGACCAGAGGTAACCATCATAATTAATATTTTGGTAGGGTGAACAGATATTGTCAAAGCAAATATCTGTGAAACGTAACCAGTGGTAACCAAAGTCAACATATTTATAAGGTTGCAAAATGTATCGCAAATATAGATATTACAATTTACTGTATGTTTTAAAAAGTAAAATGATTAGGATGTTGATTAAGGTAAAGGTATTTGGAAAAAAATTTAGTAAACTTATTGTTTTGTTAAAAGGAAGGAATATTTTAAACGAAACATTTGTGCATGGAAGTTATGGAAAAATAATTGAAAATGGCGAAGATATGTTGATTTATCGAATGAGTAGCAAAAAATTAATTGACCATGGAGAATTACTCTCATAAGGAGTTATCTGACAATTCTGGTCATATGATTTATTTGTAAATCTTGTCGTACTGATCAGTGTTTCTGTTTAAGGTTTCTGTTTATCTAATATAATTTTGAAATAAAAGGGGGAACATTTTTAAAACGGAAAGTCTGACAGCTTTGCCCTTATTTGAAAATAGTTACTGCGCAACATTTTAATCGTTATAGGTACTGACAGAATTTCTCTGTTTACATCGGTTTTTAAAATAATAAGCGAACCTTGATTTCAGCCCTTTGTTTCATTTCTAGTTATGTCGATATGGTTTGAGTGGACTTATATTTATAAAAGCTAAAAGATGACGACGCCGAACGCCAAGTCTTGAGACGTACTCATTTGACTTTTAAGTAAGGTGGACTAATTTGATCATAACTATTTATCAAGGTTTGCCAATTCATTGATGTCTACAAATACTTAAACCACAGACAAAACCTAAATGTTGCATCGACGCTTGAATCTGGGACCATTCTGTTTCACTTTCACGACATTAATGTCACTGGTTTGACAAAACACCCTCAGTTCTACTGTCTTTAAATGTCGACCATGCACTTTATAAGTCTTGTATTAGTAAAAATATTTCTTCTTTCTTAATATCATCCCTGATTGTAGATGTTTTTGTCTTTAAATATGTTTTCACTAACTGTCATTGCATCGCATGTCGGTTTTTTGTGACTTATGAGTTAAAATATAACTACTAATATCTAAAGGTTCGGGACAACATACAAAATCGAACATAGTTTCCCAAATGAGTAACTAACCTTGAATTACTTTTATAATGGTAATAGTGGTATGAGTTCCAAAAAGACAACTCTCCATAAAATTTGTAAAAGTAATCCATTTAAAAGGTCAACGTACGGTTTCAACACGTAACATTGACTCACACCCAACAGCAGGCTATAAAGGGCACAAAATGACTAGTGTAAAACCATTCAAATAGGAAATCGAAACAACGAGAAACGAGAAACACTTAAGAGCTTGTCTCACAGAAAACCATGCAAAATTAGAAAAATCGTCCAGGAGGTTGGTTAAAACTTTTCCAGCAAATGAAGTTTTTTCATATCTTAGGCTCAATGGAAACCAGAAAATATATTTAAGACTTCTCTGAATTGTGTCTTTTTTTAGTAACAAGCTAATTTGCATAATTGGACAAAATTAGCCAAAAATTCCTTCAAATATATGTTTATTTGAAAGTACTTTAAAAGTCACTAAATTAGTTCTATTGGGGTTCTAGCCATTTATATTGTGGAAATATATGTAAAAGATCATAAATTACGCATTTATAAAGCATTTTCTATTTTTTTGCACACTTAAAGGGTGCTCTCTTTCATGCCTTATTTTGTATAAGTCATTTACTAGCCAAGTTCAAGTCACTGGTTTTCGAAAAGGTGAAGACAGAAATACATGAAATAAATTTCTTTCCACAAATTTTCATTGGATTAAAAAAATATAAAAAATCCACCCTTGGCAAATTAGTAAAAGTATCCTTATTTTTTGTTCTAAAACACCACCTCAAGGCTTTTCCCGCATTTTTTACTAAACCAATTTTGGGCATATATCAATTTAAATGTTCAAAGGTATAACATATAAATAAATAAGATATTGCAGCTTTCACTGAATGATTGTTATCAAGAGTTATCTCCCTTTATATTGTTCTCCACACTACTATAAAGAAGGTAACTGCTCAGATCATGAGATGCAGACTTCCCTGAAACTAGCAACTAAGCCTTTTTTGTGATAGTAGGACCTTACATAAGCTGTTTGAGTGGCATAAAGATACATCACACTTTGTATTGATGTCAATGCTGCAATGTGAAGAGACCAGTCAAGAGTTTTCTCACATTTTGTCAGCTCAGAGCTTTGCCATGTTTGCACGAAAACGTCCTGTCACTGAGTGTCAGATAATGAGATATTACAGAAACGTAGAACTGACACCAAGAGATAATGCTGAGGCTAAGTGGAGAAGGAATTTAGTTTGCTGTTGCTATTATGACCACAACGAACGTCAAGTTTAAAGCAGGTCTTGAACTACCGTACAGAAAACTGAACAGAAAACTGAACAGAAGCATACAGCATGTACATCAGGTAAATAATAATAATATATAAAATACAACAAACAAATCATTGGATGCATATCTTTTATTAAGAACTAAAGAAGGGTCAGCCGATACACACCCAACATAGCCAGAGGGTATCAAAAAGGGGGGGGGTTCCGTTCATATAAAAGTAACCCCATCCCATCCCTCCTGGATGACTGTATCGTGAGTCCATGTAACCTCCCAGTGGAAATTTCTGTTAAGGGCCAAAACCTGTGATATAACATGTACAATATCTATAATTATAAAGAAATTTAACTGCAGCTGTAATCCTTTTACAGCGTGGGATTACAAATGCAAGTCCATTGTCTGTGACGAACCTAATTTATAAGAAAATCACCCCTAGGAAGAGGGGGTGATTTTCTCGGTAACAGTCACCAGAAACAGTCTATACTTTGTTTTATAAAAAGTACCTGCAGTCACAATACATATTATACCATCTGACATATAGATATAGAAAGATATGGTATGAGTGCCAATGTCAGAGACAACTCCCCATCCAAGTAACAATTTATAAAAGTAAACCATTATACATGTAGGTCAATGTACGGCCTTCAACACAAGAGCCTTTGCTCACACAAAACAGCAAGCTGTAAAGGGCCCCAAAAATAACTAGTGTAAAACTATTCAAACGGGAAAACTTGGAACGGTCTGATCTACATAAAAACGAGAAATGTTTGTACATAAATATTTATATCATGAATATAATATTTGCAAGATATATAATAACACATGTAAATTTGTCTGTCTGTCTGTCTGTCTGTCTGTCTGTCTGTCTGTCTGTCGGTCTGTTCTGTCTGTTCTGTCTGTCTATCTGTCTGTCTGTTCTGTTCTGTCTGTCTGTCTGTCTGTCTGTCTGTCTCTCTGTCTGTCTGAAAATATATTGATTCTTGTCTGTCTGTCGGTCTGAAAATTCACACAAATAATCTGTTTTCCACCTTTTTTTATGATTGGTACAAGTACGTGCATGTACTTTTATAATGACAGGTTACATATCAAGTACAAATTTTAATATGTCTGATTCAATCAAACATGTCTAATACTCAGTTTTTATATATATGATTTTTTATCATGCTTGAAGATATTGATTTGATATGCATTACAATGCTCCATGCCAAGTTATAGATTATTTTAAGTATATAGCATTTTGTTCCAGTATATAGCATTTTGTTCCAGTATGAAGAAATTTTAAGCAAGAGGGGACTATGTATTTCTATGAAGGATACTATACTCCGTCACTCTCATAATTATTCTCATGATTTAAATTCGTTATTTTGAAAATGAGTAAAGTAAATTGGAAATTAAATTAATCAATTTTGTTTACATTCCAATTTTAACCATGTAAACGAACTAGAAATTGTTCTCAGGGCCGGAATACATATATTTTTAATGTTAAAATTTGGAATAGTTACATCATTGTTTTGTTCACATATCATGCACATGAGTAAAAGGAGGTGTGGATTATATGTCAATGGGACAGCAACCCAACATTATTGTTGATTGTATTAAAATTGTTTTTGATTATATATAAGATGTTTTTTTCTTTCTGTCATAACTTGGGTTTCTGTTCAAAAGGGTTATATTTTTATATTTAACAATGAAATTTTTTCATATTTTAGGTTGTCCAGGCTATTCAGTGAGCATATACTTCTAAAGCTATTCGTTGATAGAGCAGTATAACCCATATGTACAAGAAAACAAGCCGCCTATAAATGAAAATTCAGCAGTTGAAGCTACTTACTGTTAAGCATGACACACATGTTAATTTTTTTTCTGTTCATGTCCTGATCTGAACAAATCATGATAGAAGTTGTGGAGAAATTTTAAACTTGATAAAACATGTACAAAATGTTTCAAATGGATAGAAATTAAAAGTACATATTTGATAGGACAGGACATAGGACAAGGCTGAATTTCCAGATTGTATAGTGCAAATTTCATGTGTGAATTTGGTCGGTATATTGAACTTGTAGTTACATACATGTAAGATACTGAATAAAATGTCAGCGAAATTCATAAAAAAATGGAGTTGGAAAGGGTACATTGCAGTAAGAGAAAAGTATTAAGATTCACACTGCAAGTCCTAAGCTACCTATACATGTATCTGTGAGGCTGGAAAAATTCCAAATTTTATGTAATCATGGTAATAAGTCAGAATGAAGCTCCAAATTACATAAACTACAATAGTTACTCAAGTTGGATACTTTGTTAAAAAGGAAACCGATTAACAACTTAACAAACTTAAAAGAATCAATGCATGTTTTCTGTAAAAAAAAAATCAGAGACCTCAACCACCAAAGTGTTAGTTTCTGAAAATGAATCTATAGTGAATAAGTGAATATAGAGAGAACCTACCAAAAATAGGAATTATGCTATTTAGGGTAGATATTAGATGTGTTGATCTTGTTTTTGTAAATATGCAATGAGAATTATAAGCCAGAATAAAAGTGACCATTCATAGAATAGTACAAGGACAAAGATATGGCTACTTTTGCTGTAAACTGAAAGTTGATATGTTTTTGCCGAGTCATCTGCTATCAATGATTTTATGAACTATAAATTCTATAATCATGATAAAAAGACATGTAAAGGATTCAGTGTCTTATTGCATTAAAACAAACCAAAAAAGCTAAAATTTTGAGTAATTTACACTTGAAAAAAAGATCATGATGGTTTTTTTTTCGTTAAAAATTTATAACAAGTTATTCTGTCTTTCAAACCTGACCTACATGTAATTAAACTTTTTCGTTGTGACTAGGATTTTTTTTCTAATTTTACAGCCTCCATATCAGGTACTATTGGACCAAAATACCGAATAACGGGCATAATTACAAACAAATGAATGTTCATGAGTAGCATGTACGATTTCCAATAACGTTACATTTGCATAAATATGCAGATCCGGCACATGTCCGTGCTTATATTTCATTTTGAATATTAAAGTGCATATAAAAGCAAGTGCCAGATATAATAATGGAAACAGTTTAAAGACAAAACATGCTATGAGCAGTTTCAAATTGGAGGATTTGGATTTTGAATCAAACCATTTTTTTTTTTTTCATTTTTGAAATGGAGCTTTCCGTGAGAGCTTTTAGTACTTTGATTACTGTTTTCACTATGATTTTGCTTTGAATTAATAAGAAACAGCAGCTGAAGTATAAAATCACTCATTTTGATAAAAAAAAAATACTATAAAAAGTAGCCGTACAGTGATATATAAAAAATATATTTCTAAATATTTGCCGTGGGTGGATTTTTTTATATTTCTTTAAGCTATCATAGTAGTTCATTTTGATATATTCATCTTTTAATTACAGCTTCACCTTTTCTATATTTTAGCATTTCTTCAGGTCCTAAATTTGGTAAAATAGCCAAATCCTTAAACACCTGTTTAATAAACATAGAGATTCTACTATAAAAAATCCAATATATATTTATTACTTACATATTTTTATTTCCTTAATAATGCTTTATCATATGCATTGAACGAAATAGATATTTTTCATGGCTAGAACTAATTATTTGGTGGATTAAAATCAATAAAAAACCCTTGAATTTGGAAATTTTCCCGTAAAAAAAGGGTGAAAATAGATGGCGCTACAAAACTCGGCTATGCGATAAAATTTAAGCAAAATATTTTGCAAGTGATATTGGCATGGCCTAAGTGTTGTGTGTTCCAAATTTAAAGAGATTCCACAAAATTCACTCCTGGACACTTTTGCATGGTTTTCTGTGAGACAAGCTCTTAAGACCACACCAACAACCGACAACCACTAAACATCAGGTTTCAGTCTAAGGGCTGGTACAAACAAATGCAGCAGGTTTAAATGTTTTTATAGGCACCAACATTCACCCTTATCTAAACAATAGTGTAACATAACATCATAGAAAGACATAACCAATATAAACTGAAATGGATTCACAAAAACAATAATTGAGAACACACGTGAAACAAGAGGGAAAATACATATTCATAATTAGAGATACTACAAACAATGTTAACATATAATCATATTAATAACAAACCACTCAACGCAATCACTCACAAAAACAAGTAAACATACACTGATCGAATAAAAGTGGTGACACAATGTAAATACAAAATCAATAAGTGAACATACACAAAGTGTGACAAATACAAAATCAAAAAGGAATGAAATGTTAAACAATATAAAAAAAACCATAACCTTGGACAAAATGACGATACACAAAATAATGTACACAGGTCAAAAAAAGTGCTTTAAGGTATAGTGTCATGCAGAACAAAAATTTTGTTTTTTTAACCGAAGAGATAATTTTGTTGTTCATAGTACAAAAACAGTAGAATAAATTTATAGTCATATGAAACACTTATAAAAACTTGTATAAATTTGGAAAAATTGACAGTTTTCAAAGCTACTTTTTTAACCCCACAAAAATTTGTTTTTTTAAAGTATTCACATTTTATCTATATTTTTAAACCTCTTATATTTGGTATTTTGTGCTTCACTGCTGAGTATGTGGCATTAAGTAGTACGCCAGTGGTCGCCTTGGAGTCCGATAAAGCGATATATCTCTCTGCAGACTGGTTACCTGCTGAACTACCACTTTAGAAATCTCACTGTATATTTCAGCCTAGTAAACAGCAGGTTTAATAATCATATAACACTGTCCTTGTCTAGAATATGCATTTACTTTGCCCTACTGGTCGAGATTTTCAGTACTTGTGATGATAAATTGAAAACACTTTTTCATTTGTTTTTCAGCACTCTATCAAATGAAAATAAACATGCATGTTGTTTTAGCAAAATGAAAAATAAAGCTTTCTGTTTTTATTTGACACATCAAAGAGTTCATCTTAAAGTGTGATAACCATTACATCAGGTTTCAAATAAATCAACCTGCTGCTTTTCATGTAGAAAAGTAAACATCAGTCAATTTTTTTGATTGAAGTTTAAATTAGAACCCAATACTTTCTAATCTTATACATGTACAATGGAAGTATATTGTAAATAATTTTGATAAATGATGTTTTAATGAACGGTTATTTTTAATATTATGATGTTTTTACATCATAAAAAGTATATTTAGCGTATTGATAGTATCTATTTTAATTCAAAACTTTTATTGTTTTAACAAATTGACCATATAAATCTCCATCTTGTGGTGCAAGCTATAGTATATAAACCACTAAAAATACAGATCTGCACATTGCAAAGTCGCAAAAGGTAAGTTGTATATCTTGTATTCTGTTTTAGATTTTATGTTTTTCTTCAATCTTTTATTAAAAAGTAGTTGAAATGCAGAGTATCATAGTTAGTCTGTGTCCAACGTTTGTTCAAATCTAATCATTGATGATAAAAGTCGGGTGAAAACTTTAACTTTCTTGCAAATTTCTGTGTACTTGGTTGTTTGTTACTAAAAGCCATCGAATCAAAAGCTTGAAATTGTACCATACAAACATTTTATATTGAAGATAAAGGTAAATAACGAGGCATTCAGTTGACTATTTGCAAGGATTTGAAATAACAAAAAACAAATTTAGACTATATGAGATATATTTTTAATTATCAAGACTGAAATAATCATTATGACAAACATCAACTTACACATAATAATAGTTTTCTATTATGTACACAGGGACAACTTTTATATATAATTGTAAAGTGTATTATAGTAATGAATTCAAAATTGTTCCCTTTTTTTCGCAAGAGTTGCACATTACTCTGCTCCTATTGTGGCGATTGTGCTTGACATTACTTAAATCACTCATTCTTTGTATGGTTCTATCGCGATGACCTAGTTTATTTTATACTTATTGATAATAAGAAGGCATTGAATTTTCGAAGATATATCCTAAATAGTGTTTTGCCAATCCAGATTTGTCCTCTACCTGTATAAGTCATAACAAGGATACTACGTCACACACCAGGATACGTTTTATTTTGTAGATAATGTTGAAGAATTGTTAATTTTTATTTGTCTTGAATATTATTGAATGTATATAACTAAACTGGGAAACAACTGTTTGTAAGCGTTTTTAAGGCCATAAATAGTATTAAGACTATTTTATGTTGACTACTTTTCACCTTGAAAATAGCCTTCCCTTAAAAAATTATAACGAAAATCGGCTCAAATCGTTTATCTAAAACTTTTCCTGCTTTAACGTCGTAACATGTAACTTATGCTGTTGGTTAATTAAAGAAAAACAATCTGTGACTACCTACCACACCCTAGAAAATATAAAATCCTACTTGAATTTGAATAAAAGGAGTTAATATTGAAAATAAATTCTCCAATCTGAAAATGTTTTTCGTTGCTTAATGTTTCTGGAGCTATCTTTAGGCGTTGCTAGTTTGATAATCCGATTTAAAATAAACCTTAATATTGTTAGTCACACCAGGTCAGTTTTTGAGCTGTGCTTTTGAATTCAAGTAAAGATTGAAGACCATTTGCAGCTTTGATATTTTATTTTTTAACATTTTTTTAATTTATTAACTGTAACAACGAAACATATTTAGTAAATTATGCGTCAGCATTTCTGTCTCCAGAAACACGATTCCTGTGAGGAATTCAAAGGACCGAACACAAATATCCAATTCATTTATAATAATTCAATGAACACTACAGTAAATATATCAAAAGTCCCCTCGATTCTAAGAACATGCTTTAATAAATTTCTGTTTATTTTTCGCTTGAATTTATCATCTTAAAGTTGTTTTTAGCTAAAAATGAAGCTCGCCGTTGCTCTGCTTATCCTTTTGTCAGCCGTGTACACAAGTCATGGATACGCTCTGCGAGGTATAAATTATGGTGGCAGAGATAAAGTTGCATATGGTTATGGTGGTAATCAAGGTGATGGTGGATATAACACTAAATACGGTAGCAAATATGGTTATTATCATGGTAGCGATTATGGTGGCAAGACTGGCGGCAATCGTGGTGGCGAAGATAATGTTGGATACGGCGGAGGGTATGTTGCCCGTGGCGGAGGAAATGGTGGGCATTGTTAAAGATAAGTTGGGCATGGCGGAGGATATGTTGCACGTGGTGGAGGATTGGTAGAGAGTATGGTGGATAGAAAGATGATAATGAAAGACACAATGATCTTATTTTTCTAAAAATCGTTAACGGACCTGAATTTAAATAATTATTCACATGTATATTTCTATATATATACTGCAATAAAGACAAAAGCCGGTACCTATGTTTTGTATTTATTATAGGCAAAAAAAAATAACATACGCATTGTGATTTTGGTATGTTAATATTATATGTTTAGTTTTTATCTAATATTCGGAACGAAAATTGAGAATTGGGAATATGACAAAGACATAACAATGTTTTAAACCGACCAAAGTGCAAGTAACAGCCGAAGTCCATCAACGGGTCTTCAACACAGGGAGAAAATCTCGAGCCCGGAAGTGGGCTTCAGCTGACCCCTTAATATAAAATAAAAAAATAAAAAAATAACCATACGAAACTAACAAAGGCCAGAAGCTCCTGACATGGGACAAGCGCAAAAATGCATCAGAGTCCGATGTCAGAATAGGTAACAAAACAAAAGCAAAATGACAATAATACTAGTGTATTAATTAACAATGCAATACTAGCAGTTATTGACATACCAGCTCCAGCCCTCAATTAAACTGACCAAAAAATAATTTCTTCTTCGTATGAAAATCAAATAAAATCCCTCCCGTTGTTGGTTTAGTATTATACCAACATAAAATATATAAGAAAAACATATCCCGTATCATGCAAACAACTGGTTTTACAACAAATTTGTTCATTTTCGATGCAAAGACCCTATTAAGTATAAGTGAATCATTAATACCTAAATATGCCATATTCAATGACATGAAAACAGTATCGTAACTATACCCCTTCTGAATAAGTCTGTTTGAAGGTTTAGCTAACTTGTGAGGTGAAAGCCGATATTTCCTTTGTAAAGAATATTACCATAACGAGTTGGATGTGAAATACCTGAACGTATAAGTTGTTTGCATGTTGATAAAATTTACCAATTATGTCCTTGTTCCGATTTCAAAATTTAGTAAATTTTTTTACCAGTTTCTGATATTGAAAAACCTGGTGTTATAATTGTTCAGTAAAACATATATTTCTTTTGTTAAAATCAAGTACTTTGCTAAATACACGACAGAATCGAACTAGTAGAGATATATAAACACCATAAGATGGTGACAAGGCAACGACATCATCTAAAAATGGATACCTAACAATAGAAAATGAAAAATCATCTCTTTTATCATAAAATTTGCTATTAAGCTTATCGTTAAAGATATAGCTATAAAGATCCAGGAAAGGACAGTGTTCATTGTAGTATTAGCTTTTTTTTAAAAGATAGTTCGGCAGGAAAAACATCTTTAGTGTACATACTGAAGACATCATTATAGAGAGCCAGTATATCATCCAAATATCTAAAAGTGTTATTATTTTTTTATTCAGATGTTTTTTTGGTGCGTCTTTGCTGATTTTAGTCATAAATTGTAGCTCATTACAACAGAGAAACAGGTCTTCAATAAGTGGTGCACAGTAAGTCCCCATTGACCATATACGGAATCTCCATAGCAAACGAAAATGTTATCTAGGAAAGATTCAATGTTTATATATTGACGTTATCATTGAATTTTTTTCAAATTAATCGTCTATTTCAATCTAATTATTGAAGGTATTTTTCGATTCTCGTCAGATGATTTATTTTTTTTAATTATTTTTCAATATCTATGTCCTATTGAGGGTCTGTTTTGTCAAAGTGTAGTTCAATTACTCATTTTCGATACTTCCTTAGTTTTGTAACTAACAAATGCAAGTTATATTTAGTAACAAATATTTATTACAGTTATCTTATATATACATGTAAATATTACACAATAATATATTATAAAATGAGTTAGATTGTTCATCTCGTTGCTGTCCTTTCATTTGTCGGGATTTTTGCTCGGCACGACTTTTAAGCCTTTGATTCAAATCGAATCATGGAGAAAACAGATCATCTATACACGCAATGTTTTAGTTCAACAGACGAAGAACATGTTTTCGATTTTAATGATATGAAAGAATTATATTGAAATGCGGTAAGATATTTAGAATGGTAAATAAAAGTAACTTCTGTTTTACATTAATGATCACAATCCATTCACAATAAAAGAGAGAAGACGGATACCAGAGAGACATTTAAACTCACAAGTAGAAACTAAACTGAGAACGCCATGGGTAAACAAGTCAAAGACAAACAGAAAAACATTAGTATATAAAACAGAACATAGAAAAAAAACCTGAGCAGCACAAACCCCACCAAAAACTTGGGGTGATCTCAACCATATAAAGTAACAACAATCATTAACATAATAATCTAACACCATACAATTGTTATAATTGTGTATCAAACATGTCTACGGCTATTGTACACTAGCCTAACCGTAACTTCAAAAATCTATATTAATAGTATTTTTTAGTATATCATTGTATATAGAAATTAAACCTTTAAATACATCAATAAATGAATGAAAAATTTAAATGAGAACTAATATATTATGTAAAACTAGAAGAAGCGAAGTCATTTACAAAAACGGTGAAATTCATCAAATATCTGTCTTTCTGTCTCAATGTACAATATTTCACTTAACTAAACATGATAAACGCCCCTGATATTTAATATGGTATTCATAACTGTTATATAGGAATGGCCCAATAGAAGAATATCTTTTCATATACATTGTCGTGTGTTTTTGTTGCACTTCAGTCTTTCTGTTGTTTCGTTGTTTTCCTCTTAAATTTAAAATGTTTTAGTTTTTTTAACCCAGATTTGTTTTCTCTCAATCGATTTATGACTTTTGAACAGCGGTATACCATTGTTGCCTTTGTCTTTTCTAGCATTTTTTCTTATAGTTCTACCCTTGAACAGTTGTAGGTTAGAACTGTGTAGAATATATGTAACTATTAAGAACGGTTATATGACACATCAAAATGGAAAGAAGTTATTCAAAATTAAGTCTTATATATGACTCAACACTTACATATGTTCAAAATGTGAACACTGAACCAAATATAAAAGACACGTATAAACATTCATTACTTTTGCTGACCTTTTGTATAGAAAACAAGTGCTACCTAATGCGGAAATTTGTTTTTGGTTCAAAATGTGGTTGAATCTGAATTTCTTAAAGCTTTGGTATTCGCTTCAAATGATCTTCTGAATGCATATCATACGAAACATTCCAATTTCAAAACGAATGGTCAACTTTTTACAATATCATGTATATAAATATAAATAGATATGCCGCTGTCAGTTTAATTTATTATTAAATGGATGATACATATAGGACTTGCACATCAAATATCACTCGGAGCTGTGATGACCAAATAATCACAGTACTTTTGATTGTCTTCATTTTTCTTTTATTTCTATGCTTATAATACCTGTACAGTTTTGTTAAATTTTGCAAAATGACAACGTTCTGTTTTATTGACTTCAAAACTTCTTTCTATCTATTCTATATCTGGTGTGAGTGGAATTGACATTTACTGTGCTAACCAAAAATAATAATCAAGTTAGAAGCAACTGCGTCTTATATTTCTTTATTTCAGTCTAGTTTTATTTTTGTGACAGTTTTATTTTTGTTGCAGATCAGTGTTTCTGTTGTTTTCCTTATAAAGTTGATGTGTTTCCTTTGTGTTTAATTTGTAACTCGGATTTGTTTTATATTAATCGATTTTTGACTTTTGAACAACGGCATACTACTGTTGTCTTAATTGGTCATCTGTAACATTGACCATTGACCTGAAAAGTATACATGCTATTTAGCTTTTTATCTTATTTTAAAACATGGGTTCCATAAATAGGAATCCCAAATCACATGTCTTTAACAACTTTTTTTAACTCCTTTTTAGAAACAGAGGCCATGACCTAAGATATACTGACCCTTTTTATCAACAGGCATATTTCTGAAATGTTCTTACATTTTTTTTTAATACTATCATAAGATGTTCAAGTTGATGTTCATAACTATTAGTTTAAAAAAAATGGAGAATATTATAAGCTACCAATAGAACACACTTTCAATCATGGAATCTATGGCGAGTTTAATTACAAAAAATGGATCGATGCCAATGCTTGTGG
This sequence comes from Mytilus galloprovincialis, assembly GCA_037788925.1. Classification (NCBI taxonomy): domain Eukaryota; kingdom Metazoa; phylum Mollusca; class Bivalvia; order Mytilida; family Mytilidae; genus Mytilus; species Mytilus galloprovincialis. The sequence goes on from CM075340.1 coordinate 36,444,044, forward strand.
TGGGTTCCCTCACGCTGGTATTCCCATCTTTTTGTTAGTACTTCTGTGTTTAACATGGTTTATACTGCACTTGTTCTATTGGAGCAGACAAAATACGTTGACTGTATATTTCTATGTCATATACAGTCACTGACCCGATATCACTTTTCCTCAAGAAAATTTAAATAGAAATTCCCGAAATAATATTGAATTATTCATACGACCTCTTCAACCTGTTCTTGTTTCAAATGCATACAACGATGCGTGGAACGACTCAACATTGTTTCTTTTGCAATTATTTGAAAAACATATTTAATTTGTTAATATTTTTTGTTTGCAACCTATAAATCATTATGTTTTATGCTTATGGTTGATATTTAAGTCCATACTCAAACGATTTCGTTCACTATCGATTGTTGGTTTCAACAGGTAAATGTGAACTTCATTGTGTTGTATATTTCTCCGCAAGCATGATGTGAGGCCTTTTTAAAGGGTATTTTCCCCAACATTTAAATCAAATAAATAACCTTAACGCATTAAACAACAATTGAAAATGTTTTTTTTTAGATTGCAGTATAAAGACAATAATATGCATTGACTGGACATATATAAAGGCAACAGTAGTATACCGCTGTTCAAAACTCATAAATCTATGGACAAAAAACAAAATCGGGGTAACAAACTAAAACTGAGAGAAACGCATTAAATATTAGAGGAGAACGACGACACAACATTAAAATGTAACACACACAGAAACGGACTAAGCATTAGACAACATCCGATGAGAATAACCAATATAACATCAAAACCAAATACATGAATTTGGGATAGAAAAGTACCGTGACACGTTATAGTAATGTGAATTCACACTCAAAAAAAGGAGAAAACAAACGACACAACGGAAACACAACGTAAAAATGTTACACACACAGAAACGAACTATGATATAACAATGGCCATTTTCCTGACTTGGTACAGGACATTTTTGAAGAAAAAAATGGTGGTTGAACCTGGTTTTGTGGCATGCCAAACCTCGCACTTTGATGTCATTGTTAAAAATAACATTAAAATGACAACATAATAATACAGGACTACAATACAAATAAATAGCAGAACGTATTAGGCATAGAAGCACATGAATAATAGATAACAAAAGGCACAGCCTCGCATTTCCCCGTTTCTAAGCCTCATCTTTGTATCGTTGATATGTCAAGTCAATGCACTATTATTGTCTATTTATCATTGATATACTCATAAGTATGAATTAACTGTTTACGAAACTGTATTTGTTGTAATACTTAGGATGATATATCGGAGGATTAAATACAAATGACCGTAGGTACAATTTACCTCGCCATGTTTGTTCGATTCTAAAGTATTTCCTTTCTACAATTCTCAGTATAAATAAGAAAAAACACTGTATTTGGTCTTGCAAACGATGTTCAAGAACAAAATATAATATAATTATAAAATAAAAATAATGAATTGACATGTTCATACCACAAATGATCTATATATTATAAATATATATTTTTCAAACGTCTATCTAAAAATGGGGTAAATTTTATATGGCCTTCCAAATACCGTTTCGATCCCTTACATCACTGAAGAGACATTAATTTTATCGTCGAAATCCGGATCTGGTGTACAAAAAAAATATTGACACCTTATGTTTGTGGCAAAACATCGTGGCCACAAGTTAATTGTTTTCTGTTTAATATTAAATTTATATTAAGATTCATTTTGTTACATCTTGTGATCAATTTTATTTGGCAATCGCTAATGGCAGTCAGCAGGGTTAAAGAACATCAGTTGTTCGACCTGCTAGTCAAATGCGTGTTGTTTAAATATACTTTTTCACTTTTTTGATCTTTTGGAAAATGTTGTTTGTGCTGTATTTAGACCCTTCTACAACGAAATTTGTTTTACATGCACACGTATAATAATTGCGGATTTTATCCAATGCAATCATAGGTTTGAACGTAGTTTTCAATTTAGACTCGTTTACATTTTTTCGTTTGCGCTTGTATCATATTTTACCTCCGGTTTATATGATCCGTTCATCCTATATTGACTCTTAAAATTCAACAGTCTATCTAAAAATAAGGGTAAATTTTATATGGCCTTCCAAATACCGTTTCGATCCCTTACATCACTAAAGAGACATTTATAGTCGAAATCTGGATCTGGTGTACAAAAAAAATATTGACACCTTATGTTTGTGGTATAACATCGTTCCCACAAGTTAATTGTTTTCTGTTTTGTATTAAATTCATATTAAGATCCATTTTGTTACATCTTGTGATCAATTTTATTTGGCAATCGCCAATGGCAGTCAGCAGGGTTAAAGAACATCAGTTGTTCGACCTGCTAGTCAAACACCTAAATGTTGCATCGACGCTTGAATCTGGGACCATTTTGTCACACTTTCGCGACATTAATGTCACTGGCTTGACAAAAAATACCCTCAATTCTACTATCTTTAAGTGTCGATCATGCACTTAATTAGTCTTGTATGAGTAAAAATATTTCTTCTTTCTTAATATCATCCCTGATAGTAGATGTATTTGTCTTTTAATATTTTTTCACTAATTGTCATTGCATCGCATGTCGGTTTTTTTATGACTTATGAGTCTAAAAAATAACTACTAGTATGTAAAGCCTCGGTTGTACTTTACAGTTTGGGGACAATATACAAAATCTAACATAGTTTCCCAAATGAGCAACTAACCTTGAATTATTTTTCTAATGTTAATAGATTTAAGAAAATGTGGTATGAGTGCCAAAAAGACAACTCTCGTACAATTTGTAAAAGTAATCCATTAAAGGTCAACGTACGGTTTGCAACACTTTACATTGACTCACACCCAACAGGCTATACAGGGCCCAAAATGACTAGTGTAAAACCATTCAAATAGGAAATGTAAGAAACGAGAAACGAGAAACACTTAAGACCACACCAACAACCGACAGCCACTAAACATCAGGTTTTTGACTTAGAACAGGCGCAAATAAATGCAGCGGGTTTAAAAGTTTTTATAGGCACAAACATTCGCCCTTATCTAAACAATAGTGTAAGATAACATCATAGAAAGACATAATCAATATCAACTAAAATGGTTTCACAAAAACAATAATTGGGAACACATAGACACATAAATATACGTGAAACAAGAGGGTAAACACATATTCATAATTAGGGATACTACAAACAATGTTAACATATAATTATATTAATAACAAACCACTCAACGCAATCACTCACGAAAACAAGTAAACATACACTGAACGAATAAAAGTGGTTACACAATGTAAATACAAAATCAATAAGTGAACATACACCGAACGAATAAAAGTGTGATAAATACAAAATCAAAAAGGAGTGAAATGTTATACAATATCAAAAAGACAACCATAACCTTGGACAAAATGACGACAAACAAAATAATGTACACAGGTAAAAAAATGCTTTAAGGTATAGTGTCATGAAGAACGAAAATTCTTTTTTTTTTAACGAAGAGATAATTTTGTTGTTCATAGTACAAGAACAGTAGAATAAATTAATAGTCATATGAAACACTTATAAAAACTTGTATAAATTTGGAAAAATTGACAGTTTTTAAAGCTACTAACTTTTTTAACCCCTCAAAGATTTGTTTTTTTAAGAATTCACTTTTTATCAAAAATTTTTAACCTCTTATATTTGGTATTTTGTGCTTCACTGCTGAGTACGTGGCATTAAGTAGTACGCCAGTGGTCGGTTGGACTCCGATAAAGCGATATATCTCTCTGCAGACTGGTTACCAGCTGAACTACCACTTTAGAGATCTCACTGTATATTTCAGCCTATTAAACAGCAGGTTTCATAATCATATTACACTAGCATGTCCTTGTCTAGAATATATACATTTACTTTGCCCTACTGATCGAGATTTTCAGTACTTGTGATGATAAATTGAAATCATTTTTTCATTTTTTTCAGCACTCTATCAAATGAAAATAAACATACATGTAGTTTTAGAAAAATGAAAAATAAAGCTTTCTGTTTTTATGTGATACATCAATGAGTTCATCTTAAAGTGTGAGAACCATTACATCAGGTTTTAAATAAATCAACCCGCTGCTTTAAATGTAGAAAAGTAAACATCAGTCAATGTTTTTGATTGAAGTTTAAAATAGAACCCAATACTTTCTAATCTTATACGTGTACAATGGAAGTATATTGTAAATAATCTTGATAAATGATGTTTTAATGAACGGTTATTTTTATCATTATGATGTTTTTATATCATGAAAATTATATTTAACGTATTAGTAGTATCTACTTTAATTCAAAACTTTTATTGTTTTAACAAATTGACAATATAAATCTCCATCTTGTGGTGCAAGCTCCTCGAGTTTTGTTTATATTTAGCTTAATGGCTTTACATATTTGGTTTTGAACGTTCCTGATGAAGGTTAACCAAGGACAGCTCATCGGACAGACAAACTTTATAAAGTGGTATTTGCACTAGTCAAGCACATGTTTCATGCTAGTATAGATTTGCCTCTTATTTTATTAGCCGTTACTCTAGTTTTCTCTGAATGTGAGCGAGGATGGTTCCATCATGGTAATTCGTGTTATTATATCAGTGACACAAAAAGATCATGGACTAGTGCAGCGGTAAGTATAATTGAGAATGTCAGTGGGAAATATGTCAAAAATACATCAACACGACCGAAGAGCAGACAACATGCAGTCTAAAGTCACAAATGGGTCTTCATTACAGCCATCTAATTCCGCACCCGGAGGCGGGTTTCTTCTATTCCCTTAAGAAAAACGTGCTCTATTTCCATTATCGATTCTAGTTAAGTAAAAATGCACGTAACTCCGAAACATATAAATGAACTAGATTTTAAACTCCTACAAGACTAACAAAGACTTAACGCTCCTGATTTGGGACAGGTACAAAATACGGCGGGGTTTGACATGTTTTGTGAGATCTAAACCCTCACCGTATACCTCTAGCCAATGTAGAATAAGGAAACACACAGCAAAACGCCCATCAGGTTCAGCTAAAAAGAATTCCGGGTTCAATGTCAGAATAGGAATCAGATGAAACAAACAAAAAAGCTTAATAACAATGATACATACATCAATAAAAGTCTACTAGTACTAACCTGCCAGCTCTATACCTCAATTAAACTGGTTGAAAAATTATGTCTTCATCATATAAAAATCAAGCACAACCCCTCCCGCTAGGGGTTTAGTAGCACGCCAACATACAATATCCGGACTAACATACCCAGCATCATGCCAACAACTTCAGTATAAATGCGTAAATATTTCGGATGCAAACAACTAATGAGTGAATCAATATTAATACCAAAATGGGTCATCTTTAATGTGTCTATGTTTTAGAAATGAGCTAAGCAAAATAAATGATAAGAAAAAAAAATCAACGAGAAAAAAAATAAAGTGCAACTGCTCGAACAGTAAAACTTCACTTTATTACATTTTAGAAATTCGTTAAATACATAATCAACCATTTTTTTTTATAAAGTATTGTTTTGTCCTGCAATGACTGATTTGTATTACACCGTAGTTCTACAAATATTTTTTATTATACTTCATTGCAAAATGCCAGATTTTGATTGGCTAATACGAGGGTGTTAATTGACTCTATTACCCTTCATGGAGACGCTTGATCAAGTGTGTGATTTATTAAATACGACTCTATCCTGTGGCAAATACTCTATTACCTTTCACGGAGACGCTTGATCAAGTGTGCGCTTTATTAAATACGACTCTATCCTATGGCAAATACTCTATTACCCTTCACAAAGACGCTTGGTCAAGTGTGCGCTTTATTAAATACGGATGGTTGTTATGTACAAGATGTCATAGTTTATTACTTTGAATTTGAAATTTAATCAACAATAATAACAGAACATTCAGTATAATAAATTAAATAACACATATCTGAGAGTATGATAGAGCAGATTGTTACCCCTCCAAAAGACATTGTCAACCTTGGCTTCACCTCAGTTGACAATGTTTTCTCGGGGTAACAATCCTCTCAGCTATGTGTTATTTACATAATGTTTGATATCTAATAAAACAACTTGAATGGGTATTGATTTTTTTTTTATAAATAACATTAACCTATTTGATGTTTGATATTTTAGGACAATATACTCAACAATAAAGGAAACACACACTCAGTCTGTCTTCATTAAATTATTTGAATTTTAATTTCCTTTGCTTGCGTTTTTAATAGTGTTGAAACTTGACAAAATCTTTACAAAATATTTCTTTGGTTATAAACAATATTTTCGATTTTTTTTTTTTATTTCAATGTTATGACAAAAAGATACTATCATGTTGCAAAAAGTACCATCATCAAAACAAATCGTGAACATTTTTTATATGAGTTATTTCGCTTACTGGGTATATGTATATTAACGGAATGCATTGACACATTGTGGTCGTCACTCGTAGCACTAGTGGTTGAGTTTACTCAAGGTTTATTTTGGGTACTTTTAGAGAAAAAATGTATTGATCTTGTTAATACACGTTAGTCTTTTCGTCTTTTTTTCGTGTCACGAATTTGTCTGATTACAGCTATTTGAAAAATGAACGTTTAAAGTCCTATTGCTATCTCTTGATTAAATTTGAAACTAGGTCAACTTGACACATTACTATTTCATTTACAGAGCTTTTGTAAAGCCTTCCACTCGCAACTTGCTGATGTACAAACTAGCGAAGAAAATACATTTCTTATTGATACAATAGAGAAGATCGAAAGATACTCTGGAACTGTTCGTATGTACTTTAAAATCCATAGGTATAAGTAAAAGATTTTTTAACTACCCTATCATGAAGAGCAAATAAATATGGTAAAGAGTTGTATACATAAAATATAAAAAAAAACCTCTCATTTGTCATTTTGTTCGTTTAAAATCATGTTGAATATAACTGAGAAAGGAAATGGGGAATGTGTCAACGCGACAACAATCAGACCAACTGAAATATATTTAAGTGTAAAAATGACAAAAATTGCGTCAATACAAAATTTAATCCTGGTATCTATGATGAATTTATTTACAACCACTGGGTCGATGCCACTGCTGGTGTAGTTTTAATTCCCCGAGGGTATCACCAGACCAGTAGCCTGCACTTCTGTTCTGACATGAATTATCAATGATATGGTCATATTTATAGATTATCTGTTTACAAAACTTTGGAATTTTTGAAATACTAAGGTTTCTCTACCTCAGGATTTGGCAAAATTTTTAGGAATTTTGGTCCTCAATTCTCTTCAACTTCGTACTTTAAAGTTTATTTAGCCTTTTTAACTTTTTTGGATTAGAGCGTCGCTGATGAGTCATTTGTAGACGAAACTCGCGTATGGAGTAAATTCAAAATTTAATCCTGGTATATATGATGAGTTTATTTACGAAGATAAGATTTGCAAGGTTCGCATTTAATTTTGTTTATATGTTTTCAATGAATGTATGGCAAGAAGTTGTAACTTTTTTTTTGGTATGAGATATGATAATTCAAGGACTTCTCCCGTCCGACAGTAAACTCCTTGCTAAAGTCGAGAGTCCTATGCAAGATGCATAAAAACGCAGTACCGTACAGCCGGATCCGACGCTTCGTGTCAGGATAGTGACATACGATTACCTAAGGGATCCGTGGTTAGTCTGTTTTGAAATGAATAGTTTGTCCTGTCATATATGTTCCCGTTTAGAAGTAACATGCATGTAAACCGTCATGCAACATCATCAATGTCTTAATTTCAGTTTCAGTCAATGCGTGATACGTCATCAAAGGGTAAACTATTATATGAATGAATGCATGAATATCTTAATATTAAAGTGCAACCTGAATTATAACAAACAATTACATTCATATAGATATATGCAAGTAATTTTCAGCCAGCCAAATAGGCTTATGATGCACTGTACATTGTGTATCACTATTGAAAATAAAATAAATAAATAAATATAGTTCAAATTTACACGCAAATTATAACAAGACACGTTATCAGTTGATAATTATAATTATATATACTGGTAAAAGAAAAACAAATCATTATACATGTTACAACATTGATTAGTCAATCTTTAGATGACTATTGGATAGACGGAACAGATGAAGTAATAGAGGGATACTTGGTATGGGTGTCCACAGGGAAACCAGTATCCTACACTAACTGGCATCATAATGAACCAAACAATCTACTAGGTAACGAGGACTGTCTTGAAATTGGAATAAAGCCACCGGTACATGGAACGATGCTCCTTGTTCTGTTGAAGATAACTTTATATGCGAAATGGAGTAAGTCAAATCATTTTCCTGTAGAATTGCAATATTTAACATAATGATTACATGTGCATAAATAACTTCAAATCTTATGTTAACGTTGAATCTATAAGTCGAAGTAACTGAACGATTTACACATATCGCGCGTGGAACTATATAAGCATTTTAATCAAAAAATATATTAAAATATCGAAATCGATTAACAAATCTAACACAAAAAGTCTTATTAACAACTATTCATAAAACAATTTCTCATCATTTTAAACACTGCAAATTAGCGAAATTTGTTAAAGTTCTTTGAAAAACCCCTATTATATATATTTTATTGAAAACAACATACATATAAATGAAGAAATATCCCTTCTCAATTTACGTGATATTGCATCAATTATTAATATGTTTTGAAGCAACTCATTCCTCAATATTTGTCCATTTTCTATTAATCATTTTATCGTAATACATTTTATTTTTCAGATATCCAGCTAGTGGGAGTATCATAGGAAGATAAAGATTATTTTTTTAACGACATTATCTATCTATTCATCAAATATGTTTGTTACATTATTTCTTCAAAATACCAAGCTTTTCTTGATGTTTCCTGTGTTATTCCACTGATTACCCAGTTAGTAATCAGCTGCTGGTATATATGTATATATATTATGTACCTTGAAATACAGTTGTACAACATTTTAATGCATCATGTTTTAATCTATACTTCTTTTTAGTGACCCCAGTAATTGATTAAGTTTCATTGTTCTGTTTTCGTGATATCTTTTAATGTATTCTTGAACAAAAATTTGATAAACTTTTACATTTGCATTTGTCAATTTCTTTCTGATTAGATACATAATATAATTTATATACAGAAAAAACTTTAAAAAGGGAAGATTTTAAATTTAATAATAATAATTTTACATTGAGTCTATGGGAGCAACATTCTGATTTTTAAGTGCTTAATGAAATAAGGTTAAAAAAAATCTTGAGAGTATGCTTTTATTAACCCTAAAAAGTAGGATAGGTAGAGTAACTGGAACCACACATATATCTTTATTTAACCTAATCATTTGTTTCTTTTGAATAATTTTCTAACATTTATTAGGTTGTAAAATCGTCATACCGAGCAGCTTTTAGTATACTATGATTGTAACGATTTGGTTAAGTGTTTTTGTATGACAAACTGTTCACAATTAACTTTCTTAAAGAAAGATATGAAAATAAATTTCGCTTGGTTAGTAGATTTGCGTTTAACTACAATCATGATGTTTGAAATTGCAAATTTGTATTATTAAAGGTTATGCTTTGACACATATATAAGAATTATGTACCCCAAATTATTGAAAATGGTTATAACCCCAAATATATAACTTACAAGCAAACATGCTTTGGTATATAATAGTTTCTTGTACACATTGTGCCTTGGATGGAGAGTTGTCTCATTGACACTTTGCCATATCTTCTTATTTCTACAAGGCAATATAATTATGATCATCATGCAATTGATAAAAATGAAAACATAACGTTAAAAGTTACGACCGAAGCGCTTTTCTTGATCGACCTTCTTAGGAAACGCTCAAAGCTGAATATTTAGGGCCAACAACTTACAAAGAACAGATTAAAACGTTTAAGATGATCGTTCAATGATATATTCTGTAGCAAACATGATTGCAGAAAGTAAGAAGTCGTAGAGCAAAACAGAAAAACAGAAAAATTTGAAATCAAAAGAGATGATACACCTTTTATTGCGCATATATGCGATATGTGCTTTGCTCATCGTTGCAGACAGTACGGTGACCTATAGTTGCTAATTTCTGTCCATGTTGGTCTCTTGTCGGGAGTTGTCTCATTAGCAATCATACCACATCTTTTTTTCTTTTTTTTTTGTTATTAATTAGGCCGTTAGTTTTCTAGTTTGAAGTGTTCTACATTTGTGATTCCTGGGCCTTTCATAACTGACTTTGTGGTAAGGGTTTTGACCCTTATTGAAGGTCGTACGATGACATATAGTTGTTAATTTTGGTGTCATTTGGTCTCTTGTGAAGATTTGCTCCCATTGCAATCTCACCACATCGTTGTTAATATATATTAACTAATTAGACCAGTACAAAGTACAGCAGAAATAGACACAAAGCACCTATCAAAAAGTACTCGCAGTTACCGAATGCTAGGTCATCAGAAATGAGTATATGTTACCAATTAGTGAACATTGAAAAAAATAACAAAATTAACAAAAGCCTTACCGCTCATTAATCTAGTAAAAGTCATTCGAAAAATGAATTGTGACACAATACAAAAATGGAAAACTAGCAGCTTAATTCAAATCTATGAAAGAATATGTTTTTGACAGACATAATATACCAACAACATTCACTTTACTGTTCGTTCAGGACAAGGGATCAAGTGGCGCGGTTAAGTGTTTTTGGTGCTCATTCCAAGAATTAACTCAGTCGTGTAATAATACAACATAACACAGTTAATACTAGTAGTAAGTATCCCTTAGAAAGAGCTTGACATGTGATATCGCTACTGAGCATTAAAACTACTAGCAAAAATCAAAAAAATATATATATAAAGTACTGAGCAAAGGGTACTTGTAGTTACTAGAAGCTTGATCATTGCCCAACTCCAATCGATAATATTTACACAGATTAAAACATTAAAAAGTAATTATCTCACTGATGTCGTGTTTCCTTGACAAATGTATCTTAATGCGTGACGTCAAAAAAAAAAAAACATAAGAAAACAGTAAGTTAAAGAGTTTAAAACCCAAAAGTCCTAAACGTATTGCCACCTCTTGAAGAATTGCCAAATAATAAGAGCAGGTTTACTCTTGGGTGATTTTGACTGTTACGTTTAGTTTATCTAATAGATTTATGATTTGTTTTATTAGTTGTTATTGGCTATAAACTAGTTGTCAGTAACTACTAGTATTCTCAGTTTTGTGCTTTCTGTCTTTTTGACGTTGTGTTATACAAATTAGGAGAAACACACTATAACATGTAATTAAAATTATAAACCAATGTCAATACAGAACCTAGAATATATAATTAAAGACCATCATATTTTATATTAAGTTGATACGGAATATTCTAAATTGGTATCTTCCGTTGAATCTTTTATGAAAAAGAACGAGACGTTCTTTGACAACCCTGGTCCATCAAATTTCTGATCAGACACTGGTGACGTTTAATAAAGTCTAAATAGCAAACTCCTGAATACTGAATGAGTTGGGAAAAGAATGTTACGGGGTGATTATGTTAGAGTTAATTCAAAATACTCTGGAAAACTTATCATGAAATCCTCTAATTAAACTTATCCCAAAACGAAACCAATTGAATACTGTAACTAAATATTAAAACATTGTATTTGCTGGAAAAAATATCGATTTTGTTAATCGTACACTAAATCCAGTCAACATAGTATTTTTTCACACACAGAGAAATAAGAAGATGAGGTACATGTATGAGTGCCAATGAGACAACTATCCATCCAAGTCACAATGATTTAAAAGTTAACAAGCATATACCAGCTTTGATAACTGTTTGGTGTAACTATATAAATGTTCACTCCTGTAATCGTACTATAAACAACAAAATTATTTATTTTGCAAAAAATATTTCCGTTCACATTTTCTCGACAACTTTAATTTATTTTCATTTTCCTGTCCAAATTATTTTAAATTGGCGGCATTTTGTTCAAGGTTTACATCGTTATATCATGTGCATGGTGGTATTTTGTTCAAGGATATTGTTTAACACGTAAAATTGTTTATAATCTCACCCCTTATGTTTACCATATTTTAATGATTTTGTATTTACACTGTGTCATATATCACAATTATTCGTTCACTTGTTGGTTTTCATATGTCTTTTGATTGAGTTTAGCAATTTCATTTGATGTTTTATAGTGTGTCTTTCTATGTTGTGGTGTTACACTATTGTTCCAGGTGAGAATGAAGGTTGGTACCTGTTAAAAGCAATTCTCTGTAACCACCAAAGAAATTCTAATAGGGTCTGGCACACATGGTCTCAGATTTTGATGAAACTTTTATGTAATAGTCAGTACCTTACCTAAAGGCAATAACAGGCAACAAATTGTTCTGGAATATTCCGGTTGCCATGGAAACCACATAGGTTGATTTTAGCAAAAAAAGGTCATATTTTAACTCCAAAAAAAGTGAAAAAACAACATTTTGCACTGTTTAGTACTTTTTTCATGTATAACATAACCTTTTTTTTCTGAATAATATAATATAAATGACCTTTAAGCTGTTTAAAATTCACATATGATTTACATTAAACATTATCAATTAATCTGCTACCAGCTAGTAAAGATATGGTCAAATGACAAATTTGGATTTCAGTGAAAAATTCGTAATTTCGTGTATATGTCAATTACAGTGTGTACTTTATCTTAGTAAATGAAAATGAATTATTATTGATTCAGATTCACTTGTAGACAATAGAAATTCATTTTAGAAAATTTCTTTCCTCGTTTTTACTATATTTTTTTTAATTCGTAATCTCTAAAATTTTGAGCAATAAGTGGTTAACAAAATTATAATAAACATGATTAAAAAAATAAGCAAAATGAATATGGATGATAATTTTTATATAAAAAAATATTTCCTCGCCTACCGAAACAAGGATTGAAATCATGATAATTTTAATCTGACACGTTTGATACTTTACAACAAGAAGTAGCTCATAGAATCATAGAACAGCTGCTCGGAGATTTTATTTATTTTTATTAATTTGTACACGCTTTGTTTTTATTTTCATTTTCATTGAGTTCCGTTGTTTTGCCGTTTATATAATGATTTGAGAGATTTTTTTACAGTATTTATACCAATTACCTAATAAAAAAACGAGAATAAATATTTTACTATTTTATAGGTGGTTAAGAATCATTTATGCATTTCACTTGACAAAGATAAAACAAAGTCGCCTTTAAAGCTAGTATAGCAATTTGTATATTTTTTTCACTTTATTTTAAGACAAGAAAGATAAAAAAAAATATATTCCAAGGTTAAAAGTGTATTTTTAAATAATCTTGTGTAAAAAACATCGTTTATGACAATCTTAGAGCATATTTAACTTCCGTAAAATTACTTATACATCGTTTTCATAATTACGGCTACATTGACGCGGGAAAAATTATGGACGGCGGGAAAGCGCAGTTCTACAGAGATGCACAAGTTTTGCAACGTCACAGATAAGAAACGTCAAGATGCTTTTGGCGCGACAAAGCAGGAAAAAAACTCGGCAGCAAGAGGGTTAAATGGCTGCAGTCGCTCCAGAAAGGGGGCGGTTCGGTTTTACGATCAATGCATTTGAATGGGCACATATAGTTGGAACACCCCCTTTATCGTGGGTTGGGAACCCCTTTTAAAAAATCAGTTTTAGTGGCCCTTTTTTCGATATCCTGGATCCGTATCTGACGTCATAGATCGAATGACGTCTAAGTTTGCCATGTGACGTCACTAACGACGAGCAATCGTATTTCCTGGCATACCGTCCAACATTAATTTAGCGAAAGAAAGAGTGTTAAACGCAAGTATATTGGTTTTACAGAGGAAGCAAGAAGTGTCAAATTTGATTGATATCAATAATAGTTACATCGGAAATGCGGTAAGATATTTCTTTAGATAATGGTGATAAAAGTATCAGACTGAAAATAATAAACAGTTTTTCGGACGTCTTACTCTTAGTAAATAATAATATTAAAGCCTCGGCCACACATTAACGGATAGCTCGAACGGATGCCTAACGGATAACTTTTTTTCAATCCGTTAATTCATGTCCGTTAGACGTCCTTTCTTATCCGTTAGACGTCCGTTCGTATCCGTTAGACGTCCGTCCATATCCGTTGCATGTCCGTTTAGCGTACGTTTTATCCGTCGACGTCCGTTCTGTCCGGTGGAAATTTTGACCATGTTCAAAACTTTGAACTGACGTCCAACGGATGAAATGTCCGTTGAGTGTCCGGTAGCCGTCCGTTTTGTATCCGTTACGTGTCCGTTATACATCCGTTGGAGGTCTGGCAGATAAATTCACCAACGGACTTCTACCGGACGTTTAACGGATAAAACGGATGTTGTACGAATGTGAAACGGACTTCTACCGGACGTATAACGGATAAAACGGACGATGAACGGATCTGAAACGGATAAATGCCTCTTGGAAATTTCGTGTCAGAAATTATTGGTATGTCAGATATCTTAAAGTTCATGAATTCTTATTATTCATATTCATCGATATTAAAGAAAGGACACGTCTTCACAATCAATCAGCTCTTATTCAGGCCAGACACTGCCTTTGGCGGCATTTTGAATAACAAACCCAGACACTGCCTTTGGCGGCATTTTGAAGAACAAACCAAAACCAGTTACACAGAAACATTTTGAATATTTCTGCGAATTGCATGTATTATTATTGACGCCTTTAAAAAAAATTTGGTCCAGTAGTTTCAGAGGAGAAGATTTTTGTAAAAGTTAACGCAGGACGACGACGACGGACGACTCCGTGTATCTTGTTCGTCCGTTTTATCCGGTACGCTTCCGTTAGGTGTCCGTTTTATCCGGTACTCGTCCGTTGGATTTACGTTCGACATCCGTTCTGTCCGGTACGTTTCCGTTTTTCGTACGTTGTATATCCGGTGTGTGTCCGTTGTGCATTCGTTACGCGTCCGTTTTATTCGGTCAGTACATCAACGGACTCCCAACGGATAACAATTTTGTCAACGGACAACTTTTATTTTCATCCGTTAAGCGTCCGTTCGTGCTATCCGGTAAGGTGTGACCGAGGCTTAATATTGGCTCTTCATAAACCAAAATATTCATATTCTGGCCCCAAATATTAAAATCATCAAAATAGGTTTTGCACGCCCCGATCGCTTTATATATAAAGGTATCGTCGGACGCTTAAAATACTATATTTTTATAAAGTGTTATTTATTTTACAAGAGTGGTTTATCATGTTTATGGTGGCGTATACGTAGTTATAAAACAGAAGCTGCGGTATAATTGCCAATGGGACAACTCTACACAAGAGTCCAAATGAACAGAAATTATCAACTATAGGTACATTCCCTTTCTTTTGACCTGAAAAATCAAATTTTGTTGATGAAATTTCCCAACAAAAGTTTTTACCCGCAATGCAACGATCGCGTCAAACTTTTACCCTTTCGGAAACTAACACAATTTCCTCGAACATCTTTCAGTTAAATCTTTTTATTGAATAGATAATACATCTAGAGTCTGCGTTTCTGTGTGCACCAGAAGCATTGATAGCCGATTGGTCTATGTAGTTTATTGACTGTATCAGTACCGAGGTTGTGAGTTAGAACCCTGCAAATCGCAGATGCATTCACAAAATACTTAATCGATTAGAGTTGCCAGTTTTCCTGGTAGATAATTCTCTCCGGGCACTCCGGCTTCCTCCATCAATTTAAACTTGCCATCACAGTGTATGCCAATAGATGCCAAAGTGGTGTTAAACACCAACAGTCGATCAATTAAACTATAATTTATTCGACACCAACTGCGTATTGTCATCTAGCAAAATTCAAAAATTAAGAATTTAAAAAAAAAAATAACCTTTGTTTTATGTTAATATATATAAATATAACATCAAACAGTTACCTTTCCAACTTATTTCAGGAAGGTGGTCATAGAAAGAACTGATGTCAAAGTATTGGGAGTTTCGTTGTTGTATCTGTTACTTGGCTTGATGCCGATTTATCCTGTCATTGTAAGTAGTAAATTAAATATTGTGCAAATACACTTCAACAATTTAAAGGAGTAGGTTCACGAATGGTTATCATTGGCTCAATATTTCCAAATTTTAAAATTAAAGAATATCAAAATGTTTGGCTTCATTTAATAGCTTTTGCTTTAAACGTAATTGGCCGAATTCAAGGACAATTATAGATGTTTTTTTTTTATATGTATCTAAATTTGAGAATAGAAATATGGAATGTGTCAAAGAGACAACAATCCGACCGAAGAGCAGAAAACAGCCGAATGCCACCAATGAGTCTTCAACACAGCTAGCAAATCCTGCACCCGAAGACGTGCTGCAGCTTGCCCCTTAACAAGCGTGTGTACGAGCTATAGTTCAGTGATAGTTTAATCCGTATACAGCTTAGTATATATAATAAAGTGAGTTTGATCAAAGGGTGTGGTAAATGTTTTAAATATTCTAGTGTGACGTTTTTCTTGCACTCTGAAAACAAAGACATTTTCTTAATTCAATAGGACATGGTCTTCATGCGATAAGCGTCACATTTGATATTGCAACAACCCAACGCCAGATACATTTTTACCAACGCCGAAGATCAAATGGACATGTAAATGTAATGGGTGCTTTATTATTCTACATGTATGTCTTTCTTGGCTTGATGCCGATTTGTCCTGTCGTTGTAAGTTGTAGATTTATTATTGCACAATCAAACGTGCACAGTTAAATAAGTAGGGTTCATAAAGGAACCATATTGGCCCTGTATAAAATCTGAACTTCAAATTTAAATCTAAAATCAGTAAAAAACAGAAAGCAACGTCTAAAGACAAAATTTGTAAAAATATCTGATGGTATAAAATCAACAAGTTCATCATGCAGAGCACCAATGTAAAGTAGTCCTATAACATATGATCTCGGGGGCATTTTTTACTTATTTCTATTTACTATTTCTGATATATTGGTTTTACTCTCAACGTGCGCCTTAAAAAAAAAGTAAAAAAATAAAAATATCATTATTAAACGTTAAATATTGAATAAGAATGCGAAGTCATATGTTATAGGACTTCAAAGTCAAGATATTGACAAATATATTATAAAAAAATGAAGATGTGGTATGATTGCCAATGAGAATCTAAATATATGTATTAGAAATTGTTAGGTATTTGCATACTTTATTATAAAGTTCAATTAAAAAAGCAGAAATAAGGTCTTCGTGACACTTCTCCATGAAGAACTGTACATTAGAAAACAAATAGTCATTTATATTTGCTCTACACCAAGTAACAAATATTACATGCATGTTCAAGACGAAAACTAGCAAACCAACAATGCATAAATATACAATAAACATGCTCTGTAAAGAATTAAAAAAGAATGAAGAGCGGGTAATTTTGTTTACCACAGGAGGGTGAGAGTTTATTGGATAAGTACAGATATTTAGCCACACAACAGTGCAGATAAGAAACCCCTTATAGTTATTGCATGGGATCTTATTGTGCAGAAAGCGTATCACACTCTCCAGATGAGGAACCGCATTTAACGTCCACATTCTGACTAACTGTTTCAGTGTACGTATATATCCCGCACATCCAAACGGACGGATCCATTTTGGCAAATCTTTTACTGTCGGGCTAAAATATATATTCATTCGTTGATACAAAAATTCATCGTAAATATTTTCGTTTTTGTTACCACAATTCACGCCTCGCCCCTTATTATTTATTCGACCAATGAAATCGCAGATCTGTCATCTTTTCCTCTATTGTGACATCACATATCATCGAATTAGAACTTACATGAACAAGACGAGCTGACCCTTGCAGTGCACCTGAGATCATTCATTTATTTTGTGTGTATGGTTCATGTAGCGCAATCGCAGTTTGATAAGCAATTAGAAAATTGTCATGAGACTACGGGTGTCTTTCGCCAAATAAAGAAAATCAGAAAAATACTGAACTCCGAGGAAAATTCAAAAGTGTAAGGGACTTACCATTTTTTTTACCTGGGAAGGAGGGGGGCTGTTAATTTTTGAAATCTAACGCACAAAATCTTCTTGATCTCCCCGTAATATTTCACTATTTTTATTTGATCCACCCCCCCCCCCCCCCATAAAAATATTAAAAAATATTAATCCCCCCTCTATTAAAAATGCCAAAATTTTAATATGCAAAATCCAAAAACATATTTGGCGGTAAAATTGCTTTTTCTGACTTTTTTTTCAAATTTCCTTTATTATTTGTGGACGTTGAAGAAAACTTGTCTTAGTAACTCTGAAAAAAATACACATTAAAAAGTAAACCGGTAAACTTTTATATGGGGTAGTTCATGCTTTCATCTTGAACAGTTCATGCTTTCAGCTCGAACAGTTCATTCAATTACTCATGTATTGTCATTTCTTTCTTAAATGTGCGACAGTTACCGAACAATTTTAATTTAAAAATAGCCTGAAAATTTACAAATTTTGAGGGAATGAGAGGTATAATGGGCCCAAAAGGATTTTATAATGAATACATAAAAGGTACATAAGTGGTGTCGTCATCTCAGAATCATCATTTGTATCAATATTCAACTTTTTGTATGCAAATTATTGAGTAGATAAATATTGAATCATTTATTTGAGAATTTATTGCTCTTTATTATTTCATGATGTGGCGTGATTTAATTTTTTTTTTGACAAAATCATACTCCAATCGCTGTTATAGATTTCATTTCAATTTATACTCAATTTCTCTCAAACTATTATAAAACTGATTATAATTAACCTTGGCAGTAATGCTTGAAAATGAAAGTAATCTAAATGAGTGAAATATCAGAACTGGATCATTCGAGTTATGAAGCACAAATGCATTTAATGTGGGACAAATGGCAGCTTCCTACATCACATAGTCATGCGAGGTCTTAGTTAATTGTAAATGATTAGTGGTAAAATGTATTTCCATTTGACTGTTGAAATGTTCTTCTTGAAATTTTGTCTCTTGTATTGTAAGTAAAAATATTGATCCCCCACTTTGAAATAAAAACAAAAATTGAACCCCCTTTTCCACACACAAAAAAAAAAACTTGATCCATTCTGTTGAGCAGCCCCCCACCCCCCTTTTCCAAGATAAAAAATGATAAGTCCCTAATCAAATGGTAAAATCAAAAACTCAAACACATCAAACTAATGGATAACTACTGTAATTTTCCTGACTTGGTACAGACTTTGTCTTATGTAGAAAATCGTGGATTAAACCTAATTTTATAGCTAGCTAAACTGCGGAATCCCACTTGTACGATAGTCGCACCAACAACGATGCGCGAACAAACAAAAAGACACAACAGGCAAAAAAGGTCAAACAGACAGCAGTCAACTGTTACATTGTTTTATAATCTCGATCGCAAAAAAAATATATTTAACAAAGAAGCACAAAATGCCATACATTTGCCATAGTACAATAACGAAAGGATGCATAATTACAGAGTCACGCCACACATGCAACGAAGAAACACAAAAAGGCACATCGACAAAACACAAAGCAAAAAATGAAAAACAAGCAACATTGAACAAGTTTTACAATAGCACAATAACTGGATGTACAAGCACAGTGCTACGCCACATGAATACGAAAACATCACAAACAAAATTGACAGGACGCACAAGCACCAATAGCATCTCAATCAATCAAAGTGAACTTGGATCGTGTAATAGCAAAAATGGATTTTTTTTTTTATGCATGAAAAGTTATTCACTGAAATTAATTGTAAAAAAAAATATAAAACCTTAATATTATTTTATATAAATATTATATACCTTTATAGGAGAAAAGACTGGACATGTATACATCGACCCTAGATCAATGTACAGGATTTAAAGTAGATACAGCAGTCGTTTGCTTCGGACTTGGAACAACAGGACTTCTATGCGCGATAATCCTTTCATATGGATATTTCTTGCGACGTGTAATTTTCATAAGAGGAGTATGGATTGCAATGTTGGCCTTTATACTTTGTTTTGCTTTTTCTGGGTTTTTAGTTGAACCTCTATTAATTGTTGCTCTTTATCCGTTTGCCTATTATGTTTACAAGAAGACGAACCAGTATAAGATAACCCCTTTCGGCCATTTAAAATTTGATAGTTCAGTTCAGAAACATGACTGAGTTTAACAAAACCCACCACTGTACATCTATCTATTTAGGGAGCTACCATTTGATTTTTATGGGAAGGGGGGGGGGGGCTAGGATGAAAAATGTTGTCCTGCATTTTTTGTTAGCTGTAATCTCTGTCCTGCCTTTTTATTTTTCACTCTGTTCGGTCCTGCTTTTTTTTTTTAGTTTATCCTGACTTTTTATTACCTAAATCGTAGTCCTGACTTTTTTTTTTGCAAGTGTCTCACCCTGCCTTTTTTTTTTTACTCAAAACTCCTGTCCTGCCTATTTTTTTCAAATTTCATCCTAGCCCCCCCCCCCCCCCCCCCCCCCCCCCCATAACAATCAAATGGTAGCTCCCTTATGTCTTCATTGTTTGGTTTAAAATAAAAAAAATAATGAAATAATATGAAATGCGTTGTTTATGTTTAAACCGTATGGAATTGTGTATACGTACATGATTATACAACCGTATTAAATCGCTTACACGATCGATGATACATTGTTGTACAATCGTATAAAATCGTGTATACGACTATATATACACAACCGTATAAATTTGTGTACACGTGACGATTATTTTTTTGTGCACTTTCATGGCAAAGTTTGTGTGTGGACTAAGAGATTATGTATTTTGAACTAGCCGTCTGTGTTTGCCATAACTCCCAATTATCTGGACATCAACGGAGAAATCATGACGAGTTGGCAAAATAATTATAGTTAAATGTTTAACATGTCATGGGATACGAATGACGTCATTTCACACGTTTTCTGTACGTATATATATCTTGATATCACATCAGTTTTTTACGGCCATTTTGTTTATACAGGGCGTAAGTTAAGATACAATCCAGGTTACTTAATTAATCGTATTCTAAAATGTTATCAAATTAATACAGCAGAAAACTCTTTAAATATTGTTTATAAGGTACTAATATATACATTATGTCGATATTGTTTACTTTTACTTTAGCATTGCACAAGGTAGTTCGCTTCTCAAACTTTTCATACCGTGTTTAAACTAAATCTGTTGGGTGTATAATGATTGATTCTTTATTCTGATAGAACATGATTTGTATATTATTTGTAAGTGCGATTACTCTTGTTGCTTTATTGCTATTGTTTTTGTGTGAGTTGTTTTTGTTCCTATTATCGATCGTTTGCTTTGACCAAAGTGTAAATGATATTAATACATGTAGTTTGTTCTTATGTTGAGTTGTTACTGTTACTCCTCTGCCCGTGTTCGGAGGATGGATGAATGCTCATACACATATTTAATTCCACCATATTCGATATGTGCCTGTCCCAAGTCCGGAGCTTGTAGTACAATGGTTGTTGTATATTCATGTCTGTCATATTTGTTTTCTTATATAAATTAAGTCATGAGTTTTTTCGTTCAAATTTGATTCTCTTTTGTTCTGCTTAACAGTGTGTGTGGTTTTTTTTGTTTTTTTTAATGGTTGAAGGCCGTACTACCACTTTATTTAACTGATTGCTGGATATCCATTTGCCAATCATACTAGACATGTAAAAAAGAACAACATTTGGTCACGTTTTGCAATTGTATGTGTGTGTGTGTGTAAATGAGTTTGAAACATTACAACTATAAGTATGATATGCATAAAAAATACTATCTTTAATAAGTGTTAATACAATGATCTTTGTGTCAATTCATCTGTTATGATACATAGACTAGCATCTTTACCACTGGTTATCTCCGATATCTACAAAGGAGAAAGGAACAATGTAATAGTTAAAAATGAGCACAGTATATGGCCGTAGCTGTTCTCCAACATGAATTTGCAAGGTATCTCTAACGTGAATTTCCAGCCTTCAAGACTTACAGATTACAAAAACCTAAACAAAGATATTTAGGTGGAGGTTTGGTTTAGATTACGCCACACCATCCATATCACATATTATTAGACATACATCTGATGTTATCTGCTCAATATGTTGTGCCACTGCATGAGGGTAGTAATGCCCTTTAACGTCGGCCGTCAAACAGTCATTTTCGGCTACCGTAAGCGTCAAATTGGTTAAAATTTTATTGTGATTCGTCAAAATATCATAAGCGTGAGGTCTCAAATAGTTATCGTTAACGTCATTTTTGGAAAAAAAATTTACGTGATTCGTCAAAATCAGTCGATGTTTTTATCGTCTAAAAGAAAGTATACATTTTATCGTCATATTCCAAAAATTACCGTTAACGTCATTTCTTAAGAATTTTTACCGTTATTCGTCATGAAGATATATGTACCCCCATTACGACCCTCCTGCATGGATAATTTAATAAGCATTGCCATATATAATTGTAAGAACGAATGGACAAACAAAACTGCATATAAAAACTTATATCAAATAACAGTTGACCACTACAAACACGATCGACAATATTAATGCAATTTGTTTAAAATGACTTGGAACAATTGGATTTTTCAAGTTTTAAGATATTAAAGATGAAAAGTCGTTAAATTTTGAATAAATATAAAGCAAATACGCCATCAATTGAAATGTTTTCTTAAACATAACATTGTGTTATGACAAAAAAACCTAAACGTTGAATACCATCGACTTCTCTCAAACATTGGGCAAAGTCAAACTTCTAAAAATAAACAAAAAATTTAAGACTTCAAGTCTAAAATGGCAAAATCAAAAGCTAAAACTCAGCATGACAGCAATCGATGAAGCTTTCTTTGACACTGAAGTATATATCATGTGGTCAATACTCACAATTTGAAGGAAGACAGCAGTGTTCTGACATCAAACAATCCGGATGGTCTTCTGCGTTTTCGTCTATATCACAATAATATCCTATTGCACAGTTATCAGTAGTGCAATATCCCCCAGCACTGCCACAAGGATAAGATTTACCTTTATATAATTAAAAGCAACATTCATATGAAATTAAATAATATATCAATAAAAATCAATATAAAACATAAATTTGTAAAAGAAAATATAGAAAAAAAAATTAGCAAACGATATATTTTCGTAATTTTCGAGAAAACAGAAATGTTTAGTACGAGAATTAAAATAGTCTCGACTATGTCATATTCAGGTATTGCTCTGTATCAACTAAAACAACAACTGAATTACATGCATCTGATTTGCAGTGGATACATATAAAATGTTACAGGATAGAGCTCAACCTTGAACACCCAGGAACTGTTGTGTAACAGCTTGTCTACAGTCAACGTCGAATTTCAGAACCTAATTGTTTTGTAGAATTTGGTGGCGGTTTTAAGTATATTGTCGACATGCAACCTACATTAAATAATGTTAAATGAAATTGATCAAATGACTTCAAAAATATGCATATAGGACGATTCAATATATCTTTTTGAGGACGTTCTTCCCAAGTATGAATGTCCTTGTATAGAAGGGGGAAGCCGTTGTGGATTTGCGGATTAAAAAAAAACACTTGTCTGATTGTCCATCACAGTCATTTGAAAAGTTTAAATCTAATGAGTTCTATTTTTTCAATCGTTTTTATCCTTTTAAGTAAAGAAATAATGTAAAGAAACACCTTATTCATGTTATATTATATATAAAACTTAAAAAAAAAAATATTATATAACATAAATTTGAGAATAAATAGAAACTCGAATATAAGCGCTTACCGGTTCCAAACATCAATGTTAAAAGAAACACTGCTAGCAATATCGATATCGTTTTCATCCTGATGTTCGTGTTTGAATTATTTTTTTTTTGTGTAAACGCTGTTTTATATACATATAGTATATGATCTTTTGACATTTGTCATTTATCCTTTCATGAAACATTACACAAGTAACGGTAAACTATTAGTTACAAAACTCGTTGTAAAATGCCAGTACACCACCATGATTAGACTTATTACACGCAGTGAAGAGCACATAGTTCCGTGAGCACGAAACTATTAAGTTCATGTATATGATGTACTTACGGGGCGCCGAATGGGACTCTTGTGGTTTTGTACTCAAAATTCAATTTTGTACGGACAAAAGTGACTTTTGTTCAACAAAAATAAGTTCAGTTTGTATCATACTACAAATTTAAAATTTTGTCATACAAAATTATCTATCAGCGGACAAAAGTCACTTTTGTCATGACAAAATTCATTTTTGTTACACAGACTTGAATTTTGTTACCTAATTTGAAAATTGGGCGACAAAAGTCAATTTTGTATTCAAATTAGTTTAGTTTGGTTTCTGTGAACTAATTTGCATACAAAATCGATTTTTGTTACACAAAATTGACAAAAATGAATTTTGTCTCAACAAAATTGACAAAATTGACAAAATTGAATTTTGTCTCAACAAAATTGACAAAATTGACTTTTGTCTCAACAAAATTGACAAAATTGACTTTTGTCTCAACAAAATTGACAAAATTGACTTTTGTCTCAACAAAATTGACTTTTGTCTCAACAAAATTGACAAAATTGAATTTTGTCTCAACAAAATTGATTTTTGTCTCACGAAAGTCAATTTTGTCACATAAAAGTCAATTTTGTTGTTACAAAATTGAATTTTGTCGTCACAAAAATGAATTTTGTCGTCACAAAATTGACTTTTGTCTCAACAAAATTGACAAAATTGACTTTTGTCTCAACAAAATTGACTTTTGTCTCAACAAAATTGACAAAATTGAATTTTGTCTCAACAAAATTGATTTTTGTCTCACGAAAGTCAATTTTGTCACATAAAAGTCAATTTTGTTGTTACAAAATTGAATTTTGTCGTCACAAAAATGAATTTTGTCGTCACAAAATTGACTTTTGTCTCAACAAAATTGACAAAATTGACTTTTGTCTCAACAAAATTAACAAAATTGACTTTTGTCTCAACAAAATTAACAGAATTGACTTTTGTCTCAACAAAATTAACAAAATTGACTTTTGTCTCAACAAAATTGACAAAATTGAATTTTGTCTCACAAAAGTCAATTTTGTCTCACAAAAGTTAATTTTGTCTCACAAAAGTCAATTTTGTCTCACAAAATTGAATCTTACCTCACACAATTGACATTTGTGATTTAATTTCCATATCAGGTAACAAAAGTCAATTTTGTATGCAAATATGTTTATATTTGCATACCTTTTAGACAAAATTGACTTTTGTCATGACAAATATGAATTTTGTCTACAAAAATGAATTTTGTCTACAAAAATGAATTTTGTCTACACAAATGAATTTTGTCATCACAAAATTGAAGTTCTCACAAAACAAGTCTGTAGCACATAGTTTTGTAAGACAAAAATGATTTTGTTATGACAGAATTGAATTTTGTACAAAACCACAAGAGTCCCATTCGGCGCCCCGTAGTACTAGCATTTACAGTTAAGCTTTTCTTTATATTTTTTCAAATTATATAATCTTTAGTCACTTGTCCTTTCATGGACGATTGCACACGTAACGATAAATTTAGTAACAAAACTTTTTTGTAAAATGTCAGTAATTCCCCTCGGTTAAACTAATTACAGGCTGTTGAGAAATCAGTTGTAAAGAGCAAAAGGATCACCGTTTTAGTTAGTCAAAACATTTATAAATTGATATCTAAAAACTAGCTTTAAAACAAGGTTCAATCCACCATTTTCTACATAAGATAATGCCTGTACCAAGTCAGGAATATGACAGTTGTTATCCTTTTGTTTGATGTGTTTGAGCTTTTGATTTTGACGGACTTTACTTTTTGAATTTTCCACGGAGTTCAGTTATTTGTGATTTTACCTTATCACAAATATAAATGGTTTTAAAAGTAAAGGGTACAATAAATATCAGGACTTTAGATTTTTAAGAGAAATAGAAACAAAGGATATTGTTTGTTTATTGGAGACACATTGTACCCAGGAGGAATCATTAGTTATTAATGGGTTTAATTCAGTTCATTTATCAAGAGCAAAATCCAAAAAGTCCAATAAAATATCGGGAGGAATTTCGGTTTTTGTAAAATCAAACTTGAAAGCTGGGGTAAAATTTTTAGAACACAAAACTAATGATTACATATGGTTAAAACTTTGTAGCACATTTTTCAACACAACTGAGGATATATATCTTTGTTTCATTTATAATCCACCCTCTAATTCTTCTTACACGCAATCTCTAGATGAGGAAATTTTTGACCTTTTGGAAACAGATATTGAGAAATATTCAAAAATTGGAAGTATAATTTTAGCAGGAGATTTAAATTCTAGAACAGGTACTAAACAACCAGATTTTATTGAGGGGGATAATAGAAATGGTGTAAACCAGGTTTTTAATAACTTTGATCCAGATATAAATGTACCTGTACGTTATAGTATGGACGAAACTAATTCGTCTAGGGGTAAATATTTAAATGATATCTGTATTGAAACAGGTCTTAGAATTTTAAATGGACGAACTACTGGAGACTCTATTGGCCAATTAACGTGCTATACTCCAAATGGATGTAGTGTTGTAGATTATTTTATTGTATCAGAAAATTTATTATCAAAGGTATGTTTTTTTAAAGTCCATAACTTATTGGGCGATCTCTCTGATCATTGTCAAATTTCTGTGTTATTGAACATACAGTGTAAAATAAAAGGAGATACATGTCAAACTCAGATGTCTCTTAAAAATTAGAAATGGAATGAGAACTCTACTGAATTATTTCAGGAAGCGTTATCTTCAGGCAGTATGCAACAAAAAATTTTGAATTTTAATAAAACTGAATACCATTCTGATATAAATAACATGATTAAAGATGTTAATACTATATTCTATGAAGCTGCAAATTTATCATTAAAACAAAAGCCTACTAAAAAATCAACAAGCAAGTTAAAACAAAATGTTAAGAAAAAACCCAATTGGTTAGATGCTTCATTATCTAAATTAAAAAATAACTTAAATGATAAAGAAAAATTATTACAAAAATATCCTTTTGATCCAGTAAAAAGGTCATATTTTAAAACATTACAGAAAAACAAGAAAGAAAAAAATAAGGGATTTTTGACAAGTTTTAATAGATAAATTAGATAATTTAAAAGACGAAAATCCAAGTCAATATTGGGCACTGCTTCATGAGTTATCAGATACAAATAGGGAGAATACCACATCTGATGTGTCAACAGATGCTTGGTTTTCTTATTTTAAAAATTTAAATGAAAAAGACACTAATGCATCCTGTGATTATTTAAAAGATAAGATAAAAGACATGGAAAGAGAAAAAATATTTACTGAACTTGATAATTTGATTTCAAAATCAGAAATAGAAAAAGCGATTAGTACACTTAAAAATAAAAAAGCCAGTGGTTTTGACTCAATTTTAAATGAAATGTTAAAGTCCAGTCAAATATATTTAGTTTCTTGTTTTCAAAAATTGTTTAATAGTATCTTAAACTCAGGAAATTTTCCCAAAATTTGGGCAAAAGGATATATAGTTCCTTTATTTAAAAGTGGTTCAAAAGATGATCCTTCCAATTATAGAGGAATTATCATTGGGAGTTGTTTAGGCAAGTTATTTGTGAAAATTTTAAATATTCGTTTAGAGAAATTTTTGGCAAATAGAAATATTATTAAACCGGAACAAATGGGTTTCTGTACCAGTGATCATCATTTAGTTTTGAGAACTCTTATAGAAAAGTATACTCAACAAGGCAATAACAAATTCTTTACATGCTTTGTTGACCTACGAAGAGCCTTTGATACTGTTAATCATGATGGACTTTTTTATAAACTGAGATATATTGGAGTCAGTGATTTATTTTATAACACTCTAAAAGATATGTATAATAATATTGAACTTTGTGTAAAGGTAGACAAATATTCTATGACTGAAAACTTTACATCTTACATAGTAGTCAAACAAGGGGATAATTTAAGCCCCACTTTATTTAAAATTTTTATAAATGATATTCTTGACTCTTTTGATGAGACCTGTAAACCTGCTATTTTAAATTCCTTACAGCTTAATTGCTTATTGTATGCAGATGACTTAGTATTAATGTCAGAAACAGCTGATGGTCTACAGAGGTGTATTGATAAACTATATAATTACTGTGATAAATGGGGACTCCAAATAAATATAAAGAAAACTAAATCAGTAGTTTTTAATAAAACAGGAAAACTAGATGAAAAAATATTTAATATTAATAATATACCTATTGAAAGGGCTAGGGGCTATAAATATTTAGGAATTTATGTGAGTGCAAGTGGAAGCTTTACAGAGGCTAAAGATGATTTATATAAAAGGGGATTGAAAGCTTTATTTAAATATAAAAAAGTTTTAACTTATATAAACCTAAAATTAACACACTTTCACATATATTTGATCATACTGTGAAACCTGTGTTGTTATATGGGAGTGAAATATGGGGATCTTCAGTAATAAATAAACTAAATAAAAATGAACATAATCTTTTTAAACTATGCAAGGACATGAAACAAGAAAGTATTCATGTCAAATTTTGTAAATTTTCTTTGGGTTTAGGTAAAAATTCTACAAATATAGCTGTATTGGGTGAAATGGGAAGATATCCCTTATTTCTTGAAGTAATTTTAAATATGTTTAGATATTATAAATATATATTAAAGTCTGATGATATCCTTCTCTCTGAAGCCCTGAATGTCTCTAGATCACTAAATAGTTTAAACAAAAATAGTTGGTATAGTTGTATTGCTATTCTTATGAAATATCTTGATATAGATCTTAAACTTGTTAAAAATTCAAAGATGGATTTAAAATCACTAATTTACCGGAAATTAAAACAGAAATATTCTTGTATCTGGAAATCTGAACTTTACAATGATAGACAAAATAAACAGCATGGAAATAAACTAAGAACTTACAGATTATTTAAAGAAAATATTTATATGGAAAAGTACTTATTTATTTTAAATGAGGATGAAAGGCGACTTCTCACTAAGTTCAGAGTCAGTGCACATAAATTAGAAATTGAAAGAGGCAAATATGTGGGGCTTCGAGTGGAGGATAGAATATGTAAATTATGTAACACTGAGGTTGAGGATGAAATTCATTTTCTTCTTCAGTGTCCTGTTTTAGAAAATAAAAGATCTGAATATATAGATTACTTAAATAAGGTTAACAAAAACTTTAAAAGCCTCCCAAATAAATCAAAATTAATATGGTTAATGTCATCTGAGGATAATGTATAATTTAAAAACTTTGTATTTATGTGGTTGATCATGTGCTAATGAATATTTTTAGTAGGTGTTCAATGTTTCACACTTTCTTATAAATTTCCCATAGTTCGTATGTGGTATCATGTGCCGTATATGTCACTACATACATTTTTGTTTGAAAGAGTAAGTACTTTGTGATATGTTGAACTGTTTGAAATAACGTAAATAATGGTTACTAAACTGATTGAAATTTCACGTTGATTTTGATAATCTGTAATACTAATTATTCTAAATTTTAGGTTTTCATTAATTCTGACATCCATTTAACTGGCGTCATTGTTCTAATACATAAAACTTTGATAAAATAAATCATATTTAACATTTCAAACATTTATTTCAGATAAGTTCCTTCAAAAGCAATTAATTTAGGTCACACAGATCAATATCGAAAAAGAATTTGTCAAAATTAGACATGCGTAGTTATTTTACATGGTGTAATAATGATTAGTGACAGATGGGAATCATACTGCAGGAGGTAGGAAGTAAAAAGACTTAATTCAGATTAAATCGGTCATTTCGGTCTGATTAAGTCTTAGTCAAGAGATTTTGCCGCTTCATATTCTACTATTTTTACATATTTTTTTACATATTAATATTCTATCATTAAAAATTCACAGTGGAAAAAAAAAGAAATGTATGAGTCAAGTGATATTGACTTATCTCAGTAGTACAAATGTAGTATATGCATTTACAATATTGTAATACTAGCAGTTAATCACACAAAACACATCTTTGTCATGTCATGTATTGACATTATTCCGGTAAACAATATAAACATAAACTCATCTTTCATAATAGATATCAATTGTACCAGGCTTATAATTTGATTCGCTAACGAACGTTTCGTCTACATAAAACTCATTAGTGACGCTCAGTTCAAAATAGTTCGAAAGCCAAACAAGCATTAAGTAAAAGAGAATCGAGGACCCAAGTTATCAAACGTTGTGCCAAATACGACATCTATGCCAGGGATAAGAAAATCCTTAGTATTTCTACTAGTTCATACTTTTGTAAACTTAATTTAAGAATGACCATATAGTCGATATTCATGTCCAAAAAAGTAAAATCACAAAAATACTGAACACCGAGAAAAATTCAAAACGGAAAGTCCCTAATCAAATGGCAAAATCAAGAGATAAAACACATGAAACGAATGGACAACAACTGTCATATTCCTGACTTAGTACATGTATTTTCAATTGTAGAATTGGATTGAACCTGGTTTTATAGCGCTTAACATCTCACTTGTATAACATTCGCATCAAATTACATTATATTTGTAACAATGCGTGAACAAAACAGACATAATAGGGTAAAATTGTCAAAATAGGGTTACAGCAGTTGTCACCGTGTCACAAATTTAATTAAAACGAAAACAAACAAATATTTAACAAAGAAGCACAAAATAAAATCTATTAAATTATACAACCACATTCATTTCTTACTTATATATGTATTTTAGATCAACCAATAAAGGATTGAAATATTTGAAGTTCTGTGACTGAATGGCAAGGTTCACATCAACTCTAATCCATGTAAGCTAGAGAAGTATTTATACGCAATCGTAAGGTACTTTATGAAAAAGAAGACCTACATTGTTTTGTAAACAGTATTGTCAAATTCTTCATAAAACAAAGTCCTCAAGGGAACACCATTTTGTTTCTTATTGTTGTTTTAGTTTCAAAACGTGAAATGTTTAAAATGTCCTAAAACATATATATCAGAACCGAAGCGTTAATTACTTAACTGATGCAAACTTAAGGGGAATAACAGTACACGGTTAGTGGTATCGTCCGAGTGCTAGTACGTTAAAAATCACTTTATTAATGTTGTGCCTTACCCACACGTTGATCTATTTGCTCTTAAAAGTCTTACAAACTAATTGTAATTAGTCTAACCGACCGAAATTACAAAAAGTTGTGTTAAATTTAATAGTTTCTTGTGTAATATTCCATGAAAGAATAAGTGACAGGTGTGTTTAAAGATTATATACTTTATATATTTATATATAAAAAAGAGGGAGTTTGAATCTAAGTGCAAGTATAATGAACTTGATGAATTTCGTGCCTCACTGAGATATGTATTCTTAACTACTTGTACTAAACTTTAACCGTAGTGATTTACTGACCTTTTTGTTCCTAATAGTTTTCGTTTCTTGTGTAATCTTTCATGAAAGGATTAATAACAAATGTATGAATTGATGAAGAAAAAATCATATGGTGGTGCACTTCTATTTATTTGCTACAGCCCTTTGAAAGTACCAAATTTTAATGATTTTCCCATTTTTCATCAGTTTTTACCGATTTTGGGGCTATTATCGTGAAAAAAAATTAAAGTTTGACAATTAAACTTTTGTTCATACTTTCAATAAAGATAAAATAAACCAATCTGTATAAATTTAACTTAAAAACCTATAGAAAGGTGTTTATATAACAAAGTTTTATCATATTTTGATGCTTTTTCGTGCTGTCAATTTTGTATAATTTTATACGTAAATTTGTAATTTTTCTCTGTTTTAAGAACAAATTGCATATTATTTCAACTTTTTTGTTATAAATGATTGAAAAAATACATAACTAAGAAATTTAAAAAGAAAAAAGTGATATGGGATGTACACCTACCTGGTAAAATCATTTCTTGTACCTCTTTACCATTTTCAAAAAATTTGGCAAAAAAGACTGACTTGATGTGTAAAATAATTTGAAAAATTAATTACTTAAAAACTTTTTGTTGTAAATACATAACTTTTTCGTAGAGTTAAGTTTAATTATCAAATTTTTAAAATTCATTGATATTTTCCACTTATCATGTATCACATGTTTTGGAAATATTCCAGAACGAGATTTCAACGAGACTGAAACGTCAGAAGAATACATCCTCAAGTTAATTTTATGTGTTGTAATATGTAGTTTTTGTTTCTTTTATTTTCTTTTATCGTCAACATTTCTGTTTAGTTTTAAGGAATAAAAATGATAAATAAGATCAAATAAAACCCCACTTCTTTTTAAGATACTAATATTGATTTTGTTTTTAAAAAGTTAAACATCACAAAATATATGTTGCCATATATATACAGTTATGAGAACTAATGATCATACATTCTGTCGATATTAATAACTTATACTTTAGCATTGCACAAGGTAGTACGCTTCTCAAACTTTTCATAGCGTGTATTCGTTCAAATTTGGTTCACTTTTGTTGGGCTTTACAGTGTGTGTGGGTTTTTTTAATGGTTGAAGGCCATACTACCACTTCATTTGACTGATGGCTAGAAATCCCTTTGCCAATCATACTTAACATGTATAATATGTGGTCACGTTTTGCAATTGTATGTAAGTGTGTAAAAGAGTTTGAATCATTACCACTATAACTATAACTATGATATGCATAAAAAATACTATCTTTAATAAGTATAAATATAACGATCTTGGTGTCAATTCATCTGTTTTGATACATAGCTTCTTTACCACTGGTTATCTTCAATGTCTACAAAAGAGAAGGAACTATGTAAAAGTTAGAAAATGAACACATCACTTCATGACAATTTTATACTGACTTCTTTCTTTGTTCGTTTATATAGTGAAAATATTATGGGAAGATGATTCCTTCCGGTTTGAAAAAAAATGTATATTTTTCAAAACCGGATTTTGATATCTGGGCTTGAATACACACAATAAAATAGTTCCTACTGTGCATTACAATTTTGCCCGTTGCTGTTCTTCAACATGAATTACAAAGTTAAGCCTTCAGAGACTTACCGAATTAAAGACTTAATGATTCCCTAACCTTCTCACAAATTAAAATGAATATTTAAAGAAGTAAAAATGTTTAGGTTTCGTCGCAGCAGCCATAAAACATATTGATAAAGATACATGTAGTATTTTCTGCTCGATAGTTTGTGTCACTGCATGGATAGTTTGATGAGCACATCACTATATATAATAAATGTATATTCTATGGTAATACGAAAGCAAATATGTATATTAGAAATTTAAACAAAATAAAAGTTGACCACTACAAAAATTCTCGTCAATGGTGATATATATCTTTTGTTAATGTCATGTAACAATCGGTCGTTTTCGATTAAAGGTTATTAACGATGAAGGGATGCCAAACTTAAAATAAATATTAATCAAAGACGCCATAAAACGACTAAACTTTGTAGTGCATCGACTACTTTCTAAATGTAAAAAGGAAGAGAGAAAAAACAAATAACCAATCCAAGGAAATATTTTAATTCATGTTGGTTAGTGACGTCCTTCCATAAACCTCAAAAGTTTGCAGCCAGTTTTGTATTAAAATATATATAAATATATCCTATTTTGACTCTTTAACATTCAAGAGTCTATCCTAAATTCAGGAAAATTAAATGGCCTTCCAAATACTTTTCGATCCCTTACATTACTGACGAGTCATTAATTGTCGAAATCAGGATATGGTGTAAAAACATAGCTCCTCATTTTATTGTTTACAATCTTTGCCGCAAATTTACTGTTTTGTAATTAGTATTAAATTAATATAGAGATTACACAGTACACTAAAATTTAAAAGAATTGATAAGCAAATCTTTAGAAAAAAAATCAGAGCTAAAAAGATTATGTAAGTTCATAAAGTGTATAAATAAACATGTGGGTCATCCTGGCTAACATGTATATCATTTTGAAACCGTTGTATCATATATATTATTTTGTATATAGATGCATATACATATTTTGCACTCTCTTTGTACCCATGTATCTGCAATGGTTATGAGAATAAAGATATCAGTTTTTATCCTTAATGTTATATGCATCATGTTGTCATGTAATGCTGTGTTTGAGCTTTTAAGTTGATATTTGATAAGGGAATTTTCGATTTGAATTTCCTTGAATTGGTTTTTTTCCCCTTTTCAAAAAGACAAAAAAAGTGAAAAAGTATATTCTAAGAAAACGCATTTGATTAACATGCCGAACAACTGCTGTTCTTATACCCTGCTGACTACTATTGAGGATTGCCAAATAAATTGATCACAAGATGTAACAAAATGTTGATTTAATACCAAACAGAAAACAATTAAATGCGGCAAATATGGTAAACCACAAACATGAGGTGCTAAATGTTTTTACTTCAAATCCGGATTTCGACAATTAATGTGTCTTCGGTTATGTTAGGAATATGGCCATTGTTAGATTATAGTTCGTTTCTGTGTGTGTTACATTTTAACGTTGTGTCGTTTGTTTTCTCTTATATTTGAGTGTGAATTCACATTACTATAAGACGTGTCACGGTATTTTTCTATCCCAAATTCATGTATTCGGTTTTGATGTTATATTTGTTATTCTTATCGGATTTTGTCTAATGCTAAGTCCGTTTCTGTATGTGTTACATTTTAATGTTGTGGCGTTGTTCTCCACTTATATTTAATGCGTTTCCCTCAGTTTTAGTTTGTTATCCCGATTTTGTATTTTGTCCATCGATTTACGAATTTTGAACAGCGGTATACTACTGTTGCCTTTATTTAGGGATCAAAACGGTGTTCTGAAGGTCATACAATTTACCTCAATTGAATTTTAAAGAGTCAAAATATAATGAACGGATTACATTAATCGGAGCGAAAATATAATACAAGCCCAAAATAAAAGAATATAAACAAGTGTAAATTGAAAACAACGTTCAAACCTATGATTGCGTTGGATAAAATCCGCAATTTGTATACGTGTGCATGTTAAAATATACTTTTTCACTCTTTTGATCTTTTGGAAAATGTTGTTTGTGCTATATATATAAATATATCAAGTATAAATTGAAGACAACGTTCAAACCTATGATTGCGTTGGATAAAAACCGTAATTTGTATACGTGTGCATGTAACAAATTTTGTTGAAGCGGGGTCTAAATACAGCACATACAAATTTTACCATTGACGATTGTCAAACAAATTTATCACAAGATGTAACAAAATGTATCTCTATATTGATTTAATACCAAACAGAAAAACAACCAACTTGTGGCAAAGATGATAAACCACAAACATGAGGTGCTAAAATATTTACACCATATCCGAATTTCGACAATTAATGTCTCATTAGTGATGTTAGGGATCGAAATCAAAACATATATAACGATCCTTTAAATCGTCTTTATATTTTGTCGACCGAATGACCTGCTAAATATGAAATTCCAGGGTAAATACAATGTACGATATATTTTGGAAAATTGATGATGTAACTGTTTTGTTACAAAACCAGGAGAATAAAATTTAAAGGGCGAACGGGAAGTGTTTCAAGGAGAGGACAACCTGATCAAAAGACAGGAAACTGCTCGTGTCAAGGAGACGACAACCTGATCAAAAGACAGAAAACTGCTCGTGTCAAGGAGACGACAACCTGATCAAAAGACAGAAAACTGCTCGTGTCAAGGTGACGACAACCTGATCAAAAGACAGACAACTGCTCGTGTCAAGGAGACGACAACCTGATCAAAAGACAGAAAACTGCTCGTGTCAAGGAGACGACAACCTGGTCAAAAGACAGAAAACTGCTCGTGTCAAGGAGACAACAACCTGATCAAAAGGCAGAAAACTGTTCAGGCTACCAATGAGTCTTCAACACAGTGAGAAAATCCGGCACATAGCAATATGCACAGTTAAAATTAGTTGAAAAATAAATCGCGATTAAATTTGTTGTTTTTCCTGATTCTTGTGCTTGTAAAATAAACTATAAAACATATATTTATGCTTTTATTGATTATTCATTTATCTTCCCACCGCAAAGAAGTACCTTTGATGATAAGATAATGAATCTACTTAATATCATGTTTAAGAATTTTTTAAATGTCTTGACCTAAATTTATAAAGTTCGATATCTTACCTTTACATATACATTGATTTTAAATACACCAAAGTTTTGTTGTGTTAATGTTATGATATGTGTGTGTGGACATTGTTTGATTGCCCTTAAATGTTGAAGAAAATAACAAAATATGGAATATATAAAAAAGAACATAGATCCCGGATACCCATCGTTCTATAGTGATATATGGAAGTCTTTGGATTATGAATCTGTTGTCACTTTCTATACGGGAGGGAGTGATAATACAATCTACATAAACGATTTTACAAAAAGCTATACCTTTGAATTGAATGAAATATCTTTAGATTCGGTAAAATATGTTCATACAAGGAACCAGAAGCATGCAGAATACCTCATGAAACGTCAAATAAAGGAATGTAAGTTTTACCTGAATTCTTCCACAGGAAAGCAGAATGCACGGGGTGCATATGGAAACTTCATTCCTGAATCAAGCTGTATTCACAAAGATTCCACAATTGACGGAGAAAACTACGACAATAGTATTCAGACGGAACGCTTTAACACAGATAATATCAGTGCTATGCCTGAATTATTTAACTATACAAATGAAGAGTTCTTCTTCACAGATGAATTTTTAAACAGTTTAGGAATTTCAAAAGGTAGGTGTACAAAATATCATTCAAATAATTTATAAATTATCATTGCATGAAGTAATATACTATTATATACGTAAACGGTCGATCTCTCAAACATTGGACATATAAACGAAAGTAGAAACTTTCATATGCATCTTGTCTAAGAACTTTTAAGCAATATCATCTTAGACTTTGTCAATGACAAATTAACATAAAAACTCCTATTTTGTATTCGTAAGACCATTTTTTTTATATGCAAATGAGGCTAGAGATAATCTTGGGATAGAATATTCTTAAAAACTTATAAAGGTTTGCAGTTAGAAGCTTCTAGTATAGTTAGTTACTGGTTTGCCAATATTTACAAGTACTACAATTCTGTATTAAAAGATACAATTTGCGAAATAACAGTGATGCATCTGTTCATTTTCACATGTAATCCATTGCTAAAGAATATTTTATACCATCAACTATAAGACTGTGGAATCATATCGATATGTCCCTTAGGGAAACAGATTCAGATTCTATCTCAAAAGTTAACTGGTACAAAAATACCTATATTTCATATGTAAAATGAAACCTTTGTTTGCACTGCCCTGATTTCATAAAGATCCATATATGCACGAGAATTATAGTGCGTTGACTGGACAACATGTTAACAATCTTCCCTCTGGAATGTGTTAAACAATTCAGGGCATAATGATCTTAATATTTTCTGAGTTAACGCAGAATTTGAAAAAATGTAAAAAATAGGCACTTTCTGCAGCAGAATTAGTTGATTTCATTTCGGTTTTTTTAGATTTCTTTGTATCAAAATAACATGACAGGTTTGTTATGTGATGGTATTATAATCTTTAACAAATATTAATCATATCTTCTTGCAGATGCTGGCAGAAAAGAGTTCCGTAAAAGGTCAAAAAGGTTATTTAAATTTCTTGAAGAAAACATCGGCGATGAGGAACTTGTTGCAATAAGAAGGACTTTGTTGGATAACAAATTTACATATCTTTTTGGAGCTTTGGATTTTTCGTTTGTAAGCGGGAGTAAAGCTGAAGGTCTCGACATCAAAGGCAGTGATACTGATCATATGTCTGTACTTGATTATGCAGATGAAATTGATGGAAAACTTCGAGTTCGAGATAGCTTTCTCTTTGATTCAACTTCTGACACAACCTCACCTGGATATATCTCGATAAGACAAGTAAGCGATGGAATTATTTCTGACACAGTCTACAGTAGTAGCCAGTTTAAACTTGATCAAAAGAACGAGTTTAAATATATTGTTAGTAGTGTCATTGCAACTTACGAACATGGGCCATCAATATCTATTTCGAATTTGGGAATAGAAATCGACTTTGTGTATTGCTTAAAATCTGAAAAATGGCCACGCATTGCAGCTGAATTCACAAACAGATATAGATGCTTTGAATGGCCTTCTCAAGAGCTTGTTAATCACATTACTGCGTCTGGGTGTCATATTGTACCAAAGACATCAGCAGAAAATCAAAATGGCCATGAATGGAGATTATCATTTTCACAAGCAGAAAACGCATTAATAAGATCGTTTAACCACACCCAGTTAATGACATATGGTGCGTTGAAAATACTATTTCAAGAGATTTTGAATGAAACGAGATGCGATTATGATTGTGCATTTGCGTCATATATATTAAAAACAGCATTATTTTGGGTATGTGAAGATCATGAACTAAGTGTATGGCAGCCATCAAATATAATGCTATGTATTACATTATGTATTGCATTTCTGAGGAAATGTGTTAAAACTATGAATTGTCCTAATTTTTTCGTTCAAACAAACAATATGTACCTTGACAAATATCCAAAAGAATCAATTCCAGATCTTTTAGAAATTTTAAATGTAGTCAGCTCTAACATTTTGCGATTGATCTGGCACGCTCGAGCATTTTCAACTCTTAACAAATGTCAGCAGAATATTTGTGGCAAAGAATGGGAAATTGCTATTAACGCTGACGCCTATCGTCTAGCGTTTTTGTCGCATCACAAACATTTTCTTTTACACGAATGGAAATATCTAATATGTAACATTGATTGTCAGTTTTCCATAACAGTCGTACGTGATATGCCAATGCACAAATTTCTGAAGAAGCTCATCTTGTACCCTTGTTATCAGTTACTAAAATGTTCAGGTACTAAGACGAATAAACATGACTATGTTCTGAATAAGTTCATTTTAAAGTTTATATTGCGTGGGAATAAAGTTGACAAAATCGCGGCAAAACTGAATTTAGCGTCATGGTTTTATAACTATGAGAGATACGATGACTGTCTCCAAGTACTTGATGTCGCACTTACGTGGATCAGTAATTCTGTGTACTCTTTCGAATTTTCAACAGTGTTTCATAATCAATCAGTCACAAGCAAAGTTATTTTACAATCATATGGTTTCAGGCAAATTGCTAAGAAGTTTTATTTGGAACTATATAAAGTTCTTCCGAATTCCAACTGTGCTATTAAAGAGATAAAAGAGTATATGAATTATAGCAAATTCAAGTCCAAAGCTCCTTTGGATAACATTGGATTATTTATGCATGCAGAAACTTATTCTCACTTTTTGCGTTTTTTATGTTATAATAAACAGAAAAAAAATCATGAACGTTCGATATCTTTAAACGATCTACACCATGTACAATACTTTAGACAAAGTGTCGTTTACAAGTATTACAAAATGTGGAATATGTTATTGGGGAATATATGTCAACAGCTTATCGAAGAAAATAACGAAAATATAGATTTTGACCAAGTACATGAAAGTTTGAATAACATTTTTCCGTTGGACATTCTTGCAGAGTTTGCAATAAATACAAGTCAATTATAAACAAAGTATACTTACGAAGAAGAAATGAATATACTCTGCTTTAGCGAACTTCAGAAAGTTGGAATACGTAGACGAATTTGTGACGAACAGTTAGGCAATGTACATGGGTTATACATAAACTCATCACAGATACCAGGGTTAAAAGTTTGTATGCCTTAGCTGGTTTCATTCAAGAGATCCATCAATGAGACTCGAATCAAACAAATTTAGAACGTCAAAGAATATACATTGCAGATAGATATAAGGAGATTTGGTATGATTGCCAAATGAGACATCTCTCCATATATAAGTCACCATATATAAAAGTAAACCATTATAGGTCAAAGTACAGTCTTCAATACGGAGCATGGTTTTACACTATAAAGGCCCCAAAAATGACTAGTGTAAAACCATTCAAACAGAAAAACAACCGATCTAATTTATATAATAAAAACGAGAAACGAGAAACAATTACGAACCTAATCAACAAGCGACTAACACTTAACATCAGGTTTAAGAGCATAAAAGACCCAAAATTCCGAAAGGTTTTGCCAAAAACAGCTAAGATATTTTATTAATAGGGTAGAAAATCCCTAAAATTACGAATATGTTTAATAAATAAATGTAACAGTGGTATATCACTGTTCGAAATTAATAAATCGATAGAGAAAAAACAAATCCGGGTTACAAACGTTTAATTTTAAGATTTTAAGTTTTTTTTTTAAATATGTTAAAGTTTGATCAATATGATGAACTTCAGGTCTTTTTTCGATGTCCTATTATTTTTTGGATTATCCAATTTATTTAATGATTTATTTATTTCCTCTGTAGTTATCGTTTTATTACATATAAGGCTGCCAAAATAGACTTTATTATTTTTTTCTAAATTATATTTTTTTACCATAAAAATTCTGATGATTTTGTTGACTTATGAAAAAGGAACAACAAAGACAACAACATAGAAAACATTTCATGATCCTAACAATCAACTTTAACAACCAATCAATCTCTCTCCAGGAATTGTACTTTTGAAATAATGTCATAACAAGATATTGAAAACAAGATATATATTTTTTATTTATCATTATCAGTATTTTGACAGTATTTAATTCTTTACTTTCCAATGATATTCCCGCTTGCTGGAAATCTACAAATTAAAAGGAATCATGATAATATAAATAATTATATGAACAGATGATTCTGGTATATGTTGCTTCAGAACAGATTTATAACGAGCAATATCACGCGATGATAGTGGAATTATTCGTAACCTTCTATGTTTATAAAAGTTATTCTTAATATAATCTGGTGATTCATAGAGGAACTCAAGAAAAGTTCTGCTAACAAACAGTGATTAGTAAAAATGAAAAACATCTGTATGATTGTGTTGCAATAAACAGTGGTTTTTAATTCATTTGACCTGTTTTTTGAAAGAGCAATTTTATTAGAAATGATCACTTACTTAAGTTGTTCAGTTTCCTTGACCAATCGATTCATGTAATAATTATGTGAAATTTTGTTTTACCGTTAACAATCTAATATAAAAAAGAAAAAGAAAGAGGTGGTAAAATTGCCTTTGAGATAAATGTACACAAGAGACCAAATTGACACAGAAATTATCAATTACATTTCACCCAAAGGCCTTTGAAAATGAACAAAGACCATACCACTTTTTTCATAAACTTACTCCATTTCGCATATAAAATTTAATTCAAAAGAACAATTAATATCGTTCCATCCGTTGGCTTTGATTTCAAGACAGTCTTCGTTGCCATGTGCACTGTTCGGTTCATTGGGGTACCAGTTAGTGTATGATAACTGTTTCCCTGTGGACGCCCATACCCAGACTCCTTCTAAAATTTGATCTGTTCCGTCTAACCAATAGTCATCTGAAGAAATTTTTATTACCGATATGAAAGACATAATGATATGTTTCTTTTATATGTAATAGACAATAATAATCAAAAACAAGGAGTAAACAAAGAATCATCAAACCAAAAGACATTTACATCAACAGTTACAAATAATAAATAAGAAACAACACGAACTCCACTAAAACCTGGAGTTAAATTAGGTGCTCCGGAAGGGTAAGCATTTCTTGCACCGTATACGGCACCCGTCGTGTTATTTCTTTGTTCAGTTTGGTAATGATGGAAGGTTATTATGACTAAGGAAGAATATCAGATATGATTTCTGACACACTTTTGTCATAATGGCCAATCAGTTCATGATGACGACCGTAAAACCTTTGAAGACATCTGAAACGCATTGACTAAAACTGAAATTAGTTGATGAATAATGAATAATAGTTTATAATATACATTTATATAATAAATTTTCAAAAAGAATAACGAGTTAAGTAAAAAAAATGCATTATTAAAAATTAAAGTCTTAAATCATTTTTAAGCTATATATCAAAACGGTAACCACTTCTTGCCTTATCCAATACATATACATTAATAGGAAACAAATTAATTAATTAAGATGCACATTTCGCAAGCGTTATCCTTGCAAATAATGAAAATTGTTTCATTAAAAACTTTTTTAAGATAAATTTGTATGAACAAAAAGACATGTGAGCGGTATATGCATATACCTCTTTACAATATGTATTTGCTTTTCAGTGTTGAGAGGAAACTTGTGTAAACACATTCTCATATTCACTATATATGGATAACAAACTACATACGAACAGTTCCAGTATCTCTGTCGATTTTATCAATTGTATCCACAAGAAAAGTGTTTTCTTCGCGAGTTTGAATATCAGCCAGTTGTGAGTGGTAGGCTCTACAAAAGCTCTGAAAAATGCAAAAGGGAAGTGTCAAATCGACCTCACGACTAACTCAAACGGATGATAGCAAAATACATTTCATTTTATGTAATGGTAACAGTAATCAGACAATTGCATCACGCGAAAGAACAAAATAAATCTACAAATTCAATGCAACATATTGAAAAAAATAAAAAGATACCCAAATAAACCTGACAAAAGCTCATGTATTAGTGTTCCAGATTGACCTGCGAGTGACAACCGTCATATACACAAAGAAAAAAGTTAAGCACCCCATTATATATTGCATTATAGTTGTTTTTACCAAAAATATTAATTTGAATATCAATAGTGATTTTAACAATACCAATATTCCTCTAAAAAGATGTGACCATACAAGTTTGACTGGTCATTAAGACTGGTCATCATGAAAATTTTATTCGCACTCTGTGAACATGGTATGAAGACGAATATCGGAGGCTCAAAGATGGCAGATTATCGGCATGCGGTCATCAGGGTTATCTTTTAAACCTATTGGACGTCAGATGGGCTACCATTACACTGTAGTCAGCAGGCTTGTGCAAAAACACATCCAAACCAATAACGTAAAAGACTTGCCAAGATCCGGTAGACCATTAGTGACATCGCAGCGTGAAGGCAGGGCACTGCAATGTCTGATTAGACGAATTTCATTCGCAACAAGTCCTGTTCTTTAAAGGGAATGGTTACTATAGACAGCTATCAACCAGAACCTTGATAAACCGGTTGAAATCAGCAGGACTGAAGTAAAGGAGGAAAATAAGACGTCCCATGTTAACTGACCGTCATCAACAACTGCGTTTAGCATGGTGCTGAGCTCGTCGTGGTTGAAACCTAAGGGACTGGAGCAAGATCCATTGGTCAGACGAGAGCCGGTTTCTTCTGCATGTTACAGATGGGAGATTCAAAGTTTGGAGACATAAAAATACAGCATATACCCCAAGGAACATCAAAAACAACAGTCCCTTAAGGTGGAAGCTCTGTGATGGTATGGGGATGCATCTCTCATGCCTGCAAATTGGACATGGTCACTATCCGAGGAAACCTTAATTGTGATCAATACATCAGAGAACTCTTCGGCCAGTAGTTGTACTTCATTTTGATAACCACTCATTAGCTGCAAGACATCTGTTTATGGATGACAACGATAGGCCCCATCGTTCAAGGGCGATTACCGCATTTCTTCAAGGCGAAGCAGTATCTGTTCTTCCATGGCCTGCCATGAACCCGGATTTAAATCCGATAGAGCATATTTTAGACACGTTAAGTCGTCGTGTACAGGCAAACGGACCACCTGTACAAAATTTACGTCAGTTGGAAGCAGCATTGCACCAGGATTGGCGGCAAATACCAAAGCAGGAAATCCGATGACTAACTGGAGGGATGAGACGCCGGGTTGAGGCCTGCATCCAATCACGTGGTGGTTTCATCCGATATTGATTACTGAATTGTGGATATCGTTACAGACTTACAATGAACATTTTCTAAGTGACTTGACATTAGAATCATGCATAACGAACGCAGAAGGTCCGGTCCA
Organism: Mytilus galloprovincialis; assembly: GCA_037788925.1. Classification (NCBI taxonomy): domain Eukaryota; kingdom Metazoa; phylum Mollusca; class Bivalvia; order Mytilida; family Mytilidae; genus Mytilus; species Mytilus galloprovincialis. The sequence continues at coordinate 36,487,949 of CM075340.1, forward strand.
TACTTAAAATGGACATGTTTTAGTGTTTAAACTGGACTTGTGGTTTTGTGACAATCTATTCATTAAATTGTCATTATTTGTGTTGCAATTTTTTTTGTATTTCTTAAAGCTAGTGTAATGTCCTAACATGCTGCATGACTATTTTTGCCACCAATTGTTCCGGGTTCTCCTTAGCTTTATCGTAATATTTGTCGATTCGAAAAAAACATGGGGGTGCTTAACTTTTTTCTTTGTGTATATTTCAATCCCGTATCATCCAGAACATGCATGCAGTATTTGCCACTTGACATAAAACAATTAACAATCGTCAACCAATCACGTCAGTTCATATACACAGTAACACAATTATAATGTCCCTTTTCTTATATAAAAAGGTTTAATAAATGGCTTTTATCTATTTTGAATTTATTAAACCATAAAACTAATTTTTGACTCTTCACAATTAATAATCCGCGAAGCGGATTATGTAAAATGTGAAGAGTCAAAAATTAGTTTTATGGTTCAATAAAATCAAAATAAATTATTGCCATTCATTATAAATAAATTTCTATCAAAAATAAGGCTCAAAGAACTTTTTATATTATTTATATTAACATTAACAACGCACACACATGTTGGCGTATGAATACACAACGTCAGAGTGGGCGTGTCACCATCACAATTGACAACATTGAAAATAAAACTAATAATTTAAACCAATCAGAAGACAGTAAAAACACCAAATTTATTTATTTCACGATGTTGATGTTTGTTGTTGATAACATATTGCAAAAAGCCAGTATCTATTTGTCATAACCTTGAAATTAGCATGTAAAGTATCATTTCACCGCTGAAATGAGGATCTAAAATATGTGATCGTTACGATCCTAGAAATATTGTGTCAAAACTTTGACTTATTTCAACACTAGTCTATAAAATAAATGTAAGCAATAGAAATTGTTACTGAAAAATGAATAATGAATGGAGGCTGTGCAGTTTTGTTTAAATTTTTGTGTGTGTACTCTCCCATAAAATACCGATGAGTATATCAAATAATAAGGAGGAAAGCCTTGGTGTAGAGGTTAGCGCATCAGACTACAAACTCAAAGATACCTGATTCGATCCCAGATCCGGGGAGAAAATTTCAGATTCTAAATTTTCGGCTCTCCTTCGAAACCATTTGCGAGTATGGTTTTGAGAAACGATGCTTATCCATCAGAAGGGGACTATAAATGGCTGGCCTGTGTTAAGAGAGAGCAACATCTCTTGCACATAAAAGACACCCTGGTAGATTTCGAAAAAGAGCAGACTAATGCCGCTACAAGGGAAAGGGATTGTAGTTACGACATAAGAAACATATCCGATATCATTTGTGAAACGGTTATTCCATAACGGTCAACCAACTCGTGATGGCGTCCGTAAAATTTACGAAGGGGTGATTGCAACTTCACTATTTGGAAATCTTGGTTTAATAGCTTCCTTGTGAGCATCAAGCCTATATCAAGAAAATCATGATAGGAAATGCAAGCACAGGAATATCGTATCAATTGAAGATATATACCCCGTATGCAGGTGCTGCTGGAATGTTGCTACTTAGAAATGGAAAGTCCACTGTTGGAAAGCTGAAATCATCTCTTTTGTCGTAGAGTTTTTGTTCTCAACCGACCCTCATTTCTAGATGAAGGTCAAGATATGAGGCCGACTTAACTGTAGTATCCTTTATTATATCAAATAACACGGCGGGTTCCGTATACGGTGCAGGAAATGCGTACCCATCCGGAGCACCTGATTTCACTCTCGGTTTTTAGTGGAGTTAGTGTTGTTTCTTATTTTTTATTTGTGTAACTGTTGATGTAAATGTCCTTTGGTTTTGTGGGTCTTTGTTTATTCCTTGGTTTTGATTGTTATTGTCTTATCTCTAGTTCGATGGGATAGATGAGTTGTAATACCTTGTTTCCCAATGCAAACCACTCTGAATAAATATGCTTAAACTAAAAAGATATCTTGTTAAAATGTGTATATGTCGTGTACATTTTATTATTTTGTACAAGTTTTTACCTGTGCAAACACTTTGTAAGAGTAATTACCTGTATTATGCCATCATACAAGTTATAACTTGTACAAAAATAATTGTAGGAGTAAATACCTGTACAGTTTCTGTTGGGAAAAAGATAATAACTAATACAACTCGCTATCTTTTAGTTTTATTTGTTTCTTCCTTCTATCTGTTTCTAATTAAGTAATAACTTCAGCAAACATGAAACTTTGAGCATATTGGGCTAAACAACTAGGTGCTACTGGTGCAAAAGGACGAAGTCGTTGAAAGGAATAAATAAAATGAAACTCTTCTTCCAATTATTTTGATAAATTATTTTTTCAATGGAGGGAAATATTCAATTGTTCGCTGACAGTTGGGTTTTAAATATTATTATTTATTCGCTTGATTTTTTTAATGGAATTGCAAAATTCTTAGTCGTTCAGACCAGTGTCAGTTGTTCTCATGTGTTCATATGAAATCATCATACTCTTTATGTCAGCATTATCTATATTTTTACGGACACATGACTTTGAGGTTGAAGTGGTCTATCATTCATAAATTAAAGCTCGAGCCAAAGAAGAATTGCCCTTCATTTATCTTTATGCAGATATGTCAAGCTACAAAATGTAAAAACAATTCAAGTGAATGGGTAAGCCACTTCAGCTGCTCTCTTTACCTTTAACAAGCGCAGTCTAGTGAATGTGTGACAGTGATCCTGATAGTACATGATTGATAATCAATATGGTATACCTGACAGTAAACTATTTGACTAAGTGTGTTGTGCTAATCAGAGGGTAAAGTTGATCAACTATACAATAATAAATAATTTTGTCTCCTTTGCAAAGGAGTTTATTAATTCCTGCTACATTCAAAACATCATACCATCTTAAGAATTATTTTTGAAGTGCTGTCTTTTTCGGACTTGAATCTTGGCTTCCTTTACATAACTTAAGGTATCTTTTTATCTTTAACAAGTGAATACTGAATTATTAGAAGATTGTATTGTCATTTCACTATTTATGTATTTCATCATGAACTTTCTTTTCTATGATGTTTTCCATTTTTATCCTTTTATTCCCAACTAAACTGTACAAATTGGCTACCATATTTATCAAATAAAAATTACTAAAATGTTACAAGTTTATACTGATGCACTTATTATAAATTATTTGATTGAAGGGAAAAGTTTGTTGTATACAGGAAATAGGCCAAGGTAGAATAATGATTTGTACAAGTTATAAAAATTGAGAAAGGAAATGGGGAATGTGTCAAAGCGACAACAACCCGACCATAGAGCAGAAACAGCCGAAGGCCACCAATGGGTCTTCTTTTCTCAATAAAATTGGACAAGAATTACTTGTAAAATTTTACTTGTACAAAATGTTTGTACAAGTAATAACGTGTACAAAAAAATAGCATGTACACGACATATATAAAGGACAAAGCAATTCTCCTCTTAGAAGGAAATGGTTGTTCGTGTGTTAAAACCAAAGATTTATAAAATGTGTTGTAAGTGATACAGTACCGTTTATTCAGGTATGCTTCATTTTTTTCTTGCGATCGTTGATTTTTCCCTGATTTATTTAGCAAATTTGTTTTTGACGTTATTTCGAAAACATAGACTTACCGCTGCACTAGCCCATGATTTTTTGGTGTCACTGATATAATAACACGAATTACCATAGTGGAGCCATCCTCTCTCACATTCAGAGAATACTATAGTAATAGCTAAAAAGAAAAGGCAACCTTTCTTAAACATTTGCTTGACTAGTATTTTTTAAAATTAATAATGAGCATCCGGTGAGCTGTTCGTGGTAACCTGTCACATGGAACGTTCAACCCTAAACATATATAGATATTGAAACTATATAAATGCATGATCGAATATTCTCAGAACCTGGTGAATGCCCAAATGAGATTGTTTCAGAATAGCAAAACCTCAACTATGTCTGATGGAGGGAAACAATCATTATTTAATCTTATACGGTAGTAAATATATTCGAGGGTCGATGCTTAAACCAAAATGAAAAAATCAATTAACAACAAAATTCAATTAACAACAAAATTCCAAAATTCAATTAACAAAATTCAATAAGATAAATTAGAAAAAGAAGTACCTATTGATATTCAACTTTATCAAGATGGTATATGCGTGATACATTTAATAATTATATTACTATACAGAGTCATTACTATATTTATAGATTATCGTTGATTATCTAAACAAGCTGTTTTTATCACTTGAGCCGGTACGGCGAAAGTGAGAAAAGCAATCGAGTCCAGATGACCAATGATAATTTGTTATCGTTATTTTACCCATGACGGCGTTGTCCATTTCACGTCAATTTCATTAGCAACGCCAAGTATCCCGTTAGTTTCCAGTGATATTTTCATATCACTCGACTCATCTAAGAAAGAAAATTATCAGTCAGTAAGATCAAAGGACATTTTCGTAAAATAGCGATAAATATATATATCTGTAAATGGTACATTTTCTTATTCATTCACAACGAACTCTGTGCGGTTACCTTTGTGAAGCGATAGAAAAAATATATATTTGTATTTATTAAGTAGTTTGAATTACATATCATTTAACATCCAGTTGACGTGCACATCTGACCTCAAGTATAACCATTCAGCAGAGGTCGGATAGGATATTTTCCTCAGATGTTCAAATGCATATTTAGATAAGAAGAAGCTGCGATAGCGGTTCCCATTGGCTCTTTATGATGCTTGATGCTTCCAACTTCCCACCAGTCAATGCTGCATCATATAACACCAGGCCGCTACAATTCTAACCAATGCGATCAAAATAAGCGTTAGTTCCTAAACTTTGGATATCTATTTATTACATTTGCTTTTTAATAGGGTCTGCGTTAGCTGAGTATTCTAAGTAGTTGAACTACTGCATCACTAGCCTGTCAACACTAAGGTTGAGAGTTCGAATCCAGCACGTGGAAGATGAACTCGACTAAAATATTGATTGTGTAGGATTGTAAATATTCCTACCGGTTGTCGGTGGTTCTCACCTGGCATTCCAGCTTCCCCTATCAATAAAAACGTAACCTCCGAAATATAATAATACTACTGAAAGTTGAGTTAACCACCAATCAATCGTCTACAAAAAGGCCCTATTTTTTTTATATAGGATATAGACATATTATGATATAGTCAAAAATTACAATGGCTGTGTAAATGTTCGGACTTAATTTTTCTGTACAAAGACCAAAATTATTTGTAACAAGAATTTTTCCATAGTACACGGATGCCACATTCGCACTATCATTTTTTATGTTAAGTGGACCGTTAAATTGTGGTCAAAACTTAAATTTTGCAGTTAAAATAGAAAGATCATGTCATAGGGAACATTCACCAAGTTTCAAGATGATTGGAATTTAACTTAATCGGAAGCTAGCTTGACTAAAATCTTTAACCAAAAACTTTAACCAGAAACGGGAAAGACGGACGGATGAACAAACGGACGAACGAACGGACGCACAGACCGAATAAACATAATGCTTCTAGGTGGGGTATAAAAACACATTGAACAGAATGGTTGTACAAAAGTTAGCTAGCTAAATGTTTTAATTATTAGTAATGCAGCATACAGTCTGTTATAGTTCCGCATCGTAGATTTGTATACACAGGTGGTAGGTATCTTACCTACTCCTGCATGGGAATACAGAAGATGAAAAAGAGAACTGCATATATTTTATAAATTATACAAACTTTCGAAATTATAGATCTTTAATAATCTCCAACTTCGTACTTTATTTGGCTTTTCAAGAGTTTTAAATTCGAGCGTCATTAATTTGTTATTATTTACTTGTTTGTTTTTACACTGCGTTTGAGAAAAGGTTTAGAAGCATTAATTGCAATGAGTACCAACTTGACGCAGCTTGTATCCCTGTTTGAATATTCAGTTACACACTATGAATACCTGGTGCCGCAGTACAGAATGACTGGAATATTTCTCCTTCACTGATGCAAGCCATCCAGACAAAAACACTTACCAGATTATATTGTTGATTCCAAATTTATTGGATTCCGTGGTAATAGGTAAACTACGAGTTTAAATGTTCAACGAAGTACAAATTTTTCGAAGGTTCTTAATACAAACTTATTTTAGAAATTCGACGTAAAAAATAAATATCAAAGAAAATACAAGTTTTCCCCAATCCACAAAAGTTGGTACCCACGAAATGAATCAGCAGTAATTCACACTGTTTCTGGTTATGTTTTCAGTTATTCAAGTAAAGAACCATTTTAGGTGGATTTGAAAAAAGAGCAGGCATTTAACAAAAAGTCGTATGCATGTACTTTAGACTTTTTTCTGCAAACCTGTTTACCATTGATTTTTTTCATCTATGACATGCTGTTTATTGTTCCACTTCCAAAAGCAGACAGGCAAGCAAGAGACTTCAGTTTTCAGTTGTCATGGAAGTTGGTATAAATTGTATTTCCGTTGCACTTCGTACTGATCGTCTAACACTAAGGAGTTTGGATGTTTGCTTGTAAGTAATCTTTTTAGGGTAATTTTCGTTACTATTTTTTTTGTTCCGGAAACTACTTAACATAATGACTTCATATTTGATTAGCAGCTTGACAGTAATGATATGTTACGTTTGGCTATATTTTAAATCTGTCAGACACCTTCTCCTGTTTGCCGCTTATTGCTCATTGTTCAACGTCTCGAATGATTTTTTTTATTTCATAAATAGCCGTGTCCATAATTCAATCCAATCAAAGCTTAGAACACAAATGTGTTTCTGTCTTTATGCTGCATTCGTTTGAAAGCAGAAGGGATGCAAGATATAACAGAGGTATATAAAAACCAATGAATTGAGACCATACTGATAACGCCATGGCAAAATAAAACGATTGAAAGACAAAAAAACAAGACAGATATTTAAACATAGAAAATAATTATCTAGTAGGTTTTGGATTGTCTGAGAGATTATCAATAAAAAAAAACAATACACAACAAAATATTTAGAAAGCGTTACAACATGTATCACCCCTTCTGTTAAGTGTGATTCGTTTACTTAGTCTTTAGTTTTTCTATTTTGTGGTGTGTGTACTCTTGGTTGTTTGTTGGCCACACTTATATTTTGCCCCTCTTTCGTACAAATGTTTGTGGGTTCAAACTATTTGTATAATACATGTTAAGATTATTTGAATATTTTTTGTGTATCTTTCTTCAATGACAGATGTTAGGTTTTAAAATAAAAAAGATGAAGCAAAACAAGTTATAAACAAGTATGTGTCCATAGTACACGGATGCCCCACACGCACTATTATATTCTGTGTTCAGCTGACGTGAAATTGGGGGAAAACTCTAATTTAGCATGTGTACTAAGTTTCAAGTTAATTGGACTTCAACTTCGTTAAAAACAACATTGACCAAAAACTTTAACCTGAAGCGGGACATACGGACGAATGGACGGACGGACGAACGGACGGCGCTATAAACCAGACCCACCACCAACACCCAACACTGAATGCATCAGGGTTAAATAACGATTTTCGACAAACGGCATATTTCTTAGATATAAAGAATCAAATTGCCGATATAGTCATTACTATGATAATTAAAGCAAATTATATGACAATACTCACAACAAAGAAGAAAATTGATAATGAAAAAAACAGACTATACTCCATGGTGCCAGTACTTATTATCTTTTGATAAACATGTAGTTTTGAATCGATAAGCATAAAATGTGCACTCGAATGACATTGTGATAAGTGTTTCGACCTAATATGAGACCTCAACTATAAGAGGAAATAAATTCTCGTATTTAAATAACGATATGAGTGCATTCATTGAATTACAAATACAATCTAAAATCATGTTTCTAAAATTTCTTAAAGCGAAAGTTGAAATTTAAATGATTTAAAATCTCCAATTATAATAGAAATAAGAAGATATGGTAAAGTGTCAATGAGACAACTCTCCTTCCAAGGCACAATGTGTACAAAAAACTATTATATGCCAAAGCATGTTTGCTTGTAAGTAATATATTTGGGGTTATAACCATTTTCAATAATTTGCGGTACATATAAATTCTTATATATGTGTCAAAGCATAACCTTTAATATTACAAATTTGCAATTTCAAACATTATTGTAGTTAAACGCAAAGCTACTAACCAAGCGAAATTTATTTTCATATCTTTCTTTGAGAAAGTTAATTATGAACAGTTTGTCATACAAAAACACTGAACCAAATCGTTACGATCATAGTATACTAAAAGCTGCTCGGTATGACGATTATACCACCTAATAAATGTTAGAAAATTATTCAAAAGAAACAAATGATTAGGTTAAATAAAGATATATGTGTGGTTCAAGTTACTCTACCTATCCTACTTTTTAGGGTTAATAAAAGCATACTCTCAAGATTTTTTTTTATCTTATTTCATTAAGCACTTAAAAATCAGAATGTTGCTCCCATAGACTCAATGTAAAATCATTATTATTAAAATTAAAATCTTCCCTTTTTAAAGTTTTTTCTATATACAAATAATATTATGTCATATTTATGTATCTAATCAGAAATTGACAAATGCAAATGTAAATGTTTATCAAATGTTTGTTCAAGAATACATTAAAAGATATCACGAAAACAAAACAATGAAATTTAATCAATTACTGGAGTCACTAAAAAGAAGTATAGATTAAAACATGATGCATTAAAATGTTGTACAACTGTATTTCAAGGTACATAATATATATACATATATACCAGCAGCTGATTACTAACGGTGACAAGAGCGCAATTATTCGTAATGCATTTTCCATAGGGTACCACTAGTGTTCCGTATTTTTTTCTCGAAGACTACACAAATTAGGGAAAAACGGGTAGCAGTTCCTGTTACTAGAAATGCCAGTGTTGCATAACAACTAAAAAAATATATAGGGTCATGCGGCTCAAATTGACTTAAAATGCAGTTGAAAAAGATCGTCTGCTTTTTTCGCTTAATGAAAAAGGCATATTTTTAATGGGTCCGACGTGCAGAAATGGGAGATATTTTCTATACTTCGTAAAATGTGAATATGATTTTCGGCAATTTTTAAACCTAATTGGATAAGCTTTCGATTAAATGTAATTCCAATCGTGTATCAACCAATCAGAAGCCGTAAGGATTCTATTCTGAGTACCATCTTGGGGTAAAAAACTTGCCGGTAAAATGTAAACAAATAACTGCGCTCTTGAAACCTATACCTTAGTGAACAAAATTTCCGAAAATTAAGCGCCCGAGCCAAAAGGCGCGCTAGCGTCTATCTAGATAATATCACATCTCAAAACATTATCTGATCACTCTCTGAATTTAAAGAACTAGTTTTTGCGCGCCAATCAGGCCAAAAATTGGAACTGATTTTTTCACCAAATATGGTACTGGTCAAAGAGACATGAAGATAATGTTAATTTACTGGCCTAATTTTTCGAAGGTCGTCCAGCACTGATCATATTGTCGACAAAACCGTTCTGATATGGAAAAGCTACATCGAATTTTGAAGAACGGCTTTATATGAAACAATTTCTTGAAAAATCACGTTTTTGAAACAGACTATAGTTTTTCCAGATTTTGCAAATATGATAATATTACTACTTTGGCAAGAGAAACTATTCTTGAACTACAATATTCAATGCCAAGATTAATTTTTCTACTTTGCAATTTAACTAAATCGTTGGAATTTGCTTAGGGACCCTTTTGGCCAATTTTCACGAAATTAACTTTTTGCTAGAACAGCAATTGAGACATGGTCATTATGGTTAAAAACCAAAATTTACCTTCAAATTCAAGATAAATACATTCTTTTTCCGGTAAAAACAGTAGATATCACAAAAATGTTCTATTCTCTTCATACTTTGTCGACATTCGAGCCCACCCTAGATTTATATATAGAAATAAATACAAATAGGAAACAGACTATAGCATGAATTCACGTTGATGAAAAGTCCATTTGACCCCATTTCTCACTGTTTCACATTTTTCCGAGCATAATGACTATTTTTGATATTTTTCAAAGCCTTATTAAAAAAAGTGTCATTTCTCTATAGGTTACAAGAGCGCAATTATTCGTAATGCATTTTCCATAGGGTACCACTAGTGTTCCGTAATTTTTTCTCGAAGACTACACAAATTAGGGAAAAACGGGTAGCAGTTCCTGTTACTAGAAATGCCAATGTTGCATAACAACTAAAAAACAATATAAGGTCATGCGGCTCAAATTGACTTAAAATGCAGTTGAAAAAGATCGTCTGCTTTTTCGCTTAATGAAAAAGGCATATTTTTAATGGGTCCGACGTGCAGAAATGGAAGATATATTCTATACTTCGTAAAATGTGAATATGATTTTCGGCAATTTTTAAACCTAATTGGATAAGCTTTCGATTAAATGTAATTCCAATCGTGTATCAACCAATCAGAAGCCGTAAAGGATTCTATTCTGAGTACCATCTTGGGTAAAAAACTTGCCGGTAAAATGTAAACAAATAACTGCGCTCTTGTAACCTATACCTTAGTGAAAAAAATTTCCGAAAATTAAGCGCCCGAGCCAAAAGGCGCGCTAGCGTCTATCTAGATAATATCACATCTCAAAACATTATCTGATCACTCTCTGAATTTAAAGAACTAGTTTTTGCGCGCCGATCAGGCCAAAAATTGGAACTGATTTTTTCACCAAATATGGTACTGGTCAAAGAGACATGAAGATAATGTTAATTTACTGGCCTAATTTTTCGAAGGTCGTCCAGCACTGATCATATTGTCGACAAAACCGTTCTGATATGGAAAAGCTACATCGAATTTTGAAGAACGGCTTTATATGAAACAATTTCTTGAAAAATCACGTTTTTGAAACAGACTATAGTTTTTCCAGATTTTGCAAATATGATAATATTACTACTTTGGCAAGAAAAACTATTCTTGAACTACAATATTCAATGCCAAGATTAATTTTTCTACTTTGCAATTTAACTAAATCGTTGGAATTTGCTTAGGGACCCTTTTGGCCAATTTTCACGAAATTAACTTTTTGCTAGAACAGCAATTGAGACATGGTCATTATGGTTAAAAACCAAAATTTACCTTCAAATTCAAGATAAATACATTCTTTTTCCGGTAAAAACAGTAGATATCACAAAAATGTTCTATTCTCTTCATACTTTGTCGACATTCGAGCCCACCCTAGATTTATATATAGAAATAAATACAAATAGGAAACAGACTATAGCATGAATTCACGTTGATGAAAAGTCCATTTGACCCCATTTCTCACTGTTTCACATTTTTTCCGAGCATAATGACTATTTTTGATATTTTTCAAAGCCTTATTAAAAAAAGTGTCATTTCTCTATAGGTTACAAGAGCGCAATTATTCGTAATGCATTTTCCATAGGGTACCACTAGTGTTCCGTAATTTTTTCTCGAAGACTACACAAATTAGGGAAAAACGGGTAGCAGTTCCTGTTACTAGAAATGCCAATGTTGCATAACAACTAAAAAACAATATAAGGTCATGCGGCTCAAATTGACTTAAAATGCAGTTGAAAAAGATCGTCTGCTTTTTCGCTTAATGAAAAAGGCATATTTTTAATGGGTCCGACGTGCAGAAATGGAAGATATATTCTATACTTCGTAAAATGTGAATATGATTTTCGGCAATTTTTAAACCTAATTGGATAAGCTTTCGATTAAATGTAATTCCAATCGTGTATCAACCAATCAGAAGCCGTAAAGGATTCTATTCTGAGTACCATCTTGGGTAAAAAACTTGCCGGTAAAATGTAAACAAATAACTGCGCTCTTGTAACCTATACCTTAGTGAAAAAAATTTCCGAAAATTAAGCGCCCGAGCCAAAAGGCGCGCTAGCGTCTATCTAGATAATATCACATCTCAAAACATTATCTGATCACTCTCTGAATTTAAAGAACTAGTTTTTGCGCGCCGATCAGGCCAAAAATTGGAACTGATTTTTTCACCAAATATGGTACTGGTCAAAGAGACATGAAGATAATGTTAATTTACTGGCCTAATTTTTCGAAGGTCGTCCAGCACTGATCATATTGTCGACAAAACCGTTCTGATATGGAAAAGCTACATCGAATTTTGAAGAACGGCTTTATATGAAACAATTTCTTGAAAAATCACGTTTTTGAAACAGACTATAGTTTTTCCAGATTTTGCAAATATGATAATATTACTACTTTGGCAAGAGAAACTATTCTTGAACTACAATATTCAATGCCAAGATTAATTTTTCTACTTTGCAATTTAACTAAATCGTTGGAATTTGCTTAGGGACCCTTTTGGCCAATTTTCACGAAATTAACTTTTTGCTAGAACAGCAATTGAGACATGGTCATTATGGTTAAAAACCAAAATTTACCTTCAAATTCAAGATAAATACATTCTTTTTCCGGTAAAAACAGTAGATATCACAAAAATGTTCTATTCTCTTCATACTTTGTCGACATTCGAGCCCACCCTAGATTTATATATAGAAATAAATACAAATAGGAAACAGACTATAGCATGAATTCACGTTGATGAAAAGTCCATTTGACCCCATTTCTCACTGTTTCACATTTTTTCCGAGCATAATGACTATTTTTGATATTTTTCAAAGCCTTATTAAAAAAAGTGTCATTTCTCTATAGGTTACAAGAGCGCAATTATTCGTAATGCATTTTCCATAGGGTACCACTAGTGTTCCGTAATTTTTTCTCGAAGACTACACAAATTAGGGAAAAACGGGTAGCAGTTCCTGTTACTAGAAATGCCAATGTTGCATAACAACTAAAAAACAATATAAGGTCATGCGGCTCAAATTGACTTAAAATGCAGTTGAAAAAAATCGTCTGCTTTTTCGCTTAATGAAAAAGGCATATTTTTAATGGGTCCGACGTGCAGAAATGGAAGATATATTCTATACTTCGTAAAATGTGAATATGATTTTCGGCAATTTTTAAACCTAATTGGATAAGCTTTCGATTAAATGTAATTCCAATCGTGTATCAACCAATCAGAAGCCGTAAAGGATTCTATTCTGAGTACCATCTTGGGGTAAAAAACTTGCCGGTAAAATGTAAACAAATAACTGCGCTCTTGTAACCTATACCTTAGTGAAAAAAATTTCCGAAAATTAAGCGCCCGAGCCAAAAGGCGCGCTAGCATCTATCTAGATAATATCACATCTCAAAACATTATCTGATCACTCTCTGAATTTAAAGAACTAGTTTTTGCGCGCCGATCAGGCCAAAAATTGGAACTGATTTTTTCACCAAATATGGTACTGGTCAAAGAGACATGAAGATAATGTTAATTTACTGGCCTAATTTTTCGAAGGTCGTCCAGCACTGATCATATTGTCGACAAAACCGTTCTGATATGGAAAAGCTACATCGAATTTTGAAGAACGGCTTTATATGAAACAATTTCTTGAAAAATCACGTTTTTGAAACAGACTATAGTTTTTCCAGATTTTGCAAATATGATAATATTACTACTTTGGCAAGAGAAACTATTCTTGAACTACAATATTCAATGCCAAGATTAATTTTTCTACTTTGCAATTTAACTAAATCGTTGGAATTTGCTTAGGGACCCTTTTGGCCAATTTTCACGAAATTAACTTTTTGCGAGAACAGCAATTGAGACATGGTCATTATGGTTAAAAACCAAAATTTACCTTCAAATTCAAGATAAATACATTCTTTTTCCGGTAAAAACAGTAGATATCACAAAAATGTTCTATTCTCTTCATACTTTGTCGACATTCGAGCCCACCCTAGATTTATATATAGAAATAAATACAAATAGGAAACAGACTATAGCATGAATTCACGTTGATAAAAAGTCCATTTGACCCCATTTCTCACTGTTTCACATTTTTTCCGAGCATAATGACTATTTTTGATATTTTTCAAAGCCTTATTAAAAAAAGTGTCATTTCTCTATAGGTTACAAGAGCGCAATTATTCGTAATGCATTTTCCATAGGGTACCACTAGTGTTCCGTAATTTTTTCTCGAAGACTACACAAATTAGGGAAAAACGGGTAGCAGTTCCTGTTACTAGAAATGCCAATGTTGCATAACAACTAAAAAACAATATAAGGTCATGCGGCTCAAATTGACTTAAAATGCAGTTGAAAAAGATCGTCTGCTTTTTCGCTTAATGAAAAAGGCATATTTTTAATGGGTCCGACGTGCAGAAATGGAAGATATATTCTATACTTCGTAAAATGTGAATATGATTTTCGGCAATTTTTAAACCTAATTGGATAAGCTTTCGATTAAATGTAATTCCAATCGTGTATCAACCAATCAGAAGCCGTAAAGGATTCTATTCTGAGTACCATCTTGGGTAAAAAACTTGCCGGTAAAATGTAAACAAATAACTGCGCTCTTGTAACCGATACCTTAGTGAAAAAAATTTCCGAAAATTAAGCGCCCGAGCCAAAAGGCGCGCTAGCGTCTATCTAGATAATATCACATCTCAAAACATTATCTGATCACTCTCTGAATTTAAAGAACTAGTTTTTGCGCGCCGATCAGGCCAAAAATTGGAACTGATTTTTTCACCAAATATGGTACTGGTCAAAGAGACATGAAGATAATGTTAATTTACTGGCCTAATTTTTCGAAGGTCGTCCAGCACTGATCATATTGTCGACAAAACCGTTCTGATATGGAAAAGCTACATCGAAATTTGAAGAACGGCTTTATATGAAACAATTTCTTGAAAAATCACGTTTTTGAAACAGACTATAGTTTTTCCAGATTTTGCAAATATGATAATATTACTACTTTGGCAAGAGAAACTATTCTTGAACTACAATATTCAATTAATTTTTCTACTTTGCAATTTAACTAAATCGTTGGAATTTGCTTAGGGACCCTTTTGGCCAATTTTCACGAAATTAACTTTTTGCTAGAACAGCAATTGAGACATGGTCATTATGGTTAAAAACCAAAATTTACCTTCAAATTCAAGATAAATACATTCTTTTTCCGGTAAAAACAGTAGATATCACAAAAATGTTCTATTCTCTTCATACTTTGTCGACATTCGAGCCCACCCTAGATTTATATATAGAAATAAATACAAATAGGAAACAGACTATAGCATGAATTCACGTTGATAAAAAGTCCATTTGACCCCATTTCTCACTGTTTCACATTTTTTCCGAGCATAATGACTATTTTTGATATTTTTCAAAGCCTTATTAAAAAAAGTGTCATTTCTCTATAGGTTACAAGAGCGCAATTATTCGTAATGCATTTTCCATAGGGTACCACTAGTGTTCCGTAATTTTTTCTCGAAGACTACACAAATTAGGGAAAAACGGGTAGCAGTTCCTGTTACTAGAAATGCCAATGTTGCATAACAACTAAAAAACAATATAAGGTCATGCGGCTCAAATTGACTTAAAATGCAGTTGAAAAAGATCGTCTGCTTTTTCGCTTAATGAAAAAGGCATATTTTTAATGGGTCCGACGTGCAGAAATGGAAGATATATTCTATACTTCGTAAAATGTGAATATGATTTTCGGCAATTTTTAAACCTAATTGGATAAGCTTTCGATTAAATGTAATTCCAATCGTGTATCAACCAATCAGAAGCCGTAAAGGATTCTATTCTGAGTACCATCTTGGGTAAAAAACTTGCCGGTAAAATGTAAACAAATAACTGCGCTCTTGTAACCTATACCTTAGTGAAAAAAATTTCCGAAAATTAAGCGCCCGAGCCAAAAGGCGCGCTAGCGTCTATCTAGATAATATCACATCTCAAAACATTATCTGATCGTTCTCTGAATTTAAAGAACTAGTTTTTGCGCGCCGATCAGGCCAAAAATTGGAACTGATTTTTTCACCAAATATGGTACTGGTCAAAGAGACATGAAGATAATGTTAATTTACTGGCCTAATTTTTCGAAGGTCGTCCAGCACTGATCATATTGTCGACAAAACCGTTCTGATATGGAAAAGCTACATCGAATTTTGAAGAACGGCTTTATATGAAACAATTTCTTGAAAAATCACGTTTTTGAAACAGACTATAGTTTTTCCAGATTTTGCAAATATGATAATATTACTACTTTGGCAAGAGAAACTATTCTTGAACTACAATATTCAATGCCAAGATTAATTTTTCTACTTTGCAATTTAACTAAATCGTTGGAATTTGCTTAGGGACCCTTTTGGCCAATTTTCACGAAATTAACTTTTTGCGAGAACAGCAATTGAGACATGGTCATTATGGTTAAAAACCAAAATTTACCTTCAAATTCAAGATAAATACATTCTTTTTCCGGTAAAAACAGTAGATATCACAAAAATGTTCTATTCTCTTCATACTTTGTCGACATTCGAGCCCACCCTAGATTTATATATAGAAATAAATACAAATAGGAAACAGACTATAGCATGAATTCACGTTGATGAAAAGTCCATTTGACCCCATTTCTCACTGTTTCACATTTTTTCCGAGCATAATGACTATTTTTGATATTTTTCAAAGCCTTATTAAAAAAAGTGTCATTTCTCTATAGGTTACAAGAGCGCAATTATTCGTAATGCATTTTCCATAGGGTACCACTAGTGTTCCGTAATTTTTTCTCGAAGACTACACAAATTAGGGAAAAACGGGTAGCAGTTCCTGTTACTAGAAATGCCAATGTTGCATAACAACTAAAAAACAATATAAGGTCATGCGGCTCAAATTGACTTAAAATGCAGTTGAAAAAGATCGTCTGCTTTTTCGCTTAATGAAAAAGGCATATTTTTAATGGGTCCGACGTGCAGAAATGGAAGATATATTCTATACTTCGTAAAATGTGAATATGATTTTCGGCAATTTTTAAACCTAATTGGATAAGCTTTCGATTAAATGTAATTCCAATCGTGTATCAACCAATCAGAAGCCGTAAAGGATTCTATTCTGAGTACCATCTTGGGTAAAAAACTTGCCGGTAAAATGTAAACAAATAACTGCGCTCTTGTAACCTATACCTTAGTGAAAAAAATTTCCGAAAATTAAGCGCCCGAGCCAAAAGGCGCGCTAGCGTCTATCTAGATAATATCACATCTCAAAACATTATCTGATCACTCTCTGAATTTAAAGAACTAGTTTTTGCGCGCCGATCAGGCCAAAAATTGGAACTGATTTTTTCACCAAATATGGTACTGGTCAAAGAGACATGAAGATAATGTTAATTTACTGGCCTAATTTTTCGAAGGTCGTCCAGCACTGATCATATTGTCGACAAAACCGTTCTGATATGGAAAAGCTACATCGAATTTTGAAGAACGGCTTTATATGAAACAATTTCTTGAAAAATCACGTTTTTGAAACAGACTATAGTTTTTCCAGATTTTGCAAATATGATAATATTACTACTTTGGCAAGAGAAACTATTCTTGAACTACAATATTCAATGCCAAGATTAATTTTTCTACTTTGCAATTTAACTAAATCGTTGGAATTTGCTTAGGGACCCTTTTGGCCAATTTTCACGAAATTAACTTTTTGCTAGAACAGCAATTGAGACATGGTCATTATGGTTAAAAACCAAAATTTACCTTCAAATTCAAGATAAATACATTCTTTTTCCGGTAAAAACAGTAGATATCACAAAAATGTTCTATTCTCTTCATACTTTGTCGACATTCGAGCCCACCCTAGATTTATATATAGAAATAAATACAAATAGGAAACAGACTATAGCATGAATTCACGTTGATAAAAAGTCCATTTGACCCCATTTCTCACTGTTTCACATTTTTTCCGAGCATAATGACTATTTTTGATATTTTTCAAAGCCTTATTAAAAAAAGTGTCATTTCTCTATAGGTTACAAGAGCGCAATTATTCGTAATGCATTTTCCATAGGGTACCACTAGTGTTCCGTAATTTTTTCTCGAAGACTACACAAATTAGGGAAAAACGGGTAGCAGTTCCTGTTACTAGAAATGCCAATGTTGCATAACAACTAAAAAACAATATAAGGTCATGCGGCTCAAATTGACTTAAAATGCAGTTGAAAAAGATCGTCTGCTTTTTCGCTTAATGAAAAAGGCATATTTTTAATGGGTCCGACGTGCAGAAATGGAAGATATATTCTATACTTCGTAAAATGTGAATATGATTTTCGGCAATTTTTAAACCTAATTGGATAAGCTTTCGATTAAATGTAATTCCAATCGTGTATCAACCAATCAGAAGCCGTAAAGGATTCTATTCTGAGTACCATCTTGGGTAAAAAACTTGCCGGTAAAATGTAAACAAATAACTGCGCTCTTGTAACCTATACCTTAGTGAAAAAAATTTCCGAAAATTAAGCGCCCGAGCCAAAAGGCGCGCTAGCGTCTATCTAGATAATATCACATCTCAAAACATTATCTGATCACTCTCTGAATTTAAAGAACTAGTTTTTGCGCGCCGATCAGGCCAAAAATTGGAACTGATTTTTTCACCAAATATGGTACTGGTCAAAGAGACATGAAGATAATGTTAATTTACTGGCCTAATTTTTCGAAGGTCGTCCAGCACTGATCATATTGTCGACAAAACCGTTCTGATATGGAAAAGCTACATCGAATTTTGAAGAACGGCTTTATATGAAACAATTTCTTGAAAAATCACGTTTTTGAAACAGACTATAGTTTTTCCAGATTTTGCAAATATGATAATATTACTACTTTGGCAAGAGAAACTATTCTTGAACTACAATATTCAATGCCAAGATTAATTTTTCTACTTTGCAATTTAACTAAATCGTTGGAATTTGCTTAGGGACCCTTTTGGCCAATTTTCACGAAATTAACTTTTTGCTAGAACAGCAATTGAGACATGGTCATTATGGTTAAAAACCAAAATTTACCTTCAAATTCAAGATAAATACATTCTTTTTCCGGTAAAAACAGTAGATATCACAAAAATGTTCTATTCTCTTCATACTTTGTCGACATTCGAGCCCACCCTAGATTTATATATAGAAATAAATACAAATAGGAAACAGACTATAGCATGAATTCACGTTGATAAAAAGTCCATTTGACCCCATTTCTCACTGTTTCACATTTTTTCCGAGCATAATGACTATTTTTGATATTTTTCAAAGCCTTATTAAAAAAAGTGTCATTTCTCTATAGGTTACAAGAGCGCAATTATTCGTAATGCATTTTCCATAGGGTACCACTAGTGTTCCGTATTTTTTTCTCGAAGACTACACAAATTAGGGAAAAACGGGTAGCAGTTCCTGTTACTAGAAATGCCAATGTTGCATAACAACTAAAAAACAATATAAGGTCATGCGGCTCAAATTGACTTAAAATGCAGTTGAAAAAGATCGTCTGCTTTTTCGCTTAATGAAAAAGGCATATTTTTAATGGGTCCGACGTGCAGAAATGGAAGATATATTCTATGCTTCGTAAAATGTGAATATGAATTTCGGCAATTTTTAAACCTAATTGGATAAACTTTCGATTAAATGTAATTCCAATCGTGTATCAACCAATCAGAAGCCGTAAAGGATTCTATTCTGAGTACCATCTTGGGTAAAAAACT
Source organism: Mytilus galloprovincialis (assembly GCA_037788925.1). NCBI lineage: Eukaryota > Metazoa > Mollusca > Bivalvia > Mytilida > Mytilidae > Mytilus > Mytilus galloprovincialis. The sequence continues at coordinate 36,507,549 of CM075340.1, forward strand.
TGCCGGTAAAATGTAAACAAATAACTGCGCTCTTGTAACCTATACCTTAGTGAAAAAAATTTCCGAAAATTAAGCGCCCGAGCCAAAAGGCGCGCTAGCGTCTATCTAGATAATATCACATCTCAAAACATTATCTGATCACTCTCTGAATTTAAAGAACTAGTTTTTGCGCGCCGATCAGGCCAAAAATTGGAACTGATTTTTTCACCAAATATGGTACTGGTCAAAGAGACATGAAGATAATGTTAATTTACTGGCCTAATTTTTCGAAGGTCGTCCAGCACTGATCATATTGTCGACAAAACCGTTCTGATATGGAAAAGCTACATCGAATTTTGAAGAACGGCTTTATATGAAACAATTTCTTGAAAAATCACGTTTTTGAAACAGACTATAGTTTTTCCAGATTTTGCAAATATGATAATATTACTACTTTGGCAAGAGAAACTATTCTTGAACTACAATATTCAATGCCAAGATTAATTTTTCTACTTTGCAATTTAACTAAATCGTTGGAATTTGCTTAGGGACCCTTTTGGCCAATTTTCACGAAATTAACTTTTTGCTAGAACAGCAATTGAGACATGGTCATTATGGTTAAAAACCAAAATTTACCTTCAAATTCAAGATAAATACATTCTTTTTCCGGTAAAAACAGTAGATATCACAAAAATGTTCTATTCTCTTCATACTTTGTCGACATTCGAGCCCACCCCAGATTTATATATAGAAATAAATACAAATAGGAAACAGACTATAGCATGAATTCACGTTGATAAAAAGTCCATTTGACCCCATTTCTCACTGTTTCACATTTTTTCCGAGCATAATGACTATTTTTGATATTTTTCAAAGCCTTATTAAAAAAAGTGTCATTTCTCTATAGGTTACAAGAGCGCAATTATTCGTAATGCATTTTCCATAGGGTACCACTAGTGTTCCGTAATTTTTTCTCGAAGACTACACAAATTAGGGAAAAACGGGTAGCAGTTCCTGTTACTAGAAATGCCAATGTTGCATAACAACTAAAAAACAATATAAGGTCATGCGGCTCAAATTGACTTAAAATGCAGTTGAAAAAGATCGTCTGCTTTTTCGCTTAATGAAAAAGGCATATTTTTAATGGGTCCGACGTGCAGAAATGGAAGATATATTCTATACTTCGTAAAATGTGAATATGATTTTCGGCAATTTTTAAACCTAATTGGATAAGCTTTCGATTAAATGTAATTCCAATCGTGTATCAACCAATCAGAAGCCGTAAAGGATTCTATTCTGAGTACCATCTTGGGTAAAAAACTTGCCGGTAAAATGTAAACAAATAACTGCGCTCTTGTAACCTATACCTTAGTGAAAAAAATTTCCGAAAATTAAGCGCCCGAGCCAAAAGGCGCGCTAGCGTCTATCTAGATAATATCACATCTCAAAACATTATCTGATCACTCTCTGAATTTAAAGAACTAGTTTTTGCGCGCCGATCAGGCCAAAAATTGGAACTGATTTTTTCACCAAATATGGTACTGGTCAAAGAGACATGAAGATAATGTTAATTTACTGGCCTAATTTTTCGAAGGTCGTCCAGCACTGATCATATTGTCGACAAAACCGTTCTGATATGGAAAAGCTACATCGAATTTTGAAGAACGGCTTTATATGAAACAATTTCTTGAAAAATCACGTTTTTGAAACAGACTATAGTTTTTCCAGATTTTGCAAATATGATAATATTACTACTTTGGCAAGAGAAACTATTCTTGAACTACAATATTCAATGCCAAGATTAATTTTTCTACTTTGCAATTTAACTAAATCGTTGGAATTTGCTTAGGGACCCTTTTGGCCAATTTTCACGAAATTAACTTTTTGCGAGAACAGCAATTGAGACATGGTCATTATGGTTAAAAACCAAAATTTACCTTCAAATTCAAGATAAATACATTCTTTTTCCGGTAAAAACAGTAGATATCACAAAAATGTTCTATTCTCTTCATACTTTGTCGACATTCGAGCCCACCCTAGATTTATATATAGAAATAAATACAAATAGGAAACAGACTATAGCATGAATTCACGTTGATAAAAAGTCCATTTGACCCCATTTCTCACTGTTTCACATTTTTTCCGAGCATAATGACTATTTTTGATATTTTTCAAAGCCTTATTAAAAAAAGTGTCATTTCTCTATAGGTTACAAGAGCGCAATTATTCGTAATGCATTTTCCATAGGGTACCACTAGTGTTCCGTAATTTTTTCTCGAAGACTACACAAATTAGGGAAAAACGGGTAGCAGTTCCTGTTACTAGAAATGCCAATGTTGCATAACAACTAAAAAACAATATAAGGTCATGCGGCTCAAATTGACTTAAAATGCAGTTGAAAAAGATCGTCTGCTTTTTCGCTTAATGAAAAAGGCATATTTTTAATGGGTCCGACGTGCAGAAATGGAAGATATATTCTATACTTCGTAAAATGTGAATATGATTTTCGGCAATTTTTAAACCTAATTGGATAAGCTTTCGATTAAATGTAATTCCAATCGTGTATCAACCAATCAGAAGCCGTAAAGGATTCTATTCTGAGTACCATCTTGGGTAAAAAACTTGCCGGTAAAATGTAAACAAATAACTGCGCTCTTGTAACCTATACCTTAGTGAAAAAAATTTCCGAAAATTAAGCGCCCGAGCCAAAAGGCGCGCTAGTGTCTATCTAGATAATATCACATCTCAAAACATTATCTGATCACTCTCTGAATTTAAAGAACTAGTTTTTGCGCGCCGATCAGGCCAAAAATTGGAACTGATTTTTTCACCAAATATGGTACTGGTCAAAGAGACATGAAGATAATGTTAATTTACTGGCCTAATTTTTCGAAGGTCGTCCAGCACTGATCATATTGTCGACAAAACCGTTCTGATATGGAAAAGCTACATCGAATTTTGAAGAACGGCTTTATATGAAACAATTTCTTGAAAAATCACGTTTTTGAAACAGACTATAGTTTTTCCAGATTTTGCAAATATGATAATATTACTACTTTGGCAAGAGAAACTATTCTTGAACTACAATATTCAATGCCAAGATTAATTTTTCTACTTTGCAATTTAACTAAATCGTTGGAATTTGCTTAGGGACCCTTTTGGCCAATTTTCACGAAATTAACTTTTTGCTAGAACAGCAATTGAGACATGGTCATTATGGTTAAAAACCAAAATTTACCTTCAAATTCAAGATAAATACATTCTTTTTCCGGTAAAAACAGTAGATATCACAAAAAAGTTCTATTCTCTTCATACTTTGTCGACATTCGAGCCCACCCTAGATTTAAATATAGAAATAAATACAAATAGGAAACAGACTATAGCATGAATTCACGTTGATAAAAAGTCCATTTGACCCCATTTCTCACTGTTTCACATTTTTTCCGAGCATAATGACTATTTTTGATATTTTTCAAAGCCTTATTAAAAAAAGTGTCATTTCTCTATAGGTTACAAGAGCGCAATTATTCGTAATGCATTTTCCATAGGGTACCACTAGTGTTCCGTAATTTTTTCTCGAAGACTACACAAATTAGGGAAAAACGGGTAGCAGTTCCTGTTACTAGAAATGCCAATGTTGCATAACAACTAAAAAACAATATAAGGTCATGCGGCTCAAATTGACTTAAAATGCAGTTGAAAAAGATCGTCTGCTTTTTCGCTTAATGAAAAAGGCATATTTTTAATGGGTCCGACGTGCAGAAATGGAAGATATATTCTATACTTCGTAAAATGTGAATATGATTTTCGGCAATTTTTAAACCTAATTGGATAAGCTTTCGATTAAATGTAATTCCAATCGTGTATCAACCAATCAGAAGCCGTAAAGGATTCTATTCTGAGTACCATCTTGGGTAAAAAAACTTGCCGGTAAAATGTAAACAAATAACTGCGCTCTTGTAACCTATACCTTAGTGAAAAAAATTTCCGAAAATTAAGCGCCCGAGCCAAAAGGCGCGCTAGCGTCTATCTAGATAATATCACATCTCAAAACATTATCTGATCACTCTCTGAATTTAAAGAACTAGTTTTTGCGCGCCGATCAGGCCAAAAATTGGAACTGATTTTTTCACCAAATATGGTACTGGTCAAAGAGACATGAAGATAATGTTAATTTACTGGCCTAATTTTTCGAAGGTCGTCCAGCACTGATCATATTGTCGACAAAACCGTTCTGATATGGAAAAGCTACATCGAATTTTGAAGAACGGCTTTATATGAAACAATTTCTTGAAAAATCACGTTTTTGAAACAGACTATAGTTTTTCCAGATTTTGCAAATATGATAATATTACTACTTTGGCAAGAGAAACTATTCTTGAACTACAATATTCAATGCCAAGATTAATTTTTCTACTTTGCAATTTAACTAAATCGTTGGAATTTGCTTAGGGACCCTTTTGGCCAATTTTCACGAAATTAACTTTTTGCTAGAACAGCAATTGAGACATGGTCATTATGGTTAAAAACCAAAATTTACCTTCAAATTCAAGATAAATACATTCTTTTTCCGGTAAAAACAGTAGATATCACAAAAAAGTTCTATTCTCTTCATACTTTGTCGACATTCGAGCCCACCCTAGATTTATATATAGAAATAAATACAAATAGGAAACAGACTATAGCATGAATTCACGTTGATAAAAAGTCCATTTGACCCCATTTCTCACTGTTTCACATTTTTTCCGAGCATAATGACTATTTTTGATATTTTTCAAAGCCTTATTAAAAAAAGTGTCATTTCTCTATAGGTTACAAGAGCGCAATTATTCGTAATGCATTTTCCATAGGGTACCACTAGTGTTCCGTAATTTTTTCTCGAAGACTACACAAATTAGGGAAAAACGGGTAGCAGTTCCTGTTACTAGAAATGCCAATGTTGCATAACAACTAAAAAACAATATAAGGTCATGCGGCTCAAATTGACTTAAAATGCAGTTGAAAAAGATCGTCTGCTTTTTCGCTTAATGAAAAAGGCATATTTTTAATGGGTCCGACGTGCAGAAATGGAAGATATATTCTATACTTCGTAAAATGTGAATATGATTTTCGGCAATTTTTAAACCTAATTGGATAAGCTTTCGATTAAATGTAATTCCAATCGTGTATCAACCAATCAGAAGCCGTAAAGGATTCTATTCTGAGTACCATCTTGGGTAAAAAACTTGCCGGTAAAATGTAAACAAATAACTGCGCTCTTGTAACCTATACCTTAGTGAAAAAAATTTCCGAAAATTAAGCGCCCGAGCCAAAAGGCGCGCTAGCGTCTATCTAGATAATATCACATCTCAAAACATTATCTGATCACTCTCTGAATTTAAAGAACTAGTTTTTGCGCGCCGATCAGGCCAAAAATTGGAACTGATTTTTTCACCAAATATGGTACTGGTCAAAGAGACATGAAGATAATGTTAATTTACTGGCCTAATTTTTCGAAGGTCGTCCAGCACTGATCATATTGTCGACAAAACCGTTCTGATATGGAAAAGCTACATCGAATTTTGAAGAACGGCTTTATATGAAACAATTTCTTGAAAAATCACGTTTTTGAAACAGACTATAGTTTTTCCAGATTTTGCAAATATGATAATATTACTACTTTGGCAAGAGAAACTATTCTTGAACTACAATATTCAATGCCAAGATTAATTTTTCTACTTTGCAATTTAACTAAATCGTTGGAATTTGCTTAGGGACCCTTTTGGCCAATTTTCACGAAATTAACTTTTTGCTAGAACAGCAATTGAGACATGGTCATTATGGTTAAAAACCAAAATTTACCTTCAAATTCAAGATAAATACATTCTTTTTCCGGTAAAAACAGTAGATATCACAAAAATGTTCTATTCTCTTCATACTTTGTCGACATTCGAGCCCACCCTAGATTTATATATAGAAATAAATACAAATAGGAAACAGACTATAGCATGAATTCACGTTGATAAAAAGTCCATTTGACCCCATTTCTCACTGTTTCACATTTTTTCCGAGCATAATGACTATTTTTGATATTTTTCAAAGCCTTATTAAAAAAAGTGTCATTTCTCTATAGGTTACAAGAGCGCAATTATTCGTAATGCATTTTCCATAGGGTACCACTAGTGTTCCGTAATTTTTTCTCGAAGACTACACAAATTAGGGAAAAACGGGTAGCAGTTCCTGTTACTAGAAATGCCAATGTTGCATAACAACTAAAAAACAATATAAGGTCATGCGGCTCAAATTGACTTAAAATGCAGTTGAAAAAGATCGTCTGCTTTTTCGCTTAATGAAAAAGGCATATTTTTAATGGGTCCGACGTGCAGAAATGGAAGATATATTCTATACTTCGTAAAATGTGAATATGATTTTCGGCAATTTTTAAACCTAATTGGATAAGCTTTCGATTAAATGTAATTCCAATCGTGTATCAACCAATCAGAAGCCGTAAAGGATTCTATTCTGAGTACCATCTTGGGTAAAAAACTTGCCGGTAAAATGTAAACAAATAACTGCGCTCTTGTAACCTATACCTTAGTGAAAAAAATTTCCGAAAATTAAGCGCCCGAGCCAAAAGGCGCGCTAGCGTCTATCTAGATAATATCACATCTCAAAACATTATCTGATCACTCTCTGAATTTAAAGAACTAGTTTTTGCGCGCCGATCAGGCCAAAAATTGGAACTGATTTTTTCACCAAATATGGTACTGGTCAAAGAGACATGAAGATAATGTTAATTTACTGGCCTAATTTTTCGAAGGTCGTCCAGCACTGATCATATTGTCGACAAAACCGTTCTGATATGGAAAAGCTACATCGAATTTTGAAGAACGGCTTTATATGAAACAATTTCTTGAAAAATCACGTTTTTGAAACAGACTATAGTTTTTCCAGATTTTGCAAATATGATAATATTACTACTTTGGCAAGAGAAACTATTCTTGAACTACAATATTCAATGCCAAGATTAATTTTTCTACTTTGCAATTTAACTAAATCGTTGGAATTTGCTTAGGGACCCTTTTGGCCAATTTTCACGAAATTAACTTTTTGCTAGAACAGCAATTGAGACATGGTCATTATGGTTAAAAACCAAAATTTACCTTCAAATTCAAGATAAATACATTCTTTTTCCGGTAAAAACAGTAGATATCACAAAAATGTTCTATTCTCTTCATACTTTGTCGACATTCGAGCCCACCCTAGATTTATATATAGAAATAAATACAAATAGGAAACAGACTATAGCATGAATTCACGTTGATAAAAAGTCCATTTGAACCCATTTCTCACTGTTTCACATTTTTTCCGAGCATAATGACTATTTTTGATATTTTTCAAAGCCTTATTAAAAAAAGTGTCATTTCTCTATAGGTTACAAGAGCGCAATTATTCGTAATGCATTTTCCATAGGGTACCACTAGTGTTCCGTAATTTTTTCTCGAAGACTACACAAATTAGGGAAAAACGGGTAGCAGTTCCTGTTACTAGAAATGCCAATGTTGCATAACAACTAAAAAACAATATAAGGTCATGCGGCTCAAATTGACTTAAAATGCAGTTGAAAAAGATCGTCTGCTTTTTCGCTTAATGAAAAAGGCATATTTTTAATGGGTCCGACGTGCAGAAATGGAAGATATATTCTATACTTCGTAAAATGTGAATATGATTTTCGGCAATTTTTAAACCTAATTGGATAAGCTTTCGATTAAATGTAATTCCAATCGTGTATCAACCAATCAGAAGCCGTAAAGGATTCTATTCTGAGTACCATCTTGGGTAAAAAACTTGCCGGTAAAATGTAAACAAATAACTGCGCTCTTGTAACCTATACCTTAGTGAAAAAAATTTCCGAAAATTAAGCGCCCGAGCCAAAAGGCGCGCTAGCGTCTATCTAGATAATATCACATCTCAAAACATTATCTGATCACTCTCTGAATTTAAAGAACTAGTTTTTGCGCGCCGATCAGGCCAAAAATTGGAACTGATTTTTTCACCAAATATGGTACTGGTCAAAGAGACATGAAGATAATGTTAATTTACTGGCCTAATTTTTCGAAGGTCGTCCAGCACTGATCATATTGTCGACAAAACCGTTCTGATATGGAAAAGCTACATCGAATTTTGAAGAACGGCTTTATATGAAACAATTTCTTGAAAAATCACGTTTTTGAAACAGACTATAGTTTTTCCAGATTTTGCAAATATGATAATATTACTACTTTGGCAAGAGAAACTATTCTTGAACTACAATATTCAATGCCAAGATTAATTTTTCTACTTTGCAATTTAACTAAATCGTTGGAATTTGCTTAGGGACCCTTTTGGCCAATTTTCACGAAATTAACTTTTTGCTAGAACAGCAATTGAGACATGGTCATTATGGTTAAAAACCAAAATTTACCTTCAAATTCAAGATAAATACATTCTTTTTCCGGTAAAAACAGTAGATATCACAAAAATGTTCTATTCTCTTCATACTTTGTCGACATTCGAGCCCACCCTAGATTTATATATAGAAATAAATACAAATAGGAAACAGACTATAGCATGAATTCACGTTGATAAAAAGTCCATTTGACCCCATTTCTCACTGTTTCACATTTTTTCCGAGCATAATGACTATTTTTGATATTTTTCAAAGCCTTATTAAAAAAAGTGTCATTTCTCTATAGGTTACAAGAGCGCAATTATTCGTAATGCATTTTCCATAGGGTACCACTAGTGTTCCGTAATTTTTTCTCGAAGACTACACAAATTAGGGAAAAACGGGTAGCAGTTCCTGTTACTAGAAATGCCAATGTTGCATAACAACTAAAAAACAATATAAGGTCATGCGGCTCAAATTGACTTAAAATGCAGTTGAAAAAGATCGTCTGCTTTTTCGCTTAATGAAAAAGGCATATTTTTAATGGGTCCGACGTGCAGAAATGGAAGATATATTCTATACTTCGTAAAATGTGAATATGATTTTCGGCAATTTTTAAACCTAATTGGATAAGCTTTCGATTAAATGTAATTCCAATCGTGTATCAACCAATCAGAAGCCGTAAAGGATTCTATTCTGAGTACCATCTTGGGTAAAAAACTTGCCGGTAAAATGTAAACAAATAACTGCGCTCTTGTAACCTATACCTTAGTGAAAAAAATTTCCGAAAATTAAGCGCCCGAGCCAAAAGGCGCGCTAGCGTCTATCTAGATAATATCACATCTCAAAACATTATCTGATCACTCTCTGAATTTAAAGAACTAGTTTTTGCGCGCCGATCAGGCCAAAAATTGGAACTGATTTTTTCACCAAATATGGTACTGGTCAAAGAGACATGAAGATAATGTTAATTTACTGGCCTAATTTTTCGAAGGTCGTCCAGCACTGATCATATTGTCGACAAAACCGTTCTGATATGGAAAAGCTACATCGAATTTTGAAGAACGGCTTTATATGAAACAATTTCTTGAAAAATCACGTTTTTGAAACAGACTATAGTTTTTCCAGATTTTGCAAATATGATAATATTACTACTTTGGCAAGAGAAACTATTCTTGAACTACAATATTCAATGCCAAGATTAATTTTTCTACTTTGCAATTTAACTAAATCGTTGGAATTTGCTTAGGGACCCTTTTGGCCAATTTTCACGAAATTAACTTTTTGCTAGAACAGCAATTGAGACATGGTCATTATGGTTAAAAACCAAAATTTACCTTCAAATTCAAGATAAATACATTCTTTTTCCGGTAAAAACAGTAGATATCACAAAAATGTTCTATTCTCTTCATACTTTGTCGACATTCGAGCCCACCCTAGATTTATATATAGAAATAAATACAAATAGGAAACAGACTATAGCATGAATTCACGTTGATAAAAAGTCCATTTGACCCCATTTCTCACTGTTTCACATTTTTTCCGAGCATAATGACTATTTTTGATATTTTTCAAAGCCTTATTAAAAAAAGTGTCATTTCTCTATAGGTTACAAGAGCGCAATTATTCGTAATGCATTTTCCATAGGGTACCACTAGTGTTCCGTAATTTTTTCTCGAAGACTACACAAATTAGGGAAAAACGGGTAGCAGTTCCTGTTACTAGAAATGCCAATGTTGCATAACAACTAAAAAACAATATAAGGTCATGCGGCTCAAATTGACTTAAAATGCAGTTGAAAAAGATCGTCTGCTTTTTCGCTTAATGAAAAAGGCATATTTTTAATGGGTCCGACGTGCAGAAATGGAAGATATATTCTATACTTCGTAAAATGTGAATATGATTTTCGGCAATTTTTAAACCTAATTGGATAAGCTTTCGATTAAATGTAATTCCAATCGTGTATCAACCAATCAGAAGCCGTAAAGGATTCTATTCTGAGTACCATCTTGGGTAAAAAACTTGCCGGTAAAATGTAAACAAATAACTGCGCTCTTGTAACCTATACCTTAGTGAAAAAAATTTCCGAAAATTAAGCGCCCGAGCCAAAAGGCGCGCTAGCGTCTATCTAGATAATATCACATCTCAAAACATTATCTGATCACTCTCTGAATTTAAAGAACTAGTTTTTGCGCGCCGATCAGGCCAAAAATTGGAACTGATTTTTTCACCAAATATGGTACTGGTCAAAGAGACATGAAAATAATGTTAATTTACTGGCCTAATTTTTCGAAGGTCGTCCAGCACTGATCATATTGTCGACAAAACCGTTCTGATATGGAAAAGCTACATCGAATTTTGAAGAACGGCTTTATATGAAACAATTTCTTGAAAAATCACGTTTTTGAAACAGACTATAGTTTTTCCAGATTTTGCAAATATGATAATATTACTACTTTGGCAAGAGAAACTATTCTTGAACTACAATATTCAATGCCAAGATTAATTTTTCTACTTTGCAATTTAACTAAATCGTTGGAATTTGCTTAGGGACCCTTTTGGCCAATTTTCACGAAATTAACTTTTTGCTAGAACAGCAATTGAGACATGGTCATTATGGTTAAAAACCAAAATTTACCTTCAAATTCAAGATAAATACATTCTTTTTCCGGTAAAAACAGTAGATATCACAAAAATGTTCTATTCTCTTCATACTTTGTCGACATTCGAGCCCACCCTAGATTTATATATAGAAATAAATACAAATAGGAAACAGACTATAGCATGAATTCACGTTGATAAAAAGTCCATTTGAACCCATTTCTCACTGTTTCACATTTTTTCCGAGCATAATGACTATTTTTGATATTTTTCAAAGCCTTATTAAAAAAAGTGTCATTTCTCTATAGGTTACAAGAGCGCAATTATTCGTAATGCATTTTCCATAGGGTACCACTAGTGTTCCGTAATTTTTTCTCGAAGACTACACAAATTAGGGAAAAACGGGTAGCAGTTCCTGTTACTAGAAATGCCAATGTTGCATAACAACTAAAAAACAATATAAGGTCATGCGGCTCAAATTGACTTAAAATGCAGTTGAAAAAGATCGTCTGCTTTTTCGCTTAATGAAAAAGGCATATTTTTAATGGGTCCGACGTGCAGAAATGGAAGATATATTCTATACTTCGTAAAATGTGAATATGATTTTCGGCAATTTTTAAACCTAATTGGATAAGCTTTCGATTAAATGTAATTCCAATCGTGTATCAACCAATCAGAAGCCGTAAAGGATTCTATTCTGAGTACCATCTTGGGTAAAAAACTTGCCGGTAAAATGTAAACAAATAACTGCGCTCTTGTAACCTATACCTTAGTGAAAAAAATTTCCGAAAATTAAGCGCCCGAGCCAAAAGGCGCGCTAGCGTCTATCTAGATAATATCACATCTCAAAACATTATCTGATCACTCTCTGAATTTAAAGAACTAGTTTTTGCGCGCCGATCAGGCCAAAAATTGGAACTGATTTTTTCACCAAATATGGTACTGGTCAAAGAGACATGAAAATAATGTTAATTTACTGGCCTAATTTTTCGAAGGTCGTCCAGCACTGATCATATTGTCGACAAAACCGTTCTGATATGGAAAAGCTACATCGAATTTTGAAGAACGGCTTTATATGAAACAATTTCTTGAAAAATCACGTTTTTGAAACAGACTATAGTTTTTCCAGATTTTGCAAATATGATAATATTACTACTTTGGCAAGAGAAACTATTCTTGAACTACAATATTCAATGCCAAGATTAATTTTTCTACTTTGCAATTTAACTAAATCGTTGGAATTTGCTTAGGGACCCTTTTGGCCAATTTTCACGAAATTAACTTTTTGCTAGAACAGCAATTGAGACATGGTCATTATGGTTAAAAACCAAAATTTACCTTCAAATTCAAGATAAATACATTCTTTTTCCGGTAAAAACAGTAGATATCACAAAAATGTTCTATTCTCTTCATACTTTGTCGACATTCGAGCCCATCCTAGATTTATATATAGAAATAAATACAAATAGGAAACAGACTATAGCATGAATTCACGTTGATAAAAAGTCCATTTGACCCCATTTCTCACTGTTTCACATATTTTCCGAGCATAATGACTATTTTTGATATTTTTCAAAGCCTTATTAAAAAAAGTGTCATTTCTCTATAGGTTACAAGAGCGCAATTATTCGTAATGCATTTTCCATAGGGTACCACTAGTGTTCCGTAATTTTTTCTCGAAGACTACACAAATTAGGGAAAAACGGGTAGCAGTTCCTGTTACTAGAAATGCCAATGTTGCATAACAACTAAAAAACAATATAAGGTCATGCGGCTCAAATTGACTTAAAATGCAGTTGAAAAAGATCGTCTGCTTTTTCGCTTAATGAAAAAGGCATATTTTTAATGGGTCCGACGTGCAGAAATGGAAGATATATTCTATACTTCGTAAAATGTGAATATGATTTTCGGCAATTTTTAAACCTAATTGGATAAGCTTTCGATTAAATGTAATTCCAATCGTGTATCAACCAATCAGAAGCCGTAAAGGATTCTATTCTGAGTACCATCTTGGGTAAAAAACTTGCCGGTAAAATGTAAACAAATAACTGCGCTCTTGTAACCTATACCTCAGTGAAAAAAATTTCCGAAAATTAAGCGCCCGAGCCAAAAGGCGCGCTAGCGTCTATCTAGATAATATCACATCTCAAAACATTATCTGATCACTCTCTGAATTTAAAGAACTAGTTTTTGCGCGCCGATCAGGCCAAAAATTGGAACTGATTTTTTCACCAAATATGGTACTGGTCAAAGAGACATGAAGATAATGTTAATTTACTGGCCTAATTTTTCGAAGGTCGTCCAGCACTGATCATATTGTCGACAAAACCGTTCTGATATGGAAAAGCTACATCGAATTTTGAAGAACGGCTTTATATGAAACAATTTCTTGAAAAATCACGTTTTTGAAACAGACTATAGTTTTTCCAGATTTTGCAAATATGATAATATTACTACTTTGGCAAGAGAAACTATTCTTGAACTACAATATTCAATGCCAAGATTAATTTTTCTACTTTGCAATTTAACTAAATCGTTGGAATTTGCTTAGGGACCCTTTTGGCCAATTTTCACGAAATTAACTTTTTGCTAGAACAGCAATTGAGACATGGTCATTATGGTTAAAAACCAAAATTTACCTTCAAATTCAAGATAAATACATTCTTTTTCCGGTAAAAACAGTAGATATCACAAAAATGTTCTATTCTCTTCATACTTTGTCGACATTCGAGCCCACCCTAGATTTATATATAGAAATAAATACAAATAGGAAACAGACTATAGCATGAATTCACGTTGATAAAAAGTCCATTTGAACCCATTTCTCACTGTTTCACATTTTTTCCGAGCATAATGACTATTTTTGATATTTTTCAAAGCCTTATTAAAAAAAGTGTCATTTCTCTATAGGTTACAAGAGCGCAATTATTCGTAATGCATTTTCCATAGGGTACCACTAGTGTTCCGTAATTTTTTCTCGAAGACTACACAAATTAGGGAAAAACGGGTAGCAGTTCCTGTTACTAGAAATGCCAATGTTGCATAACAACTAAAAAACAATATAAGGTCATGCGGCTCAAATTGACTTAAAATGCAGTTGAAAAAGATCGTCTGCTTTTTCGCTTAATGAAAAAGGCATATTTTTAATGGGTCCGACGTGCAGAAATGGAAGATATATTCTATACTTCGTAAAATGTGAATATGATTTTCGGCAATTTTTAAACCTAATTGGATAAGCTTTCGATTAAATGTAATTCCAATCGTGTATCAACCAATCAGAAGCCGTAAAGGATTCTATTCTGAGTACCATCTTGGGTAAAAAACTTGCCGGTAAAATGTAAACAAATAACTGCGCTCTTGTAACCTATACCTTAGTGAAAAAAATTTCCGAAAATTAAGCGCCCGAGCCAAAAGGCGCGCTAGCGTCTATCTAGATAATATCACATCTCAAAACATTATCTGATCACTCTCTGAATTTAAAGAACTAGTTTTTGCGCGCCGATCAGGCCAAAAATTGGAACTGATTTTTTCACCAAATATGGTACTGGTCAAAGAGACATGAAGATAATGTTAATTTACTGGCCTAATTTTTCGAAGGTCGTCCAGCACTGATCATATTGTCGACAAAACCGTTCTGATATGGAAAAGCTACATCGAATTTTGAAGAACGGCTTTATATGAAACAATTTCTTGAAAAATCACGTTTTTGAAACAGACTATAGTTTTTCCAGATTTTGCAAATATGATAATATTACTACTTTGGCAAGAGAAACTATTCTTGAACTACAATATTCAATGCCAAGATTAATTTTTCTACTTTGCAATTTAACTAAATCGTTGGAATTTGCTTAGGGACCCTTTTGGCCAATTTTCACGAAATTAACTTTTTGCTAGAACAGCAATTGAGACATGGTCATTATGGTTAAAAACCAAAATTTACCTTCAAATTCAAGATAAATACATTCTTTTTCCGGTAAAAACAGTAGATATCACAAAAATGTTCTATTCTCTTCATACTTTGTCGACATTCGAGCCCACCCTAGATTTATATATAGAAATAAATACAAATAGGAAACAGACTATAGCATGAATTCACGTTGATAAAAAGTCCATTTGAACCCATTTCTCACTGTTTCACATTTTTTTCCGAGCATAATGACTATTTTTGATATTTTTCAAAGCCTTATTAAAAAAAGTGTCATTTCTCTATAGGTTACAAGAGCGCAATTATTCGTAATGCATTTTCCATAGGGTACCACTAGTGTTCCGTAATTTTTTCTCAAAGACTACACAAATTAGGGAAAAACGGGTAGCAGTTCCTGTTACTAGAAATGCCAATGTTGCATAACAACTAAAAAACAATATAAGGTCATGCGGCTCAAATTGACTTAAAATGCAGTTGAAAAAAATCGTCTGCTTTTTCGCTTAATGAAAAAGGCATATTTTTAATGGGTCCGACGTGCAGAAATGGAAGATATATTCTATACTTCGTAAAATGTGAATATGATTTTCGGCAATTTTTAAACCTAATTGGATAAGCTTTCGATTAAATGTAATTCCAATCGTGTATCAACCAATCAGAAGCCGTAAAGGATTCTATTCTGAGTACCATCTTGGGTAAAAAACTTGCCGGTAAAATGTAAACAAATAACTGCGCTCTTGTAACCTATACCTTAGTGAAAAAAATTTCCGAAAATTAAGCGCCCGAGCAAAAAGGCGCGCTAGCGTCTATCTAGATAATATCACATCTCAAAACATTATCTGATCACTCTCTGAATTTAAAGAACTAGTTTTTGCGCGCCGATCAGGCCAAAAATTGGAACTGATTTTTTCACCAAATATGGTACTGGTCAAAGAGACATGAAGATAATGTTAATTTACTGGCCTAATTTTTCGAAGGTCGTCCAGCACTGATCATATTGTCGACAAAACCGTTCTGATATGGAAAAGCTACATCGAATTTTGAAGAACGGCTTTATATGAAACAATTTCTTGAAAAATCACGTTTTTGAAACAGACTATAGTTTTTCCAGATTTTGCAAATATGATAATATTACTACTTTGGCAAGAGAAACTATTCTTGAACTACAATATTCAATGCCAAGATTAATTTTTCTACTTTGCAATTTAACTAAATCGTTGGAATTTGCTTAGGGACCCTTTTGGCCAATTTTCACGAAATTAACTTTTTGCTAGAACAGCAATTGAGACATGGTCATTATGGTTAAAAACCAAAATTTACCTTCAAATTCAAGATAAATACATTCTTTTTCCGGTAAAAACAGTAGATATCACAAAAATGTTCTATTCTCTTCATACTTTGTCGACATTCGAGCCCACCCTAGATTTATATATAGAAATAAATACAAATAGGAAACAGACTATAGCATGAATTCACGTTGATAAAAAGTCCATTTGAACCCATTTCTCACTGTTTCACATTTTTTCCGAGCATAATGACTATTTTGGATATTTTTCAAAGCCTTATTAAAAAAAGTGTCATTTCTCTATAGGTTACAAGAGCGCAATTATTCGTAATGCATTTTCCATAGGGTACCACTAGTGTTCCGTAATTTTTTCTCGAAGACTACACAAATTAGGGAAAAACGGGTAGCAGTTCCTGTTACTAGAAATGCCAATGTTGCATAACAACTAAAAAACAATATAAGGTCATGCGGCTCAAATTGACTTAAAATGCAGTTGAAAAAGATCGTCTGCTTTTTCGCTTAATGAAAAAGGCATATTTTTAATGGGTCCGACGTGCAGAAATGGAAGATATATTCTATACTTCGTAAAATGTGAATATGATTTTCGGCAATTTTTAAACCTAATTGGATAAGCTTTCGATTAAATGTAATTCCAATCGTGTATCAACCAATCAGAAGCCGTAAAGGATTCTATTCTGAGTACCATCTTGGGTAAAAAAACTTGCCGGTAAAATGTAAACAAATAACTGCGCTCTTGTAACCTATACCTTAGTGAAAAAAATTTCCGAAAATTAAGCGCCCGAGCCAAAAGGCGCGCTAGCGTCTATCTAGATAATATCACATCTCAAAACATTATCTGATCACTCTCTGAATTTAAAGAACTAGTTTTTGCGCGCCGATCAGGCCAAAAATTGGAACTGATTTTTTCACCAAATATGGTACTGGTCAAAGAGACATGAAGATAATGTTAATTTACTGGCCTAATTTTTCGAAGGTCGTCCAGCACTGATCATATTGTCGACAAAACCGTTCTGATATGGAAAAGCTACATCGAATTTTGAAGAACGGCTTTATATGAAACAATTTCTTGAAAAATCACGTTTTTGAAACAGACTATAGTTTTTCCAGATTTTGCAAATATGATAATATTACTACTTTGGCAAGAGAAACTATTCTTGAACTACAATATTCAATGCCAAGATTAATTTTTCTACTTTGCAATTTAACTAAATCGTTGGAATTTGCTTAGGGACCCTTTTGGCCAATTTTCACGAAATTAACTTTTTGCTAGAACAGCAATTGAGACATGGTCATTATGGTTAAAAACCAAAATTTACCTTCAAATTCAAGATAAATACATTCTTTTTCCGGTAAAAACAGTAGATATCACAAAAATGTTCTATTCTCTTCATACTTTGTCGACATTCGAGCCCACCCTAGATTTATATATAGAAATAAATACAAATAGGAAACAGACTATAGCATGAATTCACGTTGATAAAAAGTCCATTTGAACCCATTTCTCACTGTTTCACATTTTTTCCGAGCATAATGACTATTTTTGATATTTTTCAAAGCCTTATTAAAAAAAGTGTCATTTCTCTATAGGTTACAAGAGCGCAATTATTCGTAATGCATTTTCCATAGGGTACCACTAGTGTTCCGTAATTTTTTCTCGAAGACTACACAAATTAGGGAAAAACGGGTAGCAGTTCCTGTTACTAGAAATGCCAATGTTGCATAACAACTAAAAAACAATATAAGGTCATGCGGCTCAAATTGACTTAAAATGCAGTTGAAAAAGATCGTCTGCTTTTTCGCTTAATGAAAAAGGCATATTTTTAATGGGTCCGACGTGCAGAAATGGAAGATATATTCTATACTTCGTAAAATGTGAATATGATTTTCGGCAATTTTTAAACCTAATTGGATAAGCTTTCGATTAAATGTAATTCCAATCGTGTATCAACCAATCAGAAGCC
Organism: Mytilus galloprovincialis; assembly: GCA_037788925.1. Taxonomy (NCBI): domain Eukaryota; kingdom Metazoa; phylum Mollusca; class Bivalvia; order Mytilida; family Mytilidae; genus Mytilus; species Mytilus galloprovincialis. Next base: position 36,525,725 of record CM075340.1, read on the forward strand.
GTAAAGGATTCTATTCTGAGTACCATCTTGGGTAAAAAACTTGCCGGTAAAATGTAAACAAATAACTGCGCTCTTGTAACCTATACCTTAGTGAAAAAAATTTCCGAAAATTAAGCGCCCGAGCCAAAAGGCGCGCTAGCGTCTATCTAGATAATATCACATCTCAAAACATTATCTGATCACTCTCTGAATTTAAAGAACTAGTTTTTGCGCGCCGATCAGGCCAAAAATTGGAACTGATTTTTTCACCAAATATGGTACTGGTCAAAGAGACATGAAGATAATGTTAATTTACTGGCCTAATTTTTCGAAGGTCGTCCAGCACTGATCATATTGTCGACAAAACCGTTCTGATATGGAAAAGCTACATCGAATTTTGAAGAACGGCTTTATATGAAACAATTTCTTGAAAAATCACGTTTTTGAAACAGACTATAGTTTTTCCAGATTTTGCAAATATGATAATATTACTACTTTGGCAAGAGAAACTATTCTTGAACTACAATATTCAATGCCAAGATTAATTTTTCTACTTTGCAATTTAACTAAATCGTTGGAATTTGCTTAGGGACCCTTTTGGCCAATTTTCACGAAATTAACTTTTTGCTAGAACAGCAATTGAGACATGGTCATTATGGTTAAAAACCAAAATTTACCTTCAAATTCAAGATAAATACATTCTTTTTCCGGTAAAAACAGTAGATATCACAAAAATGTTCTATTCTCTTCATACTTTGTCGACATTCGAGCCCACCCTAGATTTATATATAGAAATAAATACAAATAGGAAACAGACTATAGCATGAATTCACGTTGATAAAAAGTCCATTTGAACCCATTTCTCACTGTTTCACATTTTTTCCGAGCATAATGACTATTTTGGATATTTTTCAAAGCCTTATTAAAAAAAGTGTCATTTCTCTATAGGTTACAAGAGCGCAATTATTCGTAATGCATTTTCCATAGGGTACCACTAGTGTTCCGTAATTTTTTCTCGAAGACTACACAAATTAGGGAAAAACGGGTAGCAGTTCCTGTTACTAGAAATGCCAATGTTGCATAACAACTAAAAAAACAATATAAGGTCATGCGGCTCAAATTGACTTAAAATGCAGTTGAAAAAGATCGTCTGCTTTTTCGCTTAATGAAAAAGGCATATTTTTAATGGGTCCGACGTGCAGAAATGGAAGATATATTCTATACTTCGTAAAATGTGAATATGATTTTCGGCAATTTTTAAACCTAATTGGATAAGCTTTCGATTAAATGTAATTCCAATCGTGTATCAACCAATCAGAAGCCGTAAAGGATTCTATTCTGAGTACCATCTTGGGTAAAAAACTTGCCGGTAAAATGTAAACAAATAACTGCGCTCTTGTAACCTATACCTTAGTGAAAAAAATTTCCGAAAATTAAGCGCCCGAGCCAAAAGGCGCGCTAGCGTCTATCTAGATAATATCACATCTCAAAACATTATCTGATCACTCTCTGAATTTAAAGAACTAGTTTTTGCGCGCCGATCAGGCCAAAAATTGGAACTGATTTTTTCACCAAATATGGTACTGGTCAAAGAGACATGAAGATAATGTTAATTTACTGGCCTAATTTTTCGAAGGTCGTCCAGCACTGATCATATTGTCGACAAAACCGTTCTGATATGGAAAAGCTACATCGAATTTTGAAGAACGGCTTTATATGAAACAATTTCTTGAAAAATCACGTTTTTGAAACAGACTATAGTTTTTCCAGATTTTGCAAATATGATAATATTACTACTTTGGCAAGAGAAACTATTCTTGAACTACAATATTCAATGCCAAGATTAATTTTTCTACTTTGCAATTTAACTAAATCGTTGGAATTTGCTTAGGGACCCTTTTGGCCAATTTTCACGAAATTAACTTTTTGCTAGAACAGCAATTGAGACATGGTCATTATGGTTAAAAACCAAAATTTACCTTCAAATTCAAGATAAATACATTCTTTTTCCGGTAAAAACAGTAGATATCACAAAATTGTTCTATTCTCTTCATACTTTGTCGACATTCGAGCCCACCCTAGATTTATATATAGAAATAAATACAAATAGGAAACAGACTATAGCATGAATTCACGTTGATAAAAAGTCCATTTGAACCCATTTCTCACTGTTTCACATTTTTTCCGAGCATAATGACTATTTTTGATATTTTTCAAAGCCTTATTAAAAAAAGTGTCATTTCTCTATAGGTTACAAGAGCGCAATTATTCGTAATGCATTTTCCATAGGGTACCACTAGTGTTCCGTAATTTTTTCTCGAAGACTACACAAATTAGGGAAAAACGGGTAGCAGTTCCTGTTACTAGAAATGCCAATGTTGCATAACAACTAAAAAACAATATAAGGTCATGCGGCTCAAATTGACTTAAAATGCAGTTGAAAAAGATCGTCTGCTTTTTCGCTTAATGAAAAAGGCATATTTTTAATGGGTCCGACGTGCAGAAATGGAAGATATATTCTATACTTCGTAAAATGTGAATATGATTTTCGGCAATTTTTAAACCTAATTGGATAAGCTTTCGATTAAATGTAATTCCAATCGTGTATCAACCAATCAGAAGCCGTAAAGGATTCTATTCTGAGTACCATCTTGGGTAAAAAACTTGCCGGTAAAATGTAAACAAATAACTGCGCTCTTGTAACCTATACCTTAGTGAAAAAAATTTCCGAAAATTAAGCGCCCGAGCCAAAAGGCGCGCTAGCGTCTATCTAGATAATATCACATCTCAAAACATTATCTGATCACTCTCTGAATTTAAAGAACTAGTTTTTGCGCGCCGATCAGGCCAAAAATTGGAACTGATTTTTTCACCAAATATGGTACTGGTCAAAGAGACATGAAGATAATGTTAATTTACTGGCCTAATTTTTCGAAGGTCGTCCAGCACTGATCATATTGTCGACAAAACCGTTCTGATATGGAAAAGCTACATCGAATTTTGAAGAACGGCTTTATATGAAACAATTTCTTGAAAAATCACGTTTTTGAAACAGACTATAGTTTTTCCAGATTTTGCAAATATGATAATATTACTACTTTGGCAAGAGAAACTATTCTTGAACTACAATATTCAATGCCAAGATTAATTTTTCTACTTTGCAATTTAACTAAATCGTTGGAATTTGCTTAGGGACCCTTTTGGCCAATTTTCACGAAATTAACTTTTTGCTAGAACAGCAATTGAGACATGGTCATTATGGTTAAAAACCAAAATTTACCTTCAAATTCAAGATAAATACATTCTTTTTCCGGTAAAAACAGTAGATATCACAAAAATGTTCTATTCTCTTCATACTTTGTCGACATTCGAGCCCACCCTAGATTTATATATAGAAATAAATACAAATAGGAAACAGACTATAGCATGAATTCACGTTGATAAAAAGTCCATTTGAACCCATTTCTCACTGTTTCACATTTTTTCCGAGCATAATGACTATTTTTGATATTTTTCAAAGCCTTATTAAAAAAAGTGTCATTTCTCTATAGGTTACAAGAGCGCAATTATTCGTAATGCATTTTCCATAGGGTACCACTAGTGTTCCGTAATTTTTTCTCGAAGACTACACAAATTAGGGAAAAACGGGTAGCAGTTCCTGTTACTAGAAATGCCAATGTTACATAACAACTAAAAAAACAATATAAGGTCATACGGCTCAAATTGACTTAAAATGCAGTTGAAAAAGATCGTCTGCTTTTTCGCTTAATGAAAAAGGCATATTTTTAATGGGTCCGACGTGCAGAAATGGAAGATATATTCTATACTTCGTAAAATGTGAATATGATTTTCGGCAATTTTTAAACCTAATTGGATAAGCTTTCGATTAAATGTAATTCCAATCGTGTATCAACCAATCAGAAGCCGTAAAGGATTCTATTCTGAGTACCATCTTGGGTAAAAAACTTGCCGGTAAAATGTAAACAAATAACTGCGCTCTTGTAACCTATACCTTAGTGAAAAAAATTTCCGAAAATTAAGCGCCCGAGCCAAAAGGCGCGCTAGCGTCTATCTAGATAATATCACATCTCAAAACATTATCTGATCACTCTCTGAATTTAAAGAACTAGTTTTTGCGCGCTGATCAGGCCAAAAATTGGAACTGATTTTTTCACCAAATATGGTACTGGTCAAAGAGACATGAAGATAATGTTAATTTACTGGCCTAATTTTTCGAAGGTCGTCCAGCACTGATCATATTGTCGACAAAACCGTTCTGATATGGAAAAGCTACATCGAATTTTGAAGAACGGCTTTATATGAAACAATTTCTTGAAAAATCACGTTTTTGAAACAGACTATAGTTTTTCCAGATTTTGCAAATATGATAATATTACTACTTTGGCAAGAGAAACTATTCTTGAACTACAATATTCAATGCCAAGATTAATTTTTCTACTTTGCAATTTAACTAAATCGTTGGAATTTGCTTAGGGACCCTTTTGGCCAATTTTCACGAAATTAACTTTTTGCTAGAACAGCAATTGAGACATGGTCATTATGGTTAAAAACCAAAATTTACCTTCAAATTCAAGATAAATACATTCTTTTTCCGGTAAAAACAGTAGATATCACAAAAATGTTCTATTCTCTTCATACTTTGTCGACATTCGAGCCCACCCTAGATTTATATATAGAAATAAATACAAATAGGAAACAGACTATAGCATGAATTCACGTTGATAAAAAGTCCATTTGAACCCATTTCTCACTGTTTCACATTTTTTCCGAGCATAATGACTATTTTGGATATTTTTCAAAGCCTTATTAAAAAAAGTGTCATTTCTCTATAGGTTACAAGAGCGCAATTATTCGTAATGCATTTTCCATAGGGTACCACTAGTGTTCCGTAATTTTTTCTCGAAGACTACACAAATTAGGGAAAAACGGGTAGCAGTTCCTGTTACTAGAAATGCCAATGTTGCATAACAACTAAAAAAACAATATAAGGTCATGCGACTCAAATTGACTTAAAATGCAGTTGAAAAAGATCGTCTGCTTTTTCGCTTAATGAAAAAGGCATATTTTTAATGGGTCCGACGTGCAGAAATGGAAGATATATTCTATACTTCGTAAAATGTGAATATGATTTTCGGCAATTTTTAAACCTAATTGGATAAGCTTTCGATTAAATGTAATTCCAATCGTGTATCAACCAATCAGAAGCCGTAAAGGATTCTATTCTGAGTACCATCTTGGGTAAAAAACTTGCCGGTAAAATGTAAACAAATAACTGCGCTCTTGTAACCTATACCTTAGTGAAAAAAATTTCCGAAAATTAAGCGCCCGAGCCAAAAGGCGCGCTAGCGTCTATCTAGATAATATCACATCTCAAAACATTATCTGATCACTCTCTGAATTTAAAGAACTAGTTTTTGCGCGCCGATCAGGCCAAAAATTGGAACTGATTTTTTCACCAAATATGGTACTGGTCAAAGAGACATGAAGATAATGTTAATTTACTGGCCTAATTTTTCGAAGGTCGTCCAGCACTGATCATATTGTCGACAAAACCGTTCTGATATGGAAAAGCTACATCGAATTTTGAAGAACGGCTTTATATGAAACAATTTCTTGAAAAATCACGTTTTTGAAACAGACTATAGTTTTTCCAGATTTTGCAAATATGATAATATTACTACTTTGGCAAGAGAAACTATTCTTGAACTACAATATTCAATGCCAAGATTAATTTTTCTACTTTGCAATTTAACTAAATCGTTGGAATTTGCTTAGGGACCCTTTTGGCCAATTTTCACGAAATTAACTTTTTGCTAGAACAGCAATTGAGACATGGTCATTATGGTTAAAAACCAAAATTTACCTTCAAATTCAAGATAAATACATTCTTTTTCCGGTAAAAACAGTAGATATCACAAAAATGTTCTATTCTCTTCATACTTTGTCGACATTCGAGCCCACCCTAGATTTATATATAGAAATAAATACAAATAGGAAACAGACTATAGCATGAATTCACGTTGATAAAAAGTCCATTTGAACCCATTTCTCACTGTTTCACATTTTTTCCGAGCATAATGACTATTTTGGATATTTTTCAAAGCCTTATTAAAAAAAGTGTCATTTCTCTATAGGTTACAAGAGCGCAATTATTCGTAATGCATTTTCCATAGGGTACCACTAGTGTTCCGTAATTTTTTCTCGAAGACTACACAAATTAGGGAAAAACGGGTAGCAGTTCCTGTTACTAGAAATGCCAATGTTGCATAACAACTAAAAAACAATATAAGGTCATGCGGCTCAAATTGACTTAAAATGCAGTTGAAAAAGATCGTCTGCTTTTTCGCTTAATGAAAAAGGCATATTTTTAATGGGTCCGACGTGCAGAAATGGAAGATATATTCTATACTTCGTAAAATGTGAATATGATTTTCGGCAATTTTTAAACCTAATTGGATAAGCTTTCGATTAAATGTAATTCCAATCGTGTATCAACCAATCAGAAGCCGTAAAGGATTCTATTCTGAGTACCATCTTGGGTAAAAAACTTGCCGGTAAAATGTAAACAAATAACTGCGCTCTTGTAACCTATACCTTAGTGAAAAAAATTTCCGAAAATTAAGCGCCCGAGCCAAAAGGCGCGCTAGCGTCTATCTAGATAATATCACATCTCAAAACATTATCTGATCACTCTCTGAATTTAAAGAACTAGTTTTTGCGCGCCGATCAGGCCAAAAATTGGAACTGATTTTTTCACCAAATATGGTACTGGTCAAAGAGACATGAAGATAATGTTAATTTACTGGCCTAATTTTTCGAAGGTCGTCCAGCACTGATCATATTGTCGACAAAACCGTTCTGATATGGAAAAGCTACATCGAATTTTGAAGAACGGCTTTATATGAAACAATTTCTTGAAAAATCACGTTTTTGAAACAGACTATAGTTTTTCCAGATTTTGCAAATATGATAATATTACTACTTTGGCAAGAGAAACTATTCTTGAACTACAATATTCAATGCCAAGATTAATTTTTCTACTTTGCAATTTAACTAAATCGTTGGAATTTGCTTAGGGACCCTTTTGGCCAATTTTCACGAAATTAACTTTTTGCTAGAACAGCAATTGAGACATGGTCATTATGGTTAAAAACCAAAATTTACCTTCAAATTCAAGATAAATACATTCTTTTTCCGGTAAAAACAGTAGATATCACAAAAATGTTCTATTCTCTTCATACTTTGTCGACATTCGAGCCCACCCTAGATTTATATATAGAAATAAATACAAATAGGAAACAGACTATAGCATGAATTCACGTTGATAAAAAGTCCATTTGAACCCATTTCTCACTGTTTCACATTTTTTCCGAGCATAATGACTATTTTGGATATTTTTCAAAGCCTTATTAAAAAAAGTGTCATTTCTCTATAGGTTACAAGAGCGCAATTATTCGTAATGCATTTTCCATAGGGTACCACTAGTGTTCCGTAATTTTTTCTCGAAGACTACACAAATTAGGGAAAAACGGGTAGCAGTTCCTGTTACTAGAAATGCCAATGTTGCATAACAACTAAAAAACAATATAAGGTCATGCGGCTCAAATTGACTTAAAATGCAGTTGAAAAAGATCGTCTGCTTTTTCGCTTAATGAAAAAGGCATATTTTTAATGGGTCCGACGTGCAGAAATGGAAGATATATTCTATACTTCGTAAAATGTGAATATGATTTTCGGCAATTTTTAAACCTAATTGGATAAGCTTTCGATTAAATGTAATTCCAATCGTGTATCAACCAATCAGAAGCCGTAAAGGATTCTATTCTGAGTACCATCTTGGGTAAAAAACTTGCCGGTAAAATGTAAACAAATAACTGCGCTCTTGTAACCTATACCTTAGTGAAAAAAATTTCCGAAAATTAAGCGCCCGAGCCAAAAGGCGCGCTAGCGTCTATCTAGATAATATCACATCTCAAAACATTATCTGATCACTCTCTGAATTTAAAGAACTAGTTTTTGCGCGCCGATCAGGCCAAAAATTGGAACTGATTTTTTCACCAAATATGGTACTGGTCAAAGAGACATGAAGATAATGTTAATTTACTGGCCTAATTTTTCGAAGGTCGTCCAGCACTGATCATATTGTCGACAAAACCGTTCTGATATGGAAAAGCTACATCGAATTTTGAAGAACGGCTTTATATGAAACAATTTCTTGAAAAATCACGTTTTTGAAACAGACTATAGTTTTTCCAGATTTTGCAAATATGATAATATTACTACTTTGGCAAGAGAAACTATTCTTGAACTACAATATTCAATGCCAAGATTAATTTTTCTACTTTGCAATTTAACTAAATCGTTGGAATTTGCTTAGGGACCCTTTTGGCCAATTTTCACGAAATTAACTTTTTGCTAGAACAGCAATTGAGACATGGTCATTATGGTTAAAAACCAAAATTTACCTTCAAATTCAAGATAAATACATTCTTTTTCCGGTAAAAACAGTAGATATCACAAAAATGTTCTATTCTCTTCATACTTTGTCGACATTCGAGCCCACCCTAGATTTATATATAGAAATAAATACAAATAGGAAACAGACTATAGCATGAATTCACGTTGATAAAAAGTCCATTTGAACCCATTTCTCACTGTTTCACATTTTTTCCGAGCATAATGACTATTTTGGATATTTTTCAAAGCCTTATTAAAAAAAGTGTCATTTCTCTATAGGTTACAAGAGCGCAATTATTCGTAATGCATTTTCCATAGGGTACCACTAGTGTTCCGTAATTTTTTCTCGAAGACTACACAAATTAGGGAAAAACGGGTAGCAGTTCCTGTTACTAGAAATGCCAATGTTGCATAACAACTAAAAAACAATATAAGGTCATGCGGCTCAAATTGACTTAAAATGCAGTTGAAAAAGATCGTCTGCTTTTTCGCTTAATGAAAAAGGCATATTTTTAATGGGTCCGACGTGCAGAAATGGAAGATATATTCTATACTTCGTAAAATGTGAATATGATTTTCGGCAATTTTTAAACCTAATTGGATAAGCTTTCGATTAAATGTAATTCCAATCGTGTATCAACCAATCAGAAGCCGTAAAGGATTCTATTCTGAGTACCATCTTGGGTAAAAAACTTGCCGGTAAAATGTAAACAAATAACTGCGCTCTTGTAACCTATACCTTAGTGAAAAAAATTTCCGAAAATTAAGCGCCCGAGCCAAAAGGCGCGCTAGCGTCTATCTAGATAATATCACATCTCAAAACATTATCTGATCACTCTCTGAATTTAAAGAACTAGTTTTTGCGCGCCGATCAGGCCAAAAATTGGAACTGATTTTTTCACCAAATATGGTACTGGTCAAAGAGACATGAAGATAATGTTAATTTACTGGCCTAATTTTTCGAAGGTCGTCCAGCACTGATCATATTGTCGACAAAACCGTTCTGATATGGAAAAGCTACATCGAATTTTGAAGAACGGCTTTATATGAAACAATTTCTTGAAAAATCACGTTTTTGAAACAGACTATAGTTTTTCCAGATTTTGCAAATATGATAATATTACTACTTTGGCAAGAGAAACTATTCTTGAACTACAATATTCAATGCCAAGATTAATTTTTCTACTTTGCAATTTAACTAAATCGTTGGAATTTGCTTAGGGACCCTTTTGGCCAATTTTCACGAAATTAACTTTTTGCTAGAACAGCAATTGAGACATGGTCATTATGGTTAAAAACCAAAATTTACCTTCAAATTCAAGATAAATACATTCTTTTTCCGGTAAAAACAGTAGATATCACAAAAATGTTCTATTCTCTTCATACTTTGTCGACATTCGAGCCCACCCTAGATTTATATATAGAAATAAATACAAATAGGAAACAGACTATAGCATGAATTCACGTTGATAAAAAGTCCATTTGAACCCATTTCTCACTGTTTCACATTTTTTCCGAGCATAATGACTATTTTTGATATTTTTCAAAGCCTTATTAAAAAAAGTGTCATTTCTCTATAGGTTACAAGAGCGCAATTATTCGTAATGCATTTTCCATAGGGTACCACTAGTGTTCCGTAATTTTTTCTCGAAGACTACACAAATTAGGGAAAAACGGGTAGCAGTTCCTGTTACTAGAAATGCCAATGTTGCATAACAACTAAAAAACAATATAAGGTCATGCGGCTCAAATTGACTTAAAATGCAGTTGAAAAAGATCGTCTGCTTTTTCGCTTAATGAAAAAGGCATATTTTTAATGGGTCCGACGTGCAGAAATGGAAGATATATTCTATACTTCGTAAAATGTGAATATGATTTTCGGCAATTTTTAAACCTAATTGGATAAGCTTTCGATTAAATGTAATTCCAATCGTGTATCAACCAATCAGAAGCCGTAAAGGATTCTATTCTGAGTACCATCTTGGGTAAAAAACTTGCCGGTAAAATGTAAACAAATAACTGCGCTCTTGTAACCTATACCTTAGTGAAAAAAATTTCCGAAAATTAAGCGCCCGAGCCAAAAGGCGCGCTAGCGTCTATCTAGATAATATCACATCTCAAAACATTATCTGATCACTCTCTGAATTTAAAGAACTAGTTTTTGCGCGCCGATCAGGCCAAAAATTGGAACTGATTTTTTCACCAAATATGGTACTGGTCAAAGAGACATGAAGATAATGTTAATTTACTGGCCTAATTTTTCGAAGGTCGTCCAGCACTGATCATATTGTCGACAAAACCGTTCTGATATGGAAAAGCTACATCGAATTTTGAAGAACGGCTTTATATGAAACAATTTCTTGAAAAATCACGTTTTTGAAACAGACTATAGTTTTTCCAGATTTTGCAAATATGATAATATTACTACTTTGGCAAGAGAAACTATTCTTGAACTACAATATTCAATGCCAAGATTAATTTTTCTACTTTGCAATTTAACTAAATCGTTGGAATTTGCTTAGGGACCCTTTTGGCCAATTTTCACGAAATTAACTTTTTGCTAGAACAGCAATTGAGACATGGTCATTATGGTTAAAAACCAAAATTTACCTTCAAATTCAAGATAAATACATTCTTTTTCCGGTAAAAACAGTAGATATCACAAAAATGTTCTATTCTCTTCATACTTTGTCGACATTCGAGCCCACCCTAGATTTATATATAGAAATAAATACAAATAGGAAACAGACTATAGCATGAATTCACGTTGATAAAAAGTCCATTTGAACCCATTTCTCACTGTTTCACATTTTTTCCGAGCATAATGACTATTTTGGATATTTTTCAAAGCCTTATTAAAAAAAGTGTCATTTCTCTATAGGTTACAAGAGCGCAATTATTCGTAATGCATTTTCCATAGGGTACCACTAGTGTTCCGTAATTTTTTCTCGAAGACTACACAAATTAGGGAAAAACGGGTAGCAGTTCCTGTTACTAGAAATGCCAATGTTGCATAACAACTAAAAAACAATATAAGGTCATGCGGCTCAAATTGACTTAAAATGCAGTTGAAAAAGATCGTCTGCTTTTTCGCTTAATGAAAAAGGCATATTTTTAATGGGTCCGACGTGCAGAAATGGAAGATATATTCTATACTTCGTAAAATGTGAATATGATTTTCGGCAATTTTTAAACCTAATTGGATAAGCTTTCGATTAAATGTAATTCCAATCGTGTATCAACCAATCAGAAGCCGTAAAGGATTCTATTCTGAGTACCATCTTGGGTAAAAAACTTGCCGGTAAAATGTAAACAAATAACTGCGCTCTTGTAACCTATACCTTAGTGAAAAAAATTTCCGAAAATTAAGCGCCCGAGCCAAAAGGCGCGCTAGCGTCTATCTAGATAATATCACATCTCAAAACATTATCTGATCACTCTCTGAATTTAAAGAACTAGTTTTTGCGCGCCGATCAGGCCAAAAATTGGAACTGATTTTTTCACCAAATATGGTACTGGTCAAAGAGACATGAAGATAATGTTAATTTACTGGCCTAATTTTTCGAAGGTCGTCCAGCACTGATCATATTGTCGACAAAACCGTTCTGATATGGAAAAGCTACATCGAATTTTGAAGAACGGCTTTATATGAAACAATTTCTTGAAAAATCACGTTTTTGAAACAGACTATAGTTTTTCCAGATTTTGCAAATATGATAATATTACTACTTTGGCAAGAGAAACTATTCTTGAACTACAATATTCAATGCCAAGATTAATTTTTCTACTTTGCAATTTAACTAAATCGTTGGAATTTGCTTAGGGACCCTTTTGGCCAATTTTCACGAAATTAACTTTTTGCTAGAACAGCAATTGAGACATGGTCATTATGGTTAAAAACCAAAATTTACCTTCAAATTCAAGATAAATACATTCTTTTTCCGGTAAAAACAGTAGATATCACAAAAATGTTCTATTCTCTTCATACTTTGTCGACATTCGAGCCCACCCTAGATTTATATATAGAAATAAATACAAATAGGAAACAGACTATAGCATGAATTCACGTTGATAAAAAGTCCATTTGAACCCATTTCTCACTGTTTCACATTTTTTCCGAGCATAATGACTATTTTGGATATTTTTCAAAGCCTTATTAAAAAAAGTGTCATTTCTCTATAGGTTACAAGAGCGCAATTATTCGTAATGCATTTTCCATAGGGTACCACTAGTGTTCCGTAATTTTTTCTCGAAGACTACACAAATTAGGGGAAAACGGGTAGCAGTTCCTGTTACTAGAAATGCCAATGTTGCATAACAACTAAAAAACAATATAAGGTCATGCGGCTCAAATTGACTTAAAATGCAGTTGAAAAAGATCGTCTGCTTTTTCGCTTAATGAAAAAGGCATATTTTTAATGGGTCCGACGTGCAGAAATGGAAGATATATTCTATACTTCGTAAAATGTGAATATGATTTTCGGCAATTTTTAAACCTAATTGGATAAGCTTTCGATTAAATGTAATTCCAATCGTGTATCAACCAATCAGAAGCCGTAAAGGATTCTATTCTGAGTACCATCTTGGGTAAAAAACTTGCCGGTAAAATGTAAACAAATAACTGCGCTCTTGTAACCTATACCTTAGTGAAAAAAATTTCCGAAAATTAAGCGCCCGAGCCAAAAGGCGCGCTAGCGTCTATCTAGATAATATCACATCTCAAAACATTATCTGATCACTCTCTGAATTTAAAGAACTAGTTTTTGCGCGCCGATCAGGCCAAAAATTGGAACTGATTTTTTCACCAAATATGGTACTGGTCAAAGAGACATGAAGATAATGTTAATTTACTGGCCTAATTTTTCGAAGGTCGTCCAGCACTGATCATATTGTCGACAAAACCGTTCTGATATGGAAAAGCTACATCGAATTTTGAAGAACGGCTTTATATGAAACAATTTCTTGAAAAATCACGTTTTTGAAACAGACTATAGTTTTTCCAGATTTTGCAAATATGATAATATTACTACTTTGGCAAGAGAAACTATTCTTGAACTACAATATTCAATGCCAAGATTAATTTTTCTACTTTGCAATTTAACTAAATCGTTGGAATTTGCTTAGGGACCCTTTTGGCCAATTTTCACGAAATTAACTTTTTGCTAGAACAGCAATTGAGACATGGTCATTATGGTTAAAAACCAAAATTTACCTTCAAATTCAAGATAAATACATTCTTTTTCCGGTAAAAACAGTAGATATCACAAAAATGTTCTATTCTCTTCATACTTTGTCGACATTCGAGCCCACCCTAGATTTATATATAGAAATAAATACAAATAGGAAACAGACTATAGCATGAATTCACGTTGATAAAAAGTCCATTTGAACCCATTTCTCACTGTTTCACATTTTTTCCGAGCATAATGACTATTTTGGATATTTTTCAAAGCCTTATTAAAAAAAGTGTCATTTCTCTATAGGTTACAAGAGCGCAATTATTCGTAATGCATTTTCCATAGGGTACCACTAGTGTTCCGTAATTTTTTCTCGAAGACTACACAAATTAGGGAAAAACGGGTAGCAGTTCCTGTTACTAGAAATGCCAATGTTGCATAACAACTAAAAAACAATATAAGGTCATGCGGCTCAAATTGACTTAAAATGCAGTTGAAAAAGATCGTCTGCTTTTTCGCTTAATGAAAAAGGCATATTTTTAATGGGTCCGACGTGCAGAAATGGAAGATATATTCTATACTTCGTAAAATGTGAATATGATTTTCGGCAATTTTTAAACCTAATTGGATAAGCTTTCGATTAAATGTAATTCCAATCGTGTATCAACCAATCAGAAGCCGTAAAGGATTCTATTCTGAGTACCATCTTGGGTAAAAAACTTGCCGGTAAAATGTAAACAAATAACTGCGCTCTTGTAACCTATACCTTAGTGAAAAAAATTTCCGAAAATTAAGCGCCCGAGCCAAAAGGCGCGCTAGCGTCTATCTAGATAATATCACATCTCAAAACATTATCTGATCACTCTCTGAATTTAAAGAACTAGTTTTTGCGCGCCGATCAGGCCAAAAATTGGAACTGATTTTTTCACCAAATATGGTACTGGTCAAAGAGACATGAAGATAATGTTAATTTACTGGCCTAATTTTTCGAAGGTCGTCCAGCACTGATCATATTGTCGACAAAACCGTTCTGATATGGAAAAGCTACATCGAATTTTGAAGAACGGCTTTATATGAAACAATTTCTTGAAAAATCACGTTTTTGAAACAGACTATAGTTTTTCCAGATTTTGCAAATATGATAATATTACTACTTTGGCAAGAGAAACTATTCTTGAACTACAATATTCAATGCCAAGATTAATTTTTCTACTTTGCAATTTAACTAAATCGTTGGAATTTGCTTAGGGACCCTTTTGGCCAATTTTCACGAAATTAACTTTTTGCTAGAACAGCAATTGAGACATGGTCATTATGGTTAAAAACCAAAATTTACCTTCAAATTCAAGATAAATACATTCTTTTTCCGGTAAAAACAGTAGATATCACAAAAATGTTCTATTCTCTTCATACTTTGTCGACATTCGAGCCCACCCTAGATTTATATATAGAAATAAATACAAATAGGAAACAGACTATAGCATGAATTCACGTTGATAAAAAGTCCATTTGAACCCATTTCTCACTGTTTCACATTTTTTCCGAGCATAATGACTATTTTGGATATTTTTCAAAGCCTTATTAAAAAAAGTGTCATTTCTCTATAGGTTACAAGAGCGCAATTATTCGTAATGCATTTTCCATAGGGTACCACTAGTGTTCCGTAATTTTTTCTCGAAGACTACACAAATTAGGGGAAAACGGGTAGCAGTTCCTGTTACTAGAAATGCCAATGTTGCATAACAACTAAAAAACAATATAAGGTCATGCGGCTCAAATTGACTTAAAATGCAGTTGAAAAAGATCGTCTGCTTTTTCGCTTAATGAAAAAGGCATATTTTTAATGGGTCCGACGTGCAGAAATGGAAGATATATTCTATACTTCGTAAAATGTGAATATGATTTTCGGCAATTTTTAAACCTAATTGGATAAGCTTTCGATTAAATGTAATTCCAATCGTGTATCAACCAATCAGAAGCCGTAAAGGATTCTATTCTGAGTACCATCTTGGGTAAAAAACTTGCCGGTAAAATGTAAACAAATAACTGCGCTCTTGTAACCTATACCTTAGTGAAAAAAATTTCCGAAAATTAAGCGCCCGAGCCAAAAGGCGCGCTAGCGTCTATCTAGATAATATCACATCTCAAAACATTATCTGATCACTCTCTGAATTTAAAGAACTAGTTTTTGCGCGCCGATCAGGCCAAAAATTGGAACTGATTTTTTCACCAAATATGGTACTGGTCAAAGAGACATGAAGATAATGTTAATTTACTGGCCTAATTTTTCGAAGGTCGTCCAGCACTGATCATATTGTCGACAAAACCGTTCTGATATGGAAAAGCTACATCGAATTTTGAAGAACGGCTTTATATGAAACAATTTCTTGAAAAATCACGTTTTTGAAACAGACTATAGTTTTTCCAGATTTTGCAAATATGATAATATTACTACTTTGGCAAGAGAAACTATTCTTGAACTACAATATTCAATGCCAAGATTAATTTTTCTACTTTGCAATTTAACTAAATCGTTGGAATTTGCTTAGGGACCCTTTTGGCCAATTTTCACGAAATTAACTTTTTGCTAGAACAGCAATTGAGACATGGTCATTATGGTTAAAAACCAAAATTTACCTTCAAATTCAAGATAAATACATTCTTTTTCCGGTAAAAACAGTAGATATCACAAAAATGTTCTATTCTCTTCATACTTTGTCGACATTCGAGCCCACCCTAGATTTATATATAGAAATAAATACAAATAGGAAACAGACTATAGCATGAATTCACGTTGATAAAAAGTCCATTTGAACCCATTTCTCACTGTTTCACATTTTTTCCGAGCATAATGACTATTTTGGATATTTTTCAAAGCCTTATTAAAAAAAGTGTCATTTCTCTATAGGTTACAAGAGCGCAATTATTCGTAATGCATTTTCCATAGGGTACCACTAGTGTTCCGTAATTTTTTCTCGAAGACTACACAAATTAGGGAAAAACGGGTAGCAGTTCCTGTTACTAGAAATGCCAATGTTGCATAACAACTAAAAAACAATATAAGGTCATGCGGCTCAAATTGACTTAAAATGCAGTTGAAAAAGATCGTCTGCTTTTTCGCTTAATGAAAAAGGCATATTTTTAATGGGTCCGACGTGCAGAAATGGAAGATATATTCTATACTTCGTAAAATGTGAATATGATTTTCGGCAATTTTTAAACCTAATTGGATAAGCTTTCGATTAAATGTAATTCCAATCGTGTATCAACCAATCAGAAGCCGTAAAGGATTCTATTCTGAGTACCATCTTGGGTAAAAAACTTGCCGGTAAAATGTAAACAAATAACTGCGCTCTTGTAACCTATACCTTAGTGAAAAAAATTTCCGAAAATTAAGCGCCCGAGCCAAAAGGCGCGCTAGCGTCTATCTAGATAATATCACATCTCAAAACATTATCTGATCACTCTCTGAATTTAAAGAACTAGTTTTTGCGCGCCGATCAGGCCAAAAATTGGAACTGATTTTTTCACCAAATATGGTACTGGTCAAAGAGACATGAAGATAATGTTAATTTACTGGCCTAATTTTTCGAAGGTCGTCCAGCACTGATCATATTGTCGACAAAACCGTTCTGATATGGAAAAGCTACATCGAATTTTGAAGAACGGCTTTATATGAAACAATTTCTTGAAAAATCACGTTTTTGAAACAGACTATAGTTTTTCCAGATTTTGCAAATATGATAATATTACTACTTTGGCAAGAGAAACTATTCTTGAACTACAATATTCAATGCCAAGATTAATTTTTCTACTTTGCAATTTAACTAAATCGTTGGAATTTGCTTAGGGACCCTTTTGGCCAATTTTCACGAAATTAACTTTTTGCTAGAACAGCAATTGAGACATGGTCATTATGGTTAAAAACCAAAATTTACCTTCAAATTCAAGATAAATACATTCTTTTTCCGGTAAAAACAGTAGATATCACAAAAATGTTCTATTCTCTTCATACTTTGTCGACATTCGAGCCCACCCTAGATTTATATATAGAAATAAATACAAATAGGAAACAGACTATAGCATGAATTCACGTTGATAAAAAGTCCATTTGAACCCATTTCTCACTGTTTCACATTTTTTCCGAGCATAATGACTATTTTGGATATTTTTCAAAGCCTTATTAAAAAAAGTGTCATTTCTCTATAGGTTACAAGAGCGCAATTATTCGTAATGCATTTTCCATAGGGTACCACTAGTGTTCCGTAATTTTTTCTCGAAGACTACACAAATTAGGGGAAAACGGGTAGCAGTTCCTGTTACTAGAAATGCCAATGTTGCATAACAACTAAAAAACAATATAAGGTCATGCGGCTCAAATTGACTTAAAATGCAGTTGAAAAAGATCGTCTGCTTTTTCGCTTAATGAAAAAGGCATATTTTTAATGGGTCCGACGTGCAGAAATGGAAGATATATTCTATACTTCGTAAAATGTGAATATGATTTTCGGCAATTTTTAAACCTAATTGGATAAGCTTTCGATTAAATGTAATTCCAATCGTGTATCAACCAATCAGAAGCCGTAAAGGATTCTATTCTGAGTACCATCTTGGGTAAAAAACTTGCCGGTAAAATGTAAACAAATAACTGCGCTCTTGTAACCTATACCTTAGTGAAAAAAATTTCCGAAAATTAAGCGCCCGAGCCAAAAGGCGCGCTAGCGTCTATCTAGATAATATCACATCTCAAAACATTATCTGATCACTCTCTGAATTTAAAGAACTAGTTTTTGCGCGCCGATCAGGCCAAAAATTGGAACTGATTTTTTCACCAAATATGGTACTGGTCAAAGAGACATGAAGATAATGTTAATTTACTGGCCTAATTTTTCGAAGGTCGTCCAGCACTGATCATATTGTCGACAAAACCGTTCTGATATGGAAAAGCTACATCGAATTTTGAAGAACGGCTTTATATGAAACAATTTCTTGAAAAATCACGTTTTTGAAACAGACTATAGTTTTTCCAGATTTTGCAAATATGATAATATTACTACTTTGGCAAGAGAAACTATTCTTGAACTACAATATTCAATGCCAAGATTAATTTTTCTACTTTGCAATTTAACTAAATCGTTGGAATTTGCTTAGGGACCCTTTTGGCCAATTTTCACGAAATTAACTTTTTGCTAGAACAGCAATTGAGACATGGTCATTATGGTTAAAAACCAAAATTTACCTTCAAATTCAAGATAAATACATTCTTTTTCCGGTAAAAACAGTAGATATCACAAAAATGTTCTATTCTCTTCATACTTTGTCGACATTCGAGCCCACCCTAGATTTATATATAGAAATAAATACAAATAGGAAACAGACTATAGCATGAATTCACGTTGATAAAAAGTCCATTTGAACCCATTTCTCACTGTTTCACATTTTTTCCGAGCATAATGACTATTTTGGATATTTTTCAAAGCCTTATTAAAAAAAGTGTCATTTCTCTATAGGTTACAAGAGCGCAATTATTCGTAATGCATTTTCCATAGGGTACCACTAGTGTTCCGTAATTTTTTCTCGAAGACTACACAAATTAGGGAAAAACGGGTAGCAGTTCCTGTTACTAGAAATGCCAATGTTGCATAACAACTAAAAAACAATATAAGGTCATGCGGCTCAAATTGACTTAAAATGCAGTTGAAAAAGATCGTCTGCTTTTTCGCTTAATGAAAAAGGCATATTTTTAATGGGTCCGACGTGCAGAAATGGAAGATATATTCTATACTTCGTAAAATGTGAATATGATTTTCGGCAATTTTTAAACCTAATTGGATAAGCTTTCGATTAAATGTAATTCCAATCGTGTATCAACCAATCAGAAGCCGTAAAGGATTCTATTCTGAGTACCATCTTGGGTAAAAAACTTGCCGGTAAAATGTAAACAAATAACTGCGCTCTTGTAACCTATACCTTAGTGAAAAAAATTTCCGAAAATTAAGCGCCCGAGCCAAAAGGCGCGCTAGCGTCTATCTAGATAATATCACATCTCAAAACATTATCTGATCACTCTCTGAATTTAAAGAACTAGTTTTTGCGCGCCGATCAGGCCAAAAATTGGAACTGATTTTTTCACCAAATATGGTACTGGTCAAAGAGACATGAAGATAATGTTAATTTACTGGCCTAATTTTTCGAAGGTCGTCCAGCACTGATCATATTGTCGACAAAACCGTTCTGATATGGAAAAGCTACATCGAATTTTGAAGAACGGCTTTATATGAAACAATTTCTTGAAAAATCACGTTTTTGAAACAGACTATAGTTTTTCCAGATTTTGCAAATATGATAATATTACTACTTTGGCAAGAGAAACTATTCTTGAACTACAATATTCAATGCCAAGATTAATTTTTCTACTTTGCAATTTAACTAAATCGTTGGAATTTGCTTAGGGACCCTTTTGGCCAATTTTCACGAAATTAACTTTTTGCTAGAACAGCAATTGAGACATGGTCATTATGGTTAAAAACCAAAATTTACCTTCAAATTCAAGATAAATACATTCTTTTTCCGGTAAAAACAGTAGATATCACAAAAATGTTCTATTCTCTTCATACTTTGTCGACATTCGAGCCCACCCTAGATTTATATATAGAAATAAATACAAATAGGAAACAGACTATAGCATGAATTCACGTTGATAAAAAGTCCATTTGAACCCATTTCTCACTGTTTCACATTTTTTCCGAGCATAATGACTATTTTGGATATTTTTCAAAGCCTTATTAAAAAAAGTGTCATTTCTCTATAGGTTACAAGAGCGCAATTATTCGTAATGCATTTTCCATAGGGTACCACTAGTGTTCCGTAATTTTTTCTCGAAGACTACACAAATTAGGGGAAAACGGGTAGCAGTTCCTGTTACTAGAAATGCCAATGTTGCATAACAACTAAAAAACAATATAAGGTCATGCGGCTCAAATTGACTTAAAATGCAGTTGAAAAAGATCGTCTGCTTTTTCGCTTAATGAAAAAGGCATATTTTTAATGGGTCCGACGTGCAGAAATGGAAGATATATTCTATACTTCGTAAAATGTGAATATGATTTTCGGCAATTTTTAAACCTAATTGGATAAGCTTTCGATTAAATGTAATTCCAATCGTGTATCAACCAATCAGAAGCCGTAAAGGATTCTATTCTGAGTACCATCTTGGGTAAAAAACTTGCCGGTAAAATGTAAACAAATAACTGCGCTCTTGTAACCTATACCTTAGTGAAAAAAATTTCCGAAAATTAAGCGCCCGAGCCAAAAGGCGCGCTAGCGTCTATCTAGATAATATCACATCTCAAAACATTATCTGATCACTCTCTGAATTTAAAGAACTAGTTTTTGCGCGCCGATCAGGCCAAAAATTGGAACTGATTTTTTCACCAAATATGGTACTGGTCAAAGAGACATGAAGATAATGTTAATTTACTGGCCTAATTTTTCGAAGGTCGTCCAGCACTGATCATATTGTCGACAAAACCGTTCTGATATGGAAAAGCTACATCGAATTTTGAAGAACGGCTTTATATGAAACAATTTCTTGAAAAATCACGTTTTTGAAACAGACTATAGTTTTTCCAGATTTTGCAAATATGATAATATTACTACTTTGGCAAGAGAAACTATTCTTGAACTACAATATTCAATGCCAAGATTAATTTTTCTACTTTGCAATTTAACTAAATCGTTGGAATTTGCTTAGGGACCCTTTTGGCCAATTTTCACGAAATTAACTTTTTGCTAGAACAGCAATTGAGACATGGTCATTATGGTTAAAAACCAAAATTTACCTTCAAATTCAAGATAAATACATTCTTTTTCCGGTAAAAACAGTAGATATCACAAAAATGTTCTATTCTCTTCATACTTTGTCGACATTCGAGCCCACCCTAGATTTATATATAGAAATAAATACAAATAGGAAACAGACTATAGCATGAATTCACGTTGATAAAAAGTCCATTTGAACCCATTTCTCACTGTTTCACATTTTTTCCGAGCATAATGACTATTTTGGATATTTTTCAAAGCCTTATTAAAAAAAGTGTCATTTCTCTATAGGTTACAAGAGCGCAATTATTCGTAATGCATTTTCCATAGGGTACCACTAGTGTTCCGTAATTTTTTCTCGAAGACTACACAAATTAGGGGAAAACGGGTAGCAGTTCCTGTTACTAGAAATGCCAATGTTGCATAACAACTAAAAAACAATATAAGGTCATGCGGCTCAAATTGACTTAAAATGCAGTTGAAAAAGATCGTCTGCTTTTTCGCTTAATGAAAAAGGCATATTTTTAATGGGTCCGACGTGCAGAAATGGAAGATATATTCTATACTTCGTAAAATGTGAATATGATTTTCGGCAATTTTTAAACCTAATTGGATAAGCTTTCGATTAAATGTAATTCCAATCGTGTATCAACCAATCAGAAGCCGTAAAGGATTCTATTCTGAGTACCATCTTGGGGTAAAAAACTTGCCGGTAAAATGTAAACAAATAATTGCGCTCTTGTAACCTTAACCTAACTGGGTAATCAGTGGAATAATACAGGAAACATCAAGAAAAGCTTGGTATTTTGAAAAAAATACTGTAACAAACATATTTGGTGAATAAATATATAATGTCGTTAAAAAAATAATCTTTATTTTCCTACGATACTCCCACTAGCTGGATATCTACAAAATAAAAGGTATTAAGATAAAATGAATAATAAAAAAGGACAAATATTAAACTTCTTCTTCACTTATATGTATGTTGTAATCAATAAAATATGAATAATAGTTTTTTTCTCAAAGAACTTTAACAAATTTCTCGCTAATTTGCAGTGTTAAAAATGATGAAAAGTACTTTAATATAAGAATAGTTGTTAAGAATACAGTTATGTTAATTAAGTTTGTTAAGCTGTTTTGATATTTTAAAACACTGTTTGATTAAAATGCTTATATAATTCCACGCGTGATTTGTGTGAATCGTTCAGTTACTTCGACTTATAGATTCAACGTTAACATAAGATTTGAAGTTATTCATGCACATGTAATCATTATGTTAAATATTACAATTCTACAGGAAAATGATTTAACTTACTCCATTTCGCATATAAAGTTATCTTCAACAGAACAAGGAGCATCGTTCCATGTACCGACTTTATTCCAGTTTCCAATTTCAAGACAGTCCTCGTTACTGTGACTATTGCTTGGTTCATTATGATACCAGTTAGTGTAGGATACTGGTTTCCCTGTGGACGCCCATACCCAGTATCCCTCAATTACTTCATCTGTTCCGTCTATCCAATAGTCATCTAAAGATTGACTAATCAATGTTGTAATATGTATAATGATTGGTTTTCCTTTAACCAGTATATATAATCATAATTATCAACTGATAACGTGCCTTAATATAATTTGCGTGTAAATTTGAACTATATTTAGTTATTTATTTTATTTTCAATAGTGATGCACAATGTACAGTGCATCATAAGCCTATTTGGCTGGCTGAAAATTAATTGTATATATATGAATGTAATTGTTTGTTATAATTCAGGTTGCACTTTAATATTAAGATATTTATTCATATAATAGTTTACATCTGGTGCAAGAAAATTGGTACCGTTAATTTTATTATTACCCTTTGATTACGTATCACGCATTGACTGAAACTGAAATTAAGACATTGATGATGTTGCATGACGGTTTACATGCATGTTACTTCAAAACGGGAACATATTTGACAGGGCAAACTTTTCAGATCAAAACAGACTAACCACGGATCCCTTAGATAATCGTGTGTCACTCTCCTGACACGAAGCGTCGGATCCGACTGGACGGTACTGCGTTTTTATGCATCTTGCATAGGACTCTCGACTTTGACAAGGAGTTTACTGTCGGACGGAAGAAGTCCTTGAATTATCATATCTCATACCAAAAAAGTTACAACTTCTTGCCATATATTCATTGAAAACATATAAACAAAATTAAATGCGAACCTTGCAAATCTTATCTTCGTAAACAAACTCATCATAGATACCAGGATTAAATTTTGAATGTACGCCAGACGCGCGCTTCGTCTACAAAAGACTCATCAGCGACGCTCTAATCCAAAAAAGTTAAAAAGGCTAAATAAACTTTAAAGTACGAAGTTGAGGAGAATTGAGGACCAAAATTCCTAAAAGTTTTGCCAAATCCTGAGGTAGAAAAACCTTAGTATTTCAAAAATTCCAAAGTTTTGTAAACAGATAATCTATAAATATGACCATATCAATGATAATTCATGTCAGAACAGAAGTGCAAGCTACTGGTCTGGTGATACCCTCGGGGAATTAACACTACACCAGCAGTGGCATCGACCCAGTGGTTGTAAATAAATTCATCATAGATACCAGGATTAAATTTTGTATTGACGTAATTTTTGTCATTTTTACACTTAAATATATTTCAGTTGGTCTGGTTGTTGTCGCTTTGACACATTCCCCATTTCCTTTCTCAATTATATTCAACATGATTTTAAACGAACAAAATGACAAATGAGAGGTTTTTTTTTTTATATTTTATGTAACTCTTTACCATATTTATTTGCTCTTCATGATAGGGTAGTTAAATATTATACCTATGGATTTTAAAGTACATACGAACAGTTCCAGAGTATCTTTCGATCTTCTCAATTGTATCAATAAGAAATGTATTTTCTTCGCTAGTTTGTACATCAGCAAGTTGCGAGTGGAATGCTTTACAAAAACTCTGTAAATGAAATAGTAATGTGTCAAGTTGACCTAGTTTCAAATATAAACAAGAGATAGCAATAGGACTTTAAACGTTCATTTTTCAAATAGCTGTAATCAGACAAATTCGTGACACGAAAAAAAAAGACGAAAAGACTAACGTATATTAACAAGATCAATACATTTCTTTCTCTAAAAGTACCCAAATAAACCTTGAGTAAACTCAACCACTAATGCTACGAGTGACGACCATAATGTGTCAATGCATTCAGTTAATATACCCAGTAAAGCAAAATAACTCATATAAAAAATGTTCACGATTTGTTAATAAAAAAAATCGAAAATATTTAATGTTTATAACCAAAGAAATATTTTGTAAAGATTTTGTCAAGTTTCAACACTATTAAAAACGCAAGCAAAGGAAATTAACTCCAAATAATTTAATGAAGACAGACTGAGTGTGTGTTTCTTTTATTGTTGAGTATATTGTCCTAAAATATCAAACATCAAATAGGTTAATGTTATTTACACAAAAAGTCAATACCCATTCAAGTTGTCTTATAAGATATCAAACATTATGTAAATAACACATAGCTGAGAGGATTGTTACCCCGAGAAAACATTGTCAACTGAGGTGAAGCCAAGGTTGACAATGTCTTTTGGAGGGGTAACAATCTGCTCTATCATCCTCTCAGATATGTGTTATTTAATTTATTATACTGCATGTTCTGTTATTATTGTTGATTAAATTTTAAATTCAAAGTAATAAACTATGACATCTTGTACATAACAACCATCCGTATTAAATAAGGGCGCACTACGTTTGCGCGCATTTGGGGATTAAAATGTTTTACGTTTGCGCGCAGTTTTTGATTACATTTGCGCGCATTCATTTTACAGGTAAACTCAGATAAAAATATAAATAAAAATTAAATTAATTATAATTGACTATATATTTTTTTTATTTTCATAATAAATATGACTATCAATTATTAATGTTGAAAATATTTCTTAATTCAAATTATATATTTTCATAATAAATTATAAAACAAATTATAAAGTGATCATTATAAACTCGTATAGCGTTTCAACGAATAGTGATCGTTTTCAAAATTAATAAATAATTTAAGTTAGTTTGTAAAGTTACACCAAGGCACTAACATGGAGTTTCTGCATGTATACCGACATGTAAAGTAATGAATTTATCAATAAATTAACCTCTAAGATTAGGTATGTTTTAACATTTTAGAATTTTTATCTTTATATATTTCTAGGATTAAGTGCTTGTGCATAATAAAACGGACTTATCTTTCTCGAAATCCCACTTTAACCTCATCGTTGGTGAGCTGGGGACTAACACTAATGGAATGAGAACTTATACTTGTTAATAATTGAACAAATTATAATTAAATAAGTATTATTACCTGTATTTAACCTGGGTTTACCTGTCAAAAAAATGCGAGCAAATGTAATGGTAATGCGCGCAAACGTAATGCACCGTTAAATAAAGCGCACACTTGATCAAGCGTCTCTGTGAAGGGTAATAGAATATTTGCCATAGGATAGAGTCGTATTTAATAAAGCGCACACTTGATCAAGCGTCTCCGTGAAGGGTAATAGAGTATTTGCCATAGGATAGAGTCGTATTTAATCAAGCGTCTCCATGAAGGGTAATAGAGTCAATTAACACCCTCGCATTAGCCAATAAGAATCTGGCATTTTGACATGAAGTATAATAACAAATATTTGTCGAACTACGGTGTAATACAAATTAGTCATTGCAGGACAAAACAATACTTCATAAAAAAAAAATGGTTGATTATGTGTTTAACGAATTTCTAAAATGTAATAAAATGATGGTGTACTGTTCGAGCAGTCGCACTTTTTTTTTTTCTCGTTGATTTTTTTTTTCTTATCATTTATTTTGCTAGCTCATTTCTAAAACATAGACTCATTAAAGATGACCCATTTTGGTATTAATTTTGATTCACTCATTAGTTGTTTGCATCAGAAATATTTACGCATTTATACTGAAGTTGTTGGCATGATGCTGGTTATGTTAGTCCCGGATATTTTATGTTGGCGTGCTACTAAACCCCTGGCGGGAGGGATTGTGCTTGATTTTTATATGATGAAGACATAATTTTTCAATCAGTTTAATTGAGGTATAGAGCTGGCAGGTTTGTACTAGTAGACTTTTATTGATGTATGTATCATTGTTATTAAGCTTTTTTGTTTGTTTCATCTGATTCCTATTCTGACATTGAACCCGAACTTCTTTTTAACTGAACTTTATGAGGGTTTTGCTGTGTGTTTCCTTATTCTACATTGGCTAGATGTATAGGGCGAGGGTTAAGATCTCACAAAACATGTCAAACCCCGCCGTATTTTGTACCTGTCCCAAATCAGGAGAGTTAAGTCTTTGTTAGTCTTGTAGGAGTTTAAAATCTAGTTCATTTATATGTTTCGGAGTTACTATAACAAGAAGATGTGGTATGATTGCCAATGAGACAACTATCCACAAAAGACCAAAATGACACAGACCTTAACAACTATAGGTCACCGTACGGCCTTCAACAATGAGCAAAGCCCATACCGCAAAGTGAGCTATAAAAGGCCCCGATAAGACAATGTAAAACAATTCAAACGAGAAAACTAACGGCCTTATTTATGTAAAAAAAAATGAACGAAAAACAAATATGTAACACATAAACAAACAACCACTGAATTACAGGCTCCTGACTTGGGACAGGCACATACATAAATAATGTGACGTCCATTTTCACTTAACTAGAATTAAAATTGAGAATGGAAATAGAACACGTTTTTCTTAATGGAATAGAAGAAACCCGCCTCCGGGTTCGGAATTCGATGGCTGTAATGAAGACCCATTTGTGACTTTGGACTGCATGTTGTCTGTCCTTCGGTCGTGTTGATGTATTTTTGACATATTTCCTATTTCCATTCTCATTATACTTACCGCTGCACTAGTCCATGATCTTTTTGTGTCACTGATATAATAACATGAATTACCATGATGGAACCATCCTCGCTCACATTCAGAGAAAACTAGAGTAACGGCTAATAAAATAAGAGGCAAATCTATACTAGCATAAAAAATGTGCTTGACTAGTGCAAATACCACTTTATAAAGTTTGTCTGTCCGATGAGCTGTCCTTGGTTAACCTTCATCAGGAACGTTCAAAACCAAATATGTAAAGCCATTAATGCTAAATATAAGTAAAACTCGAGGAGACAAGAAAAAGGACGGTAAAATAATGTCCAAATTTACATTAGGGAAACTTTGCCTGATTGATTTGGAACATTAACTTCTAAATCTTTTCTACAATTACCAGGAAAACGAATGGATAACAACTGTCATGTTCCTGACTTAGTACATGCATTTTGTATAAAATAAAAATGTAGATAAAACCTAGTTTTATAGCTAGCTTAACTTTTCACTTGTATGAAAATTGCATTTAATTCCGTTATATTGGCAACAATGTGTGAATAAAACAAACAGACGTAAGAGGTAAAAATGTCAAAAATTGGGGCACTGCAGTCAACATTGTCTTTATCAAATTAAAAACAAAGTATTATGTTTATGACCAATAACCTATAAATCACTATTTCCTTGCTTAAAACATACTCTTTTTTTACATTGTCATTTCGGGGTCTTTTATAGCTGACTATGTGGTATGGGCTTTGCTCATTGTTGAAGGCCGTACGGTTACCTAGAGTTGTTAATTTCTGTGTCATTTTTGTCTCTTGTGAAGAGTTGTCCCATTGGCTGTTTCAGTTGACTTACATCTGACTTCAATTGCAACCATTGAGCAGGAGTCGGATTGGATGTTTTAATACAAATGTAAAAACACAATATTTGGATTAGGAATGAGTTTTGAGGGCTGTTTTAATTGGCTAATAAATGATGCTTGATGCTTTCAAATTTCAATTATGAAATGCTGCATTACATAACATCCAGCTGCTCTGTTTGTTAACAAATGCGATTATAACTAGCGATATATCCTCTTGAACATGAGCCATATGTTCCCTTTTTATCATTACTTTGAAGTTGAAAAAATCCCACTGATGGTACATTGCTTGATGAAATATTTTAAATAATGATTTTTTGGTTAAAAATTAATGTTAAACTCTATTGTATGATTAGTTTTTTTGTTGTTGTTAATTTCACTAGTTTTCATCATAAGTAGTCTGTAGCATTTGAGCATACAGTTACGAAAAATAAATATAAAAACCTTTTACTTATAAAAAAGGACAATATGATCCACCAACAATTTTGGACTGAGTAACAGACTACATAAACCACCAACACCAGGCCTTGGAGGCATAAAACTTTGCTCAGTGCTCGGAGCACAAAAATCATGCTCGAAATGTGAAATCCAGCAATTTGATTGGTTGATTCTTGAGTCTGAGTACAAAAATCGTGCTCGAAAGTTTTATGACCGCAAGGCCCGACTCAAAATATATCACAGTAAGGTAATGCATTTTGACAAACAAAATGTTTCTGAGAAGTAAAGCATCATATATATTATAATGTTACAAAATAAGTGATATGATGAATGCAAATTGAAAATTATCAAAGAAACCAGTCTTACAAACAAACAAACAAACGCAACACTTATGCTCGAATCAACAAATCAAAACACCAAATCAAGAAGAAAGATGAGAAGCATTGAAAAACCAAATGTTTCGAAAGGTTTTGCAAAATATAGCAACAGAAATGATTTTTTTGCGGGAAACACATTTAATATTTCGAACAATAAAGTTTTATAAACAATTAATTTACCTTTACATGCCAGTTAATTGTCAGTACTTACACCAAAGCAGAAAACTGATAAACGCAAAATACACCATGGTGCTAGTACTGAATCTCTGTTTATAAGCAGATTTAAACAGATAAGCGTACTAATTTGCCCTAAAATGTGATAAAACAATAAGATAATAATCTTCAAGGGGTCACATATTATGATAAGGATATCAATACATGCATTGAAATCGGAATCATAACGATCTAAATTTGAAAAAGATAAAATTGAAATAAAATTTAATGTATGGTTTTTTTTTAAATGAGTGTTAATTATAAATTCATCATTGACACCAGGATTCAAATTTTATTTTTCCGCCCAAGGCCAAAGGCTTGTTTTAGCAGCAGTTGTTCTTTACAGCAATATGAAAAGACCAAATTAATCTGCAAATTACCAGTTGCATAATAATTGAACAATCACTTTGTATTCATTTTCAATGGTAATCAAACGTTTTGAGAAAAGTTGTCATTACTTCTTAATAATTTTGTCAAAAATAACCGTCTATATTATCTACAAATGTATTGTTTACACTATTTCTCAAAAAGTAAGCTGATACCAAAGTATTAATCAATAAGTCAATGAAAGACAAATATATCTTGGTGATATCAAAAAGACGAAAAATCAAAAACCGTTCCCAAAATGTACATAGAAAAACAATGATTCATTAGCATGTTCCCCACCATAAACGATTAGCGCGCACACGTTCTCCGTAAAATAGCAGTTTGTGTTGCACTAGCAGCATTCTCTGCCTTCGTCATGCTAGGATTCGTTGATATATAAGAAATAAACAATTATATAGCGTCAAAGATGATGAATTGCCCTATATCACTTGTCTACTCTTTATTACTTGCATACTTGAGGACCTGTGCAAACATATAGACACGGAATTATTAGAGATGTGCATCAAACCAGAGGACGAAAGGGTTAACCTGTGACACAGTTTAACAGACGCAGGAATTATTTAGGTTGTGTCACAATGACAACAGCAAAGCAATGTTATTTAAGAACCGCAAAGATACAGAGGAGCAGAGTTATAGAACATGTCAAAGAGTTGAAGACGTGATTTTTAGCTGTGCCACATTTGAAGACAGACAGAAGTGATTTAATCTGTGTCACTGTTTCACCAGAGGACTGAGTGATTAAAGCTCTTCCATAGAAACCGAAATGATTTAAAATATGTATCCCGTTAAACAGTTGAATGACTTAATTATTCAAGATAATCTACAATTAAAACAGCGACATGAATGATTTAAGCTTTGCCACAGTTAAAGGAGAGACCATAGAGTTTAAGGATGTACTTAGGTGAGGTTTTGGAATTTGTGTCAAATGTTCGGACTCCTTGGTGTCTTTCCATACAATACAATGTAAAATATTTTGCCCCATAACACCCATTTATTTTTTCAGATAAGACTTAATAGCTCATGAAAGGTCATTTACCAAAATTTTAGAAGATTCTTGATTTTCTTTCTATTGTTTTGAGACACAAATAATACCAATGCAAATATAGGTAAAAGTCCGAGTCAGCCTTTCCCCGCCATATTTTAAATCTCAAATATCTCGAAGAGGAGGTCCATGACCTATCAATATTTTCAGCTTAACCTTATCTTTAATTGATGCTCTACCAGCTTATAGTATCAATGTTAATTTCTTAATTTCTTAATTTTTACCTTACCTGACCTAAGTACATCCTTAAGAGTTCGACAGGAGTAAGTTTTTGTTTAGTCGCACTTATAACAAAGACATGAGTAACTAAATATGTGCCAAACAAAAAACAGAGACAAGAGTGATTTCAGCAGTATCACATTTCAAACAGAAATTAGAATGATTAAAAGTGTGCCATATTTTAAAAGAGAGACAGCAGGGATTTAAACTGTAAACACATATACAGACATGATTTAAGCTGTACTGCAGATTAATTATAGACAGCAGTTATCTAAGTTGTGTCCCAGTAGAACCAGAGAGACAGCAGGGATTAAACTGTTTTGCAGTTCAAGCGAAGAGGCGTAATTTAAGTTGTGTCCCAGTTAAAACAGAGACAGGAGTGATTTAATCGGTATCGCAGTATCCCAGTAAACACATATACAGACATGATTTAAACTGTACATCAGATTAACTATAGACAGCAGTTATCTAAGCTGTGTCCCAGTAGAACCAGAGAGACTGGAGTAATATAAGCGGTGTCGCAGTTCAAATATAAACAGGAGTGGTTAAACTGTACCACAGTTAAATCGTAAACAAGAGTAATTCAAATGTACCGCAATTATAAACAGAAACAGGCGTGATAAAAGCTGTGCATTATTTTTGATATGCGTATATGCATATGTATGTTTATGTATGCCCGCTTACAAGCACATATTTTTCCATAATAATTAATGCATGTTGTGGACTGTTTGTCTCCGAGAGGATTTAAATCTAGGTAAACTGACGAAAATATTCAAAATCTAATGTTTAATGTCAAAAAGTAACTTCGACACTCTTCCTTTTGTTCGCTTCTAACCAATGATAGATTGTCCACCTCCGGGATTTCTACAAAAGCAATGTTAAGAATGTAAAAAATAAATGTTAAGAATGCTAAAAAACAATGTTAAGAATGCTAAAAAACAATGTTAAGAATGCAAAAAAAAAAGAGTTAAGAATACAAAAAAAAAATAATGTTAAGTATGCAAAAAAATTTTTTTTTCTTAAAATGCAAAATAAACAATGTTAAGAATGCAAAAAAAAAAACAATGTTAAGAATGCAAAAAACAATGTAAAGAATGCAAAAAAAACCAATTGTAATGTTAAGAATGCAAAAAAAAAAAAAAAACAATGCTCAGAATGCAAAACAATATGTTAAGATTTAAAAAAAAAAAAAAAACAATGAAAAGAATTCCAAAAAATGAAACAATGTTAAGAATGCAAAACCAATGTTAAGAATGCAATAATAATGTATCGAACTTAAAATAAAGGATATTCTCTATTTCCAAATATAGATATATCCCATTTTTTTTTAGTAACATCAATTTATTCACAATTATGATCGATTGAGAACAAAACTTTACGACAAACGACGATTTCACCTTTTCCGAAATGTGAACTTTTTGTTCTTCATTTGTACAGGAGGAGAGGTGCAAATGGTGGAAGAATAAAGAATTCGAATATGTATTAAGAACCTATAAATATTAAGGACATTTAGATCAAATGTCGAGAATTGATCGTATTTATAATATTGAGATTGCTGTAGAAAGGCTTTAAATGCCACTAAGTCCATATTGAGCTGTTACTCATTTAAAAAAAACTTTGATTTAATGATTAAGTACATTTGAACGTATGAAATAATTTTGTTCTTACTCCATTTCACAAATAAATGGCTGCGGGTTGGTACAAACATCATCATTCCAGTGGCCATCTTTGAACTCCAAGCAATCTTCATGTCCACCGCTATTACTAGGGTTCCCTGGACACCAGAAGTTACCTTCTATTGGATTAGAAAATGTCGCCCAAATCCAATGTCCTTCCACAACTTGGTCGGTACCATCAATCCAATAGTCAGCTGAGGAGAATTTGTAGAATCGTGTGAATTACTGTATTTAGTATTAAGTATATTCTTTTACAAACAACTATTATTAAGAATGTGTGCTCCTCTTCTTCGAAATAACAAGATTTTGAAAATACTGTTAGTTATTAATTGATAGTATATAAATAAAAAAAAACTTAAAAAGAAAAAAATAAGAATGGTTTGTGCGCTCGTTTTCGAGATATAAGCCATTAAAAATCTGGCGGTAAATGATTCTCTCTAGATTTTTATACAATTAAACATTGCCAACTGCATGAACTGTTTTGTTTTAAGAACTATAAACAAATAATAAAGATTTAAAAATGGCTTTTTAAACTGTATTAATCAAATTATAAAAGTATGGATAAGCTGGGCAAAACAATTTCATAGCCCTACATGGTTTAAAGAATATCTGGCAAATATACAAAAACAAATGTAGAGAGAGAACATAATGACAGTAGGTATAATGACACGAGCTTAAACATAAATATGATCGTGTAAGGAATCTATTTGTCTTTTAGAAAAGATTGTTTGTTTGTATATTTCTTATTCGTTTATTAGATACTGACGCTCACTTAGGTTTCATTTTTTCCCCCTATTATTCCCGTAAAATATCATTCACTCAATTATATTTTACTTCTTCCCTTAATTAGATAGAGAAAAATGGCATATAACAGTTACCGTTTGTTTGACAAACTCCATTTTGTGGTTTTTGGTGTGATGGATTAATCTTTGTAAACAGAAAGTTTAACGTGTCTCGATCGTCAACAACTGCAAGGTTCGCACTCAGCGCTTTACAATCACTCTGTAAACAGAAAGTTTAACATACCGTGATCAGTTACTGCTTTTAAATCCCTCTTAAAAAAGAAAACTTAACACGTCTTCAGTATCTACAACAGTAATGATAGCACTTAATACTTTACAGTCACTATCTTACCAAAGTTTAGCATGTCTTGATCGTCAACAACTGCAAGTCGCGCTTTGTGTTTTGCAATCACTTTGCTAACGGTATTTGAATATGTAATAAAGATATGTTTTGACTGAATTTGTCAGGGACAAAAACTGGTGGAAGGTCGATTTTCATAGTTTAAAGTTCTTGGATGTATAAGTATATAAATATATTTTAGTGAATAATGAAAACAAACTCATCGTATTTAAACCATGATTGATTTTTTGTATTTGCGCAAGACGCGCATTTCGACTACAAAAGACTCGTCAGTGACGCTCGAATAAAAAAAAGTTAAAAAGGTCAAATAAAGTACAAAGTTGAAGACCATCAATTTCTAAAGGTTTGCCAAATACAGCTGAAGTATCTATTTCTGAGGTAGAAAAGCTTTTTTTATTGACCAATACAATTATAAAGCCTCGCAATTGTCGTCAGCCAAAATTAATAAAAAGATTCGTATGAAACATATGTAGGTTTAGCAAAATAAAAGTACAGTTTATTATGAATCAGACATGTAATGTAATTATACTAATATGATACCAACAGAAGCTTCAGGCCAGCTTAGATGGACGTTTTTGCTGATGTAATAACAGGATGCACTGTAATGGTGCCAACCATCCGGACATTCGGCGTGTACGTCTGCAAAATAAATGTACACGGTCACATCGAAGGTCATTCTCTCATGTGAGGGCACACACGAGGATGCATGTTCAAAAATGTCAATTAATTTGTTTTAGTTCTTACCCACTTTCCGCTCTTATCATCTTCTATTATCCATATTATAAAAGCACGTAACCCCCTTTTTAGTATATCCACGTTTATTTCACCGGCGTTATAGACAATAATTGTTTAGTGTCTTTAAATATTAGCTGTAATTGTACGAGGCTAGGAAACAAGGTCTATGCGAGCTTTTAGCGAGCTACTACACCTGTTTCAACCCGAGTTCAAATACAGCTGATATTTAAAGACACTAAACAGTTATTGTCTTTATCCTGCAATTAATTCTGTATATTGTTTGTGTTTTGAAAGACACAAAAACTAACATATTTAGCATTTATTTTCGATTTGTAATCCCTTGAGGCCCGCATAGTAATATCAAAATCACACATTACGCTGAAGACGGGTTCGCAAAAAAAAAGAATCTTGAATAGTCAACAATAATACATCATTCAAGGTGAATAATTATCTATTTTAACATAACAACTAATTTCAACAGTAAAAACAAATAACAAAGCATTGTCAAATTTGAAACAGAAGTGTACGAGTTGTCCTACACTTCAGACTTGACATTCATTAAACATGCATGCTGAAATTGACATGGTTGATTTTGTAACACAATCATACACATTCAAGTTTTGAAATCGACAATTGTCATCGTCATTGGAATGCAACTGGAATACACATTCTGAGGTCACACAGGTTCAAACAATACTCAGTCCGGCAGTGGGTGGAGCTTTAAACATGTTAAAGCGATATCTATATAGTATACAGATACAGCATAGCGATATCTGTAGGGCTGTATCTGTATAGTAGGACACCCAATTGCAGGATAAATACTTATGTCTTCAGTTGTATTTGGGTATTCTTCGGTCTTTAAAACTTTACATCTGCAACTTCTCCTTAACAAGTAAATTATTTCAATAAAAGCATAAAAAGACTTTTTCCGTCGTATCTGAATGATAACTGGCAACTCATATTTTTTGTTATTCATATGACTGTTAAAGGGTTCCCCGAGTTTTCGATATCACCAGTCATATCCTATTACATGTTTAACTAATTTGTTTTGGTTTCAAAAATTTAACCATATATTTCGTAATGAAATATGCAAACAGGGGAGCGGGTATTTTCACAGTTAGTCTAGTTTTCATTTTTATGATGTTGGGGATCATGTCCGATAACATTTAGAGAGAATTAGTATAAGTGAGGGTGGTAAAGGGTTATTTTCGTGTAACGTGTTTTGTCATTTTTATTTCACGAGCAGCCGTAAAAAAGGTTCGTTATTCACTGTGTTTCGTGAAATCGGTGAAAGGTCAACGTGCACGATTTTTTTTATTGTTCGTTCATCGTTAAATGTCAATTTTATTTCGAGTTCTTCCGTGCAGATACCCCCCCCCCCTTTTACGCCCCTCATTAGTGTTTGGTGGAAGAAACTGGTACTTAAAAAAAAGAAAGCGCATAGTGTTTACACTGTATCCTATCTATAACATACTTCTTGATCCATTCTCAATTTTATTCTTGATATTTTCTAGTTTTCTCGCTTAAATTGTTTTACAGTTATCATTTTGGGGTCTTTTCAAGCTGACTATATGGTAAGTATATATAATATATATACTTTTTCACTTTTTTGGTCTTTTGGAAAATGTTGTTTGTGCTGTTTTTAGACCCTTCTACAACGAAATTTGTTTTACATCCACACGTATGAAAATTGCGGTTTTTATCCAACGCAATCATAGGTTTGAACGTAGTTTTCAATTTAGACTCGTATATATATATATATATATATATATAATTTGCTCATTATTTAAACCTATACGTTGACATTACGTTGAGAACTTCTGTGTCATTTGGTCTCTGGTGGAAAGTTGTTTCATTGGCAATCATACCACGTGTTCTTATTTTTATATTTGGTAATTTTGAGGGTTGGGTTGCTGTCTCATTTGGGAGATCATCCATATCTCCTTTAGTTCATTTGTTCGGATATTTTACAATATAACCAACCGGCAGATAGCATGATATATTTTCATCGGTATGCAACCTAGACCACAATTCAATCAGGGCAAACGAATACTGCCTTTAATGTCACACCTATTTCAAGACATAATTGAACTACTGTACTTTATATATATTTTCATCGGTATGCATCCTAGTCCAAAATTCATTAATTCAATCAGGGCAAACGAATACTGCCTTTAATGTCACACCTATTTCAAGACATAATTGAATTACTGTACTTATGTATAGCCCTTTAATGAGACAAATGAAAGTATTAAAGTAAACTTAGGTTACAATATTCAATGGAAGTATCTAAAACAAGATGATATCTTTTTCCAAAATATAAGAATAATACTTACAAACGAATGATAAGAAGAAAATTGCGTGTTTAAGTGCCATCATACTGTTGGAGGTTCATGACCTCATGAAGATAACAGGTACAATTGATAAACGAGTTCAAGCAGCTAGTACCATTCATTTTGTTTCAAATTGAAAAATACTATTTTTCACATAATTAGAAATTCCATTGAAAAAAATATGTACTTTTTAAAAATTATAATCTGAAATATTTATATCTTATAGAAATCACTGAGTTAATTTTAACATGAGTGAGAGAAGTATTGGTTGTTTGGTGTTGGTTTGAAGACGAGTTGTTACCCTTGAGCTATATCGCGGCGACTTAGAGGAATAAGATTTATCAAAGAAAAATGGGAAGTAGACACGTTTGTTATAAATTCGAACGTCGTCCATCTGTTTCAAGATCGAGTAAAAGATAAAGATAAGAAGCACACTTTCCAATCTCAGTAGTATCCTGGGTAATTTCAAGTTCACACAGATACACGTGATGAAAGCACAAAATTGAAGTTATTGAGTGTCAGGGTTTTATCAATATACTGTGGATTCATTTGATTCGGGTGTACCAATTTTCGTAGATTAAAGAAAATTTACATGTTCGTGGATGTTTATAATTTCGTGGTTTCGGCGAAGTCTGTATACAAGCTTATAGAAAATTTGTTTAATTTCGCGGTTTATCTGTGCCCACGAACTCCAAGAAAATTAGTGTCCAACGAATAATAATGAATCCGCAGTATCTGAAATCGATGATGTAATTTACAGCGAACTTTGTGATTGAAACGAAGTGTGTGTTCGACTACGTACTCGATTGGATGATGTGTTATGACTGATCGTTTGTAGTCCAAATAAATATAAACTTGCCTTTCAATATCATCATTGTCAGGAAAATTGTTTGGACGAGTATTGTGAAAATAATTGCATAAGTTCGAGATGGCATTTCAGTTACGTAAGGATGTCACTGTTTATGACATCCTGTTCTGTCTGTCGTTGATGGAATATGTTCGAACGTTGTTGTTCTGCGGTTTGCATGTTGTGTCAACTATTATATTATTTGTTTTTTGTGTTTATCTTTGATGACTGTTCTTGCGTGTTTTACGTATTGTTGTCATTTTATCGATCTTCTTGACATTGTCATTAAGCAGAAGGTCTGGCTATTTATCCCACCATTTTGCTTAAAATGTCATGAACCAAGTTAGGAATATAGCAGTTGTTATCAAATAGTTCGCTTCTATGCATGTTGGCTTTGTTTTTATGTACTTCAGTGTTCCTATCGTTCCGTTGTTTTCCTCTTATAGTTGATATGTTCCCTCGGTTTTAGTTTGTAACCCGATTTGCTTTCTCTCAATCGATTTATGACTTTTGATTAAGAGTATACTACTGTTGCCTTTATTAATCTCTACCTAAAAACGAGTATCTACGTTGTTTTCTTTTTTATGAAACATAATTGTTCCATATCTGTCCGTATGTTAAGAAAAACTAACCTTCCAGTCATTAACTAGAATGGGAAATATTGATTTACAGGGTAAAGGTGATATGATCATCTTTTTCTTTCAAACTACTAGTATATGGATGCGGATTACATATCCAGACACGAATATATATAAGATTTGCATTCAAAGGAATGCTGATTTGATGGAACATGTTACCTTGATAAGAATAGGAACCAACTATTTACTTGACCGATATGTTTATCTGGATTCGTGAACTTCCTTGTTCTAACTTGCTTGTTTACCGAAGTCATAGGACAGTCCATACTTGGATACATTACTTAATCTGCGAACCGATCTGACCTTTGTTTAACTTGTAATTGCCGCGTGCTTATCGGAAAGCAACTATAAACATCCTTGTTTGAATTGAGGGAAAGACCATTTGATTACCGGAAGTAGGTGATTTTGGAAATAATTATACTGGACTGATAAGAAGTGAAAATAAATTATTCTGCCCTGCAGGACAAGGTTGAAATGAAATGACAATTAAATATTACTGTGTACAATTTTCACAGCAGAATCGGATGAAAATGATCTTTCATTCCTCTCCCCTCTCCTGAAAATCAAATGGTTGATCCATATTGGTACGGTTTGACTCGGTAAGTAATCAAACCAAAACAATGACCTAACACGCTAAGAAAACGTACAGTGAAATGATGAAACTGTACTGGTCTTAACCTCTTCTCCCTCTTCACAAATGTATGAAAGGTTAAGGTTCATCATTATTACTGAGTGACATCTAAAGGACAAGGAGATTTGTGTGTGCAAAACAGGATATTTAAATCAAATAAATTGAAATAATTTATACCAGAGACATATAATACATGTTTCTGGATATACTAATAAACAAAACACTCTCAAGCTACATAGATATAGGAAGATGTGGTATGATGAGCAATGATGGGTACCAATGAAGCATCTCTCCATCCAAGTCGCAATTTATAAAAGTTAACCATTATAGGTCAAGGTACGGTCTTCACCACGGAGCATTGGATCACACCGAACAGCAAGCTGTAAAAGGCTATACAGATTACTAGTGTAAACAGGGCCGTAACTACATTGAGGCAAATGAGGCAAATGCCTCATGTTTTAAATTTCAAAAAAAAAAAAAAAAACTAAAACAAAAGATTGTCTTCATATAAAATTGTTTTCACTGAAAGTGTCTTGCAAGAAGCAAGTTCTCTTCACACTCTGATGTCGCCCCTGCATATTTTTCGTAATCCATGTTTCTATTTTACTTTTGGTTTTCAGAGTTGATGGTCTATTGTTTGTACTTCTGTGTCCCGGGTTTGTCTTTTGGTCATTTATTGTCCTACTTAATGACTAGTCTGAGTGTTGATTTTCATTTGTAAACGTGTCACACTGTGTAATGTTGCATGTCCACCGATGTCCAGGCATTATGAGAGAAAATATTTTAAGAATATACGATGCTACATTGTACTGGACACAGAAAAAAAGTGGTCGTTTCTGCATGGAGAATTGAACTTGATATCAAAGAATACGAAACTGCCTTTCTTGTATATTATTAGTTACATAGTGTGCTAATGACCTAATACAGTATATATGGGGTCAGTAAATTCCATATGGGGATTCGAGCGAGGTAAGATAAAAAACCATACCCAATTTTTCTTAGTATGGATTGCAAAATTAGGTATTTTCTGTAGGTGAGATATGCACAGAAGTGATAGATATGTATTATAAATATAGAAAATTGTATATCTTAATCAACAACAAAATTAAAAAAAATAACTGTATCATATATCCAAGCGCCTGTGGATAAAACTAGATACCCGACATGGTTTAAATTAAAGTAAGACCACCAATTTCCCGGTATCAAATCATTTGTTGAAAAAAAAACATCAATGTATTGCCATATGACCTTTTACATTCAAGGGTTACATTTGCATTAAGTCGTGTTCAGACCCTTTAACAGAAAA
Organism: Mytilus galloprovincialis; assembly: GCA_037788925.1. Lineage (NCBI taxonomy): Eukaryota > Metazoa > Mollusca > Bivalvia > Mytilida > Mytilidae > Mytilus > Mytilus galloprovincialis. The sequence continues at coordinate 36,565,922 of CM075340.1, forward strand.
TAAAGGAATATGAAGTACACGTGCACGGGAGCTAATCGCGCACAATGTCAATGTATAGAAAAAAATACAAATGATCAATGGTCAAAGTTTTTATTCCTGTTCTTCATCTTGATAGTTGCTGGAGAATCATAAATACCGTAAAACAAGGTCAATATGGTCCCTAGTGTCGACTTGAGCAGTACTAGTATTTAACGTATATTACTGCACTAAATTAATGACTGTCACTTTATTTAAATCTAGTCATAAAAAATCTCAAGTCAGCACAATACAAGACAAGAACAGACAGCCAGATCCGGTATTAACAGTGGCGGATCCAGGGGGGGGGGGGGGGGGGTTCCGGGGATGCGCACCCCCCCTTTATTTTTGCCGATCAATGCATTTGTATCGGGACATATGTTTTGCACCCCCCCTTTGCCCTGGGTGCCCTGGGTTAGCACCCCCCCTTTCGAAAATTCCTGCATCCGCCCCTGGGTATTAATGATTATGAGAATTACGATTTGTGCTTTATCCTACATATCGGTCTTTTTGAATTTCCCTAAAACGTTAAAGTCTTAAATAACAATGAATCTATGTTTTTGCTTTGAGACCAGAATATTGTCGAAAAAATAGCTAAAAATGATTTGCGTTTTATGTAAGAAAGAGTCCGGGAAACGGTCAGAATGCACGATTTTGCGTTATTTTTCTCAGAGCTTCTGGGGGCCTAGCGGCCCCCAGACCCCTTGCCAAAATTTTTTCGCCTCGCTACGCTCGGCGAATATATTTTGCCTCATTATTAAAAGGGGCTAGTTACGGCCCTGGTAAAACCATTCTAATGGGAAAACCAACTGTCTACTCTATATAAAAACGAGAAACGAGAAAAACTTATTAACCACACAAACCGACGACAACCACTGAACATCAGATTCCTGACTTGGGACAAGTGCAAACAATTGCAGCGGGATTGAACGTTTTAATGGTACCAAACCTGAGAAAAACTTATTAACCACACAAACCGACGACAACCACTGAACATCAGATTCCTGACTTGGGACAAGTGCAAACAATTGCAGCGGGATTGAACGTTTTAATGGTACCAAACCTTCTCCCTTTTCTGAAACAATAGTATAACATCACAACATAGAAAGACACACTTTATAATACCAATTGGAAGGCTTAACTCAATCAAAAAAAACGTAGTAACACACATGCATACATAATAATCAAAGAATGGTTATTTTTACTTTACATAACACAAATAGTTTATCATTGAAGGGGTAATGAGTTGCTTTTAAAATTTGATAGCTTTGCTTCTAGTATTCAAAGATAATCGGTTGCCAAAATGTTCTCGCTTACAATGTAACAACTATTTTGAAATTTCAGTTACTAGCCGAATATTGATGCATATAATGCGTCAAAGCTTGAATATAAAAAAGAAGAGTTAAAATTGAGAATGGAAATGGGGAATGTGCCAAAGAGACAACAACCCGACCATAGAGCAGACAACAGCAGAAGGTCACCAACAGGTCTTCAATGCAACGAGAAATTCTCGCACCCGGAGGCGTCCTTAGTATGATTGTCAATGAGACAACTCTCCACAAGAGAACAAATGACATAGAAATTAACGGCTATAGGTCAACGTACAGCATTCAACAATGAGCAAAGCCCATATCGCATAGTCAGATTTTAAAAAGACACGAAAACAATTCAAACGAGAAAACTAACGGCATAATTAAAGTACAAAAAAAAAAGAACGGAAAACACATATGTAACACAGCAACAAACGACAACCACTGAACTACAAGCTCCTGACTTGGGACAGGCACATACATACAGAAAGAGGCGAGGTAAAAAAATGTAAGAGGGATCCCAGCCCTTTGCTAACCTGTGACAATACAACAGTACAACACAAAAACGAACAATAAAAATCAGTTGAAAAGGGCTTAACTCGTCAGATGGATACAAATAGAAATACATATAACAAAAACATAGAGTGAACGTGGCCGGGTAATTGTACATCCAAACAATAAAAAGACATCAAGTACAGATCTGAGAGTACATGCAGTTACTGACAGCGAGTTCACAGCCTATAACAAATAATAAAAAAAAAAATTATTATGCATTTAAGACTAAATAATCAATCAATACACATCCAATGGATTTAGTGTAAAGACGTCATAATCAGTCAGAGAAAAACGTGAAGAAGTTTTCAAGACCAAAATGTCATTAAAAGTTTATATCTAAACTTTTGATGAGCGCACTATGGATAAGAAAATATAAGATTCTATAAAGAAAAATATTTAAATAAATTTACGTACGCCATTTATTACCCCAGATTTGGTATTATATACTATGGAATGTTTTGAAAATTGTAAAGGGCTAGTTACAAATTAAGCACCTGGTATATATTAATAAATGTCATCTTAGTACAAAGAGAGCTGGTCATAGGGGGTATACAGGACATAGGAAAGAAAACATTCCTGTAGACCATTCTTAACAGAACCAAACAAAACGCACCCTTTCCAATATAACTACAAAAACAGATTGGGAAAGTTGGGTGAGTTTATTTTACAAGACTACTTTTGGATTGTGATAACTTCTTTGACCCTATACAATCTTATGTCTGTAAAAGCTGTTGTTTATCGAAGGCCACGTCATTATTATGCCTGAGCTGTATATTATTTTCTTCTTTCTTTTATGTGGTGGTAAGTACAATTTCAATTACTCTTTTGAGAATTTTACAATGTGAGTGAGAAAAGTCGATGTATTTCAGTGTAATTGTCTCGTTTACATATACCTTACATCTTCTTTAATTCGTAATCCTAAAATTATAAACGGATGATTTCTTTTGAAGAACAAGATTTTACAAAAAAGCGGTCACACGACGAAAACTATAAATGAAGAAAGTCTCTAAGCAAATGGCAAAATCAAATGTTCAAACACATGAATATCTATGTTTTTATCATGTACCGGTGTCCGGAAGTTGACCTTATTTACCTCTTTCAGTTTTAATACAAATATCGCAGTTAGGAAACGGTTTCGTTGTGCGACTTTTTTTTTGATAAGGTCCATCATGAAGACTTTCAAGAGTATTCTCGAGCTTATAATCTGCTTTTCAAGCGCATGACCTCAAATCTCGAGTAAATCAAATCGCATTTACCACAAACAAATTCCAATCTCATGTGCATAATTTACGATTACACTTTGCGTATTAATTTCAAGTTTTTATTGGAAGCGCATGATCTAACTCCTCGATTGTTGCAAATCATATTAACAGGCGCAGAGACCTACATTGCAAGCAAAGTAATACGGAAATTGACATATGTCATTTTAAACTTGATATCTTTTTCAGGGTGTTTGAAATCTCACTGTACATTATTTTGTAGTCCCTGTCAATTATAAATATTTTTTCAGGACAAGCTCTTATATTGACGTCTAATTGTCAAAAAAATTGGATACACCATGGCAACTCTTGCTATCTCCTGAGCACACAGAAAAGTGCATGGCAATCTGCAGTGGTATGTTTAATTAAAGTTTATCTTCACTGGTAATATGTCGACATAAAGAAGATAAAATATAGATTTTACTGTTGAAAACGTTCAATGAAAATAATCGTTAGAAACGCATTGCAAAGTTATATATGTTTTTCTTTTAACTTGACTATTAATACTTTTTAATACTTTTTGGTTGCCTCGCCTACTATGCAAGAGACCTCCACATAAATATATATGTTAGAGGGATTGCTCCAGATCATGTTTGCCGTCCATTTTATTTTGAGGGCGATTTACCAATTTTACGTGTTTCGATACAGAATACTATACATTTTCTTTGTACTTTTACTTTCTATTCATAAAGTAAAAGCGATAAACGCATAATTTTATTTTAATTACATTTTTTAAAATAATTAATACGTAAAGAGTTAAGCATGCCTATGTCATATGCCATTACACATTTATGTACCACGCGGGAAAACATAATTTTCTTGTACATTTTCAGAACGTTTGCCGAGTGTATGGTGGAACATTAGCAGTGGTAAATTCGGCAGAAGAAAACACATTCCTCAATGATACTTTCTTACAAAACACAGGAGGATCAACCAACGGTAACATTTCAAAGTTTTAAGGTGGTACCCAGCACTTTCACTTAAATTAATTTGGCTCGTTTAATTTTCATAAAATTTTGTCAAAGTATTTTACTTTGACACTTTAACAAAAATATAAAAATTTAAAAAATTTTGAACCAACCGTTTTGTCAGAAAAATTACACTGGTTATATAGCAATTTGACAACCACCAATTTTGATCATTGAGAAGCTTAATATTCCTTTTACAACACAACGTAATTAAAACGTTTAGCTGACTTTACAGAGTTATCTCCCTGTAGTGTTAGGTACCACCTTAAAAGGAGGGAATTTTTGTATACGCAACGAACACAAGCTTAAATATCTAGAAGTTTTAAACTAACTGACGTTTATAATAGGCAAAGTGTTTTACAATAAAATACTCCTACCCCATTTTAAAAAATCAGTGGCTATTTTTCCGGCACTAATTAAAATATCTTAATTCAAGCTGGCAAAATAGCCTATTTGTATTGAACTGGTTATTTGACATGCACAAGCATATGTTTTTTTGCCAGCTCTGAATAAAATATATGAATTCAACCGGCGAATAGCATATTTCTATAGAAATGGCTATTTGACCGGCACCAGCAATATATAGAGATTTGTTATTTTTATTTGCAGGTTTTTTGTAAACAGCGATTTTTTTTATATTAAAGTGTGCAGTCAATATAAAAGAATCAAATTATTAGCGATATACCTGTAGTCAAGGATTTTAATACCATACAAATCCTTGCAGTAGTTTGATAAGAAAACAGCTATTAAACAATATATGAAACACATAATCGTTTTAAAACATTAATCAGCCAAAGTGTAAATAAAAAAATTTTAAAGACAAGACTGAAAAACAAAAACAAAAAATATTGGGCATCCATTTGTTGCAATGAAATCATATCTAAAAATGTAGTTTAAGTTATTTCTAAAATCAGTCAGTCTAATGCTACCGTGATGTATGTATAAGAATCAAATCTCTATTTAACTGTTTAAAAAAAAAAATAAAAGTTAAAAATCTCATTGCAACATAAATTTGAAAAAAAACATATATACAAATTCAATCACATATCTTCAAAAATTAAACTTGCTTTTGAAATAATAGTCAGTTATTTGCATATGTGTGTAAAAAAAAAAATAACGTTAGCTTCCGCTTACCTTATGTTAGCAAAATAACATATTTTTTATTTTCCAGCGCAGGTAAGAAATTCATTATATTGCTGGTGCCGGTCAAATAGCCAGTTCTATACAAATAGGCTATTTTGCCGGCTTGAATTAAGATATTTTAATTAGTGCCGCCAAGATAGCCACTGCCTTTTAAAAACACGTAATGTAATTTAGCAGTGACTATTTGATCAAAGATTTGTCATTAATATCAAATTCCTGTAATACAAACACATCTTCAGTAACACAAACAAGAGACAACCCAAAGACTACTTTACTGACTTAAAACATGTTTCAGATGTGGGACAGGATCTGCTAGCCTTTCCGGAGCACCTGAGATCACCCCAAGTTTTTTTTATGGGGTTCATGTTGCTGAGTCTTTAGTTTCTATGTTGTGTTTTGTGTACTATTGTTTGTTTGTTGGTCTTTTTCTTTTCTAGCCATGGCGCTGTCAGTTAATTTTCGACTAATGAGTTTGCATGTCCTTTTGGTATCATACAATTTTTGTCTTTTGTCTTTTGTCAAAACCCTATTGAGGAACATTTTAAGTTATCTATATTTGTAATGTTACACAGTGTTGGAACCATTCTCATTTTTTCACTGACAGGAGAGCAACGGGACGTAGCATGACTGTTGGAGTGCGTCTTTGAAGCCCTCTTCTGTTTCTATACCCGTAGTACTATCATCCAGATAGTTTCAATCTTTATATAGTTATTGCAGAGGACGAGTGATTCTTCAGTATCGATATGTCTAGAAGTCATATATTGATTTGTGCTTATTTTACTTTTTGTAAATCGTTTATATATGTTATTTGTTTTTATTCATTTCTGTGTTGATTTCGGGAAATCATGGCTCGATTTTTAATTTATAATATTTGCTTTGTTCACTTTATGAAGAGTTTTATTAACCGCGATGTTTTATTTTCGACAGAGAGCTACTGGTTGGACGGATCGGATTTTCATTCCGAGGGAACTTGGAAATGGTCATCGACAAAGCAGGAAATGGCTTATAAGAATTTTTACCCTGGACAACCAGATGATCAAAATGGTAACGAGGACTGTTTAGTAATTAGCGCTGCTTACAATGGACAGTGGGCAGATATGGATTGTTATACGACATTGTTTTCCATCTGTGAAAAGTAGGTTTATCATTATCGAAAGGTGTAATTCTTTTTTTTTTATACTTGTGCATCACAATGACATCATTTTTTAGCTATCTTCATTTGGTGAAGAAAACATTTTTTCTTTCTTATTTAATTTTTAATTTTCGTAATGAAATTTTAACATTCAGTAGATATTGTTATTCCCTCTCTCTCTATATATGTATATATAAATAAACAAAACCATTCATTATACATGTAGTCGTTGTTTGATTGATATGTACCGATTATCAGGTTGTCTGCATGTTGATATCGTAAAATATCAGCTGCGAGACATAATATGAAGCTTTTTGTCGAGTAAGCGCAGCGAACGAGATCAAAAAGCCTTCATATTATGTCGAGCAGCTGATATTTTACAATATTAATATGCCGATAACCTGATAATCGATTTATCGGGCTGTATTTGCGTCTTTTGGAAGTATTGTCTTAGTTTCACCAGCAACCGGAAGTTGACTTGATAAGTTCGGGTCAAACTTATCAACGTCGGTTCAAACATTATGACGTCGCTGATATGTCCGGGTCAAAGTTATTAAGGCCAGGTCAACGTATTTGACGTCACAAAGCCGTGATATGGAGTTTTATTAAGAGCTGAGCAAAATAGACAGTTGGACGACCGATAAGATTAAAAATTCATTCAACATTAATGCAACACTGTTTTTATTTTTGCAGGGATTTAAGCGCTGCTGGATCTGTTGGGTAGTAAATCCATCAACCTAGGGACAGTGTTTGGATTTAACAATAATCATTTTATTACTATTTTGTTAATAAAAACCAATTTGTTCTTTAAATTTAACTTATATTTCCAACCAAACATAAGAAAGGTCGACCGTGTAATGAATCTTAAAAAAAAAACCAATATATTATCAACGTCTTTCTGGTTGTATTTATATTATATATACAGACCGAACTGTTTTAATACACCAATATAAAAAATAAAAAGATGTGGTTTGATTGTCAACCTGTTGCGTAGTCCGAGATTAATCTGACGTCCAATGGCTGTTTTGCCAAACATGTTGGGGCCGTGGGACGTCAGAACTCGTCCAACGGCTCCAGCTTGTCTGGCAAAACAGCCGTTGGACGTCAGAGTAATCTCGGACTACCTGTTGCGTACACCTTACAATCATTCCATACACCAACTATTATAGTAGACTGCATACAGTGTAAGAAAACAGACCAAAACACAACCAGATGCTCCGCAGGGCGTAGCTTTATACGACCGCAGAGGTTGAACCCTGAACGGTTGGGGCAAGTATGGACACAACATTCAAGCTGGATTCAGCTCTAAATTTGGATTGTGATTAAATAGTTGACACAGCATAGGTTTCTGACACAGAATGAATGTGTTCTAATGAACTTAAAATTTTTGTTTTCTCTTAGAGCAATTCACTATGCTGTTGAATATTAATCCTCTCAAAAAAATGTTTGAAGAAATTTTCTTTTTTATTTATGAAATTTCAAATGAGAAAAATTGAACCCAATTTTTTTAATCACATCCCCCTTTCCCTTATTCCAAAACTAATCTCAATTAAAATTTCTAATGGAGTTTGCAACAATAACTACTCATTTAAATACATCATAAAATATTAAGATGTAAAAAAACTGCTTGTTATCACTGAATGGTAAAGATTATTTTAATTTATCAGTTGGTAGTAAAAAGTGAATATACATTGTATATTGTATATAACAAAGATTTAAGTTGATTCTGGACAAAGAAAGATAACTCCAATTAAAAAAAAATCTTGCTATTGCACAATATTTTGCAATTAGATATTTCTTGCTTACTATTCTGGACAAAGAAAGATAACTCTAATTAAAAAAAAATTTGCTATTTCACAATATTGTGCAATTAGATATTTCTTGCCATTGCGCAATACTGTGCAATTGAAAAGACTTCCTATTGCACAATACTTAATATAATAATTCTAGATCCTAATTTGGACCAACTTGAAAACTGGGCCCATAATAAAAAATCTAAGTACATTTTTGGATTCAGCATATCAAAGAACCCCAAGATTTCAATTTTTGTTAAAATCAGACTAAGTTTAATTTTGGACCCTTTGGACTTTAGTGTAGACCAATTTGAAAACAGGACCAAAAATGAAGAATCTACATACACAGTTAGATTTGGTATATCAAAGAACCCCATTTATTCAATTTTTGATGAAATCAAACAAAGTTTAATTTTGGACCCCGATTTGGACCAACTTGAAAACTGGGCCAATAATCAAGAATCTAAGTACATTTTTAGATTCAGCATATCAAGAACCTAACTGATTCATTTTTTGTCAAAATCAAACTAAGTTTAATTTTGGACCCTTTGGACCTTAATGTAGACCAATTTGAAAACGGGACCAAAAGTTAAGAATCTACATACACAGTCATGACAGTTAGATTCGGCATATCAAAGAACCCCAATTATTCAATTTTGATGAAATCAAACAGTTTAATTTTGGACCCTTTGGGCCCCTTATTCTGTTGGGACCAAAACTCCCAAAATCAATACCAACCTTCCTTTTATGGTCATAAACCTTGTGTTTAAATTTCATAGATTTCTATTTACTTATACTAACGTTATGGTGCGAAAACCAAGAAAAATGCTTATTTGGGTCCCTTTTTGGCCCCTAATTCCTAAACTGTTGGGACCTAAACTCCCAAAATCAATACCAACCTTCCTTTTGTAGTCATTAACATTGTGTTTAAATTTCATTGATTTCTATTTACTTAAACTAAAGTTATTGTGCGAAAACCAAGAATAATGCTTATTTGGGCCCTTTTTTGGCCCCTAATTCCTAAACTGTTGAAACCAAAACTCCCAAAATTAATCCCAACCGTTCTTTTGTGGTCATAAACCTTGTGTCAAAATTTCATAGATTTCTATTAACTTAAACTAAAGTTATAGTGCGAAAACCAAGAAAATGCTTATTTGGGCCCTTTTTGGCCCCTAATTCCTAAAATGTTGGGACCAAAACTCCCAAAATCAATACCAACCTTCCTTTTGTGGTCATAAACTTTGTGTTAAAATTTCATAGATTTCCATTCACTTTTACTAAAGTTAGAGTGCGAAAACTAAAAGTATTCGGACGACGACGACGACGACGACGCAGACGACGACGCCAACGTGATAGCAATATACAACGAAAATTTTTTCAAATTTTGCGGTCGTATAAAAACTTAACTATAGCCACTGAACCATGAAAATGAGGTGAAGGTCAGATGACACCTGCCTGTTAGACTTTACAATCCTTCCATACCCAAAATGTACTACACCTATTGCTTATAGTATCCAAGGATTACTATACAAATCCTTGTAGTATCTGAGATATGGACTTGACCATCAAAACTTAATCCACTGATTCATGAAATGAGGTCGAGGTCAAGTGAAAACTAACGGGCATGAGGACCTCGCAAGGTACATGTACGTACATACCAAATGTAGTTATCTTATTACTCATAATAAGAAAGAAATTAACATTACAATGAATCTTTACTTTTTTCCCTATCTTCTTGCGACAAAAACGGAAAATTTAAAGTCAGGTCATTACCGAAATTCTGACAACTAAGCTAACGATAGTCCACCTGGATGTGTTGCTTGTAAAACACAATTTGTAACTGGGTTACATTGTAGAACCACAGGCGGATAAGGTGACCAATAAGGTGACTATGAAACCTTTCTAAATTACACATAAGTATGTTCAAGGCTTTGTTGTGATCATTCTGAGACTACATAGAATTTCAGGCAGTCACAGTTGCATTGCTCAATCTTTAGTTGTTTTGTGTGCCACTCGCCTCTTTCTACTGTTGTATTCGAAATCATGTAAAAATGGGTCAAAATATTTTTTTTAATATTATATACGTTTATGTACATCATGTAAAAATGGGTCAAAATATTTTTTTTAATATTATATACATTTATGTACATCTGGATATAATATTATATATTCTATATACCCTAATAATAATTGAGTCCAAGCTTGGTTTAATTGGCCCAGTAGTTAAATTAAAAGCAGGTCATCCCATTGTAGTCTTACAACAGTAACTGAAGACTCCTAATCATTATTCAAATTTGTTTTCAAGTTTTTGAACATTTGAAATTATATTTTTTTTACAATTTTTCCTTAGACTTTAATTAAACCCCAATGCTCTAGTTTTAGCCATGATGGCCATGTAGGTTTGGATGACTGGTTCATCGGATACATTTTGCAATCAAAATACCCTATTGAAAATTGTGGCTAAGATAAATTCTATTTGGCCCAGGAGTTTAAGTAGAGACGATTTTGTAAAAGATTACAAAAAATGACGAAAAATTTACTTTAAAGGACAATAACTTCTTAACTTGAGGGGTCAATTGACAATTTTGATAATATTTGACTTATTGGTTGGTAAATCGTACTTTGCTGAACATTATTGCTGTTTACAGTTTATCTCTATCTATGATAATATTTAAGATAATAACGAAAAACTGCAAAATTTACTCGAGGGGGAGCAACCCAACAACGGGTTTTCTCATTCATCTCAAATTGGCAGAGCAGATAGATCTCAACCTAATAAACATTTTCCAGCCAAAAATTTGTAGATCTTACTTTGCTGAACATTATTGTTGTTCATTCTATCTATAATAATATTCAAGATAATAACCAAAAAACATGAAATTTCCTTAAAATTTCCAATTCAGGGACAGCAACCCAATAACGGGATGTCTGATTTGTCTGAAAATATCCCTTGAAAGATTTTCTCTAAATGCTTTAGTTTCAGAGATATAAGCCAAAAACTGCACTTCCTATGTTCTATTTTAAGCCATGTTGGTAAGCAGGCAGATCATCAGACACATCTTTTAACTAGATATCCTAATGACGAATGTGGCCAAATTTGGTTAAATTTAGCACAGTAGTTACAGAGAAGATTTTTGTAAAATTAAGCGATGACAGACGTCACACGATGAGAAGGTTCACTTGGCCCACTTTGGGCTAGTGTGAGCTAAAATGCAAATTCCCATTTGGGCAATGTTTTGTTAGGTTTATTGTTGCTATCTTTCTTTTTTTCCTTTTGTTTGCTGCATGTCTGCCTGCAAAAATCTGAATAATGTTTCCATTACACAATGTTAACAAGAATGTGTCCAAAGTACACGGATGCCCCACTCGCACTATCCTTTTCCATGTTCCATGGACCGTGAAATTGGGTAATTATCTAATTTGGCATTAAAATTAGAAAGATCATATCATAAGCAACAAGTGTACTAAGTTTCAAGTTGATTGGACTTCAGCTTCATCAAAAACTACCTTGACCAAAAACTTTAACCTGAAACTCCCACTTTCATTTTCTATGTTCAGTGGACCGTGAAATTGGGGTCAAAAGTCTTATTTGGCTTAAAAATTAGAAAGATCATCTCATAAGCAACAAGTGTACTAAGTTTCAAATTGATTGGACTTCAGCTTCATCAAAAACTACCTTGACCAAACACTTTAACCTGGACGGACGAACGGAACCACAGACGGACGGACGGACGGACGAACGGAGCCACAGACCAGAAAACATAATGCCCCTCTACTATCGTAGGTGGGGCATAAAAAGCAACTATTCTTATTTTTTAATTCTTTTAATACTCAATAAATAATGTATAAAAACCATAACTTATCACAGCTAATCAACAAACAATTGTATAAATAATAAATTATACGGTCAAATTCCATCCCCTGCAATACAGTGTTAAAATTAAATGTCAGCATGTCTTAAGTGTAGTGCACATATGTTATAAACATTGAAATGGATTCTGTTGCTTTCAGGGTCACATGATAATATGATGCTATGATACATGGCATTAAATTTTTAAAAGACATCCTCTGAAAGGAGTAGAAGCAATAAGGCCCATCATGTATTTCTGCCAATTTAAACATAACCTTATGTGATCTTAAATTTGTCTGACCAACCCTAAGGTAAAATGTGTTACATTAAGAAACTATAAAAAATAAATCACATTTAACAATTTACCATTGCAATTCATTTGGTTTTGATAATTTCAGTTTCTTGGAACAAAAACAGGCCTTAATGCTTTAATCCTTTTTTTTTTTTTAGAGCAAAAAGAATTCCAATTTCACAAAATTTACTAATCAAACAATTAAATAACCTAGAAAAATATGAGGTATTATTTTGTATTTTGTGGTCCAATGCTTGACAACAAAGTGCAAATGTACTTTGAAAATTTATACATGATTAAATTTTTTAAACTTAACAACTTCAGCACAAATGTTAAAATAATCATAATTAAATAATTCTTTGGTGTACAGCTACAATGTATATACAGTGAAACCTGTCTTAACTGAATTTTGCATAAACCAAAAAAAAATATTTCTAACCAGAACTTGTTTGTCCAGCCATATCAAATTTTATGTTTTGTGAACCTGATTTAACCAAACATGTCAAAAACGAACAAAATCATAAGTCCCTAAGTGGTTCGGTAAAGACTGGTTTCACTGTAATTATAAAAATGTAAACTTATGGCATCAAACAACACAAATATATCACAGCACATGAATGCATGAAATTGAATCTGGTAATCCTTTGTTTCCATGGTTACTGCAGCACTTTTTAATTAAAATATCAACGTGTACCACATTTCTATATCAATATAAATTTCAATCTGAATAAAAAGAGTTACTTTATAGAGGCAAAGTATAACACACTTAAAAAAATCCAAAAGAGTTATATATGCCACTCACTACCTTGGTACCAAATATACTTTTTTAGTATAGGTGCAATGATTTTACAGTACTTTACCTTCATTTTATGTTTATTTTTTTAATACAATGTAATTTTTAAGAATTTTTTTTCTTAAACTGTCATCTTTTTATAAATGATAAATATAATTTGTTGTATGTGAATAAATGTATAATCAATTTAAATATAAAAGGGACATAACTCTAATGTTTACTGCCGCTGCAAATCATAACTAAAGAACTAAACTTTACGTATCAAAAATATTTCTTATCATAATCTCAATAAACTGAACTAGCATTAAGCTGACACTTCACTCTCAACATTATAATATACAGTATAGCAGGTTATATTCGCAGGTGTAAATTTCGCTCATGGAAAAAGGTATACAAAATATTTTCGTGGTTATTTTTTTGGGCGTACTCAAAACTTTAACCAATACCTTTGCATGTACACTTTTAAATTGGCGGAATTTATTTTGGCGGTTTTGTTCTATCTGCGAAAATAAGCGAAAATTTACTCCCAGCAAAAATAAACCACTATACAGTACTTGTACCTTTCCCTGAATAATTGTACCTTTCCCTGAATAATTTTGTGGTTGAGATTTGATTTCTGTAGTTCTTAAAACATTAGAAATTGAAAGAAGTTTAAGTTATTCTTATAACAATAAAAACAGAAATTGTGCAACTAAAACCCAAATGAGGCAATCATGTTAAAGCCTAAGAATATGTGTTACAAGACAAGAAAATTTAAGATGTTATGTTTATAATTTGCTACCAAAAAAGCTTTACTGACTTTGAAACTTGAAAGCAAGAAAATTAATTAATTATTAATCAGATTAATAATCTACACATAATTAATATACACAATTTTTTGGGGAAATAAGCAACATTAGATCGGAACAGGTTATGAGCTAGTCAATATGTTATGATTTCACAAGTCAGTACGTACATCTCCAATACAAGATTGGGACTTTTAATTTGTTAAAAGGGGAGAAATGGGGGAGGTTATGTTGTAAAAAGTAAAATAAAGGAATTTTTTTTTAATTTGTAGATGGCAAATAAAGCCATGAATATAACACTTTTTTAAGATACTTTTAAGTTTTAATTGTAAAATTGTTTATGCTGTCCTTTCAGGCATATGTTTCTGATATGATATATAAAATCCTTAAAAAATCACTAAAAACCAAAAAGCAATAAAACCAAAATGCACTTAAATAAAGTTTCTAACTGAAATTCATAAAATGAGATGCTTGAAAGTTTTGAAATTAATTAAGATGAGTAAAGCATCTGAGATTCTATGCATGTATAAAGTATACAAAAAAAGGTTAATTTTAATCTATTATAGATATTTGTGATGTTATTATTAATGAAATATGGTAAAAAAAAGATATAAAAATAAAACTAACATCATTATTGGCACTAAATGTTTATAAATAACAAATAACAAAGGTAAATAGTATGACTTATGTGCATATCGCAAGAGCACAAAAGATTTTTTTTCCTTAATTTCTCCTTTTTTTAAAAAGAAAACTCAGGTATGATTAAATTTCGCCATCATCACTTGAAATTTTTTTGCAACTAAATTCATTAATTTATCCAAGGATTTGTATAGTACTATCAACTGATTCATCAACTGGTTTTCATTTTTTAATTTTTCATACATTATCTTCTCATATTATCATATTTAATGAAGAAATTGTAAAAAAAAAAATCCTTTGTGCTCATGACTATGTTTCCTCAACACACTGAGATTTTTCTTCCACCAATATAACACTGGGTTTTTCTTGTAAAAAAAGCACACACAAAAGTCTTGACTAGCTATATACTAAGACATTAACAATGTGGAACGTTACAAAGAAACTATTACCTATTTGCATATTAACCTTAGAGGCCAACAGCCTTTCTGAAAAAGAAAGCAAAACAACTGTAACTAAGAGCTCTTTTTTTCAAAACAATAAAATTTTTATTTTTATTTTTTTTCTAAAGTATTTGGGATAACGTAATCTTATTGATAATTTCTCATGGCATTACAGGAATTCAAAAAATTTCAAATAATTTCTCATAAATGAATATTACAGCAGATTCCATTGAGTGTGTAGCGAAAGGTAATATCTTTGGTTAGCTTGCTTGTTAGCTAAACCGTGAAGTCATTATTAGGTCAGGTGTACTACCCTCCTTTCGAAGTAGCATAATCCAACAGACAGATCGATCAGTTTTCTGTCGGACTAGTCTATTCTTAAAGTAGGGTAGATTACATAACCTAACAATGACTTCACGGTTCAGCTAACAAGCAAGATAACCAAAGATATCACCTTTGGCTACACACTCAATGGAATCTGCTGTAAACAATGAGTCACCTGACATTACACACAAAACTGAAAATATTCATCCGGAGTTTCTATGATATACAAGATACATACTGGTAGGTCAAATTCATTTGTAACATTTTTCAGTATTTCATTGATTTTTTAAACCAAAATGATGTAGGTGTCAAAATAGAATGAATATTTAACAACACTATATGTATTTTGAATATATAATAATGAATAAAAAACTTTTTTTATTATCTTTTGATTACTGGTTATAATCTGTTTTCCAAGTATTATACCTCTGTTAGAAAATATTAGATGAAATTCAACCATACAAAATACAAAATAACTTAACACATCCTTAAGCAGGTTATTCTAGTTAGCAAGAAACCATTCAATTTGATTAGTAGCGAGTTCTTTTTTCACAGAATCATTGACAAATGTTTTCAGATCTAAAATACAATACAACAATATTCAAAGGATCAGACGGTCAATGCCAAGTCATTGAGGTTAGGAAATCTTTCTAATACAATACCCTTTAATTTACGCCACCACAAATATTCATGAGGGTCTGAATAGGTGTCATTTTTTTACCATTTTTATTATTTTACCCATAATACTCTATTTTTTATTTTACTCATAATTTTCTATTTTTATTTTACCCATAATACTCTATTTTTATTTTACCCATAATGCTCTATTTTTATTTTACCCATAATACTCTATTTTTATTTTACCCATAATACTCTATTTTTATTTTACCCATAATACTCTATTTCTATTTTACCCATAATACTCTATTTCTATTTTTTTGCTCTTTGTTCTGCACTTTTTAACTACTATTAGGTAAACTCCCATCCAGACTCTCATACATGTATTAATTTCAAAAGTCAAATGAAAAAGAAGTTTTTCAAACAGATAATACATTTGATTAAAATTAGTTCAAACTGACAACACCCAAGTCAAACTGAACTGCTATTATTAGCTGTTTTTTAGCTGTTATTTGCCAGTTCTTCATATTTTTAGCAGTCCTTTAGCTGTTCTAAGCATTCAAATTCAATCTAATAGCAGTTTGAAAAACTGCCACAATTCACCATTTCTTAGCATTCGGCTTAGCATTCATCTTAGCATTCGACTTAGCATTCGTCTTAGCATTCATCTTAGCATTCCTCTTAGCAGTCAGGACAACAGTTATGACAGCAGTTCGATAGCAGTTGACCTATTAATCTTTGTTATAAAAATGCTTGGATCTGGCTATGTTTTCAGCTTGAAGTTAAACATTTATTTGAAGATAATTTGATCATTTTCAAATGTGCATTTTGGCTCCATGTTGTGTGGAAATACTTGCTAGTGAAAAACTGTGTTTTTGTCATTTATAAGCTTAATTTTGGATGAATTGAATACTTTTACACACCTGCAGTACAGTAAGTTCAAAGTTACAGTTAATGATTGTGTATATTCTGACATAACTTTGTTGGGGGAAACAAATCATACAGAAAGCCCACAAAAAGGGGGGATAGTTGTTTACTTAAATAGAATATCTGATGTTGACAGGATTGTATTAGAATACTAGCATATATATACTTACAGTTCAAGATGTTATTTGAAAAAAATAGATATGATTATTTTAATCTATTATTTTGTTAAAAAAACAAATCTAATCATATTCGAGAGTTGAAAAAAGGGGGAGGGAATTCATAGGTAAACCTAGACTGCAAATAGCTGATTGGTTAAAATTGTCCAAACAATCAATTTAATGAAATTAATTTATAATATATAATTTTACTTTAGTTTGTTTCAGAAAAAAGAAACATAATATATATTACATGTATCAAGAATTTATTTGTTTAAAATTACAAAAGAGAAAGAGGATATAACTGTTGTCCTTTGGTCCACGTTTAATAGAATAAAAACAGTATATATATATATATATATATATATACATTTGGCATGTTTGGTAATAAAATAATGATAACAATGAAATAACTTCTTATTTGAAAATCACTTAGTCAAGGTAGTGATAAGCCTCTTAGCAGTAATAGCTCTTAAATAAGTTGCTTTTTTAAAAGTTTTGATAATTAAAGTGCATTTTTAATTGTTCCTATATCATTACGGCCACTTATATAATTAATAAAGGGTCTAAGACCAGCTAAAGTAAGTGCTACTCTTTTTTTTTTTTTACATTCCCTTAAAATTAAGTCTGTTATTAGATTGTATAGTTACTGCTCTAATTACAAATATAAGTTTAAGTACAACTTTTTGAAATTTCACATAAGACTTACAGTAAAATATTAGAATTTTAATAATTTTTGCTTTCATATCTTGTACACTGTATATTGATTACCAGTATTCATGTGCCGCCTTTGTATTGCAACTTTTGGCAGATCTGATAGCATTCCACAGCAGTTATTAGCAGTTTATAAAACCATATTAGGATGTAAAACTTAGAAGTTGGCATGAATATTCATTATTGACAGCTGTTATTATAGCAGTTCTCATGAATATTCATTATTTGATAGCTGTTATTATAGCAGTTCTCATGAATATTCAGATCTCATTTAAATTTTTCGTTAAAAATAACTGCCAAAGAACTGTGAAGGCTAAATAAACTGCTAAGAAACAGCTATGGAATGCTATTGGAATGCCTTTATGCAAATTAATCATTGCCTTATATTTGGTAACTGTGAATGCTAATAAACTGCCTAATAACTGCTGTCAAGTGGGAACTGTGAATGCTAATTAACTGCTAAAGAACAGCAGTTCACTTTGACTTGGGCAGAAACAAAATGGCCGAAGTTCCAACACATGAAAAGCCAGAAGAAATGAATACCTACTGATGTATAATCAAATTCATCGTCTGGATCAATGAGATTGAAACCAATGAGTGACCGCTGTAAAGATATGGTGATAATTTTGACAAGTTATTTGTGATAGGTTAAAACACTTTCTACAATCAAATTAAAATTAGTGTCCCACACAGGCTCCTTATTTTTAGTTGTGTACCCTAATAAACAATCAATCGACCAAAAATGAGGAGCAAGTGCGAATAACTAAATTTTTTTAGAAGATTGTATTTTTTTTTTACAGATGTGATGGTGTGTATGTAGTTTGTGTGCATGTGTACATGTAGTGTAGTAAAACAGGACTTGTTCAATTAATTCAGATTCGTGTCAATTGAAAACATCGTCCCATTGATTAACTGGTCTGAAGAATTAATCACACTCTGTTTACATTTTTCAGTTTCCATCAATCTTAAAACTATAAACACTTTTAAAATAAAAATTTCAAATAGAGAAAACAAGACTTATTTCCCTTTATCTCATTTCCCCCATTTTTAATACAAGTTAAAAAGTCTTAAAAGAAATTTTCTGTTTCAATTCATTTTCTCCATTTGCATACCAACAACTAAATCTGGTCATATTTAGCATAAATTACAAAATAAGCACATCTTAATAATAAATAAACAAAAAATAATTTTAATGTAAATGCACTATGAGTATAAAAATGACTAGACACATAACTATTCTTCTAACAAGTAAAAAAACATAATTAATAATATTTATGTTAATACAAAAATACATATATCAAATTTCCAATGTCATATGCATCTTATTTTTACTCCAATAAACAAGAACAATACATAAGAAAACAAAAACTTTTACAAAATGTTACAGCAGTGTACATTCTTATAAAAGTTTTCCTGTCATTAAGTGGAGATAATAAAAGTTTTCTAGTCAAAAAGGGGAGATAATAAAAGTTTTCCAGTCAAAAAGGGGAGATAATAATATATAGTTAATGACTGCATCCCAAAGTAGTTCCTGAATGTAAATGTACTTCATCTAAATATAAAAATAAAAAGAACATTGACAAAATAATTCAAATTGAAAAATTTGTGCTCTCTTCTTATCACAGACCATGAATATTGTTGAGGTAGCAGTTTTCAACAATGTAAATAAGTACAAAAGGTCTAACCAAATTTAGAACTTGAAAAAATCTGTATCTGGTACTTCCACGCCTAACAGGGATGAAATTTAAACATTGACACCATAAGTTTTTTATGTATGGGAATTAATTTGCTGATATTTCATATAGCAACATTTGATTGAGTAACATATGTTTTGAAAAAGTAAAGCAGAGGTGCCATCTGGTGCAAAAGATTACAATGGGCTATTTAATGTTCTGAATACATTAAAATATTCACCATGAAATCTCCACTTTTAAAAATATTAAATCCAAAAACTTCCAGCAATATCAAATTCATTTCATATTAGTCTTAGTTCCACCAAAAACATAAAAATCCGTGCAAAAATGTGTTAAAATCTTGTAAATTCAAATTCAGTTTATGAATTAAAATGTTTAATCGCTTAATTACTCTTATGGAATAACAAACATTTCTTTATCAAAAAATTTCATGAAACTTATGAAGATATTTGAGTGTGACGTGATCATTTTACTGGAATAGTTATATTACCTCTTTGAATTTAAGTTTAAGAGTTTTTCTAATTCTAAAAATCTAAATATTATTGAGGATTACAAATATTTTAGTTCATTCATATTCATGGTGAGATCAAACAAAAACAATGAATAAAATTAGAAGATTCAGAAATGTTTAACTAATGAACAGACAAACTAACAGGAAGAAATTTATGTCAAATTCTTTTAACCTTACAGACTAATTTTAAAATTATTGAAATATTAGTGTTTAATATGTTGGACCAATAATTCAAAGTCATTTAGACAAGAAAAAAAGTAAATATATCAACCATTAAACTGTCCAAATGAGACATTTTTTTATCTGAATTTATCGGTGACTGTGTTTCAGTATCTATTTGTTTTCCAAGGTCAAATTCTCCAGTAAAATGGTTGATATTCTATTTCATACCCTTATTATTAGAATAAGTTTACAAGATTTCAAAGAAAACACTATGATATTAGTGAATTATCAAAATATAGGTGGACATTTCAGAGATGAATATTAATATAATCTATCAAACATTTTCAGGAATTCTATAAAAAATATTGAAGGACTATGTAAAAAAAAAAGCCTCCAAAAATTTCTATAAATTCATTAGTAACTAAAATGTTCAGCTTCAATCATTCAATATTCTGAAGGTTAGAGTAATTAATTCTACCCTGTATTTCATATGAACCATTCTCAAATGCAAGAAGCAACTATCACAAATAAGGCATAAAGGTATAATAAACCCTGAATTGACTATTGATCTATATAAAAATGTGGTCTTTCTTAAATAGCACTACAAAAATATACATCTGGTATAAAATAATGGCACTTTAAAATAAAGCTCTTTGGTACAAATAATACAGGAAATATAAACAAGTTAAAAATAAAATTTTAAATGCAATATATATGCTAACAATATCAAAAACAAGTTCTCAGAAGTAAGTATGTATCTTTATTTTCAGTTAAAAAAGTTTGCTTCAAAAACATTTCAAAAATTATCTATAAGTCAAGAAAAAAATTAACCCTTCAAACATCTTTCCATGATTAAGTTTTCAATTCTACTCAAATCTAAGAATTCTTTTTATCAAATTATAATAATGACGTTTACCGCCAAATTTTAAAAAAGAAGAAATACTCACAATAACAACATTTCAAGTTTCTGAAATTTAGTAATAATACAGAGGCAATGCTGATATGAAATTGTTTTTTTAAAGCAGATAATAATGCTGAAATGTTTAGAAAAATATATTGACCTATCAAAATTATCAACTCAAACGGAATAATAACATAATACTTCAATCTATACTTTATAACTATGGCATTCATACACATTTGTTACATCTTACACTATGCTATATTGTTTGTGTGTCTGCTACATGCAGATTTCGTTCTTCTTTTAGCAAGCAAATTTGTATTTGATTTTGACTTATTCTGGGTTAATTGAAAAAATGGACTTTCAAAAGTTTTAAAATCTGAATCAAAATAAGTACTCAGATCTGGATATATAAATTTTTCTGGTCCATATTCCATAACATTTTGTCCATTTTGAGAAGAATCTTCAGGAGGAGAATGAAATACAGAGTTCTGATTGGCTGACAAAGATTTAGTCCTAATCACACCAGAGTTTGTTAATGAAGAAAAGTCCACAACATGACTGTCATTTAGCACTTTTTGAAGCATTACCTCAGACTTTTCACTCTTATGTTTGATGATATCTCTCAAATCACCATCATCCATTGTTCTAGCTGACCTTGACCTTTTATCTCCTTTCTCATTGGATGAATGTTCTCCTGAATCTTCACCAGATATAATAGTTGTACACACGTTATGATTGAAAGCTGAAGGTAATGGTTGTTTGCTGAGATGTAATGTTCCATTTGTTGTGGACATCCAAGATTTTTGTTCTTCTGTGAGGGACAAGAGAGGTGGCAGCATGTCTTTTCTTCGTGGTGTAGTCCATGCATTATTATTATTGGAAACATTACTAGACACCTGTGCAGTAGATTTTTGTGAAATATTTTCTAGGTCATTCTTTATGACCTTGTTCACAGGTGACTTTAATTTAACTGTTGAATTTGAGGTAAATGTCTTCTGAGAAGTCACTGAGGTACCAGACTTAGCTTCAGACTTTTGAGATCTTAGAGAGATGTTTGACAAGTCTGAGGATCTTTTTGATTTCCCTGAAATTTCTGAATTTACAGATATTTCTGATTTCAAAGACTTAAATGATTTGACAGAGGAAGAATCAAAAGATTTTAAAGAAATGGTATCAGCTTTATCATTAGGGTTACTACAATGAGATACAAAACCACTATCAACCCTTGGGTCTTTTGTGTTGGGTTGCTGGCTTAACTTTTCTACAGGCGTGTAATCAACTTGACCTCCCCCTTCCCTTGAATCACTACTGCCATAACAATAGTCCTCATATTCACTACCGGCAGAATCCGTGGACAGACTACCCGTGGGACTACCTGTTTTGACCCCTTTAAAACGTCTTCTACGAATTCGTCTCACCTTATCAGTGCCTATTCTTCTTCCCTGTTTTAAGCGCCTAATGTAGGCTGCTGGCGCATTTTTTTTCTGATGGTGTAAATCAAGTCCATTTAAATGGGCAATGGCTTTCAAATGTTTTTTGTAACGATTTTCGTTTTTCATGAATGCTGGCAATTTTAGACAGTCCAAGCGAGCTATGCGTTTGCATCTTTGAACTTCATCAACACAAATTTTCCCACTCATCATTACGTTAAAATCTATCATGTCCAAACTTCTTAGTATTTCAACAGCTCCTGAAAAACATTAAAGTTCATCACATTAAAATTTAGCTTGTCCAAAATTTCTTGGTATTTAAAAAGCTTATGAAAAACATATAGGTTCATTACATTTAAATCAAGCTTGTCCAAACTTCTTGGTATTCTAAGCAGCTCTGAAATGTATAGAAGTATATAACATTAAAATCTAGCTTGGGCCAAATAAAAATATATGTGTGGTTCCAGTTACATACTTTTAAAAAATAGGGTCGGTAGGTCGGCAATTTTTAATTTTTTTTTTTTTTATTTTTATTTTTGAATGTCAAAATCCGGAAAAAAATCGTGTGTTTACCGAAATTGTTTCCGGTATAATACACGCCCCAACCGAAAGTCCACCATTTTTACATGTGTTTGGTTGTAAAATAAACAGTCATGATACGTTTTTAGTTAACTTTGTTGCATTCTGTTATGAATTGTTGCATTTTAGCCATAACAGATACTTGTGATGGAAATTCAGATGACAGAAATCTATGAATTTAATTATTTTAATTCACAATCCTCAAAATTTGATCGTTTGAAAATTTATTTTTCAGAAATGAAAAAAAAAAGTTCTAGGGTCGGGGGGTTTTAACTAGGGTCGGTCGGGTTACTGGAACCACACATATATTTTTATTTGGCCTTGTCTAAATTTCTCAGTATTTTAAACAGCTCCTGAAAAATATAAAAGTTCTTGAAAAAAAATCATCAAATATCAATATCTATGCAAAAAAATTAAAAGATAATTGCATGATCTGTTGGCATATTTTTTTTTATCTGTTTAAGTTTTAATATTTGATTTCTAGGTATTATTCCAAATCTGCATACTAGCCTATATATAATAATTCTCTTTAAACATTAAATTCATTGTTTACCATTGACCATGTAATACACAACAACTGGTAACCTATGAATTAAAATCTATCTACATTCTATAGTAGTGTGTTTTTTTTTTCAGTTGCAATTTCATTGAGTATCAAAATTTCCACAAAACATTTATCAGCATTACCTTCAAAATAGCACTGATCTTTTCCATAGCCTCCTAAGTCATTAGGATCTAGGAGTCCCCGTTTGACTCTCATACAAAGTCTCCAGCGATGTTCAGGACTTTTGACATAAATGGTCAGGTGATCATACAATTGTTTAAATGTCATCTCTGCAGCTTTACAAGCTGTGTCTGTAAAACATGGAAACATAATGTATTCATGAATTGAATTTAACATGATTTTTAAAAAAATTTTACTCAAGAATTGCCTCTAAAATTCTTGATTATTTTGTATAGACCGCAATGAATTTATTAAAAAAAAAAAATCGAACACAACATTTTGTTATCAAAAATACATAAAAAATAGGAGAAAAAGATAAGAAAAATATGATTAATTTTTTATACTAATTTCATCTTAAAATTGATATTATTGTAAATTTGATACTACTTTCAAGATCTTAATTATGAAATATTAATATGTAAAAACAAAAAGCTCTAAATGTGAACTGAAAAAAACTTAAAATATAGTAATAACAATTTTATAAAAAAAAATCATATATTCTGTTAATGTGCAAATTTCAGATACTTACTACATGCCATAATATATTTTAACTGTATTATATTATACATCCTGTTTTAAAACAAATCAACATTTCCTTCTGAGTAGATTTTAACATAATGTCTGAATTTTTCAGTAAATTTTCAGTAAAGCATACTGTAAACCTACTTTTTTTTGTAAGCGATTTATTTTCGCGATTTTCGCGAGTAGAAAAATAACGCGAATATAAATTGTCGCGAATATGTAAAATATCAAACTCGTCAAGTAAATCAGAAAATCGCAAAATTAAATAGCCGCGAAGTAATCTAGAAAGGGTAAGATGCGAAATAAAGTATCCGCAAAATAAGTTGGTTTACAGTATAAAGAGTTGTTACTAAAATAGGATGTTCATATCAGTTTATAATGACAATTAAATCCTTCTTAAGGTGGTAGACCTTGGTTCAGGGAGATAACTCTTTAAATCAGTTATGTGTTTGTTAAAGTAAAGTTTCATCAATGTTTTTTAAGCATTTACCTGAAACAGATTGGAAATAATCTATGTAACCTAGAAGCTTACAATATATTTATGAAAATGGTTGACACAAACGTACTGATGATTTTAAGAGTTATTTCCCTAAACCTAGGTCTACCTCCTTAAACATTGAAGGAAAGATATTATGATAATATGAAAGTCAATACATTTAAGTTGAAGTACACCCAACATGCTGATGTATATATGTAATAAACTTTAGATTCATGAATAATCCCTCCAACAAAATAACAACCATGCATTAGTTTGTACATGGTAAAATACATATTCCATGCAAGACAAAAAAAGTACAACAACCAGTCTTAAATAGAAAGACACTGAAGAGAGCTACAGTTAGTCACTGAAAAATACAACAGTAATATATTAAAAGTTACATAGAAAAGACATGTGAGTAAATGCAAATCTGTTATTGTGAAAACATCTAAAATTAAGGTGGTACCTAACACTTTCACTAAAATTAATTTGGCTCGTTTAATTTACATAAAATTTTGACAAAGTATTTACTTTGACCCTTTAACAAAAATATAAAAATTTCAAAAATTTTGAACCAACTGTTCTGTCAGAAAAATTACACTGGTTATATAGCATTTTGACAAACACCAATTTTGATCTTTGAGAAGCTTATTATTCCCTTTACCACACAACATAATTAAAACGTTTAGCTGACTTTACAGAGTTATCTCCCTGTCGTGTTAGGTACCACCGTAAGACCATAATTTCTTGCAATATTTCTGTTTAATTTGAAAACTTGTGAGCTTGTAATTATTGCAGGGCAATTAAACCCTTTCTTAAAGAATCACTGGAGTTTACCTGTGTCTATATAATTTTTTGAAAAGTGTACTGTTCCTTTTTGATATATTTTGTTGTAATTATTATCTCTTACTTAGGATATTTATCATTCTGTTACTTTGCTACATGTATTTTCAACACAAGGAGATTATTTTTTTCAAAAAAAAAATTGTACAGCAAATTATTCAATGAATGATTGCTTTTCAAGGAGAAATTCAATGTTTCCATTAAACGAATTTCACATAGAAGAGGGTCTGGATGGGGGAGGGGTCTGTTATTCTGTAAACATTTAATTTTCACCCCTTTTTTCTCTAATCTTAAAAAAATTAACCGCTTTTTTCTCTTATCTTCAAAAAATTAACCGCTTTTTTCTCTTATCTTCAAAAAATTAACCCCTTTTTTCTCTAATCTTCATTTTTTTTGCCCGTTATTCTCTAATCTTTATTTTTTAAGGGCATTATTCTCATTTAACCCCATCCAAACCCTCATAGAACAAAAAGCTTTTGTGTCAATTCATGGGAAGGAACACCTTGTTAAAACATTAATGGACTGGTGAACTCCATTGAACTGGTTCCATGGAAAGGTTTGATACATAGTCATCACAATAAAAAAAAAACTGTATTGTTGAATCAAAATTACTGTACAGATTACAGGTAAAATTTAAGAAAAAGTCCCTGATGAATCTGTAATGTTCATGTGATGCAATATTCAAACATAGATTGAAAAACAATATAAACTAAGGTACTGGTGATTTCAAACAGTATAAAATTAGTATTTTATAATAAATTCAAACACTAAGCAATGAAATATTATGAGAATGATATTGAACAGATATTTAGTTATATAATAATATAGCATATACATAGAATTGGGGTAGGAAGCAGGGGTTATCGAAGAAGTGGCACGGTTAACCATAGTAGAAAAATAAAGAAATGAATGCAACTTCTACACAGGATAATATTAGTGTTTTTCAATACATTAAAGATTAATAATGCATTTTGAAGGAACAATATTTCATCCATACAAAAACATGCAAAACTTAATGAAACATGCACAACATGCACAATGTTAGATGGTAATACAAAGCAAGAAAGATATGAGGGTTACAAAGAAAGAAAACTTACAGTATAAAAGAGACGGACCCCAAAGGAACCTGGTTTTTGCATTTAATATAGTGTTAATTGCAGCAAGGCCTTCTTCTGCTCGTAATTCTTCCAAACAATTTCTTCCTCTTAGATCAAATCTTTTCCGGTCACTATACCAAGGTTGTAGGCCATCATTAAATGATCGAAACTGTGCATTGGTCAAGGAAACAAGTGCAAAAACAAAAATTTAATGGTAATTTAAATGAAAATGCTAGTATACATATAATGCATACATGACTATCGATAACTACAACTTATGTTTGACATATTTAAAAGAAATGATCACTGATAACAGCTGAAAAAAATAATTTAAGAACTTCCTTTGAACTTAGAAAAGCAAGCTGCCATACTTTTCATAGTAACTCCTTGCAGTCTACAATATGAATAGTATAAAATGATAGATGAATTTAAATGTTCATGTAGGAAATATTAATCCAAGATATAAATTCAATCTGATGTGAACCTGTAACAAAAATGGATATTAATGTACATTAAATCACTTTTAAAACTACTACCACAATCATAATCACAGAATTCTATTAATAGAAGTTGCAATTAGTTTTTTTTATTTATTTCACACAGATTTTGCACAGCTATTATAATCTAAATTTTTGATGCAAACTGTCATGGTATTTTTAAATGCTAATCATCACATGTGTCAAGTTTACAAAGTATTTTTGTTAATCTCATTCAATAACTTTTCATTATTAAGATGTATTGTTGCAAGTCAACACACAGTATTATAAAACAATTTCAAATTTAAAAAATGTCCAATACTAATAAAGTTTAGCAGCAAATATACTCCTACTGTTTGATAAAGTATATCTAGAGAGCCATTTTTCTATATCATGTATATCTAAACTGTCCTTAGATAATGAAAACATGACTTGAAAATTGAGGTCCAAGTGGACAATATGTAGACTGAGACTCAAACATGCAAAATTGGTGTAGTTAGTCTAATGTATTAACATGACGCAACTGTGCAGTATCTTATTTTGCAAAACAGTACTACACTTACAATATTGGAGAGCTGGTAACCATAGGTACTTAACATTAGCATTAAATATTGAATGAATGGCAGCAAGGCCTTCTTCAGATGCTAATCCTTCTAAGGTGTTTTGGTCCCTGAGGTGGAATCTTTTCCTATCAGAATACCATGGTTGACCACCTTCATTGCTAGACCGTAACTATTGGTTAGTCAAGGATTAAAAAGTAAGCAGATTTTCTAAATATAGTTTAAAGCTATAAAACAAAATGGCTATTTCAGAATCTTAAGCATTGTGGGTAATTTCAGTGTTTGTGGATTACAATACCTTCACAACCATTGTTTGAGATATTATTAACCAATATTATTAACCAATCAAAACATTTCTGCAAATGCTTATGAAGAAATTACCCAGAATGCATTAGATTCTGAAACACCAAAGCTGATGGTCGAAAAAAAAAGGTTTACAATTTTAAATTGATCAGGTCATGAAATTAGTGCAAATTCTATAATTAAGTGAAGAAAATCTTACGTGAGTTAAATCAAAATAAGTATGTTGCTTTAATGATATGAAACTATAATTGTACTTGTGATGGACTTCAAAACCTTTAAAAGGAGTCCCTAACACCTAATTTTGAAATGTGCTTAGAATGTGAGATGCTAAAAATCTTATGATCAAGATAATTTCAAAAAAACACATGCTTCAATGCTGCAAAAATCTGTGTAGTATATATATATATATATATTGCTTTCCATTTAAACCAACTTTTTTCCACACAAAGAAAGCTCATTGGCTATGCTTGCTAATGCCCTTTACGAAAGTACTCCATCCTTCATATAGACTACTTTTAAGTGGATAGGTAGGCAACGTCAAACAACTTAAATTCTATTTTTGGCCTTATCATTGCATTATACATTATATAGCTTGGTTGCTGTTATCTTAAAATTTAAAAAAAAAAACAATATTTGTCTGGTTTTTTTTTTGTACAAAAGGCTATAAATAATATGTCCCTGAAAAAATGAAAATGAAAAAAATCAAATTAGAGAAAACTGGAGTACTTTTTTGGAGAAAAAAAAGAGAGAGTTTTTAAACTTACAATACTGTAGAGCAGGAAGCCAAAGATATCTAACTCGTGAGTTCATTATAGTGTTAATGGCCGCCAAACCTTCCTCAGACCGAATAGCTGGAAGTGTTGTCATTTGTGAACCTCGTAGACTAAACCTTTTTCTATTACTAAACCAAGGTTGAAATCCATCGTTATAAGCACGTACCTGTGTTAACGGGTCAAGGATTAATCTTTCCTTATTAGTTGTTACTAAATGAAAATGAAATGTGAATGATTTTGCAAAAAAAGGCTTGAATGAAATTTGTGCAAGTGCAAGTGATATGAGAATATGGGAAAAGCATGTGTTCATAAAATACTATGTAAATATTTTACATTAAAGGTAGGTCATTTATTCATGAGTCTCTTATCTATCAGTTGAAAGCCAATATATACTTATAATACTTTTTTATTTTAAAATTGCAACAAATTGACCACAGGTATATCATAAATTGAATAAGATTTTGTTAGCAATAGCTGACAACTTATTGTCTTTTTCAAATAAGGTTACTAGAAGTAGATGTGAAAGAGTTTTAGGCTGTGTTCACATTAAGTTGACTCTCTGTGGGGTTCATGTCATAAAAACTTAAACAAATCTCTACTACATTTCAACCCGTACAAAGTTTTGACGATTAATACCTAGAAATTAAGCGTAAACCATTTTTTGTAAAACCAGGCATAACTGGTAGTTAAATGTCAAGATCCTGACACACAGTCATGACAGTAGCAGGAATTGCATATATAGCCATAGCAGTGACAGGTGTATAAAAAAGTGTTAAACTTTTAAAATCAAAATATGCCAAGCTTAAATTTTGTTACAGGCGTAAGACTGCCTGAAGACATAAATATTGACTTATAGAATGCTATGTTTCAACGATCATAGGATTTTTTTTAAAATGAAGGTAAAAACTATATTGTTATCAAAAGGATCAAGGTCATTACTTGGCTTCATTCTTCTTTCCATCTTTAACTATCAATTTTCTTACTATCCCTAAAATTTGCAAAAAGTTTTCCCCATATGTCACTGTATGTTGATACCTGAAATGAGGCTGTTCTGTAAAAACACAAAAAGCTCCAGTTCAAAGTGCAGTGAAAATCAGCAACTATAAGCAAATTCCAAGTACAGTGAAGATCAGCACCTTGAAGCAAAGCATGGCTAAACTTAAAAATAAACAAAAAATACATAAATAAACTGAAATTAATGTAATGAAATAATTAGTGATGTGCATGCATAAATGCTTTAAAAAAATCAATGGAGAAAACACATCCTGCAACCATAATATACATGTATGTTTTATAAAAAAATCCAAAGTGAAAACACATCTTGCAACCATAGTGACTGTGTTAATATATAGAAAGATATCATAAATTGTTTGAAGGATACAAAATGTGTTCCTATTTCATGGTCTGCTAGACATCGTATACCCTGTTCCCTTAAAAAGTTGTTGTCTGTTGAATTTTTAATCCAGAATGAGTAGTTGCGAGCCTCTGGTCTATTGTGTTTACAGTGAGGTCCAATCCACATCATACGAGCACTGAAATTAAATGAAGTCAACTGTAAGCTTGTGTAGCATATAAATATAGAGAACAAATTTCCATTTACATATTTTCATTCAAATACTCATGAAATTGTGATTTTTTTTTGTAATTATCTTTGTCATGTTTGTTTACGGGTCTATTTCTCATATATATATATAGAAACAAGAATGTGTCCAAAGTACACGGATGCCCCACTCGCACTATCATTTTCCATGTTCAATGGACCATGAAATTGGATAAAAAATATAATTAGGCATTAAAATTAGAAAGATAATATCATAGGGAACATGTGTACTAAGTTTCAATTTGATGGGACTTCAACTTCATCAAAAACTACCTTGACCAAAAACTTTAACCTGAAACATGCACTTTCATTTTCTATGTTCAGTGGACCGCAAAATTGGGGTCAAAAGTTTAATTTGGCTTTAAAATTAGAAAGATCATATCATAAGGAACATGTGTACTACGTTTCAAGTTGATTGGACTTCAACTTCATCAAAAACTACCTTGACCAAAAACTTTAACCTGAAGCGGGACAGACGGACGAACGGACGCACAGACCAGAAAACATAATGCCCCTCTACTATCGTAGGTGGGGCATAAAAAAGGATCTATTTAGTATGTATATATTATGTACGTTACAAATGAGCATAACAATTTAGAATTTGAACATTATTACATACAATATACATGTACATGTAATGATGTACATATACAAATGTATCATGTGTATAAGAGAGAGAGTTTGTCATTCAAATTAGAAAGATCATATCATAGGGAACTTGTGTACTTAGTTTCAAGTTGATTGAATTGAACGGACTTTGAACAACTTCATCTAAAACTACCTTGACCAAAAACTTTAACCTGAAGTGGGATAGATGGACGAATGGAAAGACAAACAGACCAAAAAGCATAATGCCACTAAGTGGGGCATAAAAACTATAATAGGGCTTTCTTATCAAAAAGAAGAAGTAAAAAGCTTTAAGGTATATTGTATAAAATAAATAGTGCATCATACCCTTATGTCACATATACAATGTATATACAATGTATATCTAGATAACCCTTAAAACACAGACATATATTGTATGCTTAAATCTTTTCAGCCTTTTTTTATTTTGCACATTTTAATATATTATAATGATAAAAATTTAATTCAGTCTAGATGATTAATACATTTGTACTGATGTCTATCTAACATTTGTCAAAAGTCATAATTGTAATTTTTCATAGATTAGATCTGGTTAACATATATGGGTTATTCATTAAACATTATAATAAATTTAATTCTCTCATTCTGCTAATCAGCAGTTCTTTTGTTTGATTTCATCAAGGTTTAAATCTAAATAGCCTATCTCCGCAGAACAAATATAATATGTACATAAAGGTGGCTATTCAAATACATTTTGTATACATTTGTGAAATGTATGCATCACAACCTTTCAATCTTTTATGGTCAATTTCATTAAAATGAATGACATTATGCAAATAACATAAATATAAGCTTTGTTGACAAACATCAAGGGTCTTTTGAATTTTTGTCATTAAACTTATGTTTGACAGAAAATCCAATAAAATCATTGATAGTAAGATTGAAGTGTGTGAATGAAAAATAAATTTTGCTTCTATTAAATTTAAGTTTGGGAAGACATATTATATAATTTTTGTTTGAATATATTAAACATGTTTAAAAGTCTACATTTATCTGTGAAAAATTGTTTTCTAACCACATATACATGTATGAGTCACATTCAAAAGGTAGCATTCACACATATATATATATATATATATGCTAATCAATAAAGTTATGTTTTGTAAAAAATTTATGAAATATTTTTGGCAATCATATGATATATCCCAATCATACATGTATCTCCTTATTTTTATTAAAATCAATTTTAAGTGCTGAAATTTAAAAAAAGTATACTACATTTTGTACCAGAGGCCTGGCAGTCATGACCTTTGGAACATGATTCATCTTACTATTAGACTCATGCATAGTCAGAAATCTACTAATCAAAATATATGTTGGATTTGGAGTTTTGAACACAAATTTTGTACTCATACGTACTGTTGAGTAAATTTTTGTGACCGAGGGCCAAGGCATATCTTAAATGGTAAGAAATATTATAGTGAAAGTTTAAAATTAACTACCTTGAAGCTAAATCAGCACACCAAACAATACTCATAGCACCATCTAGATTGTTATCCCTAAGATATTGTTCCAGTATTTGAGTTGCCTCCTCTTTGGTTATCTTATCCCCAAACTGCGCTGCAAGGTAATTATCACCATCACCATATTTCTCTTTAACGGTTTTTAAAATATACTCGGCTTCACCAAAAAGGTCAAATCGGATCTGGTTACGAGCTTTGTTGAACAAATTTTCAATCTCATCTTCTGAACCTTTCAAAACAAATTTTGGTAGTTTTCCAAACTTCAAGAATCTCTCTTTCTGCTCTTCTAAATTAAGAGGACAAATGGCTGCGGCAAATTTGATTGGTTGTTTTTCTAACGTTTTGATTGTTGTGTTTCCAACACGACGTGAATTGAATCTTTTTGTCATGATTATTGCACATAAAAGTTAAGGCAGGTTGTGATTGGCACTTCAATAAAAGAAAAATATCTGTAATAAAAATGAAATGCTTATATTATTCATTGAATATAGTGCAATTTACTCAATCAGAGGACGGCACTGTATTGAAAGAAGAAAAAAAAGAAGCTTATAATAAATGTGTTGTCCAAGGTAAGGGGGGGTTTGGCACCAACAAACTTTACTGTTTCACCCTGCCACATTCTGTAGTTGCCTGTCCCAAGTCAGAAGCCTATATTTTTGTGGTTGTAGATTGTTGGTGTATATTATATTTTTTGTATGCTTCATTGTTTTGTACATACATCAGACTGTTAGTTTTCTGGTTTGAATAGTTTTGCATTTGTCATTTCAGTGCCATTTATCATGTTTATTGCTGACTATGCTGTATATATGTCTTTTCTCATTTATGTATTATAAAGACTGTATAGTGATCTATAGTCATGATTAGTTGTTAACTTCTGTTTTTTGGTCTCTGGTGGAGACATGTCTCATAAGCAATCATACTGTATCTTGCTATTCTTAAACTGTATACTTATTGTAAAAGTGATTGTTTGTTTAACAGCAGACATTTGACTGTTTTCTGCTCTATGGTCAGGTTGTTGTCTCTTTGGCAAATTCCTCGTTTTTATTCTAAATTTTATGCCACATAAAATCAATGTTATCATATATATATAGTATTGAGAATGGAAACAAGGAATGTGTCAAACAGAAGACAATCAAAGCAAAGAGCAGAAAACAGAACCCTACACCTTGGCATCCTGCATTCAATATACCCCCTTTTTTATGAAGATTTCCATGGTTCTGTTAACATGTAATGTGTTAATTGGTATTTTTAAAATTTACAAAGCTACAAAATGTAATTGGTATAATAAATTATAATGCGGTTGGTTTGATTTTGAAGGAAAGGCACCAGAGTTGGTGAAGAGGAACCTTTAGGATCCATTACTGGAAAACATCATTATCACATTAAAGGGGCTACTAGATATACATGTATTTCTTGAACATAAAAAATTAAAATTATGATTTTTTTGTTTGTTCAATCATTAATGTAAGTGAAATAGTGAAATAATAATTCACTATTAGGCCAAATAAAAATATA
Source organism: Mytilus galloprovincialis (assembly GCA_037788925.1). Lineage (NCBI taxonomy): Eukaryota > Metazoa > Mollusca > Bivalvia > Mytilida > Mytilidae > Mytilus > Mytilus galloprovincialis. The sequence goes on from CM075340.1 coordinate 36,599,916, forward strand.
TGTGTGGTTCCAGTAACCTTACCGTCCCTACTTTTTCGGCTTAAAAATAGCCTACCCTAAAGATTTTATTGTCATTTTGTCATTAAGCACTGTTAAGGTCAGAATGTTGCTCCCATAGACTCAATGTAAAAAAAAAACATAAAATAAAAAAAAATCCCTACCTACATGTACCCTAACTTTTTTTCAGATGTAACTGGAACCACACATACTTTTATTTGGCCTTAGCAGTCAGTATCGTGAGTAAGGTTAAATTTTGTTCTAAATAAACCAATTTTGTTCTAAATAAGCTACAAACAAATGTAAGAAACATTGATGATGAATTATTCACTTGCAACTGTATAAAATGACCTCAGTGAATCCGTATTCAATTTCATGTCAGTGATATTGTTAGCTTTTTTCAAAACTACCTCTACCCTTTTTTATTGGGAAAATATGCGTAACTTTTTTTCAAATTGGTAAATTTAGAATGAACTATGAATTTGACTAAACATTTTCTAAAACTTCAATTTGCAGACCCCTTTCAAGACTTCTATTAAGAGTCAAACCCTGCCTTGAAATAAGACCCCTTATTGTACAATTGGGAATTTTAGAGCTGAAATTGGGAACAAAATTAAGCATTAAGGTGTTTAGCCGGGATTAGCAATACATCTTATCGCTTATCCCGGCTGACCCGGCCGCTTGAACTTTTGAGCATACAACAATCACTTTTCCATTGTGGCGTCAGATATTTTGTTTTATGACGTCAATTTTTTACCGGAACCTGTGTGATATCCAGTAATGACCGACAAATAGCGATAAGGTGTATAAGGTACGTGTATACACCTTATCGCTAATCCCGGGTGACCTGGCTGTTGGAACTTTTGACGCATACAACAATCACTTTTCCATTGTGGCATCAGATATTTTGTTTTATGACGTCAATTTTTTACCGGAACCTGTGTGATATCCAGTAATGGCCGACAAATAGCGATAAGGTGTATTGGGGCAAGATCGACTTGAGACCGATCAACTTGAGACGAAACGACTTGGTCATGTTGGTGATGGATCGACTTTGTGGCTGATCGACATAAAAGCAATGTAATACCGTCATAAATTTACCTTGGGCTTGGGTAAATCATAAAAACAATAAACAGCTAAAGTTAAGAATCCAGGAGAAACGGCTGTGAAATAACGTTTCGCTAGATGAAAATTCACAAATGTCATTTGTTAAGGAATGAAATTTTCATATCTTACCAGTTTCAGACATTGCTTAATCCCATCCTTGACATATATGTATCTCCATTGTCCCGTGTAATCCTAAGATTCATTTATGTTAACTGAATGCCGCCATATCTAAATAAATAGGTAGCCAGGGATATTAGTGACGTATCGATTATTCGGAAGTTCATTCCAAACCGGAAATTCTGTCCTCACGATGATAAACTCCGAAATAATCGAAGGGATTGTTTGGCGAAGTTTTTGGACCCACGTTCTTTTACTGAGTACATATTTATTTTCTGGACGCGTGCAAGCGTCAACATCCACAACACGCGAAAAGTATATCAACACATTCACCAACTTTTACTTCACATTTCAACCGAAAAGTATTAACTTTTATTGCTCGTTTTGTTTGAAATGTTAGAATATGAGAAAAAGGGCAAGGATTTGTATAGTATTGTCTTACTATACAAATCCTTGAAAAGGGGGAGACTTACAAAATGTTCCAGATATTTTAGGCCTTCAAAGATGTTTCTAGAATATGTTTTTCATGATAACCTTTCTGAATTTCATAAATACTTGCCACCTTCACTACAATTGCTTGCAAATTGCTCAAGCGCGGATTCAAGGGGGGTGGTTCCAGGGGTTGGAACCCCCTTTTTTTGGACGATCAATGCATTTGAATGTAGACATGTAGTTGGAACCCCCCCTTAGTTCTGAGTTAGGACCCCCCTTTTTAAAATGGCTGGATCCGCCCCTGTTGCAACCCCGCTTTGCGCTTTTAACTCATTGACACTCATGATTGTTTAAAAGACTAGCTATATTACCAACTTTTGACTCTGTAGTTTATATTTTTTGGACAGGTTACCCAGAACATCCTGGTACCATGTCAAATTAGAGCAACGTAAAGAAGTAACATCAAGCCTTTAATCTGTACAACAGGTTGGGAACAAACCCTCTACATGGTGATTATACCTGTATAAAGGAGTAATCCTTCTATATAGGGATAAAATTAATAGTGCACGACAACAATTTCAAAGGTTACAATTCTTTGGGACGTACTTTGCGCCTGCTGTTTTGTGGTCTAGAAAAAGTGTCATATTTGTATGAGTTTTCAAGCCTTTTTATTAAGTTTATTTTCATGCTTAGACTAGTTATAATGTCAGTAGAAAAGATGAACATGTAGCTATAAGCGCAGGATTTATTTTCATGTGTAAGGATATTACATGATTGTTGAGTTTTCCAATTTAAAATTATGCTCTATAGATTAAGAAGGACCTTTATCAGGTTGGGAACAACACCTAGGGTAATCCCTCAAAAATGTAAGGACATTTAAAGCCCACTTTTTAAGTACAAATGAGCACATATTCATACTATTTGAAGAAATCTTTTCCCAAAGAACTATACATCTTATGATCTATCTGGTATTATATTGTCAACACATGTACAAGAATTTTGAATTGTTCTTGGACTTTAACTTCTTTATTTTTCAAAATAATTGGAACCCTCATTTAGAAAAGTGTATAATGATTTTTTCCATTTTTAAGTTAAAAAGTCTAAATTTTTCTATTTCATTTTTTACAATAGTAAAATGACCCCTTGTCTTAGGGACAGTCCCTCATTTAAGGTATACCACTCACATTGGGGTTTTTTCCAAACCTATTTCTTTGGTCCTTGTGAAAAATACAGAATAGTACATGTACATTGTACTTAATAAGTGATTTGGTAGTTTAATTGAATATATATAGATAACAGATGTTACCACAAGTGTAATGTCAATAAATTAGTGAATAAACTACTATTTATTATCTTTATGGTAGTACTGAATCATTGAATTTTGTAAATCAGCCATGCTTTAATTCTTAATCTGTGTAAGAACTTCATTGAAGGTGAAAAATCACCTGCCTTGTTCACGATTTTACAATTCTGACTAACACAGAGGAATACAACATGTACAACACAAGTTCAAAATCTAGCATGTTAGAATAAACTTGAGAGAAAATGTTTTTGATTGGCTCATTGATTTGATCACAAGATTTTTGATTGGCTGAACACAATTGTCTTCCCTTGGACACAGTTCAACAGTCAGGGGACTTACTGAAATAAGTGATTTTTAAATCACTTATTTGAGTAGCAAATTCGAGGTTTTGTCACAAATTGGGATTTTGTAGTTTTTTCAAAATTTTAAACACATAGGTTTAAATAATATCATTTAATTAGTAAAATTTAAAAAAAAAATGAACTTTTTGCTTCTTTTAAGTAGCAAGGTTTATGCCTTTGATGCTATCATTTAGCTGAAAATTCTATTTTAGTTGAAAAAATGCTATAATAATGGCTTTACATAAAGAACTGATACTTTCTTAAAAGATTTTTCCACGGGTGGGGGGGGGGGGGGTAACTTCCTATTATTGGGTATACGGGGATGTGCCAAAAATATGGGTCATAATTTTGCGAGATTTTATATAAAAATGACCCTCCTTTTTAATGACATCCTATATTAAAATGCATTTACGTTTGATAACTGTATATTGATTTGGGGTATGTCATATCATATCGCCGCGATATAGCCTTTTTGTGCTAATGCGGCGTAAAGCAACCAACAATCAATCAATCAATCAATCTACATATCATATATAACGATAACATATATATATAAGTATAGTCATTCTTTCTTAAATATTTATATAACTATAGGTACTGAATTTCAGTGAATGTTATATTAAAATGGGTATGTTTTTTGAGGCTAAAATTGCACACCTCTACCAAAAAAATATTGAAGTTACCCCCCCCTCCCCCCTCCGTGGATTTTTCCCAGCAGTGGGAGTATTTTTCCTGTGAAGTTCAAGGTTTCATCTTTCAGATTATGTAATAAAATTCTACTGTTCGCGATAAAAATTTCACTGTTTGGGGGTGTTGAAATTAGTGGGGGTTATTAAAAGAATGATAATTAAAGAAGTGATTTTTGGGAAGGAAATTGAGGTCTGATTCTTAAACAAGTGATTTTTATGTCATTATCCTAGATTCAGTACAAGGTCATCACCTGAAATGACCTGGTCATCCTAGACAACACAGATGTTGGTTCTGATAAGTTTAGAAACACAATTAGTCCCTGGATCATTAGTATTCTATATTTAAAGCTACAATAAAATTAAATCACTTCTTCTAGTGATTAATTTGTACTACTTAAATAGGTGATTATTAAAGAAAGACAACTCTAACTTTCAACCTTTATGGAAATAATGTTACTTGAATCAGTGATTTAGAAAATCGCTTATTTAAGTAAGTCCCCTGACTGTTCAAAATCGGGAACAATCAAATTTTTGTGTAGATTTTCACAAAATCGTGTTTTAGATGTTTTTCCACGATCATGATCCTGCAATCTTGACAAAGGGTCAAAATCGTGCAGTTTTCTGCTTAAGTGACAAAACTTGCAATCTATTGTATACCTATCTGAACACCTGATTAACAACAAAAGGGATAGTTGATCTTTAAATTTTATGTTAAATCTAACAATAGAAAGTCTGTTCAGTGAGGCATAAGTAAGTAGAATTTACCTGATCATCACAGCGTTCAATTATGGTAAACAAAAGATTGTATATTCAGTCAGATAAGCAGTAAACTGGGTATGTGCATATTAAATTAAGTACATCAATTGGTGCATAAACTGTTGTAGGTTACTGCCATAATAAACATGTAGAAAATGCTATTCTGCTCTATTTGGATTTAAATCCAGTCTAAACAAAAATACCACTCTTAGTAGAGGGATAATTTTATATTTTATATACTGTGTACCAGGATGTTGTAGGTAACCTGTCAAAAAATAATATAAACCATAGTCAAAAGTAGGTAATATGAAAATAGTCTATTACAATTTACATGCATGTTGATAAAAACTAAATCATTTAAACATAATGTAGCAAATCTTACACAGCAACAGGCTATATCTGTATCAGTTTATTGCAGTATATCTACAGAAATATGTACATGTATGTGGATAATGATTTAAATTAAGGTTCGGTTAACCTTTATGAGACGAAGAATCTTAATAAGTATTTTTCTTTCCACTATGCACTCCACTATAAACATCACCATGCAAAACAACTCTATCACCATGATTGTCACCATGCTCATGTCTGCCACCATGCAAAACAACTCCTCCATCATGATTGACGACAAATCTGCCACCATGTCCAAAGTTATCTCGGCTAACATGGCTAACATGATTTGCACTATTTGCTTCAACATGATTGCCACCATATCCTATACCATATCCAACATGATATTTGCCACCATTTACTTTACCACGGTTGCCACCGTTGTTGGTACCATGATTGACAACTTTCTTGGTACCATGATTGACACATTTCTCGGTACCATGATCGACACCATTCACTTGATTACGATTTCCACCATATCTGCTACCATGTCTAATGTGATTCTTGTTGCCATGATTTCCTTCATTCACTTTACCATGATTGCCACCATATCCAACATGGTTTTCATTACCATGATTTCCACCATTCACTTTACCTCTGTTACCATGATTGCCACCATTATTTCCACCTTTCACTTTACCATGATTAAACCACTATTCACTTTGACATGATTTCCAGCATTCACTTTGCCATATCTGCTACCATGATTGGGACCATTATTTCCACCATTCATTTTAACATGAATTTCACTTTTCACTTTGCCATATCTGCTAGCATGATCATGATGATTGCAACCAATATTTCCACCATTCACTTTACCATTATTTCCACCATTAACTTTAACATGATTTCCACCATTCATTTTAACATGATTTCCACCATTCACTTTAACATGATTTCCACCATTCACTTTACCATATCTGCTACCATGATTGCCACCATTATTTCCACCATTCACTTCACCATGATTGCCACATATCCAAACTATATCCAGCATGATGGTCATCATCATGATTGCCACCATGATTTCCACCATTCACTTTACCATATCTGCTACTATATCCAGCATGATGGTCATTGTCATGATGGTCATTATCTTGATTGCCACCATTATTTCCACCATTCACTTTACCATATCTGCTACCATGATTGCCACCATTATTTCCACCATTCACTTTACCATGATTGCCACCATATCCAAACTATATCCAGCATGATGTCATCATCATGATTGCCACCATGATTTCCACCATTCACTTTTATCAGTTTACCATATCTGCTACCATGATTGCCACCATGATTTCCACCATTCACTTTACCATATCTGCTACCATGATTGCCAACATGATAACCACCATTCACTTTACCAGGATTGGCCATAACTATATCCAGCATGATTGTTATCATCATGATGGTCACCTTTATGATTAATGTTATCATCATGATTGTCACCATTATGATTGTTATTATCATGATTGTAATCATCATGATTGTCACCATTATGATTGTTATCATCATGATTGTTATCATCATGATTGTCACCATTATGATTGTTATCATCATGATTGTTATCATTATGATTGTCATCATCATGATTGTTATCACTATTTCCACCATTCACTTTACCATGATTGCCACCATATCCATAACTATATCCAACATGATTTTCATCTCCATGATTGTCACCATTATGATTGTCATAATCATGATTGTTATCATTATGATTGTTATCATTATGATTGTCATCATCAGGATTTTTATCATCATGATTGTTATCAATATGATTGTTATCAATATGATTGTTATCAATATGATTGTTATCAATATGATTGTTATCAATATGATTGTTATTATCATGATTGTCACCATTTTATGATTGTTATCATCATGATTGTTATCATTATGATTGTTATCATCATGACTGTTACCATTATGATTGTTATCATCATGATTGTCACCATTATTTCCACCATTCACTTTACCATGATTGCCACCGTATCCATAACGCAGGGGCGGATGCAGGAATTTTCGAAAGGGGGGGTGCTAACCCAGGGCACCCAGGGCAAAGGGGGGGTGCAAAACATATGTCCTGATACAAATGCATTGATCGGCAAAAATAAAGGGGGGGTGCGCACCCCCGGAACCCCCCCCCTGGATCCGCCACCGAGAACCAGGCCCAACCGCAGTAGAATCAAAACTCGGATACCTTCTTTCTGGACCAATGAAAGACTCAGCTGGACCCACATCCTCATCTTTCATGTTACAACACAAGACAGAAGAAGTCGATTTGAAACGTTTTGGGAAAATCGAATCAATGGGAGAAGTATCTGACAATTCAATTAAATTTGACAAAGACTTTTGTGAGATGTATCAATCAAACAGCAACACAATGAAGACAATGGTAGGATTCACACATTTAGCAGGGAACTATAGGAATGGTGAAAAATGAGTAAAACTGAAGCCAAGCTAAAGATTCAAACATGGACTTAATATTTTCATGACAATATACTTACTGGTATCAAGTGCGCTGTAATTTTGATAATGATCATAGTGAATAGACAGTTCAATGATTTCTATTTTATTACATGGACTTTAAATAGTTAATTATCATTTCACACTTTGTATGCTAATTTCTTTTTCATAATTTTAGATTAATTTTCACTTTTCGTTGCCCTCAGTGTCAAGTATTAGCCGCTGTACATTTACTAAGTAACTTACGTCACTAACGTTACCTATTGTTTACGTTGCCTATTGTTTACGTAACGTTGCCTTGTGCGCAATGTCTCATAACTTGAATACAATTTGATATGAACACAACACCTTTCATTACTAACCCTTAAGCGAAGTACTAACCACAAGAAACACAATACAAGATAACTATAGCATGCACAACAAGATTGAGATTTATACATGATATATGTTCAAATTTGCCAATCATTAAAAGTTTTACATTGAAATTGATGATTTTGATTTTTTTCAATTTGTTGGTTTTATATCTTTAAGAATGTTATAAATCTTGAAAAAATAACCTCTCATTTATCAAGTTGTTTACAATATATTTCAAATTGTATAATATTGGTAAGTATTGGGTTCTATTTTAAACTTCAATCAAGAAGATTGACTGATGACAACTTCACATTTTCTGCATGAAAAACTGTGTGCTCAATTTATTTATACTTTTATATTTTTACCACAATGTAATGGTCTCACTTTTTAGGATGCACGTGATGCTTTGTTTTAATTTTTTGCAATTTATCATAAAAAATGCTGAATATCTAACACAGTAGGGCAAATTCAACACATATCTTAGACAAGGATATATAGTGCAATATGGTTATGAACCCTGCTGTTTACTAGGTTGCAATGTCGAGCCAAGCTTTTAAAGTGGTAATTCACAACAGTCTGCAGAAAGACATGGCTCTCTTTCAATACACATTATTCAGACTCAAAGCCGACCACCTGCTTACTCCTTAATGCCATGGCTTAGCAGTGATTCATGATTAGCACCAAACACCAATTATACAGGCAAAGGTTTGACCTGGCCATGGCTAGAACCCATGACCTTCTGCACTCTGTGCAAATATGCTACCACAAGATCGATAAACTAAGTGATCACACATATTTTATATTTTAGTATAAGAGACAAAAAAGGTGAATACCCTGTAAGAAACAAAATTTATTGTGGGTGTTTAAAAAGTTAGTTACCTTTAAAAATTGTAACTTTAAATAAATTAAGTAAAGGCTATTCAAATAACAATTTTTGGAAATTTACTACATTTTTCATGAATATATATGCCATTTCAATAAGTAATTATTATAATTGAAATAGAAAAAAAGGAAAAAATGTTTTTATCTCAATTCTAGTTTACAATTATGATCCCAAATTGAATATTCAATGTTCTATTAACATCATCTGAAAATAGACTCCATCGAAGTCACAATTTATGAAAGTAAACCATTATATATAGGTCAAAGTACAGTCTTCAACACGGAGCCTTGGCTCACAATGAACAGCAAGCTATAAGGGGCCCCAAAAAATTACAAGTGTAAAACCATTCAAACAGGAAAAACAACGGTCTAATCTATATAATAAACAAGAAATGAGAAACACTTATAAACCACATCAACAACAACAACTACTGAACATCGAATTCCTGACATAGGACAGGTGCAAACAATTGCAGCAGGTATAAAAGTTTCAATGGTACCAAACCTTCACCCTTATCTGAAACAATAGTGAAACATCACAACATACAAAGACACACTATAAAATTAATCTTATTTTATAATTTCAGTTCGTCATGGATGATGATGCACCCCAGTTGTCTGCCCATACATTAGCAGCATTACAAGAGTTTTATACTGAACAGAACAAACAAGAACAAACTTTGATTGAAGCTCAACAAGGAAATTTAAAGGAGCTAGAAATATCAGAAGATTGGGTATGATTTAACACTGACAAATGATTTCATTAGTTTTATAGCTACAATATTACATTATCATATTGATTCACAATTTTCTAATTATGTGCAATTAGTTTCAGGTAGGCAGTAATCATGGTAAAAGTTAAAACCAAATTATACAATGTCATAAGATTTCCATGCACAGCACACATACTACAGGAATAACCTTCAACAAGTATGATTTTGACCAAAAGTAATGAAGATAAAAAAAATATAATTTAATAGGGCATCCAATTTCTTATTCAAATTGGTACCAACTGTATTTACTTGAACATGTCTGATTCTTTTCTCAGATGAATGAGTTATTGGTATCTAATATGCTCTGTTGCATTGTCAATTATTTTGGTAGTTCTTGCTGTTAAATGTTTAACTTAAGATCTGGATTCAAGGAGTTTTAAAAGAAATATATTAGCTATATATTTTAATAAATAATAGCTACTTTATTTTTATTATCCATTTTTCTTGTCAGTACATGTATGATTTTAAGGATTTGAATTGATATTATTTGAATATGTTTAAATTTTCAGCAATTAAGTCAGTTTTGGTATAATGAGACCACAGCGACAAGATTGGCAGAGGAGGCATTAAGAGCTGTAGGAGAACAAGGGAGGTAAGACAGACTTAGACTTTGTAGGTTTGTATAGAACAAGGGAGATAAGACCGGTAGACTTAGACTTTGTAGATTTTTATTAGAACAAGGGCTATAATTGTAATATAATACAGACTTGCAGATTTTGTATAAAAGATTTTTCATCTGTAGATCGAGACATTCTAGAACATATGAAATAATGTTAAAAGATGAAAATTAAAATTGAAAACATAAGATGATAATGGAAAATGCAAGAAAGAGACAAATAAACCTTCAGCAGTAATAGTAAATACGAGAACATGTAGAAAATATGAAACAATGTTTAATATTTAAACTAAACGTTTACATTATAAACTAAGTATTCCTATAATCACCTGATACCGTATAGCGGGTTATTTTAGCGGGAGTGTAAATTTTCGCTTATTTTCCTGGAAAGAACAAAATTGCTTAAATAAATTCTGACAAATTAAAAGTGAACATGCAAAGGTATTGCTAAAAATTTTGAATCCACCAAAATAATAACCCCAAAAATATTTTGTAAACCTTATTCATTGAAAATCGTGAAATTTTACACCTGCGAAAATAACCCGCTATACAGTATTCATCGACAACATTTGTAGAATTTCATGACCGGAAACAAGTGTGCTAACTATTGAATTTTTAGCAAAATCATGAAAATTTTAGCAAAATCATGAAAATTCTCCTTGAAAGCTTTCTTCAATCCACCAAAATTGATACCTACGAAAATGAATGAATCCCCAGTATATTTTGTAGTTTAAAGGAGAAGGTTCATTTGGGGCTTTCTTGGACATTTAACATTATTTGATACCAATACCAATCAAATTTTTTAGCATCTGAAAAAAAGTTTTAGAAAATGTTGATATCAGGCAAGTCTTCATGATTCAATTTGACTGACATTAGCAAAATTTTTGATTTTTTTTTTTTAAATATTAAATAATTACAATAAATACTTAAAAACATTTTACATCATTTAGCAGAGAACAGAAGTATCACTAAAATGATTAAAGCAATTGTGTTTAGTGAATATGATTAACACAAAATACACTGACTTTTGCTTTTATACCATGTTTGCAGATTGCTTTTTATTATTTCTAAGCATGCACAAGTTAAGTAGATTTGTGTAATTTTGCCATTTTACTGAATTTATTGTCATTTCATGGCTGAATTACCCATGAAAAGGTATATTCTAAACCAATACTGCAATGTTTGTTTTTGTACATAGTTTGTTATTCTGAAATCAGAAATACATTAAAATAATAGGTATATATAAGCTAGTATATTTCTATATTTTTTTTTCAATCTCCTCACTACCTTTTTCTCACAACATAAGTGAAGTATATTTAAAATAATAACCAGTGGATATGCACTAATTAAGTGTAAGTGTCATTTAAAAAACAATAACATAATAGAATTTTGTATTTCAGTATAGCCTGCCTAAGTTCTCCAACAGCATACAAGAAATTAAGAGAATTAAAACCTGACTCAGTCACACTGAAATGTTTAGAATATGACACACGGTTTCAGGTGTATGGAGATGACTTTTTATTATATGATTACAAAGAACCACTGAAATTCCCTAAAGACTGGAAGAACTGGTTTGATCTGGTCATTGCTGATCCGCCATTTTTGTCAGAGGAATGCCTGTGTAAAACTGCAGTTTCTATTAAATATTTAGCGAAAGATAAAATCATTTTATGTACAGGTATATGTATATACTTTTTTATTTACAATGTTTACTTTATTAAAGCAATATTTAAATCGATATCTAAAAGGTATGTTTTATTGATGCAGATTATAAAATAATGAACCCAACTATTACCCATAAATATGCAGATTAAAACACTTTTATGATATAGAAGTATTTAGGACTGTGAAAAGATATCGTTTCACTAATTAGCAGTCTTCAAAAGATAATTGATGTGATTATGCCTGGTATGACTTAATAAGTAAAGGAAAAAGCAGATAAAGGATACAAAATTTATTGTTATCTAAATCAGGATGATAGCCATCACAAACAAATCAAAAGCAATAGATAGGTTTCTATGACTATGACATAGTTCAAGTTTAAGTTATTTCCCTTGGTGGCAATCAAATGCAATTTTAGAGGGATATTCTTATTTGCCTCACTGAGTTGAAACATGTGATACACAGAAGACTGATATGAGATCCTTACTAGTCTGTTTCCCGACATATTGAAATTCTTGACGGCATACTGGATATTTTACAGAGGGCACCAACCAAGATCCTTACTTCATTGTAGTGATGAATTATTAATCAAGGCTCAATGAAATAAAAGTTGAATTTGGCTGGTTTATCTTAGGCCTCCAACATTGTAAAAAATGGGGAAGTAATTCTTGCTGAAATAGTGTCAAGCAAAACCTATTAATTGAATGATATTAATCAGCATTGAATTCACTCACAGGCAGTTACTTGAATATATTTATACCTCTATACTTTTATATAACAGATACATGGTAACCAACTCATAAACAAATGCTATAAACGTACCTTGAATTGTCAAATAATTTTTATCAAAATCAAGCCCAGCATGAAATAATTATTTCCCATATGTAAAAGGACTATGAGGATATAAAATGAACACTTTATCTAGCATATCAATACTGGAAATCTGACTTTTATTGATAAAACATATTTTTTTATGAGAATTAAAAGATCAAAAGTTGTACAGTTTAGGTTATTAAAGATTTTAAAAATGGGTATAATCTTGCATGCGGTTGTAGTTCTATGACTGCCATTAAAGTATTCTCAGATTTTGCGTTATTCAATATATTTTCTAGATGATATCAGTGGTCAAACCTACCGATGGGGATCTTTCCATGTCTTGATGTGGACATTGGTTGTTTTATTTTGTTGGACACTTAAATTCTTCGTTAAAGTCATTCACGAAAACCACGAAAATTGGTACCCCGCGAATAAAATAAAAGTACTTTCACAGTATTACACGCCTATTTCTATTGTTGGCGTTACTGTAGAAGTAATCTTTAAATTTATACAGTTTATATAGACATATGCAATATAATTACATAGGTATAGGAAGATTTGGTATGAGTGCCAATGAGACAACTCTCCATCCAAATAACAATTTATAAAAATAAACCATTATAGGTCAATGTACGGCCTTCAACACAGAGCCTTGGCTCACACCGAAAACAACAAGCTATAAATGGCCCCAAAATTACAAATGTAAAACCATTCAAACAGGAAAACCAACGGTCTAATCTATATAAAAAACGAGAAACATGTATAAACTACATAAACAAACGACAACTACTGTACATACCTTGTCAGAAAATATTACGGGTAACTTTATTTATACCTTTTATATTCATCCTTTAAGAAAACAATGCCAAGATGAAAACATATTTTATTTTTGCAGCTAAGAAACAATAAAACATCAAACTAATTTAATTACTTGTTGACCATATCTTTTTTCAGGTGCTGTAATGACAGATTTAGCAGATAAACTCCTGGGACTTAAACCATGTGTTTTCCAACCCCAACATACAAACAATTTACAGAATGAGTTTAGCTGTTACACAAACTATGACAGTCAACTCTTTAATAAAAGTTGATATTAAATTCATTTTAACACATATTAGGTCTTGCAATTTCATTTAACTTTTATTAATCACATGTTCATTCATATATCTGAAGAGCTGCACTTTATTTGACTTAATTTGTCCCTACTAACTCAGTCATTATGACTTTATTGACTTTAAAACAACTTTATCTGAGTTTTTCGTTCCCCTGAATTGTAACACTTGGCAAGCAGAGATACAAGAAATTGTGTTCAGAATTGTTGTGTAACAATTATTTAATTTATGTGTTGGTTAAACGAGAAGCCAATGCCTGTAGCTTATTTATATGCAAACTCAGTCTAACTTAAATGAAAAACAAACTAGAAATGGTGGCTAATTACAATTTTCATGAAATTTGTTGTGTCAACTGCTGAGGCTGCAATTCTGCCAAAAGTCAATCAAATGAAACAAAACACAAACTTGACCTTAGAATTATTGCTATTCACTTATAATGCACTAAATAACCAAAGTCCAAGGGCTGTAACTTCCAAAAATATCTCAACCAGAAAAAAATGTGAACTCAATTTGAAGCTCATTACTGTACCAAAATGTATCCATATCTGCAGGCATACCCGAAACAAATGAAGAAAACTGAATACCAGAAGGACCAACATTAGTAACATATATGTTCAAGTCACATAGAAGAATTAGTAATCCACAAATAAAACAAATTCCGTGTTAAATATATGAAATTTAAAACCATACAACTATTACCAAAAAGTCAAAAAATGCAACCATCACAGGTCATTACATGGACTTCAACAATGAGTGTTAACGTAGTGCAGACGAAAGGGCTGCACAGAATTAATTAATTTTAACTTCTTTAGCAACCCTCATATGGAGCATAAATATTTCCCAGTTGATATGATATTCCAAGTCAAGAACCTAAAAGTTTTTTAATTGATTTGAATTGAATTTCAATTTCATGTGTTGCGGGAGAAGGATGCATTTGGTCTGCAGCCTCATTAAGTAGCAGCTAGTAAGCAATCTTACATCTGCTGTGAAGCCACCCACTTCTTATTTGCTGATAGTTTGAAATTTTACAATTTTCATTGTACATGTACATGAAAATTTTGTCAAATGTTTCTCTACTTTTATGAAATGGAAAGTTTAATATTTGGTCTGCGGCTTGATAATGTTGAGTGTGCATCTCCCATGTTGCCACTTCTTGTTTGCTAATAGTTCTTGGCTCCCCTTAAAGTGAATGATTTTAATATTATTTGTCTGTCATTTTTCTCAGTAATGGCTTTGTTGGTCCTGAACCAATGAAAACTTTCAAATTGTGTATTAATGTATAAGGGTTACATAATTGACATGTACAAATAGACATTTACCAATCTAATATTGAACGGTACCTTATCACTATTTATGACTGATCAACATAATTTTAACATGTGTAACATGATAGGTTTCACATGTGGAGACAAGCTTTTGGCTCTTCTTAAACAACTGAGTTCAAGCCGTTTTTGATTGGATTTGTACTGCTCAATCTATAGTTTTTAGTAAAATGTTTTGTAAGCTAGTCTTTTTTTTTGTTGTTTTTTTTTGTCCTTTTTACATTGTGAAGTTTCCGTCTGTCACATGCCAATTGACCTTGACCGCATTTTCATGGTTTAGTGACTACTTGAAAAAAAAGGTTAAGATTTTTTGTAATGTTGATTTCTCTTATTATGAGTACCGTAATAGGATAACTATATTTTATATGTGCGTACCTTGCAAGGACCTCGTGCCCGTCAGTTTTCACTTGACCTCGACCTCATTTCATGGATCAGTGAACAAGGTTAAGTTTTGGTGGTCAAGTCCATATCTCAGATACTATAAGCAATAGGTCTAGTATATTCTGTGTATGGAAGGACTAAGGTGTACATGTCCAACTGGCAGGTGTCATCTGACTTGACCTCATTTTTATGGTTCAGTGGTTATAGTTAAGTTTTTGTGTTTTGGTCTGTATTTCTTAAACTATAAGCAAAAGGTCAACTATATAATTTGTATGGAAGAATTGTAAGCTGTACAGGTCTACCTGGCATGGTTCATCTGACCTTGAACTCATATTCATGGTCCATTGGTCAATGTTTAGTTTTCTTGGTTGTCTGTTTCTTGGAAACTATAATCAATAGGTCAACTATATTTAGTGTATTGAATGGTTGTAAGATGTACATGTATTTCTTGTTTGGTTTATAACTTTGACCTCATTTTCTTGGATCATGTTAAGTTTATGTAATAGTTGTAGTAAAGCTTTATATTTAGGACTATCAACATAATATCAATGATAAGTTAAGAAGGCAAGACATTTCTGTGTGAGCACTCTTGTTTTTCTTTAATTTATTTTGTTATTTCCCCTTTTTATAGTCTCCCTTTTAATAAAACCTTAATATTAACTTTATTATGTGCACCTTAATACTGGAGTTGGATTACTATAACATTTTGAGAAATAAGAGAGCATATTCATGCAAACAAAGCAGTATAGAAAATAAGAAGTGAATAAACTTTTAAAAGTTTTGTCAACCAATTCATCTTCCAATATATGGGGGATAACTCATTTTTAACTATTTAACAATCAATTTTGATTGAGGAAATGATTTGCTTATCAATGCAAAATAAATGTATATGCTTTTTGGAAATTGCATCACATGCAATTTAAGATCTTTATTATTTCAGGGTCCCATTTTTCTATTTTTTATCACTAATTTCTGAACTATTTTAACTTTTCTCATTTTGTTATATGCACAATCATATTTTTTTGAAATTTCTGTGACAATCTGGCATATGTTTCAAAATATTATAAAGTAAATGGAGAGGAAAAAATATAAATCTGTTAAAAAAAACATTTATGAAAATATGCTTTAAGATTATACATGAATCCAGTTTGAAATTAATATAAATGTTAAGCCAGATATAAGAAGATGTGGTTTGAGTGCATATGACAACTCTCCATCCAATTTGTAAAAGTAAACCATTATAGGTCAAAGTATGGCCTAAGTCAAAAAACAAAACAAAAGTAGATCGTTTTACATTTTAATAATGTGCATAAAAGAAAACTAATAATCTGTCTGTTCTATTGTATCATGTGAGTGTATAGACTGGGTGGATTTTACGGCATACATGGCATAATTGATATCAGTGTTACTAATCCATGACCATCTGTTGATAACTGGGTTATAGCACATTCCATGTAACAAACGCACAGTCATTCCATCTGGAAACAAAAGAAAAATAAATTTATTCTTTTTTTTTTAATTTAAACATCATGAACATATTTGATTTGCTCAAAGCAAAAAAGGATCAGACACATGTAAAACAGACTTATGAAGTCTTCTCCACAATACAATATATATAACAATACAAATTGAACGTAAGCATGCATCATATAATATAACATAAATATTACTAAACTAAACTGAACCAGATGCTCCGCAGGCCGCAGCTTTATACGACCGCAGAGGTTAAACCCTGAACGGTTGGGGCAAGTATGGACACAACATTCAAGCTGGATTCAGCTCTAAATTTGGATTGTGATTAAATAGTTGACACAACATAGGTTTCTGACACAGAATGAATGTGGTCTAATGAACTTAACATATTTTTTTTTTGCCTTTGAGCAATTCACTATGCTGTTGAATATTAATCCTCTCAAAAAAATGTTTGAAGAATTTTTCTTTTTATTTATGAAATCTGAAATGAGAAAAATTTAACCCCCCCCCCCCCCCCCCCCCATTTTTTTTTTCACATCTCCCTTTCCCCTTTTCCAAAACTGATCTCAATTCAAATTTCTAATGGAGTTTGAAACAATAACTACTCATTTAAATACATCATAAAATATTAAAATGTAAAATAAAGTGCTTGTTATCACTGAATGGTAAGTTTGTTTTAATTTATCAGTTGGTAGTAAAAGTGTATTGTATAAAACAATGATTTAAGTTGATTCAACTACTATTCTGAACAAAGAAAGATAACTCCAATTGAAAATTTCTTGCTATTGCACAATATTGTGCAATTAGATATTTCTTGCTATAGCGCAATACTGTGCAATTGAAAATATTTGCTATTGCACAATACTGTGCAATTGAAGATTTCTTGCTATTGCGCAATACTGTGCAATTGAAAATTTCTTGCTATTGCACAATACTGTGCAATTGAATATTTCTTGCTATTGCTGAATACTGTGCAATTGAAAATTTTTTGCTATTGCACAATACTTAATATAATAATTTTGGATCCTGATTTGAACCAACTTGAAAACTGGGCCCATAATCAAAAATCTAAGTACATGTTTAGATTCAGCATATCAAAAAAAGCCCAAGAATTCAATTTTAGTTAAAATCAAACTTAGTTTAATTTTGGACCCTTTGGACTTTAATGTAGACCAATTTGAAAACAGGACCAAAAATTAAGAATCTACATACACAGTTAGATTTGGCATATCAAAGAACCCCAATTATTCAATTTTTGATGAAATCAAACAAAGTTTAATTTTGGACCCCGATTTGGACCAACTTGAAAACTGGGCCAATAATCATAAATCTAAGTACATTTTTAGATTCAGCATATCAAAGAACCCCAAGGATTCATTTTTTGTTAAAATCAAACTAAGATTAATTTTGGACCCTTTGGACCTTAATGTAGACCAATTTGAAAACGGGACCAAAAATTAAGAATCTACATACACAGTTAGATTCGGCATATCAAAGAACCCCAATTATTCAAGTTTTGATGAAATCAAACAAAGTTTAATTTTGGACCCTTTGGGCCCCTTATTCCTGAACTGTTGGGACCAAAACTCCCAAAATCAAACCCAACCATCCTTTTATGGTCATAAACCTTGTGTTTAAATTTCATAGATTTCTATTTACTTATACTAAAGTTATGGTGCGAAAACCAAGAATAATGCTTATTTGGGCTCCTTTTTGGCCCCTAATTCCTAAACTGTTGGGACCTCAACTCCAAAAATCAATCCCAACCTTCCTTTCGTGGTCATAAACCTTGTGTTCAAATTTCATTGATTTCTATTTACTTATACTAAAGTTATTGTGTGAAAACCAAGAATAATGCTTATTTGGGCCCTTTTTTGGCCCCTAATTCCTAAACTGTTGAAACCAAAACTCCCAAAATCAATCCCAACCTTAATTTTGTGGTCATAAACCTTGTGTTAAAATTTCATTGATTTCTTTTCACTTTTACTAAAGTTAGAGTGCGAAAACTAAAAGTATTAGGACAACGACGACGCAGACGACGACGCCAACGTGATACCAATATACGACCAAAAAATTTTCAGTTTTTGCGGTCGTATAAAAAGGGAGAGGAAAATTTATTCTTTATGAAAGGGCTGTTCCAAAGTTTATCATATAAGGGGATGGTATGCACTCAAATTAAATAGGGGTATTGCATTATCCTTAGACTTTTGTATTAATGAAAATTTTTATTTTATGGGCATGATGGGTGGTAGGTTCTTAAATTTTTGGAACAGCACTATTAAAATTGTATCTAAAATTACATATATTTTAGATTTAGGTCTATTGTGGTAACATTTCTTCAACATTTTTGTATATTGAATTATTATTTATTTTTGCTATTTACAATGTAAGGTATAACAGTTTTCAAGAGAATAGCATAAAACAATAAAATTGGTGCCCACCTATAATTGTCAATTAAGTGTAATAACTTACATAATTAAAAAGTCAACAGAATATATATATGTGATTCCCCCATGATGTCATGGTTGTTAACAGTGATACACAATTATTCCTATGCAACTCATGGACATTTATCTTTTTGTAGACTAATATTTTATGTAGACCATAGCAAATAAAATTGCAGACCATTTGAAGTGGTGGTGTCAATTTTTAGTATATTTAAAATGTTGCATTTATTTGCATAATTTGACAACCCTGCATTCCAAGGTATCCACTTCAGGGACTCTATCGAAATAATTCACACAGGCATTGGTTCACCAGACGGAGTGTAATTTAATATTTTATATGCACAATACTTACTTTGCTCCAAGGAAAGTTGAAGATCCTCTGGTGGAATAAATTTATTCCAGTCATGTGTACCAGGAGGAACAATTCTTAGCAGGTGCTCAGCACCCAGTACTGCCAGCAAATATGATGCATAAGTTTTATTTAAAGTTGTCAGGAAGAAATATCCCCCTGGCTGTAATAGAAAAAAAAACACTTTTAAAATACTTCAACAATTTTATACATCCTAAAAACCTTGAAACTTTGTAGATGCCATCTTCAGTTGTTGACTAATATGGGATACCTGTTTTATAAATCATGATAGATATGTTCTAATTGTCATAACCACAATCCTAAACTGTTTTTCCTCAAATTAAGGTGGTACCCAACACTTTCACTAAAATTAATTAGGCTCGTTTAATTTTCTTAAAATTTTGTCAAAGTATTTACTATAACCCTTTAACAAGAATATAAAAATTTCAAAAATTTTGAACCAACCGTTTTGTCAGAAAAATTACACTGGTTATATAGCAGTTTGACAAACACCAATTTTGATCATTGAGAAGCTTAATATTCCTTTTATAACACAACGTAATTAAAACGTTTAGCTGACTTTACGGAGTTATCTCCCTGTAGTGTTAGGTACCACCTTCAAACTGGGTTTGTACTTACATGAGCAACAAAATGGGTGTGGAGCAAGATCTGCTTACACTTTCAGTGCACCAGAGGTCACCTGCAGGGTTTGAAGGGTTTATTTTGCTCAGTTTTTAGTTTTCTGTTAAGTGTTTTGTACAAATTTGTTTGTCTTTGGGTATTTTATTCGTTGTTTTGGCCAAGGCGTTGTCAGTTTTGTTTTCGACTTATTAGTTTGACACTCGTTTATATTCTGCTTCTCTTTGTTCAAGATTCTAAAAGTAAAAGGAATAAATTATACTAATAAGATGCATATATTTTAAATGTGAATAAAATATTTAACTGTATAAAAGATAAGATGGCCTATAATTATTAACAACATAGGGATTTTAAATGAATTTGTAATTTTTTGGGCTGATTCTTTTTCTTTTCTACATTGGATGTTCAGAGGTTTTATACATGAATCCTATTCCTGCTTTGCTTTGATTATAAAATATTCCTAGGTGTTTCACTTCCATTTAAAAGCAACTTTTACCCCTCTCCCATGTTATTTTCAGTCTGAAAATAATTTTAATATAAATATAAGAAACAGTAAATCAATAAAGAGGAAAAATTACCTCCCCTTGTCATATTTTTCTAAATAGATTTTACAAAATGTAACTCATATATATATACAAGAAAAATTACAATGCAAGCTAAGAGATATCAAATTCCATAGCCAAGATCTGACATGCATGCTGTGTGTTGGCTATTAACGAAAAATAAAAATCACACATTTAATTATGTACTTCGAAAATAGAAATTATTGTGATCATGGTGATGTTGTTTTAATTATTGCAAAATATTAGGTTCGCAAAAATAAAAACACACATTCATATCTTCAGCAATGATTTTCCTTCATCAAATTTTTGCAATTGCATTTCAATTTACAATGATTTATACGAATTCACATTTTTGTCTGTCAAATGTCAAGAATTCATGCATCAATTTCTTAATTTACAGTACAATCCTGTATTAACATGATTAATAAAAAACCTTTTCCTCACCTTTATGAGTTTACAACATGAAGAGATAAACATGTCAACATCAGATACATGTTCTACCACTTCAGAGGCTACTACAGCATCGAACTTCCCTTCCTCCGGCAAATTTTCTACAGCACCATGAATATAATTTACATGTCCCGATATTTCTGGATCTTGAGAAATATGTGTCTGAGCTATTCGTACGTTCTCTTCGACCATGTCTATACCAGTTACTGTAGCTCCTAGTCTTGCTAAAGGCTAGAAAAAAGTATATGTCAAAAAATGGTAAAGCCTATGTACAGTAATGAATTTGCAAGTCATACAAAATAGTTGTGTTTAGACAAGAATAATGAAACTGTAATTATATAGAATAAGATAGAAAATTAAAGAGCATTATTTAATGATAAGGCTGTTTGTTTTCTCAATTGAACTGTTTTATACTTTTCATGTTGCTGCCTTTTAAATTTGACTATACAGTATGGGTTTTTCTCATTGTTGAAGGTTGTGTGGCGCCTTTAATTGCTTACATTCACCTCATTTGAACCTACGAGGATAGTTGACTCATTGGCAATCATACCACATTTCCTTATTTCTATATGTATTTGAACTTTACAAGTGAAACAGGCCAATTAATTCAACTATGTACAGTCTTGTCTCGAGAAACAGATTATCATTAGCTATATTTGTAACTTTGTGACTTTTATGTGAAAAATATGAAGTACCAGATAAAACGTTTGACCTTCATGATAATGTTAATAATTATGGTAAGGCATATGGTCAGATTCTCTAAGAAGCCTTATATATTGATACATACAGTGGGATAGTAGTCTCATTGACAATCATACCACATCTCCTTATTTTTATATCAACTACTTTTTTTATACAGAATTTGGTGCTAAAGGTACTAAAATAATCCTAAACAACATTTATAAGACAAGTTTGAAAAGTTATTTGTACTTCTACAATGTGTTTCTGGCTTATTAAAATTTAAATCTATTGGTGTGGATTCATCTATTTTTGTAGATACCAACTTTGGTGGATTATAGAAAAATTTCAGTTTTGTTAATACTTGATTTCTTCCCTGTGGCAAAGTTTTCATACAATCCTTTGAAACATTAATGTTTTGTTGCACATTAAAATTTAAATTTTCATCCATTACCATGAATCATGATATCCATGAAATCCACGAAAATATGTAAAAAAATCCTATCCATCTATTTCTACCCACCTCTGCAATAATTCCACCTCCACTTCCAACATCTAAAATTAATTTATCTTTCAACGGAAATATCTTTGATTCTTTATCTGAAGCATCAACGAAAGCATCACGTATCAAAGGAATCCGCAATCTATTCATAGAATGAAGGGCATAAAATTCTCCTTTCTCATCCCACCAATGAGATGCTAGCTTTGTAAACTTATGATGTTCATCTTGATCTATTGTAGTATGTGCATTTGGACTGTCTGCTGTTGATGTGCTGTTGAATCTTGAAGATTGTGTAGCAATAGAATTTCTAAAAGAAAAAACGATAAAAAAATGTATGTTCTTTTTAATAAAATTTGCAAAGAACAGTATATATTTTTGCATAATGGCTATTTTCATGTCCATAAAAAAAAACACTTTTGAGTCCACTATTTTCCATAAAGGTATGAAAATTGGGTCCAAAGACGCCTGTATTGCTCACTAGCTAAATGATACCCTTTTTATGTCTTTGATCATATTGATCAGCATTTCTTTTACCATGTTTACCTTATTTTTTTTTTAACAAGTTACTGACACATAAGTTATTATGGTTATTTCTATCTTACTTATCACATTTGTGGAAAAATCAACTTACATACTCACCCTACCTTTTCTGCCAGAAGGCAACCGGGGAAACAACATTTTTAACTTGTACCTGCTGACAAAGCAACCAACACTGTTGTTGGTGTTAAGCTCAAGTAGTATTTAAATATTGAAATTATCAAAACTGAGAAAACAAATGCAAGTAGGTACTATCATACATGTACCTGAACCTTCTAATAATGAAAAGAGTGTCTGTTGAAAATTTATTTGAAGACCATAAATATATTTGATTTAATTGATTTGACTGTATATATATATGGAAGTTTTGAACGACTTGATTGGCTATAGAGCCCTTGCACTGTCAACTTTTTTATTGTATCGTTTTAACGCCACTTTTGGGCTATTTCGTGGCTGTCAGTTTTTATTCGTGGAGGAAGCCGAAGTGGCTAGAGAAAACTACCAACCTTCGATATGAAAACTGACAATCCTAGTTAATTAAGATTGGAGTCAAGTGCACCAGAATGAGTGGGGTTTCAAACTGACAATCTCAGTGTTGATTGGCTAGTGATTACAGTACTATAAACGACTAAGACCACCTGGCCACCAAGGCGCCTTTATTATATTTGAAAAAAACATACAAAAAACTAAACATTGACAAATAAAACATGAAAATAAGGTCAAGGTCAGATGAAACTTGCCAGACTGACATGTGTACCTAGCTTATAATTATTATACATGAAATATATTTGACCTAGTGCTTATCATGCTTATAGTATATGAGACCCAGACCTAATTTGTAAACTTAATCAAGGGCCAATTAAATGAGGTCCAAGGCCAATTAACCTTGTCTGACAGACATGTAGATGTAATGCAAGGAACCCTTACCAAATTTAGTTACCCTAAATTACTCAATAGTAATAAATTAACATGACAAAAACACAAGATTTTTTTCCAGCAGTCACTGAACCATTAAAATGAGGTCAAGGTCAATCATGAATGGACATATAAAAATATGTCTATTTTAAACTTTGTAACATAAGGTACATTTGTATTTGCATATACAAGGTGTGAAAAAAAGAAATATAAAGCTTTAAATGTACATTGCTTTCGCATGTTAGTAATCCTTATGTTCGTCTTTGATAATGAAACTATTCTCTCATGTTAATTTATAATAATTAATTTATTTTTTTTTACATATTTTAAAATGGATACTAACTGGCAACTTCTAGGATTATTTTGCAAAACTTTCCCACATATCTTAATCAGCTGATATTGCTTTGTTCTAGTATTACTTAGGACAATAAAACATTTGTGGCATAATCTTAGAGATGTCATTTTTTTCTAAAAAGAAATCAGGTTGAGCTCATTATTGAACTTTAGGCAGGAAACCAGTTGATGTTTTTCAGTATAGTGTTCATCAAAATATTTATATATATTTCATCTCAGAATCTGCGATATAACAAATAGTTGTTACGCGCGAATTGAGAAAAAAAATATTTACAGACCTGAATAATTCATTGCTATGATGTAATAAATAAAAAAATTGAGACACCATCATTTAATCGTATGCTAAAAGTGACCTAAAAAGTCAGCATTGATCTAAAATAGCGGAATAAAAAACATGTCTTTTCCGTTAAGGGATTTTATTATAAAACGAAAATTTGATTGGTTGATAAACAGACCAGAAAATATCAATGCAGAACATGGCGGCGGAAAATTACATGCGTTAATGAAAGACTTTCCTCTAAGTATTAAGCTTTAATTTGACTTTAGAATGTATGCAATATATTTGTAGTTATTGTCCGTCTTCAAGCAAATTTCTTGCATCATCCTGGTAAATATGGAATTATGAAATAACATCTTGTTTCTAGAAACTAGCATGACATCACTACAAAGTATACGAAAATATATATTATTTCAGATAGCATCACATTCTCATTATGCTAATAAAAAACTGCAAATGTTCTGAAACTTACACAGTATTTATTTCAACTAAACAGAGATCAAGTTTGAATATGAGTGGTGTCACTTGCTGTTCTTGAGTTAGTGTTACATGTATGTCTCTGAATGGAATAAATAATGTTGAAGAAGTGTTTATAATGACAGCAGACATTTGTTACCTTATGCCTAGGTCACACATTCACAGATTTGGTGCTGTATTAGCTATGGACAAGATCCTGCATCATTCGTGGCAATCTGTATTAAACGTATTATAGCTGTAGTTAAACATAATAGTACTTGTTATATACTTGACAATATCAGTTTGCGACGTTAAGCGGTAGCCCGAAGCCCGTGTCTAGTTTAAATAAGCTCGGACTAGTTAACGTACACTGCAGATAGTCCGACCAGTCTAGTGCATATCTGTGTGCACTTTTTTAATCGTTAACGCAGAATGTCACTCAACGCCATCGATATTAATAAACTGATACTCTCTTCCTTGCAAAAATTCCGTAAACCAGTTTTGACGGTCTCCCTAATAACCGATTGTTCAAAATTAAAAAAAACTCAAAAACAGTCAGTACCACGTGTTTTGAAAATGTCAAATTTTGGTAATTATTGATTGATTTATGTTGCATAGACTGAATAAAATATAATCATCATCATAACAGAAAATAAAAAAAACATTGAACATTTTTGCATCGGAAGATATTAATTCGTAACTGCCTGCTTGACATCTTGTGTATTTTACACGATTGGTTATTAGGACGACTTCAGTGACTGGTTACCGTTAATTTTACAGTACAATTTTCGCGAAAGCCATCCCAAACTCCATACACCGAGTTTTTTCCTGGTGTGACACCAGGAAACTCCGACATCACTCCCTAAATTCTCGGAGAAATTTGGGAGTATTCCCTCCGACTTCCGCGTAAATCCGTTACCTTTTGTTTATTGTATTAGCGACATCTCTCCCAGTCTGGAGTGACGCGGTGTCACACCAGGTAATTAATTGCCCTAATCCTTCTGATCTATGCCGGCACGCGACAGTCAAGGTATGAGAGATTTCTAATGTAATTAAACAATTGTATTTCCTGTCTATTGATTATCAGTTTATATCTGATTGCTTGAAACAAATGAAAGATTAAAATCAAAATCAAAACGTTGTTGTTAATTCTTTTAATTACTCTGTACATTTAAATCAATTTTTAAAAACAACTATATTTGATTTTGACTTCCGTTTTTTATCAGTAAATAAATATTTAATTTACTAAAAGAGATAATATTGTGTAACAATAAACGGAGACTAACGCTGAATAAATTAGGGTAGTTTAAAGAAAAGTGACACGTCTCAAAGTTTTTTATACAAGTAAAAAAGAAAATATTATTCACTATCTGTTATGCTAATAAGTCTACGCAATTTCCATTTTACGATTACAAAATAAAAGTTTTAAAAAGCAAAAGGTTGTTGTTAATGGCAGATTTTACAATAACCAGGATATTTTATTTTTTTTATCAATCAAAAAAGGAATTGCTGAAACTGTGAAACAGACTGTGAAATGTAGTAATGCAGAATGTTATTCTATTAAATGTGTATTTCTGAGTAAATAAAAATAAAAATTAATTTGTATTTGTGTTTTCTGTCAGATGTAGAGAGTTTTTAATTTCAAAATGTTAGACATTGCAGAGACATGGTATCCTACTTGCCCAAAATCTAACTTATTTTGAGTTGAATTTTAAAGTATAAATCATATGTTGGGCATTATATCATGGGCTTATATTTTAATAAAAAGTCTCCTTTTGGGTGTTTATCACAATTTAAAGGCAGATTTTTATTAGTAAAGGTTAAAAAAGTGCATTTTAATAAAAAATTGCGAATGTTACATATTTTCCGTCCGGTGTGGTATGTCGCGATCGCAACTTTTATTTTGGTTCTCAGACAGTCCATTGTAGTTATTTTTATCTTCGGATTTATGAATCATTGAAAATACCAATTATTTACATTTTGATGACCTTAAGGGGGTCAACGGACTAGAGGAATCAATATCATTGGCTGTTCTATTTTTGCGAATGTTACTGATCTACGTTTCCGTCCTTATCAGGGTCACGTGAGGAACATTATATTTAGATCTGTAGCTCTCCTGTATAGAAGTTACGATCTCGCCCTGAGTAGAAATGGAAGCTGAATCGGTTGATTCACAGGATGGGAGGAAACAAAAGGTAAGTTGTATGTAATTTCACTGCATGAGGAACTTGAATATATTCCGTCCATCATAAGGAAGTTCACAACAAATAGTCGAATCAAGTAATTTCATGATAATATCAAATTAAGAAGCTTTTGTTGTGTTTTTTCATCGTCAATCGAGATTTGATCGTATTTTACGAACATTTGAGTCATCCCGTTCATCTTGGAACATATAATATACATTATTCTTGATAAGTTGTTGTGAACGGTATAAGTTGGACACATTTTTATGTAGCGATTGTTACTTTCGGACATAAATTCAATGTTGCGAATGTCGATCTGAGTCTAGTGAGACAAGTACAGTCGTTGCGAATGTTCCCTGAAGACTTGAATAGGTGTTGGGAACGTTACTTATGGACAAAAAAGAAGGAAGTAATGTTCAATTATGTTGCTAATGTTTCATGTTGGACACAAATTACGACAATAAATTCATAAATTTTCCAAAAAAAATATTTGTAGAAACAGTTGAAATATGGGTGAAAAAACTACTAATTTCTGTAAATTTAGTATTTTCAAATAATTTTGAATAAATTTAAAGAAGGATTTTTACATCTATGATGCTATGAGATGGAACAGATATACTATGTTGCATATGTTACGAAAAGACATTTGTTAAAGTTGCTAATGCTACAAGTGAGACTAAATTGCATCTATTGCAATTCTAAAAACATCACACAGAATTTTGAATTTTAAAACGTAACAAAATACTGAGACCGTCATACACTATTGTGGTGTGAGTAACATGGTAAAAAAATTTAATCTGGCAGCAAGAAGGTTAAAATCATATGATAAATAATAAAGAACCAGGGTTAGCATTCAATTTTATTTGAAGGTACAGGGACAAATAAAAAAATACAAAAAAAACCATTCTGATAATTTTATTTCAAGTAATATTATATACATGATATACATGATATATGCCCGCTTTAAATTGTTACATTTTTTTCTCAGAACAACTACATTATATTAAAATATAAGCATTTCTAAAACTTGGTTTCAAGAATTATTCATCAATCCATCCCACAGTGGCTAAATGGTTAATTTCCTGTTTACTGTATACTTTTAGTGTGGTTTCATAAGTGAGCAGTAGCTCACAGATACTCTTGTTTTTAACTGGATTTCTGTATTTTTTTACTGAAAAAAACTTTTGTATGAGGTTGTACAGCCAGCCTGTCTGTCACAAACACTTATATTTTTTTTTCTTTTCTAGAAGCATCGCAGCACCATTTGGAGAGAACAGCTTAAAAAGAATAATCCTCAAAAGTATAAACAATATTTAGAAAAACAAAAAGAACACTCCAAAACAAATAGACAAAAATTGAAGTCAATAAGATTGAAAAAGAACAAAACACCAGAAGAAGAGCAAGTATGCAAAAATATCCTAGAAAATCTGAGAATGAGGCAAGCTAAACTAAGACAAAGAAAGAAAGAAAAAACTGAAACACCAATTAAAGTTAAGATTGGATCAAACAAAAATACAAAAAGTAAACCATCAACAAGAAAAAATGTGCAAACAAAGAGAGAGAAATGGAGAGTGGCAAAGGCAAAATACAGAGCAAACACCTCAAATTATAAAAAAAGATGGGTTAAGGAAAAGGATAAAAATCGTAAAAAAACAACAAAAGATGATGAGAAAAAGATGCAATTGCCAAAATTGAAACAGAAAACTGAAAAAAGTCATGACATGATAGGATACAAAACAAAGCAGTCCTTGTGGAATAAGGCGTCCTCAGTAAGACAACAGTTGCCAACTACACCAAGAAAGTTTGTAGATCTTTTAACACACATCATTAAAAACACAACACCAAGGAAAAAGGATGCAATATACGAACAACTGATACAGAAAGAAAAAAAGTATGCAAGCATATTTATGCGTAGAAACATGGCATTTACTAAGGATCTTTTAGATAGAAATACTCTCAGATATCTGAAAAGTTATGATAGAAAAAACATAGTCAGAAAAGCATTGAAGAACCTGAAGATACAACCTAGAAAAACAAGGAAGGATAAATTTTCGAAAACAAAAGAAAACTTGGTGAAGTCATTTTTCCTAAGAACAGCCAGAGTTCTACCACAGAAGAGATATACTACAAAATATGGGCCTGGTTATTCTCTACAAATGACATTAACAGCTGCATTTAAAACCTTCAGAGATGAGAATCCTACTATTAAATTGAGCTTTTCTAAATTTATATCATTAAAGCCAAAATGTGTCCGACTATTGACAAAAACTCAGTGGAATGTGTGTGTTTGTCCTACATGTTTTAACATTAAATACAAACTTACATGCCTAAACAGAGCTTTCTCTCATCACAAAAGTCCAAGAAATGAAAAAGAGCTAGTCAACTTTTTATTATGTAGAAAACCTGATGCAAGGAGATTTCACCAAAGTAAATGCATTTATGGCATTTGTGAAATGTGTAGTTCACACGAGAAACATTGTAATATTGTACAACATTATCGTGATTTAAATACAGATCAAGAACAAATACGTAAGCTGTCCTGGAACCATTGGGAGAGAAAAATGGGAAGTGATGGTAAAATAAGGAAATGTTTGGTACAGAAAGAAGGAAATGTTCATCAATGTCTAGAGGAATTGCAGGAAGACGTTGAAAAACCAACACAAGGAACATCCCTTGTTAAACATGTATTTACTGCTGATTGGCAACAGTTCCAGTTTAACACGATAAAAGATAATCTTCCTAAAGATAATATTTTAATGGTAATGGATTTCGGAAGAAATAGAGTAGTGAGATATCAAGATGAAATTAAATCAGCATATTTTGCTGCAGCTCAGATTACAATACATCCTATAGTTTTATTTTATCACTCCAATGATGTGCCAGAACTGATTGTAAGACATTCTTTAGTATTTCTGAGTGATGATATTACACACGACTCAAAAGCAGTCGAGTATTTTCAAAACAAAACTCTTGAATTTTTGGATGAAAAATCTATACCCTACAAGGAATTGATAATTTTTTCTGATGGTTGTGCTGGACAGTATAAAAGTAGGCACACTTTTGCCAAATTAGCACAAGAAAATGTTGTTATACAGCGTCATTATTTTGGGAGTGAACACGGCAAAAGTGAATCTGATGGAGAGGTTGCTGCTGTTAATAAAGCAGTGGACTCAGTTGTAATAGGAAGACGAGCAATTATAACAAATGCTACAGACATGTATAATTGGTGCTGTGAGCATATTGTTTTTGATGAACCAGGATCGAAGAGAGATTTTTTCCTAGTTGATAAAAACATTATCGAACATTCTAAAGAAGACACTGTTAAACCCATTAAAGGAATAAGACAGATACATCAAGTTAACAATGATCCTCAAACACAAGGTGCACTTAACATTAAGAAGGTGTCATGTTTTTGTGAACAATGTTTAAAACGGGACTATGAAAGATGTATAAATTCTGACTATACAGATATTGAAAGAATAAAGATCCAAAATGAAGGTAAAGATGTTAAAGAATCAAAGAGGAAGACAATTATACAGGGAAATAAAAACAGTGAAAACAAAGAAAATGCAAAATTGAAAGTCAAGGAAAAGAAAACAACAATTAAGAAAAAGAAGGAAACAGCATCATCAAAACCAAAAGTACCTGTTGTTCCACAAGAAAAGAAAACAGCAATTAAGAAAAAGAAGGAAACAGCATCATCAAAACCAAAGGTACCTGTTGTTCCACAAGAAAAGAAAACATCAATAAGGAAAAAGAATGAAACAGTATCTTCAAAACCAAAGGTAGTAAAACAAAGTGTGCCATTGAGGACAGCAGAACAACAACAACCACCAAATGAGCACACAGCAATAGACAGGAAACAATATTTTGATTTAAAACTTCAGGAATTGCAAAGGTGTGCAGACTATGATATCTTACTGGCATTATGTACACAGTTAGATGAAGAATTCAAACAAATTGAAATTGTGATAAATGAAGATACTAATATTGTCTCAAATAATTTAGTAGTTGACCGTGATGCATCAAATTTATTCCCCAAACTTAGACTACAGACAACAAAGTTTGTGAACTATTTGCCAGTGGTGGTGTACGGGGATGGGAATTGTCTTCCCAGAAGCATCAGCACTCTTGTCTTTGGGAATGAAAATAATTTTAAGGAAATTAGAGCAAGAATAACAGTAGAGATGTGCATAAATGCAGAATTATACCTCAAAAATGAAAATCTTATCAAGGGAAACAGTTTCCCCAAGAAGGATGCTTCTTATCTATTAAATACATATATAATGTTTCTGGAACAATATACACCTGGAGATAGACTTACAAGAAATGTTATACGAAGACTTTATGAAGAAGAGGTATTAAACTCGTGTAAAAATGGATCCTGGATGGGTATTTGGGAACTTCTCGCAGTTTCATCAGTATTAAAATGTGAAATAATGTCTGTTTATCCAGATGTACACACTGATGTTGTTCCAAGAACTGTACTCCACAGGCGAATTCTTCCCTTGAAAGAACAAGAAGGTTTATATTCTATCTCTGCTGCTGTAATGTGGTCATCAACTAGAAATGATGGATTCATCAATCATTTTGTCCCGCTCTTACCACTTCATAGACAAGAATCACACTCAGTTAATACTGAACCCTTGATTTGCTTTGATGATTCAGATACTAGTTTAAATGAAGATGACAGTTTTATTAAAACTTTTCTTGAAAATGATGTTTTTATGAACATTGATAATAGTGACATTGATGTCATGTCTGAAGTTTTAAGTAGCCAAGCAAACATAGTTGATGAAAAGTCAGAAGTCAAATCAGATGATGTAGTCAAGTCAATGCCGATCGAGTTTGAAGTTGTATGTAGACAAGCAAACATAGGTGACGAAAAGTCAGAAGTCAAATCAGATGATGTAGTCAAGTTTGAAGTTTTAAGTAGCCAAGCAAACATAGGTGATGAAAAGTCAGAAGTCAAATCAGATGATGTAGTCAAGTCGGTGCCAGTCAAGTTTGAAGTTTTAAGTAGCCAAGCAAACATAGGTGATGAAAAGTCAGTAGTCAAATCAGATGATGTAGTCAAGTCGGTGCCAGTCAAGTTTGAAGTTTTAAGTAGCCAAGCAAACATAGGTGATGAAAAGTCAGAAGTCAAATCAGATGATGTAGTCAAGTCAGTGCCAGTCAAGTTTGAAGTTTTAAGTAGCCAAGCAAACATAGGTGATGAAAAGTCAGTAGTCAAATCAGATGATGTAGTCAAGTCGGTGCCAGTCAAGTTTGAAGTTTTAAGTAGCC
Source organism: Mytilus galloprovincialis (assembly GCA_037788925.1). Lineage (NCBI taxonomy): Eukaryota > Metazoa > Mollusca > Bivalvia > Mytilida > Mytilidae > Mytilus > Mytilus galloprovincialis. The sequence continues at coordinate 36,632,547 of CM075340.1, forward strand.
AAGCAAACATAGGTGATGAAAAGTCAGTAGTCAAATCAGATGATGTAGTCAAGTCGGTGCCAGTCAAGTTTGAAGTTTTAAGTAGCCAAGCAAACATAGGTGATGAAAAGTCAGAAGTCAAATCAGATGATGTAGTCAAGTCAGTGCCAGTCAAGTTTGAAGTTTTAAGTAGCCAAGCAAACATAGGTGATGAAAAGTCAGTAGTCAAATCAGATGATGTAGTCAAGTCGGTGCCAGTCAAGTTTGAAGTTTTAAGTAGCCAAGCAAACATAGGTGATGAAAAGTCAGTAGTCAAATCAGATGATGTAGTCAAGTCGGTGCCAGTCAAGTTTGAAGTTTTAAGTAGCCAAGCAAACATAGGTGATGAAAAGTCAGTAGTCAAATCAGATGATGTAGTCAAGTCGGTGCCAGTCAAGTTTGAAGTTTTAAGTAGCCAAGCAAACATAGGTGATGAAAAGTCAGTAGTCAAATCAGATGATGTAGTCAAGTCGGTGCCAGTCAAGTTTGAAGTTTTAAGTAGCCAAGCAAACATAGGTGATGAAAAGTCAGAAGTCAAATCAGATGATGAAGTCAAGGTGGTGCCAGTCAAGTCTGAAGTTTTATGTAGCCAAGCAAACATAGGTGATGAAAAGTCAGAAGTCAAATCAGATGATGAAGTCAAGTCTGATGTAGATGTTATGGATAATAGTGCATTAGAGACAACTGTAGCAGAGAAATCAAGGTATAAGTGAATTACATTTGATGTTAAATTATTAATTTTTCTAGTCAAAGCGTTTTTTCCCCTCACAATTACTACATTTGTACTTAAATAATTATGATAACGTTTTGGATACTTTTTTTAACTTAAAGATTATTATCACCAGAATCTATATTTAAAAATATATAGATTTATAACTTGTAATTTCTAATTATTACATTGCTTTAAATGAAGAAGAATTTTAAAAAACAGCCAATACAATATGACAATAATTTATCAAATAGTTTATGGTTAATAATTTATAAACAAGGTAAATGTTATTTAAAACAGAACTTTTAAAACTGGGGATTATCTGGCTGTCAGATTTGGAAATAATGTATACCCAGCAGTTGTAAGTTATCAATTTCATCAAATTGTTGATGTTATTTTTTAGCTCACCTTTCCTAAAAGGAAATGTGAGCTTTTACCATCACTTGGCGTCCGTCGTCGTCCGTCGTCGTCGTCGTCCGTCTGTCTGTCCGGTGTAAACTATTTCAAAGATCTTCTCCTCTGAAACTACTGAACTAATTCCAACCAAACTTAAGCTGAATGATCCCTAGGGTATCTAGAATAAAGTTTGTGTTTTATATACCATTTCATAAAAAAATTGAAGGTGAGCGATTCAGGCTCTTGAGAGCCTCTTGTTTTATTTTCTTGGATTTTTCATTCTTTATCTAACCTGACTTAGATTTCTCCAGTGAAATGCTATATAGATCAAGAACAAATAGAAATGGGATATATTTATTGAAAAAACAGGGTCTTAACTTGGAAAATCTTTAAATGCTTTTCAATTTTCAATGACTGCTTGATTGGTACATTTGAAGAAAAAAAAATCGGTCATTATTTTTAAAGCTATCATTTTGAAGTTTAGGTCAGGTTATGTTTAATTTTTTGTTTGTGAAGATATGTACATACATTTCTTGATTTATATCAACAATTTATTAATAAAATATGTGTTATCTTTAAACTAAGAAAGATATGTTCATTGTACGAAAATTTAGATTTATACTTAATGACACAAGATATTCTTTGTTAAATGTCAGAATACATGAAAAAAAAACACATTAATCAAGCTACAATTAAAAAATAATATTTACAGTGTTCTGTTATTTCATTGATTTCATCTACATGTATCATTTGTGTATTGAGAAGTCACTTGTCATTATTTTTAAATCTTGTTTCAGGTGTCTGAATGGCCATGGATTTTTTATTATGCATCTACTAGATGTAATAGAAGGTGGAAGGAGGGAACATTAAAGTACATCATAGCTGAACATGATATTATACAAAAACTTAAACCACCAGAGATAATAATGGAGGGGCGTTTACTTTTATATATATTCAAAGGTAATTTATAATCTGTTTCTTTGAAGGGCTTTATATCACATTTAAGCTACCATATATATATATCTAGTTGGCATAAAAGTCATTGTTCACAGAAATAATTACCAAGAAATTGTCAATTTGATTTTCAAGTGTACCTTAGCATTATCTAGGGTAATCAGTAAAAAAACATGGTTACCGTTTCAGCTAAAACTAATAATGACAACAAAATTTTTAAAACCATACTTCAAGCATTCAGAAAAAATCCCATTAAGAGTGATGTAAATTTGAAGAAAAGTCCTAAAATAATAGTAAAACATTTTTTTTTTCATAATCATATATATTATAAGCAGTAATATTTTCAATTTATTTTCTTTCAGATGAAGTCCTCCAGAAGAAACCGGGAGACAGAAAATGACTGTTAAATTAAAACATTAAATTAATTTTAAGCTTCAGCAGTATTTGAGATTTTGAATGCAAGATGCTGATGCATCTATCATCGGATCATGATTTAATTGACAAAACAAGGTGTTGAGGCATTGATCACTATTGCATATCAGTACTCACTATATATGTGCAAACTGATTTGAAATTGTTTATTAATTTCTTGTTTGATTTTTCTGGCCAGACATGACATGGCAAATCTCAGTAATACTTCATCTAGAATCAATATCTGGCCTTTTAGCTACTAGTATTTAGTGCTTTTGGTTGCAGGTTTAATTAAAATTGGTATTTGCCTCTTGACATGGATAACAGTTTATACTTCATCTAGAATCAATATCTGGCCTTTTAGCTACTAGTATTTAGTGCTTTTGGTTGCAGGTTTAATTAAAATTGGTATTTGCCTCTTGACATGGATAACTTAGTTTATACTTCATAAAGAATCAATATCTGGCATTTTAGCTACTAGTATTTTGTGTTTTTGGTTGCAGGTTTATTTAAAATTGGTATTTGCCTCTTGGGAAACATGGGAAACATAGCTTTAATACTTCAAAAAGAATCAATATCCTGCCTTTTAGTAACTAGTATTTAGTGCTTTTGGTTTCAGGTTTACTCCAATTTCGGATAAAACAATAGACATTAAAATGTGTATACTGTGCCTCTTGTCCTCCAAGCATACAGCATCTTTTAATAAGAGCAAAGGTCGGCTCAAAAATATAGGCAAAACAGTTAGTATAGTATGTCTGGGTCAGTTTAATAATATTTAACTTGTTCTAGTCCATATATGCACTTGGCTTCTAATGGAATTTATGCAATAATTAATATTAATGCATCCATTAAATCTGGTTGGTTGGTTCATCTACTACAAGGAAGGGTTCTTTTTGGTACTCTAATCATTTTGACATGATTATCTGGGTAACTGAAAAAGATATCAACAAGAACGGGAATTTTCTTAAAGTATAACTGAAGAAGGTGTTGCTAATGTTACAACCGGGGTACTGTGAATTGGTTTCTAGTTTGACATTTGATATTAAGACAATTACATTCTGTATATTAAGAAACTATTAACCAGAATATATATAATAGTATAACTACAGGCAAAGATAAACATTACTGTATGCATACATTTTAACTTTTAAAGATGTTGTTGCTAATGTGACATGTCCAAATGTTGCTAACGTTACTAATTTTTGTCTCTGTCACATTAGCAACAGCAGTAATTAAAAACATGTTTTTTTTAAAGAATCTGGCATAAATTCAACTTGTATAATGTTAATATATGTAACACATGAAAATCTTAACTGATTAAAAAAAAAATACTGTGAAGAAGAGGTCAATTTCCTAGCAAAATGAAAACTTTACGTCACATTTTATGTCCGTTACATGTCCAACAAGTTATACATTATTTATTTCCACTAATATATTGGAAATAGTAATGTGTTAGATGCTAATTATCTTCCAAAACCAATTTACTTTCAGAATGTGTTTTAGTTTTAACTCAGGGAAAAGGGTTTAAACCAAAATTTATGCAATTTTGGACAAGGGTGGAAAAGGAGAAAATGTGGGCAACCCTGTTTCATTGGAAATTATTCAATAATCTGGTACATTATTTACTATGTGTTGGAAGATTTAAGCCCTACTGATCATAAATTTTCAAAAAATATAATTTGTTTCCATGAAATGTCTACTTTATTTTTTTATTTTGAAAGTAGGTGACAAAACACAATACTGAAAAATCTGCCTAATGCTTTCAATTGCATTAAAGTTTTATAAAAAAAAATCTATACTTGATTATGACCTCGGGTTTTTTTTTTATCGGTAATTTATATAACTTACGAAAAGAGACATACTTGCGTGAAAATAAACGGAAATTAACGCTGAAGGAATAAAATGTGAGAAAGAAAGAAAATTACGTGTCTTAAAACTTGTATATGCAAGAAAAAAAGAAAATACTTTTCACCATTCCTTATGCTTAATAAGTCTACGACATTTTCTCTTCACGATTTGTTAGCATTACTTTAGGATAAATAATACATTTCGGCTACAACAGGAATACTTCTATAGCTGCATCAACTCGTCGTTGCATAATATTCATTTACGCACAATGAATGCACACTTTTGTGTTGTATTTAGAACAGTGATCTTTAAATATTTTTAAAGCAATTAATTGCCGTGGGAAGACTATACGCATCTCAGTGATCAACAGTGCGCAGTTGAACTTGAACTTGACTTTGCTCACAATATTGAATGCTAAAAATAGTGACATCAATTTTGTCCACGAGATTTTTATTTGGCGGGAAATAGTATCATGTAACAGTAAACTCAGGTGACCTTTCTGGATAACCGTGGGAAAATGCATTCAAGGTTTAAACTTGCTTTGTAATGATTGACATAAATTTGTGTGCGTTAAGATTGAGGCTCTAGAAGGTACTTTTACAATTGATTAACCGGATTCTAAATTGTATTCCTTTTCTGAATTAATCAACATCAGCCTTTTATTTTACGTTTCTCAGTCAACAGAGGACATAAAACCGGACATTATTTATACGTCCATAGTCAACACTATATATTAATGGTAGATGAAAACAGGATGCATGTCGTTCAGTTCCTGATGGGCTTTGGTAGATTTCCTCTGTGAAAATTTGTCAATCGTAAAAATCCGATCCACATTTTTTTTTACATATTTCTTTCTTGTAGAACACGATATAATTTCTTTTAAATATTCTATTTTATAATTGTTGAAATACTTCTTTTTATATTTCGCCGAGGACTTTTAACGAGCAGTAAAATACGGATTGCGCCAATCCAATTTTATTTTAAATAATTAAAGATCAATAACAGATCATAACGAATAAAAAACACATGATTTTTTTTTCTCCATATAATTAAATATTTAAAGGTTGTGATTATTGTGTTGTGTCTGGGCGGCGAATGTATCTCAGTATTCATGAATATAGAGCTGCCACATTGCATACAAAACTATTTGTCACTTTACAGTTTCTTTTTTAAATTCAAATATTTCAAGTCGGTAATCTACCGAGGTAGTGAAACATAATATTTTACATTTCAAAATAAATTGAAAGTAACAGAGTTCACTTGTTGATCCGATAAATTAACTCTTGGGTTTAATTTAGATTGGACATATTACTGTAAAAAACATCATTTTGTTTTAAGCCAGTTGATATTAATTATATAATATTGAACTATTAATGAACCGAATATTGCTCACTGAGTAGGTCATAAAAGGTTCTAATTGTGGTAAAATCGTCTTTGTTGAAAAAACAAAAATTATGACCTGATCGGACTATAATGAAAATACAAAATAAGTGTTTTATTCGTATTTTTATACGTTGTATGTCATATGACAATGACATGGGCATATACATACAAGAATAATTATCTTATTTTAAATAAAAATGTCACACTTTTATCTGACAATGAAAGGACATTTAAATAACGTATTTTAAAGCACACAGGTGCAATCAAGATCGATTAAATGTACAAAGGTAATAAATCTGGCTAATCCGAAGATGTTGTCACGCGTCATTAATTTTCAGTACATCCGATGGGCAATAAACCAATAAACAGCCACGCGGTGTTGGGAGAGAATCTTTGGAGGAAATTGGGAGTATAATCCGTGATTCGCGGTGTCACACCGCTACACTCGGAAATCGGTGATTAGAGTTCGCGATTACATACTCTCTGGGCGTACTGTATGTAGAAGTGGAACCAGTTTTGTTTTCATTTCGAAAGAGTACACATAATTTTGGTCACAAACATCGTTTAATATACATGGCTTCACTGTCGGAAAGTGCGAGATCATGAAAGGCACCAAAAAGGCCGTCTTGCAAGTCCGACCAAGTTACGGAGGCTAAAAAAAATATGAGGATAATCGGGTCCGAGAATTTAAAACTCATTGGATGGACGGTCGTCCCTGACCCTGGCTCCAGTACGAGAATCTAGGATCATCTAGTTATGTTTTGTAGCTACTGTAAGGAGCAGGGAAAAGGAGGCAAATTTGTATCTGTATTTGTATTTGAACAGGAGTTGTTCAGCAAATTGAAAAATAATATGAAAAATTATGTATAATAATTTTTTAACTGATTAATTTTCTTCTTTTCTTGGTCTGCATCAGAAAGGATGATCTCTTTAACTTCCAAAGTCAAATTAGAATGAGAAATTAATTTTAACAAAATGTGATGGCAAGGGGTTTATATCTACATGTATACATTTATTTTACATGTATGTCTTAAATTCAAAGAAAAGAGTCTTAAACAGTCTTGTCAACAGTTTTGAGAAGGGTTTTTTTTAAGGAAAGTAGAATTATTTATATTACATGGAGAAAAAACTATATATTTTTGAAAAGTTGTATACACTTCCAGATACAAAAATGTAACCTCAGAATGCAGGAATTTACATCTAATATTCCAAAATTTTCTAGTACTAAATAGTAAAAGAACATACAAATCTGTTTTAGTCCCTATCAAAACAGTATTAAGTCGTACTTATTTGAAGGCTCAAATGATTTGTACGGTTCATTCCAGAGAACTCAAAACTAGGACAGTTTCACCACACATTCATTAAGGTTCCTCATAACAAATAAGCAAATGTTGCTGTATTTTCACCTCAAAAACTACTCTGTTCAGACTTGCCTGTGCAGTTTGGAAAGTTTTAAGGCCTGGCATCCACTAGATACAAAATGTATACAAAAGTTCAATGCATTTTGTGTTTCAGAATGATAAAATCGTTTTTGGAATTTGATGGGCATTTTTTACCTTCCTGCAGAAGGTGTAAAAATAAACAAACACCTGAATTGTATTTGATATACTGTCCACTCAATTACTACCTTTAACTCACCTATAGATGTGTAGAAATCTATTGTCCATGCCTATCAAAAACAATCAATACAATAGAAACCAGTTGTTACCTGAGAGGGAGCATCTCAAAGTTGTATCCCAACTGAGTTTATTTTCACACCTTCTGCACAAACAAAAAAGAATGCCCATTAAAATCCAAAAAAGATTTTATCTTTTTGATATGCAAAATACATTAAACTTTTATATATCTAGTGGATGCCAAGCTTTAAGACTTTCCCAGCCGCACAAGGAAGTCTGTACACAGAGTAGTTTTTGAAGGATACAATACGATTTGTTACGAGTTTGTCACAGAACAGCACCATTTCATTACGTTGCAATACAGGTAGCAAGGGATTAGTGTTTCCTACGGGTGGTTTTGGCGTGTAATGGCGCCCTGCCGCGATTTCTCGACGCCCTGCCCTTTTTGGGAAAAAAAATTGGCGCCCTGCCCTAATTTTGTTGAAATTCCTGACGCCATGCCTTTATCGTCGTAATTAACAACCGGTACTGAAAGACATATTTTATGAATACCGCTCGAGTTATTTCCCTTCAAACGTAAACAAAAGTTCACTAGGACGCCATTTTGTAATCGATTTCTTAATCAGCTGATTAGCAAACTGCAATAGATTGAATAGTGAATACAGATACTAATCATGCCATCAACAAATCGGATGAAGCGAAAACGTGAGGAAGAAAATCAGAAACAGGCCGCAAAATTACTGTCAGTTTGTGAAACCTTGATTCTGTCAACTGCACCAGTGGAACGTATATATTTTCTAACATTCAAATGACAGTTTCACAACGCAGAAATAGACTGAATGTGTCAACTGTAAACAATCTTGTTCTAGTGTCAGCAAATACCAAATCAATAGATGATTTGGATATCAGGGAATGTGTCAACCTGTTTTTAGGGAAAAAAAGGAGGATTTGTCAATGACAATTGATATGACCAAAGCAATATTTTTATATATATGACATAGTTCTTTCTTGTTTTTAAACATTTTTAAAGAACTGATTTTGTTTTTAATTGTGTTTATTGTTTTAAATATTTCATATATATGTTTTTAACACTTTTTTTTGTTTAACAATTTGTTTTAATGATTGATTACAGATGTATATGTCCTTTTTATAGCATTAAACTAGTATGTTTTAAATGAATCCATTTTATAGAAATTGCCTGTTTATATTAAGTAAGTGCCCTAAAATTGTTGTCCATCGCGCTTAATGTGCCCTCTGAGCTAACAATTACCCTGCCCTTTTTAAAAGCTGCAGGAAACACTAGGGATCAGCCAGAATTCTGACAGTCTGTTACTGTTCACTACATTACAACAACAAAAAGTACGGAGTAGATGGTGGACTAGGGACTGACTACCTATCCATGGCCATTATGAGCCCCTCAACAATGAATTTTGTGCAAAAAATCCAGATACATAAATTTAGATCTTTATAAGAATAGTCCCAAATATGTTTCAAGAACATGAAGAATTGCTACATGTCGTTAGTCCGAGAACCTCATAGCTACAGACAGACAGATAAATAATTTATTTAACAAAACAAAACAAAAATCTAAGATTCCCAGTTATAAAGAAATGATAAATCACAACTTATTATAGAAATGATTTACAGCTTTTAGAAAATGTAGCAGTTCATACCATTTTGTTTCAGAGCATTCTCATTCATACTTAACCACCCCCCTGCCCCCAGAGATGGGTCTGATTACTTTCAATGTAATTGATTAAATTACAATTACTTTGTCATTTGTACGATTAAATTAAATTAATGATTACATCATTTCTGAAAGTGTCTGATTAAATTAATGATTACATTAGCAAAGTAATCCTGATTACATCTGATTACAATGAGTTTAAAAAAAAAAACACATTTTGAATGATATGAATGAATTAACATTTGATACAACTAAAGCACTTTTTAGAAAGGATTTTGTTTTATATATTAGAAAATGATAACTTCAAACTTCATCTATTTAATAAACCACAAAAGTTCACAACATACATACATGTACATGAACATTGTGTCACTGGTTATGACCCATTACACTTTATCAGCATTGATCTCTGAATTATTTTGACTTCAATTGAATATGGCATTATAAAGAGTTTGCTGTTTGTCTTCTGACCTCTTTGAGACTTTATATGTATTTCAAGGTGCAGTTTATGGAAGTTAAAATATGGATGAAATAAAGTTACCAGTTAAAAACTATGTTAAATTTTAATAGAATTGTTTAATCAAATTGTAAACAAAATACAAGTCCTATAAATCATTGCATTTTACATGTCCAGTTTAAGAAAATACAAAAATTTGCTTATCTTGAACAAGATATTTGTCCAACTTTTAATTTAGTTTGTGCTAATTAGATAAATTTTCACGTGTCTGATTAATCTTTTATCATATACATTGTTCTACAGCTATACTCAATTGGAAATTGCAATAAAAACAAACCTTAATTGGTTTCCTACCTGTCAATTCAAAGTTGACAAAAATCACAATTTTAACAAAAGATCATAATTCAGGATTAAAGAAAAGTATAATATTACTTGAATATAACAGTTATTATCAAATATATATATGTACATCTTTAAATTGTGAATATATGTACAGTATCTTTTACTAAGGCCAGTACAATATATTTTACTAATTGTATTATATGTCTCTTCTTTGGCTATAAATGATGACTTTTCAATACTGTAACAGTTTATTTTTTACTGAAGTATACAAATCAATTAACATGCTTTATAAAGTAAACCAAGCTATCTTAACATGTAAATATTTGTTAAATAAGAATAACAAAATTGTTCATTTATTGACCATAAACACAGTTTAAGATTTTTTTTCATTGTAATCAGAATGTAATCAAAAAGTAATCAGGATTACAGGGTATTTTGAAAAGTAATTGATTAAATTAAATTACATGTAATCAGATTTTTGGCTGATTAATGATTACAATGATTACTTGAAAAATTGTAATCAATTACAGCTGATTAACGATTACAATTACAATTACCCCAAGTCTGCCTGCCCCCCCCCCCCTTTCACATGTTGTGCATACTAAACTGTGTCATTTCAAGAACCCATATCACTCCTGTCAACAAATGACCCATTTCTCAGGGTTTAGGCTAGGATTTTGAGGTCTTTAGTCACTTTTGCACGCTATTAAATTCAACCTATTTTTGTGTAACAGCAAAGGACCAAGGATGTATATTACTAGCTTCATCTTTGACTTTGTCAGATTTTAACATGTTTAAAGGACTTATGAATGATTAGCAGTTATTGTATGATTTGACTGTATTGGCCCTTATTATGAAAGATTCTGACATGGGATCCAGAGATTTAGTTCGCAATTTCTCTTCAGTGTGTTCTAGCCTAGGGGACATTCCTGATCAACAAAAGTTGGATTTCATCACAGCAGAAATGAACTTGCAATGATATATTTATCTCACTGCATAATCATTATTCTTATAAAACGTTGATATTTGGATAGCATTTCTATGAAGTTGGAACTACATGTATACATATAAAATCCTTTTTTGAACGACTGTATGGAGGTTGTAAACAAATCAAGAATAGTCAATAAATCACGTTTACTACTTTCGGTTTTAAAATGAAATGAAAACGGGAAATGACACGTGGATAATAAATTCAAAACAAGTCCAGATTCATCAGGAAATGGTAATTTTTCGATTTAAATTCCTTTAGTTAAGAGTTAAATTTGTCTCTCTCGTTTAATTTATATACTTAATGATTTTGTATTTTACGTTTTTGGTGTCTATAAATACATTGTAGTTAAAGAAATACTTTCACGCATGGGTAATATACAGTACAGGAAGCACCTGTTGATTCGTGAAAACATTGAACGTTTTAAATAAAGTTCTATATTTTAAATGGAAATAGTCGAAAGTTTTTGATGAAAAAATTCATTCCAATGACGAATCTACGACAAACAAACTTCAATTTGTGATCGTTTGAGAAATATTGAAATGCAAATGTGAACTGTCTGGAGGGGGGGGGTAACAATTTTGATCAAATGACGAAACTATACTCCTGGTTGTTAAAATGCCGACTGACTGATTTCCCTGGGGAAATAATTATGATAGTCAATTATGAGGTTTATTAATAATTAATGGATTGGTGACCCATCCGATTGCGATAAGCTGATTAGTTGTAATCATAAACTTGTCAAAAACATAAAGACAGGTAAATTTATAGTATTTTAATGCAAAAATATTTGTACACTTTCAAAATTCAAGTGATGAAATTGGTTTTAAATACTTTCGTCAATGCGAAAATCGTTTCGTAAATTACGAAAGTGACGAGCGGTAGCAAAATCACTGATGTCTTTCATTATCAGCGGTAGTAACATCAAAACCTGTAGTCATAACTGTTTTGCATCTGTATCTGCATTTTTGGGATCATCCGTGAGATTTAATCAGTAGATCCTGTGTGGTGATCTGTGAAAGTGTGACCTAGTCATAAGCAGTGATCTCAATTGATGCAAATGTAACCTATTGGGATTTAGGAACATTCATCAGGACGATATCCTTCTTCACAATGTATATTTCATACGTTTAGTGACAATTAAATGTTCTATATTTTTTTCTCACTTTCAGATAAAATATTTTATACAAAGACATAATGTGGGCCAATCCATTTCCAGGGGGTATGAATCCCATGATGCAGCAATCTGCAATTCAAGGCATGCCTCATGGACAAGGTAAGCTTCTTTTAGTAGCAGTCTGCAAATCAGGGCATTCATTTTTAACCCCACCACATTTTTGAGCCTGTCCGGGAGTGTCCCAAGTGATGAGTCTTGTATGTATTTTAACAATGTTTGATTTTAATTCATTTATATATTTTGGAGTTGAGTATGACATCCATTTTTACTTTACTAGTATTCATTTTTATTAAGAGGTCAGCTGAGGCCCACCTCCGTGAGCAGGATTTTCTCGCTGCATTGCAGACCTATTATTGGCCCTCAGCTGTTATCTGCTCTTTGGTAATGTTGGTCGGGTTGCAATTGATGTCTCTTTGAAATTATTCCCCATTTCCATTCTCAATTTTACCTAATGGTTAAGGCCAGCTTCTTTTAACCTGTTTTCAAAGCATTATATATTAAGGGGTATTTTCATTTATTTTAATTTCATGTATATTAACAAGAAAATTTCAACAAGGGTGTACATTTCTTCTTATATTCAGGTAAATGGTTTTGATTGATTATAATAGTATACTCAATATACAGTTGAAGCTTGAATTGAAATAATGGATTATTTTTTTTATTTTGACAGTTGATTGGGCACAATTGGCAAAACAGTGGATACAACATAAAGAAACAGCTGACAGCAGTCAACCAAACCATGGCGTTGTTGACCTGGCACAACCCCCTCCTCCTCCACCTCCTATGCCTCAGAATGATGATATGGAGGTGGTGAATGAAGGGGAGACCTCCCAAGATTCTAACAGCAATAGTATGTATTCTGGAGGAAACACAGAACCGACATATAGTATGTATCTTAGCTTCATTATTTTGACGGTCGTGAAAATGAAATTATTGATTTTCAAAAAATGTGTAGAGATTTGTTAATGTTGTCACCAATCTCATTGAAATACAGACCTTATAATATTTTAAGTCCATGCTTTTCTTTCAAAAATCGTACACATCACACATTAAATTATGCAAATTAGAATAAAAGTAAGACAATATTTTATTGCAAAATAAGTTATTATTTTAGTCTCCATGACCTAATAGAGCAATTAAATGACATTAAATTCAGATTACTGATAAAGTTTTGCTACATGTATATAATTATGATATGTGTGTTGAGTTTGTACAAAATAATTCAATCTTGATGCATCTTTTGACTCACCAGTTTTAATGAGGACCCTGAATATATGTATAAATTTTAATATTTTGCTTCCTTGTCTAGATGTTGTCTTGTATTTACCAATAACCATTAATTTTTTTCAGCATACCCAGGTCAAACTGGATGGAATTGGAACACACAATGGAATGCACAAGGTTGGAACCTGCAGGGTGGAGAAAATAAGGTATTAATCGTCATGATGAAAGCCCAATTTGCTTTAGTTTGGCTAGCTAGAAACACCAATCATATATTTTTGGTTTTCTAAAAGGAGATGTGGTATGTTTGCCAGTGAGATAACTATCCACATAACCGGAAATGATATGGATTTAAGAGGGTGTCCATGGAAAAACCAGGCAGTGGATGGCACATGGCATATTTTGTTTTCAAAATTTTTTCATCTATTTCATATCACAAATTCATTCTTTCTCAAAGTTAAATTTAGTTTTTTTATTAACTGCATCAAATAAAGAGAAAAAAAATACATAGAAAGCATTGAAAATTCATTGAAAAGGGGAGATAACTCTTCATTTTGTACAAAATTTTGTTGCGTTGTTAGTGATCTTTAAAATCATTTTCTGAGCCATCCAGTGTTGATTCAAAAATATCTTTGACATATATATCCTTTGTATGATATAAACATTGCATTAGAACCAAAAATTCAATGGGGAAAAAAAATATGTTGTGCCACCCATATCGTAGGATTTGCCTGATATTTACTTGGACAGCCTCTTAATCGCTTATAAGTCTGTACAGCCTTAATCAGTGAGCAAAATCCTTACTGTATTGTCAGCTTTATAAAGTTTCACTTGATGATTTGATATGAGTCTAATTAAGAGATCCTTACTTGTTCAGTGTGGTGAATTTAAAAGGTTTGAAAAACAAAATTGTTATAAAAACAACTGTGTCTAAAATCTAACTATCATTATAGATTTCAGTAATCAGTTGACCTCTGACTTGTTGGCAAAGAAGAATAAATGTTTTAAACAAAACCTATTAAAAAAAAATTCTCCCTATTCATAAGTTTTTGCTGCTACTATAGTATACAAATTTATCTTTTTTATGCCCCACCTACGATAGTAGAGGGGCATTATTGTTTTCTGGTCTGTGCCTCCGTTCGTCCGTCTGTGCGTCCGTCTGTTCGCTTCAGGTTAAAGTTTTTGGTCAAGGTAGGTTTTGAAGAAGTTGAAGTCTAATCAACTTGAAACTTAGTACACATGTTCCCTATGATATGATCTTTCTAATTTTAATTCCAAATTAAAGTTTTGACCCTAATTTCACGGTCCACTGAACATAGAAAATGATAGTGCGAGTGGGGCATCCGTGTACTTGGGACACATTCTTGTTTTGGTTCTGTATGAAGAAACTGAGGAATCAAAATACTTACAATTACTTGAATCTTTAATTTAATAAGATATTTTATATGGCTAGCAACAACAGCACAAATTAATGATATGTATTTTGAATTTATAAAATTTATTCTCTAGGATGAAGGTACATTTGAGTATAGTCATGGTAACTTTGGTGAACAATTTGAATACAATCATGGTGGACAATTTTATGATCAGGTATTTCAGTCAGATAATAATGGAGAACAGCTGTATTATCAGGTTAGCCTTTCGTTTGTGCATTTATGTGATGTTGAATTCATAGCTGTTGTAGACCCTAAAACTGTAAGAATTATTAAAAAGGGAGATAATAAAATATACCCTTACTATTGCAGGGTTTGCAGTATCATTGAGTTAAATTTATGTAAAGTTCTAGTTTCATGCAGGCGCAAAGACAACATCAGTGAATAACCAAAGAAGAAATAAAACAACCAATCCAAATTTGTTTAAGAAAATCTGAACTATAAGAAAAGATGCATGCTAAAGAAATAATTTATCTAACATAGACACACCTGCTTACATATATACTTATATATATAACTTTATTTTGTATATATACAAATTTTGTTTGTACAGGTTTGGAAAACATTTGCATAATTTGGCACAGAATAAGAGAATAGAAAAATTAAGAACAAAAACTAAAAATACTATTTGAGTAATCATCAAAATGGAAAAAAATTAGATATGATTAGGTTATAGATACCATTTATTTTTATAGGGCGACCAAGGAGAATATAATAACCAGTACTGGAATAGTGAGGAACAAGATAATCATCACTATCACCGCCCACGTAGGGATCATAATAACAGACGTAATAGAGAGAGGTTTAGACACAATGAAGACAGCAATCCACCTGATGATTCTGGACTTGGTTTGTTTATATTGGTCTTATAAATGACAAATACTTTGTACACATAAACTCAACAAAATCTGTATCTTAGGCACTGCTTAATTATGAATGGCAAATATGTTTGTACATATAAAATAGAAGATGTGGTATGTGCCAATGAGGCAACTCTTCACAAGAGACAAAATGACACAGAAATTAACAATTATAGGTCATCTTATGGCCCTTCAGCAATGAGCAAAGTCCTTACCATATTATAGTCCACTATTAAATAACCTGAAATAACAAATGTAAATCAATTCAAACGAGAAAACTTCATAAAATCCCCACATCATACACTGGTCTACTTACTTATATATAAACTTTCTGATGTGGAATTTTTTTTATCAAATATTCAGGAAATGGACAAAATATAATACTAGTTTTAAAGCAAGCAATCATTATAAGTAAATATGTTATTGCTTATGACATAAACACAACAAGATGTACAATTATACAAATTTATGGAAATACATCAATGACAAAAGATTCAGCACAAATAAAAACTTTGTATGTATATATATTCGCCTTACATGACAAGGTAACACTTCCACTATAAAGTTATGTTTTTATATAGCGGATGTGGTTGAGTGGTCTTGAGGCTTAGCCATTGGTGCTGTAGTGTATCTAAGGTGTGAGTTCAAATCTGGTTGGACATCCATTTGTCAGCAAAAAAATCTAATTCTAACACTGTTGGGTTTAATTTTCAGACATATATATAAAAATATATTTGTTATAATGAGCTTTAGTATAGAAATGCAAGGTAATCGTGTGGTTCAGATGTGTTTGAATATTGAATACATCTTACTCGTAATTTAATGTATAGATGCAGCCAAAAGAAAATCTTTACCAGCTTGGATACGAGAGGGATTAGAAAAAATGGAGAACGAAAAACAGAGAAAGATACACAAGGAGAAAATGGATTTGGAAATGCAAGAAGAGGAGAGGCTGAAGGAGGAAAGAGAGAAAGCAGCAAAGGAAGCCATCATGGCTCAAAAAGAGGGTAACGACTCAGAACCTACATTGCCCAAGAAAAGTCGATTTGTAAGTTTATCTAACTCGACTTGTAAATAACATTTGAGAATCCATCATTTGTATTATAAATTACTATTGTGTCAAGATTAGATTAGATTGTGTTCCAAAGCAAATTTGGAAAGAAATGTGTATTGCCGATATTCATAAAAAAAATAATTACATTAAACATTAGGATTTAGAGAGAGAGATGATTTTAATATAAACATAAGCAAGTGATATCTAACCATTGCTCCAGTTAGAAATTTAGAGGGGCAGTGCAAGTTGAGGGCAGGGCTCTTTTTTGGTTGAGGAAAGGGTACTTCTCAATTAATATAGTCAGGGCCCTTCTATTTTTGACTAACGAGACCACTATTCACATTTAAAAATGTGAATAAAACTGCTATGGAACACCCATATATACAACAAAGCTTTCTGTGTGGAATTGAGGCAATTTTATATTTACAAGGTAAAGACTTCATCTAAAATGTGCTGCCATGTGAAAACTGAAAAAATCAGATTTGACAATGCTTTATTGATTTTTTGCTACTGTTTTATTTTATTCATTTTAGGACTCTGATGATGAAGCTAGTGACAAATCTAAGTCACCAAGTAGAGATAGGTCACCAGAACCTAGTCCTTTAAAGAAAAGGAGTCCTTCACCAGATGAATTCAAAACTGAGGAAGAAAAGCAAATGGAAATGGTAAATAGAAAATTAAACAAAATACTGAATTCAAAATCATCTTGAATCTCTTTACATTCCCAACACAGAACAGTAAAAAAAGTGCATCCAATTTCTGGAAAAACAAAGTTGAAAAATAACATACAGAATTAGTAAAAAAATATTTCTGAGGGCAACATTTAAGAAGTTTTCAATTAATGTTATCCAAAGTTGTAAGATGCACTAAAATCTTCCTGTATGTAATCAACCTTAAATTTGTTTGTCTACGGTTAATAGTGCACTCTCAGTTGACTCTGGTTTCAGTTAACAAGAAATCTGACAGCTATACATATGTAAAAATATGATAGTAAAGAGTTGTGATATGTTATCCTGACCATGCAGGACATATTTGTCAATGGACATTAAGCAACTATTAAACAATAATATGCTGTCAATGAGGCAAGATAAAGGCACCAGAAAGAGAATATTTCAGACCATACCTTAATTTTCAGCAACATGCAAAGCTTAGAACCACTTATAAGTTAGAGATATTTAAGTTTAAATCAATTATCAAGTCAGCTTTATTTAGATTATCTAGTTAAAAATAAAAATGCAACATACTTGCATTGAGTTTATTAACTGACATAAGTATTTGTACATGCCGAGAGACTGTTATACATACATGACATATAACACATACAAACCACATATAAAAACACTTAAGTTGCACATAAAAGCATACACATAACATGAAATACAAAAGCAGAAACCAATAGATAAGAATATTCTGGCCTATCCAACTAATGATATGGCTGAGAAGTACATCGTTTATATACAAATTTGTAAAATACAGCATTGTATACTTAATTACTGTTGTAAAATTTTTGGTAGGTAAAAGTATATAAAGAATATTGTGTGTCTAAATTTGGTAAAACCAGAGATGAAAATTCATTTTATAAGACATTTTTTATGTAGAAATGCTTGATTAATACATAATGTTTAAATATAACCAGCAGGAAAGGTGTATACTATTTACACTATTTCTGTCTGTCGCATGGAATTTGTCACATTTTTCACAAGGACCACAGATCCTGTAATTTTTTATCAAGCTTCATTAATCATGTTAACACTCAATGAATTTACCAAATACTCATATAATGACCATTTATAAATGAATGAGACGGCAAACCTTCAACACCAAAAGACTAAAACATCAAGAGATCAGTGGGCAGGCTTCTATATATTGTGTCGACATCTTAAATTCTTTGGGTCTTAAAATTATGTGAAGCAAAACTATCAAAACATTTGTCATCTATATCAATTTCCTCAAATGTCAAAAGCATAAAAAATTTCAACTCTTGTTATTTCAAAAATATTCAAACTGACAATAAATAATTCTAGTTTGATAGATTGTTTGTGTTGAGCACTACTTTCAGCACTATTGTGACCAGTTTTTATTGGTAGAGGGAGCCACCAACCTTTTGAAGTAAAACTGAAAATCCTAGTCAATTAAGACCGAAGTTGCTACATGCAGTGTTTGAACTTTCAACCTCAGTGTTGACAGGCTAGTAGATGAAATCAGCCACAGAGGCCCATTATCATTTCAAATAACCATTATAACATAGATAAAAAATTGAAAAGAACTTAACCCTATGAGTACATTTTTCTTTGCAGATGATCAAAGTGAAAAAGACCTTAACAGAAGTATTATTAGATGTGACTAACAGTGAAATACAGGAAATAGCTAGAGAAGTCTTCTCTAAAGCTAAAACTAAAGCTGCTAAAGGTACTCATTGGTTATAATAACAAAACCTTTATCCTGGAGGCAATTTGACCTGATTGTAAATGTCTTCTTATAATTACATATGCAGAGTTTATAATCATCATGGCTAACGAAAACTACAAAACTGGTACCCAGTGAATACATTTTATTCTACACTATCTTTTTTGTACACAAGTCTGATAAGACATTTTAATGTGACAATTAAGTGATAGGTGGGATGCAAAAAAAAATCATCAAGATTTATTATTTCAGGGTTCTTGGTCATGGTTCAGTACTCTGAGCACTTAATCTTTGCTGGAAACATCAAATCCAGTATTTGAGTGGTTGAATTTTGAATATAATATTGCAGGAACTTACAATGACCACAAGCCAAATGTGCAAAAAAATGTTTGTTTAGATTTCAGTTCCTATCATTACAGAGTAAACATTCAAAGGTTATTTTTTTCATTCAGCTTTGTATGTAATCGTTTGTTTTGATGTCGTTTAAATGTGTAAATCTGAGCTGATTCTCGTACCTGTTGTCCTATTAAAACAGTGCACATGTACATCATAGTTATTTCTGTCGGCATATTTGCAAAACTGTTTTAAATATTTTAATTTAAGAAGAGATACATTTCTGCTGCTGGTTGTACATTGGTACATCCTTTCTCTGCCGAAATCTAAAAAAGGAATAAAAAAATCTAAATGAAAATGAAAATTTTGAGAATTGTATTGCTTTTATTCATTGAGATATATTATAATAAAAGTTGATTGAAAAACTCAGGTCGCATCAAGTCCTGATTAGTTTATAGGTATTTTATTATACACAGGACTGGCAGGTATGCTTTTTCTGGGAAAACTTATTTGTTGTAAGTGACCAGCTTTTTTCTCACCCATAATTTCCTAGTTTATTTTATGAAAATGATAAACTTCCATCATGTAAAGTTTCCAGTATTATTTATAGCAAATTGTTCAAAATCTATGCATACTTAAGTAAATGTGAAAAATGGATAATGATTCATACTTTGTATTGTGTGTTGTAACTATGTTCATATATTAATGAAGATTTGTATTACAGCATTTTGGAGAAGAAAAAAAGTTACCTTGATTTGTAGGGGATTTTCTACTTTCACTTTCACTTTGGAGACTAATCATATTTCTCTATAATTATAAAAGCTCCAGCTAAGCAGCTTGCCAAGTCCACTGCTTTAGCCACCATCACTGGTCTTGGTAAGTAATATTCTAATTTTAGATTTGTCCTTGTAATGTAATAATAATTAGTTGCAGTTGGTATTATGATACGAACAATTAATACAGAGAGGTATATTTCTTAAAGACTTTCTAAACATATGAATTCCTCCCTTGAATCTTCTGATATTTGAGTGACAGGAAATTCCATTGCATTAGATAAAAGATATCACATATTTCACAGATTTTATTTTTATAAACCCAGAATATTATGTAACAGTGTATTTTTTCTTCACTTTTGGTTTATTAAAAAATATCAAGCAGAAGTCAAATTTAAAAAGGATCGTTCCAAAACGTATCTACTCAAAGATGGGAGGCACTCACATCTACATGATCTATTAGATATATGTTGGTAATAATGAGTATAATAAAAAAAATTCTAAAGCAAGTGCCTTCCATCCAAGTCCCTAATGCCTAAATGTGGAATAGCCCTTACTGTAGTAGGACTTATTTTGAGAAATGTGTTCATCTTTTCTGCAACGTCTCCTGATATCTCCTTTAAAATAACGGGTACTGTGGATTCATTTTAATTTTTATTATCACATTTACTAATTTCCGTGGATTAGGGTCAATTTAAAATGTTGCTGTTAACAGAATTCTGCATACAAACCTATAGAAAATTTGAACTTAGTTAATTATTTAAATTCATGATCCACCTGAAGTGATGAAATCCACCAAAAAATGCTATCCAAGAAATAATAATGAGTCCACAGTATTCAATACCAAACTGATATTCAGATTTAGTTCTTGATTATTAATTATGATATAAATTGATTTAAGTATTAGAAATTGTAAGGAATGTGCTGTATTCAGTAGTTTTCTATGTCCCATTTAGGACTAGGCTATGGTACAGACAGTGAGGATGATGAAGATGATGAGGATAATGTAGATGGGAATGACAATGGAGGTGGTGGGGATTCAGATGCTGAGTTAGAGGCATCAATCAGACGAAAGAAAAGAGAGTTTGCAGAAAAGATGAAAAACCAGGCAATCTATATGGAGGACGAAATTGGTAGGTGTAAAAGTATCTGCAGAAGAATAAAAATATAAGACACATTTAGAAAACTGACATGACATTGTTGACTGTTAACAGGGAAATACTAATAAGATTTATTTAAGACAAATGCTCCTGTATAAAAGCATTTATAGTTTTTTTAACAATAAAAATTTGAAAAAAATAAAGATAATAAAAAATGAAGCACTAATCTGGATTTACCTTCATCAGGAACACTCAAAGCTAAATATTTAATTGTTCTAGAGTTATGCTCCTTTACAAATGAAAAAAATAACTGAATTGTTCATTTCCGTTCTCTTACTTTTTTAACCAAATGTTATGAAACTTATACACAACTTAAAAAATTACCACAAAACTCAGATCAAGTGCAAATTTTGGTAGCATCTTTTACTTTTCTTCAGTTATGTCCCTTTATAACTGTATATGATATGCAAGCGGGGGCATCATCTGTGTCCCATGCACACATTCAGCATATGTTTTATAGAGGACCTTTCACTTCAAATTTCAAATGGTTCTGGACCTTTCATTAATTAAAACAAATTTGAATTCTTGAAGTGATATATGACCTAAAAAACTTAAAGATGATGGTGAAATCTATCAAGTTCAACTTTGCCTGAAGAAAAATCACAATAAGTTGAGTTAAAAATGTGTGTGCCAAATATACCATGCGAAAATAAGATAAATATATATTTATTTGTTACTGTTCAAATCCTTAGACGTAAATATTATAGTAGTATTTACCTCTACAAATCTCAGGTAACAATATTTGGAATGAATAGATTGGTGTAACAGTAATTGGGGTTGATATCACCAGAAACTTATCGCTTAACTATTTCCAAATGTCATCTCTATATATTCAGGAGCACAGTTTCTCAACTACATTGTCAGAAAATAATACAAAAATATTATTCTGTACTATTGGTAATTTAATCTGTGCAATAAAGCTTCAATACAAGAAAATAGTGTATTACATTTAATGTATGTTTCATTCTGATTTACCTAGACACTTTAATATATAATGCAGGTGATGAAAAAGAAAAGATATTTTGATGATTAATCAATATAATTATGTAATTTATGATATTTTTTTTTAGATGTTGGTAGAAACTACATTTGTAGTTATTTGTCATTTGTACAATAAAAACAAAAAATGCAAATATACACAAATGTGGCAAAAAGAAGTAAATAAATCAGGTCAAAATTGAAAAAAAATGGAGAGCAACAGGGCTTGAAAAATCACCTATATGACCTTCCCAGACAATTAAATGTAGTCTTTGAAAGAAAGAAAAAGCAGGATGAAAAAAAATAAAGTTGATACTTAGAAAATCAGAAACTTATTGATAGAGACAAAACATTGAAAATTACAATTTCGTAGCCCAAAAAAAGGAACCAGACTTTGTACACTCTTTATAGGTAATAGCAAACCTCTACAAAAACTATTATTAGATAGACACAAATGATGCAAGTTTAAAGTAACAACTCATGAAAATCAGATAGCCTTAAACTGGGGGAAAATTTTAATATGTTGTTACTGACAACTAAATGAAGGTCAAGTTCAATAATGGCGATTTTGACTTTTACCGTTCAGGAGTTATGGTTCTTGAAAGATTGAAAAATGGAGTTTCCAGTCGTGTCCGTGCATTTACGCATGAACTGTTCTACCAAAGCTTCCCAAATTTTAATATGTTGTTACTGATGACAAAATTGAGGTCAAGTTCAATAATGACGATTTTGACTTTTACCGTTCAGGAGTTATGGTTCTTGAAAGATTGAAAAATGGAGTTTCCAGTCGTGTCCGTGCATTTACGCATGAACTGTTCTACCAAAGCTTCCCAAATTTTAATATGTTATTACTGATGACAAAATTGAGGTCAAGTTCAATAATGACGATTTTGACTTTTACCATTCAGGAGTTATGGTTCTTGAAAGATTGTAAAATGGCGTTTCCATTCACGTTGTTGCATTTACTCATGAACCATTCAATCTAAGCTTTTCAAATTTTAATATGTTGATACTGATGACAAAATGGAGGTCAAATTTGATATTGACGATTTTCACTTTCACCATTCATCAGTAATGGTTCTTGTGATATTGCCAGGACACAAATAAATGTTAATAAATCCGGTTTGCTGTCGTTGTGACAGCCTCTTGTTTTTACTAACGCTAAATCTCTTCAACTTCGTACTTTATTTGGCCTTTTTAACTTTTTTGGATTTGAGCGTCACTGATGAGTCTTTTGTAGACGAAACGCGCGTCTGGCGTATATACTAAATTTAATCCTGGTATCTATGATGAGTTTATTAAAGGAATCCACAGTATTCAATATCTTATCTTCAGGTCTACTGTTCATATTATATTTAAACTCATCGTACATTCTCGGTTTAAAATATTACTTACACAGATAATTTTTATCGCTTTTACAATTGACAATTATTTTTACTATTGTCTTTTCAGAACCAGAGACACCAGCCTATTTAAAAAACCCTATCTCTGAAAAGAGTAGTAATCCATTTGAAAGCAATTATAGTGAAATTCCAGGATTAGAAGTTCAAAAGGAGGAAAAAGAACCTCCAGCAAATCATGATAAATCCAAAAAATCTGGGGGCAAATCAAAAGAGAAAAAAGTGAAAAAAGATAAGGGAAGGGCTGTGGGTTCTAGTGAAAGTTCAAGTTCTGGGACCACAAGTTCTAGTTCTTCTGACACTTCCAATTCAAATAGTTCTTCCAGTTCTAGCTCAAGTTCTTCTAGTTTAGATTCTGAATCAGAATCTGAGAGTAGTTCAAATGCAAAAAAGAAAAAAGCAAAAAAAATACAAAAAGTACTGAAAGTACAACAAATAGAAAGAACTTCAAGTCGAGATGAAAATGGTAAACGACATAGTAAAGACTATATTGAGGAATACAGTGACAGCAAATCTAAAAGGAGAGATAAAGAATCACGGACCCAAAGTAGGGAGGGGGGTAGGTCACATAGTAGGGAAAGGGACCGTCGAAGACACAAAAGCCGTAGTTATAGTAGAGATAGAGACTATAGTAAGTCACATGACAAAAGTCATCGGAAATCACATGATGGTGATCATAGAAGGCGGCATTCTAGTTACTTAGATGAAGAGGAATATAAAGTTCGTGAAAAACATAGTCACAGAGACCGTAGTTTGGAAAGGGAAAGTGATCGGGGGAAAGGGAGGTCTAAACGTTCAGAAAAATCTGAACGACATAGGGAAAGTAAGTCCAAAAAACGTAAGCGATCTAGGTCTTACTCTGTGGAGAGTAATGAAGGTCGTAGTAAGCATAGGAAATCACAACGTAGTCGAAGGAGTCCGTCTGAAGAATCACGATCAAGTAGGAGGAGAAAGGAAGAGCGCAGTGGTAAGAAGTCCAGTCGTAAACACCGGTCAAGATCAAGGTGGGAAACCTTTTATTATGTTACTTTTCTCATTATATATCAAATTTTAGCACTTTGTTACATTGATGCACTCTTGTGTATCAATGATTTTTATAAAGAAATCATTATTTATAATTTAATAAGCAACACATTCATCTCTTAAAGTCAGTAATATTATTCAGATACATTTGAATTTTGTATGAAATATATTTTGATTTGCAGATTTTTGTACTTTTATAAACATTGACAGTTAATTTATGTATGATAAAATTGAGTTAAAATAATTCTTTTTTTGTGTGTAAATTTTAGCATAATTAAATCTTTTAATTGCTTTCTCTACGGCAAGAGAAGAAACTCTTTCAATATTCCTGAGGCTGAGCAGGGATATAAAATAAGAAGTCAGAATTCTGATCTCAATGATTTTATGATGTTTGATGATAGACAATTTCAGAAAGTACTCAAAAGTACATTTTTTTACAGAAATTATAAATATGTTGTTCTTTTATGATCTGGCCTATAAAGCTGGAAAAGCAAAATTTTTTAGACCATTATATGATATAGGGAGATGCTTAGAGAAATATTATATTACGCAGTTTATGTCAGTAAATTATCAAACTGTGTTTTTTTCATTTTGTCTAGTATAAAACTTCACCCAATTGGTTTGAATTTTTCAATGTAGAAACTTCCTTGGTTTTATATCTACAAATTTAGGAGTAATATGTTTTCACATCTTTATCATAGAATGGGATATAAGGTTTTTTCGTATTGCACCTGACCAAAGTCAGCATTTTAATTCAAGCTTATGGTTTTGGGTTGATATGGGAGCAATGAGGGGAAACCCCAAATAAAGTTCTGGTAATTTTAATAGCAAAAAAATGTGTTTTTTTTAAATTTGAGAATTGTAAATCTTGTTTTTTTCAGGTCATAACAGTGATAATGGACAGTATTTAGAAGTGGAGTGGTAACAATACTAGCCGTTGGATTTGTATCAAATTATTTTCTAGATTTTTAGCCATGTAAATGATCAGTTAATATATCTTCGTGAAAGACTGCAGTGACAGATGAGACGAAGGCAATATGTGCGCAACCAAAACTTATTCTCATTGTTCAAATTCATTTTGTACAATAAATTAATTTAAACATAGACTAATTTTCCTGTACATGTAGTGTTTAATTGTATATACTGTATATTGTAGTTGAGCTTTGAAGTAAAGGATGTGCACTAGTATATATTGAAAAGAAGATGTGGTGTGGTTGCCAATGAGACAACTCAACACAAAAGACCAAAAGACACAAAAATTAACAACTGTGAGCCTTTCAACAATAAACAAAGCCCTTACTTCTTAGTCTGTTTTAAAATGCCCTGAAATGACAAATGTAAATCAAATAAACAAGAAAACTAATAGCCTAATGTATGTTCAAAATAATGAATGAAATACAGATAGGTAACACAGCAACAGAGGACAACCACTGAATTACAGGTTTCTGATGTGGAACAGGCACATGAATACAGAATGTTGGAGGGTTAAACATGTTAGAGGGATTCCAACCCTCCCTCCAACTTGGGACAGTTGTGTAAAAGGACAAGATAAGAACAAACAATGAAAATAGTAAACCAATTTTGATATGAACCTGTCATTTTGATCTAAACAGTTTTAAAAAGACTGAACAATAATTTTTAAAGCCATAATCAGTCCCAACTATTTTCAGACTTATCAGCTGGGTTTAATTCACTTCTGTTCAGTCCATGCAAAAAATTAAGATTGGTCTGAACTATACTGGATTTACTGCAGTCTGTAAGTCTGAAACTGACTGACAGACTGAACATGACTTGCTTGTCATATAAGTTTTGTTCATTATTGAAGACTGTACAGTGACATGTGGAAGTGACTTTTGCGACATATGTTCTCAGATATCTTATTGAAAGTCATACCACATGACTTTTATATCACCATTATTTGCCCTTTTTATTTCCTTAATAAGTGTTTCTTTAATAGTGAATAGACACATGTACCAAAAACTAAAGTGAAATGAGAACAAACCATGCATCACAGTATTGTCATTCGCAGGGTACAGACCAAGTATTTTTGTCTAGCCTGTGACGAAAGTAGCAAAATGTGAGACATGAGATTACAACCCGGCAGCAGTGACAGAGTTAATGACACACAATGTATTTGTATAAGCCTTATATTTCAGAAGGTAAAAGACCAAAATAAAGGCAACAGTAGTATACCGCTGTTCAAAACTCGCAAATCTATTGACAAAAAACAAAATTGGGGTAACAAACCAAAATTGAGGGAAACGCATTAAATGTAAGAGGAGAACAACGGCACAACATTAAAATGTAACACACACAGAAACGGACTAAGCATTAGACAAAATCCGATGAGAATAACAAATATAACATCAAAACCAAATACATGAATTTGGGATAGAAAAGTACCGTGACACGTCTTATAGTAATGTGAATTAACACTAAAATATAAGAGAAAACAAATGACACAACGGAAACACAACGTAAAAATGTTACACACACAGAAACAAACCATGATATAACAAATGTTTCATAGCTCGTATTCATATCCCCTATGTTACAAAGTTTTTAAAGGCAGTGCTTTAAGGCCTGACTTTCAAGTCATGAGGTTCATCTTTTCATACGCAATCTATGCAGGGGGTCTTTTGGCCAGGGATAGATCCGGAAATGTTCGAATTTCTCCTCTTCTTTTTATGGTATGATATGGTTTTTGTTTCTTTCATTTACATTGGGGACTAAAGAAACGATCAGTGTGTATTGTTCGTTTTATAGAACTTGTTATTAATGTGTATTTTGCATTATAAGCAGTCAACCTGACTACAAACTATCATTATTTGTATTCCGTGTGGAAAGAGGTCGGGTCAATTTCGAGTGTTATCTGACATCTAAAGATTTTTTAATTAGTTCAGACGTTGATATAACAATGAAAAGTCGACTGAACATGATTAATATTGCATCTTCTATAATTCAAAGCGGAATTCGGTTTATAAACGAGAAACCGTAAAGCGTTTTCAATTTCTGTATTAGTTGTGTATGTTGTCTACGTATTATCCTGGTTCCCGGTACTACGTTCCGGGTATTAGCTATTTGATATATCTGATGTGTTACATTACGATCAGGTACCAGCCAATCTACGTGTGTATGTGTACATGATTTCCCGCCAAAATGACCGACTACAGCTATGGAAAAATAGTCCATAAACGTTCCGTATAATGATATGCAAATTCATAATTAATCGTAACTTTTTGTATCTTTATATAATAAATATAACAAAATGGATTCCACAAAATTGAAAATAGCATTATTTTACGAGGATTTCTAATATTTTTTTTACTTCCGGGCGCAGTAATACGTATGTTTTGAAGAAGCTCCAAGAAATTGACAAAGTGAATTGAGAAGGAAACGGATAGATATACGTCCTTGCTATCAGGTAAAACAATTTAAATGTACAGAAAAAACACATTTACTTCACACAAATAGTACAAGCTTAAGCATTTTATTGTCTTATACACGACTGTAGTCTAGTGTTTAAACGACGGCGGTGACCTACAAGGTACGGGTCATACTGGGTCAAGTCTAAATATGTAAACATATCCACGTGCTATTAGGTAGAAAGCATCGTAATGCAATATCTACAATTTTTTCCTCCTTTATACATCGTTTAACCAGATATATTTCTCTTTCAAATACACTTAAACACGGGTTGTATGTACGTATCTTTACTAGTGTTTTCTTGTCCTTATTAAAGTTCATTTGTTGATGTTTAAATATTTTTGAACGACTGAACACAGGAGTGAATGAATGCAACAATTATATATACTGAAGACTTGGGCTGTACAATGATAGTGTACGTATATCATACTGATAATTATTCTAGCAGTAATAATGTTAATTTAGGATGTAATGACAGGAATTCATGAGCTGTGCCTCAGGCTTTCTGAAAAAATATCAATGACAATGTAAACAGGAACAAAACATTGACACGAATGATGCTCTCTTCTATGTTATTATAGTTATTTAGGTATGTGTGTTGCACAAGTTTCAAAAAAACTTAAGTTATAAAACTTTTTTTCAGGGCACAAACCCACTTTAAAGAGACTTGTCTACTGCCATACCCATCCTATTTTCATGCACCATTTGCAAGCAAGAGACGAATCCGGGTCGGTTCGCCCTGATTCATGTTCGCCCTAGTACCTGTTCGCCCTGATACCTGTTCGCCCAGGGTCCATTCGCCCTGATTATTATTTTTTTCTAATTGTTGTCTAGTCGCATTATTTTAAGTATTTAAACAAATTATGTTAAAGTTTGTTGAAAAATTGACAGAATATTTATATTGCCGCAATCAATTTAACATTTTCCCTTTGATTTGCAGAGTAGAATACTGGAATACAATGTAGTTATCTTTATTGATATTTGTTAACAAAATAATTGTTAACAGTCAATCACGAAAGTATGCAGTATAAATAAATGAGCTTGTAAATCGGTTTCATAATTAACATTTCGTACATCATTAGTTTTATTAATTTCATGCTGAATATTTTATCAAAATAAAACGTTTGTTTTTATTATTAATCCATCAAAAGACAAGTTTTACAATAATCAGTTATCTGAATTATTTTGTAATTGAACAATTAATGATCAAAAACAAGCCATAAACTTTTAAATATTTCAATGTTTCCATAAATTTCAAGAATATACATGATATATATACAGGGTTGGCAAAAACCCGGGTTTTAAGAGTATTGCCCAGCCCAGTGGGAAATACTGGGAAAACCCGGGTTTTACTGGGTTTTAGTGGGTAATACTGGGTAATATAAAATATTTGTCTGAATTTTAAAGAGGATTCAGTGATAAACACAAATGAAATACATTTAATAAGATATTTATACCCTATTTTGATTGTTTAGCATTTGTCTAGATTGGCACACTGCAAATAGAAAGCAAATAAATATTTTTTTTTTCAAATTAATATAGCTCCTATTAAGAATGAACAATTACATGTATTAAAGAAACATCACATTTAAATAATGTATATATGTACTGTCACTAATTAAGAAGTAATTATTCAGATTAGAACACAGATTTGATTATGTAACAATAATCAGTCCTTTCAATTTTATAAGTGTTAATGGCATGACCCTGTAGGGTGTTTATTTAGCAATATGAATGTATAACAATTAAAATTAACAATTCACTTAAACACTGCAATAAAATGCATTTTTCAAAGTTTGGATTATTGAAACAATACTTGGTAATTAAAAGGTATCTTTAAATGTGCACTATTCTGCCTACATATAAAATTAATAGAGAAGAGAATGAAATTGAATTTTCTTGAAATGACTGTCAATGGTTATCTGTATAAAAAGTATATATTTAGCTGTTATACTATGAAACTCTAACAAGTCTTTACTATTTTGTGTTAAAATAAGCTTAAAAATCATATATTGCCCAGTAATGCCCACTATTCCCCATTTCTGGGAGTATTGCCCAGCACGGGAAAACCCGGGTTTTCCCGCCCGGGAATTCCCGGGTGGGTAATACTTTGCCAACCCTGTATATATACCATAGAAATATCTGAATAAGTTTATTCAACTTCAATGCCCTGAATATTTAATATTTTTATAGTAGGGCGAACGGACTCTGGGCGAACGAACTCAGAGCGAACGGACCTAGGGCGAACACGTTATTAGGGCGAACAGTCCCGATACCGCAAGAGACTGAATGGTTTGCAAAATTAAAAATCAGGACGGTGTCCAGTTAAACCAAAAGAACTAAACTGGATGAATATTGTAGGAGAAATCTAGAGGAAAGTTTTGATTTGTGAAATTGGTTTTCCTGAAAAGTCATTCATCCTAGCCTGCAGAAAGGAACTATAACTGTCCACCACCAACTGACGAGCTAATGTTGAGCTTCACATATGGAATTACTCAAAGACCATCAATGTCTATGTTTTCAGCACAGATTTCACAAGTTATGACACAGCTGTGCTTTTTTTTTTATACCTGTTAAAAAGTTGTATACTAAATTTTATTTTTTTATCAATAAATATATCTTGTGTCATTTAAGAACTTGTATTTTGCCAAAAGATGCATACTAGTGAATGAAAGTAGTGCAGTTCATTTTGCTTTGGTATATAGAATTGAATTACAATTGTTCATGTTATTGGAATGCATATAAAAATAAGGAGATGTGGTACAATGTATATACATGATATTTAGTGAGTTTATCAAGCAAAAGTGAATAAGAAATAGGTATAAGCAGTTACAGGTACTACTGTACAATCTCAAACAATGAGAAAAACTCATACCGTAAAGAGAATTTCATATTTACAAGTAAGTTTTGTTTTTGCGTTGAATAATTTTCTTCTATTGTTTTAATTGCATATATGGGAAGTGGTTAAAATGCTAATGAGACAGCTGTTATGGCCACAGAGCCTTAATTGAAAACTTCTTTTTCATTCATACCGGTAGATTTTGCCTGGAGTTAGAAACATATCTGCCAACTTTTCAAAATGCACATGGGGGTTTTACGTGAAAGATGATTCATATAGTCATACAAAACCTTCAAGAGGGCCTTCAAATGGAAGCAGGACAAGTCGCCCCACTGGCTAATCGCCCACTTTTAAAAAAACCGCCACAAACTGATTTATCAAATCGCCCCACATGTGAAATTGGTTAAATCATGTTAAATATTACTCCTGCCAACCCGCCCTACTTATAAAAAAACGGTAATATTTAGATTAATATATATATATATAATTAAAAATAAAAACTCGCACCACTTTAATGAAAACTAATCTACACAGAATACAAACAAACCGAAAATTTATTTAATTACTATTATTGATATACTGAAATTATAATTCTAAAAAAAAATGTATTGTTGAAGAATAACTAAGTTTTGAAGCTTAGTTATTTGCATAACAATTGAAAAGAAACCTGTTAATTGTATCATAATGCAATATAAGGAATTTAAATTATATTCAACGGGATAACATCTTTTTCCATAAGTGGGAAGAGTTGGCATTACTAAATTCATCCTGGTTAATAATATATCTAGATTTCACCGATTTCCATTAGGTGGGACCAGTTAGCAGGAGTAATATTAACGGAATTTAACTTATATACAACGGGATAACATCTTTTTACATGAGTGGGGCGAGTTGGCATTAGTAAATTCTTCCTGGTTAATAATATATTTATCTAGATATTATCGTTTTCTATTAGGTGGGGCAAGTTGGCAGGAGTAATATTAAGGGATATAACACATTTCACAAGTGAGGCGATTCGGTTATCCAGGTTGGGGCAGTTTTTTTTTAAAGTGGTGCGAGTTAGTGAAAAAGTGGGGCGATTTGTCATGGATTCCCTTCAAATATATTCTAATGTGGTTTTTGGCTTCTTCGTGCATAAACAAGCTCATTGCCATTGTTGAATTAATTGTTTTCTTTAAAATAGTCGACAAAATTGCTCTTACAAAATTTCCATTTGGGAGCCTCGAGCTCGATGGGGGAAATACTCTGCAAATACTGACAGTTGGCAGGTACGGTCATCAAAACAGTTGATGTGTTACTATGTACATTTACCATTATGTTACTTGATGTTCTTGCTATACACACAGTACAGAGACTAGTCAATCTTTGTGAACTATTTTTTATGGGAGTCATAGAATATGCGTATACAATCAATAATTAAAAATAGTCTATTTATATTGAAAAGGAAAAGTTCTTATATGTCTAAAGAAGAGGGACGAAAGACACCAAAGGGACAGTCAAACTCATAAATTTAAAGCAAACTGACAAGGCCATGGCTAAAAATGCATTTCATGGCGAGGCACAGAAAATATACCGTAAACAGTAGACTATAGATATAGGTGAACTAGGTACAAAAGAACTCTAAATCTTAAATTCTACAAACCACCTCTGTTCTATGGAAGATAATGATATAACTGGACTAGAAATACACACAACCTGTAATTAACTGCCTTTACAGCGCTTTCGCGCTTTGATTTCTGTAATGTGTCCATTGTCCTTAACCTCATTTTTATGATTTTTTGATGAAGTGTTATACTCACTGATTATGAGATATAGGATAGCTATTGGTATGGGGTTCATTGCAATTCTTGTCTGTCAGGTAATGTTAACCTGAATCTCAACCTCATTTCATGGACATGGTGAAGTCTATCTTCGACACTTTGGCATTAGATGATGTATATTTGGTGTATGAAATGATTGACTTGTACATATCCCTCTGATCAGTTTCATCTGACCTTGACCTCATTTACATGGTTCACCCAGTCTCACTGGACAATGCTTAGTTTTTATGGTTTAGTCTATTTCTAAGATATTATAAACAATTGGTAAAATACATTTGGTGTATGGAAAGATTATAAGGTGATCATGTCTTTTTATCAGTGTTCTTATGACTTAAACCTCATTTTCATGGTTCATTGATCAATGGTTAGATTTTTTGGTTTGATCTATTTCTCAGCTACTTTAAGTGATAGGACCACTTTGTTAGATGTATGGAATGATTTTAAGATAATAACATGCTGTCTGTCATGGTTAATCTGACTGGTTTCATTTGAATAGAACATTGATAATGTATGTGTGACACTTGTAGTAAAACCTCAACTTTCAAAATTAATTCAATGATGAACAAGTTTAGGCAATACATTTCAATGATTTCCAGAATGTTCACTCTTATTTTACTTCGGCATAGCATTAAAAGAGGAACGAAAGATACCAAAAGGATATTCTAACTCATAGAACGAAAACAAACGGGCAACACCATGGTTAAAAAAGAAAAAGACAAACAGACAAATAATAGTACACAAGACACAACATAGAAAACTAAAGACAATTAACGTATAACACCAGGACTATCTTTTTACAGATACAGATATGTAAATGATTGACATACAAAAAATGGAGGCATTCATTTATCAAATAAGGTATTAATATGCAAGTATCATAGAGTTGGACAAGACATGCATAGAGCGAACAAATAAGTACAC
The DNA here is from genome assembly GCA_037788925.1 of Mytilus galloprovincialis. Lineage (NCBI taxonomy): Eukaryota > Metazoa > Mollusca > Bivalvia > Mytilida > Mytilidae > Mytilus > Mytilus galloprovincialis. The sequence goes on from CM075340.1 coordinate 36,666,180, forward strand.
ATACCCTATAAATTATGCTTGATCTGAAAAAGACAATACGCCATAGAAATTATAAACCAATATACAAAAGCTCTTAAAAAAACAATCAAACATAGAAATTATAAACCAATATACAAAAGCTCTTAAAAAAACAATCAAACATCACAGGAGTTTATATGCAAGACCATAAAATAGTTAACAGGAATCAAAACTAAGCAAAAAAGAGACTCTAACATTGCAAAAAAACAAATATAAAAAGACCAACAAATGGTATTACAAAACTAAGACTTGGAATGTAACTGTCTGTAATAGTACCGGATATTCAATACAAGTAGAAGTGAAAACCTCACCTTTATCACTGGGAATCTTGGTGAATTATCTTTAATCAATAACCCTACATATCAAGTAATTGTGATAGAAAACACAAGCTCTGGAATGTCGTTCCAAATGGGAATACATACTCCTGATACAAGTCTTGCTTGAATGTTGCTATATGGATTTTTTTGGAAAAAAAAAGTTTGTTTCCAGTTTTTGGAGAAAAAAATAATTTGTTTCTGATCCTGAGAAAAAAAAAATTGTTTGTTTCACCCTCAGCTGCCACTATATGTAATGCTAAATTGAAAGAAAAAAATTGTTTTCGACTTCTCACCAAAAAAATAGATTGTTTTTGTTTTTGCCAAAGGCGAAAAAAAAAAGTTTGTCGAGAAAAAAAAAAATCCATAGCCCCCGCCCCCCCCAGAAAATCAAATGGTTGCTGCTTTAGCCGTATTTGGCACAACTTTTTTGGAATTTTGGGTCCTCAATGCTCTTCAACTTTGTACTTGTTTGGCTATACAACTATTTTGATCTGAGCGTCACTGATGAGTCTTATGTAGACGAAACGCGCGTCTGGCGTATAAAATTATAATCCTGGTAACTTTGAAAACTATTACAAAGCTTTAATTATCTCGTTGGTAGAAATTTTTATCTTACCATCACTTGTCAATATCTAGATTTTAGTCTAGATGTGATGCTGACTTGTATCTGTGGTCAGTTGTAGATCCAGTGGGGGCGTAGAGAGTGTACGCCCCCTTTTTACTCAATTTTTTTGTTTTAATGAAGACTAAAACGATTAATCGGACTAGATTTCATTGCATATCATGCCATTTCCCGAATATTTTATTCGAAAATTTGTTACTTATAAAGATATTATTCGTTGTATTTACGTACAACATATTATTGATTATCCCAAAGTCAACGTAATTTGCTACCGTGGAATTGGCCAGTATGACGACAAAAACGTCAATCAAATGAAATTCAAATAACAGTAATACATTGCTAAGGCTTGGGATGACTAGCATGACACCGTCAAAGCGATAAGTGATGGAACAAGGACGTATTCACTCCTATTTCACAATTACGCCCAACTACATTTTCTACTACACTCACATGATAAAAAAAATTCCACAACTATAATATTTTAATACCTACGAAAACATGTTTTACCTCATACACCCTAGGCCTTTGATAAAATTGCTAAATAATCACTCCCAGACAAATCTCCGCCCCAAAAACACTAGGTGCGGACCATTTCATTTTCGGGTGGGGGTCAGAGATATTTTAGAGAAAAACAAATCTGTCCTTGATTTTTTTTTTATTTTTGCCTTTAAACATTCTGGCCGTTTCTGGGTTGAAAACAATAATCTTTCCCACCTTTTTGATATCAGAAAACAATATTTCCATCCATACCATTTACCATTACATGAATAAAAACGGGCGTATTTTTTAACGCTTAAATGCCATAGGGCCATTACTTTTGTATGTCCAAATATAAGCATTGAACTTGACCATGGAAAAATCATGGGTTAGAGACCACCCCCTTTTAGACGACAGCTTTGTTCCGAAGTCATCACTAGAAAACTCTCAATACACAATTTCATAATTTTTTTTATAAGTGAATAGAGTAAAATATCAATTATATCAGTAAATATTTTCAAATACATCTGGGTTGCGAATCATAAATTTGCAATGCATTCTTCAAAGTAATGCTAGTTGTGACTTCCATATTACAGTGACTGAATTAGCTAGGGAGAATTTTTCTATGTCCATTTTTTACTGACAAATCGCTCATCAATCCATTTATAAAGACAATGGAGAATACGGCATCAACGACGTCCAGTCCTTACATTTTAGCATTACAATATACATGACCCACCACAAGAACCGTTGACGAGTGCATTTTACACTTATTTTTATGTTTTTTTGCCCAAAAAAGGGGGACATTTTGTTTTATTATATTACTACCTATTACAAATTTCTTCATCCGCTTTCAAGTTTGATGTGATATATCTGTATTCAACACTCGCCAAATTTTGAATTACCGGTATTTATAGAGTGTAAATCAACTTTATAACGGACCACGTCCTTCATGCAAATACGTTGTCAACTTCTTACTTTATTCGGCCTTTTTTTCTTTTTTTTAATTTTGAGCACCACTAAAGAGCCTTTTGCAGACGAAACGCGCGTCTGGCGTAAAAACAAAATTTCAATCCTGGTATCAAGGCCGTAGCTAGGCATCTTATTTTCGTGAGGCAAAAGAATTGAGCCGAGCGAAGCGAGGCGAAATTTTTTTTTGGAGGGTATGAAATGAATGGTGCAAAATCCTGCATTCTAGGCATTTTTAGAGAGTTTGATAATGTTTTGAATTTGGACACTTTTTATATAATTTTTTTATATTTCAAGACTTTTACTAACACCAAATTTTTAGCAACTTTGTTTAAATTTATATGTAAGATAATCATCCAAATGTCACTGATTTGAGTCTGCTGCCAGAACATAGAACAAACATGGATTCAGTAGAGTTTGCCAAATTTTTCTATTGCCGGTTCAGTCAAATCGTTTCAGAATCATAATTTGGTCTGCTGATATCCTTATCGCGATGAACATGGAGCATGACAAGACCGCACAATCTCTCGCCACTCATGCATGCTCTTTTCCAAGTTTTCAGTCGTTTCAGGGCATTCTGTGTTTCTTAAGGTAGCACATTATCATCAACAAAACATCGTTAGCAGCATCGGTAGTAACAGTTTTGTTTGAAAAAGGGAATTAAGCTTTCCTGTAAGCACCATCATACAGTCGCAGTTACAAAATATTAAACTCGCTTTTATGCTGACAAAGAGTAGACAAACTAGGAATAGAATGAGATAATTAAGATACAGGTATATGATTCTATCTATAGAGTAAGTATATCTGATATGGGTACAGGGGAAATTGGAATGGAGTTTTTGACGTTTACATGTAGGTCTGTAATTTCCAATTATTTCTGGAAATAGTTGGTGGTATTTTAGTTCCAGAATCTATAAATTTAGGGGTTAGGGGTTGGGGGTGTCCGATACCGAAACCCCGAATATAAAGAAACGAATTCCGTAGTCCCGAATAAGTAAAGACGAAATCATGTGTTAAAGGTTCTACCATTCCTCAATAATATTAAATTGGAATACGGGATATTCTTTTAATTTTTAAGGTTAAAGAAACATGGATAAAAACTAATCCATGCATGTTTCAAATTATTTATATTTTATTTATCTGTAAAGAGAAAGATTAAAGTTCGTGAAATGAATACGCAGACAGGACTGCCCCCTTGCGATGCCCAGTATACTTGATTTGTCAAAAGTTGGTGAAACGGAGAAATAAATACGACTGCCCCTTTCCGAAGACCAGTACTTGATTTGTCAGTCTACTTATCGTTTTTGGATTGTACTAATGAAGTTATATGCAATACTCAGACTCTGTTCACAAAAATAGTTTACTAGAATTATTCCTTCTTTACCTTCAGTGTCGCTTTTCCTTTTTCTGCAAGAGCCTGTTTTTAACTAGAAATCCATAATGATTATCGTTACTAGGTTAATGCAGAGACATATAATACATTGTATTATATGTGTCTGGTTAATGTAATTGAGAAACATCACCCGTTGAGATGCTGAGTTATATCCAGGAAGAATAGTTTAAAAGGAATGATGACAAGTTATAGAAATCAAGGTTGAGACAGAACAACAAATGACTATCATATTTACATATATGTATAAAAAAAAATAATCAGTGTCGAAATTTAAGTGAGGCATTTGCCTCACTTGCCTCAAGGGTAGCTACGGCCTTGGGTATCTATGAGATAACTTTAGAAAGGTCAAGTATCAAAGCATTTTTCTATTGAATCCGGTATTTTTTGTTGTGTAAGCGTTCATCAATTCTCTAAACTAGATCTGTATCTACGTCGTCCATTCTTTGGTTTATGACAATATAAAACAAAGTTGGACTTTGGACTTAGAAAGACTTATTTAAGGATTGTGTACCCTTGTGTTGATTCAATGCTAAACATATGGGCCGAGTTTACTTGAAACTCTTCAATCGACTTCAGAGTTAATAGATTATCACGTGAACGCACTAGAGTTGATATTCGGAACAACTCTAAGCAAATCTAGGATAAGGCCCTGACCAAGCATAAAAAATAAAATATTCTCATTGGTTTGACGTCATTCAAGAGTTTCTTGAGTTTAACCCTGGCTCGGTGAGGGTTGGAACCAGGATACGAGGGGTTAACTCGAGTGATTCAAGTAAAATCGTTTTGTTGAAACCCGAGTTAGTAAAGTTAACTCGAAAGTTTCAAGTGAACTCGGCCATGGAAATTTTATAGAAATTGCACAGTATTTATCCTTGTACTCGCATATTTGGCAATTTCATGACTGATAGATATAACATTATTGCATGCAGTGCTAACATTGATTTCCTTAAAACGAGTTTATTAATGTAGCTATTGGTTAAAACAAATTAAAATATGGACCAAATCAAGTAGACCTTTTAGGCTGCGCTCGACTTTAGTGACTCATCAAGAGGTATTTTGGAATTTACAGGTTGCTTAGTACTTAAAAAAAACACTAGCACATTATAGAAAAGCAAGTGAGTAATCTATGTTTCAAATTTATAACAAAAATCTCTGTATTAAAGGCTGTGGATTTGCTATAAAAATCTTGGTTTATTTGCCACAAAGTACTCTTTTTCTATTAGATGCAATAAAACAATAACTAATAATGCTTTGCATCAAGCTTCCCCTTTGTATATGTACAAAATGGCCTATCTCTATTATTCTTTACATCTGTAGTTTTGATACAATTGAAGTTTGAAAAATTCGTACAAAAATGGCTACAGAAGGGGTCATAAACCTTAAAGAGTAGAGAAGTCGAATGTGTTTATACAAATGCAAGAGGAAAGAGAATCTGATATAGATTGTATGTAATCCAGCAGATTTATTTGATGTAGTAATCACATCTGATTCATGATATATACGACCTCTACTACAATAGGTATAGTTACACTTGAGATCTAAGTCCCGACTCGTCTGATTCTAATAAAATAGATATTAGTAATTTAGAAAGAGATTTCGTTGAGCATTAGACAAACCCAACAATATAAAAGTTGTGTGTATTTTTGGTACCCAGTACAATGAGGAAATTCCCGGTTCTTCATCATAGATAAAAATTCAAATAATGACTATTCAGTACTTACCATGGGACTAAATGTTAAGTTTCCATAGGCAATGTCAACACTCGTGTTGTCTAGCATGCAGTTTATAAATCCGAGCGTAAGAAGACATATATTTGCAATGGAGATAGGACAGGTGTTCATCATTATTTCGGTGAAGATAAATTGATCTTCCTTGGTTCATAGACTCGTTATGCATATCATATAATGTCCTGTTTTTTGTTCAGAACATATATCTATAGCTAATGATTTTCCATGTTCCCTCCAGGTCAAGGCGACATATACTATATATATTTGATAAATATCTAATGTATACACGACCGGTTTAAAAGACATGTGAAACATCTGAGCGACCTATTCAAGCGGCGCAACTTTACCACTAACAACTAGTTACAGTGTTAAGTAAGTGCCACTCCCAATCAACTATTAATACTTCCTTTATTCTATTCATTTCGCCGAGCATTTCGAAGACTCACTATATGACCAACCTGTATTAGTTTGCAGAACAAATACTTGAATTAATCTAGACCTTCTTCCGTTGTGAATGAGCAAAAATTAAGCAATTTCTGACTTAAGTCGACAGTATGTTCAAAGTTCATTTTTACTCGAACTACAAAATAAAATCTGTAAAGGAATGATAGTTTATTCGATACGTTAAAATATTCATCATTTCGTGCGGATCAAGTGTTATACTGTGACATTGCTGAGATGTTGCGCCATACGTGCCCATAGAATCATATTGAATATTTCATGTATTTATGATGATGATTATGACTGCCTATAACGATTTTATCTATATTCAAGAATATAACAAATAAACAATTAATCCAATTGGTATAGATTGCCGTAAAAAAGGTCGAGCGGCATGAACTGCCTTAATGTCGACTAACTAAATACCAAATGAGGGTATGTTTGGCCCGAAATTTGGTGTTGCAGCAGGCAACCTACGGAACCTTATGATTATTTTTACGTGTTGGGAACTTGAAAATCACCTTGTTCACATCGCAAACGACATTTCATTTTTGTCTGCGATTTATGCATACACCCAGGTAAAAGACAAATATTATGTCCCAAACTTAAAAAATAACAGTTATATTTGCATCGTCTCATGCAACACATCTCTCACAGAATTGACCCTTCTTTAAAATATTTGCCCATTATGGCGAACGTTAACTTCCATTGGTTCCTGATTTGCCATTAGAGTTTTGTGACTTTTTTGTCTTGCTAATTTCTCGGAGATAAAGGCAATTGTAGTATACAGGTGTTCAAAAGTCATAAATCGATTGATTAGATATAAATATAATTTGCTTGCCAGACAAGAATATGACAAGCAATTAATACCGTTCTCCAAGGTAATTTAAAAAGAGGACGTCCATATATATAAAACCTGACAAGATTAAACCTTAAATTCAATCAACTAACGTTAAGAATAGTATACCACTGTTGTATTCCTGACTTGATACAAACCTGTTTATAAAAAGGGTGGATATGAAATTAAATTTAGTCTTTTTATCTTTTATATCTGATTTTATTTTTAAATTCCGACGGACAAATAAATGGTTTCGCCCACTTAATTAGTAAAACTATGATTAAAAATTACTGACTGTTTTATGATTTTATAAAATAGTTATTTCTAAAGTTATTTGTAACATATGAAAAGGGTTTCGCTTACAAGATAAACTTTAAATTAGACATTAAGTGTCTATCGTGAATACATTTTGATCCCTATATATAAATCGTAACACTTGATGCGTTAAACTGTATTGTTTGATGGGTAGTATCTGTTTTCACTTTTGCTCATATTTCATCTTCAATAATTTGACTTTGTCATCTTGTGTATATTCTTACTTTACCAAGAAGAGGTTCACCACGGGGATTCCGAAATATGCATTTCTTAAAATGCAATTTATTACCATTATGAGGAATATATTATGTATATCAATATATATCCACATTACTCACTTATATCACTGATTGAAATGCCATTTTGAGCAAGTCTGTAGAGTGTTTGTTTCCACAGATTTTATATTTAATCATGTTCTTATAAACAATAAACTCTAATAACCCCATAAATATAATCTGATTAAAGTCAAATTGAAAATGAATATATTTTTCTTACATTCAATCCATATACAAACTTTTTAGCAGTTAGTAACCATATTTTAAGCACGGAGTGGCAACAGGAAGGAAAGATAGAAAGAAAGACAATGTTAAAGCGAGAAGAGAGTTTGACAAAGATATATCTATTAGCCACATGCGACAAATGTCTGAAACAAAAATGTGCGCGATGGAAATGTGTAACCTGTAAACAAGCATTTTGTGAAAATTGCAAGAAAGGCCATGTTCGAAAATCAATCTTTAAATCCCACAGTTTTGTGAACCTCTTTGGATCAAAAGGCGGCACCGCAGAAGCTATTGTGGACATATTATGTTCTTGTGAAGCAAACGGCAGAATTTCTCTATACTGTACAATTTGCGGTGAGCTTGTTTGTCTAGATTGCGTCACCTCGAATCATAACGGACATACATTTGAAAAACTTGAAACTGTAAACGAGCAACAGAGAAACAAAATTCAGTCCATTACATCAGAAATTGAGGGGATTCAGTTACCAGCTGTGAAACATTTACAGGAGCGAATACAGACATGGAAATCAGAGCATACAATCACAACAAAACGTCTTAAAGATGAAGTTATCCGTAGAAATGGGGAGATCAAGGAGCAAATTGATGGATGGACGAAGTCTTTGTTGATGGAATTAGACGAATTTTCTAAAACTGAACAAAGAAAAGTTTTCGATTTCCAACCACGTATTCTGAAGCGCAATAAACGTCTAATCCAGGAAAGGGAGCGTCTTAGGTTGCTAGCTCAGTCGAACGACACCCACTTGTTATTACAAGGTGTCAACGCAAGTGTTCGAGATTGGGAACCGTTTGAATACCCGGAACTGAATGATATTCAATATCTTCCAGGCCCTGACATTTTATCTAATTTCCCTTCACCGCTTGGATCGTTAATGCTCACCCAAAGAGAATCCGAAAATGAATCCACCCCAAAGAATGCTAGTTCTGGAGACCAATCGATGGATAAAACTGTGGACCATGCTTTCAACTTTTTGGTAGATGAAGATGAATCCCACGGGAATTCGAATGGATTCTCTGTCGATTTGAGTCGAATTACGTCGTTGAGTATCGTTAGCCCCGATATAATTTGGATTGGAGACATAAGAATGAAACGTTTGGAACTTGTAAGAATTGCGAACGACAAATCGATCCACAAACTAACCCAGGTAAACGTAAACTTCCTGGATTTTTCTATACAAAAGGAGAGTGAATGTCTTTGGGTATCATGTGTTGATGATAAAAGTCTGTCTGTATTCACCCGTCGTGGAAAAAGAAGAGCAGTAAATTGTTTCCAATCTCTTTTACCAACATGCGTTTGCATTACAGCTGCTGATACAGTTCTCTTAGGACTTTCAGAGAAAAGAAACTTGTGGGTAGATAAAAACAGTGTTAGAAAAATTGTCGAAATCGAACCACCTAATACGGTTTTGCTAGAAATAGAACGTGATCAGAATGGAAAACTTCTTTTTACGTTTCCACTTCGATGTTCAGTGAACGCTAGAACAGGTGGAATCATTGCGATCGATTCCACAGGACAGACAACCGGACGACTGATCATGTGTGATCCAAGGGGACATCTCAAACACATCTACACCGGAGAGACATTTCACAACTTTAGAAAACCTTTTGACCCAACGGGAGTCACTTCCGTTTCTACCGGAAATGTTGTTGCTTGCGATCATAGTAACGAGACTTTCCACGTTCTGGACAGTGATGGAATTCTCTTGAAGATATATCGAGCTGACGAACTTGATGTTGAAGTGCCATATAGTGTTGCATGTGACAGAAATGGGAACTTTATCATAGGAAACTGGCCCAAAACTGAAGACCAGGAAGCGAAAATATTTCTATTAGAAGAATCTGTCTTTTCAGCATCAGAAATTTGTATTTGAGATACTTTAGTTAGAATAACCAGACAAATACTCAGAAAAGTCAAACCTATACTTGTCACATATAGACAGGAGTGTAACAGGAAACATTAATACCGTAATCGGAATGAACGATACTTTGCCGTTCGTGTTTTATGAATCGCTGGAACTATCCTGATTAAGATGGTGAAAACAGGGAACTCCCAGCTGAGACAATTACATACTGACAGTTGCGGAAAGAAGTTCTGCATTTCAAAAATTTAGTGCTAATAGCTATACTCAGGGAACATGGTGATAAATAATCATAAAAAAGGTCAAAGAGATGTTTATATAATTTTTAACCAAATGTTATAATCTATTTTACGTCCTAATACTAGTATACAGAAAGCTTTGATTTCACAGAAACATAAAATTTATGAAATTTCCTTATCTGGATTTTTTTTATTTTGTTTGATAGCTCCTAAAGTGCTGTTTTTTAGGCTGTGACGCTTAATTGTTGCAAACCAGCTGACAATAGTGATTGTACCCAGCTGTAAGACTTAAATACATTTACATGTCTCGGTTTCCTGCTAGTTGCCAATGACAATTGAAAATTTATATAACCCCAAGTCCCCCCCCCCCCCCCCCCCCCCCAAAAAAAAAACAACAAAAAAACCAACAAACCCGGTTGTCTAAGTAATCGATTATGAACGATGGCAACCGTCCCCTAACGGGAATACGATAAGGGTTGGAATATATTTCTTAAACCCTGTCAATGAAATGTGTGTCTTATACTGGGGACTGTTAAAATTTAATGTATATAGATGATCGGGCTAAGCATGCTACATTTTGTATTTCTGTTTTTGCCAATAAGCTTTGTCTGTATGACTTTTTGTTTTTATCTGTTGACATATTTGTGTGTTATACGATAGTAGAGGGGCATTATGTTTTCTGGTCTGTGGCTCCGCTCGTCCATCCGTTCGTTCGTCTTGCTTCAGGTTAAAGTTTTTGGTCAAGGTAGTTTTTGATGAAGCTGAAGTCCAATCAACTTGAAACTTAGTACACTTGTTGCTTATGATATGATCTTTCTAATTTTAAAGCCAAATTAGACTTTTGACCCCAATTTCACGGTCCACTAAACATAGAAAATGAAAGTGGGAGTTACAGGTTAAAGTTTTTGGTCAAGGTAGTATTTGATGAAATTGAAGTCCAATCAATTTGAAACTTAGTACATATGTTCCCTATAGTATAATCTTTCAAGTTTTAATGCCAAATTAGATTTTTGTCCAATTTTACGGTCCATGGAACATGGAAAATGATAGTGCGAGTGGGGCATCCGTGTACTTTGGAGACATTCTTGTTTTGATAATTAAGATTATTACACAATGTTGACTGCTGTACCAATATTGTTTAACATTGTTTGTTTCGCTCACACATTGTTGTTAATATAATGGAATATTATGGGACTGTCGTACAAGTGTGAGGTTTAGCTAGCTATAAAACCAAGTAAATTAACCATTTTTTACACAAAATTGTCTTTGCCAAGTCAGGAATATGACAGGTGTTATCCATTCGTTTGATGTGTTTGAGCTTTGATTTTGCATTTGCTGATGGACTGTTTAAAATTTTCCTCGGAATTCAGTATTTCTGTTGTCTGAAATATGAACTTAAATGGGGTTTATGATATCAAACAGTTTAGAGTGCTGTATAATCATTATACCTTAATGGAAAGGGGAAACAGAAACTTCATATAATTTTTTCTTAAGATTTTTTCTTTGATTCACAATTATACCAGTCGTGAACTAATTTGACAGTGTTAAAGTCATAGATGACAGAACTGTTTTCTTTTATACCTCTGTTTATGGTTTACTACTATATAATACTAGATCTTGTTGCGCTGATATATTTTTTTATAACAGTTTTCACTCCATCTAGTATGTGTCCTCTATTTAGCCATATGTGCTGTGTTGGTTGGCAGGCAGGATCATCTTACATTTTTAAAAGTAAAAACACTACTGATGAGTGTGGCCAAGTTTGGTTCTAATTGGCCCAGTAGTTTCAGAGGACAGGCTTTATGTAAAAGTTAAGGAACAACAGACTGCAAGTGGTCACGGGAAAAGTTCAATTGATTTTTTTTAGGTCAGGTGAGCTAAAAACATCAAGCAATAAGCCATGCTTCCTTTGTTATATGTATTGATGTTCTAAAGTGTTTCAATTGATTTTTATTTTCATCCAATTATTATTCGTTCTTTTACAAATGATGATCTACTAGCAGTACAACAAGACCATGATTTTCCTGTTTTTCTTTGGTGTTTTAATTGCTTATTGTAAACATTTGATCAATATTCTTTAACAATTTATGTCTGGCAGTACAAGAAGACTGAGTTTTTCCATTGTTTTATCTTGTGTATAAAAGAAACCAAAAATGTCATGTATTTGTCAAAACCGAATTCCACTACTTGCTGTAAAAAGTAAAATAACAAAAATACAGAACTCCGTGAAAAATTCTAGGAAAGTCCCCGAGAAAGAGGCAAAATCAAAAAGTTCAAACACATCAAACGAATTGATGACAACTGTCATATCATATGTTATATGTAAGTAACTAACAATGAATAAAATTGAGAATGGAAATGGGGAATGTGCCAAAGAGACAACAACCCAGCCATAGAGCAGACAACAGCAGAAGGTCACCAACAGGTCTTCAATGGTCAAAACAAGAGTCAACACAGGTTTAAAATTTGATTTATTTCAACTTTTAAAAAATAAATCTCTCTAGAATGAACTTTCATCCCTAATTAACCTTAAGATTGTAAAATCAAACATATTTTGTTTGATGGAGATTTTATGTTTCTTGTGTCAAATGGAATCTCTGAAATAAAATTACTGTTTTGTACAAAAAAACGAACCAAAAACATCTAATATTAATATCACAGTCAAAATATATCATCTCACAACAAGAATTATGTTAGGTCAAATCATGAACAATCAAGATAGCATTGTACTCAAATCAAAACATAATAAATGCCATTTTTGTCACTTGATGGTTAGCCTGTATTTACAAACACAGAAATGACAAGGTTTATGTAGATGGTTAATTATTCATTAAAAAATAAAGGGTTTAAAGTCACTGTATCTTAAAAATGTTAGGGTTGTAGTTTCATAATACATTATATATGCCAGACATAATACAGAAAGAGATAGACTTACTACTGAAAAGTAATAATAATAATAAAAAAAGTAACAAATTTGTGTATTATCAAACTTAAATACTTGCCAAGATTAACCATATTGCCTTTTTAAATAATTTGTTAAATTCTTCACACTGGCACGTCCCATTTAAAAAACAAAACCACAGCAAAAATCAGAAAATTGGCGAAATGAATAATGTAATCTGTGTATGATGTATATATGATGTCAATATGTTATCCCTGCATTTTACCTTTAGTGCTGTTTTAGAATTTATGCATGGGGGTTACTTCTTTCAGGCAAGGCAAGTGAAAGCACCCACAATTAATTAATTTGAATGTTTCCTTTCCTCCTTTTTGGCAAAAATTAAATTGTACATACTAAAACATTTAAATTCCCAACTATTATATAACGATTAATATCATAATATGTTAACTAACATGAATTTCCTATAATATTTCTAACTTTGCAAAATAAAGTTGTACATACTGAAACATTTAAATTCATAATCATATTGAGATTTTTTTTATAAAATGTAGACAATTCAAACTTTTTTTTGTAACATTTTTAAAATTGGCACTATATTAAAAAACATTTATTTTCCTAAATAATTGAGTACATTCACACTTTCTGATTTCTAGTTATATAAAAGTTAGGGTTGCTGCCTACTTTTTGGTTAATAAATTATCTATATTTACCTGAAATCTACATAGAAATGCTTCAAATGTATGATGTATATTAAAAAAACGATCTTCTTATAAACACAAAATACTATAACAAAAATTTTTAACAATTATAAATAGATTCCTAATTTACACTTTTATCATACTTTATTAATACCCTCATCTTTTTTATCTACAGGCCTATTTTCAAGTAGAATTTTCTCAGTTTCATCTGCATCTTTTTCTGTCAATAATTGATTTTGTTTTGCCCAAAGATCACAGTACAGACTATTTGGGTTGGATAAAAGTTCATAATGCGTTCCTTTCTCAGCTACACTTCCCTTTTCTAACACTAAGATCTGATCTGCATCAACTACTGTTGAAAGTCTATGTGCAATCACAATTGTGGTATGTTTTCTGGTAATCCTTCTCAATGCCATAAGAATATCCTGTAATATATAAATGTAGTGTAGAAATATATATATGGCCATCATTAAGAAGTTCTTTGTTTGATGTAGTCTACCTGTACCCATGCTTTGTAGGGCTGGGTAGGTATGTAGAATTTTTTATTAACCAATAGCACAAGTATCATATATATGCATGTTTTAGACAAGAATATGACCAAAAAAATTGAAACAATGTTTGTCTTAACTATTTCAGGTAGGAAGCTTTTCAGGTGGGAACGAGTGCAACAAACAATACTTTTTTTGGGGCCTAATTTAAGAAATATGAATAAGCACACAAAACATATGTTTGTACTACACAAATTGCACTGTTAAAGTGGTACCTAACACTACAGGGAGATAACTCTGTAAAGTCAGCTAAACGTTTTAATTACGTTGTGTTGTAAAAGGAATATTAAGCTTCTCAATGATCAAAATTTGTGTTTGTCAAATTGCTATATAACCAGTGTATTTTTTCTGACAAAACGGTTGGTTCAAAAAATTTTAAATTTTTATATTTTTATTAAAGTCTCAAAGTAAATACTTTGACAAAATTTTATGAAAATTATACGAGCCAAATTAATTTTAGTGAAAGTGTTGGGTACCACCTTAAATCTGTCCAAACATACAACAATTGTGATTGCTTTAATAGCTAGGTGTTTTGTTAAGTTTTACAGGTTTTCACAATTACAGAGGTAAAAGATTGTAAAGTGGAAGGTTAAAAATCATTCTGATCCTAAATGATAATGAACACCAAGTGACAAAACAAATACAGGTAAATTTTAGTTTCTTGTGTACAATTTGGAAATTAGTATGGCGTTCATTATCACTGGACTAGTATATATTTGTTTAGGGGCCAGCTGAAGGACGCCTCCGGGTGCGGGAATTTCTCGCTACATTGAAGACCTGTTGGTGACCCTCTGCTGTTGTTTTTTATTTGGTCGGGTTGTTGTCTCTTTGACACATTCCCCATTTCCATTCTCAATTTTAAACATAATATTTCTATGTAGCAACATTCTGGATGCTATCACAAATTGGTTGATTGTTATAGAGTATCTGTTTCATAGATGTAAACAAATATGGTCCAATTATTGTAACCACAATCAAGTCCTCTTTTCCTTGAATGTAACCTACCGAATAAGATTTATATCTTGTTTGTTCTTACATGAGCAACACAAAAGGGGCCACATGTGGAGCAGGATAATCTTATCCTCCCAGAGCACCTTCACATCTTAATGGAAATGTGAACTAAGTTTCTAAGTTGATGTGAGAAAAGAGGCATAGCTAGTCTTTTGGAGATGTGTCAAATGATTGCTGTTACTTATATTCAAATTCAAAATAGATAAAATTATTTCTTTCATTTAAATTAAATAAAATCTGTCCTGAAATATATTTGTACCTGCTCAGTAATGGTGTCCAAGGATGATGTTGCCTCATCATATACAATGATAGGGGGATTCTTTAATATAGCTCTAGCGATAGCTACTCTCTGCTTCTCACCACCTAAACATATTTTTATAGTGATTAAGATTATAACACAATGTTGCCTGCTTTACCCCTTTTTTTGACATTATAACCTATTATGTTCCTTTGTTTTGTTCATGCATTGTTGTCAATATATTGGAATTATTACGACTGTCATACATAGTGAGAGGGAGGTTTAGCTAGCTATTAAACCAGGTTCAATCCACAACTTTTCTACATAAGAAAATGCCTGTACCAAGGCAGAAATATGACAGTTGTCTATTCTTTTGAGTTTTTGTGTTTGCCATTTGATTAGAAACTTTCTGTTTTGAAATTTCCTCGGAGTTCAGTATTTTTGTGATTTTACTTTTTTTGTTACATATCTTACATTAAACAGTTTTTCATAAGGGCTATTCCAGAAAAAAATGTATGGGGGTTGGGGGGTTGGAAGGCACATTATATTAATAATACATGGGTGATGGGTATCAGAGCAACTTTACACACTATAATTCTCAATTACAATTGTCTGGGGGGTGGTTGCTGACAAAAACTGCCTTCCAACCCCTCCATACATTTTTTTCTGGAATAGCCCTAAAATAAATTGTAATTTTGATTTAATAAAATTTTTTAACAATACATCATGATACATGCTAGATATAAAATCAAATAATGCATATTCAATGAAACTAATGATTACCAGATAATATCAATCCCCTCTCTCCTACTAAGGTTTCATACTGATTTGGAAATCGGGTCATGACGGAATCATGGAGTTTGGCAACTCTAGCAGCTTCATACACTTCTTCAGCAGTTTTCTCTAAGTCCCCATACTGAATATTACTGAATACAGTATCATGGAATAAAATGCAGTCCTAAAATACATAATCACATTTATAAATCAAACCATTTAAAGGCCAAAAATTTAGGCAGTGGTAAAAAAGCCATTTCTCTACTAAGAATAAAAAAGAAATTCTGTGGTTTCATTGGTCAAAATTAAATTTTCTTGTTTTTCTCTAAATTTCTCCTTGTTAGTCATGAAAAAAGTTCATGATGCCTTATGGCGTTACATAAAAAGAACACATATTTTTGCATATCATTGGAAAAGACAGACTAACTGTGTCTAACATTCATTAGAAAAACAGATTCTACCCCAAATTTCATGCACTACAAGTTTAAAATATGAAAATCAAACTGTTAAGTGGAGAAAAAAGATCTTACATGTACCTGATGCAGTGGTAGAATCTAATGTCTTTTATTGTATATCTTAATGCTTCATGATTAGTTGATCAATTGATGATATATTCAAAGATACCTCGCTATCAAATGACCAAAGGACAAATCAAAGACTGTTAAGTAAATACAATTTTGATTTTTAATTGACTGATCAAAATTCTCTTTGAATAATAAAATTTTGGGAAAAACTTTTTCAAAGACTACATCTTATAAAACTATACCATTAATTGCAATAAGCATCAATACCTGAGGTACTACACCAATAGCTTTACGTAGACTATGTAAATCCACCGCATCAATGGATTGGTTGTTGATATGTATAGATCCTTGCTGTGGATCAAAGAAACGAAACAGCAAACGAACGATTGTGGATTTCCTGAAAAAAGTAGGATTTTACAATCATAAAACTATATTTAAAACTGAAATAACAATGTCTTTAGTTGACTCTGCACTTGAATTTAAGGAATATAATCAGAGGAAATAATGATATTTGGATGAGCATGAGTCTCCTCTGTTAACATTATATTTTTTCTAAATATCTAAGATTCTGTTGTCAAATTAGTATAAATGTTGTTTCGTTTATCTTCAGATTTATAAATTGTTATTTACTTTATCCCAAGTGTTGGGACCTCAAAGGCCGAGTGGTCAAAGTAGTTTAACTACTACCACTTCCCTGTCAACACTGAGGTTGTGAATTCGAATCCTTGATAGGGTTGGTGCACACCATTCCAATCTTAAATGTCTAGTATTGTCAGTTTTCCTACCGAAAATAAGTGATTCTCTCTAGGGACTCCTGAAGGCTTCCTCCACATGCAATAATGACCACCATGAAATTGCACAACAGTGTTGAAAGTGGTGTTAAACCCTAATCAATAATATTTCACATGTTAACAAATCCACAAAAATTGGTATCACAAGAATAATAACAAATCCCAGTATACTTTTTATTTATTTATTTTCGTGGCTACCACTTTTCATGGATTAAGAAAACTTGCATGTTTGTGGATATTTGATTTTGTGGTTTTGCAAATTTTACATGCAAACTTTTAGAGAATTCATTATTCATTCAATATTTAATTTCTTTGTTCACCTGTACCCTCCAAATTGAGGAAAATTGGTATCAAATGAATAATGATGAATCCACAGTAATACATTAATATAAATCAATTGTTATTGAACTCTACCTTACCCAGATCCACTTCCTCCAACTATGGCAACTTTCTTCCCTGAGGGTACATCAAATGATAAACCATTCAAAATGTTTTGTCCTGGTAAATACTCAAAATGTACATCCTTAAAACTAATGGCAGATTCTGTTGGTGTTGCTAATAAGACAGGAGCATTTAATTTATTCTGTAAAAATTTAAAACATGTAATCAATATCAGGCATCTGAAATGCTTTTCTTGATTTACCTTCATCATGAAATCTCAAAGCTAAATATTTGAAAATCAATAATGTGTAAGATTGAGAGCTAAATGACCGAAAAGGGAGTAACAAATAACCAAATTCATCTAAGGTCAATGTTAGTTGAAACCTTAGTTTCTTAATAATTTCTAAATTTCTAAAGATCAAGTTTGCTATAAATTAAGCCAGAATAGAAGTATTAACTAAATTAGTAAATATGATATATGTCAACAGTTTTCATACACCTTACTTATATTTTTTTTTAATTGCTTTAAATTTTTTAGACTTTTTTTTAGTAATGTAAGATTTATAATCTAGCCTTATAAAAGCACACAACTCAAATATAAAGAAACATGCAACACTGAATTGAAAAAAAGCTATATGTATATTACCAGTTGTTTAAATTTCATCTCATTTTTGTAAAAAAATGAAAAATTAAAGGGCAAAGAATAAATTGAAAACAAGAATGTGTCCATAGTACACGGATGCCCCACTTGCACTATCATTTTCTATGTTTAGTGGATCATAATTGGGGTCAAAACTCTAATTTGGCATTAAAATCAGAAAGATCATATCATAGGGAACATGTATACTAAGTTTCAAGTTGATTGGACTTCAACTTCATCCAAAACTACCTTGACCAAAAACTTTAACCTGAAACTTGCACTATCATTTTCTATGTTCAGTGGACCATGAAATTTGGGTCAAAACTCTAATTTGGCATTAAAATTAGAAAGATCATATCATAGGGAACATGTGTACTAAGTTTCAAGTTGATTGGACTTCAACTTCATCAAAAACTACGTTGACCAAAAACTTTAACTTTCAAGTTGATTGGACTTCAACTTCATCAAAAACTACCTTGACCAAAAAATTAAACCTGAAGTGGGACGAACGGACGGACGGACGAACAGACGAACGGACAGACGAACAGACCAGAAAACATAATGCCCCTCTACTATCATAGTCGGGGCATAATAAAAAGTGGAAGTCACATCTACTTAGTCTGTTGGAGGTTTAATATGCTGAAATTGGGAGGGAGGGGAAAATATCTTCTTATATAATATAAAGATGAACTATAAAACGAGGGGGGCAAGAAAATTGACATGTGGGAATGCTGAAAAGATTAGAAGGAGGAATGATATCACAATGTCACATGTTCAAAATAGAAAGACATATTGTGGATTCATTATGATTCCTGGGATACTAATCTTAGTGGGTACAGTTAAACAACAAACTTTAATGTTCAATTAAGGACAAATTTCCTATATCCTTGTACATGGACTTTTGTAAAACCACAAAATCAAATATCAACCAAATTTTGACCATATCCACGCAAATTGATACCAACGAAAAAATAAATGCATCCACAGTAATTTATATTGATACTCTATCAAATTTAATCATTATCAATGCACACTCTACTTACTTTAATTTTTGGCTGTATCTCCATCAATGCAAACATATTGTCCATATCTACAAATCCTTGATTAAGATCTCTATATGTTGAGCCTAGAAAGTTTAGTGGTACAGTTAACTGTATAAGCAGGCCATTAACCATCACTAAATCTCCTATAGTCATAGTACCTGTTAATTAAAGGAAAATAAAATAATTTTTTGTAAACTATCAAAGATTTAAATTTTTGAAGTATCAGAAATGTTGACATATGCTAAATATGATTTGAAAATACAATTGTGAGTTGTATATAATAGATGTGTTCACCCAACTAATGACATTTTTTCCTTCTTGTACTATTATTCTTTACCAAATCCACATAGAAATGCCTACTGTAGACTCCTTTATTTTCATGAGCATGTACATTTTCTTGGATTGAGAAAAAATTGCATATATTTATGGATATTTCATATCTTGGTTTTTCCAAACTGCATGTACATGACTATAGATAATTGGGATTCGTTGAAAAATAAAAATTCATGGTTTACTAATACCCCAAACATCCTCAAATATTTGTTTCCTATTAATTATTTATCTACAGTTTCTGAATTTTGTATTATAATGACGACTTACCAGCAAGAATTTGTTGAGCTGCCATAACCATTACAATTGATGATCCTACACTGAAAATGGCATTCTGTCCAAAATTTAACAATGATAATGTTTTAGTTATCTGTAGTGATGCCTTTTCAAATCGTTCAAGAGTCTCTTCATGCTTCTTAGCTTCAAATTTTTCATTGGTAAAATACTGAAATAAAAAAATCAATATAAAACATACTGGTTGACAATATTAATAAAATCCAAATCAAAGAACAGTTTTCAATTAAACAATTTTGTCAACGTAAAAAATATTTGTACAACAAGAATGCGTCCATAGTACATGGATGTTCCACTCGCACTATCATTATCTATGTTCAGTGGACTAATAAATTGGGGCCAAAACTATAAATTGACATCAAAATTTGAAAGATCATGTCATAGGGAACATGTGTACTAAGTCTAAAGTTGATTGGACTTCAACTTCATCAAAAACTACCATGATCAAAAACTGTAGAAGGACAGACAGAGGGACAGATGAACAGATATCCAGAAAGATGTACAGACGGGAAAACATAATGCCCCTCTACTATAGTAGGCTGGGCATAACAAATTCAAGAGCGCACACGCTGAAATGACGACTGTTTTCTGACCACTGAAGCGGGATAGACAGACGGAAGGACGGACGAACAGACGAACGGACGCACAGACCAGAAAACATAATGCCCCTCTACTATCGTAGGTACAGGCATAAAAATAAATTGGTTTACAGTACATGTATTATGATGTTAACATACCTTAACAGCGGTATAATTTACCAAGGAATCGTTAGCTATATTACAGTACATGTATTATGATGTTAAAGGGAAACTTCGCAAAAAAATCAAAAATTGATATTATGTTCATTCAGTATAAAAATGCTCAAATTCATAGTTATTAAAGTTTTATTCCGCTAGATAAGCGATCACCATCGATTTTAAATTTAGAGTATCAATTGTCTGCGTTCGGCCATTTTGTCTTCTTTCCCGATTGATAACAACGATATGTCTATAAACCACAAAGGAACAAAACTACAGTAACCGATGTAGTCGTAATTGCGTGTTGATATCTTGTCAATCGTACGGTTGTTTTATCCGACTAACTAACTTGATACAGAAAATATTCTTATTTTTATAATTACCATGGTCTGTTGTTTTTAAACTGTTGATATTGGAATTAGGTAAAAAGTCAAACTTGAAATCATAAATAAGTGTTCCGTGAAAATTGTTTTCGAAAATCTAATTTGTTCATAATTCTTTAAAGTAATAAACTTTTTTTCAAATAAATTCTGATCTTCCCTCATCTGATCACCAGCATGGCTAAAGGTATTACTTCCAAAGTTATTGTGAGGGGTGTGAGGTGACACGTCCAGGTATTCAAGCGATTTCCTGTCGGGCTTGCAAGTTCATGCATCGTTTCACCTCTGCAGGTATTGTACACGGCGGATAACTTATAACATTCCATTTTGAACTATCAGATGTATAATATACAACTCTGTCTTACTGTCATTACGCTAACAAAGTAATCCAAAATTGTTTCCTTTTATTTTTATACACTTTCGGAATTATGAATCTGAATTTTATTTTCAATTAATTTACACAATTTAATTATTGTATCTTTATTCTCATCGTGTATTAAATCTTAGTGTATTAAATACAGCATACTCTTTCTAATCCTTTCTGTTTATCCTTTCCAAATAACAACATTCATACCTGTGTACTCTTGAACTCACACCTGCGGCTAAATAGCTACAAGGTAAACGAATTGACCTCAAGCCGAGAAATATACAGTGACCTTTACAAAATAATATACACACTCTGCTCACACATTAGTTGCATTGAAATGATTATCAAAACAATAACGGTAAATAGAACTGAAATATTTTCAGTTCAATATCAGTAAAAATGTTCAATAAATATTTTATGAAAAAAATCCCAACAATAATTAATGAAATTTATTCGAAAACATTTACTAGAGATAATTTTATAGGAGTTTAATTCAATCAATACAAAACGGTATATGCATATTCGTTTTCGTTCATTCTTATATTGTGGTTAATAACTACGACCATTCGTCAGCTGTGCGCTTTTAATTACGTATATTGTCGATAAGCTATAAGAGTTAAACAGATTATATTTTTTCCCAGAATTCAACAAATCGGGCTAAAACGTCACGACCCACTCGAGAATTCAACCAAAAAAGTTACAAATACTTGATTTTCTCCGTTATTAGAAGGAATATAAATTTAAAACTTTGCAAATGTGTTTTTTATGTTAAGATGAACATAATTAGATGATAAGTAAAAAATCGTGGAATTTCCCTTTAACCTACCTTTACTGTGGTATAATTCACCAAGGAATCGTTAGCTATATTACAGTACATGTATTATGATGTTAACCTACCTTAACTGTGGTATAATTTACCAAGGAATCGTTAGCTATATTACCCGCATCTTGGTCAGCTTTGTTTTTCTGTTTTCTAAATTTTGTTCTAAAATATATAATATCCAGATGTATATAATAATTTTATAGAAAAATTCAAATCCTGAAATCAAAATATGTTATAGAAATAAGAAGATGTGGTATGATTGTCAATGAGAAATCCCTCAACTATGTCATAATGTGTGAATTGTTTTTTTTTTTAAATTTTCATACAATAAATGTGTTGAACAGATTAATTTTGTAGGTGACTTTACCTATATTCTGTCATTCTAAAGGTAAACACTATATAACAACCCACACAACCAAGTGTTACTGCAACAAATCCACCTCCAAACTTATAGCCCTAATAAAGAGAAAAATACTTCTGTTAAAAAGTCATTTGCTAATGTGAAAATTTGTACAAAATTCAAAGTATTGCAATTTTTTTAAAAATCGTTTGTAAATATTTTCAAGTATAGTTATTTTATCAAATGGCAAAATAAGAAGCTTGATGCAGCAAAGAAACAATTATGCTACGATATCATTGTAATGTGATCACACTTTTTGGAAATAGTAATATAATAAGCCCACATGCTTTTAAAAGAAATGATTGTGAAAAATGCAGATATCTTTTGGTAAATCTTTGTACTATAAAATGATACATTCAGATCCATATATCTGCTACATGCATTTATATGTTAATCTTGGTAATAAATTTCAAGTACATCATTATATAAAATTGGAATGAAAATGGGGAATATGTCAAAGAGACAACAACTCAATGTCTCTTAATCTGATTAAAATGAGTAAAGATAATTTTGAAGAAAAAAAGAATCTCTACAATCAAATGAATAGTCTTAAAATTTTACATCATACGAATCAGTGCTATAGACTAGAAACAAGAAGTTTCAATAGTACATTGATGTTCCACAAGCACTATCATTTTCTATGTTCAGTGGATCATGAAATTGGGGTCAAAAATCTAATTTGGCATTAAAATTAGAAAGAACATTTCATAGGGAACTTGTGTACTAACTACTAAGTTTTACTTGTGTACTAACTACTAAGTTTTAATATGACGATTTCAACTTCATCAAAAACTACATTGACCAAAAACTTTAACCTGAAATGGGACAGACGGACAAACTGACTTACGGATGCACAGACCGAAAAAAAAAAACCATCATGCCCCTATGTGGAGCATAAAAAAAAAAAGCAACAAGCTGATTAGTTTGTTAAATAATTTCCATTAAATGCATGCTTTAAATTTTGACTTAGTTTTATAAATTAAGGATGACAATGGGTCACAGGTCATGGCTACAGCTAAAATAGATCTGTTCAGGACAGGATTACATATAAATTTGTAGTATATATCTTAAGTGTTATGAATACACATACCAGGATACCTGTCACTAAGCCAACCTCCAAGAACGTTGGGAAAATTCTAAACACAACTCCTTTGAGTACAGGTTCTATTGCCCTGTAAAAAATCAAACAAACTGGTATTAAGTATTTATCCTACTGATTTGACGAAGCTAGATTCAAACTTCACAAAATGAAAATCGGCAGGTTATTCTCTCCTCACTGCATTCAAAACAATACCCAGAAAAAAATGCAAAAAGATTGACAAAGTTGTTATTCACTTTTCTCATACAAAGATAAAGCTTGTCTTAATATTGCATGTATTGTGCAATAAAGAACTTGACAGAAGTGGAACGAGAACATAAAACGTTTCTATCCTTTTTTAAATCTGATCATCCTTGCCTTAAGAACCAGGATCAATAGCTTTATATACTTCTCCTTTGATTTTTGAAATCTTATCCTTCTTTCATAGAACCATAGTTCTCCTTTCATTTTTAAATCTTGATCACTCCTACCTACGGCCACAATCAGTAGCTTAAATTATTTTTCCTTTTATTTTTGAAATCTGATCATTCTAACCTTGAGCCACGATCAATAGCTTTAGTTAATTCTCCTTTCTTTTTTG
The DNA here is from genome assembly GCA_037788925.1 of Mytilus galloprovincialis. Lineage (NCBI taxonomy): Eukaryota > Metazoa > Mollusca > Bivalvia > Mytilida > Mytilidae > Mytilus > Mytilus galloprovincialis. Next base: position 36,690,473 of record CM075340.1, read on the forward strand.
ATAGATGGTAAGACAGGTCTAAAGAGTGAAGATGAACAAAAATATTTTGTGCTATCCGTCTTATTGTGTTTTCTGCTACTTCAGCAAAAGCAAAGTCCTGCATTTCCTTCATAAACGATGCTGTCAGTCTCACAAGGCCATCTGTAATGTAAATTATCATAGTTGTAGTTTTTAAAACCATATACCTCATTGATTCATTGATTAACAGTATATATATAATTCGTCTAAGAAAGAGCCCAACAATATTAGATGAGATTCGAACTCATGCTACTGAGATATTAAGGCACCAAATCGTCTCGCCCTAGACCACTCGACCAACTAGGCTCTATACTAATAAAGCTTTCATTGGTTAGGTATTGCCTTTCTCATCAGTTTTAATCTAGCATCTTAACACAGTACATGATATATAAAGCATGAAGATAGAATTTTTACAGATCAACTGAATTATCTGTCGTAAAAGATCTTACAAATTGATGTAGGATGCAGTCACAGAAATATAGATCAATCTTTTCTCTACATTTATCGAATTGATGAACAATAAAAAAATGTCTGTGGGCCCCGCTGAGAATATTGTGTGGTATAAAATATGTATCTTTACCATTGAACATGGGGTTGTCAACTGAAACCAATATTTTTGACATTGACCTTTGACCTAGGTTAATGTACATTAATTATGACACACCCTCTGGTGTTGGTTTATATACATGACAAGTATGAACTTTGAATTAATAACGGTTCTCAAGATGAAGAGCGGACATGATCTTTACAATAGGACATGGTGTTGTCAACTGAAACCAAAGTTTTTGACATTGACCTTTGACCTAGGTAAATGTACATTAATTATGACACACCCTCTGGTGTTGGTTTATATACATGACAAGTATGAACTTTGAATTAATAACGGTTCTCAAGATGAAGAGCGGACATGATCTTTACAATAGGACATGGTGTTGTCAACTGAAACCAAAGTTTTTGAGTTTGACCCTTGACCTTGCAAGTTGTACATTAATACATGTAATAGATGAAGGCTGGTTCATTTTGACTTTTTCAACTAAATTTGTATATATCTTGTTGTGCAATACAAATTGTGTTTCAAATTGCACAACTGAAGACAAATGGAAGATGTGAAAAATTCTGTAGAAGAATTGCTCGTCAAAATAAAATTGATAAAATAAACCTCTGACCATAGTACTAGTAATACTTACAACTAATTAACAGAGCTGTTGACAAACTTAGAATAGCAGTTGGTGTGTCATTTAAATTCAGTGTATCTCCAGATGCCTCATTCAAATTATCAACAGCCCATTTAAATATAAAGGGCACCATAACACTGACAACCTGAAAAAAAATCACCACTTAATTTAAATAGATTTCATGATATGTTTTTAAACACTGAACAGTAACATGTATATTTAAAAGATTATGGTAAAAAAACCTAGAGGCTCTAAAGAGCCTGTGTCTCTCACCTTGGTCTATGTGCATATTAAGCAAGTACACTGAAGGATTCATGACAAAATTGTGTTTTGGTGTTGGTGATGCATTTGTAGATCTTACTTTACTGAGCAATCTTGCTGCTTACAATTATCTCTACCTATAATGAACTTGGCCCAGAAGTGACATTGGAAAATATTTTGTGAAAATTTACAAAAAATTTACAAAATTTACGAAATTTTTTAAAAATTGACTATAAAGGGCAATGACTCCTTAAGGTGTCAATTGACTACTTTGGTCATGCTGACTTATTTGTCACTCTTACTTTCCTTTACATATTGCTGTTAACAGTTTATCTCTATCTAAAATAATATTCAAGATAATAACCAAAAGCTGCAAAATTTTCTTAAAATTACCAATTCAGGGGCAGCAACCCAACAACGGGTTCTCTGATCCATTTGAAAATTTCAGGACAGACAGATATTGACCTGATAGCCAATTTTACTCCTGTCAGATTTGCTCTAAATGCTTTGGTTTCAGAGATATAAGCCAAAATCTACATTTTACCCCTGTGTTCTATTTTTAGCCATGGTGGCCATCTTGGTTGGTGAGCCGGGTCACCGGACACATGTTTTAAACTAGATTCCCCAATGAGGATTGTGGCCAAGTTTAGTAAAATTTTGCTCAATAGTTTCAGAGGAGAAGATTTTTGTAAAAGTTAACGACGAAGACGACGAACGACAGACTACGGACGACAGACGCCAAGTGATGAGAAAAGCTCACTTGGCCCTTTGGGCCAGGTGAGCTAAAAACAGTATCATTGTTGAAATTTTCTTGGTGTAAATGTCATATGACAAGTACATGTATATTATGTCTACAAAATATCTTACACATTCATTTGAAAAAATGACTCAATTACTAGAATGGCAAGCTTGCATAGATTGTTTCTTAAATAATGGAGAATATAACAAAGTACATGTAGCCTGTTACTTTTCTCAATTGAATTGTTTCAAATTTTACATGTCGAGGCAGTTAATAGACGACTGATTTTACAGTATGGTTTTTCTCATTGTTGAAGGTTATATAGTTGCAGGTGCCTATAATTGCTTACATCCACTTGATTTGAATTTTGGTGGATAGTTGCCTCATTGGCAATCATACATTTTTGTACCACATCTCCTTAATTTTTAAATGGTGTATAATCATGATAATGAACATTCTAAATTATGGAAGTAAATAAAATTGTTTTTTCAAATTTGTACAAAGGAGATACACAACTTTAATCGTGTGAAAACTTTTTAGTTTTGTGAAGTTTTAAAAATAGATCAGAGCAATCTTTCCTTTAGAGTATGTACATACAATGGATTAATTGTATAGTTTCTTATTACCTTTGATCCAACTAGTAGACTTAAGGCAATTACCACTCTAACTTTAATTTTCACATTATTTTTAGGCCAAACATAACGCATCATTTTCTTCAACATTCGCACATTTTTTGCTCCTAAAAGAGCTTTGGTCCTTCTCCATCCTGAATTGTCTTTACTGGCACTATCCTTAATCACATTCGACAGTCTTGCTGTTGTATTAAATTGTCTTTTATCTTTATACAACTACAACAGAAATAAACACAAATCCAAAATTTTTGGAAGTTAGAGGTCTAATAATGTATTTAGCAGGACATCTTCAAAGACTTCATTATTCAAACTTGATCATATCTTAATAATCCTATTGTAAGAAAACAATCAATAACATTAAATTCCAATGCATACATGTACATGTAAATAAACATTGTATACACAAAGAAATTATTAAGAAACTATGGTTTCCTCACTGTCAGACAAAATCAACAAATTAGCTGAATCTTGCTATTCTGTTACAGTCGACCTACAAAATGTAATTGATCATCATATACAAAAATTAGGTCATATTGCAGTGTATTTATGCCCCTCTGGTTTTCAAATGTTTATGTACATGTATATGTTTGTATGTGCGTTCAGATAAACATATATATATATGCAAACAATAATAAATTGTTGATTTCATTTAACATTTTGGTTTTTCAATATCCATACCTCTATGGTCAGATTGTTGTCTCTTTGACACATTCCCTATTTCCATTCTCAATTTAATGGCACATAATTCCATAATATCATTTATTTCAAGTACATTCATTTTAAAAACACTTACATTTTTATTTAACCGGTTAGACAGTCTTGATAAGAGATTCCATTTTGGTAAATCTTTCCTAGCCTGGGTAAGATGACCTTGGTACTGAAAATAAAATCAATTTTTTTTATTAAAATGTATGTACATGTGTAAACAAAATGTGTGAGTCTTCCAAGGAAGTCTGTGTTGCCATGACTACCCACCAACAAAAAATATAAGCAGAAGTTGGTATTACTGTCATTTTGTATTTTCAGTCGATCTAAATTGGAAATGAAGAACTTTAAACTTATAAGAGCATAATCAACTTTAGATAAGGGCTGATTCAACTCACAGGGGCATAAATGACATCAAATCAAGAAGAAACGGAAAACAAAAAAATAAAGTGCAGTCCAGTACACATTCAATCAGAGGTAATGCTTATACAAATCATTTTTATCTACTTGAAGATGTAAGCAATATTTCTTTGTATTTATAAAAGTCTCATTTGTTAAATATATACATTTTAGATTATTTTTAAGGTTTAAATTATCTCCCCTTATTAATAAGGTAAATACCACCTGTTAAATTGAGCAGAAATTATCTTTGATTCAAATAAATAAATACTCGGCATGAGTAAAGTTTTTACCCTGTCTGGTACTTCAGACAAAATTTCACATAAAATTTCATTGCATATAAGATAATAACCAGCATTGAAAGTTAACCAAACAATTTTGTACAGGATTAATTTCCTACAACTATATATGTTTATGACTCTTTATTTTTACTGCAATGAAATGTAGGATTAATTTCCTAAAACTATCAAACTATTTTTTCCCAACCCTTGTTTTATGCAACCAGATGTGATGTACTATGATTTGGTGGTATTTGCAACTTAATATAAAGCCAAAGGACATGAAAGGTCTGCAACACAGAGCCTTAGCTCTCACCAAAAAGTAAGCTACAAATATATAAGGGCCATCAAAAATGACTGTAAATACCATTCAATTGGGAAAACCAATTAAGGTCTAATCTATATAACAAACGAGAGACACATCTACAGCTCAGGTGGATTTTGCTTTGTCCACCCGTCCACAGTAGGAGTGGGCACCGGCTGGGCAAAATTTCTAGCTTGTCCACTCTGCCCACCCATAGGAGTGGGCATGCACATTCTTTTGTTTAATCAAAAGACTGGCAAGTACAGTCAATTGAAAAAAGTAGATAAGCATTTGTAATCACTATTTTATCTACATGTAGCATGGGCACGGGTTGAAAAAGCAAAATCCACCCAGACTGTTGTGTATAAACTACATTAACAAACGACAACTACTGAGAAATTATGATCCGTTTACTTTACCAGTTTACATTATTACAAAAAAATCATATATACATTTATCATAATATGAACTGATGAAATACAATTTAAATATTCATTTTCATTCCATATTTTCTTTTTATTGGGGCAGACTTGGGACCTTTCTGATCCTTTCTGTCATGTGCCATGGTAGTTTAAATAATTATGACATCTTGAAAGGCTATTATATTTTTGTCTTTGAGGCCTCTATCGACAGGAAGGCGTCAAAACAAAAAAAATAAAATAGCCTTCCAAGACGTCATAATTATTTAGACTATAGTCCCATGGGCCATGGCCTTGGGTAAACTGCTACTTTACGGGTGCCACATGTGGAGCAGAATCTGCTTACCCTTCCGGAGCACCCGAGATCACCCGTAGTTTTTTGTGGGGTTTGTGTTGTTTATTCTTTAGTTTTCTATGTTGTGTCATGTGTACTCTTGTTTGTCTGTTTGTCCTTTTCATTTTTAGCCTTGGCGTTGTCAGTTCATTTTCGATTTATGAGTTTGACTGTCCCTCTGTTATCTTTCGTCCCTCTTTTAGTACTTACAAGGAGTTTTGACCATGTTATTTTCTCACATCTAAGGAGTTTTTGGTTGTTTTGAAGAATACCCCTTGGAGTAGACCTCTTAAAGATGCATGCTAATTCGTTTGAACCACTGTGAAGATAATTCACATATAAAAGTCTGGTCAATGCCATAATGACACATGAATAAGACAGCAACGTGACAGTGACAAGTATCACAAGAATAACAAAGTCAGTTCTGTCCCTTGAGCACTTCCGGTTTCAATTTGTTCTAGCAATTAGTCCGCTTACATCTTTGCAGTGACTTTTATGGTTTAAATCGGGATAATCTTAGCGAGTAAAGCTTTTCCAAAATATATAAAATAGTTTTTGAACTATTTCACTACATGAATTACGCCATATCGTAATTCCTACATTGGGTTTTCTTATGAACTATATTCTCGCGTATATTAATTTTCATTTGTGACGTGTCAAACAAAAATATTGCGGGGATTGTGAAAGTAGACAAAAGCAAAAAAATGGTAGAGCCAGATTTGATACAAGATTCCTTGCCACATAATAATTATACCGACTCAGACCTTGGCTCTAACTTCAAGAAGTTGAGAATCACAGACAACGTCAGAGAACTGCAGACTGTTTTGAGAGACAAGTGCGCACGTGGTTTAATTATTTTTTTTTATATTGTCACGTTGCTGTCTTGTTCATATATATCACTTCTATTCTTTTCATTGAATGCCCTTCTAGTTATGTATATTGTGAACAACTATTTCAGATCATGTCAGGAAAGCAGCTCTTCATAATTTCAGAAAAAAAACTATTGCTATTGCCTTAATTATTATTAATTAATGTAAATTTCTGTCATTAGGGTTAAACATGTTAAATTTTATGAAAGTAGTATCAAAATATTTTTTAAGGGGAGCAATTTACTTTATGTTCAGAACTTAGTTGGAAATTAACTTTTATTAATATTGACTTGTGTAGTCTTGAGAAAACTTTTTCATCAACAGCTGTCAGACAACTGATGAACTGTTAAAATTTTCTTTTTCTATCAGAATTGTTTGTTATTTATCATTTTTGTAGTACATCTCTGATAATATGGTCAATCTAATCTTGTCATTTGACTTTCTTCCATAAATAGTGAAAGAAGAGTAAATACAAAAAAAATGTAATATAAACCCCTGATGATCAGTCAGGTGTGGGAAGATTGAGGTGAATAAATAGCAAATTATGTTTGGTAGTTTAAACATCATTTGCAACTGTACAATGCTACAAAAAATACATTTGCAATGAGAACTAAGGCCAAATGGAAATGAGACAATATCTGAAAAAGTCTAATTTTTGGAAATAAGAAAAAACATTTTTTTTTTTTTAGACCCAGTATTTTAATAGCACAAATCGAAGAACACACATTGGGAATCTAGGAACTGTTGTCTGTAATTCAAACAATTGTTTAATAAGGAAACAATGGCTATTTTAAAAATGGTACAAAACAAATCCAGTTCTTTCCTGTTACCAAAGTGAATCAATTTTAAAAAGTTTCTAATGGGAATAAGGAATAAGTTTAAGACAATATTTGTGGTTTACTGGTATATCCTGCAATAGTTTATCAAATGCCAATTATTGATTTTAGCATTTGCAATACAAAAGGTTTAGAAATATACTTAAATATAGTCAGATATGTCTGTAACATGAAAGAATCTTGAGTAACAGCACAACGGTAACAGGACAGAGTTGGTAACAGAAAGGATTTTTCTGCTTTATTTTAAAGTTTAAGAAAAATACATCATTTTAAATTGGTCACAATTGGAAGATAACAGCAAACAATGTCATTTATCCTTTGACACTGTATTTGCAAGATGAAAAATCTGCCTAGGTAAGGAAAAATTCTAAAATAAATTCCTTTCTGTTACTATCTACTAAACTAGAATTGCACAATGTTCTCTGCTGTTATCAAAAGCAAAAAACCTATTTTTTTATTAAATATACTGTATATTATTTAAAAATTTATTTAATATGGTGGTGATACCTTATATTAAATAAAATGGTTGGCATATAGTAGATTAACTTTTCGATTCTTCAGTGAAATTGTCTTGAACATCCTTCCTGTTACTGATGATGGTTATGCTGTTACTTTTTATCAGGTAACATGACAGAACGTAACAGAAAGGAATTACGCGATAGTTTTTGTCCTTTTTATCACATTAAATGTAAGTGTATTTCCTGTGACATATAACTTTTAAAAAGATGATATAAAAACACACTTAATGCTGTGGTGCACACTTAAAAATATTCTCAGAAAGTGTAAGAAAAGGCTGTAACAGGATAGAACACCAATAAGTATTTTTCTATAAATTCTTACCTTGGATGGGCTTGAATTTTCAAACCTGGCCACCTTTCCAACTATTTCTTTGTACTAATGCATTCAGGAAATGATGCTCTTCACAATACATAATGGGAAAATAACTCTTGGTCTTGTAAACGTTTCCACAGGTAAAAAAAAACCAGTGGTAACAGGAGGGAAATCACCCCTGGGGACAAATTTTTTTTCTCTTAAAATTTGCAAAATTTTATTACATGCTATAGTTATAATATAAAAAGACAAATTAGGGGCAAGTTTATTATATAATATATCAAATATGTGAGAATCGGACGCCTGTTTAATTAATTTGGATATTATTTGAATGATTTAGTTTTCAAAAAAACACAGGGGACAACATGATTTTAGGGGGGGTTGAACATTTAAATTACAATATTTTATTGGAAGAAATATAAGAATGAGTGTTTAATTGGCAGGCCATGGTGCATTATATAATTTAGTTTATACTGAAACTTAAAATTTTCAAAAAAGATGGTTGAATAAAAAAATAATTGCTGGTGAAGTGCGGGACATGGAAATTAGACTTTTTCAGATATTGTCTCAAATACATATGGGGTTCCTGTTACATCCTTTTAAAAAATAGGGTCTGTAGGTTGGCAATTTTATTTTATTTTTTTCTAAATTTTTATTTTGGATTGTCTAAATCTGGGAAAAAAATTTGTGTGTTCACTGAAATTGATTCTGGTATTATATACGTCCCAACCCTAACAGATACTTTTGATTGAAATTCAGATGACAGAAATCTGTGATTTTAATTATTTAAATTCACAATCAAAATTTGATCATTTGAAAATTATTTTTTTCAAAGATGAAAAAAAAGTTCTAGGGTCGGGAGTTTTAAACTAGGGTCAGTCTGGTACAGTGTTCTCCCCAGGCCGTTTTAGCGCCGCGATTTTCAGCGCTATATCAATTTCCCGCTGTCCTATTGCACTTACCGCAGCGCTATCCCACTCAACCGCGTCGCTATATTTTTTTTCGCATTTTTTTCAAATTTCCCGCTTATTTTACTCTTCGGATCACGTGATTGACTGGTTTACGATTTTTGAATGAATTATTTCCGTTGTATTAAAGTAACTCCGCGGGACCAGTCTAATAAAAATGGCGTCTTTGAAAGATCAAAATAAACAAAGATTTCGACATCGACATCTATTTTTTCAATTAAAAGAATATATAGAGGCATATATGAATGAAATGAGATGAAATGAATTGACCGCATTTCCCGACGACACTCACAAACTTGTTTTACGAACATTGAACAAACGATGATTTTCAAAACGATCAAACACAGGGGTTTGTTGCAAATTATTTGCAGGGTTTACTATCAATACGAACCTGGAAAATGAGCAAGTCTTTTAAGTATTAATTATCACCTATTCAAACTTATAATGGTTTAGTCAGAAATTCTACCATTTGAAAACAATTGAGAGGATATGATTAGAAAAACAAACCCTAAGCTGATACGACTTGAGAAATTTCACTTTCTCGATGTTCAGCTTGGATGAGGCTATTTAAATATTATTAAAGGTTAAGGTCAGAAAAATGAGAAATCTTTATGCTAAAAAATGTCAATTCCTGTCAAACATTGTAAGGTAAACTGTACACTGCTACAGTGGGTTACAAAACCAAACAGAAGCTGACAATGACTTTATTGTTGGTCCTAAATCTTCACATAGGTAGTCTGGTGTAGACCCATCATGGAAAAAGACTTCTTCAGTTTTATACACTGATAGTATGAGGATTTAATATATCTTCTTCTTCTATATCATGTGTATCCAGACAAAAACATTAACAAATAAAGGGGTACATTGTAACTATCATGAGCATGATGAGGACATCATTACAAGAGAAAACATCAATAGCATAATATAATAAAAACACATCAAATCAATTACAAACAAAACGCGCGCCGCAATAAAGTTGCTGAGAATTGTCGAAAATTACGCGCTTACCACAGCGCTATCCAAAAATCCTGGGGAGAACACTGGGGTAACTGGAACCACACATACATTTTTATTTGGCCTAATGTCATCACTTTGTATCATCGCCACCGGAAATTGGGTACATGCTCCATGTTGAAGGCCGTACCTTGACCTATAATGGTTTACTTTTATAAATTGTTACTTGGATGGAGAGTTGTCTCATTGGCACTCATACCACATTTTCCTATATCTATTATCTTTATATTTCAGAACCACTTCAAGAGGAGACTTTATCTTCTATGCTGACAGATTAGTGAGTATATATAATGTGGATTCATAATTATTCGTTGGGTACCAACTTTCTGGGTTTTGTGGGTACAAATGAACCACAAATTCCAATGTTCAATGAATTAAAATTTTCCAGAGCCTAGGAACACAGAAAACAAAAAAAAAAGAAATCAAATAAAAATGAAAATGCAAGTTTTCCTAAATCCACGAAAATTAATCTACATTGGCACAGTAATATGAATTTAGATTTGGAGATTGCTTCATTCCATACAATAGTGAGCAAATGGTGAGGTCTTCTGTGATCCTGTCTAAATAAAAGGGATTTTTGATAATTGTCCAGGAGACCACATCCTTACGAAAAATGAGACGGGTTATAAATGCAATAATTTAAAAATTGCATTTTGAAAATTTTCATATGAATTTAAACAGGATTTTACTCAATATTTCAAAACTGAAAATCACATTTTAGGCTGAAATGACAAAATCGCTATAATAAATGAACGCCATAATTTCTGAATTTACAGTACATGTACCTACATATTTATTATCTATCTATCTATTTAGATTAGATTAGTTGTCGAGGAAGGATTGAATCAACTACCATACAGACATTGTGATGTGACAACACCCACAGGTGAGACTCGTATAAACCACAAACTTGATTGTTTGTAGTGTTTAAACCTCAATACATTTATCCCATTGTATGATTTGTAGAAAATAATGTTGTCCTCAGTAAAAAGTTGTAACATTGAACAAATTATTGTCCCTGGCATTGCAAAACCTTCATGTGTTGTCAATTTTGTTATAAACACCCCAGAATTAGTAAATTAACATTGTATTTGCAGCTGACTCAGTTTCTTTAAGGATTAGTGATCTGTCAGTTAAATGTAAACCGATTCCTTCTAAAATTATTTCTTTTATGACAATTTTACAATCGATTTTAATATATTATTTTCAACTGATTGTTTCGTTTTTAAAATTATCTGTGAGAGAGTGTCTCACCTTGCAGATGTCATCTTTTATGTGCAGTGACATTGAAGCTTCCTATTTATAAACACATTGTTATATTTTATAGGTCATAAGTATGAAGGCTTAAGCTACCAAAGGGGTAACTGTGGAGTTAGCATAATGAGAAGTGGTAAGTAGGAAAGCACATGGTACAATTTGGACACCCCTTTGCATATACATGGAATATTCCTAATAGACCCCTTTCGATTTATGTCCTTCAACGGAAAAGTGCGTCAATTATGCCCACCTTTATGAGTTTATGACATCATTTACCAGATAGAGGAAATCTCCTGTATCCTTGACTATTAAAGTTCATCAAGCATCCTCTTGATAGTCATTATGCATGATAAACTAGAAATAATGTTTGTTCCGTAGGTACTCAATCATATTTCCCAAATGACAGCAGTGCTGAATATCAATTAAAAGAATTTGATTTGCCCAATAATTCGTGCAATATTAGATCATATTTTTTCAACTGCTTGCTAAAAATTTAAACAATGTGAGAACACCCTTAAACACACGGATGATGTTCACTAAACTTAATTTTTTGTATTATAATTTAAACCTTTTTAGCTCACCTGTCCCGAAGGGACAAGTGAGCTTATGCCATCACTTGGCGTCCGTCGTCGTCCGTCGTCTGTCGTCGTCATAAACTATTTCAAGAATCTTCTCCTCTGAAACTACTGGGCCAAATACTTTCAAACTTTAACTGAATGTTCCTTAGGGTATCTAATTTATAAATTGTATCCGAAGTTTTGATCTATCAACAAACATGGTCGCCATTGCTAAAAATAGAACATAGGGGTCAAATGCAGTTTTTGGCTTATAACTCAAAAACCAAAGCATTTAGAGCAAATCTGACAGGGGTAATATTGTTTATCAGGTCAAGATCTATCTGCCCTGAAATTTTCAGATGAATCAGACAACCCGTTGTTGGGTTTCTGCCCCTGAATTGGTAATTTTAAGGAAATTTTGCTGTTTTTGGTTATTATCTTGAATATTATTATAGATAGAGATAAACTGTAAACAGTAATAATGTTCAGCAAAGTAAGATTTACAAATAAGTCAACATGACGGAAATGGTCAGTTGACCCCTTTAGGAGTTATTGCCCTTTATAGTCAATTTTTAACCATTTTTTGTAAATCTTAGTAATCTTTTACAAAAATCTTCTCCTCTGAAACTACTGGGCCAAATACTTCCAAACTTTAATTGAATGTTCCTTAGGGTATCTAGTTTGTAAATTGTATCCGAAGTTATGATCTATCAACAAACATGGTCGCCATTGCTAAAAATAGAACATAGGGGTCAAATGCAGTTTTTGGCTTATAACTCAAAAACCAAAGCATTTAGAGCAAATCTGACGGGGGGTAATATTGTTTATCAGGTCAAGATCTATCTGCCCTGAAATTTTCAGATGAATCAGACAACCTGTTGTTGGGTTGCTGCCCCTGAATTGGTAATTTTAAGGAAATTTTTCTGTTTTTGGTTATTATCTTGAATATTATTATAGATAGAGATAAACTGTAAACAGAAATAATGTTCAGCAAAGTAAGATTTACAAATAAGTCAACATGACGGAAATGGTCAGTTGACCCCTTTAGGAGTTATTGCCCTTTATAGTCAATTTTTAACCATTTTTCGTAAATCTTAGTAATCTTTTACAAAAATCTTCTCCTCTGAAACTACTGGGCCAAATACTTCCAAACTTTAACTGAATGTTCCTTAGGGTATCTAGTTTGTAAATTGTATCCGAAGTTGTGATCTATCAACAAACATGGTCGCTATTGCTAAAAATAGAACATAGGGGTCAAATGCAGTTTTTGGCTTATAACTCAAAAACCAAAGCATTTAGAGCAAATCTGACATGGATAATATTGTTTATCAGGTCAAGATCTATCTGCCCTGAAATTTTCAGATGAATCAGACAACCTGTTGTTGGGTTACTGCCCCTGAATTGATAATTTTAAAGAAATTTTGCTGTTTTTGGTTATTATCTTGAATATTATTATAGATAGAGATAAACTGTAAACAGTAATAATGTTCAACAAAGTAAGATTTATAAATAAGTCAACATGACGGAAATGGTCAGTTGACCCCTTTAGGAGTTATTGCCCTTTATAGTCAATTTTTAACCATTTTTCGTAAATCTTAGTAATCTTTTACAAAAATCTTCTCCTCTGAAACTACTGGGCCAAATACTTCCAAACTTTAACTGAATGTTCCTTAGGGTATCTAGTTTGTAAATTGTATCCGAAGTTATGATCTATCAACAAACATGGTCGCCATTGCTAAAAATAGAATATAGGGGTCAAATGCAGTTTTTGGCTTATAACTCAAAAACCAAAGCATTTAGAGCAAATCTGACAAGGGGTAATATTGTTTATCAGGTCAAGATCTATCTGCCCTGAAATTTTCAGATGAATCAGACAACCTGTTGTTAGGTTGCTGCCCCAGAATTGATAATTTTAAGGAAATTTTGCTGTTTTTGTTTATTATCTTGAATATAATTATAGATAGAAATAAACTGTAAACAGCAATAATGTTCAGCAAAGTAAGATCTTCAATTAAGTCAATTTAACCAAAATTGTCAATTGACCCCTTAAGGAGTTGTTGCCCTTTAAAGACTTTTTTCACAATTTGTTCATCATGTTGACTTACTTTAAAAAATCTTCTCCTTTGAAACTGCTGTATCAATTTCAGCCAAACTTAGGCTAAATGAGTTTCAGAGTATCTAGTATAAATTTTATATTTTATTTCCTTGTATGTCAAGAAACATAGCTCCTATGGCTAAAATAGAACATAGGAGAAAATGATTATTTTTTTTGGCTTTTGAAGAAAATAGGACGATCCAAAAAACATTTAAATAAATTGAAAAGCCAAAATAATCATTGATGAGAGATTTAACCAAAAGAATTAAGGTGAGCGATTCAGGCTCTTGAGAGCCTCTTGTTCCTAAATCTTAGTAATCTTTTACAAAAATCTTCTCCTCTGAAACTACTGGGCCAAATTAATCCAAACTTGGCCACAATCATCTTTGGGATATCTAGTTTAAAAAATGTGTGGCGTGACCCGGCCAACCAACCAAGATGGCCGCCATGGCTAAAAATAGAACATAGGGGTAAAATGCAGTTTTTGGCTTATAACTCAAAAACCAAAGCATTTAGAGCAAATCTGACATGTGTGGTAAAAGTGTTTATCAGGTCAAGATCTATCTGTCCTGAAATTTTCAGATGAATCGGACAACCTGTTGTTTGGTTGCTGCCCCTGAATTGGTAATTTTAAGGAAATTTTGCTGTTTTTGGTTATTATCTTGAATATTATTATAGATAGAGATAAACTGTAAACAGCAATAATGTTCAGCAAAGTAAGATTTACAAATAAGTCACGTTTGCGCTTGAAACATCCGAATGAATAATTCAATGACAAAGCAAAAAAATGAGACATAATTTAAACAAAATGAACGTAGATCATGTCTCATAATTCCAAATAATATGAGGCAGGCATAACCTGTGAATGGGGACGAAGTCTGTATGTATTATTTTCTTACCTCAAACATGTTAATAAAGGAAACGGAAATACCGTAACGTTCCCGATTTCGGTTCTGTGGTTAGGGATTTAGCTGATTAGGGATTACACAAAGAAGCTAAAGGCGGCGGACAGTAGTAAATGCCGGAAGCTGGAAGCTTTTGGATTCAAAAAGTCGTTTCTACTTCCTTCTGATGAAACAAGTGAAAGAAGGAAAAGACCGACTCTCAGATACAGAAGTTCAGAACTGGAACAACTAGTTGACATGTTTAAAAATAAACATGAAGGAAAACTTGGAATTTTAAATAAAACTAAAAAATAAATGCTTCAGATTTCAAATGTGTCTTTTTAGAATTTCTATAGATTCTCATCATTATAAATAGAATCAGAAGGGATAGGTTGAATTTTACCTTTCAAGAGTAAAGTTACAAAGCTTGAGTGCATGCAAATGTGTCCTCAGACACATTCAACTTTTATTTTTAATCCTTTTCCTTAAAAAGATAGCTTATTTTGTAGGCAATTCATGCAGTTAATCCTTCTCAGAATGCAGGATTTTGCACCTAATTTTCAAAATTTTCTTGGGGGGGGCATGCTCCCAAACCCCCCTAGCGAGGCGCACACGGCTTACGCCGTGTGCCAGCCGTCGTAAAGACCAATCATATTTTAAACCAAACCATAATTTTTTTCCCAATTGCATGGGCCCAAGGACCCTTCCCCTAAACACCAGGAAAA
Source organism: Mytilus galloprovincialis (assembly GCA_037788925.1). NCBI lineage: Eukaryota > Metazoa > Mollusca > Bivalvia > Mytilida > Mytilidae > Mytilus > Mytilus galloprovincialis. The sequence goes on from CM075340.1 coordinate 36,705,773, forward strand.
TCACTGTCACTATCACCAAAACACAATTATGTCATGAATTAATCCGTGTCCATTGTTTAATATGCACAAGACCAAGGTGAGCGACACAGGCTCTTTAGAGCCTCTAGTTTTTTCATCTGTCTTGTTGCTTATTTGCAGGAGAGGCCATGGAACAAGGTTTAAGAGATTGTTGTAGGTCGATACGAATAGGAAAGATCCTGATACAAAAAGATGAAGATACTCGGGAAGCTAAAGTTGTATATGCCAAACTACCACCAGACATAGACCAACGTAAAGTCTTATTGATGTATCCTATTATGAGTAAGTAATGGATAGATCTATATATGGGATAAAGTGGTATATTGTGATATTTAAATTTGACTGTCATTCTGATAAACTTTTCATTGAAATATTTATTATGAATATTAGCATCTTAACCCGGTCATATTATTCTTAATGACTAAAACCTCGCAATAATACCTCACTTTTAAGTAATCATGTACAAGAGATGCTGTGAATTTATTTAATTTAAGTTTATATTAATTTTTGTGAGTTTAAGAAAATTTGTATTGTAGTTTGCAAAAGTTTATATACAAGCCTATTGGCAATAACATTCTATTTATGCTTAGCTGAATGTTTAAATTCACAGTTTCCATATACCCACAAAATCAACAAAAGTTAGAACCCAATGATTTATTATGAATTCACAGTTAATGTAGATAAATTGTTTCATTGCAGATTCAGGGAACACAGTTATAAAAGCTGTCCAGGTTTTAAAAGACCATTATGTGAAAGAAGACAATATCATCTTGCTGAATCTCTTTGTTACTCCACAAGGTATGAATATGATGCTTTAGAAATGGTGTAGCCTTACCTTGTGGTCATAAAAATTACAAGCACCACTACCTTACTCAAACTCAGAATTCATCCTATCAAAATACTGGGTTAATGTTTTGACTTGAGTACTGAGTAAAGTATGATGACTTTGAGCCAAGATCAATTATCATCTTTTAGATTTGTATGCTAGTTAAGAGTTAATTGTTAACTGCAGAAGACCTTTAGCTTGCACATGTACAGCCTTCAACAATCAGAAAAAAATCCATCATGTTCATACTGTATAGTAAACTATTAGAAAAAATCAGCATGACCAAACATGAATCAATTGAAATGAGAAAAAAAACCTATCTTTTTCAGTGGCCCAGTTGAAATTTTAGGGGCCCAACTAATTTTATACTAATACAATAAAACTTGAATTTACTTTTCATATACGAATAAAGCCTTTTTATGTAATCCTATGTGAATTGTTTGGGTCTGGAAAAGATTATGTGTGATAACTTCATAATATTTGAATTATTGCCATCAGATATATACCATAAGATTTGACAGTATTGATTTTAGATGATTTCCTACTGTTATTTTAAATCAAAGCCATCCTCTTATAAGTGTTGATCAAAAATATTATTCAATTAATTTTCATCGAAGATTGGTTATCATACTTGATATTAAGACATGTACTTATGAGATTTTGCGTTTCGCTTTTTCATTGAAGAACAAGTTGTGTTTACAAGTATTTGTCAAAATCGGACTTGTAATAACTCCCTAAACAACTGGGGGATGTATCAGTAATTCAGTTTCAAAAGTGGAAAGAAAACACTAAAAAATAATGAATTAATCGTAGAAGCTTGGAAAAAGAGATCTATGAGAAAATGTGTTTAGAGAAGGGGTGTCAAATCGTGACTTCGCATTAAAAATGCAGTTGTCAGACTGGGTTTTGGTTATTAAAATGACCTTATTGGTAACCAGAAATCCTCTGTTCTATGTTCCCTCCTTAATTAGACAATCAGGTTTCCGTTTGGGAACAGTTTTGATAAGGTTTTCGTTTCTATCTTGGGGGAATATAGGGTTAGGATAGACCTGGGATTCAATGCAAAATATTATTTGTCGCCAGCTGGGCGATCAGGATGAAAAATAGACTTGCCCAGCCGAAAATCTGGTCGCCCTGGGCGACTGTTAAGTTTAGTCCCTGCTGAAAACAAACAAACAAAAAATCAGGCAAATAGCAACAAATGACAATTATTTTGTATCATGTGCTTAAACATGTAAGGTGGTACACATTTAATTTTCATAAAACTTTTGACAAAATGTTTACTTTAACCCTTTGACAAAAATATAAAAAATCTAAAAATTTGAACCAACCACTATATCAGAAAAATTTCATTGGTTATATAGCAGTTTGACAAACACTAATTTTGATCATTGAGAAATGTGTGGTTTAAATAAAAGTAATCAACTGGACAGGAAGAGGATAAATTGAGTAAGAATTAAAGAAATTATTATAAGTATGACATCAGGTAGATAAGGTAGAAAATTCAAACAGTTTAAACTGAATAAATGTAAATGTTATTATTAAATTGCAATGAAAAAAAAAGGAATTTAAATACCAACATCACCTCTGACACTTAAAACATAGAACTTTGTTTTTCAGCTGCCAAAGCCTTAGTGAAAAGATTTCCCAACATGAAAGTACTGACATCAGAGGTACATCCTGTCACTCCAAATCACTTTGGAATGAAATATTTTGGAACAGACTGAAAAAAGAAGAATAGTACATCCTGTCACTCCAAAATATTTCGGAATGATATATTTTGGAACGGACTGAAAAAAGAAAAATAATACATCCTGTCGCTCCAAAATATTTCGAAATGATATATTTTGGAATGGACTGAAAAAAGAAAAATAGTACATCCTGTCCATCCAAAATATTTCGGAATGAAATATTTTGGAAAGGACTGAATAAAGAAAAATACTCTTGAAAGATTCATTGTACTATCAAGTGTGTATGGCTTGTGATTCCAGACTTACTACATCAACACTACAGGTCATTTGATGTTTATCAGTCTGATATTATTAATATGTCTGTACATGTATATCACGGTATTGATTGTACAAACCATTGAAGTGTATGAAATTCTAAAAATATTGTTCAGGCGTGAATATATAATTGAATTTGAGTGATATGCAGATGAATGGAGTGAACGTATTGAGTTGAATGGTCTAGAATGGTCATATTATATATTCATAACTTGTTAAAGAAAATAAGGATTCCCAAATTTGTACATGGAATATTTTATTCGTATCCCATCTTTTAATGTACAAAGAGACTTTTTTTTTGTATTGTGGATTCATTTATTTTCTTGAGTACCAATTTTCATGGATTGAGGAAAATTTGTCTTTCCTGAATATATGATTTTGGGGTTTTCAAAAGTCTGCCTACACCATGCATGTACACACCTAAAATAAAATTGTACTTCATTGAAAATTCATATTTACTCAAGAAGTCAATAATTTTTTTATTTCAGGATTAATAATGAATCCACAGTATTATTTCTCCAGTACATGGAGAAGCAAGCTCTTGACTAGGCATTTTAAACTTAAAGTTGTGTTTTAGATTTGTACCATGCCAAGTTTTTTTGGTACATTTATTGGTGGTACCTAACACTACAGGGAGATAACTCTGTAAAATCAGCTAAACGTTTTAATGATATTGTGTTGTTAAGGGAATATTAAGCTTCTCAATTATCAAAATTAGTGTTTGTCAAACTGCTATATAACCAGTGTAATTTTTCTGATAAAATGCTTTGTTCAAATTTTTTGAAATTTTTATATTTTTGTCAAAGGGTCAAAGTAAATACTTTGTTAAAATTATATGAAAATAAAACGAGCCAAATTATGTTTAGTGAAGGCGTTGGGTACCACCTTGCATGATTGTATGGAGGTTATAGTAATACCTCAGTATACATGTATCTGCTGTTTGATTTATAATGAATGCAATTTTGATATGAATATTAGTGATGTGTTGTTTATGAAGGATTGAATTGCTATGTATGATTTTTTGTCGAGCCTGCAACTTTTGTTACAGAAAGCTCGACATAGGGATAGTGATCCGGCTACGGCGGCGGCGGCGGTGTTAGCTAACTTCTTAAAAGCTTTATATTTTAGAAGGTGGAAGACCTGGATGCTTCATACTTTGTATATAGATGCCTCATGTTACGAAGTTTCTGTCAGTCACATGTCCAATGTCCTTGACCTCATTTTCATGGTTCAGTGACCACTTGAAAAAAAAGTTCAGATTTTTTGTAATGTTGAATTCTCTCTTATTATAAGTAATAGGATAACTATATTTGATATGTGCGTACCTTGAAAGGTCCTCATGTCTGTCAGACAGTTTTTACTTCATTTCATGGATCAGTGAACAAGGTTAAGTTTTGGTGGTCAAGTCCATATCTCAGATACTACAAGCAATAGGGCTAGTATATTCATTGTATGGAAGGACTGTAAGGTGAACATGTCCAACTGGCAGGTGTCATCTGACCTTGACCTCATTTTCATGGTTCAGTGGTTATAGTTAAATTTTTGTGTTTTGGTCTGTTTTTCTCATACTATATGCAATAGGTCTACTATATTTGTTGTATGGAATGATTGTAAGGTGTACCTATCTAGCGGGCAGATGTCATGTGACCTTGACCTCATTTTCATGGTTCAGTGGTCAAAGTTAAGTTTTTGAGTTTTGGTCTTTTTATCTAATACTATATGCCATAGGTCATCTATATTTGGTGTAAGGAAATATTTTATGATCTTTATGTCAGTCCTGCAGGTTTTATTTGACCGTGACCTCATTTTCACGGTTCATTGCACAGTGTTAAGTTTTTGTGTTTTGGTCTATTTTTCTTAAACTATAAGTAATAGGTCAACTATATATGTTGTATAGAAGCATTGTTAGCTGTACATGTCTGCCTGGCATGGTTCATCTGACCTTGATCTCATTTTCATGGTTCATTGGTCTTTGTTTAGTTATCTTGGTTTATGTGACAGTTGTATGAAAGCTTAGCTTTATACTTAGGACTATCAACATAATATCAATGATTAGTATAGAAGGCGAGACATTTCAGCGTGTGCACTCTTGTTTTAGTTGATACACTACCATAATTTCTTTTTTCAAAGGGCATCCATATATCAATCATTAATAGTTACCCTTTTCAGTCTGTACGTGCGTACATCCCAAAACTAGTTTCGGTCTCTATTTTTAGTTTGCCTCAAGCAAATGTTACAAAAATTATACACAATGACTATTATCACATTAAAGTTGTTTCAAATTTGAAAATATTGCTAGACGGAGCCACATATATACAATGACGTGTACTCTGAGTAACTTAAATATTGGTTGTAACATGCATGTATTCAAATTCTAAAAATAGGAGGGTTTAATGTAATTAATTTATAATTTGTGCAATATAATATAACTAAAACTCTCAAAGAGTGTTATTTTTCCTTATTCAAATAAAAAACGCTTTGTAAACAGACATTTTTCTGTAGCCATGTAGATAGAGCTATTAAACAAATTTTTCTATAGAATCTCACCATTTTAAAATGCTTCAACTATTTGTATTAAGTTTTGAAGTGATATTAAATTATTCTTTTTCTCAGTCCTATCAGTTTTGCAGACAGGGTACATTTTAAAAACTTATATTTGTTATACAAATGTAAAATGTTATATATACATGTGTTTATATCTTCCTAGGCCTAGATTCGGTTGAAATCTGGACAATTTTTATCAAATTTCAAAAAAATGTCTACTTTTGGCCAGTTTGCTGTTGTGCTATTTGATAAAAAAAAAATTACCCTATAAAAGTTCTATTACACTATCTTGCATGTCTTTTCATCAACTTGAAACTTGTTTTAACTTAAAAGTATGGTTTAATATTCAGCGACAATAAAGCCCATACCAAACTGACTCCTTTTGTTAATAATTTGATTTATAAGATGTGCAATTTACTTTCTTGATCTGTGGTGATGGATTGTTCACCAACAAAGGAACAAAACTTTGTGCTTGTTGTCTGTTTACAGTTTTCCATTGTTATTTTTTATGCTAATTTACAATAATATCCCGTTGTAAGGGATGCCTTTAAAAAGGGATACACGCTAGATGTATTTTGTATGAAATGTTTATGATTGAATCACATGTAAGGTCTTTAAATACACAAGTATAATATTATGTAAGATCAGTGCATAAAATATGCTTTTATATGTAGTTAAAACTATTTTGATATGGCTTTTCAAAGGAAACACGATTTTACCTATAATAGCTTCTTACTACATGTATATGGGATGGGTTTTGCTTATTGTTATAGTGCCCTATAGTCCTTTACATCATCAGCCTTTGGAATCTTGCGGGTAGTTGTTTTTTTATTGGTTATCATATCACATGTCCTTATTAATGTTAAAGGAAGTATGCAGTTAATATGGTGAAAGCTTGATAAAATGCAAGATCTGTGTATCTGCCATAAGTATGATTTTACAGGTGTTTTTCCTGTGCTTTTTTATCCCAGGAAGATTTTGAACATAGAAAAATTATTCTTTGACATTTTCTTTTTAAATATTCAAGTGCGAACACAGATCAGTGTGGGCAATAATTATTAAATTTGTGTTCAGATGTTTGACAATGTTTTCACAAAGTTCATGTATTGATTGTGCCCCTCCAGATGGTTTTGATCTTTCAAAAAGGGTTCTATTATATTAAATTGTGTTCAAATTCAATGGTGGAGGTCATCTTGGCTTTTCAGATGTTATGGTTAACATTCCACTATGTATGGAACATTATTACGTATAAATTTGTTGTATACACTGTTCATTTCATTGGACAAAGGTCATTCAGGAAAAGAGGAAGGCTCATATATTATACCCTGTTCTGAAGGAAGGGGCTTCATTGTTTTACTTGATCTCCGTCTGTCTTAAGAAAGTTCAATATTTTTCAGGAACTACGATTCAGAACCCCTGAAATTGATATCAACCTTGATGTGAGCATGCTATACCATGTGAGATTTTTTCACATCATTATCGCGTTAAACTTTTGCTCACTGAAAATTCATGGCAGGAAAATCAATAGTAAGAAATACAGTTCAACTTTTGTTTCTCATTCACAATATTTAACAGCAAGTAAACTTATATAATATCTACAAAGCAATGGAAATGACAATGAATTTATCAAAATGTTTGAAAAATATTTTTATAAAAAATTGTAAGATATTTTTTTTACATTCTGGAAGATATGTTATGTAAAGCGATGAAATTATTTTTTGTTTGTAATAATATTCTACAAAAATTAAAAATACTATATGCGTAGAATCTCCATGTGAATGTGAAATGGGTTGTTTAAGTTACTCAACTATTAGAAATACTCATTATTAGAGAAAATCATTATCTGAAACTGAAAAACAAACTAAAAAAGCTAAACACTTAACAAACCAAGGTTGAATTACAGAATAAGAAGTATAAATGAATATTACGTCCCACCTACGTTAGTAGAGGGCATTATGTTTTCTTGTCTGTGTGTCCATTCAATTGTCCGTTCAACTGTTCCGCTCCAGGTTAAATTTTTTTGGTTGACGTAGCTTTTGATGAAGTTGAAGTCCAATCAACTTGAAACTTATTATACATGTCTATGATAAGATCATTCTAGTTTTAATGCCAAAATAGAGTTTTTACCACAATTTAATGGTTCACTAAACATAGAAAATGATATTGCAAGTGGGGCATCAGTGTACTGTGGAAACATTCTAGTTTTACATAAAGTATGATTTATTTGTACATAGGATGAGAATATCTCCATGATGCTCACATTTCATACATATTTAAACCTGTTTTAAATATATTCTCATATTTATTCCTAAAATGTACAAGTATTGTTATCCCTAAACTTGTGGCTTACAAAACCTGCAGTCAATGCAATATAATTTAATTCTGGATGTAATGCGTCTTCTGATTGGCTGACGTTATTTTGTTATCAGCCCATAGACATAATTTAGTCATGTTAACCGTGACGTCATCAATGTTTTTTAGTGGTTTTCTACGGTTTAAAATCGAATTTAGAATTAAATTATAAGAAATGACTAATATTTTTTCTGTCTATTTGTAATTACATAAAAAATGTGTTGCACACTGTTTAATAACCTGCTACGCAAGTTATTCAGTGTGCACCATTTTTTTTTTAATGTTATTTCTTCATAGACAGAAAAAATGTTAGTCATTCCTTAAATAATATGAAGTTTAAAAATGGCTGTATTTGTTTAGATACTAGAAGTTCAAATAATATAATAATGATATCATATATTAAGGTTATTGATTAATTTTGTAATTTGTGCTGCAAGGAAATAGCGAAATTCTTGGTCAGTTTGTCAGATCTAGAGGTGGGTGACTGACTGCTAGAAAAGATGAAATAGAATAGGTTACTTTTTATTACATGTTGAAAACAATGGTTTTATTTTTGTATCTTACCAATTCTTATGTTAAAGTTTGATATGTTAAATGATACAACAAACAATATGCTTTTGTTCTACAGAAATGTTTATGCTATTTATATAGTATATATTTTAATTGTGATGTACTTTAAATATTATTGTTATTTCCATTTTTTTTTATGCTTTGTGAGCGTATGCAGTTCATTGATAAATTTTCTTATTATTATTTATAGTTTTTTGAAATAAGACACTTGTTATTTTGATATGCATTAGAATAGTTAAAATAACATTTTACCTGGCATTCAAAAACAATGTAGTCTGAGAAATTCCTTATACAGAGGATCAGTAAACAGAATACAATTTTCTCCTGTAATTTATTCAAACTGACAAAAAAATAAATTTTCAACTTATCCAATAGTATTAGAATTTTGAATTTTATTCCTTAAAGCAACATTGTGATGTCATCACAGATAACATTAAATCAATGCTGAAAATTAAAAATTGAAAACTGAATGTATAATGTGTTAAGCTGATACCCTTATATATGTATAATGGTATTTCATTACTTTATGTTTTATATTATTTTACTTCAATTGAAAGATTGATAAAATTAACACTAAAAAATTCTACTTAGATTCATAGTAAATGAAGAGACTTAAATAAAGGTGTCTACTGTTGTAAATGAACATGACAAGTGTAGTCTTTAAATAAAGAAGATATGGTATGATTACAACTCTCCACCAGAGACTTAATGGTGTATAATTTAACTAATAGGTCAATATAAGGTTTAAAACAATGAGCAAAACCCATACAGCATAGTAAGCTCTAAAAGACCCGAAATGACAAATGTTAAACAACTCAAACGAGAAAAAGATTGGCTTGGTTTATGTAAAAAAAATTAAAAATAAAAGCATATGATATACATTAACAAACAACCACTGAATTACACACGTCAACAAATATGTTAGTTTGTGATTAGGTCTAGTTTAGGGTGAATCACTTTGTATTTGGTCAATGTTATTTGATATGCAGTTGCATTAGCATTGCTAGAACTTATTTCCACAGATATTATACGGCCCTCAAAAGTCATGGTCTATGGGCTGAACCTTTTGCTTCAGTGATCCAAATTCTGGTGTTCATTTGATACAAACGTTTCTCGGATATTTTATTTATTTACGAAGTCAAAGTTATGAGTAGGAAATATTTTGTTAGACATTTGCACTACTGTTTTGTGTTTTCTTTCCCAACATACCCGCGAATTAGATGTTCTACAACTTATAAGTTGTACTATAAAATGAGAGGAAGATAATAAAATCAAATCCCAAATAAAAATATGGTTAAAATTCTAAACAAAGGTGACGTCTGGCTTGAAACTGTTTTAAGAATATAGGGTTATTGCATGAATATTGGGGAATATTGTCCCGAGTAGAATTTTATATTGCACGAGCTTGTGGGTGCAATATATGTTCTATGAGGGACAATATTCCCCAATATTCATGCAATAACACTTTTTGTCGAGCCTGCAACTTTTGTTGCAGAAAGCTCGACATAGGGATAGTGATCCGGCGGCTATGGCGGTGGCGTTAGCTAACTTCTTAAAAGGTTTATATTTTAGAAGGTGAAAGACCTGGATGCTTCATACTTTGTATATAGATGCCTCATGTTACGAAGTTTCCGTCAGTTACATGTCCAATGTCCTTGACCTCATTTTAATGGTCCAGTGACCACTTGAAAAAAAAGTTCAAAATTTTTGTAATGTTGAATTCTCTCTTATTATAAGTAATAGGATATATATATTTGGTATGTGCGTACCTTGCAAGGTCCTCATGCCCGTCAGACAGTTTTCACTTGACCTCGACCTCATTTCATGGATCAGTGAACAAGGTTAAGTTTTGGTGGTCAAGTCCATATCTCAGATACTATAAGTAATAGGGCTAGTATATTTGGTGTATGGAAGGACTGGAAGGTGTACATGTCCAACTGACAGGTGTCATCTGACCTTGACCTCATTTTCATGGTTCAGTGGTTATAGTGAAGTTTTTGTGTTTTTCTCATACTTTATGCAATAGGTCTACTATATTTGGTGTATGGAATGGTTGTAAGGTGTACATGTCTAGCAGGCAGATGTCGTCTGACCTTGACCTCATTTTCATGGTTCAGTGGTCAAAGTTAAGTTTTTAGCTCACCTGGCCTAAAAGGCCATGTGAGCTTTTCTCATCACTTGGCGTCCGTCGTCGTCGTCGTCGTCGTCGACGTCGTCGTCGTTAACAATTTTTCAAACATCTTCTACTCTGAAACTACTGAATGGATTTGAATGAAACTTAGCATGATTGTTCCTTAGAGTATCCTGCACAAAGTGTGTGCTTCGATTTTTGATCCGTCAAAAAACATGGCCGCCGTTACTTAAAATAGAACATAGGGGTCAAATGCAGTTTTTGGCTTATATCTCAAAAACAAAAGCATTTAGAGCAAATCTGACATTGGGTAAAAATGTTCATTAGGTCAAGATCTATCAGCCCTGAAATTTTCAGACGAATCAAACAAACCATTGTTGGGTTGCTGCCACTTAATTGGTAATTTTAAGGAAATTTTGCAGTTTTTGGTCATTATCTTGAATATTATTATAGATAAAGATAAACTGTAAACAGCAAAAATGATCAGCAAAGTAAGATCTACAAATAAGTTAATATGACCAAAATTGTCAATTGACCCCTTAAGGGGTTATTGTCCTTTAATGACAATTTTTCACAATTTGTTCATCATATTTGCTAACTTTAAAAAATCTTCTCCTCTGAAACTGCTGAATGGATTTGGATGAAACTTAGCATGATTGTTCCTTAGATTATCCTGCACAAAGTGTGTGCTTCGATTTTTGATCCGTCAAAAAACATGGCCGCCGTTACTTAAAATAGAACATAGGGGTCAAATGCAGTTTTTGGCTTATATCTCAAAAACGAAAGCATGTAGAGCAAATCTGACATGGGATAAAAATGTTCATTAGGTCAAGATCTATCAGCCCTGAAATTTTCAGATGAATCAAACAAACCATTGTTGGGTTGCTGCCACTTAATTGGTAATTTTAAGGAAATTTTGCAGTTTTTGGTCATTATCTTGAATATTATTATAGATAAAGATAAACTGTAAACAGCAAAAATGATCAGCAAAGTAAGATCTACAAATAAGTTAATATGACCAAAATTGTCAATTGACCCCTTAAGGGGTTATTGTCCTTTAATGACAATTTTTCACAATTTGTTCATCATATTTGCTAACTTTAAAAAATCTTCTCCTCTGAAACTGCTGAATGGATTTGGATGAAACTTAGCATGATTGTTCCTTAGGTAGCAATAAACAGTTAGGAAAAAATACTAAAATTTGCCCTTATGAATTTTACCATCCCCTTTTCATTGCTTTCTTGCAATATCAAGCTTACTGTTTGTGTTATATATGGGCATATGTATGTAATCAGAATTTTCCATAGATTTTATATCCAGTATATAAAATGGAAAAATATAATTTCTTTTTGGTGTATCCATGGCAACAATCTGCATTTATTTGTTATAAAATATTGCAAAAAGGGGGGAAAGATGTCATATATATTTCCCCAAAATTTGGCTAAAAGTAGAATTTCAATCGCTTGAAGTAATACCTTTTCTGAAACTGTGTACATATATCATTCAGCAAATCCAATGATAATCATATGTCTTTCGTCTCATTTTTTTGTAAAATTGCGTCAAAAACTTCGCGTAGAAAAAGAGTGTTTGTAAACAGTACATTAATTTCTGGACCGATGGCCGGTCTAGCTATGAAAATACGGATTGTCAAACAGAAAACAGCCCATAAAACATGTAAAAAATAATCTTGATGAACTTATAAACCATCTTTGAAGGCTAAATTAGCACTCATCTGTCTAAAAATGAATTTTATTACACAATAACTTTCCTATTTTAAAAATCCACAGGGGCCAAAATGCGAAACTAAACTCCTAACTGTGTATTGCTACCTTAATAGTAAATATTTTTTTCAAATTCTCCCTTTTAACTTATTTTCTGAGTTCTGCTAGCTAATACGAGTAAAATGACCTTTTATTTTTGAAAATTGGTTGAGTAATGAATATTTTATGAAGGTTAGCAGTTGACACTGAAACGCGACAAAAACTGATTTTAAAGAAAGGTGCCAAGTCAAAGTGTAAATCTTGTCTCTACCTCAATTTTTAGCCAAATCTTAAAAACTGTACCTCTTTTGTCAGTTTTTTAATGTTGAATATCTTAATAAGATCTCTGATGATGCAACATTGTATAAAATTTAGCAATTTCAAGCATAAAAATGTTAATCTTTATGCTTATTGCATACCAAAGACTTGATTAAAAAACTTGGTGATAGGGAATCAATTTCTTACATCTGATTTAACTATACATTTAATATATGCCAAAATGTAACATGAAATCTTGATAAAAACAATAATTTGATATATTCGCAAGAAAAAACCCAACGCGTTCAATACTTAGGCTACTACATGCAGCCCAATCCATCAGAAGCAAAAGTTAAGCCGATAGAGTACAAATATAAGCCTTGTGTCAAAATGTCTAATTTTGGTTGCTAAGGACTGTAAACAATAAAATTGACATATATTGTCATTCTTAAACACTCAATTTACTCAGAAATTGATTAAGAATCTAAATATCAATAGATTTGTGGCATGAAAAGTCTTAAATTATACAATTCTGAGCTTGGTAAGTATGCCATAAGGTAGCAATAAACAGTTAGGAAAAAATACTAAAATTTGCCCTTATGAATTTTACCATCCCCTTTTCATTGCTTTCTTGCAATATCAAGCTTACTGTTTGTGTTATATATGGGCATATGTATGTAATCAGAATTTTCCATAGATTTTATATCCAGTATATAAAATGGAAAAATATAATTTCTTTTTGGTGTATCCATGGCAACAATCTGCATTTATTTGTTATAAAATATTGCAAAAAGGGGGGAAAGATGTCATATATATTTCCCCAAAATTTGGCTAAAAGTAGAATTTCAATCGCTTGAAGTAATACCTTTTCTGAAACTGTGTACATATATCATTCAGCAAATCCAATGATAATCATATGTCTTTCGTCTCATTTTTTTGTAAAATTGCGTCAAAAACTTCGCGTAGAAAAAGAGTGTTTGTAAACAGTACATTAATTTCTGGACCGATGGCCGGTCTAGCTATGAAAATACGGATTGTCAAACAGAAAACAGCCCATAAAACATGTAAAAAATAATCTTGATGAACTTATAAACCATCTTTGAAGGCTAAATTAGCACTCATCTGTCTAAAAATGAATTTTATTACACAATAACTTTCCTATTTTAAAAATCCACAGGGGCCAAAATGCGAAACTAAACTCCTAACTGTGTATTGCTACCTTAGATTATCCTGCACAAAGTGTGTGCTTCGATTTTTGATCCGTCAAAAAACATGGCCGCCGTTACTTAAAATAGAACATAGGGGTCAAATGCAGTTTTTGGCTTATATCTCAAAAACGAAAGCATGTAGAGCAAATCTGACATGGGATAAAAATGTTCATTAGGTCAAGATCTATCAGCCCTGAAATTTTCAGATGAATCAAACAAACCATTGTTGGGTTGCTGCCACTTAATTGGTAATTTTAAGGAAATTTTGCAGTTTTTGGTCATTATCTTGAATATTATTATAGATACAGATAAACTGTTAAAAGCAAAAATGTTAAGCAAAGTAAGATCTACAAATAAGTCAATTTGACCAAAATTGTCAATTGACCTTTAAAGACTTTTTTCACAATTTGTTCATCATGTTGACTTACTTTAAAAAATCTTCTCCTTTGAAACTGCTGTATCAATTTCAGCCAAACTTAGGCTAAATGAGTTTTAGAGTTTCAGAGTATCTAGTATAAATTTTATATTTCATTTCCTTGTATGTCAAGAAACATAGCTCCTATGGCTAAAATAGAACATAGGAGAAAATTTTTTTTTTTTTGCTTTTGAAGAAAATAGGACGATTCAAAGAACATTTAAATAAATTGAAAAGCCAAAATAATCATTGATATGAGATTAAACCAAAAAAATTCAGGTGAGCGATTCAGGCTCTTGAGAGCCTCTTGTTAAGTTTTGGTCTTTTTATCTAATATTGAATGCCAAAGGTCAACTATATTAGTGGGAGATATTATGGAAATAATTGTGCAAATCGTGATACAAGCATGAAATTTGGTATAAAGGTTGACTAAATGATACTTATGAAAAATCCGCTGCTGGCCAGAAAAAATAATCATTTTTTCAAAATGGCCACCACACATTTCGGAAATGGCGTCATTACAAATTGGCAATAATTCATTAATCCTTTGAAAGGTGTGTTATATATAAAATCCAATTTAAGATTTGATAAAAAGTAAATGACAGTTCCTTGATTACGACTAGACAATACATAAATGAAACTAAAGGTGACTTCCTGTTTCAAAATGCCGGCTAAAAAGTCAACAATTTCAATTTTTATACTTTCAAGCAACTTCACAAAGGATGTAAATCCTTGAAAGATGTGTGATAGGTATAATCCAATGTAATTTATGATCAAACGTTAAAAACAGTTCCTTAGTACGACAAAACAACACATAAATGAACAAAAATTGTGACTTCCGGTTAAAAAATGGCAGCAAATACGTAGAAAATATTTTTATTATTTCCATCAAATTAACAAGTGATAACACTCTTTGTTAATTTTAAATGCCTAGTTTGGTTAGAAAGACAAATTGCTTATCTTTTAATTATCTGATAGTTGCCTATACAACAACCCATACAAGGAAGGACAGAACGGTAGCATCTACAGTTACCAACACAGCTGTATTTTCGCCTCCGCATTTCAAACCTTCCTGACACGAGGATGCAACGGCATTCAAAGAAGTCCATTTTGGTTTCCAACTGTCATTCTTTCTTTCATCCAACCCAAGTGCTATGACTTGGTACATGTACCTGTAGAATACATGAATCAGGCTGAGCCCAAACAACTCCTCCTTGATATACTTATCTTTTGATGTGCTCTGGAAAAGAACCTATTGTAGGCGGAATTGCATCACAATGCCGCTGCTTCCTTGCAAAAATTCACATCGTGCCTCGCTTCATACTTCAGCCAAAAAAAAACGTTCTTTACATCTGGAAAACCTTCCATTGTTAGCCAAGCTGACATCTTCCCTTTCTCACGACAATTTGAAAAAGTGCCACATCCATTGAATGCATGGACGAAAGTAAGAGCAGCTACACAAGAACCAAACGCATTTGATATGTCATGTACAGGAAGCCATCAAAAGGCGTTATTCCTTCCATAACCTATCCACAATTTGTTCTATCTTATTTTGGAATTGCTGCAATTCCTGAAATTTTTACATCTGTGTCAGTACTACATAAAATTACATTTTCATAATCATGCCGAACATAGACAAACATTTGTGTATATGCTTCTTCATGATTACAAGGGGGTAGATAGGAAGTATCTTTATTGAAATTGCAAAGAATATTTTCACCATGAGTAACATACACATTTTTATTAGTCCCTTGGTGTTCTACCAGAATCAACACCTTTCCATCTTGCACAACCTTGACTTTGTCTTGTCACAGCCTTTAAATTATTCATTTAGTAAACATCAAATACAACTGAATGTCTGCTTTTGAATACTTATCGATGCAAGATTTTATATAAGGCAGTATGACATCATTAGCATAATCATCAAATATTTGTGCCGAACTTTGTGCCCTGGAATTAACCATAGCTGCCCCACCAACGATAAATGCGTCCGAATTTGGATCAGCAAATCGCAGACTGTTTCAAGTAAACCCATTTGCAGCGATTTAAAACCACTATTTCAAGTGACATCCTGAAATAAAGACGGAGAAGCAGTTCAGTTTTTATGGATAAAGAAATATTCCAAGTAAACCTGTCTACTGTGACAAGAAATGAAAAGTCTAGAAAAGATATCGAAATCACTTTTAAGGTTATCTAGCTTTGTTTTTTACAAAGACATTTCCAGTTTAATTTTGTGGCCAAAATAGGAAGTTGTTCTTTTTTATTTGGTTATAAAAAGCAGGTACTCCTTCGTTTTGTTTGGACCAATATCTTGAAGTTTATTTTCATATCTTACCTTTTCCCGAATCAACAATTTCCTAAATGTAGTATTTTGTTTTAAAATCTGACGACTCCTCTAGAAATGAAGTTCCAAACACGTCATCACTTTACAATGCCTTTAAAGCTGTTTAAAGAAATCTTTTTGTGTTTTCGTAGAGTCTTCATTATGTCGTTCGTCTGTTGTAGAATGACCCAAACCTCTATATCTTTCAAATTCATCTTCTAGCATACTGACTCCTGGTCCAGGTACCATGCATCCATTTGTCTAAAAGGGATCTTCGGTTAATCCTATGGCATCAACATCGCCCTTCACAATTGTATTATTCTGTTTTTGTGCCTGATCAATTGTGTTATAAGAAAGACATTTGCTGGTCTTACGGACAGTGAAATTTTCATTTTCAAATTCCATTGCCACCTGAGGATGATGTTCGGGAAGGGAAGTCATATCTCGGAGACGGTCGGTAATGATCTAGCATAATTTACACGATCAAGGCCTAAAACAATACGCTTTCGTGCTTTATATGGACTTTTGGAAAAGTACGAAATCTCACTCATGAAATGAGCATAATACCAAAATCAGAAGAAGTTCTTAATTCATAATTAACGCCAGGAATTAAATTGTGGTCGTGATGACTCTATTTCCTTACACCAGTCTTTTAAATCATTGAACGCCACATAGTCATGACATAATTATATATTCTGAGTTGAGCTTTCATAATCCGAAATTAACAATTCAAGCAAAATACATGCGGTTGTCTAAAATGCCTGTCTAGTTCTGAGGGGGGGTAGGACCTTTATCGGGACTCCGGGATCGGGCGTTTTTAAGCTCGGGATTTCGGGATTGACCCTTTCGGGATCCGGGAATTCTTTTTTTCTAATTCGGGACTTCGGGATTAAGATTTTTTTAAATCGGGACCTCGGGATTTCGTGTTTTTAAGCCCGGGATTTCGGGATCAGGACCCCTCCTACCCCCCCCCCCCCCCCCCAGTTCTAGGTACATTTGAAAATACATAAAAAGAATCTGCTGTTATTGGTGTTGCAATATTGGCTTCAGTAAGACGAAATGTCCATCCCCTATCACGCAATATATCACCCAGAGTTTTATAACAAGTCATTTCAATGTGCAATCCACCAAACACGACGATACACTTATCTTTTCCTTACAAATCAGGTCATTCCCACTGAATTTGATTTAGGCATTTCAAGAAGTGGCCGATCTGCAGTTACAATTGATGTTTCTCCGGGATTTACCACATTTTCGCCTTAATCATCGAATACCTGAGAAATGCTTGGTAGTGCATACAAATCGCTCTTGATGTCTAGAAATAGTTTGCACATGCGCAAAAGTGTTAAACACATGTGCATCATAACCCTTGAAAAATGTTATTAAACCAATTCATAATATCATTAGAAATCTAAAAACACTAAATATATGTTAAACAGTTCAAATGTTTTTGAAAGAATTTTGTTACATTTTCGCGCATGCGCAAATAATGAATATGTCAAATATTAATTTTTAATAAATATGTGATGTAAGGAATGTATCCACATAACCAGGTAATTAGTTTTTACTAAAAGAAGTTCAAAGAAAAGTTTTTCAGAAAAATCAATATTTTCAAACTAAAGAAAACAGCCATTTTAGAAACTGGCCGTGGCCATCTTGAAATTTTTTTTTTTTTAATGGCCAGCAGTTATTTCTTAAAAAGTATATAATAATGATGCTTTGTGGTAATTTTCATGCTTGTATCATCATTTGCACAATTCCCTCGATTTTGCTTGCTAATATCTTCCACTATATTTGGTGTATGGTAATATATTATGATCTATATGTCAGTCCTGCAGGTTTTATTTGACCATGACCTCAATTGCACGGTTCATTGCACAGTGTTAAGTTTTTGTGTTTTGGTCAATTTTTCTTAAACTATAAGTAACAGGTCAACTATATTTGTTGTATGGAAGCTTTGTTAGCTGTACATGTCTGCCTGGCATGATTCATCTGACCTTGACCTCATTTTCATGGTTCATTGGTCTTTGTTTAGCTATTAAGTTTATGTGACAGTTGTAATCAAAGCTTTATACTTACGATTATCAACATAATATCAATGATTAGTAAAGAAGGCGAGACATTGCAGTGTGTGCACTCTTGTATTGTATAGTAATATAATATTTGAAAGTATAAATTGGTTTAAACTAAGATTTTGTTGTTGATGTCATGAATTTTGATGATTTATTGCACTAGTGCAATATTAGAATTAATTGAACACTAACTTTTGGTTACTTTCTGTGGGAAATATATTGCTATGCAATAATATTAGTTATATTCAAAGCTCTTGATAAATCATAAAAAAATAAAAGTATGATATTAAAGAATCAAGGTTTTCTTCTTTTGCAATTATGCTGTTTCAGATAAAGTTATGTTTATTACCTAAGTTCACTTTCTTTTCACGATATCTTTACTACAAGCTATTTAATTTTCACTATTGATAGACAGGAATACATCGAACCAATGTTGATAGAAGGAGCAAATACAGACAGTGTATCTTTTAGTTGAAGTTCCACTACAGCAGATATTGGATTAGTTGAGTAGTGGTTTTCGTTATCAGTTGCAGAATAACCAATGCTAACACCGTTCTTTTTAACATAGAAAGCATGATTTCGTGTAGTTGTTCGCAGATGCGAAGAAATGTAATACAAACCAGGAAACTCGCAAACAAATTTCCCACTGGTTTTGAACGTTGCAATATCCTTAATTGCTAAATTCAAATACATGGTAGAAAATTTGACGACTCCTCCGGAAAATGTTTGAGCTGATGATACACAAGCTGTGACTGCAACTGAAAGCAATAAACATTTTCATCCTAAGCATAACATTTTTCATTTTATTTGTGTCTATTTATAAAGATAATTCTATATTATTTTATAATATGCGATCGGATTTGTTCTACTGAGGATATTATATATGTATAAAAACTACGGTGATACAGGGAATACACAAGATTTGAAATTAATTGCAACACTTGTGGTGTAAGTACCCTGTCAAGATTTTGTGGTTGTCAGACATTTCTAGAAGTGAAAAGATATTCAAGTCATGGGGGTACATCTGTCATTTGTTAGAAACAATATTTTTTTCTTAATTAATTTAATTGCAAAATGAAAATTTCTCACGGGTTTTAATGAAAACATAATAGACATCCATACGTACTAAATTAACATACAACACATGATAAAGTTCTTACACAGGGCCGTAACTACATTGAGGCAAATGCCTCATGTTAGAAATTAAAAAAAAATTAAATAAAATAAACAAAAGATTGTTTTAATATCAAATTGTTTTCACGGAAAGCGTCTAACAAGAAGCAAGTTCTCTTCACTCTCTGGTGTCGTCCCTGCATGTTTTTCGTGATCCATGTTTCTTTTTTACTTTTAGTTATCAGAGTTGATGGTCTATTGTTTGAACTTCTGTGTCCCGGGTTTGTCTTTTGCTCATTTATTGTCCTACTTTATGACAATAGTCTGAGTGTTGATTTTCATTTGTAAACGTGTGGTTTTGTAATGTTGCATGCCCACCGATGTCCAGATATTGTGCGAACAAAATATTTTAAGAATATACAAGACACAGAAAAAAATAGTCGTTTCTGCATGGAGAATTGAATTTGATATCAAAGAATTCACAACTGGCTTCTTTTGGTTGATAAAAACTAGATAGCTGACATGGTTTAAATTAAAGTAAGGTCACCAATTTTCCGGTATCAAATAATTTGAAAACAAAGCAATAATGTATTGCCATATGACCATTTCCATTGATTGGTTAAACTTGCATTAAGTCATGTTCAGACCCTTTTACAGAAAATAAAGGAATATGGAGTAAATGTGCACGAAACCTAATCGCACACAAAGTCAATGCATAAAAAAATACTAATGATCAATCATTTAGTCAAAGATGCTGGAGGGTCTTCAACAATAAAAGAATCATTAATACCGTAAAACAGGGTCAAGATGGTCCCTAGAGTCGATTTAAGCAGTACTAATATTTAAAGCATAATACTGCACTCACTATATTTCAATCTAGTCATAAAAATATCACCAAAGTCTAAGCACAATACAAGACTAAAACAGACAGACAGATCCGGTATTAATGATTATGAGAATTACAAATTTCGTTTTGTCCTACATATCGGTCTTTTAATGTTGTCCATAAAACCTTAAAGTCTTAAATTACAATGAATCTATGTTTTTGCTTTCAGACCAGAATATTGCCGAAAAAAAGCTAAAAATCAATTGTGTTTCAATGTCAGAAAGAGGTCCGGGAAACGCTCAGAATGCACGATTTTGCGTTATTTTTCTCAGAGCTTCTGGGGGCCTTGAGCGGCCCCCAGTCCCCTCGCCAAATTTTTTTCGCATCGCTCCGCTCGGCGATATTTTGCCTCACTATTTGAAGAGGCTAGTTACGGCTCTGTAACAAGTGAGGTCAATATTAATAATAAACATGTATGTATGTAAGTAGATAGATAATTCACCAACGTGGTCATCCATGAGTTCGAATCACGGCGAGGGAAGAACAACAATTTCCTGCCACAAATGTACAGATTTGACATAGTTGTACTGATATTTATAGTAATTGTGAAAATGTGTTTTCAGCCGTGTTCCACCTTCACAATCGTCGGAGAGGTGTTATTTGCCTAGACGTAATTATTTCTGTGACTGTATCTTACGATCCTTTTACTATAGATATTGACAAGTTAATCTGCAAATATTTCAATTTTCATGCCTAACATATCATGTCCTGCGTTACAACTCTAGATCGTAATGACGAGAAAAGGTAAGACTAGGCCACCAAAGTCTTAATTATTAGTTCAGTCGTGGAAGACTAGTGTTCTAGAGCTTTGGACAGAGTACATGCTATGTTGTCTCCATATCCCAATAGCATAGTTAGAATCCCGAAAGAACATTTTCAAATTTAACATTGTTGTGCTGATATTAAGAGTAATTGTGAATATAATATGTGTTTTCAGCTATATATCACCTTTACTGGTGATACAATAGATGGAGTTGTCACTTGTCATAAAGTTAACTATAAATAAAACCAGATTTTACTTAATATGGATATGACCTAACTGTTCTTAAATAAAGATAATATGGTAACATGCATGGTGAATGGTTTGATTTTTTTCTCATTTCAATAAATATATGTTGTCTGTGTGTCTGTCCGTCCAACCTAGACAATTTGATGTTGAATCTTTATAGTATTTCGAATTGAAATAGTTTATCAGTCATGTCAACTTTCTTTCGTTTCACATGACAGTTGTACCTCATTGCAAGTATTATATTTTAATATGCAGAGCCAACATATTTTACGCATTCCGAAACTGTGGTCACACATGTTGATGAAAAGAAAAAAATACATCGATACGTTTCTATTAAACTCAAAGTTGAAAAGAGGTTGGTGATGAATCAAAAATATATACATAATAAAAACACATAATGAATATTACCTTTCCTGTTATTGTCTGCTACCTGTCTTTCCAGGTTCTTTATTTTTACGCCCTCTTCTGCTAATTTACTTTCAAAGGTCTTAATATCCGAAAGGGCATTTTGATTGGATTCCATATTTTGAAATGAATTTGTTATGTTGATCCTGATGTTATTCAGTACATTTCGGTTCATTTCATTCTGGTTGTTTGTTAAAAGCTTTGTTTGTTCCTCAAGCGATTGAAATTTGGTTTGAATCTTAGATGAACCTGTTTCAAACAAATTGTTCATCTGGTCTTCATAAAACTCAGTCTCATTCTTAATCTGAGATTTAAAACCATCAATTATTTCGTTGTAGGATTTGTTTAGACGAATTTCCTCCTGCACTTGCGCAACTTGCATTGATTTAAAAAATGTTTCTGATTGTTTCTGAACTTCGTCCAACTTTTCCAACTTCGATACGAATAAATTTTCCCACTTTTTTTATGGTCTCCTCATAAATTTCAACTTTATGTTCTAGGCGAACAAGTTTTTCTAGTACTTTTTCTTCAAAATGAAACTTAGAACAGGTCAGCAACGATTCAGACTCTGAACCAATAGAACTAGATACAGTTCGCATAATCATTAATCCAAAGAAAATCATACATAGCATCATCATTTCAGAATATATATTTTACAATACGGTGTATTAAATAACAAATATAAGTATACACTAACGAGAGGGGAAACCTGTTCCAAAGTTTCCTTATAACATCTTAAATAAATAAAATACGTGTTTTTATATCGATGAATGCATCCAGAGCTGTCTCAGTAGAATAAACACTTAAGAGAAGACAAGTACACGCTTTCTTTGAAGCAGTTCTTGTAAGTTCTTCACGATCATTAAGATTTTGATCATATGTTTGTAATTATTCAAGAAACACTTAAATTTACATTAAATAACAACTTCTTTCCTTTTTGTTCAATGTAATCATTAGTAGCCTGATAAATACTTTCAATTGCCACCTAGAAATGCATCTGGTTTTTAAAACCATCAATTATTTCGTTGTAGGATCATTGACCACGACCTTGGCTAAGAAAGGAAAGAATGGCACTATTGACCATCATCATGACCTCTAAAGAAAAAAAAATGGTTTTATTAAGGTTAAACGTCTTGTACTTTTAGGAATAGCATACAATTACACAGTTTATCAATGCAGAAGAGGTACATTTTCCTTTGATAACTTAGTATTGAAACCTGATTAAAATATTAGACGATGTTACCTAAAAATTAGAATATTTAGGCACATTGTATTTAAAAATTTATTGCAACGCAACTGGCATCATTGGTTGATATTGATAATAATGAAAGTCACAAAACTATATATGGAACTGCATCATTTAATTAGGTGCTTACACTGTCGTTACCCTACAATGGTATGGTATTTTTTTGTGCATCTATTAATTTCCACCTTTCCGTAAAAAGAACTCTGTTCTGATTATGTCCAACCGTTTAATTTTCTTGTTCACTTTTTGGTTTTGTTACATTATTATTAAAAAGTAATTTAAAATTCAATATGTTTAATTGAACACTGATATTTGTAAGAGTTATTCCCAAAGAAACAGTATTGTCTTCTGTATACACTTCCATAAAGGCCTAGGGATCTTTGATTTTAGAACCTATTGACAAAAAAACAGTTAATTGAAATAAAAGTTAAAGGTCAAGATCAAGGTCAATTATTTAGAAGTATACTTCATCAAACCTCTACTAAAAAAGGAAAGAATGGTTTCATTGACCACGACCTTGGCTAAGAAAGGAAAGAATGGCACTATTGACCATCATCATGACCTCAAAAGAAAAAAAAATGGTTTTATTGACTGTAACTTCGTTTTCCATAATTGTTTGTCAATGTTTAATTTTTGCGTTTAGGTCTTTTTCCTAAAACATCACACACCAGGTTATCTACATTTGTTGAATGGAATTATTCCAAATAAACTCACAACTAATTCTAGGATTACAATTCTGTATGCCAGACGTATGACACATCTACAAAAGTCTTATTCGTCCCGTCCCACTCGACCCTGTAACATGTTTATGTGTATCTGGCAATTATCATCTGTTCTTCACTTCATTTCCGTGGTGTTTTGGTTTAGTTTCAGTGGGTAGGTTTTCTAATAAAATACGTTCAGCAATAGCAATGCATAGGTCAACTCCATTAAATGAATGGAATGATGATAAGGTGATCATGTCTGTCTGGCAGGGTTGATCTGATTTTGACCCCATTTTCATGGTTCATTGGTCGCTGTTATTTATGTCTCCCTGGTTAAGTTTGTTTTCAGATAATATAAATCATAGGTTAACTTTATCTTGTGCATTGAAGGATTTTAAGGTGAAAATGTTTGTCTTGCAGGGTTCATCAGACAATGAACTATTGTTCACGGTTTATTGCCCAATTTAATGTTTTCAAGATTTTTCCTTGAATACACGATAACCAATTTGTCAACTGTATTTTTTACCCGATCTTGATATCATCCTTTGAATGATTGATAATGCTTAGTTAATATGAATCATGAAGTAAAACCATATCTTAATTTATAACCTTCACCTTAAAATCAAAATAAATTCTTTAAGTCGCAAATTAGATAAGATCGAAGCCAGAGTCGAGGAACAGGAACAGTATTCTCGAAGAACCAGTTTACGATTCCATAATGTTCCTGCACCAACTGACGACAAAGGCGATATTATCAAGCCTTTAGACACAGATTCCCTTATTCTTGGTATTTGCCATAAGCAATTGAAATTGAAGTTAGACACGAGAGATATTGGCAGATCCCATCCCATAGGTGAGATTAAAGACGGGAAAATTGCCATCATTGTACGGTTCCTGTCGTATCGTCAAAGGCAGTTGGTTTTCAGCAATAAACGCAAATTAAAAGGAAACACAAACGAAACTTTCATTGCTGAAAACCTTACAAAACACAGATACAATCTTCTGCACATTGCGTGAGAAAGGTCAAATAAATTCGTTTTGGACACATGACGGGTCCATATTGATTAAACAATCTGAGAATTCTTGTCCGAAAGTGGTAATTTCTAGGCAGGACATATATAAGCTTGGTGGGGAAGTCCTTGAAGGTGATGACCAGAAAGAGGATTGGACATTCCGTTACATCATAGTCTTATGTCCGTTGACCGTCATTTGTATAAATAACACGATTCTTAAATTGTTTTATCAATTTGAGTATATACACTAGTCTTGTATAGATAATTATATTCGTTTTCTATGTATTGCTGTGCTGAATATTTCTTTTCTCGCTACACGTGTTAAGTATCACGTGTCTGTGTTTGTTTATTTATATTTCATTTATTTGCAATTTAAAACATTTGACATGAAATTATAACTCAACTCTTTACACTTGAGTGATTTAAATAACTTATATACACGTGAACTTGTTACGCTCCTGTAACTTTAATAATGATCGTTCTTCAAACGTTTTTATAGCTTACCTGTATTGATTAAATGAAAAGATAGATTAATCTATTTACGTTATATTAACACTTCACAAATGTAGTACTTATTAAACATGTTAAAATTGACCTGCTACCGAAATTTCAAGAAAACATCAACGAATAATTCCTTTTGTACAGTATGCTCTTAACATATTAACAGCCAGTCATCGCTACAAATCTTTAAAAAAGGTAATCGTAACCGAACATTTCTGTCAATCTATTTTATGTCAAGTATCCTGCCCTGACTTTCCTATTAATGGATTACAACACATCTTCATCTTATTTATTCAAATTAATTTACACAATTGGTTTATACTATTTTCTACCGACTTGAGGTAAACTTGATGAAAGTAAACATAAATTTATTAGTTTCAGGTTAATCTTTAGATCTTGAGATGCAAACCACTATTCGCCAATGACATAGTATCATTGACCTTTTAGCCATGAATCAGTTATCAGTTGACGGATGTAAATTTAGTAGTGACTTCTTCAATATTGAATGATATACATTTACAATTTATATCTGATGAAAAAAAAAGAGACTGGTTTCACATATAGTAACATCGGGGCTTTCTACAAATTTTTATGGTATCGGTCTGTCTCATTGTTTTGAATGTTGTTCTGTAATCTTTAGATACTGATATCTACAATATTTTAACTTTGATGGATATTTGTTTTAATTAATTTAAAACTGCATGGACTTCAGCACGGAGACAAAAATATAAACCCGATTCTTTCTGTTTCAAGTACCAATAAAAGCAATATTTTATGAAAAAAAGCATAAATATATAGCTTTCAAGACAATAAGTTAACATCTTTGAATTAGTCTTCATGTGACCTTTAATTAATAGGACGTGTTTAGATATATTTAGGAAAAGTATGTCAACATTGAACGTAAAACAAGGATGAACTATTTCGGATTGATTCCATCCACAATTGAGAACAACTAGGGACTATGCAAACCATAAGATTTGAACATTAAACATGACGTTATCAATTAAACTTTCACACTGCATTTTTCTAACAATAAAGAAAGGAATGAAATTATTTGTATATACTCATTTTGCCAAAAAAAAAGCATATTTGAACATGAGAATTAAAAAGGCTAATCTTGTGTTGAGTTTTAAAATCGATCAGTATATATATTTCAACTTGAATTTCAGATTTCAGATTCTATTTCCCCTTGCTATTCACAATTTAGTTAAGAACTCAAAATATTAAAAATTCTACCGAAAATTATGAAACAAGCCATATAACTTCACAAATTTAAAAAGGAATTTTTGCTTTGGGTTGTCAAAATGGAACAAACAATATGTAATATTAATTCATAAAACTAATAATTTGATGTAAGTAACGAATATTACCTTTCCTTCCGTCGTCTGCTATTTGGCCTATAAGGTTCCCGCTATCGTCTGTTACTTCCTTCTAGGGTCGTAATTTTTGAAAACGCATTTCGCATTTCAACATTGGAAGCATTTTGTTTCGATTGAATGTTAAATATTTTTACAAGAGTTTCATTTCGAATTGTTTCAAAATTTTGAAGATGTTTGGTAAACAGGTTGTCGGTTACTTGGGTAACATCATACAAAGCAAAAACGTCTTGGTCCTGAGCAATCTTGTTATTGATTTTTGTTTTGAATGGCGCGAAAACCTATGGCTAGATTTATACTTTTTAGTTGCTTAAGTTCGGAAACCTGTTTCGACAGTTCAATTGTGGTATTTTGAAAACGTTTCATCTAATTTTCCTGGTATCTTTAGTTATCACGAAGAAGTTTATTTTCTTGTTGCAATATATCATGGTTAGCTCCCAGTTACTGAAATTTAAGTTCTATATTCGCCAGTTCCAAGGGTTCATCTGTCTATCTTTTTCGGAAATTTTGCCCTCAAAGGAAGATAGCAGTGTGTGTAATTTTTGTTCATTTTCCATTTACAATTAACCATCTGGTGTCGGAGGTCCTCTTTGTCTGACAAATATGTACCTAGCAGAAGACATTCATTCTTTCCTGTTGGATTTCCCGTATGATCAGGCTCTAATAAAAATCCTCTCGCTGTCGATAGGAAAATGAAGCACAGTAATACAATCCACATAGTGATGGCGAAGTTATATATTACAATCCGAATCAACAAGCCGTTTGTACTCTACGTTTATTTCATAAACTGAACAGATTTGGGTATAATATTAAGATGTCAAACGTGTTAGTTGTTCAATGCATTAAGTAAAATGTTCGTGCAGGAAGTTTTACAGAGCTATTTAGTATTTAAGTAAAATGCCAAATACCTGCATTTTGTTGTGATTAATATATCGTTGCTTTGGTCTTACCGTGTTTCTCAATTTTGATCTTTAATATGATTTGTCAAAAAATTAAAGTATTATTAATGACATTTATTATCTTTCCAGTATTTAAGATGTCAACTTTAAAGAACATTCCCACTCGCCTTAAAATTACAGCCACTCTGGTCATGTTATAACTGGGGATCTAAACATAATTCAACATGAAAATCTCCGAAAGGTGATTTCTCATGGTCCTAAGTTTAGAAAACCCCAACATATCAATTGGAACCATAACTTCATTCCATGGGCTAAGCGAGAAGAAGTTGAACTGGACACTTTGTCAGAATGGGTTAAAACTATCAGGTCTCTGATAAAACGTCGCATTCACAAGTTGAAAAACTGTGTGAACGATCGACAAAATTCCGTTTTCAGGGACAAAGAGGCCATGAAATGTCTATCATATCTTCATGATAAGTAGGTTGTTGTCCCTGCGGACAAAGCTTCAAATAATATTGTCTTTGTATGTAAATCGTATTACTACGAATGTCTTGTAAAAGAATTGGGTATAAAGGAGTACTCAAGTAATCCCACATACAAGGACATATCATTTGACAAGGACGTGATTTTAGCAAATCATAACTTCATGGCCTCAATAAACATTACATTGAACAGCAAATCAGAGGACTACCTTGTTTGTATTGGATACCAAAACTTCATAAAATTCCTTACAAACAACGGTATATTGCTGGCTCATCTTCATGTTCCACTAAAGAATTGTCCATTAGATTCACTAACATTTTGTCCGCAGTGAAAGAGGGTCTTCAGAAATACTGTGAAACTGTTTACTCGCGTAGTGGTATTAACCATATGTGGATTCTTAAAAGTTTTAAAGAACTTCTAGATAATTTTAAATCTCGGTCTTTTTCTGAAATTAGTTCTATCAAAACTTTAGATTTTTCAACCCTGTATACCACCATTCCCCATGTGAAATTGAAAAATCGACTAAAAGAAATAATCCACAATGCCTTTCAACATAAAAATGGTAGCATACGCTATAAATTTATTACTTTGCGATTTCATAAGGCATATTTCGTTCAAAGTGACAAACAAAAAGGTAAAACATGCTACACAGAAGAAAAAGTGGTCAGCATGCTGGAGTTTCTTATCGACAACATTTTTGTTGAGTTTGGAGGTAGACTTTTCCAACAAATTGTCGGCATTCCTATGGGAACAAACTGTCTTCTTCTTGCCGACCTCTTCTAATTTTCATATGAATCAGAGTTCCTCCAGACACTTGTCAAAAACAAGAGGATCAAAGAAGCCAGATTATTTAATTTCACTTTCAGATTTATTGATGATGTTCTTTCCATAAACAATCCGAAATTTTCTGATTGGGTTCCATTAATACATCCCCCAGAACTAAAGATTAAACAAACAACAGACGAGGCTTCCTCCGCCTCATTTTAAGACTTATATCTCGAATTTGACTTACACAGTCATCTCAGTACCCGAATCTATGACAAACGAGACAATTTTAATTTTGAAATTATAAATTTCGCCCACCTTAGTAGCAATATACCAACTTCACCTGCATATGGGATATATATTTCCCAACTTATTCGATATTCAAGAGCTTGCAGCTCCTACTCAGACTTTGTAAAACGTCCTCAGTGTCTGAAAAGTAAGTTGATAAACCAGGGGTATGTCAAAGAACGTCTCGTCCTTTTTCTAAAAAAGTTCATCGGAAGGTACCAAGACCTTGTTGATAAATATTCCGTATCAACTTCACAATAATACACGATGGTCTTGATGTATAGATTCTGCGCACTGATGTTGTTTATCATCTTAACAACGTGTATTATAGTTTTTTCATTTGTCTTTGTTCTATTATTAATATTACTTTTACTGTTGAATGGTTTTATGTGATATCCGTTTGATGTGGCTCGGTACTTATACATCTCGTCAATGTGTTTGTATTGTCTTTCATTTTTTGTAGGTGCGTTTTGTATATGCGACTTTTTGTATTTCTTTGGTTCTTATAACGTGACTCTGTACTTTAAAAGATCCGTCAGTATGATATTGTTCTATTTTATGTCATTATGATATATTTCTATTATGAATTACTAAATACGTTGAACCACAAACGTCAAAATCATTCAATGCGTAGTGGAATTAACTATTTGTGGAATCTATATATAAATTTTGGACTATTTTAAATCTCGGGTTTATCTCTGAAATTTATTCTTACATACTTTTGATTTTTTAACCCTGTATGCTATTTAACATTGCCTATGTACATTTTAAAATTGTTTGTATGCACATTGAACGACACATTTATGTGACGTATAAAATTTTCTGACGTCAGACACACAAATCAATGAATGTGTTTGAAGATAGATATTTTTGTGTTATGTTAAATTGTTCCTTTTAAAATTGTTATACGATGATGACTGATGTACCCATATTTTGACTATTTTATTTATTGTGTCTGTTTAGTTAACGCATTAATGTAAATATAACGGAATTTGATGAGACGGTCATCAAAGTGAGAGGGTTAGCGCTATAAAACCAGGTTTAATCCACCATTTTCTACATTTGAAAATGCCTGTACCAAGTCAGGAATATGAAAGTTCTTGTCCATTCGTTTTTGATGCGTTTTGTTATTTGATTTTGCCATGTGGTCAAGGACTTTCCGAATTGATTTTCCTTTAAGTTCAGTATTTTTGTGATTTTACTTTTTATTAATTTAGGACACAAAATTAACTCGGAGGATTACTGATTCTATGGTTTTAGATTAAACTTGACGAAGAGGTAATTAGCATCACATTTTTTCACATTGTTCATGTTGTTATGCAGAAATGTAGAGAATATAAGAACATTCAAATAAAATTAGATTAGAATGTAAACAGAGAATGCATCAAAATGATACCAACCCGACGAAAGAGCAGGAAACAGCACAAGACCACCCTGACATTTTATTGTACAAATGGAAGCAGTAAATTCCTTTAAAAATGAAATGACGAATACGACTTATTACAACATATGATAAGTGAATTTCAACAAATCTTTACATCGCAGACAAATGTAGGGGCATCATCTGTTGAGATGAAGTAAATTGTGATAGATAAAAAGGCGGGCACCAAACGGCTTAGGTTTAAGCTAATTAAAAATGATCGTCCTATTAACAATATCGTCCTCATATGTCCCGAATGTAACCTACCGGATTAGACATTGCACTGGGTTTTAACTTACATTAGCTACACAACTGGGGCCTCATGTGGACCAGCATCTGCTTACCTTTCCGGAACACTTGAGAGCACGGTTTTTGTTGAGAATCCTGTTGCTTATTCTGCAGTTCTTAAATCAAGTACACGGAAACACAGCTTAATATTGGATTTATTATGACAAATAATTCACACATATTTAGTGCGAAATGACAGTTATTTTCCAAAACACTTGCACATCATTGCAGACCTATAATTTAATTCAACTGTATTGTTGCACATGTTTCACCACACTTAAAAAATGATTATACAAATCAGACTGAACAACGTTTTTGTTTATATCAAACATGCATTTCTTAAATAAACAAAACGCTCCTTCCCTTGCATTGTTTTTCAACACTGCAATTTACAATGATTTATTTGACTTTCATTATTGAAAGACAGGAATAGTTTTCTCGAATCACATGACTACTAGTGAACACGTATAGTGTATCTTTCAGTTGTAGTTCTACTACAGCAGATATTGGATTGGTTGTGGTAGAACTGTCGGAATCAGATGCAGAAGTAGCTATGGTGTTATCGTTCTTCATTACGTAGAAAGCACGAGCTTCTGTAGACGTATATAAATGAGCTGAAATGTAATACAAACCAGGAATCTCACAAACAAATTTTCCACTGGATTCGAATGTACCAATGTTATTTATTCCAACATGAAATGTCACGGTAGAGAATCTGACTACTCCATCGGAAAACTTTTGATATGATGTTACACAAGCTGTGACTGCCACTGAAAGTAATAAACATATTTATTTAGGACTTTATAATGTATACATATTAATGAAGTCCACGTAAGATATCTGTTGTGAATTTTTGTTAGTAAAATACAATGTGCATTTTCGATAAATATGCACATGATGCAATCGTAAAACTAGATATACCTTTAAAGTTTGATTGTATACTAGTACATGTTATTAAATTCGCTAACTGAAGATATGGCAAACATTCCCCCTTTTTAATAGGTAAATTGTACCAATCAATAAAATAGCTTAATTCCGAACATTGTAACTCGTTACTTTTATTTACTTCGAGCATTCATTGACAAGAAATAGTGATTTCATGTTACTTTGATTTTTATTTGGATTTCGTTTTGATGTGTAAGTATAGTCAGATTAAAAACAGATAGAAGTTTGTAGTCTCTTAACCGTTAAATCTCCGCCAATAAAACCAGGTTCAAACTACCATATTTTTTCTTAAAATGTCCTGTACCTAGTCCGGAAAATGGCCATTGTTATATTATATAGACAAAGGAATATGTGGTCTGAGTGCAAATGAGACAACTCTCCATCCAAATAACAATTTATAAAAGTAAACCATTATAGGTCAATGTACGGCCTTAAACACGGAGCCTTGGCTCACACCGAACAATAAGCTATAAAGAGCCCCAAAATTACTAGTGTAAAACCATTCAAACGGGAAAACCAACGGTCTAATCTATAGTTCGTTTTTGTGTGTGTTACATTTTAATGTTGTGTTTCTGTTGTGTCGTAGTTCTCCTCTTATATTTGATGCGTTTCCCTCAGTTTAAGTATATAACCCGGATTTTTTTTTAATCGATTTATGAATTTCAAACAGTGGTATACTACTGTTGCCTTTATTCATAATATCTAAATGACATTCATTTTTAACATAACACATGCCAAAAAAGATCGTACAGTCAAACATTTCACATCTTATTAACTATTTTTTACATCAAATTTAAATTATCTGGTTGTGTCTTACCTTAATATTTGTCAATAGTAAAACAAAATTGGGATATTGTTTTACTGATGAGTCGTATGTAGACGAAACGCGCGTCTAGCGAAATAAATGATAATCCTGGTACCTTTGATAATTATTTACACCACTGGGTTGATGCCACTGCTGGTGGACGTTTCGTCCCCGAGGGTAGCATCAGCCTAGAAGTCAGCGCTTTGGTGTTGACATGAATATCAACTATATGGTCATTTTCATAAATTAACTGTTTGCAAAAGTATGAAATTATCGAAATACTAAGGATATTCTTATCCCAGGCATAGATTACCTTAGCCTTATCTGGCACAACTTTTTGGAATTTTAGGTCCTCAATGCTCTTTAACTTTGTAATTATTTGGCTTTATAACTATTTTATCTGAGCGTCACTAATGAGTTTTATGTTGACGAAACGTGCGTATGTCGTATCAAAATTATAAGTTTTGTACCTTTGATAATGATTATTTGTAAAGCATAGAATACGAAATAATTTGATATCAACTAGGGAATTTCGCCTGCTTCCAATAAAAATAAAAATATTATACTTAACATTTTTCTATAATGAAAAACTTTAAACATGCTAAGTTGTCTTTTTTTTTGCGGAATAATAATTTCGTGTTTTACATATATAGTCCTCTAAACTTGGAATAATTTACGGCTTACCATGTATTATACAGTAAAGTTTTTTCAAGAATAATAATTTTTCTTCATTTATATTTTGGGATATTACTGAACATTGCTTACTTGTAAGCACTTGCAATTCTGTAATAGAATCGAGAACTGCACGTGATAACGTAGCTTTTAAAAATCTCAAAGAATACATATGAAAATATCATAAAATAAATGTTTGACAACATAACCCTTGTCTGAACTGTGACAAACCATTTATAGTTCGAGCAAACTAGCATTTTCTCTTAAAACAAATAATTAAACCTATTAGATCAGAAAGATATCAAACCCGAATGAAATTTTGAACTTTCAGTGAATTTACCATCCCAATTTTACACATTTCCAAAAGAATCAAAATGTTAACCATTGGTATATATAGCCATTGAACAATGTTTTTTTCAGATTTTTGTGTAATGTAGCATTGAACTATGTTAACCCTACTTAACTGATTTATATAATACTTTACTCAATTATTGATTACATGTATCTTCATTTTGTTTAACATGATTTTCCTTTTTGTGTTTTTGTCGATAACTACTATACACATGCAAAATCTATCTTAATTGTGGTAATCAGATATATGCCGTGTCGATCCCTAACATCACTGACCCCAAGGGTGACTGAGGTATAGAAATATGGTCACTTGGTCTTCTCCCGACCGGCAGTAAAACGCTTGCCGAAGTGGGGCGTCCGTTTGGCTGTGCGGGATGTATCAAGTTCGCAGTCACGTCCGGTCAGAAGGGGGACGTTAAATCCGATGCCTCGTGTAAAGAGAGTGCCACGCTCTTTGCACGTTAAGAATCCTTGCAAAATTTCTGTCCCTATCCAATATACCCCCATTTTTTCAGTGGCAGTCCAAATTTCCCCGACCATCATCCCAGATGGCCTCTATTGTATCAACCTACCTATTGTATTTATTGTGAACTTGTTCTCGTCCTGAATGTGCATGAAATATTTGCCACTGGACGTTAAGCAACCAACAATCAATCAATCAACCTAACATCACTGAAGAGATATATATTGTCGAAATCTAGAGCTGGTGTACAAAAAAATATTGACACCTTATTTTTGTGGCATAACATCTTGGCCACAAGTTTATCGTTCTCTGTTTAGTATTAAATTTATATTAAGATTCATTTTGTTACATATCGTGATCAATTTTATTTGGCAATCGCCAATGGCAGTCAGCAGGGTTTAAGAACATCAGTTGTTCGACCTGTTAATCAAATGCGTTTTGTTTAAATATACTTTTTCCCTTTTTTGGTCTTTTGGAAAATGTTGTTTATGCTGTATTTAGACCATTCTACAACATGTACAACGAAATTTGTTTTACATGCACACGTATAAATAACTTTTTCCCTTTTTGGTCTTTTGGAAAATGTTGTTTATGCTGTATTTAGACCATTCTACAACATGTACAACGAAATTTGTTTTACATGCACACGTATAAATATTGCGGTTTTTATCCAACGCAATCATAGGTTTGAACGTAGTTTTCAATTTAGACTCGTTTATATATTTGTATCGTCCTTTTTATCCCGTAATATTGGTCAATGGACGTTGCTTACTCAAACTACCAATTATATATTTTCAAGGCAGCTAAATCCAAGTGCAACATATACATTGAGCTTCAAAATTTTCTTATTTTCAAGGCAGCTAAATTCAAGTTCAACATAAACATTGAGCTACAAAATTTTCTTATTTTCAAGGCAGCTAAGTGCAACAATTACGTTGAGCTGCAAAAGTTTCTTATCATCTACATCCGATTTCACCTGGATAGATGCACGCTTGATAAAGCTAGTTGGTCTAGCGAAATATTGCGTTTATTTTCATCATTTTGTAAATATTTTAAACATTCTTATATTTACAAACTAAATAGTGTGTTAAAATTACATTGTTAGGCAATCTATATATACATAGAGGGAGGAAGTTACGAATCAAATCTACTCTAACATCGTTAGGTTGATTTTCTAGGAACTTTAAACATATTCTAACGCCTGGTATTTCTTAATCATAAGAAATCCGATGGACAAGGTATAATTTGCAGTTGTCACTACACATAGGCAGAGATATACATATATTAATTTACAGTGATTGTATGCTTCTAAAAATAGATTAGCATCCTGTAATTATACCGAAGAGATGAGTAGATGATCATTTCTGTACACTAAAAAGAATACTTCGTGTATTGTATCAGAGATATTTGTTTAATTCCTACCACAAGGTAACACCTCCCGAAACGAAAGCTTATTTTCATAAGCTAGAGTTAGAGGAGGGGATAAGGTCTCTGCGCAATGCTAGGCGGTGTTGTCGTAGAAGTTAGAAATAAAAAGTACAGGTTCCAGCCCCGGCGCCGGAGAGGAAGCTACGAATCAAATATACTCTAACATCGTTTGGTTGATTTTCTAGGCACTTTATATATATATATATATATATATATATGTACGATCACGGAAAATAATTGAATTAAATTGGATTAAAAAATTACAGACAGTTTACCCTCTTGGTCTAAATGATAATATCATGGGAATTGGTAATATATCTAGAACCAATTCCGTTAACATTTTGGATATAGTTTCTAAAACTGTTCGTAAAAAACGTTCTCACGGTCGTAGAACAAATCACAATCAAAGAAAATTTCGGGCCAATCATACCAATATTTCGGACCTAATTTCTATTTCAAAAAACAACGGCAGACATTATCTGTTAACAAAACTCTGTTCGTTACCGGTTAATAAGTTAAATAAAATTTTGGAGGATTGCAACACAATTTCATATAGCAGTCCTAAGTATGAAATTGTTCAAATTATTATGGCATATTGTTATTCTAAATTATTTCCCAAAATTGATCGCCCTGAAGATCATAAAAAACATTTTATTAAAATAAAGTATGTCAATAAAGGCTTTGATTTTGTAAATATTGCCGGTATATTTAACGACCATTCTGTTAAAGAACAAATTCCTGGATATTTTGACAATACTGAGCTACCTCTTATTTGTTATATTTACAAGAAATCTACCCGGAAATTTGTGTTTAATTATAGTCAATTGTGTAAAGATGTTAATATCAGTGAAAATACACCTACTTCATGTAATTGCAGTAATTCCGAATATATTTATGGACCCATTTCCCATGTTATAACAGGAGATCTTAACATCGTTCAAGACCGAGAGTTAAAATCATTCCTCAGTAAAGGACCTAAATATCGTCCCCCATCTATTATTAATTGGAATGAGTGTCGTAATATCATCCACGACTCGCTCCATACCTACTGTATGAAATGGATAAAACGGGAAAAAGCTGACAAAAAATCTTTGGACTCTTTTTTTAATTCAGTAATGAAGATACTTGATATACGTATTCAACATTTTTAAGAACATTTTACTATTAACATAACCACAATAAACCTATTTCTTGTATCCAACATAAACTAAAAGAACTAGCCAAGGAATTTGTTCTTGTCCCGGCCGATAAAGCTGCTAATAATATTATTATTGTTTGAAGTAAATTTTACATTGAGGTTCTGAAAAAGGAAATCACCAATTCACCAACATTCCAACTGACTCCATTTTCAGAAAACGAAATCTGTAACAAACATAAACTTTTAGCCACCGCTTTACAAGCAGAGCCAAATACAATGAAAGTCCCAACTATGTATTGGCTTCCGAAGCTACACAAAACCCCTTACAAATATAGATTTATTTCGTCTTCAAACCATTGTTCAACTACTAAATTGTCTATTCTTCTTACCAGCACACTTGGAACAATTAAAAACCTGATAATGAATTGTTCAAATAAGGCCTTCGAAAATAGTGGAATAAATTACTTTTGGAGTGTCAAGAACTCGTTGGAAGTACTTGATAAATTGCATGCTTATATTGGTGATTTTGAATCTGTTCAAATTTTTGATTTTTCTACCCTGTATACCACATTGCTTCACATTCTCATTAAGAAAAAATTCACACACCTAATTAAATGGGCATTCAAAAAATCAGAATGTGAATATATATGTTCAAACTCTTTTAGGTCATTTTTTAGTAGCAATAAACAAAAAACTATGTTAATTGGACATGCTTTGATACTATATATGCCCTTGAATTTTTACTAGATAACATTTTTGTTCGCTTTTGGGATTCCGTATATCGTCAGATTATCGGAATTCCAATGGGGACTAACTGTGTACCACTTATTGCGGACCTGTTTTTGTATTGTTATGAGTTACAATTTATGACAAAAATAAGCAAAGACCCATTGAAACAACATCTGATAAACAAATTTAATAATACTTTTAGATATTTGGATGATATTTTGGCTCTCAATAATGACGACTTCAGTATGTATATTAACGAAATTTATCCTGTTGAACTTACTTTAAATAAAGCTAATACTAACAATGACCACTGCCCTTTTCTCGATCTTGATATCTATATCACTAATGGAAAGCTGAATACTAAAATTTATGATAAAAGGGATGATTTTTCATTTCCTATCGTTAATTATCCGTTTTTAGATGGTGACGTTCCCTTGTCACCATCTTACGGTGTTTATATATCTCATTTTGTACGATTCGCTCGTGTATGTAACAATGTTTTAGATTTTAACGAGAGAAATTTATGTATTACTGAAAAATTATTACACCAGGGTTTTCGATATCACAAACTAGTCAAAACATTTACTAAATTTTATCATCGGTATAAAGACATCATTCGTAAATATAGCTCAACATGCAGACTTCTAATACGTTCAGGTATTTCACATCCAATTTTTTATGGAAATATTCTTTATAAAGCACAAAGGTGTCAGTATTCACCTCAGAAACTTACAAAACCTTTGAATAGACTTATTAAGAAGGGATATAATTACGATACTGTTGTCAAGTCATTAAAGATTGCATATTTTGGCGTTAATATTGAGTCACTGATAAGGTCTTTGCATCGGAACTAAACACATTTATTCTAAAAACAGTTGTTGGCATGACACGGGTTATGTTCTTCTCATATATGTTATGATGGTATGATACTAAACCCCTAACGGGAAGAATTGTGCCTGATGTTCATATGATGAAATCATAATCTTTCAGTCAGTTTAATTGAAGTCTGGAGCTGGCATGTCAGTTAACTGCTAGTAGTCTGTTGTT
Source organism: Mytilus galloprovincialis (assembly GCA_037788925.1). Lineage (NCBI taxonomy): Eukaryota > Metazoa > Mollusca > Bivalvia > Mytilida > Mytilidae > Mytilus > Mytilus galloprovincialis. The sequence goes on from CM075340.1 coordinate 36,744,230, forward strand.
ATTTATGTATTATTGTCATTTTGTTTATTTTGTTTGGTTACATCTTCTGACATCAGACTCGGACTTCTCTTGAACTGAATTTTAATGTGCGAATTGTTATGCGTTTACTTTTCTACATTGGTTAGAGGTATAGGGGGAGGGTTGAGATCTCACAAACATGTTTAACCCCGCCGCATTTTTGCGCCTGTCCCAAGTCAGGAGCCTCTGGCCTTTGTTAGTCTTGTATTATTTTAATTTTAGTTTCTTGTGTACAATTTGGAAATTAGTATGGCGTTCATTATCACTGGACTAGTATATATTTGTTTAGGGGCCAGCTGAAGGACGCCTCCGGGTGCGGGAATTTCTCGCTACATTGAAGACCTGTTAGTGACCCTCTGCTGTTGTTTTTTATTTGGTCGGGTTGTTGTCTCTTTGACACATTCCCCATTTCCATTCTCATTTTATATATATAGTATTAAGATAACTGAAAGGTTAAAGAATAAGCCATAAATTGATAAAGCCTTAAAGAAACGGATACAAGCTGTGCCATAATGACTTTAATGAATTAATAAAGAATGACCTTTCAAACAACAAATCTGTAAATTTGATTAAGAAAAAAAAATGGCAATAAATGTTGTTTATCATTGAATGATTAATACTACCTTTCTTGCTATTGTCCGCTACTTTACTGTCCAGGATGGTGATGTTCGACAATGCATTAAGCATTTCAAAACTAGAAGTATTTTGTTTCGATTCAATATTGAAAATTTTTACCAGAGTTTCATTTCGATATTCTTTAAACAGGCTGTCGGTTACCTGTGTAACATTATACAAAGCCAAAAAGTCTTGGCTCCGAGCGTTTTGGTTATTGGTAAGCAAATTTGCTTTTTTTTCCAACGATTGTACTTTGTTTTGTATAGCGCGAAAATCTAAGGCTTGATTTATACTTTTTAATTGATGAAGTTCGGATACGTTTTTCGATGTTTCAGCTGTGGTGTTTTGTAAACGGTTGATCTCACTTTCAAGGTAGGCATATTTATAACGAAGAACTGTATTTTCTTGTTGTAATAACGTATGATTTACTCCCAGTTCCTGGAATTTACGCTCTATATTCGCCAGTTCCAATGTTTCATTTTTTCTGTCATTTTCCGAAATTTTCCCCTCGAAAGCAGATAGTCGAGATATTAGCTGAGTTGTAAGTATATGTAATTTTTCTTCATTGCCCCTTTGCAATTGGTCAATATGGTGAAGCAGGTTCTCCTTTTCTGACAAATATCTACCTAACGGAAGGCATTCATTCTTTACTAGAGGATTTCCTGTATGATCGGGATCTAATAAAAATCCTCTTGCTGTCGCAAGCAGAAAGGAACATTTCAATACCATCCACATGATGATGACGAACCTCTCTTTTAATCTCTATTAATAATTTGAACTACTCGTATGAAGTTTATTTCGAAAACGAAAAAGACTCATATACACTATTAAGGTGTTTTACGTATGAGTTATCCAATACACCAGGTCTAACTTGCATACTGAAAGATTTATAAGGCTATTCAGTATTTAAATAAAATACTTAATAATTTGTTTCTATCAATACATCGTTGCATTGGTCATAGCTTGTTTCTTAACGTTAATCTACAAAACAGTTTATCATTAATGGAACGTATTATAAATGACATTTTTGTTATCCTTTCAGTAACTAAGATGACAACTTCAAAGATCATTTATAAAATTTCAAAACATTTAATTTTAATACGTAGGATTACCGATACTATGATATAAAACTAGAATTAACGATGAGTTATCTAGCATAACATGTTTTCCATGCGATGCAGGAATGTTCAGACATAAAACCTTTTAAATGTTTGCATTTCATTTTTAAATAGGAAGCAGTTCAAATTGATGACATATACGACTTATTACATTTTATGATTGAATAAATCTTAAATGTTATATAGAATTGGAATAAACCCAAGCTAGCGCGGACATCAAGGATACACTAAAACAAAACACAACCTTGAAAACAAAATGAATCACATACATATAATATACATACTGATAACAAAACTATATAAAATGATATCAAGTCGTATTTTATAAAGTTTATTTTAAAAACAGTAAAGTTTCAGATACAATATATTGGTTTATAACGCATGAGCTGCTCATTACACGATATCCAATTTTCAGATTGAAATTTTTAAAGTCTTTTAGTATAAAATCTAAATACACCATTTAAACAAAATATCGTTGCTTTGGTTACATCATGCCTATTTACTTTAATCTTGGATATAGTTTATCCCAATAGAAAATTATTACCGTTAGTATCTTGCAGTATTTTAGATGACAACTTCAAAGAGTTTTATTCATTTTGGAAAGAGAAAGGCTAATTCTCTTATTATCGATACAATACTAATGGATTAGACTTGCTTGGTTATGTAGCATAATTTTTTTCCCTTGTAATGCACAAATGTTGAGATTTCCGAAAATTGTAATGTTTGCACTTTATCGTCACATTGAAAGCAGAATATCAATAAGTATGAAATGAAGACAAAACCAAGAGTAGCGAACATCCTTAATCGCCATAACGTTGCTATAATCATACAACAGTTACCTAGATTTTAATTGTGATCTTTAATAGACTTTATCTAAAAGTGAAGAACTATGATTGACATTCATTTTCTTTAGAGTATTTCATATAAAAACTTTATGGAAAAGTCATTGATTTTGTTATTAGTGAGACAATCGAAACTATGGTATTGGAAAAGCATTGACGATGAGATATCTAGCATAATATTTTTATCCTCATGATGTAAGTATATTGAGATTATTGGAAAATGCAAATTAAATTGAGAATGAAAACTTGAAAGTTTATATGCAAGAAAAAGACAAAGACCCTACCAAAGAACAGACAACAACACAAGGCCATCAATACCATTTTATAGTCAAATTGGAAACATTACACATCAATGAAATTGACTAGTAGGACTTATTACCACTGATGATCAGATAAATAACTGTTAGCGAGTATATTAATGACACTTTAACGAAAAAATTTACTTTGAGAACAAAATTACGGAAATGAAGTGAATTATCATTGAAATGATTGATAGAAAGTCATAAAATGGTTAACTTTTATAAATTAGCACTTGGATGGAGAGTTGTCTCGTTTACACTTATACCACATCTTCCTATATCTATATCCTCTACGAGTTTATGTCAATTCACAATCGTGCAACTTGGAGGATTTTTATAACCACAATCACGCCCTCCTCGTCGTGGTATGAGTGCCAATGACTCAACTCTCCATCCAATGAACAAAATATAAACAAAATCACTATCATAGGCCCTCAACACTGAACTTTGTATCACATCGAAAAGCAAGCTATGAAAGGTCCCAAAATGACTTATGTAAAACAATTCAACCAGAAAAACCAACTATCTAGTCTATACAATATTTAGCATTATACAAATACACTATTATGTAAACATTCTATTTTACTCAACTAAAATGATTTTATTGACCACCAATTAATGTGGTGTTATAGCAGGTGTTGCTCCGATTAAAATTGAAACTGGCAGATATGTAAGTATAGATATAAAAAAAAAGTTAACCTTTGAATTTCACCTTTCAACTTGACCACGCTTTCCTTTTTATTAAAAAAAGGACCTAAACTTTAAAACCATCCGAACTCTACCATTTACAGTCTATATATTACTCATTTACATTACATTAAGGGAAATAACTATCATTTGTAGTCTTTGGTTGTATCGATCAACATTGAACATAAATCCTGATGATGTTGCGAATAATTTGGTAAAAAATGTCAGCATGTTTCACAGTTTCAAATTAGAAGGGATGACAAAAACACAGACTATGGGAGATAAATCTAATTGGAAAACATACGTAGATTGTCAACTTGCAAAAGTGAAATCACTGTTCAATATCATCATGATCATGTGTCAATCATCTTTTAACATCAGAAGTTGCGGAAGAACACAATTGTTGTGAGAATTCAAACTTGAAGCATTCAAAACAGAAAGCTATGGATTCAAGAAATACTGGTGTTATTAAAAAAAGGCCAATCACAAATCATGATTATCAGAAAAAACGATAACATCAGTATTAAAAGAACAAACTTTGAAATTCAAAACAACATTCTATAAATAATCACAGAACAGTCTTTCTAAGTTGAAAAACAAAATTGTGTCTTAATAGCGGATTGTAACTTGTGTTTAGATTAAACACTAAAGAGCTCTCAACAAGACTGAACAACGTAAACTCCAGCAAGGAAACGAGTGAACATGTATGGTCATGAACTCAGCATTCTACATTCGTTTTCTTTTGATTGTCGGAATAGGGTTGGGATAGATATGAAAGGAAAACTTTAGTCTTCCAAATCTCAAATATAATCATCATGACAAATAAAGGCAACAGTAATATACCGCTGTTCGAAACTCATAAATCGATAAGGGAAAACAAACCCTGTTACAGACTAAAACTGAGGGAAACGTATCAAATATAAGAGAACTACGACACAACAGAAACACAACATTAAAATGTAACACACACAGAAACGAACTATAATATAACAATTGCCTTTTTCCTGACTTGGTACAGGGCATTTTAAGACAAAAAATGGTGGGTTGAACCTGGTTTTGTGGCATGCCGAACCTCCCGCTTTAATGGCAATGTTAATTATAACATTGAAATGACAACATTACATGACCGAACTACAATAAATAAATGGGAGAAAATATAGGACAGAGAAACAAACGAATAATTGCAAACAAAAGGTACCAGGTTAAAAATTTAATACGCCGCTGAGACGTGCGTTACGTCAACACAAGACTAACCAGTGACGCTCAGATGAAAAAGGTTTGAAAGCCAAAACAAGTACAAAGTTGAAAATCACTGAGGACCAAAAGTTTCAAAAAGTTGTGACCAATACAAGAGCATTCATATCACTATCCTATCTTGGGGGAAAGCTTTACGGCTCACAAACATGTTTAATCCCACCACACTTTGCCTGTCCTGCTGAGGAAAATTTTATGCAATGATTGCTGTACGATACATTTGATTTCCAATTATTGCTATCAAATAAAACCCGTTTTTCACGGTGCTCGTTTGTTTCTTTCCGTTCTTTATCAATTACTTGTTCATTATACACCCGTTAGAGTTCAGGATTCTACTTCGTCAAAATTATCTTCCCATGATGCCACCGAATTTTGCAATCTAAAGAGAGGAAGTCATTGTAGGGACAACACACTGTCTATTCAGCTCTTGAAAACCGATGAATTCATCCACATAACATCACTACGATCATTATATAATAGTTTTTTTTTTAAAGATTCTACTAGATTAAAATCATCATCGGATCCGTTACATAGCCAGACAAGCTTATAAAAAAGTATTTTGAAAAAAAAACTCAGTTTTTTACCCATTTAGCTTATCCCTAATGATGACATGTCTACAAATTTCACATAAAAGCTGTCATCTGAGGCCGGTTTAATCTCCTTTTTGTTTAAAGAAAAACCACGCAAAATATTTTCAAGTAGAATTAAAAATTGATACTTTATCATGTTTATGTCGGAAGAGCATAAGTTAAGAAACAAAATAAACCCAATTTTATTAAAAAAATAGGTTATCAAGCTCTATTTCGAGATATTTGATTTTTACAACATGGCGGGAAAGGACTGGCTGACTCGGACTTTTACCTTACATTTACATTTACATTGGTATTAATTTGGTCTAGAATTGAAAAAAAAATATAGAATTTTGGTAAATGACCTTTTATGAACTATTAAAGTATTGTATGAAAACATGGGTGTAATGTGACAAAATATTTTACCTTGTATTGAAGGCAAAAACCAAGGAGTCCGAGCATATGACACAAACTCATATACCTTTCATAACTACATCTTTAAGAGAGAAAAAGCGTAGAAAAAGTTCACAGAACCTCATTCCTTATTTACTGTGCAATTATAAAAAAATATTAACTTAATCGTTCAAAATTTACTGACTTACAAACCGAAGAAAAGAACACACATAAAAATACTTGAAGAAGCCCAATTCCCTTGAATTGAGTCTAAATATGTTTAATTCAAATGATACCTGAAAACTGACAATTAACTCGCCGGACGAGCCGGTCTAGTTCAAGCAGGGTTAATGTTCGTATTATATATTTTGTATGTAAATTTTATAGTCCTGAATATTCTTTTAATTTGCTACTGAACGTCGTTCATTATCATTTATCTTATCGTTTAACTGTACAATGAAGGGTTTTCTTCTACTGGTTTATATTACACCTACATTAATTTCCATCGATCGAAATTTAAAAAGGGCAAGTGATATTTTTGAAACAAGCACTTGTGCTTGTTTGGATATCTTAACGGTAAATAATATTTAATCAATTGTTCCTTTTTAGATCCATTTGACGGGTAGTATTATTAGATTTACTTCGTATTTTTTCGTCATGGGGCGGTTTGAGCTGATCATTCTGTATACTCATCTTTCTGTAACAAAACACTATATTGACTCTTAATAGTTGGATCTGTATGTGTAGTTATTTTGCTGTGGCATTGATGTATACCTCTATATTCTTTTATTCAAAACCACAAGATTAAGTTGGGTATAAGAATATTGATATCTTTAAACCTATCCCGTCCGACTGTATACCATTGCTAAATACAGCGCTTCGTCAGGTCGAAAAAAGAGATGTCTAGTATACATATAGTTTCACGTTATCTATACGTTAAAGAACCATTTCAAAAACCCCTCTGAGGGGAAATACGATCAACGCACATGTTAATTGATAGGAATCCTGTTAACAACAACAACAAAATTTTCAATAGTTTGCATGGCGGATTATAACACCTTTTTTCAACTTTTGCAAGGACAATCGTAGAATAAAATTTTTTAATAAAAAAATTGATCAGTAGGACACTTTTTATATCTAAAAACAAATAAATGAAAAGGTCAAAATAAATGCATCCTTATATAAACTGGTGCTTCATCATTTTCTGCTTTTGATAAATCTAGTGCACTAAAAATAAAATAAAACACATTTTGTCACCTAGATTACACACTGTCGTTGTACACTGAATTAAAACAAAAATCTGGAGGCCTGCTTGACGACTTTATTTGATTAAAATTGGTATGGACGAATAATGTTACATGTAATGCAATAGAAGCTAATGCTGTTTTGTCACATAAATGTGTTTCAATGGCATGTTTGTCCAATTTGTGTATTGTACCTTAGATATTCGTTAACTTAGATACATGAAATTAGCTGAAACTCATAAATCAATACATTATCTGAAAAATCAACATTATCTTGTAGTGTATTACATGTAATAGTGTTCGAACATACCAATTTTCAACAAATTAAGTCATCTAGCAGGCCTCCAGATTTTTTTTGAAAATTCAGTGTTCACCCCAAGAACCGGTTTGGCCACAACATAATAATTTCAAGTTTATTTAGAATTTACACAGTGTGTATATGCTAAGTATGTTCAAATGAGCATATGTTCCCATAGTTAAGGACTTTATTCATTATAGGTTGAAAAATACAGTCAAAGTTTAGATGTTTATGAAGTGTCCTATATTTTGCCCTTAGTGGAACCTTAAAGACCTACATCGGAGTTAAATTATGAAATAGAATCGTCCAAGGTATATTAAATGTTAAATAGCAATGGAAAATCAACGAACTGGTTTGTAATAGGATTAAGGTCCTTGTAAATTACAATAGGCAAACAACTGTTCGTTGTACAATCTCGTTAATTTGAGTTTAACTAATATGAAATTAAATATCAACTATACTAACCTCTAGCTTCATTGGCCAAAGCATAAATCTCTGTCGCGGATATGTTTTGTTTTGTCATTAGAAATGCATAATTCCTCTCCATTTTAAATTCAAGTTCAGCTGAAATAAGGTGTATAGTATAAACGGATGTGGCTGGCGTTTAATTAAGAATTACGCTTCTTCTGTATTTCGTATTTACGTGGTTTACTTAAAAATTTTGCACTCGAAAATGCCTAGAAAATTGAGTAGGGGAGAATATACTTAAGGAAATAGACAATTAAAAATATAAGCCGAAGAAACCACATACAAAAATTGGCTAAAGAAAACAGACAAAATCAGTACATCAAAATAAACACAAAATATTTGTTTATACACTTCTGATGTAAATGCAGTCCTTGATTTCATTTTGCTTGTCCCCTATGACAAAAAATGTTTTTCACATTTTGTATTTCATAACTCAAAATGATCTGAACTTACAGACAAAAAAAGTTTTATTTCCAATTTAGTTATTCAAATTGGAAAAGTAATTTTAAAAAATAAGACAAATTTATGATAAAATGAATAAGACAAATTTATGATAATATTAGTTTGATAAGTAAAAACCTTGTCAAATTAAGTTTAAAAGAAATCGCGAATTGAATTATAACTGAAAGAACCGAAGTTCATTGATAGATACAATTATTTTTGGAAGTTTATATATATAGAAGAATAGATGTTACTGATGCGCCATTATCAAAAATTAATAAAAAATTAATTAGAAATTGATAAAATTATATTGTTGATAGCATTGTTTTACTTTATAATCGGTTTTTCAAATAAGCCTAGAGCATAGACATAAGGCGAAAACATAAAAATATCAGCAGAAGAAAGACACGCAAAACAATTGCATTAAGAAAACAGACAAACTAGGTACATCGACATTAACACAAAATGCTAAATATTTGTGTCTACACTTACGATGGAAATAAACTCATCATAGATACCAGGATTGAAATTTTATATTCACGCCAGACGCGCGTTTCGTCGACAAAAGACTCATCAGTGACGCTCGAATAAAAAGAATGTTAAAAGGCCAAATGAAGTACGAGGTTGAAGATCATTGAGGACCAAAAATTTCTAAAAGCTTTGTCAAAAACAGCTAAGGTAATCTATTCTAAGGAAAATGCAGTCCTTGATTTCATTTTAATTACCACCTATGACAAAAAAGGCTTTACACATTTTACATTTCATAACCCAAAGATGATCTCTACTTACAGATAGCACTAGTTTTATTTCCAATTTAGTTATTAAAATTGGAAAAGTTTTGGACATTGTAAAATTTTTCACTAAAGCACGTTCTATTTTATTGATGGTGAAAAAAACATAATATCTACATCAAGTCGTACTCCTATTAGTTCTCAGGAAAAACAGTTAGTTTAAACAAAGCTTGTCAATCTTCAAATCTATTGTACGTGTACAGTTTTAAATATCTTGCTGAAAAGGCTTTATGAATTTAGGTGTAATATCATTGGTTTTCACCTATTAGTCTTTGTTAAATTTGCACTTTTCAAAAAAATGTGTAGAATTTATCTTTGTTTTAAATAAAGAAATACTTGGCACGAGTAAAGTTTTATCCTGTCCAGTACTATAGAAAAAAATTTACATAACATTTCATTGCATATAAGAAAATAACCATCACTGGGAGTTAACCAATCAAATTTCTTCCCTTATTTTATCTGTGTACAAGGTTTAGTCACCATGTAACCGTAAGATTACAAAATATTCTATAGAAATCCCAAATAAAAAAATAACGGTGCTTTGGGATACCCAAGACATATGTTTATGACACAGATATCTTTTACTGCAATAAAATGTATGATTGAATACCTACAACTGTCAAATTCAAGGGAATATTTTTTTTCGACCTATTTTCTTATACAACCGGATGTGAAGTACCATGATTTGGTCATGTTGGTGGTATTACACGTTTAAACGGCCCCTTATTCAAAATTAATAGTAATTTCGATAATTATAAAAAAATGATGATACTCAAAGTTAGATCAGTAGGAACTTGTCAAAGTAAGTTTTAAATTACTTGCGAATTGAATTATAATCTATGCGAACCCAAGTTCTATTGGATATAATGCTTCTCGTCAATTTGAGAAAATTATAGAGGAATAAGGGTCTTATAGATTACATTAAGACTGCCAGTTGCACATTCTCTTTTAATTAAAGTTAGATCAACATGACAAATGTTTTTAACCATACTTACATCTAGCTTCGTTCACTATAGCATGAACTTCTGTCGCGTTTATGTCTTGTTTTGTCATCAAATAGGCATACCTCTTCTCCATCTTCGCTTTTAGATCGGCTGAAATATTATAAGAAAATATAGACGAATAGATTAAACTGATGCGACAAAACTAAAAATCTATAAACTTTTTTTTTTTTTACTTTAGAATCGGTTATTCAAATTTACCTAGAAACCAAAAAAAAAAGTAAAAACACAAAAATACTGAACTCCGAGGAAGGGATAACTAACATGAGGAGAAGGTGAATGCATAAAAAAACATAAGCAGAAGAAAGACACACAACGGCATTGCCTGATGAAAAATATGAAAACAGTTCACGGAACCGAACACAGATGCCTTAAGACAAACTAAACATACAAAAGTTTAACTGATTATATTTAAAAAAAAAAGTAACTGAATTTATGATAAAAAATGTATGTATATGTACGACTACTCCCCCTCCCCAACCGTGAAAAAACATAAAAAGACTTCTTAAGGCGAAGTGTACGTATAACTACACAACAGATTTTTAATTTTTTTTACATGTGGATTCTGCTTCTTAAAATACATCAGATTATAAAATAAAAGGGGGTAACCGTTTTCGTTTTTCAGATACAAGCTGTTGACACTAACAGCATGATACGCCAGAAATATAAAGAATTTAATTGTATGGAAAATCATAAAAAAACGGCAGATATTTATACTTTCTCATGATTTTCTAATTCGTTAGTCAGCAGATTTAAGAAAAATATTTGAAATGCGATTGAAAAACAACGACGAATCCATTGGTACAAAGAAAGTCCTTAGCAACCTTTGCTAGTTTTCAAGCTATATTTTCTTGAAGTTTGATTTTCGGCGACGTTATTGATGTCTTCTGTAACGTCACCACAAATTATACTCTTTGTACCGTACAGTATTTTCATACAAATCGTGAGTGTGTGTTACATATTTTCATAAGTATTGGAAATGCTAAACAATAAAAGCCTTATTGGTTGACATGGTTGATAATGATACAAACTGAAAAATGTTTATTGATGTTTCTGCTGCCAAAAGAAATGCAAATTGGCAAAGAAATATACTGCAAGTGAAAAAAAAGTTACCGTATAGACTTTAGCTCCGTCTTTTCTTGATTAGACAGGGTTACGCATGTTTTTTGAAATATTTGTTTTGTTCTTATAATTTCAAATCAAATATCGAGTTGTTGTCCAAATAAGTACACTCAGAATTATATACATATTTAAAAAATTCGGTTATAATATTGGGATCGCTTTTTTTTCATCCTCATCATTTCCATCGCTATGCGAGGTATTGCGTACAGAACCCATTCTATTTGTCAGGTACGTAAGTGTACAATTTTACTTGAAAATTTCCTGTCTCGATAGCTTTCCCTTTTCTTTAACTCCACGGCCAGGCATTATACATGGTAGAATGTTTTCTGGAGATTCATTAACAAAGAAAATAATTTCTTGTACCAATATTTCTTAAATTTCCACATGTACGACTCATAAAAAAATAAGAAATCTGCAAGTGCATATTATCTTGGGAATTGCTGCAAAAAAAGACAAAAAAAACCCTGTATATGAGTTTCAGCAAAATAAAACAGATCGGAAATTTTTATATAACTTCCCGTTTCATAACTGCATGTGTTATGCCTTAGCATTGTGTATATTGTAATGCTACAGTCGTATTGTTACAGTAAGTGTAACTATTTAAAAAATTTGTGTATAATAGTTATATGTTGTAAATGAGCTGCCACAGTGCTGGTGTCATGATATAAATGTACGTATGTAATGCTATACGAATGTACCAAGGGCGATGTTACGAATCTGTAATCATCCAGTATGACGCTAACTAAAAAGTGTTTCAAGTGTAAATTCATTAGAATATATCCAGTAAAGTGTATTAAGATCACTTCTAGGCAAGGACCGAAGCTCATAAACTCGGCAATAAAATTAGGACATCTAGAAAGTTCCGAAAGCCGACAACCTTGCTTCGGTATTTGGCAAGGAGACTGTTCATAATGTAATGCTTTACTAGTATACATTGCGTATTGTGTCTGTATATACACTGTAATGCAAATAAATTGTTTTTTAATGTGATATAAAAATAAGGAGATGTGGTATCATTGCATATTAGACAAATATTTCCCACAGTTTAAGGTAGATCTATCTGGTGTATATTTTTCTGAGCGTCCTTTCTGGTCATGTTGCAAAAATACTAATAAGTTTTACAAATAGTTTACAAAGTATTCAATATACATCAAAATACCTGCAATATGAAATTTAAAGATTGAACTGTCAATATGGTTTTTTTTCAAGAAATTTAGGCCCGTGACCCCTTTTTTTGTATATCTATTTCCGTAGTATTAATAACGAAATTATCTCTTCGAATTTTAGACCATTCTATCGTATAATGTGTCTTCAATAAGTAAAACTTAATTAAATTTCCCCTACATGTATATTAACAAAACAATATATCCTAAATGTGGTAAATGTCAATGCAATATTGTTACTAAAAAAATAATGTCCGCAATCTCCCGTTTTTATATTGAAAGTTGAAAATAATTTGACCGAAAGATCTTTTAAGAGGCTTACGAAACATTTATCGCCGAAAATGTTGACACCCCAGCAGCCTCATTGAATGAAGTAGATATAAGCAATTATAATAGGCAACCATAAGGCCATCAACCATGAAAAAAACCTAACGTTAAGTCGGTTATAAAAGGCCCCGAAATAATAACATTATTTTCTTCACCCTCTCCCTTCTTCCCTATTCTTTATAATATACTATTATATAACACTAGTAATCTTCAAAATTGAGACTTGAGAAGAAAAAAAAATACTTCAACATTGTATTATCTTCTAAATGATACACAAAAGAACAACACAAGAATGCAAATTTCGCTATCCTTTCGAAATTGCAATTTGATCAAGAAAAAATACCCCTGCATATTCTATTTTTATCATGTATGTGGAGTTTCAGTTTCAACTATGGTTCTAAATTTAGATTTTACTTTCCCAAAAAATTGCGGACGGAATAGAAGACACCTGTTTATTTACTGCTCTTTGAAAACAGAGATTTGGATGAGATAGATGATTTACTTATTCTGAGATAATTGTCACAGTGCTAAATTCTTAGTTTCTGTGTAATGTTTTGTAGACAGAATCTGATTTTTTGTTCTTTTTTTTCTGTAAGTGTAACATGTGTAAGCTGTAGCCTTCCATTTAAATATATGTTGAAATGTTTTACTTGTGATCGATTATCCTTTGGTATTGTTTATACTTTTCATAAAAATATAAATTACCCTAAACTTTTCAATTGCTTAAAAACGGAACATTCAAACACCTTTCTAGTCAAACACACATATTTACATGCAATTTACCGGCGGTATTGATACGCAGACTCTGTGATCAATAATTTTTATTTAAATAATATTGTGGGGTCAATTCTGGTTTTATTTCAACGAGTATAATAAGACTAGAAGCAGAATTGTACCTTGTTTATTCGTTTATTCTTAATTTCTGTTAAAATAAATACGAGCGGTTTTATGTACACGCTCCTGCGTGAAGCTTAAACAAAAATGTTTACAGTTGCAGACTAACATACAATAGATACTAAGATTTCCGATTGGAGTCTGATACTTTGTTTGAAATTTTGAGATAGCACAGGAATACTTGTCTGGGTTCATGAAAGACCGCACAAAGTCATTAAAATCATGATTTACTTTCATGTGTGCCCATTTTCTGTTCTTGGTGTAGGGGAGATAACTTGCGTAACTAACGACGCACGCTTTGTATCCCGAATTCCGCTAGAGGCGTGCAATTACGTTAACTTCGCCTTGAGGACATTTACGGTTTCCAACAATATACAAGCTGGTTTAGAGTAGGTAATACAGTATCACGGCCGACACTCGGCTAACCGAGGGATTGGTCGGTTACTCTATATTGAGTATGCGGCTATATCGGCGGTTGGTCTGTAAATCGGGTTGGCTAAAGTCTGTTAATCAGGTGTTATCGAGAAAATCATTGAAAGTTCAGCATGCTTCATTGTGTAACTTTTTAAATATATTTTTATCATAAAAATTATTTATGTCTAACAAAACAATTCAATGTACTGAATACAGTGGTGTAAGTATTATTTTTCTAGCTTCGATGTACGATCTATAAAATGAAAAGCGGGTTACTCATCAATAAATTTATACACATTTTACACACACAAACTGTACACAAAATTTACTTGCATGAAGTATTTTGAACATCGAAAAAAGACAGGCATTATGTTTGTTAACCATATTGATATCATTGTGTAAAAAATCTACACGAAAATCTGTATTTTGGTGACATAAATCAATCTTTATTTAAAACCTGGTCTGTTAATGGGTCGGATGTATAAAACCCGGTCTGTTAATTGGTCTGTTAAGAGTTATGAATGGCAATAAAAGTATAATTTTATTGCTATATTGGGTGTTATCGGATCAAATGGGTAGGCTCAAGACGAGCGGATAAAATATACGGAAGCAACACATAAGCAATGAAACATAAAATATACGGAAACATCACATGAACAATGAACAATTGAGACAAGGGAAATTGAAAATTAATAAAAATGGTTTCAAAAAGTGTAATATTAAAGTAATGTTGATTTCATCCAAGAATGGTCGCATATATCATGTGGATTCTGTTTAATTGTCATGAATGACACTAATTTGTCATCTACATTGGTAACCAGTATATTAAATTAGAGGTAAACGTCGTAATGTAACTAAACATCAATAAGTAAAATATATTGGGATTCTAAAATATAAAGAATAGAGAAAGAATAATGAGTAAGATAAATAGTAGAGAAAAGTGACATAACAATTTAAAGAATACAGAAATAAACAACACCCCCAATCCGGACCCTCATGGTATACATGAGAATCTGGATGGAGACGCAGAATATAGAATAATAGATAAGGACAGTAGAGAGTGATGCATTGCTAAAAAAAGAGAAAAATAAGTTGTTTAAGAATACAGACATGAAAAATCCCTGGTTGTTGAAACAGTAACGGATTGCGATGTACTCATATTGGTGAAAAATGCTAGAAGTTTACATGCGGACAACTGCAGTTCTCCTCTGCACTTATGTAGAAAGGAACTAAACGGAATAAAATGAATTAAAACTTAAGATAACTAAATGTAGCTGCATTTGTTCCTTTCCGTTTACTTCTTTAGAGTGATTTGTAAACAACATATGATAAGGTAATAGAAGAAAAGAACCAATTGGATGATGCTGACGAATTAAGGTTTAACGTCCAGTGACAAATATCATGTGCATATGAGAACGATAACACGTTATATGTACCCTGTGTTGTATTAGAAAGACACTTTCAGTCGGATTTGAGAACGTGCTACTTTGAATAGACACAAAAATTAAGGCTGATTGAAAACGTTAATAATAAATTCATGCATATTCCAGCGGCCAATCCATATCACGCTATATTGAAGTGACACACACTTCAATAAAATGCAAGTTAAATTAAAAATGCTTTTACTAGAAGGATACTGTTGCACCGTATTGTATTTTTTTTTACTCAAGAACATCTCATTCTTAACTTGTTCAATGGGAAAATATAAAGGTAGCAAAACTATTGTAGTGGCTAAATAACTCTTAACTGACACAATTTCAATTGTCCAACCCATTAACAGACTTTATTCCCTTAATTTTCACTAAAACGTGGTACTATTCACATTATATTACAATTATGAAATATTTGCTAATGTCAATTTATTTTTTAGAACCAAAGTACTATTTTGTGTCCTGTAAATGATATCTAAAATTGTTTGTTTCGCCTTTTATTAAAAAAAAATGGCTATGCGTATAAGTATAAATACTACATACTTGCGCGACGCCTTTTAGTTTTACTGAGAACTGCGCAGACTATTAAATGTTTGTACAGGTGGAAAATGTTCTATGATAGAAATCATTTTGTCAGACACTTTTCTTTTTTTTGATTTGGTTCTTATAATATGCAAAAAATCTGTATATTTAATAGAGTTTAACATTAAATTGTGCGTTTTACTCTTAACAGACGTATAACCAACCCGATTAACAGACCAATCGCCCATATAGCCGCATACTCAATATAGATTAACCGACCAATCTCTCGGTTAGCCGAGTGTCGGCCGTGAGTATAGTTGCATACTATTAAGCATATTTAACATTTTTGTTTTATATCTGCTAATAGTTTCCAAGTAAAAAACTTCTACAAAGTAGCTTTATTTCAATTCTTTTTAATGCACCTTTTCCCCGCATGAAAATGTCATTCTTGATATGAAATCAACTTATACAACATTTAATTTATTTATTTAAAAAAAAGTATGAAACTATCAAAAAAGATTTTACTAAATTGTTTAATCGGCAAAAACATAGAACATATGCAAAGGTATGCATAATGATGAAAATTCTATTCATAATGACTTACCATACAACGCAAAATAGGCAACTGTCAAAATTAAACCGATAGATAGCAACGATACTATCAGCAAAGGTACAAAAACAAACTGTAACCATTTTTTCAAAGACAAATTTAACACAGGGTCTTTCTTAATATTCCCATGAGCCGTTTCAATTTTTAACACAGTGTCCTTAATGTTCCCATTAGCTGTTTGACATTTTAACATAGGGTTCTTCTTTATGTCTTCATTAGCTGTTTCAATTTCTTCGTATATCTCTTGATCTTCTTCTAGTTTTGTTGCATTTTCATAATCGTCCATTTCTATTCTAGAGGAAGCCATCTTTATTTTTAATCTACACTATCAATGAATTCAGCTTTCCATGAATTTACAGTTTCATTAAGGAAACATGACTTACAAACTACACACACGTTATCATTTACATTTGAAGTACATAGAATAGAGTTTGAATCCATGATTTTACAGAAGGAATCAGGAAACATTACATGTAAATTAACATAAATCTGGCCATTCACATGCAGAGTTGCAATGTTCCAATCTTTTAAACCAAATATTTGTATAAAGTGTAGATATGTTCTTACATGTATATTAAGTTAAATAGAATTAAGTTTTCAAACACCTTACTGTATTTTGAATAATTTTACCCATGGCAATAACTAAGAGGTTCAAAATTGAAGTCATACGAAAACAGACATTATAAGCATGATAAGGTCGAGTTTTGCATTTGAAGGGATGCTTTTGTGCTTATTTTAACTAAACTGAAACAAACCGGCAGCTAACAGCGACTTTTTATTTCGCTATTTCACTTTCATAAATGATAAAATAAAAAAGATCATATTTGTTTTTCTATTTCTCGTAGCTAGTGCCCCTTTAAGAATAAAATCAGAAATAGCACCACTACGTGTTACATGAAGATACTCATAACCGGGAGATTTTATAATATGGCCATTCTTTGCAGTCCATTCAATTTAACAAATATTCATTGATATTTGTAAGATATAATAAAAAAAATCCTGCTGGAATAAGTAAAAGAAGCTTACATGTTTTGAACGTCGCATTTCACTACACTTCACAGAAGTCACATTAAAGCAATTGTGTGTGTTTTATCTAGCATAAAACTCATTTAAAGAAAAAATAACATATCTAGTAGATCTACTTCATGCTTGGAGCTATACATGAAAATCAACAAATTTGATAACATCACATGCTTTAGATTACCTTAGCTGTATTTGTCAAAACCTTTCGAAATTTAGAATCCTCAATATTGTTTGTACTTTTTTTAAGGTCATTTCATTCCCTTTGATTTGTTACTGATGATAATTATTAAGACGAAACGCGCGTCTCGGCTACTAAATTATAGCCTGGTATCTATGATTAGTTTGTCTGTATGTCATGAGTGAACATAGATAGTGTATATTAAACATTAAAGACATATAGAGCAATCAGAAATTAAAGACAATGGGAAAATGTCCGAAGATGACTGTTATATATGACGGAAATATGTGTTAATATAACGGAATTTGATGAGACTGTCATCAAAGGAAGAGGGTTAGCGCTATAAAACCAGGTTTATTCCACCAATTTCTACATTTGAAAATGCCTATACTAAGTCATGAATATGACAGTCCTTGTCCGTTCGTTTTTTGATGCGTTTTGTTATTTGATTTTGCCATGTGATTATGGACTTTCCGAAGTTCAGTATTTTTGTGATTTTACTTTATGCTATGTGCTTTGTCAATATGCTTTTTTTAATGTTTTTTAATACATATATGATGTGCTTATACATCCCGTCAGTGTGCTATTGTACTATATCAAATTTGTTAAATTTTGTCTTTAATTTTTGCTAATATGCTTGGTCTATATGCACTTTTTTGCTTCATTGTTACATAGTTGTATGATTGTTAGTGATTAAGATTATAACACTGTTGACTGCTGTAATTTTGACATTTTTACCTATTATGTCTGTTTGTTTTGTTCACGCATCGTTGTCAATACAATGGAATTTGAAGCGACTGTCATACATGTAAGATGTTAAGCTATCTATATAACCAGGTTCAATCCAAAATTTTCTTCAAAAGAAAATGCCTATACCAAGTCAGGAATATGACAGTTGTTATTCATTCGTTTAGTGTGTTTGAATTTTTATTTTTCAATTTAAAAGATTCTTTCCGTTTTTAAAAATCCAAACAGTTCAGTATTTTTGTGATTTTTTTTAGCTATGTATAACCTTTATTTTTTGAAAGTAAAAAATCGTATTTTATAACATTTAAGTGATAACATAGATTAAAAAAATTTCCATCTACACTTAAATAGAATAAAGTCATATTTCCAAATTTAGATTGCATTAAGCTGTTTTTATTTTTAATATGCAAACAATGGTCATTTAACCTATACTGTGACCTCGCCTACATTGACTGTTGATTTCAGCAACATAAATCAAATGTCTGACATGATGTGTCACTGAGCACATTGAAATGCTTGTTCGATTACAACAATGACATTTCCACCAGTTAAAACCCTACAAATCACGAGTTTATATTTTATTTCGATATTAAAGTTACAAAATAACAATAGAAACACACGCGTTTCATGAAAGTGCTGATTTATACCACTAAGAATAAGTAAAAAAATTGACTGAGACACTAAAAACGATATAATAATCAATTGTTTGCATTTTGGAACGATGTTACGATCAAGATGACCGTTTACGACTAAAGTTCATTTACTTGTGTTAGTTTTAGTACAAGGAAGCAAAAGGTGAAGTTGTTTGAAGTCTACACATTTCCTATTCTGCTTATGTACTTTGTCATTTTGTGATTACAAGGTGTCATTTTCCGTGAACATCATATTTAAATGTTAATTCTTTTCAAATGACCTTTATTTTGACTTCCTTGTCCAACAATTAGAACACATCGGAGTCGGTAGTAAGGAGATAGATGTATCTATGTATATGTATAAATATGATTTTTTTACACCAGTTTCTACATTTGATTTAAAGTAAACGTCCCAATAGATTTAACTGCCTTTGCTTGGAAAAAGTTGAACTTAAAATCTACGCCGTTAACAACTTCGAAATCATAAAGCAACTGACCTTTAAAGATCGGTAACTGACATGTTTATCATCTCGTTATCGTTAAATTATAATGCAAAAATAAAGTTTAATATAAGTCAAGTTTTAAGCATCACTGGTTGGTACTGTACTAATTTGTAACTTCCTTATGTCCGCGATAAACTACTGTATATTTTTATCCAGTAAACCTAAGTTAGACGGAACAATTTTCAAAACTTTTGTCTAATCGAGGTGGATAAAACCTGATACATGTCGATTTCATTAAACATGGGAGAACGTCTGCATTGGTTGAAAAAGAAAGCAAAAAGTCCAATCCTATTTTCTATTAACAGAAATGATGTGAATTTGATGCACCCTGACAATTAAAGGAATTAATAAGGTAATAATGAACACTGAAAATGTTGTTGTCAAAAAACAAGATTTTTAGAATATTAAGACCTGTCGCACACTAATTTAATTTAATGAAATGGGTGGCAATAGTTTTCATACGGAAATTTATATTGAATATCTAAAACCTGCAAAAAAAAGTACAGATTGTCAGAACACCTGGATATAAAATAATCTCGCGTATCATACTGGCTAACTGTTAAATTATTTCTTGGGATATTTTGTATCTTACAGAACAAATTTTCTCTTTGCCTTTTGTCCAAAGTTATGCATTTAGGGTTGTCTTTCTGATATTGTTTTCGTCCTCTTTTCTTTATCAAGTTTTACTACATTGTAGACAACGATCAGATTTAATCGTTCAGTGTATGTTCACTTGTTTTTTGTCAATATGTCTGTTGAGTGAGTTAATCCATTCTTATTAATATTTTATAGTGTGACTTTCTATGTTTTGATGTTACAATCTATAAATTCAGGTAAGGATTAAGGTTGGCGCTATTACAACGATTAAACCCACTGTATTTCTTTGCACCTGTCCTAACTGTATTTCTTTGCACCTGTTCTAGTCGGGCCCTGATATTCAGTTTTTCTCGTGTGTTGTTGTGGTTCATAGGTGTTTCTCGATTCTTGTTTTTTATTCAAAGATTAGTCTTTATGTCTGAATCGTTTACACCAGTCATTTTGGGGCCTTTTATAGCTTGCTGTTCGGCGTGAGCCAAGGCTCTGTTTTGAAGGTCGCATTTCATCTATGATGGTTTATTTAAATAGTGGGACTTGGAAGGAGAGTTGTATCATTGGCACTCATACCACATGTTCTTACATCTAGCTTTTATTGATGATCTTCTATCAGATAAAGAAGTTCATAGGCTAAGGAATATATTTTAGACATCAGGACTTGGTATATATACTATCACACGTAACTATCGTATTGTTAAAGTATTTCTTATTTGAGGTTTTATATTTTTTCTGTTAGGCGGGAGACAATCCAATTTGAATCACGTGCAATTGCAAATTGAAAATACGATAACCGTCTGATTCAGACAAACATCTAAATTGAATGTTAACAGGTAAAAAATCAAATTTTTAATTGTTTTGTTGTAAGTGATTAATAAAATCCTGACTATCATGTGTTCTCAGCACTGTCGGATTATCAATATGCTTTGGTACGGACAAACAGTTGAAACAATGACATTGTTTTATTGCGAAACTTTAAAGTCAATAGAACCCTATTATTATAACCGAGTTAACTATGTGTTTAAAATGTCTTTTAAGTTAGCTTTCAAACAATCTTGATTTCTTGGCACACACGATTACTCGCTCAAACAAAGCTGAAATGTTTTGAACACAAGGTAATTCTCTGATTTTTTTTCATTTTCTGCGTTTCCGTGCCACAGTTACGTTGTTCTTCTTTCAAACCGAAGTTTTCCCTTTCTATAATGAGATGAAAAATAAAGAATTGGCTTCCATACACCATGAATGCGACTATTTTAGCTGTAAAGAATAAGTTTTTGAAAACTGGCAATAATGCCAAGTGTACAATTTTTTAATCGCCCGTTCTACGTTTAATCTTGAAACATTTTTTATGAATACATATTTCTCGTTTTCTCGTTTCTCGTTTTTATATAGCTTAGATTGTTTGTTTTCCCGTTTGAATGGTTTTATATTACTAATTTGTGGGCCCTTTATAGCTTGCTGTTCGGTGTGAGCCAAGGCTCCGTGTTGAAGGCCGTAACTTGACCTATAATGGTATACTTTTATAAATTGTTATTTGGATGGAGAGTTGTCTCATTGGCACTTATACCACATCTTCCTATATCTATAAATGTACAGGTTAAGACGTTTCTCTGTTTTTAAAAAAGTATTTATTATCTTAACCGGTGATCTATACATAATTTAACACTAACATTAACAGATGTTGATGTCTCATAATCCTCAATGAACAGGTCATAAACAGATCATTTGGAACTATAACTTTCAGATAATAATGAGTTTTGTTTGACAACTACGCCATGGCATGGCAAAAAAAAATATGAACTAGATACTCTGTAAATGGATACAAGCAATTAAGTCTTTGACATGTTTCATTCAACATTCAATCGGCAATTGACAAAAAAAAATAAGTGCGTTCACCCTTTACATCACAATAACGTCTTCAAACTCGAGATCTCGTTGAAGAGAAATAGCCCCAAATAAGATTGAGAATGGAAATAGGGAATTACTTTTTTCATAAAAACGGTACCTTTAAGTGTAAAATCATAGTTTTGGGTATTAAAATTCAACACATTTTCTTCAAAATTAAATATGCTATTGAAGTGATAAAGTATGCTGAATTGTCTCATTGACACCATTTTCTTAAATTTATATATTTCTAGCTAGTTGTTTATATTCCTATTCCCACTTAACTCATCCTGGTTGACCTTTTCTTATTTTCAAATGAGTCTGAGTTCCTTCAGATCGATCAAAAGAATCTAGATATGTAAATTTTAAACACATATTATTTTAGGATGTGGTCCCCATTAACATAACCCACTTAAAAGCTTTAAATATTATGATACAGCAGTTTGGGCAAGATGTGCGCTTTCACTTCAAAACTCTGAAAGTCTGAAAAGACCAATTTTGTCTTAATTTGCATGAACTTTTACTCGACAATCTCCAAAAGTATGACTTGTGTCTTAATTTTTCTTGACAAATTCTCATTTATATCAAATTTGTATGAAATTCACTAGACCTATTCTCGACATTCTGAATATGGTCTTAAAATTTTTTGACAAATTCCTGACATTCTTATTTTTTCTCAGTATGCCTTGACATATTCTCGACATTCTTTTTTTTCTCAGTATGCCTTGACATTGTCTGAACTTTTTAAATTGTGTCTTAAATTTACTTGACTATTCTGAGTTTTACAAATCATGACCAATATTCATGATATAACTTTTAATCTTTATTTTTCTTTATATAATATACGTTGTTTCAAGTTATAGTAAATAGTTATTGTATCAAAATGTGGTTTATATAAATAGCAAAGTATGATGGTATCCTAATTCTTCCAATGATATGCATAGGCTTACTATCATTGATTTAACAGAAGAAAATTTTTGTAATGTCATCTGAATATATATCAAGTATTTACGTGGACATGGTTATTATTATTGAATAAGAAGTGTTTTTAGTTGTTCTAAAAAATTAATATCGTTACCTTCTTTATTTAGCTACACAAACGCAAAAGATGAATTGTGGTGTCCAAAAAAAAGACACAAGGTCACACTTTAAAACTGCCTCAAGTCACCTATTTAAGTAAAGCAAATTTGACTGGCAGTTTTGGAACGGCAAAATCTAAATGTTGTTTGTCAGTAACTTTGACATGTATTCCAATTGAAAACAATTAATTAAACGTTTTATGAAAATAAATCAAAATTAAACTATACCATATGGGGGATTATTCCAGCTTAGTTGCACCCGAAGGGTATCTTACTATACAATATTAATCCTTGACTCTTCACAGTTTAGTTTAGTCATAATAAAAATGAGTATATAACAGCAATAGAAAGTTATAAAACGTGCAGAATGAGTCTGTTCACATTTCAGGCGATAATAATACTGTTGAGATAGTGTCAAGACATATTTATGATTGTCAAGAATGTGTCGAGACATATGCAGACATTATTAAGAATGTGTCGAGATATTTCAGACATTATTAAGAATGTGTCGAGACATATTCAGACATTATTTAGAATGTCAAGAACATGTCAAGACTGGTCGAGACAAATTTAAGACAGTCAAGAATAGGTCGATATATATCAAGACTCTTATCAGATGATAGTGGAAGTGTCGAGAAATGTTTAGACAATGTTCATACTGTCAAGACACTTGTCAAGAAAAATCAAGAACCTAATTAGACAAGTTTATATACTATGTCAAGAACTTTTAATAATTATTTAGACAAATAAAGAATGTCGAGTACAAAAATTCATGCATATTCAGACAAAAACTGGTCTTTTCAGACTTTTTAACTTTTGTAGCGTTTGGAATAAGGGTTTATATTATTTATGATTACTTGTTTTCAATTTGTATACATTTGCATCTATATTTTACGTAATATTGACGTTATTGAGAGAGTATGTATTATATTTCAGGGGATGTCGTTATTATCGCATTTTGCGAAAAAATAATAACTGTCGCGACTAAAATTCATCATTTATTTTGGCAAAATAAATAAATATAACTATTAAATAAGTATGGTTAGTCATTCCTGTTTTAATAAATGTTTTGTAGAGTAGAAGGTTTAGTAAGGCCGCTTCTTGGCACTTTTAATTACAAATTCAAAAAGTAAAATCTACCAAATAACATCTTTAAGACATGTAAGTAGCGCTCGAGTCTAGTAGATATTAGATTTGATGGTTTTGAATTTTACCGTACATGTTTGCATTTATGCTGCAAACCTTTTTGATTTGGTACAAAATTGCAAAAACTGCCGAATTTGGAGGTATTGTCATTGATGTGTATCTGAGAAGAACAGCTTTACCCAAAACATTTATTTGGCTACACATGTATTTCATTTTCAGAAATATTTCATGTAATGTTGTTGCTCATATTTATTTGTAAATTTCAACGTGATTATGTATGTAACAACATACATTCTCGTAATTCATCGTTAATCAGAATTAAAAAAATATTTAGAAATTTTTAATAGAAAAGAAAGCTTATATTCTACATGTTGGATTTGTGTTGCTCAATACGGTGAACTTGTAATGAGAATATGTAAAAGTGTAAAATGTAAAGACGCAGAAAAGAGCTAAACTAGATGCACCAAATACTAACAAACTTCTATAAATTCTTTTAAAGAGATAAATGGATTAAATTTAGGATTTCTTATAAAGGTTTGTCTCTTGTACTAACAATCTGATATCATGGAAATAATGATTGGAAACGCCTGTTCTGAAACATGGGAAACTATGAGTTTTATACTTCGTATTCAAACTTTGCTTGAATTTTGCCACAAAGATGTTGAAATTTAATTACAAGGTAATTGAAATCATCTTTAAAAGAGGGACGAAAGATACCAAAGGGACAGTCAAACTCATAAATCTAAAACAAACTGAAAACGCCATGGCTAAAAATGAAAAAGACAAACAGAAAAACAATAGTACACATGACACAACATAGAAAACTAAAGAATAAACAACACGAACCCCACCAAAAACTAGGATTGATCTCAGGTGCTCCGGAAGGGTAAGCAGATCCTGCTCCACATGTGGCACCCGTCGTGTTGCTTATGTCATTACAAATCCGGTACACAGTCTAATTCGGTAGGTCACATTCATGAAAGGGAAGGGGATTGTAGTTACGACGTAAGGAACATATCCGATATCACTTGTGAAACGGTTATTCTATAACGGTCAACCAACTCGTGATGGCGTCCGTAAAATTTACGAAGGGATGATTTCAACTTCACCATTTGGAACTCTTGGTTTAATAGCTTCCTTGTGAGCAGCAACCCTCTATCAAGAAAATCATGATAGGAAATGTAAGTACGGGAATATCGTATCAATTGGGAGATATATACCCGGTATGCTGGTGCTGCTGGAATGTTGCTACTTAGAAATGGAAAGTTCGCAATTGGAAAGCTGAAATCATCTCTTTTGTCGTAAAGTTTTGTTTTCAACTGACCCTCATTGTCAATTTCTAGATGTAAGTCAAGATATGAAGCCGACTTAACTGTATCTGTAGTATCCTTTATCTCTAATTCGATGGGATAGATGCGTTCCACATAGTCACCAAATTTTGAATTGTTAGTGAAAGAACATCATCTATATAGCGGAAAGTAGAGTTTAAGGATATTGCTAACTTCTTATCTTTCTTCCTAAGAAGTTCCTGCATGAAGTCAGCCTCATAATAATAAAGAAACAAGTCGACAAGTAGAGGGGCACAGTTTGTTCCCATTGGAATGCCGACAGTCTGTTGAAAAACACGTCCGCCGAACGTAACAAATATGTTGTCAATCAAGAAATCAAGCATCTTGATAATATCAGTTTTAGAGAATTTTTTGTTTGAATCAGAGTGATTCTTTACAAAGTAGGATTTATCCCTCCCTAAGACAAGATACTTGTATCAACGATGGCCATTCTTTTTTATGAAGCAAAGTAATACCAACTCTTTCAATTTGTCTTTTAGTTTGGAATGTGGAATACTTGTGTAAAGAGTAGAAAAGTCAAATGTTTTAATACTGTTACAAGATGAAAGAGAGTTAGATTGTATGTACTCTAAAAGATCTTTGGAATTTTTAAGTATCCACATCTGATTCACGCCACCTCTAGAATAGGCAGTTTCACAATAACTTTGAAGCCCGTCTTTGATTGCTGATAAAATAGATGTTAATAATTTAGAAAGAGGTTTCGTGGAGCACTTGGAAGACCCAGCAATATACCGTTGTTTGTAAGGACACTTATGTAGTTTAGGTATCCAATACAGTGATGGAAGATCCAGTTCTTTATCTTTGGTTGAAATTCCAAAGGAACATAGAACAGACCTATGATTATCCAGGATTTCCTCTTTGGTAAGTGTCGTGAGGGTATATGTTGAGTTTCCAAGTGAATTGTCAATACCTAATTCGTTTATCAAGCAGTTAATGTAATGACTTTTACACACAAAAACGATGTTATTTGGGGCTTTATCTGCAGGGACAACAACATATTTGTCATGGAGGTCGGATAGGTCTTTTGCAACATTTGGGTCTTTAAAGATTGACGTAGCATGGGCATTGATAGACCCATTCAATTTCTTAATTCTGATTTGTATCAACGACCTCACTGCCTTAATCCATTCGGAAAGAGTGTCTACGTCTTCCTTCTTGCGCTTAGCCCATTGCTTGGCATAATCCTCGACTGAATCCATCAAAATCTTAAAGTTGTATTTCCAATTGATGGATTTAGGCTCACGTTATTACGGACCTTTCGATAACACATTTCGTAGAGAAGTGTTATTAACAATTTTAAGGTCACCGGTAATAACGTGGCCAGAAGGAATTTGCGAGTGTAGTTTTATTTTCATAACGATTGTATTGCCAATGTAAATAAAACGGAAAGTCAGTTATAGAATGTCAAAATCAAAAGTTATAATACGTCAGTGAAATGGAAATCAATTAGTCATATTCCATATTCTAAATTGGGACAGGCATCTCCTTGAGCAGAACATAGTTGTGTTATTACCATAAAAATCCTAGTTCTGCTTTATCTCTTATCATACAAAACAAAAGTAGGTAAATGATGGAAACGAAAACACCACTGACTGCAGAAAGTAAATTAATAAAAATACAGAACGAGACGGAAAATTCAAAAGGAAAGTTCTTAATCAAATGGCAAAAATCATAAGCTGAAACACAACTGTAATATTTCGAACTTGGTTCAGACATTTCCTCGTGAAGATGGTGGATTAAATCTGATTGTATAGCTAGTTAAACCTCAGACTTGTATGACAGTCGCATACAATTCCATTGAATAGACAACAATGTGTGAATGAAACAAACAATCACAATATGTAGTAAAAAATAGAGACACACCAGTCAACATTGTATTTTGATCTTTTAAAATCAGTATTAAAACAAACAAATATGTCAACAAAGAAAAACAAAAAGGTGTTTCATGTATGGTTCATAAATGGCAAATATTGAAAGCATACTCAGAACAAAAAGACAGTTATTTACCAAGCACATAAGAGACATGTATTGTCGAAATGCGCATCTGGTGCAAGAAAATAGGTACCATTAATTTTATTACATCCTAGCAGACGTATAATTTTAGTTCTATTATTTTCGTGCACATTTATCAGCACAATAATAAATATTATTCTTGCGCTAATAATGTATCGACTAATATAAAATTGAACAAATAACAGTTTTATATATATAAAAAAAAAAAAAAAAAATTCTAAGCAAACAAAATACTTCTTTCCTTGTGATTTTTTTTTCAACACTACAATTTATTTAACGTTCATTATCAATAGACAAGAATATGACCCTTCTATACCAATATCATTGGCATACACATACAGTGTATCGTTAATTTGAAATCCTACTACATCAGATATTGGATGAGTTGATGCAGTATCGCCTGCACCAGATTTAGGGGAAGCAACGAGCATATCGTTCTTCCGTACGTCGAAATAAAAGTTTTCATTACTTGTACGTATATGAGCTGAAACGAAATACAAACCAGGAATATCACACACAAATTTCCCACTGGATTTGAACGTACCAAGGTTGTTGATTCCCACATGAAAGTTCACAATAGAAAATCTGACAATGTAGTCCGAAAACGTTTGATCTGAAAAAACACATGCTGTGACTGCCACTGAAAGTAATCAAAATATGATATTATAAACTTTAATATTATCATATTAAAGATTTGTACTATAAATATCTATTTTGAATTTTTCATAATAAAATACATTAGCATTTTCGACAAATTGTTAATCGTAGAATTCGAAATAACTTTAATTAATTTGGATTGTAAATTGTTATTAGTTTACTAAGCTTATCAATAACGTGATAAGTTTTTTTCTGCTTTTTAATGATCGCACTGTTTCAAAAATAAAGCAGAATTAAGAATCTTTTTACTTTTAAGTTAAGTTTTTTATAGTTTTCCCCCAAGTGGTTTATAGACAGTATTTAACTATTATTATAGTCAAGTGTTCTTAATGTACTTATTTTCATTTTAAGCTTGTATTTTAACTTTATCTATTTCGACTAATAAAAATTAATGACCAATAAAAAAAATTTCAGATTAACAGTTAGACATGTTGTTTGTGCACAAACATATGTATTGCTGAAGATCGTATGTTGACCGCTGGATGTCTTTTATGTATTAACTGTTACAAATCATTTAAATCAGAGCAAACTGGTCTTATGCTTTTTACTAAGATAAAATAAATGACCAATCAAAAATCGGCAATATATTACCATCCAATCAGAATTTTAATGTTAGGAATCTTTACACTGTTATTACAAATTGACACATTTCCAAAATAATCAATTTGAAAATGTTATTCATTACCATATATTTACATTGAAAATAGGACAGTCTGTTAGTCTTTTTGTATCTTATTATTATAACGTTATTATTTAAAAGCTGTTTGAAAAAGTTAACTTACTTTTCGAATATCATTAATCATTATTTCGCTTTGTCATGTATTTGTAAGATTTCCATTTCTGTCTTTTTCATCCTTCTAATAACTGGTTTTACATATGTAAATATTTATAAAAAGATGTGGTATGAGTGGCAATGAGACTACTCTTCATTCATGTTATAATTTGTTAAAGTACGGCAAAGTCTATTTCTATTGATGTCTTCAAGTGTATGAATTTTTTTGTCTTCTGGCATTTTTTTCCATAGTGTTGTATTTTTTAAAACTTATGAGCATGAATGTCTATTTAGTATTTTTCGCCTATCTTTTTAATTAATAATATGTTAAGAAATACGTCTTACTATTGCTAGAAACTCAAAGAACTGATATAATGTTGTAAAATTGTAATTTTTAGTAAATATACTAGTATGATCTTTCAATCGACCTTACTGTAAATTATTTCTGAAAAAAACTGACATTTATTATTTTTGTCAATGTGTATTTTATTTTACCTTCTTTGCAGTTTTCTGCTACTTGAACTCCCAGGGTCGTAATCTCATTTCGTATTTCTGAAAATGAAGCTGTTTGTTTCGATTCAATATTCCATATTCTGACAAGAGTTTCATTTCGATATGTTTCAAAACTTTGAATATATTTTTTAAACAGGTAGGCCGTTACTTTGGTAACATTACTCAAGGTCAAAAAGGTTTGGTTCCGAGTATTCTGGTTAATTGACAGCTTAATTGATTTTTTTTCAACGATTATACTTTATTCTGAATAGCGCGAAAATCTAGGGTTTGATTTTCATTTTTCAGATGCACAAGTTTAGAAACTTTTTTGAAAGTTCAAGTGTGATATTTAATAAACGTTCCATTACATTTTCCTGGTATCGTTATTTATCACGAAGTTGTTAATTTTTCTTGTTTTAATGTAGATAGGTTAACTCCCATTTCCTGATATTTCCTTTCTAAGATCGCCGGTTCCAATGTTTCATCTTTTCTCTCATAATCGGAAATTTTCTTCCTAAATAAACTCATCATAGATACCAGGACTAAATTTTGTATATACACCAGACGCGCGTTTCGTCTACAAAAGACTCATCAGTGACGCTCGAATCCCAAATAAAGTACGAATTGAGGACCAAAATTCCTAAATGTTTTGCCAAATACAGCTAAGGTAATCTATGTCTGAGGTAGAAAAGCCTTAGTATTTCAAAAATTCACAATTTAGTAAACAGTTAATTTATAAATATAACCACATCAATGATAATTCATGTCAGCACAAAAAAGTGGACTAGTGATACCCTCGGGGAAATAAATCTCCACCAGCAGTGGCATCGACCCAGTGGTTGTT
Source organism: Mytilus galloprovincialis (assembly GCA_037788925.1). Classification (NCBI taxonomy): domain Eukaryota; kingdom Metazoa; phylum Mollusca; class Bivalvia; order Mytilida; family Mytilidae; genus Mytilus; species Mytilus galloprovincialis. Next base: position 36,774,660 of record CM075340.1, read on the forward strand.
AATAAACTCATCATATATACCACGACTAAATTTTGTATATACACCAGACGCGCGTTTCGTCTACAAAAGACTCATCAATGACGCTCGAATCCAAAAAAGTTAAAAAGGCCAAATAAAGTACGAAGTTGAAGAGCATTGAGGACCAAAATTCCTAAAAGTTTTGCCAAATACAGCTAAGGTAATCTATGCCTGAGGTAGAGAAGCCATAGTATTCAGCAATTGTGATTTGAGGTGGCTTGTAAGTATATAATTTTTTTGTTCATTGTCCTTTTGCAATTGGTCGATATGGTGAAGCAGGTCCCCCTTGTTTGATAAATATCTACCTAACAGAAAATTTGCTGAATGATCGTGATCTGATAAAAATCCTCTCCATTTAGCTAGCAAAATAAAGCACATCAATATAACTCACATAGTGATGCCGAACTATACGTTAAAATCCCGATTTATATGTTGAATTGGTCGTTTAATTACGTTACTTCGCAAACGAAGCTGATTTAAATACACAATAAAGATGTCATTCTTATGAGTTGTTTAATTTTCCAGAGTATCATACTTGACATTTATTATCCTTGCAGTAGAATAGATAACGGTAGGTATAGTGTTTGGCTACGATCGTGGTTTTTCGAGTGATTCGGTCCACTTTTTTCGAGTGATAAAACATGCGATAAGTTCAATTAACTACTATTTCGTAATTATAATAGTTTTTTACATTATTACCCATCTTATATTGAATACTATACATGTTTTGATCAACAAAGAAGCACAATTTCCTTGTATTTAACCAAATAATTCTGAATCAGTATTTGTTATTGTCCGGGTTTCGATAGCAACTGTGAAATCGTCAGGGTTTTTAAACAATTGGTCCGGGTTTTTTTTACAGAATATTTGAGTAAGAAAAAAGGTATTCTTGAATTAAAAAAAATTACCTTTTCTATAATTTTATTTTTTATAATTAAGTGAATGACATATATTCCAAATAAATCATCAAAAAGATATTACTAAGAAGATCAACATGAAGATTTTCTCAATTTGTTGAAAATTTTCTGTTCGGAGAGCGTTTTGCAACTACTTTCTAGTGTTTATTTAGAGATCCCTTGATCCTTTACAAAACGGTGTTTAGAACATAGTACAGGGAACTCAATTTCATTTTAAATTCATTTCATGCTACTTTTGATTTTACAGTTAATGTATCATAATATTTCTTGTGGTGAAGCCCGGAGATCAAAACTATAGGCTCTATAGATGCCTGTGGCACTCACCTTGGTCTATGTGCATATGAAACACAGATGGATTCATGGTGATGGTGATGTGTTTGTAGATCTTACTTTACTGAACATTCTTGCTGCTTACAATTATCTGTATCTATAATGAACTTGGCCCTTCCAGTAGTTACAGTGGAAAATATTTTGCAAAAATTTACAAAATTTATAAAAAATTGTTGAAAATTGACTATAAAGGGAAATAAATCCTAAAGGAATCAACAGACCATTTTGATTCTGTCGACTTATTTGTAGATCTTACTTTGTTGAACATTATTGCTGCAAACAGTTTATCTCCATCAACAATAGTATTCAAGATAATAACCAAAAACGGCAAAATTTTCTTAAAAGTATAACTTCAGGGGCAGCAACTCAACAACGGGTTGCCTGAATGGTCTGCAAATTTCAGTGCAGGTTGATCTTGACTTTATCAACAATGGACTCATTCAGATTTGTTCTAAATGCTTTGGTTTCAGAGATATGAGCCAAAAACGGTATTTTACCCTATGTACTATTTTTAGACATGTCGGACATCTTGTTTCGCAGGTGGGGTCATCGGACATATATTTTTAACTAGACACACTTATGATGATTGAGGACAAGTTTGATTAAATTTGTCCCAGTAGTTTCGGAGGAGAAGGTTTTTGTAAAAGATTACAAAAAACACGAAAAAATGTTGAAAATTGACTATAAAGAGCAACAACTCCTTAAGGGATCAACAGACCATTTTGGTCATGTTGACTTATTTGTAGATCTTATTTTGCTGAACATTATTGCTGTTTACTGTTTATCTCTACCTATAATAATATTCAAGATAATAACCAAAAACGGCAACATTTTCCTTAAAATTACCAATTCAGGGGCAGCAATCTAACAACGGGTTCTCCGATTCATCTGAAAATTTCAGAGCAGATAGATCTTGACCTGATTAACAATTTTACCCGGTCAAATTTGCATCTTGGTTGGTTGGCAGGGTCACCGAACACATTTTTTAAACAAGATACCCCAATGAAAATTGTGGCCAAGTTTGATAACATTTGGCCCAGTAGTGTTAGAGGAGAAGATTTTTGTAAAAAATTAACGACGACGGACGACGGACGCAAAGTGATGAGAAAAGCTCACTTGGTCCTTTGGACAAGTGAGCTAAAAAGGAGTAAGAAACCTAAAGGACAGTAGACAAGAATCAGAAAAATGAATAGTTCATTAGCCTAAATATGATCCTCTAGGTTGCATTTCTGTAAATATTGACAATGCAATTTCCCATAGGAACTCCTTTTTCGGCTAAAACTGTACCACTTTTACTATGAAGTTTTGAAAAAAAATCTTATCCTAGAATTGAAAGTTCATATGCACCACAATCTTTTTCAAAGGTCAAAATATAGGGCTGTGCGGCATTTTTTCAACGTTCATATGCCCTGAACTTTCATAGTTTAAACTAACACTAATTTTCTTAACTACCCCTACCTCGAATAAAAGGTTACCACAGATTTCAATGTAAACAATATACACATGTCTATTTACTGGTAACATTCCCAAGTTATGGTCTGTGAGATGGAACATAGAGAGCATAACTGGGAACCAGTATGTAAACAAAATTAATTTTCTATGAATATTCAAGATCTCCCCAAAAGAGGCGTGCTTTAAGAAACAGCTGTATTTACAAGTGCAATCTATAGAAATGATAAATGTGATATCACCCCTTAAATTGTCAAGTGCTTCGAACGACACCAGGAACAACATTGCAATGTCTTTCATACAATCCATTTTCTTTTTTTAAAAAGGAAGTTCTCATGGTGTTAAGTTGCTGTATGACCAGTTATTACATATGCATAATCAGACTTCAGTCTCCTCACAGTAGTAACATTTAAACATTTCGGTTTCCATTTCTTAAACAATAAAATAAATAATACAAGAGATACAAGACAAATAGTTAATGACATATTTCGTATGTATACTCTTTTAAAAACAAACATATACCATACCTTACACAATACATGTATATGTTCTACGTCTCAATCCGAATTGTCTATGCTTACATTAGATTGTTGACATCACGAATATATACTGTACATGCAATTTATAAGATGTGAGAAAAATAATATATACAAATGGATGATACTTGTTTATAAAATGTAAGTGTGTTAATACACATGTGCCTTGAAAGTACTTAATCTGAACTTTTTTTTAAATATTTTTTTAACGTAAATACACCAACACATAAAATATATTTAGACAAAAGAAATGTGTATAATCACTCTATAAAACAAGGACACATTTGAAAAAGCCTGGACTTCTCTCGAAAAAAGCCCGGACATGCAGAAATGAATTTATCTCAAAATGTCGTTTTCAATGCAATAACAATAACTTTTGTAAAGTGTCTGTATATCTAAGGATATATAGGTTCCATGTATGTAGTTCCGTCGACATTTACATGATTATATGTGTATGAGAATGTTTTTTTTCCTGTATTTTGGAATAAAAGCATTGTACGGCTAAATGTAACTTTTTTTTAACGAAAAACAAAGTCAGAATGATAAAATCTTATTGTATTACCTTGTATATTAAACTCGGCTTTTATATCACGTCTTGTCAGAAAGGAAGTTTGTGTGTTTACATTTTTGATCATATTTACTCGAAAAAAGTGGTCACACTCGAAAAAGCCCGATCTCATCACTAGAAAAACCACGATTCTAGCCGGACACTATACCTTAGTACGTGTAGATGATAACTTCAAAGATCAAGGTGAATTGATTTGTTCAAACCCTTGTTCTAACGGCCGTACAAGAGGAGACATAAATCAATAAAATATTCGACTCGGACAATAATGATAACCAAGCATTACACAAGAAATAAAAAAATTACCAACTACAAAAGTGGGATAAACTTATATTTGTTCGGTGGAGAAACTGCTTCTGTCGAAACATTGTACATGGTGTAATACCAATAATCAATTGTAATATGTATGTGAAGTTAGCAGTCGGTTCGTTATTCGATATAAGATAATCAATATCCAACCAGCTGCTAGCAGTAGGTTCGATGTTCAAATTTTCTAAGTTGAAGATAATAAAAAAAATAAACAATCAATAACATTTAAAGCATGCTACATTTTTATCAATAAAATATAATCAAGAATGAATATTTGAAATATGATATTTCGCGAGAAAAAAAACCTCTATTAAGATTTAAAAATATTGATAGAAACAACTACATATATATGGAAAGCCACCCCCCCCCCCCCCCCCCCCATATTTTCGAATGACTAATTATTCAGCTATATCCAGGAACGAGGACCAAGGGGTTGTCTAGATCTTTCTGATGTCGCAATCTTCATAATATTTTGCCTATAGTAAGTTAATATATAGATATCAATGATATCAAAAGGAATTTGGATAAATTGTTCGTCGTCTTCTTATGTTTATGGAGTGCTCAAAGTGCCAATTTGACATTCAAAATTTATAGTGAAAGCCTACCGGAGACCGCTGACAAAACCGTAAACCCTCTGGTCTTTTAAGATCCATAAAATGTACGGAGGGCTTAAAGTGTCATTTTTCAAATAAAAATCGTCAAAATTTCAAGTGAAAGGGCCCAGGGCGATGGCTAGATTATCTTGATCTCTCAATCTTAATACTTTTCTGCATGTAGTAAGAAAATATATAAATAAAAATGATATCTAAAGGAATTTGGATACTTTTCGTCTTCTAAGTTTACGCGTGGCTCAAAGTCACAGGCACTTATATCGAAAAACAAATTTCTTATAAACCTTAATATAACACAAGGTACTTAACTAAAAATATGTAAAATGTCAGCCGGTCGCGAAATTCCGTTATATACAGATTTTCCGGTTGTCAATCCTATTAAAACTTGTTATGTCGTAAATTTGGAAACTAACGTCTCGCAGTAAAATGTATCTACTCACTCTCTTTAAATATCTCGGTTTAGGATTGGTTTATATATAGGATTATTTTTCTAAGACAAGTGCCTGTGCTGAAAGTGCCAGTTTGATACTCAAAACTTAAAGTGAAAACCAACCGGAGACAGCTGAAAAAAACTGTGAGCCCCTAGTCTTCCAAAATTGGGTGTCTTCGCGACTGTCCCATTTTAAAATTACAGATTAACAGGTAATGAAATTTTGTGGACCAATCGGATATATGTTTGTGTGACATTTAAAAAGCTTAAAAGTGGGACAATGTTTTGATAGTGATTAATTTGTTTTATAGTGTGTAGCAGGTAGTTATAGATAGATAATCAGTTCAAGTTATAAAATATGAAATTATAAAATATGAAATTTTAAAAGATGAAATTATAAAATATGAAATTATAAAATATGAAATAAAAATGAAATATTTACATATTTTATTTTGCACCAACTCGAAATCCAAATATATTTTCAACCTAATTTTTCAATTTTCGCATCTCTCTGAAACATTTCACCTTAAGTTTAATTCGTGAAAACCATGTGTATCCATACATGTATCAACTTTCTACAAGTCAAATTTTAATCAATGTTAAAAGTCTTGTAGCGACAGATGATGTTCTAACTACTGAGATAGCATGTTGAGTTACTGATAATCTTCATTAGAATACTATTGCACACAACTACCTTAACGTTTTGATGGAAATTTATGCACCAGAAGATTTGCGCAAAACAAGATCAAAATACATTTCTAAATCAGAAAAAAATACATTGATGTAAATTTATTTTGTATAATTAAACATTTGATAAACAACAACATAAAAAAGACTATTTTAGTCAGAATATGGCTTCTTTTACATCAGTTCTAAATTCGAGTGGTTGAATTGGTGGTCTGCCACCTATAGTTAAATTTCCTCTAAATCAGATTTAAATAAGAATCAAAATTGTAGGCCCGAATGGGTTATTCAAAAAGTCCTTGCTGGTTGTTTTTATTCCTTTGCTATAAAATTTGTAATAAAGTTTCTTCCTGATTACTTTGTCTTACACTGAAAACAAAAGTAACTATTTCAATACTAGAAATGCATGTCTTGTCTAGAAAATACTATGTCTAGAAAATACTATGTCTAGAAAATACTATGTCTAGAAAATACTATGTCTAGAAAACACTATGTCCAGAAAATGTAATGAAATTTCCATCATTACTGTAACTACGATACGATCCAATGTATACTTCGTCTGCCTTCCCTAGATTAAAAACAACATCAACTGTACCAGTCTTATAACTGTCACCATGGAGATAACTTCCTGCATAGTTTCTACCGTTACGGTAAATTCCCAGATATAACTCTTTCCCAGACTCTGACATGACCACGGCAGTAAAGTGGTAAAGACCTGCATGCGGAGCTATAAAGATACCGGTACTTGCGTCGTATCCATTCCCTTCATTGGTCCAGACATGATCAAATAACACCTTTGTTCCTAACGCCAAACTTTGTGAACTTGTCCGGTAGGCCGAAAAACCAACTGTTTCTTTTTTCTTTAACATTTCATCATAACCTCAATAAGTAAAGTAATTGTAAATAATTATCTGCTGATTTGTGTTAAGACGATATATTATATATATATATGTATAGTAAACTAGTACATTGACATATTTTTCTTTGCGCAAATCGCAGTTCCGTGGGAGGATACAAACTAACGATACACAATATACGTTACGGTATAAACACTTAAGAATAACTTTCGATCTGTTTCGGTCTCAAGATTTTGATTTTTGTGTGTCGACTGTACTAAATAATTATTTTGCATGCAACAAAATTTGAAATCGCAATTAAAGACTAAAGTATCATACAAATCTGGTCGTTCAGATGCTCAAGTGACGTTTATGTTTTATGAGTAAATATATTATGGCTATACATTTGTAATGAGCTTCAGTTTATGAACTTTACATTAGATTTTGATTTCTGTGAATGAAGGAGGTTTTGGGTATATGTTAACGGACGTATCCCAACGACACGCAAATAAAATAAAACATAATATAAATTAAAATGTCAATGAAAAAATTATAGAAAAAGGAAATAGAAAAATTATAAAAAAATATTTTCTTTCAATTCAACCGCCCCGATGGTTTGATGTTAGAATGGGACGGAAAGCAAAAAAAAATAAGTTAAATTAAAAAGAAAGAAACCTATATTTTCCCTTAGTAGTTTAAGTTAAAATGTGTATGTGAAACTAATTAAATAAATTTATAGATAACAGACAGTTCAAGGTTTCATAGGGAGTGATATCAACTCGAGTTATTTTTTAATTTCTTTTTTACTATTAAGATTAATTAACAAGAGTTGATATCCAGCGATATCTCACGAGTTGTTAAACATATTTCTCTTATGGTCATCATTCTCATTGCGGTTAATAAAAAAAATCCACGAATTGTTGATCTAGTCTTTTGCACATACCTGTAAGACGCCATATATATATATATCTTTATATATAACAAGTCTAAAAGGGTATAACATCACCAAAAACACAATAAAACGAACAATATGTTAGATATTTCGGATAACAGATATAGTGCAATTACCGAGGAAGGATATCTGTTATCCGAAATATCTAACATATTGTTCGTTTTATTAGAGCTTTCTTACAAATTGACGAAAGGTACGAACGAACGTAAAGGGAGCACGTATTTCATTTCTACAAAAACAGTTAAAAGAGTCTTTGTTTTATCCAGTAAAACAGCATTCTTTTCTAAATCAAGTTTATTTAAAAAAAAAATCAATATCGCAAATAATACACGATTATAATATAATCTAACAGAGAAAAATAGTGTCAAATACACTTACGTCCGATACGTTATTTACGTAAACCACGAGTACACACATTTCCGCGGGAATTTTTTAAGCACGAGTTTCAAGATTAACATTTCAATGACATTATTGAAGATCGTTAGTCTAAATTTAACGACAAGATTCACATTTATTTTTATTTGTTACAGTACACTTTCAACAAATTATCAAAGTGGAATATCGAGATTTGCTATAAAATGATGATACAATGATTTTAAAAAGTAATTTTGAATAAATCTAAAAAAAAAAAAAAAAAAAAGACTTTGTATATCAAGAAATAAATCTACAGTTTTGCACCATATATATTGTGGATTTTATAATGACGATTTAACAGTACACATGTTTGGAAGATAGACACGAAGTTGTCACTTATCGTCCAGTGGCTAATATTTCATGAATGTTCAGAACTTAGGCAAAACGCAGTTATACGCTAAAATAACCGTTCCATTGCTCCGGTGTATCATATATCACATTAAGGCGATGATTCAAAAGTTATGAAATGAGCACCAGCATATGACATAGTATAAAGATTATCCTATTTTTTTCATTTTATTATTTTGAGCGTTGCAAATTATGAATCAAGGAAGTATTTGTATTTCTGTTAAGGAAGAAGACATTTGTATTTGCTTTGACATTTTCTTAGGTTAAACAGTGCAACATTGTAATATTAAAAGTGGGGGAGGGGTCGGTTTTTAGTTTTCTAGGGGACCATTTTTTTCGTCTGACAACTCTATATTTAGAATACTTTGTAGTGTTACGTCCTCCGACCTGATGGTATCAATAATCATATTCTAACCTATCGTACGTCCCGAAATCCTAAATATATCTCAAGAAAAATCCAATTTAATAAGTGTCGTAGCATGCACGATTATTGTCCGAAGTTCCACGACTATTATATAAATGTGTCAAAATAAAGGATCCCTAAAACGAGTCTTACGTATGATTCGCCAAGCATACGTACCTTTCGTCAATTTGTAAGAAAGCTCTATTGTGTTGTTGGTGATGTTGTACCCTTTTAGACTTGTTATATATTATATTTTGTAGTATTTATATGATCCATCGCCCCGTGAGATTTATCGTAGGTTATTTATTCAGTAATTTAATATATCTATCTATATATATACAACTCGTCTAAACATCAACCCAACAATGTTAGATCTGTAAATTTGCTTTATATAGAAGTCTATAAAAAGGACCAACCAGCAAATTTACTATGCACCGGATCGTACGTCTAGAATAGACGATACTATTCAGATAAGGAAAAAATTATATCAGTCTAAAAATTTACACAACGGTACTGATATAAGATGTTATTATACGAAAATGTTGTTACATGTATTAAATCGTGTTGACAAATATTTCGGCTCAACAAATATCCTCAGTGTCAAAAGTTTTAACAATACTGATACATAATGTATTAGGTGTTAAAATAGATCAGTAATTATACAGGTAAGTTTTCACGGTGGGTATGGTTGTCCTGCGAGAGAACGTTCTGTGCTGGTGATTCGGTCATGACGGGTGCTGGTGGGTCCTGATTCTGTGCTGGTGGGTTTGTTTACATTGTATCAGAATGGCAATAAAACAACCGTTTTGTTGCTTAATTTTTCTCTGATACGTCATAAGTACCATAAAAAGCATATTACAACAATATTTTATTGCAAAAGTCGTGCAAGTTCGCTAAACGAAATTGTCCTGACGCTGTGCTGGTGATTTAAAAAACGGTCCTGGTTCTGTGCTCCTATGTCCTGGTTCTGTGCCTTTATATTTAAGTCAAAATTGGCAAATATTCCAGATCATTGATGCTTAACTGTAATTGACTATATCTAGCTGTTATATGCTTTCTTAAAATAGACATTATTGTGACTATGTTTCCTGTTATTATGAAAAAAATAACCCATAATTTTTTAATTTATTGTTTTCTGTTTTCTCATTTAAAATGATTAAAAAGCTGTTATCGGTTATCAATATTTCAATGAACTGAAATTTAAATAAAAACATTTATACTGCACTCGTTCTATTTGAGCAGTCAAAATGCGTTGACCGTATATTTCTATGTCATATACAGTCGCTGACCTGATATCACTTTTCCTCATGAATATTTAAATAGAAATTGTCGAAATTATGTTTAATTATTCATACGACCTCTTCAACCTGTTCTTGTTTTCAATGTAAAAAACGATGCCTTTAACGACTCAAACTTGTTTCTTTTGCAATTTTCGGGAAAACATATTTCTCTTTTTAATATTTTTTTGTTTGTAACCTATAAATCATTATGTTTTATGTTTATTGTTGATATTTTAGTCTGCAACGAATTCGTTCACCATTGATTGCGGTAATGATGTACATTTCATCGTGTTTTATATTTCTCCGTCTGTGTGATATGAGGCCTTTTTAAAGGGGGATTTTCCCCAATATTTAAATAAAAAAAATAACATTAACACAATAAACAACAATTGAAAATGTTTTTTTTAGATTGCAGTATAAAGACAATAATAGTGCATTGACTTGCCATATCAACGATTTAAGGATTCGGCCCGAAACGGGGAAAATGCTCGGCACAGCCTCGCATTTCCCCGTTTCTAAGCCTCATCCTTATATCGTTGATATGTCAAGTCAATGCACTATTATTGTCTATGTACAAGACTTACAAAGACAAGAGTCTCCTGACTTGGACCGGGCGCTAAATTGCTCGAGGATTTAACATGCTTCGTACGAATCAGACACAAACAAAGTTGATCAAGGCAAACAATCAGATTCAGGTGAGCCTGGACACCTCTTAGATGAGTTTAAATAATAAATGCAGTGTAATCTAAGCATCCTGAATAATGTTTCTCTGACAAATTTGTACGATACTGTAGATACTTTTCTTTTTATTCAACCAAATGAATCTCAGCCTTGTTTCTGTGCGTTTGAATCGTGTGTCTTCAGCAGCTTAAATCAGATTTCTTTGTAAGCAATTTAGTGCTGATTAAAAGGATGACTATAGTTTTGCGTTTTTTTACCTTTTCATTTGGGGTGGGGGTGATGGGGAAGGAAGAGGGAGGGAACAGTGACTTGGGGTAGTTTTGAAATTCTAAAAATTGATATTGATTTTTGTCTAAACAGTTGTCAGTTATTTTCGAAAGTTCGATAGAGCAATTAAAAAATATAGGACTATTCTATGGACGGCCAGACTAGAATTTGTCGGAGAATGAAGATGAGATAACCTAAATTACACTTACAGAAATAACAGAAATAACATTTTTAAATTTTTGCATTTTATAATTCCAAAAGAAAGTCTGTTGTCAAAGATGAAAAAAATAAAAATATGACATAATTTCAATTGAAAATGAGTGAAAAATGAGTGAACGGAAAAAATACCAGACTCAGAAATACACTTTTAATATTGGTAATATCACGAGGCTTTTTTGTGTGCCAAACACACCTTCGCTGTAGTAATGACTCGTTACTGAGGTATTTTTATTTCATTTTTTGATACAGTGAATTCTTTGTATTATTACATTAACATGTAGCCTTTATATATATATATATATATATATATATATATATATATATATATATATATATATATATATATATATATATATATATATATATATATATATATATATATATATATATATATATATATATATATATGAATATAATTATTTTCTGTGACTGTATATTACATTAATTTGTAGGATCCTTTACTATAGATAATTTAGCTGATCTGTAACAATAACATCTTCATGCCTTATATGTCATGTACTGTAGTACGCCGCTAGATTAAAACTGACGTGGAAAGGTAACACATGCCCACCGAAAGCTCTTTTTTTGAGAGCCGAGGTGGTCGTGTGGTCTAGCGGGACGGCTGCAGTGCAGGCGATTTGGTGTCACGATATCACAGTAGCATGGGTTCGAATCCCGGCGAGGGAAGAACCAAAAATTTGCGAAAGCAAATTAACAGATCTAACATTGTTGGGTTGATGTTTAGACGAGTTGTATATACATTATGTACACAGCCATGTATCACCATCATTGATGGCGATCCGATGGATACATCTGTTGTAGAGTTGTCACTGACTCAGACGTACTTATGAATATAATTATTTTCTGTGACTGTATATTACATTAATTTGTAGGATCCTTTACTATAGATAATTTAGCTGATCTGTAACAATAACATCTTCATGCCTTATATATCATGTACTGTAGTACGCCGCTAGATTAAAACTGACGTGGAAAGGTAACACATGCCCACCGAAAGCTCTTTTTTTTGAGAGCCCAGGTGGTCGTGTGGTCTAGCGGGACGGCTGCAGTGCAGGCGATTTGGTGTCACGATATCACAGTAGCATGGGTTCGAATCCCGGCGAGGGAAGAACCAAAAATTTGCGAAAGCAAATTTACAGATCTAACATTGTTGGGTTGATGTTTAGACGAGTTGTATATATATATATATTTGTGAAATATCGAATCTAAAGCCAGATATATCAAACATTTTTTTCTTTTTCCCTATTCAATATGTGTTTTCAGGACTCAAAAAACTAAAAAAAAAACCTTGGAAGTAAAGTGCGATAAAATGATTGCCAATTTTTACCCCCCCCCCCCCCCAAAAAAAAAAAGACCTTTTGCCGGATAGGCAGAGGGAAGGGTCAGACATGCAAATTAAAATCAATATTTTATCTTTTCGTGTACGTTTTTTTTCACTTGAATTTATACTTGTTTGCACCAACAGAAACCGGTTTAAAATATATAAATGTGCTTTTAATTTCAAAAATTAAAATATCTCGTAGCTTCATACTACCAATTGAGTATAATTATCCAAGTACATAAAATGCAAAAAAAACCCCACTAAATTATACAACTACATCTAACTTTTAAAACCGATATCAGTTAAAAATCAAAGTACTGATGTACTGAACATCGGATGACCGCATGTTCTTGTGGATGGTTCGACAACCACTTGTCTCATAAAAAAATAACATCTCTATACCTAAAAGTGAGGTTTGCTTACAGATATAATTTCTTTTTCTGGGCGTGGATGATAAATTAATGACACGGAGTTCAACCTCATCGTAATAACTTTTATATTGTAGTGATACAACTCAGTATATACTCTGGTTTATTGTTATTTATAGAATAGATAAATGTATATTACAGTTACATGTATATATAATGTTTATGTATTTGTATATCATTCTTTTCTACTATATAAATAATAGTGCAGTGCAAGTGCATATTAGACACTCGACTGAAATAATGGACAATTTATTAAAAAGATTGATGACCACAAACATTTGGGTGTTACTTTTTTCTAATAACTGTCAGTACATATAGATAACCTTTGCTGTAGTTCCACTAAACAGATTTTTTTTTGGAGAAAATTGAAATATATTCTTAACAGAAACAATCTTAATAAGATACTAGAACACACCCGTGAGATCGCGGGTCCGTGAACGAATTAAAGTAGTATTGGGATTTTCATCTGATAAAGTCATGCCGATTATAAAATGCAATTTTCTCTGCTTTCAAAATCTTTCTGTTTGAACCCGTCGACCTGGAACTTATCAATTATTGGTAATATACTAGTCAACAAAAGAAACGATACAAGACTTTTTTTTTCAAATTAAAGATTAAGTTTTCCGTTTATAGGACCAATATTGAAGGTAGTAATACTTAATCATTATGGAAATATAAATCCGTTTAAAAAAATATGTTTTTGCTTTCGTGACGTTTTTTGGCGTTTTGTTTTTGTTTTTTTTGGTATCTTCCAAATGCCTCTATATTTGTCTGATTTATACATAGTTGTGGAATAACTGTTATGAGCACACTTTTAAAGTTCTAAATTATCGAACTTTAAAATATGAACTTTATGATCGGTACGATTGAGATTTTTATCCGAGAGAATTTGGTTTATCTACCGGTATTAGTTGAAAATGCGTCTTTGAACTAGCTTTCAGTAGCTGCGAGTATGCGTTGTTCAATAATTTGTGTCTTAATGTTATTAATTCATGTGATAAATTGTTGTGTTGTTACACCACTGTACCAATGAAGGAGAAAAGGAGGAGGGGGTTGGTTGGATGGAGTTGCGAGAGGTGTGTGAAACGCATATTTAACTGAAATAAACCAGTCAAACCTTAATGTCAATATAAGACCCCCTCTTATAAATGTCGCTTTATTTTAAGCACCTTTTAAAACTGTTTATGTTAACATATTATGTAGAGAATCATTAATTCAAGGGCATTTAATATCTTAAATAAAACTATTCTAATTAGATTTATTTTCATCTGATATTGGACGGAAGATGTTGCCCATTTATGTAATATAATTACGATTTGTCATATAAAACAGCCAAATGGATGCACAAAGGTAAAAATAGGAGTCACAGATCCGATTGAATACAATTATCAGCTAAATTTTATTGATTTTGTAACATTTGTTTCAAATATGACAAACTTTTTACCCAAAATCACCAGCACCGTATCAGGACCCACCAGCACAATGACAGGACCCACCAGCACAGTATCAGGACATGAATAAACTGAGAAAATGCTAAATTTTACTAAATTGCACTGTTTTTTCACAAAATAATTTTGTCATTTGGATTTGGGTAAAGAAAGCGGACTCCATGAGCATTTTTGTTTTAGTTTTTCAGTTCTAGATTTTCTGAAAATGAGCACTTTTGTGTTACGCTTACTGAAACAGTTTAGAGGATCAACTTTTTAATGGTTTGCCTATGAACCCATAAGAAACAAAATTGAAAAATTTCAACTGTTTCCTTCCATTTTTATGAGAGAAAACGTCAAAAATCATCATTTTCGTCTTTGTTTACATTTTTTCATTGATCACCAGCACCCGTCAGGACCGAATCACCAGCACAGAACTTTCTCTCGCAGGACAACCATACCCACCGTGGTTTTGGTCGATTGATTTTAATCCAAAATCCTGAATATCATAATATAAACAAAACACTATAATTCAATATACGTGACTGTGTATATTAACAATAAAAATGAGGGGAAAACAAAACTGTTAGTATTTCTTATTGATGCCGTTTGGATGATGTACATTAAGTTCTTTTATCCAAAAGCTTTCCCGAACCTGTCGCGAGGCATCACTCCAGTGAATGTTCTGTTCAATCACTAGAATTTTCATGCGGTTAAAGTCATCAAGTTTGTGAGCCGACTGTCTGAAGTGCTGAGAAACTGGGAGAAGTGGCTTCTTAGAGATATCACTCGTATGGCCATTGAGGCGTTTGTGGAAAGGCTGCGTTGACTCATCAACATATTGGAGGCCACAAACCGAGCATTCTAGTATGTAAATAACATTCATACTTTTGCAGGTAACATTGCAAAATATCTTATAGTTATTTTCGGTTGCCTTACTGTGAAATGTTGATGAATGCTCATCTGTAGGCAGCATTTGCAGCGTTTTTCGTCACACAAACGACATTCTCCAAAAATACTTTTATTATCAGACACTTCAGACCGCACCAGCAGGATCCGCAGACTATTATGTTGCCTAAAAGCTATCATGGGAGGCTCGGGAAAAATCTTGGATAGTTTGAAATTCTTTTCAACTGTTTTCCAATGCTCACCAATGACACCAAAGCTGTTTTTGAGAGATGGGTGGTAAGAAAGAACGCATGGAGTCCTTTTATTTTTCTTTTTAACTTTGTATTCCAATAGTTCACTCGGAATTGACTCCACTTTCTGAAAACTTTTTTTGATATTTCTGTGTTTGTAGCCCCTTTTCTTCAAGCGAGTTTCAAGTTGACGTAGTTGTCTTTTAGTTGTTTCTGTGTTAGAACATATTCGCTTGACTCTTAGTGCCTGACTGTACGGAATGCTCTTGGTAAGATGAGCAGGATGGCAACTTTTAGGGGACAAATATTGATGAGTGTCAGTAGGTTTAGAATATAAATCTGTAGATATGACGGCCTCTATGAACGAACTTGAAGTATCGAGAAAGGCGATTTTGGATTTAGACTTCTCATGAGTAAATTTGATTCTTGGATGTTTGTTGTTGGCATGAGTGATAAAAGTATCTAAATCCTCGTCGCTTTTATTCCATTTCATATCCACATCATATATAAATCTAAACCAGGAAAGCGGTTTTTCGTTGGAATATTCAAGGAGTTGTTTCTCTAATTTGCCCATTAATATGTTGGCATATGATGGAGCCATTTTGGTGCCCATGGCAGTTCCATTAACTTAAAAATAATGATGGTGATACATGGCTGTGTACATAATGTATATACAACTCGTCTAAACATCAACCCAACAATGTTAGATCTGTAAATTTGCTTTCGCAAATTTTTTGTTCTTCCCTCGCTGGGATTCGAACCCATGCTTCTGAGATATCGTGACACCAAATCGCCTGCACTGTAGCCGTCCCGCTAGACCACACGACCACCTGGGCTTCACAATAATAAAGCTTTCGGTGGCCGTGTGTTAACTTTACTCGTCAGTTTTAATCTAGCGTCGTACTACAGTACATGATATATAAGGCATGGAGATGTTAGAAGTCTCAATTGAAAACTACGTTTTATACGTGTGCATGTAAAACAAATTTCGTTGTAGAAGAGTCTATATACATCACAAACAACATTTTCTAAAAGACCCAAAAAGTGAAAAAGTATATTTTAACAAACGCATTTGATTAACAGGTCGAACAACTGATGTTCATTAACCCTGCTGACTCTCATTGGTGATTTCCAAATAAATTCATTACAACGTCAAGATGTAACAAAATCAATTTTAATATTAATTTAATACTAAACAGAAAACAATAAACATGCGGCAAAGATGTAATACCACAAACATGAGGTGTCCAACATTTGTTTTTCTTCAGTGATGTTATGGATCGAAACGGTATATGGAAGGCCACATAATTTACCTCAATTAAGGAAAGACTCTTGAATTTAAAGAGTCATAACAGGATGAACGGATCATATAAACCGGAGGAAAAATATGATAAAAGTCCAAACGAAAGAATACAGAAGTCTTAATTGAATACTGCGTTCAAACCTACGAATGCGTTGGATAAAAAAAATTATGTATATACTGTTATGATTTCAAACTTTAAAATAAGACACTAAAACTTTGTGTACGTTTCAAAATGTAATAAAATTTGTCAAAAAGAAAAGTTTTAGGTGAAAAGTGTGAGTATTTTGTATATTACTTAAGAAATCACTTATGTTCGTTGCCATGCACGAAATGTACATATCCTTAGTCTTTGAAAGTAATCAATGACCTAACAAATAGCCAATGGAAATGTCTTAATATCGTCACATGATGCTAGATAAGACAAATAAACGCAGTTTTTGTATCACTTTTTTGTATCACACTCCGTGTAGTGTGATATCAGATTAATCTCTCCATGCAATGAATGGATAATAGACCACAACCATAAGAGAATACATGAGTCGGTATGTATTTTGGAATGTCCCTCTTACTATTTTTTAACTGTTTTATAAAAAAGTCTAAATGAAAAATTACAGAAATGAATCATTTTATCAACGCTAATTTCGGGTTTACTGTGATCGATTAAACAGTGACACAAATACAACTCACTTAATGAAAAGTTTCAGCATTTGTTCATGTTCAATATTAACATTATACAGGAAACAATATACATTTCATTGAACATTTCCATACTTCATTGTCCAGTCCAATCTTTTCTGTTATATTTGGAGGTAACCTACACCAAAGGGAGGTGAATTTTATCATTTGTCAAACTTACAAAAAAAAAGTAAAACAAAACTTTAAGTGAAAAATAATGGTCTAGATCGAAACAGTGAGATCTGAAAAGGACGAATAGTTCTGTCTTGTGTACTGATTCATTAAACATACTATGCGTATTTCCAGTGACGAATTGGTGTTTTATTTTCAGATTGTTTGGCCACAAAAATACGTCTGAGGAATTGGTATAAATATGCTCTGCAAAATACAAAAAGCATATTCTAACGTTTCTTTCTCTCTATGATTTAGTCGCATATTTGCATGTCCTACATGAATTTACTGTATGATATCCACATATCAATTCCTTTAATATTTTACCAAATCGCAGTTTGAATTCATCTTTATTAACTGATCAACTATTAAAACAGTTGAGCGCTTAGTTTGCGAGAGGTGAAGTATTCATACAATGTTATTACATTTCAATTTCACATCTGGGAATCAAATAATATAGATGTGCTATTTTTGTTCCCGCTGTAACGGAGGGGACATTAACTTTTACCCTAGCCTAAGTTTTCTAACTATAATTTGAGACTTATATATGTGCCGGACTATATGAGTACGCTCAGGTCGGGGTAATTAACACGTTTACTTTTAATACTAAACTCTTCACAAGGTATCACCATTCTAGTTGTTTAATCATTAAAAGACGATATCAAAGGTCATTTTATTATATTTTATTATATTATATTAATTAATAATAACAATATTAACTAAATAAACTAAGTTAACAATTTTTCCGGGGTTCATAAAGGATAGATACTATATACTAATACATAAAGTGTATTACAGTCATTGGCGTTCTAAACTAGATTTTATGAAACGTACTTTTTTTTATATAATCTAGAAAAGCTGGCATGTAAAATAGTTATCCGATTCGGACTTGGTTGGTCAGTCTGGGTGATCTTCCACATCATGGGATAACTATTTCTGAACGGCAAAATGTTGACTTGGGAAGATAACTTCAGAAAATATCTTAATGAAGTGTTAAATAAGAAGTCAACTGTTTTACTACCTGACGAACAAGTCGATAGCATAAAAAGTTTAATAATTGACACTAGAGAGGGATAAAAAACAAATACACCCAGAAATAGAAAATCAATTGATACACACTGAGTTTCCACTTGTATAATTTGTGCTGTTTTTGGTAGTCTTTGAATTATAAAATTAATACATTTCATGTAACCGTCATTGTTATAGATAAAGTTTATTGAATTATTGAATCGTTTCTAATGTGTATTTGAAGAAATACCTATACAGTCCAAATACTCATATGGTCCGGTACGTAAATAACCAAATGAGTATTTACTTATATGGTCCGACCATACGCGTACAGTCGGAAAATACTCATATGGTCGGATCATATGAATATATGCATATATAACATGGATACGAACAAACAGCTATATCGTTGTGAATTTATCTATGACAGAAAAGGCAAACTATAAATATCGCACCTGCTCTATAATTTTGTTTACCGTGTAGTGTATAACTATTGGGACACATTATATCAAAATTATAGAAAAGTATATAAAAAGTAAAATCACAAAAAATACTCAAATTATGGACAATATTGTTGAGTGGGTGTATAGTATAAGTTGACAGCTTCAGATTTAGACATCGTGATTTTTGACCTTTTCAAACTGAACCATGTCACTAATTTACCTACATGTTAACATTATTCTGAACTGTTTATATAAGTTATTTTACCTCCAAAGTTTCGGTTACGCATTATCGTTTAATGTAAGTTAAATAAGAGTGAAAATCAAACTTACTCACCTCTAGTTTTATCGGCAAAAGCATTTATAGCTTTCCCAGAAATGTCTTGTTTTGTCATTAGCAATGCATATTTCTTTTCCATTTTAAATTCAACATGTTCAAGTTCAGCTGAAATAAAGTGTATAAAAATGGATCTAGCTAACGTTTAGTTAAGTATAAGTCATCTTCTGTATTTTTATACAGTTGGTTTACTGCAGAATTATTCATTTGTATATGCCTGTAAAACGAGGTTGGGAGAATATACATAACGTACTAGATAGTTAAAACCCTAACCCGAAAGAAAACATACCATCTCTTCAGGTATCATCATTTTGTATATTTTACGGACGCCATCACCAGTTGGTTTATCGTTATGGAATATTTGTTACAAAGATGATATTGGATATGTTTCTTATGTCGTAACTACAATCCCGTTCCCTTGTCACGAATGTGACCTACTGAATTAGACTTTATTCCTTTATTTGTGACATTTTTACCTATTGTGTCTGTCTGTTTTGTTCACGCATCATTATCAATATTATCAAATTTTATGCGACTGTCGTACAAGTGAGAGGTTAAGCGCTATAAAACAAGGTTCAATCCACCATTTTCTACATTTGAAAATGCCTGCACCAAGTCAGGAATATGACAGTTGTTGTCCATTCGTTTTTGATGTGTTTTGTCATTTGATTTTGCCTTGTGATTAGGGACTTTCCGATTGAATTTTCCTCGGAGTTCAGTTTTTTGTGATTTTACCTTTTATCAATTGCCTAATGAAAACATCGAACTCAACTCAAAACGCTAAATGATAGTTTCTACACTTATGATGAAATTAAACAGTCCTTAATTCCATGTGGCTTTATCTTATGATAAAATGTTTATACATTTCACCAGTCTTTACCTACAATGATTATCAGAAAGTACAGACAATTATAATTTTATTTCCTAATTGGAGATTTAAAATAGATAAGTTGTTTAAACATAGTCAAAGCTGTTTCTGATGTCATTTTCATTTAATTTATTACTGGTCAAATGAAAAAGACGATCGATCATCAATTTGCATCGACATCGATGCGTACTACTATAACTACTTGAAATAAAGATTCAGGTTTTAAAAGACTTGTTGAACTTTAAACATTATTGTTTGTATAATTTTTGATAAATATATTGCCAAAAAAAGCTTAATGAATTTAAATTGACACATGGTCAATATTTCAAATCAAAATATTTCAAGTAATTTCGGTAGTTAAGATTAATTGGTGGTCATTCTTACAAGATTAGTAAGAAGTTAGATAACAAGAACTTGTCAAAGTAAGTTCTAAAATACTCAGTAATTGAATAATAACCGATGATACCCCATGTTCTATCTATAATGCAATCATTCTAGGAAGTTTAAGAAAATTATAAAGGAGTAACGGCCTAATGGAGTAAATTAAGCCTGTCGGTTGAATATTTTCGCTTAAATAAATTAAGGTAAATATGACAAAAAAATATCAACAATTCTAACCTCTAGCTTCGTTCACTATAGCATGAATCTCTGTCGCGGAAATGTTCTGTTTTGTCATAAGAAATGAATACTTCTTTTCCATTTTCGCTTCTAGTTCAGCTGAAATAAAATATACAGAAGAATAGATGTATGTGTTTTTACTTTGGAATTGGTTCTTCAAATTTGCCTAGAAATCAAGAAACGGGATAATAAGCATAGAGGAAGGGATGAATACATAAAAACATAAGCAGAAAATGAAAAAAGTTCACGGAACCGAACAAAAAGACTAAAGACAAACTAAAGTTATCTTAATGCATCTGATTTCATTTAAAAAAGTAACTGAATTTATTATATAATATGCATAAAAATGTACGACCACTACACCTCCCACACCCTTAAAAAACCAAAAAGCTTCTTAAGGCAAAATTGGGTTTTCATCAATATACAAGCTGGTTTGGAGTACGTTATTCAGTGTATATAAATAACATTAAGAATATTTAACACTTTTGTATACCAAATAATAGTTTTTAATTGGAAAATTCCCTCAAAGAATCAGGAATAGATTACCTTAGCTGTATTTGGCATAACTTATGAATGTTTGGACCTAAATGCTCTTCATCTTCGTGCTTTGTTAGGCATTTTCAATATTTTGTATTCGAGCGTCACTGATGAGTGTTTTGTAGACGAAACGCGCGTCTGGCGCAAATATAAAATTTCAATCCTTATCTATGATGATTTTCTAACAACCACTGTGTCGACGCCACTACTTGTGGAGTTTTAATCCCCCAAGCGTATTACCAGCCTAGTAGTCAGCACGTCTGTTTTGACTTGAGTTATCATTGATATGTTAATAATTATATTTCTAATATGACGTGCTTCTTTGTAAACAACACTGCGATAAAAATCTAGATATAGCTATACTTAGCACACACTCAGAGATATACATTATAATAATAATGGTTGTTACAATATACCTCCCACGTAAATCCACATGTATCGGAATCTATTTGCAAACGCTATATATGCTGATTAAACATTTCTACAATTGCATTTAAAAAAAGACTACTGTACAGTAATTTTGTTCTTATTCAGATGCATAAAAAATATAAATGCACAAGAGCTTGGAGAAATTTACAAAATTCAAATGAAATAAAATTCTGCGAAAATCCATTAATGATTTTGCCGCATTTAAGTCATTTCAAAACATGACGTCATACAAATGAAAACGCTAAAGCTGAAGGTTTTCCGTTATATAAACCATCAAAATTGTTATAATATTGCTTTGAAATAGATTTTTGAGGTATGGTTTGTTTTATTTTCTATTCTATTGCATTATTCGCATATTTACTTATATCAGCAAGTCAACATGGCGACTTCTTAGTTACAAAATGTCAACTTTGGATTTGACGGTTGCTTTCGAGAAAAACATGTAAATAAATGATTGCAAATCTTGGATTTGACAGTTAAAAGAATTAAACATATGATTTCTAGCGGTTATTTATGAAATAAGTTATGCAAGCTACATGTTTATTAGAATGCATTAGATTAATCAAATAGGGAATGAAAGAAACAGCCACACACACGAAGTAGCCACCCTCGCTTCAGTTCTTTAATTTCCGTATTTATCCTATTAGAATCGAAATAATTAATGGAAGCCATATATTTGTTGTAAATCTATACATGGCCTGTGTCGTGGTATTCGTTGATTTTATCCCTCGCTTACGCTCACGATAAAATTTGAATCTCACCGCGCAGGCCATGTGTAAAAGTCCAACAAATCTATCGCTTCCAATTATTATTTCTGAAATTAACTGTTTACCTCAGGAATAGATTACACAAGCTGTTTTTGGACAAACTGATAGGAATGTTTGGTGCTCGATGCTCTTCAACTTCGTACTTTATTAGGCAGTTCTACATTTTTTATTCGAGCGTCACTGATAAGTCTTTTGTAGACAAAACGCGCGAATTGCGCAAACGTAAAATCGCATACCTTTTATCTATGATGAGTTTATCAAATACCAAATTATTTTTATTTATTGGAATAAATTTACTATGAAACTATAAAACAAACTTTTACGACATTGTTTAATCGGCAAGAACATGGAATATACGTGAAGTTATTCTTAATCATCAAAACAATATTTAGTATAACTTACCATACAACGAAAAATAGACAACTGTCAAAATTATACCGATAGAGAGCAACGATACTATCAGTAAAGGTAAAAGTACAAATTGTAACCATTTTTTCGATGACAAAGTTAACACAGTGTCGTTCTTAATATTCCCACCAGCCGTTTCAATTTTTAAAACAGTGTCCTTCTTAATGTTTCCATGGGCTGTTTGATATTTTAACATAGGGTCCTTCTTTATGTCTTCATTAGCTGTTTCAATTTCTTCGTATATCTCTTGATCTTCTTCTAGTTTTGTCGCATTTTCATAATCGTCCATTTCTATTCTAGAGGAAGCCATTTTTATTTGAATCGACTCTATTAATGAACTTAGCTTTCCAAGAATTAACAGTTTCATCAACAACAAACACGTGATTATTTACATTTGTAGTTTAGTGTTCCAATTCCAAGAATTTATAGAAGGAATACGGACGCATTACTTGTAAACCAACAAAAATGTGAACATTTACATTTTGAGTTTTAATGTTTAATTTTTTTAACCCATATAATTGTATAAAGTGTAGATATGTTCTTATATTAAGTTCAAAAGAATTAAATTTTCGATCAACTTCCTGTATTTTGACTGATTTTACTGATGGCAATAAATAAGAGGTTCAATTGAATTCATACGAATACGGATATAATAAGCATGATAAGGTCGAATTATTCAAGTAAATAATTCACAAGGGATGTTTTTTGCTTATTTTAACAAAACTGAAACAAACTGGCAGCTAATAGCGAATTTTTATTTCGCTATTTTACTTTTATTAATGATAGAATGAACAAAAATCATATGTGTTTTTCTATTTCCCATCTCTCATGGGGTATTTGCATAGTAAATAAACACATTTATTTCAAAACCAGTTTCTGACATGATACTGGTTATGTTCTTCACATATATTTTATGATGGTATGATACTAAACCCCTTATGGGGAGAATTTTACTTGATTTTCATATGATGAAGACATACTCTTCCAATCAGTTTATTTGAGGGTTGGAGCTGGCATCTCAGTAACTGATGAGTAATAGATGTTGTCCTTTGTTCATATATGGCAGTTTCGCTAATTCAAAACTGACTGAAAGATTAAAAACGACATAATAATCTATTGTTTGATTTTTTGAAACGATGTTAAGATGACAATTTAAGATTAAAGTTTATTTTCTTGTGTTAGTTTAAGAACAAGGAAGCAAAAGATGAAGTGTACACGTTTCCTGTATGTGGTTTGTCACTTCATGATAACAACCCTTGAACATCATATTTTCATATAGAATTCCACAAGTAAATAGACATTTCCGTGTATATTGTCGACTTTTACAAGTAGAGGTAACTCTACAGGCAAACAAAGTTTTATACGAAATTTAGCAAAATGACCTTTATTATGACTGCCGATGTCAACGTTTCTTTATACAACAATTAGAACACACGGGATTGGGTAAAAAGGAGATATATGAATCACATATGTATAAATAGGAAGTTTGTTTGTACACCAGTTTCCAATTAAATTCCAAATTAACTCCATAATAGTTTTACCTGCCGTTGCTTGAAATGTCAAACTTTAAACCTACACCGTTCGTGAATACTATATCATATAATTTGAATCATCTCCGATCGCCAATTACGAATACGTTATCCGTCCGATACATACAGTTATTTTAATTAAATACAAATTATGTCGAAATTTCGAACGTCTATTACAAAAAAACACCAAGTAGGTATAATAATTCATATTAAATGTGAGAATATAACCTTTACATAAATTAGGCCGTTAGTTTTCTCGTTTCAATTGTTTTTCATTTGTCATTTCGGGGCCTTTTATGGCTTACCATGCGGTATAGGGTTTGTTAATTGACGGAGGCCGCTCAGTGACTACTTTTGATAACATTATGTGTCTCTTGTGGAGAGTTGTCTTATTTGCAATCATACCACATCTTTATTTTTATATTCATAGTTGTCGATTGGGGCAAAAGAGGAATAATTCATTTTATAAATTATTTTTTGTCAATGACGGATTATCATGCCTTTTCAACACTTGGTTTATTACGAATATACAGTTGAAACAGTGACTTTATATTTGAAAGAAAAAGTAATTTTCACAGTTGATAAAATATATTAATACCGATCACCGAGTTAAGTTTTATCTAATTAATTGATGTTTATTCACTACGGACATTAAAACAAATCTTGATTTTTTGAAAACACGGTAACTAGCTCAAACAGAGGTTAAATGTTTTTAGAGAACATTGTGAACGGATGATAATTATCTTAATTTTAAACGTTTCTCTTCAAAAGTTGTTTGTGTTTTAAACCGATGTTTTTTTATGTCAATAATAGGATTAAAAGCAAGAGTTGCCTTCCGTACACCATAGATTTTACTATTTCAGCGGTAACAAAAATGAGTAAATTCAGTAGATTCTCATAAAGAACAGTTTGTGTGGTGGTCAGAATTTTTGTAAGCCATCTTTAAATCAGACTGCAGTAAAACAAAAAAAAAATCATATAGATTCAATCTATGTTAAGAAATTTCAAAACTGTTTACATGGTTTATGCCAATCCATTAACTGAAATTAAAAAAGATAATCCGGCCAGAGAATTTGATGTATCTTGTATAAGTATCTTAAAATGGCAATAATGCAAAGTGAACAATTTTTAATCGTCAATTCTACTTTTTATATCTTGACCTATTTCTTAGGTAAACATTACGTACAGGTTGAGACGTTTATATGTTTTTCCATAGTATTCATTATACCAACTGGTGATCTAAACATTATACAGCATGAACATTACCAGAATAGAGGCATTACCGATATGTAGATTCCTAAGAACTCTAGTTTTAATTCTTCAACTGTAGTTTTTTGGAGCCCTTTACAGCTTACTGTTTTGTTTGAGCCAAGCCTCTGTGATGAGAGCCGTACTTTGACCTACATTTGTTGATTTTTTATACTGTATGACTTTGATTGAGATTTTTCTCATCTGCCACATATTCTTTATTAATTCAACTTTCTCTAAAATAAATTTTATGAGAACCGTTGCTTTGTCTATCATTTACACAAAAATACCGTATGCAAAATTTAGTCTTTCAAAAAGACTGTTTATAAAAAAAGAGTACCATACATAAGCAAATCATTGTTTGGGGATACAATTTGACTTGTTTTCTTCCAAATTAAGATGACAATGAAGCATGCTAACGAAGCAATCAGTTTGCCGAATTATGGGACGCTACAGCTGTCTTATGTGGAACTCTGATATTACGTTATGTTGTTCTATTATTACTTGATGATAGTTTGTCTTTACATAATATGGTTTTGACATTACGTAATGATGTTTTGATATAACTCAATATTGAATAGTCATTACATAATGATATTCCGAAATTACATGATATGGTTTCGTATGGACTTGATATAGTTTTGTCATTACTTAATATGGTTTTGTCATTACTCGATGTGGTTTCACCATTATTTAATGTGGTTGTGTCATTAGGCAATGTGGTTTTAACATTTCTTGATGTGTATGTGACATAACGTAATGTAGTTGTTTCATTACATGATGTGGTTTTGTTATTTCGTAATGATGATTTGCCAATTCTTTATATGGCTTTAACATTACGTAATGATGTTTCAAATTTGAAGATTTTACACTATATGATGTGTTTGTTTCAGTATTTGATGTGGCCCTGTCATTCTTTGATTTGGTTATCCCATTACTACTACGAGTTAAAACCACGTGACCATTTTTGAAAAATATGTTCTATTTTTAGTCCAATTTCCTCGCTTGTGTTATGCGCTTTGGATGAGTACCGCTATCCATTAAGACAGAAAAAATAAGAAAAAAAAGTACTGAAATATTAACAGTAATTCGGACATATCCCAGCTCATTTGGTCCTGCCGTTGTTTTCTTAGTTCCCAAATGGAAGCTGTAACTTAATAAATAAATATCAGATTCTTATTAACCCATTGTATCTCGCCGGATAATTCTGCTGTCAGTGTAAAAGCGTAAATTAAATGTTGACTGACTGTACATTAACCGGTACACTTAACGGAGGAAAACATGTTTTTCTGTAGATGATTTTATTTTGATCTTCAAGAATAACTTCTATACAAGTTTTATAACAATTCATGGTGGTTTACAAATTTATCATGTCAAAACAGTTTAATTCGATTATATTTAATGCATTGAAAAACCCTCATATATAAAAAAGAAATGTGGTATCAGTGGCGGATCCAGGGGGAGGGGGAGTTCCGGGGGTTGGAACCCCTTTTTTTTTACGATCAATGCATTTGAATGGGAACAAATAGTTGGAACCCCCCTTTATCCTTGGTTAGGACCCCCTTTTATAAATGGCTGGATCCGCCCCTGGGTATGATTGCCAATGAGACAACTCTCAACCACATACCAAATTTCAGTTGAACACACCGTATAGTCGGCCAAAAAAGAGCACCACGTGAAAATGTGAAACAATTCAAAAGAGAAATTAAACTAACGGTCTAGTTTATAGCTGAACAATCTACGAATAAACAGTTGCTGTCATGGGCGTTTTTATGCAATAATCATAAATCGTTTCTGACATACGGCGCGCCATGCGATCCCCCCACCCTCTTTGTTTTTACAAAAAACTTAATATCTCTAAAAGATCTTTAGATTAGTATTAGAAGTGTTTAAAATTTTAAGCAATCATCATAAATCGTTTTTGAGATACGGCGCGACATGTGAAAAAAACCCTCCCCCTTTTTTGTTTATACTAATAAAATTTTGAATCATCACCTAAAAGAATACAGATCTTAAGATTAATATAACTAAGAAGTTTTAAGCAATAATCATCAATTGTTTTTGAGATACCGCGCGCGCGACATGTGCAAAAAACAACCACACACACCTGTTTACGTTACTAAGTTCCGTAACTCAAAGAGATTTAATCTTATTTTTACCAAAAGTATACAGATCGTACGACCATTAATAGAAACAACTATGTTAAGTGTCATGAAATTTAGATCAGTCGTTCTCAAGTTACGGTGCGACATGTTTACACCGGACAGACAGACGGACAGACGATGTTGTATACCATAATACGTCATGTCAAAATTTTGACGGGCGTATAAAAACAAATATGACACACATGAAATAACGACAACCATTGAATTGCAGGTTACTGACTTGGGGCAGGCATTTACAGAAAGTGCACGCGGCGGAGTTTAACATTTATGTAAGGGCTTATCCATATTATAACCTTGTGTATCATAGCATAAGAAGAAAATGTAAATACAGTTTTGATTGGCTCAACTAAAAAGATCAGTATGACTGGGTAACATAAATAAATCATCGTAATCTCGACTGCTTTGGAAGGGTAAGCGGATTCTGCTTAACTTGTGGCACTTGTCGTGTTATTCGTGAAAGCATAAACCCAGTGATTTGGTTTCATTTGGTAGTTTAAATTTGAGGAAAAGATGACGGGATTGTGGTAATGACAACTGGAACCTATTCGTCGTCACCTGTGAAACAGATATTTCAAAAATATAACTGTTAAAAATATAGACCACAGCAAATACTGAAACAAATACATCATGTAGTGTAAAATCGCCAAATGTTGAAACATCATTACGTAATGTTAAAGCCATATAAAAAATTGACAAATCATCATTACGAAATAACAAAACCACATCATGTAATGAAACAACTACATTACGTTATGTCACATACACATCGAGTAATGTTAAAACCACATTGCCTACTGACATAACCACATTAAGTAATGGTGAAACCACATCGAGTAATGACAAAACCGTATTAAGTAATGACAAAACTATATCAAGTCAATACGAAACCATATCATGTAATATCGAAATATCATTATAAAATGACTATTCCATATTGAGTAATATCAAAACATCATTACGTAATGTCAAAACCATATTATGTAAAGACAAACTAACATTAAGTAATAATAGAACAACATACCGTAATATCAGAGTTCCACATAAGACAGCTGTGGCGTTCCATACAGAATACACATTTAAAACATTATTGGTTATTTTAATTCTTATGGGTACCTACTATTAGTACTGCAACTGACCTCGAAAAAGACGCTTAGTTAACCAGTTTAATGGTCCGGAATAACACACAGCTGCAAATTGGTTTAAATGATAGAATATATCTATACTTTAATTTCCGTCTGGTCGTAAAAAGTTTCTATGGTCACATTTTTTTTAATTTTATCCTTTAAATGGGGGTACCCCTCAATTTACGGTTTTGGGTATTAACCTTAAAATCCAAAAATATATTTTTTGGTTAAATTTCACGCTATTTTCGTAAATATTTTCGATGCACAAATCATCAAGGATCATCGGAATGATGAAGACATAAATATAAAACCATCCCCAAGTAAAACTTTCAAACTTAAAGTTGGCAGTTTTTATAGATAGAAATTTAACGCGTTTTTCTTTGAAAACGAAAAAAACATATGATTCAAAAACAGTATTTGACATATGAGAGGATTAAACATATTATTGCGATACTGCATGCAAATTTTGTTAGGCAAATTCCAAACAATTTTGTCAAAAACAAAAAAATAAAAACATCATTTGTACCTTTTTTAATTATGGAAATTTCCTATCCGTCAATCAGTTCCATGATTTATTTTTTCCTTCACAATGAATTTGATAGTTTCGATGTGATTATGTACATTTTGTAGGATAATTTAATTTATTTTTGAGTGATTTGAATATATATAGTAGTTCTTTCGTGTATTTTCTGTAAATAAGTTATATTTTTGTTAATAAAATGTTGACTTTTTATAAAAGGTAACCAAATCCTTCGGATAAGAGTTTTTCCGGATAATGACTAGTTGATATTGTGTGAGAATACATTGTATGTCAATATTTAACACCAGAACAATTAATATGCATGCAAGTGGTCCGGGGAAAAGTACTATTAAAGTTTCGCAGAGATTTTGTGTGTGACAAGGTGATGCTACAACCAACTTCTCTTGATATTCTGCTTTCCTTGGGCGAATCATCAGTGATGTTATAAGACTTGCACCAGAAGACAATATTCTTGCGTCTTTACATTAGATTGATTGATTGTTTGTTGCTAAACGTCCAGTGGTAAATATGTCATGCATATTCAGGACGAGAACAAGTTAACAATAAAAACAATAGGTAGGTCTTGTCATAATAGAGGATGATGGTTTGGAAAATTTGGACTGCCACTGGGAATGATGGTATTTTTGATTGGGACAGAAATTTTGCATTGCAACAGGCCACTTACGGACCCCTCAAAAAGTTGTTACAAGGGTTCTTAACGTGCAAAGAACGCGGGACACTCTTAACATGCGGCATCGGATTTAACGTCCCCATTCTGACTGGACGTGACTGCGAACTTGATACATCCCGCACAGCTAAACGGACGCCCCACTTCCTTTTACTGCCTGTCGGGAGAAGACGAAGTGACCATATTTCGTTTTCCCAGTCATCCTTGGGGAACTTTAAATTAGAAACAACAGAAATCCATATATGTGATCCACATGTATCCTCACAACCTGACACTTTTATACGATCTCGCGCTCAGTTTCTTCCTTGTAGTTTGAATATGAAAACAGGTTTTTTGTGTAAAAGCAAAACCTTTAAAAAAAACCAAAAAAATACACAAAACTGAGTCCTCTAAACGTGTTGATAGTCTCTTAAGTTGTGCTAATTAATGTGAGTAAACATTTATCCATGCATTAGCAATATACTGAAAAGTTAGAATTTGACTTTGCTGTCAGTTCATTGATAACGATTGTTAGTGATGATCTGTTCTTCCATAAGAAAAAGCCTTTTTCATGTAGGACATCCTCGACATATACCGATCAATTTTACCCAAGATTGTCTCTGATGCTTACTAAACTGCCAAAATCCAGAACTAACTAAATATTGTGACACCTTACAATTCAGACACAGTGGGGCCAAGGGATATGAAATATAAAGTTTAGCTCTGAACTCAATATAGGGGATGCCATATCTGCTGCAGGAAAATTGAAGTCTATGCTAAGACTTTCAGAATTACACCAAGGTGTGTCTGAAAATATCAAGGATACATTAAAAGAAGAACAATTACTTCACCCTGCCGCCAGTACTCTTATAAGCTATGTCCTCGTTTGGGTGTTTCTATGGAAAAGATGCCCGCATAGCTTCTTAATAGATATAGGAAGATGTGGTATGAGTGCCAAAGATACAACTCACCATCCAAGTCACAATTTATAAAAGTAAACCATTATAGGTCACGGTACGGTCTTGAACACGGAGACAAGGCTCTTAAGTTCACAAAAAAATATCACAAAGGCGCTTCTGAACCGTATATTGTCCCTAAAGATAACAATAACTCGTAAATGTATGGCTATTACCAAATCAATCGTTTCTGTAGCAACATTCGCCCCTTTACATTTAGGATTGGCCGTGCAGATATATCATGAATATGCATATGGGAATATGGGTCACGAACATTGATCGAAACTTTGTACTCACAAGGCTTTTGATATACATATGTCAACAAAGAAATACGGAAAGGTGTTCATGTAGGATTCATTAATGGCAGATATTGAAAACATTCCAACAAAATAACAGTTATTTACTAAGCACTTCTTACATCATAGCAGACGTATTATGTCAATTCTATTTTCTTTGGTGCACTGGTCGATGTTTCGTCCCCGAGAGTATCACAAGTCCGGTAGTCAACACATTGGTGTTGACATGAATATCAATTAAATGATACTTTTTTTTAATATCCTGTTAACAAAAATTAGAATTTAAAAAAAAACCTAAGGATTGTCTTATCTCAGACATTAGATAACCTTAGTCGTCTTTGGCATCTTATCTCAGACATAGATGACCTTAGTCGTAGTTGGCACATTTTTTGTAATTTTGGGTCCTCAATGCTCTTCAACTTTGTACTTGTTTGGCTTTATAACTATTTTGATCTGAGCGTCACTAATGAGTTTTATGTAGACGGAACGCGCGTCTCGCTTAAATTATAATCCAGGTACCTAACTAATTATGTATCAGCACATGAAAGTTGAAGTTGAAGTCCTACTACAGCAGATATTGGATAAGTTTATGCAGTATCGCCTGAATCAGATTTAGTCGATGCAACACGCATATTGTTCTTCATTACATCGAAATAATAGTTTTGATCAACTGTACGTATATGAGCTGAAATAAAATACAAACCAGGAATCTCACAAACAAATTGCCCACTGGATTTGAACGTACCAAGGTTGTTAATTCCGACATGAAAGTTCACAATAGAAAATTTGACTATATCGTCAGAAAACGTTTGATCTGAAAATACACATGCTGTGACTGCCACAGAAAGTAATAAACATATAATATTATAAATATTAACGATTACATATATTTATTTTCTACTATAAATATCTGTTCTGAGTTTTCATAATAAAATACATTAACATATTTGATAAATTGTCAATCGTAGAATTCGAAATAACTTTTGATTTGGATTATAAACATGCTATTAGTTTATTAAGGTTATCAATAACGTAATATATTTTTTTCCCTTCTAAATGGTTGCACTGTTTCACAAATGTAACAGAATGAAGAACCTTTTACTTTTATCTAACGTTTAGTTTTTTATAAGTTGCTTTTCCTTGTGGTTATTGATAGTGTTTTACTATTATTATGGTGAAGTTTTTTTTTTATTTTACTGGTTGTCGAGCCTGCAACTTTTGTTGCAGAAAGCTCGACATAGGGATAGTGATCCGGCGGCGGCGGCTACGGCGGCGGCGGCGGCGGCGGTGTTAGCTTACTTCTTAAAATCTTTATATTTTAGAAGGTGGAAGACCTGGATGCTTCATACTTTGTATATAGATGCCTCATGTTACGAAGTTTCTGTCAGTCACATGTCCAATGTCCTTGACCTCATTTTCATGGTTCAGTGACCACTTGAAAAAAAAGTTCAGATTTTTTGTAATGTTGAATTCTCTCTTATTATAAGTAATAGGATAAATATATTTGATATGTGCGTACCTTGAAAGGTCCTCATGTCTGTCAGACAGTTTTCACTTGACCTCGACCTCATTTCATGGATCAGTGAACAAGGTTAAGTTTTGGTGGTCAAGTCCATATCTCAGATACTACAAGCAATAGGGCTAGTATATTCAGTGTATGGAAGGACTGTAAGGTGTACATGTCCAACTGGCAGGTGTCATCTGACCTTGACCTCATTTTCATGGTTCAGTGGTTATAGTTAAATTTTTGTGTTTTGGTCTGTTTTTCTCATACTATATGCAATAGGTCTACTATATTTGTTGTATGGAATGATTGTAAGGTGTACCTATCTAGCGGGCAGATGTCATGTGACCTTGACCTCATTTCATGGTTCAGTGGTCAAAGTTAAGTTTTTGAGTTTTGGTCTTTTTATCTAATACTATATGCCATAGGTCATCTATATTTGGTGTATGGAAATATTTTATGATCTTTATGTCAGTCGCGCAGGTTTTATTTGACCGTGACCTCATTTTCACGGTTCATTGCACAATGTTAAGTTTTTGTGTTTTGGTCTATTTTTCTTAAACTATAAGTAATAGGTCAACTATATATGTTGTATAGAAGCATTGTTAGCTGTACATGTCTGCCTGGCATGGTTCATCTGACCTTGACCTCATTTTCAAGGTTCATTGGTCTTTGTTTATTATCTTGGTTAATGTTAAGTTTATGTGACAGTTGTATTAAAGCTTAGCTTTATACTTAGGACTATCAACATAATATCAATGATTAGTATAGAAGGCGAGACATTTCAGCGTGTGCACTCTTGTTTTTATATTAATTGTAAGATCGTATTCCATTTTTTTCTTATTCTACTTATAAAAATGAATGACCAATGAAAAATAATCAGTCCGATAAACAGTTATACATGTTGATTTTGAAAAAATCAACATGATTAAATGTATTGCTGAAGATCGTATGGTGACCGCTAGATGTCTTTAATGTATGAACTTTTACAAACTATTTTAAGCAGAGCAAACTGGTCTTATGCTTTATACTAAGATAAAAATAAATGACCAATCGAACATCGGAAATATATTACCATCCAATCAGAATTTAAACGTTAAGAATCTTTACACCGACATTACAACTTGACACACTTCCAAAGGAATCAAAATGTTATTCAGTACCATATATTGACATTGAAAATATGACAGTTTGTAAGCCTTTTTGTATTCAAATGTTTTTAAAATTTTGCATTAAAGGACAATTTAAACGTATTCAACTGTTTAAAAAAAGTTAACTTAAATTTCGAACATCGTTATTTTGCTTTGTCTTGTTTGTTTAAGATTTCCATTTCTGTCTTTTTCATCCTTCTAATAACCAGTTTTACATATGCAAATATGTCATTTGTATGTATAAAATGATGTGGTATGAGTGTCAATGAGACAACTCTTCATCCAAGTCACAAGTTGTAAAAATACACCATTATAGGTCAAAATATGGCAAAGTCTATTTATATTGATGTTTTTCAAGTGTGTGAAGTTGTTTGTCTTCTGGGATTTTTTTCCATAATGTTGTATTTTTTTTCGCCTTATGAGGTTTGAATGTCTATTTAGTATCGTTGGCCTCTCTTTTGAATAATTCTATGTTTAGAAATACGCCTTACTATTGCTAGAAACTCAAAGAACTCATATAATCCTGAAAAACTGTTATTTTTAGTAAAAATACTAGTATGATCTATCAATCTGCCTATCTGTGAATTATTTTAGAGAAAAAACCTGACATTTAATTTTTTTGTCATAGTGTATTTTATATTATCTTTCTTGCTGTTGTCTGCTACTTGAGCTCCTAGTGTCGTACTCCCATTTCGTATTTAAGAAATAAAAGCTTCTTCTTTTGATTCAATATCCAATATTCTGATAATAGTTTTATTTCGATTTGTTTCAAAACTTTGTAGATATTTTTTAAACAGGTTGGCGGTTACCTGTTTAACATTATTCAAGGTAAACAAGTTTTGGTTCCTAGTATTCTGGTTATTTGACAGCAACATTGATTATTTTTTCAACGATTGTACTTATTCTGTATTATTCTGAATAACGCGACAATCTAACGCTAGATTTATACTTTTCAGTTGCTCAAATTCAGAAACATTTTTTAAGAGTTGAAGTGTAGTATTTAGCAAACGTTTCATCTCATTTTCCTGGTAGATATTTTTATTACGAAGTTTTTTTTTCTTGTTCTAATTTAGATAAGTTAACTCCCAGTTCCTGATATTTCCTTTCGAAGAACGCCAGTTCCAATGTTTCATTCTGTCTGTCCTTTTCTGAAATTTTCTCCATAAGGGCGAACAATTGTGATTTGAGCTGCTTGTAAATATATCAATTTTTTGTTCAGTGTCAACTACAAAAATATAATCTTATCCCGCTTTTGATTTTTTATGTTATGCTAGGTTTTTTTTTTTTATCTTTTGTTTTTTTCAATGGTTTCAATTGATTGACTGATTGGTGTTTAACGCCTATTTCAACAATATTGGGTCAAGTTCCCGGGGAGAACCACCGACGTCCGATGAGAGACCTGTCAATTCTAGTAAACTAAGATTGGAGTAAAGCAGGATTCAAATTCAGATCCTCTGTGTTGACTGGCTAGTGATACAGATGTACGACTACATAGACTACTAGTCCGTGTAAGCCCAATCTTTATTTCTCGAAACATTGTAATACCGTTAGAATTGTAACGATGTTAAATTAATTCATTTATACAAGGTAAGTTTTAAGTTTGCTATGTAAAGCTAAAAGAACATATGATTGGAAAGTAAAACTGCTCAACGAAAAGATCAATCCTCATTACTAGTACAACTTATCTATTTCAGACAGCCATATCAGAAGATTGTTTTTTGGGGGACATTCATACCTTTTCTTTAGCATATTATACATTCCAATCAGGGTTTCCCCTGAGTCAATTATTTTTTTCGCCACCTCTTTCGCCAAAAAAAAATATATTTTTCTCCAATTTTTTTTTTCGCCAAGTAACATAAATATATTCTTCTTTAAAAAATTTCCTTTCTTTCTAGCCCCCCCCCCTAAATAAGATGAGTTTGCCCCATTGTTGTCTATGATAATTCTCTCAAACTTGTCTTAGAGTCTACATTGTAATGAATAAATACTAAACATCTACCTTTTAAAAAAAGAACTTTTTTGAGAAGATTGATTATATTTTGAACAACTTTAAAAGAAGGGGGCTACTTACTTTTAAAAATTAAGAAGATATAAGTCCTGGAATATTAAAAAATCTTGTATAACAGAGAAATCAACAGTTCTTTATGAAGTTTCTTCAAAATAAAAACATGTGCCCTTTTGTACGGAGAAGTGATTTTTACAACAAAACAAAAGTTTTTATCACTTGAAATTGATTCTTCATGTAAAGTGTAGTCATTGCATTGAAGGGTTATTCTCATTTCAGGGTATGTTCCCAACCTTTTGAATAGATTTCTTAGATATGTATTTTTATGCCCAACCTACGATAGTAGACGGGCATTATGTTTTTTGTCTGTGCGTCCGACTGTTTGTTCGTCTGGTCATCCGTATGTCCGTCCGTCTGTTCCGCTCCAGGTTAAACCTTTTGGTCAAGGTAGTTTTTGATAAAGCTGAAGTCAAATCAACTTGAAACTTAGTACACATGTTGCTTATGATATGATCTTTCTAATTTTAAAGCCAAATTAGATTTTTGACCCCAATTTCACGTTCCACTGAACATAGAAAATGAAAGTGCGAGTTTCAAGTTAAAGTTTTTTCGCAAGATAGTTTTTAATGAAGTTGAAGTCTAATCGATTTGAAACTTAGTACACTTGTTCCTTATGGTATGAGATTCTAATTTTAAAGCCATATTAGAGTTTTTACCCAATTTCACAGTCCATTGAACATGGAAAATGATAGTGCGAGTGGGCATCCGTGTTCTTTGGACACATTTTTGTTTTCAATCATTTAAAACAAAAAAGATGAAAAAAATATGCTAAGCTACCTCTTATTTGTTATATTTACAAGAAATCTACCCGGAAATTTGTGTTTAATTATAGTCAATTGTGTAAAGATGTTAATATCAGTGAAAATACATCTACTTCATGTAAATGCAGTAATTCCGAATATATTTATGGACCCATTTCCCATGTTATAACAGGAGATCTTAACATCGTTCAAGACCGAGAGTTAAAATCATTCCTCAGTAAAGGACCTAAATATCGTCCCCCGTCAATTATTAATTGGAATGAGTGTCGTAATATCATCCACGACTCACTCCATACTTACTGTATGAAATGGATAAAACGGGAAAAAGCTGACAAAAAATCTTTGGACTCTTTTTTTAATTCAGTAATGAAGATAGTTGATATACGTATTCAACATTTTAAAGAACATTTTACTATAAACAATAACCACAATAAACCTATTTCTCGTATCAAACATAAACTAAAAGAACTAGCCAAGGAATTTGTTTTTGCCCCGGCCGATAAAGCTGCTAATAATATTATTATTGTTTGACGTAAATTTTACATTGAGGTTCTGAAAAAGGAAATCACCAATTCACCAACATTCCAACTGACTCCATTTTCAGAAAACGAAATCTGTAACAAATATAAACTTTTAGCCACCGCTTTACAAGCAGAGCCAAATACAATGAAAGTCCCAACTATGTATTGGCTTCCGAAGCTACACAAAACCCCTTACAAATATAGATTTATTTCGTCTTCAAGCCATTGTTCAACTACTAAATTGTTTATTCTTCTTACCAGCACACTTGGTACAATTAAAAACCTGATAATAAATTGTTCAAATAAGACCTTCGAAAATAGTGGAATAAATTACTTTTGGAGTGTCAAGAACTCGTTGGAAGTACTTGATAAATTGCATGCTTATATTGGTGATTTTGAATCTGTTCAAAGTTTTGATTTTTCTACCCTGTATACCACATTGCCTCACATTCTCATTAAGAAAAAATTCACACACCTAATTAAATGGGCATTAAAAAAATCAGAATGTGAATATATATGTTCAAACTCTTTTAGGTCATTTTTTAGTAGCAATAAACAAAAAAACTATGTTAATTGGACATGCTTTGATACTATATATGCCCTTGAATTTTTACTAGATAACATTTTTGTTCGCTTTGGGGATTCCGTATATCGTCAGATTATCGGAATTCCAATGGGGACTAACTGTGCACCACTTATTGCGGACCTGTTTTTGTATTGTTATGAGTTACAATTTATGACAAAAATAAGCAAAGACCCATCGAAACAACATCTGATAAAAACATTTAATAATACTTTTAGATATTTGGATGATATTTTGGCTCTCAATAATGACGACTTCAGTATGTATATTAATGAAATTTATCCTGTTGAACTTACTTTAAATAAAGCTAATACTAACAATGACCACTGCCCTTTTCTCGATCTTGATATCTATATCACTAATGGAAAGCTGACTACTAAAATTTATGATAAAAGGGATGATTTTTCATTTCCTATCGTTAATTATCCGTTTTTAGATGGTGACGTTCCCTTGTCACCATCTTACGGTGTTTATATATCTCAACTTGTACGATTCGCTCGTGTATGTAACAATGTTTTAGATTTTAACGAGAGAAATTTATGTATTACTGAAAAATTATTACACCAGGGTTTTCGATATCACAAACTAGTCAAAACATTTACTAAATTTTATCATCGGTATAAAGACATCATTCGTAAATATAGCTCAACATGCAGACTTCTAATACGTTCAGGTATTTCACATCCAATTTTTTATGGAAATATTCTTTATAAAGCACAAAGGTGTCAGTATTCACCTCAAAAACTTACAAAACCTTTGAATAGACTTATTAAGAAGGGATATAATTACGATACTGTTGACAAGTCATTAAAGATTGCATATTTTGGCGTTAATATTGAGTCACTGATAAGGTCTTTGCATCGGAACTAAACACATTTATTCTAAAAACAGTTGTTGGCATGACACGGGTTATGTTCTTCTCATATATGTTATGATGGTATGATACTAAACCCCTAACGGGAAGGATTGTGCCTGATGTTCATATGATGAAATCATAATCTTTCAGTCAGTTTAATTGAAGTCTGGAGCTGGCATGTCAGTTAACTGCTAGTAGTCTGTTGTTATTTATGTATTATTGTCATTTTGTTTATTTTCTTTGGTTACATCTTCTGACATTAGACTCGGACTTCTCTTGAACTGAATTTTAATGTGCGTATTGTTATGCGTTTACTTTTCTACATTGGTTAGAGGTATAGGGGGAGGGTTGAGATCTCACAAACATGTTTAACCCCGCCGCATTTTTGCGCCTGTCCCAAGTCAGGAGCCTCTGGCCTTTGTTAGTCTTGTATTATTTTAATTTTAGTTTCTTGTGTACAATTTGGAAATTAGTATGGCGTTCATTATCACTGGACTAGTATATATTTGTTTAGGGGCCAGCTGAAGGACGCCTCCGGGTGCGGGAATTTCTCGCTACATTGAAGACCTGTTGGTGACCCTCTGCTGTTGTTTTTTATTTGGTCGGGTTGTTGTCTCTTTGACACATTCCCCATTTCCATTCTCAATTTTATTAAAACTGAGAAAAATCACAAATTTACAAAATTGGCAACATGGTAAATTTGACACGACAAAGCATCAAAATATGATAAAACATTCTTAGGTTAACACCTACCTACTTCAGTTGAATTTATTCAGATTAGTCCACTTCATCTTTATTGAGAGTATGAAAAAACCGGGAACCAAAAAGGAGTAAAAATTGATGAAAAATGGGAAAATCATCAAACTTTGGTACTTTCTAAGGGCCGTAGCAGAAAAAGAAGTGATTTTCTCTTTACCAATTATTTCTTTACAGTCATATAAACCCAAAAATCAGGTTTAGAAAAAAGTTTAATTCTAAAAATGTTTGGCTCCTAAGAGGTGTACAACTAAAAAATAAAATTATAAAATATGAATTTAAATCATTGATTTCCGTGTTAATATCAGTTTAAAAAGAGTATCAATTGTCTCCTAATTTGTTCCTTCCAGGAACTAAAAAATAAAATTATAAAAAATAAACTAAAGTGGATCACTTCCTTGTTGATGACAATTATGAAAGTTACAAATTGTCAAATGAATAATACCTTCCCGGAACGGTATAAGCATATCCAAATTGTGTTATGTCCTTATCGGTTTCAGTTTGTAATGAGGCCATGAAGTGTTTGAGTTCAAGTAAATATTCGAAATTATTCAATATTTAGATCTTCTTTAAACTTGCAAATGACAATATTTACCAATATATCTCTTTTAAATTTGAGACAATGATGTACAACTATTTGATAAATTAGAAATATAAACAAAACCCCTCACATGTATGGTACCAAAATTATTTGGATCACAGTGTGATAGTGACATGATACGATATAAAATTTGTGAGTAAATACCTAAAGGATAAATCAAATTAATACTATGTATGCATTTCATTTCCATTTGACTCTTTTGTGTTTGTTGTTTTATATATTTTTTCTGTATCCTAAACAATTGCCGTTACCTCATCTAATCATCATCATCTTTTCCGACATTCGACAAAGACGTGTGTTTCTAGAAACGACATTACAACATAAGACGTCATTTATAAGATAAAGATGAATCGTTTTAACATTAACATACAGGCAGGTTACCGTATAAACAAATAATGTGTATGACTATTCATAGGGGACGATTTGGATATTGTTCGTGAGGGCCGATCTATCTCTCTCTAATGAGAGTGTATGGAAAGCTAGTAGTAACCCGGTTTTCCCCTTTTAACAGTACCAATAACGCAAATCAGCATGCATTAATGAATGAAAAACCCGAGGTTTTCGTAACAAATATGTGACTATTCGTATTACGTCACTAGTAATTTGCTAAAACAAATAATGCATATTGTTCAGGTGTTGTAGCAGTGATCAATATAAGTTGTTAGATACCCACTTGCAGTGATATATTCAAAAACAAATGCCAACGATATCTGTTCAATCATGAGGAATACAACTAGCTGTGAATTGAAAACAAACCACACCCTCTGACCTAATATTTTATAAATGTTGTTTCCGCATGTTTGTTGTAAACCAATGATATTTCAAAAAGTTCAGAGAAGGAAGTGATACAAATGAGTATAACTTATGAAACATAGTAAGTGCTTAAAAATATTATAATAATTTGACAGTTTTACAATTTTATACATTGTCTCCAATTGTACATGTAAAAGCATAATTATAATGGATTCTATAAGGAACGAAAATCATGATCTTTCATGTATCGAACATGATTATATTTCGATTCATGAATGTAATCCTGTTCATTTATTTGACCAACAGTTTCCATTACAAAGCAGGATAATAAGAGATGAAGATTTATCTACCCGAGGAATGTACCAAAGAAATGCAAATGATCTTTTAAAAAGACACAAGATACTTAAAGCGTCTGTTTGCATAGTATTTATGATATGCGTAGTCGGTTGTTTAGTAACTTTGGCAGTATTGTTAGCGCCAAAAAATCATTTTCATTCAAGAAGCTATGACGGTAAGAGAACTGGTTTTTTTATAAGAAATAATTTTCAAATGACTTTCGCCATAGTTTAAGAAATGCAGAAAATTTTGAAAATCAGTGTACGTGTTTCTTTAATGAATTTATAAACAACACTAAAACTGTGAAAGAGTAAATCTGTATCAAACTTAGTGCTACAATCTTAATAATAAAATCTCATTGATGAACAAGTATGGCCGAAATGATCCCAATATAGGTAATGGGGACAAAAAGATAGAATTATTGTCTTTAAACTGAATACCTGAGTTTGAGTTAAAGGCTATATTCTTAGTTTATCTCTGTTTGTAAATATGGTACTTAATATATTGGTTCTTTTTTCAAGGAATTACAAAAGCAAACATTTTTTAAAATTTGTTAACGAAAATAAAGTCACAAAATCTACCTTTTACTTATTATTCATTGAGATTGCGTAGTATTTTGTAATTGCAGATGTCATGGCAGTTAAAAGAGAGAGTGTTCATCAGTTTGTTTTCCCAGGAGAGTCTATTGTATTAGATTGTGCTGTTGGTTCATGTGGAGCAAATTTCGTTTTTCGGTATAAATATAAAAATGGTCATGTTATAAACATAACATCCGAAACAGATTCAAATAAATACAGTGGAAGTACACCCTCTAAACCAGATCTGAGCATATTCAATGCCAATAAAACTGATGCCGGCAACTATACATGTGTTGTTGTCAAGGACAAAGGAATTGTACAAAGTAGTATCACCAAACTTTATGTATCTGACGGTTAGTATATTTTATCGGAGGCGTTTTTTTTCCTTGTTCCAAATACATTTTCATTGAATGAAATACCACCATTATATACTTATACTGATAAGCGTAATGTTTTCAATTTGTCACATATACAATTCCTGACTTTAAGAGGACCCCTATCTTTACATTTGCAGTATATGTTTGTCCTTTTAGAGCACCTGAGATACCCGCAGTTGTTCGCTTGGCTCGTTGGGTTCGTGTTGCTCAGTCTTCAGTTTTCTATTTTATGTTTGTGTACTGTATGCAGTTTATCAAATTTGACCTTTTTCTTGCCAATGTGTTGTCAGTTTATTTTCGAAATGTTTGTTTAAGTGTCCCTTTGATATCTTTTGTCTGTTTTCTACAAAAAAAATTAAAACAACGCACATTAGTCGTAAAACTAATTAATCGAAGCACCAGTTGATCGACTATTCAATGAACTTAGTAAATAAAGCCACATAGGACATATTAATGTACACTGCATTTTAAAATTAGGTAAATAAAATGTTTCTCTCGACACCGAAATGGGATAATACAGTCTTGAATAACAGTTCTTTTATGAATAGATAATATTATATATAGTTTCAATATATTTACCAGATAATATGTATCTTTTCATATTAATGAATTAGACAACGTCAAAAACAATTTCAACAAAGGATCATTAGCTGAAGATTATTTTCTACGTCATTTGAAAAAACCTATTGACAACTTCACGATTCATTATATATGTCTTTCCATGTTGGCCTATATACATGATATATTTACGGAAGCATAAGTATTTACTTTAAAAAAAATAATTTTAAACTTAATTTTAGGAAGTGTTGGAGACGAATATGTGTTTGCCTTTTTCAAAAGCAGAGGAATGGACGCAAATGCATTATACATTACTTCAATGTATCATGGTAAGTGCATTATAAATTCCCAACACATTCATTCGAGTATATTTGTGTCGCCGAACACAACTAGAATATATAGGTTTGCTAAATCGGAAGATCTTATGGCAGGCAAAAGTCGTAAAGGAGTTTATATTCTCTGTAATACAAAGGTTTCAATTACTGCATACAGTAAAATACACAGCAAACGTGCAGGATTTCTACTTTTACCTCTACAAATGCTTGGAAAAGAGTATGTGGTACCTTCCTACATGTCAACCTCAAATAGATACGGACATTCAGGTACATTTGCTGTTGTGGCTGTTAGCAGCAATACGTTAGTGAATATAACAGTACGATCGGCAACTAAAGAGAACGTCAACCTTGATAACAAACGTTACTTAAATGGATCTGAAATATTCCTGAACATGACATATTTGGATACGGTTCAACTATCAGAATACAAAGGTGATTTAAGTGGATCCTTCATAAGTGCATCAAAACCAGTTGCAGTTATTTCCGGTCACACGTGTGTATTTATGAGAAATAACTATTGCGGGCGATTAATGGAAATGATAATCGCTGTTAAAGACTTTAGCAAAATATTCATTATTCCAAAACTAGAACGATCAGAGGGAGTCAAGTTGAGAGCATACTCATATATCAAAACGGAAATGTTCTGCTCTTATCTGAACAAAAGCAATGTTTCTTTTTCTTTACATTCCACTGATTATTTAGAACTCGATTACGAAAATCTGACCACAGTAAGAGCAACTGAAAACATTCCTATTCAACTTTACAGATGTTTATCTGGAGGTTCATCCATGACAACTGTGCCCGGTATTAACCAGTATTTATCCTATTACATGTTCTTCGTGCCTTATGGCTATCCTAATAATTATTTAAGTATCATTATACGATCTGATGGAATAAAGGGAATTCGTATTAACAAACGAGAAATAGAAACGCATAATGATCGAACATTTGATTTGAAAGGTTTCCAATACACTACTTTTGTGTGCAGAATATTACCTGGCAGACATACCGCAGAACAAATTCAGAATGTTCCCTTTGGGTTGTTTGTTTTCGCAGAAAATCCACATATGAGTCATGACGTGAATTTCGGCTACATAGCAGGAATGAGTCTGTTGTCTCTCAATGGAACTTAATAAATGCATGAAATAGGTGTCAAAACGTTTGACACTTGTTTCGTGAAAATGTCAAAAGTCTATACTAGATCGTTCTTGTGAAACGATATGAAGGCTTGAAATGTAAATATTTACTTTAAAAGGTATTCTGTTTGTGAACTTTCGAGAAAAGCTAATGAAAATCACCAAAAAAATTACTCTTAATGAAATTAATTTCGAGACAATTCATAGCTATAGATGAGTTGCCAGAGAACAGTTGAGATAAAACATAAAATATGAA
Source organism: Mytilus galloprovincialis (assembly GCA_037788925.1). NCBI lineage: Eukaryota > Metazoa > Mollusca > Bivalvia > Mytilida > Mytilidae > Mytilus > Mytilus galloprovincialis. Next base: position 36,819,438 of record CM075340.1, read on the forward strand.
TAACCTAAAAGTTTTTCCAATAGATATTGACATCATAAATGTCTTCTGTATATTAATCTTTTTATTTGTATTATTTACTAGTATTTAGTTAATAATTCATTTATATATTTATTTTCGATGAAAGATTAGTTTGTAAAATTTTAATAATTTAGTGATTGCGATACTTTTTATAATCAGCTGTATTTTACATCAACTGAATAACACACAAACAGAAAAGAACAATCTATTGAGGTTTCAGTGCAATTACAATACAATACAATACAAATATGTTTATTATAGTGACATTGTGTATAACAAATTATGTACAATATTGAAATATTTCAATTAAATTACACCCGGCCCAATGGACCTATAAGTCACTTCAAATATAGATACTATAGTATTAATTCAGCAATTACTACAAAAAGTCTATTTGTTTATCTTAAGTTTGAACTTTTATCACTGATCGAATGTGAATACATTTCTAAATTAAGATGCTGTAACGGAAAATTTTAGTAGTCTGTTGTTAGATGATACACTATTCCGAAAGAAGAGAGGATATGTAATTTGCGTTCAAATGCTATTAATAATGTATACCATTGCCTGTTAGGTTGCAACTCCATCTTTGTAAAATGATCAGAAATAAACACATTCAAGAATACAATGATAAATATTCCAGATCAGCAAAAATGAAAGGATTTCTATCATCTGGTTATAAAAGATACTTAAGGTGTAATTGTTATTACTAATTATCTTTTATGATTGTTGTGTCTTCTACCCATTCACTGGTTTAATGATATTCAAGGTATAAGCCATATAACGAACTCTGAGTAATAGAATATAACCATCACATTAATGATCTGATCAAATCAACAGTCGTTTTTTCTTTTATTGTAGATGATTTATTCAATAAAACATAATTATATAAATTTCCCGTTAGACATAACAAAATAACAAATGTTTATGAAAGTTCCATATCTATTCAATCGATCAGATCTATTTCATACCACTCCATGTATTAAAATAAAAATATTTGTTTTAATAATACTAGAACACACCCGCGAAATCGCGGGCATTCAGAGCGTAGTTTAAAATATGTAAAGTGTTGTTGGAAGAATTTTGTAAAATAGTGAATGACTGGAGAATTTCAGCAAAAGTATCATAAGTCATAGGTTATTGGGGATAGGAAAATGTTTTTTTTTATCCCTCCTCCTTCATTTCCAAAATTCCTAATTTTTTGTTTTCTATCAATTTCAATATGAACATTCATTTAGTATGTTATGAATATTTAAGAAAGGAGCCTGTAATTCAGTGGTTGCCGTTTGTTTATGTGTTACATATTTGTTTTCGTTCATTTTTTGTACATAAATAAGGCCGCTAGTTTTCTCGTTTGAATTGGTTTACATCGTCATTTCGGGGCCTTTTAAAGCTGAGTATGGGCTTTGCTCGTTGTAGAAGAGCGTACGGTGACCTACAGTTGTTAATTTCTGTGTCATTTTGGTCTCTTGTGGAGAGTTGTCTCAACATGGTAATCATACCACAACTTTTTTTTTTGTAATCAATGAATTTTGTAAAAGATTTTAATATCGACTGGAGAATTTCAGAAAAGGTATCAAAAGTTCACATGAATAATTTTAGCGCTTATCTGTTTATTATGAACATTCACACGGTGGGTATGGTTGTCCTGCGAGAGAACGTTCTGTGCTGGTGATTTGGTCCTGTCAGGTGCTGGTGGGTCCTGATTCTGTGCTGGTGGGTTTGTTTACATTGTATCAGAACGGCAATAAAACGACAGTTTTGTTGCTTAATTTTTCTCTGATGCGTCATTAGTACCATGCAAAGTATATTACAACAATATTATATTGCAAAAGTCGTGCAAGTTCGTTAAACGGAATTGTCCTGACGCTGTGCTGGTGATAGGAAAAACGGTTCTGGTTCTGTGCTTCTATGTCCTGGTTCTGTGCCTTTATATTTTAGTTAAAAGTGGCATATATTCAAGATCATTGATGCTGTACTGTTATTGACTAATTTACTGTTGTCTGCTTTCTGGAAAGTGACATTGTTGTGAATCTGTTTATTGTTATTATGAGAGAAAAAATACCCCTATTTTTTTATTTTTTTTTTAAATTAACTGTAATCTTATTTATTGGCCTGTTAATGGAACCCTTCTTGCCCCCTTTTAAGATAAGAAAATATGTTTACGATTTTCGGGATTACGATCATTTTGCAAGATCACCAAAATACGTTGTAATTTATACAATACTTATATAAAGTAGATGATGTGGTATGTTTGTTGTCAATGGACTTTCCATAAGAAACCAAAGGAAGTATGTGTTAACAACCATACGTCATCGTACGACCTTCAACAATAACCCATAAAATAAAAATGTAAAAGGTTTTGCATAAAAATGGAGAGCAAAAATATAGAACAAAAGACTTTCTGAGCGTTTGAATCATATGTCTTTAGCAGCTTTAAACACATTTGTTTGTGAACAATTTAGTGCTGACTATAAGAATGACAATAGTATTGCAGGTTTGTTTGTTTTTGTTTTTTTGGGGGACAGGGGGATGGGGGATAATAGTCCAGTCGATTTGTGAAACAATTGCTCAGATTGTGGTAAAAGCATAAAATTTTGCAGAGTGTTAGTTGAGGTCATAACTAACATTTACAGCTATGGACCCAATTCAGAATATCAAAATGGCGGCTCTGGGCGGCCATTTTGAAATCATGTCCAAAATATTAATAAAAATTATTTAAAAATATATGAAAAATATATTACTTTACCAATTTTGATAAACTTTCGTATATCTTATGACAAAGAATATCAACTGAGGACTATTGAAGTATTATGTGGCCATCTTGAATGGTGGCCATTTTGGAAACTTAAATTTCAAATATATCATTATTCGCTATCCTAAATTGTTTCTGGAATTAATATTAAGTTTTATAATGCATTTACAGGTAGTTTTTCTTATCATTTATTTATATGACTGTTGCTTTTCATATAGGATATATTCACCAAGTGCTCAAATAAGGCATGTATATGTTAACAAATAAATGTATTTAAAAAATACGCGTAAAATCTTTTAATTGCAGTTTAGAATGTAGGGCTTAGTTATTACTTTTTTACCCCCAAAAATGCGTAGATACAATATAAGTTATGACCACTGTATGTTGAAAATGAATAATACGTAGGTATTAAGTCAATGGAGCTGAAAAAAATAATAAATAGACTGGAAAGCATTCCGTAACGCCAAAAGAGGACACATGAGGATTTACAATGCCAATCAAATACAAAAAGAGCAGACATAGACATTTGAGCTGGTAATCAGTCATTTTTGTAAGCATACAACTGTTCCAAGTTGATGACGGCCATGTAATGGGAGAATCAAAAGGCAAAAGGTGCTTATCCTGTCAAAGCAAATCTTAAGATCAAAATATATTTTGTCAGGAAAAATGAAAAAAGTCTAAGATGAGTCTCGGATTAAAACTACCAGTTAAATAACCAGCCACGGTTGTAATGAATTAACAAGAACAATATGATTGCCGGAATTTTTTTCTTTCATTGTGATGAGGTATCTAACTATCATCATGAAGTCTCGACAATTATGTTCGACAATAGAGTATGTGACTGTCACTTGAACTACTAACCATCGTTCCTTTAGCAAGACTCAGTGCTGGAGATAAATATTTTAGGAGCAGATATCATGCTAAATGTTTATTAAAACTGCACGACAGGGCAATTAGATAGAGTTCGAGACACAGAAAAAAGTCAAGAATCTGTTATCCATGGAATGGGGCTTGCCAAATTGATAGAAAACAGTGACGGTTCACACTCTGGAACAGATATTGTTTTAATATTTGAAATTGATGATATTGGTAAATTGTACAATAAACGTTCTTAGTAAATATGAGTTGTCATGGAAGGAATGATTAATACAACACTTCTTCAAAATTGAATACTAGCTGCCATAGATGATATGCAAGCACACATGACAGGTTGCGTCTTTCTCCGGATTCTCAACGAATATGTTGGGGAAGTTCTGAAACAGGCCATGCCTTTTAGTTGTGATGATGAAGGCCTCTTCGTATTCAAAGTAACTGGAATGGTTTGAAGAGTTAGGCTTGTTGCTATAGAAATGTTTACAGGGACATGCAGTTTATGCTTTCCAAATGAATTAGTTCCACAATCTTTGAGACATCTTACTCTTTCTCTGAGGACTGATAAGTTGCAGTTGTATCCTTTCAACGACGAGTTGCTCAATTGAACTATGATTATAGCTGAGAAATGGTAAGTCTTGTCTGCCACTCAACGATATTTCTGGACTGTGTCTTGATGTTTGGCCATCCTGCATCATTCTTACTAAGGAAACTTATGTCTGTTGAACTGATTCGTGTCAACAGCTGTTATTGAGTGTCCCTGTAAAAAGTAAAATCACAAAAATACTGAACTCAGAGGAAAATCAATTCGGAAAGTCCATAATCACATGGCAAAATTAAATAACAAAACGCATCAAAAACGAATGGACAAGAACTGTCATATTTCTGACTTGGTGTAAAGTTATTCTTAGTAACAAGCATATATATTTTGCCTGCTATGGCTATGGTGATGCCTTCATTTTTACCCTTATATTATTAGGTCTGTTTCAGAGCTTCACGATTACATTTGTTGAAAATCAAGAGCACTAATTTATCTTGCTTGTATGCTTACAGATATCCTATGGCAGCTACATTCCAATTTTGTTAACTTCGTTGTATCAGTTCTTCCTTCTATGATAACTCCAAGATCTCCAAGACGTTTACTGTAATATTTAGCGTAATCTGCAAGCTTGGTGATTGGTACAATACTTCTTCCAGACCGTGTGACATCAATGTATTTCATTATTTAGGAAAGCACATGTACAACTCAAATGATACAAGATTCCTGGCTTTCTTTCTGTGTCTTTTATTCTGCCTATTTGCTATGTTGTCAAGTTTTATCAATCATCAAGCAGGATACTAGTGATTTGACATCTCAAGCTCTTACTTTAGCTAAGGGAATATGTCTTGTAGTACAAGTGCACAGTCATGCCCTATTTTTGTCGATTTGAAAATGTCGATGTATCATGGTGATCTTCAAATACATCACCACAGAAAAAATACATTGCAGTCATTGATCTTTTTGATCCAGTTCCACTTTACAGTGTCTGCTTACTTATTGTTTCCTTTCAATTGGCAACTTATCTTCAACATCAGAGGTATGTTTTCCCTTTTGCTGATGAAATATTTTGAGGTCTGAAAATTTGTGTGACATGATTTGTGCCATTTTGCCTTGTGATTCTGGAGTGCTTCTGCAGTTCCATAGCCCTCATTCAACTGATTCAAATTGAGCGAAAGGAAAACCAATTCAAGACCCAACATCTTCATATGCTTGCATCAAAAGAGTGAATGCCGGCTCAAATGTCTATGACTGTTCTGTTTGTATCTGCTTGACATTGCAAACCCTTACATGTCCCCTCTTGCCGTTTCACACATTCCTTCCAGTCTAATTGCCCATTATGTTTTCTTATATCTAGTTCTAGTTTTTTTTCGAAATCTACAATTTTGATCTTTTCCCCCCAAAAAAAACTTTCTGTCATAAATTATATAATATATACGTAATTTCTATTTTAAAAAGTTACTTAGGCAAAAGTGTAAGTAACAGAAATTTTGATACTAATATCTTAATTGTGTAAACATGTGCATGTCTTATCTAACCTCTTTGTGAATATTCAATATAAATTAGTAAATAAAGTATGAATGCAAACAGTGTATTAATAGATTAGCGAATAATGATATATTAGAAATTCATGTTTTCAAAATGGCCATCATTCAAGATGGCTACCAAAAAATCAATGTAAATGAAGGCATCAGATGACAGTCCTTGTCAATTGTGATGAATATACCATATGACTATATAATAATTTCCTGCAGCAAGCGCTTAACTTATAAGTCAAAGTTAACACGGTTACTAAGGAAATGCAAATGTGTTAAGGCAGTATTAAGTTGTTCTACACTATGTTAATGTGGAGGACAATGTGATAGAATATAATAAACAAGTGTGGTTTTACAAAACAAGTACATGTACATCTCATTTTTCGTTAGATATTTTTAACGTCAATTGAGAACATTTGAGCAGTTGATGTTCTTATAACATTACTAAAATTCATTATGTCTGCAATCTAGGTTTTTGAAACTTGTTTCAAATGAACAATATCAACAACACTAATTATCCAGTAATCAGCCAACTATTATAAACGACAGGTATACAAATATTTTCTTGCTTTATTTCTACGTATAAAATAAAATTCTCCTGTTATTCTATGTTGAACAAGCGGTTGCACGAATATTGCTTTCAGAGTAATAGTTCATTTTATGATCCTCTTCGTGTCTGCGTTTTAATGCTTATGTACCCGCTGCAAAACAGAAGAATAACTCGGGAAGGGGGATAGGCTAGCTTTTTGTCCTGTTTATATAGCTCAAACAAATACATTTGTATATATCTTTCACAATGCATTTTTTTTATGATATCGAATAATGACTTCATATTTTGGCTTAAAAAGAATAAATAAAACAATTTCAAGATGGCTGCCATTTAATATGGGTAATATTTCCAAAACTTTTGTTCTACAAGACAATTGAATTCAGCACTGTTATTCTATCAACCAGATTTCATGTCAATATCTTCTCTAGTATCATTTTCATGATTTTCTATTAATCTATTGAGATCACACGGCCGCCATTTTAAAATGGCCGCCTCTACCGCCAATTTCAATTTTCAGATTGGGTCCATAGCTTAAAATGTTGTCCATGACATATACTACTACTATGCCAAATTTCATGCTTTTACCACAATCTGAGCAATTTTGTCAAAAATCTGCACAAATCGACTGGACTATAAGTTACAGTGAAAGTTTTAAGTTTGGAATAGTTTCCCGTAAGATTTAAAAGTTGTATTTTAAAAGAAAAATGTATCTTATAGCTATTAAGAACCACTTGCTGTATCTGCTGTAAGATTTTTTCATCATAATGTTTTTGTCTGAACGGTTATCAGGTATTTTTTTTCCAAAGTTCGATAGAACACTAAAAAAATCACTATTCAATGAAAGGGCAGACTAGAATATGTCAATTTCTAAAATTAAAATACCTCGTAGCTTCATACTACCAATTGAGTATAAAACAAGTATATAAGTTTAAAAAAGAAATTCTTAGATTAAACACCTACATTTAACTTTAAAAGGTCATAACAGTTTAAAACAATACAAATCTACACACACACAAAACTGACTTAATTTCAACTGGTTATCAACCCGAATCGCTATAAGATCATATATAAGCTCACCTGTGTCGAGGGGTCGTGTGAGGTTCATGTATTGTCTTGGCCTCCGCAATTACAAAAAGATATAATCTGAAATTACTTGACCAAATGTTACCAAATGATTTTTCTAGAGTGAATCTAGGAAAAACAATATTCATTAACAAACATGACCACTGTCTGTTAAAATGTATTCGAGTTTTTAGTTACAGCCGATTCCATTGAGTATGTAGGCAGGGGTTATATCTTTGGTTAGCTTGCTTGTTAGCTAAACCGTGAAGTCATTGTTAGGTAAGGTATACTACCCTCCTTTCGAAGTAGCCTGGTCCTACAGACAGAAAGATGTGTCATTTGTCGGACTAGTCTACTCTTAAAGTAGGGTAGTTTACATAACCTAACAATGTCTTTTCTGTTCTGCAAGCAAGATAACCAAGGATATTCCCTTTGTCTACACACTCATTGAAATCGGCTTTAATATTGAAAAAGTTCAACCAATTAGGGCAAAACTTACCGAGTAAAAAAAATCAAAAGGCCAATGTCTATCTACCTTGCACATTTCAGAAAATTCAGATCAGATATCGAAACTGGGTCCAGCAACATTTATAAGCAATTTAAAATTTTGACCCTCACAGTTTCCATTCACCACAAATATTTTCGTTACAACGAATAATTTTAAATACAAAAATACCAGTTTCAGCCTTTTGTTTATCTATTAATATATGTTCACGGATAAAGCTATGAAAGGCAGCAGGGTCACCAGAGTGAGGAGTCCATGTCATCTGAAATAAATGCTAGTAAGCATAGATCTAAAAAGCGACAGATAATCATGACATTAAAAAAACTCTCTTCTTTTCGACTTTTTTCAAACAAATTGACACATAAAATGAATTATATAGTATTACACCTTTTACTAGGATAACAATCCTGTCAAGTATGAGGTGGGTAAACTATTTCAGAAAAGAAGATGGAAATGTGAAAGTTTCCGTGCGTCAGGTGCAAGAGCATACGAACAGCTAAAATGCCTCGTCAGGGTGGAAGCATAAAGTCCACGAAAATTTGATTTAAAACCTTTAATCGTTCCAACAAAGTTATTGAGATTTTGTTGAGGATTTAACCATCTACGACAACAAGAATTGTTTTTTTAGAATTTACAGCTCTTCTATATATGCAAAGCAAACCATTGATCAAATTGCTTGCTATGATTGTTTGGATGTTTGTAAACGACAGGTAAGTAGTCTGTTTACTATATACTAGAATTTGTTTGGACAATAAACATTAACTTCAATTCCCCTCAGTTTGTGTTTGTCCAATCAAATCCCAGTATGTATTGAAACTCCGCCTACCTATTGTTTGAAAACATCCAAGCAAACATAGCAAGCAAGTCATTCAATCAAAGTTTTTTTTTGCATGCTTTTATAGAAGAGCTGTACTATATGATACAAAGAAGCGTTTAAGTCTTTCGCCAAAAAATACTATCAATTTCTTGTTGTCCTATGTAAACTTCCGTACATTTCCTTCCATTTATGATCATTAAATTGAACTGTAAAATATTTCTTGGTACCTTCTTAATTCCTTTATAAGTCTTATGTAAACATAATAATGACAATAGCTGTTGTGAGCACAAGATTCACTGCACACTTTTAAAGTTCTGCTTCATCAAACATTAAAATGTGAACTTAAGTTTTGAGACTTTGTTAATCGACACGATTGGGATTTTTGTATATGAGAACACGGTTTATCTATTAGTTGAAAATGCGGCTTTGAACTAGCTTTCAGTACCTGCGAGCATTTGTTGTTCAATAATGTGTGTCTTTGTGTTATTATTTTATGTGATAAATTGTTGTGTTGGTACACCACTGTCAAAATGAAGGAGGAAATGAGGAGGGTTGATTTGGTGGAAGTGGGGAGGGGTATGCGGAGCGCTAACAAACATGTCTATGCGGCATGGGCTTTGATCATTGTTGAAGCATCAATGTAAGGGGCATGTAATATCTTAATAAAACTATTCTTATTTTAGATACTATATTTTGTTATCTGATATTGGACGAAAGATGTTGCCCTTTTATGTAATTATGTAATACAAGTAACGATCATTTGAAAACACATAAATTAACAGCCAAATGGATGCACAAGAGCTAAAATAGGAGTCATAGATCCTATTGACAACAATTATCTGCCCAATTTTATTGATTTTTTAACATTTGTTTCAAATATTGCCAACTTCTTATCCAAAATCACCAGCACCGTATCAGGACCCACCAGCACAATGACAGGACCCACCAGCACAGTATCAGGACATGAATAAATTGAGAAAATGCTAAATTTTAATAAATTGCAATGTTTTTTTTACAAAATAGTTTTGTCGTGTGGATTGCGGTATAGAAAGCGGACTCTATGAGCATTTTTGTTTTATTATTTCAGTTCTTGATTTTCTGAAAATGAGCATTTTTGTGTTACGCTTACTGAAACAATTTAGAGGGTAAACTTTTTAATGGTTTACATATGAACCCATAAGAAACAAAATTGAAAAATCTCAACTGTTTTCTTCAATTTTTTATGAGTGAAAACGTCAAAAATCATCATTTTCGTCTTTGTTTACATTTTTTCATTGATCACCAGCACCTGTCAGGACCGAATCACCAGCACAGACCGTTCTCTCGCAGGACAACCATACCCACCGTGATTCATTACTATATAAATAAAAATTCACATGAATTATTTTAGCGCTTATCTGTATATTATGAACATTCATTACTATATAAATAAAGTGTAAACTTACTTTCAATTCTAAGTTCTCAACATGGTAATCATACCACATCTTTTTTTTTTGTAATCAATGAATTTTGTAAAAGATTTTAATAATGACTGGAGAATTTCAGAAAAGGTATCAAAAGTTCAAATGAATAATTTTAGCGCTTATCTGTATATTATGAACATTCATTACTATATAAACAAAAAGTTCACATGAATAATTTTAGCGCTTATCTGTATATTATGAACATTCTTTACTATATAAATAAAGTGTATTTACTTTCAATTCTAAGTTTACTATTCGATTCATGGTGGTCAATTGATATAGTATACAGACCCTATCCATTTAATAAACTCTGTGACCGTCGTGGATAGTAAACTTGAAAATGATAGCAGATATAATTAAAATACACTTTATTCGTAGTATATGTATATTCAGAGTATAAAGAAAAACGCACCAGAAGTCTAATCTGACTTAAAATTTCGTCCAATGACGGGACAATATCCGGATGACTTTTTTCTCGTTTTTCTCCCAAAATAACTCAAGCTGAATAATCATATGAATGGATGACAAATGCGACTATGTACTGTACCTATAGGACACAGAGGCGTGTTGATTAATTTATTGTGGATAGAAGAGAAGCGACACACAAAATGATGTCTTCTCGTTTAATAGTATAGATACTGGTATTAATTTTTTTCATATTTTTCTATTTTTGCTCCATTTATATATTACATATATCTAAATATCTAAATAGGCGATTAAGGGTGTAGGTAGGGGTGATTTATCATTCAATGATAGAAGTGTTTTATTTTCGTCAGGGAATGAGGAATCACTAAATACCAGTATGTCTTTGGAAATTCATTTGGAAAAAATTGACGCAACTTGCCGTTATGGAAAAAGGACAAACTACAACCAATCCTTACTTAAGGATTCTTTTTTTGCTCAATTCGAGGGAGACGTCCTTCATTGGTAGCATTTAACTAGCACATGAATTGTTATATATGTTTTTATATATACTTTTTTATAAGTATATCACAGACGACACAAAGGTGAACAACTAGATAAAATTTCTAAAAAATGATACCTATCAATTAATAATGTACCTTTCATTATGGACTGTCATTTGCCTTTTTTTCATTTTCCTATTACATGTTTACATTTACCTTCTGTTATGTGTGACCTCTGTTATGTGTTTTTTCCCTCTCTACATATAAATATTTCTTCGGAACTCAGTCGACCATGTTCGTCACAGTTTCATATACTTACTCGCCAAAACGTAATACTAAAAAAAAATTAAGGACTGAAAGTATATATATATAATATGTATGTTATATGAATTTAAGGCGCAATTACTACATAAGTAAGCCGCCTACCAAAACCAATAACAACAACAACAATATTTGTTAACAATATAATTCATTAAAAATATTATTAAATGAAGTCGTAATTCAGTTTGGATTAATGTATTTTTTTACTATCACAACTGACAATGTCATATACTCTTTTCGAATGTTATAAAGAAAAAGATGTCGATATTTAGATTAACAATATGAAAATATGTAAACAAAACTAGTTTGAGAGAAGAGAAAAGGGATATCTTAATACATTTTGGTTAAACTGTAAATAGTTATCAAAGGTACCAGGGTTATAATTTAGTACACCAGACACGCATTTCGTTTACATAAGACTCATTAGTGACGCTCATATCAAAATATTTATTAAGCCAAACAAGTAAAAAGTTGAAGAGCATTGAGGATCCAAATGATGACAACAATAAAATTCCTCATTGACTTAAGGTTGCACAATACAAAGATTTTATAACTCCAACTCCCAAGTTTTAAAATGCTGTAACTTTCTTAATAATGCTTGAAAATTTATAAAAGTGGTAGTTTTGAATAGCTAACAGATTACTCTTTCAAATTAATGCAATGTTAGTATCATGCAACAATTATGTAACCAATTATAATTTTAACTGTGTCTAAAATATTTTTCACCAAATTTCCACTTTCAAATGAAATTAGCTTCTACATAGGTATCCCTAGAGGGTTGATTTGATTATATATTGTTCCTATGGCCATTATCTACAAAAGTGTGTCTCAGATTTCAGATAGAATGAATAGAACAAATTTTACACCTAATTAAACATTATCTTCTTTTATGTGGTTAGGATGTTTACACTAATTAGAGATTCATGAGAGAATGGAATACCATAGAGACCATCTGAGACACCTTTTTGAAGCCCATGATGTGTTGATTAAGATTTCGTTAAAACTTTCTGTATAGTTCAAGAGATGATAGAGTTAAATTCATTCAAGTGAACTTACCCAGATTTTTCCACTAATTACATAATAATTGATTACATAATGATTGCATAATAAAAATATTGCATTCATTTAAAAGATTAATCTTTTATCTATCTATGTATACCTCTTTTGTTATTTTCTATGCATTCATAATAAAGTTACAGCATTTCAAAGGTTAGTGATTGGAAGTAAAAAAATCTTTGTATTGTGCTACCTTAAAGATAATAATGCAAATTTAGTTAGTATTTGGACAAGTGATACAATGCGATATGTTTCGTGTTAAAATAATCGTTTTTAGGATAAAAAATAAACTCATTGTATATACCAGGCTTGTCATTTTTACTTTAGACATCCGTTTTGTTTCCAAAAGCACCCAGTATTCATGCTTAAAATAAAACAAATTGAAAAGGACTCAAGTAATTTGAAGGGCATTGGGGAACCAAATTTTTTAACTGTTGGGCGTATAACAGCTTTGATCTGATATACGAGGTTGGCGATTGGTATTCTGATGGACATAAGTGTAACTCTAATGTAGAGTAATTCAGCTACTACTAATTATCAAAAGATATGACAAATCTACATTTACATGTAGACCCAATATAAAAAAGGTATACTGTATATCGTGAATTTAATTTTAAAACTGGTGCATATATTTCATATTTAAACAAATTTATATGACGTTTTACATATACCAAATATCTTGTAGCTTCACAAAGGGCTTATATTTTCGAAATAATCATTTGTGTTAGAATTATCAGTGACCTTTTTTCTTAGACAATTTTAGATCAAGTTAACAACTTTAAATTTGGAATTTTGGGGCCCCAATACTATTAAATCTCGTACTTCTCCTTTTGTTATTATTTTAATTAAAAGACACTAATGGGTCTTTTTCTGACGAAATGACCCTAGCGTACACATCATGAATACAGGTAGCTATGATGATTTCATTTGCAAATATTTTTTGTATAGAAAATAACCTTTTTTAACAACACAATACATTTGCAATATGAATTATGAACTGATATTCCCTTAATCATGCATATTGTGTCATATTGGCGATGTCAAATTCAAAATACATACTAGTTTTTCGATAGCCTCACGGAAAATTGATATTTTCAATGTAAAACTTTTAATGTTTTGCTTACAGCTCATGTTTAATTGTACATATGGTATGGGGTATACATTCATAGAACAGTCAAACGGGCACTTGAATACCGCGATCAAGTGGTTATAAGAGGAAGTCGCGGATCGCTCTTTCCAATGAATTTCCAAAATGATTATCCATCATCGATAGAAGCGTTGCAGATTTCTGAGGAATTCGCAATTTTTGGTAAAATCAGATAACTTTTTCGATATCTTCTGAATCAGCTGACTGTAATATAACGTTAAACAATTTCTGAACCAAATTGTGGACATTTAAATCATATTTTGAAAATTCAGGGTTATATATTGCCATAAATACCCTTATTCGTTTACTTTTCGTGTATATATAACGAAAATGATTATCACGTAAACAATACTAAGTAAATTTACTAGATGATGAATTAAGTCTCCTGGTTAATATATTGTGCATATCTTAATTTTTTATAATCATTCTTTGCTTTAGTATTATGTAAATAACTCCATGTATGTAATACTTAAGCATTGTATGTTTAATATAGGATTAAACAAATTTTTTCTAGAGGTTATTGATGTGTTAACCGGGGCGATTAACTCACAAACTGAATAGAAGTCCGAAGGACTATTATGTCAAGTTTGTGAGTAAGAGACCCGGTTTACACATCAATAACCTCTAGAAAAAATTTGTTTAATCCTTATAATTCTGCATCCAAACATACGCAATTATTAATTCACATTATTTGATTGATGGCTGCTATATTTACCATCAAAAACACAATGGCATGTCGTAACTAAGCAGTGGCCGCCATTTTGACTTTCTAAAAACCATAAATGTCCGATAAATGCAACAGAATCTAAAATGAACTAGCACCTACCTCGAAAACTTCATTTTAATTAAATAATATCCGAATTTGAAGCGTACACGTAACGAAATAATCGAGGTAAATTAAATGGCCGTTCAAATATTTTTTCGATCCCTAACATCACGAAAGAGACATTAATTTTCGAAATTCAGATATGGCGTGAAATGTTTTTGCACCTCATGTTGTGGTTTACTATCTTTGCTGCAAGTTGATTGTTTTCTATTTGGTATTAAATCATAGAGATCCATTTTGTTACACCTTGTGATCAATTTATTTGGCGTTCGTCAATGGCAGTCAGCTGGACTTTAGAACATCATGTATTACTAGTAAAAAGTTAAAAATACAGAACTCCGCGAAAAAGCCTATACGGAAATTTCCTTAGCAAATGGCACAATCAAAAGCTGAAACACTAAATGAATGGATAATAACTGTTTTATTCCTGACATGGTAAATATATTTCTTTATCTAGTCAATGGTGGATTATACCTGATTTTATTCATTGTAGCTTGCTAAACCTCTAACTTGTATGACACTTGCATAAAATCAAATTTTAAAGACATAGTAGGTAGAACTATCAAAAATTGGAATACTGCATGCAACATTGTATTTTATTCTTAATCACTATAAAAACACATAAATATGTCAACAAAGAAAAACAAAAAGGCATACAGACAAAGCACATAAACATAAACAGAACACAATAATACCAAAAAAAAAATGTACCATAGCACAAAAACACAAAGACAGGATTCTTACGTACCGAACAATAACAATAGACTAAACAGTAAAAGTAATAAATTACAAAAACAAATAAACAAATATCATAACACGTATTTGAGATGATAAATTACATCTTACCTACAATCTATTCTTCAAGACAGTCGTGTATTATTTGTGAAGTTTATACGAAATACGACTCTTCATAAAATCTGAGAAGCCGCTTCAAGCCGATTTAGTTAGGAAATGTATGTCTCAGATGCAGTTGGAGTTGTGTATTGATACAATAATGGGGGAAATTGATAATCCAAGGGTGAACAAATTTATTGCTGTGTTTAAGACACAATGGTTCTTTTTTTATTGCTCTTTAGTCTGGTTGAAGTCTCTTACTTTGGATTCATTATTATTCGTTGGATACCAATTATTGTGGATTTTGTGGTGACCTCAAAGCCACGAATTTACATTTCTAACGAATTACAAAGGAGTAGGTTCAGTAAGACCCCTTTTTGGTGCCAAAATATAGCAGTTTTACAAAATTGTTTAAAGGTAAACTTTTAATTATTTTTTGGAAGGCATAATGCCTCTGCTACATAAATATGGGCTTATTTTGGCATTATAATGCACATATATCGGAGACTTGCATCATTAAATCATGCTAAATTACTGAAATCTTCACAATTTCAGCATTTTTGTTAAATTTTAAACGGTTTTCGTCTTAAATGAAAGTGGCCGGATTCGTGTTCATTCTTGATATTGAAATGTAAGCTGTGTTTAATAATAATACATAACATATATAAAGGTCGAGGATGAACACGGATGCGTCCACTTTCATTTTTGACAAAAACCATATGAAAAGTGACAATTTTTGGCATATTTGATAGATTTTTCATATATAAGCTTGAATCGGAGCGTTTTTAATGAATTAATCAGTTAAAATCTTTCATAAAAATAATTGAATCAATTGAAATAGACATTTAAGTGTTTAAAAAGAGTCCAAAATCTTTCGTCATATGAATTTGAAATGTGAGGCCAAAACCGGCCCTTACCGGACCTACACCTTTCAAAATGTATGTATAGGAGTTTATGCAATCTTTTGAAAAAACAACGAAATAATATTCATATACTAACTTTATATCGACTATCTTAAGGTAGATTCATGGTATAACGCCATCTTAGATTTTAAAATCACAGTACAAAATCGGTCTAGTTATTTGCCCAAATCTGCAAATTTGGAGACAGATGTGCAATTTAATGGTGAGACTGTTATTTTATATAAAGAAAACTTTGTGATTTATTGTATTTTTCAAAATATTTTAACAAGTATCATTTCATTTATTTTTTTGAATCATTTTTTCAAATGAGCCATTTAAGGGGATATAACTCTTTTAGTAAAAACATTATACTGGACTAATAGGGATTTTTAAAGTTTTAGAGTTCGGTGACACGATTTTTTCTTTCTCTTTTCTTAAAACATATAATAAAAGCTATCTTCTCTAAATTTATATCAAAATTCTATCTCATAGATTTTTTTTATGCACACAATTGTGTTTTTCATGAACAATCTAACCAAATTTAGGCAATTTTCAACGACTCATAGCTTGAAAAATAGCACGGTGACCCATACTTTTAGTAACTCATTATATTTTTGAATAAAGTATCCTAAAATCTTAATTTTGGCAAAATATAAGAAAATTCTGTCCCAGAAAGTCTATACTTATGATCTACCGTAATATAGTCATAACACAAATAGTTTAAACACTGGATTGAACAAGGCAAGACCACAACAACAACAAAAAACAATTGATCTGTTTAATACCAGGGTAAATAGCATATTTGTTTAATCTACCAATATTTTAAAACTGACAACCTGTTTATTTTATTATTTCATGAGAGAAACATAAAAATTGACCATGCTACTCTAATAAATAAAAGAGGGACGAAAGATACCAAAGGGACAGTCAAACTCATAAATCTAAAACAAACTGACAACGCCATGGCTAAAAATGAAAAAGACAAACAGAAAAACAATAGTACACATGACACAACATAGAAAACTAAAGAATAAACAACACGAACCAAATTTATCTTTCAGTAGAAAACGATCTACGCGTATACAAATCATGTCCTAAATTATTCCGTCTTTAATCGACACCTATTTTGTAACACTATAAGACTGTAAATGCCGTTAAAATTATTTAATCTTAGCGATTGTCACACATGAATCTTCAGCGGAGACATCATGTGAAACTTTAACAAACAGTTCATCATTGGTGTGAAGGTCCACTACTGCAGATATGGGTACATCTGTGTAAGTACCTGAACCTGATGCTGATCTTGAAATTTGTTTATTATTCTTGTACACGTAAAAAGCTGTGTTTGGAGTATTTGTTCTTATATGTGCAGAAATATAATATAAACCGGGAATCATGCATACAAATTTTCCGTTAGACTTGAACGCAGCAATGTTATTTATTCCTACTTGTGTATATACCGTTGAAAACTTGACTGCACCATAATAAACTCCGCCCGAGTTATCACAAGCTGTTAATGCCACTGAAAAGTAGACAATAATAAATGTAAATGATAAAAAAATATAGTTTTCAAAGATTAAATCAATTTCATTTCAACAACTTTATCATTTGATATTGGTCTTAACAAAATAAACGGGATATCAAACGAAATTCGGGTGAAATGGAAAATAAAAATAGATATTGCGGTTTTTACCTTAAATTTAAGTTATCTTGTAATTAATAATGCAATGTACATATCATGAAGAAATCTTAAAACACTGGGACATCACGTACATGATGTAAGGATTATACATGTATGTATAATAAACTAATAACACATTTCGTCAGTGACGTTAAATAACTTATTTTAGGTTGTCTAAAAAAAAGTGATTTCACTAATCAATATAATCATGTGTTAACATACAAGTTTTCCACCAAACAAAAATTCATATTATCACAGGAACAAACACGAAGTTATTCTTCTAAAGTATAACTTCTTCCAATTAGACTCGCCGCGATATAGCCTTTTGGTGCTGATTCGGCGTTAAGCAGGCTCGAGGGTATACAAATTTAATTAAACATTTTTTTTCACTACACATTTTATTTATTACTTTATTAGTTTTTTCTTTATTATATGGTACAAAAATCATTAAAAAAAAATTAATTCGTTTTGGCCCCAGATGACTTTAAAAATGTATATATCATTGAAAAACCTCACAATTATCTCCCTTTGGTGCACAAATGCCATTTTTTGGCATTAAAATTGAAAATATTATTTTCAAATAAGCTGTACTTAAACTAAACTATTACAAAAGGAGTAGGTCCGGTAAGGGCTGATTTCGGCCTCAATTTTCAAGTTCATCTAACGAAAGATTTTTGACACTTTTTTAAACACTTTAGTGTCTATTTCAATTAATTCAATTAGTTTATGTGAAAGATTTTAACTGATTAAGTCATTACAAACGCTCCGATTGAAGCTTAAATATGAAAAATCTATCAAATATGCCAAAATTCGTCACTTTTCAGATGGTTTTTGTCAGAAATGAAAAAGGCTGCATCCGTGTTCATCAAAAACCTTAATATATATTATGTATTATCATCAAATACAACTTACATTTCAATATTATGAATGAACACGAATGCGTCCACTTTCATTTAAAAACGGAAACCGTCTAAAATTTAATTAAAATGCTAAAATTGTGAAGATTTCAGTTATTTAGCATGATGCTAGTACCCGATGTATGTGCATTGTATTGTCAAAACATCCCATATTTATGTAGCAGAAGCATTCTACTTTTCAATAAATATCTTAATGATTACATTTTCACAATTTTCTAAAAGTGCTTTATTTTGGGGCCAAAAAGGGGTCTTACTGAACCTACTCCTTTGAGCGATTTCTGTAAATAAGTTCTTTTTTTATTTCGATATTACCTCTATTTCTTCTATTAGTTCAACAGAAAAAAAGAACCTTTACAAACATGAATGCTTCTTTCTAAGGCAGATCGTGAGCGTAAATGAACGGTGAACCCATATTTTTATTTTCTTTTGCTTTTAAGTATAAGATAAAGTTCATTTGTTTTACTAGTATTATATAACAAATTGTAACCAATTGATTTATATTACTTCACCGGTACATGTGCCACATGTGGAGCAAGATCTGCCTACCCTTCGAGAACACCTGAGATCATCCCTAGTTTTTGGTGGTGTTCGTGTTGTACATTCTTTAGTTTTCTATGTTGTGTATAGTGTACTATTGTTTGTCTGTTTGTCCTTTTTATTTTTAGCCATGGCGTTGTCAGATTATTGTCAATTTATGAGTTAGACTGTCCCTCTGGTATCTTCCGTCCCTCTTTTATGGGCGTCATTTTCTTTCAAGTCAGGTTATTATCATACTCTGTGAATAACTGGCTATACAATTGATTATTCATCCACATTTTTAAAGCCTTTCAGATACAAACAAGAATAAATAGAGTAAATTACAAAATAAATATGTATAAAGAAATAATCGGATTTACTATGTAAATAGTAAGAACAAGCGACATACCAACACATATTGATTTCAAGTAAGGGGTGCATTGTAGACAATTGTTTTTCAACATGTCAAAATAACAAATTGTCTATATTCAAGACTTAATCGATTTTATAGGATAAAAATTGCCAAATATGTCGCCTAAGAAATAATCTTGATCACACGATTGATAATATGTACATTGTGTACATTGTGTACATCATGTCGATTGTTGATGGTAGGTTCTATCTTTGTTATTATCGAACTGAATTTGCATTCATATTATCAACTTGATGTTAAACCAACAGCAAACACTCAACCTCAGCAAATGAGTAAAACTTTCGTATTTCTAACAAATTTCAAGCGGTTTTTTTCATCTTTTTCATCAAAAGTTTTTTTTCTTTTCTTAAAAACTTATCTTCAACTTAAAGCGAAAATACATTCTAAAAGTAATTTTTTTTAACAGATTTACTTGTTATCTTTAGTTTATTGTATAACACCTAGAACATGTTTAAGTAAAAAAAAACATTTTTTATCTTTTGTTTGGCAACATAACAAAAGAATATTTGCTGTATAATATCAAACTTTCACCATATATAAACAGAACTTGAGAATAGTTTAATTAAAATACTAATAGCTTGTTGTAACTCGATGCAACATCATTAGAATTGTGTCAAAACAATTGGATGCTGTGTGATATAACCGAGTTGCCAAAATGTCATTTAAGAAAATGGTTCTATAAACTAACACCCCATAGCTGCCATGACTTTGGCTTTATCGGCTTTATATCTCCAGCCTATAC
This sequence comes from Mytilus galloprovincialis, assembly GCA_037788925.1. Classification (NCBI taxonomy): domain Eukaryota; kingdom Metazoa; phylum Mollusca; class Bivalvia; order Mytilida; family Mytilidae; genus Mytilus; species Mytilus galloprovincialis. Next base: position 36,839,828 of record CM075340.1, read on the forward strand.
CTTGAAGCAAATGGGTGATTTTATTCACACCTCTACATTATCTAACGATGTAATACTAGTCACATACGAAATTGTCGTATCAATTAAAAGATAAAATTTGATTCTTAGTACTGTACAAATGTATTCAATAGGGTCGATAATGAACAAAACAAAATATAATCAGAGCATTCAGGTAAAACAAGAATATTTCACCTGATATAAGTAACGTTCATAATGGTACATTTTATTGTTTAAATTGTAAATGGTTGAAGATGTACAATGAATAAATATTTGTATTTTAAACTAGCCCTGCGTCAATACTTGGTTCATTAAGACATGGATCTGATTTGGACTTTTCTATTCATGTACGATTTCTCCTATGTCAACCTTTGTAATCCTAATGAAATGCTAATTGTTGGAATAACAAAGGATTGGAGCTGGTCAATTGCAACACCTATTAGTCGGATACTATTAACTTGAATGAATGAATGAATCTTTATTGCAAATTCATAGACATGCTATGGCAAAATTAACAACATATATTACATATTATTGCATAGCAATATAATATTTCCAACAGAAAGTAACCAAAAGTAAACGTGCAATAAATTCCAATATTGCACTAGTGCAATAAATCTTCAAAATCCATGACGTCATCAACGACAAAATCTTAGTTTAAATCGATTTTTACTTTCAAATATTATATTGCTATACAATAAAAGGGTTATTGCATGAATATTGAGAATATTGTCCCTCGTAGAACATATAATGCAAGCTCGTGCAATATAAAATTCTACTCGGGACAATATTCCCCAATATTCATGCAATAACCCTATAATATAAAACATGAATAGACAGCAGAGAACAATAGTATAATACAATGACATGACATAGAAAGTTATGGGACTATATTTGATCGAATATTCCATGCAGCTTTTACATAATTACATAATTTAATCGTTAGAGACTTACTAGATGCTTATAATATTACTAAGCTTATATTTTGACTGAACAATAGGATACACTTTGCTTATATTGTTTGGAAAAATACCATGAAAACTCATTTTTGATATGTGTTACATGGTAATTAGAATGTTGAACTACTACACAATTAATCTAAATATGTAACTTAGAAGTGTGACTATAAATAAATAAAACAAATATACGAACATGAAACTAAATGCACTTTGATTTACTGACACGCTCTATAATGTATATTAAAACAGCGGTGTATAATCCTACCAATCAGGTTAATGGAAACTGATGCATGTCAATTTGATAGTTTGAGGAGATTGGTATTTTTTCAATGCTTTTGATCTCACTCGTTTCAGGACTTAATGGCTACAAAATGTCCAAATATATGTGTTAAACATGTTAAATATCTCTACTAATTAGGTCTTTCCACCTTTCCGTGGAAAGACCTATTGAATTTGTTCTGATTATTATTTTTTTTTCTTCCGCCTAATTTTTTTTCTTGCGTAGTATTGATGTTTCAAAAGATGTCGCTTAGATATTTGGAATATGATGTCGTAAAGTTTATACGCTTTAAAAATTTACAACTGCGTAACAAAATACTTTACGTTGTAAGAGTTATCTCCCCAAACACTGTTTGTCTTGTGACCACTACTCCTTCGCAACCGTAAAAGATTACGACAAATTTATTTTACCAAATTGCTCGTTACTTCTTCAGGATTAGGATATTCATTTGGACTGAAGTTATCCGGAGACTCCATATGAGAGTTATTTCCCCTTATGCATTTGATATAAGTGATATGCGTTTCTAACTGGTAAACAATAAGTGATATAGGCCTATGGTCTTTGGATTTAAGTTCCTTGGTCCAAAAAAATGAAAATAAGGTCAAGGTCAAAGGTCATATTCTAAATTTTGATTTTGGCTTATTTTCTCTTATTTTCAACAACCGTGAAAGATATTGACAAATTATTTTTACTAAATTGGGAGTTGCGACATGTTGTAACTTATGAATTTTGGTTGGAAGGGTGCGTAAACAATAAATGAGAGTTTTCGCCCATCTTATATTTAAAATCATGCCTAAAGTGATATAACTCATTAACCATACATATTACAGACCTAGGCTCTTTTTATTTGAGGTCCTTGGTTGGTGACCTTGGAATTGAGGTCAAGGTCAAAGGTTAATAGGACGTTCTAGATTTTGACCTTTGCTTTAAATTCATATTTATACATTATAAAGTCATAGGAACTGACATTTTAGATTGATTTTTGATATTTTGATAATAAAATAGATCTTTACTTGTGGAAACACCTTCAATTGTTCTTGGAACAATTGGTTTTTAATATTGTTCTTACATCTCTTCTGAAAAAAAATACACATGTTTGTTATCAGTTATACTCTGAAACTACAAGTCCAATCGACCCCAAAATTTGCATTCAGCAGGGCATACATGTACTAAAAGTTTATAAAACAACGTGGTGCAGATATCTCTCAAGACTTTTCCTAGAGAAAAGAAATTGCAATGCCGTAAAAATCGCTTGCTAGGTCCGTAAATCTCAGTGAAATCCTACAATAAAATGTCCGCTCCTAGATTGAAATACTAATCTTTTTACAAACTGGTGCTGAAAAATGTACATTATCAGAATATAATCCTTAAATGTGTTTTAAAGTTACACCGGATCAATTAAATCCAAATCATGCACTGCTGGTGAACTGTGATCAAAAATGTCAATTTCCTACAATGACAAAAGAAATACATTGTGTACATTCCGTCTCTATACATGTTGTCTGTTCAACGTCCCCACCTAAAGAGAAATAAAAAGACTAAGTTTTCGTTATTATAAACCCGCGTTACGTGATGTCTCCTCAATCTGGCGCGCGCGCTGGACCTGAAATAAAATAAAAACCGAACTAAACATAAACTTCCCCGGAATAATATAGACCCCTTACAGAAACAAACAAACAAACACAAACACACACACACACACACACACACACACACACACACACACACACCCATAACAAACAGTCATGTTTCAAAGGGGGGAAAGACCGTTTACAATTGCTTTTTAAAAGCAATTGATTTATATTTCTACATTATGTTTCATGTTTTGGCTTGAATCTCATTTATAAAATTATAAATTTGCCTATTCGCTTCAACATAACATGTAGTGTCTGTAGTATAATTATATTGTTGAGTTTAGATCCTTAACTTACATAACAAAGTGCAGTTTCACATACTGATTTTATTTAGTTGCTTGTGAACTCTTATTTCAAAATCAAATGGATCAATAAAAAATTTAAAAGGCCAACTCGGATTTTGATTTCTTTAAGTTTAATTTCCGCTATACAAATTTATTTGCATTCCTCAAACAGACTTACCTTCAAAAACACGCGCCATTCATCATTTTATTTAGATTACCCTTTATGTCACCTCATATGCAAAGTCAACGGGTGAATCCAATTACATATGATTTCTATCAATCTTAAAGGGACGAAATTAACAAGAACAATCCGATGTATCCATTGCTTTTAATTACGTACACTTACAAAAATTTTCACTGGATTTTTATGTCTTGTCTTGCAAAAATTAAAAAGATTTGATCAATTTTATTTACTTTCCTTTGAAAGTCGGATAGACCATAGGAGTTTAGACACAATTGTTTCGTCTACATCATCATCAAATGCCCAAAATTAAGCATAACGTCATCAGTGATGACAATATTCTTATGTTTCTCATTGCAAGTATCACATTTCAATATGCAGAGACAACATTTTGGCTTTACACATACAGAAACTGGGTCCACAAATATTGATGTAAAGAAAAAATGACGTCGATATATTTACAAATTCAATCACAAAGTTGAAGAGATTATTTTTTTTACTATGCTGATTTTACAGTATAAAAATAAAAAGATGAAGTATGACTGCCAATGGGACAACTCTCCACAAGAGAACAAATGACACAAAAATTAACAATTATAGGTCACAGTACAGCCTTCAACAATGAAAAAATCCTATAACGCACAGTCAGCTATAAAAGGCCCCGAAAGGACAAATATAAAAGAACCAAATAAGAATCTAACGACATAACTTATGTTCAAAATAAAAATCACACAGCTACAAACAACAACCACTGAATTACAGACTCCTTCCTTGGGACAGACATACATAATGTGGCGGGAATAAACTTGTTTTTGAATGCGCAAGTCTTCCCCTAACCTTAGACAGTATAACATAAGAACAGACACAGATATGAACTTCCATAGTATATTCTGTACAACCCCTTACCATCATTAAAATATTGTACAAACACTCAATAAACATTACACAAATGTACATTTTTCAAAACCAATGAAACAATGAAATTAAATAGCTTTTTGGATTAAATTACAGCTATTGATGATGTAACATTTTTGTGCATTTTGATATGGGAAAAAAAGTGGATAAGTATTTGTTTAAATAAGTGCGTGAAACTATTCAAATTAAAAGAAACAAAATATCATATGTCCTATAATTGAACGATACAATTATAATCATAAAAAATGTTTTCCTAAGTATAGAGGTAACATTGCCTGTGCTAATGCTCAACTTTTCTTCCAATAACTTTTATTATATAAAAATCCTATCAGTTTATCAATTTCAGTTTAGTTTTTCTTTTTCTAGTTCATAAGCTGCACGACTAAAAACTCATCATCTGTTTAAAACATGTCTAAGATTACAATAAATAAGTTTTAACTACAGTGTTCTTTCCTGCTAGCGAATTTATTTGCGAAAAATCTAAACTGATTATTGTAGTAAAAACAAAAATCCTTAATTGGGAGGTGATTTCTCAACATGACATGTATATTTTAAGGATGCATTTAAATTAAAGGACAATTTTCGAGAGAAAAAACCACCATCAGTTTACACTTGTTGATTGTTGATTTCAAGTTCTATCTTTTTTTGTTATTATTGTCATGAATTTGCATCAAACAGGACGTAAGACAAACATCAAACAACCAACCTCAGCAAATAAAGATCACTTTCGTATTACAAGTGTAACGTCTAGCGGTTTTTGTATTTAAAACGTTTTTTTATCCTTAAAATCTGGTTATCTTTAAATAAAAAGCGAAGATGTACTTTTATAATAAACATAATTATTGAACGAACTTGGATGTACTTAATTTTGTGTTTCAAATGTACCGATATCTATAACAGTTGTAAGTCAAATCATAAATCTTCAAATATCTTTTTGTTGGACTACGTAACAGAAGGATATTTGCTGTATAATATGGAACTTTCTCATTATGGATAGATGCTTAAACGATTTCCATCAGGATACCTCGTTGTAACATGATGCGAAACCTGAAGAATCGTGTAGAAAAAGTCGGTATATTGACGATGCGATCGAGTTCTTGAAATTTTCTCAAGGGTCATTGCTGTGTAACCTAAATACCCATAGCTGTATCAGTTTTATATATGCAGTCTATACCTAGAGGCGAATTGATGTGTTATCTCAATCTCAAGATCATGACAAATTGTTCTTTTGGTCGAATATTGGATTCATGTGTCAATTCTAAGAATATGGTTATTCAAACATTCTTTTCCAGTAACTTAACGAATGCTTTTGGATAGTTGTTTGAAAGTCTGTGCAGTGTGCACATGCGAATTAAATAAACACCATTTAATGGACGAAAGGGTATGTTCCTGCTAAGAAATAAATAGTTGACAATTGGAAAGATGAAAGGAAACATATGGCGTACATTCGAACAGTAAACACAATTCACTAATGGTGTTCATTCATCAACAGTTCCATCCAAAACATCCCCCTCTCACGTCACTATCCACACAATGTCAAAATACGGGAAACAACGTGAAAAATTAGTTACGGAATCATGGGCAAAGTCACAGTCTCAATGATTTATATACACAAGGGTACAAAAACAAGTTTTCGAAAATATTATAACCGAACATTATTACGTACTTATTCGTCGTTTTTGGTGAAATGAAAGACTAGAAAAGAAAAGAAAAAGACATAACAGAGATATATTTGAAATTTCAAAGTGCATTATTAATGAAATGAAAATGTACGTTTTTATTTCAATTGGAAAATCGAAAATGTTTTTCCGATTGTAACTTATTAACACCAAATGATCCCATTTACAGCGCAAATTTGGCATTTGCTGACTCTTCAGTGATGCTTTAGGGGAAAAAAGATGAAAATAAAGATCGGTACAAACGTTGAACAGTTGATAACAGATAAAGACAAACGTTGACAATGTCAGGTATATATATATATATAACAATACGTAGTTGAGGATGATTTTCAGAAATTGTAAGTAGGCTAGTTTTTATAAAATGATAAACTACAATCATCACATAATAAACGTCTCTACACGGAAAGATGACAAGATCTGAAAGGGAATAAATAATGGTTTTAATTGGTAATCCAAATTGATTGAAATGGTTGCATGTCTGCCAAAAAGTCATAAAAAACGAGGAAAGTTCAAAACGGAAAGTCCCTTATAAAATGGCAAAATCAAAAGCTCAATCACTTCAAAGTATGGACACGACTGTCACATTCCTGACTTCTCCAGTAGAAAATTGAGGATTAAACTGTAGACAATTGATCATTATAAAACGAACAATTATGTAAACAAACATTAACCATGTCCCAATAACACAATGACAGGATGTATATGTAAAGAAATCACATCATATGTAAGACAAAACCACAAAAAAGCATATAGACAAATCATATTAGCATAAATGAAAGAACAGAGCCGCGTCATATAGATACCACAAAAACGACTAAAAAGTACAAGTAATATTTATAAAGACAAATGAAAGAATACTATAACACGTTATTAAGATGATAAGCATCGTCTGCACCTATAATTCAAGACCATCCTTTATTAATTGTGAAGCTGATACGGAATATTAATCAACAAGATCTTGATACCTTCCTATTTTTTTTTGAAAAAGTACGAGACGTTTTACAAAGTCTGCATAGTTCCTTCATACTCTTGAATACCGAAAACACATTCGTTAGCCAAGGGTTACGATCCACTTCCCTCCTCTCCACCCTTGTCAGTTCGAGATAGAATTTCGGAGACACAAGTTAATAATTTTCATTGGTTGCATTTGAAACTCGCTGCATGCAATCAAAAAGCGCCTATAACATGATCACGTGTAAATGTAGAAAGTGTATGTTTACAATTTCCACGTGCTTATTGTGCAACAAGTCTTTACATCCCTAAACATACGACTATATTTAGTGACAATTTGAATGTTTTTAATCGACTAACAGAAATTCCTATGTATGTTTCATGCACAGATGCATGCATGTCAATGTATATTTTCGTTTTCTGCTTTTCAAAGTGTGCATAATATAGACGCTACCGTGTTTTAACTCCAAATTGAAGAGTTTAAGTGCTACCATTGTCAAAAAATAATGTACTCGGAATGGGCGTGACTTTAATATACCGATTGATGGCACAACATTGGTATCACAAATGTTGGCTTAATCTGCCAAGGGTAGAGAGGAGGGACGTGGATTGTAACCCTTGGCTAGCGAAGATGATTCATTCAGTAATCACCAGATTGTATCTACCAAATCAACAAGCTCAACAATATAACCATATCATACAATTGTTTTCTAACGATAAGACGTCAGAAATTTGATTCGATTTGCCGAATTCCGAAATAGATGTCCTGCTTCAGCACTTATGTATCATCAATTTAGAATATGAAATGTTACATATGTTGGGTTTGAACAAAACAAAATGAAGAAAAAACATAAACAGTCACTGCCTTAAAAAACACATTTAATCGTCGTTCTACTTACATGTAACTGATGTTTTTACCATATACTAGAACTTGCACTTCCTTCCAATAACGCACTTTTGAATATTAAACCATACTTACCTCTAGGTTCATTGGCCAACGCACGAATCTCTGTCGCGGAAATGTTTTGTTCTGCTATTAAAAATTCATATTTATTTTCCATTTTCAATTCAAGTTCAGCTAAAATAAAGTGTATAGAATAAAGAGATGTAACTGACGTTTAATCAAGAATAATACTATTTCTGTATCTTTTACATGTATACAGTACTTAAGAATTATTCTTTCGACTATGTCTAGAAAGCGAGAAGGGGAGAATATACTTAACGAAAAAGACGTCGAAACCATAATCCGAAGGAAGACATACATAGCAATTGCCTTAAGTAAACATCGAACAGACGATATCAGTACATCGAACTCAACTCAAAATGATTAATATTTAATATGTCACCCTGACGGAGGTCGGTTGACATTTTGTTATTGTTCGATTCTTTTTCTTTTCCTTATTATTATTCCACATTTTTTGTCCAGACTATTTCTCGGCATTGCATGGACCAATGATAATGGAACTTTACTATTACGTTATTCTCTTGTGCAGATGTGCAATCGAGGATTAGCATTTCCAATATGGCTGCCGTTGTCAAGGAAACAGATACTAGTATAATGCGAAAAATCAGAAAGTCTTCCAAAGTGAATGAAACTTTGGAATTGTTACTCTGCTTGTGAAGACCATGACCATCTTTGGAATTTGGAAAATGGCCGCCATTGCCATAGAAACAGTACAAATACTTAAATTTTCCATATGCTTTAAACTTTCTGAAAATTAGCAAAATGATGTATTGTGAAGTATATATGTTATTTCAATGTTGTAAAATTTCGAAATTGCTACCATGTAATGGCAATTTGCGGCCCAGGATGCCACACGCTATTGCTCGCACAGGCAATTCTAGTTGTTTCTGCATTTATGATGGAAAATACATTGCTTGATTTCAGTTGGCTTATCCCCTATGATAAAATGTTACAATACTTGAAATTGCATTACCAACAAAAATTTAATAAGTAATACTGTCGGTTCACATTATTGTTTAATTAAACTTAGATAAACAGGACAAACAATTATCAACCGGGCTTACCTCTAGCTTCATTTACTATAGCATTAACCTCTGTCGCGTTAATGTTTTGTTTTGTCATCAAAAAGGCATACTTCTTTTCCATTTTCGCTTCTAGTTCAGCTGAAATAAGATATATAGAAGAATAGATGTAACTGATGCTCCAAAATTAAAAAAATCTTATCTTTTATTTTTTAACATTTGTTTTTACTTTCGAATTGGTTATTGAAATTTGCCTAGAAATCAAAGAAGGGATAATAATCACGAGGAGAAGGTAAATACATAAAAACATATGCAGAAGTAAGACACATAGAGGACTTAAAACAAGCTAAACTTACTTAAGTGCATCTGATAACATTTAAAAGAAGTAGTTGAATGTATGATAAAATATGTATAAAAATGTAGCACCACTCCCCCTCCCCACCCTAAAAATACTGAAAAAGTTCAGGAGTGCAAAATGCGGTTTTCAACAAAATACAAGCTGGTTTGGAGTAGGTAATTCGGTATAGTTAAATTATCATATTAAACATTTTTTTTTTATATCAGTTAATAGTTTCCAAGTGGACAACTCCTACAAATCATCTTTATTTCAATTTTTTAATACAATTTTTTTCCTCATGTCATTCCAGAAATGAAATTTTCTAATACCAAAATTGTTTTTTATATAAAGAAATTCAGTGTGAAAATATTATATAAGCTTTTACGACATTGTTATATCGGCAAGAACACGGAACATGCGTTAAGATATTCTAAATGATCAAAATAATATTAATTATAACTTACCGTACAACGAAAAATATACAACTGTCAAAATTATACTGATAGAGAGCAACAATACTATCAGCAAAGGTAAAAGTACAAATTGTAACCATCTTCTCAAAGACAAAATTAACACAGGGTCTTTCTTTATGTTCTCAATAGGTGTCTCAATTTCAAACATAGGTTCCTTCTTTATGTTCCCATGAGCTGTTTCAATTTGTTCGTATGCATGCTCTTCACCTATTGTTGTTTTTTCATAATCGTTCATTTCCATTCTTGAGGAAGTCCTCTTTATTTTAATCTACTAAATGTTTGAAGTAATCTTTTAAAGAATTTGTAGTTTCATTCAGGAAGTATTTGACGTAAACAACGAACACGTGATCATTTACAGAATAAGAAATCAATTATACGAATTTACAAAGCATTCATGGAGCATATCATTTAAACCAACAAACACGTGACCATTTACATTTAGAGTTATAATGTTCAAATTATGTTACATTGTTTCTTTGAGAATATAACTTTATTGATAGCCTAGTATTGTATAACCGAGGCGATTGTATCATTTGATATTTTCCGTTTGCATGGTTGTCCTCATTCTGCATTTATGTCAAACTGCTGAATTTATTATTCATTTTATAACTACGGACAGGGCAAGTTCTTCAATTTAAATATGCTTAATTTATAATATATGTTCAACACCAGAAAGATATTTATCGTAAAGTGTCCAAAATCAGCTGGAATGTTAATTGGTTTGATGCTTTTGATCTACCATACTTTTGTTTTAGGATCAATTAAAAATTCACATAATATAATTACTCATTATATACATGTAAAGAAGCTATATCAATAATAGATATTATTTGTATAGACACCAATGAAAATTTCCCTATTTGGTAATTGAAATGATCTGCTTGATATTAGCTATAAAAATATAAGAGTTGCTGTAAGGTTTTGAACGTGTAGATAGTGTGGCACTTTTCCCACACGACACAACAGATTTATCATCTCCATTATGACCGGCTTGGCAGGGAACTGATACATCCCACACAACCAAACGCACGCTTTCCTTTTTAAGGGTTTTCACACTAACAGAAAGCTTAAAAAAAAACAAATTGGTCATAGTTCTTATACCCAGTCAGCTTTGGGTTGTTTAATTAATATTTGTTAAAAGGTTTAAAAAGAATCTGAGCGTCACTGATGAGTCTTATGGAGACGAAACGCGCGTCTGGCGTACTTAATTATAATCCTGATATCTTTGATAACTATTATGCTGTAATAGGTGAAAGTTATTCTTTATAATTTTCTATGTTAATGCTTTTAATGACGATTATGTGTTTTTAAATTAATTTCTTCTGGGACCGAAATTTGGTTTTCTTCTGATTCGTGGATCTTTAACGGATATTTGTAAGATTTCTTAACAAAAAATCCTAAAATAAAATTTATGGATGTCTTAATAAAGCATATTCGATGCTGTTTATTGGTGCATCTATCCCATTGAACGTCCTCACGTTCTTATAGTTGATACAATATTCCTGAGAATGTAATGTAATGATTTTGAAAAGTTCTAACTGAAAATGAAGTCAAATACTAACAGTACCAATTTACTACACCAAATATACATTTCGACTAATAATTTCACTTTAGTGAAGCACCGATGCTAAACTGTTGGAAAATGCAACATCAATACAAACATTTGAGAGCTGGTAAAACAAATTAATAAAGGTCAAAACCTGGACAAGAAATCTGAATAGAGCTGAAGTCTACGTATGACATAATTGTCGTAAATCGTAATTATTTTACTTTGACTTCTTCGAAATAATAACGATGCACCAGGGATCGTTTTATTGATGTTTCTCAATTTTGGGTCCTCGATAATCTTCAAGTTCTTACTTTTTTTGGAATAATTAAGTATTTTTATTCGAACATAACAAATGAGTTTTGTGTACAACAAACACGTGTCTGGCGTACACAGTTAAAGCCATAATCGATGCACGGTTACAATGGATTAGGTTGTTTTGGACGCACAATTGATTAGGTTATTTTTGACGCACAATTGATTAACTTATTTTGGACGCTAAACAATGTAATTGTCATAAAATTAGATTTTAAGGATAATAAGACCAGACTCTTACCGAATGTCATTTGTAGTAGCCAATTAAACCATAAGGGCCTCTTTTTTCTTAAGTTAATTTAGATAAAACATCTTTAAAAAAAATCGAGTGTTGAATTGGTTGAAACATATATTCTAAAGGTCAACTGCATATAACATTTCGTACCATATAGCCTTTATATATGTTTTATTTTCCGTATCGAATACTTCTAAAGCGTACAAATTTCTAACCAATCTGAGTTATCGATTTTGTAAAACGCAGATCTTTATCTAACAAAAAAAGAATAATCATATAAACTGCCTTATATATTTTTATTAGCTGTTTTACTTCATATGCATTACTGGCCCATTCAACAAAATAAATAGATTTTTAACTCTACAACTATGAGTTATAATATCCAACAAAAGGAATAACAATCTGCAATTTCATAATAAGTCATTTTCAGCTGTGTTTGTCAAGAACTGCAATAAAAGAGGTAAGAAGCTGATATTCACTTTGTGAAAAAGGCTAAGAATGTTTTTGTCTTTGCATAACAATTTTCCACTCATGTTTCGTTGCAAATCAACGAACTTGATAGGATTCTTTAATACGACAAATAAAGGACGACACATCACTTATCTGGTTCTGACTCTCATATTTCGTCGTGTATATACATAACATCAGTTTTACTGGTCTTTAGGCAAACATATCACTTAACCAAAAAAAAACCGATATGATTACGGAGAGATGTGTAACACAATGAGACAACAATCAACCTGGCATACAGTATAAGTAATATAAAAAAGAAGATGAGGTATGATTGCCAATGAGACAACTGTCCACAAGAGACCAAAATGACACAGACATTAACAACTATAGTTCACCGTACGGCCTTAAACACTGAGCAAAGCCCATACCGCATAGTCAGCTATAAAAGGCCCCGATATGACAATGTAAAACAATTCAAACGAGAAAACTAATGGCCTTATTTATATAAAAAAAATGAACGAAAAACAAATATGTAACACATAAACAAACGACAACCACTGAATTACAGGCTCCTGACTTGGGACAAGCATATATATAAATAATGTGGCGGGATTAAACATGTTAGCGGGATCCCAACCCTCCCCTAACCTTGGACAGTGGTATAACAGTACAACATAAGAATTACAGTGGTATAAAAGTACAACTATAAAAATCAGTTAAAAAAGGCTTAACTCATCAGATCCACAAAGATACAAGTGGACGTGGCCGAGTATTTGTACATCCCGACAACAAAAAGACACTAGGAACAGATTTGAGAGTACTCGCAGTTCGTTCAGCTAGTTCAAAGCCATTAACAACTAATAAAAAAATCATGCATCTAAGACTAAACCATAAATCCGAACACATCCAACATCCAATGGATTTAGTGTAAAGACGTCATAAACAGTTAAAGAAAAACATGACCTTGTTAAGCCTATTATAACATGACAGAAGTCATATAATTCTTTCATATGATACGTAATAAAATACACATAACTATGGTAAGCATCTTCATATTGTGTGAAATGGATTGACAGTTGTATCTGAATTTTTACATGTTAATAAAGCGTAAGATGTAAAATTATTCTGAGACAAGTGCATATGGTACGAAAATTGTTTACATATAAATATTCCGTATGGTACTAGTGACAAAAGTTCAAATATTTAATAGTTCAGAAATGGCATACATCAATATTCCTTATGGTAAGAAATTGCATACATATAAACCTGCCATTATATTAGACAGGAATTGGCATACGTATACATATTGTATAAAGTACGAAATGATCAGGTTTACAGAATGGATTTTGTAAAGGTACACAATGGATGATACGAAATGATTTCAAAATAACATAAACGGTGCCAATTTTAAAGCAGCAAATGAGCAATCGACAAATAATGCATCTTCACTGATGCTAGAGACCAACATATTTGAATATTAAAGATAAAATACAAATGTTGATTTGAAAATGAAACTAAAAAGTACGAAATAACTTTAATTCGTTCTTGCAATTAGGTTACAATTATGACAAAACAAAAAACGGGAAGTTTAGTGTTTAAGCTCGATATCAATTGTTTGTGGATATCAAATTTTGTCGTTACTACATACGGCATATTTCATTCATATACAGTTAAATTTTAAACACTTTTTTTAAAAATAAAACATGCAGATAATGATACGCACATCTTAAGTACAATATTATGTACCAAGTCGGTCATATGACAGGTGTTTTTCCATTTGTTAGAAATATGTTTGAGCTTTTGATTTTGCCATTTAACAAAGGACTTTCCGTTTTAAAATTTTCTTTGAAGTTCAACTGTTCAATAGGTTTGCTTTTTATTGATTATCTATTTTTTTTTAAATTTTGGTATAGAAGTAATAATTTCTGACTATCATATATACCGGGCGCTTAGGCATTGCAAGGCATGTCAAATGTATATAAACGCTAGCTATCATTGAACCCCTAGAATGCAAAAAAGTTATATTACAAAATCCTTCCAAAATTCTTCCTTTACATTATTACAGCATCCATTTGATATACACAAACCCTACCACGCATTATATTAACGGATTTTAGAAAAACATAATATGCTTTTCTTATAACTGTAATTGTTTGATGATTTGTAAATTTCAAATTGTCAAGATTGATAATTTTAAAAAATAATGATTATTTCAGCAAGTTTAGCAGTAATTAAACGATAATTTTCATGATTGTATAATGAAATGTGTTAACTAAGAGAGCCATCTCATCGTCATGTCAATATGTTTTATCATTTAAAATTTATGTTCAGGCTATGGTATTTCATATCTACTTTAAAGTACATTTCTAGTACGCATTTTTACAGTCATGGAAATTCCAGTTGAGAAAATAAAAATGATTTTTTTTATTGCCATCTTGTTTTCAAAATTTTCTAATATTTTTGCACTTGTAAACGGTGTAAATATAACAAATATCAAACGAGAATTTTTTTTATGGCTACTTATTTAAACAATCTGGTCATGCTAGCAAACATAGACAAATTTCTAATTCATAAAAGTCCATTTCACACGTCAAATAATACACTAGTGATGTACAATGTTAATATATAATAAATATCGAAATCTGCAGTTTACCTCATATCACCATTTTCCATTTTAAGATTGCCTTGAAATTTTAAGACTTTGACTTTGAAATGACTACCAATCATTGATCTTTTCTACGTTCAAACAGATACTGAAGTCAAATTCATCGCTTTGAGCATGTTATCTT
The DNA here is from genome assembly GCA_037788925.1 of Mytilus galloprovincialis. NCBI lineage: Eukaryota > Metazoa > Mollusca > Bivalvia > Mytilida > Mytilidae > Mytilus > Mytilus galloprovincialis. Next base: position 36,854,842 of record CM075340.1, read on the forward strand.
GACTAATGCCCGTTAAATGCCAACTCGTCCTTACTCAAGTTCCTTCTGTGACTACATCGTTCTAAATATTTTCAGGCTAATCAATGAAAGTCGGATTTTTAAAGTTCCATACTATATGTGTATGTTGGAGAATATGCGTGTTTTTGGAGATTTGTGAACAACAGACTTTATTTTCATAATAAGATATGTGTATTCTTTAAATAACCTTTCAAATTCATTTTAAATTCTAGCCTTGCTCATGATGCGTTTCCAAGATGCGTTATCAGAAATAGAAGTCTCGCACATGAAAGGTTGAAATACAAAATTTACTATATAATACAAGATTTATCTTAAGAAAAATGAAACGGCTATGTTTTCTTTAGTGATGCATTAGTTTAAGGAATACACTTGAGACATAGTTTCTTTTCTTTACCCAATCACATTAACGTAAAATGTATTGTCAAATTAATTTTTGATTGAAATTTTTCTTAAATCCGGCATATCCGGGAAACAATCAAAATTGAATTATTTTCCATCGCCATCTAAAAATACATTATCTATTCCATACATACAGAAATTTAAATTATATGTTAATAATGTCGACATTTCGAATGTCTATCAGAAAAAAACCCACACAGGTGAAATAATTTTATATTTGATATGAGAATCTAACCTTTACAGTTGTCGATTGGCGGCAAAAGGAGGATAAACATATTTAAAAATAATTTGTTGTCAGTGGCGAAGACATTCTGGATTGTCACTAAATTTTATTAATGTTTGCTTTTCATTGGCTTTAGTGCAGATATTTAGTTTTCACAATGATTAATAAAGTCAATACAAATAATATTAATACTTATCACCGAGTTAAGCTTTGTTTTTAAATCTAGCTTTCAAACAAGCATTCATTCACTACGGACATTTTCTTATTTTTTGTGCGTTTTCATTTGAAAGTTGTTTTCTTTCAAACCGATGTTTTTCCAATGTCTATAATGAGATAAGAATACAAAATTGCCTTCCGTAACAATGGATTTTACTATGGCAGCAGGAAAAATAGAGTTTGTGTTTAATTTAATAGTCTCTCACGAAGAGCAGTTTGTGGGGTGATCATAACTTTAAAGAATTTTTGGTTCTCAATGCTCTTCAACTGCGTTCTTTATTTGGCTTTCTTAACTGTTTTTATTTCGAGCGTCATTGATGAGTCTTTTGTAGACGAAACGCGCGTCTGGCTCAAATACAAAATTTCAATCCTAGTATGTATAATGAGTTTATTTGAAAATATTCCATCTATGTGACGAAATTACAAAACTGGCTATGCCAAAACATTCACTAAAATAATAAAAAAAAAGTTAATGCTCCATAATCCGACATATATCGTAAACATATATGAAATTGTATGTTTTTTTTCTATTGAAATATATTCTGGCAAAGATGCAAAGTGAACAATTTTCAATAGATCATTCTACTTTTAATCTTTACATTTTTCTTAAATCTGCATTATGTACAGATTAAGTAGTTTTTTGTGTTATATGTAGTCTTTATTATCTTAACTGGTGATTTAATCATAATTCAGCAAGAATGTAGCTAATTGTCCTAAATTAGGAGTTCCTCGACACAATTAATAGAACCATAAGTTTAAGATAATAAGGGAGTTTGTTCAAAACTACGACAGAGCATGGACAAAACGAGTAATTTTTTTTTTATAAACGACACTGTCAGAATGAATACGAGCAATTAAGTCTTTGACAGGTTTGATGACACCTCCTATTGACAGCTGACAAACAGTTCAATAAGTGCCTTCTTCTGACGCCTAATAATTTATTTCCTGCGGAAAAATCTCAACAATACTGTGTTTTTTTGTCAATTCTTATTCTATATGTGTACGAGTGTGTTATTAATGAATTAGTTATAAGTTAACATTTTATGTAATCCCAAGTACAAACAGATATCTTTCGAAAAGGATGGAATCTTGATAAATCATAGTTCCTTTATGACCTCATTGGATATTACATTGAGCAAAGCAAACTGAGAACTTGAAATGATTTTTTATGAAATAAATTTAATGAGAACCTCTGATTTTACAGAACCCAAATTTGACACATTTTCGTCGAAATTAACATGACGAAGGAACATGGCAACGAATCCATCTGTATGCAGTATTGTCTCATTGACAACATCATTGATGCATTTAGAGTTAGACATTTAAGGCTGGTTTTGATTCCTATGGGAACAAACTGTGCATCTATTCTGGTCTTCCTTTTCTTATTTTCATTTGAGAATTCTGCAGACCAGAAAATAATATCGAAGAAGCTAGATTATTTAATTTCACATACACATAATTTCCATAAATAATCCTTCCTTTTTTATTTTTTATCTGATTCAGGTAATTTCAGATGGACGCTTTGGAAGCAGGGTTTTTCATGTGTATGATATTATTCTAATTTTGTATACTTACGTATATAGATATAAGAAAATGTGGTATGAGTGACTATGAGACAACTTTCCATTCAATTCACAATTTGTAAAATGTAAACGATATTAGGTAAAAGTACGGTCGTCAACACACTTGGGTCACACCGAATAGCTAGCTATAAAGGATCCCAAAATGACTAGTGTAAAACCATTCAAACTGGAAAACCAACGGTCTAATCTATATAAAGAACGAAAAATCAGAAAAATTTATGAACCCCATCAACAAACCACAACCACTGAACACCAGGTTCTAACTTTAAATCTTGTACTTACAATCTTATATCATGAACATGTTGATGGGAAACGGCTGTTCAGGAACATCGCATCATCTAAGAGTTTTTAATATCGTATCCAAACTTTGCTTGACAATTGTCACAAAGAAGTTAAAATTCCATTGTAGGATAATCGAAAATATCTTTTTTTAGTGTAGTTTAATTTTCATCCAAAAAGTATTGTCATTGTGTACGTAGAAAACGGAAAGTCCTTAATAGAATGACAAATAAAAAGTTCATTCACGTCATAGCATTGAATTCAACTGTCATATTTCTAATATCTCCTTGTGTAGATAATTGTTGTGTTATGTACCCTTTAATCCCAGTTATGTTTCAGCTCTTTTTATCAAGATACAATAAGTAAGTGAAAAAGTAAATAATAAAAATTCCGAACACGAAGAGAAATTTAAAACGGACAGTCCTTAATGTGCTACCAAACACCTTGACTGAAATTCATTTGGCTCGTTTTATTTTCAAAAAAATGGTGACAAAATATTTGCTTTGATCTTTTGACAAAAATATAAAAAATTCTTAAAACGTCATTACATATATAGCAGTTTGACAACACTTATTTTGATCAACGAGAAGCTTAACTTTCCTTAGCAATAGAACAGTATTAAAACGTTCAGTTGAAATTTACATTGTATCTCCATGTAGTGATATATACTACCTTAATCAAATGGTAAAATCATAAGCTCAAACAAATCAAACGAATAGATAACAACTGTCATATTCCCGACTTAGTACAGGTATTTTCTGATATAAAAAATCAACCCCCTGGTTTTAAAGCTACCTAAACCTCTCACTTGTATAACAGTTGCATACATTCCATCAAAATGACAATAGCTTGTGAATGAAACACACAATCACAATATGTGGTCAAAAATAGAGGTACAACAGTCAATATAGTGTTAAAATCTCACTCACTTATAAGGCAAACAAATATTTCAACAAAGAAAACCAAGCGGAATGAATAAAATTGAGAATGGAAATGGGGAATGTGTCAAAGAGACAACAACCCGACCACAGAACAGACAACAACAGAAGGTCATTCAATGCAGCGAGAAATTACCGAACCCGGAGGCGTCCTTCAGCTGGGCCCTAATGTATGATTCACTAATGTCAAATATTGAAAAAAATATTCGGAACAAAATTACCGTTATTAGCAAAGCTTTTCTTACATAGCAGACTAAGCAACACGAACTCAACCAAAAACTGGAGTGATCTCGTGTGCTCCAGAAGGATAAGCAGATCCTGCTCCACATGTGGCACTTGGCGTGTTGCTAATGTTATTAAAAATCCGGTAAATATTCTAATTCGGTAGGTTAAATTTGTGAAAAGGGAAGGGTACTGTAGTTACGACATAAGAACATATCTGATATCATCTGTGAAACGGTTGTTCCATAACGGTCAATCAACTCGTGATGGTGAAAAATTTACGAAGGGATGATTTCAACTTCACCAGTTGGAACTATTGGTTGAATACTAACGACGATCACTAAAATACAGGCATCATTTTCTCCCTTAACTTGGGAACATTGTGCAGCAGGAATTATAGCATAAGAACAAACTATGAAAATCAGTTGAAAAGGACTTTACTCATCAGATCGTCACAAAGCAAAACAATATCGAACAATATACACAGACAGGATGTGTCTGTGTATTTATACCCCACAATAAAAATGTCATCTAATACAGATCTGAGATTACTCCCATCTACTCATAGCTAGTTTAATACCAATAACAACTTATAAAAATATCATACGACTGAGTATAAAGTAAAAATATCATACGACTTAGTATAAAGTAAAAATATCATATGACTTAGTATAAAGTATCAATCAGTTCACATCGAACTTCCAATGGATGTAGAGGATGCTAAATTGATTGATCGTTGGTTGCTCAACGTCCAATGGCAAATATGTCACGCATATTCAAAGTAAACACGTCAATAAATGAATAAAAGTGCAGGAAAAACATGACCTTGTGCAATTCCAAGATACAATATAAAAAAGAAGATGTGGTATGATTGCCAATGAGACAACTATACACAACAGACCAAAATGACACAGATATTAACAACTATAGAACACCGTACGGCCTTCGACAATGCGCAAAACCCATACCGCATAGTCAGCATGCAATATATAAGCATCATCAGAATAAATAACAACGGATATTTAACAGTGTGCACCACATTTTTTTTATGTTATTTTGAATAGACTGACAAAATATTACAGTTATTTCTTATAATTTAAATCTAAATTTCCTTTTAAACCGGCGTATATCATGAACTGTGAAACGGTTGTTCCATAAGGGAGCTACCATTTGATTTTTATGGGGGGGGGGGGGGGGGTTTGGGGGGCTAGGATGAAATTTGAAAAAAATAGGCAGGACAGGATTTTTGAGTAAAAAACAAGGCAGGATGAGACACTTGCAAAAAAAAAGTCAGGACGACAATTTAGGTAAAAAAAAGTCAGGATAAACTAAAAAAAAAAGGCAGGACCGTACAGAGTGAAAAATAAAAAGGAAGGACAGAGATTACAGCTAAAAAAAATGCAGGACAAAATGTTTCATCCTAGCCCCCCCATAAAAATCAAATGGTAGCTCCCTGACGGTCAATCAACTCGTGATGGTGAAAAATTTACGAAGGGATAATTTCATCTTCACCAGTTGGAACTATTGGTTGAATACTAACGACGATCACTAAAATACAGGCACCATTTTCTCCCCTAACTTGGGAACATTGTGCAGCAGGAATTATAACATAAGAACAAACTATGAAAATCAGTTGAAAAGGACTTTACTCATCAGATCGTCACAAGCAAAAAAATATCGAACAACATACACAGACAGCAGGTGTCTGTGTATTTATACCCCACAATAAAAATGTCATCTAATACAGATCTGAGATTACTCGCATCTACTCATAGCTAGTTTAATACCAATAACAACTTATAAAAATATCATACGACTGAGTATAAAGTAAAAATATCATACGACTTAGTATAAAGTAAAAATATCATATGACTTAGTATAAAGTATCAATCAGTTCACATCGAACTTCCAATGGATGTAGAGGATGCTAAATTGATTGATCGTTGGTTGCTCAACGTCCAATGGCAAATATGTCACGCATATTCAAAGTAAACACGTCAATAAATGAATAAAAGTGCAGGAAAAACATGACCTTGTGCAATTCCAAGATACAGTATAAAAAAGATGTGGTGTGATTGCCAATGAGACAACTATACAAAACAGACCAAAATGACACAGATATTAAAAACTATACAACACCGTACGGCCTTCAAAATGAGCAAAACCCATACCGCATAGTCAGCAATATATAAGCATCATCAGAATAAATAACAACGGATATTTAACAGTGTACACCTCATTTTTTTATGTTATTTTGAATAGATTGACAAAATATTACAGTTATTTCTTATAATCTAATTCTAAATTTCCTTCTAAACCGGCGTATATCATGAAAAAAACGTTGATGACGTCATGGTAACATGACAAAATTGGGTCTTTAATATGATAAACAAAATGACATCAGCCAATGAGTAGACGCGTTACATCCCAAATTAAATTATATACAAATAATACTGCGTTTAATTTTAATTCTTAATAATAAATCAATATTTATAGAGCAAATTGTCATAACAAGACAGTTTTGGCGTTCCATACATTATGCTAGTTTATATATGTCTGAACTTATGATGTTATTTAGTTCTTTCCGTGTTGCTAATTGAAACTATCCACCAGAGACCACACAGAAGTAAACAAGTAAAGGTCATTGTATGACCTTCAACATTGAGCTAAACCTAAAACTGCATAGTCAGTTATAAAAAGACCCGACATGACAAATGTAAATCAAACAACAAAACTAACGGCCTGTTTATGTACAAGAAAATGAACTAAAAACAAAATTATATACAGCAACAAAAGAGTGACGAAACATACCAGAGGGAGAGCCAATCTTATTGATTAAAAATAAACTAGCAACGCCATGGCTAAAAATAAAAAGACAAACAGACAAATAATAGTACAGAGGACACAGCATAGAAAACGAAAGACTAAGCAACACGAACTCAACCAAAAACTGGGGGTGATCTCAGGTGCTCCAGAAGGATAGGCAGATCCTGCTCCACATGTGGCACTTGGCGTGTTGCTAATGTTATTAAAAATCCGGTAAATATTCTAATTCGGTAGGTTACATTTGTGAAAAGGGAAGGGTATTGTAGTTACGACTTAAGGAACATATCCGATATCATCTGTGAAACGGTTGTTCCATAACGGTCAATCAACTCGTGATGGTGAAAAATTTACGAAGGGATAATTTCATCTTCACCAGTTGGAACTATTGGTTGAATACTAACGACGATCACTAAAATACAGGCACCATTTTCTCCCTTAACTTGGGAACATTGTGCAGCAGGAATTATAACATAAGAACAAACTATGAAAATCAGTTGAAAAGGACTTTACTCATCAGATCGTCACAAAGCAAAAAAATATCGAAAAACATACACAGACAGGAGGTGTCTGTGTATTTATACCCCACAACAAAAATGTCATCTAATACAGATCAGAGATTACTCGCAACTACTCATAGCTAGATTAATACCAATAACAACTTATAAAAATATCATACGACTTAGTATAAAGTAAAAATATCATATGACTTAGTATAAAGTATCAGTCAGTTCACATCGAACTTCCAATGGATGTAGAGGATGCTAAATTGATTGATCGTTGGTTGCTCAACGTCCAATGGCAAATATGTCACGCATATTCAAAGTAAACACGTCAATAAATGAATAAAAGTGCAGGAAAAACATGACCTTGTGCAATTCCAAGATACAGTATAAAAAAGATGTGGTATGATTGCCAATGAGACAACTATCCACAAAAGACCAAAATGACACAGATATTAAAAACTATACATCACCGTCCGGCCTTCAACAATGATCAAAGCCCATACCGAATAGTCAGCTATAAATAAGCACCATAAGAATAAATAACAACGGATATTTAACAGTGTGCACCACATTTTTTATGTTATTTTGAATAGATTGACAAAATATTACAGTTATTTCTTATAACTTAATTCTGAATTTCCTTTTAAACCGGCGTATATCATGAAAAAACGTTGATGACATCATGGTCACATGATAAAATTGGGTCTTTAATATGATAAACAAAATGACATCAGCCAATGAGTTGACGCGTTACATCCCAACTTGAATTATATAAAAATAATACTGCGTTTAATTTTAATTCTTAAATAATAAATCAATATTTATAGAGCAAGTACGGATCGTATTAAAATTTCCGGCCTCGGATAACAACATCTGTAACTTAGTGTTTTAGAGACACATTTATTTTCAGCGATACATTTTCTTGGCTTAACCATGATAAAAAAATAAATAAGATACTAAAGACACAATTGAAATTTCAGGTCGAAACAGGATATAAATCCACATGCCGAAATCAAGACGAAATCTATATCTTGACTTTATCTTCGATTGTTTCTTCTTTATCTACAGTACCGAATAAACTCATCATAGATAACAGGTTAAAATTTTATATTTACGCCAGACGCGCATTTCATCTACAAAAACTCATCAGTGACGCTCGAATTAAAAAAAATATTTAAAAGGCCAAAAAGTACAAAGTTGAAGAGCATTGAGGACCGAATATTCCTAAAAGTTTTGCCAAAAACAGCTTATTTAATCTTAGACACCACTAAATATATATATATATATGTTTTAATAATTAATGGCATACATTTCAGACATATTCCAAACGAAATGACAGTTATTTACAATGTAGGTTTTACAGCATAACAACAGTACTGTTCGAATTCAATTGTTGTTTTACACACGGAATAATGTATTTAACTAAGCAACATGTAAATATAAAACATTCAATTATTCGAAGAAAACTAATCGATATCCCCTTTAATTGTTTTTAGCTTAAATGTAATCTATTCAACTTTCATCAGTGACATACAGGAAAACATTGCATTAATGAAATGATTACTACCCACGTGCAATGTATCTTTTGGTTGAAGTTCTACTACAGCTGATATTGAATTGATTGAAGCAATACCATCTGGATTAGATGCAGAATAAGCAATGCTTAAATTGTTCTTCTGTACAAAGAAACCAGTGCTTGTTGTTTTTGTTGATATATGTGCTGAAATGTAATACAAACCAGGAATTTCACACACAAATTTCCCACTGGATTTGAACGAATCAATGTCATCAATTCCTACTTGAAAGTGCACGTTAGAGAATCTAACCACATAGTCTGAAAACATTTTATGTACTGATACACAAGCTGTGACTGCCACTGAAAGTAAAGAAAAAAAATGTATATTTTAAAAATTAATGTTTACATATTAAATATGTCTACCATGATACATTTTGCAACTATTCGATATCGAGAATTGAAAGTACTTTATTATTTGTATTGTATACATGTTATCACTATACTCCTACTTATTATATGGCATATTTGTTTCTATTTACTGAATAACTGCAGCTGGTCACAAATATAGCAGAATTAAGGACCTTGTTACTAGTTGTTTTCATTAACTGTGAACATTGTTTTTACACAATATTGTGTATCATGATTGTATCAAGTTTTTTTTCCGTTTTGTTGGGGTGGTATATAGATAATATTAAAGCGGTATTCGAACAGTTAAGGTTTGTTTTTGCTATGAACAGATCATATTTGCTTCGTCTACGTCTGCTAATAAAACAAATGGACAAATGAAAAATAACCACTGATATGTTGTCTACAGTATACACAGCAATATGCATTTCTGACGACCGTATGTAGGCCTATTTATGTATCTTGGTTTGTATTGTTTGGGTTATTAAGCTTCTTCTCATTGAAAAAAATACCACATATTTTTTTCTTGCATATGCCTAAGATCGCAATTAATGAATGTTAACTCAAGGATTTATATCGTTTCGAAATTAAATAACTGATGTTCTATCAAGAGTAGTACATAATTTTTTTTATGTATTTTTCGGAAAAAAATCGTAAACAGGATAACAAAACTAGTTGTTTTTAGCAACAACATAATCCTCAATTCTGAGATGATTTGTCAATCATAACGTCTCAAGTTTAAAAACGGATTTTAATTAAGGATTTTCTAAGAAGAACATCAGAATACATTTGTCTATTGTTGATGTCAGTTCTATCTATGTTTTTATCGTGCTGATTTCAATTCATATTTCATCTGGACGTGATACAGACATTAAACGATCAAACTAGGTAAATGAAAACCTGTAACGTATTTCTGAAGAAACATCAAGCGTTCGTCGTTGTTTGCGAGCAGTTTTTTCTTTAAACATATTTATATTCCAACTAAAATCGAAGTGGTATCTAAAACGGTAATAGATTCAATGACTTTATCCTGAATTTATTGTTTAACATGTAGAATAGTTTTTAATAAATTTTATTATCGCTGTTCTTGCACGACGTAACACTTGGGTATTTGCTGTATATATAAAATATACCTTTTTTCATATGAACAGGACATATGTCGACTTATGCAATCTTGATAAATGGTAACACTTGGAAGTACAATGAATTTGATCTGAACAATTACAACGCCTAATAGTTGAATACCTCAAAGCTTTTGCTTATATTTGGTGTAATTTATCTTATTTACAAAAAGTTAAAATAAAAAATAGCGAACTCCAAGGAACATTCAAAATGGAATGTCGCTAATCATTTGACAAAATCAAGTTTCTCAAACCCCAAAAAAAAATTCGGAGTAATGCGTTTATGGTAGATATTTTATCGTTGTGTTGTCAATTTAACGGATCTATAATCATGATGTCATACAAGTGAAGGATCTAGCTTGCTATAAAATCATGTTTAACGATTCAATTTCGTAGGAGATTGCATATACCAAGTCAGGAATATGACGGATGTTTTCAATCCGTTCCGTTTAAGATGAGATATTCACGCTTTATTTGGTCAATTTTGATTGACCTCCCGCCTTTTAGTATTACCTTGCTGTTCTAGAAGGTAGTAATTGATTGTATGCTTACTGCCTGGCTAGATTTTAGAATTTTCGATAATGCGTTGTTTTGATTTATATAAAATAACCGTCATATATTTCGCGTATTATTTACCAACATTTTTCAATAATAATTGAGATGCCCATCTAGATAAGGCTGATTTTGCCTTTAACCTTTCAATCGTATAAGGTCAGCATTGAACAAAGTTTACTTTTAAAAATACAAGACTGAATAATTTTCTCATCCACGATTCGTATACCATGATTTTGAATCAAAAATTGAACTAATGAATATCCAACGATATATAAAAGTTTAGAAAATAGTGAGTATTTACGTGTGAATGATATATAACCAAATTATTACTTTGCAGAATACAAAACAGTGTTTATTGCGAACACTAGTTTTTCTTATTTGATGAACACAGCATTAATATTACCTTTCTTATTATTGTCTGATACCTGTCGTTCCAAGGTCTTAAATTTTACACCATCTTCTGCAAGTTTACGTTCAAAGGTCCTGATTTCCGAAAGAGCATTTAGAACTTCAACATTAGTAACATTTTGTTTAGACTGCATATTTTGAAATGAATTTGTTATGTTGGACTTGATGTTATTCAATAAGTTTTGGATCAATTCCCTCTGGTTGTTTGTTAAAAGCTTTGTTTTTTCCTCGAACGAACGAAATTTGTTTTGAATCTTTGATGAACCGGATGCAAACAAGTTGTACATCTGCTCTTCATAAAATTGAGTCTCATTGTTTATCTGATATTTAAAAGTATCAATAATTTCGCTATAGGAATTGTTTAAACGCATTTCATCATGCGCTTGCGCAGTTTGCATTGATTTAAAAAATGTCTCTGATTGTCTCTGAATTTCGTCAAACTTTTCTAACTTTGATACGAATGTATTTTCCCATCTTTGTATGGTCTCCTCATACATTTCAACCTTATGTTCTAGGCGAACAAGTTTTTCTAGTACTTTTTCTTCAAAATGAAACTTAGAACACGTCAACAACGATTCAGACTTTGAACCAATAGAACTAGATACAGTCCGCATAACGAATAATCCAAAGAAAAACATACGTTGCATCATCATTTTAGTAAATCTCTTTTACAACACGGCACCGGTGTTACAAATAAAAATAAAAAAGTATCCACTGATGACGGGGGAAACTGTTCAAACGAATCGCTTTATTCCAACATAAATGAAATATGAGTTTTTATCTTGATTAATGCATCTAAGGTAGACTAGGTGGAACTCTCAATTGCAAAAAGTAATCCTAGTCCTGGTAAGTTCTCTACGATCTAAAGATGTAAATCATATGTTTGTAATTATTAAAGAAACACCTAATGTAGCATCAGATAACACACACATTTTCCTTTTCATATATATTTCTGTTAAGTGCTTATTTTTTTATGCTTATCCTTAGCCCAATTGACAACAAGTAACACTACAGCCAAGTATTTATCAGCTATGACCTCAGAAAGTTCCACGTGTTGTTTTTAATGTTTATATCATACTTTCACAATTGTATGCACATTGCAAAAACAAAAAAAGACAAATGTTTGATAACTTACTTCCGAAAAATTAGTTGAACATATACGACCTGCATTACGAACGATCAACGGCCTATATAAGAAGACATACCTCGTGTATTTAATGTAAAAAAATGTACTCGTCATAAACATCCATAAAATATTTGCCACGTTAAGCAACAAACAATCAATCAATCAATCGTCCTTCTGCGTACTACCACATTTTTAATTCTGAAAAATGCAAATTCAGCAGTTACAGAGACTTTGATTTAATCTAGCCGTATAGAACGTACGACCTACGTCATTCGAGGCAAGTTCACGACCATGGTCATTGGAGGAAGTTTCCATTAAATCAATGACTTAATCTACGCGGTATTGTTGATATGGGTATTAATTATATGTTATTATATATCGTCAAACTAAAACTCAAATTACTCAAATATTTTTTTTAACAAGCGTATTCTAGTATCTATCGACATTTTATGTAATTATACTTCACGTTAAAATGCCATATTTTGATTGGCTGATACGAGGGTGTTAATTTACTCTATCACATAGCTGAGAGGGTGACAATTTTTTTTAATGTTACCCTCTCGTCTAGACCAATAAAAAAATCTATAGTTTAAAAGACAATTAACTAAATTTACATCAAGTAATTAAAAACAATGCTAATGTTTGGCTCAGATTTTATTATTTGACTGTAAAAAAAAAAGCACTAAAAAAAAACATCTTGCTAAACTTTGTTGTTTTTTGTAATACCCGTAACGTTGTTATGTACGTGCTGTCATAGACAATACTTTTAAAATAAAATTAATCTGTGAAAGACTATAATGATAGGACATTCAGTATACTAAATTAAATAATACATAGCTGAGAGGGTGATAAAGCAGATTTGTACCACTCGAACAAGCATTGTCAACCTTGGCTTCGCCACGGTTGACAATGTTTTCTCGGAGTAACAATCTGCTATTTCACCCTCTCAGCTATGTGTTATTTATAAACTGTCAATGCTTCAAATTTGTTTGTCAACTAACAAACACTCTTATTTTGAGATAGTGGTGGAACAATACACTAAAAGAGCTAAATATGTTAATAAATTATTAAAGAGTTTGACAACTAACCATCATAGTTTAAATGATGTGTATGAATATAAAAATATGATGGTCATAATATATCTGTTTCAGTAACTTTTCGTCTCTATTATGATCAGATGTAGCCAGTAGTACTTCGCCCATGTGAATTATTTTTCCATGTAGGTATTATTGTAATTTGTAAATAAATATGACACCTGTTGATCAGGGCAGATATTTCACCCTGGACACACCATTGACTCTTTTTTTTCATTTTGGTAATTTTTATTAAGTAAATGTTTATGAGAAATACAATCCTAAAGTCAAACATTAACATTAGAACATAGTTATTGCCATAAGAATGGATGGAGCGTTTATTACCTTAGCCGTATTTGGCACAACTTTTTGGAATTTTGGGTCCTCAATGCTCTTCAACTTTGTATTTATTTGGCTTTTTGAACTATTTTGATCTGAGCGTCACTGATGAGTCTTTTGTAGACGAAACGCGCGTCTGGCGTATAAAATTATAATCCTGGTACTTTTGATAACTATTTACCTTTTCTTATATTTTTTATTGTACCTAGTCCTCGAAATAATTAGGTAATGTTCATCTCGTTGCAATTCTTTAAAATATGGGTTTCAGATTATAGTCTAGAAAAGAGTTCTGTATCATTAAAATGTACTTTCGTTGATTTTTTAAATCGTGGTTGCTATATATCACGTGTTACAATGCCTCTTTTCTCATTAACAGGACTTACATTTGTACTTTTACTGAATCCTCTTATTGTGTCTTTGTATATTAAGCACGACAAAGAGTGATATATACAAAGTACTTATATCAAAGTGGTGTGCTACTGACAAGTTTAACGACACACTTCACACAATTGTTGTATTAAGTATAACAACAAGGGGATGTTCGTTTCATTTATCAAAGCTGACGTTTTGTTCGTAACTGCAACGTAATCAACGTTTCTTTGAAGTTAACTTATGGGATTTACTATTCCACAAAATGTAATAGCTAAATGATAACTTTTTAATGTACATTAAACGACTATGATTAACTTGATAACGGTGCCAAAAAGTGTGTACTTTTCCGAGATTAACTTAGTTGAATTCATAAAGGGGCACTAGCTGTCAAATTCATGTTCACCGATTTGACTCAAATGCTCATGTTAGATTTAAAACAATGCAAAATATTTATCCAAATTATAAAAAGTCTAAAATAAACATGTTAAGGACATGTGCTCGATAATATAAAGCTAGGATTCGTGTGTATTTTAGTCTAGACGCCATCTAACTTAGTATCGACGGTCACATAACGCGACAAAAGCATACAAATAACTATAAATAGATATATAGACCTCGTGCAAATGAAGATTTCAATTGTTGTATGATTCCAAGTTTAAAGTTGACAAAATAAGTAAATTTTCGATTTTACCTGTATTAGAATGATTTTTTTGTTGATCGAATCAGTCAATCAAATGATACATAATCCATCTCTAGCTGAAGTTTTCATGAATACAGATTCAATGAAGTCGAATTATTAACTTGCAAGTGAACAATTAATTATCGATGTTTCTTAGCTTATTTTGACAAAATTGAACTAACGGGCTCCTTAAAGCAAATTAGTGTTACACTATTTCACTTTCATTAATGATTGAACAAAAAACTATCAAACTTGATTTTTTTATGTATCTCGTAGTTAGTGTCCCTTTAAGCAATTTCTAGTGTTTGGCGAAGTATGTGTCGTCCTGTCGTTTTGTTGTTTTTGTTACTACGGCGTTGTCTGTTTCTCGTATTGTTCAATTTGTACCTTAAATCTTATAGCCATGTCAATAAGAAACCACTTATCATAATAATTTGGTCAACAATAACAGTTTAAGATTTGAAATATTCAAATTTTAAATATAAGTGAATTATGTATTAAGTGTTTAACTAATGTATTTATTTATTCTTGTACGAATACGAAACACAGTTTTTACTATTTATTTATGAAAGCGCTAATGTAACTTTGCGCTCTTTTGAATAACACATTTTCCCGTTTCTTTTTCATGACGTTACGCCTTTGACGTGCGCTTCGTCGTCTAGACTTTATTTGATTACATACGGATGCACATTGCTTTTTATTAGACAGATTATAGTTGAGAATCAAATGTTAGCGACCATGTGATATTATATATCACATGATTAAAAGATAGATCCATGGCGCAAACTCGAATACTCATCTCTTCGCCCTCAAGTTAACCGATGTGATTCGTACAAACAGCTTCCGGTTAAAAAATATTTCAAATGTGAGAAAATATTTCATTTCATACTAATTTCAGTAGTAGATAGATTTAGGTACGTCTTCATGCAACAAGGTACTTAATTAGCAGCTTTCGGTTTGAGAATATAACTTTTTTCATTCGATTACCCTAAGTATGTCGTTACCATATATTTTTGCTAAATAAGTGAGATAATATAAGGAAGCTATAAAACCAAGAGTTCCAAATGGTAAAGTTGAAATCATCCTTTCGTAAATTTTAGATATGTCATCATAAATTGGTTGACCGTTACGGAATAACCGTTTCACTGATGATACCGGATATGTTCCTTATGTCAAAACTACAATCAAGTTCCATTTTCACGAATATGACCTACCGAATTAGCTTATTTACCGTGTTTGTAATAATATGAGCAACACAGTGGGTGTCTCATGTGGATGAGGATCTGATATTCTTCCAGAGCACCGGAGATAACTTTTTGGTTGGATTAATGTTGCTTAGTCTTTAGTTTCTACGTGGTGTCTTGTGTTATTATTTGTCTGTTTTTGTTTAATCCATGGTATTGTCAATATTGACAACTCTCCACAAGAGATTTAAATTACACAAACAAACGACAACCACTGAAAAACAGGCTCCAGACTTGGGACAGTCATATACATAGTTTTTTGTCTCGCTTCACGGAGTCAAATAGCGAGACAAATGTATGTTGTTTTCGGTGACGGCGGCGGCGTCAATAATGTATTAGTTTTTGATTAGGTCTAATGATATTTTGTATGCCGTTGAATAAGCATTGGCATATCTAATAACCATGGAGATTATTGGACCACATCCCCCTCAGTTATGGTTTATTGACTTTGATATTTTCCTGAGTTTACATGTATTAGGTTGTGTTTAGGTCTGTTTAAAGGGAACTACTTATGATAAGTCAATGGTATTTGGTATACAATTGTATTAGCATTGGCACATCTCACATAACGAACGTTATTTGGCCTTTTTAACTTTTTTGAATTCGAGCGTCACTGATGAGTCTTTTGTAGACGAAACGCCCGTCTGGCGTATATACAAAATTTAGTCCTGGTATCTATGATGAGTTTAATTATTCCATGGAGTTTAGCTATATACTTTCAGTCATAGTTCATTGACTTTGAATATTTGCAAAACTTACATGTTAAAGTGTTGCTATTTTAATTTCAGCATTTGCATTATCAAAACTACAAAAAAGCGAGACATATCTGTGTGATAACAGTTTATGATATTCTGTGACCTTGACCTTGAAGTAAAGGTTACAGATAATGATTCTGAAATCAAAAGACCATGTGTCTCTTTTTTAAGGTTAAATTAGTATACTGCTACACAACTTGTTTGAAATAGCTTGTGGGAGAAACCTATAAAAGGTCTCCAAAGGCAACTAAAACAAAATGTATTAAAGTTTCGACATATCGTAACCGACAACTTGACAAATCTTTTGTCGATAATTCGACCTTTGATCTAATCATTTAATTTGACCATACTTTCCTTTTGATTGACAGACGAACTGAAATATAAAGACCCTATATATCTATCACTTAACTTAAATACACTACGAGAAATAGCAAGCATGTCTAGTCTCTGAATTGTATCAATTAACATTGAATGAACATTCTGATGATGTCACTAACAAAGGTCATGTACTCTATATTCTGCATAATTCCATTCATGTGGCTTTGGATTGTCAGAAGAAGGTTAGGAATGAATTGAGCGATAATAATCATGTTTAATCCAACAGTATTACGTATGTACCTGTCCTACCGAGGTATCTTTAACGGAAAAATGGAAAATAACAAAAATTACTGAACTCTCGAGGAAAATTCAAAACGAAAAATCCCTAATCAAATAGCAAAATCAAATGATAAAACACATCAAACTATCATATTCCTGATTTGGTACAGGCATACTCAAATGTAGAAAATGGTGGATTGAAACTGGTGTTATAGCGCTAAACCACTCATTTGTATGACAGTCGCATCAAATTCCATTATATTTATAACGATGCGCGAACAAAACGGACAAGATATGTAAAATTGTGGGATGGTTGCTGTCAGCCAAATTTTATTTTCGTTTGTTTGTTTTTTTTTATAAATCAGGCCATAGGTACTCTATTGGTAGTTGTTTTACTGCAATTGTTTTAAAACTCTTCCCATATTCTGTATTTGTATTTGTACGTTGTTAATGGTCATACGTTTTCCTAATAATATCGACGTGGTTCGAACTCTGGTGGATATGTAACTTAATTGAAGTGAAGCCACGTTTTACTATTTATAAAAAAATAATAATTCTTTACTTCCGTGTAACCGATCAGTAATTTGAGGAACTACATCACAGTTTAAACCAATTATAAATGCATCATATAATATTGTGAATTCATGTTACCTATAAAATAAAAACCAATTATGTGACGCAATTTAACGGTATAAGTATGTTATAGTGTCGGTGACTACTTTTTTAGTAATAAGAATGTACACAGATGCTAAATGCTTCACTTAGCAATCGTTGTCGTCTTTTTAATTTTGATTTTAACAATTGTGATAGAAAATTTTCTTATGATAGCAAATATGTGCTCCAAATAATGTCACTAGTTTAATGCTAGAGTCAAGTTAAACTTGCATATATTTGAAAAATTCTTTAGAACCGCTACAGAACCGCCAGACATAATGAACTTTATCATGATATTGAGAATGGAAATGGGGGATGTGTCAAAGAGACAACAACCTGACCATAGAGCAGGCAACATATTTGTATAACAGCAGGTTTCCTTGTATTTTCCATGTGTTTAACATTTAAATTTTATTGTATTCTTCTTTATTTCAACGACACTGATGATTCATGTGTATTGAAACACGATCATGGTTGTAAACTATTAGTTATGGAGATAACTTTGAGCTGTTATTGTCAGTAATACGACAGGTAGTGCGACATGTGTATGTGCATTCCTGACATCCTGACCAAGACTCTTCTTACGTCAATAGGCTTAAACAATCAGTGAGACATGTTCTCAGCTTGCTAGGCAAATGTATCTGAATGATATCTGTTTCCAGAAAATATTTTTCTTTTAATATATTAATATGTATTGATTGTTATGTCATTCAAAATAATCAAAACATTAAACATAGCAGTTGTGTGGTTTATGTTTGGATTTTAGAATTAACTGTAATAATACTCAATTATTTTAAGTTATCAATATTATAAGTGACATCATTAATAAAAATTACTTACGTGTTATATACAATGAAATTTTTTAATTGCAACAGAATATCAAGGTGATACAAAACACCTAGACTAAAACTAATTTCGCTCGTATGATTTTTATAATACTTTGACAAATATTTACGTTGAACACACTTTCTTGGAAAAAAATCATTGAGCTGCTTACTATTTCCTAAATAATAGAACATGATTAAAACGTTCAGCTGATTTTTACAGAGTTTAATTCTTATAGTGTTACATGTATGTACCCCTTTAATCCCAGTTTTGTTTCATGAAAGAATACCATGAACCATTAGGTAAATGATGTATGATGGAAAATATTACAAATGTAGTCTGACAATTTATTACAAAGCACTTGTTACATCATAGAAGGCGTCTTATTTGAATTCTGTTATTTTCGGGCACGTGTTTCAACACACACAAAAAAATATTATGAAAATTAAACAAGCAATATATTTTTATAAAACATGGAATTTTTTAAGGAAACAAAAATTGTCTTCCCCTGAACCTTTTCAACAGTACAATTTATTTAACTTTCATTATCGATAGAAAAGAATATGATCCTTCTATGCGAATATTATTGGCATACACATACAGTGTATCGTTAAGTTAAACCCCTACTACAGCAGATATTGGATTGGTTGGTGCAGTATCGCCTGAACAAGATTTAGGGTAAGCAACGAGCATATCGTTCTTCCTTACGTCGAAAAAATAGTTTTGATTACTTGTAGGTATATAAGCTGAAATGAAATACAGACCAGGAATCTCACAAACAAATTTCCCACCGGATTTGAACGTACCAAGGTTATTAATTCCTAAATGAAAGTTCACGATAGAAAATATAACTGTATAGTCATGAAACGTTTGATCTGAAAATACACATGCTGTGACTTCCACTGAAAGTAATCAAAATATGATATAAAAAAAACTTTAATATTGTCATATTACTGATTTCTACTATAAATATCTATTTTGAGTTTTCATAATTTAATACATTAACATTTTCGATAAATTGTCAATCGTAGAATTCGAAATAACTTTTGATTTGGATTATAAACATGCTATAAGTTTATTAAATTTATCAATAACGTGATATATTTTTTCTTCTTCTAAATGGTTGCACTGTTTCACAAATGTAGCAGAATTAAGAACCTTTTTACTTTTATCTAACGTTAAGTTTTTTATAAGTTGCTTTTCCTGGTGGTTATTTATAGTGTTTTACTATTATTATGATCAAGTGTTTTTTTATTTTACTGGTTTTTATATTAATTGTAAGATCGTATTCCATTTTTTTCTTATTCCACTTATAAAAATGAATGACCAATGAAAAATAATCAGTCCGATAAACAGTTAGACATGTTGATTTTGAACAATCAAGTGTATTGCAGAAGATCTTTCTATGACAGATGGATGTCTTTTTTGGTATGAACTGTTACAAATCATTTCAATCAGAGCAAACTGGTCTTATGTTTTTAAATAAAATATATTTTGATTGACCGATAAAAAATCGGAAAGATATTACCATACAATCAGATATTAAAAGTTTTTGGTTGATATTTAAAAAAATCATGTAAATCATGATACTTTGATATGGTTATAAGTTCGTATTTGACTATATTATGTCATCTTCCACTCATGAAATGTACAAAACCGAAGTGTTATGGGTATTTTATTTTGTTTGGCACATTTATCATCAAAGAAATTGCAAATTTGTGGCTTTGTGACCATTTAAAAAGTTAGTGTGAATTTCGGTATTGTTTGTGACTGGAAATTATATTTTTTCAGCATTTACCTTGTTTAAAAAAACTTTAAACCACAAAAAAGAAGAATAAATGCTTAATTACTTTAATCAAATTTGAGATTCTTTATGTTGAAAAATTGAATAAATGGTCAACTAATGAATTGTGAAATCTAGATCGAAGCTTGATAAAAGATATTAAATCAGATTTAGAGTTGTTTGTTATACTCTAAAGACGGCTACAATATCAAGAATCAATACATTCTGCTGAATAGATTCGGTAAAGTTATAATTTTGTATCAATTTTTATTGATATTTCTGCCTTTTTTGCAGAGTTATCTCCCAATTCAATGCAAATCTCCATATAAATTTTAAAATCTTTATTTTGTAGTGTTCCTCAAGATATATTTTATTCGACTTTTTTCTGTGTATATTTAGGGTATAATGCTTAAAATTACAATTAAAAAGTCTTCTGTTGCAATTACTTCAAGGTAAGGGTCCAATTGCTGATAACCTTGCCAAAAAAATAAATAAAAATCAAGCACTTCAATACAATCCACATAGTGATGACGAAACTATATATAAAATGATTTCAGTGAAAAGAAGAAATTTTATGAGCAAATGAGCAATTACCAAATATAACTGTACTACTAGAGATGACCAAGATATTTACAAACTAGCATGTCTCGAAGAACGAACATAATAGGAGCGGTAATTGTATGTTTACAAACTGTACTTTAAACTTAGAGATGTTATTATTTGGTGGCATGTTATCATGATAATAGATAATATACCGATTTGAAAAAGTTTTCTTGATATAAATGAAAGACATTTAAATGTTTCCGCAAGTCTTATAATACAATGTGGTTATTATTGTTAAAACATGATGAAATGTACATCTCAGATAGATTTGTTCGAGTGCAAAACCGACTATGCAATACTTAGGCAAATATTTATGCTGCGAGTTGATGATTTGAAACAATTTATGATATAATAAGATTACTAATTAAAGTTTTTTGGTCAGGTTGTATGTATGCGCAATGTTTACATTGGCTATACAAGTTTCAACTCTCAAACCCCCAGGCCAATGATAACTTGTTAACAAAAGTATAGTCACTACAAGCCTTCTTCCAGTCCGCAGGAAAACCTTTGCCAAAGTGGGGCGTCCGTATAGCAGTGTAAGATGTACATTAAAACTCCTTGCAACAATTATGCGAGTGGTCCGTATTCGTAGGTAGCCGGTTGCAAGTATAAATGCATGCCCCTTTCCAATATATATACTCTCGTTTCCAAAGGAAATCCCAATTTACCAGATCAACGGCCTCTATTGCAGAGTATCTATTGGTAATTTGTTCTCGTCCTAAACATGCATGAATATTTGTCACCTGACGATAAGCAACCAATAATAAATAATTGATTACCACCGGAACTCTTTTAAATCCCTTTTGGAACCTCAACTTTAAAAGCAGAGTCTTGTATGTCGAATGCATCTCTTTCCAATGTAGAAAACATTGTATTATCAATCATCATTTAAACGTGAGGATCTAGCTACAGAGACAGGAATTATCTCATGCAAACTAAAAGAAGACGATGCGTTTTTATGTTAGATTTATACTTTTAATGTACTTTGCGTATACAACAGCTACAGTTTTGTACGATTTGTTAAGTTACGCTTTCGTACGTGTGTACGTTAACATTCAGGTCATCTCTAATAAACGTTTTACAGAGCTACATTAATTAAGTATTTCCTTAAATACCAAGTTTGCTTAAATCAGCATATCATTGATTTGGTCCTTCCGCGTTCATGTTGTTTCTTAACTTTAATCCTTAACATACTTAATTTACAAAGTATTATAAATGACATTAATATTTTTTGAAGTACGTCATATGACAACTTCAAAGGACATTTATTTACTTTAAAATATATGTAAATACGTAAGATTATTGATATTATGGTATTGGATAAGACTTGACAGTGAGTTCTCTAGCATAATGTTTTGTTTGTTATGATGCAGGAATGTTAAGGTTATGAGAAAATTCAAAAGTTATACTTTATTGTCAAATTGATAGCAGTCAAATCGATAAATATGAAACAACGAATACAATTTATTACAACTTATGTTAAGGATGTACTTAGGTGAGGTTAGGTAAAAATTAATAAATTAAGAATTGGAAATTGATACTATAAGCTGATAGAGCATTCGTTAAGGATAAAAATAAGCTAAAAATAGTGATTGGTCATGGATCTCCTTTTCGAGATATTTGTGATTCAAAATATGGCGAGAAAAGGCTGACTCGGACTTTTACCTTATATTGGCATTGGTATTATTTTGGGTCTCAAAACAAAAGAAAGAAAATTAAGAATCTTCTAAAATTTTGGTGAAAGACCTTTAATGAGCTATTAAGACTTATATGAAAAAATAAATGGGTGTTATGGGGCAAAATATTTTACCATGCATTGTATAGGGAAAAAAACCAAGGAGTCCGAACATTTGACACGAATTCCAAAACCTCACCTAAGTACATCCGTAAGTTAATTCCAATTTAAAATGTAATTCAAAACGGATTTATCAATGATAGTGCCGGTGTAATACATATTTTACCAAACTTTATATCAACATTTTTAGCAATATCATCTGTTGAGACAAATGAATGGTTGAAGGCGGATACTTTACTACTTAGTTTAAAGTTAATTTGTCATGATGCAACTAAAAAAGTGAATTGGATAGGGGCGGAGTGAATTTTCTTATGTTTTATTAAAAACAACAATTCAGTTGATTAGTTATAATTGTTTATGTTTTATGGAACTTCTTTTTTCTTTAAAACTAAAGTAAGACTAGGTTCATATGTTTCGCATACCTGAGGCCGTTGGTTTTATCAACTTTAGCATCGGGCCTTTTTTAGTCGCCTATTAGGTATTGACTTTGCATCTTGTTGACAGTCGCGTGTTGATCAAAGTCAAATCCACTTAATCTATGTCATTCGGACTCGTTGGTAATCATACCACGTTCCCTTTGTTTATACTGTGTATGGATTATTTTATACGATATTCAACTAACTTTCAATTTTCTTTGGTCGAAAAAGTGTCGACTCAAAATCATTTTCATCAATATTAACATTGACTTTTTATCACAGATTTCCACAGTACATGAGCAACGATTTTTTCCTCTTATAGTTGATGTGTTTCCATCGGTTTTAGTTTTTAACATGGATGTACTATATATCTATCTTGCAATACGTCTATTAATACCTCTTTACAGGACTTTTAGCCTCATACATTTCACGGATTTGGCTATACTTTTTGGATCTTTTGAATTATAGCTCTACATCTTTTATATTAGCTTTGGATTTTACATATTTTGGCCACGAGCATCACTGAAGAGACATTATTTGTCGAAATGCGCATCTGGTGCAGAAAAATTGGTACCGTTAATGTTATTATAGTGCTTTTCTAACAATAACGATTTCATGTTCAGTGAAATATTTTTCAATTTCGAATATTTCGTCTATAAATATTTCTTTCAACATCTGTAAGGATGCATTAACTTGCACTGTCGTATTTCTTTCGTTTACGTCGTTACAAAAGCAACATAAATGGAAAACTTCCAATAAGAAATGCAATACGGTCCAATACGTGTGTGTTCAGAATATCATGTGATAAATGCAATGCAGAGCATATTGCTCCGTGTGGGGGACGGTTCAAAGTTTTTATCAGAAGTGCCGTTTTTTTTGTGATTTTAATCTTTATAGCGAGTGAACAAAATTGGTCGTAAAAAAGGGGGGGTCCCGGACCATTTAAACTCAAAATATTACTTTTAAAAGAGGTATGTAAAAGGGACCGTTTTTCAATGAAATGATAGGGAAAAAAGAAGTGTTGACATATTTTTATCGGAATATCAAAAAAATGTTCTATGACACTTGGTCCAAAACTGTAATGTAAAAAGATGAAATATTGCTTCAAAGAATGAGCAAATAAAAAACATAGGTCACTGACCAGGAAAAAAAAATATTTGGCTTTAAACCCAAAATTTTGGCCGGAAAATGGTGAAATTGGATGAAATGTTATTCACAAATACACATGATAACGATAATAACTTGTTGGTGACAGACTACAATAATTAAACATTTTTGATCAATCAAAATATTTCAAAAAAAATAGCAGCGAATTTACAACACAAACTTTTCGTGTGCATGGTAATTCATGCGTGGAATTATGCGCAGTCGAATATTCACTAGCCACCTTAAGTCTGCTTCATATCTTGACTTGCATCTAAAAATTGAAAATGAAAGCCGGTTTAAAACACAATTTAACACCAAAAAGGATCATTTCTGCTTTCCAACTGTGAACTTTCAATTTCTATGTACAAACATACCAACAACACCTGCATACGGAGTATATATTTCCCAATTGATATTCCGGGGCTTGTATTTCCTACCATGAGTTCCATGATAGAGGATTACTGCTCACAATGACGATATTAAACCAAGAGTTCCAACTAGTCAAGTTGAGGTCATAACTACTTAAATTTTACGGACGGCATTATGTGTTTTACAGATGATAACGGATATGTTTAACTTATCGTAACTACAATCCCGTACACATTTTCAAATGTTAACTAACGAATAAGTCTTATTACAGCAGATCCCAACGAGTATGAAGCTATATGTAGATTCTTTGGTTAGCTTCCTTGCTAGCTCAACCATGAAATCATTATTAGGTAAGGTACACAAGCCTGTGGGTGGAGTCAATAGTTAAACAGAGAACCAATCAGAACTAGTTACAGAATATAAACATTGTAAAACTAGTTTTACAAGTCAGTTTAAAAATAAGTTTTCAATCTAATTTAAAATTTATTGATTCACAAGCATGTTGTAGGTGTGTTTGAATTGCCAATTTTATTACAATCAATTACTCAGTTCATTTATAAATACAGTTATGTGTATATACTTTACAATGGTACAATCACGGCGTAAATATCCTTCTGTTGCCTTTGAATTACGAATTTTTCAAACTGCAATAGTATAAAAACAGCAAAGACAATGAATAATAGTGATGGGCCATTTTGTACATATACAAAGGGGAAACTTCAAGCAAGCATTATTATCATTATTTAGTTTCATTGCATTTTTAAAGTTAAACGAGATTTTGTGGCAAAAAAACATGATTTTTGTAGAAAATCCACAGATATTTTTGTTATAAAATTTTAAGCATAGATTACTCTCTTGATTTTCTATGTTGTGCTAGCGTTTAAAGTTTACAAAAAGTCCTATTACAACCTTTAAATTAAAAAAATCCTGCTAAGTCACGAAAGTCGAGCGCACCCTAGAAGGTGTACTTGATTTGGTCCATATTTATATATTATTGTTTGAACCAATATCTAAATTTCTAAACTTGTTTTTAGAAAATCATTGCTAGCACTGCTTGCAATAATGAGAGTACAAGGGGAAATGCTGTGCATTTTCTATAAAATGTCTATTTGTTTAGCATTGAATCAACACTAAATATAATCATCCTTGAACAAAACATAAACCGTAAATCCGCTTCTAATTCATTGATACAAAGATTTTTTTAATTCAATCAAAGACTATTAAGAAATAAAATTTAATTTGCAAAGTTGTTTAGGTAAACCTGTTTGTATGAAACATACATTATTATTATAAACAGGCCATTGATATGAGTGTTTTCATTGGATGATGAATTAGTGCTATGCTCCTCCCAATTTTAAGGTAATAATCATTTCATGGTTGAGCTAGCAAGGAAGCTAACCAAAGAATCTACCTGTAGCTTCATACTCGTTGGAATCTGCTGTAAAGGGTTTGTACCCACATATTTAACTCGACGGGTGCCACATGTGTAGCATGATTTGCCTACCCTTCCAGAGCACCTAGTGTCAACCGTAGTTTTTGAAGTGTTTGCGTTGATCAGTCTTTAATTTATTTTGTTATGTTTTGTGTGTTGGTGTGTTTGTTGCCCATTTTCTTTCTAAGTCATGGTTTTGTTAGTTGTTTTTACTAATGAGTTACAATTTCCCTTTGGTATCTATCTTTCGTTATTTGTAGAAAATACCACCAAATGTCCAAAACCTAAATTTCTGCAGCTTCAGAATGAGTCATTTGGTGTCCAATGGTTATCGTTAAAATCGCCAAAGCAAAACAAAACAAACGTTCTAAAAATTATTTCTTTTTCAGCATGATTACTATTTATCATTGCTCCCAGAACCTTCAAAACAAAAACAAAAAACCAGAAAATGTATATGTGTGGTAGAACATTTATGAAGTATTAAAATTTGATATATACTTTCCTTAGTGGTAATATCATAACTTTCCTTTACGGAATACCTGTTTCACAAGCACGACAGATATGTTCCATTTGTCGTAACAACAATTCTGACCTCTTTTCCCCGATTGTTACCTAAGCAATTACATGTGACTGTCCCTCTGGTATCTTTTGTCAGTCTTTGACACTTGTAACCAGATTTGTAGTTACATGAGCAACACAACGCATGGAACTTATCATTTGTTTTACCTGGTTTGACAACAACAAAGGATAAATCTGATGTGAAAGAAACTGATTTATCCTTGCGGAATACCTTTAATCACAGCGGCTTAAAATGGGATCATGTGGCCTAATCTTTACTTTCTTATTATTTTTGTATACTGTTGTCTGTATTTTTTTCTCTTCTCTTGATGATTATTGCTTTCCTCTTTGTGTGAAGTTTTAACTGACTTATCTTTTTTTTTATTTCATTTACTTTAGTTTTGTGCATATTATATCACATAATGGTATAAAAAAAACTATCTGACTGGAATAACTCGTCAGCTTATGTTTCTTTAACAAAAACGGCAATAGACGTTTTAAATATCTAGTTTTGGGCTGGAATTCAGCTTACTTTGTGAAAAATCATACAGAGTCAAGGAAAAAAGATACAGACGAGGATATCACTGCCATGCTGGACTTTTTAATTGACAACATATTTGTTGAATTTGGAGGTTCGGTCTTCCAACAGACTATTGGAATCGCAATGGGTACCAATTGCGCTCCTCTACTTTTTTTTATATTCCTTTGAAGCAGAATTTATCCAAGGGCTTGTACAGAAAGGAGAAAAGAAATTAGCCCAGTCTTTTAATTTCCCCTTTCGGTATATTGATGATGTACTGTCTTTTAATAATAATAGATTCAGTGATCACTTACATTTAATATATCCAAGTGAACTTGAAATTAAAGATACTACAGTCACAGATAAATATGCTTCATATTTAGACCTTTTTCTCGAAATGACTACTGATGGTAGGTTGAATACCAAAATTTATGACAAACGCGATGATTTTAATTTTCCTATAGTCAACTTTCCATTTCTGTGTAGCAACATCCCAGCGGCACCAGCATATGGAGTTATGTGTCTCAATTGATACGTTACTTTAGAGCTAACTCACAACACGTTGATTTTGTTGAACGAGGAATACTGCCTTCTTAAAAGTTGCTAAGACAGGGCTATGAATCAATCAAATTAAGGTCATCACTTAAGAAATTTTACGGTCGGTATCATGAACTGATTGGCCATTTTGACAAAAGCACTTTAAGTGTGTCAGAAATCATATTTGATATTCTTCCTTAGTCATAATAACCTTCCATCATTACCGAACTGAACAAAGAATAAACACGATGGGTGCCGTATACGGTGCAGGAAATGCTTACCCTTCCGGAGCACCTGATTTCACTCCCGGTTTTTAGTGGAGTTCGTGTTGTTTCTTAATTATTATTCATAACTGTTGATGTTAACGTCCTTTGGTTTTGTGAGTCTATGTTGACTCCTTGGTTTTGATTGTTATTGTCTTCATATCCTCTTTCAATGCTATATAACTTTTGGGGTAATGTTTTAAAGAGACAACAACCCGACAAATGAGCAGATAACAGCCGATGGACACAATGAATTTTCAACGTAAGAAAAACCCGCACACGCATCCATCAGCATTCATTACAAACGTTAAACATGACAAAATAAATATCAATAAATTGTTGATAAAAGACATGGTATGCAATACAGACGTATTCCGTTGTTGCGTTCGTAATTGCCTTAGTGATCCAGAACTAATAAATAAATGACTTTAAATAGGTTTATCTATATCGTTCTTATCTACCATTCAGCAAATACATTCAAATTAATGAAATACAGAATACAAAAGAAACTCAAAGTGTAAAGTGTTCGTACGTACTATTCTCCGACAGGGAACGGACATTGATACAAGCGAAACTGTAGTTGGAAAATAACTTGCGATGGCAGCTCAAGATCCACTAGAAGGAGCAGGACAATACTTTATTAAGGTGGTGCATAGCTGCTGACATGATACTAAGTTGCCAATAATTGTGTCGGTATTTTTTATTCGAATTCCTTCGATGGTTTTACACAACATCGCCAATTTATCTTCACGGGAGCATAGACAACAATGAACCTTTAAATAAGAGAAGTAACAAACTTTTGCTTGTTTGTAACAAACTTTTAATAAAGGGTCTTATATTGCAATATTTTTTTCTAACTATTGTTTTAATTACCATCGATCATATATATAGGAACACAATGAAGCCTCAATAACTTATTGATTAGTAATTTTCTTGTACAATAAGTTAAAAAGAACGTGTAATTTAAGGAACTGTTAATAAAACCATAAATATTATGATGATAGGAGTTCTACATTTATCATCTAAAAAATACTGTGCCCAGAAAATGTGATATATTTATCACTATCACTATATATTGTGTATCCACCAGTACTTGCAATGTATACTTCGTCTCTCTCCTGAAGATACAATACAACATCAAATGAACCAGTCTTATAACCATCACCCAAGATATCACTTCCTGATGTCGCAATCTTATTATGATACATTTTCAGAAATAATTGTGCACTATTCGTTGACATAACTACCGCACTAAAGTGATAAAGACCTTCATGGGGAGCTATAAATATTCCTGTCCTTGGTTGATATCCATTTCCTACATTGGTCCATACTTGATTGAATAACACCTTTGTTCCAGTTGACAAACTTTGTGAACTTGCCCGGTAAGCTGAAAAAGCAATCGTCTCTCCTTTCTTTAGCATTTCATTGTAACCTGCAAAAAATTATAGGTTAGTTTTTTTTTCTAAATACCTAATGTCAATGTATGGCAATCAGTAAAGATAGAAGATAAAAACAGCGAAAATAAATCGCAGTTACATCGACTAGAAAATGGATAACTCATTTGAACTAACTACAAATACCTGCAAAAATAAGTATCCATAAAAATAGATATGTTTATTTTCATTTTTTCCCCGCTTTATATGCAATTGATGCTGGCTCTTATATCAGGTTTATTAAACATGAATTATTCTAATCATTTATAACAATCATATACGGAGTCATTAGCAAACCGAGTACTTATCATTTGCAGTTTTGATATTTGACAGCTGTCATTCAGTCTATCGACAAAAAATATCGTGAAATAATAATTAACTGTCAACCATTGCAATTGGATCGTATAAGATCTGGTTCATGAATGCAACCAAATTCCACGTATCGTTTAAATAGTAGCAATGGAAGAGGGACGAAAGATACAAGAAGGACAGTCAAACTCATAAATCGAAAATAAACCGACAACGCCATGGGCAATAATGAAAAAGACAAACAGATAAACAACAGTTCAATGACGTACAACATGGGGTGATCTCTTGTGCCCCGGAAGGGTAAGCAGGTCCTAATCCACATGTGGCACTCGTCGTGTTGATAATTTTATAACAAATCCTGTAAATAGTCTAATTCGGTAAGTCACATTCATGAAAGGGAAGGGGGTTGTTGTTACGACGTAAGGACCATATCCGATATCATCTATGTAACGGTTATTCCATAACGGTCAACTAACTCGTGATGGCGTCCGTATTTAAATAGCCCATCCGAGCTCACCCATGAGTATGAATGTTGTATATTGGCGTGTTATTTATGTTTTTTGTTTTATTACGTATATTATATTGAACCATACACCGGTTGTCTTTGAATAACATATTAGTTGATTATGATTTATTTTTTGTGAGATCAGTATCATATTGTGTCGTGAAAGGTTGAGCAGACTATACCCATTAATGCTTTGATAATAATTCTTGTAAATTTGTATGTCTTTTATAAGCTATAATAGCCAGTGTTTTGTAATTATATTTTTTAGTTTCTGTATAGATGGATTGAATTTTGTTAACATAACTAGTGGTTGTTCCCGTTTCGTCGGGCGTTGTATAATCAGGTTTTAAACTGTCGTTTTAATCTAAACAGAATATGAAAAGTAAATTATCATGTCTTGTCCAGTTCTTCAGACTTGTCTATTGCGGTAAAATAACTACTGACTAGCTTGTATTTTCTGTCCATTCAGTTATTTTCATTAGCAGTGTACACATGAGCAACAGGTTCTTAACAGTGTAAATATAAACTGATCAGATCTGTATTGACTGCCACTGAAATGTGGGAAATGTAAATCGCAGTCGAAAAGTCTGAAAATTACCTGATTATTTGAAAACGACGTAAACTTTGTTGTTTTAAAGTCTTTCAAAAGCTATTCGAATCAAACTTGTCGGTTATTTTTTTTATCGAAATAGGTTGACTAGTACCAAACAATTTAAGATGGTTATTTTCTTTGCTAATATAAAACGAACGATGGTATGATTTCAAATTAAACATTATCCGCAAGAAGGCAATATTGAAGTGAAGGCGACCAAAATTCATGTTCAACCTAATTTTAAACCATTGTATACTAGTATTCAATTGTTGTTTTCTTATCTAATACTTTCTTTTTTGGAATCTACGATTATGTATACCTTGGTTAATATGTTTTGTGCTAGTCTAAGTGCTACAAGAAAGAAAATTCGTGATGAAAAAAGTTTTAAAAAAAGAAGGCAAATGACAAAGAAATTGACAATTCTATTTCACCGTTCGGCCTTTAATAATGATCAAAGCCCATTCTGCATAGTCGGTATAAAAGGGCCCGAAATGACAATCGTAATATAGTTTAATCAACAAAACGAACGGCTAAATGTTTGTACAAATTAATGAACTAAAGACAAATATGTTACACAGCAGCACAACTACTGATTTACCTGCTCCAGATTTTGGAGAAGTACAAAATGAGGCAAGCTAAGCTTTGTAGCATAATTGGTTTGTCGTTTGAAATAAACAAAAATGTGTATAAAATACAATATATAGAATTGACATCAAAATTAAACATTCAACAAAGTAAATTAAACTTTTTGAATTTAAAGTCAACGTTGGCCTTTTTACACCGAGGGACTTTGCAGTATACGACTTACCTTGCTTGCTGTTGTTTGAAACTTGGCTTTCGATCGAATTAACTTTTGCCATGATTTCTGCAAAAGATGTATTTTGCTGCGATTCAATATCATGGAATTGATCCTTTAGAACATTGAAATGTGATTCCGTTGTTAATTGTTTTACTGCCTGGTTTAGATAATGTAATCCTAAGCTTTGCAAATCTTTGTTGGTAACACGGGTGACATTATACAATGCAAGAAAGTCCTGGCTCCTAGCGTTCTGGTTGTTCGTCAACAAGGCAGTTTTTTGTTCAAGTGATTGAATTTTGCTTTGCACAACACGCAAATCTAACATTTGGTTGACACTTTTCAATTGCTTTAGATTGGACAGTTCTTTTATGACTTCTGCTGATGTGTTTTTCAATAAATCCAATTGATCTTTTTGTTGGACATAGT
This sequence comes from Mytilus galloprovincialis, assembly GCA_037788925.1. Classification (NCBI taxonomy): domain Eukaryota; kingdom Metazoa; phylum Mollusca; class Bivalvia; order Mytilida; family Mytilidae; genus Mytilus; species Mytilus galloprovincialis. The sequence goes on from CM075340.1 coordinate 36,887,204, forward strand.
TGATTTGTAGCAATCGATGCTTTTCTTGTAATAAGGTCAAGTTCATTTCCAAATCCCGATTTTTCTGCTCCAAATGTGCAAGTTCTATCGTATCGTTTGGTTTGTTAGATTGTTTTAGTTTGTCGTCCATTACGGTAAGCTTTTGTTGTAACTGACTTGTCAGAAGTTGCAAAGTTTGTTCATTTTCGCGCTGAAACTGAAAGATCTGATTTCTTAATTCTTTCTTTTCCGCTAAATACATATCCATTGAAATGTATTGACTCGTCATGCCGGGGCTTGATGTCTGACCCGGGTTGAGTAGAAACCCGCCGACATAACTTGCAAAAGTTAAACACGACAAATTAATTATTATTGAATAGTTGCTTAAATACATTGTTCGCAATGTAAAGATATTACGTATTTTGCAGCTGCTGTCCAAGTGATCCAGAACTTAGTTGACTCCCTTTAAAGTAGTTTTGTTATCAAGAAAAGCTGTCAACCTTTCATATTGATTACAAGATGACACAGTTTTTATTCAAAGTGTTTTTAAAAATAAAATACCCCATTAAAATTCACAGTAATATCTCTCTGTTTGATTTATGAGCATATGCCTTCAAAATAGTTGGTAACATTGTAAATAGTAGTGCTGCTAAGATACAATATGTTTCCTGATATGCAATTTTAAGCAGTAACTGATAACGATAATTCCTGTACAACGCAATTTAATGTGTCTTTTATATCACAATTCAAAAAACAATTTTATTTTGGAAGAAAATAATTTATGTTACCTACCAAAAATTGATTCCAGATGATTATGAGGGAAAATAGCAATGCCTTTGGCTGAACTGGAAATTGTTATATTCCGGAGAGGATTCAGGATTAGAGATAAGGGCTGCACAAATTCGGCGAAGATATAATGGTGGATCGTAATGTCCCCTAGAGTGACTATATGATGAGCCTACATCAACAAATTGAAAATTCATTTGCATCTTTTGAAAACATTCTGGATTTGATTTGTTATGCCCGGTGAATGGTACCCTCACATGCAACGATATTCGTTACCAATTACAAATAACCCAATTAGCCGTCAAAGTATAAGAATTATCTGATCATGCAAATCTACAAGACAATAGGGACGTGCAAAAAGAATTCAAATTTCCGTGTATGAAACATGACTGATGCTTTATTCAACAGTTATGTAATATAAAAAGAGTTGACAAGCCTTTTTGCTTCTCATGCGACACCTACATTGTACCATTATAATAAAACGTCAAAGCAAAACACTTTAAATATCCGAAAATTGGTACTATAGCTTATCATGTCTGAAAACTAAACTTTAAACCTAAAGAACAGAAACTGGTACATTCATTTATCCTGGAATCAGTCAACTATTGTGCAAATAACATAATACAAATTGATGATTGCCTTATTTGAGTTCGTCTAAATCTAATTTAGTTATTCTGCTTCAAACTAGGGTTATAACTAAGGTTATTTTACAGTACTGTTGACAATTGTCGCGGATTGAAAGACAAAATATCAACATCGTTTAAAATAAATTACTAGTATATGAAGAATCACTCTCTAGATTTAAAAAAATGTTTTAATTCTGAAAAAGAACATTAATTTTGATTAAATCTTTCTGCAGAAAATTATGAAAAGAGGGAATGATAACCAAACTTAAGGCAATACACACAAAAATGTTGTTAAAACGACCACCTTAATATTAAAAAAAAGGAAATGGACGGATTTATACGCTTTTTAAAATAGTTCGCCTAAATGCATAACAAAGTAGAAGTAATATAGTTTCAGAATATTGGAGTTCTGTGCAAATGCTACTCGATTTAAACATTATTCTGCAATATTCATGGTAGAATTATAATTCTAACGTCAACATCCATCAGTACTTATATAATGACCTTTTATTAACATTATTTCTCCACATAAAATGATTATCTAAAATACATGTATATACTATAATAATATACATATAATTCAATCAAATTATTTGAACAATAAAATATCAGTGGAAATTAACCAGATCCAACCCAGCATTTTGTATTATGTCCTGTACCAATTAATGAATGTGTCATTTGTTATAAAATTATGTGTTTTTATGTGTGTTGGATGTTGTTTTTGTTGCATTCGGTATTCCTGTTGTTTCCTCTTATAGTTGATGTATATCCCTCGGTTTTAGTTTGTTATACAGAAATATTTTCTCTCAATCGATTTATTATTTTTTTAAAGTAGTAATATTTCTGTTGCCTTAATTATGCCTTTTAAGCGGAATGGTGCCTGAAACATAAAGAGTGAAATTGGAATTTAAAGTTGCATGCCCCTAATCATACATTGGCATCAGATACTCCTTAAGAAAGATAAATTAAAATTGAGAATGGAAATTGGGAATGTGTCCCGAAGACAACAAACCGCCGGAAGAGGAAGCGCCCAGAATGAGTTTATCTAATTTATCCTTTTTACTGTTTTAATTCGAGTGTCAAGAACACATTTTCAATAAAAGGGTTAAAACGCGCACCTTCACGCACACCTGGCGTATAAAGTTGTATCTGGTATCCTTGGTGATTGTGTTTCTGTCCGTTAACGGAAGCCTAGATAACTGTATAAAGACCAACGGTTGGAGACAAACGGGAATAAGATCTTTAAAAAGTACTAGAGATTTAAAGTTAAACTTCTTTAATTTAAACGGTTCAGTTGGTAACTGTTTTTGACTCCTTCTAATAGAGTGAAAATTTTGCGGTTGGGTTTCTTGTTTGTATAAAATTTTGAAGTCGGTTTTTATGTTTGTATATGTATCTTAGAGTTCAATGGTCGTAATATTTCTAATCGAATATCATTTTTACATGGGTACTAATATTGGACCCCTACTGGCCAATTGTCTTTTGTACTTACGTGAAGTGAATTAATCCAGAACCTTTTTTAAAAACAAAAATAAAAAGCACATTGCGAAATTGTTTAGTTTTACTTTCACATGGTGTCCTATCACTGAATAACCCATATTTCAGCCAATAGTTACACGAAGTTACATCTCATATATTTCAGTGAACTTGAAATTGCGGACACTAATGATTAGTGTCGTCAACGGTTTACCCTTCGAACGACCGAATACCAAAAACGCTAACCGGTTAAACGTTTTTTTTTCAATCTTAATAGATTTGATATAAATTTGTATTGAAATCATTAAATAGTCATGTTTTCTTTAAAAATTGTCGTCCTAGTAATTAATTTGACGGATTAATTAGCCAGAATATTGATTGCTATTGTCTTGTCTTGTCTTGTAGTAATTCCGTCCTATACAGGACCACCTCCAGAAACCGGAGTAGATTATGGATTCACAAATTGTTCTATTTAAAATGTTTTTGTTTAGGAACAGTAATTTACAGAGGGGTGGCTGCCCTTAAACCCTTTCTATTGCTACTAGGCAAAGCGTTCAGAATGTTATTTCTGGCTACGTGCAAAGAAAATCATAGTCTACGGCTAAGGGGTTCTAGCAGGTTTAGTTTTTGCCTACAGTTACATTTACAATCACAACCACAAAATACAGCACTCGGGTTCCGAATACATAGTGTATCTACTGTTTTATTGTTGGTGGAACACTTAGTACACACAGACATTTTAAGCAGATTGTCATATTCAAGCAGGAAAGACATGCGTATAGATAATAAAGCACTACATTTAGAGATAAAGTGCCCTGGTGTTTCTGACTCTAAGTTGCAGAGCTGGCATGTAGGGTCTACTTGATTCTGGTTAAAGGCTGCTCTTGTACTCTGTAGTTGGTATGTTCCAGTCAATAATTTTTGCTTCACTGGCAATCTTGCGACATCTCTAGTTGATGTTGTAACACTTGATAATGCTGGATGGGGAGCACCAATAGAGTATTGGTTAACCCCAATATAATGTATCCTGTTGCATAGTTTTGCAAGGTCTGCAATATATCTTTTCCAGTAAGAGTCTATGGATTTAGACACCTTATTTTTCCATGCATTTTTTGTTGGAGGATTGTCAAATATCTCAATGACAGATGGTAATTCGTATATAGCTAAAAGCTGTCTTATTTTGGAGAACCAGCTGCGGTCGTTAATACCCTTTAGACATAATTGTCTGTCAGCTATTTCTTTTTCAATTGAATTCTCTGACCTGCATATGGAGGCGTACATTCTCTTGTGGATGTTACTTTCTAGAGGACTTGTTCCTGCCAAGATGTAAGTTGCTGGATCTGGTGTTGTACTTGGAATTTGTTTAAGGGTTTTTCTGTAGAATGTTTCTAATGCCTGCAGCTCGTTTTTGGATGGAAGAAGAATTTCTAATCCATATAACAGGATAGGAAGCACGTATATTTGTAGTAGATGTAGGCAGGAAATAGGATTTAATCTATTTTGTCCATGGAGACCTGCCCCCATCAGGCTATATAGTGTTCGTCTAGCTTTTTCTATGTTGCCCTGCATGTGAGTGGATAATGTTTTATTTTTATTCCTGTTATGTGTTATACCAAGATGTACACAGGTTTCTGGTTGCGGCAAAATGTTATTTCCCAAACTAAATTGTTGGCAATCTTTGTCTTTGATGTTCATTGAGATGACAGCACATTTCGTCAGCTGAAGCTTATAATTTTCTTGCTTACTGTAACTTTCTGTGGTATCTAGAAGGATTTGGAGTTCTTCTGGAGTATTAGCTAGAAGTGACACATCATCTGCACAGGTTGGAGCGGCGCAAGGGATGGTTCCTATGTGTGCACCAATACCTGATTCTTCTATTTGATTTAGCAGAGAGTTGACATATACCTTATATAAGTCTGTACTAAGAACACCACCTTGTCTTACGCCTTGTAAGATTGAGAATGGTTCTGTCAGTTCACTATCCCATTTGACTGAAGTCATTACTCCCTGGCTCAGTAGGTATGTTAATATCCACAACTTTTTTTTTTATATATCCACAACTTTCCAGTAACTCCTGCCAGAAATAGCTTTCTGTATAGGCTTGAATGGCCCATAACATCAAAGGCGGCTTTTGCATCCAGAAAGGATTCATGCAATGGCACTTTTTTATCCACTGCTTCCACAATTGATTCATACAGGATCAGAGCGCAGAAGAGGGGTGAGACTTTAGGTGTAAATCCTCTCTATAGCCTATTTTGGAGGGTATCAATCAGTACTCTCAGCCTTTTTCTAAATAGGAATTCTATACATTTACCTATTACTGGTAGGACAGCGATACCTCTATAGTTCTTTGCCTCGAGTTTTGTACCTTTTTTTTTGAAGACTGGTGATAGTATGCCTAATTTTATGAGGTCTGGAATGTTTTCTACCTCACAAAAGCGGTTGATGATTTCCGTCATACAGTTCAGTAGTTCTGCTCCACCGAATTTAAGGTGTTCTGCTGTGAGTCCAAATACATCAGGTGATTTGTTTCCGTTTAGCGATTCAATGGCTTCTTTGACTTCTTCTGTACTAAAGACTAGTTCTTGGTCGTCATTTTTGCATAGATCAAAAATTACATCCATGTCAACGTCTGTATCTATATAACTAGCGGTTTCCCTATCTGCAGGAGTTGCAAGGCTTTCAAAATGTTCTTTCCACCCTTTGATGATATTCTCTGGCGTGGAATATGTATTATCGCCAACTATTAACTCTTCTAGTTGTACCTGCGGTTTTACTCTGTGAGCATGGATTAGCTTGTAAAAGATTTTACTGTCTTGAGATTTTGCTTTCATGATCTTATCCAGGTTCTCATTTCTTTGTCTAGCGATCTCTTGCCTCCTGGTACTTCTGAGTTTCTTTGTTGTTTTCTTTTTATCATCTTTTAATGAACCTTCTTGTGGTCTTCCGTTCTCTTTCCACGCAAATAGAGCTTTTTTGTTATTTCTTAGTGCTATTCCTATTTCGTCACTCCAAATGTGACAGTGTGCTGGTTTTCGTCTCGACTTTGGTGGAGCCATTTCTTGTCTTGTTTCAATAAGTATGCTAATGAGTTTTTCTGTGTTTATGAAGTTAGGGTTCTCTTCTAGTTTTAGTGTTTGCAGTGTTTTGTTTAGACTTTGCTGGTATTCCTCTATGTCAACCTTGTCCCAGTTGATTTTATTTCTGTACTGTGTTGTTACTTTTATTTCTTTAGGTCTGATGTTTGCTCTAAATTGTCCTATTATTGGGTAATGATCAGATGTATTACTAGCAATAAGGTCTAATTTGAAGTTTAAAGAAGTGTTTTTGGCTGGATCCAGTAGGAATATGTAATCTATGGTTGAGCATTCCTGACCATTGGAGTTTGTAAATGTGTGGCTAGTAGGATGCTTCAGGTATCCACATTCTGAGAGAAACTGAAGTAGTTTACATTGTCGCATAGTCCTTTTTCCAGTTAAATCACAGTTCTAGTCTCCACAAAGTATAATTCTATGGTCGGAGTGGTATTTCCTTGTTATTTCGTATAACATATCTAGACACTCACTAAATTCATCATCTGTCTTTCTATTTCCTCTACATGGCATATAAGTTGAAACTACTATTATTGGGGTTGGAGCAGTGTCAATCTTAATGCAGACTATTCGTTCACTTCCATCCTGTATAGTATCATCCACTATGTGATCGATTTTATTAGACCTGACAACAGCAGTTCCACCATACCCTCTCGGTTTCTGTATAGGTGATATTGGGTTATTATCATCAACAGATCTGATTTAGTAGTTTATTCCCTGTATTGATTTCCCCAACAGGTTCTGTTCAAAGTTGAAAAGCCAGTGCTCCTGTAAGCAAATAACATGAGCCTTAGTATTCAGGGTATCTATACAGCCTGCACTATTTAATACATTTTTACAGCTATATGAGGCAATGTTTATATACATATTTACATCTTCGTTTGATTCAACATCCTCTATCCTCTTTCCTTTAAAATTTGGTTGTAATCTAAAAAATGGTCCTTCTCTTTTTGTTTTCCCTCTTCCTCATCTCTATCTTCATGTTTTTGAGGGGATAGACTAAAATGAGCTACCTTGCAATGATTAAAATCTAAAATACTGTTTACAAGGTTTTCAACATGATCGTGCGTGTTAGTTGATAAGTTGTTATTCGACTGTGGGCTTAGTTGTGGCGTATTTAGGTAACTGCGGCTAGATTCCAACACACTATTTTTGGGTGATTTTCTACAACTTTTATTTATGGTTTGATCTAAATCTGTCAATTCTCCATATGATGTTTGCAGCTCTATATCTGAGTCGTGAATGATCTCTTGTGTTTTGTTAAGGGTGAGTTCATTATTTTGGATTTCTGTCTTATGGTTGTTTATCATCTCCCCTTGGTGTGGTAAGCACTGTGTTAAGCCTTTTGGGTCACATGATGCTTCTACCTGGTCTCTTGTTGCATTCTTGTGTGTAGCTCTATTAACCTCCTTTGTCTTTGGTGGAAATGCTATTGTCCAGTTGGCTGTTGGTCTTTGTGTAGGTGATTCTTTAGAAGCATTTTGATCATCAGTCTTGTGATTTGTTGGGTGAAATCTACTGTTCCTGTTATTTTAGTCTTGGTACTGATGATGTGCGTACTTTGGCTTTGTAATATCAGGTGGAAATCTCCAGATTTGCGGTGTTTGATGCAACGCAGTGTTCTGGCCATATGTAGGTACATGGTTATAAATTGGCGGTGGTGGGCGTACATGTCGGATGCTGGAATCCAAAAGGTTGTTGAATAGTAGTAGGCCTGTGATAGTACCATGGATGTTCAGGTGGACGTATGTAATAAGGAGGTCTATATTGTTGTTGAATGTACCCTATATTTTGGTGTGATGTTTCCAGGGCTGTTATTCTGTGGTTGATGTTATTAATCTCTAGCTCCTAAATTTTTTTATTTAATTGCCGTGTTTCTTCTATATACCTAATGTTATCTTTGAGGCTGTTCATCACTAGTAGTTGGAATGCTGTCTATGGGGAAGGTTGCTGATGACAGCAGGTAGCATGAAGGAATACTGGATGCGATTGCTGACTATGGTTTATGGTCTGTGAAGGGACTTTTGACTCGGTATCACTCGAGAGTTGTCTGTCTGGGTTATTTCCTGTTACTTTCATTCTTAATATCCTATTAGAGTTTTCTAATTCCTTAACCTGTGCTTCCAGTTTCAGAGAGTATGATTTAAGCCTTGCATTATCCTTACTACATTCTTCTGTTTCTAACCTTGTCCTTTTGTTTCTCTGAGGAGTAATTGGCTGTCAGAGTGCTAATTTCCGCCCTAGCAGGAATCTCTGGTTTGGAGCTGCAATTTGTACTTTTGGGGCTTGTCGATAGCTGTTGACATAATTTACAGGTATATGTAGAATTGTCTGGTTTACTTTCTATCAGGGTTATCTCCCCTTTTTTAAAGTTTGTCACAGGAGAAATGGATCCAATGGTTACCAGTGTTGCAGAGTATGCATTTGGATAAGCAGATTTTGTTACATTTTGGGCATTGGTTGTCGGCTTCTTTATTGCACGTAGATGTTGCTGAATCTTTTACCAGGTGAGTCTGGTTTATTGCAGCTGCAGGAATTTTCTGTTGCAGATATTCTTGGCATTTGCTCTTTATAATTTCATTTAACTTCTGCAGATTTTGGTTTGGTTGTTCACCTATGGATTTCAATTCTTGTATGAATTGTTCTGCCTGCCTTCCATTTATTTCAAGTCTACAAGTGGTATGGTAGATGTTTATCCGGTAGAGTTGTTCCGATGGTCGGGAGGCCATAGCTACGGATATTGACCTTTATACTACCATCTCTCCAGTATCATCCACCTTGTTAGTATGGACTAATTTGAGGTTCGAGCTGGAGCCTAGATGGTTGTCAAGACTGTCTATGAAGACTTAAAAGGCACCTGGTGTGAGTTCCATGATAATATTTCCATAAATTCGATTTTGTAGTCTGGGGTCTGTCAGTGGCTGATATTAACCTTGTTTGTTGCTTTGGACTGGTTTAATTTATATCCCTGTGCTTTCTGTTGGGTTTTTGATGGTGTAAATATTTGAGTTGGAATCCTGTTCCTTGATCTAGTTACTAATGCCATTTAAGTTATTGTTGTCAAGCGTAGTGATTTCTACACTGACTTTAGAGGGTTTTCTTTGGTAAATTTCTAAAAGACCTGATAATAAGTAAAGACTGTTTGAATGCGTGGTTAATATTATGATATACTTCTATATTTGGACAAGCGTAGTAATTCCCACACTGACCTATGAGCCAAAGATCCTTGTTCCGTCAAGCGTAGTGATTCCTACACTGACTTAGGAAGGATTGATTAGATAAACTTCAAGAATGTTGCCTATAGTTAAAGTGGTGTAACAACTTCTCAGCTTGAAGTAGAGAGATGAAACTATTTAAATGCAGAGTGAACAGATTGAAACCACTGATTTCTACGCTGGCCTTAAGTGGAATGTTTTGGTATACTCCTAGTTATGATGCTGATGGTTGAGATTATTTAAGAGCGAGATTAAAATCTTTTCGGTCAAGCTTGGTGATTCCACTGCTGACCTAAACTGGGATGTTTTGTAAAACTTCGGAAATTGGTTTTAAAAGGAAAAAAATATTTAAATTCAAGTTGAAGAGATTCCTGTTTCGTCAAGCGTAGTGAATTCTACACTGACCTAGGAGGGATTGATTAGAAAACTTCAAGAATGTTGCGTATAGTTAAAATGGTGTAACTTCTCAGCTTGATGTAGAGATAAAATTATTTAGATGCAGAGTTAAAAGAATGAGCCCACTGATTTCTAATATGGCCGCAAATGGAGTGATTTGATATGCTCCTAGTAATGGTGCTGATGGTTAAAATTATTTAAAAACGAGATAAAATATTGTTAGTCCAATAATATAAATTTAATTAGAACTTGTCTCTCAGCTCGGGGCAAGATCTTAAGGAAACATAATTAGTTACATGTTTTTGAACAGTAACTTTAAATCAGTAATACGATTAAATTTTACGATTTACTGCATTATTTCATTTTTGATCTAATATTGTGAAGACCTACACCTGAATGTGCAATCTCCGTCGAGCATTTGTCATACTTTAAACGAAATGCTAACTAAAAAACTGTAAAAAGCAAACCAACGTGAATGTAAACAATGTATACTTGATGGTACGAGTATCAGGATTAATCAATTTACATTAAAACACTCCACATTATTTTCGGAGAAAACAAGACAAAATGAAAGAATCATCGGTTTCAGATGTATTCAATTCTACGAGATCAAGGCGGTTTTTTTTTTAATTTTTCAATCTGAAGTTAGTACAAACGCTATAGTTGATACCGTGTATTTGATTATTAAAAGTCAAACTTCGACAGGAATCTTCACAGACAAGCCTTATAAAACCAAAGGACAAACTTCAATTCATCGTGTTATAAAAACGTAAATGTATGACTTGGATGGAAGGTAGTCACATTGACACTCATACCAAATCTTCTTATACCTATGTGTAGGGTACTATTGGAAAGGCCTTCAAACATCAACTTAAACTACCGGTTAACCGGTTAATCGGTTGAACGATTATACGAGTAACCGGTTAGGTAAAAGTGTACGATTTGACAACACTACTAATGATACAAGAAAGACTGCTTCCTTCCTTGATTTTTTCTCAATGTTGACACAGATGGAGGACTTCACATTAAAATCTATGACAAACGGGACGCTTTGAATTTCCCAATTATCAATTTCCCATTTCTCAGCAGTAACATACCTTTTGTCCTTTCGTATGGTGTTTACATATCTCAGTTGATACGTTATGCTCGTGCATGTTCAAACTATACAGAAGTGTGCTTCTTACGCAGAAAAACTGCTTCGACAAAGTTATGAGGCGGAACGATTAAAAATGACACTCCGTAAATTTTATGAACACCATCACCAATTGGTTGACCCATATGATGTGTGTCTGTCTAAACTAACTAGCTAAGGACATTTTTACCACGTTTCAGATTGTTGGTAGCTTAAGAACCGAACGTGGCTTATTCCCGAATATGAGTGTGATTTCATATTACTATAAGACGTGTCAGGGTACTTTGTTATCCAACATGATTAATGTATTTTGTTATGATGTTGTATTTGTAATTCTGATCGGTTATTGCAAAAATGTGTTTTCGTTTGTAGTTGTAATTCACCTTTTTAATATTCTATTTGCATATAAAAGAAATTTAAAAGATAATTGATCACCTAGTTCATGTATAAGATTTTAGTTTGGGCAACTTAACGAACACGTATGTATTTGTTTTAAAGTTTGATTTGAAAGAAATACCGACATAGCTAGATTATACAATAATCATCTAATTACTTACACAATTCTACAATTCTATATTAATTAAAATTAATTGTAATTGTTATTATACATCAAATACCATAAAGTTCTACAAACCTGATTTTGTGCTATATAAAAATTTTAGAAATTTACCTGTGATCACTTTTGTAGCGTATCCATGCAGTCGGTGACATTGCATGATACTTTTGTGATGGTTTTTTTTGTGCTGTCCTATTTTGTTTTTCGTGGTGTTTGGTTTTTTTCTGTGGTTAGTCACCACTTCGGTGTTGACATGAACATCAATCATATGATTCTTTTTATAAACTGTTCGCAAAAGTAAGAATTAACGTAAATTCTAAATACTAAGGATTTTCTTATCCCAGGATAGATAACAGTCGTAATGTTGTCATTTTAGTGTTATATTTAACATTTCCATAAAAGCACGAGGTTTTGCTAGCCGCAAAACCAGGTTTAACCATCCATTTTTTTCTTACAATGATCTGTACCAAGTCAGGAAAATGGCAGCTGTTACCTTATAGTTCGTTTCTGTGTCGTTTTGGTGTTTGTTGCACTTCAGTGTTTTAATTTCGTTTACCTCTTTGTTTTCCTCTTATATATATATATATAATATATATAGTTGATGTGATTATCATATATGGAGTTTGTAACCCGGATTTGTCTTTCAATCGATTAATGACTTTCGAACAGCAGTATACTACCGTTGCCTTTATTTACAGCCATAATCACTCGCATGTATTAAATTCTCAAATCAATAACGGCATGTTACCAATATAGATATATGTATTGGGAAGTTAAAACCTTTGTGCAGGAATCCAATGGAAAATGATCCATTTAAGTTGTTTACTGTAATGTTATGGATAAAGCCTCATTCACACCTTACCGGATAGAACGAACGGACACCTAACGGATGAAAATAAAAGTTTTCCGTTGACAAAATTGTTATCCGTTGGGAGTCCGTTGATGTACTGACCGAATAAAACGGACGTGTAACGGATGCATAACGGACACACACCGGATATGCAACGTACGAGAAACGGACACGTACCGGACAGAACGGATGTCGACTGTACATCCAACGGACGAGTACCGCATAAAACGGACACCTAACGGAAGCATACCGGATAAAACGGATGAACAAGATATACGGAAAAATCAAAGGCGACAATAATAATACATGTAAATTGCATAAATATTCAAAATGTTTCTGTGTAACTGGTTTTGGTTTGTTCTTCAAAATTCCGCCAAAGGGCAGTGTTTGGCCTGAATAAGAACTGCTTGATTGTGAAGACGTGCCTATACTCTAAGATCGTTATGAATAATAAGAATTCAAGAACCTTAAGAAATCTGACATACCAATAATTGGCATTTCTGACGCGAAATTTTCAATGGCATTTATCCGTTTCCGATCCGTTCATCGTCCGTTTTATCCGTTATACGTCCGGTAGAAGTCCGTTCTCATCCGTTCAACATCCGTTTTATCCGTTTAACGTCCGGTAGAAGTCGTTGATGAATTTATCTTCCAGACCTCCGACGGATGTATAACGGACACGTAACGGATACAAAACGGAAACGAAACGAACGAGTACCGTGCAAAACGGACGCCTAACGGACGTTCAACGGACATTTTATCCGTTGGCGTCCGTTGAAAGTTTTGAACATGCTCAAAATTTTCCACCGGACAGAACGGACGTCGACGGATAAAACGTACACTTAACGGTCGACATGCAACGGATATGGACGGACTACTAACGGATAAGAACGGACGTCTAACGGACATGAACGGATTGAAAAAAAGTTATCCGTTAGTCGTCCGTTCGAGCTGTCCGGTATGGTGTGACCGAGGCTTTATACGTCCGATAGAATTCCGTTGGTGAATTTATCTGCCAGACCTCCAACGGATGTATATCGGACACGTAACGGATACAAAAAGGAAACGAAACGGACGAGTACCTTACAAAACGGATGCCTACCGGACGTTCAACGGACATTTCATCCATTGGACGTCCGTTCAAAGTTTTGAACATGCTAAAAAAATTTCCACCGGACAAAACCGACGCCGACGGATAAAATGTACGCTAAACGGACATGCAACGGATAAGAATGGACGTCTAACGAACATGAACGGATTAAAAAAAGTTATCTGTTAGGCGTCCGTTAAGGTGTGACCGAGGCTTAAGCCTTACAAGTAAAGGGATATCCTTTGAATCTGATTTGCTGGCTAAAAAGATTTCTTAATAAAAGTTGTTATCATACGGGTGTTTTTTTCAATCATTTTTAGGATAAACATATAACGTATAGTTTTGAAAAAATCCAATTTGTTCCAGATTTTTATAATTCTCTAAATTGAAATTCTGAACAATAAGTTTTTTTTTGTTTTTTTTTTGGCATTGTGGCATTGTACAAGTCGTTCCTTGCTTTACTATTTGTGTCGTTCCAAATTGATATATAAATAGCTAAGTACAGTACAAAATATAAGAGTGAAGGATGGTATGAATCTTAAGTTTCAGTGTTTTGAATTTGCTTTAGTGATTGCTAGCATTGTTTGATCCAATAATGTGTGTCAGCTATACTTATTGACAATTGTGTCACTAGACTATTTATAAATGTATTGTTGAAAAGTATTCGAAAACTTATAAACTAAATCTATATTTATTTCATTCAGTATAATTTTATCTTTATTAACACGCATAATAAATCAATTTAAAACGCGTCGAATTTCTTTACACAATAAAGTAATTATGAATCTAAGGATCTCTAAAGATACAAAAATTATGATATTTATTTAATCTTAAAATCTAAAGATCTCTAAAGAAACCAAAAAGATGATATTTATTTAAACTTAAAATCTAAAGATCTCTAAAGATACAAAAATTATGATATTTATTTAATCTTAATAACAGTAAGACACGAATAGTCAGCATTCACGGTAACTCCGGCATAAACAAACAATTTGTCATTCGCTTGAGCCTCCACTACAAGGGAAATAGTATTTGTTGCCATATGAGGCGACGCCGCAGACGCTCCAAAAGCAATGATGTCATCATTTTTCTTAAGGTGGTACGAACAACTGTTACAATTGGTTCTAAGTTCGGCGGAAATGAAATAGAGACCGGAAGTTTCACAAATGAATTTCCCGGTCGACTGAAAGGCTGTAACACCCGCGTTTGATATTCCTACTTTCGAGTGAATGTTCGGGAATTTGACGGTTAAATCTTGAAATGTTTGTTCGACTGTGACACAGGCTGTTATTCCAACTGAAAACAGAAAAACATAGTTTTATTTGAAATGATGTGTTATATATGTTAAGATAAAGGCAAATACATGTATCATGTTTATTAACGTTTAAAAAATCTCAGTTTGGTATTGTTTCTTTCGCATAGTACTCGAATATATTGCATATATTTATCCTAGGTGTGTACTTCTTCTTTAATGATTGACTGGTTTTTGGTTTAAAAAACTATTTTCAGCACTTTTCATTGGTTGCTCGTCTGCTAATCATGCACTTGTGACGTCGAACCCCTGTTCATAAATTATCTATGATTTTTAATTTACACGTTATAGTAGAGTAAAGTAGAAAGTACATATGGGCGCACTCATAATTTATAACTATTGATGTATTCTCTTGCTGAATATTATTGATTAAAATTATTTTATATCAAAGACATCTAGATATTCGATTGTTTTGGAAAATATGAGTAGTAACGTTGAAATCGCATTAACGTTCAAGCCAAATTATCAATCACATTGCAATGAGTCAAAGAAATTCTTGTGATGTATCATGATATATCAGTTAGACAGCCATAAAACCAGGTTCGACCCACCATCTTTTCTTAAAATGTCCTGTACCAAGTCAGATATATGGAAGTTGTAATTTATCTAATAGTCCGTTTCTATATATGTTGACTTTTGTTTTTGTTGCAGTTCATGTTTCTGTTGTTCCGTTGTTTTCCACTTATCATGTTTATCATGTTTATGTATTTCCTTCGGTTTTAGTTTGTTACCCGGATTTGTTTTCGCTCAATCGATAAATAAAATTGAGAATGAAAATGGGGAATGTGTCAGAGAGACAACAACCCGACCACAGAACAGACAACAACAGAAGGTCATCAATATGTCTCCAATGCAGCGAGAAATTCCCGCACCCGGAGGGCGTCCTTCGGATGGCCCCTAAACAAAAATATATACTAGTTTAGTGCATGATAATGGACGTCATACTAAACTCCAAATTTTACACAAGAAAATAAAAGTAAAAATAATAGAAAACTAACAAAGGCCAGGTCTCCTGATTTGGGACAGGCACAAAAATGCGGTGAGGTTAAACATGTTTATGAGATCTATGACTATATAACAGCGGCATATTTCGGTTGCCTTAATCAGATATACAGGCGATTAAATTTTATAACAGTATCAAGAAATGGGCTGTAATTATCTTTTTTTTTTCTCTTGTTGATCTAAAAATACATTTCAAACTGCATTCGTCCAATTAACATTTACCGTTTTAAGGTATGAGCATTTGAGGAGTTAACCATTGCCGACCGTGCAAGGGCTGTATAGCCAATCAAGGTCGTTAAAAACTTCCACTTAATGAAGTTACTCATGGCGAAAAAAATACCTTTCATGCTGTTTCCGGAAACTCTTGTTTGCAGTGCGGTCATCTGAGAAAATACATTAGTAAATGTCGCATTTTGGTAATTTCTAAAACTCTCCAGTTGGTTGTTGCTCTGTGCAATTTTGCCATCAAGATCAGACAACTTCTGTTTCAATTGTTCCGCCAAAACTTTTAACGTCTGCTCGTTTTCACGTCTCAGCTGATCGATTTGTTGTTGAAGAAATTTCTTTTCCGTAATAAAAGTTTCCAGGGAAATATATTGCTTGTTTCCGTTTGGATCCAATGTATGGTCTGGTTCCAGTAGTAATCCATATACACTTAGTCTGAAAGTGAGACTCAGACAAAACACGACTGTATGAAATTCTGAAAACATTATTCTGTATGTTGTCTTTGAAAATATTCATGATATGGGAATTGTGTGTTATCTTTTAAAATTTGAAATAGAAATCGGTCCGAACGTATGTTCCATTTTAACGATTTCCAATATATTTATCACTAGCATGACTAGTGTACAAACAAAATATTATTAAAAGGATTACAAAAAGATATATGGGATCTGATTATATATATCTAAATTTAACAGAAATCCTCCCAAGTTGTAATCGTCGATAAACTTATTGATTTTGGATGAATCGAAGGATTTTAAGTATCAAGACTTGCATTATAGGTAAGACCAGTGTGGTATAATTAAATGTTGAAGTCGAATTTACAAAGTTTTCGCTATCAGCAGTACATGTATTATCGAACTTATAAAACTTTGAGTTTTGAGAATTTGAATATATGTACTTGAATAAATCATACTTCTGTTATTTTTGGGACCATTTTTTTTTAAAGTGGAGGATGCTTATTTTTTGGAATCCCGTTTTTTTTGGTGATTTTATTTTTGTCACCTCCCGCTTTTTTTGCCGCTATATCTCCATTCTCACTTTAATTATCTCCTATATATCCCATCCCCACCTTGTTCAAACACTATTTTCAACATCCCAAAAGATTGCCATCGCCCGCTTTATACGTTCGTTTCAAAATATTTTAACGAGTTAAATTAAATAGCAGTAGAATGTCTTTAGCACAATCGGATTGCATTCTCAGATTGTAAAAAAACTATGATGTAAATCCAACAGATCGTATTCTGAATATTGGTTTTCGATTATAAATTAACATCAAGAATTTGTAAGAAACAATTGTTGTACGACTTGAAGCTAAATAAAATGTCATTTTCACAAAACATTGTATAATTTTTCTGAAGTCATTTTTTTCTCCCCAAATGATTGCAAATTTGCTCCTTCAGTATTTCCATTGATCATCCTTGTTGGCACCAAGCCACCTCAAAATTACTGTCTTATTATTTCTTACTAGATAAAATTGGTTACCTCTGTCAAGACTTTGAAAATGTTTTGTTTCTCTGTTCTGTATTTCACCGGTAAAAAACTTTTCCGCAATTAACATTACGATCTGGGACTATTATACTAGTCCCAGTTACGATACAGTGTAGTTTTGTTAAACGGCCTTCTTGAATTTCATGAAATTTTTCCAGATCCCTTTTTAATGATTACGAGATGATTTTATATAAATTCCTTTTTTATCATTTTACCGAGTTATAATGTCCAGTAAGCATTTCGATCGATCGATCGATCCCAGTGAGGGGTCTCATAATACATTGGGGGTTTAGATCCCGGATCCCGCTTACTGTTTTGTCAGATTCCTGTATCCCGCTTACAGGAACCCTTTTTTATTGGACGATCAATGCATTTGAATGGGGACATGTAGTTGGAACCCCCCTTTGTCCTGGGTTAGGAGCCCCCTTTTTAAAATGGCTGGATCCGCCTCTGGATCCTGTCTTTTGATTAAATTTTTTAGAACATACGCTATATGTATGAATTTGTATACTGGTCAATGTTATTAGATTTTTTTTCTTACGTTCAACACAACTGAACCACTTATTTTGACAGCTGCAATATCATGATGGACTTAATTATTATAAAAAAAATATGAATATTACGGCAGATTGTTTAATGAACCAATGTAAGCCAGGAAACACACATGACGATCAGTGACTCTTGATCAGGCCTTTTTATTCGAATCTAAGACTATTTAGTGGTCTAACTTCAAATGATGTAGCAAAAAAGAAGATACGTTTTATGTTTTTGGCATTTCAAATTTAAAGGCATTTCAGTCTAACCTAGCTAGGACTAGTACATCGAATACATTACTCTCATGTTCTTTCTTGTCATCTTATTTTATTACGTGATTTCTTAGCCATTTTCCTTCGATTATCTTGTTAAATACTCGGTGAAAATATTGGCCCAATTTTTTTGTGATTCTGTGATTACCGTTTGACACCACAATTTTCTTTAATATTCAGTTATTATATACGTTTATAATTCTTACTGTTTATCTTTTAACAAATTGTGAGTTTTCGAAATTATGATATATTCTTATCAATATCCGTCAATGAGCCAAGGATTTGTATATTTGTATACAAATCCTTTCAGGAATAAACGAAAACAAATATAACTCTTGAAATTATGGCGGGAATTTGAATTACCTCCCATGAAAATATGCTCTCCTAAGTTGAAGGAAATTTATTTGACTAGAAAATTTCACACTGTCATACCGGTTGAAATCTTAAAAAATGGTAATTTTCGAAACTTTCTACGTCCAATCCTATTAATATTAAGTTATCACGTAAGGGAATGTACACGAATTAGTGCATCTGTTCAGATTAAGAATCACGTAAAGCTACAACAATGGTACAATGATGTATGGTTTGATCTTTTTATTTGTCATGTGCATATTTTTTTTTTTTATTTTCGTCGAATTATACTCAGTCATAGTAGAATTAGTTGCATTAACTTTTTTTTAAATGAAAACAACCTTGTTGTTCACATTGTTTATTGTTTTTGGGATACGATTGCTTTCAAGCAATCTGTAGACTTATACCGGTGGCTCAGAGCAATTTCCCTCACGGCAATCGTTTTATTTTAAACATTAAGGAACATCTCAGATTCCTATGATTGTCTTGCTTTAAAAGGTAAAAACAAACAAAAGGATTGAACTTAATCAACTTTCCTATAATGTTCTTTTCATAATCTTCATGTTTGATAATTCCCTTGACTTCGATGTGTGTTTTTAACAACACGGAAAATCAGAATTAAGCAGTATTTATATTTAGTGTAGTTATAAATTTAGAAACACGTCAGAGGGAATTCCCAGTTTTGATAAAATGCGAGAGTTCTCTGAATACCGATAAATCTATTTCTGTCATAAAAGAACTGAAGTGGAGTTTTTCTTATATGTTACCGTTTATATGAAACTGATATTTGAGATTGTACTTCCATAAAGAAATTGAGAACCATCTAGTGTGGTTTAATAAGCATTTAATATATCTTCCCAGTGTTTGATTTGGAAATTATGCGCTTGCGTATAGTTTTCTTGACTTGAAGGGGTTTTATATTGAATGGTTGCTCTGGATTCCCCACTCAATTAATTAATTTATAACTCATGGGATCTTTTCTACATGTATGTATGTCTGCTATTGAGGGTTATTGTTGTTGCATAATTTTAAATCATATTCATCATTTAGATTAAAATAAATATATTCCACATCGTAGAACACCCCTTCAGGCGTAATGGAGTCTTCCATATTATATCGTTTCGAGTTGTCTCCCTTCCGGCAGTAACTTCCGTGAATTCTGAATATAAACAAGACGTCAAGTATTACCTCGTTCTGTCAATAAACGTCGTATTATATTAAAAAACGAATGCAATTTAAACCGATAAATGTGTACGGAAAGGAGCCATGATGACTGACCCAAAGGAAATTAAATATTTAAAGAGTTAGGAATGGGGTTCCACCTAGAATTAACGTAGGAAAAAAGGTGATAAGATACGAATTGAAATCTACATCTACATCATACGACGATCCATCAGCACATTGATGACTATACGTCGGCGCATCGCTAACAGACACTTAATAAATAAAATATAATAACCAATGAGTGAAATAAAATACCTTCTCTGACATCTCTCACTCTGAGTCAGTCAGTGACTGCTGTGGAAAGTAAACTTGGTAATGATAGTACAAAAATAAAACACAATAGACCTAATAACATTGTTCATATACTTTTATCCGGGTTTGGCTAAATTTTGTAACTATTTTACATGTCTGTTTGTTACATGTATTTGAATTAGTTTTGAAAATAATATTATCCAGCTACATGCATACATGTGTCAATGAAACAATGGCAATCGTATCCCTCAGAGCAATCTGCTCTTTGATTGATTTTTCTTTATCAGAAATTCAGTTATCATGTTATTCATGTTTTCAACTGCCTTTTTCTCACAGACTTGTTTTCTATCCATGGTGAATAATCTTCAATAATTGAATGATTGCTAGAAAAAGAAGAAGATCTTCTTTCACTATGTCTTAATATAAAGGGAAAGAAGTTCAGGGGTTCGTGACGAATCCGGGTCTGTATGCGCCCATTCATGTTCGCACCCTTTCACTTTTGCACCCTGCACGTTCGCATCCAATTTTTATTGGTTTTGGCAACTGTATTCCTACAAGTATATTTGTTGTCATTGTCCTAAATTAAAGTGAGACAACATGTTTTTTTGTGTTGAATAAATCTTAATCTTGTTTTGGTTACGTGTATTGCTAACATTTATTTCATTGTTTCAAAATAAAGTGAGACTATGACAACGGTTTTATATTATGTTTTGGTTAATGCATTGCTATGATTTTTTGTTTCATTGTTTCAAAACAAAGGGGCCAAGCTGTTAAAATCTTTTGTGTTTTCATTTAAAATCTTCAATGTTTTTACTCATACCATGATACCAAGCTAAATACATGCAGTATTTAAATCAAATCAATTAAAATCAACAATCTAGATTTTCTAATTATTCAACTGGAATTTTATTTAAAACTGGGTGCAAATGTGCGAGGTGGGAACGTGTAGTGTGCGAAAGTGTATTTGGGGCAAACGATCTTGATACCGTTTGTGACCTTCCACTATTGCAATCATACTTTCGTTTTGGTTACTTGCTACGCCCGACGGACCTTTGAATTGAAAGAAAATAAAAATTAACTCTGCCGACCTAAATAACCAAAATTTATAAGGGTAATTCCAGGTTTGCGGATCAAATACAATAAGAAAATAATAATTCCAGGCCGATGACAAAAGACATCTTTCATGTGTCTTTGATGATGAAATATAAAATCTAAAATTGAAAACCAATTGATATACGGAAAAGAAAGAAAAACAGGAAATATTTTATACAGAAACTCAAAATTACTTTTAGTTCACAGATTTTCATGTCAAAATCATTTTGATTGTTAGCATGATTAGTAATGAATTTCTTCTCTTTGTAGTTTCGTAATCAGTATGACAATGATGTTACAGTTTGGAGTCCACAGGTAATATTTTTAAGCCAACCTTAAAAAATTATTGTTTGATAATGCTTACCCATGTCTTATATATGGATTTGGTAGGTACGTTGGAATTTTGTTTGGCGAGCAACATTTATAAGTTACATGTTTTAGACAAGAAAACAACGGTTAAACATTTTTAAGTAGGAAAAAAAAGTGAAAAAAAAGAATATTTAGGATAAGCTGCTTTTTAGGTGGTTAGGAATGTAGGAAGGCAGTATCAAACAATACAAATTAATTGACACTGATATACAATAATGTACATGTACAGTAAACAATGGGTGACACAGTTTAAAATCACCATGATCACTGAGGGTGGTTTTGAGCATGTTGAGTGATTCAAAGAAATTGACAAAGTTTATAAACTCTAATTTTCAAGTCTATTGTTGATGCTAATACTGAATAGATTGCCGCGATATAGCCTTTTTGTGCTAATGCAGCGTAAAGCAACCAACAATCAATCAATCAATCATACTGAATAGACAGATATAATTGTGTGCAATATGAATCTCTTAACATCAAAACCATTTATTGCTGATGAATCACCAGCAAAAGATAATTTACGAAATCCCAAATACATGAAATATATTACTACATGAAAATGCAATGGCCTTAAATGAGCAAAGTTCATACTGTAGGACTCGGGCCTACCTGCCTAGCAAGCAATTGGGGTGATAAACCATATTTAGTTATGGTAGGCAACAATCTAAACAACCACTGTACATGCTACAAGCCTCTTCTTAGAACATGTACATAAAGAGTGTCATGAGAGTTAGACATTTTTCTTTGCTTTATCATTTATAGAAGAAGATGTGGTATGATTGCCCTTAACTTATAAGAATAATAAGAAAAAAAATAGTACACAACATTAGCATGATAAGAAAAAAGACTATAATAATCAGTTTGAAAATGTTTGACTCTAAATAGATAGGGGCAGGAAAAATAAATAACAAAAAAATGTAAATAACTTTGTCCAATATACATGATGTGTTAACAAATTCTGTGATTATATTATTTAGTAGACAGACTGGTAGAAATAACAAAATCCAACTGAGCTATTATTTTGACAGCGGATAGTGGATTCATTACCGTTTTTTGGAATACCTACATGTATTTTCATGGATTCTGTGATAAAAGGAAACAATAGTATTAAATGTTCAATAAAGTCAATTGAAGTTAATGTTTTCAACACAGACTATGGCAAAACTGTCATCAAATATTCACGAAAACACAATTTACATGTATATTTTCTGTCTGAATAAAAAAAAAAAAATGATTTTATGAAACAATTTGTATTTTAGGGCAGAATTCACCAGCTTGAATATGCTATGGAAGCAGTGAAACAAGGATCTGCAGCTGTAGGCATAAAATCCAAAACACATGCCATATTGGTAGCATTAAAGGTAGAGTACAAAACACATGCCATATTGGTAGCATTAAAGGTAAAATCCAAAACATGTGCCATATTGGTAGTATTAAAGGTAGGGTACAAAACACATGCCATACACATGGCTCTGAAGTTGGTGTATAGGTAAAAACACATGCCATACACCTAGCATTAACGGTAGATTACGAAACACATGCTATATTGGTAGCATTTAAGGTAGATTACGAAACACATGCTATATTGGTAGCATTTAAGGTAGAGTACAAAACACATGCCATACACATAGCACTAAACAAGTTAAAGGTGGAGTATTAGCATGGTTAATACAAAATGCATGTCATATTGGTAGCATTAAAGGTAGAGTATTTAAGCATTAAACAAGTTAAAGGTGGAGTATTAGCATGGTTAATACAAAATGTATGTCATATTGGTAGCATTAAAGGTAGAGTATTTAACACATGTCATACACTTAGCACTATAGATGGAGTATAGGTACAAAACAAATGCCATATACCTAGTGTTAAAGGTAGGTTACAAAACATATGTCATATTCCTGTTGGCATGAATGGTTGTACAAAACACATGCCATATTGGTAGCATTAAAGGTAGAGTACAAAACACATGTCATATTGGTAGCATGAATGGTTGAGTACAAAACACGTGCCATATTCCACATATTCCATGTATTCCAATTCTTAAATGTTTTGATTAAGGCAACTATATTTGTTGAATATTCTTGATAAAAAATTATTTACAAAACTTATACAGGCTAGTCTAAGATGCATCAAGAAAGACAAATGCTGTATTAACTGAGCATACATGTCATCATTTATAGCAAAAGTTTAAAAAAAAAAGTTTTGATGTCATTTTCTTGCACTATTTTTTCATGAAGAATGAAATAGTTTTTTTCATAGTAATTATATTTCTTCTTCCCACTTCTGGCAATTAACTTGTCATTGCAAAAAAATAACAAGTCCACAGACTCTGCCCCCAAAAAAATCCATAAATTCTGATTGGTACTGTCGATGGATGCGTAGAAAATATATTACAAATATTAGCATGATTAACAGCAGGGTTTCCGCTGGCAGTCGTCATTTTCGCAAATTGCGAAAAAATAATAATTGTGGCGATAAAAATTCGTCATTTGCGAAAGAATTTGGCGAAAGAAATATATAAACCGAATTATTTTCCTCCATCTTGTTTATTTTCTTTTTTTCGAGTTTCTCGGACTTTACCCGATCAGAAAATACTCGGAATTCACCTTGACCTCATTAAGATTTAGATAGAAAATCAATAATCAGCTGATTGCATTTTATAGCTATCGACAACAAAGGACTAATTAATAAAGGTGTTGATTGAATTGTTTCACAAAATGATATGGTCAAATGGCTTCCGCTATAAATGTCACATACAGAATTTATTTACATCTTTGCGACGCACGTGTTTGAAGCAAACTTTTTACATCTCTCCCTTTAAAGATAGTTTTGAAAAGAAAGCTGTTGTTGTGACGAAAATTGTTCAAAAGCAAGAAAAATCTCTGATTTAAAACTTTAATTCTTTTATCCTTTGACTTTAATAAAGTTGTTTGAGTGACACATACACGTGTTTCTAGCATAGTTGTACGTCTCAACTTTTTCATTTACGATGGTCAAGAAAAGAAAACTGTCGTTATGGAAAAATCTATCCAAAAGGCTGGGAACAACCCCTCGAATGAGAGTAACCCTTCAATGTAATGACTACACATGAAATGAGGGATCAATTTCATGTGATAAAAGCTTTTGTTTTGTTGTAAAAATTACTTCTTAGTACAAAAGGGCACAACAGGAAAAATATATTTATGTTACTTGGCGAAAAAAATAATAAAGTGGCGAAAAATATATTGTTTTGGCGAAAGAGGTGGCGAAAAAAATAATTGACCCAGGGGAAACCCTGATTAACAGTTTATGGTATTGTAAATAAGCATGCTGCATCTGTAGAATGATTGTTACTTCATAAAAATCATCTCCTTTTGGAGGCATTAAAATAACTACATGTATAACAAATTGTGGTAGGAAATTTATTTTATATAGCTATTCTGTATAATAATTGTTTCTTCATAATAATCATCTCCTTGTTCATGTTGTTGAGGCATTTTCAAAATTACTACATGTACATATTACAGAAATATTGTTTTCAAATTGTGGCAGGAAATTTATTTTATATAGCTATTCTGTGTAAAACGGGAAGTCTTTAAAGAAATCTGTGAAGCACTATATATATAGATACTAACTGATGAATACAACAATATATATATAATCATACAAACAAGGAAAAGCTCCATTGACAAATGATTGATAATGGTGATGGTAATGTTGAAAAGATAAAGGTATAAGTGTATCAGGTATTTCTTATTATATTTCAGCGGGCACCATCAGAGTTGTCTGCCCATCAAAAGAAAATTTTACCAATAGATGATCATGTGGGCGTGGCTATAGCCGGATTGACAGCTGATGCACGATTACTGAGGTATTTGTTAAAAATTGAACTACTTTAATGAAATGTAAAACAAATCAAGCAAGAAAACTAATGGCCTGATTTATTTACAAAACAATATTAAAATGAAAAACAAATATGACGTTCAGCAAAATAGAATTTTCTACTTCAAAAACTAGAAATATGAAAATGATCAACTCGGTGTATCCTGTTCAAAATAACAGTATAATTTTATATATTAATTCTTTAGTTCAAATAATTATGCAAAAGTAAACATCTAAATTGATAAGTAAGAATTTGATTTGTATGTGTAATTTTTTTCTCAATTGATCTTTATTTGAGTTTTAATTTTTAGATTAATATAGAACAATTTATGTTTCAGTAATTTTATGAGGTCAGAATGTCTCAACTCTAGATATGCCTATGATCAACCATTCCCTGTGTCCAGATTAGTAGCCAACGTTGGAAACAGTATCCTTTCATATAACATATATGCATGGAACTCTTTTTACTAAAATAAATCTTATAATTGAAATTGATCATAAGATATGCTCAAATGTCCATGCCTTACAATAAATATAAGAAGATGTGGTATGAGTGCCATTGAAACAACTCTCCATCGAAATCACAATTTGTCAAAGTACTGGTTTTAACACTGAGCCTTAGCTAACAGTGAACAGCAAGCTAAAGGGTCCCATAAATAACTAGTGTAAAACCACTCAGAATGGAAAACCAACAGTCTAATCTATATAAAAGATTAATTTGCTTTCTTGTTTTTTTTTTTGTGAGATGAGTGGTAGGTAAATAAGTTGTTCCTTGCATCTTCATACAACATAACCCTGTCAATCAGTGTGGTAATCATAGGTTAAATTTATGAAAGGATCAAACCAACTACATTAAAATAAGCATTAGCTGCTCCTCATTGTAAATTGGGATAAGCATGATTAGTCAAAGATTGGTCAGAATAGAGACAGAATAATGTGTGTTAGTAGGATAAAAAGTCTTATTTTGGACTGTTTCTTTGTGATCTACTAAGAATGGGGGAAATCCTAAACTGTATATAGTTGTCTTGTACAGAGCATGGTACTCTTGTGTCAAAGTACTTCTTTATTGCCCTGAATTTGTAAGAAATACTTGCTGCTAGAATGTCAAGCTAGCATTAATCAGTTGATCATATTGAAATCTATGCCATCTTCCATTTTTCATTATGAACTTCTTTCTTGTTTTTGGATTGACAATAAAGCAAAAGTTTCATAAATAAGTCATTGAGGCAAATTTAACCATAATGTACATGTAAGAGCCAGTTGTTCGTAGAAATCTACAAAAAGTGAAAATATATATAAATATAAAAATTAAATTCTTACTGGTTAGAAATATTTCATATGGTTGGTAATCTTCTGATGAATTTGCCTTAACTAGCTCTAAGAATCACAAATACCAACTCAAAGATATGGACGAAGACCATTTGGTGTAGGACTTTTGGTAGCTGGGTATGATGTATGTATTTATGTGCATATTTTTATTTCTCGCAATTCTAGAAATAGTCATTTGCTTTTTATCATGTTTAATATCATTTCCATATATGAGATTTATAATTTTTGATACTGTAAATTCAGAAATTATTGCATGCATGTATTTATTGTGAATTTGTCCTTTTAGACTAAGATGAGATTTTAATTTTTGCAATAGCTAGAAAAAATCCTGTTGAATTCCAAAGAAACAATTTCAATGTGTGAGTTTAAATTATTGTGATTATATCCATCTTGTATTTCTTCCAATAATAAAATCAGCAATAATTTCTGAATTTTTCGACGGGATATAGCTTTTTTGTGCTAATGCAGCGTAAAGCAACTTACAATCAATCAATCTGAATTTACAGTAATTGTGGACATAAGAAAATTCTTTGATTTAATTGTTAACTGCTGCTTTAAGAGCAATTAAACATCAAAAGATAAAATGCTTATGTTTGTTGAGTTATTTTAACAAAATATTCCTTTTATCATGTTTATCATGTTTATGATGAATGCTGTAGTATAAAAAAAAAATTACAAATTGATTTGTTTCTCAGATTTAAACTTTCACGAATTTTAAAACCGTATTTTTATCTTATTTGTAATTTAGAAATATATACTTATCTATTACTTTTTTTATTTCTATAATATAAGTATGCTAAGAAAAGATTCTAAAAACATTTTCTGCATTTTGTTTGTTTGTCTTATATTTGCATAATCTAATGAAAGATCTTTATTTCTGAAAATTATATTTTAAATTTCAGCAAATAGATGTTATTAAAAAACAAAGTTTAAAATGATATTTTTTTTGTCTATTTGCAGACTCAAGGACCTCATATATACCAGACATGTCCATCAGCTAATTATTACGATTGTAAAGCTATGGCTATTGGTGCCAGATCACAGTCAGCAAGAACATACTTAGAGAAATTCTTGGACCAGTATCTCGATTGTTAGTACTTATTTAGGTTATTAGTGCTATTAAAACGTAAAAAATCAAACAAAAGCATTTTGTAATAAGTCCCCTAACGACTAATTCGAAATGGACTTCAGGTTTGCACTCCTTCTGTTTGTCTGTCCATCTGTCATTCCAGCAAATCAGTTTTCCGCACTTTTTTTCTTCGGGGACTTAGAAAATTCACTTAAATAATCAGTTTGACCGTTTTATCTTCATGCTTGTAGATATTTAATTGAAAATTTTTCATCTTGTTGTATAGTTTTATCATGACCAGTTACAGAGTGAGTTCGTATTTTGTTCCGGTCTGATGATTTTATGCAGAGTTATGGTCCTCGGCCTAATAAATTAGCAATTTGAATTTCAATTTTTCAATTTTTTTTATTTCAGGCACATTAGAAGAATTGGTAAAACATGGTTTAAGAGCATTACGTGATACACTGCCACAGGAAGTAGAATTAACTACAAAGGTAAAAATTGAAATATTATGGTTTCTCTGTACTAAAAAATTCCATGAAAATTGGTAAACAACAAAAAAGAATGACTCCATAGTAGATTATATCTAGGTCCATTGGTCATTATCATAAACTTTGATTGAATCCAAAATGACACACTGTTTGTCTAATCTTTGTAGTGGGATCTGTGTATATAAGATCTGAACTTTTTAGAGAGAAAATTGAGAATTGAGCATATGTTTACAGCAATACAATTATAAATGATAGAAGTGAAAACTTGGTAAGTTGACAAATCATGAGGTATTTGATACAATTGTTTTCAAGATACAATTTTTACTCCAATTTACTATGTGAGCTATGGAAATATTTGAATTGCAAATGCAAAGAAAAGATGTGGAAATATCAGACCCTATATTATGTCATATATCTATTTCTTCTGTTTCAATTCCATAATGAAGGCAAACTGTTTACATACCCAAGGTGCTTCTCAAGTATGTATGTCATGTGATTTTAGTCCCATTTGCTTCCAAAAGTTTTTGGGTTGCTGTTCTAATGACATTTAACCCACATTCTTCTTTTCTTCAAGTTTAACAATAAATTATTTGGGTGTCATTGATATACTCTTAGTTGAGTTAAACTAATCCTATTGTTTTATTTTCAGAACTGTTCACTAGGTGTTGTAGGTAAAGACACAGATTTCACAATATTTGATGATGACAGAGTAGCTCCTTATGTATCCTTCACTATGTCAGCAAAACTTGATATTTTCCCTTCTTTCAATATTTTGTTATTTTTTAAACTTTAAAGGGATAGTAGCTACGATTTTGACAAAATTATGAACAAGTTTTAAAGCTGCTAAAATCAAAGATATGTACTAAATATAAGCAATAAGATCGCTAAAATATTTTAATAAACTACAGAAGTGTTAATAATTGATAAATCATATCGTGTTGTGTGCCTATTCACCTCATTAATTATGCATCGGGTTTACTTCCCGAACTTTGCCAACATAGCGAGTGAGCTAACCAAGATATATTTAGATACGAACACGTGCTTTTTGTTTTCTTACATATTTGATAATTACTCTTTATTAAACGTACATATTTGACGCCATTTATCAAATTATGTAAATAAAAAATATAATAAATACCGGCATATTATTCCAACCCAAGATTCTCCAACAATGGCGATATCATACACTTGTTATTACATTTGTATGACCAAACCATGCCGATAATGTATACAATTGTGTGTGTTAAATCGAGGCCTCCATGAAGGATACACTTGAAGAATAATACTAAAGTTTAGGAAGTTGATTTCTAATTTCTTCTAAGGTGGGAGATTACTGCCCGTAAATTTGTAAACATATTTTTGACAATTATGAAGACGTTGATTTTTTTTTTCATGTGATTTGGAAAATTTAAGAAATGTAAACATTACGCAAACTGTCGGCTATTTCTGTTTGACTTTGCCTGCGTCGCAGGTGTTTTGAGTGATTTTATTGACCGATCTCATCGACGCTTTTTATTTTTAATTTACAATAACTTGTCTGCACCTCTTTTTTGTTTCTTTTCTCGCTAAAACTGTAAATTCGCGTACCATTTCCGCGATAACATTCCCCTGTTCGACCATTTTCCCTTCGAGGCACATTGTGCGATTGCGCATTGGGAACTGAAGAGTAAAGGTCATATGAATAAGGGTTGGGCTTAACATCAAATTATTATCTGTAGATAATAAATAAATGTAGGTGTTAAACGTTAAAAAGCTTCTAAATGCTTAATGGAACGTAACCAGTAATTGTTTTAATCATAATTATTTTACTTTTTGTACAAAATCCGGCATATAGATTAAAAAAGTAATATTAATGAAAATCGTAGCTACTATCTGTTTAAGATTTTAAAATTTTGGTAACGGTTTGATTTGTCCTAGTTCAGTTTTATAGAGTTCAGATATATTGATTGCATTCATGCGTTCATGCAATCACAAACATTATGTTGCTGGCTTCATATATAGATACTTTATTACTACTTTTTTTATTAACAAAACCATCATGACCATAGTGCATTAGTTTAGTTTAAACATATTTATTTATAGTGGATTGGGAAACAAGTTTTGCAACTTATATTAATCCCTTTTCACTTTGCAGGTGCGAGTGCTGCCTTGTAGCGGCATTAGCTTGCTCTTTTTTTAAATCTACAAGGGTGTCTTTAACATGCAAGAGATATGGCTCTCTCTTAAAACTGGTCAGCCATTTATCGTCCCCTTCCGACGGACTATCATCGTTTCCTCAAGACTATACTTGCAAATGGTGTCAATGGAGAGACGAAAATTCAGTCCCTAAAATTTTCATTCCAGACTGGAATCGAACCAGGAACCTTTGTGTTAGTAGTCCACTAACCACTTCACCACAGCTCTCAACCATTGAGCACATCAATCATTCTTCACATCTGATCCTTGATCATTTCAAGAAATTTATCGGTGAAATATATATACTCAGATATTCTCAAGTTACAAAATGATGTGTATGTGTATAACCATAATCATAACAAAAATTACATAAATACTGTATGTTGAATTAATCTAGTACATGTTGTATGTTCTAAACATATTAAGGATGTAATTCTTAAGATAATATGTTAGATTTGAGTTATCTTCCTTGGTTCAAAATTGTAGTTCCAATTCATAATATTTCTTTCAATTCTAAATACAGAGCAATGTTAAATTTTATGTGTCTAGGACAACAACAAAAATGCAATATTGACCCTTTAGAGCTTACAAGCACTTTAATTATCAGACTCCTGTCTGTTAACTAATTTAATTGTGTGTTTTGAAAAATGAAATAACAAAAATACCAAACCCTTAAGAAAATTCTAAACAGAAAGTCCCTGTTACAACTGGCAAAATCAGATGCACAGACACATCAATTGTATGAAAAACAGCTGTCTTATTCCTTACCTGGAACATGCATTTCATTATGTTACAGCTAGCTATAAAACCCTTTGAATCCACCATTTACTACTGTGTAACATTATGTAATTTTTGTGAATTTGCCTGTTTTAATATGTAACAAGAAAACAAGTTTGGTGACACAATTTTTCTTTTTTTTCTCTGAAAGCATGTTATAAGAGTTATCTTCTCACATTTTATCTTAAAATTCTATCATGTAGTTTTTTTTTATCACACCAAATTTGATTTTCCATGCACAAACTATACAAAATCTTACAATTTTGCACAACCTGTAGCATGACCAATTATTAAAAAATTCTATGGATTTTAATTAAGACAGCTCAGCCACCTTAATTTATAATAGGTTCTTTTTTTCGTCATAACTAAAAAGTTCAAGTAGCCTCTAATGAATAATGAATTTTATTTCATGTTAGCTTAGTACGAATAGAAATTGTATTAGTATATGGGAATGAACATCTACAATAACTCCTCATTAGTCCTTTCTGAATTCAAAGTTTGTTCTTAACCAATGAAAAGCTTCAATTGATTGAAGGAGAAGAAAGAACAAATGCAAGACCCCCAGCAGAGGGAGCCGGAGAGGTAAGTTGTTAATTATCTTGTCTGACTTTTGTAGAAGAGATCCTTAGAGATTGCATAAAAACAAATAGTTATCCCACAGGCGAAATTTGTTTACACTTTCTTCCTATAAGTTTAGCAGAATCAAAAAAGTAGTACATTTCCCTGTCACTGACAGTTGATTTTAAAAACATAGCCTTGCTAAAACTGAAGAAAAATATTTATGACAGTATTTTCTAGTCCACAAAATGTAGGTTCCTGTTGCTTTATTTAAAGTTTTTACTTATTCCTTTGCAGATTAATTCTGCACGTGAACATGGTGAAAACATTTGTCTCATCTTTGCATAGAAATGAAGACAGTTCTATATACATGATATATTTATAAGACCTAAACAAATACATTATACACATGTATTGCCTTGGGTATAACGCTGAATGCACAAAGTTTCTAGTAACTAAAAATACCTGCTACACACATCAACCAATCAGGATGATAGATACTCTTAATTCTGAATAGCATTTTTGATATCTTCTTAAAATGGCTGCTCCTATTATATTGATTGTAACCTAGAGGCTGTTCTTGGTTAATCAATTTATAGGCATCATTCTGGTTCATTAATATCATGATGGTTCCATAAAAGAAGGACATATTGTCTTTTCTCATCTCTTGAGACTTCAAATGAAGTCATCATAACAATAGCAGTAGCCATTTTAATGCACCAGATGCAGATTGCAACAATTAATGTGTTTTTACGGCTAAAATACTATCAAATTCAAAACCATATACCAACGTTGAGAAGCATAACCTTGACAAAAATCTATTTATAACAGTGGTAGTTCTAAGGTTCCCCTCTATCATGTCTATTACTTAAAAAAGCACTAATAGGTAATTTCCTCTCAAAGGTATCAGTATGCTAAAGCTAAAAGGCTCAGCTGTTGTTGACTGAAGTAAATAATGTTAGGATGGGTATATTATACATACATGTCCGCAGCATGTGAAAGGGCCTTTTTGTTTAAGTTTGAAAAATTAGTTCCAAGTTATCCTTAATCTGTGCAACAGCTTTTGACAATGTACATGAACAATGAACTTCTGTAATCCATTATAAGTACTATGATTAATTGTAAAATGTTCTTTTAGATTTAACTACAATTATAAATAAAGGTTCAGTGATACATGTGATTGCAACTAATAATCACAATGATGTTTAAGAACGATTTATAATTCAATTAAGGCACAAACTTAACAATGAAGGATATTGCAATCAATATTAGTACTGCAAATTCAGATATTATTGCTTGCATTTTTAATTGCAAATTTTGAAAAACTAACAAAAATGTGAGATTAATTATTGAGATCCAAGGAAAATCTTCTAACATATACAAAAGTATATGAGTTGTATATCAGAATATGAGTTCTTGATATTGCAATACTCAAGTAGTCACAATATTCACATTATTAAATCTCCCATTAATTTCTGAATTTACAGTTATCAATTTGATTTTATTTTTCACAGGCTGCTATGGAAACTGAAGGTGAAGGTGAGGCTCGTGGTGAAGGTGAAGGTCAAGATCCACAACCAGCAGAACCTCAAGCTGATGAGAGAATGGATCAATAATTCTGATCTGACATTGACATTAAATCTCAACTCATCCATTCATCTTCATGTTGAAATATGCTTGAAGAAATTCATCACCAGAATTAGTGCTACTTTGACATTACAGTTATTCTGCACATGTAATGCACATTTACTGCACGTGTACTGTTAACTGTTAATAAATCAGTTTTATTTACATTTACTTTTTGTTTCATTTATTTTTCATTCAGGAATTTTGCATATGTTTAGGTCATTTTTCAGAAATATTAACCTTGTCTGAATGGTGATGAAAAACCACTTAGTCTTATGATTGACATTGAGATATGATCAAATGGGACTATGATAAATTAATTCCACTGCTTTTAAAAATTAAAAGATAAATGAAGCTAGTAGATGCTTTATTATCTAGCACCAGTTTTCTGAGTAATTGCTAGGTCAATTATATAGATATAAGAAAATGTGGTATGAGTGCTAGCCTAATGAGACAACTCTCCATCCATGTCACAATTTATAAAAAAGCCATTATAGGTCAAAGTATATCTGGTATGAAAATTGTGTTATAAAGTTCAAGTTTATTTATTATATACATCATATACACAGATTGAAAGTTTTACATGTCAGTTTAACAAGAATCATCTGTCCTTGACCTAATCAAGCTTTATAGCTCTTCAATCAGTTTTAAGTTTTAGTGATGAAATAAGGTTATTGTCTTGCCTTTACTGTGTCAAACAGCAGGCATATGTATGCTGTTCCTACAGCTGTGACAGTGTCAACAATTTGTTCAAGTTTGTGTGTCAAGGGTCAATTATTGTAATTAATAGGTCATTTCTATTTTGTGAGTAGAATGAGTGAATGGTGTTCAAACAGTTTGTTTTTCAATGATTTGAGCACACTGAGTGTGATGGGCCATGTGAACTAATGCTATATCTTGAAGTTTCTCATTTTTGGATTAATTAAGAATTGAATGCTCTTTTTTGTAAATTTATTGGGGTGTAAAAGCGTTGACCAAAGTACATTTTGTATGAAGCCCGGAAGTGCTTCATTCTAAAAATGTGCGCACGGTCAACGCTTTTACAACCCTATAAAGTTACAAAAAAAAGCATTCAATACTTATAATTACATTTTTACCTATAGGATCATGAAAACACGCCTTTTATCAAGTTTTTATTTCATTTATCTGTGCACTTTATTGTGGGACCTCGTGTCATGATGAATGAAAAGTTGCATTGTGTAATGCAATTGATTAAGGAATATCACTAGATTGCTAGTTAGCCAATCAGAATAACGTATTATAATGAAACATACATCTTATGTAATTATTTTGATGTATTAAATACCAGAATAGAAATTTAATCGATTTACATACATGTATAATCAAAACAAGATTTATTCTTCTTTAACTATTTTTTGTTTTATTTTTATCAGTCATTTCCCGGATTCCCATTTAAATAATCATCTATTTGGAGACCTCCTTAATAAAGTTCGGAAATAATACTACATCGATTTAAAAAATCTTACTGACTGCACGAGCTTATAGCCTTTAGAATAACTGTAAGTACGACGAAAAAGGAAAGACAGCTGATCATGACTAGCTGGTGTAAAACTTTGATTTTCGTGTATCGATTGATACTTGTAATTCGTAAAATATATTTATAATAAAAACACCGGCGATTTTCATAAAAATTTCAGACATGAAAATAGAAAGGCAATAACTCTAGTGTCAACAAATTTAAAAAAAAATAATCAATAGGAATCGAAATATGATCACGGCGTTATAAATATTGTATTAAAAGAAACCAATTGTTTCAAAGAGATTAACGGGAAATATGTCAAAATAGAAAGCACGAGTGATCTGTCTGACCAAAATGTTTTACTGGCGAGAAATGATTGACAGGTGTGAATAGACGTAGAGGCTCCGACGGGTAAAGTTGTATCAAAAGGAAAATAAGTTTATCCACAATGCCTTTACATATTTTATATACGATATGTTGGCCTTATACTTAAAATTGTGTTTCTAATAATAACATATAAAGGAACAGGACGTTAAAAGGGGGAAATATTATAACCATCAACGAAAACTCGTATAATTTACGGGATTGATGTCTCATCAATTTGATTTAAACAGTCTTGGTTGTTATTATTTTGAATTAGATGAAATATTTACGGTTTACAAATACAAATACAAAATAGTTTATTGGCACAAAACTATTTCAATAATTGGCAACACAATATATTGTTAAAAATCGTCTTTATTTCATTTTCAAGTTATAAAAAAATTAAAATCCCATATTCATGATATTTAATCTTTAATCTTTAATTTTAATTCTTTCTTTTTGAATACAAAACAATATTTTACATTTATCTATCCTCCATAAAAACTAATATATCTGCACAGGTAAAATTTAGTTCTAATCAAGCTGGTACAGATTGATTTACGACCTTCCACTTGGATATTGCACAGGTTAATATAACAGCAGGTGTTTATTACACTGGGACAATTGTCCGACCAGTCTGACATCTAGACGGATTAAGACATCCACAAAAATAAGTCTCTACCCGTACTGTAATCTAAATATAATGTTTGCACAGTTAATGATGCAATGGTGCCGTCCTTTTTTCCTCGAAGGTCACCTACCGAATTAGACTTATCACCAGGTTTGTACTTACACGAGCAACACGATTGTTGCCACACATGCAGCAGGATCTTATGTCACTACCTTGGCACCTTGTACCTCTATGTTTTGGAGGGGTTCATGTTGCATTTTAGTTTCTATGTTGTGTACTGTTGTTTTTCTGTTTGTCTTTTTTTTCTCTTTTTTGCCATGTTGTTTCTTGATTTATTGTGGACTGGAGAGTTTGAATATTCCTTTTGTATTCATTTCATTAACATTAATAACAATAACAACAAACTATTTGGTATCGTGTCATCTGAATACATATAAAACACACACATGAGACAATCAAAGTCAGATATATTTTATAAACAAATTATTCATATGTAAAACCATAGCAAAACCAAGCAAAGCACTATCCATGAATTCGTTTTTCTTTGTCTCTCTAAACGCAGAATTGGGGCACATTTTAGTTTGAAACAAATCTCGAAGTTTTCTACATAATGTAATAAAGATGGCATCCTTATCGTTGTACACAGTTTGATCATGTAATTTATAGACAGATTATTAAGATTGTCCATATCGACATTCATACAATAAAAATACAAAACACGATTTCTAAAAAAAATATACAATATAAAAAGGCAAGCCGTTTTACTATTTATTATAACTTCAAGATATCTCATATACTTAACAGTTTATTAAGATGTAGACATCTTATAAAATATATGATATGTATTAAAATATATAAAAGATATCTTCAAAATTATAGAAGATATATTAAAAACTATATAAGAAATCTTATACTAAATATTTGACACCGTGTATAATTATCTTTTTAAGATATCGTGTAAAAATAGATTATATCAGATTTGTTATATAATATAATTAAATATGAAATATCTTAAATATTGCATGAGATATTTTGAAGTTAAAATACATATTAAAACTGAGTGTCATATAATATGAACCTTCAACGGTAGATTTAGAAGCAAAACATAAACATTTTTATCTTATTGCATTAAAGGTCCGGTTTCTATTATTTACAGTACATTTTTGAAAAGCAAACCAAATGTTATATTTTGCCTTACTCCACTATATTAATCTTTATCAGTTTGTTAATACCTTTTTTTATTCGTATTTTTAATTTTTATTACAAACATTGTACGGGTATATCTTGATAAGCAACAATGTCAGAAGATCAAGTTTAACATTTTTGATGAGCCACTTCCTTCTGTATCATGTCTATTAGTTGATTTTGAAGATATTAAGACATGACTTATAAATAGTTTTTGGGTAAACTAGATTAATCCATACATTGTCATTAGATTTCCATTCTAAAGCCACAGCAGCACCTCCCGGGGCCCAGTTTTCTTGTGTATAACCTAGAGCGAATTGTCAATGAAAAGCGGCCGAATTTCTCATAATCTCAAGTCTTGGATGATCGTTAGTAGAAATAAGTGTTACCATAATGAAATAATACCCAGGAACTTGACAGGTAAATTTCCCTGTAGATTTAAATGATGATAGGTCAGACACGCCAATGGATGTTTTAATGTCAGGAAATTTAAGTGATCCGACAGAAGCAGTACTACTACCAACAGTACAACCAGTTACCACAACTGAAAAAAATAATAACATCGATTATTAAAACCATCGGATCCGAATTTTAATCTACAGCTTAAAGTTTCGGCTTAATTTTCATATTCATTGCTCGTCTGCATTTTTAAATGTTAAGATGTTGACCTCATTTTCTTATATCTTTTATTTTTAAACATGGCCGTTTAGGCTGGCTAAATCAGTATGTTAAAACTCAATGTACATTATATTTTATATATATTCAGGTTTCACTCTAATTAGCCAATTTTTCATTCATTCATTTATTAATTGAAGTACATAGGCAAACTCTATCGTCAATTTGATTTGACATATTTCAATAGAACAATAACTAGTTTGTTTTAGTAACACAAAGCACAGCTTATCTACGACAATTTGACAGAATTATTTTAAACGTTGGACTGTATGTCTTCATATGTAGACTACGTTCATAGATAAGGTATATATTGTAATGTAATAATCTTGTGATTTTATCAGAAATTGTGAATACTGTTTTTGATTCTTTGTAATATAATGACACTACATGAACGCATCTGACATTCAGAATATTTGAAGTTAATACACACTTGTTGTACATGGGATTGTTTTAAACATGTGAATTTAGCTTTATTGGTTTACCTCCAGTACAATTTCACCAATATTAACGTTTTATGATATGTTAATTAGCGTCTTCTTCATGTTCTTATGTGTAACACATTTAAACCTTCTGCATTCATATGAGTGGATAATTCAATACTTCCATTATATGTTCGTAGAAAATATGACGTCGTAATTAACAGGCTTTAACAGATTTATAGCTTGGTTTAATATAACGATGATAGTAAACAGTATGTAATACCGCAGATTATTACCAATCACATAAAATAACATTTCCTAAAAGGCCTAGGGAAGTAGCACAATATCTCCAATAAAAGTCAAAAAGTATATAGAAACCATATATTTTTCTAAATCAGTATAAAGAAACCAGTGATTGGACGCCAATAGTAACTTTGAGTCAACCAAACGTAGCTCTTTAACCATTGTTCAGAAATGCATCGTGGAAAGACCTTTAATGGTGCTCTATACAATTGTTTTTTTTTTCATTTTAAAATTGCTTTGTTTTATAATTACCATGCTATTATGGTTCAACGGGTAATTTTAAAATATACATTATATAGACCCATATATAGATCAGGCCGTTAGCTTTCCTGTTTGTATTGTTTTACATTTTTAATTTTTGAGCTTTTTATAGTTGACTATGTGTTGTGTGTTTTGCTCATTGTTGAAGACCGTACTGTGACCTATAAATATCAATTTCCATGTCAGTTGGTCTCTGGTGGAGAGTTGTCTCATTTGAAATATTACCAAATTTTCTTATATTAATAAATATTCCTTTCTTTTTACAATCAGAAAAATCCAAACCTAAAAAATATATATGTTATTTATTCTAAATTAACACGTATATGTTATTTATTCTAATTTAACAGTTAACTAATACATAAACTAAAACATTTATGCAAACCCAAACACTAAATTTTTTTATGAATAATTGCTACCTGTTTGTATATTTGAAATAATCTCCTGTAACGTCTTGTTAGAGTTAACTTTAAAGTTTTCAACTATCTGATCATACGAGGAATTGAATCTTTTCTGTTCTTTGTCAAAAGACAACTGCATTGCTTCTTTAACATTTTCTCTTTTCTTTTCAGCTTCAGTGAACACATCGATTTTCGAAGCGAGCGATTCAAACAAAGTATTCATCTGGTCTCCATAAACACCAGTTTCGTTGTCGACTTGGGTTTTAAAATGTTCTACAGGTTCTTGATACGATTTATTGAATCTCGTCTGATCCCGTATCTGAGCATCTTGTACTGATTGAACAAGTGTCTCCGTTTGTTTCTTGATATTGTTTATTTCATCGAACCTAGCAGGAATTGACTTTTCCCTAATGTCCATTTTGTCTTCAAATATTTGCATCTTATGTTCCAGTCGCACAAGTTTTTCAAGTACTTTTTCTTCAAAACGAAATTTCGAACAGGAAAGTGAAGTTTCGAATTCTGACCCAATCGAACTTGATGAAGGCCGAACAAACGATAAGGTAAGCAAAATAATCAGGTTTCGAACGATATCTATATTTCCTACACTTCTTTTATTTCCTATTACAAAATATCTGTTTAAATCTCGTTTATATAGCTGACAAAGCTATTATACGATAATTGTAGCAATAGCTGGTGCCGTTAGCTCTATCCCTTCTTTATTGATAGCAATTTAACAACGCTTGTTATTGATGAACTACATCCCTTTGAACGTTATTCGTATTATATCTTTTATCTTATATACTTCAAATCGGTTTAGAGTTAACCAACGACCAAAAATTATAATTTGTACCCAAGATATATCAAAATAATCCGTTTGCACGTGATTATCTTATCTCTATTATACATTAGAGATGATTGTTTACATATATTAATTGTTTCTATTTGAAACACATGTTGTTGTTTTTATATTAATTTTTCGATGTTTCTCATTTGTTAGAACCACGAATTTAAAGAAATAATGTGTTGGAATAAATGTATTTAATTTTTTTACACTAGAAGTAACATGTTCACATGTATCAAATATTTAGTGAATATTCATGACGATGCAACATTAACAAAGATTGTCAGTTCTGGTGGTACTAAAAAGTAAAATCACAAAAATACTGAACTTAGAGGAAAATCAATTCGGAAAGTACATAATCACATGGAAAAATCATATAACAATACGTATACTAAGTGTAACAGTTTTATGATGGGTTTGGTAATAAAATAAAACTTGCAATATGACTCAGATTACACTTTAAATTAAAGCATGAGATTTTTGTGCAAAGTATGTAGCAATCTCCTATCATTTATAATCTTATTTGGAACTACTAGTATAGCATCAATCAGTCGTCTATAAAACTCACGGATGTTTCTATTTTTAATTTAATTTTTAGGTTGCTACATTTCTTTATCTAAATCAAAATGGTTGATGTAAACAGTATGAAGTGCGTTTTTTTTAGATACATCACCAGTGCTAACAACCATTATT
The DNA here is from genome assembly GCA_037788925.1 of Mytilus galloprovincialis. Lineage (NCBI taxonomy): Eukaryota > Metazoa > Mollusca > Bivalvia > Mytilida > Mytilidae > Mytilus > Mytilus galloprovincialis. The sequence continues at coordinate 36,927,658 of CM075340.1, forward strand.
TGTCCCTTTTCACAACATCAAATCGTCAGTCTATTATTTTCATTTCTAATCATTATAATTTGTAGTTATTAACACAATACAACGAAAAGTTGAAAATTGTAAAACATGTCAATATTTCAGGCATTTCCTAATTTGAAGCATTATCGATGGTAAAATAAACTTTTTCCGACAAATGCAATGTATTTTATAAAATGTCTGAAATCATTTAACTAAATGTAAAATGAACAAAAAACTCAGCCATTTATCGGACAACAAAGCTGTCTTTCTTATAGTGATAATTGAGTTTGTTTTTGTTTTAAGCATTCATTTAAAGAAAATAATATTTAAAACAAAAGATTACAGAATAATTTAAAATTCCCACAATCATCGAACTCGATACTCATTTTTCATATTACGTTTGGATGAAATAATATCATGTTACTCATATTTTTATATATATTTCATATACATTTGACGTAACATATTTCAAATTATTGCAATCAGTACGAGTTTTCGTTATGTGGAACCCCTCTATCTATACAGCAGGGACTTGCTTCTCACAAAAGATAAGTTGTTTTTTTAATTTCAAAGATCGAAACTGCCAAAGTCAGCATCTTATAGCATATACTAATACAAAACATTACATGTTTGTAACAGTCATTTGATATAACACTATTATCAGTGTAGAAATAACTTTAAGTCATCTTAACCTTCCCTTCAAAGATAATATTTTTCAATTTTGATGGTATCTTTGCAACGAGGACAGGTGATAAACACGGGAATATGTATGACTTGGTGCTTACTTTCCACCTGCCTGTCGATACTTTTGGCGTGGCACAAGTCATGTCTTTTAACTGTCCATGACGTTAAAATACTAAATACCTAGGATGTGTTTTAGTTGATTGTAATCTTTGATGCATGCTTCTGTCATTAATGTTTATGGCTTTTAACTAGCTTTCAGCAACTGCGAGTTCTCTTAAATCGTATGTTGGTGTTAATTTGACCTATTGATACCATTTGTAATGCGTTTTTTGTTATTTAATGTTTACTTGTTTTGTGTTATATCTCGTCTCGTTATTCAATATATACCAGCTTTGATAAGAGTTTGCTACGACTATATATTTTCACATCTGTTCTCGTACTATGAACAACAAAATTATTTATTATGTAAAAGATATTTCCGTTCTCAATTGCTGTATACCTTACAACAAAATTATTTTCATTTACCTGTGTACATTGTTCTATTTGCCGGCATTTTGTTAGAATTAAAGTTATAGTTATCGGTCTGAAATTGTCTATTATCTCACCCTTTATTTTATTGATTTTGTATTTACATTGTGTCATAAACCAAATTCATTCATTCAGTGTATGCTTACTTGTTTGTGTTAATGTGTCTTTTGATTAAGTTAAGCCATTTCAATTGATATTTTATAGTGTGTCTTTCTATGTTTTGTAAAGTACCCGCAGCATTTATTTGCATCTGTCCTAAGTCACGAACTTAATGTTCATGAAGTGGCTGTCGTTTGCTGATGTGGTTCATAAGTGTTAAAGGGAAATTCCGCGATTTTTTACTTATCATCTAATTATGTTCATCTTAACATAAAAAACACATTTGCAAAGTTTTAAATTTATATTCCTTCTAATAACGGAGAAAATCAAGTATTTGTAACTTTTTTGGTTGAATTCTCGAGTGGGTCGTGACGTATTAGCCCGATTTATTGAATTCTGGGAAAAAATAAAATCTGTTTAACTCTTATAGCTTATCGACAATATACGTAATTAAAAGCGCACAGCTGACGAATGGTCGTAGTTATTAACCACAATATAATAATGAACGAAAATGAATATGCATATACCGTTTTGTATTCATTGAATTAAACTCCTATAAAATTATATGTCTCTGTCTCTAGTAAATGTTTTTGAATAAATTTAATTAATTATTGTTGAGATTTTATTAATAAAATATTTATTGAACATTTTTACTATTTACTTGTCTATTTACCGTTATTGTTTTGATAATCATTTCAATGCAACTAATGTGTGAGCAGAGTGTGTATATTATTTTGTAAAGGTCACTGTATATTTCTCGGCTTGAGGTCAATTCGTTTACCTTGTAGCTATTTAGCCGCAGGTGTGAGTTCAAGCGTACACAGGTATAAATGTTGTTATTTGGAAAGGATATACAGAAAGGATTAGAAAGAGTATGATGTCACGATGTTAATACACTAAGATTTAATACACGATGAGAATAAAGATTCAATAATTAAATTGTGTAAATTAATTGAAAATAAAATTCAGATTCGTAAATCCGAAAATGTATAAAAATAAAAAGAAACAATTTTTGATTACTTTCTTAGCGGCAATCGGCGTAAAGATTCAAATATGAAGTAAAAAATAGTAGTTTTAATCTTTAATAAAAACTAAATGCAATATTACCCAATTTGATATACCATTGTACATCTGTTTGATATCATTGACTTTACCGGAATTTCTTAACTTGTATTCAAATCTGGCTGTGTTTAAATGCTAATGAAACTATTGCAATTTTAAAGTTTTTAATTGACAAAAAAATACAACATACATGGTTTTTTTTGTTTCTTTTTAACATTTTATTCTTACATAATTAAATTCATTTGACAATCATTTACACGAACTTTTTGTGAAAAAATACCAATTATCTAAGCTAAGGCATTATTTTTTTTTTAAGGATTTTTGAGGATTTTTTTTTTAATTCTATGATAATAGTTGTGCAATGTTGAACATGATAGCCGTCATTAATCCAAATAAGTAATACAGTAGTTGTAATAAAAGTTATATTTTAGTCATGCATAACTGATATTGACGAATTTAGAATAGTTCATCCATACATCGTTGTTCTTAAAACAATCATTATTAGTATACATGTAAGTTTCCTGACGTATAAGAGCCATTGAGGATGAGCTCCAGAGAAAGCAGACTAGTAGCGTTTCGTTCGTTTGTTTGTTGGGAAAGGAGAGGAAATGCAACCGCTTGTACAGATAAACAACAGAATTACCATACAAGCATTTATAGTCAACACAATCAGAAACAGTTCCCATCGTTAGACGGGGAATATGAAGGCTTTCAAGAATGAACAAGTGACATGTCTAACTCGAACAGTTAGAAAACGGACTATCGACATCGACCGCTTGTTCTTGATAGTTGAAATTGTATGCACATATACGTATACGTTTATGATAGTGATGAGTTCTTGTGTCTGACAAAAACTAAATTCCTTCATGGTTATATCTTGCCATACGTTTATATTGGTTTGTAAGGTGATTACTCAAAATCGTTATTTGAAAATCCTGTTTGTGAGATGTATATTCATTTCAATACAGAAATTTCGTCTATATATTTCACAAGTGTATAACACGGAGAAGCTCTGAAGGTCCATTATTCCCATTTTGTTTGGGTGTGAACCATCGATGTTGACAGCAATATCAAAGAATAAGATGATGATGGTAGAAAGAACTATGGGCGTCATGTGGCAAATATTACATGCATATCGGACAATGAGTTGTCAATCTGTATGAAAAGATTTCCAATACAACCATATTATTGAGAAGGAATGTTTACATGCTATACTCTCGTACTAGTATTACAGGGTTCTTGTGGCGTTCACCTTAGACACACATCTTTTTAACGATGTTTAAAAAAAAGACAGAACCAATTTAATGTCATATTTCCCTATTTTTTTTTAAATATAACTAAAAGTCTTTCATCTGACAAGAATACCCCTATTTAGCGGACAAGTAATTTTTTCTTTTTTCTGTTATTGAATACCAAGAAAAAAAATAAATCCCGAAATTAATTTGAAACTTTGATACTCAAAAGTTTCCCAGCAAAATATTCACATCCCTTCGGGATAATTAGTGTTCGTCCAGTGGCATATATAACAATTGTGATGACGAATTCCTTCCTTTGTTCGAGAACAATCTTATTGAAATATAAATCTGTGATTTTACTATGTCCACAACTTCAATGTACCAAAGCAAAAGTTATACATCGACCTGTATTTAAATCAAATTGGTTCTCTTCTTGTTCTTCTGGTATGCAATAGTCTATCGACATTCGATGATTACATACTGTTGGCATACGTGGACTAGTCTATTTACAACACTTTTACCCCTATTTATTCAAAATATATGTTTTTTTCTTATGTTCAATGTATACATGTATATATTTTAAATTGCGCTATAGTTCCGTAACTTTCTATCCAGTCGTATAAACGAATCGTCGGCAAGTGCGTACATATTTTTAAATCAATATTTCTGGTATGTTCCAATCTGTCCTTCACTTTTGACAATGAGTATATATTACATTTTACCAAATTCACCCTGGGAAAAATATTTAAATAGATTTTAATTTCATCAAATCTTATTTTTTGGGTATTATTTATATTTTTATGAATAATATTCTTTACACCAGAAATGTTATTTATAAACAAGCGTATGAGTTTGGTAATGACAAGTAAGACAGAGTTGTATATTATACATCTGATAGTTCAAAATGGAAAGTTAAATGTTATCAGCCGTGTACACTGATCAATACCTGCAGAAGTGAAACGATGCGTGAACTTGCAAGACCGACAGGAAATCGCTTGAATACCTGGACGTGTCACCTCACACCCCTCACAATACCTTTGGAAGTAATACCTTTAGCCATGCTGGAAATTAGAAGAGGGAAGATAAAAATTTATTTGAAAACGGTTTATTACTTTAAAGAATTATGAACAAATTAGATTTTCGAAAACAATTTTCACGGAACACTTATTTATGATTTCAACTTTGACTTTTCACCTAATTTCAATATCAAGTTTAAAAACAACAGACCATGGTTAGTTAGTCGGATAAAACAACCGTACGATTGACAAGATATCGACACGCAATTACGACTACATCGGTTACTGTAGTTTTGTTTCTTTGTGGTTTATAGACATATCGTTTCATTAATCGGGAAAGAAGGACAAAATGGCGGAACTCAGAGAATTAATACTCTAAATTTAAAATCGATGGTGATCGCTTATCTAGCGGAATAAAACTTTAATATCTATGAATTTGAGCATTTTTATACAGAATGAACATAATATCAATTTTTGATTTTTTTGCGAAGTTTCCCTTTAACGTTTGTTATATGGATTAGACCTTCGGTTTTCTGTTTGAATGGTTTACAATAGACATTTTGGGCCCTTTATATACATGTTGTTTGGTATTATCCTAGACTCAGTATTGAAGACCGTACGTTGACCTATAATGTTTTACTTTTACATATTGTGATTTGGATGGAGAGCTGTCTTATTGGCACTCATACAGCATCTTTTTGTATCTATAATGAAATAACAGCAAAGAGAATATGATTTATTCATGCTTACAAACAATATAAACTCGCCAAAACGGTATGTGACTGTCCCTTGTAACATGTGTTAGGAGTCTAGCTGCAATTCAATGTTCTTTTAGGGTGCTTATTTACATCCTGTGTTCATTCTTTTATACATGTAATTTTGACCATAAATTATTTGTTTTTTCTTGTTAAAATTGTTTTTGATTCTGTCATGTCGAAGCTTTTAGTATATCTATATAGTATGAATATAAACAACGTTTGTTGTCTTTAGATTACCGTTCTGTTGATACAAAGCGTTGATTTTCTCTTTTGAATATTTTGTCATCACAAGGCCTTTTATAGATAACTAAAAGGTACACGTTTTGATCATTTTCGGAAGCCGTAGTTGTAATTTGTCTCGATTATTTTTCTATGGTCGGTTGTAATTAGTTATCTTATTGACAATATCATATCTCATTATTTCGTATAAAAAAAGCTTAACCGTTTTCCAGGTTAGTCAGTGTTATTACAAACAAATTCGTATAAGTGTTTAAAATTTGTACATGCGATTTCAAAAGCTTCAAAACATACTAGATGTGCACGCTTCCACTCTTAGTCTATGTGATCCTATATCCAGAAAAGGTATCATATTTTCCACTGTCACTATAAATTTTATAACCTCCAGAACTCTCGATTTGTACTTTATCTCCTTTCTGTAGATTGAATACAATATCAAATGTTCCTGTCTTATAACCATCGCCATGAAGGTAACTTCTTGTCATTCGCAATCCGTTGAGAGTAAGCCACAATGAAAGATCTTTTTTGTCAGATGACATCAAAACAGCAGTAAAATGATGAAGACCCGGATGTGGAGCTTTGAATACACCAGTACTCGGTTCATATCCATTCCCGACATTGGTCCATACTCCATCAAATATCACCTTTTCACCGCTTGACAATGTTTGTGAAGTTGACCGGTAAGCTGAGAACGCAACTGTTTCTCTTTTCGCCGACATCTCGTTGAAATCTGAATATTAAAGGAAATATGTAGTTTTGATTGTGTTATAAGAAAAGCTATAATACGGCCATTTAAAATGAAATATGTATTACTTATGTGCTTTTTTTCTTCAAATATTTAATAACATAATATTGTAATGAAATCGTGTGATAGATATGATATGTGCAGCATTACTAAAATTGTGTTATTTAATTACTCATATATTTTCAATTTCATTATGCCTTTCGCGTGTTTGTTGTTGTGCCTTTTTCGTTTTGCTTATGATTTTCTTTGTCTGTTATATAGAAAACAGCATGAGAAAAATAAAACGAAATATAAAACTGTAAAAAAAAATTGATATGCAATAATTCTTTTAAGATTTACATATCTATAAATACTTGAATTGAATTGGATTGGTCAGTTTTTTTCCTTGATAAACATTTCGATTAACCATGTTTCAGAAACTTCTTTCGTAACCTTCACTGTGATCTATTTATGTGCAATACAGATGCATGCAGGCATCCGGGGATTTTAAGCAAATTGAGATTGAAAAAAACCCATAATAGTTGTTTCTATTATAATGCATATGACATAAATTATGAATTACTAATAATGCATAAAAAGCTTAAAAAATGTATGAAATTAAAGTTAAAAAATGTTTCTCGAAATTAATAAATGATTAATCAATTTTTTGTCATGGCAAAACACGACGTCATAGGAATAAAACTGATAATTCCCAAACTGAATTAAAGTCCAATAACCTCCTATCTGTAGATTTATAAAAAAAAACATATAATCTTTTTAATTCTAAAGCCACATATTCGTAATTTTTAATTGACAATTATTTTGTGTTATGTCTACTTTAATTACCATAAAATTATTCAAAATTGACATGTCGAAACTGAGGAGTAAGCCGTCATATTGACAAACATGTTTTTCCATAACATCGATTTGCAACGATCATTCATGAAATTTTATTTTAATTTAAATTTATACATTTTCAAATCTTATTTCTATTTTTTATCTATGTACTAGAATAGAAACTACTGTTATGTATTTGTTATTCAATTTCAATTGTCTTAAAATGCCAAGATCACTGCATCTATTTGTATCGCTCATGAAAGGTGACACAATTCTAACCGCTAATCCGTTTTATCATTGTATTAATTAGTATATAAAATAGTTGATTGATGCAAATTGTTATGTGCGTATCATCTATCCACTCTGAAGAAATTTCATTAAAAAAAATCGGTAAATAAATTATTAACATTCCGTCCAATGATTCTAGGTTAATGGAAGCAAAGTATTAACTAAATTCATCCGAAATAAACCTTACCTTTCTGTTGTTGTAAAATCAATTCCTGCAATGTCTTATTAGATTTCATTTTGAAGTTTTGCACTATTACACCATATGAAGTATTAAACCGTTTTTGTTCTTCTTGTAAATCACGCTGCATTGATTCAATTTTTTGTTCCCGTTCCTTTTCAGCTTCACTAAATGCCTGACTTTTCATAGACAAAGAATCAAACAAAGTGTCCATCTTTTCTCCATACAATTTTGTTTCGTTGTGTGATTGAATTTTAAATTTATCAACAATTTCCTGGTAAGAATCATTAATTCTCGTTTCAATCTGGAGCTGTTGATCGAGCATTGTTTCTGTTAAAGTTTCTGTTTCTTTTTCAATTTCGTTCATTTTTTCCAATTTATTTGTTAATGAACTTTCCATCATTTTTATCTCTTTCTCGAATAATTCCATTTTATGCTCCAATCGTACAAGTTTTTCCAGAACTTTTTCTTCAAAATGAAATTTTGAACAGGTCAACAATGATTCGGAATCCGAACCAATCGAACTTGTCAGTGTGGTTATAATTGATAAACTTAAAGACAACATTCGAAATGCAAACATTTTGACTGCTCATTGAAAGTTGTATGAACTTAATGAAAAATGTCATGTTATATATATATATATATATATATATATATATATATATATATATATATATATATATATATATATATATATATATATATATATATATGATACGGAACAGATTTTGATCACACTTTGTTATGATGATAATAGTTTCCTGTCATTTGTTTTTATTTTTAAGACAATTTCTGATAAAATCTGTTTCCTTTCATATATTGTTAACTGCATGCAACAGATTGAAGTTTGGTATTCATGTACCATTTGGAAACTATTATTAAATAAAAATTTGAAAAACATTTTGCAGGTTTAAACATGTTTGTTAGCGTCTAACCCTTCCATAACCGGGTACAGTGGTGTTACAGCACAATGCAACATAAGAATAAACTGTAGTAATCATTTAAAAAGGGCTCACCTCATTAAATCGAAACAATGCAGTCAAATATTCCTATATCAAAAAAGACCGGACTCGGTATGTAATTTGAACATTCCAAGAACAAAAGGACACAAGAATGTTTGTATATCGCAGGAAAAACTAATGGTTAGTTGTCTTATTTCCAATCATACCGCATATTTTGATAAAATGTCCTGTAAAAACAATAAAACACTTTTACTGAAGTTCCGTTTTTCTCACGAAATTCATATCAATGTTTAAATAGCAATGCATCTCAGGCTAATTATCACATCAATTTATAATTTGTGGCGTCTGTAAACTAATGCTTTCTGAGTGTGTAAGACTTGAACATCTATTTCACTTACTGGTGGCTCATTGCTCTTATTCTTCAGACGTTGTGCACGGTGTTGGTTCAATTTCCACTTACCTATAGAGAGAGCATTACCATATGCATTTCAGCTTTAATCTTGATAAAAAAAAATGAAATTTAGTAGTAAATATATTGTAATACATGTAGAAGTGAAAAACAACAATTTTAGTTTCAAATATCAACATAATGATATTCGATTTCAACTCTATTTTGTACCAATAGTCTAGTCAAAATAGCATTTGACCTAAAAAAACATTGCAACATAATGTTTTTTTGTATTTTTGATTCCAAATGGCTTTCTTGGTAACATACCAAAAGTCTACCAAGACAGTGGTTACGTGGATTTTTTTTGGGTGAAAAATGGCAAAATTTGTCAAAAATAGCGAAAAACATGAAAAACTAGGAAAAGCTTGTTAAACATTCATTTTTGATGATAATAATTTCTTTTTTTTAACAATAAAATTGATTCTTTATTGCACCTATTGCTGTTTAACAATTAAACTTGGTGTACAGCATTTCGTCAAGTTTCCCTGTTAAATTACCACTGAATACCCAGGGATAATATTCAGTAAAATTAACTAAAAAATTACATTGGTTTAATTAACACATTAAACTATTATTATAGTTGTTATAAATAGTCTTTGCTACTTCACAAAAAGTATTTTCAAATATATTCATAAAAAATATCTACATGAATAAATTTTGGGTTCTTTTATTATCTAATCAGAATTGCGGTTAAGTGACCTCGCACAACTTTTCTGTTCCTCGTGTTTGGACAATATTTTTTTAAGTGTTTCGAGAATTTGGATTATTAATTTTGATGTGGTTTTGAAAACTTGGAATAATATTCCGAAAAGGTAAGTTGGAGTGTAAATATATTTTTCATAGTTGCACTTTCAATCTTAATTAAATTTGTTATTGATTTGACCCAGATAAGAACCGTGTCATGACCTTTGCCTGCCAAAGTTTGTAAATTGATAATAATTTCAATAGTTTTACAACAGTTTATACAGTGTTTATTAAAGGAAATAATAAAAAAAATAGTTTTTTGTTTTATAAACAAGAAATTTTAGGTGAAAACATCCGATTTGTGTTGGAATTTGAGATTCACATAGCGTAAAGTGATTACCAAAAAAGATAGGAAAAATTTATAAAATGGTATTAGAAGTTCATTTTTTTTTCAATTTAGACAAAAACCGTTAGTTTAATCATTCCAAAACTTTACAGCAATTCATTATTGGGTAAATGATGATTTGGGGTAAAATATAGCAAAATTAATCAAAAATTGTTAAAAACTGGAAAACACCAATTTGGAGTTTAAACTGTTTTTGGATCACTTCAAAATAGAAAAATGGAAATCTTAATATAGTTATAATCTGATTAAACAAAATTCATTATAAGATAAATAGTACAATAACTTATTTTAGGTGAAAAAAGCTAAATTTGTCAAAAAATCGTCAAAAACTGGAAAACAACTACTATTCATATTTTTCAGAACCCAGTTTTGTCTACAGACACATCGTTTGGTGTCACAGTTTGGTTTACAGTTCATCTAATAATGTTAAGAAGCTTATAAGCTAGCTGCAGGTGGAAGTTCCATCAAAATTGGACAAAGTTTTCCATGTTTGATATCCCAACCATAGTCTGTAGGATGTGTGTCAACTTCATCTGATAATACTATCAGAATTGGGATTCTGACTGTTATCGGGTTTGTCGGATTCTGGGTTGGATGGTCTGCCGTTTGCCTGTTATGGTTGGACTTAACCAACAGCACACCTTACGGACGTATGGGTATGGGTAAGGGCCTGAAAACAGTTAAAACAAACACAGTGAATTTGGTTGTAGAACTTTTATCTTCTAAAGCGCATTCGATAACCATATAATTAACAACAATATCATAGTATGTAATACAAATAATAAAAACATATAATTCATATAATTTTCCAATATAAATGATCAAATAATATCTATAGTATACAAAATTTATGTAAATGCATGAGCATATGCATCTAAACTGACGAACACGTATGCTTATAATATTTCTTATAAATAAAAGCTTATTTAGCATGTGAATATATGAGCAAGATGCGTACTTAATCTTAAATATGCAAGCATAATGCGAGACCTACTATTCGAACATAACAGAGCATAAAGCACGTGCTGAACAGCATGAAATATTGAATATATAACTAATTTTATTTGATAATTGAAAATTAAGCTGAATAAAATAATTTTAGACAGCAGAGAAGATAATTCTGTTTTAATTGGTTATTACTTACTGACTTAAATAAAGAGTGAGCTATTTATACTGTAAATTTATGCTGTCTCTAGTCTGGTCAAAGGGTCAAAGTGTCCTACTTAATTCAACAATAAATGTTTGAAATTAGATAACATGTTTTCACGTGCAGAGAAATTTCACTTATAACCAATGCATGATTGAATTTAATCTTTCTTATTACTCAATGATCTTGCGGGTCAGCACGAGTTCACATGTAAGTGCATTGTGGTCACTTCCTTTTATCATCGGCATTTGATATGTTAACTTGTGATTCTTATCAAACAATTTGTTAACAATTATATGTGATTTGTTTGTATGTTGTGTTACAATTTATGACAAAAATCAGCAAAGACCCATCGAAACAACATCTTATAAACAAATTTAATAATACTTTTAGATATTTGGATGATATTTTGGCTCTCATTGATGACGACTTCAGTATGTATACTAAAGAAATTTATCCGGTTGAAATTACTTTAAATAAAGCTAATACTAAAAATGACCACTGCCCTTTCTTCAATCTTGATATCTATATCACTAACGGGAAGCTTTATACTAAAATTTATGATAAAAGAGATGATTTTTCATTTTCTATCGTTAATTATCCATTTTTAGATGGTAACGTTCCCTTGTCTCCATCTTAACGGTGTTTATATATCTCAACTTGTACGATTCGCTCGTGTATGTAACAATGTTTTAGATTTTAACGAGAGAAGTTTATGTATTACTGATATCACAAACTAGTCAAAACATTTACTAAATTTTATCATCGGTATAAGGATATCATTCGTAAATATAGCTCAACATGCAGACGTCTTATACGTTCAGGTATTTCTCGTCCAATTTTTTATGGAAATATTCTTTATAAAGCACAAAAATGTCAGAATTCAACTCGGAAACTAACAAAACCTTTAAATAGACTTATTTAGAATACCGAATATTAGGATATAGTTACGATACCGTTGTCAGGTCATTAAAGATTGCATATTTTGGAGTTAATATTGATTCACTTATAGGGTCTTTGCACAGGAACTAAACACATTTATTCAAAAACAAGTTGTTGGCATGACACGGGTTATGTTCTTCTCATTTATGTTATGATGGTATGATACTAAACCCCTAACGGGAAGGATTGTGCCTGATATTCATATGATGAAATCATAATCTTTCAATCAGTTTAATTGAAGTCTGGAGCTGGCATGTCAGTTTACTGCTAGTAGTCTGTTGTTATTGATGTATTATTGTCATTTTCTTTGGGTACATCTTCTGACATCAGACTCGGACTTCTCTTGAACTGAATTTTAATTTGCGTATTGTTATGAGTTTACTTTCTACATTGGCTAGAGGTATAGGGGGAGGGTTGAGATCTCATAAACATGTTTAACCCCGCCGCATTTTTGCGCCTGTCCCAAGGCAGGAGCCTCTGGCCTTTGTTAGTCTTGTATTATTTTTAACTTTAGTTTCTTGTGTACAATTTGGTGTTTAGTAAGGCGTTCATTATCACTGAACTAGTATATATTTGTTTAGGGGTCAGCTGTAGGACGCCTCCGGGTGCGGGAATTTCTCGCTACATTGAAGACCTGTTGGTGACCTTCTGCTGTTGTCTTTTCTATGGTCGTGTTCTTGTCTCTTTGACACATTTCTCATTTTCATTCTCAATTTCATGGATAATTTTGGACTGGAGTGATTTCATTTTAGCAATTTCAGGTAAAATCGAACTATACTTTTATTTTTTAAACTATTTTATGCTAACATTTTGAACAAACGTACAGTTAATTTTTTACCATTCTTCCATTCGGATAGAACTCACGATTTTGATTTATGCAAAACACTTCGTATAGAACTCACGATTTTGATTTATGTAAAACACTTCGGATAGAACTCACGATTTGATTTATGCAAAACAGTTCGGATAGAACTCACGATTTTGATTGATGCAAAGCACTGTATTTGCTTTTAACAATTACGTTTTATGTAGAGTTCATTGTTTTATGCTATGTCACTAAACTCATGCTACTTTGGAAAATCTCGTCACGGCAGTTTGTTTTGAGCTGATATTTTTGCAAGTTAGCCTAATCGCTATAATTACTAGTATTATAATGTATGCAAGTGTACCTTGTTTGCTTTATGTTAACGGTATAAAAAGGATATGTCTCTTACCTTTATTTATCGCAACGTAATGCTTATTTATTACGAACCAACTTACCTGTCTTTGCCTTGTTGGGTAATGTGGACGAAAGTTTAATTTTGCAGAGGGCCTGGTTGCTTGTACTAATGTCCTCTGTATATTGTTTTTTCAGAGGTCGTGGTAGCTTGGTCTATGACCTCTGTGTAATTACTTTTGCAAATATGGTAGTATTTAGTGGGTATTGTTGTATGCTTCGTCATGAAACTCATGCTACTTTTTTTAGCAGAGGTCGTAGTACCTTGGTCTTTGATCTCTGTGTTGTTTTATGCTTCGTCATGAAACTGATGCTACTTTTGCAGAGGTCGTAGTAGCTTGATCTATGACCTCTGTGTACTTGCTTTTGTAAATTTAGTATGTATTGGGTTTTGTTATATGCTTCGATCGTCATGAAACGCATGTTATTTTTTTGGCAGAGGTCGTAGTAGCTTGGTCTATGATCTCTGTATTGTTTTATGCTTCGTCATTAAATTGATGCTAAACTACTTTTAATTATTATTTCGTCATGGTGATTGGTTTGGAATAAATTATTTTTGTAATCAATTCTTTTGCTATATACAAAATTGCCAGTATTTTGAGACATGTAGCTAGATTTACATGTTTGTCAGTTTGTAATACATGTTTTTATATGTATTATTTTAATTATGTTTACTAGTATAATTCATGTACATGATATAGTTTGGGTTGGGATGAACGTAATTGATAATTTTTATGCCGATACTTATGCACTGTAAGGTCGTTTACTTTTACTATATACTAGATTTATAATTAAAAATAACATTGGCAAGACATATATATATATATCCATGCCTTATATATCATGTACTGTAGTACGACGCTAGATTAAAAACTGACGAGGAAAAGTAACACACGGCCACCGAAAGCTTTATTATTGTGAAGCCCTAATGGTCGTGTGGTCTAGCGGGACGGCTACAGTGCAGGCGATTTGGTGTCACGATATCTCAGTAGCATGGGTTCGAATCCCGGCGAGGGAAGAACAAAAAATTTGCGAAGGCAAATTTACAGATCTAACATTATTGGATTGATGGTTAGACGAGTTGTATATACATTATGTACACAGCCATGTATCACCATCATTGCTGGTGATCCGATGGATAAATCTGTTGAAGAGTTGTCACTGACTCAGACGTACGTATAAATATATTTATTTTCTGTGACTGTATCTTGCATTTATTTGTAGGATCCTTTACTATAGATAATTCAGCTGATCTGTAACAATAACATCTCCATGCCTGATATATCATGTACTTTAGTACGACGCTAGATTAAAAACTGACGAGGAAAGGTAACACACGGCCACCGAAAGCTTTATTATTGTGAAGCCCAGGTGGTCGTGTGGTCTAGTGGGACGGTTACAGTGCAGGCGATTTGGTGTCACCATATCTCAGTAGCATGGGTTCGAATTCCGGCGAGGGAAGAACAAAATATTTGCGAGGGAAGGCAAATTTACAGATCTAACATTGTTGGGTTGATGTTTAGACGAGCTGTATATACATAATGTACACAGCCATGTATCACCATCAGTGCTGGTGATCCGATGGATAAATCTGTTGTTAAGTTGTCACTGACTCAGACGTACGTATAAATATAATTATTTTCTGTGACTGTATCTTGCATTAATTTGTAGGATCCTTTACTATAGATAATTTAGCTGATCTGTAACAATAACATCTCCATGCTATATATATCATGTACTGTAGTACGACGCTATATTAAAAACTGACGAGGAAAGGTAACACACGGCCAGAGAAAGCTTTATTATTGTGAAGCCCAGGTGGTCGTGTGGTCTAGCGGGAGGGCTACAGTGCAGGCGATTTGGTGTCACGATATCTCAGTAGCATGGGTTCGAATCCCGGCGAGGGAAGAACAAAACATTTGCGAAGGCAAATTTACAGATCTAACATTATTGGGTTGATGTTTAGACGAGTTGTATATACATTATGTACACAGCCATGTATCACCATCATTGCTGGTGATCCGATGGATAAATCTGTTGTAGAGTTGTCACTGACTCAGACGTACGTATAAATATAATTATTTTCTGTGACTGTATCTTGCATTAATTTGTAGGATCCTTTACTATAGATAATTTAGCTGATCTGTAACAATAACATCTCCATGCCTGATATATCATGTACTGTAGTACGACGCTTGATTAAAAACTGACGAGGAAAGGTAACACACGGCCACCGAAAGATTTATTATTGTGAAGCCCAGGTGGTCGTGTGGTCTAGCGGGACGGTTACAGTGCAGACGATTTGGTGTCACGATATCTCAGTAGCATGGGTTCGAATCCCGGCGAGGGAAGAACAAAACATTTGCGAAGGCAAATTTACAGATCTAACATTGTTGGATTGATGTTTAGACGAGTTGTATATGCATTATGTACACAGCCATGTATCACCATCATTGCTGGTGATCCGATGGATAAATCTGTTGTAGAGTTGTCACTGACTCAGACGTACGTATAAATATAACTGTTTTCTGTGACTGTATCTTGCATTAATTTGTAGGATCCTTTACTATAGATAATTTAGCTGATCTGTAACAATAACATCTCCATGCCTGATATATCATGTACTGTAGTACGACGCTGGATTAAAAACTGACGAGGAAAGGTAACACACGGCCACCAAAAACTTTATTATTGTGAAGCCCAGGTGGTCGTGTGGTCTAGCGGGACGGTTACAGTGCAGGCGATTTGGTGTCACCATATCTCAGTAGCATGGGTTCCAATTCCGGCGAGGGAAGAACAAAATATTTGCGAAGGCAAGTTTACAGATCTAACATTGTTGGGTTGATGTTTAGACGAGTTGTATATACATTATGTACACAGCCATGTATCACCATCAGTGCTGGTGATCCGATGGATAAATCTGTTGTAGAGTTGTCACTGACTCAGACGTACGTATAAATATAATTATTTTCTGTGACTGTATCTTGCAATAATTTGTAGGATCCTTTACTATAGATAATTTAGCTGATCTGTAACAATAACATCTCCATGCCTTATATATCATGTACTGTAGTACGACGCTAGATTAAAAACTGACGAGGAAAGGTAACACACGGCCACCGAAAGCTTTATTATTGTGAAGCACAGGTGGTCCTGTGGTCTAGCGGGACGGCTTCAGTGCAGGCGATTTAGTGTCACGATATCTCAGTAGCATGGGTTCGAATCCCGGCGAGGGAAGAACAAAAAATTTGCGAAGGCAAATTTACAGATCTAACATTGTTGGGTTGATGTTTAGACGAGTTGTATATACATTATGTACACAGCCATGTATCACCATCATTGCTGGTGATCCGATGGATAAATCTGTTGAAGAGTTGTCACTGACTCAGACGTACGTATAAATATATTTATTTTCTGTGACTGTATCTTGCATTTATTTGTAGGATCCTTTACTATAGATAATTCAGCTGATCTGTAACAATAACATCTCCATGCCTGATATATCATGTACTGTAGTACGACGCTGGATTAAAAACTGACGAGGAAAGGTAACACACGGCCACCGAAAGCTTTATTATTGTGAAGCCCAGGTGGTCGTGTGGTCTAGCGGGACGGTTACAGTGCAGGCGATTTGGTGTCACCATATCTCAGTAGCATGGGTTCGAATTCCAGCGAGGGAAGAACAAAATATTTGCGAAGGCAAGTTTACAGATCTAACATTGTTGGGTTGATGTTTAGACGAGTTGTATATACATTATGTACACAGCCATGTATCACCATCAGTGCTGGTGATCCGATGGATAAATCTGTTGTAGAGTTGTCACTGACTCAGACGTACGTATAAATATAATTATTTTCTGTGACTGTATCTTGCAATAATTTGTAGGATCCTTTATTATAGATAATTTAGCTGATCTGTAACAATAACATCTCCATGCCTTATATATCATGTACTGTAGTACGACGCTAGATTAAAAACTGACGAGGAAAGGTAACACACGGCCACCGAAAGCTTTATTATTGTGAAGCACAGGTGGTCCTGTGGTCTAGCGGGACGGCTTCAGTGCAGGCGATTTAGTGTCACGATATCTCAGTAGCATGGGTTCGAATCCCGGCGAGGGAAGAACAAAAAATTTGCGAAGGCAAATTTACAGATCTAACATTGTTGGGTTGATGTTTAGACGAGTTGTATATTCATAATGTACACAGCCATGTATCACCATCAATGCTGGTGATCCGATGGATAAATCTGTTGTAGAGTTGTCACTGGCTCAGACGTACTTATAAATTTAATTATTTTCTGTGACTGTATCTAACATTAATTTGTAGGATCCTTTACTATAGATAATTTAGCTGATCTGTAACAATTACATCTCCATGCCTTATATATCATGTACTGTAGTACGACGCTAGATTAAAACTGACGTGGAAAGGTAACACCCGGCCACCGAAAGCTTCATTTTATGAAGCCTAAGTGGTCGTGCGGTGTAGCGGGACGGCTACAGTGCAGGCGATTTGGTGTCACGATATCTCAGTAGCATGAGTTCGAATCCCGGCGAGGAAAGAACAAAAAATTTGCGAAAGCAAATTTACAGATCTAACATTGTTGGGTTGATGTTTAGACGAGTTGTATATACATTATGTACACAGCCATGTATCACCATCACTGCTGGTGATCCGATGAATAAATCTGTTGTAGAGTTTTCACTGGCTCAGACATACTTATAAATTTAATTATTTTCTGTGACTGCATCTTGCATTAATTTGTAGGATCCTTTACTATAGATAATTTAGCTGATCTATAAAAATTACATCTCCATGCCTTATATATCATGTACTGTAGTACGACGCTAGATTAAAACTGACGTGGAAAGGTAACACCCGGCCACCGAAAGCTTCATTTTATGAAGCCTAGGTGCGTGGTCGTGCGGTCTAGCGGGACGGCTACAGTGCAGGCGATTTGGTGTCACGATATCTCAGTAGCATGAGTTCGAATCCCGGTGAGGGAAGAACAAAAAATTTTCGAAAGCAAATTTACATATCTAACATTGTTGGGTTGATGTTTAGACGAGTTGTATATACATAATGTACACAGCCATGTATCACCATCACTCCTGGTGATCCGATTGATAAATCTGTTGTAGAGTTGTCACTGGCTCAGACGTACTTATAAATTTATATATATATATATCTACTGATGATATTTTAAAATTCATACTCTTTATTTAATACATGATATATAAAAATCTTTTCTGTTTAATGATTGTTTATTAAAGAAGAGCAACTATGATAAATAAATTATCGCATTTTATTCCTTAACATGCGTTATGTTTGGGGTCCTTGAGTAAGATCAAGTTTGTTTTTAATGGGAACTTATTGTGATTCATTATTTTATATTCTTATTTTGTTTATTTCATGCTTTAACTTTGGACAAAGAGCGCTATTCTGGTGTTCATCTACGAAAGAACTTTCCCCATTGAAGGAATCGAAGAAAATGTCTAATAAAGCGTGATATCAACAACTTACATATACTTTCATTTATCAGCAGTATGCCATAGTTCCGATAATACAAACATACGAATATGGATGAGTTGCTGTTTCACTGACATTAATGACACATACCTAATTTCGAGATAAGAATATTAATCCAGACGTGCGAGTCGTATCAACATTGACTAACTAAAGCCTAATTTTACTGTTTTATAAATAAAATTTACAAAATACGACTTCGATCAGCATTTTGATACACAACTGGACCCTAGTTACAACGAAAGCTCAAAGCCCCGATTGATATTACACCATCTCTTTATATATATTTGACTGTGTCGTTAATTGTCTTGGACTCTCAATACTTAAATACAACACTTAGTTTTAGAAGAAGGAAAATAAAACGAAAAAAGACTTCTACTGCAGTTAATGGATGGAATTGTCCTATCCATGATTTAATTTTACAGCATAAAAGAATTAATTTAGTATCAGAACTTTAAACTTCAGCTGATTCGACTCAGCATTGTCTGACAAAACGTTTTATGATCGTTATTTCATACAATTACAACTGTCTTGTTTTTAATCAGCATTGCCTGCCAACACGTTTTATGGTCTGTCTTATATATAATTATAACTGTCTTGTTTTGGGTCAGCATTGCCTGCCAAAACATTTATGATTTTTATTTCATACAATTACAACTGTCTTGTTTTGGGTCAGCATAGCCTCCCAAAACGTTTTATGATCTTTATTTCATATAATTACAACTGTCTTAGCTTGTTTTGGGTCAGCATTGCCTGCCAAAACGTTTTATGATCTTTATTTCATATAATTACAACTGTCTTGTTTTGGGTCAGTATTGCCTGCCAAAACGTTTTATGATCTTTATTTCATATAATTACAACTGTCTTGTTTTGGGTCAGCATTGCCTGCCAAAACGTTTTATGATCTTTATTTCATACAATTACCACCGTAACTTTGTTTGGGTCAGCATTGCCTGCCAAACGTTTTATGATCTTTATTTCATATACTTACAACTCTCTTGTTTGGGGTCAGCAGTGCCTGCCTAAACGTTATTACCTTTATTTCACATAATTTCAACCGTATCGTGTTTTGGGTCAGTATTGCCTGCCAATACGTTAGATCTTTATTTCATAACTGGTATCTTTATTGCCTGTCCTCCTTCCGATGCTGTCTTAACACATTGTTCAGACGGTCAATGCGATCATTTGAAAGGCTACATTTAAATTGATTTTTTAATTTTATGGCTCGGTTTAACTTCCTGTATGTATACATGAATTGTTCGTTAATCTTGTTATGATTTTAAATGTTGCCTTCTAATTCAAAATTGTAATTATTCAAATTATATATATATATATAAAAGGACTTGATGGTGTATCCCAATGTTGTACTACATGCTATGGTCTTAATAGGTAAATCCATCACAAACTAAAGTTTTTATGTTTAGCTAAACTGGTTATTAATTAAATTGTTTTTTTCTCTTTTGATAAAATGTTAAAAGTATGTGTCAAAATCTATAGATATTTACTCGGTTAAAACTTACATCTTTTAACTTTCATCGCAATTAAGGTACAGAAAATTATATGAAACATCGCTTAAAGCAGGAATATTATTTCAAATGTATCTTTCGCTTTACAACATAATTTACGACCATACAATATGAACTTTTCAAGATGTATTGTATTAGATTAACAGTATGTTGAAAAAGTTCTGTAGCATGCCATGAAGAAATGAATTTATTTTATGTAAGTTTTAAGTAAGTTTGGTGTATTCACCCCTTTTGTTATAGTGGGTTTATCGATATAAATTATTACTATTAATATTGAATGGTGATATTCACCAGTCATTAAATTTTTTTGAAAAGCTTTATATTAAAAATAATCATTAAAACTTAACTTTTTACCGACTCATGTGTTACGAAAATTAATTCTATATCAATTTGGATCACAACAAAAAGAATTGAGAGTTAAAAAGGTATACATTAGATATTTATTTACTAATTTCAATTTAAAAGCTTCTTCCTTAAGGAATTCATCTATTTTCTTTATGCAATTTCGATCGAAAAATGTCAAGTGAAGTATGAGAATCATTTGCTCATGATCCCACACAATTGTAAAATTTCTTATTTCGAAAGGATCCAGGGCTTCGTAAAAATGTACTTTGTTTTTCGTTAATTGTTTGTACGTAAATAAGGCCGTTAGTTCTCGCGTTTGAATTGTTTTACATTGTCAATTCGGGGCCGTTTATAGCCGACTATGTGGTATGAGCTTTGTTTATTGTTGAGTGCCGTACGGTAACCTATAGTTGTTAATTTTTGTGTCATTTTGGTCACTTGTGGACAGTTGTCTCATTGGCAATCATAACACATATTATTTTTTATATTTAGTTTTGTTTGAAGATTTAAGATTAAAGATACAATTTCGATTAATTAATTTACTAATTGTCTGACTGAGTGTACTAAAATATTTAGGGGATTCTATTATTAAATGACTGGATGTAAGACGAAATATGAATTCTGAAACATACTGAACGACGATTCTGTTGTAATTTAATTGTTGTGATCCTCACCGGAATAAGATTTACGCCTTTAATAATTTTTACCAGTAAGTCTTAGAGATAATTTAAAAGTAATATCTGAGTATATAATAATACGAAGTTTTAATATTTCTGCTAAATGTGGAAACGTTTTACATAATAAAGTGATATCTGTTTGGTGTACATGTATGTGAATGTCATGCTTGTAAATTTTCTCAAGTTATATATAAATTGTATTCACGTCGGCAGAGTCCTCGGGTGGGGATCCTCTCTTTCAGCCTAAGAGTGGATTTCGGATCCACTCTTTCAGCCTAAGAGTGGATTTGTGGCAGATTTTTCTTCCCACCTTTACTATTCTTTGTCATTTATTCAATTGATATGATATTAGTTGATGTAATTTCGTATTAATTATGCATTATTATTTCATATTAAATATGAACTTTTATGTCAAATGTTTTATTTGCAAAATTTTTTTTTTGCATTTTATGATTTTGAATAAATGACCTTTTATAGCTTAATATCGTCGCTGGGCTTCCAAAATATTATAAATTACAAAGTTTATTTAACAACAAAAAACTCACAAACTGGCTTTAAAACATTGGTTAAAGTGTTTGCTTCTAAAATGTCATATATCTGTATATGTGTGAACAAGGTTTGTGAACGGCAGTGAAATAAAACTTGAATATTTCTGAGAAACAGATGAACTTATTTCACAAAAATTAAGAAATGAACATTTTTTCGATTCCAAAAACCATAAAACAATTTCGAATCATTTGGCATACAACATTTTGTAAGTAAAATAAACAAACGATTGAGATTGACAATTTTGTCCCGTGTCTTATTTCAAATTATTTGGTTGGTATTTTCTTTTAGAATATAAAAGATTTCCACCCGCCAAGCCGATGTGTGTAAAAAAGTAGTTTAAGAATAAGAAGTCATATACGAAATTTTGAAAGCCCAGTGATAACATCATTTTTATGTTGAATTGAAAATGAATAGATGACCCTACGCCCCTGATATAAATAATAAGAATCAATTCAAATAAGACAAAATGCCAAATTTATAACAAACAATATTCGAAAAACAAATACTACAACCTGTTTTCATGGTCTTATGTCAACTATTGATATCTTCAGATAATGTTAGATGCATACAAAAACATCCAAATAACAATTAATGATAATCATTAATTCAAATCGACTTAAAAATAAACTTTATATATTGGCCATAATGCACCCTATGCAGCAAGTTTTAAATAATTCAAAACTAAAAGATCAACGAGATACAAGTTATACTGAAATAATCCCACTTAAATGTTGCGGAAGACTAAACCGTCTCTTTCATTGACCTCTTTGTGACTACAATAGATAAAGACAGATGACTTGAATGATAGTGATGTGTTTGTCGAGTAGAGATACGTCAGATTTAGCCACGCCTACATCCGCCCTTGAGCTCGTAATGTAGATCAACTTATGATACATTCTGGTTTGTAACTTTACATGCACATTTTATCATAAACAAAACGCATAAACTATCTTGAACGTTATATATTCCTAATTATATTACTGTCTATGTAACACGAAGAGTAAGTGACTTCGTGTTTGTTCCATTAAACAAGAAGATTGCTTTTTTTGTTAAATTGTGCGAAAATTCTTGACCGAATATGGGTATAAATGCAATAACAAGTGAATTGTCCCTCAAATGGATTTTACATAGTATTCGTCAAGCTTCCTTCTTTTTTTGTTAAATTGTGAAAAAATTCTTGACCGAATATGGGTATAAATGCAATAACAAGTGTGTTGTCCCTTACATACAAACTATATATGATAGGGTGTTTTTGGTATAATGAAATGATGAAAGGTTATAAGGATCAAAGCAATAACAGATAAAATACTTGCTTGGTTTGAAAGATCTGAGAAATAATACTTAAAGATGCATTAGCATAATTTTTTTTTATATAAGAAGTTGAAAATGGACTTGAATTCTTAATGTAAGGGTTGTTTAAT
This sequence comes from Mytilus galloprovincialis, assembly GCA_037788925.1. Taxonomy (NCBI): domain Eukaryota; kingdom Metazoa; phylum Mollusca; class Bivalvia; order Mytilida; family Mytilidae; genus Mytilus; species Mytilus galloprovincialis. The sequence goes on from CM075340.1 coordinate 36,951,153, forward strand.
GTGGTTCTTAATTATAATTTTGTTCAATAAATTTTATTATGAATATTGTGTTTAATTTTTCACATGCTCAGAATTTTCTAAAAATTGCCTTAAATGTACCGAACAACAACTTTGTTGACAAGTATATATTATAGCAAATACTTAAACTTCGACAATTGTTTTATTCAAACAAAGACAATCACTTGACAGATAAACAATTGAAATCACGAGTTCATATAGACGAGATACAAGTTATACTGAAATAATCCCACTTAAATGTTGCGGAAGACTAAACCGTCTCTTTCATTGACCTCTTTGTGACTACAATAGATAAAGACAGATGACTTGAATGATAGTGATGTGTTTGTCGAGTAGAGATACGTCAGATTTAGCCACGCCTACATCCGCCCTTGAGCTCGTAATGTAGATCAACTTATGATACATTCTGGTTTGTAACTTTACATGCACATTTTATCATAAACAAAACGCATAAACTATCTTGAACGTTATATATTCCTAATTATATTACTGTCTATGTAACACGAAGAGTAAGTGACTTCGTGTTTGTTCCATTAAACAAGAAGATTGCTTTTTTTGTTAAATTGTGCAAAAATTCTTGACCGAATATGGGTATAAATGCAATAACAAGTGAATTGTCCCTCAAATGGATTTTACATAGTATTCGTCAAGCTTCCTTCTTTTTTTGTTAAATTGTGAAAAAATTCTTGACCGAATATGGGTATAAATGCAATAACAAGTGTGTTGTCCCTTACATACAAACTATATATGATAGGGTGTTTTTGGTATAATGAAATGATGAAAGGTTATAAGGATCAAAGCAATAACAGATAAAATACTTGCTTGGTTTGAAAGATCTGAGAAATAATACTTAAAGATGCATTAGCATAATTTTTTTTTTATATAAGAAGTTAAAAATGGACTTGAATTCTTAATGTAAGGGTTGTTTAATGTGGTTCTTAATTATAATTTTGTTCAATAAATTTTATTATGAATATTGTGTTTAATTTTTCACATGCTCAGAATTTTCTAAAAATTGCCTTAAATGTACCGAACAACAACTTTGTTGACAAGTATATATTATAGCAAATACTTAAACTTCGACAATTGTTTTATTCAAACAAAGACAATCACTTGACAGATAAACAATTGAAATCACGAGTTCATATAGACGGAAATTAATAAATAGATTTCAACAATGATACATAAAAGTCCAATATTGAGTACAAATGTATTAACTTAAACTTTTCACAAAGCAGAAACAAAAACTAACATTTGTTATCTGAAATAATGAAGAGTTTATTATGATTATAAAATAAATTTCTATGACCACCCTCCTTTTGTAATAAAACATGTTTTGTGTTTTCCTGTTTTGATAGTTTGTTCTTTAGATTTGTGGTACATAAGAACAGAGCTTTTCAATAATAATTAAGCATGGTGATATATTCTTGTAGTTCTATAAAAATGTCAATTTGAATCTATAAACATTGCTATTACTGAATTTTTATTTCATATCAAACTTAAGAAACAAGGACAACAAAACACATTCAATTATTAATTATTTCCGTGTATTAGGTTGCAATTCTGTAAATATAGAACCCTGAACAGCTGAAACTGTGCCACTTTAACTTTGAAGTTTCGTGAACAATTATATCTCAGAACGAAAAGATCATATGAACTACTATTTATTCAAAGGTCAGAATATAGGGCTGTGTTGCATATTTTCAACATCTATATGCCCTGAACATCTAAAAGTTCAAACTTTTATACTATCCCTACCAGCACTCTTGTACCTCCTGAGAATTAAATTCTAGGTGCTACCATATTATTCGATACTAGTAACATTCGACAGTTAGGTATCAATGAGATGAAACACAGAGATCATATCTGGGAACCAGTCCGTTAACTAATTAACATATCTATGAATATTATAAATCTTCCAAAAAGAGGCGTGGTTTGAAAATCAGCTGTATATACAATGTGCAACCTTTACATTACCATGTCAAAAAAGGTCTATGTAACGCGACAAATAAATGATTTCGTGTTTGTCCCATAAAACGAGAAGATTGAAAAAGTACGGGGAGTATTGATGCAAAAAAGGTACCCGGCTACTAGTCTTAAATAAGTATAATGATTTCATTCTTTTTCTATATATACAAGAAAAAAAATACCGAGGTTTTATAATAAATAATTAATATATAAACAATTGTTCAGAGACATATTGAATATTCAAAAGAAGTGATATGATTGTCAATGAGACAAATCTCCAGAAGAGACAGCATTGCACAGAAACTTACAACAATAGATCACCGAACGATCTTCAACAAGGAGCAAATAAGCCAATACTGCATAGTCAGCTATGTTAAGAGGTCTTATTTATGTACACAAAAAAAATAGCGAAATACAAATATGTAACACATCAACAAACGACAACCACTGATTTTCTGGCTCCAGACTTGGGACAGTCATATATATACAGATTATGGCGGGGTTAAACATGTTCGGGATGGAAGCAAAGAATCAGATTTTCTCTGACATCGTAATGTTGATTTTCTAGGCAATTATGAATATATACATATATGAGACAATATCTAAAAACGTATAATTTTTAGGAACTGTTGTATGTAATTCAAACAATAGTTAAATGTGATAACAATGGCAATTTAAAAATGGTACAAAAAAAACCAGTTTTTGCCTGTGAATCAATTATAAAAAAGTTTCTAATGGGAATAAGGAATAAGTTTTAGATACTATTTTTGGTTCACTAGTATAGCCTGCAATATTTTATCAAATGCCATTTATTTATTTTTGCATTTGCAATACAAAAGGTTAAGACATACGCTAAAACTTAGTCCGATATGTCGGTAACATAAAAGAATATTGAGTAACAGTACAATGGTAACAGGGCAGAGCTGGTAACAGGAAGGATTTTTTTCAAAACAATTGCTTTATTTCTTAGTTTAGAAAAATACATCATTTCAGATTGGTCACAGTTGGAAGATAACAGCAAACAATGTCATTTATCTTTTGAAGCTGCATTTGCAAGATACACAATCTGCCTAGATAATGAAAAATTCTAAAATAAATTCCTTTCTGTTACCATCTACTATACTAGAATTGCACAATGTTCTCTGCTGTTATCAAAAGTTAAAAACCTATCTTTTCAAATTCAATATACTGTATATTATGTTGAGATTTATTTAATATGATGACACCTTATATCAAATGAAATGGTTGGCATATAGTAGATTTACTTTATGATTCATTAGTTAAATTGTCTTTAATGTCCTTCCTGTTACTGATTATGGCTATGCTGTTACTTTCTATAAAGTAACATGACAGAACGTAACAGAAAGAAATTACGCAGTACTTTTGTCTATTTATTCGAATTGTGTAGAAGTTTACTTCTATTTACATATCAATTCAAAAAATTACTATGAAAACACATTCACTGTTATAGTGCTGATAATGAAATGTTCTCAGAAGGTACACACAAAGACTGTAACAGGAGAGGACTACAAAATTATTTCCCTCTAAATTTTGATCTTTGGGGAGTTTGGATTTTTGGCTGCCATTCACCTATACATATGGGGTCATACATTCAGGAAATGATCCTCTTCTCATCGCATTACAAGAAATAAAATTTAGGTCTGTCAAACGTGTCCACAGGTAAAAAAAACCCAGCGGTATCAGGAAGGAAATACCCCTTGGGACAACATTTAAAAGACCCTTAAAATGCAAAATATTGTCTGATGATTTAGTAAAACAAATAATCAGACCAGTAAAGAAGTTTTCATATTTGTGAAAATCGGAAGCCTGTTTACTTAATTTAGATATTCTTTGAATGATTAGATTTTCAGAAAACAACACCGGACAACATGATTTTGTTTTGGAAGAAGGGGGGGGGGGGGTTGAACATTTCAATTATAATATTTTATTAGAAGAAATAGAGGAAAGGGTGTTGAATTGACAAAAGTTGGTGCATAATATACTCTATTTAATACTGAAACTTAACATTTTCCAAAAAAGATGGCTTAATAGAAACAATAGTTGCTGGTGACAGATGGAATATGACAATTAGACTTTTTCAGATATTGTTTGGCACAACTTTTTGGAATTTTGGGTCCTCAATGCTCTTCAACTTTGTACTTGTTTGGCTTTACAACTATTTTGATCTGAGCGTCACTGGTGAGTCTTATGTAGACGAAACGCGCGTCTGGCGTATTAAATTATAATCCTGGTACCTTTGATAACTATATATAATTAGGGTAGAACTGTGCATATCATACACAGTATGCTTCTCCTTTTATTTGAAAATTGACACCTACGCTTGACTATTTTGACTCCGTATTTTGTGTGTCTTTTTGTAGACCCACTCTCTGTTTCATCGATGATTTTCTTTTTTTTTTTGCGATTCCCAAAGTCTTTTTGTGACTTTGCGTTGTCTTCCTAATCGATTTTTGAGATTTGAACATTTTAAAATAATTTCATCAACAAATAATGGTGACATTGTGTACGACAGAGCCGTGTGTCGTCTACAAAAGACTTATCAAGGACTCTCGAATAAAAAAAAAACACATTTAAAAATCAATTAAAGCATGAAGTTAAAGAAGAGCATTAAGGACCTTACATTCTAAAAGGTAAACTAGTGTTCCCTACACATAGCCTTGTATATCACTTTTGTCCTCAGAATAATTTGTTTAATTGCATAGCAACATCATGTCTTATGATAAAGTAACCAAAGATAAGCGTATAACAGTATTTCATATTACAAATTAATCTACAAATTAATGAGGTTTTCTGTGAAAAAAAACATGTTTCACTCAAATGTTTGAATTTGGCTATGCAATAAAAGTGTTATTGCGCGAATATTAGAAATATCTTTTGTACTCAGCACAACCTTCCCATATATCTATGTCAATAACCAATGAGAATACTCTAACTATGCATATTTGTTCTTTTATGTCTTTCTCAATTTGCTTTAATCTAGAATTTTAGTTTATTGAAGGACCTTTTGTCTGATTTTAAAAATATTCGAGTTAGCTCTCGCCGCGATATAGCCTTGTTGTGCTAATGCGGCGTAATGCGGGGTTCACACATTGCCGATTATTACTCCTGTTTGAGATCAGACAGCGATACGACACGAAAAGTGAAAAAGTCGGATTAGTATCCTCAATTATCTGGAATGTCCTATTATTGTCTGAACGCAGTCGTTTAAGTTCGTAACAGATTCCTACTGGTCGGGAAGGGTCCGAATAGTTCGGCAAAGCACCCCGACAGTTAGGTGCGTCCCGTAACATTTGGGGAAACTCAGCCGATTTTGTCTAGTCGTATTACAATCGTGCCTATGTCGTGACAGATTCTGCTGTATCGGATCGAATTCCTAACAATGTTCTGTGTATTCGGGACGGTGTCCTGTGGAACGGGAATGATCTGGAGAAATTTGTTCGAACAGATAACTTCCGTCAGCGTCGGTTCACTGTCTTGTCACTATCTGATCTCTGTCGGATTACATTCGGTAGAATCGGGACGCAGTCGTGACAGACTCGGTCGAATTTTACCTGGCGAAAGATAAAAATCGGATTAGAAGCGGATTTAGAACGGGATGATCGGGATAAATTCGCTTGGAAACGGTTGAATATCGGCGCTTCCTGAACAATATCTGATTGTTGTCGTGATTAAATTTTTAAAGTTTGAATTTACATCCACGATTCATAGGATCTTGATCAGACTTTTGATAAATTTTAATCGGGAATGGTCCTGTCAAGGACGGCAGTAAAAATCGTGAATGTGTGACCCCAGCTTAAAGCAACCAACAATCAATCAATTTCATGTCTTTCTACTAGATATTTTTTTTTTGCTCGTGTGTTGTTGTCAGTAGTTAAGAAGTTAATTCCAAAATTGAATTTTAATTGCATTTAAAGCATTTAGTGGAATTTGATTCATATGTTGATGCTTTTAAAATGGTGAAACATCGGAATGTCTTTAAATACAACATTGTTTTAAATAACACAAGCGACATTTAGACAGTGAAGATTCAATTATATATTCATATTGAGGCTACTTACACATAGTATATTAAATGCTCTGAAAAGATTATGATGTGAAATTGCAGTAATATTTTCAACATGACAAAAAAATACAGAAACAGTAAACTATTTTACTTTTATTTGTTTTTTTTTTAATAAAAATTATGCTATACTAACAACAGTAACTACGACATGATTTCACCACGACCGCAACACGATTGTTTTGAACATGTTCAAAGTTGGCCACGCTCATCACGATCTTGAAGACCTCACCACGACCGTGATACGACCTTACTGCGATCTACAAGATCGTACTACGATCATTAAAATTTGCATTTTTTTCACAGATCGTAGTGCGATCGTGGCCTAGTGGGACTGCGGTAGTACGCCGCTGGTAATTGACATGTTTAACTTTAGAAACATATTGTTATCTTGTGAACTACTGTTATATTTTAATTTTTGATACTTCGCAGAATTACTGTAATTAAATGTATGTGGATATACTTTATCGTCATTTGATTTGACATATCTCAAGAGACTTATGGAACAATGATTGCTTTTTTTTGTAACACAAAGCACAACTTCTCTGCTACAATTTGGCAGAAATCTTATTTAGTGGGAGTTTGTGTTAGAGAAACAGTATACATTCGTTAATATGGTATATATTGTTATGTATCAACATTGTGGTATTTACGAAAAATTGGGAAAACTGTTTGTTTTTTTGTCCAATGTAACATATGACACAAAATGAACGCATCTGACATTCAGATTATATGATACAAAGTTTTTATTTTATAAACAAATGATTGTTTGTATCCCGTGAAGTTGGCGGTAATAGTTTACTTTCATTACAATTTGACCAATATAATGGTTTGATGATACGTATGTTAAGAAGTGTCTTCTTATGTGGAACACGATGAAACCTTGTGCATTCATATGAGTGGATACTGCTTCCCGATGGATTTCATAAAATATATAAATGACAACACATTCTAACACAACAAGTGTTGTGTTTCTGTTGTGTCATAGTTCTACTCTTATATTTGATGTTGTTCCCTCAGTTTAAGTTTGTGATCCAGATTTTTTTTTCTCAATCGATTTATGAATTTCGAACAGCGGTATACTACTGTTGTCTTTATTAAACATAAGGATGACCAAACATTTTTTTTCAAATTTCAATTCATAAGAGAAAGATATATCTTTTTTAAATGTCGATCGATGCAAATGAAATGATGATACAAATGTTGATATTCAGTCATCAGTCGATAATTTAATATAATTAAAACATTAGGTTTGAATCAAAGTTTCAATATACAGAAACTGACTGTATCTACATTATATTAAAAATTAAAAACTTCCATTTTTTGTTCGTAGAAAATATGACGTCGTAATTAACAGGCTTTTATTTTCGCTAATTATTTTTTACATAGATTAGACCGTTAGTTTTCTCGTTTGAATTGTTTTACATTGTCATTTCGGGGCCTGTAATAGAAGAGGGACGAAAGATACCAGAGGGACAGTAAAACTCATAAATAGGAAATAAACTGACAACGCCATGGCTAAAAAGGAAAAGGAAAAACAGACAAACAATAGTACACACGACGCAACATAGAAAATTAAAGAATAAATTAAACAAACCCCACCAAAAAGTAGGGGTGATGTGGCACCCATCGTGTTGCTTATGAGATCACAAATCCGGTAAATAGTCTAATTCACTAGGTCACATTTATGAAAGGGAAGGGGATAGTTGACTATGTGGTTTTGGGATTCGATCATTGTTGAAGGTCGAACGGTGACCTATAGTTGTTAATTTTTGTGTCATTTTGGTCTCTTGTGGAGAGTTGTCTCATTGGCAATCAAACAACATTTTTTTTTACTCTTATTTATAGCTTGGTTTAATATAACGTTAATAGTAAACAGTATGTAATACCGCAGATTATTACCAATCACATCAAATAACATTTCCTAAAAGGGAAGTAGCAAAATATCTCCAATATTTAAGGCAAAAAGTATATAGAAACCATATATTTATTTTAATCAATATAAAGAAAACAATGATTGGACAACAATAGTAACTTTGAGTCAACCAAAAGTAACTTCTTATCAGTTATACAGAAATGTAATGTGGAAAGAACTTCAATTTTTCTCTGTACAATTGTTTTTTCAAATTGAAATAGCCTTGTTTTGGAAGTAACATGCTAATATGACGCAACGATTAGTTTTACAATATATACATTAAAAAAGACACATGAACCTCGAATTTGTTTGGCTTTTAAACTTTTTTGATATGAGCGTCACTGATGAGTCTTATGTTGACGAAACGCGCGTCTGGCGTACTAATTCGTAATTCTGGTACCTTTGATAACTATATATAGCAGACCGTTAGTTTTCCCGTTTACATTGTTTGTATTTTTTCATTTTTTGATCTTTTATAGTGAACTATGTTGGGTATGTATTACTTATTGTAGACGGCCGTACGGTGACCAACAGTTCTTAACTTGGTATCCGGTTGAGAATTGTTTCATTGACAATATTTCAATATTTTCTTATTTGAATATAAATGCTTTTTTTTTCATATACAAAATAATCCAGACTTAAGACATATTGAATATTCGTTCTATATTTAACATAGGAAATACAAAAAGAACAAATAAATTACAAGTTCAAAACTAAAAATCTCTCATTTTGATAATTAATTCCTACCTATTTGTATATTTGAAATTATCTCCTGTAACTTCTTATGAGAGCTTGCATTAAAGTTTTCCACAATCTGATCAAAAGAGGAATTGAATCTTTTCTGTTCTTTGTCAAAAGACAACTGCATGGATTTTTTAACACTTTCTCTTTTATTTTCAGCTTCAGTGAACACTTCTATTTTCAAAGAAAAAGATTCCAGCAAAGCATTCATCTGGTCTCCATAAATTTCAGTTTCGTGTGTGGCTTGAATTTGAAAATGTTCCACAGTTTTCTGGAACGACTTATTAAATCTCGTTTGATCCCGAATCTGAGCATCTTGTATTGATTGAACAAACGTCTCTGTTTGTGTCTTAATATTGTTTATTTCATCCAACTAAGAAGTCATTGACTTTTCCCACGTGTCCATTTTAAGTTCCAGCCGCAAAAGTTTTTCAAGCACTTTTTCTTCAAAATGAAACTTCGAACAGGAAAGTGAAGATTCAAATTCTGATCCAATCGAACTTGATGAAGTCCCAATAAACGAAATGCTAAGCAAAATGATAAGGGTTCGAACGAAATTCATATTTCTGACTTTTCAAGAACAAAATTCAAGACGTAAACCTGGTATATGAATACCGCGTTTGTGTAGCTTACACATTTCTTGAATGTTATTAAGAACAATTCCCGGCGCCAATGATCTAGTTCCTTGATTAAATAAATAAAACTTAACTGCAGTTGTTAGTGATAAATTGACTTTTTAATTGTTGAACATTTATTTCAACTTAATGCCAAATCATTTTAAACGATTTCGACAATTGTATACACTTAATCGGAGATACAGAGTTCGTTTGTTGCATGATACATATCAGTATAATGGCGATCTAGAAGAGGGGGGACGTTATTTCTGCAGTAATTATTCAATTTTCCTTCTTTCGACCAATATTGTCTTTTTGTATGTTTTAAAACCTCAGCATCTTATCATATTCATAATTCTAAAGCAATGCCTAGTGTTAATTATTTTCAAAATAGGAACATTTTCTCTATTCTTTTTATCATGTCAATCCTTATATATGCTGTAAGCCTCACACATATGAAATTGTTCGTGAATATGTTAACTCTAGTGTACTTTAGGGAAGCTTTCTACAAACAAAGAAAACAGAAACGCAACATTAAGTACACTTGTGAATTGTTTCATTAGGAACCACAAAGATCAACAATTCACAAACTTACGAAGAAGAGGACAAACTACTAACCATTACAAAAACAAAATGGTTACAGCAAAATGCATTGAGTGTATAGAAAAAAGTCATATCTTTGGTTAGTTTGCATGATAACTGAACGGAGAAGTCAATATAAGGTTAGATATACTAAAAACAGAAGATGTGGTATGACTGGCAATGAGACGACTCTCCACAAGAGACAAAATGACATAAAAATTAGTCAGCTATAAAAGGCTCCGAAATGACAAAGTAAAACAATTCAAATGAGAAATTAATGGCCTAAATTATGTACAAAAATGAACGAAAAACAAATATGTAACAAACGACAACCACTGATTTACATCCCAACAACAAAAAAGAAACTAAGTACAGATTTACGAGTACTCGTAGTTACTGATAGCTAGTTCAAAGCCACTACCAACTTATAAAAAAAATCATGAATCTAAGATTAAATCATTAATCAGTACACATCTAATATCCAATGGATTAATTGTAAAGAAGACATAAACAGTCTGAGAAAAACATGACCAATTTCATTTGAAATAAAGGAAGAACCAATATGTTATCAGAAAATGATACAAATGTAACACGGTGAACGCTTAATAAAAACAAGAAGACAAAAATTAAACAATAAGACATAGATGACCCGCCAGTTTTTCCCGAAATAATTCAAAGTTACTGATTATGTTTATTCACACCTAATATATGGAAAAACTCTGTTCGTGTTGTGTCCCTTTTCATATATAATGATACGTGAAAGTTAAATTTTTAAATAAAAACATCAAACACAATTATTTGAATTGTTAAGTTTCTTTTGTTACCTATTCTGACATCGTACTCGGACTTCTTTTAAAACTGAGTTTAACTGTGCGTATTGCTGTGTGTATGTTTTTTCTACATTGGCTAGGACAGGATAGAGTGCTGAGATCTCAAAAAACCTTTGGTAGTCTTGTATCATTTTTAATTTTAGTTTCTTGTGTATACTTCGGAGTTAAGTATGACGTCCATTATCACTGAAACTTATACACATTTTTGTTTAGTGGCCAGCTGAAGCTCGCCTCCGTGTGCATGATTTTCTCGCTGCACCGAAGACCCATAGGTGGCTCTCGGCTGTTATCTGCTACTTGGTCGGGTTGTTGTCTCTTTGACACATTCCCCATTTCCATTCTCAACGTTACATTCCCTAATGCACTTCTGCATATAATTAACTGAAATTTTACGCTACTTTTAGGAACAAAACTCTTGCGCTGACATGATTAATAGACAGATTCCTATAGTTCTATACTATTTGTTTATGTGCTATTTTATGTAAAATGCGTTAATGGTGCTGTCATCGAACCCAATCTTAAAATACAACCTCTTTCATTCTGACTGGTGTTTTTTTCAGAACATAATGTATTCGAGCGCCCTTACACGTAAAAGCTCTCTTGTTTAATGTATCATTATTTATACGGGGCTTCGTAATAAACAAATAAAATAAAATAAATCAAATAACAATATTGAAATAACATTAGAACAAAATACTTATCTTTTAGTTGTATTTTGTCTTGAAATAGCTTTTACAATGGCCGTACAATGACCTATAATGGTTTACTTTTATAAATTGTTATTTGGATGGAGAGTTGTCTTATTGGCACTCATACCACATCTTCCTACATCTAATTAGTACTTTAGTACTTTATGCCTTTAGACTTTTTGTTATTTGTTTTTGTAATGTGTGTTAATTATCTTTTTATCTAAAGTTCTAACGTTGTGCTAACACTCCACTGTACATGGTAAATTAAAAATGATGTAGCGTGACATTTTCACCCCGCAAAATTCAGCATGTGACTGTCACAAGGAGACGGTATTTTAATGGTTGTCCTAGGTTCGCTATTGTTTTGTACATTTGTTATTTTTTTTTTCTGTTTGATTTATTCTACATTTTGTCATGTCGGGGCCTTTTATAGGTTCATGTTATTTCTATATAGAATATAGATTTTAATAATTAATGATTGCCGTCTGTCGTTTTTGTTGTTCGTTTATTCAGGGCGTTGGTGATCTCTTTAGTTATTTTCCATATTTTGTCATCACGAGGTATAGCTTACTATAAGTTATGCGTTTGTCGACGGTAGTGTGTTGACCTGTCATTCGCAATTAATATCACATCTCCAGTTAAAGAAGGTTATCGATATCTAATTCCATCGTTAAAACACAAAGCATGCAACGTTATAACACTTAATGCACTTGTATTTCCAGCAATGTTCCTTCCTATAGGTTGAATTTCTGTAAATATTGACAATGCAATTTCCCATAGGAACTCCTTTTACGGCTAAAACTGTACCACTTTTACAAATTAAAGAAAACAGATTATGCGATTCTATTTTTAGTCTATGCAATCTTATATCCAGAAAAGGTAATGTATTTATTTCTATCACTATAGATTGTATAGCCTCCATCACCATCAATATGTACTGTGTCTCCTATCTGTAGATTAAATACAACATCAAATGTCCCTGTCTTATAACCATCGCCAGATGAAAAACTTCTTGTTATCCGCAATCCGTTGTGACAAAGGTACAATGATAGAAGGTTGCCTTCAGTTGACATAACAACGGCAGTCAAATGATAAAGACCCGGATGTGGAGCTGTAAATATGCCAGTACTTGGATCATATCCATTCCCTACATTAGTCCACACGCCATAAAATATCACTTTTTCACCGTCTGACAATCTTTGTGAATGTGAACGATAAGCTGAGAAAGCAACTGTTTCTCTTTTCTGTATCATTTCTTTAAAGTCTAAAAAAATATTTAAAGGTGAAATTAAACTTTAAATGTTTGACATGAAGAACAAATAGAAGCACAATCAATAAAACTAAGTCTTGCTATGTGTATTTTAGGAAAATATTTTAAAATACATAATACGGACCGAACTGTTTTAATCTTTCATGCCCTCAAATATACATATAAGTAACAGATTATGACTAATGAAGTGATAATTGACTTATTTATACTTTAACTTATTTTTGGTTTTTGTTTTTTATTTGTGTGTTTTTCACCTGTTTTTGTTTGTTTGCTTTTTATATTTCTTTTTCTTCTTTGTATCATTCGTCATTCAAGGCTAATCACTCTTATAGAGAGCCGTCGGACACCTTGAAAATGAATGGACAATAGGTTAATCAGATTTTCTCTATTTTTAGGTTTTTTCAAGTTAATAGAAAAAACTAGCGTTATGTTCTATTTTTAGCCATATTGGGAATCTTGGTTAAGTACAGCTCTTTATAAGAACCAGGCAGAGTGCCATATACATGTGATTTATGCGAGTTTCAGATTTTATCTATAAATGGCTTAGAAGAAGCAGTAACTGAATACTGCCCAAAAAATAAATGTGAGTGGGAAAATACGAGTGGTTGCCATGGTAACGGACACTCTAATTTTTTGGTTGTGAAGCATAGTAAAATCTTTCAAAAATCAGCTAAATCACCACAAGTCAGAGCCTGATTATGAATAGAATCAAGCATTTTTCATTGAATTTCATATGTAGCTTTGATACAACTTGGTTTTAGCTTCATTTTAGTTAAGATTGCATGTAAACCAAATTTGTAAATTTTTTGAAAAATTTTGCCAAAAAATGCATATTTTCAACTTTTCTGAATTTGGGATTTTTTGCGAAATTATCATATTTTCTCTGGTGTTTTTTTTTTTAGAAAAGTGCAAATGTGTACAGCATAGTTAGCACTGTGGTTATGAAGTTTGGATACTACTTTACTAAATTAAATACAAAAATGCGTGGGACTTTCTTTAGTTTTATCACCATAGCAACCGATTTTTTCCTTGATACGGAGATATTATTTACAGAATATTGCAGTTTTAGAGCTTAAATGTACTGAATTGTTTCATTACTGATTAGAAACTACATATAAGCATAAGCTTACTCTAAATTATCATAGTTAAGAGTTGCTGACTTCAATAGTTACAATGGAAATACACATTAGCCATAGCAACATCTATTTTAAAATGTATTAATAGAAATTTATGTAAAAAAATACATATATAGGTTGCACTTTGTAAATACAGCTGTTTCTCAAAACACGCCTCTTTTGGAGAGATCTTGAATATTCATAGAAAATTAATTTTGTTTTCATACTGGTTCCCAGTTATGCTCTTTGTGTTCCATCTCACAGAGACATAAAAGAGGGACGAAAGATACCAAAGGGACAGTCAAACTCATAAATCTAAAACAAACTGACAACGCCATGGCTAAAAATAAAAAAGACAAACAGAAAAACAATAGTACACACGACACAACATAGAAAACTAAAGAATAAACAACACGAACCCCACCAAAAACTAGGGGTGATCTCAGGTGCTCCGGAAGGGTAAGCAGATCCTGCTCCACATGTGGCACCCGTCGTGTTGCTTAAGTGATTACAAATCCGGTAAATAGTCTAATTCGGTAGGTCATATTCATGAAAGGGGATTGTAATTACGACGTAAGGAACATATCCGATATCATTTGTGAAACGGTTATTCCATAACGGTCAACCAACTCGTGATGGCGTCCGTAAAATTTACGAAGGGATGATTTCAACTTCACCATTTGGAACTCTTGGTTTAATAGCTTCCTTGTGAGCAGCAAACCTCTATCAAGAAAATCATGATAGGAAATGCAAGCACGGGAATATCGTATCAATTGGGAGATATATACCCCGTATGCAGGTGCTGCTGGAATGTTGCTACTTAGAAATGGAAAGTTCACAATTGGAAAGCTGAAATCATCTCTTTTGTCGTAAAGTTTTGTTTTCAACCGACCCTCATTGTCAATTTCTAGATGTAAGTCAAGATATGAAGCCGACTTAACTGTATCTGTAGTATCCTTTATCTCTAGTTCGATTGGATAGATGCGTTCCACATAGTCACCAAATTTTGAATTGTTTAGTGAAAGAACATCATCTATATAGCGGAAAGTAGAGTTAAAGGATATTGCTAACTTCTTATCTTTCTTCCTAAGAAGTTCCTGCATGAAGTCAGCCTCATAATAATAAAGAAACAAGTCAGCGAGTAGAGGGGCACAGTTTGTTCCCATTGGAATGCCGACAGTCTGTTGAAAAACACGTCCTCCGAACGTAACAAATATGTTGTCAATCAAGAAATCAAGCATCTTGATAATATCAGTTTCAGAGAATTTTTTGTTTGAATCAGAGTGATTCTTTACAAAGTAGGATTTATCCCTCCCTAAGACAAGATGCTTGTATCTACGTTGGCCATTCTTTTTTATGAAGCAAAGTAATATCAACTCTTTCAATTTGTCTTTTAGTTTGGAATGTGGAATACTTGTGTACAGGGTAGAAAAGTCAAATGTTTTAATACTGTTACAAGATGAAAGAGAGTTAGATTGTATGTACTCTAAAAGATCTTTTGAATTTTTAAGTATCCACATCTGATTCACGCCACCTCTAGAATAGGCAGTTTCACAATAACTTTGAAGCCCGTCTTTGATTGCTGATAAAATAGATGTTAATAATTTAGAAAGAGGTTTCGTGGAGCACTTGGAAGACCCAGCAATATACCGTTGTTTGTAAGGACACTTATGTAGTTTAGGTATCCAATACAGTGATGGAAGATCCAGTTCTTCATCTTTGGTTGAAATTCCAAAGGAACATAGAACAGACCTATGATTATCCAGGATTTCCTCTTTGGTAAGTGTCGTGAGGGTATATGTTGAGTTACCAAGTGAATTGTCAATACCTAATTCGTTTATCAAGCAGTTGATGTAGTGACTTTTACACACAAAAACGATGTTATTTGGGGCTTTATCTGCAGGAACAACAACATATTTGTCATGGAGGTCGGATAGGTGTTTTGCAACATTTGGGTCTTTAAAGATTGACGTAGCATGGGCATTGATGCTTGGGAATGTTACCAGTAAATAAACATGTGCATATTATTTACATTGAAATCTGTGGTAACCTTTCATTCGAGGTAGGGGTAGTTAAGAAAATTAGTGTTAGTTTAAACTCTGAGAAGTTCAGGGCATATAAACGTTGAAAATATGCCGCACAGCCCTTTATTTTGACCTTTGAAAAAAATTGTGGTGCATATGAACTTTCAATTCTAGGATAAGATTTTTTTCAAAACTTCATAGTAAAAGTGGTACAGTTTTAGCCGTAAAAGGAGTTCCAATGGGAAATTGCATTGTCAATATTTACAGAAATGCAACCTATATAGGGTGAAAAAGGGGAACATTCAGAATTTAACCAAATTTGCTTTATTTCACAGATTTTAAAGAAATTAACTCAAATATGACGTTTTATAAATATTTAATGAAGATTGGTAGAATCTTGGGCCTTAAATATGATGACTCAGCATAAATTCACAGTTTTCAGTATGCATAGTTTACTTAAAGTCCTGGATACAAAATTAATTCATAATATTTGCATATTTGTAAGTTAAATTGTTAAGAAGTGCTTATATTTACTCTTCGCAGTCATTGAAACTCATAGATCCTTCCCGAATATTATTTATGGGGTATTTGTGTCCTTTCGATAACCCAAAAGTAAGCCGCAACACTTTAATCTGCTGTTTTGTCACCACAGCATAATAAATACAAGCTAGAAAAACAAAAATATCTCAAGAAAACTTACAATAGTGTGTTCTATCCTGAATATGTACTAAATATTCCAAAATGCTAGAAACAGCAGAATGATTTAGGAAATTTGAGCCCCCAGGGGCAAAAAACATAGAAAATTGCCTACCCCCAGGGTCATAAAACAAATAATTTTACTTGTAAATGCAATGATTTTATGATTTTTAAGTTCTTGATATAGAAAACAATAACTATGCTTGGAAGTTATGCAAAAATCAGATGTTAGCAGTCATCTCTACAACATTTAAGTGAATTTATATCTCATACAACTCTTGCAAATATGACTTTGTTTGAACACTTCTAGTATATATATTAGCTACATTGTGTCAGATATATGGTTACAGATGATACTGTTGTGACAAAAATTCTAAATTGACCATTTGAGGCAGAAAATGTGTTCTTTAATTGACAAATAGGCATAGTAAGATGTGGACTGGAGACAGAGGCTGGATGGGATACTTTATATAATCTTGAACGTTGAAATGATTGACTGCTAAACATTACATTTATAGTATTCCGATATGCTTTCAATATGTTATCAAAACAGTTTTAAACAGGTTCTAGGCATTTTTTTATCAGAAAATATGCAAATAGGGTAAGTTGGCAATAATTAAAGTCTTTATTTTCAAATTCTTTAAAAAATTGAAACAGGGGAGGGGGTATAAAATGTATAGTAAAGAAAAAAACTAAGAGAATACACAGTGATTTCTTTAAGACTATAATTCTGATAAATGAGTATTAATGTGAGAAACAACTGATTTTAGAGTTTTCTATTTGAATAAATGTCTGTATAGAGGGTGTTTATATTCAAATTGGAATATGACTGCATGCTTTGCTTCACTCACAGTCTTGTCTGTTCTTTTCAGAGGGTTCAACAAATGTAATATATAATGTAACATTGGGGTTGGAACCGAAGGTTTGGAAAAAAAGGGGGGTAGGTTTATTTAAAAAAAAAATCATGCATGTAGATTCTTGAAAAGATAACGTTTGGTCGGAGAGCCTGATTATGAAAAGAATCAAATTTCTTTTCAGAAATTTCATATATTAAATCAAAATAACTTGGTTTTAGCTTCAGAACTTAGTTAATATCGCAGTTCAACCCCGACTTGTAACAATTGTAGTAACAAAGTTTGAATACAACCTGACCAAACATTTGGTTGAGGCAAACTAAAATTAGAAAATGGAAACCAACTTCGTGACGGACATGGGTGAAACTTACTCCCCCCCCCCCCCCCCCTCATTGCGGCGCGGCCATAAAAGTGTTTATTTTATTTTTTGCCCTTGTACCTTGAAAACATAAAACGTGTGCAATGCGTTGAACATTGGAAATTTGTTCTATTATTTCACATGGGAGTCTTGTATTCATGATTACAACTTGTTGGGACTAGAAAGCATAGATAATTACAAAGAAAAATAAGATTGGTATGTACTGCGCTGTTTCTAGTGTTGCAGTTAATTGAATAAGACCATGTGTGCAATTTGTCTTCAAATTAACTGTTATTAATCTTGTATTTATGCAAGCTTAGTGGTTTCATTCCAAATCTCAGGATTTATGCACAGTCTTTTATAAAGGTTACAGAGACAGATCCAGGAAATAGGGGCATAATTCATGAACCAACAATGCAGATATTATAAATGAGGACCTTCAAAGCATTGTACAGGCTATTGAGGCAGAGTAAATCAGGAATTTTGTTACAACTACAGTTAGTGAATGAACAAAGTTACAAAATTTGAATATGACTTGCATCATTTTAATTTTTTCGTAAATTTGTATTTCATTCTTACAGACGAACTGTTTTAGAATGAAATTCAAAACAGTGTGGCTGTGGCCATTGATTGACACATTAAATTCACCCATTGAATGGGACAATTTAGGTGAACGTTTGTATGTAACGACCACTGCTCACTATGTACTTTTTAAAGACACTTAAACTATGGGGTCACCAAAGGTTCTCAACACCTTAATAAAGTAGTTCGAAAAATTAATCAGAAATAACATGATGTTTTGATTTATATCAATTATATAAATCAAAACATGAAGGTTCCTGATTAATTTTTCGAATTATTTTATAATTAAAGGCGTTAAGAAACCTTAGGTGACCCCATAGTTTAAATGTCTATCGTAGGTACGTCGTGAACAGTGATCGTTACAGACAAACGTTCACGTAAATTGTCCCAGTCAATGGATGAATTTAATGTGTCAATCAATGGCCACAGCCACACTGTTTTGAATTTCATTCTAGTTCTCATTACTGATTAAAGTTAACATCTAAATTCATTATTTAAAAATGTGGTTGTAAGCTAAGAAACTTAATGATTTAATTTTGTATATTAAGGATAGAAAGTCAGCATCTAAAGCAAATGAAGGTCACTTGTACCTATTTTTTTTACTTTCTTGATTTTTTGTTTTCTTTTTTTTTGTCAATTTTTCAGAACCAATCAGTCATCAGTAAACAAAATTTGTGATAATTGAACCTTGATGATTTAGGTATGCATTCATAGTGATCAGTATTTGAAACAATTTCGAAGTTTAAAGACTTATAGTAATTTCATGTTGGTAATTTCTATATCTAATTGACAAATTCTAAAATATGTCATGTTAGAATCTATTTGCTACCACCCTTATAAAAGAAATTGTGCTCAGTATTTAGAAATTATGCAGAAAAATATGTTCTTTGCAGCATTGTTTTAATGTAGATGAAAATTTAAGTTGTTATTCTAGAAATCAGATTAGACTGTTCATTTATAATATAAAACCAATATTTTTAAATTAAATTATATCTTTTCAAATGACAGATGATATAGGAAATTTTAAATCTAAAAAAAAAAAATATTTTGGTATCTTTTAACTTTTGATGAAATAAATTCATTTATATGGATACAAAAAATAATTTGCAGAACATGATGCAACCCTCTGGCGCATCATGACCTGCTGAAAATGAAACCTTGCTTCTAACACATTTTTAGTTATAAATTAATGTTCATTTGTCATTTGAGAAGGTACATATTATATATTCAATGATTATTTTATGTTTTAAAAAAGATTTGCTTAAACATTTAGTCATCATGGTTGATCGACATGGTTTAAATTTTTTATGGTTAGTGTAAGGAAAACTAATGATGTCAAATCAATGATATTTCGTATATAGTAGATTCACGGGTGTCAATCGGTTTAACGAGAGAAATGATCGTGAAAGAATATCACACGGTTATCAAGTATTGCAAGACGATTGTAAAAACTCTGGTACAGGATCGTGAAAGACATTTAATGTAAATTCTAGTTCAGAATCTGTACAAAAATCGCAAAATTTTCAAAACGCGGAACAAATCTGAACAAAAATATATGTCTGTCAAAATGGTTCAACTTCTTCAACATTACTGTGCAATAAGATAAAGAAATTATGCAGTACTTTATGAAAAAAACACAAAAGGCGCAATGCGTGTCTATCGAATTAATTAAAAAAAAACGCTTTTTGTACCTATAATGGTCATATTTCAATATATCATGATATATTTGAAATTAAATATTTGGTGTATCTGTAAAATAAAAGTATGCTCTTCCCTTTTGAGTGTTATTTTGTTTATGAAAACCTTGAATTTTGTTAAATTTTCATCATCGTGAAAGATCAGGTAACGCATTATTTTGTTCGTGAAAGATAATGCGTGACCAGACTTAATACTAGTAATCAGAAATCAATATTTCTTTTACCATTTGATAAACCTGCAACTGGTTGAAGATTGTAACTATTTTGATAAGAATGAACATTAAAGCTATTACCTTTTTTTAATTCAACACTTTACCGCGAAAGTTAAGAGAAAAAACTAAACTCTAAACGTGTCTAAATAAGTCGTGTGAAAAATTCAGCTCTGAGAATCGGTCTAGTACAACAATTTGAGATTGAACGATAACCAAGATTTCGTGTAACAGTACTTTCTTAAGTTCTATGTATCTTTATATACAACGTAGTAGATGTGGATTTTATACTACAGATGAAAGAATACCAGAGCGCAAATGCTGAAATGTCTCGACTGCTTTACTTATGATAGTATATTTGTTGAAAGTCTGTAATATAAAGGGTTTTTACTAGCAGTGTCAATATAAAAAAGAAGATGTGGTATGATTGCCAATGAGACAACTGTCCACAAGAGACCAAAATGACACAGATATTAACAACTATAGGTCACCGTACGGCCTTCAACAATGAGCAAGACCCATACCGCATAGTCAGCTATAAATAGCCCCGATAAGACAATGTAAAACAATTCAAACGAGAAAACTAACGGCCTTATTTATATAAAAAAATTAATACGCTTTTGAAGTGTCAAATACGCTTAAGATTGTCAATGGTTCATAAAAGGGGTCAAAGTCAGATGAACCATGCTATACAAATCTCTACAAACATCCCGTACGCCAAATATAGGTGTTCCGATCCTTCCAGTACCTTACAAACTGACAATAGTTATTTAAGGTACCAGGATTATAATTTAGTACGCCAGACGCGCGTGTCTGAATATTTATAAAGCCAAACAAGTACAAAGTTGAAGAGCATTGGGGATCCAAAATTCCAAAAAGTTGTGCCACATACGAATGTTAAAGTTATGATTGGCCAATTAATTCGGAACATAAGGTCGAAAGTAATAATAATAATCAAATTGCTCCTTATTATTTAATCTCTATGACTTTTAAAAGAGAGGTTATCTACATACAAAGAAAACAAAAACATTTAGTACATTAGAAATTTATTTAATATTCATGATTAAAGTAACCACAAAGGCAAAAAAAAAAAACATATTATAGAAGAAGCAAATAAATAACAATTAAAAAAAAGTAACAATTCGTCTTCTATACTTACATGCATTATTACCGAAATCATTTAAAAAAAAATTAAAGTACAGATGACCGAATGTTGCCGTTACAGAATCTAATGCACTCTTGTTAATGTTCTGAAAAGTGTAAACCAAGACACAAGTGGTTGGTTAAAGATGTCACAAAACAATGAAAATTTAACAAATACGTGAAGTTATTTTCATCACGATTATCCATAGTCCTTAGGATTCAAAAACGGACGAGTGATTTTATGATAGAGTTGTTTATCGCATGATCACCTTGAACAGTTCTGCGTAGTCCTATAACATATGACCTCGGAGACATTTTCTACTATTTTTATTCACTATTCTGATTTCCTTTTCTCTATCAATGTGCAACCCGAAAAACAATTGTTTAATAGAGTCGAATAACTAAAACAAAACTTATCTCAGATATAAAAACAAGCCATAACCCAATCATCCCTAGCCATTTTGTAAAGTTAAATGGTTGCTCCATTATAAAGGGATCTATATCAAACATGTTTTGGTACGTTTGATTGAAGTGGTTTTTGTTTTCTGATCAAACCTTTGAAAACATAAAGAGTGTAAATTTTTCTGTTTCTTTAAAAAAGCACGTAAAACTGTGTCTCACGAAAGTCATGCGCGTATGACATAATGCAAATCATTTTACATTTTTTTTTCAAAAGCCAAAGTGATAATGATAAGATAAAAATAAGGTTCGGTTCCAAAAAAAAAACCTAGTTGAGAATATTGGGCAGAAATATAGAAAATAGAGAAAAATGACTTAACAAATTAGATAGATATGAATGATACCTTATCCAGACCCCCTATATAAGGAATCTATTTATTTTACATTACAGACGAAGAAATGTCTTTCTTTTAAAACGGAACTATAAACAACTGCTATACTAGCGGGACGTTAAGATAGCTATAAAACCAGGTTTAACCTGCCATTTTCTACGGTGATTTTCTCCGTAATATGTCCGTTAGTTTTTTATTCGTTTTGTTGTTTGATATAGTCTAACGATTGACATTGTCAGTTTTATAGACTCTCCCCTTTTTGAATTGACCTTGGAGTTCTGTATGTTTATTAATACTAATAAATTTACTTTTGAGTAATTTTTAATACTTTTTTTATTATTATTTTTATTACGGTATGTTTATTAATACTAAAACATGAAAGATGTTTCGTCGTTGTATTTCCTATATATGCATTCTGCACTAGTCGACACCTTGTAAAAAAATAGCGACATAAACAAGACTTTCCAATGCACTAGAAGATTTTTCGTAATTGTGAATATCAGTGTAAACAATTACAATCATTATGCTATCTACACTAGTATCATCCCTCAAACGTTTATATCTATTATAGAATGCGATGGTATCGCTGTCAGAATTAGATTTGATTGCTGTACGACTGTGCGACTATTTGCAAACACTAATTATAACCAGAGTTCACGTATGCACCTTTTATACAGTTATTCTCGTCAGCGTTCACTCGTGACATAACCCCACAAATGCACCAGAATCAGCTGGTGTAAAGCTTACATCGAACGTTTGAAAAAGTAATGAAAAAATCATTGAATCTTCATATAAAGTGGAACGCCGTTATTCCATTTGCTCATTATTTTTTAATTTCAATTTCTTGTTAAAAAATTACAATGAATTACTACTCACTAAACAATCATCATTTTTGTTTTTAACAAAATCCGTACTGCAAAATATTTCATAAAACGTTTTACTATAAGGTAATTAGATAGTTTTAGATAAAATGATTTAAGGTACGATATTTTAGATAAGATATTTTAAGATACGATATTTTAGATAATTTATTCTAAGATATTATTATAATCATGCTAATTAAAGGGCCTATGAAGAGCAAAAAAAAAAAGTATTACAATTTCTATTATAATAATCACAAATAATTGTTTTATTATATACAAATACGAACGTGATCAGCTAAGTTCTAAATTTTATAGCCGCAGCCACAGGCATAGGCATGTGTGTAAAAAGCAGTAATAGTACAGATTATATTGGTGTCTTCCTCGAATGCCAACATTTAAAATGTTACCTATTCCTTGAAAGCCAACAAAAATATTGCAATTGGTGTTTATATAATAACAAAAGGTTTATTTGTATATAAAAAAAAAGGAGATAGTATGATTTCCAATGAGAAAACTCTTCACATTGACGAAGACGGGTACTTGTACATCCCAACAACAAAATGGTACAGATCTGAAAGTACTCACAATTAACTGACACCTAGTCCAAAGCCACTAACAACTTTTCAAAAATATCATGCATCTTAGACTACATTATCAATCTGTACACATCAAAAAAACAATAATTTCGTGTAAAGACGCCATAAACATTCAAGGAAAACATGACCTTGTGCAAGGCCAATATACAGGTATCGATATATTTTAGATCCATGAATGTGTATAACAAGTAATATTTAGTTTGCTTTTAATTTATTGACAACAAAAAATTATATATATACCAATAAAAACAATATTCAATTATTTTATTACAGTGTTGACAGTAGTCTATTAGAATAAGTTTCTTTAAAGGCTCGACAAGTTTACCAGGATCGTTTCTCAACTTTTGGGCACGGTTAACAACATTTCCGTAAAAATGAGGATGTGCTATCCCGTTAGAAATAAGTTTTCCACAGGAACAAATAAAAACCAAATCCTTATATCTTTGGAAAAAGTAACAGTAAAGGTTTAAAGTAATTTATGGTAACAAAATCCTTGGCTTAATGATTTACCAATAATACATAGATTACGTTCGTTAAAATTAAAAACGTGACAACAGACACGTGCATAGCGTACGAGCTGTGTAATATATAAACACCATAAGATGGTGCCTAAGGAACATCATCATCTAAAAATTGTCCCTTTGTCGTAAATTTTAGTTTGGAGTTTCCCGTTTAAGACCGAAATATCTAAATCTATGAAAGGACAGTTACTACAGTTTAAATTTGATTTATTTAAAGTAAGTTCCTCTGTGTTAATTTCAGCGGTATATTGAGAAAAATCTTGATTGTTCAACGAAAAAATATCATCAATATAACGGTAAGTGTTGTTGAATCTATCAATTAAATACAATTTCGACGGGTCTTTACTGAGTTTGGTCATAAACTGTTATTCATAACAGTACAAAAACAAGTCTAAGTACAAAGGGGCGCATTAGTGCCCGTAGGAACAGCTACAGCCTAGGCCGTTAGTTTTCTCTATTGAATTGTTTTTCTTGTTTTTCATATCAAGTCTTTTATAGCCTACTATACGGTATGTTTTTTTTATCATTTTTGAAGGCCATAAGGTTGCTTTCCTCTACATATTTGAACTTTGTTAGAAAGTTGTCTCGATCATTAGTTGTCTTACCACATCTCCTTATTCTTATAAACACTAGAAGATGTCCACTTAATCGCGGTACAATTGGGCAAGTGTTGAAAGAAAACATGTCAAGGCTGTCTGTGTTTCCACATAAAAAGGGGGAGTGGTCCTGACGACGGGTACCTGTGCTTACATATAAAAATGGTGAGGATCACTTTGACACATTAGTAATGGTAAATGCAAAATATTCAATTGCATTTCAATGCATATGTTTGTGCAGAAGACATCCAGAAAACAGTAGGATCAAAAAGGTTAATATATGACCAAAGTTATTGTACAAATTCAATTTACAAACTAGACAAAGTGATGCCCCTGCACTCCACTCTGAAGTAACTGTATTATAAAAAAAAGTCAATGTAGGACCTAATCTGAGATATTATTAAATGATATTATCAGATCAGCCCTAATCCTAATGAATCAGTCTGTTCAATACTGATGACGTTCCACTGTCAATATTAATCAAGAATTTATATTGCATTTCGAACAGGACCTATACAGAAAAACAAGGCCAATATAGAAAAAGCCGTATTGCCCATGAGCTAATACGGGACGTTCACTTCCAGTTTTTCTTACGTGTTACTTAACTTAGCGTATCGTTATGCATATAAAACATTTGTAATATATTTCATAACTTAAAATCGTAGAATAAAAAGTTTTAGAAGTATTGAAAGTGAAATATTTCACAGTCTTTTCGAGGCCGTCTTTCGATTATAGGCGATGTTTCATTCAGCAGAACGCAGATAATCCAAGAGTACGAATAGTTAAACTGTCTGATTTATTCTTCCTAGCTACTTTATATTTGCTAAATAAAATGAATTTTAATTGATAACTCGGACGAGAAATTAGAAATAACATCAGACAATGTTGACAAATATTCCATGGGCGGAAAAGACAAGTTCTCACTAGTTCTGATATGAAATTTTGTATTTTCCCCACATTAAGTTTCTTTAAGGTACTGAATAAAAGTGTAATGAACTGGCTGCTTCTGTATTGGACTTGTTATAGATTCTCGATCAGCTGTATTGGACTTCGGCTCTCCGTGCTCGGGTCCAATACCACTAACCTCGAATCTATAACAGGGCCAATACAGTAACAGCCAGTTAATCAAACTCCCCGGCAGTTCCAGTTCCTACATACTACTCTACACTAATTGATGGAACACTAATTGATGGAGTAAAGGAAAAAAGTTCCGGAACGGAAACGATCACTGTGCGGAGTTTGCCAGTTAATAACACTTTATTAATGTGTCAGGGACACAAATTTTTACACCATTGGTTCGCTGCCACTGCAAACGTTTCGTCCCCGAGGGTATCTCCAGCCCAGTAGTCAGCACTTCGGTGTTAACATGCATATCAATCACAAATGTATATGATCATTTTTATAAATTTCCTGTTTACAAAACTTTGAATGTTTTCGAAAAACTAAAGGATTTTCGTATCCCAGCTGGAATAGATTACCTTAGCCGTATTTGGCACAACTTTTTTGGAATTTCGGGTCCTCAATGTTCTTTAACTTTGTACTTTTTTAGCTTTATAACTATCTTGATCTGAGCGTCACTGATGAGTCTTATGTGGACGAAACGCACGTCTGGCGTATTAAATTATAATCCTGGAACCTTTGATAACTTGATGTCCCTTGCAGATGTAAAGTGTTATTGTAAAATAACTATAACATTTAACCGCTTATACCCTCAAAATGAGAAAGTTCAGCTAACTCCCAAAAGAGTAAATATTAATAAAAATCATAACCCTGACCACAGGCACCTCCAATATATGTACAAACAGCCAGTAAGTGAAAACTTCCTAACATTCAAACTGTAGGAGGAGTCATCTGGAAACGCTCCTCTTATACAAGCAAATACTCAAAAAATTACAAAGGAGGTGTTAAGCTGAATAACTATAATAACTATATACCCATAATGGAACGGAAAGGGGTAAAACAATATGCCCCCAAACTTTAGATTACAGGCGTGGGGGGGGGGGGGGGGGGTGGATATCGCCGATATATTATTATTTACATGGTGTTTGAGTGACCTAATACGATATATATGGGGTCAGTAAAATGATCGACAAAAAATGAGTCAAAGGTAAGATAAAACAAACACATTACTATCATTCCGTACAATATATAGTTGACCTTTTGCTTATATTTCAAGAAAAACACAAAAACTGAACTCTGAGCAATGAACCGTAGGAATGATGTCAAGGTCAAATGAAAACTACAATACTGACATGTACATCGTAAAATAGTTCCGTAAAACTAAATATAGTTGACCTAATGAGCTATTGTATCTAGAGTTAACAAAAGACCAAAAATACACAAAAAACTAAACATAAACCACTGTACCATGAACAAATGATGAACATTAGGTCAAAGTCAGATGACACTTGTAAGATTGACATGTACACTTTAAAATCATTTCATGAACCAAGTAAAGTTTACCTATTGTTTAAAGTTTAAGAAAAATAGACAAAAACATAAAACTTAACAGTGAGCAATGAACTGCGAAAATGAGGTCAGGGTCAAATAAAACCTACAGGACTGACATGTACATCGTAAAATATTTCTATACATCAAAAATAGTTGTTCTATTGAGCTATTGCTTATATTATTGAAAAAAGACTAAACACAAATTTGAGGACAAAATCATATGATTCCCTACCAGTTGGATATATTCACCTTACAGGCATTCCATAAATACACCAAATGTAGAGGACATACTGATTATGTCACCAAACATAGAGGACATACTGATTATGTCACCAAATAGAGAGGACATACTGATTATAATATTTGATACATCGACTTGATCACGAAAACTAAACATTGTTCATTGATCAATGAAATGAGGTCGAGGTCAGATAAAAACTGTCTGACAGACTTGAGGACCTTCGAAGGTATGCACATACTAAATATATTCATATAAAAGAGAAATTAATATTATCTTTTTTTCCCACGTACTGACTGAATCATGAAAATGAGGTCAAGAACACATGACGAACATTTCAAAACATTAAGCATCTATATACAAGTAGGAAGCAACCAGGTCTCCCAACTTCTGAAATATAAAGCTGTAAAGTAGTTAGAGTTAACCGAATCACTATCCCTTTGTCGAGCTTTTTGCGTCAGAAGTTGCAGGCTCGACGAAAACCATTATGTATCTACATGTATACAACGATAAGAAGATGTGATATGATTGCCAACCCTACAACAGAGACCAAAGTGGCATAGAATAATGTAGTACATTTGGTAAAACCATCAAGATTTCCCTGTTTGGATGTCATTTATCTAATGTGTAGAAAAACTTTCCAAAAGCACGTGCACTAAAGACAAATGATATATAAAAAAACCTGTCTGGTCATTACACCCTTTCGTAACCCCCTCTGTTTCAAAAAATGAAAAAAAAGAAAAAAAAACCACAAATGGAATGTCACAAGAAGCAGTAAGTGATGTCTTTTAAATAGTTTGAAGCCATTTAAAAATTAGTTCATTAATGAATCAAATACATATTTAATCATATTCTATTATAAACAACATTGGTATATCTTTCTTTGTAGACGGTATTCATGTATTTAGAGACGCAGCGTAATTACACGTAGTTGATTAATTATTTAGCTATAACGATACACCTATTTTATTTGATGTTTTTTGCATTTATAGAACTTTGTGAGAGTACAAAAGAATTGTAAATGAATACCATAATGAAGTGATCAAACCAATATCAAGCATTTTACTCACTCCCCCTAAAATAGAGAAGAAAAATATTGCTAAACTTAGAGCCAATTGTTCTCAAAAAATGATTTCTTAACTCCTAATTTTTAGGAGTATCACACCTTTAACATCTAATCCGGAAGCTTCGATTTTTTGTGAACGAGATGTCGGCGTTTTATTTCAGATGTATGAAAACTGCATTTTATCTATTTTAAACCGACTCCGAGTTATATCTATGCATACTGATGGGAGCCGGTATTCAAAACAAACAATTTATAAAAATAAAGAGAGGTAATATGATTACCAATGAGACATCTATTCAACAAAGTTCATATGAAGTGGATGTAGCAATTGTAGTCAGCCATTTGCCTTTAAATTTGAGAAAACCCCATACCATGTGGTCGGCTATAAAAAGACCCCGATGTGGAATATATGAAACAATTCAAATAAGAAAACTAACAGCCTAATTTATAACAAAACAGTTTATGAAAAAGAAATATGACAGACACGAAACAACGGCAACCACTAAACTACAGAATCCTGACTTGGGAAAGGCTTTTAAACAATGTGATAGGGCTTAACATTTTTGTGAGCGCTAAACCCTTTCCTAACTTGTGACAGTGGTGTAACACTACAACTTAACAAACTATAAAAATCAGTTAAAAAAATCCAATCTTAATTGACTTTGACTTTCAGTTTTTCGAAGGTCCGTGGTTTTCTCCGGGCACTCCGGCTGCCTCCAACCATAAAAACTTATACCCGCGAAATAGCCCAAAAGTTGCGCAAAAAAGTGGCGTTAAAACAACAACAATTATCCAATCAATCAGTTGAACAGGCTTAAAGTTCAGATGAATACAAATAAAACAACATGTTACAAAAACACAAATTTAATGTGGAAGGGGACTTGCACATCCCAAAAGCAGAATTTTTTTTTTAATTACAGATCTAAGAGTACATGTACTTAATTTACTAAAAGACATATAAGAATATAACATACAGTCTTTGAACAATTAAAATAGGTCCTCAATAATAGAGTCTTCACAATGGGCAATATTGTTAGTTGTATTCGGACACTCCGGCTTCCTGTATCAGTATCAAAATGACCGCAACGCAATAGCCTTTAATACCAAAAGGTGGGTTTAACACCAATCAACCAATCAATTGTTAGTTTTACAATTCTATTTTTGTCACTCCAGGAATTTGCTGCTTCAGATTAAAAATGTTTATAAGTTGTTATTCATTTGTTATTTGCTTTGAACTAGCTCTCAGATTTGAACTTTGTGTCTTATTTGTTGTGATTGATGAATAAATTTTATTTTCCGTGTCGGTGCCTTTTATAGTCGAATATACGGTAGAGGTCTTTTTCAATGTTGAAGGCCGTATTGTTGCCTATAATTGCTTACACTCACTTAATAGTTGAACTTTGGTAGATGGTAGTTGCATTGGCAGCATACTATAAGTCTTTATTGTATGCATTGTAGATGGACCAAAGTAAGTGCATGGTTCAAAATAAATGACAGACTAATTATAAAATGTAATCTTTTGATATGGAATATACTCAATAGCCGTATATATTTTTGCCTCTAGATCATGGTAGAACATGTTAAGGACTTGATGGAACACTTGGAGAACTGTTGACTCAGTTTTTTTCCAATATGCAGCAACGATTAGCGTTTTTTAGATTTCATTTTCAAAATGTTCTTATTCAATTATCTCGATAAATAGAGAACATAAAACATCGTCGATGAGTATTTGCATATATATTTCAAATAATGCAGTTTAAGAAATAATGTGTTTTAAGAATGTATTTAATAGAGGTTTTGGAATAAGTGTCAAATGTTCGGACTCCTTGGTGTTTTTCCATACGATACAAGGTAAAATATTTTGCCCAATAACACCTTTTTATCTTTATCATAAGACTTAATAGCTAAAAAAGATTAAGCATGTTCGCTGCTCAGTTTCAAAATAAATAACTTTTCATAAAACTAGTATGTATTGATAGGGAATATATTGAGGAATCAAAAAAGCAAAAAATATATAGGGGTCAATGTGCTTGTTTTCGAGATATAAGCCATTGGAATTTTGGCGGGAAAATGTTCTCTCTTGATTTGTCATAGTTTTATCATTTACCAGTTAAAGTTCTCAAATACTATTAAAAAATAAAAAAAAATTAATAAGACTTTTACTAATCACTTATAATTAAACACGTAAAAGATTTATAAAAAGTAAAATGGGGGTTCATGGGAAATTTGTTTTAAGGCATTCAACTGGATAAAACCAGAGGATTCCGAAAATCTGACAAAAAATAACAAAACATGACAAGCAGACATCCTTAAGCAGATTCTTGATTTTCATTTTTTTGATTTGAGACCCAAATATATCTCAAGAAGGAGCTCCATGACCTATTGATATTTTTAGAATATTTTGATCCTTAACTAATACTCTTCCAGCTTAAAGTATCAATTTTGAATTCTTGATATATTTAATATAACCTTAGATCACCAAAGTACATCCTTAAATATACAATTGTAGTTGAGATAGAATTTTTGTTCAGTATTGTCACCGGTATTAGTTTATTACTGACATTTTGGATTCTATCATTAGAAGTGTGATTTTTTTTATGTTTTTGTTAACTAGGTGTCCCGCTAAAAATGCCAATTGCTTCTTAATATTCAAAATACCGTTTTGTCCTTCGTCGCTTTTACCTGCAGTGACGAGTGTTTTTACACTGACTACATAATAATACACACAGATGACTCCATTTCTGTTTTTAGCTACACAATACCATGCCCAGAAAATGTAACGTGTGCAAAGCTGTTACTGAAGAAAGTATAAGTACCAGATCCTGCAGGGTATATCACGTCTCCCTTCTGTGGACTAAACACAACATCAAATGTCCCAGTCTTATAACCGTTACTGGAGATATAACTTCCTGATACAGCTAACTTATTATGATAAAGACTAGGATAAAAGTCTTTCCCAGACGGTGACTGATACATCAAATATTTCATTACGGTGAACAGTGATACTATTTTTAAAATAAATAAAAGCACACGAAATGCAAAACTATTTTCGGTATGTTGTGTTTATAATCATGTTTTAATTGATTTGATATCGATTTTGTTCATTTTATAAAGTAATAAAAAGATCCATAACTGAGATAGGTGAGACTGTATTCCTTTTGGTTCTATCTTAATATTGCTTATTTTAATAAAATATTCTCAAACGTCAGACGATAACTAATGTGTGTTTTGACTAATCAGTATGACCGATTTAAGGTTTTATAAAAAATAGATGTTTTATCTTTTGATGGTTGATGAATCAAAGAATTATGTGTTAGTGTTTGCTAAACGAGATGAAAACAACAAATAAAACAAAATGATTTGTGATCACATTTCTGACAGTAGCAAATGAAAGGATACATAGCCATTTCACTAGTCCATTTCAAAAAGCGGAAACCATTTGTGAAAAGTACAATTAGATACATTAACCAACTTCTATGTGTTGATAACTTGTAATTTTTGTCACTAGATTCGATAAAAACAGACTTGAAATATCATCGGATATATAAAAAAAATACTAATAGCTATTTTCGAAGAAGTTAAAGTCTAATAATTCTTGGAAACTGATTGTGTGGTGAAATTTATCGCATGATCGTTGTTTCATAGACTTATACATTGTGTTATACCACACATCTGCTTTATTTCTATATACAGGCCCAAGACCACAATTAATGACCCCGCTTTTCCTTTTAATTAGAGTGTATTTTTCCTTAATTTTTTTTTCTTTCCTTTCCTCACTCATTCCTTAAATCTTTTTGGGTGGAAATGAAAGAAGAGAGGTCAAATAAATTTTTGGAGGTTGTATTTTAACTGATTTTGATATGGAATGAGTGATTAGGTCAAGTGCAAAAAGGTGATATTTACAGTTTTCGGAACATCTCTTGACTTGTCAATAGGGGTATGGATGTGTATTGGCTAAATTTGTAAAAGTGATTGCTTCAATCTTTCTGAATTTTGGATATATATTTGGACTAGGACAATACATTACACACACAAAAAATTGGACAAAAGTGCATGGTGCAATTGTTTAATGATGCAAAAGGTTATAAAGAACTGATAGAGGAATTAATTGTGGTCTGTGGCCTAAGAGGTGCATTTCAGCAAATTTAGAATTTTTACTTTTAGTCCGGCCGATCGGTGAAAAAATTGCTCAAATAATGAGGAAAGCACCAGTTTTTGCATGATGGTACATTTTTGTGTACTGAGCAATATTAGCTATGGACCCACCCTCAAAATTCAATATGGCGGCTTATTTTAAGATGGCTGCCGTACGTTCTAAAATATTTTCCAGTATTACACAAACCACAGTGAATTTGATGCTGGAAGCACAAAAATCAACATATTTGAATGACTTGGTGTACTTAGCAAGATTTTGTTTTGATCTATCTTTGAAATACAAAATGGCGGCTATTTTCAATATGGCCGCCTTAAAAAGGAGCAAATATTCATCATTGAGAATTGACCTGAATATAAGCATTTTATTGATATATAGTGTCATTTAGTATCTGTCCTTTTTGATTTTGCCTTGCTTGTCGTTTCATACACAAAGTAGTAGCCTTCATAAAAAGCTGCAGTAGTAGCTTTCATTAAAAGCTGCACTATTTGTTGTCTTGGGTCACACATAAAAGCTGTGATTTGAGATATCAAGCTGTGAATTGAGAATCATTTAAACACATATCAGTGAAATGGCAGGAATTGGGGACAACAAGGACAAGAACATTGAAATGGCAGAACATTAATCACTTGGGGATATGGAGAAACCCACAGCTGAACTCGGACGCTTTAACAGAGGACAGCTCAGAAATGACTATTAAACAATTGTACCAAGAATTTTTAGCAGGTAGTAAATTTAATGCCCAAAGAACAGCTGAGATTACCGCAATATAAAACAGAGCGAATCATCGCGAATTGATAAAAGAGGGACGAAAGATACCAAAGGGACAGTCAAACTCATAAATCTAAAACAAACTGACAACGCCATGGCTAAAAATGAAAAAGACAAACAAACAACAGCACACACGACACAACATAGAAAACTAAAGATAAAATATGTGTTGGTCTCATTACGTTTCAAGCTGAACAGAAAGAGGCAATGCATATTAATAACAAACAGATGAAAGCAATATCTCAGCAACTTCAGCAGTCTGAAGACAGGATAGACCACAATAATTGCTTGGCGGAATTGATGGTCAGACCAATAAGATATTCAATACTGTTGTGAGACGAATGGACAAGCTGACAACACCTGAGGAAGTAGACACAGCTCAATTTAAAAGTGCATTTGAACAGCAGGGTACCTTCCAATAAGTGGCATCTGTTGTAAATGAATTAGTGGACAATCGAAATAAAGAAGTTAAAATTCCTGCAATGGACACATCATCTAAGCCAAAATTTGACCTTAGCCAGTACAACGCAAGTTTACCAAAAGTACACAACAAAATCCATGCCTTGGGTCTTTCCCCAATTATAGTTCGCATAAACCAGCAACCGCGCCAACTCTGTTGAAGTTGTCTTCACCTTAAGTCAAAAGTCCTATGTCAGGATTTTTGGCCCTGCATGAAACAGTTCAAATTATTCAACAACAATCTCCAATTAAGAACATACTAAAACCCTCTAGTACTTATCAAGGATACCAGTAACAGGCTTATGTGTCGTCTTACGCACACTTACCATCTACTATGAGCCAATAATATTTGGTTCAGAGCAGCACACCATTACAGAAACAATTGGATGCAAGAGGATTCTATCAAAATTATCCTATGCTGAATGCAGTTCCTACTTACGGTATCATCCCCGTCGAGTCAATGGCAAATCCCACATTTATCACTCCAATTATGACAACCTCGTCAGCTCCTGGAACTCTAACAGGCTTCCCATAACAGCAAGCTGACTCCACTGGCCGGTCCAGGAAAGGGCAGAGGAAACCAAAAGAGTGTGGCAACACCTCTTCTTCAGACTCCTCATTGGAGAGATAATATACCCGATGGCAAGAAAATCTTGGTGCAAGGGACCGGAGACGAAGCCCACAGCTCCCAAAAATTTAAAAAACTCAATTGGAGAGGATCCATGACTTGGAAGGCGTTCATTTACCAATTTGAACGATTTGCCGGTAGATGACAATGGGAAAACAGAAAAATGTGTGTAGGCCCCATATTGCAGGCCGATGTTGGCTTTGAGTACGCTCGCACAGATGATGATTCCAAGGCCTTAAAAAAGCATTCATTTGGAGCAGCGCTTCAGCAAGAAAGACGACCAAACCTGATTGGAACCGAATCATTCCATCGAGAATGTAAAGACAAAGATTCTTCAAGGCATGTAATAAAGAGGAACCCAGAAAATTTCAACGAGGCGTTGAATCAACTAAAAACCTCAATAGCAAACCAGATGGCGATATATGAATCAAAAAGTTCCAATTATAACCATCGACAAATCTACTTTGCTGATGGCGCAGTATCACCGACCGATAAAGGAAATATGAGCAGACCTTTGGATAATGAGGGGCATAACCTTGCACAAATTGTCACAAAACTAGCTGATATTATGCTTTCAACTAATCAGCAAAGCCGTGGATTGACCGATCAGTATAACCTCGGATCTTCTGATCAAATAATCATGGAAGATCACCTGATCAATATACACATGGAGGATCTCCTGAGCAAAACATTCGCGGTAGATCGCCTGAAAGATTACACCCAAGCTTAATGCCTATCGATCAGCAACACACCCACTAAGGTAGAGATCATATAGTCCCCAAAGACAACGGTTAGCATCTCCACGGGCAAACTCCAGAAATCCCGGTTATTTCAGACAACGATCACCTTCACAAGGATACGGAGCAAATCAAAGTGCAACTACAACAATGGAGTCTTTAAACAGCAAAGGGTCGGGCCAGTAGGCCAACGCACGATTCCAAAGTCCATTGGCCATGAAACATCACCTCATCACAAAATCGAACAGAGGCCCACGGCCTCGTCCGATATTGTCATCAGACGAACCATTTGAAAGAGCTTAGCAGTACGAGGTACTTTACATGACCAGAATGTGAGCATGATTGTGGACACTGCTGCAATGATAACATAAGTAAATGAGAAATTAATTCCGGCAGAAAATGGAGATTTTGAGAACGTAACGCTACGTGGTTTGTGTTAATAGCTTGTTATTGGGAAGACTATAAAGAACGACTCTCGACATTAATAGAGTAAACAGACGATGTTATACTTAGGCTAGGTATTTTGGACACACTGAGCGCAGTGATAAACCTGAGTACTCCCACATTTACCATCAACAATAAAGTGATAAATGCGGCATTTGTTAACGGTGGAAACGAGATTTCAACTCAGCAAGTTTGCATAAAACGAACCATCACAGTTCTACCAACTCAGAAATAACTGTTACAATTAAAACTAATAAAAGTGCTGACCAGGAGTGCATTTTAGGACCATGCTCGCTGAATAGTTGCGAATTGGTTTCGCACGTCGTTGGAAAAGGAAATAGTTGCCCCTTAACCATTTTAAATGATGGCAATCGCCTATTCCGCCTGAAGAAAGGTACACCTATTGATTACATAGAACAATTTGACGATGTAGTGGGTACGGCAGATGAAAACGCGATAAGTGACGTAAGACGTTACATTGAAGAGACACGAGACAGGGTGCCCTCGGCACTGCCTCAAAGTTCAGATGAGTTACCTACTATTCCACCACATTTAACCGACCTATATTAACGTTCAATCGACTCGTTTCAACCTACTTCATTCCAACCATTATAACTGAAAGCGTTTAAAGAATAACATGTAACATATTGATTAACATTTTGAATTTCACTATTTGTTTTTGTATATGCAGCAATATTTGCAAATGTATGTGTAATAGAAATAACCAAATTATTTTTTTTTATATTTTAAAATTAATTGATAACAAATTCAAGAACATGAAGTCCATTTTTGAAGAATCATAACTTTAATTTCCGAAATTATATATAATACCTTTAGGACAATCTTGATTTTTATACCGTTTTTCCGCCATCTTGAAAATGGCAGCCATATTGGATTTTTCAGAGTGGGTCCATAGCTGAAATCAAAGGGTATATAACCAAGAACTACTATGCAAAGTTTCATGCTTTCCTCATTAAGTGAACAATTCTGCTCTATATCTGCACCAATCGGCCGGACTATTTGGCATCTTTTCTGAATGATCTATTGGTATTGATTTGTCAAACTATATGAGAAGAAATGATTTTCACTTTCATTTGATAGAAATTTTGTGAAAAAGTCAATTTTCAGGTTAAATGCCTAAAATGTAGCTTTTTCACTTTTTTCACTATTTTTTCAAAAACAGCATGCTTAATTTCTCTCTGACAGTTTTGTTCTGATATCTATTTGTGTTTGTGGTATTTATTTCAGTTGTTTAACTTATTTGTGAACTCTGAACACAAAAAAAAGTAGATAAAAACATAAAAAGAGTGCAAAATGTGCTGTTTTAATAGTCTAAGTCTAACGGTCAGTATACGCAGCAGGTGAAATGTGAAGTTCTATGCACTTAAAAGTTGTATTCCAAAACAGATTGCACTGAACCTACATCAAAAACACTTATTACTGGTTGCTTAACCATTTCTGTTTCACAGACTACCTTTACTTTCTTCTGTTGGATAGCTAGTGGTTTAAATATTGGCCTTTTGAGGCTGACATTTCATTCAGTTTTTAAACAGTAAAGTTAATAAACTTTGCATCAGACCATACTGTCTGCATATATAGTTGAAAGTGACAGTCTTGTTACATCCAGGCTCCATGTTTTATCATATCTGAGCACAGATTTTAGCAAAAAGAAGTATATCTCCATCTCCCATATCATTTATATGCTTTTAAATATGCAAATGTGGGGAACGGCCTAAACTGGCAATCTGTTTTTTTAAGCATAACATTGCTAAAGACCATTTTATCCACATGCGTTATGCTATTTGAAACTTATATTTCCATCAAAAGTACATTTATAACCTGTTAAAGTTTGTTTGATAACTTAACAACTTCAGAAAATTGTGGTAAGTGAAAAATATTACATTTGATATAAGGCCTCACCCTAATTGAAAACCTCTATTTTTTGGCACAGGCTCATATAAAATTAACTTCTGGCCATTTTGCATAAGTCTGATACATGAAATATGCTTTCTGTTGCTTTCAATAGATGTTAACTTATACATAGAGACATTAAAAAGTGTTAGTTTTGGTATCTTTTGGTTTTTAGAAGCTCAAATTTGATAGTTTTAATTGTTCTAATTCAACGCCACAATTCAGCATCCAAAATTCAGATATAAAAAATGCCACATTTTTTTTATTTGGTATCATATGGCTTTGAAACTTTGTAACCTGTTTTATAATATACTAAGCTTGAATCATGCCAAGTTTTATTAGAATTGGTCAAGTTTTAGGCCCCTAATAGGCCCAAGACCACAATTAATGACCCCGCTTTTCCTTTTAATTAGAGTGTATTTTTCCTTAATTTTTTTTCTTTCCTTTCCTCACTCATTCCTTAAATCTTTTTGGGTGGAAATGAAAGAAGAGAGGTCAAATAAATTTTTGGAGGTTGTATTTTAACTGATTTTGATATGGAATGAGTGATTAGGTCAAGTGCAAAAAGGTGATATTTACAGTTTTCGGAACATCTCTTGACTTGTCAATAGGGGTATGGATGTGTATTGGCTAAATTTGTAAAAGTGATTGCTTCAATCTTTCTGAATTTTGGATATATATTTGGACTAGGACAATACATTACACACACAAAAAATTGGACAAAAGTGCATGGTGCAATTGTTTTAATGATGCAAAAGGTTATAAAGAACTGATAGAGGAATTAATTGTGGTCTGTGGCCTACACGTACGTTTAACGTTCACAGTCTTTAATTACAACGGTGATTGTTTTTCTTTGCTAAAAATAAATCGTGTTTTGATCTAGATGTATTCCATTTATAATATTTTACACACAAAAACATAATCATTTAACATTTTACTAATTCATACTGGAATAAGATTTAGGAAAAAACGAATAAACTATATGTTTGACTTGAAAAATGTTTTGCTTACATTCAAAGTTTTGAAGTATATATTGAGAGGGTGATAGAGCAAATTGCCCCCTCGATTTTTTTAAAAATTTTAATGTTCATGTTTGTGTGTGTAAAATATTTCCACTGAAAGAAATCTAGAACATGACCAATTTATTACTTTGTACAACTATCTGTATTTGAGAAAGCACACACTTGATTAAGATTCTCCGTGAATAGTAAGTTTAGATTTTTTGCCATGGAAGAAATCAAATTATTCCACTGTTTATATATATTGATGCTATCCAACGTGTACAAATCTTCATCTTCATCCAATCTGAGTATCATTTCCCCTCTGAAATGTCGGGACTACATCGTGGGACGTTATGCGCGGTTAATGTTTATGTTTAAAAAAAATTAGATAATCATAACAAAAACAAATGTCGTGTCCAAATTTATTTCAGACGATAATATAAAATGTAAGACAAATAAATATAAAAAACAGACCCTCCAGCTCAGGCAGGGTTTGATTCTGGTGAGGGAAGACGTTATTACAGATTACCAAACTCTGGAACAAAACAAGTTAAGGAACTTGCTACGTCCTCCAATATAAATGTACCAGGAGCCTGGATTTATAGAATGGGTAGACCTAATGGAGGCAATATCTTATCTCCTGATCTTAACACTGGGGATGTGACCATCTTTGAACCTGACATGGGATCAGATACATTTTTAGAAGGAGCTAAAACTTGTCATATCAATGCACAATGTGTAGACTTTGAGAAAGGTTTCTGTTGTAAATGTATGACGCCATTCTATGGAAATGGATTAAGCTGTTTGAAACCAGGTGTAGCCCAGAGACTGAATGGCAAGCTTAATGGGGTATTGAACAGCCAGTCTCTAACAAACCTAGACATGCATGCTTATGTAGTGACCGCTGATGGTAGAGCCTACACAGCTATTAGTCGTATTCCCAGAGCTATTGGAGCACAGATGTTGACACTGAACACTATTGGTGGTATTGTTGGATGGATGTTTGCTGCCACCCAAACAGATAGAGCTAAGAATGGGTATATGTTGACAGGTGGTGAATTTAACAGAACAGCAGTAATTAAGTATCAGAGTGGTGAGACTGCATATGTAAGACAGCAGTTCTTTGGCCATGATGCTCTAAACAGCATTGCTCTACAGACCACCATAGAAGGAACTGTTCCCGATATAATTAATGGAGTCAAGATCACAATAGATGATTACAAAGAAGAGTATAGGAGGGTCTCTCCAGGTGTTATAAAGTCTTTTTCCACTAGAACATACAGAATGAATGAAGTAGCATACAAGTATACCTGGGATCAGACCATCACATTTAATGAATGTCAACACGATCCATCCAGACTAATTTCTGACAGTATGAGACTAGGTGTAACGAGAAACTTTGTTGTCTATGATGACCAGAATGATGTGGTCAGATATGCCATGTCGAATAAAATTGGGATTATGACTGGAATGGATCCCTGTCTTGAAGGAATACAGAATTGTGATTCTAATTCTAATTGTATACCTCGTGGTGACCAGTATGATTGTGTATGTAAGACAGGATTCTCTGGCGATGGACGTGCTTGTACAGATGTGGATGAATGCGCTGCAGATTTGAATATATGTGATGTAAATGCCAGATGTTATAATGTTCCTGGTAGTTTTCAGTGTCAGTGTAATTCTGGTTACCGTGGTGATGGTAGATCTTGTGTCAAGGAGGTTGTACTGTGTGGTGATAGTACCTGTCATGATAAAGCTAGATGTGTATATAACAGTGACTTACAGAGACCTATGTGTGAATGTAATACAGGATTTACTGGGGATGGAACACGATGTGAACCTATACAATTTGGATGCAATGAAGTAGCTGGAGTTTGTCACGAGGATGCGGAATGTGTATATGATGTTGATGATGAAAAGTACAAATGTCAGTGCAATGATGGCTACAGTGGTGATGGTGTCAGCTGTGAACGTTCTGAAATAGCTGACTGTAATTGTGATCGTAATGCTGAGTGCCTGTGGGATATTGTGATGTTTGCCTATAGATGTGTATGTCTGCCTGGGCTTACTGGTGAGGGAAGAACATGCTCTCGAATAGAAGTGCCCTCCATATGTACCAACTGCCATGTAAATGATCGCTGTGTTTACGATGAGATAACAAGACAACATGAATGTGTGTGTTCTAAAGGATGGACTGGTGATGGTACAGATTGTCAGATGGAAGACTGTCGTGTCACACAGAACTGTGATCCTAATGCTGATTGTGTCAATGATGTAATTGTTGGGAAATTCAGATGCCTGTGCAAAAATGGATATATGGGTGATGGGTATCGTTGTGAACCTGAGGGTTGTAACATGTACAATGAATGTGATATAAATGCCCAATGTGTTGTGGATAGTAGAGTGAATAGGTATAGATGTGTATGTAATACTGGTTATGATGGGGATGGTAAAGTTTGTATATCAAGAGTGGTGCCATGTAACCAAGTAAACAATTGCGGACCTAATTCTCAGTGTTTGTATGATCCTGATTCCTCGTCATACAGATGTCGATGTTCCGCAGGATATCAAGGAGATGGGCACAGATGTGAACCTAGAGGTTTGGACTCCTGTAGACGTGACCCCAGAGTGTGTGACAGACATGCCAGCTGTATATTGAATGTAGATATTTATTCTTGTGTATGTAATGATAATTACAGAGGTGATGGTAGAAGATGTGAACCAATGAGTAACAGAGATAACTATTTACTGTTTAGTAGAGGTTACACTATACACAAAGTACCTTACATACAGACTGAGGATGATACGGGGGCCAGAGTAATTTATAAACCAGATCAGTTAATTATTGATGTGGATACAGACTGTGTGGACGGAGATATTTACTGGACCGATGTGTCCGGTGGTAAAATAAGCAGAGCAAAACTGGATGGTTCTAACGAAACAGTCGTTGTTAGTGGTCAGAGTTCACCTGAGGGTATTGCCGTTGACTGGTTATCTAGAAACTTGTTCTGGACGGATTCAGGTTTAGATATTATTCAAGTGTCAATGCTCAATGGAACATACAGAAAAACTTTAGTTTCAGAAGATTTAGTCAATCCTAGAGCCATTGTTGCTGATCCTAACCAGGGAATGATATACTGGACAGATTGGAACAGAGGGTCACCAAAGATAGAGAAGGCCTATATGGATGGAACACATAGATAAGTCCTTGTAGATACAGACCTAGGACTACCTAATGGACTCACCCTGGACTTTTATACCAATCAACTTTGCTGGGGTGATGCTGGTACAGGAACAATAGAATGTATAAGAACAGATGGTGTAGGTAGAGCAATTCTGACAGATCAAGCACCTTATCCATTTGGTTTGACATTTTCTGGCAGCAGCATATATTGGTCAGATTGGACTATATCAAATGGTGTATCAAGTGTGAATCGTATATTTCTGTATTTTTCAAATATATATTGACCCGCACTGTTTATCAATGTGCACGTGTATGTCGTGTTTAGCTATAAAAAAAAGCGGATGAGAAAAATAATGTATGAGAGCTAATTTTTTATGTTTATGTAGTGAACAAAGCATAGGCAGTATAATGAAACATTCATTTCCCTTGTCTGAGGGAGATATGCAGATTGCTCCCACTCGATAAATCATATTTCCCTCGGGCAAAGCCCAAGTGAAATAT
Organism: Mytilus galloprovincialis; assembly: GCA_037788925.1. NCBI lineage: Eukaryota > Metazoa > Mollusca > Bivalvia > Mytilida > Mytilidae > Mytilus > Mytilus galloprovincialis. The sequence continues at coordinate 36,993,450 of CM075340.1, forward strand.
GAATATTCTTTGGTAAACAAATTTTTACATCTTATATAAATGTATATAATATTATCTCCCGCGTATTAACCAATCAAAATAAGGTGTTTTGAAATGAAGTATGGTAATAATTTAAATTCAATCTTTTTTTTTATAATAAAGAAAAAATTAAAAAGCAATCACAACATTTACTCGGTGCCATTGTTCAACATGTAACTTTCAATGTTAGATGGGCATTTTTTTGTCTTTTATTTGTCTTGTTTTAAAACAGGTTTGATTCGGAAAAAAATATGCTCTCATTGGAAACCTGTCATTTTCAAATATAGATAGATTACATATACATTCATAAGTGGTATTTCATTTTTGGCTGGATGTAATCGTTTCAAATGTTCCTACTTGTAATTTGTAATTTTTCACAACCAGAATGACGATTACTAAGCAAATGATTTTGGCAATTATCGTCTTTTAAGTTAATTTTTTTTTAAAGCTTTGTTTTGGCAAAACATACTCTTACGGAAGACAGGTTAATTGCAATGTATAGACTATATACGTTCATCTGTCTATGTTTTTTTTTGAATGAAAGACACACATCTAAACCCCCAACGTACAATGTAAATGTTGAATATATTATTATTAACGGTGAATAAATTTGTAACAACAGTTACTTATAATATCTAGTATAAAAGTCTTACCTTTCTGTTATTTCACATAATAAATGTATTTTAAGTTGTCATACATGTACTAGAAGTAACGTGTTCCCAAATATAAAACATTTAGTGAATATTTAGGAAGATGCGACATTAACTAAGTTCATGAGTTTTGATGGTTCTGAGGGTTGACAGTTCTATGCTGGGTATGGTTAAAGAGCATTGTAACAGGACTTAGATGACCCTTGAAAGTGAAAGGTGTTTTTGCAAAGTACATGTATGTGGCAATCTCCTATTATCTATATTACCGAATTGGAACTAATTGTATACTAAAGCATCAAGAAGCCGTCTATAAAATTCACGGATGTTTCTAGTTATTAGGTTGCTACATTTACTTATCTAAATTACAATGGTTAGCGTTATAGTATGAAGTGTTTTCGGAACTACATCACAAGTGCTCACCACAACTATGTGCCCCTTCCAACAAAATTTAATATTCAGTCTTTTATTTTCAATCAGACTCATTACCGGGTTTGTACTTACACGAGCAGCACAATTGGTGCCACAAATGAAGCAGCGTCTGCATAACCTCCCGTGGCACCTTGTATCTCCTAAGGTTTTGGAGAGTTTCGTGTTACACAGTCTTTTGTTGTTTTTTCGACTAATGAGTTTCAAACTGTGATGAAATTTGTTTGAAAAAGACTATTTTTTTTTATTCAAAGTCGGGTTTACATTAACATACCAGAATAAACTCTGTAAAGCTTTTTGTCGACATCAATAACAATTGTAAAACAACATGTGGTATCGTGTTTCGTTAATACATATAAAACACACACATGAGACAAAAATCAGCTTTATTTCATAAACAAAATATTCATATGTGAAACCATAGCATAAACAAGCAAAATACTATCTATGAATTCGTTTTTCTTTGTCTCTCTAATCGCAGAATTCAGGCAAAATTATGTTTGAAACAAATCTTGAAATTTTCAATTTTATATTATAAAGATGGTTTCCAAATCGTTGTATACAGTTTGATCATATAATTTATAGACGAGTTTATTAAGCGTTTCCATATCAACATTCATACAATAAAAATACAAAATACGATTTCTATAAAAATAGATATACAATTTGATATGGAAACCCATTTTACTTTTTGATTTAACTACAAGAAGTCTCATATACTAAATAGTTTATCAGATATTTTATAAAATTTATAACATGTCTTCTAATGAGTAGGTCCGGTATGGGCCGATTTTCGCTTCAAATTTCAGGTTCATCTGACGCAAGACTTTGGACACTTTTTAGACACTTAAGTGTCTATTTCAGTTGAATCAATTAGTTAATGTGAAAGATTTAAACTGATTAACCCATTAAAAACGCTCCGATTCAAGCTTAAATATGAAAAAATTATCAAATATGCTTAAAATGTCAATTTTCGGAAGGGTTGTGTCAAAAATCAAAGTGGACCGCATTCGTGTTCATGCTCAACCTGTATATATATTATATATTATCGTCAAATACAACTAAATTAATAGTTTAATATTAAGGATGAACACAAATGCGGCCACTTTCATTTAAGGGCATACGATACAGTTTTGAATTTGTATTTACAAGTTGATGAAAATTCGCATATAGGCTATGTTTTACCTGATTAAATCAAATATGTAATAAAAAATATACCTTCATGTGCTATTTTTTTAGTAAAATAAGGTCGAAATTTTGTATATTTGCTCAAAATTCAGATTTGTGTCCGTATTTTCTTTTTCGAAAGAAAGACATAACTTTTTTGTTTTAAAAGATAAACACAAAATGGTTTTTGTTAAATAATCGATAATTTCTGTATTTTATAAGTATCATTAAAAATTATGCAATTTTTATTCCGAAATAATTCTATATTTATCAAATGTTCATGACTAGAGGAAAAACGTCAATTTTTGCTGCATGTTTATCAAAATTAAAAAAATTGCGCTATTTACAGTTTTATAAAATTTGGGTTACATAATCTCCTTGCAAAATGAAACAAATTGCTGTTTTAAAAAATAGGGGTCAATGCACTCGTTTTCAAATTAAATCAGTTTGAATGGTAAAAATCAGTCGAAAAATGCATCTTTTCCCGATATGTCCGAGTTTGACGTCGCGAAAATAACATTTTACGTTAGCAACGTCATTACCTTCCCTGTAACTGTATCGTATGCCCTTAAGACAGAAACCATCGAAAATTAAATGAAATGCTTCAATTGTGAAGATTTAGATGATATAGCACGATTTAATGATGCTAGTACCCTTTATATGTGAAACTCATTGCTAACACAGCCCATTCTTATGAAGCAGACGCATTCTACGTTGCTACAAATAACTAAAATTCACATTTTAACAATTTTGTTAAACTGCTATATTTTGGGGCCAAAAAGGGGTCGTACTGGAATTACTCCTTTGGAGAATATATATGTAAAAACTATCTGAGATATCTTATACAAAATATTTTATGTAATTATCTTTTTAAGATAATTATTTTATACTAAATCAAATAAGATATGTTATATATAATATATATTTCATATTTTACGAGATATCTTGAAGTTGGAATAAATAGTAAAGCTGCTTGTCATTATATGAAGCTTTTACAGTAGAGATAGTAGCAAAACATAATTACTTAGATTTTATCTTATTACATGATAGGTCCAGTTTGTATTATTTCCAGTACCTTTTTTGGAACGCCAACCAAATTTGATAGTGTGCTTATTTCTACAATATTTACTCTTGTTTGTCTGTTTGTCGTTTTATTTTTTAGCCATGGCGTTGTCAGTTTATTTTCAATTTATGAGTTTGACTGTCCCTCTGGTATCTTTCGTCCCTCTTTTATCTTCATCAGTTTGTTGATTTTTTTTATTGATTTTGTAAATATGTTCCAAATGTATCAGCAACAATGTCAGAAGAAACAGTTTTTCATTATATGTGATAGTTTTTTCCGAAGCATGTTATATTAGTTGATTTTGAATATGGTAAGACATGATTGGTAAATATATTGTGAGGAAACTAGTTTAATCCACACATTGTCATTAGATTTCAATTCTAAAGCCACAGCAGCAGCTCCTGGTGTCCAGTAACTTTTTTCTTTAGTATATCCAGTCATAAATTGCCAATGTATGGCGGCAGAATTTCTCATTATCTCAATTTTCGTATTGGCGTCTAAAGACATCAGTGTTACTGCAATATTATAATATCCAGGAACTTGACAGGTAAATATCCCAGTAGATTTAAATGACGATAGGTTAGAAACTCGTATGGATGTTTTAATGTCAGGAAACTTAAGTGGTCCGGCAGCAACAATAACACCACCAACATAACAACCAGTTACCACAACTGAAAAAATAAAAAAAAACATTGATTATTAATACTATCGGATCTGCAAATTTTAATCTGCAACTTTTAAAATTTTTTAGATCAAATTTCATATCCATTGATTATTTCACGATTGATGACCATCGCTTTAAAGTTTAACAACTAAAAAAAATGTGTAGTGTATACGATTCAAATAGTTTTACATATATCTGAAGTTTTCTATTTACAGTCCACCACTGGTTATTCACATGTTTGACCCTAGTAACATATTGATATTTTGTGAACATCTGTATGCCATAAAGCTTTTTCTTCGCATGATTTTTTTTATTACATGTTTATAGACATACTTTATCGTCATTTGATTTGACATATCTCACGAGACGTATGCAACAATGATCATATTTATCACAATTTAACAGAAAATTGTATACGTGGGATTATGTATTATCACATGTAGTTCATCAGACATTCATTAATATAGTATATATTGTAATGTATCAATCGTATGGTGGTTTTTTTTAGAAATTTTGAGGGCTGATAATACATCTGGTATTGACATGTTATGATCTTTATATCATATGCTTCAACATGTTCAACAACGTATAAACATAAATGTTTAATACATTGATCCTTCTAAGTAGTTCTCAAGTAGAGTTTCAAAAAATGAGAAGCTGACGGACGTCGGATATGAAATGTCATACATCCGATTTGAAACTTTTTACCATATGCCTCAACAGAGGAGAAAAGCAACAGAACAACATATTTTTTATATTGTCAAGATTATATTTTGTAAAGGAAATTTCTAAATTTAGAAAAACTGAATTTATTATATCATTTATCTATAATTGTTTTGTACCCTTCTATGCACTATTTTTCACTTAAAACGTATCATTGGGGTGAAATTTCCAGAATTTGCCGAGTAACCCGGAAAACAAAATGCGATACATTACGGAAAGGCACGTGATAATAGTTGGAAGCGTGTGATAACTTTTAATATTAGCCCGCTTAACACCAATTCGAAAAATACAAAATTCATGTAAATTTTAAGCTTTTATCGAACTATAAAATATATCAGTAATTTACTCGAAAACACTTATTAGGAAACAGGAACATAAACTGTTAAATGCAAAACAACAAATCATACAATAAATTCATTTGTCAAAATTCCAAGTATAATTTAGAAAGTTTCTTTACAAATGTCAGTGTTCATTATTTTTTTTTAATATCTTCAATATAAATATATATAAATCATACTGTTGTTTTTCTACTATGTTGAGGCATATGCTAGAAATATGTCATATCGGATGTATAACGTTTGTTGCTGACGTTCGTTAAGCTTTTTTAATGTCTTCTTGAGAACCACTTTAGAAAATCAATTTATCAAAAGCTTTTTTTAATTAAAATATCAAAAGATCATAACATGTCATTTTTAATATCAGATAAATTATCAGTCCTCGATCATTATCAGCACTCAAGCCTTAGTCTCTTGGGCTGATAAAACATCTGATATGACAAATGTCATGTAATAATTTGATATTATCATACACCAGCCCAGTAGTCAACACTTCGGTGTTGACATGAATATCAATAATGTGGTCATTTTTATAAATTTCCTGTTTACAAAACTTTGAATTATTCGTAAAACTAAGGATTTTCTTATCCCAGGCATAGATTACCTTAGCCGTATTTGGCACAACTTTTTGGAATTTTGGATCCTCAATGCTCTTCAACTTTGTACTTGTTTGGCTTTATAAATATTTTGATATGAGCGTCACTGATGAGTCTTATGTAGACGAAACGCGCGTCTGGCGTACTAAATTATAATCCTGGTACTTTTGATAACTATATACTTAGACTAACTAACATTTAATTTTACAGTATGATAAAAGCCTTAAATTTACGTAAGTTCCATATTTTTCGAATTGGTGCTGAACGGGCTGATATGAAAAGATTATCACATGCTTCGACTTTTATCACAGGCCTTTCCATAAAGTTATCGCATGGCATTCCGTAGATACTCGACAGTTTTCGGTAATACACCTCAAAGGTACGTTTTAAGTTAAAATCATTACAAAGTAAAATTAGGGGAAAAAACCCCAACAAACAAATGTTAAAATAGATGCATTTTTAAAAAAATTTCCAACATAATTAAGAAACTTATATTTCATACAAATGTTTGTCTTTACTGTTGAGGCATATGATAGAAATATTTCATATCGAAAATACTATATTTGAGGTCCGACGTCAGCTTTTCACTCTTTGAACGTCTATTTCAGAACCACTTAAAAGGAGCAAAATATTTTTTGTTATTTTTCCTATTGTTGAATCATATGATAAAAAAATCAGATAAACATGTCTCTTTTCAGTTCGCATGTATTACTAGCCCGTCGTCAATATCAGCCCTCGAGCCAGGCGACTTTTGTGCTGATATTGAACCTAGGGCTGATAATACATGCAATATAAAAAATGTCATGACATAATCCAATATCATTTCACATGTGAAATTAACGGTTTTCATGTCACGGTAATTCATTGCAAGCAATGAACTAAATTTAAATAAGATACTAGTGCGAAACCCCCAAAAGGTTTTTTGATAAATAATTCCTACCTGTTTGTATATTTGTAATTATTTCCTGTAACTTCTTGTTCGAGTTAACTTGAAAATGTTCAACAATCTGATCGTACGAGGATTTGAATCTTTTCTGTTGTTTGTCAAAAGACAACTGCATTGATTGTTTATCACTCTTCCATTTGTTTTCGGATTCAGCGAACACATCGATTTTCGAAGACAAAGAATCCAGCAAAGCATTTATCTGGTCTCCGTATATATCGGTTTCGTAGTTGGCCTTCGTCTTAAAATGTTCCACAATTTCCTGGTACGATTGATTAAATCTCGTCTGATCCTGTAACTTAGCCTCTTGTACTGATTGAACAAATGTCTCTGTTTGTTTTTTAACATTGCTTATTTCATTCAACTTTGCAGTATTAAACTTTTCCCTAACGTCCATTTTTTCCTCCAATATTTGCATTTTATGTTCCAGTCGCACAAGTTTTTCAAGTACCTTTTCTTCAAAATGAAATTTTGAACAGGAAAGTGAAGATTCGAATTCTGAACCAATCGAACTCGATGAAGACGGACAAACGATAAACAAATCAAAATTATTAGGGTTCGAACGATATCCATATTTCCTACACTTCTTTCCATTTTCTACATCAAAAAGTCTATGTAATTATCGTTTATATATAGCAGATAATGATATCTGAAGTTAGATCTGGTGCCTTTGATTCTTTCCCGTGTCTGATGAATACAGCTTCAGTGCACTTGTTTTTAATGAATTACGCCCCTTTCAACTTTATAATTATTCTATCTTGTTTTATCAAATATTTTAGAGTTAACCAACGACCAAAATAACTTGTACCTTCGACATGATTGCACGTTATTACCTTTTTTTTATACGTTATGCGTGTTTACATAATGCTTTCTAAATGAAAACATATTATCTCGTTTACATAATAATTTGTCTGTTACCAATTTGTTAGAGCAATGAATTTAAAGAAACAATGTGTTGGAATAAATGTAATTAATGTTGTCATACTAGAAGTAACGAGTTTCTATATATCAAACATTTAGTGAACATTCAGAACTATGCGACATTAACCAAGTTCGTGAGTTCTGGTGGTCCTTATATTTGAATAACTTAACATTCTTTTATGAGGGAAAATTGTTTTAACGTTATTAAGCTATAATCATAAATTGTTGGCTAGCCCCTCTCTGTGATAAATGTTGGATAACTCTGGTTAATTTCCCTAACATTCTATCATTTTGTGGATATAATATAATTCGGTTTTCATTTATAGTCTTCTTTTTTTTAAGTATTAAAATGTTTTACGTAGGTTCAAATTGCAATTTCTCACTAAAGCATTGCTGCATTATTACATTAATGTAAATAAATCACCTTTAATAGTAGCAGATTAGTTATGACTTTAGAGAAAATATCCAAATTACAATAAAGCACTAACCTTATGTTGGCAAACAGCGCTATAGATCAAAGACTTACCAAACAATGTTTTGAACCTTTTATTTATTACATCTATTTATGATAGAAGTTTTCATGTCAAAGTTAGACCTTCTAAATCAGGGATTTATTTTGTAGTAAGTCATTATTTTGTTTAAAATTTATGACAAAGACATCAACTAACTAAAGTTAGACTTTCTAAATCATTGATTCATATTATAACAAGTCATTATATTATTTATAGTTCAAATAACTGGAGCAGGATGGTAAGTATTACTTTTTAACTCAGAGCATTTATGTCATACTAACAACCTTTCACTTGAGTTATTTGTTAAAATATTGTACCTTTTGACCAGTTTGTGCCTTTTGTTCAAATATTTTTATAACCAATTGACAAAAAGAATATGCATATACAAAACACAAGTAGTACTGCTAGACATAAGAGTATGCGAAGTATGGTATTATATAGTACCTGGCGATAAAGTACTCTTCTTCCCTTTATTGTGCAGAATGCATGGCATTCTCCGAAAATTAAACAAGATAAGTTATTCAACACATGATTCTATATGGTCTGACATATTGTGTATTTTTTCAGTCAAGAAGACACCTCCAACTATGATGAGTATTTTTATCGGAAAAGTGAAGGCAATGTTGCCACATTTCTATATAGATATAAGAAGATGTGGTATGAGTGCAAATGAGACAACTCTCCATCCAAGTCACAATTTATAAAAGTAAACCATTATAGGTCAAGGTAACGCCTTCAACACAGAGCGTTGGCTCACACCGAACGGCAAGTTATAAAGTGTCCAGTGTAAACCCATTCAAACAGGAAAACCAATGGTCTAATCTATATAAAAACGAAACACACTCATGAACCACATAAACAGACTACAACCACTGACCATAAGAATCCTGTGAACATAGTAGGAAGTGGCAATCTATATACGTATATACTAAAACCATAAATAATTTGCCCTTTCATAAATTATCTCAATATACCGGTTGGATTAATTTTCTCAATAAAACAAGAAAACTAAAGAGGGAATTCACAGCGGGAATGTGGTGAACAGCGAATTCAAAGTATTGAAAAGATAACAATTGTTTTTAAAAATTAGGTCCTATTTTTCAAGCCAAACACTTTGAGGAATGAGGAGTTCTTGTTACGTAACCTGTTTGTTGCATGTTTATGTTCTTGTTTTCATCAGTGAAAAACATATGTATCACTTATCTATCAACCACTTAAACTTGTTAGTTTGTATAGTTATTTGCAAAAACTTACATTTGAAATCCTAATGAAAACTAACACTATAGGTCGAACAAAACTCCACGGTTTACTCTGTTTCGTTAAAATGATTGCTGTAGTTTATTCTAAAACTTATGACTTGAAATATCTTCAACGCAATCCGATGTGGTATATCTTATTTCAAGTTTTGCTAACGTAAATGAGATATTTTTATCATATTGATAATAGCTAAGAAGGGGTCTTCCTGCAACTAGATTTTTTTAAAAGTTAAATTATGATCAAGTAAATGAAAGGCATTTGTTGCGCACACGACATATTATTAGACATTAATTAGATTGTTCAATATGACAAATATATGGCCAAAGATATTGTAAAAATCAAGCAACATAACACAGAAACACAAAATCGTAAATACGGTAATACATAACTAAGATAAAAACAATGATAACCATACATCTACTTTTCGTATGTCATGGATATTTTGTTAACCTTCTTGATTTCCTTATGATGTGTCAACTTCGTTGCATGTTTCGATGTTTCGTAATTTTTTTTTACCGAAGCACCATAAGATACATTGCACGTCAAAACATACAACTTTATATTTTGCACTGTTGTACCCGTCACCCCACCTCCTCCCCAAAAAACCCAAACTGAAATATAATTCAACAAATTTTGAAATTGATTCACTACTTAATAAAAAAGAAAGCGCACTGTTTGATATTATTATGTCTGTCAATGTATTTATTGTATTATTGTTTAAATATAAATAGTATATACCATGTGTACGTTCAGTATGTTTTTAAAAATATAAAATATGAAGATTTGCGTAAATTTAGTCAATATAAAATTGTTAAGTGCTTTGATATTTTCACTATTTGTTCTAAATATCTAGAAAAAAAAGTCGATGTGAAAATTAATGCTTTCTATGCGACTTTCTGTTTATTTCAGAAAGAAAGAAAACAAACTGTGAATTGTCGAAAGAAAGAAAATAAACTCTTAATTTAAAAAAAAAACAAAAAAAAAAAAACGTGTTCTTCCGTGTGTTTTTATTTTTCAGAATTGCCCTTGCTGCAACATTTTTCATGAGGCAAAATGGGTTTAATGTTTTTACAAAGAAGACCATTGGATCTAAACAAAAACCTATCAGACTTGTCCATTTACACTATCTGCAGGAAACACTATAAATAAAGAAAATGGCTATTAAATCTGTTATCATTCCTGTCTTATTTTAGTTTAATCACAAATCTACAGTCAATTACATTTAAAAAAAAACTCAGAAAAATGGAATAACAACAAAGCTAGTATGGCGCAAAGAAATGAGATAAAACATAGACTGTTTAAAAATAACATTTAGCCTTTTCAAATATTTATTTTAAAAATAATGAGTTAACCAAGATAAGAATAAGTGTCAATAAACAAGAAAAGGAAAAAAAGAAAGGAATACCCATAAACAAAATATTTTGTAAATAATGTAACAAGGGCGTTGCGCAGGATGAAATTGAATTCCGTCTTCAATGCATTCATTAGAACTGAAACGTCCAGATTCATTTTAAATTATTGAAGATTCATTAGGCAATCATATGATGATAAAATTAAAACATCGTTTAATAAAAACAATAACTTGAAGAAAAAGAATAAGTAATGGAACATGAATGATCTGTTCGATCTTCCTTCAATAATAGAAAGTTACTGATTGTGGTAACTCACACCTTATCTGTGGGAATACACTGTGTTGGTTGTCTCTCTTTTCATATATGATGATACGTTAAAGTTTAATGTAATTTTGAAACACAATTATTTAAATACTTTAATTCTAAAAAAAAATGCTGTCTTCGAATTGAAAAATATTACTCAAAACATATGTACAAACATCATTCCATTATGATATTGATAATCATTGAATTTATTTTCGATGAATTATTTTGTAAAAAAAATTTACAAATAGCTTTTAGTACTTTATGCTTTTAGTGATTTTGTTATTTGTTTTTGTGATGTGTGTTAATCAGATGAGTCGAACCCTTTTCATTTTTTTTGGTTAAAGTTCTTACGTTGAGTAAACACACCACTATACACGATAAATAAAAAAGGATGTAGCGTCTGTAGTCTTGTTCACCCCGCAAAAGTTAGCATGTGGCTGTCACAAGGAGGCGGTATTTTCAAGGTTTTCCTTGGTTGCTGTCTATCATATTTTCATTCGCTGTTGTTTTGTACAATAGTTATTTGTTTTTTATTGTTTGATTTAATCTACGTTTTGTCATGTCGGGGCCTTTTATAGGTTCTTGGTATTTCTATAGAGAATATAGATTTTAATTATCAATGATTGCCGTCTGTTGTTTTTGTTATTCGTTTATTCAGGGCATTGGTGATCTCTAGTTTTTTTCATATTTTGTCATCACGAGGTATGGTTTACTGTTAGTTATTCGTTTGTTAAAGGCAGTATTTTGACCTGTATTCGCAATTAATATCTCATCTCCAGTTAAAGCAGGTTATCGATATCTGATTCCATCGTTAAAACACAAAGCATGCAACGTTATAACACTAAACGAAATTGTATTTCCAGGAATGTCACTTCCTCTAAATTGCATTTCTGTAAATATTGACAATGCAATTTACCATAGGAACTCCTTTTACGGCTGAAACTGTAACACTTTTACTACGAATTTTTTTTAAAAATCTGATACTGGAATGCAAAGTTCATATTCACTACTATTTTTTTCAAAGGTCAAAATATAGGTCCGTGTGACATAAAACGTTTAATGCCCCGAACTTCTTAGAGTTTAAACTTACATTAAATTTCGTAGCAAACTCCGGCTTTAACTGTAGGATTACCACAGATTTCACTATAAAGAATTTGCATATGTTTATTTACTGGTAACATTTCAAAGTTATGTCTCTATGAAATGAAACATAAAGATCATAACTGGGAACCAGTATGTAAATAAAATTAATTATCTATGAAAATTCTATATATCCCACAAAAGGCGTTATTTGAGAAAAAACTGTGTGTACACAGTACAACCTATAAAGTTTAAAAGTTAACAAATTCATATTAAGAGTTTTTTTTTTAATTCACTACAAGCTGCAAATTGAAGAAAACAGATTATGCGATTCTATTTTAAGTCTATGCAATCTTATATCCAGAAAAGGTAATGTATTTATCATGTTACTATAGATTGTATAATTTCCAGAACTCTCGATATGTACTTACTCTCCTGTCTGTAGATTAAGTTCAACATCAAATGTTCCTGTCTTATAACCATTGCCAGATAATAAACTTCTTGTTATCCGCAATTCGTTGTGGTGAAGGTACAAACCAAGAGTACTTCCGGAAGATGGCATTACAACGGCAGTAAAATGGTAAAGACCCGGCTGTGGAGCTTTGAATATCCCTGTACTTGGTTCATATCCTTTTCCTACATTGGTCCATATTCCATCAATTATCACAATTTCTTTGGATGACAATGCTTGTGAACTTGGCCGGTAAGCTGAGAAAGCAACTGTTTCTCTTTTCGCCAGCATCTAGTTGAAATCTGAATATTAAAGGAAATATGTAGTTGTTTTAGTTGTGTTATAAGAAAAACAATAAGACATCTAAGAAAAAAGGAAATGTTTATTTATTATTTGTTTTTTTCTTCTTCAAATATTCCATAACATAATATTGTAATCGGTGTATGTAATAGATATGATATGCACAGCACTACTTAAATTGTAAGAATTAATTACTCACATATTTTGTTTTTTATAATGATTTTTTGTTTTTTTGTTGCGCCTTTTTGGTTTTGCTTATGTTTTTCTTATTCCGTCCATGATTTAAGGTTAATGGAAGCAAAGTATTAACTAAATTCCTCTGAAATGAACCTGACTTTTCTGTTGCTGTAAAATCAATTCCTGCAATGTCTTATAGGTTGCACTTTGTAAATACAGCTGTTTCTCAAACCACGCCTCTTTTGGCGTCTATAATATTCATAGAAAATTAATTTTGTTTACATACTGGTTCCCAGTAATACTCTCTGTGTTCCTTCTCATAGAGACATAAGTTGAGAATGTTACCAGTAAATATACATGTGCAAATTGTTTACATTGAAATCAGTGGTAACCCTTTATTCGAGGTAGGGGTAGTTAAGAAAAGTGTGTGTTTAAACTCCGAACAGTTCAGGGCATATAAACGTGGGAAATATGCCGCACAGCCCTATATTTTGACCTTTGAAAAAAATTGTAGTGCATATGAACTTTCAATTCTAGGATAAGATTTTTTTCAAAACTTCATAGTAAAAGTGGTACAGTTTTAGCCGTAAAAGGAGTTCCTATGGGAAATTGCATTGTCAATATTTAAAGAAATACAACCTATAAGATTGAACTTTGAAGTTTACACAATCGCATCATATGAAGTATTAACCCGTTTTTGTTCTTCGTGTGAATCACGCTGCATTGATTCCATTTTTCGTTCCCGTTCCATTTCAGCTTCAATTAATGTCTGACTTTTCAAAGACAAAGAATCAAACACAGAGTCCATCTTTTCTCCATATAATTTTGTTTCGTTGTGTGATTGAGTTTAAAAGTTATCTACAGTTTCTATGCAAGAATCATTAATTCTCGTTTCAATTTGAAGTTGTTTATCTAGTATTTGTTGTGTTAAAATTTCCGTTTCTTTCTCAATTTCGTCCATTCGTTCTAATTTCGTAGACATTGAAATTTCCATCATTTTTATCTTTTTCTCGAATATTTCCATTTTATGTTCCAAACGAACCAGATTTTCCGGAACTTTTTCTTCAAAATAAAATTTTGAACAGGTCAGCAATGATTCGAAATCCGTTCCAATCGAACTTGTCCATGTCGTAATCATTGATAGGCTAAGAGAAAATATTCGTAATAAAACATTGTTGGTGCTCCTTCCAATAAATATTCTTCAATGCACAAAATACTTTAAAGAATAATATGTGAATCAAGCATTGTAATTATGAAATAATCTTTCTTTCATTATGTACTTCTAGTATGTAATTTTTAAAACTGTTTCTCATGATTATCACTTATCTGCTAATATTGTGCACTTACTGCTTTTATGCAAAGGTTGGTCCATTTAAGACAAGTTCTCTAACTTACGATGGAATTTGGGTATTAATTTATATGTTAGCGGCAATAAGTGACATTAGGCATCAGGCTTGAATCCTAGACAATAGGCTCAAGTCTAGGCAGTAAATCTATAGCCTAAATGATGTTCGGCATTAGTATTAATTCCTGGAAATTTTGTGAAAATAAGTGGTGCATACCAATAGAATGTATTAAACCAGGTAAAAATATGTTTGCAACCATCTGATCATTTTTAACAAAACTTACAAGTAGAATAAGTGTTCGCTATAGATCTTTGATAACGTCAAGACGTACCTGGTTCTGCCAACAAATATAAAAAATGAAGATGCTATAATGAATTTGTAATAACAACTTATCTAATATAACATGATCATGATAACAGAGATGTTTTGTGGCTAAATTAATTATCAGTTTGAAACATCATGTATATACGTTAAAAAGTACACCCCCAGAAAATGCTATTAAACTAAGAACATTTATTTAACACGGCTCGAACTGGCAATATTGTTCAAGGTATTTAAGTGTCATAGGGAACTGTAACATCATTTTAGCAAACAATACAAAAAGCCTGATCACCTTTAAAACCCATGGAAGATGACGTCCCAATTTGACAAAGTTAAACTACTTTGAAAAGAGATGTAAGCATATTTTGTACAACCCAACACTATACTTTAGCTTGATTGAACTCGTCTGAATAATATTAAGGTTCACTAGTAAAAAAAGGAATTTTCCTGCGAAGATGTACTCATGCACACTACCTACATGTTTTTAAATTGTGCTTTTTTTAGATCAGAAACCATTGATCAATTTGTTATATGCAAATTGCGTAGGAATTCCTTTAAAAAATGTCCAATGAATGTAATATTTTGGGTTTTTTTTTTTTCATAAAGAAGAGATGCCAAAATCTATATTCTTTTCACGAAGAATCAATGTTTAAGAAAACCCCTCAAACTATAATTAGGATACAATGTCATATTATGTTTTCATTTTTTTATCTGTATTATGAATTGTCGGTTATGAGGCACAAATAAAACAAGAGATCTTGTAAAATTTATAACAAAACACATTTGGTTGAAGTCAAACTACAAAAATTGACACTTGTCTTGAATTACAATAGGCACTTCCGGGGCACCTTTTAAACCAACGACTTTGGAGGAGTTCGTGGTTTTTGTCTCTCTTTTCTATTTCAACAGAATGTGATAGAAATTTTGATTTAAAGTCGGGTTTACATAAACATACCATACTAAGCTCTGTGAAGCTTTTTCGTCAACATTAATAACAATAACAACACAACATTTGGTATCGTGTAACCTAAATACATATAAAACACACACATGAGACAAACAAAGTCAGCTTTATTTCATAAACAAAATATTCATATGTTAATACATATTTATCATATACTTAGCATTGATATGATAGCTTTTGCATATGTGTAATGGGCGGAAGTGCACAAGCCATATCTTCCCACCCGGGCTGATAACCCATATCAAGTGCCTCTCGTGCAAAAAACCCATATCAGTGCCTCTCGTGAAAGTTACTTCCGGTGTTTCCGGTATCGGTTGTTTACTTTTCCATTGTGACGTCAGATGTTTTTTATGACGACGTCAAACTTTACGGGAACTTTTGTGGGGATAGTTTAATACTTGCTAACAAATGCCATTGACAATTATGAATCATTTTATAGTACAACAAACATGGAGTAGTAATGATCGTAAAACTCTTCCAAATTTTCAATGTTTCAAAATTCTATAGGAAATGTTACCATAAATATATAAGGAGTTAATGATGCTGTTGTTGGACAACTATAGTATATTTGATTCATAATTTTAATTTTCTTTATAAAGTGTTCGACTGTTTTAGTTATTGCATTAGTTTATTTGCCTTACATAAAACTATTGTCGGAAGTATATGATAAAGCGACTATATCAGCACCTCGAATCCGTCTCGGGCTGATATGGGGGTCTCGGGATGATACCCAGGCTGATATGGAAAAGGCCATGTATTAATCTCTATGTATTGTACAAGTAAGCTAAGCACTATCCATAAATTCGTTTTTCTTTGTCTCTCATAATGCAGAATTCAGAATTCAAGTTTTAATTTGAAAGAAATCTTGAAACGTTCAACATTATGTGATAAAGATAGCTTCCTCAGAATCGCTGTATACAGTTGGATTATATAATTGAAATTCAAGACTAATAACGCGTGACCATATCAACACTCATACAATAATAATACAAAATGATTTTATTAAAATATATAAAATATATAATATGATATGGCAAGCCGATCTTCTATTTATTTTAACTTCATGATATTTCTTGTACTGTAGTTTATGAGGTATCTTATAAATATATAAGACATCATATAAAAAAGATAAGATATCTAGATATTTTATAATCTATTTATAGATATCTTATAAATTTTTAAACTTTAATGTATGTAATAAACTACATGAGATATACCTTATGCAAAATATAAGATATTTCATATAAATTTCTTTTTAAGATATCTTATAAAAACTAAATTATATAAAATATATCATAAAAAAAAAATGATTTTATAAGATATCTTATGAAAACTAGATTATGTAAGATATCTTATATATTATATGAGATATCTTGAAGTTATAATAAATAGTAAAACTGCCTGCCATAATATGAAGTTTCAACGGTAGATTTATTCAGCAAAAGATAAATACTTTTATCTTATTGCATTATAGGTCCGGTTCTTTATTGACAGTTCATTTTGGAATAGCCAACCAAATGTGGTAACGTGCCTAACTCAACAATGAAAATCTCTATCAGTTTGTAAATAAGTGTTTTTATATCTATATAATTAATTTGTATTGTAAACATCTTGCGAATATATCTTGAAAAGCCACAATGTCAGAAGACAAAGTCTAAACATTTTCGATGAGCCAGTTTCTTCTGAAGTAATGTTATATTAGTTGATTTTGAATATGGTAAGACATGACTGATAAACAGTTTTTTGGGAATCTAGTTTAATCCACACAATGTCATTAGATTTCAATTCTAAAGACACAGCAGCAGCTCCTGGTGTCCAGTAACTTTGTTCTTTAGTATATCCAGTCATATATTGCCAATGTATGGCCGTAGAATTTCTCATTATCTTAATTCCCGTACTAGCATCAGCAGACGATAGTGTTACTGCAATGTAATAATATCCAGGAACTTGACAAGTAAATTTCCCTGTAGATTTAAATGGTGATAAGTCAGATACACCCATGGATGTTTTGATGTCAGGAAACTTAAGTGATCCAGTAGAAACAGTACCACCACCATCATTACAACCAGTTACCACAACTGAAAAAATAAAAACATTGATTATAAATACCATTGGGTCTGCATCTTAATCTACAACTTAATGTTTCGACTCCATTTTCATATTCATTAATTATTTCACAATATTTGAGTGCCCGCTTAGGTTGACAGTTAAAAAATGTATAGAGTCGTCTTTTAGATTCAAACAGTTTTACATATTTCTAAAGTTTTCTAGCTAATGTACGCCGCTGGTTATAGACATGTTTAATTTTAGAAAAATATTCGTATCTTGTGAACAACTGTTATACTTTAAGTTTTAATACTTCGCAGAATTTTTGTAATTAAATGTACGTGGATAAATTGTATCGTCATTTTGATTTGACATATCTCAAGAGACTTATGGAACAATGATTGCTTTTTTTGGAACACAAAGAACAACTTTTCTGCTACAATTTGGCAGAAGTGTTTTTAGTGGGAGTTTGTGTTATCTTATGTAGAGCACCAGTATACATTCGTTTATATGGTATATAGTGTAATGTATCAACATTGTGGTATTGACGAAAAATTTGGAAAACTGTTTTTTTTTATCCAATGTAACAAAATGACACAAAATGAACGCATCTGACATTCAGACTATATGATACAAAGTTTTTTTTTTATTAACAAATGAGTGTTTGTATCCCGTGAAGTTGACGGCAATAGTTTACTTTCATTACAATTCGACCAATATTATTGTTTTATGATACGTATGTTAAGTAGTGTCTTCTTATGTGTAACACAATCATGACAATGAAACCTTAAGCTTGTGCATTCATATGAGTGGATACTGCTTCCCGAAGGATTTCATAAAACATATAAATGACAACACATTCTAACACAACACGTGTTGTGTTTCTGTTGTGTCGTAGTTCTCCTCTTATATTTGATGTTGTTCCCTCAGTTTAAGTTTGTGACCCAGATTTGTTTTTCTCAATCGATTTATGAATTTCGAACAGCGGTATACTACTGTTGCCTTTATTAAACATAAGGATGACCAAACATTTTTTTTAAATATCATTTCGTTAGAGAAAGATATATCTGTTTTACATGTCGATCGATGCAAATGAAATCATTATACAAATGTTGATATTCAGTCAGCAGTCGATAATTTAATATACTTAAAACATAAGGTTATTTCTGTACCTGTTATAGTTGAATATGCGGTTTGGGATTTGTTCATTGTTGAAGCCCGTAGGGTGACCTATAGTTGTTAATGTCTGTGTCATTTTGATCTCTTGTGGAGAGTTTTATCATTGGCAATAAAGTCACATCTTCTTTTTTTATTTTTACACTTATTTAAAGCTTGGTTTGATATAACGTGAATATTAAACAGTAGGTAATACCGCAGATTATTACCAATCACATCAAATAACATTTCATAAAAGGGAAGCAGCAAAGTATCTCCAATATTTAAGGCAAAAAGTATATAGAAACCATATATTTATTTTAATCAATATGAAGAAAACAATGATTGGACGACAATAGTAACTTTGAGTCAATCAAAAGTAGCTTCTTATCAATTATACAGAAATGTAATGTGGAAAAAACTTCAATTTTTCTCTGGACAATTGAATTTTCAAATTGAAATAGCCTTGTTTTGGAAGTAACATGCTAATATTGCGCAACGATTAATTTTACAATATATACATTAAAAAAGACACATCAACCTCGTATTTGTTGGCTTTCTAACTTTTTTTATATGAGCGCCGCTGATGTAGACGAAAAGTGCGTCAGGCGTACTTATTTATAATCCTGGTACCTTTGATACTTTCTAGATCAGGCCGTTAGTTTTCCCGTTTACATTGTTATCATTTTTTTTGGCCTTTTAAAGTTGACTATGTTTTACTTATTGTAGAAGGCCGTACGGTGACCAACAGTTATTAGCTTGGTATCCGGTTGAGAATTGTTTCATTGACAATATTTCCATATTTTCTTATTCAAGTATAAATGCTTTTTTTTTTCATAATTATACAAAAAAATCCAGACTTAACACATATTAAATATTCGTTCTACATTTAACGTAGGAAATTAAAAAAAAACAAATAAATTACAAGTTTAAATCACAAAAAACCTCTAATTTTGATAATTAATTCCTACCTGTTTGTATATTTGAAATTATCTCCTGTAACTTCTTGTGAGAGCTTTCTTTAAAGTTTTCCACAATCTGATCAAACGAGGAATTGAATCTTTTCTGTTCTTTGTCAAAAGACAACTGCATTGATTTATTAACACTTTCTTTTCTTTTATTTTCTGCTTCAGTGAACACTTCTATTTTCGAAGAAAAAGATTCCAGCAAAGCATTCATCTGGTCTCCATAAATATCAGTTTTGTTTGTGGCTTGAATTTGAAAATGTTCCACAGTTTCCTGGAACGATTTATGAAATCTCGTTTGATCCTGTATCTGAGCATCTTGTACTGATTTAACAAATGTCTCTGTTTGTTTCTTAATATTTTTCATTTCATCCAACTTAGCAGTATTTAACTTTTCCCTAGCATCCATGATATTGCTTATTTCATCCAACTTATCAATATTTAACTTTCCCCTTGTGTCCATAATATTGCTTAATTCATCCAACTTATCAGTATTTAACTTTTCCCTAGCGTCAATAATATTGCTTATTTCATCCATCTTATCAGTATTTAACTTTTCCCTAGCGTCCATAATATTGCTTATTTCATCCAACTTAACAGTATTCAATTTTTCCCTAGCGTCCATAATATTGCTTATTTCATCCATTTTAACAGTATTTAATTTTTCCCGAAAGTCCATCTTCTCCTCCAATATTTGCATCTTATGTTCCAGTCGCACAAGTTTTTCAAGAACTTTTTCTTCAAAATGAAACTTTGAACAGGAGAGTGAAGATTCGAATTCTGATCCGATCGAATTTGATGAAACCCGAACAAACGATAAACCAAGCAATATGATTAGGGTTCGAACAATATCCATGTTTGTAATTCTACTTTTCATGTTCAGAATCAACATGAAAATGCATGTAAAATTCTCGTTTATACAGCTGACAAAGTCGAGATATGTTATCTAAAGCAATTTCTGAAGCCATTGATTTCAATTACTCTTACAAAAGACCATGATAACAAATCACTATGAAACTACGAAAATAAGAAGATGTGATATGATTGCCAATGTGACAACTCTTCAGCAAATGCCAAATGACGTAAAATAATGTAGTGTATTTCGTAAAACTTTTGATTTTACAGTTGTGTGTCAATTTTCTAGTATGTTTATTGAAACACTTTACCACAGCACGAAAGTTATCTCGCAATCAACAATAAGACTTGTAATAAAACATATTCCTAACTGACCCCCAGGTCATTTTTGTTTTTTGTTGTATTGCTGTCAAATTTAACAATTAAATTGTAAAGTGTACTATCTCTATTTTGTTCGAACTGCAAATTCTAGCTTTTTTTACCTAGATTTATTTAATTCTTGAATTTGACAGCAATACAACAAAAAACAAAATGACCTAAGATTCAGTAAGCTTAACATATCTCTAAGATAGCTGCATAGTTTGATGCAAATCAAAATTGATTTGAAAAAGTTATTAAAAAAATTAAAGATGCCTATCTTAATTGCAAATCCTAGCTTTTTTTACCAAGATTACTTTAATTCTTAAATTTTACAGCAATACAACAAAACACTAAATGACATGGGATTCAGTAAGCTTAATATATATCTAAGATAGCTGCATAGTTTGATGAAAATCCAAATTGATTTGAAAAAGTTATAAAAAAAAGATGCCTATCTGAATTTATATCATAATTTTTATTTTTACCTATTGTAAAATTAAATTCTTTTATTTCACAGCAATAAATCAAACTACCTAATAAGCTTGAATTTTGTAAGATCAATATTTAATTTAGTTAGATGGGCTGATTTACACCAGTCAAAACTAAATTTGAAGGTCAAGCCTAGTCGAGAATGTTAAAATGATTGTCAAAAACATTTATATCACAATAAATATTGTTGCTTTACGTTATTTAAGGTACAGATTGTGTTTTTATTCACTAAATATATTCATTATATTCATGGGACACATACTTTTTTAATGAATAGAGGTCATGGGACATACATTTTTTTCCTATCACATCAGCATGGGACAACACTTTTTTCCAAACAGGTTTTGCGATTTGCACCGGTCCCCCCTGCTTGATAAATATTGCTTCGTCCCTAATGCAAATCATTTTACCCTTTTTTTTTTTTTTAAAACAAAAAAAAAACCAATAATGATAATGAATGAATCAAATGCAAATAATATTCGGTTCCTAAAAAAATAAACAATTGAGAATATTGGACAGAAATATAGAGAATATAGAAATATGACCTAACAAATTAAAAAGATACGAATGATACCACCTTATTCAGATCATTGTATAAGGAATCCTTTATTTTACATTACAGACGAAGAAGTGTCTTTCTGTTAAAACGGAACTATAAACAACTACTATACTAGTGATCACTAGTGGGACGTTAAGATAGCTAACCCTGCTAACTTCTTAGGTAATTTTCTTCAGTAAAATGTCCGTTATTTTTTCATTCGTTTTGTTGATTGGTATAGTATAATCTTGTCCGTTTTATAGACTTTCCCCTTTTTGAATTTACTTTTGAGTTCGGTATTTTTGTTTTAAATACTTTATCATGTAAGATGTTTCGTCGTTTTCTTTCCAATATATGCAGTCTGCACTCGTCGACACCTTGTAGAAAATAGCAATTTGAAACAAGACTTTTCATTGCACTAGAAGATTTTTCGTAATTGTGAATATCAGTGTAAACAATTACAATCATTATGCTATCTACACCAGTATCATCCTTCAAACGTTTATATCTATTGTAGAATGCGATGGTATCGTTGCCCGAATTAGATTTGATCGCTGTACAGCTGTGTGACTTCTTGCAGAAACTAATTTTAACCAGCGTTCACTTATGCACCTTCTATGCAGTTATTTTCTGCACTTGTGACAGTCAAACAATTCCGTGCAAACCAGGTGTCAGGGTTAAATCGAACGATTGACAATATAAAGAAAAACTATTGATTCTTCTTTAATTTCAATTCGTGTTAGAAAATTTCTACTAAAAAATGATCAATCATTTAATAAAAATTCTTGCTAAAAAAAAATTTAATGATAAGACAAAAAAAGATAATAGATATTTCAAGATAAGATATTTATAATTTATTTTAAAATAAGATATCTCAGATATGAAAATTTTAGATATTTACTATTCCTATTACAGAGGCAATGAAGAGCAAATTAAAGTAATTATTGATATTTATTTTTTTAATCATCACATATAATTTAATCAATCATATACAAATATGATCAACTACACAAATGTAAGTTTTAGGATCTTAAGCCACAGCCATGACCATATGAGTAAAAAGCAGAAATGAAACATATTTTTTTTTAAATTAACAGACAAATATATTACGACAAAAGAGATGATTTCAGCTTTCCAATTGTGAACTTTCCATTTCTAAGTAGCAACATTCCAGCAGCACCTGCATACGGGGTATATATCTCCCAATTGATACGATATTCTCGTGCTTGCATTGCCTATCATGATTTTCTTGATAGAGGGTTACTGCTCACAAAGAAGCTATTAAACCAAGAGTTCCAAATGGTGAAGTTGAAATCATCCCTTCGTAAATTTTACGGACGCCATCACGAGTTGGTTGACCGTTATGGAATAACTGTTTCACAAATGATATCGGATATGTTCCTTACGTCGTAACTACAATCCCCTTCCCTTTCATGAATGTGACCTACCGAATTAGACTATTTACCGGATTTGTAATCACATAAGCAACACGACGGGTGCCACATGTGGAGCAGGATCTGCTTACCCTTCCGTAGCACCTGAGATCACCCCTAGTTTTTGGTTGGGTTCGTGTTGCTTATTCTTTAGTTTTCTATGTTGTGTCATGTGTACTATTGTTTTTCTGTTTGTCTTTTTCATTTTTAGCCATGGCGTTGTCAGTTTGTTTTAGATTTATGAGTTTGACTGTCCCTTTGGTATCTTTCGTCCCTCTTTTATTACCACTGGGTCGATGTCTCTGCTGGTAGACATTTTGTCCCCGAGGACATCATCCGCCCAGTAGCAAAACTACAATTGCATGAACTTACGAAGATCAAACAGGATACTGGCTCGGACGTCGCCCAGTATAAAAAGGTCCAAAACAGACGTCACCATGGACACGGTGTCGTCTGATATGGCAGGTGTCCCCTCATCACCAGACATGACAAATATCTCAAACACGACTCATTCAGATCATCGTCCTAGTGACAATAGCAATATTACACATATACAGCCATGTTCAGTTCTCCTTAAAGACATTTTGGTTTTTGATGACACAGAACAACACTGTCGCATTTCAAAATGTGAGACCAAAGGCTGCAAAACTTGTGCTATTTTAATTACAGATGCTGAATTCACTAGCAATTTGACCAAGAAGTCATATTTTACCAGAAGTTACGATGATCTGAATTGTAAATCGATAAATGTCGTCTACGGATTAGAGTGCAACCTTTGCGGATTGGTATACGTCGGTGAAACGAAAGGAAGGCTAAACAAACGTATGTGCGGTCATAGATCAGACATTAACCTCAATGCTAACGACATTTTATACCAGCATTTCAATCAGCCCAATAATTCCATCGTTTCTATGACAGTTCGCATTATCGAAAAGATATACCATAGCTCTAACAATCCTAATCTTTCAACGACTCTCCGTAGACAAAAAAAAGACTACTGGATTAGACAATTGGAAACTGCAACACCGTATGGCTGCAATAACAAAATTGATGGTATAGGTATTCTATCTAGTCCTTCGTGTAACTCGGTGAATGTGATGAATATTTTCAACTCGACTCCTCGACGTAGACGCAGTCATGGTCATCGTCATTATACATCACCTTCTCTGCATGATGTCTCTATTAATGACTTGCTGTCATTCATACAAAAGCCGTTAGGTATTCATCACATTCGCACGAAACTTTATTCATTACCCCTTTCAAAACTTCATTCTCTGTTCAATTTATGTTTGGAATCCACTGTTACAAACCCTCATTCAAACCAATACAAACTTCAAGCTATAATTTCGGATATTGCAAGTCACAGACTTTTCAAGCCAGTTCGCATTGGAAATGAAAAAGAGAAAAGATCTTTTCTAAATCTTTCCTTTGCCAACAAAGGTCTCGATGGCGTCAACCTAGGCAATATTCTTCATCATAAATTAGTTCAATCGAAAATACCTCCTTATTTCAAAGACCAGTCTGTACCAATAATTTCTTATACCTATACCAAACCTATTGCAACTAAAATTTTCAATTACAAACGCGTTTTGCAGAATCTCGATATTGACGACTTCAAGTCTAAACCTCCTGATTGCACTTGTGCTAGTTCCCAATTCACATATAATCCTGCTGGCCACGTTATTACCGGTGACCTTAACATTGTTAATAACACTTCTCTACGAAATGTGTTATCGAAAGGTCCGAAATATCGTGAGCCTAAATCCATCAATTGGAAATACAACTTTAAAATTTTGATGGACTCAGTCGAGGATTATGCCAGGCAATGGGCTAAACGTGAAAAGGAAGACGTAGACACTCTATCCGAATGGATTAAGGCAGTGAGGTCGTTAATACAAATCAGAATTAAGAGACTGAATGGGTCAATCAATGCCCATGCTACGTCAATCTTTAAAGACCCAAATGTTGCTAAACACTTATCCGACCTCCATGATAAATTTGTTGTTGTCCCCGCAGACAAAGCCCCAAATAACATCGTTTTTGTCTGTAAAAGTCACTACATTAATTGCTTGATAAACGAATTAGGTATAGACAATTCACTTGGAAACTCAACATATACCCTCACGACACTTACCAAAGAGGAAATCCTGGATAATCATAGGTCTGTTCTTTGTTCCTTTGGTATTTCAACCAAAGATGAAGAACTGGATCTTCCATCACTGTATTGGATACCTAAACTACATAAGTGTCCTTACAAACAACGGTATATTGCTGGGTCTTCCAAGTGCTCCACGAAACCTCTTTCTAAATTATTAACATCTATTTTATCAGCAATCAAAGACGGGCTTCAAAGTTATTGTGAAACTGCCTATTCTAGAGGTGGCGTGAATCAGATGTGGATACTTAAAAATTCCAAAGATCTTTTAGAGTACATACAATCTAATTCTCTTTCATCTTGTAACAGTATTAAAACATTTGACTTTTCTACTCTTTACACAAGTATTCCACATTCCAAACTAAAAGACAAATTGAAAGTGTTGGTATTACTTTGCTTCATAAAAAAGAATGGCCAACGTAGATACAAGTATCTTGTCTTAGGGAGGGGTGAATCATACTTTGTAAAGAATCACTCTGATTCAAACAAAAAATTCTCTGAAACCGATATTATCAAGATGCTTGATTTCTTGATTGACAACATATTTGTAACGTTCGGAGGACGTGTTTTTCAACAGACTGTCGGCATCCCAATGGGAACAAACTGTGCCCCTCTACTTGCCGACTTGTTTCTTTATTATTATGAGGCTGACTTCATGCAGGAACTTCTTAGGAAGAAAGATAAGAAGTTAGCAATATCCTTTAACTCTAGTTTCCGCTATATAGATGACGTTCTTTCACTAAACAATTCAAAATTTGGTGACTATGTGGAACGCATCTATCCCATCGAATTGGAGATAAAGGATACTACAGATACAGTTAAGTCGGCTTCATATCTTGACTTACATCTAGAAATTGACAATGAGGGTCGGTTGAAAACAAAACTTTACGACAAAAGAGATGATTTCAGCTTTCCAATTGTGAACTTTCCATTTCTAAGTAGCAACATTCCAGCAGCACCTGCATACGGGGTATATATCTCCCAATTGATACGATATTCCCGTGCTTGCATTTCCTATCATGATTTTCTTGATAGAGGGTTACTGCTCACAAAGAAGCTATTAAACCAAGAGTTCCAAATGGTGAAGATGAAATCATCCCTTCGTAAATTTTACGGACGCCATCACGAGTTGGTTGACCGTTGTGGAATAACCGTTTCACAAATGATATCGGATATGTTCCTTACGTCGTAACTACAATCCCCTTCCCTTTCATGAATGTGACCTACCGAATTAGACTATTTACCGGATTTGTAATCACATAAGCAACACGAAGGGTGCCACATGTGGAGCAGGATCTGCTTACCCTTCCGGAGCACCTGAGATCACCCCTAGTTTTTGGTGGGGTTCGTGTTGTTTATTCTTTAGTTTTTTATGTTGTGTCATGTGTACTATTGTTTTTCTGTTTTTCTTTTTCATTTTTAGCCATGGCGTTGTCAGTTTGTTTTAGATTTATGAGTTTGACTGTCCCTTTGGTATCTTTCGTCCCTCTTTTAATATGTTAAATATAAACATATCTGTATTGTATTAATTTTTTTCAGGGTTCAAAAAATTTATTTATATAAATTCAAAAATTTCCAAAACATCTAGGTTTTCTGGAATGAAAAATTATTGAATTTGGCACTTGTGTTTAAAATTTGGAAAGTTTACTACTTTTTTTAATTTATCACAGAACTCGTATCTCAAGGGATCATAAAGGGCATATTTCACATATCAAATGATTATCATCTTCAACTTTATCCAACATGCATTTTTTACATTTCTTTAAAAGTTTTGACATTGATTTCAATTTTTAAAACAGAACAATAAAGTACTTATACAACACATAACTCTTTTTTCCAGATTTTTTTTAAGAAAAAGTGGAAAATTTAGAAAGTGTTTTTATGTTTTCTTTTAGTTTTTCTGCATACCTATCCGTCTCTATTAAAAGGGATATGTACTTTTTGTGATCTTGCAAAGTGCTTGTGTATCTTTAAATTCAAAATATATTTCTGTGCCAAAAAAATTTTAAAATTGTAAAAATAAGTAAAGAACCTTTATCTGATTTAACAGTATTACCTATAAAAATGAAAAAGAATAATCATAGAAAAAATTCTAGGGCGGTTTCACGAAGCTATCCTGAGACTTGTCATAAGATATATAAATTTTCAAATATTAAAATTGATTTATGGAAAAGTCATGTAAATGTAGTATATACATCACATAAATTACTAAACGTATTGACTAATATAATATTTAGATAATGTCGATATTTTTTGTGAATAAACTTTCAATGGAGCTTGTTTATATTATCCATGCCCACCGTCATTTTACACCAAAATATGACATTTTGGTAGTCTTTTCCAATAATTGTCAAGAAAATATTTCAATGGGTTTCAAAATTTTCATTGTAAATTTACGCACTGCAGTTATTCATAGACAAATAAAAAATATATAATGTACCCTGATCGCTCCTAAGTTCCTTCAACCTAGAGCCTGCAAACTGTATAACTACTTTTTCCTTTAGTAAATAGTTTAAAAGCAAAGACAATGTAAAAATGCATGTTAGATAAAGTTGATAATAAAGAATATTTTATAAAGGAAATCTAACCTTTACAATTTCTTGAGATAAGAGTTCTTTGATAAAATTTCGAAAAGTTGAATTGTAAATATTCGAAATGTTAAACACAAGTGCCAAATTCAATCGTTTTTCATTCCAAAAAACCTAGATGTATTGAAACATTTTGGAATTTATATTAGTATAATATGTTTCGAACTATTTTTTTCTTTTAATAAAGTACATATATGTGTATATGTAACACATGAGGAATATTTGTCTGTTAATATAAAAAATAATATGTTGATCATATTCATATTTCTTTATTGATTGATAAATGTATTTATGATAATTATGAAAATAAAAGTAATATTATAATAAATTACACTTTGCTTTTCATATGCCCTTAAATAGGAATAATACATATCTTAAAATCTCTTATTTTGTCTATCTTAGATTTGTAAAAAATGTATTCAGCAAGAATTTTAATTTAAAAATTGATCAGTTTTGTGTAAGAAAGTTTTAACTGGAAATTGAAATTAAAATAATTAACTAATGAAGTTACCGCGTTCCACTGCATTTGAAAATTTAACATTTTTCTTTATATTGTCAACTGTTCGATATCACCCTTACACCTGGTTCTCATGGATTTATTTGACAATGTCATGAGTGCGTAAAATAAATGCATAAAATGTACATAAGTGAACACTTGTTATTCCACATAATTAGTTTCTGCAAGAAGTCGCGCAGCTGTACAATAATCAAATCTAATTCGGACAACAATTCCATTACATTCTACATTAGATATAAAGGTTTGAAGGGTTCTAAGGTTAGATAGCATAAAGATTGTAAGTATGTCTTCACTGGTACTGACAATTACGAAAAATCGTCTAGAGCAAGAAATGTCTTGTTATGTATCGGTAATTTCCACGAGGTGTCAACTAGTGCAGATTGATCATTCTATATGTTTGGAATATAACTTACCGGCGAAACATCTTTCATGAATAAAAGGGATGGGTACTTATTCTTATCTTGCATATTATTTGTATATCTTTAAATTCCAAATTTCTTTCTTAACAAACAATGTTTAAATCGTAAAATAAGTAAAGATCCTTTATCGGATTTAACAGTATACAGTTATTTAATATGCAACTATGCAATAAATGCAAAATATATTTCCCGAGGTATGAAGATCAGCTCATTGTTCTATTGCCCGAAGCCAACGTTTAAGGATGTTCGCTTGTCATGTTTTGGAATTTTTGTCAGATTTTCGAAATCCTCTGGTTTTATCCATTCGAATGCCTTAAAAAAAATGCCTATTGACCCCCATTTTTCTTTTAATTAATCTTTCGTATGTATAATAATTATAAGCCATTTATAAAAGTGTCATAAAATCTTATTTATTTTTTAATAGTTTTTGAGAAAATGAAAAATCAAGTGAGAACATCTCCCCGCCAAAATTTCAATGGCTAATATCTCGAAAACAACCACATTGACCTCAATATATTTTTTGCTTTTTTGATTCCTTAATTAATCCCCTATCAATATATACTAGTTTTATAAAAAGCTTTTTATTTTGAAACTGAGTAGCGAACTTCCTTAATTAATTGAACTGTGTTTGCATAAAAAAAAGAGTGAGGATCACTTCGACATGTTCGAAGTCCATTTCATTTTTGGACAGTTCTGCACCTGAGTAAAAAAAAAGCTGGATGTCTTTCAATTTAGAAAAATGATGCACTTACATACAAATGAAGGATCATATGAATAATGAATAATGATAACGGTCTCCGTATTAGGACATTTTTTTCAAAATTTGGCGGTTTCTGTAGTAAAAACGATTATTTAGGAAGTAAAAAACAATACGTCTATACGTGCTATAACAAATTTGTCCGGCTTTGTGTGGTTTCAGAGGAGTTGCGGCTCAATGAAATCGGTCTCCTCCTTTAAAAGCTAGGATCACACTGCCGATCAGACCAACTCGATCAATCTCGATCAAGACAAATAGAGCGATCGGGAGACTGGTCTGACCCAATCGACAAGAATGTTCGGGGTGGTCTACCTTGGTCGTCATCGATCTGACTTTCTACCCGAGAGTTTTTGACATGTCAAAAACATTCAAGTAAGAATCGGGAAGCTAGTCACTCGAGAAGAGATCGAGAATTCGTCGAGTAGCGGTCGAATTGATCGGGAAAGGATCGTGAAGAGATCGAGTTTGGTCGGGATACAAATAGTTTACCGATCAGTACTCGATCATTTCCATCTTTGCTCGACTAATATCCGATCATTTCCCGATCAACGCCAACCTATTCGATATGTGGTCTTGATTTACTCGACCAATGTCCGATCGCTTCATGATCACTGCGACTTCTATATGTTTTTAATCCCAGACCAACTCGACCAATACCCGATCTCTACGCGATTACATTCGACCACTCTTCGATCTCTAGTCGGCCATACTCGAGTATACATGACTGCTACACGATTCTCTAAAAATGTGTGCAGCTCTGATAAACTCTCATAACTTTGCTTCTGCAAAAATATATTGTCACTATTCATTTTTACTTGTACACAAGTTCCTCCGTGTACAGTACGCGTCTATACATTTGCAAGGAGGTGCAAAATTTCAAAAGAGAGACCAAAGGAACAACCAAATTCAAAGGTCGAAAACAAACCGAAACAGCCATAGCGAAAAACGAAAGCCGACAAGAAGACAAACAGCAGTCTACATAACACAACATAGAAAACTAAAAACTTAGTAACACGAAACCCAATAAAACCTGGGATGATCTCATATGTTCCGGAAGGGTAGTAGATCCTGCATTTTGGCTCCAACAGATTTTTCAAATATGAAAGTAATTGTGCATTAAAATTCTTCATTAGACAGCTGATGACTTATTTAACCTCAATATAATGAATATTATATTTGCCTGTTTAATGGACTATTATTGTATGACTGTCCGTATTTTCCGTATGTCCAGATTTTTTTTAGTATAAAAATAAGAATATGTGGTATAATTGCCCATGAGACAACTCTCCACAGGACACCAAATGACACAGAAATTAACAAATATATGGCACCGTACGGTCGAATGTTTACAAACACTTTTTTCATACGCTTTTTGACGCAATTTTATAAAAAAAAAAATGAGACGAAAGACAAATGATAATTATTTGAATTCATGATAGATTTATGTAAACAGTTTCAGAAAAGGTATCCTCCAGGGGATTGAAATTCTACTTTTGGACAAATTTGGGGAAAATATGTAAAATTTTTACCCCCTTTTTTCAATATTATTAGTAAAACAAAGCAGGTTGATGCTATGGATACACCAAAAAGAAATATCTTGAATCATTCAACTACTTGGTATCAGATATATGGAAAATACTGATTACATACATATTCACATATATGACACAAACAGTACATGTATGCTTAATTTGTAAGAAAATAAGGAAAAGAGGATGGTAAAATGTATGTATATTGCTATCTAACATCAGTACTAATCCAGTGACAAATCTCATTTTGAAGAAAAGAGCAGTAAAACTCACATAACAAATCAGCGTCCTACTTTGCTTTCAGGAAGTTTTTATTTACCATTGGGGTCCTCTTTGTTCAGCTCCTTCAAGTCTCTCATACTTTTGATTTTGTCATTTGATTAGGTACTTTCCGTTTTTAATTTTTCTCGGAGCTCAGTATTTTTGTGATGGCAATTTATACTGCCCACACAGTGGTCACCGTGTCAGTCACTGTATCATCTATATTTCCTGGCTCCCTTTGCTGTCTACCCTTTTTGTTCGTCTTCTACGCTCTCTTCAAGCTCCGTCACAGCTATTAACCTGTCTATCTGAGCTCTAACCACCTTGCCAAATAATCCAACTGCTTTATTCCCATGTAAATATTTTAATATATAAATTTACGCAGATCATCTGTGAACTACTAAATAAACGGGAAATGTGTCCATGGGACACAGATAATGTCCATGCTTGCATATAGCGTTATAAAAAGTCATTACCCAAGAACAAAATAACGCCAACCTAATTCGCACTTGATCTGTGGTCTTAAGCATTGTGAATACGTTTCATGAAATTAGTTTGAGGCAAAATAAAATTAGAGAACGGAAACTAATTGTTGGGACGTACGTATACATGCTCACGGACGGACACGGGTAACAATTAATGCCTCCTCTGCTGCAGCGGTTGAATAAAAAAAAATCAGACGTTTTTATGCTGAAATTATACATACCGAACCAATGCCCGACTGTCCCTACGACACCTTTACGATCAAGTCGATCTGGTCTGGCCGAGATCAGGCTGAGATCGAGTATAGTCGATTTGGTCTAGCTAGTCGAGTAAAAATCGTGAAGAGATCGTGAATTGGTCGGAATTATCGAATATGTATTCAATTAGTGGTCGGGTTAGAGTCGTGATGGAGTCATCAAGGAGTCGTGAGTGGTCGAGTTAAGTTCGTGTATAGTCGTGAAGCAGTCGGGTAGAAGTCGTAAACAGGCCCGATCAAGAATTTGGTCTTGCTTGGTCGTGGAAATTTGGACAATAGGGATCATCGAGTTGATCTGATCGACAGTGTGACCCTAGCTTTAGTGGTAGAGATTGTATATAATATGGACCTGTATACAAACGAACCTCGGTAAAAGTTACAGCATAAATGACTGACTAAATGAAAAATCTAATTTAATGTTCATAATTCATTAATATAAATATACCCGTTATTAAACAAATTCTTGTATACATTAATCTCAGAAAACCAGTGTGGAGGGTGTAGGGTGGGGGTGGGGGGGGGGGGGGGGGGTAATGACAAAGGTGTAAATATATTAGAAACGGAACTATTTTATAGGTTGATTTGAGGTAATTGACCGCGACAGGATAATCAGATGTAGAAATTCTTTACAATTCAATTTAAATATTAAGAGTTAATGATCATCGTGGTCAAATGATTATCAATTGTATGTAACTGCTAGCAACAATTGGGTAGCGGTTGTGATCAAAACCTGTATAAGGTAAAAGTTCAAAACAATATAAGATAAAGATATAAAACATCTTTGTTTTTTAATTGACAAAATCGAACTTTTTTTCTTAAGTCAGCGATAAGATATAAACATACCTATCATATTTGGTTTTCGTCATGTTACTACAACAACCGTCTATATACTAATATAAAAAAGAAGATGTGGTATGATTGTCAATGAGACTACTTTCCACAAGAGACCAAAATGACACAGAAATTAACAACTATAGGTCACCGTACGGCCTTCGACAATTAGCTAAGCCCATACCGCGTAGTCAGCTATAAAAAGTACCGAAATGACAATGTAAAACAATTCAAACGAGAAAACTAACGGCCTTTTTTTTGTACAAAAATTGAACGAAAAACATATATGTAACACATAAACAAACGGCAACCACTGAATTAAGTCCGATTGCTGGAATTGTTGTATCTCCGACCTGGCAAAAAAAAAAAAAAAAAAAAAAAAATAACAATTTAATATTTGCTGCTACGCCTCTCAGTCTCAGCACGCGGATTAAAATAGTTGGAGCTAAGACTGATGGACTCGAGTCAGAATAAACTGCTCAGAAAGAACGAAATGTTTTGGGTCTTTTCCATTGTGAACTCAGTTTGTCTAGTACGAAACAGGGTTCATTCCACATCAACTTATTCTCGTCCATTTTCATGTAATATTTGCCACTGACCGTTATACACGAAGCTTGTGTGGGTTGTTCCTGGTCTGAAAAAAAACGAACATGAACACAATAGTTTAAAATTTCGTATACTCTGCAAAGCACACGATAGAAAAGAATAAAGGCAATTACTGGGAGGCTCGGGATTTGAATTTGTGCTTATGGAAAATAATACGATTTTTTCCCAAATTAATTTCTGGTTAGCTAATACAATTACAACTTCAAGTTTAGATATATCATTGACCGCTGTGGATAGTAAACTTGAGAGGGATAATGAATAGCAACTACAAAATATTAAATTATATGTATGTTCATATAATCCAAAAAACGGGAAAAAATGAAATGAATAGAAAACAGAAAAATAACGGATTTTTGGAAAAAAGGGGGAGGGTAAAAAAATGTCTTGTCTCCATTTTTTTTAGAATCTTTTCTAACTGAATGGAAATTTTTAAATCTCGTTAGACTGTAGTTCGTGTGAAAATCTTTACGGTGTAATAAGTTTGACCAAGGTTGAGACATGGAAGACCGATTTGAAAAAAGATAATATGACTAGGTCCATTCAAAAATCACTCCTCTTTTCATTGGCATTTGATTTGAAATAGTATCAAACAAAGCTATCATACAGATTTAAATTCAAGTAGCACATTAACATTTATTGTTAAAGACACGCCTGGTGGTCGTCTATATTTGATATTTAAATTTGTATTGAAATATCATGAGTGAAACATGTACATTTCATCGTACTAAATGTAACTTAAATTCTCTTTAATTCGAAATAAAAAAAAAAATATATATAATTAAACGTAAAATATAAATATTTAGAAATCTTATTAATATAAACAATGATTTAAAATTTTAATCGAAATGAGTGTTTTAATTCATAAATTCATCGTGTACATGAGTGATGTCACGTGGGACAGACCTATATAATATTAGACTTAGCGCGGGTATGGCTGTATTTCAAAGTCACTGTCCTGAGCAGAAGGACCTTTTGAAGTGGGACCGATTCAAAATCAGATGTTCCTTGTCAACACTTTCTTCTTACTGTTGGTTTTGGGGATTCAGATACAGCGGAAGGGTTAGTATATTTAGACAAACTAATTAATTTATTAAGTTTAATGAAAATACTTTTTTAAATGTTTGATGGTGGTTTTTTTTAAGTTTTCTATTGTGCTAAGCACTTTTGGATTGTTTATCGAATTTTATAAATATTAAGTAACATAACTCCTAGAAAAACATGTTACCTAGGCTACAGGGTCATCTACTTGTCGTTTTCTATTCTCGGATTATTTTTGGGTATATTTAAAATTGTTCTTTATTTAGCACGTGGTCATCTTTCAGCTGGACTGTTCGCTTCTTTTTTTTTTTTTTTTTTTTTTTTTTTTTTTTTTTTTTTTTTTTTGTACCTTTACTATTTCACCATTTCGTTTTAATAATTTGAAACAGTTTTTTTAATTGTGTAAATTCTGATATTGATTATATAATAAGTAAAATGTGGTATTGTAACAGGAACTGAGATAACAAAAAAATATTATGAAACAAACCCTCGCAAATTGTTCATAGGAAATTAAAAAAAAACACCTTAACGAATTTTTAAATCATTAAGGATGTATGTCTTTGTAGCCTATTCCATAAGGGTGATAGAAAGAAATGAACTGACCTTGCCTTCTATCTCTAAACCTACCTGTATAGTAACCATTTCCTTTAAATTTGTATGTATCCCTATAATAATTGGTCATTATCAAATAATAGAAGGAAATAAAAACTCATCTATCTAACTCAACGAATTTTGGAACAAATGTTCATTGTTCTCCATACCATAAGTGTGAATAAAGGAAAAGAACTGTACGTTTTTTAAAAATAAAGAAATAAGATAAGACTACAACTACCCATCAAAGTTCAAATGAAGTTATTGCAAGCAATTACAGGCCACCGTACGGCCTTCAACGATGAGTAAAATCCTATATAAAAGGCACCCAACATGGCAATTATGAAACAATTCAAACCCTCCAATGACCATTTATGTTATATGTAGGTATATATGCCCGTCCAAACAATTCAAACCCTCCAATGACCATTTATGTTATATGTAGGTATATATGCCCGACCATCGTCGGACATTCGTAGAAGTTGTCCGTCAACCGGCATTCCACAAGGCTCTCAGAGGGGTGTCAATGTCAGACACGACAACAAGCCAGTATTTAAGATAGATGTTGGAGGAATACAGAAACATGGATATGAATCAGGACAACAATATGAAGGTAAGTTTTGATTGAACTTTCAACCCTTTTATTGTCCAATTTTTACCGAATCAAATTTGGTCGTGGCGAATTTATCATTTTTTGAATTCGTTTGGTATTTAGTTAAACTAAAGCATTTTTTATAAACTGATCAAGCAACCATTTTGATGCATATTTCTTATTAAACACCGAAATCAATCTTGTTGAAAAAAAGATCAAGCAAACGACAAGTTGGAATATCTTTTTTTTTTTTATCCAAAAGTGATGTTAAAAGATGCTTTATACTCTCATATAGCTGCGAATAAAGCGGACCGTAACACAGGGAAAAAAACTTTGGCCTTTATTGTTTCAACGAGAATTATCTATAGATTTTAGTGAATTACTATAAAGTCATCACTTTGATTACACAATGAGCAATTAAATAAATCAAGACATAAATATAAATATATGATTTTAAAGATTGAAATAAATATTCGGGAACATGTTCTTTTTTCTGCTAGAATGTTAGTTGTGAACCCAGTGGCAAATATTTCATACATTTTGATATGACGGGAACATAATATGTAAACAATTAGTTAATTTAAAACTTTTTAGAGACCGATAATACTATTTGGCATTTCAACTTGATAAAACCGTATCGAGATATTTTGGTATAATGTCATTGTGCTTACATTTTATGAGGGTCTGGATGTTGTTAAACAAAAAAGAGAATAATGGGCTTCAGGTAAAGGAGAGTAAAATATGAGCTGTACAAGAACGAACAGATAATAATGGGTCGGAGAGGGGTGATGCGGTATTAAATGGGAAAATCGATAATAAATGTTAAAAAAAAAATTAGAAAATGGCCTATAATTAAAAAATAAAGATAACCAAAATAAAGACTCCCACCAAGTCCGGACCATTTTCGGGAGTTCTAGTGTAATATAACATTACAAGATATCAGTTTTTCTAAAGGCTTAGTTTTTATTTGTCATTACATATATTTACTTGTTTGTTTAGTCAATGTTTTGGCACAAGATCCAAATACACAGTTTGGAGATGTTCTGCTCTGGTTGCAAACAGAATCGGACAGATGTAAAGTTGGAAAACTCGATGCAACCAAGGGGTTATATCTTCAGCCAGAAAACTGTCCACACATGGTTTTCAAGGACACGAAACCTGCGGCATATAAATTTACATTCAAGTGGACGGCACCTGCTTGTGGCTGTATACTTATCAGGTATACTACTTTGAGGTTCCTTATGGGGTGTCCAAGAAATCTCATTTTTTTTTTGCCAATATAATCACATAGTAATTCACTTAGTAGTTTAAAGCAGGATAATCAAATAAGCAAAATACAGTCCCTGAATATCAAATACTTAGTTATCATGACACGTTAGGTCTGGTAATCACACAATCAATATAAAAACAACCAGATATTCACATATATCTAACATCCCATGAGGAGACTCTACTTTATGTTTTCATTATCATAAAGATTAATATCAATATTTATCAAAGTAATTTGCATCAATTATTCTGAGGTTAAAGAAAAAAAATTATATATATTCTGATTTACAGGAAATTCTTACATTGAATGTAGTTTGGTTAAATTGTTTTTTCGTATTTCATTTGTACGTTTTATAAATAATTGTATAACTTTTCGATAATTACAATTTTTATTTTCATTAAAATTCGCATTCTTAAGTGGATAATTTTTCTACTTTATTGATTGATTGATTGTTTTTTGCTTAAAGTCCAGTGACAAATATGTCATCCATGTTCAGGCCGAGAACACTTTAATAATATAATATAGTACATACAATAGGCATGTCATGTTATCGTCTGCGATGAAGGTCCGTGAAATTTGGACTTCAAATGAAAAAGGCGGGTCTTGCATTCGGTCGTCTACGGACCCCTAAAAGAATTGTTGCAAGTTTTGACGTTCGGAGAGCGTCCCCAAATTATTAAGACGAGGTTTAAAACAGAGGCCAATGTTTTACAGGAGTTAAATTTACTACCGGTTGAAATAAGACCTGAGTGACATTATGTCTATTCCACAGACATCATTTGGGTTTTCTTATTCTTGACGTTTCCCAAGTCAGGAGCCTGTAATTCAGTGGTTGTCATTTTTTTATGTGTAACATATTTGTTTTGCGTTCAATTTTTGTACATAAATTAGGCCGTTAGTTTTCTCGTTTGAATTGTTTTACATTGTCATTTCGGGGCCTTTTATAGCTGACTATGTGGTATGGGCTTTGCTCATTGTTGAAGGCCGTACGGTGACCTATAGTTGTTAATTTTTGTGTCATTTTGGTCTCTTGAAGAAACATGTATGTATATTCGAATGTTTATTTTTAGAACTCGTGTGGAATCTGCTGACAAAAGTGTATATTTTATGGAAGATGAAGATGTCGTTACTGGTTACCTGACTAAAAGAATCTGCCCTCAAGAAGGCTCGGTGACATTAAAACAGGTAGACAATAGATTTGTTGACTTTATCATGGCGGCCATGTTTATTGTCGCATTGGCACTCATACCACATCTTCTTATATCTACGTAAAGGTCTGTTGATATTCAAAGCATTCAAGCTTTCATATCATATTTTGAATATTTCTAAAATAATTCTAGAAATTTCGTTAAAATCAAGAAAATGAGTAACAAAACATTTTGGTACTCAGTCTTATATTTTCTATAAAGTAAAATGAAAATGTAAGAATTCATTTTATTTGGATTTCGATTTAAATGCATGCAACTTTTAATTTTCATAACCTTTCTTTAAGATGTCGAAACAAGAGAAATACAAGCTTCTCTGCGATGTGACGGACGGTGCTACAGCGGATGACGTTGCCAGACGGACTTATGTCCAAACTAGACGAAAGGTGGACTTTAGTAAAATGCCATGGATTGAACAAGAAGCTTGGATACTGGTCTTTGACCAAAGAATCTTTGAAGTACAGCAGTGTTGTAAAATGGTGAGATAAAGAGCCTCCTTTTTGGAGTTTATGATTATGCATGTGATTACTTTGCCATTTTTATAGTGATTACTTGGTCGTGTAATAGTGATAACTTGGCCGTTTTTATAGTGATTATTTGATAACCAAACCAAATATTTTATGATTATTCGATATTCCAGAACTTTTTCATACCGTGTAATTTTTGTTTGTCTTAGATTCCCTCTGAGCTAGAGAACTGCTTGTCTGATGTAAGACGACACAGGATAGATAAATTTTGCGCTTATGGAGAGTCCATTGTACCTTTTACTGATAAAAGAAGAGATTTTATGATTAAGAGACAGGATGATTGCTGCTGGAGACTAGGTAGGTATCGATACTAATCAAACATCGATTAAATATCTAACATCGATGGAACTATATAATTATAAATTGATGAAATAAAATCTACTATCGATGAAATTGTATCCAACATCGATGAAATTATATCTAACATCGATGAAGGACTAATCATACGTGGATACTTCATCGATGAAGTTAAAACAGTTGAAGCCTAGATCACTTGTATACGATTAGTAGCTTTAAAGAATTGTGAACAAGTGCTAAAGCCAATCAAAACTCATCTGTGCTACATGTACGTCTTTTCTTTTTTTATTAATGCATGCAGTTCTAGCTTCGAACGCACGAAATTTAACGTGCATTTTACATTTTGTATATAATTGTCATGAAGTTTGTTTTCAACTTTCAAAGGATCGAAAATGTTACCCTTTGAAAACGCGTAAAGATATGCGAACTTTATGTTTATAATGAATATTCATTATGATTTGAATGCAGCTATACACCAAGTTTGACATTTGACATTTTTATATGTCATCCCGTAATAGTTATACTTAAATATACCAGAACGACATTTTGCTAATTTTTTGGTCGTCATTGTCAGGAGTGCAATAAAAGGCAGGTGTTTCTTTTGTTTTGATCTGCTTTAGCAATGTATTAATGACTTGTATTTATCTCTTTATCACTTGCATACTTTGGAATCCATTAAAATAGTGGACTTGTGACAAATTAAAATTAAAAAAAAAAAAACTTAATTCCTAGAGCAAAACAAATAGAAAAAAGTTAACACCGACCTGTGTATAGATATGAGATGTTATTATGAGATATGTTCCCTTCAATTGTCAGTGAAATTTCAGGCGAAGGGAGGTACCAATGTTTTTCAAGTGGCCCTATGATGGACGGAACAGGCCGCCATGTTGAAGCCATAGAAAACATGGATGAGTCGGACCCTATTAATGATTTGGAGGATTTTCGAACAGAAATTGGTTACAAGGTAGATGGTATAACATTTATTGTTGTAACTTTTGGTAACATTGTGAATATAATTAAGCTTGAAATTGTACGATTGTCTTATATTAAAATTATCAATATTTGTTTCAGAAAAAAAAATAATATCAAACGACATACTTTAATGAAAATTAATTTCATTTCAGCTTATACAATCGAAAGATGATATGGATGATGACCTTCAAAACAACCCAATGATCTTGACAAAGAACGAACCAAAAAATAATGACAACATTCAGTCAGTTGGCAAGATGGCCGATAATATAGAAATT
Organism: Mytilus galloprovincialis; assembly: GCA_037788925.1. Taxonomy (NCBI): domain Eukaryota; kingdom Metazoa; phylum Mollusca; class Bivalvia; order Mytilida; family Mytilidae; genus Mytilus; species Mytilus galloprovincialis. The sequence continues at coordinate 37,034,035 of CM075340.1, forward strand.
TCCCATGATGAAAGTTTTAGGAAAAATAAAACAGATGATAACAACGAATTGGAAGACGATGAAAGTGACGAAAATGAAAACGTCGATGAAAGCGAAAACTTATCCAACGAAGAAAAACAAACGAACAACAAGCATAAAACTGATTTAGATGAAACAACTGTTAAACTTGTTACACGTTCATCCCGACAAAAGAAAGACGACATTACTACTTCGGCATCAACTTTTACAACGGAAACTTCAGAAGGTATGTTAATGTATAAACATGAGGATTTTAACTTGTACGGCTCACATACGATAGGAGGCAATATGTTTCCAGTATTTCCTTCTTAATCGTTAGTCGTTTATTAGATTAAAGTTAAGGTTAAACTATAACGTATGATTAGAATGGCTTTAGCTTATGATTAGATCAACTTGAAACTAAGTACACATTTTCAGTGTAAAATGAAAAACAGTAAACGCAACACAACATAGAAAACTTAAGACTGAGCTAAATGAAACCCACCAAAAACAAGAGTGGTTTCAAGGGATCCTGAAGAGTAAACAGATCCTGTTCCTATTGTTGCAACTGTCGTGTTGCTCATGTAAAGGCAAACCGGAAGATATGTCTAACGTGGTAATCAAAACTCATTAAAATGCATATCCAACACATTATGGTGTTTGTGTTTCGTTTATGAAATGTCGAATTATATATATTTTAGTGTTGAAGAGAAAATTTCAAAGAACTAAGACCAAACTTGAGTGTTGTGATCTAGGAAAGAAGTATGGTATTGGTCACATCCATGGTGATGCTTGGGACAGGTGTGAAAACGAGGCTCACGTTACAGCAAAACAATACAAAGCCGGAAAGAGACGATGTAAGAACTTCTTTATGCGTTGCTGCATTGAACATTCAAAAAGGTAAGAACTCATCGGATATACCAGGTTTTCAATTGACATGAAATGATGTAACATTCACACAAATGCACATGGAATTTGCATTATGATTACCATGATTGGCACTAGTGCTTGAGTATTTTTAAAAATAATCTATATGTTCTTTAAAAAAAATATTTGTTTTGTAGAAAGGAACTATAAATTTCGAATAATAAGTGTGTTAAATATCATTCGAGTAGACAAAAAGGACATTATATTTAATTTGTTTGTGTGATAACTATGGTGTCCTTAAATAAATTTAAAACCAAATCATAATAAGCTATTATTCTGTACTTTTCAGAATTTTTACTAAAATTCGTTCTTCTGCCAGACCAATTGTTCCACGAGTACTAATTCAAGTGGCAATACTAAGATATTTTCTTAAAGTGATTATTCCACCGAACGCTAATTCCAAATACACTTGTGGACGAAAGGCAAATGAAGTCGCTCAACTCATTGAAAATCTAATTAAGAAACTTGGTACCTCAGATTCGAAATTAGCAAATACATTCCATTTACCTACGAACGGCATAGTCAATGAAAAAGAGATAAAAAGAAACAAACTACCAACTACGAAAATCAAAAATGTGATATCGGTTATAGATTTGTCATCGAAAATAAACAACATGCATGTCTTCGGAGTTTCACGAGAATGGCATGTCACGTGACTAAATGGTAATATGATCATTGCTTTTCATCATCATACTTCTGTGCATGCTTCATTCATTTTGCTTATGGTATATTTTTTGAAAATTTGCATAACCGCGACGGATGATGGCTTCAAAAAAGTCTTGAAACATAAAAGATAAGGTTAACTTTAGAGTTTATAAATTTATATATTTTTTCTGAAATAATTATTATAAATTCTTATAAAATCGCAGTCAAAACTAACGAATTTTCTTGTCAAATATCATATCTTTTGTATAAAGCACATGGAATACTAAATCCTAAGCGTCAGCAGTGCTTCTGATATAGGGGTCGCTGCTTTTCTTGCATACACTTTTCCAGGGGAATTACAAATTAGTTCTTTCTTTTTTTAATCTGTAGTAACCGATTGTCTCTTAATAATAATAGTTTCAGTGATCACTTACATTTAAGTGAACTTGAAATTAAAGATACTACCGACACAGATAAATCTGCTTCATATTTAGACCTTTTTCTCGAAATGACTACTGATGGTAGGTTGAATACCAAAATTTATGACAAACGCGAGGATTTTAATTTTCCTATAGTCAACTTTCCATTTCTGTGTATCAACATCCCAGCGGCACCAGTATATGGAGTATATGTGTCTCAATTGATACGTTACTCTAGGGCTAGCTCAAAGTACGTTGATTTTGTTGAACGAGGAATACTGCTTTCTCACAAGTCTTGAAACATAAAAGATAAGGTTAACTGTAGAGTTTATAAATTATTTATTTTTTCTGAAATAATTATTATAAATTCTTATAAAGTCTCAGTCAAAACTAACGAATTTTCTTGTCAAATGTCATATCTTTTGTATAAAGCACATGGAATACTAAATCCTAAGCGGAGCAGTGCTTCTGATATAGGGGTCGCTGCTTTTCTTTCATACACTTTTCCAGGGGAATTACAAATTAGTTCTTTCTTTTTTTAATCTGTAGTAACCGATTGTCTCTTAATAATAATAGTTTCAGTGATCACTTACATTTAAGTGAACTTAAAATTAAAGATATTACCGACACAGATAAATCTGCTTCATATTTAGACCTTTTTCTCGAAATGACTACTGATGGTAGGTTGAATACCAAAATTTATGACAAACGCGAGGATTTTTTTAATTTTCCTATAGTCAACTTTCCATTTCTGTGTAGCAACATCCCAGCGACACCAGTATATGGAGTATATGTGTCTCAATTGATACGTTACTCTAGAGCTAGCTCAAAGTACGTTGATTTTGTTGAACGAGGAATACTGCTTTCTCAAAAGTTGCTAAGACAGGGCTATGAATCAATCAAATTAAGGTCATCACTCAAGAAATTTTACGGTCGCCATCATGAACTGATTGGCCATTATGACAATAGTGTGTCAGAAACCATACCTGATATTCTTCCTCAGACATAATAACCTTCCATCATTACCGAACTGAACAAAGAAATAACACGACGGGTGCCGTATACGGTGCAGGAAATGCTTACCCTTCCGGAGCACCTGATTTCACTCCCGGTATTTAGTGCATTTCGTGTTGTTTCTTATTTATTTTTTATAACTGTTGATGTAAATGTCCTTTGTTTTCTTCAGTCTTTGTTTACTCTTTGGTTTTGATTGTTATTGTCTTCACTATTATAGTTTTTTTGTAACTAAATGAGGGACCTGTTTGTTTTACGTTTTGTATGATAGCAAGTGGTGTAATGCAGTACATTTATTAAATTGACCTGTTTATTCCTGTTCAGTATTTTGATCATCTTGAAAATTGGAACACACCAACATCAAATCACGTGATTTTCGACAATTCATTTTGCTTCTGTCATCATTTTAAGTAACCTAATCATATGCTGCATTGACATTAACATTAATTATATCTCCGAAACTAACCTCAAAACAAAATAAAATTCTTCAAGTTAGTATTTGGGTCAAAGTTTTCAACAACACATGTTTTTGATGTTTTAACCCTCCATGCACTGATGCAACTTCCAAGCAAGGAACGAAGCTCATAAACTCGGCAGTAAAACACAGGACTTCGGGAATGTCCGGAGAGCCGAAAACCTGGCTTCGAAAGTTGGCATCGATGAATGTTTTGATTTTAAAACTGAATAGAATTTTATATAATTTATGTCATTCGAATTGCTTTAATTTATATCTGTAGTGTATGTATTCCAATCTGCTATGTTTTGGACATTTAGATCAATGTATTTCTTCTTTTTATAAAATTTAAATTTTATTAAGACAAATTAACAAAGAATTTCTTGTATTTGTTTTGTTTTGATAATTTTCAAATTTAATTTTTGTAACATTACATCAAATTGAAGTATGAAATCATACAAATTTAATGTTCCAGTACTTATGTTACCATGCTGTCCTCTAACCGTTATTTTTTCCATTTAAAACAGGACAATTGTAGACGTTGACGACGATTCGGATGACAATGAAGACGATACGGAAATAGATGAATTAGATGAAAACAAACAAATCGTCAACGAAAATGAAAACAATGAGAAGGCAATAACAAATGATAATGATGAAAAAGTAACGGACGATGAAGGTGACGAGGACAGTGATGATATCGATGATAATTCACGCAGACGACGAAAAAACAAAAACAATCGTAAAAGAAGGAGACGAAATAAAAATAAGAAATCAAGGAGTGAGAAATCAAGAAAACGAATCTGACATTTCAACTTTCTTTATAGCGACATTATATCGGATACATTAATTTATTTTTTTCATTTGAACCATGGTGTACATTTAATTCATTATTTATTTAGCAAATACAAAATATTTGTATTTGCTCACCTGGATTCAGCGATAAGCTAGGGCTATTCTATGCAACTATATACAATGTATGTACTAAATTTCCTAATTTGAAAATGAAGCGTATGTGTTCAGAAGTTTTCAATGAGATTAACATAAGACATGAGATTCAAAGAGAGAGTGAGAATGATAGTGAGGAGGAGAGAAAGAAAGACAACCAGTTCACAGAGAGATAGTGATTTAAGAGCTAGAATTTGAACCTGCATCAACCAGTGTGAAAGAACGCGTGCGTGAGTGAGAAATAGGGAGAAATTAGCAGTGTTAAACACTTTTACTTTATTGTTTTGTTGATTTTACATTTGGCATTAAATGCACTTAATCATTAAAATTATTCACAGTATTTGTTAACTCTTCTATCTAATATATATAGTGATTTCAAACAATTATTGTGTTAACTCTTGAATCCTATCCATGTTAATGATTTCGGGATATTAGTGTTTTACTCTAGTAGTAGTAGTAAATGAAAAATAGTGTATTTCATGATTTATTGATTGGTGGTTGGGTGCTTAACGTCCAGTGGCAAGTATTGCATGCATGTTCAGGACAAGAATCAGTTTTAACACAATAAATACAATAGGTAGGTCTTGTAATAGAGTCCATCCAGGATGAAGGTCGGGGACATTTAGACTGCCACTGGAAAATGAGGGTATATTGGATACGGACAGAAATTTTGCACATCAACAGGCCACCTACGGACACCTCAAACAGTTGTTGCAAGGATTCATACCGTGCCGAGAGCGTGGCACTCTCTTTAGACGAGACATCTTATTTAATTTCCCCATTTTGACCGGACGTTTGTATTTCGTGACTTTCTTTTCCAATCAATAAAATTTCATAAAAATAGGTCGAAAGTTTTACCGACTCCCTCACGAGTCAGTTCATTTTTAAGGACAGTATGTGTCACAGATAACACGGATATGTTCCAATTGTCATAACCTTCTTATGGTGTGACATCACTGAATGAGACATATCACCGAACATGCGCAACACGACGAATGCCACAAGTGAAGCATGAACTGCTTACCCTTTCGGAGCAACTGAGTTAATTCCAATTAGTTGTGGCTTTCGTATTGCTGAATTTGTAGTTTTCTATGAAGTGTGTTGCGGATTTGTTTGTACTTTTTGTCGTGTTTCGCATTTTCCCATGGCATTGTCAGTTTTTCTTTGATATATATAATGAGTTCTAATGGTAAGTGTCCTTGGTATTTCCCACATCTTTTTTTTAAGTGACGCATAGATATGCATATTGGCTTGAGTTCAATTGTCTTTGCTTTTACCAAATTGTTCTGTATACATTTGAACAACAGAAGAGATAGAAAGAAAACGAATGCAAGAAAGTGTGACTTTCTTTTATTAGCTTTGGGTCGATATTGCTGCTTCCCCAGGGGTTGAATAGCCAAGTAGTCAGTGCTTCGAAACCTAAATTATTCACTACTCACTATTCTTAAAATTCTCGGTTGATACATTTAAAAATAATTATGAATCTTACCAATTCTAATCTCCTCAACCAAAGTTTACTTAAGACGGAACTGGCTTTTCTTGCTTGGTCCCTTTTGGGTTAGATATTTCCTCAAGTGTTCTACTACAATTTTATTTAAAGGTCTTCGGCTTTCATTTTAGGGGTTTGAGATATTTAAATGTTTAGCAGAATTTTCTTTCCCTGAAGAAGCACTTGAGACCCCCCCCCCCCCCCCCCCCCTTTGAAGTTTTGGTCGCGTTCGTGTTGTCCAACCCTTAAAGTGTTCTCTTTGGTATTTTGTGTAGACTGTTGTTTGCCTTTTTATCTTTTTTTTTGTCATGGCGTCGTCAGTTTGTCTTCGATTTAAGAGATTTTGATAAGAATTTTGCATTTTCTGCATCCTTAAATGAACATTCAAGTTGCGTTGTTTAGACATTGAATTATATCATTTTTTGCTTAAAGCAACTGAGAAGGTAAGACATACAAGTATTGTCGCTAAAATGGACATAGTTCGGAACAAGATAATTATGTAGATTTAACGTATTCCAAATTAACTAAAAACATGATCCGATAATCTTTGATACATTCATACAATGCAATAACACTGCTAAAATATCAAATATGTTTAATCCTACAATCCATTATGATAATTATTATCATAAAGACAACTCTATCTTATTTAAATGGTTTTTATAAAGACAACTCCATTTGGGTTACTTAAGTAAATGTTTTTGAAGAAGAAAAGAATATGTAAAACAATAGATAATTATGCTTAACTCAAATTTCTTTATGTTTCATCATATTTGATCGGTTTGCAATGTCGAAAATATTTTTACCTAGATATTGCAGTAGCTGCTAAGTTCTACAAGGTAGTCATCTAATTGATACCCTACTAATTGCTCACAATTTTTGATGCACAAACTAAAACGATATCAACGTAAGTAATTCGTCCATTTGAATTATATCTATGGTAATGAATATTAATTACAATAAAATTATTTACATTATAACAACCATACTCAACGACGAAGATGCTGCAGAATAAGCATTATATTCGTCATATTATATAGGTTATTCAATACCTTTCTTATATACACACGACTTATTTACAACAAATATCGTGATTTCCTTGACGTTATTCATTCTGATATCCAGTTCATGAACTTGTATTACCTCAATTTCTTCACATTTCTCTAACAACTCGATATAATCAAATACGAGAATACTTCGATTCAAATTCAATACGAGTAAAAAACATCACCTCTATATATAAACAACTGGCAGGAAAGCGTTATTTACTTGCCGCATATGAAACCATGACATTCAGAAAAGAGGCAATAATAAAATCGTGCAACAACATTATTGTGAGGTGTAATCTACTTCCATCATCGATGGTAAGAATCAATATATATTGTCAATAAATGAGAATTTTCTGACACCATACAACAGAGAAATAAGTCTTTTTAGTGTGTTGCTTAATCTGCAGTCTTATTGGCAAATATTTCTTTGTGTTCAAGGACATATTAATAACAAGATTGTCTCAACGCCTATAAATTAGCGTAATCTGTTTTTCTTGTAGGTTTTTCTGTAGGTCGACTTGATAATGTCTGAAGCTTTCTCCGCCATCATTACAATAGGTGCATATTGATCTCCAGAAACATGAGAGGGCATAACCGACGAATCGACCACTCTTAATTTATCTATACCTTTGACCCTGAAATTGAAAAAAATCAGTACAAGTTCAAGGTTGAAATCGATTTCAATTAAAATTCAATGAAACAATGGTAGTAAAAACATGTCATAGATACGGAGATTTCAATTCAAGACTAAAAAATCGGGTAAAACAGTTATGTAAAATAAATGTTCACCAACGTTTGTTTACTTTGTATTTTGACTCGCCGTCTTGCCCCCAAAAAATATCCAACTGGACAAATTAAAGTCAAAACTAAATGATAACTTTGACTATATTTTATAATCACCTCACTTGTATCTACACCTGAAACTTACAGCTTCAAATACAAATGTCAACGAACACAGAACAATCCATAAAACAGAAATAAATGAATGATTTGTATTCGCCCTGATGAGTAATGACATTTGCTACAAACTGCTTTTAGAAATAAGTTATATTTGGGATAAATACATTTCAATTTATTATAAATGGAATGACATTATTAATGGTAATGCTATTAACAAATAGTTGCCTCTAAATATCCGGTTTTATTTTAAATGTTTTAATTTGCAAAATCTGATGCAATTGTTACAAATTTAAAGTAACTGTTATTTATTGTTGGAATGGAAGAAAGGAATGTGATGAAAACGATCAGAAATGTTTATCATATATCAAACACTATGGTGCAACGGATATCACAGATACATGTTGATGGTTTGAACGTTGATTGGATGAATGGATGAAAGTTTTCCATCCAGTGGCACATATTACACCTTAATGCCGATTGCTTCGTTGGGCGGTACAACATATCAGTCTACAAGTTCTTGAGTTTGGAACGTTAATCAGATGATTTAATCTGTGGAGATTGCTATGCTCTACATGTTACTGTTCCTTTACAACAACCCTTTAAAATTATGACCCGGAGCCAGACGAACATTCTGCTAAGCAGTAGAAAATGCAAGTCTTTATGTTTTTAAGTTGACTGCACTGTTCTTGAATGTTTATTGGTTGTTGTTTCGACGGGCCATCTATCGATGTTGAAAGAGCTGGCATAACGGTTGTGTAACGTGTAGAGCATATCAATCATGCAATATAAGGCATGGAATTCAACGTCCCAATTTTGACCGTCTAATTATAATTTAAGCTTACTATACGTTATAATCCAATAAATTAACAGGGGTCTGTATGAGTGAATGGCTTGACTAATATCCTTATAAAATCTAAATGCATTCACATAAAAGGATAAGGGCAGATTATTTATTCCTACAGTTATCAGGGATGTGACGGTAGTGTTCGAATTGACATCCGGCCATATGAGAGTCTCATACGACTTATAGTTGGTGTGTTTCCTCGTTTTTTAGTTTGTAACCCGAAATTGTTTTCTCTCAATCGATTTGTGACTTTTGAACAGCGCTACTCAAATGTTGCCTTTATTTATCTTATTACCTGAGCTGATGGTCAACTACGGAGGTGTTATCATTATTGCCTCCCATTTTGTTAGTGCCTACAATGTTGCTTGCTGGTATTGCGGTATATCTGATAACACACTCAAAGTAGGCATCGCTGTTTGGTTTGTGACTACTGCATTTTTTATATAAATAAGGTGGAAATCTAGGTATAATCTTTTTGAAAGCTTTTGTTTTCGTCAACTTTATACCAGTTCTTATACCTGCAAGAACAAATAAGCAAATATAAGTAGCATATTCAATAATTACCAGATGTCTGGCTATCTTAATAATAAAAACAAGGAAATAATGGTGGTTACCCTTTTTAGCTCACCTGGCCCAAAGGGCCAAGTGAGCTTTTCTCATTACTTGGCGTCCGTCGTCGTCCGTCGTCGTCATTAACTTTTACAAAAATCTTCTCCTCTGAAACCACTGGGCCAAATTTAACCATACTTTACCACAATCATCATTGGGGTGTCTAGTTTCAAAAATATGTGCGGTGAACCACCAAACCAACCAAGATGGCCGCCATGGGTAAAAATAGAACATAGGGGTAAAATGTATATTTTGGCTTATAACTCTGAAACTAAAGCATTTAAAGCAAATCTGACAGAGTTAAAATTGTTTATTAAGTCAAGATCTGTCTGCCCTGAAATTTTCAGATGTATCAGACAACCGGTTGTTGGGTTGCTGCCCCTGAATTGGTAAGTTTAAGAAAATTTTGCCGTTTTAGGTTATTATCTTGAATATTATTATAGATAGAGATAAACTGTAAACAGGAATAATGTTCAGCAAAGTAAGATCTATAAATAAATCAACATGACCAAAATGGTCAGTTGACCCCTTAAGGAGTTATTGCCCTTTACAGTCAATTTTTAACAATTTTCATAAATTTGGTAAATTTTGGTTTTTACAAAATAATTTTAAAAGTTTTTACAAAATAATTTCCTCTGTAATTATAGGGCCAAGTTCATTACAGATAGAGAAAATTGTAAGTAGCAAGAATGTTTAGTAAAGTAAGATCTACAAACACATCACCATCACCAAAACACAATTTTGTCATGAATCAATATGTGTTTTGTTTAATATACACATAGACCAAGGTGAGCGACACAAGATCTTAAGAGCCTCTAGTTTTTAAGCCATCTTGATTATGGTTCGCTTTAAAAAAAAAAATCAAGCCTTCCAATTGATATTTTATCGTATGTTTTTCTATGTTGTGATGTTATACAATTGTTTCAGAAAAAGGGAGAAGGTTTGGTACCATTAAAACGTTTAATCCCGTTTGCACCTGTCCTAACTCAGGAATCTGATGTACAGTAGTTGTCGTTTGTTTATGTGATTCTCGTTTCTCGTTTTTTATATAGATTAGACCGTTGGTTTTCCCGTTTGAATGGTTGTACACTAGTAGTTTTGGGGCCATTTATAGCTTGTTGTTCGATGTGAGCCAAGGCTCCGTGTTGAAGGCCGTACATTTACCTATAATGGTTTACTTTTATGTTTTATGTTGTACTTTTATGAATTGTTATTTTGATGGGGAGCTGTCTCATTTGCACTCACACCACATCTTCATATATCTGATTATTAGTTTCATGTTTCTTTACTACTTGTATTTACCAAAATTAAATTCTTTTCTTTGGCTTTAGAAAAAGCGCCCAAATAGTGAATTAAATTATATTGTACTTTATTATTGGATTTTTTGGATTATTTAACTTGATGAGGGCGCGACACGAGGTAACGGATTTAATGACAACGCTCCGACTAATCATGCTAATCGTGGCAGCGTATTTATAAATCTCACTTAGCAAAAAAATGCCTCACTTTAGAAAGAAGTTTGTCCTGAACGGGATTACTATATTTCTATTTCTCAGTGATTCTTAGGGTTTTGTAAGTATCGGTCTATATTCAATGCATTAATACTGAGCGATTAAACATGTTTCAAGTGTACCAGAAACAGGGTTTAAAAATAGAATTACCTTCATTACTATTTGAAATAGAACAACATACCAGTTATTATTGCTTTGATATATCCTGTTTATCAAAGATACCTACCTCTTTGAACTCATACCATATATAACCCAAATAGCGGAGGTGTTTTTTTTCAGCTTGTGAGAAAGTGGGACAAGTTTACGAGTCAAAACATTCCTTTCAGATGAACTCTATTACTATAATGGACAAAAAAGAACATACCATATATTATTGCTTTGATGTCCTGTTCCTCTGTCAGATATTGTGGGTCTATGATTGGTTGATCAAATGGATTGGTACTTGTAATTGACATATTGCCCCTACTAGCGGGCGAAAGTAACTGTATATATAATGTAAATCCTTCCGTTACTTTTCCATTACCTTGTCCATTTTGCATCTACAAAATACCAAAATGTCTAACAATTAAAATCTTAAAAAATTATTCATAACGATACAATTAAACTCTTATAGAGCAATGCTTTTCATTTTTACCTTTCACTAGTTTGGTTTTTCGTAAACTTGAAAATGTCATTTTATGGTGTATGCGCGGATAACTTATGAACTGTTAAATCAATGCTTTTCAAATTCTAATTAGCCGTTACTGCTGACAAATGGATGTCAAGTTAAAAATTGACGACTTTCACTTTTACAGTAAGAAGTTATGGTCCTATGGATTGGATAAGAAAACGAATGTGAAAACATCTTCAAAATAACCTGTTTTGCTGCAAATTTACCACCTCATTTATTGTCTATTATTTGTTTAGAACATATATTCTATGGAATGTTTGTATGATGCGTTTTTTCCAAATCAAAAATGGAACTATAAAATGCTGTTTTTTAAAATACTAAGCATTTTAAACACCTTTTGCTTGAAGTCTGCGCCAGTTTTGATTCAACATATTAAAGCAGGTATTTTATAAGATAAGCATTACCAGAGGAGCAGGAATTTCCAATCCTCCAGAGTTAACCCCGTTTTCTTTCTTTTTGTTATGGTTTGTGTTTTTCAATCTATTTAGTGTGTTCAGAGTTATTATTTTGTATTATTGTCTATGGTGTGGTATATTTTTTTATTGTCTTCCTTTTTATCGACTCTTCTTTATATTCTTATACAAACCATTCGTTCAGTTGTTTCTGAACTTTCCCAATGTTGTGATAAAATGGCGGCCATAATTATCATGATGTCCGCCTGTTTGTTGGCTGAAGATGAATTCGTGGTGTCCAGTAGCAGATGACCAAGAATACCACCGTTTGATGCCAACATACCTATAACAAAACCCAATATCTACTTCTGAGGAACCGAACATCGAATGTGCTTACTTTTAAACATAAGTGATTAATATTATAGCAATTGCCGTGATTGCAAATATCGAATTTTTATTGTGTCGGAGTGATTTAGGATTATGATATTTATCCACTTCAGATTATAAAAATTTGGCAAGAAACTAAAAAACGATTTGTTTGATATGAGACGGAAATTTTACATTACATGAGACTGCTTATGGGACCATCAAGTGTTTTTGTAAAGGTTCTTTCTAGTACAAAGATGGTCGGATTTAGTGTACCGTTTACAATGGCATGTAGCTATGTATCTGTACATCCCGCTCCGTATGACGGACTGGAATCCCAATATCGTGATTTCAGCAACACGAATTTAGTAAAATTGACCTCAGTTATACATGCATTTGTTTTAGTTACTAATTTTAATAATTGACACAATGACTTCAAACAGGATCTACAATGCTGAACCTTCTTTTTTTGGTGCTAACTGAACAACAATTTCAGTTATGGATAATATGCCACTGATACTGATTACATATAATACGGTATTTTGTTTATTACATATGATTATCTATGGTGACGCGTCCTGCTACGACTATCATATAGTTGGGCTTTTATACTAAATCTTACCTTTGGCTGTAAGTTTATATTTCAATCTATTGATAATACTTGTAGATCTGGCAGGTGTTATTGTATATGTTTCGTTCATATGGAATGTTAATGGAAATATAATCTGATCTTGTAATTTTTCGCCAACAGGTAATATAGCTTTAGGAGGTATCTGCATTAAAATAATAAGTTATTATAAGAGTGTAAACAGTATATTTTTGTCTTTGGTACATTAGGAAAAATTTGTAAATTGTTAAAATCTGTTATTTTAACTTGAAGTGAAGTTTTCTGTAGTTGATAGATATGCCTCATTTTTTGATAATTAGAAAGTTCATAAACATTTTCTACGATTAAAAAAAAAACATTCAAAAGGTTTCCCCGTTTCCTTTTTTTATTAGATCTCTAAAAAAAATTGTACAAACCATTTAATACGTTTGTCAGCAATATATTACAGTAGCATATATAATTCATGTCGTGGACGTTCCAAACTACCCCAAAATCAAAAACTATATTTGTATTCCGGTTGATCGAGATTCCATCCTTGTTTTGAATTTAATACTTACTTTCAAATCAAGAAGCTGTTTTTCAGGTCCTATTCCAGACATAATAAGTATCTGTGGCGATGATATTGGACCTGCTGACAAAATTACCTCCCTTGTCGCGCCAACTGTTGCTTTTCTGCCATTGCGTAAATATTCGACTCCCACAGCTTTACCATTCGAAATAAGTATCTGTTTAATTGAAATTTAAAAATACGAAAATTACAAAAATACAGAACTCAAAGGAAAATTCAAAACGGAAAGTCTCTTATCAAATGCCAAAATCAAAAGCTCAAACATATCAAACGAATGGAAAATAACTGGCATACTCATAACATAGTACAGGCATTTCCTTATTTAAAAAATACCGGATTAACCTGGTTTGCTTACCCTCTCGATCACTTGTATGACAGTTATGTATAATATATATGACGTTTTAAAAAAAACAAAAATAGCAATCAATCTATCTTAACTAGAGAGTAATGAATAGAAGAAGAATAGTGTTCAACAGAGAAGATGTAGAAGTGTAAATGTGTCGCGCAAACTCGGGGGATTTCTACAGTAGAAAGGCAGTTTCAACGTCTGGCGTATTAGAATATAAACCTGTAGCCCTTTTCACAAAAAATCTTAAGTGTAAAATTTATCGTCAGTCCAAAATATTCCTAAAGAATTCAACTTAATATTTTTATCATAAGAATAATTTTACACTTAAGATTTTTTGTGAAAAGGACTACTGGTACCTTCGATAACTATTTACACCACTGGGTCGATGCTACTGCTGGTGGACGTTTCGTTACCAAGGGTAATTTTGGGTCCTCAATGCACTTCAACTTTGTTCTTATTTGGCTTTACAATTATTTTAATTTGAGCGTCACTGATGAGTCTTGTGTAGACGAAACGCGCGTCTAGCGTATAAAATTATAAACCTGGTACCTTTGATAACTATTAAAAACATTTAATAAAAAACCAACCTAACTGCTTTAATCAGCACAAACAAAATGTATCACAAAGCAGTTGATAAAAGAATTATCAAACAATTGACGCAACTAAACGTCATAAAACAGATGTTAGCATATAATTGGTTTAGTATTTATTGAGTAAAGCTGCTCCTTGTCTTTTCCCATCATATATACAATAACAGGTGTAAATGACATATTTACCTTGATAACGTGAGAGTAGAGAGCTATGTGTAAGTTTTTACGCTTCATACTTGGCCGTATGTAGGCTGATGCTGTGTGAAGCCTTTCTCCTCTATTAATTGTCACATGGTTTTTACAAAAACCTGTACAAATGTAAAAATAAATTTCGTTACCTGACTTTTATCGTAAAATTGCTCTATTGAACAGTAATTGCCTTTAAATTGTTCGTAATCTAAAAGTAAAGAAAAACTTATTAAATGCATACTAGTAGTTCAAATGCTTCTTTTACTTTTCATTCTTCATTGATAAAACATCGGACTGAGTATTTAGATGTACAACACTCGAACTCAGTAAAGTTAAAAAAATATGTTAGTACGATGTTCGTTTTCCTTTTAAATATTTTTTTATATCTTTAATAATAGTAAATGCGTTTTCTTTGTTGCTGTGTCCTGTCAGGAACTTAATTGCAGCTATTCGCTCCCCCCCCCCCCCCCCTTTGCATTTGAAAACGTTTTTCGTATTTTTGGTAACTTGTTCTTCGATGCATAGAAGAAGAACGGATCATAACCGTTGCCAAGCAAATTTGTTGTCTTCTTGTAAAATCCTTTGAGTGGGCATGTTTGTTCTATGGAATTTGACTTTCTTCACAGCAGGTGCAAGTACAAGCTTGTTTTCATGTATGTATAATATAACATGCATATTTTAATTTACCAACTGGATCTTTTCCATTGCAGTCTGTATATTTATATCCTAATTGAGCTGCTCCAGTTTGCATTATAGAAGTTAGCTGTGGGTGAGATCCGTCAGTTACTGTCAGAGGACCACCAGTGGAATGATAGGCTAATAAATGAATTAAAATAACACAATTCGGACTGCTGTATATTTGACATTTTTACCTATTATGTCTGTTTGTTTTGCTCACGCATCGTTATCAATATAATGAAATTTGATGCGCTTGTCTAACAAGTGAGAGGTTAAGCTATCTATTAAGCCAGGTTCAATTCACCATTTTTTACATAAGAAAATACCTGTACCAAGTCAGGAATATGACAGTTGTTATCCATTCGTTTGATGACTTTGGGCATTTGATTTTGCCATTTGATTAGGGACCCTCCGTTTTGAATTTTCCGCCGAGTTCAGTATTTTTGTGATATTACTTTTTAATTCACTACCAACACTATGTTGAACGCTAAACTGTGAGTTGTGTGTAGATACAAAAGATGTACATGTTTAAACCTAGGTTGATTTCTTTATTACCAAAATTTTCGCAAAACATTTTTTAGACTGATTAATAATCATATTTCGGGAAATGCTACAAAACGTGAAACATCTCTATATAAATAGATCCTCTTATATGTAATCACTTCAATCTTCAATCATTAAATTCTACAAGGTTTTAAAATTCTTAATTTCTCACTATTTAAACAAACATGCATGCCTTACTAATACTGCATTAAATTTAACCAATTTCATTCGTCATCATTTTATTTTTTAATTAATGTTTGCGATGATTCAAAAAACGTTTTTCGATATTTTGCCTTCATTGATCGAAACTGAAGTAAAATAAAACTCTATATCTTTCAATTGAAAACTAAAAACCTAATTACACTAATCGAAATATACATACTTCAAGTTTTCTTTATAAATATTTCGATATGAGCGTCACTGATGAGTCTTATGTAGACGAAACGCGCGTCTGGCGTACTAAATTATAATCCTGGTACCTTTGATAATTAATAAAAAGAAAAATAATATCTTACATTTCAAATTTTCAAAACAACCACGAAAAACTGAATATAACACTCAGTACAACGTTTTGGTTCTAAACAGTACATCTTGCAAGAATGCACAATCATATAGCCAGTATCATATGAAATATATATCTACATCAAATGATTAAAATATACCACTTAGTTTCAAGTCGTCAATCTGTAGATCCTCAGACTTAAGAAAATATGGAATAACATCTTTGTAGCTCCAACCAAATCCTCCATTTTCTGCCCAGTCGTTATATACTGCAGGGCTACCTCTTAAATATAGCATTCTGTTTAATGTACTGGACCCTCCTATCACACGTCCTTGATGCAAGTGACATTTCTGAAATACAAAGTAATGTAATATGGTTAAAAAATCGATAGTGCCATTACTTTTTTTCAAAGAAAAAAAGTTTAAGAAAATAAAGGAGTGTAAACAATCTTGCATAAAGGAAGACAACCCTTATTAATCTACACAAATAATTGTATATCCCAATTTATAAATGTACCTGGTTCTGAACGCTACTGAAAATGTTCAAACAGCTATTTTATGGATGAACTGACGTGTACAAAAATGTACTTAACAGTTCATGATTGCACGCTAGGCGTTTCTTGCCTAAATTACCTGAACCAACACTGATTGGAGCAAGATATCGCGATAGTCAGTGTGCTGGACAACTGAAAAGATCTTCATTTTTTCCTCTTACAGTAAGTTCAAGAATTTATAATATCAAGAGTTGTTCAGTTCAAATGACCTTTTCAGTTGTAAAAACGGTTGCTAGTGTTTGCAAGAAACTTTCAGTTTTCATTATGCATTGAAGTGAGAATAAATATACTAATAGTAATATACTATCTAGCTCTGACTTTCACCAATGTTGTAAACGAGCTTCCGAAGATACACAAACCACCTTACAAATATAGATTTATTTCATCTTCAACCCATTGTTCCACTACTAAATGATCTATTCTTCGTACCAGTACACTTGGTACAATCAAAAACCTGATAATAAATTGTTCAAATAAGGCCTTCGAAAATAGTAGAATTAATTACTTTTGGAGTGTCATAAACTCGTTGGAAGTACTTGATAAATTGCATGCTTATCTTGGTGATTTTGAATCTGTTCAAAGTTTTGATTTTTCTACCTTATTTACCACATTGCCTCACATTCTCATTAAAAAAAAATCACACACTTAATTAAATGGGCGTTTAAAAAGTCAGAATGTGAATATATATGTTCAAACTCTTTTATGTCATTTTTAGTAGCAATAAACAAAAACAATTTGCCAATTGGACATGCTTTGATACTATATCTGCTCTTGAATTTTTACTAGATAATATTTTTGTTCGCTTTGGAGATTCCGTATATCGTCAGGTTATCGGAATTCCAATGGGGACTAACTGTGCACCACTTATTGCGGGCCTGTTTTTGTATTGCTATGAGCTACAATTTATGACAAAAATCAGCAACGATCAATCGAACAAAATCTGATACACAAATTTAATAATACTTTTAGATATTTGGATGATATGTTGGCTCTCAATAATGACGACTTCAGTATGTATACTAAAGAAATTTATCCTGTTGAACTTACATTAAATAAAGCTAATACTAACAATGACCACTGCTTTTTCCTCGATTTTGATATCTATATCATTAACGGAAAGCTTAATACTAAAATTTATGATAAAAGAGATGATTTTTCATTTCCTATCGTTAGTTATCCATTTTTAGATGGTGATGTTCCTTGTCACCATCTTACAGTGTTTATATATCTCAACTTGTACGTAATATGTAACAATGTTTGAGATTTTAACGAGAGAAATGTATGTATTACTGAAAAATTATTACACCAGGGTTTTTCATATCACAAACTAGTCAAAACATTTACTAAATTTTATCATCGGTATAAGGGTATCATTCGTAAATATAGCTCAACATGCAAACTTCTTATACGTTCAAGTATTTCACATCCAATATTTTATGGAAATATTCTTTATAAAGCACAAAAATATCAGTATTCACCTCAGAAGCTAACAAAACCTTTAAATAGACTTATTAAGAAGGGATATAGTTATGATTTTGTTGTTAGGTCATTAAAGATTGCATATTTTGGCGTTAATATTGATTCATTTATAGGGTCTTTGCATCGGAACTAAACACATTTATTTCAAAACCAGTTGTTGGCATGACTTCTCATATATGTTATGATGGTATGATACTAAACCCCTCACGGGGAGGATTGTGCCTGATATTCATATGATGAAGACATAATTTTTCAATCAGTTTAATTGAAGTCTGGAGCTGGCATGTCAGTTAACTGATAGTAGTCTGATGTTATTTATGTATTATTGTCATTTTGTTTATTTTCTTTGGTTACATATTCTGACATCAGACTCGGACTTCTCTTGAACTGAATTTTAATGTGCGTATTGTAATGCGTTTACTTTTCTGCATTGGCTAGAGGTATAGAGGGAGGGTTGAGATTTCACAAACATGTTTAACCCCGCCGCATTTGTGCGCCTGTCCCAAGTCAGGAGCCTCTGGCCTTTGTTAGTTCTGTATTATTTTAACTTTTAGTTTCTTGTGTACAATTTGGAGATTAGTATGGCGTTCATCATCCCTAAACTAGTATATATTTGTTTAGGGACCAGCTGAAGGACGCCTCCGGGTGCGGGAATTTCCCGTTGCATTGAAGACCTGTTGGTGACCTTCTGTTGTTGTCTGATCTATGATCGGGTTGTTGTCTCTTTGACACATTCCCCATTTCCATTCCCAATTTGATTTAAAACATTTACATTTCTAATTCAAGGTCTAAGAAGTCTGTAAAAAGGAACAACCAGCAAATTTGTTAGGTATCAGAACTTCTAGAATAAGCGATACATATATTACACCAGTGAGGTAGATAAGGGGAATATAAACTTTGCACAAAGAGTGTGCAAAAATGGAGGTGAACTTGGTGTTCATTAAAAGTAATGGCATCCACCATGTAACACGTAAAAGATATTGTGACAGGTTGTCCTAAGAAATCTGTAACATACGTATGTTTAACAGTCGAACATATACGCCTGGTTCGGAAGCGTTCTAGCGTCATCCTTTATTTTTGTTTCACATTGTCGACTTTAATCTTTGAATATTCAACTTTAATCTTGGAATCTTTGTAAATTTCAAGATTAAAGTCCACAATTTGAAAAAAGGATGATTGGCGTAATAAGCTTCCGTTGCCTGGATACCGTACGTATAGTTAAATTATTTGGAAGTATCATGTTACTTGCCATTTACATGAGAGGTTTAGCTAGCTATAAAACCCGGTTAAATCCAAATTTGATTATTTCTACACAGGAAAACACCTGTTCTAATTCAGGAGTATGACAATTGATATCCATTCGTTTGATGTGTTACAGCTTTTGATTTTGCCATTTGCTTAGAATTTCCTCGGAGTTCGGTATTTTTGTTAATTAAAAGTTTTACATTTCACAAGAGTTTTGTCATTTCGTGTGCAAATGTGAACAAGTTGATGTACTGAATCAGATACCGTAAATCTTGTCTGAACTAAGACAATGATTTTGATAAAACAAGTAGTAGTGTTCATCACTATCAACATAAACATAATGTATATCTATAGTGATGTCAAAATTAATATTCTATATCAATTTCAACGTCTAAGATATTAAATAGTAAATCATATGTCATTACCAAAGTTTCAAAATTGATGTTAGTCATGTTGAAGAATATTTAATATGCAGTACTGTTGATTCATTGTGTTTTGCTTTATGTCCAGTGTCAAATAGTTCATGGATATATTTCTACTTGGCTGTCTGTGCTTACTAAATGTCCTAGTGAAATCGTCCATGCATATCAGGATGAACACAAATAAGCATTAAGTTCAATAGGTAAGTTCTGTATAATTGGAAAATTGTAATGAAGGTGGAAATTTTAATCGCCCCTGAGCAAAAAGAACAATCCGAATACGGACAGCCACAAGTTTGCACTTCAACGTTTATGTATATGGTTCTAAAACGACAAAGATCGTGATATTCTCCAAACAAGTTCCGTTAGATTTAAAAGACCAATCGAAAGTATTTATACAGCATAATATCAGTTAACGGATATCCTCACAGCATCTGTTTGACTGCCGGCTTGGTATGAGAAGTCTGGATGATCCTATTCTTTAACATTGTGATCGAGGTGAAAAAAAAGATCCGCAAATATGAAAATATATAGATGTGGATGTATATTGATGAATTTGCCATTGAGACGAAATGGATAACATAATAACATTTGTATTTCTTTTCATTGTATCAACACGTGATAGTTTAATAAACGACAATTATAGTGGCGTTCTATTGTGCAAAAAATGTCAGTTGGAACCTCACAAACATACCGAAAATAATATATAACCTTTATTCAATTTGGCGTTATCAGAATTGTTTTTTTTTTTTTAAATAGACACGTGCGGCAACCGTAAACAAAGATTTATTGTACCAACCATACCATCTTTGGTTATACTTTTTATGTACCAAATTTCCTTTTCGGAAATAAAGCCTTTAAATCGCATGATATATTTATTGAAAAGTTCAAACAATTGTGCTCTATTAGGCCAATTTTTGCAGTTTTGCATGCAATACATTTTATAGAATTAATGCAAATAATGATGTAATCGAAAAACAAAGCCCACATTCTGTTATATAAAAACTGATATCTTACAGATACATATGCTTCATCAATATCTGAAAAGTGTTTTTTGATAGCTTGATAATATAAATGTTTTGCTTTGAAAATTCTAGCGGCGGCTACAAAAAAGAATCTTCATATGACGTTTATATCAGACAAAATCAACGCCCTTGGAACGTATACATTTATCTGACGTGTGCGATATGATTAAACCTAATGAAAATATTAAATCGAAGAAGTACTTGGGTTATTTTTGATAAGATAAGTAAGACTCATTGTTTTATATCAATATTAATGCTATTATTGTATACATTCGTTTCTGTTTATATCAGCAGCGGCTGATAGCTGTGTGCGATTAGACAATAGTTATGAGAGTTTTATTTCCATTTTTACAAATGAAATGAATATAATAGAAATATCATACCTCACTGTTTGTTTTTATATATATGTAAAATAATAAAAAAAAGAGAGGCGAAAGGGATATAAATAAAGGCAACAGTAGTATACCGCTGTTCAAAACTCATAAATCTATGGACAAAAAACAAAATCGGGGTAACAAACTAAAACTGAGGGAAACGCATTAAATGTTAGAGGAGAACGACACAACATTAAAATGTAACACACACAGCAACGGACTAAGCATTAGACAAAATCCGATGAGAATAACCAATATAACATCAAAACCAAATACATGAATTTGGGATAGAAAAGTACCGTGACACGTCTTATAGTAATGTGAATTTACACTCAAATATAGGAGAAAACAAACGACACAACGGAAACACAACGTAAAAATGTTACACACACAGAAACGAACTATGATATAACAATGGCCCTTTTTCTGACTTTGTACAGGACATTTTTAACGAAAACAATGGTGAGTTGAACCTAGTTTTGAAACTCATAAGTTGCAAATATACATACATATTGATTTTGTACTATTACTTTGCATATAGCTTTTCCTTAAGTTTGCAGTGAATAGTTTCTATTATCCAAGTTAAATGTTTTACAACTGTTCATACTGATTTTAGTTTGGTAGCTAATAGTAGGGGATTGTGTTGGTTTAGTCTCTTCGAGAGTCACTTTTTTTTTTGCGGCTGTTCCATGTTCGGTCTTTGTCGGCAATTGTATTAATTCTCTTCTATTTTTTTTCAAAGCTCAGTGTCAAATATGTCATATATCTTCGGCACGTTCTACCAGTTATGACAAGAAGTTCAGTTGAAAAACGATACAGAGTCTGAATCAAGGAGGCTAAATTAGAAAACAACCTCCTTGACTGATCTGAGTACTCTACATTGAGGTTTTTATTATAAATTCGATTATAATTTTTTTACAATACATTGCATGCTCTATTTTTCTTAGCTTTGCTCTTCCGTCTTCTGTTCTGTTATTTTCATCCTACTTTGTAAAGAATCACTCTGATTCAAACAAATAATTATCTGAAACTGACATTATCAAGATGCTTGATTTCTTGATTGACAACATATTTGTTACGTTTGGAGGACGTGTTTTTCAACAAACTGTCGGAATTCTAATGGGATTCAATTGTGCCCCTCTTCTTGCCGACTTGTTTCTTTATTATAATGAGGCTGACTTCATACAGGAACTTCTTGATACGATATTGCCGGTTTTGTATATCCTATCATGATGTCCTTGATAGAGGATTGCTGCTCACAAGGAAGCTTTTTACAAGAGTTCTAAATGGTGAAGTTGAAATCGTCCCTTCGTAAATTTTACCGACGCCATCACGAGTTGGTTGACCGTTATGGAAAAACCGTTTCACAGATGATATCGGATATGTTCCTCATTTCGTAACTACAATATCCTTCCCTTTTCGCCTACAGAATTAGATTATTTTCCGATTTGTAAAAACATAAGCAACACGACGGGTGCACATGTTGAGCAGGATCTGCTTACCCTTCTAGAGATCACGCCAAGTTGTTGGTGGGGTTCGTGTTGCTGAGTCTTTAGTTTTCTATGCTGTGTTGTCTGCAATATTATTTGTCTGTTTGTCTTTTCATTTTTTTTAGCCATGGCGTTGTCAGTTTATTTTCAATCTATGGGTTTAACTGTCCCTCTTGTAAATTTCGCCCATCTTTCTTTCTAAAGGGACATCTTATCTGCATGGTTTTTCAATTATGAAAATTATCTTTTTATAATTTAAAGCGGGATACAGTTTGTTTTTTTGTTAATTTTCTCCATAGATATAGGAAGATGTGGTGTGAGTGCCAATGAGACAACTCTCCATACAAATAACAATTTAAAAAGTAAACCATTATAGGTTAAAGTACGGCCTTCAACACGGAGCCTTGGCTCATAGTATGATTTCCTCATAGTATGATTTCCTCTTAAAATTCTATCGATCTTAGACCATAATAACATCTTAGCTTCGAGGACAAGTCATACCGTATGTTCATTCAATGCGAACGCATATGATTTCATTTGCTTTTGATCTTGTAATATTGACTGCAAATTTCAAAGTATTTGGTTTGACAAAACGGGTTTCGAGAATGAGAGACCCCATTACTCAAGGCGAGCACAGGTCGTAATCATCAGTTGACCTGTCAACAGAAATTGGAGGAAATTAATACGGTCCGAGACCACAATTATTTCGTAGTGCATTTCTTTTAGAACATAAATGAAAATAAAAAAATCCCACCTCAGGCACCTGCGCTTTCTCAATGAAATTTTTACAGTGTGTTGTACTTCTTTTGGGACAAATTATATCAAAACTACAGAAAACTTCATCGTCTCTAAATCAAAATACGGACAATTTTATGTTAAGGGCGTCTTGAAATCTTTTGACAGCTCCCGAAGTACTAATTTTTCACCTTTTTCAGCTGGACCAAATCACTACTTTCCTTAAAAATTCGGGACCCAATTTTTTTACAGTGTAATTCCACCCCCCTTCTTGCAATTTGAGGCATTAAACATGGAGAAATAAATTTGGAAGGGGTATAAAAATTAATGGCAAGTAACCCACTGTCAACACTAGGGACTATATTTGTCCAATTGAAATTAATTATATGATGCTGGTGGTGGACTGCTAGTTAATCGCTTAATATGGTATCATCAATCCAGTAGTCAGCGGTTCACCATTAACATGATTTATCGTTACAATTCTTACAGTTTCTGTTGAGCACTTTAGAATTATTCATAACTTACATCCCAATTACTTTGATTTAAAGTAAACATGACCTATGACGTTTTTGGATATTCTGTGGCGGTCAAATTTTATTTGTGGAGGAAGCTGGAGTGCCCGGAAAAAAACCCGACCTTTGATAGGAAAACTGACAATCCTAGTCAATAAAGATTGGAGTCGAGTGCACCCGCAGTGTTTACTGGCTAGTGATTTCAGTAGTAACTACATAGACCACGCGGCCACCTAGGTCTATCTTTGACTATTTGTTGAAGGTCCCTGTCACTGCGGTTTCTAAGATATTTAAACAGCAGTAGATTTCAAATGTTTGTTCTTGGTAACAGTTTACAGTAATTAATTTCTTTAAATTTCAATGCTTAAATCTTTCAATTTTGACTAGCAATCTCATTACCATTTGTCTATTCGAAGCATCCAATTTAGCTGAAATAAACATATCATTCTGACTACACTTGTGGTTTTCATATTAACAAAAATATTTGTTTATACCATTAAGTACCATCCTAGTGGAAACTGTTACATTCATTAGCGTTATGTAAGCTGGCGTGAGATCTATTATCTTTTACAATTGATTGTGTATTCGTAGTTTCCTTTTCACTGAAACAATCTATTTATATAAGACTTAAACCGTTATGCGACTGCTTAAATCCTTTTACAGCAATGTCAATTCTTTTACAATTAACCACAAATAAAACAAGAGGTTTTAAAGAGCCTGTGTCGCTCATCTGCATCTTCAACAATGTTCACCTTATAGCAAAATAAACATTGAAGGGGACAAACTCTTTAACGAGTTATTTACACCTTCAGTCATGTTGACATATTTGTAGATTTTATTGTTCTGATGATTTTTCCTATTTAAAATTTCTATTTATCTATTGTAGTTTTCAAGATATTAGGTAACCATGCATCAAATTGTAATAGTTATCATTTAGGCAATAACTAAAATAACGAGTCAGTCGTTTCATCTCTAGGAGATGGTGTTTGTAAAAGTAAACGAATGATAACGACGACGACCACGACGACGGACGACAAACGCCAAGTGATGAGAAAAGCTCACTTGGCCTTTTGGCCAGGTGATCTAAAAGGCACATCAAAAACAAAAACAAACATATAACACAAGGATGTTAGGTTTTAGACCAAGAGTGTAGTAACTGTTAGATGTATCAATTTTATGCAATCTATCATAACAACTATTGCTTGTATCTGTTCAACTGATTGACTATTATTGCATTCATCGGGTTGAAACAACCTCATCATAGATAATGTACGCAGCTCCTGTGCGTACTATATTTTTTCCATTTCAATTTACAAATATTTCCTGTTGCATAAAAAAAAAAACCAGTAACACCATTTTGCTTCGGACGTCAGTACTGACATGACTCATAACAAACCTTTCTCAAATTGTTCGTTTAAGAATATAAGGTTTCAACGCTCTAAGGCAAAGTTTACATCAGATGGGTTTTGCTATTATATGTAAATCCTTTTTTGGTCGTATAGCTCTACAACTGTTTATATTTGTATGTATACATCCATGGCTTTCAAATATAAGGATTTGAACGTGTCTGATAAAAGTAAGTCCAGTAAAACATTATGGACGCGATATAACTATATCCCTTCGCCTATATTGCCCAGCTACAATATCGTCGTTCCTTTCCCATATATCACCCTGCTATAATATCGCCCTTCCCTGTGCCTATATCACCATGCCCAGTCGTTCCTCAAATCATAAATTGTTGTTTTCATTTCACACTATAAACAATTGTTGCGAGAATGGATCAGAATGCAAATCTGTGGTATAATAACATATGACTCAAACGCGGTGTTTCATGTTCTCTTATACGAAATTTCGGTCAACGAATGAAAATTTATATAGTAGTTTATATATTAAATGAATGAAAGTATATGTATCAGGTGCGGATCCAAGATTTTGACAAATGGGGTGCACTGAATACAGATTGCTAATAGTGGGACTGTGATACAGTATGTAATGTAAATAATGCATAAACCATATTATGTAGCTACCTAAAGGACTTCTGTGCAGGTTAGTTGTTCTTCGAAAACAGAGCAAACCAACGACATTGATTTTCAGAAGACATTAGAAAACGTCAAACTGTTTACAATGCCGATTCAAAATCAATGTATATACCGATCACAGTGAGAATAAAGAGACCAATGAATAAATGTTTAATTTGTGAAATTAATAATCGAACAACTTCAATTTGATAAATCTTAAACCTCATATAGTACCAAGGTTAGTTAAATTGCTTGAAAAATTTTAAGATTGCTAAAAAGATATAGATAGGCAGGACAGATCAGAAATTTTAAATGATAAAATGAAATCTTTTTATTTGTTGTTTTTTTCTGTTTTTGTTGTTTTGTTTTGTTTTTTGTTCTTTTAGGGGGGAGGACTTACGCTTAATAGAATAATAAAGCAATTACTTACCTTATCTTTGAATCCTAGGAATGCTTTTGACTGTGGTTCCGTAAAGTAATTCCAATCAAACTCTTTATAACGCAGGAAAGAAGAAAGAAGAGGGATGTCTACATTTGGAATTCTATCCTCCTCCCCTCCGGCCTCTAAAACAAGAACTTTTATACTAGGATCCTCTGAAAGACGATTTGCAAGCACCGACCCTGCAGTTCCGCCACCAACTAAGATATAAAAAATATACTTCCTAAATTGATTGGTTAAAATTTAAAGAAAATAATTTTTAATGTTTTAAGTGTTTCTTGTTTCTCGTTTTTTTATATAAAGGTTAGAACGTTGATTTTTCTGTTTACACTTGTCACTTTTGGGGCCCTTTATAGCTTGTTACTCGGTGTTAAAGGCCGTTCTTTGACCTATAATGGTAAACTTAGTTGAATCATTGGCACTCGTACTATATTTTCGTATATATAGTTACTAGTATTAACGGCTTCATTTTGAATTGACAATATGCAATATTTCAGATAATTTTGGAGTAAATTATTCAGTGTTTATTTAAAGATCACTGCAAAAAAATAGTTATAATCATGATCATTTCTAACATTACAAAAAGACAGTAAACTTACGAGAAAAGTAATTGTAAAAAAAGTAAGGAAAACATATTAAAAGAATCACGCGAGATTTGTTAAATGTAAGTATGCAAATGGCTTTTGGAGACTAGGGAAGAAAACTGAACGTAATCCAGATTATACATCTTCATGCGATTAGTTTATGTGACCATGGGAGATAAATTATACGTTTGATATTGCATATTCTAAAGAACCAAACAAAAACATGAATACAATATTGTAAACAGAATGAGAGAGAAAAGAAGAAATGAAGATAAAAAAAATTGCTGTAAATATCATTATAGCCCAAAATAAATAAGCATCTTGATATAACATACTAGTTACAATATAGTGAGTGTTGAGTAAATGTAGCTATTGACGTACTTGGTTGGTAAACAATGAACCGTTTCTGTTGTAATAATTAAACAATGTTTGCAATTAATATTATATACTGTAATAGTCTTGGCATCCGTCAAAATCCAGGACATTAATTAGCAGCATTGTTCTAGTTGAATAGCAAATCTTGTTTTGTATCAGGTTAATTGCCTTTACTGTTTCAAGTATACAGTATACTAAAAGATGTGTTTCATAAATAAACTGACTACCTGACTACCTTACTCCAATAATTCAAAGATTAAAGACTGGAAGGGATGGTTCAATGCCTATATTTATAAATATCTACAAAGTAATTCTTTAATGTGTATCTTATATCTAAAACAATCCATATATCAAAAAATAAAATCTGGTGTAATTGACAATGATACAAGTCTACATCATAATTTTATTAAATGACCTACAGACAACAACTACTACTACTAGACTTAGTAAAGATTTCCATAGGGCCTTTAACAAAGAGTAAGAGCCTTACCCACATAGTAAGCTATAAAATTCAACGAAATGACAAACATGAAACAATTCAAACAAGAAAACTAACGGCATGATTCATGTACAAAAATATTGAGCGACATCAAAAAAGGCATACAACAACAACAAACAATCAATAGTAAAACTATTGCTTAAATTAAAGTCCTGGTTTAGCTGTGCGAATGTATTTATTAATGAAATGTTTGCCACTGCACGTCATTATCAATCAATGTTTTACATTCGTCATGTTGGGGCCGTTTATAGCTGACTATGCGGTATGGGAATTACTCATTATTGAAGGCCGTAATGTGACCTACAGTGTTAATTTATGTGTCACATAGTTTCTCATGAAGTGTTGTGTCATCGGCAATCGTATCACATCTTTCCAGTCTTTTAATTAAAAAATCTCTAATTTCTTAAAGTACTTACTTATCACGAAGTCATATGTGCCATTGATGTGTTCTACTATTGCATATCCAACACCTACTGTATGGACATACACGATACCAAATAGTCCAACGAAAAGTCCTAATAAAATCCACCATGCTATGGTACCTCTACAAATTAATATCAAATTTATTATTGTTTCACATTGAATTCAGAAAATTAAGTTATACAAGTGAAAGACAGGGCGATGTACATAAGTGGTGATGAAAAGCTGTTTCGCGTCCAGTGCATGACGAAGTAAATGCATATTCCGGACGAGAACATGTTCGAGTAATATAAATATTAATCATGCTTTGTAGTGGACTGACCAGCTGAGCAGGATTTTTAAGTGCTACTTCTCAAGGTTAAAGTTCGTAGGAAGACATGTCACAATACCCGGACATATTATTAAGTCTCTGGACCGACATTTCTCTTACTCCTTAATGTCGCATGCTCAGCGGAGAAGTAGCTTATGCAAATTTAAAGTCTTTTTTTTTAACCCGGCTGATGTTCAAACCAACGGAATCGTACTGGAATCGAACATGCTACCACGAGATAACTAATGCGGTTAATATGACTTACTAAGTACATGTTATGGGCTATTGAGAACAGAGAGACTTTGTCTTATTTTCTGTGGTTTGGAGATTGTTGTTTTCTTTTTGTTGATTTTCTTTATATTTTGGGTCAATTGTTTTCCGCCTTTGTTAACAGCTAAGGATTTATGACATTCTGCTTTTTTTTGTTTTTTGAAATCAACGACTAATAAAATGTTAGAATCATCCTAAATACTGACTTTTTTCTACATGCAGACAAATATTCGGCACATAATGTTTTCGTGTTTTGAATGCTAAATAGTAACCTACATTAACAGAATGACCTAAAAGCTGAACATACATGATTTTAGTGATATTTGTGGAACAAGGTAATGATGAGACGAACAATGTTGCAGATATTATGTCACTGTTCTCATATACTACAAACACGGATGACGACATAGGCTTTGAATGCAACTGTTCTGTATGCAAAATGGAAAAATCTTTTTGACATCAAACTTTATCAATCTTCCTTTATATAATGAACGTTAAATATTAAAAGAACAGTATTCGGAATGCTTCAATTTTTGAAATGTTGAATTTTTCTACTCTAATCTTAGTCAGAAATTGTTATGTCCAACCTACGATAGCAGAGGGGCATTGTGTTTTTCGGTCTGTGTGTCCGTTCTTTCGTCTCTCACGCTTCAGTTTAAGGACTTTGGTAAATGCCAAATTTGAGTTTTTATCCCAATTTCACGGTCCACTGAACATAAAAAACGATAGTTCGAGTGGGGCATTCGTATACTGTAGACACGTTCTTGTTTTAATACATTTTAGCTGATGCTAAATAAATTAATTCCTTTGATGGATGTTGTAATGTAGTAACATTTCAAGTTTACTATCATACCATTTTAGATAAAAAAAAAAAATCAGAAATTAATGAAGAGCAGGGGGAGGTTTACAGAAAGGAGTACACATGACAACAAGTGCAGAATAAGAGGCAAACATTAAAGAACAGAGAAAATGAGTAAAAAAATAAAGACTAATGGAGTGTTGAAATAAAATTAATAGAGAAAAATTGTCAATATGAATACGGAAAAACAAAATTGGCAATAAAATATTGCAGAATTAAGAAACGAAGTACACCCTCTATACCCTAACGAATCCATTGTTGATGATCAAACGTTGATTGCCTAACATAGAAGAAGTCGAAGGACTACTGGTTTGATTTTGAAACCTACCTTGATGTTCGCACAGGATGGTGGATGTTTGCTGCAGTTATAAATCTGAAAATCCAAAAGACAGAAACATTAAAAAGATATTTCTGAATACATTTAAAAAAACAAAACAAATATACTGTACACATTGTTCTAGAGAAAACAATATTGATTTCGAATCATTTTTTCTCATTTTGATCTTATGCTTTTACCACATTTTAGTGTATTGACACCTCTTCCGTTGTCCAAATTTTTGACTTTGGAAAAGTTGCTATTCCATTTCTCTTGTATACGATTGACCAGTAATGGTTCATGATTCTTAAATATCTTGACTCCTTGATTTTAAGCTACTGATAGAAAGAGAACAACACAAATTGTGCTTTGGACGAGTTATATACACCGTACATATAAAAAAAATGCTTCTTACTTATTTTTTGTTTAATTTCAAACTTGATAAATTGGTTAGTTTATGTGTTTTCCTGTGGGTTTTTTTTTTCGTGTGTTGTTGCTGTAAATGTAATTATCAGCATGTTGTGTTTTATTATAGTTAAATTTGTTATTGAGAGCGCTGATCTTGTTCTCTTCGCCTTTTTATCATCATTGAATGTCTTACAACTTTAAGATATTCTTTGCTTACGTCAATACATATATTAAATTAATTAAGATTATGTAATTTTCTGAAATATGAGATCATAAAATTTGTTATCCCGGTTCCTTGCGATTAGAATTTGAATCTTTATACATTCTTGACAGTTTGAAATTTTAGCCTCCAGGTATTAAGCAAAGGCAGCACTCGAACCCGTAAAGTGGAAAGGCATTTATAAAAATTCAATAATTTGCTTCCTAATCCACTATAAATAAATATGCTTAAAGAAATGGTAAATTACTTCTAAAAAGAGGAAAACGAGAAAAGTGGGGTATTTTGCAGAGTACAGAAAAGTTAAAGATCAATAAATTATCATTCAAAATGATTGAGCAGGAAATATCTGTGGCATTGTCCTGTTTGTACAAATCATATAATATTGTATTGGATGTTAAGGATGTTCGCTTGTCATGTTTTGGAATTTTTGTCAGATTTTCGGATTCCTCTTGTTTTATCCATTTAAATGCCTTTTTAAAAAAATAACCCGCTGACCCCCATTTTTTTTTATAAATCTTTTGCATGTATAACTATAAGCCATTTTTTAAAGTCTTATGAAATATTATTTATTTTTTAATAGTTTTTGAGAACTTTAACTTATCAATGATAAAGCTATGAAAAACCAAGAGAGAATATTTTCCCGCCAAAATTTCAAAGGCTAATATCTCGAAAACAAGCACATTGACCTCTACATATTTTTTTGCTTTAAGTTTTTGATTCCTTATTTAATCCCCTATCAATATATACTAGTTTATGGAAAGCTATTTATTTTGAAATTGAGAAGCGAACTTCCTTAAATGTCACTATATATAGTATGTAATCGGTTTTCATAGCTTGAGAAATAGAGTTTGAAATGGAAGAGGGTGTGGTCATTTTCAAAGTCTTTCTTTTTTCGACTGTCTTTGAAAAGCAATCTTCTTATAACAAAAGTACTAATTTCAAGAGTGTAAACATACATTTTGTATATGAGTTTTGCATATTTCTTGAAAAGAAAGTACGTTATCTAATCTTTCGATATTGCAGTTTTAATTTTTACTCAAATATTTATCTTATTTCACAACATGAATAAAATGTGCATGCAGTTTTATGTTGCTTTAAAATAAATACGGTCTTAAGTCAGGTCTCTTTCATAATTGTTCCAAGGTAAACTTTCTGATTACTTGTCACAGATAGACATGATATATATGTCTCTATGAGAAACTGATGACGTCAATTGGTAAATAAATATGCGGGGGAAAAAATAATCAATCAGCTGCTGCTAATTAAATGTTAAAAAGTGCAAATGAACTAAAGTATCTCAATGATTTTTTATATGCAATTAATGATGGATGCTTGAAATTTAACATCAAATTTTATAATACATCCTTATTAACCATATGACAGCAATAAAGTTAGTGAACGCACAGTTTTATAAATGATCTATTAATGATTTTTTTTAAATATCTAACAAAACCCAAGGGTTGACTGAGGTATATAGGAATAATGAAATCCAAACTTGAAATCGTCCATCTGGCTGAAAAATGCATCTATTTGGAGGTCCGGGATGTATACATTTACGCTGCAACTTCAGATCGTAATGAGGACGTTTGATCCGAAACCTTTCGTCGGGGGAAGTACCACACTCTTTCACAATAACAGACTCGCAAGGCAAAATGTCGTCCACGATCTTTACTGACCTCATTTTCCAGGATTGGTCATTCATCCCGATCGACTCAGCCTATGTATATTGAATTTATTGTTTATTTGATCTCGTCAGAAATATGCATGAAATGTAAACCCTGTATAGGATATAAAAAAGAAGATGGGGTATGATTGCCAATAAGACAACTCTCCTCAAGAGACCACAATAACTATTGTCCACCGTACGGCCATCAACAATGAGCAAAGCCCATACCGCATAGTCAGCTATAAAAGGCCCCGGAATGCCAATGTAAAACAATTCAAAAGAGAAAACTAACGGCCTTCTCTATATAAATAAAAAAAAAGAACGAAAAACAAATGTGTGTAGCACAAACGACAACCACTGAATTACGCAGTTACTGGACATTTGTAGAGTTTTAGCGTGACATCTCAAATGATGCTTTAGTACAGATAGATATCCGCTGAATATTATATACAGTTGAATTTTCAAAATTTCATGAAAAAAAACCAATTCTCTACGCATTGATCACAAGGCTTAATGGAGATTTGATTGTAAGGATATATGAGTATCATGGCGAGTGATGCATGCGATTTCGCTCTGTTAGAGGTAGATTGATTCCTTACATAAATAGTACTGTTGCCTCTAATTAACAATTATTCTATGTTGAGAAAAAAAACCGTTTCAAAGAAAGTGTATTGAAAACTCTAAAACGTAAGATAAAGACTTCCGGTTTTGGGTAAGCTGACATGTATTCCTGCAGGCTGTTATCTTGTGACTGGAATGTTTTTATCCGGCTCATCATGTCTGTCATGTACAGAGTTCATATTCATATCTCGTGTCCTATCTTGACCTGCATGTAATATTTGCCACTGGAAATTAAACCCTTACCTATCATCCTTTTTATCAATAAAAGGATGAAGTCAAAGTTGTCTTCTGTATTTGTCCGCTTGCTGGAAATTTACTTAGAAAAACTGCGAGTCAAACCAAACAGAAAAAGACATCCAGAAAATGTTTTGAAACAAATGAATTTATGTATGAACTATACGTGTACACTTTTTAATTATTAATTGGTTCAAAATAAAAATATTTAAGAGAGATGTGTTTGTTTTTAACATAAAATACTGGAACAAGAATGATTTTAATATTAAAATGGCGTAAAATGTGTTATTCTATTTTCCTGTGTGTGTGTTTTTCCCTCTGATGGTAGATTTTGATCATGTTTGACACAATAAAGTAAAAAAAAAAAAAAAAATTGACACAGCATTCTGGCAAAGAGCCTGGCAAGTTGTATAAAATAAATAAAAAATGTAAAGTTCATAACACATTAAGAATCTTAATTAAGTATAATTCAATCAGAGACATATAA
Organism: Mytilus galloprovincialis; assembly: GCA_037788925.1. Classification (NCBI taxonomy): domain Eukaryota; kingdom Metazoa; phylum Mollusca; class Bivalvia; order Mytilida; family Mytilidae; genus Mytilus; species Mytilus galloprovincialis. The sequence continues at coordinate 37,067,853 of CM075340.1, forward strand.
ATGTATTATATGGCTCCTATTTCATCAATGATAAAAAAACAAAAAACAAAATAAAAAAATAAAACAGTTTGATAACCAATGTATGAGATCAGAATCCCCGGAATGAAAAGCATTATCTGGTTACTGCATACGAAGCATAATGGCTTAATATAATCGTTAATAAGAGTATATATTTTGTTTGTTTAATGGATAAGTGATCTGTTATTCATTTATATATTGTAAAGTATAGAGTTGCTTAAAGCAAGCGAAAATCCATTTCTTTTCTTTAAGATTATAATCTTGATGAAATTGTCGGTAAATTAGAGATGAATCTATTTAATTACGTTATCAGCTGGTAAAAGTGATATTTATAGAAAGCAAGAGTAATGTTTACAAATAGTTTTGGCAATTACCAGAAAGAAATAGTTTTCAGATGTCAACGACTGTTACGCAGAATTTCTTTTTCAAAATGGTAAAAGAGTTACAATTTAATTTAGATAAGGTGTATACAAAGAAGGTAGTTAAAACTAAACCCTCTTCCCATATATGCTAGGAATGTTCGAAAGAAGAATCCTTTCATAAACTTACTAAAAACATTACAGAATCAAACAAAAATACAAATGATGCGAAATCTAAAACACGTGTACCAAAAATCAATTAAGCTAAGTAAATATTAATTTCAAACTTAATCTTAACTCTTTAAAAGTAAATTTCCAGTACTACATATTTTTAGTACAGAAATAGTACCTATGCAAAGGTAGCTGTGTAGTACATGGTGCTAAAACAAAATGCTTAAGATGAAATTCTGAAAGAACTATGATGTACATGCATATACTAACTACTGTGCTTGTTGTATTCTACTGGTTGTCTTAATAAATATATTCTATATAACATTGTGTCTTAAATCATTTAAATCACTTGTAATAATTTGAATGAAATTAATGTTGATTTTTTTTGCTCTTTGTTGGCACTGTGATGAGCAATAAATGTTTGATTATTTGTTTGTTTGTTTGTGTGTTTGTGTGTTTGTTTGTTTATTAATGTGTAAGTTATCTCTCCAAAATAGAGCTGCGTCACAGAGTAAGTCAATTGTCAAACAGCTTTTGATTTCATTTAGATATTGGACGGACAGAGTTGCAGGATTAATTGTTAGCTTCTTAGCGTCCAGTGCCGTATACCTCGTACATTTTCAATTAGAGAACAAATAAATAAGTTAACAGACAATAGGCAGGCGGGGTCGATCGGGACAAAGAACTGTAAATTTGGACTGCCACTGAAAATCAAGGATACTCAATTCGAAAAGGACAACAATTTAGCATGATTGTAATCTGTTTTCCCTATAAACCCTAATATTAAGGTAATACTATATAGGATTTTATTTTTACTGAGACAAGTGCCTGTGATTGTAACGGGTCACTTGTGGGCCCTTTAATAAGTTGTTGCAAGGATTCTTAAATTTAGAGAGTCTATCTCTTTCTCAAAAGGATTCCGGATATATCACCCCTCATTCTGAATCGGATGTGAATTTATAAATCCCATGCATCCAAACAGAAGTCAAACAGTTTCGCAATTGAGGGTTTTACCACAGATTGGAAGAAGACCAAGAGTGGTCACATATATACTCCATAATCACTCTCAGCTTGGGGTAACCAGTTGCAAGAACATCGGCTTGTTCGTGAATAGTGTTTTATAAAATTGATAAAATTTTGCAGCTGCATGCATGCATCTCTTGAATTTCTTTCACTGTGCGTTTTGAGTTTTTTGGTAAACACACGAACTGAAAGTTTAATAAAGCAATCTTCTATATAATTGTTATGGTTGCCGTTGTAATACATTTATTTTGAATTATTGTTACAGCTGCTTCACTCCTACAAGACTGAAGTAAATAAAGAGTGATCATAAAATACATAAAACTCAACTCGAAAGGAGCGTAATGTCGTGTGAAAAATTTCATCATCATTAACATTTAAAGTATCTCAATGAAAATACATTCGTGTTATAAAGTATAGCAGTTTATAAATTATTACTTGGAAGGAGAGTTGTCTCATTGGCACTCTTACCACATCTTCCTATATCTATATAGTATTAACTTCTATTTTAGACTACTTGAAAGTAGTGAATACTATATGCAATTAAATTTTTTAATTGCATAACATACCTCATTCCATTTGAGTCTTCTTGTCGATTAAAAATGAAGATTGAGTGCTTAACTTAATTTACTCAATCTACACTATAAGAATAACATGAATAAAGAGTTTTCTCTTTTAATGATCTAACATTTTAATAGACCCCTTTTCTTTTAGATAAGCCATTTTTTACTTATAATCTACAGAAATCATTTACATCAATACTAAAATATTTGCCCATCAAATGAAAATCTGATAGGACACATACAAATACATAAAATGTCCAGGCATGTAATTAAATTATTTCTTTATAAAATTACCAATAAGTGGTATGATTTGAGGCAACATTCCGATGATTGGATATCTAATCTGTGTTCTGATATTTATCAGAAATATTTCCTCTTGTCATTCATATAATGATACATAATATGTTCATACCTTAAAATAACCACAAATACAAAGTCGAATCTTTTTCTTTGATATATGCATGCGTTGTGTGCAAGTTGTAACTTTGTACATATAATCTGTACAGGATTTTTGTTATCAGAATTTCGAAAAGCTTCTTCGTTCGAAAAATCACCGCGGGTAAAAATAGTTTTTATTTTGAAGTTATCTAGCTTGATGATTTACTAACATGCATCCATCTAATTATGTTTGTATCAGTGTTTTGACTAAGACTAATACCTTAGTATGCAATCGTCTTGAACAGTCATGAAATAGTTGCTACTGGACGTTAAGCTAATACCAATCAAACAATTAAGTATGACAATGATAAGTTAGGCTTAAAGAAGTGTGCTTGTTTTATCCAATTATGTTAAAAAGTTACGATTACTGATATCGCGAAGCAAAGAATCTGTACAAGTTATGCTTTGTTTTAAAATTAGTGAGACAACTTGCAAACAACACTTACACAACATCGTATGGATAACCCATCATTCATGATTTTTTGATTATTAAGAATACAATTACTAACCAAGAAACTATTCTATGAAAGTCAAATAATGCTTTTTAAAAGACAATTCGACTGAGACAACATTATATAACATAATAAATGATAATTCAAGTTTCAGAAAGCATAATGATTTGTTAGAAAATGTCTCAAAATTCAGCGTTTTAAAATTGCGTAACAATTACAACAATAATTTGCATGTAGGTTTTCTTCCCTTTCCCGAAACTTTCAGAATATAGTCAAAGCAAATTAAAAGGATCTAGTTAAACTTATTAACAAATGCACATACTTTAATTTGCTTTTCTGAAAAACGTTGTGGATAGTAGTACTTTTCGACAGACAAAAATTATAAAAATATGACTGGAAGTTCTTAATTTCGATGAAAAGATTCACTGTGCCAAGTTCGTTATAACACGAATTAGCAAATTTGATTTTAATTGATACATGTTCTTGTATATTGCTAATATGATTTGTTTTTAATTGTTTTTATGTATAAACTGTATAAACTGTCTTCACTTCCAACATGCATTGTACGTTTATTTATTATGTCCTCTTGCTACACATTTTGTGCATGGACGTTTAATAAACAATAAAACATAGTTATGATCAGATACGTCACATATTGTCCAACAAATCGGTAGAATTCGGTGTGTTGTTCGTATTGAAAATACTTGAATTTGTTATAATAGCGGCTATCCGTAAATCGACGTCAGAATCATGTATGTTTCATGCTTTAAACTACATTTATATTCATACCAAATTTTAATCTTAAATAAATTAAACTAAAACTTACCGAACATCATTGCCTGGCATTTTCTAACTCATTTTTATAACGAAAACATGAAAAAAAATGAAAGCACAGTTAAAATCCTAACTTCATGTGTCTCCGCGGGTCGGTGCTGCAATGACGAAATCTTTGATCATAATATATTATTGTTTGTATACATTTGTAACAAGGAAAACATGTAAATAAACAAAGAAGAACCGGCAATATGTAAACATCGCAAAAACAGATACACCACTCTAATTCATCAGCAATCGGTGTGTGCTTTGATGTCAGCTGTTCCCATCAATTGATTGATCTATAAGTCCTAAAAGTATAGACTATATAATATATATCTTGAATCACCGGCATCCATCAAAGCTCACCTGAAAGGCGAAATCATTTACTTATCAATTCGCACATGTTTTTTTTTATTCTTATATTAGATTCTGATTAACCTGCTATCAGTTTATAAGGATGCTATCTATCTTTTAACAGCGTGATAATTGTTACGCAATGAACTCTGGGTAATATGGCAATGAACAGAAATAATTATTTAATTTTGATTTCTGAAGTTTCAAAGAGAAGAAATGTATACCGCGTAATACAATGTAGTATTATCAAACACGACAATATGTATGTTCGTTTGTATTTTTCTGTAGAGAAAATCAAACAGCCATTTTAAAAGGGGGGGGGGGGTCCTAACCCAGGACAAAAGGGGGGGGGCGTTCCAACTACATGTCCCCATTCAAATGCATTGATCGTACAAAAAAAAGGGGGTTCCAACCCCCGGACCCCCCCCCCCCCCCCCCTGGATCCGCGTCTGCTTGAAATATTGTAATAAGTTAATTGCAATCAGCTTTTAAGAAAATGCTAAATCATCAGAAACATATATTAAACAGTTATATGTCTTTGATAGCACCAACAAAATATATATTATGGAAGTCATAATGATAGTAAGCGACACAATATATATGAAAACAGAGAGCATAATCCCCAAACAACTTACACGTTATAGAGTAGACGTTTCTCATTCGAACATTGGGATATATGTATCCCTTTTGGAAAGAGAAAAAAAGGCTGTCTACATTTGATCAGTATAACTTTATATAGTTTTACCCATTACTTAGATTTGAAATTTCTATTCAAAATTCTATGTTTTCCTCTATTTAGATCCATTTTTGGGAATAATTGATGCTATGTAACGACCTATGGTAAATTTCGTATGCTTTATAGAAGAAAAGGTCCATACAATACAGTGGAATTTGTTTAGTATGTCAACCGTCATGTATCTTTCTTGTCTCTTCTAGGACGACATGGGCCTTCATGCACCTCCTGTCTAATAAGTCAACTCTTAGATCGTCTTTATTTGAGCTTCACGTTGAACTCTAGTTGTCGTTTGTTTATGTTGTTTGTTTGTTGCAATTTCATTGCCTTATAATACCCCAAATCTTTCTCTTTATGTCAAAATTACACGAGTCATGCGCGAAAACGACATAACGCATGGACAACACAAACTTGTACCCAATAAAAGACGACCCAGGGTTCACTGAGATATACTCAACTGGTCAATTAGCTCGGGTCTGTTCACTGATCCTAGTTTAAACCCATGATATAAAGGGACCTCCCATTTGATAAACAAGATGCCTTAATAGATACGCAGTCATGTCCATTCTGAACAGGGATCTCCAATCAGATGCTTAGTTTAATGCCCCGTTCTTGATCTCGGGCTATCCACTTTTTAGAACCTTCATGTTAATGGACGTATTGTTCTTGACCTGAATATGAATATAATACTTGCCGCTGGACATTAATCAAATCGAAATTAATCGTTCAACAATAGACATGCGTATTAATGTAATATCAAATTCAAAATAACCCAAATCATTATTAAATTAAGAAACCATCAAAACCCAAACTTTTGATATGAAATTAGACAATCGGTGAGGTTCCTGACTTTAGATACGACCAATCAATTTCATTTGAGGAGTTACTGACGTTGGACAATAGACAACATGGTTAGTGAGGAGTTTTTAACTTTTGAACAAGACACAATCATGTTCATGCGACGATTTCCTGACTTTTGACACAATACATCATGCATGCTCATGTGAGGAGTTTCTGATTTTTACAAGATACATCATAAAATTGAGAAAGGTAATGGGGAATGTGTCAAAGCAACAACAACCCGACCACAGAGCAGACAACAGCCGAAGGCCACCAATGGGTCTTCAATGTAGCGAGAAACTCCCGCACCTGGAGACGTCCTTGAGTTGGCCCCTTAAAAAATACGTATACTAGTTCAGTGATAATGGACGTCAAACTAAACTCCGAATTATACACAAGAAACTAAAATTAAAAATCACACAAGACTAACAAAGGCCAGAGGCTCCTGACTTGGGACAGTTGCAAAATTCCGGCGGGGTTAAACATGTTTATAAGATCTCAACCATGTCCATGTCAGGAGTTCTCGGTGAGTTTTGACAAACACATCATGATCATGCGACGGGTTCAATGACTTTGGAACATCATGTTCATGTGACGGGTTCCCGAATTTGGACAAGACATCATGTTCATTTGAGAAGTTCCTAACTTTAGATAAGACAAATTATGTTCATTTGAGGATTTCATGCCTTTGAACAATACACATCACGTGCATGTAAGGAGTTTCTGACTTTGAACAAGACACATGATGTTATGTGACGTGAACTTTGGACAAGACACATGATGTTTATGTGACGGAACTTTTGACAAGACACATCACGTGCATGTAAGGAGTTCCTGACTTTGAACAAGACGCATCATGTGTATGTGTGGTTTTCTTGATGTTCATGTGACTGGAACTTTTGAAAAGACACATGTTGTTCATGTGACGCGAATTTTGGACAAGACACATGATGTTCATGTGACGGGAACTTTGGACAAGACACACCATGGTCAAGTGACAGGAACTTTAAACAAGGCACATCATGTTCATGTTACGCGATCTTTAGACAAGACACATCATGGTCAAATGACAAGAACTTTTAACAAGACAAATCATGGTCATGTAATGGGAACTTTGGACAAGACACATCATGTTCATGTGACGCGAACTTTGGACAAGACACATCATGTTCAAACTACGAAAACTTTAGACCAGACATATGATGTTCATGTGACAGGAACTTTAGACAAGACATATCATGGTCATGTGACGGGAACTTTGAACAAGACACAGTATGTTCATGTGATGGGAACTTTAGACAAGACACATCATGGTCATGTGACGGGAACTTTGGACAAGACACACCATGATCAAGTGATAGGAACTTTGGACAAGACACATCATGTTCATGTTACCCGATCTTTAGACAAGACACATCATGGTCAAATGACGGGAACTTTGGACAAGACTTATCATGGTTATGTGACGGGAACTTTGGAAGAGACACATCATGTTCATGCGACGGGAACTTTAGACAAGACATATCATGGTCATATGATGGGAACTTTGAACAAGACACAGTATGTTCATGTGATGGGAAGTTTGGACAAGACACATCATGGTCATTTGACGGGAACTTTGGACAAGACACATCATGGTCATTTGACCAGAAAATTCGACAAGACACATGATGTTCATGTGACAGGAGTTTTAGACAAGACACACCATGTTCATGTGACAGAAACTTTAGACAAAACATATGATGTTTATGTGACGGGAACTTTGGACAAGACATAATGTTCATGTGAGGATTTCCTGACTTTTGACAAGATACATCATATTCATGTGAGGGGTTCCTCACTTTTGACAAGACACATCATGTTCATGTGAGGGGTTCTTCACTTTGAACAAGACACATCACGTGCATTTAAGGAGTTCCTGACTTTGAACAAGACGCATTATGTTCATATGTGGAGTTCTGAATTTGGACAAGAAACATCATGTCCATGTGACAGAAACTTTTGACAAGACACATAATGGTCATGTAACAGGAACTTTGGACAAGACACACCATGGTCATATGACAGGAACTTTAGACAAGAAACATCATGGTCATGTGATAGAACTTTAGACAAGACATATCATGTTCATATTACACGAACTTTGGACAAGACACATCATGGTCATGTAACGCGAACTTAAGACAAGACACATGATGTTCATGTGATGGAACTTTAGACAAGACACATGATGTTAATGCGACAGGAACTTTGGACAAGACGCATCATGTTCATGTGACAGGAACATTGGACAAGACACATCATGGTCAAATGACGGGAACTTTGGACAAGGCACATCATGGTCATGTGGCCTGTGAATGGTGAATTGGACATAAAAGTTTGCAATGAGTAAGTAAGACTTTTTAAATTGTAAAACATGATTTAATCACTAAAATTCATTTGGAGATTTCATATTTAAATGCCCACTCCAGTTCACATCAGTCACTTAATATTAACAATTCTAGAATAATATATACATATATATGGCCACTATTTAAAGGTTTTTAAGATCAAAAGATGACAAATAAAGGCAACAGTAGTATATACCGCTGTAACAGTTAAGTATGTGGTCTATATGATAAAATGTTAATTTTTCTTTTCATTCAATACTACACTATAACGTGGTATGAAAACATTGGATACAAATATTCTTAAGTACCTACAGAAACAAAACATGTCTTATCCCAAGCCTCTGTTGTCTCTTTTAGAATAAAATACATATAGTTCTCTAAAGGCTTTCCTTAAACAATTGGCTTTATCTTATTAAAAGTTAGGTTAGGACATGCATAGCCATTAACTGTGAAGGTTTTACAGCAAAATGCATATGTTAATTGACAATAAAATAATATAAATATATTTATTCACTAACATATTTCTTTCAACCTACTGCAACAAATTAGTATTACAATTGATAAAATTTACAATAACTTTATCATATATATAAAATTAACCCCAATTTTAAGGGTTCTGATTCTAATCATTTTTCAGTCCTAACCATTTCTGTAATATGATTGAGACATTATAGTTTGATGGTTATGACAGATGAAACAACATATTTTAAGCATATAATGACACAAAAAAGGCTTTAGAAGTATATCAAAAGGTTCTTTGCCAATATGATAAATTGATCAACCATGAAATAGTCTAGTGTGCAAAAAGTTCCTATACACTAAAATCAATCAATTGGGTTGGACAATACAGGTAAGGATGACCAACTCATTTATTTTTAGTTAATGCATAAAATGCATATTTTTTAAATGGCTGCCCAATAAGACTTTAATCATATCAAACAGATCCCCTCTGCATTAAAGCATATCTTAACTTGCCTGAAATGTGAAAAATTTATATACAGAACTGAATAGGCTAAAAAAATGTCACTTAAATGATGTGATATATATGTGACCCAGAGCCTGCTCATGGTCAACGACTAAAATCAATGAAAGATGTTTTTTTTAAATTCTGAATGTGATCAAATAAAGAGAAAAAATGGGTAAATTAACAAAAAAAAATACAAGGTCTATGGAAGCAAACTTGTAAAATATATTTTCCTTGAATCAGAAAAAAATATATCAAAATTCAAATGTCCTCAAAACCCTGTCTTAATAACCATGACATGAAGATTATAATTATGATTTAAGATCTCTGATAGAACTGTTATATTTTTAAATTTCATTTTTCAATGGCCAGCATTTTCATATCTATAATAATAATCTGGAACAATTTACAATCAGTAAGAAAGCTCAATTTTTAAAATCAGAGCAAATTTCAAATACAAAAGAGTAATATTAATATTGAATATATTTTTTCGATTTTAATAAGTCAAATTTACAGAGTTTGATCAATGATAAGTTGAGTGTTATGTTAACCTTCTGTTGCACTTGTTAACAACTCCATAAATTTTATGACCTCAAGCATCGATGGGTAATTTTTTTACTTCTTATTATCCCTGAATCTAAGAATATTTTCATTATAAATGTGCTTCACAGAATCTAAGAATATTTTTATTATAAATGTGCTTCACAGAATCTAAGAATATTTTCTTAACCGCCTTAACAAATCTGGTTATATATTCTTCTGTGAATTTCATATTCCAGAAAATTGAAAGTCAATATTTCAACAATTGCAATGTGACTGTACAACAGATACAACAAACTGCTGACTCAGTAATTAAATTGGACATAAAATATGATATAAGCACAACACGTAAAGCTATATACATAAAACAAGCACCTATATTTTTAATACATATGCTATCATGTAACAACCTCTATATGTGCATATTATAATTATTTATGTGTTATAAAAATACAAATAAACTTTTTATAAAATTTAACATATGAGTATTAATGAGACAAAGTACACGTTTTCTGAATTTCATTTGATCTTTGAAAAATCACAACCTGTTAACAACATTAACAATTAACATTAACACAACTGATCATGATTAAGGTTAACATGATTTTTCTGATTATGGTTCTTCGTGTGATAACATTTTGTTTAATGATTTATGAGAATGCACATTTTTTGTGTCTGTAAAACTCAACAATCTAAATTGAATTAAAAACAATAAAATTATTAATTTAACAAAACTTTTAAACTTTAACATCACATAAAATGAACAAAACAAATAACAAGGTGACCTTCATAAAAGTTTCAACATGATTTTAATTGCTTAACAGCAAAATTAATTCATATTTCCCATTAATTTTTTTGCAAGTGGAAAACTTAGTTTTTAGTTTCAAACATTTCAGGGTTATAATAAAACTGCTGCAAGCTTAGTATTTCACATTGCATTTTTTATAGTCACAACTGGGAAGCATTGCTTTATACAGCTAACAATTTTAAAATGCTTGTGTTAAAATGTAAATATTTAAACTTCACAACATGAATTTAAAATAGAAAACAAAAAAATCTCTTTTGCTGTATTGCAATTATGACACTCAAAGATAGCCGTAAAAATTCCTGATTTTCTAATTTCCTGATACTGGAAAACAGTAAACAATACAACACACATGTTTTAAATAAGTGTATGCATACGTAAGTATATAATATATTACAACTGATATCAATATTTACAACTTTTTTTACAACCTACACAAATAAATAACAATGAAAACACACAGAAGGCTGTATTACAATGAGAACATACAGAAGGCTCTATTACAATGAGAACATACAGAAGGCTCTATTACAATGAGAACACACAGAAGGATGAATGGAACACATAAAAACATAAATTTAAAAAAAAAAGCTTACTGTAAATGCAGAATTTATTGCGATGTTTCTATTTATGCGAAAAATGCAACTCCGTCTATTAATTTACACAATTTAAACTCGCATTTAATAGAATTTCATATGATATAAGCAGGATTTTTCATGATTTCACAAAAACTAAAATCTCTTTCAAGTCTAAAATGTAAAAACCGCAATAATAAATGCACACAATAATTTCTGAATTTACAGTATATTAATGTGCAAAATCAATGCTGTGTCTCCATGTGTACATAGATCCTATATATAGCTAACTATGAGGGTCGAGATGAGGGTTCTTCATTTCTTTATTATTACACCTTATCCATTTTTCTTAGTAAATTTTGCTCACTTTTCTATTTCCTATATCTTTTTGGCCTATTTTTCTCTTTCCTTAAATATTTAGGCCCATTTTTTCTGTAGCATGAGTCCCATATTTTCTATAATGTAAACCTCATTCCGACTCTCAACTACGGAGCATTTCCTCAAAGCACATTTTATAGCAGAGCTTTGTTATGCCTCTCTATATCACTACATTGCTTCAACCTAATAATTCATTAATTTTTATTTAAGTTTTCTATAAATTCCATCTAAAATTCATGCGTTTACCCTAATTTCGTGTGTGTTCCGTAAACTTCTAAATAAAAACAAATTCCTTTATTTGAATAAAAATATCAGAATCTCATTTTTCTTTTCAACCAACTGAAGGAGACCCTCGAAAAAATTGGTAAAATAAGAAAAACTCACAAAAAAAAGAGGTATTAAATGATTTTAAATTCAAACTAATTGATAAAATGTAAATACACATAAATATAGTATAACAGACACACAACTTTGAAAAGTTTTACTATTGCATACATATGTGTTGGCACTAACTTATGGTTTTAGCTTAGAGACAAAAAAATAGTTGTTTTGCAGTTCTTCAATGACATTTTTAAAAAGTTCTGAAATAAATAATTCAAAATCATAAAAATATTCCACAATTAAATTATCTGTATTATCTGTATATACCTGATTTCTCTTTTTTATACAGTTCTCCCTGATTGTAATTTTTGCAGGCTTGATCTACTAAGTTTTGAAGTCCTATTTCAAAATCAAGTTTGGGCTATTCCATTACATGTATATTAAATGATTGAGGGTAGGGAAGGAAATTTTATTTATGAACAAGGATCTTGGGTCTTTTATTGTTATTTGCCAATAGGATGCAAGAGGGTCTGGTTGGGGCTTAAAGAATAGAAAATTACAGGCAAAAATATACAATAAATGCCTCTCCATCTCCCCCCCCAAAAGGAAAAGAATAGAAAAAATAAGCCAAAAATAGAGAGAAGAGAATAATGAGGTGTTGAAATTTAAAGAATCGAGAAGAAAGGGCAAAATAAAGAATAGACAAACAGCGTCTAAAATATCAAAGACCCTGAACAAGACCTTATACTTAAGCAAAGTTACTCAAAGACAGAATGTTGCTTGTGTGGGGATTTTGGACATTCTACCCTATCATCCTACATTCCATATAATGGAATAGTCCTTTAAGTAAATATTTTACAACAGTGTTAACATTTGTTACATTTCAATTTTCATGTAAATAATAGTGTGATTTTATTTCAAGCCAATCATTTTCTTGCTATTTTTTTTACATTTTCACATACACTGTATACCGTTACAAATATTGCACACATTTATGTATTGAGTTTAAAAAAATACTAACACAAAAGGTCAATCTTAAGACCCTGGGGATATAAAAAATAATTGCAGATATTCCATGTCAAAGCTAATTTCAACAGATAAAGCAGAGTATTTAAATAAAATTTATCTTCTTAACAAGTTATCAATTTAGTGAAATTCTTGGTCTTTACAAATATTTGTAACCTTTCAAGAGTTTTCTTATAAATGATCTGTGTCAACCTTGATCAGCCCAGCTTAGATTTTTAAATTATGAACCAACTGCCGTCCTTAGTATAAGGTTTTGAATAACACACAAATTTCAAATACAATAAAATGTTAGTTATACATTAATAAAACAATACAACACATTGCACAAGTACATATCACTATGACATTAAAATACACATATATGAGAATGATGTATTTTCACAATTAATTTAAAAACACAAAATAAATGCTGTGAAAGCAGATATTCATTTGCACCAATAAAGATGTCTATACTGGCTTTAAAAGAGAATATATCACTTTGTGGAGAATTACTTTATTCTAATTCTTCAAATTCCTTATTTTTCTCTCTGACCCCACATTGGTGTAAATTGGCCACATTATTTATTTAATACTGTTTTCTTTCTTCATCTTCTGGCAAGATTTTTGATTGAAGCCACTTTAAAACGTCAGCATTTTCAGGAATATCCAAGTCTTGTTAAAGCCATCTTTTTCCGTAATCTTACCAATTCATAAAATACTTCCTTATCTGAAACGAAAGAACATCATTATTGATTGATTTTTAGCACTACTCTGGGGCTTGTTTTTATTGCCAGAGTGCCAAGAGGTAACCACCAATCTTTGGTAGAAAACAGACACTCAAGACATCAGTGTTGACAGGATTATGATATGGTTGCCTTTGCCTCCAAAAATAACCTAAAAGATTGTTTTGATCACATTTTGTAAGTTGAAACATAAGTTTACTATTTTTCTCCTGTAAAAACGGTTTAATAGATTTTGGAAACAATTAGCATGATTATATGACACTGAAGATGTACATGTATGTTGTCTATAATTGCTTAAATCCATTTTATTGATACTTCAGTGGATTGTTTCCTCATTGGCAGTTATACCACAAATTTTTGTTTTTTTATGATATCATACTGTTGTTGAAACTTAAACCATGTAGTCACAGAGACAAAGACTAAACAAGAAACTTTAATGTCTTAAAAAGAACTCTATGTTTCATGTGCATTTTGCCTTTTCAACCTGTTCACTATGGCTAGCCATGTTTATGTCTTATTTTTATCAATATGAAATACATGTGATTATCTTCTTGTATCTATTGATTGTATCAAATAATCTTTTACACAAAAAAATATGTCCAATTTACAGGGTGGACAAACAAAGTTTTATCCATCGTTTTAATGAAGCACAATCATGGATTGTAGTGTACTTTTACTTTGTACTTCTTTCCTTTCCACTAAAACAGTTAAATATTGTATGTTACACAGAAAAATTATTCACCATTTTAATTCACTACATATATATAAATGGATACATTTCAGTGCCTTTCATGAACAAAAATAATGTCTAAACAGAACATCTGGACAGAATTTTATTCGTTTAGCTTCCATGGTCAAATGAAAATTCTTTGACAAACAAATATTATTCTTGTCGCTGAATAGGCAAATATTTTCAGATGTTCTTTGTTATGCATCTTGATTGATTGCAAGCTTGTTCGAGTCTGTTTATATACCACAGAAAATGTTTCAATCTTTATTCTTGATAGACATTTTGAACATAACTCATATACAAGCCTTTAATCATTTTGTTCAGAATAAAAATAAAATATGATGTCCTCCGTAGTAATTTTGTTGATAAAAATACATATATTAAACAATATTAAACAATATAGATCATGGATCTTGATGGTAATTCTTTTAATTTTAATATGTGAAATAAAATAACCTACCTTCATTTTTAACTAAACCTTGTTGTATATATCTAATATAAGTATAATAATCACATACAGCTGCAATCTGTAAATAACACAGAAAATGAAATTAAAATATGGACATTTATATATATCATTCTGTCTCATTGACATATACCCCACATCTTGTACTTATATTGCAATGAACTTTTAAATATTTTATTGTGTAACCCTTACCTAAATTATAATTAATTCAAAATCAAATTAAAATAAAAGTACAGAGTTCCAAAGTCCAAGAGTTGCACAAATTTTAACTGCCAATGGGCAATAACAATAAGATATTTTTTTTTGTTCTTTAAAATTTTTAAACATATATGTATCTAAAAATAGAACAGCTTTTAGTATATACATACCCTATTTCTACACAGCTGAGATATAGAATACCACTCCGGCTCATCACCTAATCTAATTTTGTAGTTACATAGTTTATTATTTTCGGTTAATCTACACTTCCTTGGATATGAATTGTCTCCTGGGATTGGTTCTATTGCTAAGGAATTGTTACCTACACATTCCTGCACTCGTTGTGACAACTGGAAAAGAAAATAGATTTTTGTATAATAATAGACGAGGTGCTCCACAGGGCGCAGCTTTATACGACCCCAGTGGTTGAACCCTGAACAGATAATTTGGTCACAATATTCAAGCTTGATTCTGTCTGAATTTGGATTGTGATCAAATTTTTGACATAAGATAGGTTTTTGTCACAAAATTAATGTGGCCAAAGATCTAACAAATCTATTGCACAATACATTGAAGATTTCTTCTTCAAACTTTTCAAAAATTTTGAAAAATTAAAAAAAAAGGAAGCCCTTCAAAAAATGGTAAACAAAAAATTCCCCCCCCCCCAACTTTTTGAAACACCCTTGGAGCAATAACCCTTAAACTCAATCCTATGCTTTCCATTGCAGTATTGAACCTTGTAGTACAATTTCAGAGAGATCCATACACTTAAACACAAGTTATTGTCATGATTGTTTGGAAACAATGCTTCTTTTTGGCCCTTTTTTGGCCCCTAATTCCTACATATTTTGGGCAATTAACCCAAAACTTAATCCCAGCCTCCCCTTTGTTATATGGTACATTGTGGTACAATTTCAGAGAGATTCATACAATTACACATAAGTTATTGTCTTGAAACTAGAAAAATGCTTGTTTTTACCCCTTTTTGGCCCTTTATTCCTAAACTTTGGCCCCATAACCCCTAAAATGAATCCAAACCTTCTACTTGTGGTTTTAAACATTGCGGTATGATTTCAGAGCAATTAAAATACTTCTACACAAGTTATTATCCTGAAACTAGAAAAATGCTTGTTTTGGGCCCCTTTTTCCTAATCGGTTGGGACCATCATCCCCAAAATCAATCCCAACCTTCCTTTTGTGGTATTGAACCTTCTGAAAAAATTTCATGACGATCTATTCACTTAAACTAAAGTTATTATCCGGAAACCAATGTGACTTCGCACAACGACGCAGACGACGACATCATACCATTATACGATCCCAAAATTTTTTTTGGATCGTATAAAAATCAAAACCATACATTTATGTGTCATATTTGTTTTTTGTTAATTATTATGTTTTTATGTTTTATATTGGGCCATTTGTTTTAACTAATTAATTTTCACATTTTTTACCTTGGGGCCTTTAAGTAGACTATATTATATAGGTTTTCTCATTGTTGAAGGACATATGGTGGCCTATAATTGCTTAGTATCACTTTATTTCAACTCTGGATGATAATTGACTCTAATGCAATCATATCCCATCTTCTCATTTTTTATTAAGTTTTGGAACATTTGACAGTTCCTGTCTTCCACAAATGAATTGTAAAACCTCTGGATCTGAAGCACTTGAAATAACATATTTTTCAGAAACCTTCATTTAGTAAAATTGATTGCCAGTAAAATAAATTGTCTGTTTGTTGTCTGTTTCATGTTTGTCCCAAATCAACTCTCATTCCAGTAACTAAATGTGAAGACTTTTAATATAATATTTTGAGAAGTCTTTCTCTCAAAATATTAACTTTAATACTAAAACAATGATTTTAAGGTTTGATGCATTACCATTACTACAGAAGTTTGAACATCATATGTTAATTCTGTGATATTTTTTGTTTAACATTGATTGATTGCTGTCTCAATTTAACTGGAACATCTCGTTTAATTATAATTCAAGAATTAACAACATTTATATAAATTTATCAAGACTCATTAAAAAACATTTCATGTACATACCTTTGTATTTGCAAAATTTAAACATGGTAAAATATCTTCCATATAAACCCTAGATAAGTATCCATCTTTTCTTTCCATCAGGGGTGATCGTCTCCAGGCACAAAACTCATCAAAACATACTTGGTCAATCTGAAATACATTGTATTTTTATATTTTATAAGCAATATTAAAATATTATCATTGACTAGATAATTCTAAGAACATGTTTTTATATGATGCATATTTATATGTAGTAAAGTGAATACATGTTGCATCAAATGTGTTCTTCAAATTTTTATTCAAGTTTTCTTTCCATAAAATATTTGCATATATCTAAATATGATTTGTTAAGCCATGGAATTGATTGCATAAAATAATGCCCACTTTTTGCCAAACAGATTTCCGTCTACAAAGAAAGATAACTCATGTGGACCTGTAAATAAACATTTTAAAAATAAGATTCAACAGATTTGGAAAATCTAGTATTTATTATTTTCTAGCTTATAAAGCTTGATTGGGCTATGTAAGTCTGACAAATCTATATCCCTAATACATTTTGCAAAAGAAATTTAAATACCTGCAATATTGCAGCAGAAAACTTTTCAGGCAAATAAATGAAGAAATTTAGTTTAATATTTCCATAAAAAAAACTAAACTTGTACATTGATTTCTTAATGTATTATATTTCACATTTAAAAGTAAAATAATAAAGCATAATAATACGCTGCAATACTTTTTTTTTCTAAAATGGCACTTTAACATAACAAGCTATTTCTTCTTTAAATAATTGTCAAGGGAGATAATTTTATACTACCTTATTGGTGTAACACCACTAATTCAGGCCCGGCCAGAAAGCACATACCAGAAAGTAGTACATATTTAACACAAAATAGTTCCTACGTATGAGTGTAACTTTCAAAATATGTAAAATATTTAGGTATTTTTGGTATCAAATGAAAGCTGCAGGACTGGTGATCATTGTAAAACACTTTTGGACTTTTGATTTTGAATATTAAAAAAAATGCACCAAATTTTAAAAAGAGGGTACATTTTGTCTGTTTGTCAGATCTGAAGTACCTGTTTTGGTACATCCAAAGTTCCGGGAACCAGTTCTTTCTTATATGCAATTAAAGGTATGTTGATTTTTTCAGTACAAGACACCATAAAGTGTTGCTTTGAAATGCAATGATTGCCACTTTATTTGAACTTAAAACAAAAGAGGTGTGCCTACTTGAAACGGAGGAATTTAACATAGAAAGCAATGGGACCATGAATTAGTGGTGTACTTCCTATTGAGAATATATAGCAGAATAAAATTATCTGCCTTGGCAAATTTTTTTTAAGAGGCTAGGATCGAAGATTAGCAAAACTTTTTATGTGTTTAGAAAGAATTATCTCACCTCTTTACACCTGTCTGTTTTTGCATCTTGTTCTGCTATTGCCCCTTCTCGAGCCTCTTTGGTGAACTCATGGTGACTGGTAGATCTTCGATGTGTTTTCCAAAATGGTTTCTTACTTTCTTCCTTCTTCCGCATTTCTACTTTGGAATCAATCTGTGGGTGTAGGTGTTTGTTTGGGGAGCTAGGGGTGGATGTAAGGACCAACTGTTTCAATGCCTTTAATTCTGCTTGCAAAACATCAATCTGCAAAAATAAAACATTTTTGGTTAAAATCAGATTTGGAAACAATTTAGTCTGTGTTGTCAATCTTACTACAAGTTCCTCTTTCATCAATATAAATTTCTTTTGTTATTTTTACAAAAAGGCAAAATTTAGCATTTTTACCATTTTTGTGACCATACTTTAGTCATCTTTAATATCTTTTTTTTCTATGCTGTATCTTCTATCATGCACTGTAGTAATGATCTTTATAAGCTGATGATGAATGCCTTTTAAATTTCTGGTGACAAATTAAATATATTTTTAAGACACAATCATGTACAGGTTTTTATGAGTATTAACTCTGCTTTGTTCTGGACCAAACCCTAGATTTTTCAAGTGCTAATTCACATGGTGACATTGATCCAATTCCTGTCCAACCATTTTTTTTATTTTACTAGTATGGTAAATATGGTAAAAGTGTTTGTTTCAACTTGTTAAAGTTTCAAATATTCTTTAACAGTGTCTTTAAAAAACTATAATGAATGAATGTTTGACTTTGTCTTATATTTTTTTTTAATTTTTCAATCTGTCTTGATTTACCAGTTTTTTTTTTTATTCTGAAAACAAGTCTACTCTTTCTAATACTGTCATAGTGATTTTGTTAATAAGTTTTTTTTGGTTGAAATTTTTGTTTCTGTTTAAAATGTTTGTTTGTCATCATAACCTTAGTAACTGGCTTACAAATAACATGAACAATATCAACATAGAACTGCAAAGGGAAATAATCATACTTAGAAAACTTAAATTTTTTTTTTTTTATTTTGAAGGGGAAATAAATGTTTTTCTAAGTTTTTTTCTTTAAATTGAACACTCTGTTTTTTTTTTATTTAACAAACCTGTTCATTTGCTTCCTTTAATATTTTTTCTGAATGCATTCTTTTGATATTAGCATCTTGCACCATGTTGTTGGCTTCCTGTTGGTAAATAAAAAAATAAATATTTGTTATAATTATAACAAAATTTGGGTTAAATATATATCAATTTAAAGAACTTCTGACATTCTTTGAACAAGAAGAGATATTTGACTACATTCCTGAAAACATTATAACCTAATTCTATAAGTAGTACTGAAAACACATGAAGTATTTGCCACTGGAATATATAGATTCTCTAATCTCAAACATAATAATATGGTTTCCTTTCCCTCTAAATCAAAATTACATTTGGTGAAATTTCTTTAGAACTGTTCAGATAACCTGCTGTTAGAACCTCTTGCTTCCCCCATTAAATTTTGTACATACCTCAAAAAGACTGGCTGTTAGATCCTCTAACTCCTCTCCCATCTAATTTTGTACATACCTCAAAAAGACTGGCTGTTAGATCCTCTAACTCCTCTCCCATCTGATCTCGTACATACCTCAAAAAGACTGGCTGTTAGATCCTCTAACTCCTCTCCCATCTAATTTTGTACCTACCTCAAAAAGACTGGCTGTTAGATCCTCTAACTCCTCCCCCATCTGATCTCGTACATACCTCAAAAAGACTGGCTGTTAGATCCTCTAACTCCTCCCCCATCTAATTTTGTACCTACCTCAAAAAGACTGGCTGTTAGATCCTCTAACTCCTCCCCCATCTAATTTTGTACCTACCTCAAAAAGACTGGCTGTTAGATCCTCTAACTCCTCCCCCATCTGATTTCGTACATACCTCAAAAAGACTGGCTGTTAGCTAGATCCTCTAACTCCTCTCCCATCTGATCTCGTACCTACCTCAAAAAGACTGGCTGTTAGATCCTCTAACTCCTCTCCCATCTAATTTTGTACATACCTCAAAAAGACTGGCTGTTAGATCCTCTAACTCCTCCCCCATCTGATCTCGTACTTTCAATAATTTGTCACATTCTTCATCTTTTAATTTAAGTTCCTGGGAAGATTATTAAATTTTATTTAAAGGCTTTTCAAATGTACAATAATGTTTTTCATTTTGCAGTTGCACAATTTATCACTGTTACATGATTTGTCTACCTGCAAACAATGCAAAAATAAGTTGATTTAGAGCATTACCTCATACCATCCTAATCTGACTAAATGAGACATACAAGAAAACTAATTTCAGTGTGGTTGTCGTTTGTTTATGTGGTACATATTTGATTCATTCATTTTTGGTAAATAAATTAAGCTGTTATTTTTTTGGTTTGAATTGTATTACATTGTCATTTAGGGCCTTTTATATCTGACAATGCTGTACGTTGACCTATAGTTGTTAATTTCTGTGTCATTTGGTGTCTTGTGAAGAGTTGTCTCATTAACAATCATACCCCATCTTCTTTTTTATAATTATTATTTCATCAAGTCTTATATCTATTTTATCCTGCAGGTTAATTTAGATGTAATTCTAACAAATGAATCAGCCAATTATTACTTTATTTGGGTAATGCAAAAACAATGTCCCCTCCCAGGAAAAACATTGAATGAGAATTTACATTTACAAGGGACCGGTTTAGAATTGAGAGATGTCGAGTGAATTTCAAATCATGTTTGGAAACTTTCATTCTCTGTTGGTAAAAATTTCACATAAATCACCTAACATGAAGAAACTCAAACTAAGACTATTAAATTTTTAATGTTATATACTAACTATCGTTTCAGTTCATTATTGAATCAAGCATAATTACAGAAATAGGTAAAAAAAAAACACAAGAAAACTAATAAAATCCAGCAATTTTCTATGTCTATTTATAAGGACTACAAATTCCATACAAATTGCAGAATAGTATACTGCCATTGTGCAAACTTATAATCGCCTTCAACGTCAAGGGTCAAGAAATTTATAACCTACAGTATTGCATTTGGATTCGATTATTTTCGTAGGTAATATTTTTTATTGATAATATTTGAATTTGTGATTTAACAAGACTATACTACATGTACTAAGACAATTTGTACTTCATAAAACACTTAACTTTGTGGTTCGCCTGTAACCACAAAATCACTTAAAATTGGTATCATATAGGCTATATAGATATAGTATATTCATGAATGCATGCTCAGTAATAGACGCTTTCAAAATAAAACAAATATTGTAAATTAACCTCTTGAGCTTTGTTGAGTTCTGACTGAAGTCTTGAATATGCATGTTCTTTTGCTATCTCCATTGTTTGACTTCGTTTTCTCTGAGCAGCAAATTGAAAGTCATTGGGTAAAATCTCGGACATGGCATGGCGTAATTCACCTCTGGAATGGTGTCTTCTCTTGACCTCTGTAGGGTCATAGTCAACATTAAAATCATCGGGTCTGAAAATAAACAATAGAATAATTATTACATTTATAAATGTGTATAGTTTGCAAACTTTAATCTTTATGTGATCATTTTTATGAGCTTGAGGGTGTATTTCAAAATTTTGGTAAATTTATTTTTTTCGAGTCAACTTTTTAGCTTCTTTTTTTTTCCCGGACAGTTTTTTTTACAACAAAAACTGTTATACAGTCCTTCATTAATAGTTTGCCATATTCATAAAATTTTTAGCAACCCACTCTAAAAAAAAAAAGAAGAAACAGTACTAAAGGGCAATAACATGAATAAATAAGGTGTTGCTTGTACCAGTGGCGGATCCAGGGGAAGGATACTAGGGGTTGGAACCCCTCCTTTTTTTGGAAGATCAATGCATTTGAATGGGGACATATAGTTGGAACCCCCCCTTTTGTCCTGGGTTGGGAACCCCCCTTTTTATAATGGCTGGATCTGCCCCTTTGTACGTACAATTATATTACATTTTTTAAAGTTTTGAATCAAACATGTACAGAAAGATAGACTAAAGAGTAAAGAAGTATATAAAATAGGTGTAAAAACAATTGCATTAGTTCAAGATAAATAACTACAAGCTAAGATAACGATGGATGTAACATAGGCAATATATTACTTCCATACAAGTAAATTCCTCCATTATCGGAGCACCCGTGTCACACAGTAATAAACACAACAGTAATTTAATCAATCAAAAGGAAATGACTGTCAACAGAACCACAGTACATACTCTCAACGGAAAACAAGCACCACCATAACAATACACTCTCAATCATCTAATTAATGATCTATCACACATAACAAGTTAGTACATTCACATAAAATCTACATGAAGAGCTTTTCATTAAAAACAAACCCATCAATACAGGATAATGAACTGTTTTAGTGGGTTGATAAATTTATTATATAACACTGGCTATCAATTTTGGATAAATTAACTGATTTAATTGGTTGATATATTCACTATTGTAATATTGATTATTAATTTAGGATAATTTACTGATTTAATTGGTAGATGTGTCTAATAGTGTCTAATCTATAAAATATATGTACCATTTAATTTTATTATCCGTTCAATCAGAATTTAATCATATATGAAGAATGGATAAAAATCCTTCAATAACTCTTAGACTGGTTATAGACTGGGCAATTGCGTTGCTGATGTGGACGCTTTTATTAACCCAAGCAATTTATTTGTATATGTTTTACGAATTTTTCATGAATAAAAAGACTATCTAAAGTAATGTGCCTGTAGTTGGTTTATGTCTGTCATATTTGTGTAAATTAATTTTTTTCTTAAATTGTGTAATTATGAATTAGCCCATTAGCACTAGCTTTCTCCGTCAAATTGTTTCATATTTTTATTCCTATCAGGGCCTATTATAGTCTAACCATATGGTTTGGATTTTCTCATTGTTAAAGCCTGTACAGTTGCATGCTTATGATTGCTTACATTCACTTCATTTGGACTTTGATGGGTAGTGGTCTGACATTGGCAAACATACCTGACATTTCCTTTTTGTATTTGACCTGTTTAACCAAGTACTATAAGAACTAATAAACTGTTTATCTTGTTTATCAAAACAGTTCAAAACATTCTGAATATTATAGTCCTCTGCTAGCAACTATTTACAGATATATATATATATATAAATACATGTAGCAATATGCGTTATCAACAAAAAACTGTTGTGTATAGATATAAGTACATGTAAGAACTGCAATGTTATATGAATATAAATTCATATATATACTATATTTATATACCATTAGAGAAATTCTTGCATATATATATATATATATATATATATATTTGAATATGTTGAATATATTTTTTTTTAATTTGTTCAAAAAATCTTTTTCCAAGTTGAAGCCCAATAGGGAAATTGGCACAAAATCAAGAATTCTTTAACCAGTCTCTCCTCCATGAAATATATCCAATTTATAGTTTTCTTCTGGTAAATATTTTTTAAAGTACTGTCAAAGAGTAATCAATAACCCAAAATCCAAACTGAACAATACACAACATCCTTAGAGTGCCAAACATTGTGAAAATTTTGTTATACATGTACTATGTTTGTTAACAAAAATTTTACAAACGGTGATTATATCTGATATCAATATATACTTATGATTTTCTATATACATGTATATCAATATTAAACTCCAAGGAGGTGCATTTAGTACAGTTAACTAGAGGATATAGACAGATGAAACTGACGTCAGGTGTTAAATTTCAGATACATATCTTACCTTAGTACAAATTTAGCCCTGAAGAAAATTACAAATTGTCTCATTTTTGCGTTTTTTATTCATGATAAATGATCATTTTTAGTATCTGTATGTACACAACTTTTTCTCTGCTTTTTATGCATATATCTGTGTTTTTCTGAGAAAAATATTTGTGCTTTTAACTAGAAAATAATAAATCATTTTTTGGCTTTTCGCATATATATGATAAATGATGCATGTTCATTATGTTTTTTTTTTTAAATATATATATATATTTGTAACATCCTTAAACTTCTATTACACTCTGTGTTCCTTTTTTTACATAAAATAATTATCATGTAAAGATCCTGTATGTGATATCATAACTTTCAAATAAATATGACAGCACATGATAAATGACTTGTTTTTTCATCATTCTTTATTTTTATGTTAATAAATAAAATTTCAAATTAGAAATTGTCATTTTAAATGATTTTTTTAGCTTCAAAATAATATATAATCAGTAAAAATAAATAAAATGTCCTAACTACATCTTATTACAATAGTACATTGAAAATGGGCAGCGAAAAGTGAAATCTGACCTTATACCTAATTTGAAATATTTTAATCAGTTATTACTTAAATCATGAACATGTGTAAAAGTCTGGTCAAGTTGATGATATGTGACCACAAACTGCTTTAAATCAAAATGATAACCTCTTTCTCCTTTCAATTATCAGTAATCCATAAATTCTAGGTCAAAACCCTAATTTAACAGTTCACTTCATAATAAACACATGCTAGAAAATTCAAGTTGATCAGACCACAAGCTATCATAAACCAAAAGTTTAACCAGGTACTTAAGGTATTACATGTACTAGTAAAAGACAGACAGACATGAAGAAAAGAAACCAAAGATATTGCCCCAATAGCCTGAAGCCTTCAATTGTAGGGCATACAAATTGTTGACGATTTGCAAATTTATGAAGTTTAAGTATCATTTCACAGACTTTCCTGTAAATTTTAATATACATTTTGTTTAAATGAGAATGAACTAAATAATAACTGATTTCTGAACTTGCTGCATGTATAAAGCATTTTAGGCCTTAAACAACTTCTTACATATGTATTGATTTCTTACCATTCAAGAAAAGCAACATGGCTTTTTAATGAATGAGTGACCTTTAAAAAATGAGTTATCTAATAAAATTTGCATAGTATAATTGATTGCAATATATATAAGATCTTTTCATCTCCTCATCTTCTTTGAAAATAAAAGTAAAATTAAAAAAACATTTGAAAAAGTCGTCTTGAATAGAAGATAATTTCTAACAAACCAGCTATTATCTACATGCATATATATATATATACATTTAACAGTTTTAGCTATAATAAAATAACAGCTGAGATTTCTTTATAATTTATCCTTATAGAATGAATGCTGACCAATATGAGCTGGTGGTTGACCAATGAGCTGGTGGTCATTTGCTAATTACAATTATTTATCATAAGAGTCTCTGGGACATCATCATCAGGTCCCAGAACATTATAGTTAAGCATACAATGAACTTTCCAAAAGTTGAAATTATTGTTGATTCTTAACTTTCTACGGGGAACTTAAAGTAAATTGATATGCAATTTTTTAGGCAAAGAAAGGTAAAGGTTAAAATACATCAAACTGGTTGTATTTTGCTACATGTCCAGTAGCAAATATTTCATCGATTCCAAGATAAATTCATGATCACCACAAAGAAGAAACAAGTATACTGTATCATTTTTAAAGTCTTTGATTTGATTTTGCTGGAGATTTTTCAATACCTGACATTTTAAAATACTCAAAAGGAGTACATTTGTGACAACCTGTATTAGATACATAAGAATATAAATTCAAAAGTATAAACTTTTTTCACATTAAACAACCAACAAAAAAAAGACAATTTTCTAATTAAGGAGTAATAAATCAACCAATGTTCTTCCCAATCAAAAAATCAATATTCACAAGCTCACCAAATTTATTACCAGTATCCTTTAAAAAGATACATTAGATGTTTAATTAATGTGTCCTGTATGAATCAATACATATTTCATATCAAAGCTAGCCTTTTGCCTTGTGTATAATTATGTGCTTTATTTATGATCATGCATCTCAATTTGCCTTTGATGTGTAAGAAAAATAAACATCATATTAAATACTTACTTTGATCCTCAAGTAATTGTAATTTGGATCTTATTTTACAATAATAAATTTATGTCAAATCAGCATAAAAAATCATCTTTAATTTCCTTACATTGATTTTATATCTGCATTAACCAAAACAATCAAAATAAGCTAAAAAATATTTGTATTTAGTAAAACAAATAATGATGAAGGGGCGCAGTGAGAAGGTAGTTGTTAAAATATTGATACATCTTTGGACGAAACTGAATTTCAAATACTGAGTGCCCAAACCTTGCCTTGATGTTTAGCTATCGCTGTTTCTTTGTATTTGCAATGATTTAAGGTCATACAATTGTCATTGTGCTCCTAACCCCTATCCGCCCCCTGAAAAGATTCTAAACACAGATACACCTTAAAGTACTATGAGTAATTTTAAAATTAATTATTTCAGCTGTATTCTTTCTCTTCTCTATGGACTTTGAGTTTTAAAGAAAAAGATCAATGTGTCAGATAAATGATGCAATTTACTCCATCCTTCTATCAAATTTTGATTGACCTTTGTCAAGCTTAGAGTGTTTATAACCACCCCTTCATTCATTTGATGTTAATAGTATCAACGCTATAATCAAAGGGCAAACTAACTTAAAATGTCATGAACTTATACAGTTATTGGAAACTTCAAATTAACAAATTGATACTTTGAAATAAAGTGCTCAAGTTCAATTATTAAAGTATTCTTAAGAGAGCAGGTGTT
This sequence comes from Mytilus galloprovincialis, assembly GCA_037788925.1. Lineage (NCBI taxonomy): Eukaryota > Metazoa > Mollusca > Bivalvia > Mytilida > Mytilidae > Mytilus > Mytilus galloprovincialis. The sequence continues at coordinate 37,094,792 of CM075340.1, forward strand.
GGATGCTACATGTTTCTCATATATAAAAATTCTTGTATGATATATATTCTATAACAAGAGTGCACACGCTGAAATGTCTCGCCTTCTATACTAATCATTGATATTATGTTGATAGTCCTTAGTAAAAAGCTAAGCTTTAAAACAACTGTCACATAAACTTAACATTAACCAAGATAACTAAACATAGACCAATGAACCTTGAAAATGAGGTCAAGGTCAGATGAACCATTCCAGGCAGACATGAACAGCTAACAATGCTTCTATAAAACATATATAGTTGACTTATTACTTATAGTTCAAGAAAAATAGACCAAAACACATAAACTTAACACTGTGCAATGAACCGTGAAAATGAGGTCACGATCAAATAAAACCTGTGTGACTGACATAAAGATCATAAAATATTTCCATACACCAAATATAGTTGACCTATGGCATATAGTATTAGATAAAAAGACCAAAACTCAAAAACTTAACTTTGACCACTGAACCATGAAAATGAGGTCAAGGTCACATGACATCTGCCCGCTAGCCATGTACACCTTACAATAGTTCCATACAACAAATATAGTAGACCTATTGCATATAGTATGAGAAAAACAGACCAAAACACAAAAATTTAACTTTGACCACTGAACCATGAAAATGAGGTCAAGGTCACATGTCATCTGCCCGCTAGACATGTACACCTTACAATAGTTCCATACAACAAATATAGTAGACCTATTGCATATAGTATGAGAAAAACAGACCAAAACACAAAAATTTAACTTTGACCACTGAACCATGAAAATGAGGTCAAGGTCACATGACATCTGCCCGCTAGACATGTACACCTTACAATCGTTCCATACAACAAATATAGTAGACCTATTGCATAAAGTATGAGAAAAACAGACCAAAACACAAAAATTTAACTATAACCACTGAACCATGAAAATGAGGTCAAGGTCAGATGACACCTGCCAGTTGGACATGTACACCTTACAGTCCTTCCATACACTGAATATACTAGCCCTATTGCTTATAGTATCTGAGATATGGACTTGACCACCAAAACTTAACCTTGTTCACTGATCCATGAAATGAGGTCGAGGTCAAGTGAAAACTGTCTGACAGACATGAGAACCTTGCAAGGTACGCACATATCAAATATAGTTATCCTATTACTTATAATACATTACAAAAAATTTGAACTTTTTTTTCAAGTGGTCACTGAACCATGAAAATGAGGTCAAGGACATTGGACATGTGACTGACGGAAACTTCGTAACATGAGGCATCTATATACAAAGTATGAAGCATCCAGGTCTTCCACCTTCTAAAATATAAAGCTTTTAAGAAGAAAGCTTACGCCGCCGCCGCAAAAGTTGCAGGCTCGACAAAAATTGAAAGTGTGGCATATGAAATAATGCCAATGAGACATAAGACCAAAGGAAAGGGACATCTTACAAATGTTAAATAAAGAAACTTCATAATAAATAATCTTTAATGGGAAGTCCATACCCTAGTCATTCCTACGTATACAATACTTTTGAGTCCCTAACCACCCCCAAGTCAGACTCACTCACTCAGCAGCTTTCTCTGTTTCATCTAGTTAAAGTGTTTTGATAAATAAAATAATTTGCCTATACAAATATATCTTAATTAATCTGCCCTAATTTAATCAGCATGCTAGCAGAAACATATCTCCCATTCTGTTAGTTATGAACAACACTTTAATTGTACTAAAAAAACATCTTTTGGGGGTGCTCATAAATTTAGGTGCATCTAATTTAGCATCCCCCCAGGGAGGGTTACAGCCATTTTATAACGGGCTGGTTCATAACCTAGGATAAAGGGGAGGGGGTTTCAAACAAATATCCCTATTCAAATGCATTGATCATAAAAAAAGGGGGGTTCCATGAACTTCCATCCCCCCTAAACCCACAGGTTATAACAAAACTGTATAAATTTCAATTGCTTATAGGAAACCTAACCTTATTAAAATTACATTAAAAGAAAGGACAAACACTTACGTTCTCATCTATAGAAAATCCATATTTTTGAATAAACAAAAATTATTGAAAAAAGAAATACAAATTTGCAACAAATCCATTATTCTCATTCATTATATAAATCCAAAAAAACTTCGTCAACCATTAACCATCTCTTCTGAAATCCATATCTACATACTATTTCTGGACATTCGATCAATCAAGTGTAAAGGTCCTAGAATTATCATCAAACTCACAGGGGAATAACTTCACTATAGCTCATCGAAAATGTCAGATAATTCACAACAACGAACTGAAATATCCATCAAGCTAGTAATTTCATACAATGATCTATACTTAAACAACATAATGACCCTCATTTCAGACTGAAAGCCCTGACTAATCTGTGAAACAATCACGAAAGCATGTAACTGTATCGTAATTCTAGTCGCAACTGAAAATGGGCCAATTTATTCATCAATTATAATTACACATGTTATTACGTTACTTTTATTATACAAGTTTGCGTAAAGTTCAGTATATATAGAATAAATGCAATTGACATTTTATCAAATTACTATAAGCCTGCATAATAGCCATGATAGCTATGTTCTGGGATTTGTTGCATTAATTTGTTACTAGAATTTACAGAAAAAGATGAGTGATGGATACATAATGTGATTACAAACCAATAATAACAAAGATTGAATAAAATAATATTTTTCTTCCATTATATTGGTAATATTTTAGTGTGTTTTTTCTTTATAAATTGGATAAAGTCTCCCTCGGATTAATATCAGTTTTTCAAAGTAAAAAAAAACATGAAAAAAACTCATATTTACCTCCTGAAAAAGACAGTAATTGTATAATATTTATTCCATAGTTTTTTTTAGAATAAATAATACATGTTTATCATTAAACATCATTAATTTAAAAGTAGTTTTCTGAGTCAAATTTGTTGGTAATGAATTTGGCAGCTTCTGCCGCTTTAATGTTGATATACCATGTTAATATTCTTTACATTTTGTAGTGGTATAACTTCTTAAAAAGCCAATAGTTTTTATCTTAATGTCCTCCAGACAATTTGTGCATTTGATGATTTGAATCTAATTTTAAATGTGCAATGTCTAGTAGCAAATATTTGCTCTGAGTGAATCCTCAGGGCTTAGGATGATGAATTGACAGAATTAGCTTCCACTGTACAAGATTGTGACATGTTGAGTTTAAATTTTTAACCATTCAGAAAATTCATGATGAGTTTAATTTACAATTGCAAACGTCTTAGAAAATTCAATCCGAGACAGTTGAAACTATATAGTAGTTACCCTTCCTGAAGACCTGAGATCAGCCAAGTTTTTGATGGGGTTCTTGTTGCTTGGCCTTGTAGATGTATAGTTTATAGTGTAATGTAAATTTTACTTGTTTGTCTTCTGCTTTCAATAGTCCTCATTTTCTTTTTACCATGGGGATGTCAGCTTCTCTTTGTTTTATGAGTTTTGAATTGTCCCTTGGTACAAAAAAGGTATCTTCATTCCCTCCTTTTTTTTTTTTTTTTTTATCAAAAAGTAGTATCATTCCCCCCTTATAAGAATATATTGAATTTAAAATGTCATAAGGCTTACTGACAGACTAACTAAACATGCAGGCTGGTTGAATTGCATCTGGGGGTGTACACATCTGATGATGTCTTCAGGCCAACAGTATTTAACTATGATTTTGATAAAACTGCAAAAGCAAATTGGGTTCTGGTGAAGACTTCTTTTTAAGTGTGAACTTTCATGGAGCCTGGACTTTTAAGTGCGATCTTTTGTGCACACTGTTTTACTGTACATATATACCAGAAGAGAAGTACAAAAATGTATTAAAAATACCTCTGTTAATTAAAAATGTAAGACTTAAAGCTTTTTGTGATCACTTCAAATGCAATACATCTTCACAATGTTAAAACACTCATGTACAAAAGAAATTCACACTAACACAAGTGCAAGAGAGGTGTTATCTATCTTAAAACCACAAAACTCTATTACAAAGTACCTTCTTAGCTTTGGTGTCCTAAAATAAAATATTAAGTTCTTATAACTCTTTATAGAAGGCATAGGTCAAGATGTGATCTTATAAAGTTCAACATTGCCCACATATTTTTATTAATTGACACCTGGGTTAGGTTAAAGCTGAGCATTATATACTGCAACTTGAAACTCTTAATGGTTGTGTACTTTTAAATAAAATTTATTCAGAAAATGGAAAAGAAAAGTTCTGAACACAAATAAAAATTGAAAACAGAAAATTTATTTTTCAACCTTGATCATTATTATCATAAATGTTATAATTCTGGTTTTTAAGAACATTGAAGAAATAGCAAAATTGTACTAATTGCAATAAACACTGATAAATGTATCTACTATCTTGATCTGAAGTTTAAAGTATTATAAATTTTAAATATACAAACTTACTGAAATAGAGGCTTAAGGTACATACAAGATAAAAAAATATCAAATGGTGAACATCAACATGATATGAAAATAAAAAAAAAAATTAAAAAAAATGCAATTGGCACACTTGTATAACATGTATACAGTGGTAATATAATCATACATAAAAAAATTGTGCTGAAAATTGTCATTCTCGTCAATTTCATCATGAAAATCATGATGATGACTGATTCAGACCTGAATTCTATATTAAACATTATACAACACGGTTTTTTCCTGAAGCTGTACATTGTATGTATGTATACATGGTATACACGATTTAATTTTTTTTTTACTCAGAATAAAATTTCATTGATTTTAAATTGAAAATAATAGTTAATGCATGCAAAATTGTATGCTTATAATCACCACCTTCAAGAGATTTGTAAAAACTGCAAATTTAACATTGCTAAAAAAGAATCTTCAAAGAAATACTGCAGCTATTCAAGCAAAGAGACAAGCTGAAAAAACTCTTATCTAATCAACAGAGAAAAGAAAAAAAACTAACATATTTCAGGTTTATAATGACACAAAGCTTTTCATCAGGCTTAAAAGTTTTTCCGGTTACGTGAATCAAAAACACAAGTTGCATAATGCTTGTGGTATAATCTGATAATAAATCGTAATTTACACCAGGAAAAGACTAGGACTTCTTGATCCATAAAATGCCTTAATGCTAACTTTTCTCTTGTGTATTAGATAATTTGTTTCCAAGACATAACCATTTTCCACTGATAAAATGCAATTTATCTACCTGTAAACAAAAAGTAGGATGAAATTGCTTCTATCTACAATTTGTAAACATCTTAGGGCAAAACAATAATTTAAACTAAAATTTGTCGGCTACTAAATAGTGCAATGAACTTAAATTGACATTATCATTTAAATGGACTTACAATTTCTATTTTAGAAAAAATATTTACTGAAGCTTGAAAATACAGATATATTTTAACAGCTTCTGACTAAAAGGTTAAATTTTATTGGTCACTAATTCCATTTTATAAGTATATATCACAATTGTGAGACATTGCCTAAAGACTTCTGTAAAATACAAAATGTATACCGGTACACATTTTTACCATGTGATGAATATCAGATGTACAGTTATTTTCAGGACAACAAATTAAAACAGCATGCAACCCAATTACACCAAAAACCAAGAGACATTAAATGATTTAGATGTTGTTTGTTACTGAATATATACATGTATATCATTTAAGTTTTTCATTTGTTGTTATGTAGTACATACATCAACCAGGCTGTTGATTTTGTCCTCTGAATTGTTCGACATTTGTTTTGCTTGGACGTTGTTATCATATGAGGTTTGGGTTATGCTCTTAGTTGAAGGCAGTACATACCCGTTGCTTATACTCCCCTGATATTTCGTCACTGGTAGAGTAGTGGTCCCCCTCAATGCTAATTATTTACCTTAAACATGTATTATCTAGAGGTGAATACAATGTATGTATACATTGCAAAAAAAACCCAGACCAATGTCTACACATTTTTTAAGCTCCAAATTGACAGGAGTTAATTTAAGAAAAGACAAAACATGGGCTATCAACAATCAATCAACAAGAATGTGTCCATAGTACATGGATGCCCTACTCAAATTATCATTTTCCATTTTTAGTTGACTGTGAAATTGGGGTAAAAACTTTAATTTGGCATTTTAATTAGAATCATATCATATGGATGTGTACATGTACTAAGTTTCAAGTTGATTGGACTTGGTACAGACGAACAAACAGAACAGAAAACATAATGCCCCTGTACTATATATCATACGTAAAAAATTCCCCAAATGGCCAAAATTAAAAGTTCCAACCAGCTGATTAAAGTTAACTTGACTTCTTTTGCCACAATATTTAAACCAATCAACAGATCTTGGAAATATATTGATTTACATATTTTCTGTCTAGACATTATGAAATTAAGCACCACAAAACAATTGACTCTCAACTTCATTTAATGGAAATTCATTCATTTTTCCATTAAACTAACAAAAATTACAAGACTAATTTGTTCACATCTTATTCTGTATAAATAAGATAACATATATAATATTGTAATCAATTTCAATGGTATTTCTAAATCTCTTTTACATTCAATCATTTAGTAAATCTCAAATACATGTACATGTATAATTGCTGATCATGAAAGTCATTTATCAGACACATAATGAATGTCATTGTAAAAGGTTGTAAAATAATTGCCATTTATTGAAAAATTATGATCAGGTATATACCACAAAAAAAATTGTGACATAACATACATGTATTTGTCAATAATTCATTTGGTGACAAAATTAACAGGTACTGGCCTGGTCAATAATGTATTTGGTGACAAAATAACATGTAACAGGCTATTATTTGAACTTGGAATTATTTTTAATTATGGAATTTGCCTGATTTCTTGTTATTGAAATTTTTAATAAATTCCATGTTTATTCTGTACTGAAATGTTCTGTGCTGCGCACAACACTTTCTATTACAAAGAAAATAGTATATTTTCAATAGAATGTACTGTGCCGCGCACAACACTATCTAACCAAAATATATTGTATGGAAAGTGTTATTAAACTCTCAAAAGATTATAATACCAAATAAACATGGAATTTATTAAAAATTTTAAACACAAGAAATTATGCAAATTCCATAATTGAAAATAATTCCAAGTTCAAATAATAGCCTGTTATGTATGGATTACAATATTAATAGGTAAAAAACATTGACTCTACATATAATAACTGAAGAATATTTAATGCCCTTGTATTCAATATTAAATGCATTAACTTGATGGAGATTTATATTACATAATTTTTTTAACTTGTAAATGGATAGATGCAAATTTAAAGTTCACTTTCTGATAATTTATAATCCTAATAACAAAGGTACAATGTATAAGTTAAGTTTGTTCTGGCTGTACAATAAATCTTTCTTCTGTACCAGCAATCACAGAAAACATTCAAAATTTAAATAAAGTACATGTATGTGGGTTGTACATGACTATCTCATCTACACAATTAAGTACGTGAGGATTTTACAGTACCACCAGTATACATATATATATATATATGGCAGGTATATCACCAGTCCAAATACCTGCACACTTCAAATCATATAAATATGCATGTACATGCATATATGACTATATGTATTAAAATGGGATAGATTTATAGAACTTGTAAGGTTTTCAATAATATAAAATAAATGGTATGTCCACTCCATAAGTGCAAAAAGAACCTCCTAATCTGAAGATGTTTTTGCTCACTCCAATATATACAAATGTTGATTGATGAAAAAAAATCAAATTATCATCATGATCATGAAATTCAGTCTTAAAATTTTTTAATCAGAATTTTATGAAACATTCTAATATGACGTGCTTCTTTCGCTTTGTAAACAACACCGTGATAAAATTCTCCATATATCTATACTTAGCGCAGACTCAGAGATATACATAATAATGACTGTTACAATATACTTCCCACGTAAATCCACATGTATTGGAACCTATTTGTAAACCATTTGCCGATTTTTTTTTTTTTTAAATTGCAGTTAAAAAAGACAAAATAACTTATTCTAATTCGGATGCATAATAAAAAGAAGTAATGCACAAGAGCTCGGAGAAATCAACATAATATATAAAAATAAAATAAAATTCCGCGAAAGTCTTTTAATGTTTTTGACGCATTTAGTCATTTCAAAACATGACGTCATACAAATGAAAACGCTACAGTTGAACGTTTTCTGAAAAGTGAACCATCGAAATTCGTATGATATTGTATTAAAATTGATTTGTAAGGTAGGTTTTGTTTTATTTTCTATTCTATTGCATTTTTCGCATATTTACTGATTTCAGCAAGTCAACATGGCTGCTCCTTAGTTACAAAATGTCCACTTTGGATTTGACGGTAGCTTACGAGAAAAACATGTAAATTAAAAATGGCAAATGTTGGGTTTGTGAATTTAAAGAATTAAACAGATTTTTTTTCTAGCGGTTATTCACTAAACAATCCATGCAAGCTACAGATTTTATGAATATTTGAGCTTTATCGAACCGGGAGTAAAAAAGAACAGCCACACACACAGCATACCTACCATCGCTTCAGTTTTTTAATGACCGTATTTGTCCTATTAGAATCGAAATAATTCATGGAAGCCATAGATTGTTGGAAATTTACACATGGCCTGGGCCGTGATATTCGTTAATTTTATCCCTCGCCAACGCTCAGGATAAAATTCAAATATCACGGCCCAGGCCATGTGTAAATTTCCAACAATCTATGGCTTCCATGAATTATTTCTTAATTTTTATTAATTTTAATTTTCCAATTTAAGACAATATTACCAGATAAAAATATCATCTAATTTTTTTTAAAACTTTCACATGCTACAATATATAAGAAAATAAATTAATACTAATATTTTAGATTACCCTGATTCGATCTCTGGAATCATGTAAATCCCATTATCCAATGTTTCTGCTGGCATTGTGGAATCCTTTTTATTTTTACAAAGAAAATTTCTTAAATTTTGTTTTTGTCCACTTTATCAGACCACATAAATCAGAAACCGTGACAGTTATGTAAACAAAATGTCTCAATTATTGTAAATCCACCAATGGTCACAATAACGTTAGGTCAATGAGCCACGGATTAAAAGGTTTTTGTCCTGTTATGTAAACTTTCCACTGATTAGCACACAAGCCTTTTCTTAAATTCAGCCAACTTGATAACTCTATTAGCAAATACCAGATAACCACAAGATATTAATTTTGTAATAAAAACCATTCATCCCTATCAAAACATATTTATCCTACTGACCAACAAATGTCAGGGTTAATATCTCCTTAGACAGATGGAGTCCAACTGCCTTATAAAAACATTTCTACACCATAAACATCCGACAATTATCACCTTGTTATCATAATAACAAACAATATGAAATCATATCTACTTTGACAAGACAGATACTAAGGATGTCATCAAATGACACCAAACAATTACAAATTGACAAATCAAATGACAACAAAATATATGAAATTGATGACAGCAAATTGCAACAGACAATCAGAAATTGATGACAGCAAATTGCAACAGACAATTAGAAATTGACAACTTATTCTTATCATCTTCTATATACCTATATGTAACAGGTATAGTAGGCTGACAAGGTGTGATTGATAATAACAACTTGCTGACATCTGCACTGATTAAAACATCTATGTGGTTTGTTAAAAAATTTACAATATTACATAATTATTTTCATATCTAAATAATGAATCATTAATTTTGATAAACAATTTCAAATGTACATGTTATACATGTAGCTAAGAGGCATAAAAGGGGACAGCAAGAATTTAACCTTTTCTTTTCCCCCTAAGCCAGAAATTTTCTGTGAATTAAATGAAAATGTATTTATTCTTATCGTCTTTATCATTCTAAGTGGTTTTGCATCATCAAAAGGACATGCAATTATAAACCATGTTCAAAATGACTTGATTAAATGAAAGCGTTACATCAGGATATACCTTATAAATATTTACACTCTAATAGCATGAATAAGGAAAACATTCAAAAGCTAATTTATCATTGCTTATTTTCCCCTTACATTTTGCCTTAGCATTAAATTGTTTTCTTGATTTCTGCGTACATGTATATTTTCTTATAATATCCCAGTATGTATAATTAATTTTTTCATTTTTTTAGTTGGGAGAGGGCAGTGTAGAGTTTAAAATGTGAACATTTGAACACTGGACTGTAATTTAAAGTGTTACAGATTGATGTTTTGACAGATAGTGAATCAGCCTGACTTTCAAAATTCAAAAAGACTAATAACCATGATAAAATTGAACCTCTTATTTTGAAAATACATTGAAACAAGAATGTGTCCCCACTCGCACTTTCATTTTCTATGTTCAGAAGACTGTGAAATTGGAATAAAAACTCTAAATTGACATTAAAATTAGAAAGACAATACCATAGGGAAGCTCAAGTTGATCGGACTAATCAACTTCATTAAAAACTACCTTGACCAAAAACTTTTACCTGAAGCAGAACGGACGCACAGACCAGAAAAGATAATGCCCCTCTACTATCGTAGGTGGGGCATACAAAGTAAATTATTTTCAAGGCATGCATGTTCTAGCTTAAGTCAGAATATTATTGAACTGGTAGAATACTTCAGGACATCTTTTTTTGCTACACTTTTTGTCAAATACAATATTGATCTTATATGTTTGTACATTTTGTACATGTGTCTAATGCAGTTAAATTATCATTCAAAACAAGTAAAAATATATATACACATGATATATATGTTTAATTTCATAGAATTGTATCCATATTGTACATGTGGAATACCAAATAAGGAAAAAATATTTTTTAAGTGTTTTTTTATTTTTTTCAAATTTCAAATCCATTATCATACTAAATAAAATAACGTCATAAGTCTTAATATGATGACAAAAATTGTGGTCGCTTGTCATTTTTCGTGGACATTATTGACGTCGTTACATCATGTACAATCAGTACATTATTACGTTTTTTAGGACAAAAACAACCTATACAACATGGTAACAAATATGCCAAAACATGACATTTATATTGACAGAAAAATATTTACAGAATACAAGTTTTTATCAAGAAAATGTACAGAGCAAAATTTTGACAGACAAAATACATATTGTTACTAGCAATCCTACTCTGGGAGCTGAGTTGAGATTAAATTCGTCAGATCAGGGCCCTCTGTAAGAAAATTTACTCTTCATTTAAGTGCAAAAATGTGTGTGCAAAACACCAAATCCAGTATTTGGATTGGTTAAATTCTGAGTCTGATTACAAAATGTACATCAATATGTAATGACCACTAGGCCTGTCCTTGATATTTTGCTCTAAAACAAATGTCATCAGCTTCCTCTAGTATTTTTTTTGTGTAGGAAATCTTTATCAGTCAGGGGACTTATTGAAATAAGTGATTTTTAAATCACTTATTTTAGTAGCAAATTCAAAGTTTTGTCACAAATTGTGATTTTGTAGTTTTACCAAAATTTTAAACACATAGGTTTAAATAATATCTTTTCATTAGTAAAATTTAAAAAAAAATGATTTTTTTGCTTCTTTTAAGTAGCAAGGTTTTTGCCTTAAATGCTATCATTTAGCTGCAAATTCTACTTTAGTTGAAAAATGCTGTAATAATGGCTTTACATAATGAACTGATACTTTCTTAACAGATTTTCCAAGCAGTGGGAGTATTTTTCCTGTAAAGTTCAAGGTTTCATCTTTCAGATTGTGTAATAAAATTCTACTGTTCCAGATAAAAATTTCACTGTTCTGGGGTGTTGAAATTAGTGGGGGTTATTAAAATAATGATACTTAAAGAAGTGATTTTTGGGAAGGAAATTGAGGTATGATACTTAAACAAGTGATTTTTATGTCATTATCCTAGATTCAGTACAAGGGCATCACCTGAAATGACCTGTCATCCTAGACAACACAGATGTTGGTTCTGATAATTTTAGAAATATAATTAGTCCCTGGATCATTAGTATTCTATATTTAAAGGCTTTAAGCTACAGTAAAATTAAATCACTTCTTCTAGTGATTAATTTGTACTACTTAAATAGGTGATTATTAAAGAAAGACAGCTCTTACTTCCAAGTTTCCAACCTTTATGGAAATAATGTTACTTGAATCAGTGATTTAAAAAATCACTCATTTAAGTAAATTCCCTGACTGTTTATTAATTTTGTTTATCTCTGATGATCGAGTATTTTCAGTTTTTTTAACATTTTTTTGTTTAAACATTTAAAAAATCAGGACCCTTTATAAGTGTATAGGGACCAAAGCGTATGAAGTAACTACATGATATTAATGAAACAGCAACATACAACTGAGACATACATGTACATAAAGGATGTGCATGAATCAGACAAGGAGACAGCAACCCAACAAGACAGGATGTTATAGCACTAACAACATTTTACATTACAAATATCTATAAATGTTTTGTTCTATGATAAACATGCACATGTTCGCTTTGGGGTTTATAATTTTTTTTAAATGTTAGGGTACCATGGAACCCAGTGTCTCGCCTACGTTATCTGTAAATCGCAGGCTCAACAAAAATGAGGAAAATAAAATCAATAAAAATATTCCTCTTAACACTATCTTTATATATAAGAAAGTTATTAAAATTTCAAATACTTTAACCACAGAGTGAATATTTGTGGGCGCCGACGATGGATCGCTATGTCTTGCTTTTCGCCTAAAGTCAAAGGCTCGACAAAAAGAACCCACAATTTGTATATTTTCTACATTTTGAATCAGAATAAATTTTGTACCATATAAACTTTGATCTTTAAACAAGGTGTGTTGGAACAAGACAAATGGCCAGCTCCCAATGAAGCTTGAATCTTAGTCAATTTTAGGAATGGGAATTTGAGAATGAAAGAATATATCAATGTTCTTTTCACGAAAGTCCAAAAAAAATATCATTATACATGTAACTGATATTTCCACAAAACTTTCAAAGTCCAAACCATGTTATTTTGGCAAATAAATCAGAAGCCTTGAAAATACATGTAATATTAATTTGCCCTGTAACTCATCAAAATACGCTCACAAACTAAACTCAGCAATATAACAGATAAAATTAAAGATAACACTTTTTGTGGCAGGACCATAGAAAATCAGGTGAGGTCTAATACATTGTAGATAAAATAATACTCACTCAGATTTTGATCCATCTCCATTGCAATTGGTGGTGTTTGTGTTTACATCATCTGTTTTACATTTTTCCACAGCTTGTGTGACTTTTTCTATGACATTATTATTAAGGGTCATGTCCAGTTCTCCATTATGGTTTATCGGTGGTGTTGATTGGTGGCTAGGCTGCACCGCAGAGGTCATTTTATTCTAATTAGAGGTCAATGTGTTTCACATTCTGGCATGTTATTGATAGATTCTAGAAAAAATATTTAAGATAGGTTACAATAAATTACTTAAGCTTGGTTATCTTTTTTTTTTAAATAAAAAGAACTACATGAAATAAATACAATCATTCTATAAGAAACATTACCATGATTACTGTATTGTATTTTGCTTCATGTTTAGAACTGTTGGATTTTATAACCAAGACAGATTTATTCTTATATATATAATACTGAAAGCTTTATTATTGTGAAGCCCAGGTGGTTGTGTGGTCTAGCAGTACAGCTACATTGCAGGCGACTAGGTGTCACGATATCTCAGTAGCATGGGTTCGAATCCGGCGAGGGAAGAACAAAAAATTTGCGAAAGCAAATTTACAGATCTAACATGTCTAACATTGTTGAGTTGATATATATACACAGGACATGCATAACAAATTTTAAACAAATTATTAGTACATGTGGATCATTATTGCTTTAATCAACTTAATCAAATGATGTTAATTTTATTAAGAACAAGATATCTACGAGCTATAAATACAAAATGTTTTGTATACAATGTAAATGTACATGTACAAAAATGATGTACATATTAGTCATTTTTGGGCTTTTTATAGCTTGCTTTTCAGTGAGAACCAAGACTCCATGTTGAAGTACTTTGACCTATAATGGCTATTCTTTTACAAATTGTGACTTGGATGGGGAGTTGTCTCATTGGCACTCAAACCACATCTTCAAATATCCATATATATCACTGTAGTCGGACTGTACATGTACAATGTATATACACGTCTGAAAATAGAATATTTTGATGACCTACATTTACATAAACAAAATATATCATTCATTTTCTCACTGACACAAAAAGTTGCCTATATATAAATACAAGTAGATTAAAGTTAATTTTCTAGTTAGTACATATATACATTTTCTGCATTAGCTAAAAAATTATAGATTAAAATGGTGTTGATTGGAGTTGATCTAAGAGTTAAAAAACATCAAATGCAAGCTTTTAATTTTATGTGCAATGTATACATGCACATGATGTACATGTATCATTTGTTTTACAATTCAAAAGAAAATGTACATGTACATGATGAACAAAGAGAGGTAACTCCTTCTCATTAACTGTCAAATTAATGTTGACCAATTTGCCTCAAATTTTCATACACATCATGTAATTAAAACATATCATATCCAAACCATGAAATTCCAATAATCACTGGCACTTGATTCCTAATTACATTCTGTTTGTATTTTTTAAACCTTTTTAACCTAAATGTATACAACAAAAAGGTATGAATACTCAACATGAATTTTCTTGAAATGACACTTGTTCACAGATTTCCATCATCACATGATCATGTCTATTCAGTATTCGTCTATCCCAATTAAAGTTATTTACTTGAGTAAATCTATATAAATGTACATATTGGTTTATAACATTCATCTCAGAATGACTTGGCAATGTTTGAATATCAATAGAAATCTAGGATGCTGATACATTTGCAATTTTGAAGTTTAATTTACTCTACAAAAATTTCAGAACTTTGGAATACTTGAAAATATAGACCTTCAGAAACCTTAAATACATGCTATTTCAGTTTCTAATTGCAATATTCTCAGTATACATGTATATACAATGTTAGTTACATGTATATGTTTTTTTATGATTCAATAATCATTTTTTAAGTTGGTTTAAAATTGCTTTAAAAAGTTGAGGATATGACTAATTAATATGACTAGGGCTTTGCAAAAACTTTGAATACCTAAAGGGACAGTAGCTACAAGATATACAAAATTTTTAAAATATAATTTTCTTTTTTCAATAATTAATGAAATTTCGTGGCGGTCAGTTTCAATTGGTAGAGGAAGCTGGAGTGCCCTAGGAAACCATGGTATAAGGTCTGTTCGCCCTGGGTCCCTTCCCCCATAGAGTCCATTCACCCTACTAAATAAAATATTAATATTCAGGGCTTTGAAGATGAATAAACTTATTCAGATATTTCTATGGTATATATTCTTGAAATTTATGGTCACATGGAAATAATTAAAAGTTTATGTTTTTTTCATGATCAATAATTGTAAAATGACAAAATAGTTCTCACTGATAATTGCGATACTTGTCTTTTGATGGATTAATAATAAAAACAAATGTTTTGTTTTAATAAAATATTCAGTTTTGAAATTAAGAAAAAAAATGATGTACAAATTGTAATCATGAAAGGGATTTGCAAGTTTTATACCCTGAGACTAGTCTCAGTTATACTGCATACATTCGCGATTGACTGAATACAATTATTCTGTTAACAAATATCAATAACTTTTAAAGATAAATATACATTGTATTCGCTAATTCCAGTATTCTACTCTGCAAATCAAAGGGAAAATAATAAATTGGTTGCAGCAATATAAATATCATGAATATTCTAGCTGTCAATTTTTCAACAAACTTTTAACATATTTTGTTCAAATACTTAAAATAATGCGACTAGACAACAATTAGAAAAAAATAAAAATTAGGGCGAATGGACCCTTGGCGAACGGACCTGGATTCGGAAACCACCGATCTTTCAAAGGAAACCTGCTATTCTAGTAAATTAAACTTGGAGCTGAGTGCCCATGCACGAACATGATCCTAACTCACAACCTCAGTGTTGACTGGCTAATGATAAAAGAAGTAACTAATAAGACCACTCGGCCAGTGTATAAATTTAAGTCATTTAGCTTTACTAAAAGGCATCACCCAATACAGCTGCCTCATAGCATATATTTCTAGGGCAATCTTAATCATCAGGCAGTGATGATAACACATTCAGTTTATTCTAAACTGGAACAGACATCTCAGAAAATTATATCAAATTCTCCTTATATTTAAATGAGGGGGGATAGGACCATTATCGGGACTCCGGGATCGGGTGTTTTTAAGCTCGGGATTTCGGGATTGACCCTTTCGGGATCCGGGAATCCTTTTTTTCGGATTTCGGGACGTCGGGATTTACTTCATTTAAATTCGGGACCTCGGGATTTCGTTTTTTTAAGTCCGGGATTTCGGGATCAGGACCCCTCCTATCCCCCCTCTTAAATCAGTAAAAGCAGAGTCACTGAAATAATTCTGTGGCAAAAAGCAACAGTAGTCAACATTCAGGAGTGTATTTTCCCTTTAACAAAATATTGTTTTACCAAGCTGAAGTTTAAACGAAACCAGACATTGTTTTGTCGATTTCGTGTTGTCAGCTGACTGAAAATTGTTTTTGTTTTTTAGTTTGTTTACATAATCTTGTGTTTGAAAACCAATTAGATCTACATCTATGGATTCATTTAACTGGTTGTGATGTTAAAAATGTCGTTAAAAGGAAGTTAGCTTCTTACATAGACCACTCAAACGCAGACAGAAGACGGAAGA
Source organism: Mytilus galloprovincialis (assembly GCA_037788925.1). Classification (NCBI taxonomy): domain Eukaryota; kingdom Metazoa; phylum Mollusca; class Bivalvia; order Mytilida; family Mytilidae; genus Mytilus; species Mytilus galloprovincialis. Next base: position 37,111,579 of record CM075340.1, read on the forward strand.
AATTGTACTTTTACAGGTAAAATTGCGATTTCGACAACATTTTTTCTGTGACAGTTCCACTCAATTGAACAGGCATGCGCATTATAAAGGAAGTCAAAGGTCATAGATAGAATTCAAGTCACATCCGAATTATTTTCCGGAATTTTTACTGGTTTTTTCTTTTTTGCGATTATATCTAAATTTAAACCGTAAGCTGGTTTGATAAATCTATTTTACTCCCAAGGTGAACATGAACATTTCATAAAACGTATGAAGTCATTGTATTTATACTAACAATATGTTGGAAGGTACTTTTAAACTTGAAAAAAGGGGGGGGGGGGGGGGTAATTCCAGATACCCCCCTTTTTTAAGTTAAAAAGTTCCTTCCGCTATATATTGTTGGTATATTGTTGGGGTGCAAAGTTTTGGGCATGGCAAGGGTGTCCAAATTTTCAATACTTCAGATGGGGTATCGAAAATGTTTCGACCCACACCCACCTCTTCGCCATACAATAAAACTATGATGAAACATCTCAAGTTTATAATTTACCAACCTTTTTAATAAAGTTTTAATACTATAAATCCTGTGGATGTATACTAGTTAATTCTTTCGTCTCTGAAAAATTATACTTTATTGGTTAAAATTGGATGATTGAAAAAGATTTTACTCACTACAATTAGTACTCTTTTTATTTGTGCTTTATGTCTTTTGTTTTAGTGCCTTTTGTCTTTTTATTGCTACTGCATTTTATAGGTTGTTCTTAGAATGTGCTGAAACACCACTGTCCTAGGGAGGGTTGAACAAACATGTCAAGTTTAACCATTTCACATTCTTTATGTGCCCGTCCCCAAGTCAGGTTTAATGTTTAACAAATTTTCATCTCTACTCTTTTATAACTTACTATACAGATACTCTTTTATAACTGACCATACATACGTAGAAGGCCGTAATTTCACTATGATGTGATTACTACCACTTAATTTTTAACTCTAATGGATACCTGTCTCATTGGCAATTATATCACATCAGCTCATTAATATATACATCTAAATAAAGTTCCCTGAAGTCACCAACAACTTCTCTCACTTTAAGCTTTAGATCCACTGCTGATCTTTTGATTTCAATATTTCATAGAACGATAATATATATAAATAAATTGTTATTTTTTTTGTAAAGCATAAAATTATCGAGATTTTTTAATAATTATTATTTTTTTTTTGGGGGGGGGGGGGGGGGGGTGCATTTTAAATGACTTTGGAAGCCTGGATCTTGTATTTATTTTCCGTCCTTAAGGTGGGGCCATGAACAAAAAAATCAGAGAAATACCACTGTTTTCTCCCATCCCCTAATGAAAGTAAATAAACATTCCCTACGGTGCACTTTCCCCCACAGAAAAAAAATCTACTAAAAGACTTTTAAATACACTCGTCTCTGACAAAAACATGCCAATTTACACTGATCAAGTTCATAGATAAAATTCGATCAACATAAACATGATAAATCCACATAAATTTGATCGAAAGCACGAAAGCGCATTTATAAAACAAAAATCGAAATCCCCCTTAAATTTGAGTTTCAACTACAAATTTGGTATCCTTTTAGGGACTTTTTTTTTATCTGGGAAAGGGGGGAGGGGGCTGGTCAAAATACAGGGGGGATAAAGTTTTTTCTGTATGTGGAAAAGGGGGGTTCAAATTTATATATAAATTCAAAAGTGGCGGGTTCTATTTTTTTTACATATGGAAATAAGAATTTCACAAACTTTAAGAGACAAAATGTCAAGAAGAACATTACAAGATTCAAATCGAAATATATTTTTACCCCCATTCATATACAATTAAGTAAAACAACACAAGACTTTGGTGATGTAGGAAGCTGCATAGGTGCTTCATAATCCGAATAATTCAGTCGCTATACATATATTTCACTCACTTTTATCCCTAAATTAACAACTAAGCATTACTGCCAAGTTTTGTTTTAATCAGATTAAAAGTTTGAGAGAAATTAAACGAAATCTACAACGATTTGTGCAAAATTTTGTCCAAAAATACAAATCACGCCGCATCATGAAAGAAAAAAGTGAAGAGCAATAAATTCTCCAACAAATGATTAAATATTCATCTAATATAGCCTACAAACAGTTGGAAATTGATACACTAGATGGTTCTGAGTTTATGACCACCACTAATGTATCTTTTTGTTTTCATTACAAGATCCCTTTGGGTCCATTTATACATCCAACTCCCTCAAAATTTGTACTTTTTAGGCTATTTAATCAAAATTGTGAGGTTACTATCACACATTTATGAATGAAATGTGACAATAAATGAGTAATTATTCAAGCTGAAAGCATGAACTGTCCATATTAAATGTTTCAACTCAATTGAAGTTTCAATAAGGCCTTACGTAAAACTTTAAGTCTAAGCAGCATTCAGGGGAGTGACATAGCCTCTTAGCAAATAATGTGTTGTTACTGTTCCAAAAAGTTATTTTTTAGAATTACTTAGGATCAAGTTGTCTTTATTAATAGCACATATTACTTATATTCATGGAAGAGCCCTATTTCCAAACAATTTTCCCTCAAATATGTTTTTGGACTCAATCCACTGAGAATATTTCATTTTCAATATTTTCGTGAAATAACATGATTTTTTTGCATGTTAAAATTTTGGCATGTCTATTAGGAGCAGGAAATCAAATTTTTAAATGCTTTTAGAGGCTAAAATAAAAATAGTGAAACATTATGAGGGAATCAAGAAGTTTTGTATGTTTGATTTCAAAATGACTAGCCCCCCTCCCAGGTAAAAAATGATAAGTCCCTAACTTGCCTTCAATGAAAACATTGGAACATTCATCATATGATAAGGTTAAGTTTTTATTTACTTCCAGACTGACCAGTATTTTGTGCGGCGATCCGGAAATAATTCAATGAACGACCGAGTGAAATACATGTACACTATGTTTACAGTTATGAAATGAGACAAAACTCAACTTTTGAGCCATTATAAAACTAGGTAACACTTTTATAAATTTGGTGCGTTTGACGCGCTTTTCACGATTACCTTCACAATAACCAGCGTCCAAAGCGGAAAATTTAAAAGCCACGCATGTATAAGAACTGAAACAGTCGAATAGCTTGGAAAATGTTTACATGGAGTGGCACAACAGCAACACTGATCTATCGTCCTGAACATGCATGAAATATTTGCCACTGGACGTTAAACAACAAACAATCAATCAATCAACATTTCAGAAATTGGCAGCATTGAATCAGGCTTTGATCGATACACTGATACATTTGTACTTGTATTTAAAAACGACTCTCTCGTCACATGTATACACATGTATAATAGGGTTTATATTCGATCAGTTCCTTTTCCCAAAAAATGTACACATCATATTTTATAATACACATGTCGCCGTATAGCCCTTATGGAAATACCATCTGTACTTAACGCCATGGAGCATTTTTTGAAAACATAAGGAAGCGAGCGTAGCACTCAGCATGCTATCCTAGTACCAATGATGGGTTTATTTACATAAGCCAAATGTTACATGGACTAGTAGTATTTTATATCACGCACTGTCAAACACCGGTAAACACAACTTTTCGTAAACATGATAATTACAATTAACCTGCATGTTGAATTTGCAGAACAATGAAAAACTCGTTGACATTGGTACTACTTTCCTAGGCATTACTTAAAATAATCGCAGCAGAAAAGTAACGGAACATGGATTCAACTAGATAAAGGCAACAGTAGTATACCGTTGTTCGAAAGTCATAAATTAATTAAGAGAACACAAATCCGGGTAACAAACTAAAACTGACATATATGCATGAACAGGTGACCCAAAAAAATAAATGGTTTCACACTTTATTTTCAATACTGGGCAGATCATTATTTTGTGCTGCATAGCTGCATGACAACAATACGCAGTATATAATGGCAGATAAACATGTGGATTAGGATCTTATTACCCTTCCTGAGCACAAGTAGATAGGATTCGCTTTGCTCGATCTATTGTAACAAAATTATTTTGAATGCGTGTACTGTATCTTGGTGCGGTTTCTCCACCAAATATTATATCAAAATTATTTGTGGAATTCCTATTGTTGATGTTAAGTAGTTTATTGGTCTGCATAGTTAGTTGTTCTTTGTAGACCCATTATCTCAACAGAAGAATGACTCCGTGAGAGTTGGTTATTTGTTGTTACATGCTGGGGGAAACTAGCCGGACGTAAATGCCGCTGTTAAGGCAGGCCGGGCGTTGTTGCCGATGTAGAGGCAGGCCGGGATCGACTGACACCTATAAGTTTCAAAATTCAAACTTTGACGTCTCAAAGCAGAATTTCTACTTATATAGCAATCACTTAATGACTTTGGTTTACTTGAACTAAAAACTGGACATGAAAATTTGGCCTTTAAAGTATATAACAGTTAATCAATACTTTGTTATAAAATATTTTTCACATTAAATTTTATATGCATTAATTAGTGAACTATATGAAATCAAAAATAAAGTGCATTTTTCCACAGTATACATATTGATTAACAAAATAATTACCTTTCTTATTTAACTAAAATTTAATTAATATTTGTAACGTCAGCTATGTCCAATATTTATGTCAAATATCTGTCACAATACATCACTCTCCTTAGAAATTTTGGACTCCAAAATAAAATAAATAATAAAGAAGATTTTAAAGAAATTGTGTATTTTTATGTTTACTATATTAATTTGAAAATGGATTTATAACTTTTAATTATTAATGTAAGTAAATAATCAATATCCATATTTAAACCTCAAAACAATATAGAAGACAAGCAATTGAGTGATGAAAAACCAATGGATGCATAAACATACAGCATTTACTTTTTGATTTTAAGCGGGGGAAAAAACTTGAACTTAATTTTAATATTTTTCTTTTTTTTTCTTTCTTTTTTTTTTTTCATTATTTAGATTCCTTAATCATACTATTCAATTGGTGTTTTTATCTTTTATTTGTTTTATAATTTAATTGATGTTATGATGATAAAATACTATTAAGTATTAATTATAAATCGTTGTTTTTTAAAGTTTGTTACTCACATGCTTACAAATGAACGTTAATTTTTACAGTTGATGAAATGTAATTAGAAATATATGCAAAGAGGGACGAAAGATACCAAAGGGACAGCCAAAGTGTTTAAACAAAATGTTGCAAAAATATATGAATTATGAAAAACTTGAATAATCTTAAATAGAATTTGATTTTGCTCAATTCAGTCTCTAAGTTACTGTCTTATCATTTTGATGGCGTTCCTACTCTTGAGGTAACCCATTTTGTCAATTGATTGTGGCGTCCCTGCTCCTGAGGTGACCCATGCGCATATTTTGTATGGCGTTCCTTCTTGTGAGGTAACACATTATATCTATTATTTGTGGCGTCCCTGCTATTCAGGTAGCCTGAGCATTATGCTTGCCTATATATGTATATATTGAATTATTATAACTCTGTACCGGTATTAGATTTTCCAAAATGTACAGTAAATGGCAACAAGAATATTACTAACTTGTTCCTAATAGGTAACTCACAAACAAGGATATTTACGTTATGTAACCCTTAATAAAGTGAACCTAATCTTAAAGACGACTGATTGCAAATATTAATATTGACATGCGTTTGAAATACAAACATTCAGTTCTAATTAACATCATTCTGAAAAAGTTATTCAATGGATGATTTAAATGAATAAAATTTTACAACACTTTATGAAAAACACATTTTTAAAACTTATTTAGACAGTCTTTTAGAAAAGTTTTCTTAAAATTTTAAGACATGAAACGCAATACGATTTGTGAAATGAAAATGAACATTTTGTTTCATAGCTGAAAATTTTAAATTAAAAATTTAGATTTTAGAAATAAGCTTTTCATGTACTCACAGTTTCTTGAAAATATATGTTTACAATTAAAACACACAACAATATAAATTTAATACTGATGTTGATAAAAGTTCTTCTCTTATAATAATATGTAACAGTTCTCTGATATTCAGCTTGTGTCATTGTTCAATGGTGTATTCTGATTATTCACAAATAAATAATTTACTGGAAATACATAGAATTGAATAGTCCGAACGGTACAAAAATAATGTTCAACTGTAAATATTCCGGTTCGAATTGTCGAAACACTGTCTTAGTTTCTGGCATGCTGTTATGATAGGTGTCGATGTTTGGCGTCCAACATTTATTAACGGGCCTCCACCAAATATTGTAACAAAATTAATTTATGGAATTCGTATTGTTGATATTTTGTAGTATGGTCCTCCACCAAATATTGTAACAAAATTATTTTGAATGCGTGTACTGTATCTTGGTGCGGTTTCTCCACCAAATATTATATCAAAATTATTTGTGGAATTCCTATTGTTGATGTTAAGTAGTTTATTGGTCTGCATAGTTAGTTGTTCTTTGTAGACCCATTATCTCAACAGAAGAATGACTCCGTGATAGTTGGTTATTTGTTGTTACATGCTGGGGGAAACTAGCCGGACGTAAATGCCGCTGTTAAGGCAGGCCGGGCGTTGTTGCCGATGTAGAGGCAGGCCGGGATCGACTGACACCTATAAGTTTCAAAATTCAAACTTTGACGTCTCAAAGCAGAATTTCTACTTATATAGCAATCACTTAATGACTTTGGTTTACTTGAACTAAAAACTGGACATGAAAATTTGGCCTTTAAAGTATATAACAGTTAATCAATAATTTGTTATAAAATATTTTTCACATTAAATTTTATATGCATTAATTAGTGAACTATATGAAATCAAAAATAAAGTGCATTTTTCCACAGTATACATATTGATTAACAAAATAATTACCTTTCTTATTTAACTAAAATTTAATTAATATTTGTAACGTCAGCTATGTCCAATATTTATGTCAAATATCTGTCACAATAGATCTGTGTAGACTATAATGATTTGTAGATTTTGTTTTGTCTATTCGTCTTTTTTACATGGTACTGTCGGTTTTCTTCCACTAATGAATTTTAATTGTTCAATTGTTTAAAATAATTTTGGAAATTTGAAAATATAATTTGTCACACTAAACGAGGTGACAATTATATCGAACACACCATTTATGTATGTCCTTTAATGAACAAAACCGTCAGTGGTGGCCTTCGTCTGTTATTTGTCCTTTAATGAACAAAACCGTCAGTGGCGGCCTTCGTCTGTTATTTGTCCTTTAATGAACAAAACTGTCAGTGGCGGCCTTCGTCTGTTATTTGTCCTTTAATGAACAAAACCGTCAGTGGTGGCCTTCGTCTGTTATTTGTCCTTTAATGAACAAAACCGTCAGTGTTGGCCTTCGTCTGTTATTTGTCCTTTAATGAACAAAACCGTCAGTGGTGGCCTTCGTCTGTTATTTGTCCTTTAATGAACAAAACCGTCAGTGGTGTCCTTCGTCTGTTATTTGTCCTTTGATCGGGTTGTTGTCTCTTTGATATATTTATTCCCCATTTCCGTACTGCATTTTTTTTTATGGAAAGTGTTTTCTGTTTTAAATTGTTTCAATGTTCTGGCTAGTTTGTATTCCTGTATGTTAAAACTTGTCTTTGATAAGATGGTATATTGCTTAGGGAAATTTTGATCGCAGATTGTTCGAGTCCTCTTGTACTAATACAGCTGAGAACTATTGTGCAAGAAAGCTCCATCTAGCTAGTTAGTAAGCTCTAATGATATCCATTTTTTTTGCATACATTGTTAGACTGCTTTTTTGGGGGCTAGGTTGCTCATCCTCCATTTTTTATTTAGAAAATCCTTTTTTTCAAAGGTCATCCAAGCCAACCTTGCCTTCCCTCACCGAAAAACCAATTAGAAGCTTTTTTTATTTGGAATTGAAAGGCATAATTTTGTAAATAATGTGCACTGATATATTTTAATGTGCGTATTGTTATGCGTTTACTTTTCTGCATTGGCTAGAGGTATAGGGGGAGGGTTGAGATCTCATAAACATGTTTAACCCCGCCGCTATTTTGCGCTTGTCCCAAGTCTTGAGCCTCTGGCCTTTGTTAGTCTTGTATTATTTTTAATTTTAGTTTCTTGTGTACAATTTGGAGTTTAGTATAGCGTTCATTACCACTGAACTAGTACATATATTTGTTTAGGGGCCAGCTGAAGGACGCCTCCGGGTGCGGGAAATTCCCGCTGCATCGAAGACCGGTTGGTGACCTTCTGCTGTTGTCTTCTCTATGGTCGGGTTGTTGTCTCTTTGACACATTCCCCATTTCCATTCTCAATTTTATTTATTATTATCAATTATGTTTCTTCATAACCTCTATAAAGTTTGTATTTCTGAATATCAATTCAGAGACTGACAATTCCTCTGACAAATGTCTAAAGGAGATACACTTTATAGTGCAAGCAAGATTTGCGATTTGATGAATCACGGGTATTTAAAAAAAAAAAACCAACAGCAACGAACAGAACGTGTTTACAAACATTTTATTAATACAAAAATATATTTAACATATGAATTTCATAATCATACGAACCAAGCTTCGCTTCTTTCATGAAAAATGTCAATTTTATATTGAATTAACAATTTTATTGCATTTAAAAAAAAAGCTGAATGAAACCGAATTTGAACCCTCTATTATGCGGCGGTAAAGAACAATTTATAATACTGTGTAATCAGGCTTTACAGTGCAATGTATTTTGACAAGAGAAATATAACAACGCAGAATTTTCACAATTAAGTCTTACAGAATCAATTCATCGATACTAATTTTGATCACTAACTGTAAATCTAAATAATAAATTTCATGTTCATAGAGTTTTGATGCAGTTCTTTCTTTTTAGGACTTTTGTTTTATAATTTGATGTGTTGAAATGAATTGATTGGCAATTCGTTTGAAAAAATCACAAATGTATCATTTTGACATTTTATTATGGACTAAATTGCCTCGGAGTTCGGTATTTTAGTTGTTTTACTTCTAAAAGAGGGACGAAAGATACCAGAGGGACAGTCAAACTCATAAATCGGAAATAAACTGACAACGCCATGGCTAAAAGTGAAAAAAGACAAACAATAGTACACATGACACAACACAGAAAACTAAAGAATAAGCAACACGAACCCCACAAAAAACTAGGGGTGATCTCAGGTGCTCCGGAAGGGTAAGTAGATCCTGCTCGACACGTGGCACCCGTCGTGTTGCTAACCTTACGTTTGGCACCAATTGGACCTATTTAAAGATAATTAATAATACAAAAACGCAACAATTATAAATAGAAATACAAATATTTACATGTCAATTATAATTTAATAACAAAAAACAAAAGGATGAGAACTTAAGGTGGTCTACATTCTGTCTTCAATATGAGACATTTAAAAGTCATATCTATTCAACAATATTTACAAATTGATATTTACAAATTAATTTAATACATATGTATTCATATTTTGATAATTAAGACATATTATTTTCTTAATGAACATAGCATAGAGAGTATGAAAAATATCAATTGCGTAGCCATATTTCCTCTTTAAATTCATTCTTATAATATATTTCGTTCTGGAGAAAAAACTTAGGACTGCACCATTCGATAGAAATATTATAAAATGATGCATATGACATTAGATGAGAAACACTTCATAGCTAAAAAAGTAATGGTGGAATCATACATCATCATATTTAAAACAGCACATAAGTCATGCATACTCAAACTTTCATAAGAGCTGAGACTGCTATTACACTGTGGTATAGTAGTCTGAGATAAGAGGTAACGATATCATTATGATACCATTACTGATGTAATGCATCTGAACTTTCTAAATTTGTATTTTTATTTATTTTTGAATATGTTTCTATCACATATGAATCAAGACTCCTCAACTTCGGCCAAATATCGACACAGTGTGTATACAGTTGTTTTCCTCTCCTACTTGTTTGCCGGAAAATATCATTCTATCGAACTTCTTAGCACATTAAGCTAAGGCTCTTTTCACAAAAAGGTTACAACTAAAACTGATACATTTGCATGTTATTGTGATATTTCTTTTGGGAAGTTATTAATGAAACGTATAATTTTACACAATGACAACACCAATGACGGTTTATATCAGGATGTGCAGTAGTATGTTTGAAGAGCTAGTTTAAATATTTCATTAAACGGAAATAAATCATACAATACAATAGTTGTATTAACCATCCTATCAGAGGCATTGCATTGGTTAACTTACTATATACATATCAAAGTCAAACTAAAACTAACATCCATCGTTTCTTGTTATTGTCATTCCGTATACCTGAACATTTAATCCAACGAGTAAAGGGCCCTTGGATGTAAATATTAATAAAAAAAAAGATACGTGCGGGTACATCAAATATTAACAATAATTGTATATACAGTAACATCATGAAAAGAGGAAAAATAACTGAAAAAATAAAGCGCATCACAAATGCGCTTATTTTGGAATTAAAAGTGATACGTTTTCTTGCAGCTTTTGATTTCATTAGCGTGCATTCATTTTACATGTAACATCAATTTTCGATTGTACTCTTCGTCAGCAATATCTTGTAGAATTAATAAATGGTCCCTTTCATAGAGACATGATATAACAAAGCACGGCAGTACATAAAAACAATTCATTTGATTTATCAACTTCACAAATTAGAAAATAGTGGCATACATTGGGTTAATCCCCTTTGCACAATATAAACACGACGGAGACGAAATTCGTTCCACTTTTTTCTGATGTAAAAATGCAGTCTTTTATCGCATTATATTTGATGTGAACTCTTCATCTTAAAAACTTAAAATGTGTTCAAAATTTGGGTTATATCCTTTGCACAACATAAACACAACATGGACCAACACTTCACTCTTCTCTGTCTGACGTGAAGATGCAGTCTTTCATCCCACTATATTGAATTTCAACTCTTCATCTTATACGCTCTGATAAATGTGTTTGTTGACTCAAATTTTAGAATGCTTCCACTTATTTAAATGCACCTGTACACATGAGCACTATGGTAATGTTTGTGCAACTAATTGTTTTCTCAGTTCAAACAGAATGTCAATTCATATTGTACCAGTGGTTCAAAATCTTATATAAACTTAATCGTTTTCACTAGGCATCCTCTAAGACTCTAATTGTGCTCAGGGAATGTTTATACTTTTTGACATTCGATATCTTATTAAATCAATTGATAAAACAAAGCACGACAGTACATAACAACAAATCATTTAATTTATCAACAAATATAGTTGTGTTCACAAAATAGGAAATTGTGGCATACTTTGGGCTAATTTCCTTACCACAACATAAACTCAACTTAAAAATTGTTTTTTCCCTCCACATTCATAAAGACTCTAACTATGCTATGGGAATGTTTTCCAATCTCTGATGCTTTCTAATGAACCAAACATCTCTTCGCTATTGGGAAAACTTCCTGCAACAATAACATTTCTATTAGTCGAAAAAACACAAGACAAAGCTGCCAAGTAATAAATATTGTTAACACATTTTATAAACTATCAAATACTTGAAATCAACACTTTGTTTTAATACTATTGCAAAATGAAAGAGTCGTAGATTGTATGTACTCTAAAAGATATTTCGGATATTCTAGTATCCACATCTGATTCACGCCACCTCTAGAAAAGGCAGTTTCACAATTACTTTAGAACCCGGCTTTGATTGCTGATAAAATAGATGTTAACAATTTAGAAAGAGGTTTCGTGGAGCACTTGAAAGATCCAGCTATATACCGTTGTTTGTAAGGATTCTTATGTAGTGTAGGTATAGAATACAGTGATGGAAGATCCAGTTCTTCATATTTGGTTGAAATTCCAAAGGAACATAGAACAGACCTATGATTATCCAGGATTTCCTCTTTGGTAAGTGTCGTGAGGGTATGTTGAGCTTCCAAGTGAATTGTCAATACCCAATTCATTTATCAAGCAGTTTATGTAACGATATTTACACACAAAAACGATATTGTTTGGGGCTTTCTCTGCGGGGACAATGCATATTTGTCATTGATGTAGGACAAGTGTTTTGCATCATTTGGATCTTTAAAAAAGTATGAGTTTACGTCTTGAGATGGTGGCTTGTCTGTATTTTTAACTATAGGCAAACAGTATATGTCTTACGTTTATGCTTTTACATACGGTTATGTATGGAATTTTGCGGAGAGAGAATCCGTTGACTTAGATAAAATATTTATACATAAATGTTCATCCATTCTTTTCATTTGAATAATATAACGATATCATCCATACTTACCATATTCATGAAAGAAACCTTGTATTGTTTCTTCGATAAGACATCTATGATATCCAGCACCCAGAGCGTCTACAACTATACAAGTTTCCATCTTTGTTGGCCTATTGAGACCTAAATGAAGAGTGTATTTAACTTAACCATTATGGTTGATATACATGTATTAAAATTGAAATTTTTGTAGATGCTTGAACAAAGTCGTCGATAATCACTTTACCAAACCCGTTTGGTGTAGATTCTAATGGATCTTAATATCGTTTATGTTATTTGTTATAATACACAGTTTAGACTATACTTATTTTAATAGTAAACAGAAGCTTCAGTTTAGAAATTGTTGTTCAAATATTTTGGCCTCGAGCATAACCGACGGAACATATATTGTCGCAATGCGCATCTCGGGTGAGGATACTAAATGATACCGTTATTGTTATTAATATAACTTCACCATTATATCGCTAGGATTTTCTTATCCCAGGCATAGATTACCTTAGCCGTATTTGGCACAATTTTTTTGAATTTTGGATCCTCAATGCTCTTCAACTTTGTACTTGTTTGGCTTTATAAATATTTTGATATGAGCGTCACTGATGAGTCTTGTGTAGACGAAACGCGCGTCTGGCGTACTAAATTATAATCCTAGTACCTTTGATAGCTATTTAGACATTTCTACTGTATAGTAAGCTATATAACATCGATCGCAATAATGTTTTTAGGTTTAAACTTAATAATAAAAAAAGTATTTGGCACCACTAACAGTACTTAAAATTCATTCCATATTTTGGAATTTTGGACCATATTTTATAAATGTTCTGCCATCAATTAATAACAATTTAAACAATTCCTCATCATGATATGTTTTAGAACTCTCACAGAATACCGTTAGGAAAGTCACAAAGCGTATAATTGTGCTAAAATATGTTAAGGATGAAATAACAATTAAGAGCTATTTCAAGGTTGTGTCGGTCATTAAGACTATTTCTTATGCCTACCTTTAAGATGTCTTTTGAGAATTTTAGTGTCCTATAAAAAACACGAATCAAAATCAATAACATATCAATAAAATCAGTTTTTCATAAACACAAATTATAACATAAAACATAGAAATAATGGGTACAATTTTTATTAAAAGTAAAAATTGAAAAGTTGTTCAACGACACTTTAAGCACTGATGTTTTATTTCGTGGCGGTAAGTTATAAATGGTTGAGGAATCCGGAAAATCCGTTAAGTAGTGACCCACGGTAAAAAATCTGACGATCCTTGTCATTTAAGATTGGAGTTCGCACGCATCTACCCCGTACGATATTGGAACTCACAAGTCGAGTCAGTGTTGACAGGCTAGAGATACAGTAGTAAGACCACAAGGCCACACAAGACCGTTGTGTAAAAAGGTATAAGTAAAGGAAACGACAAACATTACATTGTAAATACTTTGTTGCTCAACAATTATATCTTATTTGTTTCCTCCTTGTTTTTGTGCTAGTAACTCAATTGTTGTATCCTTTCTTTTTTTTCTTTTTGATTCGTATTGTTTATATTTCGTCGATTGTCTCTAAGTACAGCATGAATTTTTTTCCAGTTACAAATACTATACTACTGTAGTTGTAGCTTCACGGTCTTCAAAAACAAGAACTTACCTACACTCTTTTGGAAAACACAAGACATTCCATGTTCAATCATTAAGATTGTTCATAGATTTTTTATACCCGAATTCCCAATTTACATAGAATTATCCAATATGATGCATTATTTTCAAATATTTCTTCTGTTTAGGAAAGCATTTTTCATATTGCCATATGAACAGGAGATTTGGATAGTTTCACCCCCCTTTTTTGTCTTAAAAAATTCCTGTACCACGTCAGAAATATGGCATACTTATTTCTTATCTATAATTCTTTTCTATTTATGTAGGCGTTTTCTTTTGTTGTAGTTCAGTAGGTGATGTGTTGCACTCGGTTTTAGCTGTTAATTCTTAACTGAAATATGACTACATGTATATTGAGCAGCAGCATACTACTGTTGCCTTTATACATACACTAATTCATCTTATATAAAAACTGAAATTATTATACGTATGTCTCTAAAACAATTTGCTTCTATTGTAAAATACTTAATACTTAAGTTTACCAAAACAACATGACTTAAAAAAACCTAATTTATTTACTTTAAAATGATGTAGGACTTACATGTATCACATCATGAACGAATCCTCCGCCTTTCTTTTGTAACACATGAGGGCAAAAGGGAAACCAACGTGCATGTTCTCTCCAAGGATCCATAGTAAGAACTTCTTTTCTAAGACAACCATCACAATAGAAGCATACTCTGTCTTCCTTTCTCTCTACTAAAACAAGGAAATTGAAAGCATTTAAGAGATATAATGAGACAATGCAAAAAGACAGTTTGTTTGTATTGATTTAATTATGTTCGTTGCTAGTTTGAATGATTTCAGCATTTCTGATATAATTTTTAACAAATACCATTTATTGGTGATTCTTAACACACAAACGTTTGTGAACTTTTGAAAAGATCCATGCAGAACAATTATGATTGTACAGGCTAAGTCAAACCTCGGATGGATATTGTGGCCTCGAGCATCAACGAAGAGACATTTATTGTCGAAATGAGCATGGAAGTAAATTTGCAAACGTACTTACCCATACTAAAAAATCCTGCCTCTGCCTGGATACCATTGTTTATGTCATTTACATCATTTAAATCAAAACTCTGACGACGATGAGCCTCATCCTCAAATTGAGAATGAATTGGACCATTGTTCTCCTCAATTCTTCTTTTCATCTTAAGGATTAACCTTTTCCCAAGTAGCCTTGGTAAACCATGCATATCTCTCTGTGTGTCCTGGGCGGGTAAAAAGATTTTGCTCCTACTACAAGAAGAGCAAGGACACTCGTCACTTGGTGCTCCCATAATAGATGCTACAGACGGGTATATGTTTATGTCTGCCAAGCAAGCTTTTGGCAAATGTTGAGTTTGGCGAGATGATAAAACTCTCCGGGCTTGTTCGCACTGGTTTGATGGTTTTGGTTGAATTAATTGCCTTATCCTGCAACTTTCAGTATGTTCATTTGTCAAGTTTATAACATTCGCACGCTCCATATCTACTGCAGCATCGCAATCATCACATTTAACTACATAATCCTGACCACTATAGCTAAACCCTTTGCGAGCTAGCACAATTGAAGATTGGTGGCCCTTCCAGGTTGAATAAGTAGCAAGCTTGCTAATATTCGCAAATTGATTAGATATACTCATGGCTTCAATAATTTTGAAATTAATCTTTGTTATTTTGCGGATAGCAAGTTTGGACACAGTGACATATATTTACTCCCGAAAGAATACTTTTTTCTTGACTTTCGATTAGTTTCAAAGGAATTTTTTCGATTCACTATCTTATCTGATCATCGATAATACTTTTATCGTTACAAGCATGGAATGATGTTTTGAAGAAAATATATCTGTGATTTCCAGTTGCGTTTACTTTTTTCTGTTGCTCTTTGGAGACCAAGATGCGCTTTAATAACTTGGAGGTCCAGTAATTTTCATGTACTAAAGTAGCAACTCCCATTTCTCTTGCAAAAGGTACGATCAGATTCACCTGCAAATACTATAGAATTAAGGTTTGTTTTCGACAAAGAAATGTACATCTCTCAAAATTGTTTAGCTACAAAAACAACTATGATGAAGTTCAGTGTGTATCCACCAAAAAATTTGAACTCCCACAAAACTTTGAATTGAATGTGGTATAAATTTATTTAAGCTCAATTGAATTATCAGCATATCAATTATATCATAGCTAATTCAATAAAGGTATATACATATACATAGAGAGAAGAACTACAGTGTTCGTAACATACAAGAGTGTTAGTTTAACTGTGTGGGATATATACAAATGATCATACACAGTTACGTAATGTCGGATTGGAAAGGTACACGTTTAACTTTGGACCCTTATTTAAACAAACTTCAAAACTGTGCCCAATTTGGTTATATGCTTAAGCTGTGGTCACATCTTACATCTCACATGTAACGGACATGCAAGATATATGCAACGTACGAGAATCAGAAACGTACCGGACACAACGGATGTCGAACGTACATCTAACGGACGAGTACCGCATAAAACGGACACCGAACGGAAGCATACTAGATAAAACTGATAAACAAGATAAGCGTAAAATTATAGATGGCAATATATTATATAGGAATTCAAATGAGCCTGTGTCGCTAGCCTTGGTCTAAGTGCGTATTCAAAATTGGACATTCTTCAACATTTAATTGCTCATATCAGATTTTCTTTTTTCATAACAGTTTTCAAAATAATAAACCAAAATTTGCATTTTACCATTTGTTCTATTTTTAGCCATGTCAATCATTTTTGTTGGCAGGAGGCGTCAGATGACACATTTATTAAACTAGATACGCAAATGCAGATTGTGGCCAACTTTGGTTAAATTTAGCCCAGTAGTTTAAAAGAAGTTTTTTAGAAAGATAACAGACAACGGAAAATCAACAATAAAGGACAATAACTCCAGTAAGAAGTTTTCGGACGATTTTCCCCAATCCGTCTTTAATGTATACTTTGTCCTGCTGACCAGTTTTGGATATTTAAGTTTCTAAGATATAAGAAAAAAAAACACGCAAGAAGTTGATAAATATCGTCTTCAAAGGGCAATAAATCTAAGCCAAACTAACGATTTAGACCAATAGACCTTTTTTTAGAACTTGTCTTGCTGATCATTTTTGCATTTTTTCCCTATATCATGTATATAATATAGTTTTCAAGAAAGTAGACAAAATGGGGGAGAAGGGGGGGGGGGGGTGGAGGGGTAGGTATCATTTGTTAATTAAGGGGAATAACTTCTATAAGAAGTCGCTTAGCAGTTTTGACGTATATGAACCATTAGTAGATCTCAACAATCTGAACATTTTTGCCCTGTCAGATTTTCTTTTTTTATTATACTGTTTTCAAAATATTTGACAAAACTTGCAAATCACCCCTATGTTCTATTTTTATATGGCGGCCATCTTGGATAATGGATCGGCTACAAAGTAACAACACTTAATCAACATCCCATAAGGAACATTCATGCCATATTTGGTTTCATTCCATTCAGTGGTTCTCTAGAAGAAGTCATTTGTATGCATTTACCATAGGGTCCTATGTTGAACTAAGTCCCTCGAAGGCGGCCATCTTGGATGATGGATCGGATACAAAGTAACAACACTTGGTCAGCACCCCATAAGGAAAATTCATGCCATGTTTGGTTTCATTCCATTCAGTGGTTCTCTAGAAGAAGCCATTCGTATGCATTTCCAATAGGGTCCTATGTAAAATTAAGTCCCCCGCTTACGGCCATCTTGGATGATGGATCGGCTACAAAGTAACACCACTTGGTCAGTACCTCATAAGGAACATTCATGCCATGTTTGGTTTCATTCCATTCAGTGGTTCTCTAGAAGAAGTTCAAAATGTAAAATGTTAACGACGACGACGACGGACGACGGACGACGGACGCCAAGTGACGAGAAAAGCTCACTTGGCCCTTCGGGCCAGGTGAGCTAAAAAAGGACCCAAAAAATCTATATTCTAACTACCCGGATATATTCAGCATATGAACCCCAAGAATTAAAGACTTTGAATTAAGCACCATTGAAATTAGTCAATTAAGAAATAAGCTATTTATACAAAGCTTTTTTTTTGTCTCTTTTCCTAAACCGTTAGGGTCATAAAACCTAAAATCTATCCCATGTTTCCTTTTTTGGTTTAACACTTGTATGACAATCAAATAGCAATCATTGGGCTTATACTCAAGTTTTTGTCTGGAAGTTTTTTTCCCCCTTTTGATGTCTTAATTTCCTAAACAGTCTGGGCCATGTAACAGACCCCCAAAATCATTCCGAACCTTCGATAATTCCTTTTGAGGTAAGGTAGAGATACAGGCCATACTATTTAGACACAAGTTATTGTCCCGAAACAATAATTTTTTTTTTTGTGTTTGGACCCTTTTGACACCTTATTACTAAACAGCTACGAAAATCACCCCCAAACAATCCCGATCTCATCTGTGGCATGAAACCTTGTATCAAAATTGAATAGAGATCCATACTGAAGTTATAGTCTATGAACCAAGTAATTTTCTGTGAACCAGACAAGTGCTTGTTTTTGCCCATCATTACAAAACAGCTACGACAATAACCCTCAAAATCAAATCCAACCGTACTATTGTGGCATGGAACCGTGTGCTTAAATTCCATAGAAATCCATACACTTATACTCAAGTTACAATAAATTGTCTTGAACCAACATGTCTTCGGACGACGACGGTGACATAGCCATAGCATATAATACGAACGAAAGTTCTCCCTCGTAGAATTTTTTTTATATATTTTCCCAATCAAAATTTCTATCATCTCGAGCTACCTAACCTACCCATTTTATTTCTGTTAAAGTGTTTTGACCCTTCAAAATGCATGAAATTCGTCACTCGACGTTAAGACACGAAAACCAATCAATCATTCAAGCAGGGTAACCATATTAAAACCAACGAGTCACACTAGAGATGTTACATTAATCTCAGGCGATTGGGGGACTTTTTTATATATATATTTTTGTTCTGTGTTTACATTTTTTTCAGTAAATATTCATTATGGAGGTTTGCGCGGGTACAAAAATGTCAGCAAAAATTCAAACATTTTTTTTCATTACATTTTATTTATTACACTATCAGAAAAAATAAACCAAATCCTATATTTAATCGTTTATTAAAAGTGGGGATGGCCATCGCATCCGCTCCTATGGCACTAATATATGATAAAACGTTTGAAAAATGATATATTATTTTTGAATCAAGATCTTAATATTAAAATAGAATTTATCACAAATCGAATCTGGGTCGTGAAATGCGTAGACGGAACTTAATTTAGATTGTGACACATACATGACATACAAATATACATATATTCATATATTTAACCTATATGATTAGGAAAATAAAAATAAGTAAATATAAATATATTAATTCATTTATCTAAATATAATAAAAATATAAATAATTAAAGTGTCACAAAAGAAACTTAAATTTAAGAGTTTAAAGAAAACATTTAGACCTCTTCCGGGTTGGTTCTGTACTTGAATAATCATTTAAATAACCATTTTTAAAAGGAGGTACCATCTCAGGATAAAAGGGGTGGGGTGGGGTGGGGTGCTGTTCCTACCATATGTCCTCAGTCCACAAAAGAGGGGATTCCATCCCCCGGCCCCCTTTTCCCCTGGATCCGGCACTAACTGGTCAGAATAACGAGCCGCTAGTTCTATCTGTAGTCAAAATGAGCAGAGCTCTTACATCAACAGCACATATTTCGAAATGAAACGAAATGTACACTATCAGCTGCAACAAGGCATAATACTAGGAAGGGAAAGGGGGGGGGGGGCAAGAACTTTTTCGGGAGTTCGGGATTTCGGTATTGCTCATTTCGGGATTCGGGTGTTGAAGTCATCAAACTTTGCTCAGTGCTCGGAGCACAAAAATCATGCTCTTAACATGAAATCCAGTATTTTGATTGGTTGTTTTTTTTCAGTATGAGTACAAAAAACTGACTCCAAAGTTTAATATTAATGACTTCAAGGCCAGGAACTCCTCTTGCGAATTTCGGGATGTAGGGATTTAAATTTCTATTAATTCGGGACCTCGGGATTTCATGTTTCTAAGGCCGAGATTTCGGGATCATGACCCCCTCCTCCCTCCCCACCCCCACCCCACCACACCCCCACCCATATATACTTATATATCATGCAATAAAATAAACAACAACAGCAAAATAATACTAAAAATGTTCACAGACTTTATACAAGAGTACTGTGTCCCATTATTCATAATGTCTGATTATGTCCCCAAAGCCAAAGGAATGTTCATTGTTTTTTTTTTTTATACAGACTGAGATATAGATAAAAATAGGCCGAAAGTCATTGGATAAAACAAAAAGTGTTAGCAATTATTAACTTGTACATTTATGTAAAAGTGATAATTTGAAAGTCTTACTTTGACTTCAGGATTGAAAATATAACGGTCCGTTTGATCAAAGATGATGCAAGTTTGTTGTTAGACCGAACATAAATAGATGATTATATACCGTTTTATTTATATCAACGATGACGTGACACTCTGTCTCGGTTTTTTTCTTAGATACCCATACCAACTTCCAAAGAGATCCGAAAGAACAGAATTCTCTCGAAGTGTTTGTTTATAACATGTATAAATAGAGTTGGAAATTACCTAATTTATTAATAAGTTCATTTTCAAAAAATGTAGAATTTCAGTGCACTTAGTACATGTAGTATGCAGTTGTGAGTGTTTAAATGAATAGTTGTAGGAAAATTGAGTCCATATATCAATTATAAAAACGATTTGTAATTAAAAAATCATTAAGTCAGATTTTGTTTTCTTAACAAGCACTTAATTGGCAACAAAAAAAGGTTACATTTATAAAATGATTTTTAAATTGAATACAAATTAGTAACAGCAGATATAAAACTCGGGTTTAGAATTCATATAACAGACAAGGAGCAGTGGCAAATATTTCATGTGTATTTTAAACATAGAGAGGTTATTACCACGGCACCCTTTGCCAAAAAAAACCAAACCCCACCCACCTTCTTTTTCTAAGAGCCTTCGGACTTTGTGTTTTGAATTATAGTTTCACTTTTCCATATTTGGTATTTATTATAATATTGGTAAGCCTAATTCGAGGGTTGAAAATGTAGACCGTAAAAAAAAAGGGGGGTGTTCAACAGGGAATATTTTTATATCATGCCAAGAAATCGCCTCCGTTGAAAGTTTGCAAACATCTCATAGAACAAATTACATGGATGATTAATTATGATCATTTGGTACGTTGGCCGTGTTCTAAGCGATACGTACGTGGTACATGTACATGCAGGTCATGAATTCATTTGTTAAATGAAATGAAATCAACTACTAATGGATGCGGTAGGAGGTCCACCTGAATTTTTAGCGAGGATTTCTTGGCACGTTCTTCTGGTTCTTCTCGTACAACCTTGTCCGCCCTATTTCATCTTTTGACATTCACGTATGTTATTTGGTACGATCGTATATAACAGAAAGACGGTGTGTCACATATCATCACGACCTTCATGTGAGCTTGACCATTGACCTAAATTAAAAAATATGTTTATACATGTATATTATATATTCTCCCCAAAAGCAAATGTTTTTTCTTGCTTAGTATGACAAGAATTTTTCAATTTAGCTAAGGGGTTGTCCCTTAGGGTGATGTTCGACCTCCTTATGTAATAAAAGGTTAAATATTTACCGCACTTATAAACGGACACCCCACTTAAGCAAAGGTTTTCCTTTCGAAAGGGAGAAGGTCAAGGGATGACCTCAGGAAACGTTTTGGGTCCAGGCTATATAGAAGTATATATTAAATTATGTACATTAGTAATAGAGTACACGTTGCATATATCTATAATTGATTTTTTTCATCTCTCCGGCGGCCAGCTTTTCAAAAACTGACCGCCTCGAAAAAGCTGAAACTGATCAAAGTGGCATCAAACACCAAAGATGCCCCTCCTGTTTTTTAACGGTGGATGTTACACACGATCTCTTACCAAAAACGAACTCTGACAGAGATTGTTTGACAAGTTGTAAATATTTTCAGAATAACTTTTATAATATACTAAAAAGTAACTTTTTGTTGGCATGTATACGTGACTATCAAATACTTACGGTATATAATATGATATGAAACTGCGCTTTTGTCATACAATTTTTTAAGTTAAATTTTCAATTAAAGTACCAATATATGAACAGTTGACAAAAATAAAATAAAAAACCAATACTAATTATAAAATAATAGAATAGTATCATTAATGAAGGTAAAACGACTTACTTTCTACGAGACATGTTGTAAAATATGCAATTGAAGTATATTTATATACATATTTTAATACAACATTGACTCATGTGTGTGTTCATTCAGCCTATTATAGTGAGATTAATCAATGGGACTTAATAATTACAATTAACCCCTACAATTCAGTACAGGATTGTTTTAGGGTTGACAATTATTTAGAAGGATGTGAATAAAAATATTATAGAACAGTATCATGTAAAATATACGTATAGGTTAATATATATATTTCATATTAGCCTGTATTACATTTCCTTTCAATATTGACAAATCATATTTAATAATGTATGCAATGCATTCAACAATTTTATATAAGTTATAAAGGGGTATTTACCAATTTAGCTTAAAATGCCATAGAAACATAACTATATATCAGAGTTAGTTGTAGTTAAAATGTTAATTATGTTAAAAAAAAGGGACGAAAGATACCAGAGGAACAGTCAAACTCATAAATCGAAATTAAAAAGTCTTAATATGACTTACGGGGGCATTACAAAATATGTTTTCAAATATTTCCAGAAGACACCAGTTTCCGCATGGATAGTTTAATAGTTAACAATTGTTTTCTACTTCCTGTAATCTTCTAAATTAGACAAGAAGTTTGTTAAGATTTTTTTAATTCTGTAATAAAATTATAAACAGTATTCATTTTTAGTGTCAAGGAGGGATACATGTATCTTTTTCTGAAAAGAATTTCAATGCATAGGCATTGGTTCATTGTTAAAAGGATTTTGTGAACTTTCTTATTTTTTAAATACATGTAAATCATAACACTATAAGAAATCAACTGTTTTTCTATTCTAAACTTACATCTTATTGAGAATTATGCTTTTAGGAAATTTAATACAAATAAGCTTACTACTTTAAGGAAGTACAGAACTTAACGTAAGACACATTTCTTATTTTAAATCTGTTTTCTTATTTCAAGTCTAGTTTCTTATTTTAATACTAAAGGTGTTGACTTATTGACAAGCACATACATTCATTTGTTTCAAAAGCTAGATATAAAGTAAATTAAGGTAGGGGATCGATCTGGTTGATCATAATGCAGCTTGAAACAATAGAAAAAATATAAAGGCAGTTGATGAACTCTTAAGTCATATCAGTACTTCAAAGTGATGAATACATACATGTTTTCGTTTAAAATAGTTTATATTTCATCAAACTATTTTACTTAAATAATCGAATTGTAGTCGAAAGTAATCGATGATTTCATCATGATTTTTGCTGTAATCGATTAAATTACGATTACATGTACATGTAATCGAAAATGTCTTCGATTACAGATTACTGTCGATTACTGGAAAAAATGTAATCAATTACAATCGATTACAATTACAGATTACGATTATCCCATCCCTGCTTCTAATGCCTTTTTTTTTTTTTTTTTTAAATTTTTTAAATATATATTGCACACTGAAATAAACTGAATCTGAAATTGAGAACACATCACAACTTTATAAAAGTCAGGTTTTTCGATTAAAAAAAAACCAATGTCAGTCTAATTGTAATAATATTATCTTGATCAGATTAGTGATGGATAAAAGATGGATAATTGATAGGTTAATTATAATTCAATGATTGATAATATATTGGAAGTGTTTTGCTATAGTGACAATCATTTAAATAAGTTCAATACCATAAGTGCAAGTAACATTATAACACTTATTCTTTATTTACCTTAAACTATACAGTTTAGCGGTATAATATGCATAAATATACAGTTTACAAGTTGTATAGCATTAATATACACATAAATAACAAACGTCAGACATATCAGTTACATATTATACAGTTTGTGAGTTTTAGACAACATATAATAAACATAGGTCTTAAATATTATTCCTGCACTTAAATGAATAGAGTACTAAGTACTTTCCTAAATTACAGAGTTCCTTAGTGTTTTCAACAGAAAACAATTGTACTGATTTATAAGTTGACGGTCTAGTCCAATAATATTTCTTGATAAACTTTTTACGTAGATCATTATAATTTGTACATTGTAA
The DNA here is from genome assembly GCA_037788925.1 of Mytilus galloprovincialis. Classification (NCBI taxonomy): domain Eukaryota; kingdom Metazoa; phylum Mollusca; class Bivalvia; order Mytilida; family Mytilidae; genus Mytilus; species Mytilus galloprovincialis. The sequence continues at coordinate 37,135,795 of CM075340.1, forward strand.
AATAAAATGAAACTCATCCTCTACTACATTTTTATTACACATAATACACATTCTACTATTTCTACTTATTTATTCCATAAAAACGACCAGTTTCAATGCATAGATTATGTGAGGACAGGTGAATTCTCGTTATCCATTTACGAGCTATTACAGGAATACATTTTTGTAAATAAAATTGTAATTCTACATTTGACACAATATAGTTATATAATCTACACTTTGGTGATGTTTCAAGCGTGGAATGCAACTCTTGTTTAGCTTGATCATATATTCGTTGTTTGGTTAATTGTAAAAATGAACTATCCAAACAAAGTACCCATTGGTTGTCCCAATAATAATTCATACAAAGATCATATAAAATTGTTTTAATACAAGTTGCCCAGTTTTTACATTTATTGCTATTTGCTACTAGTTCTTTGTAACAAGACTTTATAATACAATTTTCACTACCGTGAATTTTAGTCCATAATTTGAGCATCCTAAAGTTTCGCTCATATAACAATGGAAATCTTCCTAATTCATAATATACCATTACATTAGAAGTTGACACCTAGTAATGTTTTACAATAGTCCAAATGAACTTTTTCTACATTTGGTGCTCTATGAACACCCCAAACTTCACAACCATACATTAAAATACTACATACATAAGTGTCAAATAAACTTAATAACGCAATATGAGTCTGTCTTCCTCAGAGCTTTTAATAGCTACGATTTGATACCAATTACCTGGCATTTCATGAACACAGAAGAGGATGAAGCTTCATAACTGATTAATATAGTCTTTCTAAGTCGCACTGCATTTATTAATAACTGTCTCACTGACAACATAACACAAACCCTTTTTTTTCCTGTTCGATGAGTGATAGAAACAAGCAAATTATAATTAAAATTTGACATACAATGACATATGAGCAACATTTTACAAAGGAATAAAAGGGAATAACTAGTCTAATCGAAAGCAATGTTTATTTAATGTTTTTAGATTCTAAATCTTAAACAAGTCAAGTTGCAAATAGTTCATGCATATTTGAGATGAAGTGGTTTGAGGTTAGATATTTTAAAAGCAATTTATTAGCTCTACGATTTTGAATAAAAGTTCAGTGATATCGTTATTATGCTTTATCTGTTGAAATCAATGTAAGATATTTTGCACTAACATGTATAGCATTAAGACGGTGTACCGCATATCACCATGACCTTCATGTGAATTTGACCATTGAACTCAAGATCAAAATACAGATTTAAAGGGGGTTCATTTTAATAAACTATGTTTTCAGTTGACATGAGAATTTGTATATTTTTCCTCGTATATGCATTATCCCAAGATCATGCTTTGTGCCATGAAAAGTCAATTAAATATTTGACCTTTGACATTCAAGGTTAAAAAAAAGTTTATATATGATATATCTAACCCCAAAAACCACGTATATTCTTGTTTCCCATGACATGAGGTTGAACTCTCTCTTTACATGAGTCACCCGATTTCAGATCTTCATTCCGCGTACAAGTAGTTACGTTTTTTTTTTACATTAGTACATGATAACCGCGCAGACAAACGGACACCTCACTTCAGTAAGGGTTTTCCTGTTGGAAGGGAAAAGGTCAAGGGAAAATCTCAGGAAACTGCGCTGCGCTGTCGAACTTGAAGTATATGTTATGTACATTTATAATAAAATAGTGTACGTGTGCATATATTACTGATTTGTTTTTCTGTAAAAATTTCGATTTTTATCCCCGGCTTTCTTGAAAACTGACACGTTTAAAGTACTGAACGTGGTATTACACACCAAATAATCAATTAATCAAATAATTGATTTGTAAAAGTCTCGTGCTTTTTCCCCATTTTTACAAGCATGAAAAAGGTATGGGATTCATTAGCGGTAGCAACGATTTGTCATAGACAAAGAGTTTTTGTCATTTTAAACTGTCTATCCCTTTTTATTTTCCGAAAAAATGATCTCGGAAAATAAAAGCAATTGTACGGTTTGGATCATTCTATTCTTGCATATATATCAGGGATAAATAAAAACAATAATTGTCCACTCAATACGGTTAAAGAAGCTATTGTTTTTTTTTGCCTGTTTTAAAAGGTTATTATGCCTAAATGATCTTTTACCAAAAAAAAAAAAAAAATCAAAATAAATCGTAATACGTGCTTCACGTATATATATAACTTGTTATTTGGATGGAGAGTTGTCTCATTGGCACTCACACCACATCTTCCTATATCTTTTCACAATATATTCACATAATAGTAACTTTCTGCCTACTCTTTATGTGTGACTATCATATGATGGGATACGAAACTGCGATTTTTTTCCTACAAATTTGAAGTTAAATTATCAATTAAAAACAATATATCAGCATTTTCCAAATATGAATAAAACCAACAAAATACTAATTATAAAAGGATAAAATAGTATAATTAAAATAAAGATAAGTTTACTTACTTACTACGTGACATGTTGGTATGATTTGAAATACAAGTATCTGCATATATATATTTATATTGATATTGTAACACAACATTGACTCATGTGTGTGTTCATTCAACCTATGATAACATAAAGGTTGGATCTTAAAATGCATCAATATTTAACTATTACTACAATTCGCCACTACGCTGTAGCACAAGAATGTTTGAGACTAATTGGTTCTAAGAAGGATATGATACATGTATTACAGTATTATAAAAAAAGCTATATATAAGGTTTATAAATAGATTTTATATCAGCCAGTGTACATTTCTTGTTCAATATTGACACATTATAAAAGGAAGGTATGCACACAATGCATTCAACAATTTTATAATAGTTATAAAGGGGCAAATATAACTTAAAACACGATATGCAAAAAAAAATAAAATAAAAAAAATACGTATATGATTTTATTTTAATCAAATGCAACGTAAGTTTATCATGTTTATAAAGCATCATATTTAATCCTAATACAGCATGAGGGAACATTATTAACAAGGTGTCGTTATACGCCAGTTTCCGCATTTTAAATGTCATAATTCACTATTTCTAAAAAAATATTATGTTCTAACGTCTTTTCTGGTGTTGCACACTCAAACAAAACAGTAGTTCAAGAAATGAACTGAATCTAAAATGGTCGAGACCTTTGACCCCAGTAAACCTTTGGGGTCTAAGCTGTCGCAATTGAAGTATATTTTATGTACATTTATAATAGAGTACTAGTTGCATATATAACTGATTTACTTCTCTGTAAAATTCGATTATTCTCTCCGGACACGTCTAAAAAATTGACCACCTCGAACACGTTAAAAGTGTACTGAACGTGGCATTACTTGCCAACTTATCAATCAATCAACGTAATTGACTTGTCAGATTTTGTGTTTTTCTCCATTTCTACAAGCATAAAAAAGGTGTGGGATTCATAAGCATTAGCAACAATTTGTCATAGACAAAGAGTTTCTGTCATTTTAGACTGTCTAACCCTTTTTTTTTATTATTCCGTTAAATTTACAATTTTACGTTCTGGGTCATTCTGTTCTTGCATAGATATCAGTAAAGTGTCCACGCAATACGTTTTAAGGTGTTTTTATGTTTTTTTTTGGTTTAAAAAGGTAAATCTGCTATAATTAAGAAACTCTTACGAAAAAACAGAACTCGTTATACATATTTCACAATATCTATATATATACTACATAGTAAATTTTTGCCTTCTTTTGTTTGAAATGATGATATGAAAGTGCGCTTTGGTTATACAAATTCGAAGTTAAATTATCAACTAAAGAAAGAATATATCAACATTTGAAAAACCCCAAACAATACTAATCATGAAATAGTAAAATGAGCACCATTAAACAAGATAAAATGACTTACTCACTACGAGGAGACATGTTGGAAAGATATGAAATACAAGTACATGTATCTAAAATATATGGGATCTTAAAATGCATCAATGCGAACCAATAACTGCACATAACCCCTATACTTTACTTGTGTAGTACTAAAATGTTTAAGATTTAACTTAGTTCTAAGAAGGAAATGATGTGATACATATACTACGGTACTATAAATCAAGAGGCTCTAAAGAGCCTTGTTGCTCACCTGTATTTACTGATGCTTTGGAAAGCATGTAAAATAAGGTTAAAATCATAATTTGTAGTATAAGATATCATCAGATACTATTATAATAATATCTAAAATAATAGCAAAAAACTGCAAAATTTCCATACAATTACTAACTGAGGGACAACAACCCAACAACTGGTTGTCGGATTTGTCTGAAAATTTCAAGGCAGATATATCTTAATCTGATGAACAGATAGTCACCAGTCAGATTTGTTCCAAATGCTTCAGTTTCAGAGATATAAACCAAAAACTGCATTTTACCCTATGTACCATTTTTAACCATGTCTGCCATCTTGGTTCGCGAGCAGGGTCATCGGACACATTTGTTAAACTAGATACCCTAATGATGATTGTGGCCAAGTTTGGTTAAATTTGGCCAGTAGTTTCAGAGGAGAAGTGTTTTGTAACAGTTAACGACGACGGACGACGACGACGATGCCGCCGGACGACGCCGGACGTCGGACGCAAAGTGATGAGAAAAGCTCATTTTGGCCCTTCGGGCCAGGTGAACCAAAAAGCTATACGTAGATTTATAAGATTTATAAATAGATATCATATCAGTCAAACTAAAATTTGACTCTATTTTCCTATCCATTATTCTCTATTCTCTACATTTGTGTACCAATTATTTTCCACTAGGCTGTACAAGAAAAACGTATTTTACTACTCTACAGTTTGTATCACAGAAAATACTGAATTCCAAAAAAAATTCCAAAGCATAAAGTTCCTAATCTAATGGAAAAATTAAAAGCTCAAACAGATCAAACGAATGGATGACACATGTCATATTCCTGACTTGGTACAGGCATTTTGTTTTGGCATTACAAATGGTGGATTGAACCGGGTTTTATAGCTAGCATAATATATATCGGGCTTGTTTGACAGTTGCATAAAAATTCATTATATTGACAATATTGTGTACACAAAACAAACAGAAACAATAGGTAACACTCTCAAAATAGAAGTACAACTGTTAACATTGTGTTATTGTGTTACAATCTTAATCACAATAAAAACAAAGTAACACAAAAGGCAAATAGACAAAGCACATAATCAAAAATGAAAGACAAGAATATAAAATGTACCACAGTACAATAACACCATTACGAACCTCGTCAAATGACCCCCCCCTTCCCCCCTAAAAAAAAAAGACTTAACAGTAAAAGTGATATTCAAAAGGACAATTAAAAGAAAAATATAACACGTCATGAAGATGATAAACAATGTCAATACCCATAATCAATACTTTAAGTCCATCTTGTATGTGATTTTAGTAGTACAATAGAACAGTTTTTAATTGGTTGTTTTCGTGAATCCGTAGATCGAGCATACGAAATTCCCACTCAAGGAAAGCATGAGACCAAGAAAATACTGAGTCTGTTTTCTCGTGCTTGACAAGTTTTAAGCGGTTATTGTAAGCAGTATTTATGTTACGACTAATAAAATAACTCAATGTGAAACGTCGATGATATCTTTCACTTTAATTAGCTCTTTAAGTGCATATATGAAGTGATAGTATTAGATGTAACCTAATTGTAATAGCGCATGTCTTTATGCCAATTATGTATACGATAACATATAGTTATAAGTTTAATGTAACAACATTATCGTGTTTTTCCAAACGTTTGATTATATAACAAAAGGAATTATAAATACCTCATGAAAGCTCAAAATTGTATCTTTGATAGATTTTAGCCTAGTTTTCAATTGTTAATAATTCAAAAGTATACGAATCATAAACTTTTGTCAATCAAATCAGAAAATAATTGCTGTCCTTAAAAAAAAAATAGATTAAAAATTTACATACAGTTTCCATTCTCAATTTTAGTTTGAAATGGTTACTTTGATTTTGACCTAAGAAACAATGACCTTTCAATCATTTTATTTTATATTCTCATCAAACGTGATGATATGTTGCAGATAACCTGCAATTCTACATGTATGATTTGATTTGATAAACGGGAATCTATTTTTTTCATATAACACAAATGTATTTTATTTATAAGGACCATTACCTCAGACATAATGACCTGAAAGTTGACAGAGATCAGGGTCTCATATCTGTCAGAAAATCCGAATAATGTTGCAATCATATATGATGTATTATTTGATACAGCATCACGGAACCACCATGTGTTCCAAATTTTTGTATTTTTTTTTGATATCTTTGATATTGACCTTGGGGTTGATCATCTCATTTCATTTAATCCTGCATTCAGTCAGCTATTGTAAAAATAAAAGATAATACACAAATAAAAATTTATTAATTGTACGCTTGTTCAAAATAAACGCAACAATAGTATACCGATGTTTAAAACTCATAAAATCGATAGAAAAAAACAAATCCAGGTCACAAACCAAAACCGAGGGAAACGCATTTTAAAATATAAGAGGAGAAAGACGACACAACATTAAAATGTAACACACACAGAAACGAACTAAGCATTAAACAAAATCCGATGAGAATAAAACATCACATCAGAACTAAATACATGAATTTGGTATAGAAAAGTACCGTGACACGTCTTATAATAATGTGAATTCACACTCAAATATATATAAAAGGAAACAAACGACTATTTCATTTATTGTGTCTGTTTAGTTAACGCGTCATTGTAAATATAACGGAATGTGATGAGACTGTCATCAAAGTGAGAGGGTAAGCGCTATGAAACCAGGTTTAATCCACCATTTTTCTACTTTTGATAATGCCTGTACCAAGTCAGGAATATGACAGTTCTTGTCCATTCGTTTTTGATGCGTTTTACTTTTTTATTTTGCCATGTGATTATGAACTTTCCGAATTGTTTTTCCTCTAAGTTCAGTATTTTTGTGATTTTACTTTTTGATAACCTTTAATACCCTAGTCCCACTAGGCCACGATCGCACTACGATCTGTGAAAAAAATGCAAATATTGATGATCGTGGTACGATCGTGTAGGTCGCAGTAAGGTCGTACCACGGTCGTGGTGAGGTCTTCAAGATCGTGAAGAACGTGGACAACTTTGAACATGTTCAAAACAATCGTGGTGCGGTCGTGGCGAAATCAGGTCGTAGTAGAAGCGTAGTGAGAGCGCACTAAGATCGTAGTAAGATCGCAAAGGTCGCCGTACAATCGTAGCGAAAGCGTGATTCTATTCGGAGAGACAGCGCTACGATCTCACAGCGACGTTATGACGACCTTACTACGACCATCACGTTCTCACCGCGACCCAACTACGCTTCCACTACGACTATACCACGTTTACACCACGCTGTTCAAGACCATAGTACGATTCTAGCACGCCCTTGCCGTCCTCATCACGCTCTTCTTACGACCTTACTACGTTCACACTACGACCATCATTTCTATTGTCATTTTCACATAAAATATATAAAAAAAAACTCCCTAGATTTTGTTTGTCTGAATGTATTTATCCATTTGCTCTAACGGCTCAACCATGCTTCTCGTTTTTATATAGATTAGACCGTTGGTTTTTCCCGTTTAAATGGTTTAACATTAGTATTTTTTGGAGCCCTTTATAAGGCCGTACCTTGGCCTATAATGTTTTACTTTTATAGATTATTACGTTGATGGAGAGTTGTCTCATTGACACTCATACCACATCTTTCTATATATATATTGACACATATGTGTCATCTCTGCTATCGTTCACTAAAATATCGTCATTTGAGCTTTATGGACCAGCAATAGGTTGTAATTTAGGTTTGATTGGTCATCTCTTGATGACAAGTATTATACTACTTATGTGTATAGTATCAGTTTAATTGGAGTCTGGAGCTGGCATGTCAGTTAACTGCTAGTAGTCTGTTGTTATTTATGTATTATTGTCATTTTGTTTAATATTTTCTTTAGTCACATCTTCTGACATCTGACTCGGACTTCTCTTGAACTGAATTTTAATGTGCGTATTGTCATTGATTGGCTAGAGGTATAGGGGAGGGTTGAGATCTCACAAACATGTTTAACCCCACTAATGTTGCGCCTGTCCCAAGTCAGGAGTCTTGTACTATTTTTAATTTTAGTTTCTTGGAGTTTAGTATGGCGTTCATACTTTGCTCCCTCTGCCTCTACATCAACCCCTACCACCACGCCCACGTGTTCTAGTAGATTTTGGTGGCATGACTGTATTGTTTCCGAGAAATCTCCGTTTTAATCAGAAATAGAAGGAATGGAACTATATTGATATGAAACACGATATTGACGGTATTGCTGATAACGTAGTAAGATCGCGGTATGAACGTAGTATAATCGTGGTAAGAACGTGCTATAATCGCAGTAAGATCGTGTTGCAATCGGATAACTCGTGGTATGGTCGTAGTGAGAGCGTGGAGAGCGTAGAAAGATCTTTATAAGCGTAGTGAGGTCGCAGAATAAGCGCGATGAGAACGTGGTTTAATCGTAGCGGGATCGTTGTAGAAGCGTAATTAGGACGTAGTAGCATCGTGAAAGCAACGAAAATTAACATTTTCATGCCGTTCATACCGCGACCTCACCACGATCTAAATTTATTTTAGATCGCGGTGAGCGTGGTGCGATCGTGGTCTAGTGGGACTGGGGCTTTAGATGCTATATTGTATTTTGTGGTTTGTTCCAAATGCTTTCAGATTATTAGGCATCTGAAAGTTTAAGTCAATTACAATTACTCACCAAGATGCACTAAACTATCAGCCTGTTATCTAAGATTAGTTTGCAAATAATTCAAATGCTGCTTACGTAAACCTAGATACTACCTGCATTTTCAGTTCGCAATCAAACATCAATATATCTATATTGATCGAATACATCTTTATAAATACCTTGTTTTCCACAAACACATTCTCACAACTTTATACTTGTTTGGATTACTGACTATTTTGATTGAACGTCACTGATTTGTCTTATGTAGACGAAACGCGCGTCTGGCGTATGAAATTATAAGCCTGGTTTCTTTGATTACTGTTTCCACAAATATTGACACTTAATTATTTAATAAAATGATTTTCGCAGCTAATATTGTGATATCTAACTCAGCTTGTTTTGCAGGGAAAACTTAAACATGTTTGTTGTTTTTAGGCATATGCATCTTCAGTTGGTATTTTGTATGTGTTAGCTTTGGCAATTCATTGTAAAATAATAATTCCTTGTTATCAAAATGTTGTGTTTCTGCTTACTTTAACATCAATTTTTAACAAATTTACACTCATTTTATAATGTTTTTACCACTAAAAATGATTTTCGACTTCAACAAAGATGTTGAATTGATATAACAGTAAATACATGTTTTTGTTATCAAAATTGGATTTTTACCATATTATTGGTAGTCTTCTAAGCTATTGTATGCGGACCGATAATATATGCAGAAATAGTTTAGATTTTTTAAAATAACGAATGAAATCGCTGGAACCTAAGTTAACAGAATACAGCATTGATTTTTATAGCTAAAGCGACTTTTTTGTTAGACATTTTGAAAAAAACCAACTGAACGCACAAAGTCAATGATCAATATGGATATCGGCCGAACCTTTATAATTCTATTTAGCTTATCTGTTGCTGGGAAGTTTTCAAGTTCGATTGGATCAGAATTCGAATCTTTAAATACTTGTTCCAAATTTCATTTTGAGGAAAAAGTACTTGAAAAACTTGTGCGGTTGGATCTTAAAATGCAGTTACTTGAGGAGAAGGTGATGGCATGGGACAATTCAATAACTTCAAAGTTGGATAAAATGGATAATTTTAAGAAGGAAACTGAAACATTCGTTCAATTGGTACAAGATTCTCAGATACGGGATCAAATGCGATTTAACAACTCATACCAGGAAGCCATTAAACAGTTTAAAGCCAAGGTTAACAATGAAACGTCATCTTATGGAGACAAGATGAATACCTTGTTGGAATCTTTGTCTTCGAAAATACAAATGTTCAGTGAAGCTGAAAAGAAAAGGGAAAGAGTTATAGAATTAATGCAGTTTACTCTACATCAAGAACAGAAACGATTCAATACCTCATTTGAAGAAGTTGTGGAAATGATTAAAGTGAACTCCAATAAGACGTTACATGAGTTAATATCAAAACACCAAACAGGTAGGACTCATTAACGAATGTATATATTATTAAGTTTTGTTTTCTTTGTTGCTTTCCAAGTAGTTCCAATGTAAGGAATAACTTTATGTCTTTATATTTTCTATATGTTTTGGATTATATCTACTTAATTAGAAAACCATATATTTGTCGGGCATGAAATTCAAATCACAAAGAAATTGCAAACTGACTTTTATCTAAGGAAACAAATGAAAATATATATAATTTCACAATTGTACGTTCCTACATAAAGAAGCCGCAATTACTTTATAAATCGTCTTTATTATGTCTAGATTTATTTTTAGTTCTAAGATCTGCTTTAAAGGATACATAAATTATTCTAAATACTAAGGAGGTTCTTATCCCAAGCAGAAAACCCTAGCCGTATTTGGTACAACTTTTTTGAACTTTTACTCAATGCTGTTCAAATTTGTACTTGTTTTGGCTTTCGAACATTTGTATCTGGGCGTCACTAGTAAGTCTTGTGTGGACGAAACGCCCTTCTGACGTATGCAATTTTAAACCTGGTGCCTTTTGTTAGCTATTATTCGTGTGTTTCTTTGTCCAATATATTCTCTTATTTATTTGTTTTGTAGTCCTCTAATGTTGTGTTGTCATTTTAATGTTATATTTAACATTGCCATTAAAGCGAGAGGTTTGGCATGCCACAAAACAAGGTTCAATCCACCATTTTTTTCTTTAAAAAATGTCCTGTACCAAGTCAGGAATATGGCCAGTGTTATATTATAGTTCGTTTCTGTCTGTGTTTCATTTTAACGTTGTGTTTCTTTTGTGTCGTTTGTTTCCTCTTATATTTGAGTGTGAATTCACATTATTATAAGACGTGTCACGGTACTTTTCCATCCTTAATTCATGTATAAGTTTTGATGTTATATTTGTTATGCTCATCGGATTTTGTCTTATGCTAAGTTAGTGTCTGTGTGTGTTACATTTTAATGTTGTGTCGTCGTTCTTCTCTTATATTCAATGCGTTTCTCTAAGTTTTAGTTTGTAACCCGGACTTGTTTTTTCTATCGATTTTATGAGTTTTGAACAGCGGTATACTACTTTTGCCTTTATTTATAGAGGGAAATGTAGAGTTGAATTATGAATGCTTCATCATTGTTTGTTATACAATGTCGAGATTTGAAAGTTGACGAAACCTGACGACATATTCATTAAAAGCTCTAAACAATTAAGGTTCAAGATTTTTTCAACATGCAAAGATAGAATTGTACTTTATAGAATTATTTTTATAAAGGGTATTCGTTCAAAGCATCGTGACTTTATATAACTCATCTGAAAAGGACTTAAACACACAAGACCAATATGTTAATATTCCCAAGCTAAGAACAGAAGAACTTTTCTGGAATCACCTTTATCAGGAACACAATATATTAATTTATATGTGATTGACAATTTTCCAAACTGGTGCGTTTAGTAATTGTTTATACAATCATGTAATTCTATTGAATCATTGAATATGACAAAACTATGTCAGAACCTTAAATTTTGTGACACATAAGAATCTTTTGGTACCATATTTGTGAACACATATCATATTTCAAATTTACTATTTACAGACAAAGAGTAACACTTGTATGTGGTTATTATAAGAATCTTGCAACGATTTTGATATTTTGGAACGCCTCGCCTAATTAAAATGCATAAATGCAGAACAACGTATAAAGTTACATTTGCTTTTTCATAGACTCTTTGCTAATATCATTCTACCTGTAAGACATTCAGATTACAATATTTTGGATACTAGTGTTTTGTTTCCATAGTCCTTATTTTTCAAATTTAACAAAACTCATCAAATGAGCAGTAAATGTACAAACAATGACTTCTGCTATATAGTGTTCATATTGAAGACAAGCGTGTTTTTGGAAGTCGTTATTTTGCCTGTCTTCCCATCTGTGTACCGTCGTTTGGTTACTAAAGTACGTTTACTTCGTCCTTTCCAATTTTTACACAACGAATTCTTTCATGACCTTTCGACTGTAAACCATAGTCAAAACAATACTTTTTTCAATAAATCGCACTTTTAGTCGAGTATATCTAACCAAATATAACATCGTAACATAATGCTAGGTTTTGTAACTTTTTTACAGCACTCTGAAATTTTAATTGTCAGAAAATTTGAAGTGTTTAATGACTCATGACTTCTTTTGATCGTACAGCTTGTCACATGTTAAGATTACTAAACATCTATGACTTTCAATATTTTGGTATGAGGGTTCCTGATGAAAATACACAAAGGAAGTCAAATCCAATGAAATATGTTTTAAAGTGTTATTTGCACAACTGAGGCGACTAAAAAAAATATCATCATATTTTGAAAATACAAGTTTTATAGTCTTGTTTGTTCTGTTGGTCCTTATTGTAAATATCAGCTTCTAAACGGTTCTTTTTAAGATTTAAGATGTTTAAATATTCAATTGTTTCGGTGATCACTGACTTGTTATTAATTGCAAAATTGCGCATCTGGATCATTATAATATTTTACGTCGAATGTTATAATAGAGACAATATATCTTTCAATTTTAATGATTTGCAATTTTTGGGGTTACACAGGCAAATTTAATTTACATCAATTTCATGTGAATTTAAATTCATGTGAATCTCACATGACATTCACATCAATTTCCCCTCAAACGAGCTTATACGTGAAACTAACGTGAAATCAGTTTTTTTTTTAAAGTTTTACACGAATCCCATGCGAAACTCTTGTGAATTTCACGTGATATTCACATACATTTTGTTCACGTGAATTTCACATAAATTTTTAAAGTAAAGTAATTCAAACAACATCTAAATTTTCAAATGTAATTAAAATAATGAAAAATACCAAATAGTTTTTTGAGAAGTTCACGCGAGAATTATGTGAATCTTAATTTAATGAACAGTTTCACGTGAGTTTCATGTAGGAGGCGATGACATTTTTTACGTGAATTTTATTTGAGATTCATGTGAAATTCATGTAAGCAAATTTTGCCTGTGAATCCATAATTAAAAGTAAATATTCTTTATGTCTCACCCTATCTATAGGTGATTTCCAAAATTCGCTTGCAATTTGTTAATAGTCCAAGAAATCAAAACAGCGAGAGATATGTCTTATTTCATAAAATTATAAAAGACGGTGTACAATGAAAGATTGTCAAATTGTAAGCATAAAATGAGTGAAATAATAAACATTTAACTCATAGAAATCAAGAAATATAAAAAATAAACAAAAACAATTGCAACACTTTTCAACTACTAAGTTCCTAAGATAGTGTACAACCATTAACAAATATCGTGACCTATTAAAGTAATTCATATAAAAAAGTCGAGAATCAGTTAAAAAAGCATTTGATTATATATGAATAATGCATTTTTTCAGATTTTTATGAATTGGTAAAGAAACGAGAGACAGTTGCGTTTTCAGCATACCGTACGAGCCATCAAGATTTATCGAAAGAAACAAAGATCTTATTTAATCAAGTCTGGACCAATGTAGGGAATGGATATAATCCAAGCACTGGGATATTTACAGCTCCAAATGCATGTCTTTATCATATTACGGCGGTGGTTATGTCAGCACATGGTGAAGATTTATATCTGAGACTTTATCACAATGGGTTGGCGATGTCAGGAAGTTATAACGATGGTGACGGTTATAAGACCGGAACATTTGATCTTGTCTTAAATCTACAGAAAGGAGATAAAGTATACATTGCATCACAACGCATTGATAAATTATACAGTGACGGTAATACATACGTTACATTTTCTGGCCATAGTGTTTGGTAATCAGACAACATTAATGGAATGCACTTTTTGTTCTTGTTTCAACTTTGTTATTCAGCATTATATAGTTATTTAAATTTTGGAAGGGTTTTACCCGTTTCTTTTTATCGTTTCTGTACAAACAAGTTTGATGTTAACGTGAGGATCAGATATATTCATCAAAATTCTGTAAACCGAAAATATAAGTTTAATAATATGACTTACCTCAACGTATTGTAAAACAGTCCATTTAAACATTTTAATTTAGGTTTAAAAGTTGAAGTATAAAAATTGGTTTTCAATGTCATAATTATAAAGTTTCGATTTCGCGGCTATTATTTTTTTTATTTTGTAGAAAATGATTGAACAATGATTTTGGCATGTAGACCGATTTAAAAAAAAAACAAGTTTTACGCGCTAAAACAATGTAGGTAACATCAGTAACACACATTTTGTAATAGATGTATCGAGCTGTTTTCATGTCATGGTCAAATATATCATTTGATGTTTTAAATCCTGTTTAAATCTTCAACATGTTTAATTGAAATAACTCATTTCAATTTAACACCGATGGTGCAAGACCGTCATGGATAGTCAAGGTTGTTAGAAAAAAACATGGCGTCAGTTGACTTACAGTTTATAATTGATTTGTCTCTACTTTTTACGTCACGGACAGTCATATAGCGTAATTAGTAGAGCCTATTTTGACAAGTTTTGCAATTTTTAATTAAGAATGCAAGAAATTTTAAGCCATAATGCGAATATTTAGGCAAAATTGTGAAATTTTAATACTGATACATATATCTGACAGTTTATGTCTTATAAAAATCTGAAAGTTGAGATTTTTGTTGATTGATTTTGCACACTTCCATTTAGCAATAATTTATATGAAGTTCTACTGTTTTCTATGAAATTTTTGATAACGAGTGCATTATCAACTATGGATTATTTTCATAAAAAGTGCTGTTTAATAGAATATCAACTTGCACACAATTTGCGTGGTCAAAATCTTTACACATTCTTTGTACAAATCAACTTCCATTACAAATTTAAAGAACATATTTCATGTTAAAATAATCCTTATGGTGTTTTATTGTGACTAACTATATAGCCATACGGGTCCTGTTGGGGATACAATCGTGTTAAATGGTCCTTTTCAAAAGACAAAAAGCAACAACAGCAAATTGATATGATTCAAAGTTTCAGAGTCCCCCCGAGGGTATCACCAGCCCAGTAGTCATCACTGTGCTGACATGCATTATCATTGATATAGTTATATTTATAAATTAACTGTTTACAACATTTTGAATTTTTGAAATTCTAAGGCTTTTCTACCTCAGGCATAGGTTACATTAGCTGTATTTTGCAAAACTTTAAGGAATTTTGGTCCGTACTGCTCTCCAACTTCGTACTTTATTTGGCCCTTTTAATTTTTTGGATTCGAGCGGGACTGGTGAGTCTTTTGTAGACGAAACGCGCGTCTGGCGTGTATACAAAATGTAGTCCTGGTATCAATGATGAGTCTATTTACAACCACTGGGTCGATGCCACTGCTGGTGGATATATTTTCCCCCGAGGGTATCACCAGCCCAGTAGTCAGCACTGTGCTGACATGAATTATCATTGATGATTTTTATATTTGTAAATTAACTGTTTACAAAATTTTGAATTTTTGAAATTCTAAGGCTTTCTACCTCAGACATAGATAACCTTAGCTGTATTTGGCAAAATGTTTAGGAATTGTGGTCCGTACTGCTCTTCAACTACGTAATTTATTTGGCCCTTTTAACTTTTGGATTCGAGCGTCACTGATGAGTCTTTTGTAGACGAAACGCGCGTCTGGTGTATATACAAGATTTAGTCCTGGTATCTATGATGAGTTTATTTGCTGGTTATAAGGAGTAATTCAACTAATAACTAGTTATAGTAAGGCTAAAGTCTTTCTTGTAGATATTTAACAGGCACCGTTACGAGCTAGTTGAACATTGTAAAGTATCTGTATCACTAAAATACACACATTTAAGCTCCAAGTGTCGAAGACATTCGCAGCTTCTATTATTCTCGATTTTGAAACCATATTATGTACCTATCACCGACGTTGTATTGAACATAAACAACACGCAGTGTTGTATTTGGATTACTTAATATCACGCTCGGGATTTCGTGGGGTTGATGTTCCTAGTCAAAGGTTTTTATTTCTAGCCATCATTTTGTTGACCTCTCTTTGATTAATGAAAACAATGCAACTACTTTCTTTTTCGAACGGTCCACCTTAAACATCACAGACTTTTTTTAACTTCAATATGGGACACGGACTTCAGACAGCTCATGCATATTTACAAATTAAACTGACATGTCATTTAATCGTCATAATTGGGTTGACTTTAATCAGCCAAACACATACACCACACAAACACGCAACAAGGAATTGCAGAGCCTTCTTATTCTTAACATTTATATATAAAATTAATCAGATCAATATGTACCGTTTCTCTCGACATTCCTTAATAGTATACATACAAAAGTGACTAAATATAGCAAATGATATCATCGGTTTATCAATGATCTAGGGATTGCATAGGTTCTTTGTTTGGTGTGTTTTATCTATATCATGTATACGGAAGCGTTTGTCAATCCGGTGATTCTCATTGGCCAATTAATCATGTTAAATACATTACAAATGCTTTGTGCCCATTTCTTTACTCGGTGGACAGGGTATCCAGGTAATCGATTTTAATATGTGTTTTTAATCAATTATAACATGAATGTAAGGATTCAAATATAACCACTAATTTTTAATGAACTTGTTCATTTTTTTAAACTAGACATCTTCATTTAGGGCAATAAGTTGTTAAATAACCAATTTGAATTGTTTAGAAAAATTACATTTCTTTAAGATAAATTACTATTATCATTGATATGGTTATATATATAAATAAACTGTTTACAAAATTTAGAATTTTTAAAATACTAAGGCTTTTCTACCTCAGGCATAGATTACCTTAGCTGGATTTGTCAAAACTTTTAGGAATTTTGGTCCATACTGGTCTTCAATTTTGTACTTTATTTGGCCTTTTTAACTTTTTTGGATTCGAGCGTCCCTGATGAGTCTTTTTGTAGACGAAACGCGCGTCTGGCGTATATACAAAATTTAGTCCTGCTATCTATGATGAGTTTATTTACAACCACTGGGTCGATGCAACTGCTGGTGGATATTTATTTCCCCGAGGTATCACCAGCCCAGTAGTCAGCACTTTTTGTGCTGACAAGAATTATCATTGATATGGTCAAATTTATAAATTAACTGTTTACAAAATTTTGAGTTTTTGAAATACTAAGTCTTTTCTACCTCAGGCATAGATTATCTTAGCTGGATTTGTCAAATTTTTTAGGAATTTTGGATCTCAATGCTCTTCAACTTTGTACTTTATTTGGCCTTTTTAACTTTTTTGGATTCGAGCGTCACCGATGAGTCTTTTTGTAGACGAAATGCGCGTCTGGCGTATATACAAAATTTAGTCCTAGTATCTATGACATGTATGATGAGTTTAATTAAAATGTATTAACATGGTCTCTCTTTGGAAAATGCTTTAACATGACGCCCAGCTCCCGGTGCTGTGTTGAAGACCCATTGGTGGCATTCGGCTGGTTTTTTTTTGCTCTTTTGACGGGTTATTGTCTCTTTGACACATTCCGCATTTTCATTCTCAATTTAAATGATATAAAAAATTATAAAATGCATGGACTTATATACTCAAGAGCAAAGTATTTCATGTCAGCGCAATAATTACTGGCCTTATTTATATAATTTTACTTTTCCTTGAGCATGACAATACATAAAGGCAACAGTAGCGTTACAAACGTTTATTACTAACTTTTATCAAATGTGTTGTGTTATGAGAAATGCACGAATAACCAGTTGTAAATCAACGTAAGGGTAACAATTATAGTAATCTTAACAATTATCTCATTCATATGTATAGTACAGTTGGAAACTAACATTATTTATAATAACACAATATGTTTAAATATGAAATGACGTAATAGATTTTTCCTTCTTAATATTCATTGTTAAACGTAGGAACTTTTATGATAGCAATTCAATTAAATACCTTTTCACTCCAATTAATCTACTTTATTTTGAAATGTGTAAATAATTGTACCCATTGTGTAATGTCTCAACAATTTATATCAAACATACATACATTACAAAATTCACATTCAACTCCTTTTGACAAAATCAAAATGCAGTATTGCAACAAATAGATAGAATAAACACCAAATTGAACCGGACTGTTTGATACAAATTATTAAACTATCCCAACTTACAGAGGGGCAAGTTATCTTGAATAGTTTAAATTCGATGAAGTATCATGATGTACGATAAGTTAATATTCGTAAACTTATGCATGCTTTATACCAATCCGGAAAAGGATTATCTCTTTTCGTTTTTAAGTTATAATTTTTTTTATATAACATTGCACAGATCCAAATTGTACCATATTTCTCGTCAAATATGCAAATATCCAAATCACAAACCAAGGTTTATAAAAAATGCGAATAATTTAAATTCGATTAAGTATAGTTATGTACGATAACGTTAATAATCGTAAACTTATTACTGTTTAATACCAATCCGGAAAAGGGATAATTTCTTTACGTTTTTAAGTTATGATAACATTGCATAGATCCAAATTGTACTATATTTCTCGTCAAATATGCAAATATCCAAATCACAAACCAATCTTTATAAAAAGTGCGAATAATTTAAATTCGATTAAGTATAATTATGTACCATAACGTTAATAATCGTAAACTAATTACTGTTTAATACCAATCCGAAAAGGGATTATCTCTTTTCGTTTTTAAGTTATGATAACATTTCATAGATCCAAATTCTATAACATTTGCAAAGATCCAAATTGTACCATATTTCTCGTCAAATATGCAAATATCCAAATCGCAAACCGGGATCTTTATAAAAAGTACGAATGATTTAAATTCGATGAAGTATAATTATGTACGATAACGTTTATATTCGTAAACTTATGAATGTTTTATACCAATCCGGAAAGGGATTTTCTCTTTTCGTTTTTAGTTATGACATTTGCTATAAAATTGGAAGATCCAAATTGTATCATTTTTTTCGTCAAATATGCAACTATCCAAATCGAAAACCGGGCTCTTTATAAAGTACGTCATGTAGGTACACCTTCCCTTGCATATTGGAAGTAGAAAACAACAAAATTCAATTTGTCTCCAGTGTGAGACGTCTTCTGTATCGTTTTGCCTCAATGCAATGTCTTTCTTTACAAATATGTTTTTTTTTTCAACCGATCCTCATTGTCAATTTCTAGATGTAAGTCAAGAAGTTTACAAAGTGTAAGAACGTCATTGAAGCCTTGAAAGTGTAAGAAATTCATTGAAGCCTACAAAGTGTGAGAATGTCATTGAAGCCTACAAAGTGTGAGAATGTCATTGAAGCCTACAAAGTGTGAGAATGTCATTGAAGCCTACAAAGTGTAAGAAATTCATTGAAGCCTACAAAGTGTGAGTATGTCATTGAAGCCTATAAAGTGTGAGAATATCATTGAAGCCTTTAAAGTGTGAGAATGTCATTAAAAGCCTACAAAGTGTAAGAAATTCATAGAAGCCTACAAAGTGTGAGAATGTCATTGGAGTCTACAAAGTGTGAGAATGTCATTAAATCCTAAAAAGTGTGAGAATATCATTGAAGCCTACAAAGTGTGAGAATGTCATTGCAGCCTAGAAAGTGTGAGAATGTCATTGAAGCCTACAAAGTGTGAGAATATCATTGAAGCCTTCAAAGTGTAAGAAAGTCATTGAAACCTACAAAGTGTGAGAATGTCATTGAAGCCTACAACGTGTGAGAATGTCATTGAAGCCTAGAAAGTGTGAGAATGTCATTGAAGCCTACAAAGTGTGAGAATATCATTGAAGCCTTCAAAGTGTAAGAAATTCATTGAAGCCTACAAAGTGTGAAAATGTCATTGAAGCCTACAAAGTGTGAGAATGTCATTAAATCCTACAAAGTGTGAGAATGTCATTGAAGCCTTCAAAGTGTGAGAATGTCATTGAAGCCTAGAAAGTGTGAGAATGCCATTGAAGCTTACAAAGTGTAAGAATATCATTGAAGCCTTCAAAGTGTAAGAACTTCATTGAAGCCTACAAAGTGTGAGAATGTCATTGAAGCCTACAAAGTGTGAGAATGTCATTGAAGCCTAGAAAGTGTCAGAATGTCATTGAAGCCTACAAAGTGTGAGAATATCATTGAAGCCTAGAAAGTGTGAGAATGTCATTGAAGCCTACAAAGTGTGAGAATGTCATTGAAGCCTACAATGTGTAAGAAAGTGTTTTTCTTTGTCTAATATGTTCTCCTATTTATTTGTATTGTAGTCCTGTAATATTATGTTGTCATTTCAATGTTATATTTAACTTTGCCATTAAAGTGCGAGGTTTGGCATGCCACAAAACCAGGTTCAACCCACCACTTTTATTCCCCTTTAAAAGTGTCCTGTACCAAGTCAGGAAGATGGCCATTGTTATATTATTGTTCGTTTCTGTGTGTGTTGCATTTTAACGTTGAGTCGTTTGTCTTATCTCTTATTTTTGAGATATTGAGATCAGACGTGGCACGGTACTTGTCTATCCCAAATTCATGTATTTGGTTTTCTTGTTATATTTGTTATTCTCGTGGTGTTTTGTCTGATGCTTGGTCTGTTTCTGTGTGTGTTACGTTTCGGTGTTATGTCGTTGTTCTCCTCTTATATTTAATGCGTTTCCCTCGGTTTCAGTTTGTTACCCCGATTTTGTTTTTCGTCCCTGGATTTATGAGTTTTGAACAGCGGTATACTACTGTTGCCTTTATTGAAGCCTTCAAAGTGTGAGAATGTCATTGAAGCCTACAAAGTGTGAGAATGTCATTAAATCCTACAAAGTGTGAGAATGTCATTGAAGCCTTGAAAGTGTAAGAAATTCATTGAAGCCTACAAAGTGTGAGAATGTCATTGAAACCTACAAAGTGTGAGAATATCATTGAAGCCTTCAAAGTGTAAGAAATTCATTGAAGCCTACAAAGTGTGAGAATGTCATTGAAGCCTACAAAGTGTGAGAATGTCATTGAAGCCTACAACGTGTGAGAATGTCATTAAATCCTACAAAGTGTGAGAAAGTCATTAAAGCATTTAAAGTTTAATAAGGGTTAAAAATTAGAAATTATAGACTATTTGTGGCACTTGAGATTATGTATAGCTAAAATATCTTCGTGGGATAAGTTGAACGCTTTACTAATACATTCATCATAAATACCAGGATTGAAATTTTGAACTTGCAATATTTGCGCCAGACACGTGTTTTGTCTACAAAACACTCATCATTGACGCTCGATAAAAAGGGTAAAAAGTCCAAATAAACTACAAAGATGAAGAGCACTGAGTTATAAATGAGATATGATACCTTATATAATTGCTACAGAAAAATGAGAGATCTAGGCCTTGAGTAGTTTAACTTAACTTTTCAATTTTGGTCAGTTTGATATGAATATCAAATATATGTTCATTTTTATAAATTTCCATTTTACAAAACTTCGAAAAACTTCCAAGGAATAAATTACCTTTGTCGTATTTGACTCACCTTTTTGAATTTTGGGTCCTCAATGCTGTTCTACTTTGTACTTGTTTGGCTATATAACTATTTTGATACTGAGCGTCACTGATTAGTCTTATGTAGACGAAACGCGCGTCTGGCGTATTAAATTATAATCCTGTTACCTTTGATAACTATTAAGGTTGACAAAATACAAAACTAAGTATTGGTAGCTGGGGGTCCATCATGCCCATGACGTCTAATTCTATTTCTTTGTATTCGAATGAAAATATATAGATGTTCTTCAACTTGCAAATGGTTCTTTATCACTCAAATACATAGCTCATTCTAAATTCGACTTAATCAATTACCCGTCTGTCTTATCATTCATATGAGCCCTCAGGAAATTTACCGGGTTCTAGCATATAAGAGACATATGAAAATAAATGTAAAGTATGTACTTTTTTGTAACTTTCAAATGAAATATTGAACTTATTAATTAAGGTGGCTCAGGTGTCTTTCTCTTTCTCAAGTTTTGATAAGCAAAAATACTTAATATAAAGGAAAATTAAAGATGTTCAACTTAAATCTCATTTGTTTAGGTATAACATTTAAAATTAGGGGTTAACATCTCTGAATTACGAGACCATCAAGTCGACATATCATACCGATTCGAATGACATTAAGTATATTCACAATGAACCCAGCAGATGAAATTCTTGCGCCGAAGACATTACCCACGAGGTATTTAATGCTTCGGCACTTATTTTATCCATTTTCATTTATTTCATTCCGATGTTGCTGTTGATGTCAAGACAAAGTGGTATTTATCATCAGAGTAAGCGGAATGATGAATTTTGTTGCAGCTGGTAATTGTATTGACCTTGACTCATACAGTTCGTAAATATCTACGTAAGCATGAAGATGCGGAATGTTTTATATTCTAATGCAATATTCTAAGGATAAAGATTATGTTTTAAAATGTTAAAACAATAAAGTTTGTAACGAATGCAAAATACCATCCTCATATTTTTGGTGAATATTTTGTTCAAACTTAATATTCGAATATACAAGGATGAGTATTTTTTTATTACAAGAAACATAATGTCCAACTGACAATTGAATAATTTGTTGAACACTTTTCGTTTATTATCAGTTTTATTTAAGTGGAGTAGTGTCAAATGATGATCCCCTGTTTTTCTTGCTTTTCACTTCGATAGACTAGAGTGCCGAATCTACTTTTTTTACCAATTTAAACACTATTATATTGATTTCACTCTGAAATATTCATTACCGATACAAACTAAAATGGTGATATTTCATTAAATTTAAAATTGAAATGAACATTACAACAATTTTTTTTGCTAAAAAATAAAGAAAGTATTAAACGTTTTATTATATTGATGTGTCAACTAGGTCGCTCACTCACAAACTTTATATAAAGGTCCTGCGGTTAAATACATAAATCAAAATATCTAAAATAAGTATTTTTAGGATTAAATTGTAGGTTCATTTGTTTATGCATTTAACTGTATCTAATTTAAAAAAAAATAACTGTTCCTAATCCTGACTATTTTAGAATGTATACTAATGCATAAACTATTGTTTATCTAGACCGCAATGTTCAAATTATTATATACTATATTTTTATTAGCTCATAAGTCTTTAGAAAAAAAAAACTATTAGAAATTATCTAAAAGTAAAATCACAAAAATTCTGAACTCTGAGGAAAATTCAAAACGGAAAGTCCCTAATCATATGGCAAGATCAAAGGATAAAACACATCAACTGTCATTATTCTGACTTGGTACAGACATTTTCAAATGTAGAAAATGGTGGATTGAATCAGGTTTTATAGCGCTAAACCTCTCACGTTTATGAAAGTCGCATCAAATTTTGTCATTTTTACAAGTATTCGTTAACAAAACAGACATAATCGGTAAAATAGTCCAAATATAGTTAAAACAGTCATTACTGTGTTACAATCTCAAGACAAACAAACATTTACAAAAACACAAAAAAGCATCTATCAAATTAATAAAACACGTTCCTTGTTTCGAATGTTGTAATGTGTTGGGCGTCAGAAAATGCAAACGTCAAAAAAATGAAATTTTGTCGTTCCATGTCCGTTCAAAACAATTATAAGTTTACAGGGAGAATGGTGGTATGCAGGGTTAAAAACTCAAAAGTTATTTTAGATTTAATTACAGAAACAGAACGAGATTAAAAATTATCCAGCAATTCTTTAGAATTTTTAAGAATCCTCATATGGATAATACTACTACGCGAATGAAATAATTTTGTCGTTCGTCGTTCAAAGTATTATCAAATTTATAATAGAACAATAACACGATGACTTACTATAGAACATATAGGAAACACAAAAAGTAGCATTTACAAAACATACCACCAAAAAAAATAAATAATACAAACACATTGACGGGGTGTATAATTACCGATCCACGTCAAATGGATATCACATAAAACAGACCAAACAGTAAAAGTAATATCAATAATCATGATGATTGAACAGAGACAAAAAAAAAAGAACAATATAACACGTAGCTAAGATTATAAACAACGTCAGTGCGCAGAATCTATACATCAACACCATCATGTATTATTTGGGAAGTTGATACGGAATATCTATCAAGAAGGTCTTGGTACCACCTTCCGATGAACTAATAGTGACTGACACATTTTCAGATAATGTTCTTAAACTAATAATATTTTATCCTGATTTGAGTGTAACTTTTTTGTGAGAGCATAATGTAAGTTATTCTTTTTAAACTTAAAAAAAGGGAGGATTTTATATTTTGAGAATGACTGATTTTCTCAATAGTAGTTTTTTTAAAGAATTTTGCAAAAAACAAAAATTTTAGCCCAAAATAATAAAATTTTATCAGTATTTAAAAACTTACCAAGTTTTTCTTTATTCTTCTTTATTTCTTCTTTCTGATCATTGATGCTATAGAACAAAAGCTCAGGCAAAAATATCTCTGCACTTGTTTCAATATATACCAAGGACAAGAGATAATCCCAAATGAGCAATCATTTTTATTCTGCTGTACAATCTTTATCAGTCCTGAAGTTATAGATAAAATTTTAGCTTGAATCAATTAGTAACTTAAAGGAGAGCTAAAATTTTAGCTGGTTCCTTTTCAGACCAAAATCTAAAATTTTAGCTTCCAAAAAGATAAAATTTTAGCTTTGCAGAAAATTGATAAAATTTTAGCAAACATAAAAAGATAAAATTTTAGCATTATTGACAAAACATAATATTTCAAAGAAAGATAAAATTTTAGCATACAGTTACACGTATTATAACATTGAGGACGATATTAAGGCTCTTAATCTTAAGATTAATTGATTGTTGGTAGCCTAATGTTCAGTGGCAAATAGTTCATGCATTTTCAGGACAAGAACAAATTAACAGACAAAAAGTAGGTCCTGTAATTATGGTAATAGGACTTGACGGGGATGAAATTTGGACTACCACTGGCGGATAAATTAGTATTTGATAGGGTCAGAAATTTGACCTTTCAAAAAGCCACTTATGAACCATTCATAAAGTTGTGGGTTCTTCAGGTAAAAAGAGCATGGCACTCTCTCTACATGAGGCTTCAAATGAAATGTCCTCATTCCAACCAGATGCCACAACAAATTTATAGTATATTACCATGATCACGCACAACCAACAATTCCTCATGATTATTGGTATAAACAACCAAGTGGCTAGACAAGCAAATGAACATAAGGTCATATACTGACTCAAAGACATTTACAGTAACAAATGCTGACTAATTCCTCATAGTTATTGGTAGGAACAAACATGTGGCTATATGAGAAACTGGGCATATGGTCATACACTGACTCAAAGACATTAACAGCAAAAGAGGGGCAAAAGATACCAGAGGGACATTCAAACTCATAAATTGAAAAATAAACTGACAACGCCATGGCTTAAAAAGAAAAAGACAAACAATAGTACACAAAACACAACATAGAAAACTAAAGACTAAGCAACATGAACCCCACCAAAGACTGGGGGTGATCTCAGGTGCTCCAGAAGGGTAAGCAGATCCTGCTCTAAATGTGGCACCCATCGTGTTGCTCATGTTAGTACAAACCCGTAACAAATGCTGAACAATTTATCATGTTTATTTGTATGGACACACAAGTGACTATAACAGAAACTGGACATATGGTTTAAATACCAACTCAAAGACATTAACGGTAATGAATGATGAACAATTCCTCATGATCATTGGTATGAACAAACAAGTGGCTATATGAGAAGTTGGGCATCAGGTCATATACTGACTCACAGAAATTAACAGTAATAAATGCTGAACAATTTCTCATGGTTATTGGTATGAAAAAACAAGTGGCTATATGAGAAACTGGACATACGGTCATATACTGACTCAGAGACATTTACAGTAATAAATGCTGAACAATTCCTCATGGTTATTGGTATAAACAAACAAGTGACTATATGAGAAGCTTTGCATAAGGTCATATACTGACTCATATACTGACTCACAGACATTAACAGTAATAAATGATGAACAATTTCTCATGTTTATAGGTTTGGACAAACAAGTTGCTATATCATGTATATCAGTAACTAGACATATGGTTAAACACCGACTCGAAGACATTAACAGTTATGAATGCTGAACAATTTCTCATGGTTATTGGTATGAACAAACAAGTGGCTATATGAGAAACTGAACATAGGGTCATATATTGACTCAGAGACATTTACAGTAATAAATGCTGAACAATTCCTTATACTGTAGTTATTGGTCATGTTGGTATGAACAAACAAGTGGCTATACAATGTATGAGAAACAGGACATAAGGTCATCTACCAACTCAGACATTAACAGTAATAAATGCTGAACAATGCCTCATGTTTTATTTGTATGGACAAACAAGTGGCTATATGAGAAAATGGACATACAATGTATTGTTAAATACTCACTGAAAGACATTAACAGTAATGAATGCTGAACAATTCCTCATGATTTTTGGTATGACCAAAAAAGTGGCAATATGAGAAACTGGACATAGGGTCATATACTGACTCACAGACATTAACAGTAATAAAAGCTGAACAATTTCTTATGGTTATTGGTATGAACAAACAGTGGCTATATGAGAAGTTGGGCATCAGGTCATATACTGACTCACAGAAATTAACAGTAATAAATGCTGAACAATTTCTCATGGTTATTGGTATGAAAAAACAAGTGGCTATATGAGAAACTGGACATACGGTCATATACTGACTCAGAGACATTTACAGTAATAAATGCTGAACAATTCCTCATGGTTATTGGTATAAACAAACAAGTGACTATATGAGAAGCTTTGCATAAGATCATATACTGACTCATATACTGACTCACAGACATTAACAGTAATAAATGATGAACAATTTCTCATGTTTATAGGTTTGGACAAACAAGTTGCTATATCAGTAACTAGACATATGGTTAAACACTGACTCGAAGACATTAACAGTTATGAATGCTGAACAATTTCTCATGGTTATTGGTATGAACAAACAAGTGGCTATATGAGAAACTGAACATAGGGTCATATATTGACTCAGAGACATTTACAGTAATAAATGCTGAACAATTCCTTATACTGTAGTTATTGGTCATGTTGGTATGAACAAACAAGTGGCTATACAATGTATGAGAAACAGGACATAAGGTCATCTACCAACTCAGACATTAACAGTAATAAATGCTGAACAATGCCTCATGTTTTATTTGTATGGACAAACAAGTGGCTATATGAGAAAATGGACATACAATGTATTGTTAAATACTCACTGAAAGACATTAACAGTAATGAATGCTGAACAATTCCTCATGATTTTTGGTATGACCAAAAAAGTGGCAATATGAGAAACTGGACATAGGGTCATATACTGACTCACAGACATTAACAGTAATAAAAGCTGAACAATTTCTTATGGTTATTGGTATGAACAAACAGTGGCTATATGAGAAACTTGATATATAGTAAAATAATGACTCGCAGACATTAACAGTAATAAATGCTGAACAATTCCTCATAGTTATTGGTATGAACAAACAAGTGGCTATATGAGAAGTTGGGAATTAGGTCATATACTGACTCACAGACATTAATAGTAATACATGCTGAACATTTCTCATAGTTATTGGTATGGACAAACAAGAGGCTGTATCAGAAACTGGACATATGGTCATATACTCACTCAGAGACATTAACAGTAATAAATGTTGAACACTTCCTTATGGTTATTGGTATGACCAAAAAAGTGGCAATATGAGAAACTGGACATAGGGTCATATACTGACTCACAGACATTAACAGTAATAAAAGCTGAATAATTTCTCATGGTTATTGGTATGAACAAACAAGTGGCTATATGAGAAGTTAGGCATCAGGTCATTTACTGACTCACAGACATTAATATTTATAAATGCTGAACAATTTCTCATGGTTATTGGTATGAACAAACAAGTGGCTATATGAGAAGTTGGGAATCAGGTCATAAAATGACTCACAGACATTAACAGTAATAAATGCTGAACAATTTCGCATAGTTATTGGTGCAAACAAGTGGCTGTATCAGAAACTGGACATATGGTCATATACTGACTCATAGACATTAGAAGTAATAAATGCTGAACAATTCCATATGGTTATTAGTATGGCCAAAAAAGTGCCTATATGAGAAACTGGACACAGGGTCATATACTGACTCACAGACATTAACAGTACTTAATAAATGCTGAACAACTACTTGTGGTCATTAGTATGAAAAAACAAGTGGATATATGAGAAACTTAACATAAGGTCATACACTGACTCACAGACATTAACAGTTGCGATATTAAATGCTGAACAATTCCTCATGGTTATTGGTAAGATAGAAAAAGTGGCTATATGAGAACCTGGTCAAATGGTCATATACTGACTGAGAGACATTTACAGTAATAAATGCTGAAAGATTCCTCATAGTTATTGGTATTAACAAACAAGTGGCTATATGGGAAACAGGACAAAAGGTCCTCTACCGACTCACAGACATTAACAGTAATAAATGCTGAACAATTCCTCATGAATGTTTTATTTGTATGGACAAACAAGTGGCTATATGAGAAACTGGACATATGGTTTAATACTCACTGAAAGACATTAACAGTAATGAATGCTGAACAATTTCTCATGGTTACTGGTATGAACAAACAGTGGCTATATGAGAAACTTGATCTATAGTAAAATAATGACTCACAGACATTAACAGTAATAAATGCTGAACAATTCCTCATAGTTATTGGTATGAACAAACAAGTGGCTATATGAGAAGTTGGGAATTAGGTCATATACTGACTCACAGACATTAACAGTAATAAATGCTGAATAATTTATCATAGTTATAGGTATGGACAAACAAGTGACATATGACCTTGAAAAATGCCAACCGGAAGTGACCTTGAAAAAACAGGAAGTAGCCTTTTTTGCACATTTTTCATGAAAGAATATACTCCGAATCCATATATTTTGTAATCTTAATACATTTACTTATCAATATAGACTAAAAGTGACTTTTGATAAACCGGAAGTGGCCAATTATCTCCTTATTTACAGGCAAAAGTATATAGAAACTATATATATTTTTGGAATCAGTGTGAAAGAAACTATCATATAGTACCAGAAGTGACATTAACTTCACATGAATTAGCAAATAACCTCCCTTATCTAACTCAAAAGTATATGGAAACCATTTATTTATCAAATAAATATAAAGAAACTTGCTTCTTTTCAAAATTTCTTTGATGTGGAAAGACTTGCAATTGTTCTCTGAACAATTGGTTTTTAATTATTATTATTATTATTTATTTTTTTCCGCCACATTTTGTTCTTGAGATAAATGTTTGTTTCGCAATATGTCGCTTAGATATTTCTCATATTGTATCGTATAGTTTATGCGCTTTTAAATTTCACCCTGCTAAGACGAACCATTTTCATTGTAAGAGTTATCTCCCTATTCATTGTTTATCATCATAGTGCATCTCCTTCGTAACAAAAAAAGATATCGACAAAATTATTTTTACAAATTGTTCGTTACATCCTCAGTAATTTTTGGCTAATTTGGATTGAAGCGATTTGATGAAATTTTATAGGAGTTATCTACCTTTACAAAATAAATTTGTCGGTATGTTTTTTTAACTCATAAACAGTTAACCGTATAACCCTGGAATGTTTTTATTTGAGTCCCCTAGGTCCTAACTTAGAAAATGAGGTCAAGGTCAAAGGTCAAGGTCAAGTTCTCAATTGTGACTTTTGCTTGTTTTTGCATTTTCTCTGACACTTTGAAAGATATTTATAAAAGAACAAGAGCAAAATGTCTGCTTTATTGTTATGAAGATATGCTTCATTAAGTCTGATACAATTTAATTGCATCTTATAGGAGTTGGTGCCCCTGAAATCTCTTGATATGAGGTTATTTGATTATAACTTCAACTAAGTTCATTATTAAGGCAAGGTGACAAATGACCTTGAAAAAAATGACTACTGGAAGTGACCTTGAGAAAACCGGAAGTAGCCTTTTTTGCAATTTTTTCATATAAAATTACTCAGAATCCATATATTTTGTCATATAGATACATAAACTGATTACTGAAAACTAAAAATGACTTCCAAAAAAAAACGGAAGTGGCCAATTATCTCCCATTCTACATACAAAAGTATATAGAAACTATATATTTTTGGAATCAGTGTGAAAGAAGCTATCATATGAGACCGGAAGTGACATTCATTTCACCGGAAGTAGCATATTATCTCCCTTACATCACTCAAAAGTATAATTAAACCATTATTTATCGCATTAGTATGAAGAAACTATCTTCTTATCAAAATTTCTTTGATGTGGAAAGACTTTCAATTGTTCTCTGAACAATTGGTTTTTAATTTTTTTTTCTTTTTCTTCCGCCTAATTTTGTTCTTGCGATAAATATTTGTTTCGCAATATGTCGCTTAGATATTTGGTATATGATATCGAACAGTTTATGCGCCTTTGAAATTTACCCTGCCTAACCGAATACTTTTCTCTGTAGGAGTTATCTCCCCAAACACTGTTTTCCTTGTGTCCACTACTGCTTCACAACCGTAAAAGATTACGACAAATTTATTTCATAAAATTGCTTGTTATATTTTCCCCATGATTTGTTGTATTTGAACGAAGCGATATAAACACTCCATATGAGAGTTATTTCCCTTTATGCATTTGATATAAGTGATATGCATTTCTATCTTGTAAACCATAAGTAATAGAGACCTAGGATCTTTTGATTTGAGGTCCTTGTTCCAAAAAAATTAAAATTAGGTCAAGGTCAAAGGTCAAGGTCATATTCTAATTTTAATTTTGGCTTATTTTCACTGATATCCAAAAACTGTATAAGATATCGACAAATTATTTTTACTTAATTGTTAGTTGCGACATGTCGTAATACGTAAATTTTGATTGCAAGTGTACATTGAACGCAAAAGGGAGTTTTCTCCCCTCTTGTATTTAAAAATACGTGTATGGTTATATAACTCATAAACCAAATATAATTAAGACCTATGGTCTTTTGATTTGAGGTCCTTGGTTTATGACCTTGAAATTGTGCTCAAGGTCATAGCTTAATTTGACGTTCTAGATTTTGACCTTTGCTTTTACCTCATATGTATACATGATAAAGCCATGAGACTTTTGGCAATAGGTATCAAACCATTTAACCTTGAAAAAAACAACCGGAAGTGACCTTGTGGAAACCGAAAGTAGCTATTTTTTGTACTTTATTAATATAAAGTATATAGAACCAGATATTTTTGGAATCAGTGTCCAGTAAATATTCAAATATTATCGGAAGTAACATTTTTCAAACCGGAAGTAACAAATTATCTCCCTTATTGAAAAAATATTGTATAGAAACCATATATTTTTTGAATCAGCGTACAATAAGCTATCATTTGACGATTGAAGTGACATTTTAAACCGAATTTTACTACTTTCATATTAAAATACATGGTTTTTGGTGGAAAGACCTTCAATTGGTTTTTAATTATATTACTATTATAATCTCATTACATTTTACCTGAAGTCAAAATTAAATTATAATCAGTAACAATCAGCATGTCAGTAATGAACCAATCTTCAACAATAGACAAGATGAATATCTACACACAATGTCAGGCTCTAAATCCTCTAAATATACGGCCAGAGTTTGTCTTTTTCATTGACACTCACTTAATCATTTATATAGTCAAAACTCTCCTTCAAAGCGTTGTCAGAGTTGGCATTATTGAAGATCAGAGTTCACTTTATAGACAGTTCGATTGGACTTAGGCCAAAAAAAAATATATGTGTGGTTCCACTGGAACCATTCCAGTAACCCGACCGACCCTAGTTAAAACCCCCCGACCCTAGAACTTTTTTTTTCATTTCTGAAAAATAAATTTTCAAACGATCAAATTTTGAGGATTGTGAATTAAAATAATTAAATTCATAGATTTCTGTCATCTGAATTTCAATCACAAGTATCTGTTATGGCTAAAATGCAACAATTCATAACAGAATGCAACAAAATTAACTAAAAACGCATCATGACTGTTTATTTTACAACCAAACACATGTAAAAATGGCGGACTTCCGGTTGGGGCGTGTATACTGTATAATACCGGAAACAATTTCGGCAAACACGATTTTTTCCCGGATTTTGACAATAAAAAAAAAATAAAATTTGCCGACCTACCGACCCTATTTTTTAAAAGTATGTAACTGGAACCACACATATATTTTTATTTGGCCTTATTGAAGGTCTGATTGTCTTCATACATGTAGATGATCCTAGTTGACTTTTTTGTAGAAGGTCTGAGTTGTCTTTGGGCTGAGTAGTCTTGTACCCCTATATATATATGTACAAACAAAACAAACAAAAAACAGACCAACAGACACCCTCATCATTCAGAGGCCTTAAAACTTATAAAAGTCCAGGATGATTATAACAATTAGCTCTCTCCTGTCTTGAACTGCTGAAAGTTAATGAAAAAACATGATGACTTGTGTTTCACTGCTTCATCTTGCTCAGATAGTTTCAGTGCTGGCAGTTGGTGAGATGTTTCAGTGTGTTGCTGACAAAAATGTGTTCCAAAATTAAACAGCACACTCTCATCATGCTCATCAATGTTGGAAATAATATGAGAACAGTAGAAAAATCAATATACTAATGAATCCAAATCGTTCCACATTTGCGCAGAAATCTTTTTCAGTATTGTTTTCCTCTTCCGATCTCGTTTTTTTTTTTGGGGGGGGGGACTGCAGAAAAAATGAGGTTTCATGGGAATAATATCTTTTTTTTTGGAAGGTTAATCTTATTAGTAAATAGTGATACATGTATTGCTTATCAAATAAAAATATTTTGTCATCAATAAATAAAATCAATTAATGATCTTAATTATATTGTTATCAATCATATAGCCACCTGCACTGAGCCAGATATTTTCAAAAGGTAAGAAAGCAGCTGAAATCATTAATAACTAATTGAAAAAAATAACATGCACAAAAACAAAGATTGCAGGCCAACCTATACATGCTATATGAAATTTCTGTGATTTTTTTTTGATAATCGAAATTTTCAGAGTAGGTTACATGTATGTATTACTGAAAAATTATTACACCAGGGTTTTCGATATCACAAACTAGTCAAAACATTTACTAAATTTTATCATCGGCATAAGGACATCATTCGTAAATATAGCTCAACATGCAGACTTCTTATACATTCAGGTATTTCACATCCAACTTTTTATGGAAATATTCTTCATAAAGCACAAAGGTGTCAGTATTCACCTCAAAAACTATCAAAACCTTTGAATAGACTTATTAAGAAGGGTTATAGTTACGATACTGTTGTCAGGTCATTAAAGATTGCATATTTTGGCGTTAATATTGATTCACTTATAGGGTCTTTGCATCGGAACTAAACACATTTATTCAATAACCAGTTGTTGGCATGACACGGGTTATGTTCTTCTCATATATGTTATGATGGTATGATACTAAACCCCTAACGGGAAGGATTGTGCCTGATGTTCATATGATGAAATCATAATCTTTCAGTCAGTTTAATTGAAGTCTAGAGCTGGCATGTCAGTTAACTGCTAGTAGTCTGTTGTTATTTATGTATTATTGTCATTTTGTTTATTTTCTTTGGTTACATCTTCTGACATCAGACTCGGACTTCTCTTGAACTGAATTTTAATGTGCGTATTGTTATGCGTTTACTTTTCTACATTGGCTAGAGGTATAGGGGGAGGGTTGAGATCTCGCAAACATGTTTAACCCCGCCGCATTTTTGCGCCTGTCCCAAGTCAGGAGCCTCTGGCCTTTGTTAGTCTTGTATTATTTTAATTTTAGTTTCTTGTGTACAATTTCAGTCAGAGCTCAGACATAAACAAGTCGATTTTTGTTTCTGACTTAAAGAAGTCAAAACATGTATTTATCATAAAAATGTGTTTTCAATTTTAGACTTATCTAAGTCATAAAATGACAGACTTGTTTAGGTCTATTTATGTTGATGAAAAAACTTAATTTCACTTGGTGGCCAAACTACACAACCTATGACAGCAAAAACCTGTCTGAGAGTTCACAAGGACTTGAGCTATCTATATGTAATTGTCTAATTGAACATCCTTACTAAACACATATGTTTTTCCTCATTAAGTGTAGTTCCAGGTGGTTGCATTGTAAGGTTAATTAACATTATCTCCGATTTTTTAGACTCTCATTCATATTTTTCTTTAGAAGACAAAGCATTGTCCTTCAATGTTGTCATTATTT
The DNA here is from genome assembly GCA_037788925.1 of Mytilus galloprovincialis. Classification (NCBI taxonomy): domain Eukaryota; kingdom Metazoa; phylum Mollusca; class Bivalvia; order Mytilida; family Mytilidae; genus Mytilus; species Mytilus galloprovincialis. The sequence goes on from CM075340.1 coordinate 37,170,233, forward strand.
GATTTAGATGCATGACCTCCTTATAAATATGCGTGGGTCTTGAAGTTAACCAATTTTGATCACTTATTGACTTGTAGGAGTCGATATTTGCAACTTTTTGATTCTGGTCAATTATTTCTTGCTTAACAATATTTGACTTATTAAAGTCATATTTTGTCTTGCATTAAAGGGAGACTAATCCTAAAACTTACAAATTTAGACCTCTATGAGTCAAAAGCAGATTCAGACTTATTTATGTCTGAGCTCTGACTGAATTTGGAAATTAGTATGGCGTTCATTATCACTGAACTAGTATATATTTGTTTAGGGGACAGTTGAAGGACGCCTCCGGGTGCAGGAATTTCTCGCTACATTGAAGACCTGTTGGTGACCTTCTGCTGTTGTTTTTTTCTATGGTCGGGTTGTTGTCTCTTTGGCACATTCCCCATTTCCATTCTCAATTTTATAGACTATAAACTTATTAAAACTATAACAGAAACTAGAAACAGGATATATAATTCAGTTACATCGACCTGTTGTTACAATGACATATTGTGTTCTCGTTGAGCTCCGCATCAATAATTATATAAACTTGACAACCATACCAGCGTTGAATGGATCCCAAGATTATTGTGATCATTATCAAAGAATTGTCAGTCACAACAACTATCGATATTCATGCCTAAATTGCATAATATGTGATTCTGTTTTCATCTGCTTCTTTTTTTCTTTTAGAGACTGTAAAGAAATCAAGCAACGTCTATTTTCTTTTTGCTTGTAAACTTCTTATCGTGAATCAACATGTGTTTTCTCTCTGTGACAAAAGGGCGCTTTACTAATATGTAGAATTATCTTTTTCAAAGCGCACATGATTTTGGATGTCTTGTTCCTTATCCATCTTCTCCATCTTGGTAAAGTTGTCAAGTATCTATAAATATATCATAAGGCGGACCTCGACGAGAACACCTAAACAAAGTGCAAGCGAAGACAAAAATCAGTTCAATCCATAACAACTTGTTTTATTCAAGGAATGACTGTAATATTTTTTCTGTCTATGAAGAAATAACATAAAAAATTTGGTGCACACTGAATAACGCGCGTAGCGGGTTATTTAACAGTGTGCACCACATTTTTTATGTTACATGCAGGGTTGGTAAAGTATTACCCGCCCGGGAATTCCCAGGTGGGAAAACCCGGGTTTTCCCGGGCTGGGCAATACTCCCAGAAATGTGGAATACTGGGCATTACTGGGCAATATGATTTTTTAAGCTTATTTTAATATAAAATAGTAAAGTCTTGGTGTAGTTACATAGTATTACAGCTAAATATATACTTTTTATACAGATAACCATAGACAAGTCATTTCTAAAAGAATGAAAAATTCAATTTCAATCCCTTCTATGTAGCCAGAATACAAGATTTGCACATTTAAGGAAACCTTGTTTAATTACAAAGCATTGTTTCAATAATCCATACTTTAAAAAAATATCGATTGCAATGTTTAAGTGAATTGTTAATTTGTTAAAAATGTTATACATTCATACATTTGTCATATTGCTAAATAAACACCCTAAGGGTCATGCCATTAACACTTATAAAATTGAAAGGGCTGATTATTGTTACATAAACAAATCTGCATTCTAATCAGTATAATTACTTACTAATTATTGACAGTACATATATATATGAATGAATGAATAAATAATTTATTAAAGTGCAACCTGAATTGCCATTATATAATACATATGATATGAACATTGTTATTTTCAGCCAGCCTTATAGGCATACGAAGCACTGTCATTTAAAAACATTATTATACATGTATAGCTACATTTGATTTGATATAAAATATTAAGTTTTACAGTTTTTAAGTCTTGTAGTATATATATACATTATTTAAATGTAATTTTTCTTACATGTTATTGTTAATTCTTAATAGGAGGTATATTTATTTAAAAAAAAGTGTTTTGCTTTATGATTTACAGTTTTACCAATCCAGACAAACAAAAAAGGTTATTTTAAATGTATAAATTTGTGTTTGATCACTGAATCCTCTATAGAATTCAGACTAGTATTTTATATTACCCAGTATTGCCCAGTATTACCCACTAAAACCCAGTAAAACCCGGGTTTTCCCAGTATTTCCCACTGGGCTGGGCAATACTCATAAAACCCGGGTTTTTGCCAACCCTGGTTACATGTATTTCGAATAGACAGAAAAAATATTACAGTCATTTCTAATAATTTAATTCTAAATTCCATTTTAAACCGTAGAAAACCATGAAAAAACGTTGATGACGTCACGGTCACATGACTAAATTATGTGTATGGGCTGATAACAAAATAACGTCAGCCAATCAGAAGACGCGTTACATCCAAAATTAAATTATGCAACGATAGCACAGTTTTATTTATTACAATTTAATTTGGAAACATAATTTGAACCGGCGATTTCCTTAATTTGAAACAGGGAAATTATTGAGTGTGTCATCTACTACCAATGCCCTCATCATACAAATCGTCATGGTAGCTGGTGGCCTGGCTACCATGACAACGTGTGTATTCTTTTTAATAAAGACAACGAAATAGATTAAGAATACACTTTCGTGTCTGAGGGATATTTGCATTTTAAAAGTTAAGATCGTTATATACTTTATCAAAAGCTGTAAACCATTTATATCATAAACGTGTATACTAAAGTAGTGATTTGGTCCAGCTGAAAAAGGTTAAAAATTAGCACTTCGGCAGCTGTCAAAAGATTTCAAGAGACCCTAAACACAAAATTGTCCATATTTTGAGTTAGAGCCGATGAAGTTTTCTATAATTTTGATATAATTTGTCCCAAAAGTAGTACAACGCACTGTAAAAATTTCATTGAGAAAGCGCAGGTTGGATTTTTTTAATTTTCATTTATGTTCTAAAAGAAATGCACTACGAATTAATTGTGGTCTCGGACCTACAAAAAATGTAAGAGGTGAAGTCTGTAAATATAGAATCTGTACTTTGGCAACTTCCCTAAATGATTTGGTGGTGTCATTTTGTCAAATAGCATGAAACTAAAGGATTTAAACTTTTATTTTATAGAATTTCTGCAAAAATGACCAATTTTGGCATTTTATGGTCAAAATAGGCATTTTAAGGCTTTTTCAATATTGATGCCTACATGGCATCCTGACTTTCTATCTGACAGGTTTTCATGTGTCAATACTTGTGTTTCTATGCCTTTATCTAGTTCTTTTACTTGTTTATGAACTCAGAATCTACAGAAAAGAAGATTATCTCAGACAATATGTGCAAAATGTGTTGTATAAATGACCTTTGTCTAACGCCCTGTTTAGATGAAGTCAAAAGTGTGGAGCTTGGTACATAAAATTTGAAGTCCATAATAAAGACCTCACCTCAAATTTGAAATGACAACAAAACCCAATTCCTTATATTTGATTATTGTTCAAGGTTTTGTCAATGGTTCTCAATTGATTTCAAAGAATTCAAGTAGAGCATTTTTGCAATAACTTTCTGTACAGTAGTATATTTATCTTCAAAATTATGTATTTATTAAAAGAAGATGTGGTTCGATTGCCAACGAGACAACTTTCCACTAGAGACCAAGTCCATATCGCATAGTCAGCTATCAAAGGCGATGTAAAACAATTCAAACGAGAAAACTAACGGCCTAAAAAATGAATGCAAAACAAATATGCTTGCCGTCTGACATTAACATGTTGATTGTTATGGCTTGTCCTCTTATTCTTGTATTGGTCTATGGACTTTTCCGGCAATTCGACTTTTTCCTTTTCTCTCTCTATCAATAAAGTGAAATCGAAAAAGTCCACAATAAAGACCTCACTAAATTTGTATCAAAAGCACTTTACAATGTCTATTGTACCTGTTCCATATCACATAATATCTTTCTTTTCTTCTGTAGGATAGCAAATGGTTTAAATATAAGCCTGCTGAGACTAAAATTGCATTCAAGTTTTTCACTAAAAAGCCAAAAATCTTTGTATCAGACCATACTGTCTGCAAGAAAAGTTAATTGCAATAGCCTTTTTGTGCTCAGATTTGTTGTATCATGTCACATGAGTATAGAAAGGATAAAAAAGACACAATTTTTTATTTCTTATAGCCTCAATATGCATGTTTTAATGTAAATATGTGGCACAGCCTAAATTGACCCTTATTTTTTTCCAGTCTTACTTGGCTTAAGACCCTTTTAAACTAATATGATATGTTATTTGTAACTTTTCTTTCCATTTAAAGTACATTCAATATATATGTAAGGATTATTTATAACCAAAAAGCTTCACAAATTTAAAATTGCTGGAAAATATTACATCTTCATGTAAGGCCCCCTTTTATTGAAAAACCTCAATTTTTAGGCTCAGGCTGATATAAATTTGACTTTTGAATAATTATGCTAAGTCTGATAAATCAAATGAGTACTCTATTGCTTTTAGTACATAATAAATGATATATTAAGGCATTTAAAAAGAAGTTTTTTGCAATATTTTAATTTTTAAAGCCCAAAATGTTGATAGTTGAAATTTTTCAATTTTAACGTCAAAATTTAACACGCAAAGATGAGTATAGAATTTAACATATTGTCTATAATATATATCCTATTGTTATGAAACTTTGCAAGCAGTGTTATAATTTATTAAGCTTTGTTCATACCAAGTTTTTTTTAAGATTTGTCAACTCTTTCTATCCTATTAGGTCCGAGACCACAATTGTCGTCCCTTGATTTTCGTTGTTCACGAATATAGTGATAGTCCCTAGTGTTAACAGTGGGTTACTTGCCATTAATTTTTATACCCCTTCCAAATTTATTTCTCCATGTTTAATGCCTCAAATTGTAAGTAGGGGGGTGAAATTACACTGTAAAAAAATTTGGGTCCAGAATTTTACAGGAAAGTAGTGATTTGGTCCAGCTGAAAAAGGTTAAAAATTAGCACTTCGGCAGCTGTCAAAAGATTTCAAGACACCCTAAACACAAAATTGTCCATATTTTGAGTTAGAGCCGATGAAGTTTTCTATAATTATGATATAATTTGTCCCAAAAGTAGTACAACACACTGTAAAAATTTCATTGAGAAAGCGCAGGTGGGATTTTTTTAATTTTCATTTATGTTCTAAAAGAAATGCACTACGAATTAATTGTGGTCTCGGACCACCTGCCAACTTTCACGATTTAGGCATGTATTACACGATTTTGACCCTTTCAATGTCACGATTGCACGATCGTGATCGTGAAAAACCCTCTAAAACACGATTTTGTGAAAATCTACACGAAAAATATGATGGTTCCCGATTTTGAAGTGTGTCCAAAATAAAGGCAACAGTAGTATACCGATGTTCAAACTCATAAATCCATGGACAAAAAACAAAATTGGGGTAACAAACTAAAACTGAGGGAAACGCATTAAATATAAGAGGTGAACAATGACACAACACTACAATGTAACACACACAGAAATGGACCAAGCAACAGACAAAATCCCACGAGAATAACAAATATAACATCAAAACCAAATACATGAATTTGGGATAGACAAGTACCGTGACACGTCTTATCACAATTTGAATTTACACTCAAAAATAAGAGAAAACAAATGACGTTAAAATGTAACACATACAGAAACGAACTATAATATAACAATGGCCATATTCCTGACTTGGTACAGGACATTTTTAAAGAAAGGAAGACATTCGTGTTCAGCCAATCAAATTCTATGTTTCTTATGATCAAATTAATCAGCCAATCAAAAACGTTTTCTCTCAAGATAATTCTAACATCCTAGATTTTGAACTTGTGTTGAATTCCTTTCTTTTTTTAAAATCGTGAACATGGCAAATGGTTTTTTACCTGCAAGGAGGTTCTTACACAGAATAAGAATAAAAGCATGGCTGATTGACAAACTTCAATGATGCAGTACACTACCATAAAGATAATAAATAGTAGTTTATTCACTAATTTGATATTACACTTGCTGAAATTAATTCCTGGTCTTGCAGCTACATGTTCATCTTTTCTACTGATATATAATAACTAGAATCATGCAAATAAACTTAAGAAAAAGGCATGTAAGCTTATCTTACAAATATGACACTTTTTCTAGACCACAAAACAGCACACGCAAAATAGTCGTCGCAAAGAATTGTAACCTTTGAAATTGTTGTCCCGCACTAAAACCCCCATGGGCAATTTCAAAACTTGGCAGGTATTCGATATCAGTCTTTATTTTTCGTGCCACGTTCGTGACAGAAATTATTTCACGTTCAACGTGAAATTAAGTCTTATTTCACGTTTTTTCCGTGCAAGTGCCTGCCCTTTACCACCCTCGGCGCTTTAATATATACATGTTAGCAGGTTACTCTTTATCAGTTTATGCATGTATCATATTTTATAGTATGATTGTATCATTAAATTTTAGAAGTCTTTCAGTCATTTGTCAGTATTGCTTTCATGTCTTTAAAATAGTTTTATTGATTGACCTTATATTTCATGGAAATTTTTTTTTTAACATATTAACATACCTTTGAATGGGAACAGCTCTATCAGACACATTGATTTTTCAGCGCCAAGCTGTAGAAAGAAATTTAGCGGAAGTATGAGAATTTCCAAATCGTACCGGTATCGGGTCTCACTAATTAGCGACAACAAGCGTCAAGAAGCGACAACAAGCGTCAACAAGCGACAAGAAGCGACAAGAATTATTTTAGCGACAAAAAGCGACAAGAAGACTATTTAGCGACAAGAAAACATTTTTTTTTATTAGATATAAAGAAATTTTTATTTAATGTTTTTTTTTTAAATATACGAGCAGATATGTCTAATTAAAATGTTTTATTATATAGATAGACGAAGAAATGAAACATTTGTGAGGAAGAAAGAGATTGTGAAGTTTATATTAGTATATTGGTAGATGAAGAAATTTAACATTTGTGAAGAAAAAAGAGATTGAGGTTCTTTTTTTTTTATTTTTAAATATGAAGAATATGTATAAGATAATGTATGTATCTGTTTTCATCAAAGTCAAAGTATGAATAAACGAATGGAGATATATATGGAGCGGGCATAATGGAATATAATATTTTGATTCATTTGCTTAATACTATGCTCTAAGTGTACTCTTGTTATGTCAATTCGATGCTTTATTTGTAGAACTCTCAGCCACGCTTTGCCATCTTTATTATTTAAGCGTATTTCCAGACCCCACGACGAGGACGTGGTTCTACCTTTGGGTCCATATACATTTTTTTTTTTTTTTTTTTAATTATTTTTAGTCATTATATAGTAATATGTACATTCCGATCTAACATAATATTTATACATTTTTTACATGGTGGTCCCATTTTGATAAGCCGTAGATTTTTACCACTAAGGTTCACTGTATTTTTGCCCTTTTTGAAGTTGTAGTTTTAGCATTTTTAATACGTTTCCGTTGGCAAGGTTTACGTGCACATGCACTTGTTTTGGGGATTGTCAGCCCACCATCTGTTGAAGTGGTGGACTCTGAGATTGCGTTTAACTTATTACCATGAGTCAAGAATTTTTGCAATGCAAAAGCCTTTTCTTTCTCCGATTTAATCTGCCATAGAGCTTTTGTGCATTGAAAATGGCTTACTGAGGAGCTTAGCTCAAAGTCTCCATGTCCATAAAGTGCGCCATTGACAAGACTTTCTTGCAACTTTATTTCTTTGTGAATTTTATTAATTAACTCTGGAAGTTTCTCAGGCTTCCAATCTTGATTTAGTTAAGATAAATAATATGTTCTAAAACACAAGGAAAAGTAATCTCATAATACAATAATTAAACGTAATACTGGCTGTTATTCATAATAGATGATAAAATATTATGTAAATAATGTTTCATTTTTTTCTATCAATTTTAACTTTCTTGTCGCTAAAATTATTTTCTTTTGCATATTCTTTTAATATTTATTGCGATAATTAATTTTGATTAAAAAAAAATGTTTTCTTGTCGCTAAAAAGTTTCTTGTTGCTTCTTGTCGCTAAAATAATTCTTGTTGTCGCTTCTTGTCGCTTGTTGACGCTTCTTGTCGCTAAAATTCTTGTTGTCGCTAATTAGTGAGACCGCCGGTATCAGACCAAGTCGCCCTAACGGAAGTCGTCCTTTTATGAGAAAGACAAGTCAAACACTTGCTCAAAAATGTATAATTCAATTGTGATTTTCTTTTTACACTTCAATACCGAACTTTGAATTTGTCATATAATGATATAACTCATGTTAAACATTATGTAGATTTCCCAATCTATAATCGCCAGAGAGAATATTGTATACGACACAATTAAGGGAACAATCTGTAAACTCACCCCTGCAAAAATCTTTTTTTTTTAATACTTTACAATAAAACTGCAATTTCTGTAATAAACTTATAAACTAGTATCTAGTACATCAGACTGCAATAGTAAGACGTGTTTTTTAACAACTTTCCAACATGGAAGTGTATCACAGGCATAAATTCAACTGAAAAAGAGAGGCGAACTTGAAGATACCAGAGGGACATTCAAACTCATAAGTCGAAAATAAATGACAAAGCAATGGCTAAAAAAGAAAAAGACCAACAGACAAACAATAGTACACAAAACCTGGGACTATTATACTATACGAGCTTTATCGGCTTTCCCAATGACGGTACCAACCCGCAAACCACGGAAATTAAGCTACACCACAGGGTCGTTAATAAGTCTTTGTTTAAGCGGAGGCCGTACAATAGGGGGAGTTCTGTGCTTAATTATGACCTCAGAAGCTGAAAATTTTTTCATGCTTAATCGTGCTTTTTAAATTTTTCTGATACATTTTGACTTAGTTTCAGAGAAACATTTCCAAACCTAAAAATAGAAAATGCATAGTATTTAACTGATAATTTTGATTATTGTTTTCAAATTCACATTTTAATATTTGGTGAGCATGGTCATTGGGTAGTTTATCATTATTATTCGTCAAAAGCTAGTGCAACTTTCTGTGACCTGAAGAACTCCAACGCTGCAGAATTTCCACACATTCAATCTGGCCAACATCGTCATTTCTGTGTGTATGTAGCATAGCAAGACCACATAATCTACTTTCGGTCACTGTTGACCTGTTCCACGTTTTAAGTTGCCGTAGTGCAGAAAATGATTGCTCACAACTACAAGATCATACATACAATGCTAAAAAAAGTAATAATATTTGTCTCATATTTGGATAGAACTGCGTAATGTGCATTCGCTTGTTCTATGGTACAATTTGATCCCATTTTCTTTAAGTAAGTAGTATTCAAAGTTTTCCGCTTGTTTACCTCTTGGGATAAATCACCAGGATATAGGAGAACTTTGTCCGTTAATTTTCGGAAATACCGTGGAAATAAGTATAAACCATAAAGTATTGGCAAAATGTTTAGATGTTTTGTGATATGATCAACAAGAGGAATAAAAATGTTTATACTGAAATGATGTTCCACGGTTTCAGCTGGTGTATTTTCCCTAGGCTGTGCCGTGTCCGTGGATTGTTGACAGTTAATTCGTTCTTATTGGCGATACTGAGTATATTATGCTCTACATTTCTGGTTAGAAAGACCTTTTTCTTGACCACACACCAAATCAAATTCAACGGTGACTTGACCTTTTGATTGCATTACATTTATGCTTTACGCTTACTCCTTTTTTCAGAAAATGAACACATATGGCATGTTTTTAATAGGATTTGCTTTTCAGATACATGTTCATGTAAATGAATAATTGTCGTGGAATCTACATTGCGGTTTACAGACCCGAGAGTGATTTGTGTGTTATTGAATAATGTTCCTTCCTCGAACATTTTTGAGGGGGTAGATGCAATATCGTATCAGATGTATGCATATTCAAAAGCCTGAACAGGTGAAATTTTAAAAGAGTTAAACGTTGTGATAAGAAGGAAACAGATTTCAAATCAATTGTGAAGGTATTCTCCCAGCAGGCACTCAACGTTGAATAAACGTTGAAATGAGGTTGAAATGTAATCCACCGTATATTCAACGTTGAAACAACGTAATATTTTCAACGTTGAGAAATAAACATATATTCAACGTTGACCATTTCAACGTTGAAATTCGAACGTTGATTCAACATTGAACCAACGTTAACTTATTTACTCATCGGGTAGGCCTATATTAAAATAAAAAGCATTATCAAATGGTAATACATGCATAACCGTAGTAGTATACATTTATAAAGAAACAGAATTTTCGTTTTTTCACATTGATAAAACAGTATAGTACCAACTATTGATCACTATTTCAACTTGAGTTGTGTTATGAGAAAAAAATGGGGGTAAGTCGTTTGATACTGAATTTCTAGGGAATAAGAAATATAAGTGATTTATTTATTTCACATAATGTTAATTGGAACATAAGAATAATATGTAAAGAAATTTGAAATAGCAAGTTAATTATCAACAATGATCGCGATTTCTTTTAATCATATTTTCGCGGGATTTGAACAGGAAGTTGGATTGCCCATGCGCATTATTTAAACTCGCACCTTCCTGTATTTCAAAAAGAATAACAAATGACGAGGTTGCAGAGAAACTTTCCGTTTATCACGTATATTTATGGTATGTAGATGTTTGTATGTGGCTTTCACGGTTTTTCATATTTATGAATTGTGTTTAGAAGCTCTGAATTAGTATCCATATTGCCGATCAGGGAAAAATATAACGTCAACATTCAGAACACATGGAAGAGCCATCATATATATAATTTCCTCCAGTTATACTATTTTTAAGAGCATTTAATGTGAAAAGCATATTTAGTTTCATATTAAAGTTAAGGTTAAAATTGATACATTTATTATGCTTAAAGATTAAAAAAAGAAAAAAAGGGGGGGATAAGCAAGTGTTTACATATTATTGTGCTCAGGTAAATTTCACAACATGTTTACTTTATGCTATATATATGCGATTCGTTTAGTTTAACATTAAGGCTTGTTAAACCATATACTTTTTGAGATTATAAATTATAAATTTCAACTGGACAACAAAGTATTGAATTTGAACAATCATGTGATGAAAATTGATACTTATTTTTATAAAGACATTAAATAATTAAAAAAAAAAGTATTATTTCACGCTATGTCTATAAGAGGAAAACTATAGAACATGTTTATTGATAACTTTTCACCTACTAGTAATTAATCTTTTTACAAAAGTCATTCTATTTTAATTATTTTTTAAAACGAGTCAGTCTGACACTTATGATATCTGATCTTCAGGTGATCTCTGAGGCCTGTTTACATTAATGTGTATGTAACCTGGCGCTGAATGTTAGCAGTTCATTATCATGAACATGCATATTTTATTTTACAGTTTCTTGTCAAACAAATCAATGATTGAAATGCATAAAGTGGAGCAAAATCAAAAATCAGTTTTGGGAATGCCAGTCTTTAAAATCATCAAAGGTAGGTTTTTTGTCTGTATAGCTTTATACCATTTGTGTTCAAAGATTAATCGTTGTGTATTCTAATTTTGTTAACCTAAAATACAAAAAAATGTACCATATATTATATTACATGTATGGTTGTCTTTATATCTGAACTATTCAAGTAAAGCTATGTTTTTCATGTTAATGGACTTTGGCAGTCATCAATAAAAAAAAAAAAACATCATAGGTAAAGTGTTTTCATTGTTATAGTTAAACCTAAGTCTTACAAAACTCAGGTTGGAGCTTCTTCATTAACAAAAAACTAACAATAATAAACATTAATGTATATATTTTTTATTAATGAAACCTTATTACAATATGTACTTTGTCGTTATGGTTTTATTTATTTTCAATGCTTCTAGGAACAAATTGAAAGAGGCTCAAATTTAAGATATCTTTTCATGACATACAATTTATATTTATTATAATCTGATTTTTTCCAGAGGTTAAATATACTGCAAAAGTATAAAGATGTCATTGGGAAATACACATCTGATAAGACCCCTCCTGCTTAAAGTCTACCGCAGAAAGATCTCGAAGTGGTGGAAGAATGATGACATGCAATAAGGACAACCAGAGACAAAGATAACAAATGAATTTAAAAAATAAATATTGTATAAAAAAAATTATAATTGTATAACTTAATTTGATATTGTTCCTGAATATGTATTCATATAATGGTTTATACCAATTATTGGTGTGAGGGTAATATTTATATTTATATATAAATAACATATTTGTGTATATAATCAAGGACCTTTGGTTTTGTGGGGATTTGTCTGCCCGTGAGTGGTTAGCAGTCATTCAGCATCTTCTTATTGTAATAAGTATTGTGATCATCCTGAACACAAGTTGGATCTTATTATGTCTTCATGCTTCGTGGGATATATACTTCTTTTAAGAAGGGCTTAACATTTGTTGGTCGTTAAATAAAAACTACTTTCAACTTGTGAGAATTGTTTAGAACTATATATATTCAACATCTTCTTTCCTTTCTGTTTGGAGATCCTTCTGTGGTGTCGGGGATGTTTCAATAACAGTTGATGTATTTATTTACTACATGTTTCCCATTTAGCTTATCTATTTGGTTTATATGTGTCTTGGTGAGAGAAAAACACATTAAAAAAAGTGTACACTCAGGCTGCCTACAATCTAACAACAGCAAAAATTTGGAGAGCAGGTAAAAATGTGTATCTAGCTTAATAATACATTTCATTAATACACTTTCAACTACTATTCAACCTTGAATCAACGTTGAATGGATGTTGAAACTTCAACGTTGAAATGTCAACGTTAATTCAAATTTTCAAAATCAAACATAAATTTGACATTGTTTCAACGTTGAGAAACAACCTTGTTTCAACGTTGAATCAACGTTGAGTGCCTGCTGGGCTTGCTTTTCAAACATCAGTAAAAAGATACATGTATTGATTGATGGGTTGATTGCGTAAGGTCCATGGACAACTATTTTAAGCATACTAAATTCACAGAGAAAGACCTCTGAAAAGCGGAGGAAAAGAAACGACTAAACATTAATCATAGACATATATTTTTGGAAATTTTACTTTGACACGATAAAAACAGGGTCGGACCACCAGTTTCCACGTGTAATACACTTGGCTTTGTTCCTAGGAAAAGGGGAGAAATTTTAGGACACGATCTCCCTAAAGCAAATATATTTAGCTACATTTAACCTGTATATATATATACCTGTATATATATATATATATATATACGAGTCTAAATTGAAAACTACGTTCAAACCTATGACTGCGTTGGATAAAAACCGCAATTTTTATACGTGTGCATGTCAAACAAATTTCGTTGTAGAAGGGTCTAAAAACAGCACAAACAACATTTTCCAAAAGACCAAAAGAGTGAAAAAGTATATTTAAACAAAACGCATTTGACTAACAGGTCGAACAACTGATGTTCTTTAACCCTGCTGACTGCCATTGGCGATTGCCAAATAAAATTGATCACAGGTTGTAACAAAATGGATCTTATTATAAATTTAATACGTCAGAGAAAAAAAAAATTGTTAACTTGTGGACAGGATGTTGTGCCACAAACATTCGGTGTCAATATTTCTTTAGTACACCATATCCGGATTTCGACAATAAATGTCTCTTCAGTGATGTTAGGGATCGAAACGGTATTTGGAAGGCCATATAAAAAGCACCCTCATTTTTAGAGAAAGTACCCTCATTTTTAGATTAACTCTTGAATTTTAAGAGTCAATATATAGGATGAACGGATCATATAATCCGGAGGGAAAATATGATACATGCCCAAACAAAAAATATAAACGAGTCTAAATTGAAAACTACGTTCAAACCTATGACTGCGTTGGATAAAAACCGCAATTTTTATACGTGTGCATGTCAAACAAATTTCGTTGTAGAAGGGTCTAAAAACAGCACAAACAACATTTTCCAAAAGACCAAAAGAGTGAAAAAGTATATTTAAACAAAACGCATTTGACTAACAGGTCGAACAACTGATGTTCTTTAACCCTGCTGACTGCCATTGGCGATTGCCAAATAAAATTGATCACAGGTTGTAACAAAATGGATCTTATTATAAATTTAATACGTCAGAGAAAAAAAAAATTGTTAACTTGTGGACAGGATGTTGTGCCACAAACATTCGGTGTCAATATTTCTTTAGTACACCATATCCGGATTTCGACAATAAATGTCTCTTCAGTGATGTTAGGGATCGAAACGGTATTTGGAAGGCCATATAAAAAGCACCCTCATTTTTAGAGAAAGTACCCTCATTTTTAGATTAACTCTTGAATTTTAAGAGTCAATATATAGGATGAACGGATCATATAAACCGGAGGGAAAATATGATACATGCCCAAACAAAAAATATAAACGAGTCTAAATTGAAAACTACGTTCAAACCTATGACTGCGTTGGATAAAAACCGCAATTTTTATACGTGTGCATGTCAAACAAATTTCGTTGTAGAAATAACATCTCCATGCCTTATATTTCATGTACTGTAGTACGCCGCTAGATTAAAACTGACGAGGAAAGGTAACACATGGCCACTGAAAGCTTTATTTTTGTAGAGCCCAGGTGGTCGTGTGGTCTAGCGGGACGGCTGTCACGATATCACAGTAGCATGGGTTCGAATCCCGGCGAGGGAAGAACAAAAAATTTGCGAAAGCAAATTTACAGATCTAACATTGTTGGGTTGATGTTTAGACGAGTTGTATATATACAGGTAGTACAATAACACTTATGAGATAGAAGTGAATTCAAGTTAGAACACTGGTATAAGCTCCTCCAATTATTTGTAGTCCTATGACAAGAGGTCAACGGGATTGGATAGTACAATAACTTAAAATTCATTCAGATAATGCATTCCTCCAAAATTACAGTTAACTCACTCGAAGATCAAATGTAAAATTACCATTCATGTTACAAATATCCTTTGATGCCTTTGACGGCCAAACGATCGAACTATCACCAGGTTTTTAGCTCACCTGGCCTAAAAGGCCATGTGAGCTTTTCTCATCACTTGGCGTCCGTCGTCGTCGTCGTCGACGTCGTCGTCTGTCGTCGTTAACAATTTTTCAAACATCTTCTCCTCTGAAACTACTGACTGGATTTGAATGAAACTTAGCATGATTGTTCCTTAGATTATCCTGCACAAAGTGTGTGCTTCGATTTTTGATCCGTCAAAGAACATGGCCGCCGTTACTTAAAATAGAACATAGGGGTCAAATGCAGTTTTTGGCTTATATCTCAAAAACGAAAGCATTTAGAGCAAATCTGACATGGGGTAAAAATGTTCATTAGGTCAAGATCTATCAGCCCTGAAATTTTCAGATGAATCAAACAAACCATTGTTGGGTTGCTGCCACTTAATTGGTAATTTTAAGGAAATTTTGCAGTTTTTGGTCATTATCTTGAATATTATTATAGATAAAGATAAACTGTAAACAGCAAAAATGATCAGCAAAGTAAGATCTACAAATAAGTTAAATATGACCAAAATTGTCAATTGACCCCTTAAGGGGTTATTGTCCTTTAATGACAATTTTTCACAATTTGTTCATCATATTTGCTAACTTTAAAAAATCTTCTCCTCTGAAACTACTGAATGGATTTGGATGAAACTTAGCATGATTGTTCCTTAGATTATCCTGCACAAAGTGTGTGCTTCGATTTTTGATCCGTCAAAAAACATGGCCGCTGTTACTTAAAATAGAACGTAGGGGTCAAATGCAGTTTTTGGCTTATATCTCAAAAACGAAAGCATTTAGAGCAAATCTGACATGGGGTAAAAATGTTCATTAGGTCAAGATCTATCAGCCCTGAAATTTTCAGATGAATCAAACAAACCATTGTTGGGTTGCTGCCACTTAATTGGTAATTTTAAGGAAATTTTGCAGTTTTTGGTCATTATCTTGAATATTATTATAGATAAAGATAAACTGTAAACAGCAAAAATGATCAGCAAAGTAAGATCTACAAATAAGTTAAATATGACCAAAATTGTCAATTGACCCCTTAAGGGGTTATTGTCCTTTAATGACAATTTTTCACAATTTGTTCATCATATTTGCTAACTTTAAAAAATCTTCTCCTCTAAAACTACTAAACCAAATTCAACCAAACTTCAACTGAATGATCAGTAGGGTGTATAAAATAAAGTTTGTGCTTTATTTTTTATTTCGTCAAAAAACATGGCCGTCATGGCTAAAAATAGAACACAGGGTAAAATGCAGTTTTTGGCTTATATCTCAAAAACTCCAGCATTTAGAGCAAATAAGACAAGAAGTTAAAGTATTTATTAGGTCAAGGTCTACCTGTCCTGAAATTTTCAGCCGAATTGGGTAACTGGTTTTTCAGGTATAATGCCCCTGAATTGATGATTTTAAAGAAATTTTGCAGTTTTTGGTTATTATCTTGAATATTATTATAGATACAGATAAACTGTTTATAGCAAAAATGTTAAGCAAAGTAAGATCTACAAATAAGTCAATTTGACCAAAATTGTCAATTGACCCCTTAAGGAGTTATTGCCCTTTAAAGACTTTTTTCACAATTTGTTCATCATGTTGACTTACTTTAAAAAATCTTCTCCTTTGAAACTGCTGTGTCAATTTCAGCCAAACTTAGGCTAAATGAGTTTCAGAGTATCTAGTATAATTTTATATTTCATTTCCTTGTATGTCAGAAACATAGCTCCTATGGCTAAAATAGAACATAGGAGAAAATGATTTTTTTTTGCTTTTGAAGAAAATAGGACGATTCAAAGAACATTTAAATAAATTGAAAAGCCAAAATAATCATTGATGAGAGATTTAACCAAAAAAATTAAGGTGAGCGATTCAGGCTCTTGAGAGCCTCTTGTTTATGTTCTTGTCATTCAGACATTTGATTAGGGTACATTAACCTAGTGTTGTGAACAAATTGGTGTTGATAGTCCTGGGTTTTTTTTACCATAATCTATAGAAGAGGGACTTCAGAGCTGCATAAGACATGTAAATATAGTAAAGCCAAATGCCTAGTAACTGATCTAAGTGATATCTTGAGATCAATATTGCCATAACACTTCAGATTTATCGGCTGAATTTACATGCTATGTTGTTCAAAGTAAATATATAGTCCCATTCATTATTCGACAATGAGAATAAAACCATGCTCACTGGACACAATAAATATTCAAAGTATCAACATCAAATTAAATTTTTTTTCAAATTGCTGGAGTTCGTATTGCCAAGTCTTTATATATAGTTTTCTATGCTGTGTTTTGTGTACTGTTGTTTGTCTTTTCGTCGTTTTTTCGTTTTTGTTTTTGTTTTTGCCAAGGCATTGTAAGCTTGTTTACGACTTATGAGTTTGAATATCCCTTTGCTGTCTTTAGCTTCTCTATTACTGCCTAATAACATATCGACAATGACTGTATACATGGACATTATAAAGTTCCACCCAAATATGAATTCATTCCTGCATGGTAACAAAAGCTTAGTAATGTGTACCAGGAATAGATTACCTTAACACTATTTGGCAAAATCTTTCGGAATTTTGGGTCTTCAATACTCTTCAACATCGTACTTTATTTCACCTTTTAAACTTTTTTTTATTGGAGCGTCACTGATGAGTCTCTGTAAACGAATCGCTCGTCTGGCGTATACAATTTTAGGACTGATATCTTTGACGAGTATTTACTAATGTTATTTACAAAGCATTTCGGATTTAAAATGTTTTAATTTAGACGTAAAAAGGTGTTTGTTGAAATCTCAGAATATGATTAAGATTCTTTGACAAAAAATCAAGGGGTTTCAAATTTCAGTCTAGTAAGGTAACTTTTTAAGACGCTTGTGTAGCAATTTGAATGTAGAATACATAATAATATAATAAAAAATCTTCATTTTATACATTTATTTCAAGAGGGTAGCTTGGTTGGGTCTAACCAATCTTACACAAGCTTACTTATACGAGCGCTAACTTTGGAAGTACATATAAATTCGGTTACATTAAAAGGGTTGGTTTTTTTTTCTTCGGTACAACTTCAATTTACCAAATTTTCTTTGTAATGTTCTCCTGCTCATTATTATGCCAGAATTATGTGCTAAACACTCCAGCATTTCACTTTGCAATTAATGCAAAGAGTGATAAAATTTTATACAGGCAGCCTCCTAAATTTATAACAGCTGCTTCCCTTGAGACTTGAAAAAGAAATAAGATAACTCAAATGTTTTCGTTATAACGCAAATGTAATATCTTGCTAAGATTTGAGATATTACATAAAGATGTGCGTTATATCGCAGAGGCTTGCGTTATATCGCAAAGCTTTGCGTTATAACGTAAAGTTTGCGTTATTCCGCAAAGGTTTGCGTTATAACGCACATGTTTCCGTTACAACGCAAAGGTTTGTTTCATCTTGCAAAGGTTTGCGTTAAACGCAAACATTGGAAGAAATAAAAAAAAATCGTTAAGTGCTAATAAGCTTCTGTACTAAACAGTTTACATTTGTTTCTTAATAATTTTTTAATAAGATGATCAATGAAAGGATAATGTTTTGTTAGATATAAGATTGATCAACAATACACTACCTTACAGTATTATTTACAGGTAGAATTTTATTTTATTTTATTTTTATAAAGAATATCAATGTTTTATAATCATGATGAATATATATATATATCCTTTTGATTTAGCAAATAGTATAACTACATATTTTTTTAGATGTACTGTTTTGTTTCTACAGTCCCCTTGTTTTTTATGTGTGTTTTCCCCTTCTTCAGTTTCTTTACGACTTATGAGTTTGAATGTCCCCTTAGTATCTTCCACTTATATCGAAACCATTGGTACATTGTATGCCCAAAGGCATTTACCAATTATCTTTCTTTTTTTTTTGGGGGGGGGGGGGGGGGGAGCTTTTTTTTCCCTCGGTCTGCTTAACCGAAAATAAACTATTTTTTTTCAATAACATACAGGAACATGTTTTCTTCTAAACCCAATGTTGCATTTTTTTCCCCCCTAATTTTTAATGGAAACAAAATATTTTGTTTTTCCATTTCCCTGTTGAAACAATAATTTTTTTAATTTCCTTCGGTGTAATAACATTCTAGCTTTATTGAAATTACTAAAGGCGTTAGGAAATCATTCAGTATAGCAAAGGAAGTAAACAAAGGTGTTTCATGTGATCCATTCCTCAACAAGTGCAAGATTATAAAAAATAAAATTATATTATATTTCCGTTTAACTAAACGATAAATTCTTTCACAGTTCTCAGCCTTGAGTAACCTAAATGCAAGGTCAACCTCCGTATTTATAGTCATCATTCGTATACTTTCTAAGTGCAGTGACCGCATTATCGTTTAAAGCAGACATTATCTTTCATCATCAGAATACGGTTAATTGTTTATTGTTATAATATTATGTTGTCCCTTGTGCTGTTCATTAATTTGGAATACTGTATAACTGTTAATGAATTAAGTTTTTGTTGTTGTTGTAAAAATATTATATTTCAATATTAAAATCGACTAATGTCTATTAAATTTGCGTCTATTGCTTTACTCCGTGTGGAAGTACTTAGCAAATAACGTTTTAAGTTGAACGGATATCGTATTTTTAAACTACGAGCAAGGTTCTCGTTTTTTTTCAGTTTTAATCACTTCTTTATTTTATATCCATTAGTAAGGATTTATATAGTAAGGCTATTCAAATCCACAATATTCATTAAACAACTTGTATTTACAGTAATTGTTATGGCACCCTCAACGGAGTTGGGGTGACATACTGTTATTCTACGTTTCTTTTTTTTCTTATTATTTTTCTTGCACAAATTTTGTCCGCGCGAGTTCTTGGAGTCCTATGGATGATTCTTGATGGAACTCTTCTATAATGAGGACCCCCATGTGAAGTTGTGCACCTTGCTATGGAATGGTAAAAAATGGCCGCCGTTTCCATGGAAACAGCACAAAAGCGAAAAAAATCAAAGTGTTCCAAATTGGAAGAAACTCCACAGGAATGTTAACTGGCATGTGCTGATTTCCAGTTTGACTTTGGAATTTTCAAAATGGCTGCCGTTACCATGGAAACAGCTAAAATATCAAAAATTCTAACTCTTTCGTTATAAGATCCAACTGGATGAAACTTTATGAAAATGTTCTCCAGTATGCAAAGATGTCAAGACAATATTTGGATAGTTCAAAATGGCCGCCGTTGTCATGGAAACTGGGGCCAAGTTTTGCATTGACCCTATGGAAAAATGCATAAAATCAGCATTTTCTCATAGAATAGTGCACCAAAGTAAACGAAACTGTATTGATATATAACACGACATGTGGCAATGAGATGTCTGCTTTTAGAATTTTGGAATTATCTACTGTAACCATGGTTGCAGCACAAATGTTCAAAATTTCCAAAAAAAATTAAGTGCTGCAAACTGGATGAAACTTTACAGGAATAGTGACTGACATGTGCGGAATTGCATTTTGAAGTTGGAATTTTCAAAATGGCCGCCGTAACCATGGAAACAGCAAAATTGTCCAAAATTTCAAAATGCTCCAAACTTAATGAAATTTTGCAAAAATGATAACTTGCAGGTGTAGATGCACTCTGACTTTGGAATTTCCAAAATGGCTGCCGTTCGCCTGGCAATGGGGGAACGAGGGTGCCATCCGTTATTGCTAGCAATTACAAATCTAGTTATTATTATTTTCATTGTCATTATTATATCCTTTATTAGTAAATGTTGCTGTACTGAAGACAATGTTTACCTTATTTCAAGTGTGTTTAATAAGCTGGTATTGTAAAGTTATTATTTGTAAGTTACTGATATAGAAATAAAACGTTTACAGTTGATTTCACAGATATAACTGGAAATAAGAAAGAAAAGCTAATAAATGTAGAAGGTAGTAAACAATGACATAAAAAGACTACTGTTCTTCAATCATACAAAATAGTCATTAAATCTAAATATATCTAAAAATAAAACATTCTGACGAAATTCGGTAGTATAATCTTCGGGTATTCTGGCTTCCTCTATCAGTAAAAACTCTCCATCATGATTTAACCGAATTTGCTGAAAGTTGCGTCAAACACCTATAAGCATTCAATCAATCAAGCATGAAACATTTATTTTCATGATCAATTTGATGAGATTTTAAGGAAGCTAACTCTAACATTTTGCATTAAAATAACACTGCCAATAAAACCAAATTGATTCGTATCAAAATAAATGACGTTATATAAAAGTTTACGTTTACGACCATTGTTATTTGAATTAACTGTTCAAGAACCTCAGAGCACACAAATGCACTGGTGACACGGCGATTATTTATATGACGTTGAGTACATTTATATGTACTACATAGAAAGTTCCAGATCTCTAAAAAAATCACCAATTCATAAATTTCAAAAACTAAATGTTATAGCTTTGAAAACATGTAAACTCGCCAATATATCCTTCGCGCGTAGGCCTAAGCCTACGCGATAATAGAAAAAAAACATGTTAGTTATTGCCTTTTGGTAGAAAATATATGTGTAACGCGGGGGACATGGGAACTCTAGATCTTTTATTAGATTTACATCTCCATCTGCAGCTGAAAATTTAAGCATGCACCTTAATGTTGTCACAGTTGAACTTTGAATGTCCAAAGAATCAATGTACGTTAATGCTATCATTTTGCATGGGAGGGGGGGGGGAGGGGAGGGGAGGGGCACTTACTATGTAATAAGTGGGTGGGATGAGCCGCTGGAATAGGTCACTATTTCATGTTTCATGATATATAAAAAGGGTGAGAAATTCAGATTAATATATATCAATAGGTTTATATTATCACTTGCTAGATTATATCATAAGTATCTGAAACTAATCTGATGTCAGTATTTATTTTTGATGTGGTTTACCACAGTCGTATATGCATCAGTTATTTGTCAAACCAATTAATCTCTTTTTATTCCAATGTGGTATTTCCACTGATGCTAGTTATAGATGCTATAAATCCGACCAATTTGACATTTGCACCTAGTTAACATTCAAAGGTTTATATACATGAAACATGATAACAATTATTAAAAGAAATTCCATAGTGTCAGCGTTCTTTAAGAGGGAACGGCTTTGTAACATTTTCTCAGTTTTTCGTTTAAAATATAAAACTCAGTGGAAGTGTAACTATCTTAGGTATTACTGCATTTATCTGACCAAACATATTTTATTGTCTATTGAAATTTCTTCATACTGGAAGATAGAAAAGGGGCAAATAGAGGAAAATGTTTAAGATGTGACGACTTTATTGGAAAAGTTAAGTGTGATTGTTACGATTGTGTTGCTTCTAAACATAACATGATGATGAGTGGGACTCCAAAAAAATCTATACTAATGTACCAGAAGATGAAAAATATTCAAATATAACTATAGGTCTGTTTTTTGTCAGTTGATATATGACAAGGTATATATTTTTGATAAACAAAATATATGAAAAGGGTGGGATACTTGATGTCTCATGCAGCTGCTCACCCCTACTAAAAAAATATTGAAGTGCCCCCTCCCCCCTTCTCCCACCCCGAGCATTTTGCATCCACGGTCTATTTTTGTCCATCCTGTTAATTTTCTATAAAATCTTCTTCTCTAAAACCACTGGAGCAATTGCAACCAAACTTAATCAGAATTATCTTCAAAATATCGGGTTTGAAATGAGTTGAAGTCTGGTAGCTCGAGTTGATCGAACAGCATGGATTTTTCGAACTGATATCAATATGATGAAAGAATAGACTTTTTCCCTATAATATGTTCAATGTGAAACAAAATAGTCCTTGTTGATTTTTAAAACTCACCCCTACCAAAAAAATATTGAAATGTATGAAAATAAGTTATGAACAATTATTTATCTTTAATGAAATTCATTTCTAAAATAATTATCTACATTTACCTACCCTTCATTTATTTATCTTTAATGAATTAACTTTTAAAAAAAATAATGAACTTACCTTTTAGATTTCTGTTTCACGGCATTTATCTCTTTCGATGGTTAGAATTTTCTATAATTAACCGACGTTGCAATAGTTTGTATAAATAGCAAAGCTCATTAGAGGAGTATTGACGGAGGGTGGGAATATTGGTTATAAATAGTACTATCATGTCAATAGATGGGAATTTTTTCCTAGAAAACCTACTAAATATATCTTTCCTTAAAATCCAGTAACTGACCAGTACTGCCTAAGTGACATCGAAAGCCATAACATATACGAATAACATGAATGAACATGGCCTTTTGACAATGATCGCTTTCATACTTTGAATGTTAATGGTCCAAATTAACAAATCTAAATCGGGAAATGTGGTCTCGTCTTAGCGATCTCAGTCGCTTCAAGCGCGGGAGCTCTTGGGTGATATCAACAGCCGGGTCAAACCATAGACTTGAAAAGGTCAGCCAAATGAACGGTATTTACAGTAAAAACAAAGACAACGTCTTGGAGATATATAATCTGTCCGGGCACGATGACGTGTCTTCCTGCACCATAGCACGTTAAAAATCCGACTCAGTTCGTCAGGGTTGAACATACCTCCTTAATATGTTCTGGTGCAGGCCTTTCGGTCATTAAACTTTACTCAGTACAAAATCTGTGCTCGTAACGCCAAATCCAGTATTTTGATTGCGCATGGTTAATTTCTAAATTTGAGTACGATAATCGTACCCGAAAGCTTTATTATCGTAAGCCAAGGGCAACAATTGTGTCGACCGGACCGGACTGAACGGCTGAAATTTCGAAATGAGTGGCAGACATTTTGCCTAGCCAGGCCACCTACGGACGATCGTTCTTTAACGTACAAAGGGTGACAATCTGCTAACACATCGGATTCAATGTCACCATTCCGGCCTGACGTGGCTGCGTATTCATACATCCCACAGAACGAAAGTTGCTTTGATTTTATAGCTTTCAATAGCGTTAATTCCTAAAACGATGTTCTGTTTTTTGTCATTTCGTTACAATTTATAGTAATGTTAATTTGTGATGGTACACCACTATCCTAGATTTGAGCTCACACAAAACCCCGCCTCATTCTTAACATGCCTTTGAAAAGCCTAGGGTATGTACTTCAGTAGTGTGTGCGATTTCCTATTGCGTTGATATATATTAGATATTATATAAGGTTCATTGATACATTTATACAATTATTACTTTTAAAATAAGAGACCCGTCGTGAGGACAAAAAAAATGTATTGACAAACATGCACTATGTATAAAGATAACATGACAAAATACATATATTAAAGTAGTATTTAAAGTCTTAAGACAAGCTTGAATCACCATTGAAAACATTCTGAATCTTTGCATATAATGCCCAAGTTAAGATGTCTATTGAGCAAGACAAGTCAGAATAATTTATGAATATCTTCAAAATTCATAGATTGGCATCGACCAATACATATTGTTCTTATATACACTTGGTCGTAACGGATGTTTGATTTATACCGTTATCATAAAAACTGACTTCAGTTTTGATTTAAAATAGAAGTGCAAAGTTTCATGTAAAGATAGAAAAACAAAAGATTTGTAAAGATATCGTGCTGTTCATTATCTACATTCATCTGAATTCTATAAAGAAACAAAATATCTACAGGAAAAAAAATATTACTACCTACCATACAGACTTACTTATATAGTTGTTCAAACAAACAATCACAAATAATAAAAAAAAAAGATGCACTCGAGCGTCTTTTGAGTCCTTGAAACCACATGTTACAGACAAACGCATTAAGTCGCGACTATCTAATTTCAGACAAAAATATGTTTGTTTTTTTTTGTTGCTTTATTCTTATTTTTTATTTTTTATTTTCAAATCAAGAATATGTGAACATACACATTTCAAATTTGGCAAAAGTATTACCTCCTCCGACAGACTATGAATAAATGCTTCATATATTCATATGTGTAATTTCTTGTCTAGATAAATGAATATGTAGATTGTTTCTTAGTACTGAATTTTGTATATTTATAAGTATTGAATTTTGTATGTCTTGGTAATTCTCCTATATCTAGATTTTTAATCAATAAATTATTTGCTTTGATTTGATTTTCAAATTCACTAATGACATATATAAACTATTTACTTATTTTACAGAATACAGTTTCAAAGGAACAGGATTTGGTCTTTGTATAAATTATTGAGATTTATCAATATTTGAAAATAAAACATGTTAACGCACCTTCAAATTGATGTGGGAAGTGCACGGATGGTAGTACCTTTCTTCAAATTTTAAAGCCTGTAAATTATTTACTTATTCTGCAGAATACAGTTTCACTGGTATGTTTACCCTCTATAAACGAGCGTTCTAATACAATTACCTTTTAATGTGTATTATTTTGATTGAGTATTGCAGCAAATTATTGCAAACATTTTTTTCAAGTAGTTAAATGTAGTGTCGATAGGAAACGACCAACAACCATTCATCTTTTGATGCGTGGGGTTGATAAATAAATTATTTGATTCTTAATTTATTGACCCAGACACAAAAAAGATATTTCAGAATTAAACTAGTTTATTTCTATTGAAAATATGATAGTGCAACAAAAAACAGCAATGATTAAAAATATGGCTCCTATATATTATTGCGGAAATAGTTCTTTTAAATTTTGAATTAAAAAAATATATGATACCGATAGTTGTCGGATTGACAATCATACCACATCTCCTTATTTTTATAATGATGCCAAATTCAGTCGACATGACAAAGCTTTCATCAGGTATTCCCTTATTGCACTACGAATGATAATAGGTGGATTTGATAAAAATAACACATTGATAAGCATTAAGGAATTTACAAAGGAAACATAATCTCCTAAACAGTGCGGGCTTTATAGGCATTGGTGTCCGTGTTCCGCTTTACAAATATATCAACATGAACACACAAATCTTGCGAAATTTCACTTTTTTGGAAACTTTTTATCGTGCTTCAAAGTTTCACAGGAATCTAATGATTGAACTAATTACAAACGAACACATTTCTGTTCTATCTGAAATAGCTTTCAAAATTTATTTCCGGAGGATACACATCAGCAAATCCGATAGAGCAAGCCTTACGCCATACAAACGATGGATTCGATTTTTGGCTCATCCTCATCTTGATGTGCCGAGGAAAAGGAGAATAATACTTACTTTCCCTAATGTGGTTCTATTACTCATCCAAGCTACTTTACATTTATTTGATGATGAGGCTTAGAATCGGAAATCGATTCAAAATAGAAAACAAATATAGAAATTATAAAGTAACATTTGTGAATATAATTCTAGATCAACCAGAGCTGATGCTGATGAAAGATGTTGTCAGGAGGGAAGAAGTATTAATTAAATGTTGATCTAATGTCATTGTCGTGCCCATGATTTGTGCATGTTTCATTTTCAGTTTGAGCTTTAGGATAAAAATGTCAATGGATACTGAAGTTGTATTTTTAGAATACTGTTACCACTTTTTTTCTGAAAAGATTATACGTGTACCAAGCAAGAAAGTCCCAGATATAACATTTTGCAAATGAATATATTTGAATTATTATGCGTGGAGTTTCAATGTTTGGATTTTTTTAGAGCACATGTGAAATAAGACGTGCTTTATACATTGTAATTGTTATAATAATAATTATTATTAGACGAACTAACTCGGCAAGGATTAAATTTGACAGACAATGAACTGGTTATTATGTTTTACAATCGCCTTCTTGAACTATTTGGAAGACACTGAAAATATGTGTTTCAATCTACTTATAATTATGTTTATGTCCTTGTTCATATAATCAGATGCAAAAAGTCACTTGGTTATTACTTATCTGGACAATTATGATTTCTACTTTTTGAAAGGAAGGATTCTTTCCTATATGTTTGTATACTTAGTAGAACTTGAACTACCTACGAAAAGGTAACACCTCCCGAAACAGCTAAAGTTAGAGGAGGAGATAATGCTAGGCGGTGTTGCCATAGAAGTTAATCAAACAGTACAGGTTCCAGCCCCGGTTGGGAGGAAGTAAGGAGTCAGATCTACTCTGATTTTCTAAGCACTTTATATATCTATATAAATGCCTAATAGTTTAACCAAACAATGTCATAGTAATTTCCACCCTCCAAATCGTAATACATATACACAGATAAAATTGTTTTTAAGTCATCTCTCGAGAGACGAACTTACAACCTTTTAGTAACATTCGACGACAGAGGTTCTAACCACTACACTAGATTCAATCCCCAAAAGAGGAAGTTTCACTGGGGTAGTGTTACCTTTGCTTGTCACGAAAGATTTCTTATTAGTATTTATCTGTTACATCCAAAGTGTTTGATGCAGTCAGGGGCTTTAATTACTATGATTTCAATGCGCTGAAGGCATATGGATCTATATATAATTCATATAAAGATACCAATACAATTATATATATTTACACATCTTCATATAAAATTTACAACGTTAATTTGTAATATGTAAAGCATTTTGTTCTTTAAAACTAGTGAAATAAAATACTGTTTCTCCTCAATAAAATGTTGTTGTAGGTATTGTCACCTACAGTAACAACGTTTTCATTATTGAATATAAATATATTTTTTTCACTATCGTAAGTTAAAGTATAGCTTCATGTATCATGTTTTGTCTTAAATCTACATATAATGGGCACTTCAAAATGACATGAAGTTCATCTTCTATGATAGAATTGCAGTTAAAACATGTTCACTCATGAACTTCGTTTTTTCATACCTTTCAGTTTCTATTTTAAGGGGAGCTACCCATATCTAAAGCGTACGAAAGCATTTCCATGTTTTATTGACAGAATATTTATTTTCAAATAAAAATCAGTACAATAATCATTTTAAACAATTTGTAAGTCCTCAGTTTACTTTCCTCTGCATAAGCGGCAACTTTTGTACACCAATCTGCTTTAAACTTATTTAATGTATCTTGCTCAAATTGTTTAATAATATTTTTGTTTAATACATTTTTCTAAAAAATCACAGAGTTGCTCATAATTTTATATTTTAAACATTTTTATAACTTTAAAGCTACAATTCTTTATAGTATTACACTTTCGTATGGGCCATTTCAATATTATTAAAAATTATTGTATGTCGGTCCATTATGGAACACCTTGCACAATGTCTCAAGACACTTGTCTAACGTATAGTGGTTTCCAAAACGTACATGAAAGAACGTACAATACAACCAAGTATAGGAAAAACACTTAATTAGAAAAACGGTATTATAGGTAACAAAATGAAAAACAAATTATAACGTATTAAAGAATGCAAGAAGTTACTGAAAGCAAGCTCAAAGTACTTAAGCAAACCTTTTACGTAAAAAAATCGTATCCATCATTTGAATTTATCTTTAAATTAACATGTACACACTTCATCAATACAACGCAAATTTTTAACAAAAAAAAGATACCCCATGTTGTAACGGGTTGTTACGAAAACCCACACAATGATTACATTACCAATGGAAAATAGCAGATTTGTACAAAGTTCGTACATTTAACTACAACTTTGTTTATACTTGCGAGTAAGTATTAGTACTGTACATAAAATTTGTAGGTGAAACTATTAGTCATATAAGAAATAACAGTAGCGGAAAATGACTTAATTAACACTTTAGTTAATTAAGAAATATATCCCCGCGTGCAAAGCACTGATTCTTTTGCCGGCTTTGGCAATACTTTTTGTCTTTTTGGATTTTATTAGGTCTCCTTTTTTTTTAATTTGGATTTTCAAATTTTTTGGCCTCGAGCATCTCTGAAGAGATATTTATTGTCGATATGCGCATCTGGTGCAGTAACATTGATACCGTTAATGTTTTTACTACCACTTGGTCTATATTTCTGCTGGTGGACTGACAGTCCCCTGAGGGTATCACCAGTCAAGTAGCAAGTCCTTCGATACTAGCATGAAAATACGGATATCATGTTATTACAAACGCTGTTATAAAATTTTGGAAATTATTTTAAATTAAGGAATATATCTCCTTCATGCAAATCTCTGATTTCTTGCACGGCTTTGGCTATACTTTGTGTCCTTTTTGGGTTTTATCAGGTCTGCAATTTTTGAATAAATTTTGGATTTCACATATTTTGGGCTCGAGCATCTCTGAAGATACATTAATTGTTTCAACGCGCATCTGGTGCAGTAAAATTGGCACCGTTAATGGAATTACTCTCCTGTAAGAAAAAAAAATGGTAGAGAGAGGATATTAAAATGCAAATGAACGGTGAAACCATTAATAGAACACAAAAAAGACAAATAGACAAAGTCTTCTTCACAAGCAAAGTTTAACAAAGAATCATGAAATGCCAATAACAAAATATAACCTTTCAGTGAAGGTCTGGTGGAAACTGAGGCTGGAAATCATCAAGAAATATCGAATATACTATAAAACGATCCAAAATGCAAGCAAATATTCAAACAAGTACCTATATAATTGCAAACAAACGTTATACAGATGTTAAAGAAATCTGAGATTAAGGTGATAAGACGGCCACAGCAGTGCAAGCTGATCGGTCATGATCCTCATTTATAATAGAAGACAACCCATGCATTACAAATCTATTTAGTAATACTATTGATAGTAAATCACTGACAGATAGATAAAAATAACTACATATATATCAGATTATGCCAAAATCTGGAACAATGTAAATATTAAAAACAAGTTGCTTTCTTTAAAAAAAGAAAAGCAACACGTGAACCCGAGACCGCTGAATGGTCACCAAATATATTTTGCTGAATTTATTTTTGCTTTTGATTTGAAATAAATAACTGTTAATAGAACGAGGCAATGAAGATATTAAAACACGATTATTGAAAATATGCTATTGTGTGTAGATCCTTGCACAAGTCAATTAAAATCACTGTTGGGTTTAATTGTAAATAGAAAATTGTATACAGCTACCATTTGAAATTACCTTTTTAAGTCCTGATTATTTTATTTATTACTTTGGAGTGTACATAATTTGTTCTCTGTGTTTTATGTACAAAGACCTAATCCTATTGCAATTCTCAATTTCTGCAGACTGGATGCCTAAAGCAAATTGCACAGACCAATAAAGATATTAAGTTCAGCACTCAGTTTGCTTTACAATCTGGATGCGTTTATTTTATCTTTCATATCTTCATATTTTGTTTTCTGGATGTTTTAAATAATTCTTATACTCATTGAAGCTGTATGTACTAATGGAAGAGGTGGTATAGAGAAATTGAAAATACAATGTCCATGTGAAGTGTAACTCTGCAACACAAATTATAAGATGATTTCGTATTTTGTTCTTGATAGTTACACACCAGCTTCATTAGGACCTCTTATATACTGACAATTATTTTGGTCAGATAACCCATTTTAAATTTTAAGGATTTCCTGAGTAACTTAAATCAATAAAAAAAACTTAGTCTCTTGAATACCCGAACATGCACTCAAAAGAACCAATTTATATAAAAAGTTGTATTTGGTCAAAATCAATAATTTTAACTCATCATGGACACGTGGTCAAGATTAAAGTACGATAAAAGACTAATCAGTGACGCTCGAATCAAAAAAGAAAAAATAAGGCCAAATATAAAACAAAGTTTAGGAGCATTGAGGACCCAAAATTCCGAAAGGTTTTGCCAAATACAGCTAGGGTTATCTATTCCCGGGATTTTCCTTAGTATTTCGAAAATTTCAAAGCTTATAATAGGACAGTCACTCAAAAAGAAAAAGAAATTAGAAAAAACAGCTAGATGTCAGAGTACCTCAATGATGAGCATGCTTTAAAATTACGTCAAGCTCTTACTGCCGTAACCTAGATTTAGAAATGCAAAAAATCAACTACCACGAGTGAAATCAATGTTTACGCATGCACGTAGTTTTCTTGCGCAAGAATAGTAAATGCGGCAAGCATACGCACTGCTATTCTGGATAAGAATATACATTTGCGTCATCACGTATATTTATTTTGGTTCAAATCTAATGTTAGTTGAATTCGGATGTCAAACTGCCTACATCAAGTGGTTTGACTCCGGATTCGTTGCCATTCAATCCAGAATTTGTATCAATGCAAACCGATATTGTTGTCAAACCAGATTTTAAATCCGATTTAGTTGTGTCGTGTGAACAGGGTGTAATAATAATAGTAATATTATGTAAATAAACGGCAAGACGTTTGTATGGTAGCTGGTCAACACAATGCATACAATTTTCAAAATCGCACAATCATTGCAAAGATAAAGATGCTATAAGGTTAAACTATTAAAAACAAAAAAAGAATAAAAATTTAATAAACATACATTCCTAGCTGTTAATAAATCTTTTCCAGAAATTTAAAATATACTATCAATAAACACAAACGTCAAGTATTGAATAATGGACATTTTTTTTTTTATCAAATCAATCTCTTCTTCAAGTCTAACTTTCTATTTTATTTCTATACAAAATATAAACAGAGACTTATAAAACCATACGTAAACGGTATAAAATTAGTAAAAAGTAAAATCACAAAAATACTGAACTCCATATATACGTAGTAATTATGATTATCGTAAAATATTAATTACCGTTTTTTTTTTTGTGAAATGCAAGGATTCAAAATTCTGATGAATTATTATCATGCACCTACTCTTTTCATTCCCTACAGTTTAAACATTAGATACTTATTTATTTGTGTTTATTCCTGATAATTGGTACTCATATGTTGCATATGATTTTCATAAATGTATTCACTGTTAAAACCCGCGGGATGATAATATAACATTATTGATTATATTCTATTCGGTGCTTTTCATTTGCACCAAAAAATCTTTCATTTGCGCCACAAACCATATTTCATTTGCGCCAATGAGAGTGGCTGCTAGCTTGAGCCTGGTAAATAGTATAAAAAAGGATTTATTAAAAAAAAAAGACTTTTAATAATAACTTTAAAACACAGTTTTTGTTTGCGTAGTGAAATGTATATTGCCAAGGAAACATTTTTAAAGTCATTTGTAGATTTCCTGAAAGAAAGAGAGAAATCTTATCTCAAAATATCTATTTATAGAAGTATTGTATGTGTTTGCCCTAAACAATTCTTCTAAATTTTGCAATGTATTTGTACATTTGGAGATAGATAATATAAGTATTATTCTATGTTTAATTTGGAAAATAAATTTTGACTTGCATATTGTACAAGCAATAATTGTATCGTATTTCTATTCATGATAAAAGAGGGACGAAAGATACCAAAGGGACAGTCAAACTCATAAATCTAAAACAAACTGACAACACTATGGCTAAAAATGAAAAAGACAAACAGAAAAACAATAGTACACATGACACAACATAGAAACTAAAGAATAAACAACACGAACCCCACCAAAAACTAGGGGTGATCTCAGGTGCTCCGGAAGGGTAAGCAGATCCTGCTCCACATGTGGCACCCGTCGTGTTGCTTATGTGATTACAAATCCGGTAAATAGTCTAATTCGGTAGGTCACATTCATGAAAGGGAAGGGGATTGTAGTTACGTCGTAAGGAACATATCCGATATCATTTGTGAAACGGTTATTCCATAACGGTCAACCAACTCGTGATGGCGTATAAATGTAGTTTCAGTTTAATCTTTAATAATTTTAATGAATATTCCCTTGGTCTGTTAGTATCTATTAATGAAAATAACTATTTTTAACAGCAATATCGTTTTGTTCATTTTCTTCTTGCTTTACGACATTTGCACAGGCTATGATGGAATGACATGTTTTAAACGTTCAGAAATAATCAGTTTATTCTGGGACATAATTTAATGTCTGAATATTATTCCCATGATTATTGTCACAATGCACAATAGCACGTTGTATTAAATACTGCACATACAACGTTCAGGGACCGTCTCAAAACATAAATTATAAATTGCAAAATCATTATACTTCCTATTTAATACTTTCAAATAAAAACGCATATGTTCTGTCAAAAGAAAATAGGTTGGAATATATAAATGGCTTTCTTACTGCAATCTATTCTTTATTTTTTTACTTTCCGATCTACAAATGAACTTTAATTCGATTGTCGAAATATCAATACAATGTCACGTGGTAACATATCAATAGACATAGATAAATACCTGAATAAATGATCGAAAATTTTCGAGACGTTCCGAGGATATCGAATGGCCCATAGAAGCTTCCAAAACTCACCAATATATAAGCGTGAACCCCTCCGGGGGTTAACCCCAAAAAAGCAACATAGTTATTAATCAATGAATTAATTAATTAATGAAACACCATTATACAATGACTCCTACGATATGCAGAAAAAAACGATGTCAAGTCTTAGAGAAAAATCATGTGTTCGGTAAGGGATACCACATAAAATCAAATTAAATGTACGAGTTTCATGTAAATTCATGTATACATAGAAGTAGTTAAGGTCAAGGCGGTACAGTAAATGGCCTATGTTGCAGATTTTGTAAAATTGATCTTTGACTGTTAATCGAAAAAATAATGCATTCATCTATTTCATTTTCTGAAATATTACTTAATAAATTTTTTTTTCAAAATAGGCAAACATTTGTATCGAAAACACATAAAACCGATGAAAAAAAGTTCTTAAATTTGTCTTTAATGATAAAAATATGTGACACAGCCATTATACTGTAACTTGACCTTAAAAGTACACACTTTTTGTTCATTCAGTTATACTTAATAGTAGTTACATGTACAAACGTTTTGTGCATTCAGTTGTTAAATAATATCTTGTTGTCGGCTCACCTCGGCCAACGTAGTTTCATGATAATGTGCAGTATGAAATGGCACGAAATTTTTGTTTTGATAAAAAATACAGATTTTTTTAGAAGAAATTTTATATGGCCATAGTACACTGTTGTTGTTTAAGCAGGAAGACATAATTAGAAAATGCAACCAAAAAGGATCTGTTAAAGCAATGACTATGTTTGCTTTTAAGTAAATGTATGTAAAATTATTAACAATTAATCTCTTTTTTTGTTTGAATATTAGGAGATATGTGAACGAGATATCTGATTTGGTTATATGACGTAGTTTAATATGAGGAGTATATATTAAAAGCTCGGCCATACATATAGAATATTTAGAAAATTTTTTATTCACCAAATAAGGGCCCCAGGAGAGAATATAGCATTTATATATACAACTCGTCTAAACATCAACCCCACAATGTTAGATCTGTAAATTTGCTTTCGCAAATTTTTTGTTCTTTCCTCGCCGGGATTCGAACCCATGCTACTGAGATATCGTGACACCAAATCGCCTGCACTGTAGCCGTCCCGCTTGACTATATATATATATATATATATATATATAATTAATCGGAAGCCCAATAGCAAACATATAATTTGAATTCGAATTACGAGATTTTTGTAATTCGTCATCACGGATACAATATGTAGAAAACATTTTGAGGATTTTTTTTATTCGTAATCACTGATTTGATTCGATATATCACAAATTACTATGATTAGAATAGATTTTTCAAAGAAAAGTGTATATTCTTAAAATAAATCTTGAAAATGAATATCTTAAATTTGAAAATGGTCTGCAGCTGATCTTAAATTGCTTGTTTAAACAAATAGTTTAAATACGTTTTTCAACATGTGTACAATACATTAAAGAACATTTGCCTTGTATTATACAAATTGAATGCGGCAGAGTAAAAGAGAAATGAAACACAGTCAGGAAATATTGTGTCAATTAAAAATGATATATTGATAGTTCAACATGTTCAAGTTTTGCAAAATCTATATCTAACGATGTATAACAAATAACAGCTGCTGATATAAAGACTATTTCGAGGTTAATTGAGTACTCTTATCAGCTATACACACATTATATGTTTCCATGAAAGTAGAACAAAAATAGAAAAAAGGTAAATCTTTTGTCTGAAAGACACGGGCCCGAGGGGAGAGGGGGAGGGTGTCTCCTCTTATATAAACAATGATAAAGGTAGGTATACACAGACGTATCGCTGGTATGGGTCAATTTTTGCAATGTCAAATATATCAAAAAGTAAAATGACAAAAACAAAACGAACTCCAAAGGAAAATTCAAATCAGACCAAATCAAAAGCTCAAACCCATCAAACGAATGGAAAACAACTGTCATATTCCTGACTTAGTTCATTTCCTTATGTAGAATGGTGGATTAAACCTGGTTTCATAGCTAGCTAATCCCTCTCACTTGTATGACAGTCGCAAAAAATTCCATTATATTTGACAACCATGTGTGAACAAAACAAACAGACATAATAGGTAAAAATGTCAAAAATAGGGATACAGAAGTTAGCATTGTGTTATAATCTTAATCACTATAAAAACAAACAAATATGTCAATGGGGTGCAATTTCAGGGACGCTATATAACAATGGGTATACATTTATTTCTCAAATTTGTCAATGGGTCATAAATGTTCATCTTCGACTTAGATGTCTGTAAAAATTGTAAACTGATGTTTTTATATAATTAATATGAATGATCCCTTTTGGTTAACATCTAATTAAGATGTCACGTACAGATCGTATGTCTAGCTGATAGCCAGGAAATATGTGAATTGCTTATAATTAAGCTCAAGTTTCCTTGTGGACTATAAAATCTTGATAGTGTAAAAATACCTGCCGAATTTTCCCTATATATTCTATGTATTTTAGCGTATCATGCTGCTAATTTCAACAGCTCGTATCTGAAAAACAAAAACGGTTGCCCCCTTTTTTAATTTATTTACTGGTGTAGTTTTACAAGCAGAATACATATTTGATTTTTTTTTGAAAATCTGTGGAGTAATTAATTGCGTTCACTTCACCTGAAGTCTTTGATTTATATTTGTATTTCCTTTTTTGTCAGTTTTTAAGCTTCTCTAAAGGATTTTGCCATGATAGCTCGTATCTGAATTGAATCGCAGTTGTTCTTTACTCTTCTATAATTGTTACATCGAAAATGTTCTTAGTTTGTGTAATTAAAGAAACAGTTATTGTGGTATGCATGGTTGTATATGGCATGTAACCCTCTTCCTGCCGGAAGGACACCGACTATGCCGGAGAGACACATATGTCCATTTGTTTAATTTATGCAAACACCTGTTCATTGTGTATTTCTTTCAAATAAAACATCGAAGATTATACAGTGTAATCGTTTTCTTCAATCAAATGAATGGGTCTCCAATGTAACATCATCATGTCGTGAGGTCATACATGTATATAGACAGCTGGACGTCATAGTTGACCATGTAATGTCACATACGTCCAGCTGTCGTATGATTTCCTGGCACACGAAATGTAACCACATTTAATTAGCGGCAGCAAGAGAGTTAAAGAAGACACATGGATAAGTTTGAATCATGCTTTATTTATGAAACAAGCTCCATAATTGTAGATACATTGATAGCATACCAATGAAGATCAATGAACAGTCAGATTCTCACAGTCGTAGGAAAGACACTGATATTTGCTTTGTGAAAAAAAAAAACGAAACGAAGACGTTCAAAACCAATCAATCACTTTAAAAAAGAGGCGCGACAGCAGATTTTCACAAAATGTACGAACAGTCGGTACACGTGGAGTTCAAAATTCTGAATAAATTTAATCTTAAAATTTATGCTTTAACAAAATTAACCTTTTATTTTTCAGAACGATAATAAAGAAAAGAAGGATTGACAGACACAAAGCAGACATACATTTTGATGGTGAACGTGGACCAAAAAAAAGCTGCAAATTAAGACTACGACATATAAAACTTTCTAGGATTAATTGAAAAAATATCATGTCTCGGAGAAGAAAGGCTTGGTAGAGACTAAACAACTTACCCGAATGATCCCAGGGATTAGTAATTTATGTGTTATCTTAAACTTACTCTGTGCCATGAAAAACCTGAAGGGATTCAAATAAAATCCCAAAAGTCGTATCAACATGTGTTTTACTCCATTATATGTATACATACCTCTATGTATTCATGTACACAGACGTACTAGTACATAGACGCCTTTGATCACGAAGCGATAAAGAGACGCATCCTGTATCTCCCGTCCCCTTTCTCACACCCACCCATACACACATCCACACCCAAACATGATCCCATGTGTTCCGGAAGGGTAAAAGCAGATTCACATGTGGCACCCGACGTGTTGCTCATACTAGTACAAACTTGGTTATAAGTCTAAGGTAGAAATACACAGTTAGGAAAAAAACTTAAAATTGACACTCATAATTTTTAACCACCCTCTTTCCCTTGCTTAATTTTCTAACAAATAAGGCTTAATGTTTGTGTTATGCATGTGCACATATATGGAAACAGAATCTGCCATAGATTTGATTTCCAATAGTTAAAATGGTGAAATATAATCTCTTTTTGATGTAACCATGACAACAATCTGCATTTATTTGATACAAAATATTGCAAAAAGGGGGATTAAAATGTCACAAAAGTCCCCAAAATTTGGTCCAAAGGAAAATTTCAATCCATTACATTGATACTTTTCTGAAGCCATGGACATTTATCTATCAGGAGGTCCAAAAAAAATCATATGCATTTCAGCTCATTTTTCCATCAAATTGAATTGAGAAGTTCGAGGGTCAAATCTTTGTTGAAAAACACTACAATAATTTCTGGACCTATGGGCGGTACGGATGTGAAAATACGGACTGTCAAACAGAAAAATGGCCTATAAAACATGCAACAAAACAATCTTGATGTTCATATAAATCCACTGGGAAGGCTATATTATTCTTCAGCTATCTAAAAATCAATTTTATTGTACAAAAACTTTCATATTTAAATAAAAAAAATCATGGCCAAAATGCGAAACTAAACTTCTAACTGCGTATTGCTACCTAATTCGGTAGGTCACATTCGTGGAAATGGGGACGGGATTGTAGTTACGACAATTGGAACATATCCGCTATCAATTGTGAAACGGATATGTCATAACGGTCAACCAACTCGTGATGGTGTCCGTAAAATTTACGAAGGGACGACTTCAACTCTTGGTTTAATAGCTTCCTTGTGAGCTGCAACCTTCTATTAAGGAAATCATGATAGGAAATACAAGCCCTGGAATATCGTATCAACTGGGAGATATATACTCCGCATGCAGGCGCTGAATCCTTTATCTCAAGTTCGATGGGATAGATGCGTTCAACATAGTCACTAAATTTTGAGTTATTTAGTGAGATTACATCATCTATATAGCGGAAAGTAAAGTTAAAGAATACTGCTAACTTCTTTTCTTTCTTCCTAAGAAATTCCTGTATGAAGTCAGCCTCATGCGAATATAGGAACAAGATGAGCACAGTTGGTTCCAATGGAAATGCCGATTGTTTGTCTGTAAAACACGTCCTCCAAACGTAACAAATATGTTGTCAATCAAAAAATCAAGCATCTCGATAATGTCAACTTCCGATAATTTTTGTTTGAATCCGAGTGATTTTTTACAATTTACGATTTATTCCTCCCTAAGACAAGATTCCTGTTTCTACGTTGGTCATTCTCCTTTATGAAACAAAGCAAGACCAACTCTTTCAATTTGTCTATATGTTTAGAATGGGGAATATTTGTGTAAAGTGTAGAAAAGTCAAATGTTTTAATACTTTTGCAAGATGAGAAAGACTTAGATTGTATGTACTCTAAAAGATCTTTGGAATTTTTTAGTATCCACATCTGATTCACGCCACCTGTAGAATAGTTAGTTTCACAATATGCTTAAAGCCCGGCCTTGATTGTTGATAAAATTGATGTTAATAATTTAGAAAGAGGTTTCGTGGAGCACTTGAAAGACCCAGCAATGTAACGTTGTTTGTAAGGACACTTGCGTAGTTTGGGTATCCAATACAGTGATGGAAGATCCAGTTCTTCATCTTTGGTTGAAATTCCAATGGAACATAGAACAGACTTACGATTATCAACGATTTCCTCCTTTGTAAGTGTCATGGGGGTATATGTTGAGTTTCCAAGTGAATTGTCAGTACCTAATTCATTTATCAAGAAGTTTATGGTATGTCATTTACGCACAAAACGATGTTGTTTGGAGTTTTATCTGCGTGGACAACAACATATTTGTAATGGAGGTAGGACAGGTGTTTTGCAACATAATTTCAATGCAGTGTGTATAAACATAATGAAATTTGGGATATACGTTATCCAGACAACAACCTAACCAAAAGTCACCAAAATAAAAGTCGTCTAGATACCAGCCCATATACGGTTTTTACCAAAGGACAGTGATGTACACTGTAAGTCAATATTCTACAAAATTTGGGAATAAATGTACAAAAAAATTAACATTAAAGATAGTCTCAAAATAAAGTTCTAAACATGACAAAAACACAAAGATAATCATTAACTAGGTTCAGGACTTCGGACATTCACATTAACAGGTAGCGGGGTTAAACTAGTTTTTGTATGATCTCCAGTCTTCTTCCCATCTCGAATTGAACTTTTTACAATATACCGTTACATTTTTGCCTTTGATCTTTTGATCTTTTGGTACGATAATTTTCTTTTTCAATCGACTCGACTTAGATAGTTTTTTCGCAGTTACTTCCTTATATCTAAAAATATAAATCTGTATTGGGGTTTTGTTTAGTGTTTTTCTAATTTCAGATATTTTTATACAAAAAATAATTTTTCCAAATCGCAAATTTAGAAATCGGGAAAACAGTCTGATGAATTTGATTAACAACCTTTGAAATATAGGAGTTCGGAGAAAGACAGAAGTTAGACTTTACCTGTCAGACACATTTAAACTGCTTTTAGAATGAATGATATTAATATATTCCCAATTTGATATGAAGCATCATAAGAGTTTTTAATATGCAATACGAAGTCTCATATAAATACCAGCTGTGTGTCATTATTTTTCACTGAGTTTGAAATTGGCTTTCAACTTTCGAGTACTCTTAAATCGGTACTTTCTGCATTTTGTCTTTTTGTTGTTTTTGTTATGTTTCATGTCGTTCTAATTAGTCAATCTTATGTATCTACGAGTACTCTGGGAACGGTACTTTGTGTTTTTAGTCTTTTTATTGTACTTCGTGTCGATCTGACGAGTCCTTTCCAACTGATGTTAACTGACTTTTTGTTGTATTCAAATTGTTTTTGAGTGAAGAGTCAAGTTTTTTATAGAATGAATGAAAGTAAAAAACATGACAGAAAAACACAGTTTGATTTAAGTACCGGATCTGCAGAGTTGTCTCAGTTAATCTACATCCAATATGAAAAGAGCTTGAAACCCCATATTGCGTGATTTCCTTAGGTTATTTGTTGTTTCCTACTATCATACTCAGGGGGTGGGGTCACTTCGATATTTTTTTGGTAGGGGTGTGCCATTTTTGCCTAAAAATACGTACCCATTTTAATATAACATTCACTGAAATTCAGTACCTATAGTTATATAAATTTTAAGAAAGAATGACCTATACTTATATACAAATCAGAAGACAAATTTCCGGGGTTCATTTAGGAACTTATTTGAAAGGTGAACTTTCAAATGAATTGATTTAATTTAAGATGATAATTGACCATTAATAATATAAGATTCTCAATAGCATATTTATATATGATATGTAGATCATACATACCCCATATCAATATACAGTTGTCAAACGTAAATGCATTTTAATATAGGATGTTATAAAAAGGAGGGTCATTTTTATATAAAATCTTGTAAAATTATGACCCATATTTTTGGCACATCCCCGTACACCCAATAATAGGAAGTGAACCCCCCGTGATCATACTCCAAAATAACTAACGTTTCCTACTATTATACTCCAAAATAACAAACCTAGACCATGCGTACAACATGTATTTCTAGAATACAATTCACCAGGTAGGCTAAAGACCAAATTTTGTACGACCAAAACATTAAACGTTATTTTGAACATTTAATCTAGAATGGCACAAACAGAACAGCCAATATTGGATGAAGTCAACAGATATAAACAAAATATACCATTTGAATCATGCGAATACATATTAAGCACTTGATACAAGGCGGATGAAACCCATAGGGGCCACCAGTATCGATTGCGATCCGTTTGTAATAAAAAGTCATGAAAATACCAGGCTCATTATAATCTATAGCTAGTAAACCAGAAGCCAGAACTATATTCATGTTTAAGCCCTTCGTTGTCTGTAGTACGGATAATGTTAAAAATCTTTGAAGGGAGCTTAGATGTGTACTGATTGATATTTTAGTCTTAGATACATGATTATTTTATGAGCTTTTATTAATTTGTCTTGGACCTAGCTTTCCGTCACTGCGAGTACACTCAGATCTGCACTCTGTGTCTTTTGTGTTTTTGTTAGTCTTTTTTTTGTGCTTTGCATCTATCTGATTAGCTAAGCCCTTTTCAACTGATTTTATAGTTTGTTCTTATGTTGTCCTGTTACACTGTCCCAGGTTATGGGGAAAAGGGGGGGGGGGGGTGACGGTGACGCCAGCAAACATGTTTAACCCCGTCACATTCTGTATGTGCCTGTCCTAAGTCAGGAACCTGTAATTCCGTGTGTGGTTGTCGTTTGTTGCTGTATATCATATTTATTTTTTGTGTTTCGTTTATTGTTTTGTATATAAATCAGGCCGTTAGTTTTCTCGTTTGAATTGTTTTACATTTTTCATTTCGGGGCCTTTTATAGCTTATTATGCTGTATTGGTTTTGCTCATTGTTGAAGGCCGTATAGTGACCTATAGTTGTAAAAGTCTATATATTTTTGCACAACAAACGTATCTGTAGCTATCATGATTACGCTATTTCAAGGAAAGATAAATTTGTTTGACAAAAATAATGCATTTACGACAAAGGTTTTAATCACATCTGTGAAAAATATCGACATCTGATTAGTTTCAGATACTTAATGATTTAACTTATGATTTAATCAGCAACCTTGTCGTATGTTTTATCTTAATTTCTTGGCCTAATCATATATCATGAAGCTCAAAAAAGTTACCTATTCAAGCGGCCACCACTCATTACATTTTAAGTAAGTATTAGTAAGTACCCCTCTCCCCCCTGACTATAGAGGTAGGGTCAATTTCCTATTAATTAATTTCATACATCATGTCCATTTACAACAAATGTTCCGAACAATACTAAAATTCACAGTTGTTTACTTTGAGGTGTGTAAAATCATTGTGCCGTATTTTTAAACATGTTACTTCATCACCTGGAAAATTTGAGATAATGACACTTTTCCTGTTATATCGAAACTAATTGCTCTTTTTAGAACAAGAGAACAAATAAAATAAGTATTTGTTACCTCTATGTCAACCAGATGTAGTCGTGGCTGACGCCACTCAGATATGAGAAGCATACAGCATATCAGCTTTTTTATTGATAGATCTGTGTCTCATTTAACATTTCTAACAGGGATCGCTGTCAATCAACAACTTTTGCTTTAAATCAAGTGTTTGCGTTTACTTGACCTTTGATATTATTGAAACATCATTTAGTTAGTCTTTAATATTTCTGAAACAACCGTATTTTATGTTGTGCCACCCATTGCTTGATTGATGTCAGGCAAATAATTGCTTATCTCGCGAAAATTAAATGTATTTTAGGAGCGTTAATAAGAAACTGCAACTCGGCTGAAAAATTTAACAGGTGTCACATTTGTCAGAGAAGTTACTAAACAGGAAACTTATACACTTTGGCGCCTCTAACAAATGTACAACAAAATAACTAATACAGGAATCACTTTTCTACAAGGTTGGACATTCAGTTAATATGATATTGTTCACAGTATTTTTCTATCAATTTTTACTGTCGATAGTCGTTTTGGGGTGTTTACTCTGACAAGTTCGTTTTACGGAAGCCAATTCAGGACCTTCAAACAAATATAATTCAAATCGAGATAACAACTTAAACAATTCGAG
This sequence comes from Mytilus galloprovincialis, assembly GCA_037788925.1. Classification (NCBI taxonomy): domain Eukaryota; kingdom Metazoa; phylum Mollusca; class Bivalvia; order Mytilida; family Mytilidae; genus Mytilus; species Mytilus galloprovincialis. The sequence continues at coordinate 37,213,021 of CM075340.1, forward strand.
ATTAAAACTTTAACAATTCGTGATCACAGATTAAAATCGTTATAACGAATTGACTAATTCGTTATCACAGATGCAATTCGAGATAACAAAATTTTTAGTGGAATAAGTAATCACAGGTTTTTTTTTTTTTTTTGTGATTCGTAATTAAGCATAACATTCGCCATTACATTTATTTTGTTATTCGTGATAACGGATTAAAATCGTTATCACGGATTAAATTTTAATTTGTTGAAAAATTTTCACAGGTTTTTATAATGCATGACGACAGATTAAATTTGTTATCACTGGTTTGTATAATAAAATTGAGAAAGCAAATGGGGAATGTGTCAAAGCGACAACAACCCGACCATAGAGCAGACAACAGCCGAAGGCCACCAATGGGTCTTGAATGTAGCGAGAAACTCCCGCACCCGGAGGCGGTCTTCAGCTGGCCCCTTAAATATATGTATACTAGTACAGTGATAATGGACGTCATACTAAACTCCGAATTATACACAAGAAACTAAAATTAAAAATCATACAAGACTAACAAAAGCCAGAGGCTCCTGACTTGGGACAGGCGCAAAATTGCGGCGGGGCTAAACATGTTTATGAAATATGTCGTGATAGCGGTATAAATTCGTTTCACATGCAGTTGGGTTTTCAAAGTCAAACGCTGGAATGTAAAGTCTAGCGCTGTAGATAAAAAGTCATGCGCTGGAGATCTAAAGTCCGGCGCTGTAGATCTAAAGTCGAGCGCTGGAGATGTAAAATCAAGCGTTGTAGATAATGTCTAGCGCTGTAAATCTAAAGTTCAGCGCTGTAGGTGTAAAGTCCAGCGATAAATCTGTAAACTAAATTTAAATCTCCAGCGCTGGACTTTATATCCACAGCGCTGGACTTTAAAAACCACAACATTAAAGATCGGTTTATTGTTTTGTTGTTTATTGCGTAATAAGGGACAAATATTTGAAGCATGCTCAATTCATGGAAACTGTCTCTTTTTTGATAGCTGGTTTCATTTTAGAAATAATTCATTCATGTCTATGCTAATTTTACATGGGTAGGCCTTATATTTATCAATATCTTTACACTGAGCGTAAGCAAGATGTAAAATGTTTACAAATACCGTGCATACTCAGGTTAAAATGAGCATAGAGCATGACATGAAAGAATTATTTCTTTAACCCCGCAACATCTTGTATGTGCCTGTCCCAAGTCAGGAGCCTGTAATTGAGTGGTTGTTGTTTGTTACTTAGCTGTTTATCAGTTTGTTTTTCGTTTATTGTTTTGATTAGTTTGTTCTTGTATTATGTCTGAGTCATGTCTGGGAAGGGAGGGGGCACTGACAGGTTTGACCCGGCCGCATTCGTTTAAATTTGTGTCTGACCCAAGTCAGGAGTCTGTAATTCAGTGGTTGTCGTGTGTCGTTGTATGTCAGTCTTTTTTTCGTTTATTGTCAAAAATCAGGTCGTGAGATTTCTAGTTTGAATTGTTTTACAATTTTGATGTCGGACCCTTTCATAGCTTGGTATGTGGTATTGGTTTTGCTCATTGTTAAAGGTCGTACAGTGACCTAAAGTTGCGAACGTTTACGTCATTTGGAGAACTATCTCATTGGCAATCATACCACATCTTCCTATTTTATATAGAGCATGACATTACAACATTATTTCAATTCGAAATAGGGAAACTTTGAAACTGACCTATATTTAAGATATTTTGATTGTATGAACAGGTTCTATGAACGACTTAAAAGTGTACAATGTGATTGTATTGAAATTTCCTAGTAAGCAACACCAATATAAAGGTCAGTTTGATCTCCATCGGCGTTCAAAATTCAACTGGCGATGCAATTTTGATTGCGACATCCGGCACGTGCAGCCCCTTATTTATGGGCTTTGTTTACAAAGCGAGAGAAGGACATAATATTAGAATATTAGATTTATACCGTAAGTTTTAAAAATCAACAAGGACTATTTTGTTTTACATTAAACATATTATAGGGAAAAAGTCTATTCTTTCATCATATTGATATCAGTTCGAGAAATCCATGTTGTTCGATCAACTCGAGCTACCAGACTTCAACTCATTTCAAACCCGATATTTTGAAGATAATTCTGATTAAGTTTGGTTGCAATAGCTCCAGTGGTTTTAGAGAAGAAGATTTTGTAGAAAATTAACAGGATGGACAAAAATAGACCGTGGATGCAAAATGCTCGGCCGGGTGGGAGAGGGGGGGGGGGGGGGGGCGCTTCAATATTTTTTGGTAGGGGTGAGCAGCTGCATGAGACATCAAGTATCCCACCCTTTATATATTTTGTTTATCAAAAATATATACCTTGTCATATATCAATTAACAAAAAACAGACCTATAGATATATTTGAATATTTTTCATCTTCTGGTACATTAGTATAGAGATTTTTTTGGGGTCCCACTCATCATCATGTTTATGTTTAGAAGCAACACAATCGTAACAATCACACTCAACTTTTCCAATAAATTCGTCACATCTTAAACATTTTCCTCTATTTGCCCCTTTTCTATCTTTCAGTATGAAAAAAAATCAATTTCAATAGACAAAAAATATGTTTGGTCAGATAAATGCAGTAACACCTAAGAAAGTTACACCTTCGCTGAGTTTTATATTTTAAACGAAAAACTGAGAAAAAGCCGTTCCCTCTTAAAGAACGCTGACACTATGGAATTTCTTTTAATAATTGTTATCATGTTTCATGTATACAAACCCTTGAATGTTAACTAGGTGCAAATGTCAAAATGGTCGGATTTATAGCATCTATAATTTTACTAGCATCAGTGGAAATACCACATTGGAATAAAAAGAGATTAATTGGTTTGACAAATAACTGATACATTTACGACTGTGGTTTAACAACATCAAAAATAAATACTGACATCTGATTAGTTTCAGATACTTATGATATAATCTAGCAAGTGATAATATCAACCTATTGATATATATTAATCTGAATTTCTCACCCTTTTCATATATCATGGAGCATGAAATAGTGACCTATTCCAGCGGCTCATCCCTACCACTCATTACATAGTAAGTGCCCCCCCCCCCCCCCCCCCATGTTTTTTCCTATTATCGCGTAGGCCTACGCGGAGGATATATTGGCGAGAATATGATTGTGCAATGGGCTCTTCGGAATAGTACGTTATGACGAACTTTGAACTCTAAAATCTAGTTCAACGCATGAAAAATTTAGAAGTATTCTGAGTGGTAGATGAAGCCGTGAACCGGAGTCTGTATAATTTATTGTACACACACCTAACTTATCAAGCATCGTTTTTGTGAATGATTATTGCTCGTTTTATTTTCCGTAACCTTTCAGCTGGGACAAGTTCAGGACCTCGACAACGAGCTCATTGAAACTGAAAATTATCAAGCAATCGTTTTTGTGTACGGTTACTGCTCGTTTCCCTTTCCGCTCCGCTCCTCTCAGCTGTTTCAAGAACCTCAACACGTGCTCATTCCACAAATTAAATTACAGTGTGATTGTATAGTTTTATATAAAATAAACTCATAATTACACTTTCTGTTTCTAATAAAATTGCTTATGAATTATAAATTGCATCTCTATTAATATTGTACAACAGCGTGTGAAAATGTAATTTCCAGGCGTATGACCTGTAGCACCTGGTATAGTGCCTAACAAGATTTTGTAAGGTAGACGAAATTGACCTTAAAACGATCGTATTGACTTTTTTGTTCCAAAAATAGGTAGATCGGACATATTATGACTTTATTTAATGACTTCCTTAGTTTGGGATAAATTGTAATTAGCATGTTCCTATGAAACTGAAAAATGTTGTTTTTTTGCAAGATAAATAATAATTTTACCTGGCGTAGCCGTGTGTAAAGTGTATTTCGGCATTTCTCTCCGAAAATGACTTGTTGATTAGAATAAAACTTCTTATTTGTAAACTTTTTCTGATTTTCTCCGCAATTGACTTTTAAAAAATAATCTATTTACTGTGTATTTGGATAATTTTGTGAAAATAGGAGAATTGGCAATTCTTACCTTTCATACCAATACTTTCATTGATAAAACATAACATGGACTCATCCAGTGTCCAGTTTAAAGGTCATTTTAGTTACTGTCACATTCATGCACGTTCTGAGTTAATCAATAATAGCATAAACAGTTTGAAGGTAAACTAATAATAACTTAACCCAATCAAATTGCGTAATATTCAATAACAATGACCGGTCCACATTATAAAAAGTAATAGGGGTAAACTAGGTAGGGAGAAAATGAAAGATATTCAAAATAATTTTTTTTTGCAATAACGGATACAAATTTGTCAACCAAAAGTTTTGCTTTAATTTCATAAACATGTCGTTCTGTATTCGAACAGTTTTTGGATCTTTCATGTATGTATTTAAGGCCATACAAAGTTTGGGCTTCAAAAGTACACATAATTATTGACTTTATACAGAAAATGTGTCCTTTTAAAACATAACATGTTTCCAAAACAATACCTAACTACAAAGTAAAATCATTTCTCAAAACAATGCAAAAATTTTCATTTCGATTGGTACAGAAGTATTGTTATAAAGTGCGTTGAAATAAACAGTGGTATAGCAAACATCGAATTCCCTCACAAAATCTTGTTAGGCACTTATAGTGTAAAATATTTATAAATAAATTGTTTTGTTGCTCTGCAACGTGACAAACAGACGATGCTTACTAATCAGGTTATTTATAGATTTGTTTACATCATCTGGAATCATATTAACAAGTAATAGCTTTTCTAAAAAGCTTGCCGTATTTTAGCTGCTTATATTGAGATCGGCGGTTTGTGGGTATAGGTTTCTTTATTGGAATCTTGCACTCCAAGCACTATGTATATATAGTGTCTTTTTTTCTCCTGGTTTTTGATTTTAGTTGTAGTATTGGTGGATCAGGATTATCATGGAAGGAGGCTTTTTAGTAACTTATGAAAATATATATATATGGTTTGTAATAGCTAGAGTAAAGATACAAACACTTTTTTCTTTGTTTTGTGGAATATGATTGTTTACTCTTTATGACAATGCAAGTAGTTTTAACATGCATACTGTGTCTTGACAGTTATGTAACAGTTTGCAAGGTTATAATCAAGTTGATAAGAAAAACGTATTATTTACTTTTGAGGATTACTGCTTGATAAAATGGACTACCAGTGGCAGATCTAGAAATTTTCATAAGAGGGGGCCCGCTCCAGTCATGCTTCAGTTATTCACTACATGTATATGATCAACCAAAGTTTTCCCACAATAGGGGGGGGGGGCGGGTCCCCTGAAAAACTCTCTAAAGCCGCCTCTGACTACTATATGAGAATATTACATCTTATATGTATAGAAGTCTTCAAGTGATGAATATCTCATCTGGCTTTTGTCTTAGAAGAAGCAATTAGTTTTGAAGGTACAGGTTAAGTGTTGTTATTACTTATTTCCAGATGTAATATTACTGTAAGAAGATGTTTTGTGGTAATGGATTTAGAATGAAATATAAATTGCAAATAATTTTCTAGAACATGTTGTCAGCTGGCTTCTTATATTTTTTAATATTTTGTTGTTGTTTGTAATCTTGACATTTTTTTTTGCAAGTTCTATAGATGAGAGCTTCATATTGGTATTAGCATTTAGTGCTTTATATTTGGTTGCATGTGTAAGCATATGTTTTTGTTAGTTGAAATACTTATATTTTTATTTCTGATGGCAACCAGTTCATGCAATACATATAGTCAGGATTATTAGTAAGCGATAGTTGTTTTATTTGTTTATATTAATGGTCAAGATTGATATGGACTATATAGCTTGCTGTTTGGTGTGACCGTACTTCAACCTACAATGACCTATACTGGTTTACTTTTACAAATTGTGAATTGGATGGAGAGTTGTCTTTAATACTGATATGACATTCTGTTATATCTATCGACAAGATTGAGAACACATTTTTTGTAATAAAACATATTTAATTCTATAATAAACATATATAACAATTTATCGGTAATTTGTGCATATTTCCTTTGATGTGTACTCTCTGATAATGTCAGTATCAGTTGACTGGTCGTGATATATAAATTATTGGGTCAGTTCGCAATTGACATGCACAGGTGTGCTGTGTCAGGATCTTCTTTCCCCTTTCATTCACAAAATCATGCATGATTTTTTATTTGCAGAATCGCAAGAGTGTTTTGGTGAATGAAACACTTCTCATATTGTTTGAAAGTTTCAGTAAAGATAGTTTTGCCTTTTTGACAGATTGTGTGAAAATTCGAACAGAATATGAATGAAAAACCCAATAAACTTTTAAAAATGCACTATTATTAATAGCTTTCTTTGCTTAGGCCAACTAAAATTAATTAACAGATTTTCATCCAAATTTTTTTTTTAAATGGGGCGGGTGGGAGGATTTTATTTTTTAAATTTTATTTCATATGAAACCTTCTTGTCATGTGTTATTCATATACGCAAGTGTAATAATAAGCTTATATCATGTAAATACATCCATAAGGTATCGTGTATAAGACAATAACAATTAAAACCAAGGAGTAACCAAAGACTCATAAAACTAAAAGACATTTACATCAACAGTTACAAATAATAAGTAGGAAACAAAACGAACTCCACTAAAAACCAGGAGTGAAATCAGGTGCACCGGAAGGGTAAGCATTTCCTGCACTGTATACGGCACCCGTCATGCTATTTCTTTGTTCAGTTCGGTAATGATGAAAGGTTGTTATGACTGAGGAAGAATATCACTGAGATATGATTTCTGACACAATTTTGTCATAATGCATTGTGTAATGGCCAATCAGCTCATGATGGCGACCATAAAATTGCTTGAGTGATGACCTTAATTTGATTGATTCATAGCCCTGGGTTAGCAACTTTTGAGAAAGCAGTATTCCTCGTTCAACAAAATCAACGTACTTTGAGCTAGCTCTAGAGTAACGTGTCAACTGAGACACATATACTCCATATGCTAGTGCCGCTTTTTCAAATTCATAAATATATATCTCTGATTGGCAACCACTGTTCTACATGTAATTGCCGCTTTAGAAACCTATTTTATAGTAAACAGCAGAAATGTGGAGAAATACTCTCTTCAGTTGGACTACCTACATCAAATGTATTTTGCTTTCTAAGCAATGTTTTGTTGTCCTAATGAAATGAAGCAAATGCATTGATATGCAACACAAGTACGATAAGTACAGAATAAAATGAAAACTCAAACAGTGTTGGTCCTTAATATGCAAGATGCAAATATAATTACAATGTAGAACATAAAGTTGTTTAATGACTCTATCGTGGGTATTGTTTTTCTCTATTTCTACAAAAAAACGAAATTAAGGCTAAATCTAAATCTAAGAGCTTGCTATAAATTAATAAATTAAAAATGGGTATTATGTTTGTCGATTTTTTGAACTCAATATACGGTCACCAATCTAAAAAGTTCAATTTATTTAGGGAGCTACCATTTGATTTTTATGGGGGGGCTAGGATGAAATTTGAAAAAAATAGGCAGGACAGGAGTTTTGAGTAAAAAAAAAGGCAGGATGAGACACTTTGCAAAAAAAAAAAGGCAGGATGACAATTTAGGTAAAAAAAGTCAGGATAAACTAATAAAAAAAAAGGCAGGACCGAATAGAGTGAAAAATAAAAAGGCAGGACAGAGATTACAACTAAATAAAAATGCAGGACAAAATTTTTCATCCTAGCCACCCCCCCCCCCCCCCCCCCCCCCCATAAAAATCAAATGGTAGCTCCCTTATTACGGTCACCAATCTAAAAAGTTCAATTTCTTTATTCCAGTCAAATGTGTTCCACGATTCTAACGCTTTTGGGTTTCATTCACAGTCCAAATTTCTTGACACAAAGTCATTGCATAAATAAAATAAATCCAAGGTGTTTTACTCACAAACATTTGTGTCATATATAAGTTGTGACATACGGCGATTTGAGTTCTTGGACACAGCGTATTACTCGTAACCCGAATATTTCACGCCCTTCTCGTAATCAATCTCTATTCTCGGTAAATGATGTTGTCATCATAGATCAGCAGAATATATCGACTTAATCATTCAGTAAGAATACGCTAAGAAATACGAAAACCGAAATTTGAAACAGGAAGTTTTACATGAAACGAAATTATCGACGGATACCGGTATCGGAAATGAACAAAATCAGGAAATCGTATTTTTTTCTAAAATAAAAAAAAAATCGGGGCGGGAAGATTTCAGAGGGGCGGGCGGGGATGAAAATCTATCAATTAATTCTAATTGGCATTATTTACAAGGATGTATAAATATATCATCCATGCTATTTCGATCTGAGTTTTTATTCATACATAGTCTGGTGCTGTTCCAAGTAGTCTTCTTAATCTGTTTCTTGAGAAGTATTTGTTTTACCTGTTCAGTCACTATAAAGTGTTACAATTAATATTTAGACGCAACACAGAATAGTGACCAAAAAGGTACTGCTATCATATGAGAGGAGCTAGAAAAAAAATGAAATGTACACATTTTCAACATTTTTGTGGGACCATGAAGATGTGGTTTCATTGTCAATATATAGACAGATATTCATAGACCAAAGAACAAATAAGCAACAAATTCAAAAGTAGATGTAGGATGAATTATGGAAAGAAGGGGTGCCCCAAACTTGACAAGGTTTGGTGTGGAACAAGTAAAATGTCTGCATTAACATTAAATGTAGGTTTTAAAAGGGGGACCCAGGTCACCTTTCCCTTAATCTGTTTCTGAAATTAAAGGTAGCCGCATATTTCTGAGCGCGGTTGAAAAATAAATGAACATGACTTTGTAAAAGCAAGAATATTAAGCTAAAAGAAATAGACTAAATTTGGGTGACATCTATTAAAATGTTTGAAATAATTATGAAGTTGACAAGAAATGAACTTGTTCAGATAATATACAGTCAGCCTACAGACTTGTGGCCTCCTGAAATGTCTGCTTACACAGTGCTTTCCTAAAATGATTTATAATGTGATTGTTTTCATGATGAATGCTGAGCAAACATAGATTACTCCGTTGGTTTTCTCGTTTGAATTGTTTTACATTGTTATTTCGGGGTCTTTTATAGCTGACTATGCGGTATGGGCTTTGCTCATTGTTGAAGGCCGTAAGGTGACCTATAGTTGTTTATTTCTGTGTCATTTTGGTCTTTTTTTGGAGAGTTGTCTCATTGGCAATCATACCACATCTTCTTTTTTTATATTATAATGACAAGATAAATGTTATGTTATCCACCCAACTAAGTAAAATATATAACTTCTCGTAGAACTTCTAAAACAACGATAAATCTGCTGATTCATATCGTATCATTCAATGCTGTCAGATGCTATGTCATGCAAGTGAAAAATAAAGAAATTTAACTTAATGTATGCTTCCATTATATTCGGCATTGTTATTCAGTTATGTCTAAAGCAGAACTTATGAAACGCATGCAATAATTTATTTTCAATAGATGCATTTGAAAAATTTATTTTCGGCACTAGTTAAGGGACGTCTATGTTCATGATGTCATGTGCTCATCTATATTCTAGAGCCTTTACAAAGTCAGTTCCATATCACATATTACAAATACTTATACAAATACAGCCGATAGATTAAACTCAGCACCATTGTATATTGATGATTATACATATAGTATCAGCACATTCACATTTGAAAATGTTAGCAAAATAGCAGCACCATCTGAAAATGGGAAACCTTAATTGATTATCTCGAGCATGTGAATCAAACATTTTGTAATTATAATCACGACGAAATTATATACTTATTGTAAGACCTGATACATTGTAATGTGAACAAATTAGAATTGGATTTATCTATCAAATGCAATTCTCAGTGCTGTTGATATATCAATTAACAATGACTGCTGAGCGCCACTGTGTACAGTGGCAGTGCCAGAAATTTTCATAAAGGGGGGGGGGGGGCTATATAATCAACCAAGGGGAGGGCCCCCCCCCTTTTTGGATCCGCCTGTGATGTCCAAGACTCCAAAGAATAAATCATCATGTATGAGTACATTCTACCCCACATGCGAACATCATTTGGGACCTGGCTGTGTTGCAATTATCTTGGGTTTTCAGGAAATAAGATGCGATCATATTAATTCAAATTGCTCATTGCTGCCTTCAATTATAATTTCATCTATAGTCATAGACGTCCAGCTAGAGGGTCATTAAACAAACTATAGTGCACTGAAACCCTTGCCCATAACTAAACCGTGATGCTTGGTGTTTGCTTCCTTTCACACATGCAACAATATTACTCACCTTGTTTGTTTTCTATTCTTCTAATCAGCTGTTTATCTGCCGTAGCTATCTTGTCAACGTATATTTGTTCCTAATAATATTTGTTCCTTAGGGAAACAATATCATAATAATATATGTTCTGCGGAAATTCTGTCATGGAATACTTTTTCCATCTGTATTTTATTTGTTCCACTGATATCAGGAACTTATATAATTATCTTATATGTTGATGAGCATGATGAGTATAACAAATGTTCCTGTTATACTGAAGTTTACACCTGATTGATTTATACAAGTTTTAAATGCTGATTAGTGTTTAAATCACAAAAAGTTTTAAATGTTTATATTCTAAATCAAAACAGGTTTTAAATGCTAATTTATATGATTATTATGTAATTTGAAAAGTGTTAAGGAGTTAGATATATTAACCTCTACACAACACCTGAGTGTATCATACTGAAACATGAAGGCTGAAGAGTACGAACAAATATTTATGTTCCTATATGATGGAACTTATGTTGAAGGTAAATACTTATGTTGACAAGTTCAGTTGTAGATACAAATGTAAAATATACTATAAAGACAATACCATTTATATGAATATGCATACCTGTAATTGTGTATAATTTGAAATGATTAGTTAATGTCTACAATTATTTCCCATTTCATTATACCTGTTCTTATAATAATTGTAAATACCAATGTACCATTCTGGCATTTGTTATGAATTGAAAATAATAATGTTTTTGGGTCGGAAAAGATATTACATTATACTTTATCTAATCGGAATAAATAATACAAAATACTTTATCCAATCGGAATAAATAATACATAATACTTTTTCCAATCGGAATAAATATTACATAATACTTGTTCTGATTGGAATAAATACTACATAATACTTTTTACATTCAGAATAAATATTACAAATTAAAATACCTTTAAACTGATGAAGTGAATGAATCTGGCCGAGTGTGCAGACCAAAGAGAAAACTTAAGGATAGGAGAAATAGTATTTACGAATATTTCACTGTTCTCAGTAAAAAATCTAAATAAATAATGGGCATCTATTTCAGACTGATTTGTATTTATGTTGATAAAGCAATTTCTCGTAATTTCTGATTAATTTGATTTTAATGAATGATACAACGTATATTTCAAATTTTCAAAATGTCAAAAGTCAAAATGTTATACCAGTCATGAGATAAAAATTCCACCATAATATTTATTCCAAAGATAATTTATTATGTAATAAAACTTCCTATTGGAATTTATTTTATGTGATATAAATTCCGAGGCATCAGTCTTTTTATTATGCTGATGGAATATATATCACATAACATTTCTTCCAATTGGAATTTTTGTTACATAATAATTTATCTTTGGAATAAATATTATGGTGGAACTTCTGTGACAATATTAAGTAAAAATTAAAATTCCAAAAAAAATGTTGTTCACTGAAAAAACAGGAAGTGCAACCTCATTGCTAAAGAAATATAACACCAAATTTGATTGGTTGGTTGGATGAAGGCTAAAAATAATTTTTTTAAATCAATTTACATAGCTAGATAACATTTCAAAGAAGGATAACTCATATTTTTTAATTGGAAAATAAGGGCAGATAATAATAAAATGTTCTCACTGTTTTCTTCCTTCTTAAAGTCTTTTTCTAAATTATAGCTTGGTTCAATCTGAAATGTAAACAATAATCATTAATTACGACACTTGCAAAACTCAAACTTAAACTAATATAAGTTTAATGAAATTTAGTAATATATGGCAACAACTAAGTCAATCATTAAGTCATTGTCAATATAATGAATGATAACTTTATAACCTTTACTTAAGCCATAATCATGTATGCCTAGGGTATGTATGAGGAGTTTTACATTTTATCATGTACATTCTTTTGCATGTATTTGATTGAGTTTATTCTACAATACAATTCAAATAATAGCCAATACCTTTAAATGTTAAAAGCTTTCCTTGAAAATCTTCTTTCAATTCTGCAAGACTCAAATTATATAAATCTCCGTCCTCTAATTCTTCATTCTCTTTCCAATACTTGACCTACAAGTAGAATAATAATGTACAAGTCTGTGTACTCTAAACATCAAGACATAGGATAAAAAATATGTTTTTATTACACAATAATATGTAAACGATTACTTTTATTATATATTGTCCTAGTAAAATAAAGTGCATGGACATTTTAACTTAGGAATATTGATGTCTTTTATTGTATCTATGCTTACTGATACTAACAACAAATCCAGTATTAGTGTTAAATTGCTTCTAAGTTTTAATTCTATATGGACTACTGTAATTTGAGTTAATGATACTTTATACATTTTTTACAGTTTGTTCTCTTATAGATATCTATCCCATATTGTTCTAAGTGTTACAACAAAATTTACAGCACAACCTCAACCATTCAACAAACAGTTAGATAATTATTCATGAAGGTAAACTGTAGTTTTCAGGGATATACATGTATCTATTATCATTACTGATGCATTCTAGGGAAGGTGTATGTTGACTGCGCTAAGTATCAGTAAACAAGAAGTAGATGAGTGATGGCAATGAAAACAGTACACACGCTATAGCATCATGGTTGACTTCAGTCTGTGCCAAACTGTTTTAGGGTTTTTCTAACCGAAAGAGAAATTTGAACTTTTCTACAATATATTCAACCAAACAATTCTTAAAAGTTCTGTCTGACCGAATGATTTTTTGTCTGACATTTTGTCGGTCAGACAGAGTTTGGGATACACTGGACTTAAATACCAAAAATTAGATGAATATCTCAAGCCATTTAGTAAAAAAACTCTTGATTAATGTTTGATGTGGAATGTTCACCGGCCCTTTTTTTTTCTTTTTTTACAACTTATACAAGTGAATTGCAGAATCACCCAGGTCATAAATATAGCTGTTTATGTTAATGCAATGTTCAACATTGTTCAATTGAACGTATAAATTAATATTCTTGACAAGTATTTCATCATACTTTTATTGAAAAGGACTAGGCCAAAAAAAAAAAATAGGTGTGTTTCCTGTTGCATGCCCCAAAAAATTAGGGTCGGTAGGTAGGTATTTTTTTTTTTTTTTTTTTTTTTTTTTTTTTTTACTGGCCTGCTTCGGTTGTTTTTTGTGTATTTTTATAATCAGTTTGTTATTCTTTCAGGTTATTTTCATCAGTTCATTGTATAAAGTATACAAGATATGAATAGTCCATGTTCAAAAGTTGCAGAAGACTTGGCCAGGACTTCCAGCTTATAAAATTTTCAAACTTTTCAGAACTGATATGCCATCTGTACGGGTCAGGCTATAGTCTTACACAGAAAGCCCATCAAAGTCTGTCTCAGCAAAGACCTGTTTTATAATCAGTTTCTTTCAGACAATTTAGTTCACAGAACTGATGCCAGCTTTTCTACAAATACCAAATATTAATAACATGATAGAGGGATGGGTGAAAATCTTTGAAATTTTGATTATATACTAGCTGTTTAAAAGAAAATCAATTACAAATTGAGTTTTGGGGCTATGGTTGAGCAAATATCAGATATAAAAATTAAATTTAATCCTAAATTGAACGTTTGGCTTCCCTCTTGTATTAGAAAAGACTGTCAGAAGTAAATGCCAAAACATTGTAAACTTGTTATACTGTCAATTTTATTCCTATAAAATTCTGAACAAATTATAAACATCGAAACAACCGAGACATTCAAATAATGTGAGGCAAATATTGCATTTTGTAGAATGCAAATAGTCATTGAATGATATAAAAAAACAAATTTATCACAATTGCAAAATTAACATGTATCAACAATCAATTGTATAAATCTTTAATGTGCAAAACAATGTTTATGCTCTGAAAATAAATGTATAATTTTCACTATGACTTAGACAGGTCGAGAACTCTAGATTTTCTGACGTCAGAATATCTTTGCATAGTAATTTCCAAAACACAAGGCCAATACGGCCTTGAAAAACTGACCAATCGACTCAATGAACTACAATGCATTGTGGGCTACTACGAGTAAACTACTACTTAAAACACGTGGAATTAGTGGGAAAACAGTCAACTAATATATTGTCTGGGACTCTCATTACCAATGTTTTTATTCTGCAAATATATTTAATGTAAAACATATAACGGAATCTTCAATTTGCATGCTCAGATTAAAAATATATTGTTTATTGGCTTCACAATTCGACTTTCTTTTTCGCCTTGCAAAAGTAGTTGAACCGGTTTTGTGCATTGTTATGAATTAAACCTGCATTAATTTCACGACATGAGACAGTGAAATATCCAATGAAGTGACCACTGTCCAGTAAGAAAATCATTTGAGCTCTTTTAAACCTGTATAATGTCATTCCAAAATCTTTTCTGCCTAGAAAAACACGAAACTTTCACTGAAACACTTCTTTCTGTACTGAATGTGTATTTTTTTTTATCAGGACCTGAACTAAAAGTAAGAACATCATAATATTCAGTATGCTAAAAATAAATGTTATGAAAGCGGCAGGGCGGATCCAGCCATTTTAAAAGGTAGGGTCCTAACCATGGACAAAAGGGGAGGGGGTTCCAACTACATGTCCCCATCCAAATGCACTGATCGTAAAAAAAATGGGGGTCCATCCCCCCCCCCCCCCCCCCCCCCCCCCGGAACCCCCGCCCTCCTGGAGCGGGTACGGTATATAGCTCAATACATTTTTTCATTGTTTCATCCATCGATAATATCCGTTTGTTGCTAATTTTATCACAAAATATACCTCAGAGGTTTTTTATCGTTCGGCTGCTGTCCTGTTGACATATGTAAAATATCATATCTCCAATATTAAAAGTCTCTGGATCATAGTGGGTGCCATATTACCTATCATTTTTTTTCTAAAACGCGCTTTGTATATAGAAATAAGAAGACGAGCCGGGTATGATTGCCTAATTAGACATCTTTCCAACAAATACATAATTCAGTAAAGTAAGCAGTCATAGGTTCAATGCTGAAAAGTAAGCTATAAATGACCCCAAAATTACTTGTGTAAAAAAAAAAAACCGTCCAAATTAAATATATTAAAAGAGAAGAAATGTATCCCATCAAAAAAAATATATTGTATAGGAGCCTGTATTCCAGTGGTTGTCGTTTGTTAATGTGTTCCATATTTGTTTTTCGTTCATTTTTTTATATTATTAAGGCCGTTAGTTTTCTCGTCTGAATTGTTTTACATTGTCATATCGGGGTCTTTTATAGCTGACTATGCGGTATGAGCTTTGCTCATTGTTGAAGGCCATACGGTGATCTATAAATGTTAATTTCTGAGTCATTTTGGTCTCTTGTTGACAGCGGTCTCATTGGCAATTATACCACATTTTCTTTTTTATTATAGATCCAATGCTGCAATTTTCACAAAACATATTAAATTTTCAACCTTGTCGCACATACATATGGATAACATCATTACAGCGTATTTCCTAATGCATGTAGAGCAAAACTTTGGCTAGCTTGCTTGCTTTGTTTGTATATTGTACAATATATAAAATATACAAGTTAAACTATGCCTATATATATATTGTTTAAAGATGTCAATCTTATTTCAAAGCTTGTATAAACAACTATAAAAACAAAGCAAGCAAGCCAACCAAAGTTTTACTTTGCAAGTCCCATATACAGAAATTTGACAAAAATAAATACTTATAGGTTTTGTTAACACTGCCATGTATGTAAATATTTCTTCGCCTTTTTTACGAACACAAAATTCAAGGATCACACATTTGCCTTTAATTATCTATACGAAAATTGCTGTACTCGTGAATATCAGCACCGGCTGTTATCGACGGCTTACTTTACACTAGTAAGTTTGTCTCATGGGTAATTGTGTTTTTTCGCTGTCTGGTTGATAAATACATGAAATCTCTGTGACATCGTCAAACATGTTAATGGCTATGTATCGGGTAATTCAAACCCTGTTTTCTTCGCATAGAAACAACTCTTCGTTAATCTGAGCATGGAAGTAATACTTTATATCACGAACTATAAATGAGGATACACAAAATGAAAAACTAGGCGAAATTGTGAATCCCGCATTGCACGAAAAAATGTGTTATATTTCAGTAAATAACACGTGTTCTTGGTTGATTGTAAACACGTAGTAGTCCATCATGCATTGTAACCCATTTAGTGGATTGGTTAAAAACCTAGGTAAAAATAAATTGCGTCACATGTAAATAAACAATTACATGTGCGAGAACATAAGTATGCTAATTTATGCATTTCCTTATAAGGTAGTGGTCCCGACCTGTTAGACCTTTGTCCATAAAAACTGTTGTTTGACTTCAATCTGTATCACACAAATGCTTACTGTATCAAAATTTTATTTGAAATCAAACGTTTAAAAGATGCCATTCAAAGGCTATACTAAACAAAAACCGTTTCCGGAAAAAAACGATAAAAATCCGGATTTTTTTTTTTTTTTTTTTTTTCCGGGAAAAAAAAGTTAGGGTCGGCGCCAAAAAATTAGGGTCGGTCGGGCGACCGGAAACACACCTATTTTTTTTTTGGCCCTATACAAAGGTAGCCATGAAAAAATTGAAATTTGACCACTTCAATTTTAAGGTTCATGTTGACCTTGTGGCTAAAATGGCTGTATTTTCACCTCAAAATTTACTCTGAGTACAGAAAACCTGTGCATCTGGAACAGTTTTAAGGCATAGCATGCCCTAGATAAATAGAATTCAAATGCATTGTATGATTTAGAAAATTCATAACTTAACTGGATTTTGCCCTGCACTTTTTTCGTCCCTGCAGAAGATGATAAAATCAACAAACAGTTGAGTTTCCCTTGATATGGTGCAGGTACACAGTTTAAATCACCAATTATTGTCAGGTATATATTGTCCATGTCAATCAATACCAGTCACTTCAATTATTACCTGTGGGGAAGTTCTCAAACCTGTTTCCCAACTTAGTTTATTTTGGCATCTTCTGGAGGAATGAAAAAAAAGTGCACTTCAAAATCCTGTTAAGTTTTTATTTTTCTAAAACATAAAACATATTTGAAATTTATTTATCTAGGGCATGCTATGCCCTAAAATTTTTACAGATGCACAGGTTTGTCTGTACTCAAGAGTAAATTTTGATGTAAAAATACGGCCATTTTAGCCAATGGGTCCACATGAACCTTAAACTCAACTTTTGGCCAGATATAGCAATTTAACCAAACACAGACTACACGGAGTGACAAAGTTGTGAGGCCAGTTTCAACACATAATATTGCAATTTCCACCATTATGCATACATATATATATAGCTTATACCACTACCTGTTTATATATTTTTTTTATAGTCCAGTGAGAAATTAACCTCTATTTTATTGTTGTATGCACGAAAATTAATAGAAACAAAAGTTGATTGGACTTGCAGGTTTTGACCACCGGAAGTGAAGAATTTTATTCAAGGAGGGTTACTCTAAAGACCTGAAAGTGGACATGAAAAGACCTGAAAAGACCTGAAAATATACGACTAAATTTATTCAAATTGCAATAAATTTTTTATTATTGCTATATTTCTTCATAAACTATAATTTTAAATAGTAAATACACAAAACGTGTGCTCTATGAATAAAAATATTATCCTCATATTTTTCATTGCTTGAACATATTGATTAGAAAATATTCAAATCACGGAATTTACCGTATTGATACGAAGATGTCCTTTCGTTTCCCGCGCATCAACTGTTTTGATATGACATAATTTGGCATTTAATTGGCCCACAGACACTTATAATACTGTATTATATTTCACTGATTTAACACACCCAAAAGGTGCCTTTTAGATTTCGTCTTAATTTCCAGGGTTAACTGGCATTGTTTTCGTATAACATTGATAAAATATCGACATATGCGACGGTATGATTGCCAAAGAGACCACTATTCACTAGAGTTCAAATGAAGTGGAGGTGAGCAATTACTGGCAACCGTATGGCCGTACTGTATTCTGTTAAGAATTTAAAAGCTGCTTATAAAATGGACTCTTTTTTATATCGCTAAATGGCAAAATTTTATTATCATAAAAACGCCCTATCTATTCACTGACAGTCACTTTTTTCGCTTTAAATCTTATCCTATATTGGAGCACAGCTTAATTGTGCTTCAGAAAACTTCACACATCATCTTCTATCAATTAACTACTGAATAGATGTAGGATATCTGTGACAAAATATATTAGTATCATTAATATAGTCCCAGAGGATATCAAATATATGTATAGTCTCGATAAATACTTATCTCTTCAACAACGGTATAACGGTAATAAATATTCATTATAGCAATTAATTACCTACCCGAGAACACAGTTATTTCGTAGTGCATTTCTATTAGACAATAAATTCAAATTAAAAAAAATCACACCTGCTCTTTCTCAAAAAGATTTTAACAGTGTAGTGTACTACTAGTGGGACAAATAATATCAAAATTATAGAAACTTCTACCAGCTTTAACTCAAAATATTGACAAGTCTGTGTTAAGGGGGTATAAAATTCAGTTTGACAGCTTAATTCAGACGTAATAACATTTGACCTTTTTTAACTGGACCAAATCACTACTTAACATAAAGATTCAGCACCCAAATTTTTTTAACATGTAATTTCATCCCCCTACTTAATATTTCATGCATTAAATATCAAGAAATAAATTGGGAAAGTGTATAAAAAAAATTGCAAGTTACACACTGTTTACACTAGGGACAACGAAAACCAAAGGACGATAACTGTGTCCTTGGACCATTACGCAGGTGGTCATAGAAAAGAACAGGTGTATTCCGAAAAGACTTCCGGTGTTCCGAAAAACTACGGAGGTCTACCAATATATACTGCGTAAACTGAGGGTTTACGCAATCAGACGTTAAGACATTCTTCACTTCCCCCAGAAGCAGCTCGGCCTAGCTGGGGAACTGGGTAGTCAAATGCTCACATTAATCTGTACCGATACAGACTCAACATGTCCTCCTTTATACGCCATAACTCATGGTGGTGCACCTAATTAAAGGAGGCAAATACGGAGACAAGACACTTAAGACACTTCCAAAACTCACCAATATATAAGGTTCACGCAAAAAAACAAAACAAAAAAACTGGCAGACCTTGTCAATTAAGATTGGAGTCGAAAATATATTGCAGACTCTGACAGGCAGAAAGTCCGGTTTGTATGTGCATGTCCCAAGCTAGGAGGCTGTAATTCAAGGGATATCGCCCATTCAAACAGGTAAACCAACGGTTTAATCTATATAAAAAAACGAGAAACGAGAAACACTTATGAACCACATCAACAAACGACAACCACTGAAAACATCAGGTTCCTGACTTAGGACAGGTGCAAACAAATACAGCGGTATTAAACGATTTAATAGGTACCAACCTTCACCCTTACCTGAAACAATAGTGACGGTAACATCACAACATATAAAGACACACTATAAAATAGCAATTGAAATGGCTTAACTCAATCAAAAAACATATTAACACAAAAAAGTGAACATACACTGAACAAATAAATTTGATCTATGAAACAATGTAAATACAGGTAAAATACAACAATACAACAAATTGACCAAAATAAAGACTGGAAATTCACATACAAATATCCAACAGCAGTCATTATTCATAACGTATTAAATAAAATACTCATATATCAATTCCCCTGTAATGGCTGTATTTGATATAAACACATTATAAACGATATCGTGTGCATCCAAGTTCAACGTTTTATCTTAATGTTTATAATTATAAAGTGGCTAAAAATTAGGTGAATAAAAACATTGTTAAAATATTGAAAAGCAGAATAAAAAACAAAATCTAAGTTACATAGGCCGAGTTTATTCACTTTTTTCTATATAATTTAATTTTGGATGTAACACGTCTTCTGATTGGCTGACGTTGTTTTGTTTATCAGCTCATAGACATAATTTAGTCATGTGATCGTGATGTCATCAACGTTTTTTCATGGTTTACTCCGGTTTAAAATGGAATTCAGAATTAAATTATAAGAAATAACTGTAATATTTTATCTGTCTATTCGAAATAACATAAAAAAAAAAGTGATGCACACTTTAAAATAACCTGCTATGCGGGTTATTCAGTGTGCACCAAGTTTTTTTTATGTTATTTCTTCATAGACAGAAAAATATTACAGTTACCTATTCCTTAAATATAAATAATGGTTGGCCGGGCTTGTTATGGTCCGAGTTATTTATAGGCCGAGTTTGTTATGGTCTGTGTGGGTTCGTGGTCTAGTGGTTAAGATCGATGACTACAGTGCTGAAGGTCCCGATCGAGTTCGATTCTGACTTTGGGCGCTTGAAATTACAGTACATCAGAAGGGTGATTTTCACCCTCTTACGCACATCTCTGGTATCTAGACCGGAGTTTAAACTAGCATGGGTAATATGGGGGCTTCGGTAGGTCAAAGTTGCCCCCTACTTTGACCTGGAGATCAATCTTCTGATATCTCTTCGGTTTGTCTGTTTCCGCCTAGCAGCCCGGTGGTTCTCTCCGCCGCGGAGTACTTCGGCTTCCTCCACCATAATAACAGACTGCCCGGTGTCCTAGCACTCCCTTTGTGTTGTGGTGGGGATTGTCCTTGTAAACATTGTTTTAAATACGTTCGTGACACATCTCCATTAATCCCAATTGGGAGTTCCACTGTACCCTCTCAGCTCTCGAGGAGTGCTCCGAATAACGGAGGGATCTACGTACATACATACATATGGTCCGAGTTAGTTATAGGCCGAGTTTGTTTTAGGCCGAGTTAAGCAACAGCGGTACTTCCGTGTATCTACTTCCGTTCCCGCTTTCCTTTGGCGGCTGATATAAGATAAAAGATAAACAAAATATATCAAAGTAAGTTTGCAATATTAATATGAGACAGGTTTTATCTGCGAAGGAGTACGAAGTCTATATAACTAACAATTTAAATACTTCTTCTTATGGTATCCAGCAGGCAGCACATGCACTATCTTCCCATAAATAAGGGACTGTCCCCCAGCTAGTCCAAATAATTATGACGTCTGCAAGGCTATTTTAATTTTTTTCTGGGACGCTTTCTGGCAAGGCTATTTTAATTTTTTTCTGGGACGCCTTCCTACGACGTCATAACGCTGAAGCCATTTTTTACGTCTGGAGTTTTGAGAGCAAATTTTGGGGGCAACTTTGGTATCAGGTCCGTTCGCGCCCAATATACTTTCGCACCCTACACGTTCGCACCTCACATGTTCGCCCCCGAAGTCTGTTCGCACCCTACACGTTCGCGCCCAATTTGTATTGGTTACGATGATTACGAACTATTTTCAACACATAATAAAACTCTGTAAGTATCCCAATTCCTTTTGAAACAATGACAAAGAAATATTTATAGCAATACACTAACCAAAATATGATTAAGATTTTATAAACACATAATCTCCCTTTATTTAGAAACAAAGAAAAAAAAATATATAGAGAGTACATTTTTGTAATACACTAAACCTTAACTAATACCTAAACATGATTAAGATTTATCCAACACATAAAAAAAATATTTATAGCATTAATACACTTACCATGCTTATTATTCAAAATGTTGTCAGATTTGCACTTGACTAGAAACAATGAAGAAAAAAAACATTTATTTCAATATTGTTGTCGGAATCACACTTAAATTAAAAACAATGATTTTTTTTATAGCAATAAACTTACCATGATACAAAAAAAACTTGTCAGAATCTCACATTATTTAGAAATAATGATATATATTTATAGCAATACACTTACTAAAACTCGGTAGAATTGGGCGCGAACGTGTAGGGTGCAAACGGACTTTGGGTGCGAATGTGTAGGGTGCGAAAGTGAAAGGGGGCGAACGTGGATGGGTGCGAACGCGATTGGGCGCGAACAGACCCGGATTCGGGAACTTTGACACCTAATTTTGACAAGAAATTTTCATTGCCGGTTAGAAATTTTTACGTTTACAAAGTCCTATCTTTTTTGTGCTTATTAATGTAAAATATTTCCAGAAATATCCAAAAGAAAGGATTAAATAAGATACGATTCCATTTGAAAAGGGGGAATATTTATTTTGTTTGGAAATGATTTCCCATAATTACCAACGAAACGTCACTTCCGGTGAATATAAAATTTAAAATCTGGTATATTTTAATGGATCCGAATTTCCGGAATGTTTGATTTACATTGTCCGGAAATTCGGTTCTGTCGAATTTTAACGGATTTTAAATTTTACTTTCACCGGAAGTGATGTTTCTTTCTGCTGAACATTAATTTATTGGTGATTTATATAAATGACCATGCTTACATTCATTATCTTGTGCCGTTTTTATATCCATTTTTCTTTCTTTGCAAATGTAACCAAATTTTAAACATTATACAATACAGTAGATTCCGGTTATTTGCATAGCCTATTTGTCAGACAAAATTATGCAATAAAGCGGAGTATGCTTATATCCGAAATGCCAAATGACAGAGTCAAATAATATCGATAGAACAGATCAGTAAGAGAAATCCCTGAAGAAAGATGAACGTCTGTAATCCACATACAATATACTGAATGTTGATTTATTCTAATAAAAATTTTATGTCTACTCTTGTGTCATATGTGTTATTTTATTTTGTTTCTTTAAATAAAGATTATAAACACATTTAGTTTTAGTTTATTTGCATTCAGACTTTCCTTTACCTGGGATACGAAAATAAACTGTTCTAAAAATAGATTTGTTTCTATGACCCATATGTACAATGTACATTGTTAGGCTTTGATTAAAATAAACTTTTAAACAATACTTAACAGTTTATAATTATTTTAACAATACTGTAGATGTGTAATGAATTGATGTTGATATGCAGTTGGGCACTGAAGTAACAACTTGTTAGTTTCGTATATGCAAAGCAGCAATGGTGGGGCCCTGTACGGGTTAATTGCTGGACACAAGTGTTGAAAGTGAGAAAATATAATAATTAAAAGTAAATGCTCTTTTCATAAAATATTAAAAACAAATGATTGATGTATAAAATTCTTTAACCATATGTAAATGCCCTATAATATTAACATTAATACAGATCAGCCCAAGCCCAATAGAGTTCACATTGGTTATGATCGATAATTAGCAGGAGTTTTTATTTTAAAAATTAACCCCAAATGTAATCTATGGACAATTGTTTAAATCCAATCAATTATTAACACCCTTTGAAGTAGAATGGTCAGTGTTTTTACAACAATTATCTGTTTGACATTTTTATGACCTCGAGGCTTAAAATAGAACATGGGAAACTTTACCTGTGTAGACATCGAGGTTTATTTTTAAATCAAATTCCATAATATAAACACGAAAGAAACTGTTTTAAAACTTTATTTCAATAACACAAAAGTAAATATTAAATAATAACGAAAATAAGGATGCATTCAAGAATAATATACTTACCAAATGACCGTTTCCGGTCAAAAATCTCGTCAGTTTTAACTAAGCATATCTAGACGGCAATAATTTTCTATGCAATAAACCGAAAGGCCACTTGTAGAGCTATGCATATAACCGGACAATTTAACATTAGATGAATGGGAAATGGTTTTGTGCAGGAGAAAACTATGCAATTAACCGAATTATGCTATTAAGCGGTATGCAATTAAGTGGAATCGACTGTACAATACAATACAATATTTTTATTTTCCAAATTAAAGGGCTCATTAAGAGCATAACATTTATAACAACATGACAAAAACATTATGACATTTGTTAAATTTAAAAAAATATGAATTCTGTTATACAATCCATAAATTTATTAACTTTTTTTTTGTCGATTTTCATGGATGCTATTTAAAATTTGAGGGGATAACGCTGCTCAGCAGAATAAATGTATTCCTGATCATCTTCTGTTTGTGGGTTTCTACATCAATGTAACGTACATTGTACATGTACTAATTCAGAGTCAGCTTTAAAACATTTCTTGCATTTTGTGTTATTCTTTCTTTTAAAGTTTTTATTTTGACGGCAAAATAAAATTGAGAATGGAAATGGGGAATAAGGTCAAAAATTTTGCTTTCGAGTAATG
The DNA here is from genome assembly GCA_037788925.1 of Mytilus galloprovincialis. Lineage (NCBI taxonomy): Eukaryota > Metazoa > Mollusca > Bivalvia > Mytilida > Mytilidae > Mytilus > Mytilus galloprovincialis. The sequence goes on from CM075340.1 coordinate 37,237,387, forward strand.
CTATCACGTCGCTGTTGTTGTTTAAAGACACATTAGGTTTGCGGTCAATAACTTTAGTTTAAGCGAATGGACCTCTATGACAAATGTATGAAATTGTACCAGAAGGTTCAACACAGAAAAGGAAGGTAAGAATTGATTTTGGGGGTTATGGTACCAACAGATTAGGAGTCAGTTGTCATAAACAACATTTTTGGGTTGTTTTTTCCATAATTTTTGCATCAAATACTGATATAACAGGAGATACAAACGAAACAGGGCGTGTAAGTTATTTTATCGGTAATTTGTACATTTTTCCTGTGATGTGTACTCCTTGATAATGTTGACGTCAGTATCAGTGGACTTGTCATGATTAAGAAAATATACTGGGTCAGTTTACAATTGACATACGCCAGTGCACCGCAAAAGGATCTGTTTAACCTTTAATTCACAAAGTTGCACATACCATTTTTCACAGAAACCCACGAGTTATTTCAGTAATAAAAACTTATTTTAGCCCTTTTGAATGATTCCCTGATTGTGTGAAAATTTGAATAGAAAATGTATGATAAACCTAATAAAATTGCGTTATCTGAAGAATTATTGATAGATTTCCTTACTATTCATAAGGACATATAACTAAAATAGGGACGAAAGATACCAAATAACATATCGTCCATGCTATTCTGATCTGAGTTTTTATTCATACATAGTCTTGCATGGCTGGTGCTGTTCCAAGTTGTCTTCTTTTTCTTCATGTTTCTTGAGAAGTATTTGTTTGACCTGATCAGTCACTAAAAAGTGTTACAATTCATATTTAGACGCAACACATAACTAGTGACCGAAAAGGTACTGTTTTCACATGCATGACATGCAAGAGAACCCAGAAAAAAAATTAAACGTACATGTACACATTTTCAACATTTTTGTCAGACTGAGACTATCTTATAAAATAAGGAGCTATGTAGTTGGAGAATGGCATGCTGCTGAATAGAAATGTTCAGGCTCACTTGATACCTGTTTTTAATTTAGTCCATATTAAAGTTTGAAGGGTCCAAAATTAAAATATGTTTGATTTTCACTGACATAACATTTTTTGTGTTTTTTATATGCTAAATCTACATCTGCAGCTGTATCAGGCTTGGCTTGGCGAGACATTTTATTGCTTTTAAGTTGGTTCTTGAAAATTCATTGCAAATCAGTGCAATTTGGGTACTGTGATATTATAGCCAAGAAGAAGAAGAAGAAAATTCTTATTTTTTTTGAAAAATTCAAAGTTTTGTAACAGGAAATTTATAAAAATGACCATGTTATTGATATTCATGTCAACACCAAAGTGCTGACTACTCAACTGCTATTGGGCTGGTGATACTATCGGTCTCAAGGACGAAAAGTCAGGCATGGTCAGCAAATACTGTAAGACTTTTGTAAATGGGCGTTTTTCAATAAAAGCGTGACTTTCAGACCTAAAAAAAATTGAAAATCAACTTGTTTAAACAGAGCTCCAGATAACAATTCACAAATTGGGTTTTTACCCACCATTTTCTTATACAATTGGGTGATAAAAGTTTTTTAATTGCATTATCAATTCATATTCACCCCTCATGTAAATATCAAATTGGGTTTTTCACCACCAAGCTCCTTAATGTATTGGGTTTTTTCATCAACACAACATTGAATATTTAGGGAATATCAACCCCAGATTTTTTTCCATTTTAAATATGTTTCTTTCGTTGTTTAGCTATTTTACTTGGTTTAGGGTTAGGGTTAGGGTTATTTGCTAGCTGTTTCATTTGGTTTAGGGTTAGGGTTAGGGTTATTTGCTAGCTGTTTCATTTGGTTTTTTCACTGAGGAGCAATTGTAGGTTTAATTTGTGTTCCGTTTCAAACCTTCTGCTAGTTTTGTATTTTTTCATATAAACTGATACAAAACGGATATGTGTATTCACAGGCACTCGTCTTATACCTTTATATAATAAATTCTGAGACCAGTGCCTGTGTGTGTATTCATTAATTAACCGTAAAATGAAAAAAAAAAATAGTATATAAACTCTAATTAAACTTGAATGTGTTTGTTTTATTCCAATTTTCATAAATCTGGGTTTAGTTGTCTTTTATTAGAACTTTTGGTTTCTGATGCTTTATTATGTCATAATTGATTTGGCCTTTCACTTTTTCCAACTGATTTCTTTTTGAGGAAACCCCGTTTTTATCAGGAATGTTCTCGTTAAGATATGCACACACGCCTGTGTGTTTGATTGACGCTTCCTAAAAACACTGACTGAGTCTTGTTATCATCATAACTTTCCCTCAGCTTTTCAAAAGAAGCAGAAAACATGCTTCTATTCAATATTTTTACCGGACATTCACTTTCGTTTCAATTTAATGTATGTTATGATAAATCCCGAGCAATGCGAAAAAAATTTGACTACATGACACACGCTAATTGGATAAACGCTGAGAAGATCGAAATGTTTTCAAAAACATGTGTACCTATTGAACAACGGAAAACTCTAACAGGGACCCATTTCAGTTACTTGATGCAGGGATCTATTTTTAGAACGAAAGGAAATTTCCAATTATAAATATTATAAAAATAGTTAACGCGACGACTGTAAACAGATAAGGGTAAATAACGCAAATGGTAGCCAATAAAAGGGTCAAGAACTCATGGTTTTGGCATATAATTGGGTTTTCCTTTGAATTAATTGGGTTATTGAACCCTGCAATGACAGTCTTCACGACGAACTTTTAAATCTACAGGCCCGGAGCTCAATTTTTGAAATTTTTTAGTTAGTTTCTGTTGGCCTGTAGATATGATTTTTACAGGCCCGAGAGCAATTTTACTAGCCTGGGCTGCCTGGGCTGCCACTCAGCGTGAAGACTGTTGGCAATGTACAATTGCATTGGGTTTTTTATTATTTGTATTGCGTGATCATGCAAATACGCAGCTTATCTGGAGCTCTGTTAAAATTTAATTTCAAGAGTTATTTTGAATATCTCTATTATAGACCTGTATGTAAACAAAAAGTGCAATCTTAAACACTCTTTAAAATGATATTATTTTCATAATTTGTGTACTGTTTCGTAGGGGACTTTTGTCACCTACAAAACTGCTTCTAAACACACATATTTTTGCAATTTTAAATGTTTCCTATAGACATTCCAGTTTGTTTACTTTATATACCAGAAAAATCTCATTTTTTTCTGAATTGGAGAACCATTTTTTATAGATAAAGATTAGACAGTACTTCACATATGAAGGAACAACTCATGTTTCGTAGTGACATTTTGATGCGTTTCGTAGTGGACAAAAAGTTTCGTAGTTGACATCAACCCTATTCTATGTTAATAAAAACATAATAAAAATTACATGAAACTAACCCTTGTTATTTGTTTTGCACAAATATAATTGAAAAAAGAGTAAAAAAAAAGACTGCATGGTAGTGGTAGTGTCCACTACGAAACGTTTTTCTCCCATACTTGTTTCGTAGGTGACCGTTTTGTAGGGGACATATTCACATGTTTTATTTTTTCCCCACAATCCCTATATTGCAATAGTAACAAGAATGATTGTATTCATCAAAGCACGTACTAAGCTGTACACTGATATTTTTTCATAATTTTAAAACCAGATACTGAAGGAGATTTGACCCGTTTCGTAGTGGACATTAACAAAAATACGGTATCAGTCTGGTCCATTTGATGTGCTCAATTTTTCTTACCAACAATTTGATTGCCGTTATAAAAGCATCACTTCTTTTGTAAGACCCTAATGTTTATATCTCTTGCAAACAAAAATTACATTGATTTTATAAAATTGTTTATTAGCAAATTTTAATGACTTCGTTTCGTAGTGGACATTTTGTACGGGACACACCTACTGAGATTAAAAATCCTATGTTAAAAGCTGTTTATTAAAATATGTTGGCTCTAAACATACTTTTGAATTATTAAAGAACTTATATTAAGTAATAATAACATTTATTTCTACATTTTTAGCTCACCTGGCCCAAAGGGCCAAGTGAGCTTTTCCCATCACTTTGCGTCCGTCGTCTGTCGTCCGTCGTCGTTAACTTTTACAAAAATCTTCTCCTCTGAAACTACTGGGCCAAATTAAACCAAACTTGGCCACAATCATCATTGGGGTATCTAGTTTAAAAAAAGTGTCCGGTGACCCGGCCAACTAACCAAGATGGCCGCCATGGCTAAAAATAGAACATAGGGGTAAAATGCAGTTTTTGGCTTATAACTCAGAAACCAAAGCATTTAAAGCAAATCTGACATGGGGTTGCTGCCCCTAAATTGGTAATTTTAAGGAAATTTTACTGTTTTTGGTTATTATCTTGAATATTATTATAGATAGAGATAAACTGTAAACAGCAATAATGTTCAGCAAAGTAAGATTTACAAATAAGTCAACACGACTGAAATTGTCAGTTGACCCCTGTAGGAGTTATTGCCCTTTATAGTCAATTTTTAACCATTTTTCGTAAATCTTAGTAATTTTTTACAAAAATCTTCTCCTCTGAAACTACTGGGCCAAATTAAACCAAACTTGGCCACAATCATTATTGGGGTATCTAGTTTAAAATTGTGTCCGGTGACCCGGTCAACCAACCAAGATGGCCGCCATGGCTAAAAATAGATAATAGGAGTAAATTGCAGTTTTTGGCTTATAGCTAAAAAATTAAAGCATTTAGAGAAAATCTGAAATGGGGTTCAATTGTTTATTAGGTCAAGATCTATCTGCCCTGAAAATTTGAGATGAATCGAACAACCAGTTGTTGGGTTGCTGCCTCTGAATTGGTAATTTTAAGGAAATTTTGCTGTTTTTGGTTACTGTGGATTCATTTTTATTTGTGGTATACCAATTTTCGTGGGTTTTGTGGGTCACAGCGAACCACAAATTTAAGAATTCAACGAAGAATAATTCCAAGAAATCTGTATGGAGTCGGATTTTTATTTCCGGTTATGTTATGCAGTTCTAGTATAGTGTTGACTAGGGACTAACATTGTAACATAAAACATGTTTTTTATTGAAAGAAGATACAAGTATTTTGATTAAATCTATAATAAATATATCGAATATCAGTGATAATTTACTTTATAAAATTTATTAAAACTGTTCATGTTAATTACCGTGGCATAGTTTGGTTTACCACTGATTAAAAATCAATAGGATTAAGTACAGGGATATTGCCCGTAGGTAATATTGTTTATGACAGGAACATTTATTTTCACACCTTATACTTATATCACTGTTTATTATATCGTAATTAGGGAAATGAGCTTTCAATCATAAAGTTTTGAATGCCTTATAGGATTCAAACAAGAATTTATAAATTGTAAAACAAATACATAATTAGTTGTCTCTGTCCATTATTGTAATCGAAGTTATCAATGAACACTTTACCCTAGAATGACCAAGCGAGGATTTTGACGATTCAAAACTTTTTCAATTAATTCCTTCTTTTTTTTGTTTTTTGTTTGTTTAATTGATCAAATCAAGGAGGTTATATGATATCCTAAATCAAAAAGAAATCCACGAATTACGTATCTAATTTTTTGTTGTTGTAATCAGCGATCCACGAATTTACGTATACCACGAAACGTCTTTTTTTCTATATCCACGAAAATTGATCCCCACGAAAATAAATGAATTTACAGTATAATCTTGAATAATATTATAGATAGAGATAAACAGTGAACAGCAATAATGTTCAGCAAAGTAAGATTTACAAATAAGTCAACACGACCGATATGGTCAGTTGACCCCTTTAGGAGTTATTGCCCTTTATAGTAAATTTTTTTACATTTTTCATAAATTTTTGTAGATTTTTAGAAAATATTTTCCACTGTAATTACTGGGCCAAGTTCATTATAGATAGAGATAATTGTAGCAACAAGAATGTTCGGTAAAGTAAGATCTATAAACACATCACTACATCAAAACACAATTTTGTTATGAATTTATCTGTGTCCATTGTTTAATATGCACATAGACCAAGGTGAGCGACACAGGCTCTTGAGAGCCTCTAGTTTTTGTTTTGGTCAATTTCTCAGATACTATTAGCATCCAGTCTTATTATATTTGGTGAATGGAATGTTTGTACAATGTTGTAAGGTGTACATGTCTGTCTGGCAATAATCATCTGACCTTGACCTGATTTTCAGGGTTCATTGGTCAAAGTTAAAGTTTGTGATTTGGTCTATTTCTCAGATACTATAAGCATCAAGTCTCTTATATTTGGTTTGTGGAATGTTTGCAAGGTCCTCATGTCTGTCAGTCAGTTTTCACTTGACCTAGACCTCATTTCATGGATCAGTGAACAAGGTTAAGTTTACAGGATTAAGTCCATATCTCAGAAACCATAAGCAATAGGTCTTCTATATTTGGTGTGTGGAATGATTGTAAGCTGTACATGTCCAACTGGCAGGTGACATCTGACCTTGACCTCATTTTCATGGCTCAGTGGTCAAAGTTAAATTTTTGTGTTTTGGTCTATTTTGCAGATACTATAAGCATTCAGTCAATTATATTTGGTGTATGGAATGATTGTAAGGTGTACATGTCCAACTCACATGCATCATCTGACCTTGACCTCATTTTCATGGTTCAGTGGTCTTAGTTAAATTTTTTTTTTTGTTTTGGTCAATTTCTCAGAGATACTATTAGCATCCAGTCAGTTATATTTGGTGAATGGAATGTTTGTAAGTTGTACATGTCTGTCTGGCAATAATCATCTGACCTTGACCTCATTTTCAGGGTTCATTGGTCAAAGTTAAAGTTTGTGATTTGGTCTATTTCTCAGATACTATAAGCATCAAGTCTATTATATTTGGTTTGTGGAATGTTGGTAAGGTGCACAAGTCTGTCTGGCAATAATCATCTGACCTTGACCTCATTTTCATGGTTCATTGGTCAATGTTAAATATCAATGATTTGGTGTTTTTTCAGATACTATAGGGATAGTAGAACTATATTTGGTAAAGGCAGTAATTGTAAGGTGTGTATGTCTGTTAAGTAGGTGTTAGTTTATCTTAATCTAATTTTCATGGTTCATTTGTCAAGGTTATTTTTTAATAAGGTTAATTTGAGATACCTTTAACAATAGGAAAACTTTTGTTTTATGGAATGAGTCTATAAACTACATTTCTGTCTGAAAGGGTTTAGTTCACCTTCATCTCATGTACAGTTTATTTAATGTCATGCTTGTGGTATAAACTTCTTTTTTATACTTTCAACAAATTATATTATGTGTGTCCACTCTTGTTTTAAAAGATTTCAGGCAATTTAAACAACTTTTGATGTTAAAATGATACAATTGAAACTTTCCTGAATTTCATTAACTAACTTATGAATTTATTAATTGCTAAGAATTACAAATGAGAAACTATATTGTTCATTGTTCATAACAACAGACACAGAAATATCGGGACACTGATGATACAAACATTGAAAATTTATCCTAAATGCCAAAAGTAATTTATGTGTGACATGATAAAATAAAATCATAATACATGTAATATGTGCATTTCGCCATTTGTAATCCATGGAATAAATACGTAGTTTATACATGTAAAATGTTTATTACATTTGTTCATAACCTCCTTGTGTCTGAGTTATGGACGCCATAATTCACCTGTTCAAATGGAGTTTATTGTACACTTGGAACTTATGCCTTGTTCACATGTAATGCAAATTAATTCCCATTATCGAATGCGCATTAGAAAATGTTTAACATTTCAATATTTTCAATGTGCATTGAATTCGCTTTGATGTCCGTGTGAAAAAGTTTGACGCCGTCAATTCACATTTGAATGCACATTCAATTCACAATATATGTCCGTGTGAACTCACAGGCGCTTGTGGAATGGACCCCCCTTTTTTATTTGTTACTGTTTATGTCAGTGAGTAAGTATATGACCTGATGTCCAATTACTCATATGGCCACTTGTTTGTTCATACCAATAATCATGAGGAATTGTTCAGCATTTAGTCCAGTTTCTCATATAAGCCCTTGTTTGTTCATACCAACAACCATGAGTAATTGTTCAGCATTTTTACCATGATTACTGTCTCTGGATCAGTATATAATGCTATCTCCAGTTTCTTATATACTAAGGCACTTATTTGTTCATACCAATAATCATGACATGAGGAATTGTTCAGCATTTAATACTGTTAATTTCTCTGAGTCAGTATTTGATCCTATGCCCAGAGTCCCATATAGCCACTTGTTTGTATTTTACCAATAACCATGAGAAATTGTTCAGCATTGATTACTGTTTATGTCTGATCAGTCCATAGGTTGATTTTTGAAAGGTCAAATTTCTGATCATATGGGCTATCCAATTTACCAGCCAGTGATCATGGTGATAGTCCAAATTTCCTCCTCATCAAGTCCTATTACAGGACCTACCTGTTGTCTATTTATTTGTTCTTGTCTTGAAAGTGCATGAATTAGTTGCCGCTGAACATTAAACAACCAACAATCAATTAAACTTAAGGTTAACAGGGGTAATGCCATCTTCGGTGTTAAAATACCTGTAACTCTACGCTAAAGTCTATTTTTCTTTGCAATATAATGTTTTTTCAAATGCTAAAATTTTATCTTTGTATACATGTTTGCTAAAATTTTATCAATTTTCTGCAAAGCTAAAATTTTATCTAAGTTGTGGATGCTAAAATTTTAGCTTTTGGTCTGAAAAAGAACCAGCTAAAATTTTAGCTCTCCTTTACATTACTTACTGATTTAAGCTAAAATTTTATCTTTTGATACTTTTTTGCTTCAGGACTGATGAAGATTGTACAGCAGAATAAAAATGATTGCTCATTTGGGATTATCTCTTGTCCTTGATATATAGTTAAACAAGTGCAGAGATATTTTTGCCTGAGCTTTTGTTCTTTTTCATCAATGTTCAGAAAGAAGAAATATAGAAGAATAAAGAAAAAATTGGTAAGTTTTTGAATATTGATAAAGTTATAATATTTTGAGGTAAAATTTTAGTTTTTTGCAATATTCTTTAAAAAATCTACTCTTGAGAAAATGAGACAGTCTCAAAATATAAAATCCTCCCTTAAAATTAAAATGAGTCTACAGGTAATGAACAGAAAGGTGTTTGATTCATTGATCAAACATATTGACATACTTGTTTGTTTTTATAATGATTAAGATTATAACACACTGTTGACTGTTGTACCTTTATATACAACATTTTAACCCATTATGTTGTTTGTTTTGTTCACACTTTGTTGTCAATATAATGGAATTTTATGCGACTGTCGCATAAGTGAAAGGTTTTGCTAGCTTTAAAACAAGGTTTAATCTATCATTAACTACATCAGAATATGCCTGTACCATCATTTGTATGATGAATTTTATCTGTAGATGTTGCCATTTGGTTAAGGACTTTTCGTTTTTAATTTTCACCGGTGCTCGGAACTTTGTTATGTTAATTTTTTCTGTAACGTTTAATTCTTTAAAGTTTTAGTTTCTAAATTTTAATTATGTTCATAATATTCATAATAGAATTATAAACAACTTTTTTGAACTTTGCCAAATATACAAGTTACTTCAAACTAAATATGTATCCCAATTGGTAACATGAACATCGTGAAAAGCTTACTATACAATGTATTCAATTAAATAAACTTGGTCATAGTTATAAACTTATGTTAAGATATCTGTGCTATTTCCAACACTTCACAATCGTTATTGGAAAGTTTCGGAAAATATATTTTATTTCAAATTTGACATCCTCATACTTACAAACCCATGAGTTAATATTTGGACTTTCCATAAAAATACATAGTTTTGTTTCAATTTGCTTTAATAAATGTTGACAATAATTTATAACTCAAGGGATGATTGTATTTTATGCTTAGCTGTGATTTGTTATCAGGTTCGGTTATACTTATGGTAGGTAGGAGTAGGTCCGGTAAGGGCCGATGTTGTCCTTAAATTTCAAGTTCATCTAACGAAAGATTTTGAAAACTTTAAGTAATTATGTGTTTGTTTCAGTTGAATTAATTTATCTGAAAGATTTCAACTGTTTTAGTCATCAAAAACGCTCCGGTTGAAGCTTAAATATGAAAAATCTATCAAATATGCCAAAACATGTCACTTTTCAGTTGGTTTTTGTATATGTTATGTATTATAATCAAGTACAACTTACATTGCAATATTAAGAATGAACACAAATGCGGCCACTTTCATTTAAGACGGAAACCGTCTAAAATTTAACTAAAATGCTAAAATTATGAAGATTTCAGTAATATAGCATGACTTGATGATGCTTGTACCCGATATATGTGCATTGTAATATCAAAAGCAGCCCGTATTTATATAGCAGAAGCATTCTTCTTTCCAATAAATTACTAAAACTTTACATTTTAACAATTTTGCAAAACTGCTATATTTTGAGGCCAAAAAGGTGTCTTACTAGATTTACTCCTTTGTATATGTTTTTTTTTTTTAATTTCAAATATATTTACCAAAACATCACTGAAATGACATCATTTTCAATTTTGTATCCAGAGCAGTAAAGTTATTATACTTATAACACAAACCGATGTGTATGTTCCAGAACTTAAATATTGTATAAAGTTTCCTTTTAATATTGCAGTTATTGCCTTCTGTATTATTCTTCCATAATATTTTAAAACTATACATATTGTGCTTGACTACATTCTTCGAATGGCGTATTGTTTTACCAGGCACTTGGTTTAAAACAATTACATAACAAAAGAACACTTTCTTGTATTAGACAAATATAAAGGCAAAAGTAGTATACCGCTGTTCAAAATTCATAAATAGACAGATTGTTTGTATTTGAAAATAAAATGTTTTTCAATGATGAATATACCATATTCTAATGCAATTATTTTGTAACAATTGTTCTGATGGGATAACAGCAAGCGTAAAATTCTCTATCTCCTTGTCTGTAACTAAGGAAGCCGACATTTTGAATTTCGGAATGTATTGACATGTTATTTCTACAATAAAAAACAAAAAACTCACTTGTTGCGCCTAAAAATCTTCTTTTTATCAAATTTTATTACATTCTGAAGCGGCACAGAAGCCAGAAAACGGTCGGTGTTTATGTTTGACGCCGGAAGCATACCTATGACGTCACCTAGTGTAGGGACCAAAGAACATAACATCTTTTCGCGGAATTTTCTTCAATGAACATTTTACACTGAAATAATGATTGAAATTTAATTATAAACTTGTTTTGCATTAGAATAGAGACTCCGCGTCGCCAGGTAAACGGGTATTTGCGACAGTAAAACTACCGATGGACGTCCGCAAAGCTTAAAATACAATACAGTTATCTCTTAATTTATATTTACTGATCCTTCAATTTGATAACGTTTCTTCTACTTATACGCAATAATAAAGACAACACAATGTCGTAATTTACTTTTTCTTTAATTTCTCAAATCTAGTTATAAGAATGAAAAGCCTTTATCTTCTAAATCTATTTTGGTATCACTTGGCAGATGATACTGCTTGTTGACGTTTTGTCCCGGAGTGCATCAGCAGCCAAGTAGTAATCACTTCCAATTATATGTTTACATATCCTTAATGCGTTTATGCCCTGTTTATCAATCTTCCATCATATTTTAAAATAATATTTCAAATTACGTTTTCAAGACTGGTTTCTTTGATGAGTAATTTCAGCTTGTGCATTGTTTGATATCAAAAGTTTCATCAGTGGTAGTCTCTATGTTATTTTTTACTACTTTCACCATTTAATTCAATATTGCCTCTATGTTCAATATTGTTATGTACTAGTTTTCCCGGACAAGTAATAACTAAGTACTTCACATATGGTGTTTCTTAGCAAAACAGGTACATTTTATAGTGCTACACAGATATGGGAAGTTCGGGAAATTGAAGACATTTCTTTTGTCGTAAATTTTCCGAAGAACATATAAGGCTGAGTTTACTGTATCAGTGGTATTCGTTATTTTAAATTCATTGGAGTAAAGGCATTTCCCATAGTCACCACAATTTAAATTATTCACTAGAAAGACATCCTTAGTTACAGCAGTGTGTTAAGTTAAGAGATAATGGTATTTTTATTGTTTGTCCTGTATGTTCATAAGACTAAATTGAGCGTCATAGTTCCCATAGGAATAATGTTTGTCTGTTCAAAAAGCACTTAAACTTAACAAAATGTGTTTATATAAAAAAAAGAATGTAATATTCAGATGATATTAGTTCTTCTTGTCAGAGTGTTGAGCTTGATTTTTGACAAAGTACAATTTGATTTAAGTTTAACTATCAAGACAAAATTGTATTCCAGATAATAGTTCATGATCATATTCGAAGACAACCATTACTTATGATGAAATGTGTGTGTCATAAAATGATTTTTGTTGTCTTTTTATCTCAGATTGACTGTTTTAAATACGACGTTCACAGTTTTATCCTGTAATATATTCAATGTCATAACTGTTGATCACTTTATCTAAATATTGAACCGACTGCTAGAAATGAGATATTTAGTACATCATAAGTACTTTTTTTTATAGTCACCACAACAACGAAAATATGAAGTTTGATTACCGTAATTTTTCATCAGATAATAGTTGTAATGTGATTCATACATTTCATAGGAAGTTTGTCTTGAAATATAAACACGACAGTATGTCTGCACCTTAAAGTGAATTGTTATAACTCCATAACGAAGGAAACAGATCTCTTAGAAATCTTGATTTTTAATGCGATCCGGTAAGAGTTTTTAGGTAAAACTTATTCATTGAATAATTAACAGTGTTGATATTATATAAATAATATTAATGCTAGTAATGCCATACCGATGAAGATATATTCGAAAAAATAGGATGCATCGATTTTAATAAACACCACCCACGTCAAGTGTTTCTTTATCACAACAGGGATGATCACGACGACTAGTGACAAATCGAATATTAATCGATTAATTTGAGTTTTGTACGTAGTCGATTGCAAATTTTCGCGTACTAGCAACTAATATGTACATGCTACACAATAGTATAGCATATTAATCTATTGCAATAAAAAATCATAATATCTAATAAAATTTGTAGATTTAGCTTACAAAGTCCTTATATTTGTATCAAGTAACATTCGTTTATAGTGGAAAATTGTTTTAAGCTACAATTAAACATTGCTTGCTAATCCCTCTCTGTGATTCCCATTGGATAACTCTGGTTCATTTCCCAATCAATCTATCATTAAGGGAAGATAAATACATTGATTTTCTTTCATAGTCTTTTTCAAAAATGATGAACGGTTCATTATATTGGTATGTAATCATTTTAAACGTTTCAAATTTATGAAATTATATTCGTACATCAATGTTTTTGATACACCAATTACAAAAAACTGAAATATATTGAATTGATACATTTTGTAATTATTCAAAATTATATCAGAAACCTAAACTTAATTATAAAATAATGAACCTGTTAAAGGGAGACAATACTCGCATAACTTTTTCGAATTGGCACATAATACAACGGAATGTCACTCTTGCATACAAATGGCACATCAATGTAATTTATTAACTGTGCAATTGTGCTCCACCTTCAATGATGATTCTAAATTATAAATATAACCAAAAGTTGTTAATCTATAGATAGTGAAGACTAATGAAAGCTAACTCCCTGTAAAAAATATTTCTTTGCAATTTTTTCAAAAACTTATTCAGAAAAATGCTCGAGCAACTTGAATTTCATAGCTCATAATTAACGGTTTTACACAATATTTGAATAAGGAAGTTAAAGGTTATTCGCTTCTCAAAGTGTAAGACGCAATAAAAATCGCTTGCTTGCACCATCTTAATACGGATTTAATTAAGTCATTTCGACATTTCTTCGTTTATTCTTTATCAAAAACGGTTTTATTCAAATCACAAGTACGTGTTAAGATCCGACTAAATACCTATTTCCCGATATGGTCAGGTAAATGTGCTAAATTGTTAAATAATTACAAGTTAAATAAAAGGAATTAACCCATTTCTCTGACGTCAGTCTATTGGTCTAACAGTGGATTATTTTTCAAGAATCCACTGACCACCATGTTAACTTAAGGTGACTTATATCATAACTTTTAACTTACGATATTTTATCCTCTCAAAAACGAATGACTAATGAAAGGTTTGAACTCAGGCGAGTTTTCGACGGTAAAGTCTGTAGTCTATTCATGATACCACTAGACCACGAGTTCTGATATAAATTAATATTTAAATATCACTCTTATAGAGTATATCTGTCAATGCATGTCAATAAACTGTACTTCTGTCTTTTTGTTATCTAATAAAATATATAAACACTATAAATCAAGGAATTGTAAAAAATACTTGATAAAATAAACATCCATGTACACATTACACTTATCCCTATTAAGGTACGTACAAGCCCTTTCCCTTTTTGTCATAGCAAATGCTTACTTTTGGTTTTATGATTATAATGATATCAAACTATGATCACTTAGTTTTTCTTTGATTGATTATAAATCATCCAAATACACATGAACATTTAACTGACTCTTATGTGAATAAAGTGTGAAAAGCAACGACTGTAAAAGTACTTCTTTGACGGTGAAACCAGAAACACAATCGTCAACTTTATAGTAAAAATGAAATATAGATACCTCTAATATTAAAAACAATATTTTGGTAGAGAAAAACATTACAAAAAAAAAAAAATCATCCCGGGAACCGGGCTTGAACTTGGCACTGTTGGAATCACAGTTTTATCTTTCGGTACAAACGACTAGACGAGCACGGCTATGAACAGCTTACATGATACATTGCAAACTTGACATAATTATGTATTATACATTTGAAGCAAAAGTAATTCTGCTTGGGTTTCAGAATGCGTACCACAAATAATACTAGTTCATTAACTGACTGACGATGGGTGCCAAACGTAATAAGGTCAACAAAATCAAAACAAAATGAAAGGGAACCAGTTTCAACACAATTTATATATGATTTTTCAATTAAGACCAATCATTGTATCTATTTTATCATCAACTGGTGTCTGGTGAAGTGGTGTTATTGTGAATTTTATACTTCATTTAGTTTTTTTTATACATTTGGCGTGTGTGTGTAGAAAATTCAATCAAATGGGAGATATAACTGCCATTGATATTCTGCTCATTGGGTTGCTAAATACTATATATGTAAATATCAAAGGTTTCTTAATGTTGGTAATTAATTTTTTCTAACTTTCCGAAAAAGATTAAAAAAATCCATATATAAATAACATTTTTTTTTTAATGAATTATTATGAATACTAAAATCTAATCAATATAAATTATTTGTAATTATTTAACATTGAATGAAATAATTATTTACATATACAAAATCTGATAATAAAAAGGGTAGATAACAACACATTTAAGTTACATTGAACTTATATTAAGTTAAATATAAATGTGAACCGTGTGGATCTAGTCAGTTCCAGCTATTAGACAATAAAAAAGACAAAATACGAAATTATTTTCATGAAATTCAGTTGATTCATTGTCAGATCGTGAAACAGATAGTCGTTTTACTAGAAATAGGTTTAGCTAGAGAATTGATAAGAAGTAGTGGATTCGAAAATGATAATCAACTCGTGACTGAAGTCGCTCGTTAATTATCGTTTACGAATCCACTACTTCTTATCAATTCTGTACTACAGAATCAAATTGTAATGTACCTGTTATGAGGTCTTGCATTTATATGGACTTTCCAAAATAAAATTCAAACTGCAAGCCAGATTGAATAAATTGTTGTCTTTATCGCAGCGGAGTAGTTTTACTGATTTACAAATGGTTTCTTTTAAAACATAATATTGGCATGTAGAAAACTATGGAACGCCATAGCGGTCTTATGTGGAACTCTGCTATTACGTTATACTGTTTTAGTATCACTTGATGATAGTTTGTCTTTACATAATATTGTTTTGACATAACGTAATGATTTTTTGATATAACTCAATATGGTATAGTCATTACTTAATGATAATATTGATTTCGTATTGCCTTGGTACAGTTTTGTCATTAAATGATCTTGTTCTGTCATTACTCGATTTGGTTTCACAATTATTTAATGTGGTTGTGTCATTAGAAAAGGGGTTTTTAATATTGCTTGATGTGTATGTGACTTAACGTAATGTAGTTGTTTCATTACATGATGTGGTTTTGTTATTTCGTAATTATGATTTGCCAATTCTTTACATGGCTTTTACATAACGTAATGATGTTTCAAAATTTGACGGTTGATGTGTAAGTGGCAGGTTTTGATGTGGTCCTGTCATTCTTTGATGTGGTTATCTCATTCTTTGGTGAGATAAAACCACGTTACCATTTCGGAAAAACAACATGTTCTATTTTAAGTACTAACACATAACAGTAAATACGACATAAGAGGGATATCCCGACCCAAACCACCAAAGAACCTTTACATGTTTTATTCGAATCAAAGTGGCGTGTTACAAAGTCATAGTTGTCCCTTCCCATATCTGTATTTGTTATCCTGTTTTGTTATAGGTGAAATGAAAAAAAATATTATTAAGCATTAAACCTTTTAGAATGCAGAATAGTGTTGTAAACGTTAAGGAGACAAACGGTTGTTTATTGTTGCAATAGGAGAGTCACGTCGTCTTTGCGTCCCAGAGCTTAGGAACATTTTTGCCTTTGAAAATAGAATTATAATGAATGCTCGTTAACCCATTACTTTTGTGTATCCTGATTTATATCAACGACCTGACAGTCTTAACTGTTTCTGTTTTATCCTTAACTTAACCCATAGATATTTTCAATGTATGTTTCGGAGTGTAATAACAATAACATTAACGGTACCAATTTTCCTGCACCAGATGCACATTTCGACAATACATGTCTCTTCAGTGATGCTCGTGGCCAAAATAATTGAAATCCAAAGCTTATATAAAAGATGAAGAGCTATAATCCAAAAGGTCCAAAAAGTATAGCCAAATCCGTGAAAGGAATCAGAGCTTTGAATGAGGGAGATACATTCCTTAATTTATAATAATTTCTAACATTTTGTAACAGCAAATTTTAATAACACAAAAAAATTCGTATTTTCATGCTAGTACCGAAGTACTGGTGATACCCTCAGGGACTAACAGTCCACCAGCAGAGGCATCGACCCAGTGGTAGTAATAACATCAACGAGTCGCTCATACAATATTTTAATCTTCCAGCAACATGACGGATCAAAACTCCGAAAACATGGTTCAAGCCAAATCATTAGGTGAACGGATGTGGCACTTTCAACAGATGGGCAAGATTTGCGATGTTGTATTTCTAGTTGGAGTAGATAAAACTCAAATCAAAGCCCATAAAACTGTTTTATCATGTGGCAGTAGCGTTTTCCTGAAAATGTTTGAAGGATCGCTTCCTGAAGCTGATATTGTACAGATTCCAGACATTGAAGAAGATGTTTTTATAGAAATATTAAAGTAGGTATAAACAAAGTTTATTTCTTTCATCTGCTTTACATTCGCACACATGTGATCCATGACGACCGTTGTCACACTTTAGTAGTTTATGTATTGTCTTTCGTCAGACAAGAAATCTAGTTTGAAATTATTATTAAAAAAAAAATTTACGCTTTTGGTATACAATTCATAAATTGTTTCTACATTTACATTGTCTTTGTGATCACTGAACACTACCGAACCAAATACATTCTGCTTCACATTTATCTTTTCCGCGATGCCAAAGAGATATTCAAACACATATTTAAAAAAACGAACGGACTATGCCATGATCAAAACAAAACACATAAAAAGATAAACACTATATAAAGTACAACATGGATAATTAAAAACTGAGGAATGCGAATACCAGGGGTTGATATCAGGTGATTCAAAAGTGTAGCAGATCATGCACCACATGTGAAATCCGTCATACAACTCTTTTTAACCGTAGGACATAATCATTTTCTAACCCTCAAAACTCACATAATGTACTATTTACAAATTAAACTGTTTGTGCATAAAAAAAAATGATAGACAGGACCTTACCTGTATAAACATAATAGATATTGACACAATAAAAATAACCACACTGAACAACACACACAGATTTTACCTTTTCATTTTCTAGCAGTCACAACATACTCTCTGTCCCATCACATGATGTGTTACAATAGTTCATATTCACATAATAGGACTTCGTTAGTAGGGTTATACCCCTGGTGAAAATACTGCTCTAAGTGAGTTATGAGAAAGAACGACTGAAACCGTTACAATATAAGCTTTTTTTTTGTCATTTGATTGAGGCTTTTTCGATTTGTATTTTCCTTGATTTAAAGTATTTTTGTTATTCCTTTTTTAAAATCTGTATATACCTTATTTTATCGTGCCTTATTTGACATTTGGGAAGAGTGTAGATTAATCTGGCGGGTGAATAAACAAATATTTTATCGATGTAACCGGTCTCAGACTCACCCAATTCTCTTAAATTTTATTTATTTATGCAATTGGCGTAACACTGTCCGTACTAACGTAGGATTTCTCCGTCATGATTGATACGTCTTTAACAAATTTTACTTTTTGTTTTTGATATTTGCAAATCAAAGCATCTTAACATTTTGTGACAAATGTATCCAAATCCTATGAAAAAGGCAAAGAAAACGTCAAATATGGCAATTATTGATATGAATACAAGAACATACATATTTGCTTTACAGGAGGTCAATCGTCACAGGTTATAGCTATAATATAATTGAGCCCTTGTTTATAGAATGTGTAAATTGTGGGTGTAGTGACTTGAGTAATAACTTGTTTTCATTTATGTTGTTGACTATTCTTTATGTCCTCTTTTTGATTTTGTCCTGATCTTCAACAGTGTGGGATATTAAATTTTTTGGAATCAAACACAAATAAAAATATATTTCTGTGTCCATTCTCAATTCTGGTAAATGTTGAATTGCACATAAGGTGCAGTAAAATCAGAACCCTTTATATCATGGATTAAGCAAAGGAAAATCTACAATAATTCATAAAAATTGAGAACATTTGTTGAAATTCAGCAGTTATTAAAAACTGGTATATTCCGCACCAACGAATAGATTATACAATACTACAAATCACTGGGAGAGATCAATACAAAGTGGACAAAGTAACATTAATAAAAAAAAAGAATACAAACTAAACTGACACGCAAACTCAGAGAAAATAAATTCAAATAAAAGCTACGATCATATACTACGAGTTAACAATTAAGTAAACTACTTAACAGTTGTCTTTATGTAGGAACAGTAAGTTGTTTTTGTGATATTCTAGAAAAGCCTGTTTAATGAACAAACATTTAAAAAAAATGAGAAACAACATTCAAAGTAATACCAATCGTTGAGTGCTCACAATTTTTGAAAACTCGTTCACAGTAATGAATTCATCGTGTTTTCCCTGGATAAAATATTCAGAATGCAACAAACGAATTAAGTGTAGGGATATTGTATTAAAAAAGTAACAAAATCATTACCTTAGAAAATGTCGAAGTATAAGTATCGATAATATGTAGAATGATCATTGGTGTTTCCCAAGCGTATATATTAATCTTAAAAAACCAACTAAATGTCGGTCCTAATAAAGACATTATTTAAATGATCTTATTACCATTTTAGAATAAGTTTAGTGAAAGACATAAAAAGCTGAGATGAATTTTATCTTTAATTTAAGAAATCAAATACAAATTTTGATGGATGAATCCTGAATACCATTGCATGAAGAATAAATCAACTAACAGTTAAACCTATAAAAACATACACTTTTGTATCGTGACAATGCCATTCGCTCAAGATTTGTCTTTGGTTTAAATATTTCAAATGCTTTTTCAATTTACAATACTTTGAAAAATGAAAACAACACGTTAAAACATTTTCTGCGTTCAAAGCGCTTTAAACTACACTGGCCTCTTATCTATGATCACACTTACAGTTTTTTTCAACACAATTAGAAACCGTGGTCTGATATACATTAACTTACTTAGATGTTCTTGTCGAGACACACTCATTGGTCACTGATTAATTATTTCTACAACAACAAATGGTACGATGAATCCTTTATACCAATAAAAAGATGTGGTATGCTTGCCAATGAGACAACTCTCCAAACAGATTCAATGACGTCGAAGTTAGCAACTATAGTTAACAATACTGCCTAAACATTAAGGAAAGATCAAATAAAAAGCTATTAAAGGCCTATAACATGACAAATTTGAAAGAATTCAAGCAAGAAAACTAATGGCCTCGTTTATGTACAAAACAAAAAA
Source organism: Mytilus galloprovincialis (assembly GCA_037788925.1). Classification (NCBI taxonomy): domain Eukaryota; kingdom Metazoa; phylum Mollusca; class Bivalvia; order Mytilida; family Mytilidae; genus Mytilus; species Mytilus galloprovincialis. The sequence goes on from CM075340.1 coordinate 37,257,654, forward strand.
TGAAAAACAAAAATTATTACAAAACAACAAACGAAAACCACTGAATTACAGACTCTTGATTAGGGAAAGGCATATACTTATAGTGGCAGGGTTAAAAAAAAAATTGATACAGCGTCAACAATCCCCCTAACCTGCAAAATTTTTGTAACAGCACAACATAACAACACACGAAAATCAGTTGAAGAAGCTTATATAACTAATTAGACCAATGCAATGCAGAGCTACAACTTATAAAACCTTAAAGAAACAAAGGAACTGACTTGAGCGTACTCACAATTACTTTGTACTAAGCAAGAATATGGGTATAGGCAGGTTTTTAGGACAGTTGAGGAACAGATATGTGCCTGAATTATATCTAGGTTTAATTTGATAATCCCACATCAATAAAATTACTTATAAAACAATATGTAATGATATGATAACGGTGTTGGATAGGCAATCTTTAAAAGCAAGTTTATTTTAAAGAATAACACAATTACCCGGATATTGAAGTATATTGAATAAATTCATGAATTTAAAAAAAAAATAGCCGTTAGTTCTTTTGAAAAGAAAATAATATATTTTCTTTCTTTGTGTTCTTTGTTTATTTACATACTAAGTAAAATGTCATATGTATTTTGTATTGTGCTTCATGTTTTAAGGAGACTAGAGGCTACACAAATCTCAGCCACAAATTCACCTTTTTTTCATTACAAAATTTTATTTATTACTTTATCAGTTGTTACTTTGCAAAAATGCCATTTTTTGCATTAAAATTGAGATATCTTTTTTTAATTCATCGATGACCTATATTTTCTATTATGTTTTCAAAAAGCACTACTTGAAGTAAACTATTGTAAAATTTAAGCGATTTCTGAAATTTTGTTCTTTTTTTATTTCGATGTTACCTCTTTTTCTCCTGTTAGTTCAACAGAAAAGAAGGACCTTAACAAAATATATGCTTCTTTTGGAGACTGATTGTGAGCTTAAATCGACGGTGACCTCATTTTTTGCATTAAATAACTCATGTGTTTTACCAAAAAAATATACAGATTAGGTATTCTTCAAGAGAAAACGTGATACCACCAACAGGAAAAAACCAGTAGAATAAGTGGGGTTACAAAATATTTTCATACCTTTGGATTTTGCTGTATAGAATATTTTACTATTATTTATTAGGTTTCTGTATACTGACAAATGTGCTGTAGGCAAGGGAAATGTAGACGGGATCCTTAACGGTGCAGAAAAGTACGATATACAGAGACTTAAAGACAAATGCTATCAGGTTTTGGTATCCAATCTGAGCATTGAAACGGTATGGCAAACTCTCCATTTATCTGATGTATATTCATTATCAAAATTATTTTCAAAATGTTTGAGTATCTATGAAACCAAACCGATCAAATGTTTAGAATCTGATAACTTTTTGGACTTACCATCTCATCTTTTTGCAAAAATTATAGCCTATCAATCAGTTTCATGCAAGGAAGAGAAAATATATGAAGCTTGTTTAAGATGGGTTAAAAGGCAGTGTAAGAGGGAGAACAAACCTCTAAACGATTCTAATATAAGAGAACAACTACAGAGAGGAAACGTCCTGCACAAGATTAGATTCATACAGATGGATATGGACTATTTTACGAAGAATATTTCTAGCCGAAAGATTCTTTCAAAGGGAGAAATAATTAACGTGTACCAGTCGGTTCACTCGAAAGAATCGTGCGGTGGACTGTTTTTATCTGACGCAAGACATAATAAAGTATGCCGTCTAATGCGTTGTAGAGTAAATACAGACTCTGATTGGGTAGTAGGCAGAAGATCAGCAATTGCGGTGTGCTTTAGGGAAAGGATACTTCTTCATGGAATAATTGTGTTTGGACCCAAAATCGTAGAAAGTAATTATAAATTAGATGTTGCTATAAAAACAACTCCAGGGGAACCAATCATAGCAGAAAACAATCAGAGAGCAGTGTCTGCAATACAAGATCAAGCATTGAAATTCAAAGATAATCAACATTTTTACGACGTACTATTAAAAGTACCAATAGAGCTTGAAAGACGAATATATTACAACATAGAGCTATGCATGAACGGTCCAATTACATATACCGGAATCGATTACAAAACAGATGTTTCGGACGGTAATATTCGTGTGACCATTAAAGATTCTTCATTGTCTGACGATGGAACTAGTGTTTGTTCTGGACAAATCCCGGGTTTAATTGTAAGCATTATTTGTGACGATTAATAAGTTAGTTTTACAATCAATCACAGTAGAGACAGATTCAAATTTAATTACTCCCGTTTACTCCAGTTTTTGACTAGGCTACATTTAAACGGAAATTCTTGTTTTGTATGTTATTGTTCTGTATTCAAATTCTCTTCACATTAGGAACTCTTAATTCAGTGCTTAAGACTATTGATGTTCAATTCATAAATTGCTTCAAGTGTTCTTTTACCATTACAATTAAAATCAGTGTTTTTTTCTTCTTATTGCTGTTTGAATAATACGGTCGGCGACCATAATGCAATTCGCGACCCCCCCCCCCCCCCTTCAGTTAAACGGTATGTCCAAAGTGAGTATAAGAAAAATACCGAACTCCAAGACAAATTGAAAATTGAGAATTTCATAAAAACGGGCAACTGAAACGTTATCAATCGACGGAATTAGTGAAAAACAACTGCCACATTCCTAATTTTGTACAGGCAGTTTTAGAAGAAAGTAGTAGGTTATACCTGATTCATAGTTAGACAAACCTTCCAAGTGTTTGACAGATGTTTGAAGTGGCGTGATATTGACACCATTTGGTCAAACATTCAAACAGACATAATAGGGTAAATATGACAATGAATTAAATTCTGCAGCACAGAAGTGTGTAAATATACACCGAAGACATACAATACAAAACATACAAACGAAAAAAACAAAGCACCAACTAAAAAGGTGTAGTAGATAGTTATAAATTTGACAAAAAAGTTAACAAAAACGTTTTTTACTTTTTTACCGCATGTATGCACTTTCTCGATAAATTAAAAAAAAATTAGTAAATACACATACAAGGAATAACTATCGTATTCATAACAAAAATAAGCAAATTTTTCAAAAAATGTGTTATGCGGAGCTACATTGTCTTGACAAGTTTAGTCTTTTACTAGAAGATGTGGTATGATTTCCAATAAGACAACTTTCCACAATAGACCAAAAAGACACAGAAATTAACCAATATAGGTCACCGTACGGCCTTCAACAATGAGCAAATCCCATACCGCATAGTCAGCGATAAAAGGTCCCGAAATGAAAATAAAAACAATTCTAACAAGAAAACTAACGGCCTTATTTAAGTACAAAAAAACCCCGAAAAACAAAAAGGTAACACAACAACAAACGCCAACCACTGAATTACAGGCTCCTGAATTGGGACAGGTACATACATTCATAATATGGCGGGGTTAAATATGTCCCTAACCTGGGACAGTGGTATAACAATACATAAGAACGAACTATAAAAATCAGTTAAAAAAGGCTTTACTCATTAGATGGACAAAAATACAAGTGGACGTGACTGGTTACCTGTACAACCCAACAACTAAAAGACACAAGGTAGAGTCTTGAACTGTTTCACGCGTGTGTTTATATAGCACTTAATATCGAATACAACAAATCTGCTTTGACAAAACATTTCCCATACAACACAGGAAATGTATTGTTTTTTTATTCACGTATAGTATTTACAAATTGTTTGCTTCCCTTATCAGTAAGAAATGCTTATATCAAAAGCATATAATTTTCATGCAACGATTGGAGATGTGTTATTATGGTTATAACAAATATATCAACACAGATTCATACATGTACATATGTTATCAAACTTAAAATGATGAGTAAATTTTTATCCTGTTTGAAACCAAAAATATCAATGAAATAAAATAAAAAAATATAAGAAATTGACAACATTGATTATTGGTGACATCAATCACCACCAGTTTATATTATGGTGACGACATACATTTAACAGATTCTTTACTTTTCCTGTAAATGATATAAATTTCATGTTAATTTCGAAAAAATGTCACTAAAATTTGATGTTCGGAAAAGTTAATCTTTACTGTTCAATATGTCTGTCTAAAGTGATGCACAAGTACATAGTGTTTTAAAACCTTTTCTTCTAAGAAGTATTGGTTACGTGTATAATTATAATCGATGTGTCTTTGACAAGTTTTTTTTTACAAAATAACATATAATGCTTAATATGAATGGGGTATTTACAAGCGCAATTGTATCAATAACAGTCTTCTTTGTTTGTATTTAAAATTTTTGTTCAAATATATTGACACATATGTTAGTCAGTACATAAGCAATTCAGATGTAAATAATGAAAAAAAAATAATATATCCAGCCTTTCTTTGCATTGAAGGAATAATGAAATTCCATTGAAACACAAATGTGGAGAGTGTACAATGTATTATAATATTTCTTATCTCATCTATGATAGCCGCCCTTTACTTGAATTTGTTGAATCTTTACCCACAAACATGTTGATCTTTTTTGTTTTATTTAAAATGTATTAAATGAATATTCATTAACACCGAATAATATGAAATTGTCTTGTTTATTCTTTTTCTGTATTTTTAGTTACAATGCATTCCTTATGTAATAGAAACTTAACATCAAATCAACTTAAAGTTGGTCCTGGTAATTAGGTGCATTTTTTAATAAGGTTTTTGTCTTTCAGTTACATGTATATTGCAATACTTTTTAAAATAAGTTTTATATTAGTCAAATGAAATAAACGCTCGTTTTTAGTTAGGATTTATGCATTCAAATATAAATGATTTAAAAACAAATTAGTTAATGTCATAAAAGTGAGAGGTTGATTAAGCTATAAAAAAACAGATGTTATCCACCATTTTCTACACATGGAAATGCCTGTAAAAAGCCAGGAATGTGTAACACTAGATAATTTGACAAACTTTTATTACATGATTTTACAATGCATATTAGAGACAATGTTCGTATAGTGGTGTCGAAGACGTAACCCCAGTTAGAACATGTTAGAAAATAAGACAGTTTATATATACAAACACTCTGCCGACATCAGCAACAAGTGTTATATATTTAAACACTCTGCTGACATCAGAAAAATGTGCTGCGTTATATTGTTTCTTAACAGAATGTATTGGTCATGTGTAAGGTCACGATGTTAGTAGATACATTATGGCTCCATTGTAAGTATAGTTGTATGACTCCATATCATTAGATGAATATTAATCACTTGACTTCGTATATAGATTACTGATGCATATAATGATGATACTAGTAACTTTTTACAGGACAATAACAATCAAAACCAAGGCGTAAACAAAGACTCACAAAACCAAAGGACATTTACATTAACAGTTATAAATAATAAATAAGAAACAACATGAACTCCACTAAAAACCGGGAGTGAAATCAGGTGCTTCGAAAGGGAAAGCATTTTCTGCACCGTATACGGCACCCGTTGTGTTGTTTCTTTATTCAGTTCGGTAATGATGGAAGGTTATGATGACTGAGGAAGAATATCAGATATGATTTCTGACACACTTTTGTCATAATGGCCAATGAGCTCATGATGGCGACCGTAAAATTTCTTGAGTGATGACCTTGAAAGGATGACAGTTGTTTTCTTTCGTCTGATAAGTTTGAGTTTGGGATTTTAACATTTGACAACGGATATTTCGTTTTTCATTTTCATTAGAGTTAGGTTTTTTGTAATTTTGATTTTGTACTCAAGGAGAGCATGACATCCGTCTAAAATTGCAACAACAAACAAACAATAAAAAGTTCATATGATAATTACATATTTATTGAAAAATATATAGGTTATAAATAATGATAAATATACAAAATGAGATCAAGAAGTTTCGGCATAAACATTCACAAGTTCACCGCAGATACAAAATGACTATTCTCACTCAAAACTATTTTCTGTAAGAATGGAAAACAAATATAAGCATGAGTTGTCATCTGATATGAAATCAAATAATGAAAGTCCACATGTGTGTTATATATAAAAAAGAAGATGTGGTATGATTGCAAATGAGACAACTATCCACAAAAGACCAAAATGACACAGACATTAACAACTATAGGTCACCGTACGGCCTTCAACAATGAGCAAAGCCAATACCGCATAGTCAGCTATAAAAGGTCTCGATCAGACAATGTAAAACAATTGAAACGAGAAAACTAACGGCCTTATATATGTAAAAAAATGAATTATTATTACAACAATTTATTATTCATAATTATATCTGAATAACACGGATACAGATTACATATATATCATTAGATTGAAAAATAAATACTAAACACAAACCAAATCATTCGTTGACAAAAATTTCCCCTGTTACATTTACATTCCATAATGTACACCATATAATACTCGAAAACACTAAATAAAGAAACTAGAATTTTAACTCTGCATACATAACAAACGTAACCATCAGTATTTTAGACATAATGACCAGGTTATGATTACTTGTTCCTCCAAACATTTTTATATAGTCATTATGCGCAGATTCGGCGTACAGCAAACACCAATCAATCAACGGGTGCAATCAATGTATAACATGAAACATATAAAGAGGACTATTTAAATTTTTCTTGAACTTATTGTCAAGATCACAAACTCTACTAAGATGTAAATACTGGTCGATTGAAATTTTCATGGTTGTTTTTACTATTAATTGAAATAAAAACTTGATATAAAGTCAAATATCCTTAAAATTAATCTTTATGCATGTGTCAGCTTACAAAATTAATGAATTTGATATGTTTTATTCATTCATAACACTTTTCCTACTGATCCAACATTTTGTTATTATGAATTATAATATTGCATACGTCTGGCGTATATACTAGATTTAGTCCTGGTATCTATGATGTGTTTATTTGTTAGAAGTCAGGTCAAAGTTTATCAACATAACCTTGTGATTCGATATTTATTGTCCTTTCAAAATTGTAGGATAAATTTAACCAATCTGTCAATTATTCTCTGCAACTTAATCGGTTTCTCCTTGACAATTACATTATTAATGCATGTTAATTTTTTTTTTTGCTTTTGTTTTATATTTAAGACAAAGATTAAATACACGCACGTTTGTTGCAAAGTTAAGCATTTAAAAAATGTAAATAATAATAAAAAAAATATCTGCATTTTGTTTTGCAGAATATTCAATTGCCTCCTGTCTTATGTTAGGTTATTTATTTTCATATCTTTCCAGACCAGCAAATAATTTGCAGACACGTATGGGACTTTTGATGTTACTTACACCGAGGAACTATGTGTAATTGAGCTATATTTAAGAATAGAAAATTAGAAAAGTTTGTTGATATTCAAATGATTAACCCTATCAAAAGGTTCAAATATACACAGTAACATAATCAAACGAAATAAATGACGAAGAATACAAGTTTTGTCGAATGCATGCGTGAATATTATTTCCCTGTGGCATAGAACTAAAGCATATTGTTCACTACATATCAAAGCAAGTTTACGGAAATGAAATACGGAGTTGATAAAACATTTGTGATGCTGATAACTTACATTTTTTAGTTTAAATTTCCTTACTTATTTTTGAATTCCTCCTCGTTTAGTGCATGCAGTGACTACTTTAAGAAAACATATATACATTATGAAATCCAAGTAAAATGCATGCTTATCCCCGGCTTAGTATATATCTAGGATTTTGATTGGTTAACGCATGTCGTTACAAAACCCATAGCCCTGGATGTTGCTAACCCATATCCCCGGACGTTGCTAACTATTATCCCGGGGAACTTCACGGAAGTTTTCCTTAGTTCCATGATTGCTCCTTGTGAAATATTGAATTCTGTAGATTATCCATGATGTTTGTAATTAAATATTTAATTCATTAACGATTTTGTCCTTTTATGCCGATCATTTACACTCATTTCATAAACTGCATCACTTGACTGCCACATTTTCAAGGACTGGGACTACTGACCTAGCTATGCAAATGACCCACGTTGACGTCACACCATCTATGACGTAACTCTTACAACATTGAGCGCTAAATTTGACTCAATTCAATTTCTCTGTCTCCGTATTAAAAACGTCTTATATTTGACTACCTGTAGGGTTCTACCACAGGTAGTACCCTACTACGCCTAAAAAATGTGTAAAATTTCCAAATGTCAATAAAACTTTGTTAGATAATGAAAAGAAAACCGTTGTTTTCACGTTACACTTTGTATCCGAATTTCCATAAAACTCGCCCGATTCGGACTAAGACCGGGGATAAATTCGTTATCTACGTTCATATCCGTAGATATGGATATTTTAACACACTTCAGTACCCTTTACACCCTTCGGCTACGCCTCAAGATGTACTCTGGTACTTCAGGGTGTTAAAATATCCATATCTACGGATATGAACGTAGATAACTTATAATATTCTGATATAGTTCATCAGTTAGATAAGTAAGAGCTAAAGCATAGAACAGAGTTAATATCAACTCAAACAATAATGAATCAACGAGTTTTAGAAAAACAGCTGACATTTGTTGTCAAATTAAATCAAAGTAAAGGGCTTGACGTGGCATGAAGTAACACCTCGATTCGAGATAAAACATTCCGAAAATGAGAAATGCTTACTCACGAGCTAACAGCATAACAAAAACCCTTCATACATACTTGCATATATTTTAATCGGTATGAATAAATAATGAATGATGCGCAAATGAGACGAATATCAATATATAAGCCATCGAAAATGACAAATTACATTTAGTGAACAAAACTCAGATATTTCTGCACACAATAATAAATGTTTATAATATTTGTCTTCTTTTGTGTTTTTAGCTCGGTAAAACTTCGAACAGAGCAATCATGCACTTTATTAAAAGTGCAAAACAAAGCTTGCAAATGGGGAAAAGGAATTAAAAAATCCGCATTTTGTCTACCGACAAAAAATACTTACACCTTTCCATTATGTACACAATATTTTCACAATGCTATTATAAGACAAATAAGATAATTCTAAGAATATAACAACAGTAACATCAATTCTACCATCATGACCATTGCTATCCAAAAGTATATTCTGAAAATAATGATATTGATTGGCAACAATGATCGTAATACAGACTCCAAAAGTCATCACGTATTTGTTTGAATAAACATAATTGTCGTCAAACATCAAATAAAATTCAAACAAAAAATGTCTGCTTTGACAACACTTTACCATACAACGCAGGACATGTATTGTGCCTGTACCCACGTATAGGTATATTCACAAAGGTCCTGCCTCGTTTGTCAGTAAGTTATGTTTATCTCATAAATATATGCAACGACTGCAAATAGGTTAACTTGGTTTAAGAAAAATAAATAAACAAACTTGGTTAAAGCAAATAAATAAACAAACTTTGTTAAAGCAAATACATAAACAAACTTGGTTAAAGCAGATAAATAAACAAACTTGGTTAAAGCAAATAAATAAACAAACTTTGTTAAAGCAAATAAATAAACAAACTTGGTTAAAGCAAATGAATAAACAAACTTTGTTAAAGCAAATACATAAACAAACTTTGTTAAAGCAAATAAATAAACAAACTTGGTTAAAGCAAATAAATAAACAAACTTTGTTAAAGCAGATAAATAAACAAACTTGGTTAAAGCAAATACATAAACAAACTTTGTTAAAGCAAATAAATAAACAAACTTGGTTAAAGCAAATAAATAAACAAACTTTGTTAAAGCAAATAAATAAACAAACTTTGTTAAAGCAGATAAATAAGCAAACTTTGTTAAAGCAAATAAATAAACAAACTTTGTTAAAGCAAATAAATAAGCATAGATTCATACATGCACATATTATACTAACAATTAAAAGTAACGAACAAATCCCGTGAAACAAAACTATCAATGAAATCAAATATAGAAAATGAAAAACATTAATAATCACTAGAAATGATAATAAAATGATTATTACACCACAATAATATAAGTTATACTAATGCTATTGATAAAGAATATGATATAAAAATAATAGTAATTTAATCATCCATTATAAAAAACCCAAACATTTTCTTACTTTTATTCAGTGTTGCCATAACACAATCAATTATCAATTAAAATAAAAAAAAAAAAAAAAAAAAAAATTAAATTAAAATAAAAATCAATTATTTTTGTTATTTTACTTTATTTGATATTAAAGTCCAAGAGAAATATCATTAGAAATGATTAATATATATTTCTGTCAAATCTGCAGCAATTAAAAAAATATTGCATTTGCTGTGGACATTCAATTAGGTATACAAAACCATGAAAACAGTACAGTAATCGGATATTCTATATAAGTTGATGAGTGTAACCTTTTAGCTCATCGGACCCAAATCTGACATGCGGTAAAAATTGTCATAAGGTCAAGATATGTTTAACCTGAGATTTGCAGACACATCAGACAACCCGTTGTTGAGTTGCTGCCCATGAATCGTTAGTTTAAAGGATTTTTTGCAGTTTCTGGTTATAATCTTGAAAATTATAATAGATAGAGATACAATGTATATAACAAAATTGATCAACAAATTAAGATCTTCAAATAAGTAAAGTGACAAAAATTGTCAATTGACCCCTTTATATGTAATTGCCTTTTATAATAATTTTTTTTTCACATTTTGTTCACAATTTTTGTCATCTTTAACAAAAAAAAAAAACGTTTCCTTTGAAATTACCTGGCCTAGTTCATTATAGATAAAGATAACAACAAGAAGCTTCAGTGAAGTAAGATCTAAACACAAATCATCCTCACCTAACCTTAGAACTTGTCATGAAATCTATTCTTGTCTATCTTTGTTTTATATGCACAGTGAGTGACACATACTCTTTAGAGTCTCTAGTTTGATAATGTGGTTGGTATTTATTTTCAAGTATTCAAACAAAATTATTAGGAGAGTATTATTTAAATGGTATACTGTTTGGACATTTTCAAATTAAATTTCATTTGGGTACGATGAGCAAATCCCAGGCTTTCACAACAAAACACGGATTAACGGTCTTTTTTGATTTGTTATGTTAAATTAAAAGTACATTGCACTCATACATTATAATATATATTGTATTAACTAAGTACAAGTTTACATAACTACATTAATGTTATTTTGGTTAACACATCATTAACCAAAGTACTACGTATTGCTCATTTATCAACAACGATGCATTTTAATCAAAATATGATAATTAAAATATCTGTATCATATTCTACGAAACCTTAACGTCAAATCAAAAATAAGCAGATACACAATATCTTTACAAATTATATATTAACTTCGTTTTATTCTACCAATTCCAACTGTTAGGTCGAGGTAGTCAAGTTTTAATTATATACTTTTTGTTATGTTCAGCAAACAACCAATGTCCCATTTTCATAATACACATATGTTGTACAGTCAAAAACCCTTTTACAAGAATAGTCAGTACGTTTGACTTGTGCTCTGTTGAAGCACCCATATCATATAACTAGTGTTTCTCTAAATTTCTTAGAGACACTTTTTGTGTACACAAAGCACTAGTTTGTGAAAGCCTTTTATGGCTATGCATGCACAAGGATCTTGATAAACAACTCTTATCATGGCCTATATGAGAACAATTAGACACAAGGTACGTTTACAAAAGTCTTCCATTGTTTAATGCTCTCGATGCAACTGAAAAATTCTTCACGAGTTGGAAAGCTTCCTGCAAGAAGAATATCATAATTAAAAAACGTCTTTATTTAATTGCAGTTGTTTAGTTAAATATTCAAATGAGAGTAGAAGTATAATACTTCTTACTTATACTCTATATTAAAATATTGCAGATAATGTTCTTATTAAAACAGATGATTAGATTTTGTCACAATTGATAAAGTAACTGACATTTAATCAACAAATCATTAAACCTTACTAAAATATATTTACTGTAAAGTTTATTATGTAAAATATCGACAGGGGATCTTTCATTTCTGTATTCATTTTTTTCATCCATTTTCTCTATCATTTATATTTTATGCCCTTTGTTCTCTTTTCATTTTATCTTAACATGCAATTATTCTGAATTTTTTGTTTCTTGTGTAAATGTTTACCTATTCTTTATATCTCCCCTTTTATTCACTATTTTGAAAACCCCTATTGGTACCCTCATATTATTTCACTTACCATATTCACAAAAGAAACCTTGAATCGTTTGCCGAATTATACATCTAGGATATCCTTCGTTAATAGCATCTAGTACTATAGGCAGTTGCATACTTTTAGGTCTGTTTAAACCTGTAAAAAGGATAAACCAAATTACTGAACTTGAATCAAGATTAAAAAATGGTCGATTAATATTTTTTATATAAGATCTAAAGTTATAAATAAATGGGACAAGTGAAAAAACAACTTTCACATTCTTGACGTGGTTCAGTCATTTTCCAAACAAAATAGAAGATTACGTCTGTTTTTATATCTAGATAAACATCCAACACGAATGACAGTTGTTTATATTTCCATTAGATTGACAAAATCGATAAAGCAGAAGAGCATACTTCTCTTTGGCGAATAAAGGTGATGAAAATTATTCTTTTAATATTTAACATACTTGATACATGTTTAATGTCCTTATCTACAGTTGTGATAGCATTACGACTAAAGTTTAGAAATCCACTGCCTTCCCTCTATCAATCTTTGTTGGAAAATGTAAAAAGCAAAAGTTTGTAATACAATCTATCATACAAACCTTTAAGGTGTGTCTTCAGTGCTTTAGTGTTCTAAAAAAGATAGAGAAATGATTTTTTTTGTGGTAAAAAGCGTCGCATTTTTAAACATATCAATAAACAAAAAATGTATTATAAAATAGGCAATAAGTTTTTCACAACATGCATAATATGTATTCATGTCAATACTCAAAAACAATAAGTAACATTAAGTTAAAGTTTCGCTTTTTCTTAGGGTTAGTGAAATACTCAAAGCAAGAGAACAGAAATTCGGGCATAACAGAAAAAAATATTCATTAGAGTAACCAGGTGAATGATTTGATGTTATGGCAGATGAACGTTTTGTATTAAGAAGACTCTTAGAACAAAAACTGGTTGAAATATACACTTAGATTAACTCATCTTTATCATTGTTTATTTTAAACATGTTATACAAATGCTACATAGGCTGAATGCATCCTTTCCTAGTGATATATTGTTTTGAAAAATGTATGAATTTTTAAAGCAACTAAACAAAACTTTAGGAATTTCTTCGACAAATGAAATGCTTTTTAAATTTATTCGGTTTAATGTCGTTTATCAAATTTACAAACTTTTTAAGGTTAGTTCTTCAGTGGAACTATATATTTTCATTTATGAGGTATTTATTTTTTATTAGAACAATAGAATACATTTCTTGTCTTTTTTGGAAATACACATAGTTTTTAAGAAATAATAACTTACAATCATTATATCATGTACATATGACTCTCCCTTTGTTTTCATAACGTGAGGGCAGACTGGGAACCATCGACCATGTTCTTTCCATGGGTTCGTTGCAAGTACCTCTTTACGAAGACTACCGTCACAGTAAAAGCATACGATTTCCTTTCTTTGAACTATAAGAAATAATATTTAAAATGATATCGATATAAATAAATACAATATTATGTGGATTTACAAGTCTTAAATGTGTTTTTTTTTTTATTACAAAGGTTTGACTAATATCACTCACATGTGTCACAAGATTAAAAGTTAATATATTGTTTCTTCTACCACGGAAGACAACTGTCAGTTAAAAAGATTTAAGATTTTCCTGATTTGAAACAAGTTTTTACCTAGGGTAGGGTTAAGGATGACATTGTACTTAAGTGAAATAAAGAAAATCGAGAATTTAAATTTGATACTATAAGTCGGAAGAGCATAAGTTGAACAAAAAGAGTTTTAAATATTGATAGGTTATGAAGCTCCTTTAGGAGATATTTAATCTTTTATTTAAATCGAAAGTCTAAAATCAGCTTAAATTTTGGTAAATAAACTTTTGTGAGTTAATGAAGTCTATAAAAAATAGGTGTTATGGTGTAAAATATTTCATCCTTGACTGATTGAGAAAAACCATAGAGTCCAAACATCTGACACAAATTCTTAAACCTTACCTTATAAGTATATCATTGAATGTGTTCAGTGATTTATCATGCAACACTACTTAATTCAAGAAAAACAATAAACATGTTTACCTGCATAGTAAAACCCTGCTTCAGCCAAAGTTTCAATATTTTCATCCATCTCGGACAATGCAAACGTTTTTTGGCGTTCTTCTACATCTGTTAACTGTGGATGTATTGGACCATTGTGCTCCTCTAATCTTTGCTTTATGGAATTTATAAGATTTGTTCCGAAGATCCTTGGATAGCCATACATATCGTTGGGCCTAAAGGGAAACAGAGTGGAAGGTATATGGTTTCCACGGCAACATACTTTGCATGGACACTCATCGCTTGGTGCTAGCATAATTGAAGCTAAGGACGGATACAACAAAAGCTCGTATGTGAATTGATCACAATGCATTTGTTGAGAAATAGGAATCCCTTGCCCTACAATAGGATTTGCTTTCTTCGTTCGCAAATGTTGACTTATTCTACAACTTACTGCATGACCATCTGATAATGAAATTATGTCTTCAGTTTTCATATCCACTTTAGCTTTACAACAATCGCATTCAACGATGAAATCCTGTCCACTGTAGCTAAATCCCTTTCCTGCCATGATAATTGGAAAATGGGGTCCTTTCCAATTCGCATATGATGCCAGTTTTGTAGTCGCGTTAAACATATTTAGAGTACTCAAAGCCATATTTTGACCAACTTCTGATCGCAAAACTATAACACTGTTTTTGTAGTGCCAAATATGTCAATTCGAATTTGAGAAATTACAAAAAATTATATTAATATTCGAATAGACTAATCTCGTATTTGGTCATCAAGCATTCCTATGTCGTTGCATGCATGAAATGATGTTTTGAAAAATAAATATCTGTGTTTTCCTGTGGCGTTAACTTTCTTATGTTGTTCTTTGCACATCAAAATCAGTTTAGAAGACTTGATAATCCAGTAATTTTCATGCTGTTGAGTTAATACGCCCATTTTATTTGTTATAATCATATGAATTGATTTGTTTAACTACTAGTTAATATTGTATACAAGTTAGTTCTATATTTTTTTTTATAAATATGTTTTCTATATCACTTCGTGCCGATCATGGGATTTCAAATTTCGAAACAGGGGCTACACGAAGCTTCTCAATTTTAAAGTACAATGCATATTTCCATCTTGGTATCGAACTGGTTTAAACTGTATAGAATGCATGACCATTGAAAATAGTAATATCTACAAAACAAAATGATAAAATTATTTTAATTCAATTTTAGAACATCAACAATGAAAATATATATGGTATAACAATACTTGTTAGTATCAAGACGTAAGAAAATATAAATGAAAAAAAAATGAATATAACTTTTTCTTTTGCGTTATCGAATCTAACGAGTAATTCCTGCTGTAACTAGTACCATGAGCTGTTTCCATCTAGTTTGTTGTACCCGGTCTCACGTCTGTAGGGGTTCACTTGATTTTGATACTTTTGTACCCTGATTTGTCTTCTTAATCGAGTTAACTTTTGGTAAACTACTGTTGTTCTTTTTTTATGATGCGTTTTTGTATTCATGTAGAGCAAAATCTACATAAAATCTTGCGATAGCATTAACAAGTGTGATTTTTGGGTTCGTGTTGCTTAGTTTTGGTTTTCTATGTATAATTGTGCTTCGAAGACTGATGTATGTTTTTTGGTCGATTTATTTTCGCGTCAGGACAGTTTGTCTTTCACTTAAAAGGTTAATTATCCTTTTGGTATCTTCAGACTTTCGTGTGAAAACCTGTGCTTTTGAGGCAAATAGTTCCTGTGCTTGTGGTCAGTAAAGTGCGTATAGGATTAATATAACCTTAAATATCGTCAAAACTAATAAAAAGTGTTTGTTTAAAAACTTTTATTTCATCAATAACTATTATTAATTAATGACAACAGAGAGAACGATAAAAATTTATTGTATATTACACACACATTGATTTTTCAATTTAACTTCATTTCATATTATTGAAACAAAGTTATATTACTTCATCGAATACTTACACTGTATACAATATTACACATATTCGTTTAAATCTTCACTCACTTAGAATAACTACTTAGTTTGGATTGGTTGCAACAGTAGAAAGGACGGGAAAACAAATTACGGAAAGAAAAGCCTGGGCTTCTATCAAAGTTATTCATGACACTGTTGGGATCACAAACCGTTTTAAAGTAGTCACACTATGTTCAATACCTTTTTAAAGAGCATAAGTGAGATGTAAAATGTTCAAAAACTATAATTTGTTTGTTTCTCAGACTCTATGAACTGTGGCCAATCCAGTTAATGTTGATGAAAGGAATACAAGCTATGACATATATGAAAAAAATAAAATAAAGTATGATTTGTTTTGTTCAATCATTAATGAAAGTGACATAACGAAACAATAATTCGCAGCCAGTATCGTTCAGTTTTGTCAAAAAAAGATAAGAAACATTGATGATGAATTACTCACTTGCAAGTGAATAATTTAACATCATTGAATCCGTATTCATTTGAACTTTAACCTCTTAGGTAAAGACGGATATCGCAAGCATTGTGCGCTTTGGTTGATTTAAAGAAAAAGAAAGTCAACATCGAAAGTTAAACAAAGGTCAATCATTCTATTTAATGATTCGATCCACAAAAAAACATTCTTTTAGAGGTAAACTCGACGATTAACATATATTTTAAATCTATATTTGTGAACACACTTAGCAAACGCATTCAAAATAAAAAAGATCCGAGAATTGAATACCAATACGATACTCGAATAATTGGTTTCCTGTTAGAATATTGCCGTTTTCTTTACATAAAGTTGATCTTCTTGAGAATTTCTATCGGAAAATTAAAAAGGCATCACTAATTAATCATACTAGTAAATGAAAAAACATTTTGTGTCGAATGCTTGTGATTAATTGTCATTTAAAATGTCTCGGAAAATATCTAAGCTGTACCTAGGCTAACACTTTTAACATGTCTTAGTCAAGCCGTCAGATCAAATATCCTCGTCTCCAAGAATGTTATTTTCAAAGATACGAAACCGACTGTCCCCTATAATAGTTGACAAAAATGGCTTCTAACAAAATAAATTCGTAGCATCCTCTGAAATTCTTATTTTTACGCCTTTGTAAACAATATACTTGTTTTCTTAATGATTATTCAATACTAGTATTTGGTATGGTTTTTCTTGTGAATATTATCAAATACAAATATTTTCATAAAACACCCATTTGTAATTCATTATTCCAGGTACTTGTAGACTGGTTTTCACCCATCGAACAACAAAACACAGAATAACGTTTTTTTGTGGTTCTGTGTTGTTGATATATTCCCGAGTGAGTACTCGAGTATCGCCCGATAAACTCATCGAATAATCGATAAGTAATTGTTCACAGTGTTTACATTCCTACTTAATGTATACATATATTTATATATTTTTAGCATGTATATGTTTGTCCACGTACAATGCTTTACTATCACATTGTACCAGATGATGGCTTAGCTTCATATTTGTTGTTGTTGTTGTTGTATGAAGTAGCATGGTATTAATCTTATAACATCAATATTTTAAAGGAACACATAAAATAATCTATAACTGAAATATAACATTTAAATTGATCAGTATATAATCCAGTCAGTCAGAATGGTAACACGTATCCTTGGTTATGCATTTCGACAGACAAAAAAGGGATATTCTAATTGTGTACCAGAATCTTTATTTCGAAACCCTAATTGCTCAAATATAGCACAATCTGCCATTACAAACATTTCGTCCAGTTTTATAAATATTGGTCGGTTCAATATACCTCAATATACAAAATAATTCATCTGAAAATAAGACAAGAATTTCTGCCTTTTAATTATAGATATACTTGTCGAAATACTTTATCTTTTTACATATACAAAAAATATAATAAAAAATGTCAAATATCAAATATCAAAATTTAAATGGTAAGAATAAACAATCGTTCAATTCGAGAAACGAAATCGGCTTTCGACGAATTAACGATGATTATAAAAAAGTATATCGGTTGACAGATGCGTGAACAAAATGATGCGGTACACAAATAAAAAGATATTTTTATGTAGAATAGTGTTAAATTGACAACAACAAAAAAACCCAGAGAACATAGAAATGACACTCCGAGTCCCCAATTCATACTAAACATTAAGAAAAACATGACTGTTTAGTTATGTATAACATTTCGTAGACTAAAGAAAAAATCACAGTATTGAATAATCCAATTTACAAAAAGGTTGGTTAAAATTATTTACAAAATATAGTAGTCTATCGTTTGACTTTGCAATTAATCGTAAATCAAATTTAACAACGTCATCATTTATAGGACAATAATAGTGCGGTGACTGAAGGAAGATTTTTTTGACTTTAATCTCCCCACCGAACACACACCTATATAATATATCATTCGAAAGAGGAAACCTTGTGCTATAACATTATGCCTGTCGTCAATACTTCATATGGTCACAATTTTTTTTAATTGAGGTCAAAGGTCATATGTACCAATCTGTGAAAATTTTGAAGGGTTTCAATTTTGACATTTATTTCTATTTCTAATCTCTACCTCAATACAAACGATACTGTTTTAGCTTTAGAAATGTTTGTTATTATACACAAACATTAATCATAACAATTTTTTTTATAAAAAATGTCCGTAAACGACGTTTTATAAACAAAACTGCAAAAATCCAGTTTTCAACCCATAAAATGTTTAGAGCACCGTAGCTTTATAAATATTCTCAATTTCAGATTAAAATCAAGAGTCATGAAGGACAGTACTTCCAAATTATTTTTAAAACTATCATATTGGGTGTGGTATCAAAACGAAGCAATAATACACTACAGTCAAATATGACCTCAAATTGATTTTTGCGGATGGTTCTGTTTTTTCAAAAGAATACTTGTAATGTTGCTTCTGTTCTTCCACAATTATTGCGGCTTTCATAGTATTATCTGCTGTTGTGTATTATTCTCTTGTTCTTGTCTATTACATGATCGTTCTGGTATCTGTAACCCCCCTTTTTTCCTTGGTAACGTACAACAATCTTCAAAGGTATTCTTTATAAAAAATAAGATTTGGTATGATTGTTAACGAGACTTTTCTCCAAAAATTACCATCTGACACATTAGTTAATACTTATGTGTCACCGTACTGCCTTCAACAATGATTAAAACCTATACTGCTTGGGCTTCAATTCCCAAAATAACAAATGTATACGAATGATGTAACATCCTTATAAATGAACAAAATAGATTAAGAAAACACACACAAATATAGCATATAGAAAGAAACAACAACCACTGCATAACAAGCTCAGGACTTGGGACAGACACATACAGAATGTGGCGGAGATTAATTATTTTGGAGGCACGCAAACCCTCCCAGAACTTGAAACATTGTGTACCAGCTAGGGCAACAAGCAACACATTTACGCGTTATCTCCGTCATCTTCATTTTCAGCAAGAATCACAAGACGTGTATTAATATTTTTACACATTTCACTTGCCTGGCATGGACACAGGTCTGTACATAAAAGGTTCTGCTCAAAGCAAACACATTCTTTTGAGCATACAGGTTTTCCTTTACAAGTACAAACAAGGTCTTGTAGGAAGTCCGAGGACATTTGTCCCTCGAAAAACACAGGCTTCAAACCATCCTTATCAATCCATCCAAAATTTAACGGAGATCTAATAGGTGGTTTTGGGAGGTGCGATGACATCTATATGCTTGTCTGCAAGGATGCTCGAAGCAAATGTTGTGTAAATGTTGATTCGCATGGGGGAAGCTTGGCCAGAGACGCATCTTTCGTTGTCGCTAGTTTTACACGCATTTTATTGAGGTCACTGTGAAGGTTTTTGAATTTACCCTTTTGATCATACAGCATAGCAACAAACTTTCTTGCAACTGAAACAAATTCCTCAACATCACAGTTTGCCAGGTTTACTAAATCGGACACATCACAACACACCTGCTTCAGAACTTTGAAAACCGTTTTTTTACCTATACCAAACATTGCCGATGTGGTGTCACATCCTGAAATTGCATGCACTGCAGGTAAGCATTGACTTACGATGGAATTCAAAGAATTGCATAGTTCATGTATAGGTATAAAACGTCTTGCATCTTTGGTGCTCGTTACAGTTCCTGTTTCAAACCATAGTTCTGTTGTGTTTTTCATAGAAGAAAAGTAGTGGACACAAAGAACTATAACATCCGTGTCAGGGGATTTCACTATGATCCTGCCTTTCAAGTTACCACTACCAAACTGCTTATCAGCATAGATTGCGTGCAAAATCATACGAGTATCAGCTTCTTCATGCGTACTGTAAAGATCAACGCAGTCTTTGACAGTTTGATCACAAATGCGTTTTACGATTTGAGGATCGGAAAAAGTTCCAGCTAACGTAAGTTCATTATTATTTACTAGTGCATTAGGATTCTTTGTGTGGTAACCAACTATAAAACTACCAAGAAACTTGAGCAATGCTTGCTTATTTTCGTTAGAAGATAAAAACTTTTTCCAGTCTGGAAGGGATCGACCTTCGATTATTTGGAAAACCTTTGCTGTAAAGTGTGATCTACGATCACGTTCCGCGGCTTTGATAGAAAGTTTGACGTCATATCTGTCAAAGACATCAACAACGGAAGATGCTTTTGAACGATCTCTGTCCCAATGTCACCAAAAGTTTTCAATTTTTTTGCATTGATACACTAGATAAGAGCCATACCATCCCTTATCAAAACTGTAAGCGATTTATCGAAGTCAGGGAGAGAGTGACAATATGTTGTCTCGTTTTCGAGTTGATGACAAAGATCGGCTTTACATGATTTTCTCATGGTTCCATCATCATGAAAAAGGGCTGTAGGGATTGGTCCAATCGGAAATGACAAAACCTTTTCAACAGTGACGTCATCTCGACTATTTGCTAATACCAAAGCTCGACGGAACACGAGTTCAGGATTGATATGAAGATTCAAAATTTCCCCTGTTCTACATTTCAATTTTGTTTTTTTCGTTAGGTCCTCAAATGATTTTAACTTTGACCGAGGGATAGAACCAAAGAAACTACTAACCTTGCCTTCACAAAAAGCCCCGTCAATAAATGATTTTGCCATTGTGTTACCATCATCAACAGCTGACGTCAAAGAGGCCTGTATGTCTTTTGAAGCGTGCATTCCAGTAGAAATGTTTATTAGTGATGGTGGATGGAGTTCTGTGGCAAACGGGTCAGTCATTTTTTCTAGAACATGGTCTAAAATTTTCTGAACTTGTTCTTCATCTCGAATCAAAGCTGTTGGTTTAACCTCATCATGCTCAACGCTATTGTCATTGATGCAACCAGACCGAGTTTTCATTTCTGACGTAAAGTCTGCAAGCACATGTCGAGTCAATTACCATCTCATCAGGGCTGGCTTTTGTCGTGTTATGCCACTGATGCCACCACAACCTTTAGAATCTTTTATGACAGACTTTTCAGTTGCCATGTCACTCCATACTCCGTTGAACTTTCCAGGCTTCTGGCGTATCGAAAACTCACCTCGTTGAAATGCTAATTCTACATCTAGTGGTAATGATAGCATATCTAGCAGGTAGACAGGTAGCCATCTTGAGTAGTTGATCCTATTTGTAACATATATATAGGGCAACATTGCAGCAGTAGAGCTTAAGTGAAGGGACCAATTTCCCTCTCTTTCTGATCTTACATTCTGTAGAAGTATTTCAATGGCTTCCAAAAACATGTTCCAGAACATAAATGTGGGGGAATTTTCACAACCCCAAATCCGGAACTATTCAGTCAAAGGCAAAATGTTTGTTTCAAAAAAAACTTTCACCTCAGCAAGGTGTTTGGCTTCTACAGTTTTCCCTGCCTGAAACATCAATCTTATCATTAAGCCAACGAAAGAATGCGCCAAACCACAAAGAGCAAAGTGCCTCGTAAACTAATGTAAGGCCTCTTACTGCACGGTTAAACTGTTTCCCGCATAACATCTGATCCACAGTTGCAGCAGCATACACAGATGAATCAACTAACAAATCACGAAGACCACCATCGCCCCATAATTTACCAATTGCAGCAATAAAACACAATAATGTGTGAAATCCACCCATTCGTAAGACATGGCAGTCAAATGTTGTTGGCAAAGCCCACTTTACTTGCTGAGCAATTGCATACAGTTGTTGGTCAAATGTCTGGATAGCATGATCTTGTCCTATAGACTTGGTCATGTCCAAGCATTTTTTCATGGTAGTAAATACTGTAGACATATCACTTGGCTTTGAGTCAATTATGGGTGGGTATGAAACAACTGAATATTCTGTCCTAACTTCTGAAAGAGTGCTATTGTACCCACTCCAGAAAGGAAGCTGGGGAGTGTCAGAAGGCAATGCAAAAGGTAATTCAAGTACACCTCTAGACAAAGATCTCAATAGCACCCATAACATATCATGTGAATTTGTTCTATTTGTGGCGCAAAAGGAAATTTTTCCATATGCATTAGGAACTCGGGGTGGTTCTGTTCTATTTTTTGGTTTATGGAAAATAGCACAATTCATCATGGACATGGCATCCTCGGTCAGTGTCAACGATCTCTCATTACCACGTTTTATCTTAACTGGTTCAATGGACGATTCTTTGGAATTACTGACTTGGAAAACGGCCCGTGCCATTGAATGAAATGTGTTTTTTCCATCTATTGTTTCTGTATTTAAATCAATGTTATCGGCACCTTCTTGAACAAGACCCCCACCATTTGCAACATGAGAAACATTATAAGGAACGTACACACCATCTTGGATTCGCTCAATTTCATGATTGGCAACACTTGTTAGATACCGTCGAACTTCACTATACGAAGCACAAAATCCATTGGCGTTCAATGTTTCAACAAGGTGTTTCGAACCAAACTCATGATACACTTGTAAGGCTAATCCTAAATGAAAAGGAGTAAAACTGTTTTTGGCCACAGAAACAATAGACTCAACAATTGCCAAGCATTTACGCAATTTATCGGGTGCCACTTCTTGTGAATATGCTTGGTTGTTTGCAATATCATCAAGTAACCATGAAATAAATTTCAATAAAGACGAAGGCATTGACTGGATTGAAGAAGGAAGAGACAATTCATCCGAAGTTGGGTACTCCTCTGGAAATCTGTAGAGTTTCGATGTCTTTCCTTAATATACTTGCGGCGGAATGCAATATCTGTTCGTTATTTGTGTCTATTGAAGTTGACATTGATGCCTGCATTTCTGAGATTTTGAGGTCAGTTTTTAATTGATTAGCAGCTGATATGGCATCTCCAATAGTTATGTTGCTACTGAATATGATGTTAGACTTACCCTGACCCTGTTGTGTTTGTATGACAACTGAGTTCCTATAAAAATCAATGAGTTTAGACTGCAACTTCCAAGTAGAATATTTTAGATTAGAATCAGGAGGAAGGAAAGATCTGTATTTATCAAGTAACGTTGTCATGAGGAATGCTTTTTTCTCCACCATTAAATCATTGTCAATAGCCAATATAAAATTAGTAAAAGCAGTATCGTGATGTGAGATTTCTGCTTCAACGGGTTCAGATTTTTGTATTTTCGTGTTTAGCAAATATTTTGTAATGCAACCAGAATGATAAAGTGCTTGAAGTTTAAAAGATTGATGGGAAATAATTTCAACTTTTAAATCATCGTCATTGCTTTGCGCCACGGATAAAACATTCTTAATACGCTCATCTGATTGAAACTTGCGTAGTTTTCGATCTTTCTTAAAGGTTTTCTTGCAACAAAAAATACAAGAGTTCCAGTCGAACGATTGAATTCTCGAACGCGTACAAACCCCGGAAACTGAGGGGCAACAGTCCGACAATTGTCTGTCGTCATTATATGTCAGACAAGCAGCTTCATCACTCTTAAAGGGGGAACAATTATGTTCACTTGTGTAACTTTTGTAGCAGGACCGATGGTAAACTGCCTGCATTTCTTCAAATGCACAAGTATCAAATGAACCAAATTCATCTAGAACCCTGCTGTACACCTCATCCAATCTTTTATTCATTGCAGAAACAAAAGTCGACTTACCTATACTTGTGAATTGACTCAAACGTTCAGTCGATGGTTTTTGGCATATTAAACAATGCATAAAATTTGACGACTTTCGTCTTTTCTTAGGACTAGAAGGGGCAAGTTTCAACGGACTTGACGAATCGTACATGTCGCGGAATTTTAACTGAAACTATCCGTCAATGATTTAGTTTTTTACAGTAACAATTTTCTAACAAAATATATTTTTGATGTTTTACAACAAAGAAATAGAATATAAACATATACAAACAAACTATGTACTATATACTAGTGCACTTAATTGAAAATATGTGTATCTTATAGCGAAAAATGTAGCAATTTCATATATCAGTTGAGAGTAATTATTGACCATAAGGTTTAATAATACAAAAAACGTGATGGAAAAGATTTGATCAAGTTCCGTGTTGAAATTTCAGTTTTTTAGTCTATTCTTTTTCCTTCGATATCTAAAGGCCTTTTCATATTTAGGCTCCGAAATTTTTATCAGTAACTTGTTTTATAAAGTACTTTATGGTTAAAATATTATTGGATAGTTTTCAATACTACTATAAAGAAGAAACTAAAGTTTGTGTCTGAATTTGCAAATAAAATTACCTTAATTTTCAACAGTCAAAATTAAGTAAACTTATTAAATTAAAAGAAAATAAAATACTGAACATAATAGTTCGACATATGATAATAACTTAAGAAAAAAATATATCAATTAAATGTAAACAAATATGTTCAAATTTTCATTTTGAAAAAGGGGGGTTGAAACATTTCAATATACTACTAGTCATTCAAACGACTTTTTAGAAAAATGTGACCATACGAACTTCTGACGACAGGGCAAAACATAAAGAAGATACATTTGTCTTCAAGTTAAGACCTTTTTTAGCCGTGTGTTATTCGGGGAGATTAAACTCGCTATCTAGACGACTTTGTACACTTCTGTCACCGCACTATAAACAATGTACGAAAGATTATAGAAAATTGCCAGTTGCGTTTCATATTTGATTTACTAACCAAAGATTTAAAAGTTTATATAAAATAAAATAGAAAGAGTTGGTATGATTGCAATTAAAACAAATCTCCACAAAAGATCAAAATGACCGACATTCACAACAATAGTACATCGTAGTACCTCCAACAATGACTACAACTATACTGCAAAATAATAAACAAAAAAATAATAATATGAGAAACAGAAAAAATTACAAACATTAAATAGCAATTTCCTAACTTGTGACAGGCGCATATAGAATATGGCGGGGCTAGAATACTTTGCAGGTAACAACCTTCCCCTAACATGATACAGTTCACAACGACAAAACTAGGTTACGCGCATTTAAACTTAGACAACATGTATAATATATTCCCTATGCTGATACCAAGATTTGTTTTAGTTATTTTAATTGTAAATTTTAATTATAATTTCATTTACGTGCAATAATGCCAGATAATTTAAAAAATAGTGTTTCTTTGAGTTTCTATGTAGTAGACCAACATTTGGTATTTCTAGATTTACCTGACCTGAATACTAGTATATTTACCGATACCTTTTCATTCATTCAGACGAAAAAATTAAATAAAATTGAGAATGGAAATTGGGAATGTGTCAAAGAGACAACAATCCGACCATAGAACAGACAACAGCTGAAGACCCCCAATGGGTCTTCAATGCAGCGAGAAACTTCCGCACCCGGAGGCGTCCTTCAGCTGGCCCATAAAGAATATTTAGACATGGGAAAGTTATATTTCGGAATTCCTCCTACTCAATAATAACAACACATCATGTGTACACATCCCCAAAGAATATTATATCGTGGCTTTTTTTAATTCAAAAACACAAGTGAAAAATAGTAACCTGCATACGTGCAATTTACATGTATACTTAAAAGTAATACAAATCTTTTCATGTTTATATGATTCATACCTGTATAGACTGTCACAATGCGAATGTT